>CAKASE010000073.1:0-2661778 GCA_916720795.1 Danaus chrysippus
CTAAAAATTGGCAGGGAGGTAGTTTAGAGCCAGGAAATTGCAATAGGATACTTTTTATCCAGTTCGACAGCATTCCCGTGTGACTTGACATGAAACGTCAGTCACTATAAAACGTGGAATAACGAAACACAATTGACAGCTATGCAATTGACGTATAATGACAGATATGTAATGATGTATGGATGACAATTTGATATTTGTAAAAACCTACTATATAAAAATAAGTCCGGTTTTCCATCCTGCCGCTATAACTTCAGAACGAAAGAACCAATTTCCACGGTTTTGCATTCGTTCGAAAGGTCTCGGGCTCCGTGACGACAAAAAATTTCAACAGAAAAGGGGGAAAATCTTTTGTCACATACTGCGCGATCATACATAACATGTACTACAAATCAATATTTTAAGTAGATGGTGACATGATACATTGTTTGACAGCTACTTATTGTTCTCTTCTCAGTTAATTTCATGTGACAAACCGGTATTGTGTTTGTAGTTTGAAATCTTAAAACCATTTAGTATTTGCGGGATAAATTTAGAAAATCGTGTTTTTTACATGGGCAGTTATATTTTGCGTGTTCACGAGTTTGGAAACCATACTCCTTATTTGTGTTAAAGTTAGACCAAAAAAACAAAAAATGTGGTTTACAAAGGAGCACTTCAATATAACGGATAATTTGCGGACACGTATAACGCTTCGATTCGGTATCTACTTAGGATTCACTTTCATTTACTTAGAGAAGTTCAACTAAATACCACTTCATTTTTGTAATCGAAATGAATTCATTAATGTTGTGAAATGAAATAAAAATTTTCCTTTTCAAATATAAAACAAAAAAAAAATGTTCATCTTTTTATCACCAAACGAAATGTTATATAAAAGCCTTCTGGTGGCGAAACGGAGTTCGCGGGGTTTACTAGTAATAAAATTTTTGAAAACGTTTGAAATATTTTAGTCTTAAGTCTAAAATTCAGAGACAATCGTTTATATACGAGGGAACTAGAATTTCGTAAAAGTCTGTGAATAATATTTATTATTTCAACATATTACTTTATTACAGTACATAAATAAAGGTCCAATAAAAAGAGCAAATATTTTTATAAATAAATTCAAAAGTATAATAAAATTTCTCATCTTATGCTTGGTATGTGTCATGTATTAGACGTAATGCGATTTATTTATTAACTTGTGTAATAAATTATTTATATTTTCTATCAAAAAAAATATAGAAATCATCATTAGCTTTTAGTGGATTTACGCATAACTTCTCCATCTCAATTTGGTAAGAACACTTTTCTCGAGAGAATTACGAAGTTACATGGGTAAAAAAGTAAGCCGGCTTTTTGTTGGACCTTTATAGCTACTTTATCCGGCTCTCTTTCGTTTCCATAAACCTCATAATTTATTGCATAATTTTTAGAATTTTGTGAAAACCTTAAATTATTCTTGATGTCTTTTCGAATGAATCTCAATTAAAATGTTTGTAATGCCTTTTGAAGTATGTTGTTATCATCACTATCTGAAGTAATAAAAAGTATGGTATGGGTTTATAAAACCATATTTCATATAAAATCTGTATCAGGTCTCAGAAGTTTAACTGAACACTATATCGTCATAGACATTAACATACATTCAAAAACTTTCCATTAAAATGAAGTCGTAGTTATAGATTTATTTTATTATTTTTTAACCTAAATAAATGACCTATTTCAGTAGATATTGGTGTCATATGTCCCCTGTTTAAAAGTTAGGTACTTTGCTAAATAATTATTTATTTGTTTATGTTTGTATATTGTTATTAAATATTTTTTAAACGTTTAGGATAAAGACTATTAAGCTTGTTTGACTTATTGGTTATTTTATAAAATTTAGGCAATTCGTGCTAGTAAAAACCTTTTTCATCGTATTTAAAAGTACAATTAAAGAATATCCAGCCCCAAGCCAGTCTTTAATTTTGTTTTTGCCAGACCTTTTTGATTCTCTACAACAGGAAAAACAAGTTAGTTACTTGTTGTTTGGCAACCTTCCAACGATTCATTGGAAAAGGTATCTAATGAGGCTATTTATTACTGGCTTTTGTACTTTAAGAAAGAGTTTATTTAATTTATAAATAATTGAATATTTTTGTATTGCTGACTTTGATGATAATTTTTTAAACTGTTATATGAATGTCCGGAGTTACTGCAGTTTAAACTGCCAGTCCACTTTTTAGAAAGAATTTGGTATGGTTAAGTTGAAAAAAAAAATCAAATTAACGCTAAAGTATTAAGTGTTGTATGTTATCAAATGTTTACCTATTTATTATTTTCAATTTTCGGTCACTATTTCAACGTATCATTATCAATTTATTTCAAGTATGTCCTATTATATATTTTAAATATAAAAATTAAATTTATATTAAATTTTTCTGAAATTAGAGTTATAATAAATTCGTTTATTAGACAGTTATATGGTTACTCTCAGACGTCAGTGAATTTTTTCAGTAGTTTTTGAGATTCTCGTTAAATGATGGGAAGGGATGAAAACTTTTCCTTTGCTTTTTTTTTCAAATGATGTTATCAAATTATATAAATGTATAACTTAGCGTGCAATGGAAATAAATAAGGTCCACGAAAAGCCTCAGAATTTAGATCGTATCTTTGGATTTATGGTCACTACATCCATCAGATTATTATCTTCGTTCTTACCTATATGTATTTCACTGGTTCTATTTCTAAGGTAGTCAGCATAAACTTTGAAAACATTGTTAGTGATACTACAACTTTGAACTTAGTTTAATAAAATCAAAACCTTCATCAAGGTTAGCCTTTGAACAAGTAATTCCCTGCTATGCAATGTCCATAGTATACGGAACGTTTAGCATCACACAGTCCGTGGATTTATTTGTCACTGACTGAAACTATCTCACTCTTTATACCAATAAACAAAAAATAAAGTCGTATGTTACATTGAACCTTAGCAATGTTTCCCTTTTTTGCTACTACGCTGTTGATTATTTTTTTATTAATAGTAAAGGTTATTCCATTATTACTATTTTAGTAACCATAAGTGAATTAATTACAATTTATTAAGAATTTTTATAGAAATAATTTCTCCTAGCCCATTTAGACTTGTTAATAAGAATGTCAAAGAAGATATTTGCTTTAAAACATATAAACTCAGCATATTAAAAGAAAATTCTTACATATAACTTATATTTTGTGAGTTTACAACAGTTTACTACATGAACAAATGAAATATATACCTATATTTTTTTTTACTCAGGACATAACAAAATGTGAATAATTGTAATATAGAAATTAGAAATAAATAGTGTATAGTTGTGTGTTAATTTGTGGTTACTTAATAAGTTAATTTAGGTAGTTTAATAGCGCTAAATCTGTAGTCATTATTGAAATCCCCGTCATTACTGGTATTACATTATTCACAGTACCAAATATGTTTACAAACTTTACTTAGTCATTTATACAGGCATGTGTGTATTTGTGTGTTATTAGACGAATGCGCTATTTACAACAATACATGCATTATTAACAATGAATTTAGTTAGTCTATAATAGCTAATTCCTTTTTATTTAAAGAGTATGACTGTTATTTTAATATCTTATGTTTATTATTTATACATTATTTACATTGGAATACAATCAATTATAGTTCTTGATTCTGTCAAGTCATCATCCTGCTCCTCTTTAATAGAAATGTTTACTTAATATTCGCACAACCTTGTAAATAAATTGTTAGGTAGACTTACAATCTATTTCTTTTACTACAAAACCCTTACAAATTCGTACATGGTATTAGAGTAAGATTAATTGATGACAATTGACCTATACGTATTGTCAGATTGCTTAAGGATTTAGTAAACATAAAGCTGAAATCATGAAATAGTATGAATTAGTAAAACAGCAAGATCATGAACACTACTCATGAGCTAAGTAGAGTTGAATGTGATGCCATCAATTAGTAGCTCAGGACGATTACCAGATGAATAAGCCCAGTATAATACGATTATACAACTATCGTAGCGAAATATGGACTAACTATGGAGTATACAAGAAGTTGATGGACAAAAGTTAGTTTCACTTGTTATAAAATCAAAGAAAAGCAATAAGTGAAATCATAATCAGTCAAATAAAGAGAATAAGACCAAGATGTTTCGTAATAAGTCTAGAGGATTAAGTTGGGTAGTTGCATTTTCAACAACTAGAGTATATGTTAGGAAAAGTTAACTAATAGACTGGTGCATCCACGCATATGACGAGTAGTTATGATTTGATGTACAATGTCATTGAGCCTACAACGAAGAGTGTATGTTTTGCAAATAGATAGCCACTACCTGTAAAAGGATTTTTTAATTTATAAACCATAGCAAAATACGAGCATATATTTAATTAGCTGGAAATCTCCTTTTCTTTTGTTATTTCCAATACTCATCAATTGAGATATTCTAAAAAATCAAACAGGAGTTGATTGATGTCCAAACGGCTCACTTTTCTCCTCGCCGTGTTTCAGTTTAGCACCTAAAACTTCTCCCTTAAAAATCGTTTCATCAACTCTCCCGAATAATCGGTTCACATGAATCTCATACAGTAGACAGCGGATAGTCTTGGCACTGTTTACTGCAACAACACATAACGACACAACAACAGTTACACACTTTCGAAATATATAGGTAATTATATTAGTTTTAGGAGAACCGCAGTGGTAAGCTAAAAAATTAAGTAATAACATTAAATTTTCTTGATTTAAAGCTATCTTGAAAACATATTTTGAATATATCCCAAAAGAAAGATTTAAACACACTCCGAAAATCTACGATTGATAAAACTATCATACCAACTCGCGTTTTGAACGAGAAAAGAACCCATCAGAATATCAATTCTTTGACAAATTCTTATACATATATGGCTCGCCCCTCTTATACTCTCCAATATTCCTACAATATTATAGTTTTATCATTTAATACTTTTTACAAATTAAATAAATATGTTCAAGATAATTATATTCGACAAAAACAACACAATTTCAAAAAATTGCAAATTCACACCGGCTGTAAAATAGATTTTCCTTAAAACTACGTAAATATGTATTTAATTATGTTAAGATGCATATATGTACATAACTGTAGAGTGGTTAAATGAAAATCGGCAAGACATTAATTTGTTAAACCTTAATTTGCACTGTTAATGATATAAAACATTTAATACAAGTAAGAAGGGCGGGACTTTATAAATAAAAGGTTTAAATTTGTATAATTTGTATAAAATTTAAACAGTCGTATATCATGGCGAGCCACACGTTACGTTAGTTGCTTGCAAATAAACATTACTCTAAATAAGAGTTCATACTGTTTAGTGCTCATTTAAAATAAATATACATAGAAAGTAAAGTTTTACAAAAACAATCAAGTTTCATGATATTTAACATTTAAACTATAATAAGAATTTAATTATTACATGGGCATAAATTAGACTTAGGTAGGTATTACAACAATTTTAATGCAAACAATCTTCAAATATCTAAAAAATAATAACATATATTCTAAGTATTTTCATATATAAATTAACGTGTTTTTGAATTCCCTAAATGTGTATGGAATTTTCTTCTATTCATGGTCGTTTTAAATAATGCTAGAAGTTATTGTTGTGAGTAAAGACAGTACTTTTATAAGGTATTCTTAACATTATGAATGTCACTGAGGACATATTTATATGTAAAGTCATGCATGCCCTTTGCTAAAGCGAATGATTGGTTAAAATATAAAGATTAAATGGAGAAGAAATACCGAGAACTATTTTTGTAAATTTTTACGTATGTTGTATTAAAAATATTTTAATCATGAACATATTCGTACGTCGAAGGTTTGACCCTTTGGGTACTATAAAAAAAAATCTTTAAAATTATCTGCCTTCATAGTCTTAAATCCATACTCGGATTGTTAAATCTAATATTAATGAATTTCATTATAATATATGGTTTCATATTTTTATATATACATACGTTATAATATAAAATACATCAATGGTACTTTATTATTAACGAGTTATTTATATTCGAGTTAATACTATTGTTCATTTCATTCCATTCTATTTTATAACATTGTCAGGTTCTTATGATAACATTCATGAAAAGAACTTTGTCTTCAATAGTTTATTTCATAATTGATCGTTAGTTATTTTGTTCTTCTTTACATGTTGCTATCTGTTATAAAGTAAAAACAAGTCACTTGAACTTGATTGCTATAGGAAAACTCCGTTCTTGTTCAAGATATCTTTACATTATTAATAAAGTGCGACGTTAAGAAATTGCTTCGAACCACTATCACTATGATGTATGGACGTGATAAGTTCAAGTACAATTCAAGTAAATTATGTATGTAGATTATTTTTATTTCTTTAATTAAAATTTGGAAGCTAATGTGATAGAAAAGTTCGTATAGTAATTTTTATTTTAAATAAGATCTTTCGATAGGCGAAATAAATTATTTCGATGAATATCTTAAGCGTCCTGGTTAAACAAAGGGAAACAAAACGAGAAGTTTAATGAGTGAGTCTCAATATAAACAAAATAAAATAAAAATATTTTTGATGCCTACTTAGAAGTAAACGGTTAATCGGACTACATAAGTAACATAAGTAACACTTTTTCTACACATTGTCAATTATATCACAGTAATTAAAAACGTTTCATAGAATACTTAATATAATCTCTTTAATCACATCATTCTTAAAAATCTTTTTAATCAATTAAGATTGTTGGACAAATTTCGATTCTTTAATTCAAAACTAATGCAATGTTTCGTTTTCGTTGTATTACTTTAGAGAAAGTATGTTTTTCTTTTCCTATGTCAAAAACGAAATAACAATAAAATTGAGTAGACAAGTCAGTGACACGTCCTTTGTTAGAAATATTAAAATGAAATAACGCCTTTAATGTTATACGCGACACATGTCCTTGGGCACGATAAAAGAAGGCAATATACATTGTTAGTTCCATCTTTAGAAGATTATGAAAATTTTCATAATTTTAATTTATAAAAATTTCTGTTTATTCGATATTTTTCAATACAAACTATATCATAAAAACATTCTTCGTAACACTTGTTATTTTAAGACTTGAGTGATGATTATTCAATAGAAGTATTGGGTTCAAGCCGTTAGGTTCAAATCATTCATTTTATACGGCGAAAAGAATTAGGTATATCGTTAATATAAGAAATATATAAGACACAAACTTGTCTACTGTTCAATTACATTTAAAATTAACTATTGTTCATGATACACTTATTTAATTAATCATTGTAAATATATTAAGGAACTGTAATAATTGATTTTAAGAATTCAGTCTTTTCCCACTCCTGTCAGATTTGCGGACGATCTGCTTTACAAAGCCGAGGAAGTCGCTACAGTCCTAAAATTGTTGCTACTTAATTATGTTGTCATATGAAAGCTTGTTTAAAGAATTCGGACATTAAGTATCCCTACTAATATTATAAATGTTAAAGTAGCTCTGTCTGTCTGTCTCTCTGTTACGCTTTCACGCCTAAACCACTGAATTGATTTTCATGAAATTTGGTACAGAGATAGAGTTGACTTTGAGAAAGAACATGGGATAGTTTTTATCCCAGACTTTTGAAAGGTTCTCTTTAAAACACTATATAAGGGAACTCCAAGCGGGCGAAGCTGCGGGCGGAAAGCTAGTTGTATTATAAAATCTATTATTTACTTATTTGAATTGATATTTTGTAATTTAAACAGAAACAAATAGGCAAAAAGCCATAGAAATCCTTTTTATAATTTTTTTTTTAACAAAAATTGTCAATATATTCATCGTAAAATTACCTACATAGAGTTCTGAATCACAAATTTATTATAATAAAAATGCCATGACGTTTGAGATACTACTTTAATGAGATAGTTTTTTAAGGATCCGCTGAATTACCTTTTATGTTTTATGCTCTTTAGTCACGTTCTCTTATGTAGTCTGATTTTATAGAATAAATAACTTTTTATTAAACTCGTTAGCGGGAAGATGAGATGAAATTCATTTTTAAAATACTTTCTCAATAATAAATCAACCTTTAAAATATTTGTTATAGTATTGAAACAAATTATACATAATTTTTATTTCTGCATCCAATTGTTTTTTTTTTTTTATGAAATTTAATAACCAAGTTGTTTAACTTTTGAAGGGAGAACTACAACATTTCTTCTTTTTCATTACATTTAATTCCATTTGTTTGTAATCAATTATTCGCTGACATTTACAATTTTTGAATATCATTCCAAAGCTATATTATGTAGTTTCATACATGTGACTTTGGCCAATAATTTTTTTCATGAATTATTTAAAATTTCTATTTTAATTATAACATTATTGTATAAAAATGAAAAATCTTACCCTAGTTAATAAAAAAACAGGTCAAAATTAATTACACCTACTTTTTAAAAAACCCATATTCGAAACCACCATTTTTTTAATGTAAACAAGTAATATATATTTTTTCGGAATATTATTTAGATTTTTATCACTTTAACATATGTAATATTGTATTTTATTTCTAACATTAACATTAATCATGATTATTTTCATAATATTTTAATTTATCATTTGAAATTCAAACTTATGGTTATATGTGATAGAACCTAAATAATCTGAGTTTCAATTTACATTACATAATAATACGTTTGGGACGAGAAAAGAAACTGTTACTCTTATCTTTTAATAAGTGAGTAAGTTTAATAAATAGTTAGTCGACGTTAAGGGGACATTTCTAAGCATCAGATTCGAGACCACAACCCGTTCGAGGAGGTTCTACCTCTGTGTTCTACTGAGCACTTGATTAACCTGCCCAAGGTATGTACGTCATATAACTCTACTGCTACCTGTATATACTACTACTTATTTATCTACAATTAACAAACTGCAATTACATAATAATATATTATTTTCAGAACAAAGCCCGCCCTCCCATCAAGGACGTCGCGTGTCACGCCATCAGCGACACGTATGAAGGTGTCACGTTGGTCATACAAGAGTCTTCTGTGTCGCGAGTGTGACACGCCGCTTGACAGTGACAAACACTTCCTGTTAGTATAACCACTTGATAAAACGACGCTGCAAACATTGAATACAATCAGATTTATTGAATGTCAGTAAAGAGACGTAGTTTTTCCTTTATCGTGTTGAAAACACTCATTAACTTTTACAAAAAAAATGTTATTTTAGTAGCCCTTATTATATTGTGATGTCATCTTTTTAATATTTCTATATTTTCTAATGAAGAAAGATTAGATAAATAATATACCAAATGTTTAATACATACTAAAGTATAATTTTAATATTCTCAATATACAGCGGTCGCACGTAGCGCAGCAAGTGTCCATATTTATGGACACTTGCTGCGTGATGAACACATGAACATCATGTTACCGAGCGATGTTGAGACACAGTGGATATTGCGCCGGCTCACTTTCACTGGAGGCCGCTCCTAGACCCGCTCCCACGCTATACTGCGTCTGCGAATACTCTACAGACATAAGTCGGTTTACACTGGTTATAGGATGTCAATCAATATAATATATTTTCATTTTATTTTATAAATTTTATAACTAACTATGTAACTGTTAGACCAGCAGCATATATAGATCAATATAAAATATACAATTAACCAATGACTATAGTAACTAATAAAATATTAAGATTTTAATCCCCAGACGGCATCGTTAAATTAAACAAGTATGGTAGTATTAATAGATTTTATTGCGAAGATTTATTATGAGTAATGGGAAAGAAGAAACAATACGTATTAACTTTCGCGACGCAAAAATTGTATACAGTTCGTAAATATTGCCATTCTGTATGAAAAACTTTGTTGTTCTAATATAATATTACTCCAGGCACGGACATTCTATCTCATCTCCTCGTGACACAACACACAAGTGCGTACTTAACTGAGGAACTAGCACGAGCCAACACCGTCAGGGAAGAACCAAAACCTGCTGATGAAGTAGAGCCTGTGAGTATCTACTAGTGATTACTCATACTGTTTTGCGATTATATTATATTATATTATCACATTGTTTATATATTTAATGTTTTAGATTGTGGAGAACATGCCGGCTATCCCAGATTACGCTCCCCCATCGGTCATCAACACTCAGCTATCTCTAGATGATCTTGCCCCACCTTCAGTTTTACAACCTGATCAGGTGTGTACTATGTTTCATAGGGGAGAAATATAATTTAAATTTAATAAAGAAATAATTTATATTACATATTTTTTTTAAAGCATGATCAAGAACTCCTGAAAGACGCATATGACCACCCTCTGTCAACACCGAGACACGAAGAACCTCACAACACACTCGGAGACTTTGAACCCTTGCCTCAAGAGCCACCTCCCCAAACAGACTTTGAACAACTGTAATCTTATATATTTAGATAGATCTTTATCAGATAATATTCTTATGTCAAGTGATACAAATATATTGGTTCTAAATAAATGGAAATGAAATGTATGAAAGATTCCAGCTCACAAAGTAAGCAATATTTAGCTGTGTATGACCTATGTAACATATCTAACTGTAAGAACATTGTCAGTTTTGAATTATTTAAGAAATATTATAAAGGCACTTACTGGAGATCAAAAACGGCAAATAGAGTCATAATAATGGAATTTCAAAAGAGTATGTATCAATCACTATTAAATTAGATTTTGGCGAGGAAATAGAGAAAAGGATAATTTAGTCAACAACATTTATTAATATTTTATATATTTCTCTCCATTATAGAAATGTATTTACATTTTTAATATAGTAAGTAAAACATGTTTAGTGATGTTAAGTTATACTAAATAAAAAGTTACATTCATCTTGGCTTTCTTCTAATTTTTATAAAAGTTTATCACTTTATTGCTAACTCCATAATCTTCTATCTTGCTGTCATCTTTGTCAAGTGTTAAGCTGTCGTAATTTCAACTCTTTCATATATACCTCCAAGATATCTTCATTCTGTTACCCATCATTTGTTGATATAATTCAAAGTGTCTCGAAATATCTCTCTTTAGTTGCCTCACTGTTGAATTTTGCGGAGCCTACACAAACGTACACGATACTCATCGACTCTGTGCCTTGAAAGCTCGAACAGAAACAACTGTACTAAGATCACGTCATAAATTATACAGATTCTTGAGACAATATCCATTGCAGCTGTTGAAAGTTTAATGTATTCTGTAGTAAATAAAAATGATTAATAATTGTTAAAAAAACACGCTTTTATAGCAGACCGAACTAAAAACTTAAAAATATTTTTTAATAACAAAGAGTTTATATTACCGTAGCAGAAGGTTAAACAATCAATCATAGTTAATTACTTCAAAATAAAATTATAATAGAATTTAAGTTACGAACAGAATTATTACATTCAGAGTTAAAGCGTGGGGTGCTTGACATATTAAAGGTAATAAATGCAATCATTCTATTGGCATCTATGAGTGGAGAGTTATGGAAAAGTAAAATGTTTAAGGTAGCATTGATAACCAGGAAGTAACGCCGCCACAACTCATAACATCTTACGAGGAGAACATAAAGCCTAGCGGATGATGTTAGACTAAAGGATGATGTTAGACTAAAGTAAAGCATAATACATATCTGTTTGTAGGTGCTTTTTATTATAGTAAAATCGACTGTGAAAGGTTTTGGGCAATTATGAGTTTATGACCATTTAAAGAAGCCTGTCTGATACATAATTTTTACCACATCTACATATTTTATTCATCAGTAAAATGAAAACTGTTTTCTTTATTATAAATTCACTGTATGGTAGATATTTCTTTGAATTAAATCCATTTTCATAACATAGTTTATGATGTATATAAATCCCAGAATCTATATCCAGAGGCTTATTTAAGTGTATCAAGAATATTTATCTTTTGTGAGTTAATAACATGGTCGCGTACAAAAGACATTGTACATATCACTATTTAGAATATCATGTTGTTAGATATTTAATCATGTCGTAATATTATCCACATACATATATCCTATTATTATCAGTCCAATCAAGTCAAGTGTATGTTAGTCAATTGTATGAGTATATGTATTATTCAATGTCACTGAAATATTTTAATATTGAAAAATCTAAATCGTAGGTTGTACAAAATCTGGATCACTTTAAAAACTATTTGTATATAAGTTTAACATATATTTCTCGTTTTATATGTATATTGTATATACACAAATACATACATTACATATAAACACACATTGTGGATATTGTGTAAATAAGTTCTGTTTGTGTACGTAACGTCATGTAAGATCAATGTACTTTTCTTTCGTATCATGCTCGTAGCAGATCGTAGTATGCTGCTTTTGCTTTATGAACACCTGGTCCTTCATATTATGAAATAAACGTGATCTCCAAGAATAATTTTGTTCCATACAAAGCCAAGAAAGAAACTCAGAGGAGCTCGTAAAATAATTTTAGTGGGAAGATGATTCTTTTAATTTAGCTTAAAAGGTTTTTTTATTTTTACATAAGCCGTCATGTGGGATGTACTTACCTCATTTGATTTTGAAATTTTGTAAATATTTTTCTAACTTTAAATTAAATAGAAAAAAGGCAGAGTGATTACAATCGTTGTTTTTTTTTTTTGTTTGCTGGTGGGGTGCAACCCCGACACAACCCATAACATCTTACCAGGAGAACATAGAGCCGAACAGGTGACGGCCCGCTGGGGCTAGAAAATTAAACTATCTGTATAAATTACATTCAATTTGTGGATAGGAATAGTTGTTTTTTTTATGTACGCGTGTTCTTGTGGGTTAAACCAAAAGTAATAGATTTTCATAAAAAAATATCACCAGTCAGCGATTTTCGGAATGTGTAATCCTAAACTAGAAATCATATTTCAAATTACATTACAACTTATATTCATTTCTTATGCTAGTTTTTAGAAATTCACGAAACAGAACTTAGAACAACTTGTCTATCGATATAAATGTTCCAGCACAAAAAGGAATACATGTTCTAAAAGTATTAGTATGTTACGTATGTGTATTTTTACTTTATATGAGGAAGCAACACTGGGTGATGGAATATTTACTGCAGATTGAATAAGTAAAATAAAATCTTAAAATAAATTCTTCTTGACAGGCGAGATTAATACTACTTATCTCCATTGTTTAACTTATTTAGTGCGTTGGTTTATTTAGTATAAAAAAAAGAGATAATCAAATGAAGAGAAGTTGACTTGAATTGTACAGCTTGTTACGTAGAAAAATATGTATGGGATAAATGTTTGTTGAGGAAATCCGTTTCAATGTTGACAAAAGTATTTTGAATGTATTTTGAGTAAAGGTATTATCAAGAGTTTAGAGACCAGAAACATGTTTTTACAATTTTACCGTTTTTGACTGATTTGTAAACGTGCTTGTAATCACGCTTCAGCACAAAATCAGAAGAAAATAACATATGAAGGCCTTGAAGAGAGGTAATAATATTACTAGAAAATTTGTGTCTAGTCTTAGAGAGGAACATATACAATTATTGTATAATTTCTGTAATCATATCTTTTTTCTTGCAATAATAATTCTATACTGTTTCTATTTATTTTGATTATATATCTAGTTAACAGGTGTAAAGAGCAAAAATACTAAATATAATAAGAACAGTATGGACACAGACTTAAGATCTTTTCACCAGTAAAAAAAAAATATTATTATTATTTTGACGTGATAACGTCTTTAAAATCGTTTTAGTCTTGTGGCATGTTCAGAAACTTGTGTCACACCAAAATCTCACGAGCGCGATCGCAGGTTTAACGAAAGAGAGACGGACCGATCTCCCGTTTCATCTCGAGCGCTGCCAGTCATTCCGTGAAACTTGTCACGCGGAATCCTCACGAACGGAGGCAGGCATAGCGTTCGATTGAGTGGACCGATCTTCCGTCTCTCTCACTCTAGCGGCATACAAACGAATGGAGATTTTCTCATGCGGTTAAGTTTTCGTTGAATGTTTAACAGAATGTTTAACTTGTCAGTTTACACCCGAAATTTATCATCAAAAGTGTGAATAAAGCGATAGATGTAATTTAAAATTTGAAAAAATTGTTATCTTCATTAATTCCTTACTTCAAAAAAACTTATATCACCAATAAGACGTTATCACGTAAACATCTTGATCGTAAACCTGCTTTACAAACAACCAATTTTTTTTAGTACAATATTTTTGCTCGATATCATTTTCAAATTATTACCTTTGATAGTTAACATTCTAAGCTACACCTAATTGTAACGCTTATAGTCGAAATATAACATTTTACAATAGAAATGATTTTTTACCTTACGCGTCTATTGTAATCAAGGCTCTGTGTGTGATAAAATGATAAGACATACATGTTCCTTGTCAATGAAAGATCTATAAAACTTGTATTTGAAAGCGAACACATGAAAATGAAATAATTAATATAGAAGATTAAAATTTGAGCAGTGTCTTAACATGTTTCTTGTTTTCATTATTAATTATAACGACAACATTACAGACAAAAGAACACACACATTTCCATTGATGTCAAAAAACCAGTTATAAGTGAGAGCGCTCATCAATAATTATATTTGAAGTTAACAAACAATAGGTTCATTTGAAATTTAAAAAACTAACTTTTAGTCACAGTACATTTTTATAAACGGTTCTTTCAAGTTAAATTTAAAACAAATGACCTTACAACCTATTGTATCAAGGGAAGCCTCATTAAGCTTCTTTCATCTATGTGGAGGTGATGTGATAGTAAACTTTTTCTCTCCCTCCCTAGCCTAAAGAAATAAAATTGAAATATGATAAATGAAGGAAATAACAAATTATTATTTAATACTCTTAAATATAAAAGTGACCCCTTAGTAAAAAAAATGTTACATTAGTAGAAACACAATAGTGACGCAACGAAAATATGGAATACAAAAAATAGGAGAAACTACCAACGAACATAAAGTGAAGAAGCGAAATAGAAGAAACAGAGTGAATGAATGGAATGAGTTTTAATTACAACCCCAAAAAAAAATGTTCGATTGTTTACTTAATTGGTCTAAAAAATGATTTTAGACCAATTAAATTTTCAAAATCCGGTTGCGTAACGATTCAGAATCATAGTTACCAAGGTATTATAATTCGAGGGTAATGTCATTTAGAGTTAAAGGGAAAGTTTAAAACACACACTCATAAAGCTCCAGCTTATTGATTCAGGCTCACTATATTTTCACTTTTATTTAGTACCGCCTTGAAGGAGGAGCAACTCTGTCAGCAGCCCAGGGTAGAAGAGAATGAAGATTAAATTATTAATTTGTATTGTTAATTTCTAAAATAAATAAAATAAAGCTACATAATTTTTTTCAATTACTTATTCGTTGGAATAAAGAGACAGATAAACATTTCAACAAATAATATTTTGGCATACATATGCCTATCCTAATTGTTCTTTCAGAATAAAAATAGACAATCCAACAATATTTATTTGTATATAGATAATTATTCAGTCAATCCAAAAAATGCTCACAACCTCGTTTATTACCACTTGCTACAAAAACTGTAATAATTATAGGAAGTTTAATCAACCCTTACCCTTATCTTTCAATGATAGAATAAGGATTATTTTTTGGTTATTTCTATTAAAAAGCAAAATTCATTTTACAAAATCAGTCAAATTTACTTTTATAAGAAAAAATAAATCTTCCGAAAAAAATAAATATTCTCGCTTAATTAAAATAATCGAAATAAAGACAATGAATAATACGTTTTTTTGTTAGTGTGTTGTTATTATTAGTAATCAAACGATTTAATAAATTTTTGTTTACATTTAATTTTTTACATACTATTGAGTCGAAGATCTTACTCTCATTTTTAAATACTCCAGATTTCAATGCACTTCAGATAGTTGTGATCTATATTATCACAACTACATATCTATACTGTGTGTGCTATGAAATGATTTAAACCTTGTCTTAAGTAATATTTGGTTGCATTTTATTTAAGTTTTATAAATCAAAAAGCTATTAAAATGTTACATCACTCTCACAATTTTATGTTCTATAATAAAACAAAGGATTGTAAAAACCACACTAAATGTGAGAAGTAGAAGAATATACAAACAGAACAAACAAAAATCTATATTCAAAAATTCAACGATAAAGAACGGCAACTCTAATAGAAAAATAAACTGATTAAATAGTAATTTATTTATTTATTTATTTATTTCGGTAATCCAACAGTGCTTATAATAATGACATGATAAAGTATAAATAAACAATATTAAGACCAATACAGGATTACACAGTTAAAGTAAAATTATAAACATAACCGTAACTTAAGTACAATTGATATTGGATAACTAATCTAATTAGCAAGACTGTTCATTGTGTGAGCGAATGTGTGTGTGTGTGGGTGTGAGCATGTCGTGTGTGGGTAAGTGTGTGTGCATTTGTGTGTTTTAATAATAAATTAAGATGTCACACTTTTATTTAAAGCCTTTTTGAATTCTGATTTCTTCATTTTGAATATGTCTAAGTGAGAACATAAATCGTTATAGGTAGTGGCTAAACGATGTACTAAGAAGTTGTTTCCGTATTTTGTGCTCATCGCCGATGTACTAAATAATATTGTCCGACGAGTACGTCGATTTGGTAGTCGGAATTGTACCAAGGATAACAATTCGTTGCAGTCTATTTCGTTTGACAGAAGTGAAAAAAGCATCATCATATCATAGTGCTTACGACGCCTTTCTAACGTATCCATGTGGTAATGGAAGCAAGCCTCAGTATAGTTATCAAATATTTTTATGGTCTTTGTAGCTAAGATACCCCATAAATATTTGAATGCTTCCAACTCTGTCTTTATAGATATTGTACTGCGGTGACCAAATTGGGCTTGCGTATTCTAATAAGCTGCGAACATATGCAAAGTATAACATTTTAATACATTCAATACTAGAGAAAGACTGACATACACGTGTTATATATCCACAATGTCTATAAGCTTTATCAGTTGCGATTTGTAACTGCTCATTCATTAACAATTTCGAGTAGTCTAACTGAATTCAGAAATCGCGTATAGAGTTGGTTTTGGTAATTTCAATTTTCAATGTTATTAATGTTTTACACATACAGTAGGACCCCGATTATCCGGACCTCGGTTATCCGAATTCGCGATTATCCGGACTACCACTCGGGACGAGTTTATTCTAACACTAGCTTTTGCCGTGACTTCGTCCGCGTAGAATAGTGTCTTCCGGCAGATTTTTGGTTCTTCCCACATAGTTCCCGTTCTTGCGGGGTTTTCGGAATGGTCGAGTTCCCGTAGAATATTCAGGATAAAACCTATGTTTTTTTATTCATAATGAAGACCTCTTAACCAACAACATATTTATTTTATTTGAATAAAGATTAATATTATTATGTAGATACAACTTAAACAAATTATTTCGACCAAATTAGGTACCATAAAAACGGTTTTTGTGAGTTAATCTTAAAAGATAGACATATACTGTCGCGGACTGTTTTTTCGATCATTAAAAGAGCTATTATTCTTTAATACATATTTTTGTGTATCTTGAACCGTTTTCACGGCGCACGCAACGGAAGGCTTCAAAGATGAAATAATTTCTCCCGTTTTTTACACATTTACCACTATATCTTTGCTCCTATTGGTCGTACCGTGATGTTATATAGCCTACAGCCTTCTTCGATAACTGGACTATCCAACACAAAAAGAGTTATTGAATTCGAACCAGTAGTTTCGGAGATTAGCGCTTTCAAACAAACAAACAAACTCTTCAGCTTTATAATATTAGTACTGATTAACATGTCAGAACTTGCATAACGCCACGCCACTTATAACACTTATACGTACATTATGTACAATTTCTTAATAAACGTTGATTTTCGCTATTTTCGCTATTACGATATTTGTTCTTTTAAAAAACACCTAACATTACATATGTGTGGTACAGACTACATATGTTCATATGCAAAAAACCCGTTTTTCTTCATATATTGGATTATCCGGACTTTCAATTATCCGGATGCCTACCGACAACAATTAGTCCGGATAATCGAGGTCCTACTGTAATTAAACTTAATTATTTTACGAGAAAAGGTTATGTGAGCGCACTTTAATATATTAATTGTAATTCTATTACTATCGCAACATTTTGCATAAGTATCTAGGTCGTTGAACTAAGAGGCAATCAGGAAGAGATTTTATGTTTAAAAAAATTTTGGTGTCATCTACAAAACATAAGAAATCGGGAACGCTGTATAGATGTATAAATATCATAAACATATACATTATACAAGTATATATATGAAGATATTGCTTCCTTAATTCTTTATTTTTCCACTCTTAAGGCCTCGGCCTCGAATCTCGCGGGTAGCGGGGCGGCAGCGGCGGCGGCACGGAAACGCATACTATTCTCCAAACTAGCGGGCAACGGGCACGGAGAAATGTATGCGTTTTCGTGCCGCCGCCGCTGCCGCCCCGCTACCCGCGAGATTCGAGGCCGAGGCCTCAGAATTATTTGTATTGGTATATTATTTCAGTATTAGTAGTAGTGGTGGTAGCCTAGAGGTTAAAGGCCCGCCTCTCGTACATGAGGGTGCGGGTTCAATATGTGGGTATTAATGATGAAACCTTCTCCATGTGGGAAGAGGCCCTTTGCTTAGCAGTGGGCTCTGATAGGCTAATGATGATGAGTATTATTTATGTTCTAATAACGATATATCTTACAAGCTGTGCCCGCGACTTCGTCTGCGTGGAATAGTTATTTCGGGCATCATATTTCTTTCTGCAAACAACGTCTTCATCTTTATGAATTATACTTGTTGCCCGCGACTTTATCCGCGTCAATTTCTGTTATTACTTTACACAATTTAGTTTTTTTTAAAGAACATATTTATTTATTTTAAAGTAGATACTTCTGCGTCCTCTTTTACACATCATGCGGCGCGATGAATTTTATATCGGAGTTATTTTAAATAATTCTTCGGATTCGGATCTCTTAGATATCAACGCTCAAGGTCATAGTGTTACATAATCTAGGAATATGGAATTGACTTGATAAATAAAACTGTATGAATATAAATACATAAAGTCATTTAAATAACATACAGAGAAAATTATCAAAACATTGAACCCCATTTGTATATAAATATTTCTGTTTGTTTCGTGATACACTGGACGGTCCGCACCCGCCGCTGTAAGTCGGAACACGACGACTTGAATTACTTATAACAGGAAAAACTACAGATTTTAGGAACAATATTATATAAAGATATGTTTTATATACAATGAAAAATAATCACATGTTACAAATGTAAACACATAAACCAAAGATCCATTAAACACATGTTAATTTATATTTACTATTTGTAAATTATACACAAAATCATTATCCAACATTCTTATAAAATTATTGTTAAGCAAACGCTTTCAATTAAAATACAAAAACTAAAATTGAAAATTCCCATTTCATCTTCTGTATATAAAAATAAATTAAACACGTTATGTAGTGAGTCTTACGAACTTCACGTTTGTGTAAGAAACATATAATATAAAGATGTACTTATATTAATTAAATTATATTTTTACTTAACGATTCTCACAGGTGTTCCGAATAATAACTAAATCCTATATGTTTATTAAACTTGTTTTGGACTTCAAGTTGCTTTAAGTTGCTACTTACAAGTTTTGTCTTACAATATTTTGATAAAATAACTATTTGAAGTGAAAAGTGTCGACTGTAGGGAAAATTTTCGCTTTACATTATATATCTCTAAATTTTTGAATTTCTTTGAAGAATATAGAAGAAAACCATTGAAGGAGCGTTTACAAACCGGTTTTGTATGTATTATGGAAATGGATTCAAGTATTCTGACCAATTCATACTATACGTTTTCATACATATTAATTGGTGTAAACGATTAAAGGACTGAAATGAAAAGAATATACCTATGGAACATTTCTTTAGGCAGTGTGTTTGAGAAGAAAAATGTGTAAAAGCTAAAATCGTGAATAAAATTTTGCAATATTATAATTACTTATGATATTAATATCTGTAACAAACATTCGAGTAATATCAAGAGAGACTGTTTAAGCCATACCTACTATCTTTAGCCAGCGCTAGTAAAAACCCAACATAAAAATTGATTATGTATTTATTTCGAACAATTCATTAATAAAATATGCGTTATCTCAGCGAAATGAAAATCTCTTAACGCAATAAAAACAACATAATTATAACATTAAGTATATGGACACTTGTTTAAAAATATTTTTTCATGAAGCTAACATTTTCCTATGTCGCATTAAACAACTACTTCATTTAATGTATTAAGATCTTAATGGAGCAAGAAACAAATTTACATACACTAGTAAATATACAAACCACAATAACTTCAACTGATTAATTAATACTACTCGTATTCATTACCTTTATTTTCACTGTGTTACCAGAACATTGTCGCGTCAGCGCAGTGTGTGTGTGTGTGTGTGCGTGTGTGTGTGTGTGTGTGCGTGTGCGTGCGTGCGTGCGTGCGTACTTTTCAGATCTTGAGAACACGAATGTATGAAAATTGTACCTTCTGTTGATGAATCTTAATTTAAAATCATTATATGTCCTTATCAATATACATAATTGGTTTCTTATTTACCATAGTATACTTATCTTAATTTTAAATTAGCTATAAAATATTCAATATGAAAAGAATTGAAAAAGATATATATTTTAATTCACACTTTCTTATCTTCTATGAGAACATATCAGAATTTTAATAAAGCTACATTCAATCAAGATTCTGAGCACTTAATTTATATATACATTTATTTGCTTTACATGGTAGAATTAGGTTGAGGTTCTATTATTTAATACATTTTTAATATTTTAATAATTTAAAGGACTTTTTCTGCACTTATGTCAATTTATTTTAATATTCCTTCTAAAAATTTATAAAACTTCCTGAATTGTATATGCATGCCAAAATCAAAAGCTAGTAAATATGTAGTTCATTATATAAACTCTTACTAGACTTATTTCATTAGCTTCATAATATTTTATTTTTATAAAATAAATTGCTTTTATTTGTAACTACTGTCTTTTTTTTAATTTTAGTAGTAGATGGTAGACAATGAAGTTAATGAATGCATATTATACAGGGTGGTGACTGGTGAATTACTATCGATACTTGAGGACGTGATATTTGACGATCATATATGACAAAATAAAAATTAATATAACATAAATATTAATAAACTTCTAAGTAAAGTTAACCAAAAGTTATGTAATTAATTACGCATCGTGTGCACACCCTACAGATTAGGTATACACTCACACACACATACGCGTGCGGCGGCGTAATGTTGTATCAGCACGCCGCCGCACGCGTCCACACTTGGAACACTTGGAACGTGTCTACACTTTATTTATTTCTATGGAAATTTTGTCAAAAATTAAGTACCTATTTTTTTAACATAATTCGAATGAGAATCATGTAAAGAGTATTCTCCTTAAATATTGATAGTAATTCACCAGTCACCCTGTATATGTTTTAATTTATTTACTCTTCAGCTACACGATGATTCATAAAAATATTTTATAATGACTATGTAAAACATATTCAAACAAACCATTACAACAATAGCAGTTTTTTTACATGTAATATAATAAGTCCTATATGAGTTCATAAAATTATTATATCTAATTTAAAATAAATTATGTTTTAACTTAATAGGTAATGCAAAATTGAATATTATATTTTATATTAATGTTTCAAAAGCACAAAAATAGGTACATTAAATAAAATATTTGAAACATCTCTTCATTACATGTACATGTGTATGGTTATTTGTTAAATAATATAAAAGTGTGAATGATGTTTCTAATATAGGTAAAATTAGATTCTTTAACTTCAACAGTAATTGAATTTATGAGTTTTTGATATTACAATTTAATATACTATATAAAATACATACATGGTATTTCTATTTCTTGCTAGCTTTTAAGAAGGAAACTCAAAACATTGCTTATTTTTAAAAATTTCAATAGTGCGACATCTAGTTTTTCTCGTTTTTAATTCTGCAGTATTCTTCTTCTGTAATATCGTTTCAAGCATTTTGCTATGCTGTCATTGTTGAGTCGAATTGTCCGGTTTACACGACGATTTAGTACTCTGGAAAATAATTATAAAGATTTATTAATAAATGAGTTACACTAAAGATGTTACGAATTGGCTAGTTTGAAACATTGCTAACGAAATCTTTTTTGTTTCAGGTTTAGAACTCTTTAGTAACAAAAAGTATATTGTATAATAAGTACATTCATACGTCCTATGTTTTTGTGGTTTGGCGAGAAATCTAAAACTTTTGTTGAAGCTTACTGAAAAATAATTTTCGGTAATAGATTTATAATGACTTTCGTTGTAGACTTAGTCAACAACAAAGCTATGATTGCAAAGCAAGTTGATAAACTCAGAATAGTATCAGTTGATATATTTAAGTTATAATAGTCTTAGTTGTCATAAATACCTTTATAAGATGGCATTTACTATATTTTTTCCTTTTATATAATTATAATATAATATTGACTTAGGTATTATAATATTGACTTGATACATTTCTTTTAGAAAGGGAATTTAAATTTTTTAACTCCATACTTCTATGTATGTACATATAAGTGTTATATCAATATTTCTATTGTTATAATGTAGATATGTAGTTTGGTGTAAATGTATCAAATTTAGTTTGGGATTTTATTATGCTGTTATAGAAGTGCATAAAATGTCCACAACATACAAAAATTCTGCATATCATCTGCATATCACAACCGCGTATAAAAAATCGTTTTTATTGCATTTCATATCCAGTTATTTTTTCTAAATTTATATTAATTATTTTTTGAAATGAGTGAGGAAAATTTTGTATATAGATAACATATTAAATAATTTAGAGACAAGCATTATAAAGTCTATTTATAAGTCAATATTCAAGTTATGCATTATTCAGTTTCATCAAACTAAAGCAGCTTCAGCATACTATTGCAATAGCAATGCGTTCTAGAGGTATATCTTTTTTATCAAATGAATTGTTGAACAAATAGACTCCCAGGATCCATATACATACATATGTGAACAAAAGGTTATGTTTAAAATTATAACTAATACTTGCAAGCAACTACATATTAGAAAAATCAACTGCTTTGAACAAGTTTTATATTATTCTTGATAGTAAAAATCTTGAAAAACATTTTAAAAGGAAATGTTTTTTTATTATTTAAGCACTATTATTTAAAAGGTCTGTTAGGCTTTAAGTGCAGATCACAAAACAAGATATAATATTATCTCTGTGTATTAAAAGGATGTGTATAATTAATAAATAAAAAGGCTTCCTTTACCTCTAAATTAAAAAAAAAAATCTATTTTCAAACATTGCTTTGTTTGCTTTAGGATTTGATTCTGGATCAATTAAAAATTTTTCCTTTATCTTTCTTTGTCTTTCTGGGTCCCATCTACATCTGTAACAAAATTCATCAAAAATAATTCAGTGGTTTAGACATGAAAACGTAACAGACAAACGGACAGTTACTCTGTCATTTATATTATTAATACTGATATTATTCTAAGACCTT
This sequence comes from Danaus chrysippus, assembly GCA_916720795.1. Classification (NCBI taxonomy): domain Eukaryota; kingdom Metazoa; phylum Arthropoda; class Insecta; order Lepidoptera; family Nymphalidae; genus Danaus; species Danaus chrysippus. The sequence continues at coordinate 23,664 of CAKASE010000073.1, forward strand.
AATTGAAATTAAGTAATTTGATGATTTAAATAAGAATTTTGTTCAATTGTCAAAATACTAAGGATTAATATTAGGTTATTACATGGATAAAATACTTTCACAAATAATAATCGATTATGAATTACCAATTCTAAGCATTTTATACTCGTGATAACTGAACGAAGTCCGATTCTAATAAAATAAAAGCATATTACTTTTCATAGATTACCTTGATAACATAATACCTAATTAGCATGACTTTTAATATTATGTTACATATTTAACTTAGTTTCTTTCTTCAGACAATTTAATATTTTTTTTAATACAAAAGCTTAATGCTCTCGTGCAAAATTTATGCTCTCGCGCATATGTTTCTTGATCTATTTGATACCCACTAGGTCGTAATATATTGTTTTGTTGTTTGCAATAGTGTTGGCGTTACATGCATATTTATCTATCTTACCTAGTTAGGCTTTCTATTTCACATCTTGGATTATAAAGTTGTTATTTTTTTACGGACCTAATATAAAATATAATTTAAAGCCTACCTCGATAAATGAAATATACAACACTGGTAGAATTTTTGAAATAGAATATGTGAACTGTGAGATTAGTGCGTTCAAATAAACAAACAAATAAATACACGAAACAAACTCTGTCGTATTTTAATATTAGTATAGATTGGATAAAAAAGACTTGTTAAAAGAATTGGCGTATATGTAAATATTGTTATCCTTATATTTAATATCTGGGTCCTTCTCTTAACATGCTATTTATTTACTCAGAGGCCAATTCTATATCACTACAAGAAGACCCGGCGAACTTCGTATCGCCATATAATCAAGAAATATCTGTTACGTTTTTTTAAATAAATAAATTTAGTTATATTATTAAATAGTCGCTCATATATGAAGTTTGTATTTTTAACATAGCGCCATCTATTGAATCTAACTCAGTCAACAGATAATTGTAATAATGGCAAATAATTTTCTTTAATAGACAAATAATTTGCAATAAAATAATATTGTGACTATAAATTGAGATGTAAACTATCTTATCTTTCAAGTTGGATCAAAATGCATACGGAATGCAACTCAAATTTTAAATCGGTTTGGTAGTTTAGGAGTCCATCGCGGACAAACACGTGACAAGAAATTTTTATATATATAAAGGTTTCCAACAAATGTAAAAAATATGTATAGATAAATATAACTTTTATTTTAACTACAGAATTGCAATTGAAACTCTCACATCAATTAAGCAATTATATTAATATTTAATATGCAACACTCTGCTTATGAATGATGAATATTTCGATAGCATTTCATATTTGAGATTTCGGTTCGCGATGCATGAATTAATAGGTCTTAAATACGAGCATCTTTTTCTCTTAAACAATTATAGTTTTAGGCTTTTCTCAAAAGTAGTATGTTTTTGTTAAAATGTTAAGGGTACATACTTGTGCGTGAAATGCAAAACGAATTAACAAAAGGTATGGGATAATTGGAATTTATCTATGCGCGTCCATAATAAATTTGTCAAGTAGTCAAATAAATAAGTTTTAAATTTTAAGTGAAGAGTTATTAAAATTATTCCTAGATTTAATCATATGTAACCAAGTATATGCCTCTACTGCAATTTGAATTATGAAAGTAAAAGTTTTTGCATATGCATGTCTGAATTATTTGCAAGAGTTACTCTTGTTTTCATTCAATATTTTATATCACAGAATATGCAATGAATCAAGCATAAGAATAAAGAAACATTTGAATTCGATTTCAGTTAAGTGACGTTGTGGCAAAAAGTATATTTTGTGCCTTATTTCCTTTAGCTTTACTACAAACTGCATAGCTATTTGGCAGATTGCCCGGGAACCCGAATAGGAATGACAATTGATGAATGGCACATTTCTATACTATAAGTTGGTGCATTGTTATCGCAGAATGAAACTCATTTTAGAATGGAAACAGTACAAGGCATTTAGAAAAAAAATTATAGATATGATCAGATTTTGTTTGGAAAAAAAAGGAACCTTCTTAAAAAAAGAAATAAAAAAAGTGTTAACTAACTCTTATTTATATTTTTGCACGGTTGAGCATGGTTTATCATTAATAATAAAAATTAGTAGGCAGAGGAAAAAACTTAGTGGTTTTAGCAGGACGGTATGATTACCATAATCTAAGGCTTCTTTCAGGAAACACGAAGTACAGGACTGGTATATAGCTAGTGATCTTCAGAATATGAAAGTCTCCATATAGCAAGTTGTGGCTCGAATTTCCAGCTCCACACCAGCCACTTTATAACTTAATATACCACTTGAAGCGATACCTTCTGTCTTTTCCCTGCAATGAGACCATCAAAATATCAGAAAATTATCTGCAATTATCCTCACGACACTATGATGAGGTCGGGATTAGTCCCTACAAATAATAAATCGTCTAATCCGAATATAATGATCATCAAAGATTTAGATTTTAGATTTAGATTTGCAGGAAAAATCAATAATACAACTGCTTTGTCGATTTTAGAGGACAAGTACGGGACAACCATTGTATCCAACACATAATTAGAAGTCTGTATTTGCTAAACATATTAAAATACTTAAAACATTAATACAACTCGTAATAATATAAAAACATATGTACATATAATGTAATTCAGAAATCCTATTGAAATAACCTGATAAATTACTTTCCATTACGAGAAATCAGGCGTACTTCGAATAGTCGGCGATATGTTATTAGGATTAATATAATCTCGAAAAGGGGACACACGACGCTACTGTGGGACGGTCTTAAGAGACTATTACGAGTTGGAGGACCGTATTTATAGTCTCCTAAAATAAAAGAATAAAGAAAATGGAGAGAAATACGCAAAAAATATTTAATCGAATGGTTATAAATAAAACTTATTTTATAGCAATCGCAAAGAAAATCGGTAATATTAATTTCCTTTCAAATATTTCACAGAACAGTATACCAGTATGCAAACTTCAATTTTTATATTATCTTACAGGGCTAAGTAATTTATAATACATTTATATGTTTTTTTTGAGAACTATAAACATATAAAATTAAATTTCTAGATTAAAAACTATTGAAAACGATTTTTATATGAATTAAATGGGATAACTTGCATTCACATTCTTTTTTATAAAACACTTTTTTATCATTTATAAATAACACTATCAGTAAATAAAAATTATCTTATTTTATTTCATACAAGGCTTTTTTTATTTATTTCTTTAAATGATACTAATATAAATAATATAATGAACTTAAATACCTTTTAAATGATAACATTTTCTTAAAAGCACATCTTAAAAATTTATACTTTTCATAATACATATTTAAGTCTAGAGCTCTCTATACAGGGTGACTGGTGAATTACTATCGATACTTGAGGACGCGATATTTGACGATCATACATGACAAAATAAAAATTAATATAACATAAATATTAATAAACTTCTAAGTAAAGTTAACCAAAAAGTTATGAAATTAATTACGCATCGTGTGAACACCCTACAGATTAGGTATACACACACACACACGTGTTGTTGTATCAGCACGCCGCCGCACGCGTCTACACTTGGTACACTTGGAACGTGTCCACACTTTATTTATTTATACGGAAATTTGGTCAAAAATTAAGTACCTATTTTTTTTTTACATAATTCGAATGAGAATCATGTACCGAGTATTCTCTTTAAATATTGATAGTAATTCACCAGTCACCCTGTATACACATTTCACGCTATAATATTTCACAAGTTCTGAAACGATATTTTACAACTAACTATTCGTTAAGCTGTATTTAAATATATACTTTGGAACCACTTTGACCCGAAATCTATTTTATTGAATTAGTTTTTATTTTTGTTGTTGGTTATAAACAATAAAACGTTAATATGGTTGTTCATATTTTCCTAAGTGTTGCATTACTTTAATTTGTATAAGGCTTCTTAATTCTTTCATAACTAACATTTTATACGCAAACTAATAACTATCTAAATCTAAATCATATTATAAATAAAATCAATTTAATATATAATAAATTAGATTTATTAAACTGAAATGTAGTAATAATGACAAATGACGTTATGAAATATATTACTGCAAACTCCAGCAAATACATTAATAAATAATGTTAGGGACGTGGATTAATTAATTAAGATAAATAATACTCTTCAGTTGCGTTTAATATTTTAGTTCAAGATTAAAATATTTGAGACTACTATTAGGTATGTTTTTTTATGTCTTTAAACATTTTTATACCCGAACGTGTAGAAATCTTGATATTTTTTTTTACAGAAACTGGATTGCCATAGACACAGAAGATTTTTAAGTAGGAAAGATTTAGGAAATTAATTTTCAGGTAGAAGGAAATAAAATCTTTTTAGAATTTTCAGGACTCTCACTAATCAAACTAATTGTATCCATAAAGGCTTTCTCTCGCTCTCATGTACGACTATTGATTTGATTTTATCTTAAGAAATTCAGCTCTGACCATTTTCAGGGTTTAAATTATAGTAAACTTTCTTTGAACGACTTCATTTTCATAAATTTCACAGGGTGTAATCGCTATTTGTTCTCTCTATACTACTTTAAATGGCAGATTCAGTTATGTTACTATTAGTATCTTCCTTTAAAACGTTTCTTAAGCGAACGTAAAATGTACTGCATTCTGAATTATCTAAAATATATAAGTATGCAGCTATATGTTCAGGAACCACACAATATTTCTCTTCTATGTACATATCTAAAACGCGTGGTCAGGCTTACACATATAGTTAGTTTCCTTTATGAATATTCAACGTCCAACAAGATTTATTGCGAGCCGGTTTCTTTCTCCCCATATTTATATTTCATCAGAATAAATAAATTGTGACAAACCCGTTTCAGTTTTATAATAAGAAGGTAAGAATTAATTTATCTTTAAGGAAATCTCATTAAAAATATATCAGTTATAGTCAAATATTCTAAATTGAATGTTAATTTACTGAAAATATTATGTCTTAAGACAATGCTGTAAAAACGTAGTTATTTAGAGAGTAAAGAGCCCCAGCGAGGATTATTTGTGACTATGAATAAATACTGCTTCAGTATTACTCGTTGATTGTTATTGCTTAACTGTTTTTCCCTTCGAAGGATAATAGAAAATTGAAGTGAGTGACACTAAAACCAATTCCAACACAGATATATATTGACTTTTCTTTTAGATTTATTGTTAAAGGAAATAAAAAACATATTAAATAAAAAGGGGACTAAGTAAACAATGAAATATAACTGCAACACGATTTGAAAGACAATTATACAATTGTAACATGCTTTTTATCTGCAATACAAATAACATTCTAAATCACCAGAAGAGTATGCTATTATATTATTAATACAGTACGTAAGAAGACAATGTTCTACTTTGTACTTAAATTTATTACAATTTGTATAATATGCGGAGACTTATTGTCATTTGGTGTCCCATTAGTGTCATGAGTATTTCTATGGAAGTGTAATTTATTTACATCGCTGTCTTAATCATCTTTCAATTATATCAAAATATAAATTTAAGAATAAACTCGAATTTTTTTCGGTATAATACTTGGAGTTGGTTGCAGAGTTAACTCGAGTGAGTTTTTTATATAATAAATAAATAATTTATTATTTGTATACAATTTAACCTAAGTCTTTCACACTTATACAAAAGTACATGTCCTCATGTATGAAAACAAAGTTAGTGGAATTCTAGATCTTAATTATATGTAGATTGTAACTAACATCAGAATTCAGAATATTACATTCTAGTTAAATATTTTGCCGGAATTTAGTTTAGTTGAAAAAAATGTAAATTCTATCTAAAAATACGTACCCAATATACAGGGTGACTGGTGAATTACTATCAATATTTAAGGAGCATACTCGGTACATGATTCTCATTCGAATTATGTAAAAAAAATAGGTACTTAATTTTTGACCAAATTTCCGTATAAATAAATAAAGTGTGTACACGTTCCAAGTGTTCCTAGTGTGGACGCGTGCGGCGGCGTGCTGATACAACAACACGCTGCCGCGCGCGTATGTGTGAGTGTGTAGTGTAGAGTAATCTGTAGGGTGTTCATACGATGCGTAATTAATTACACAACTTTTGGTTAACTTTACTTAGAAGTTTATTAATATTTATGTTATATTAATTTTTATTTCGTCATATATGATCGTCAAATATCACGTCCTCAAATATCGATAGTAATTCACCAGTCACCCTGTATAATTGAAGCATATTTATTCAAATTTTCAGAACCTTTTAAGTGAGTTTCCGCAGCGCAGTAATTACAAATATCTTCAAACGCTTACGCGATCGCTCAAACGTCGAACTGAAATAAAAAAAAAAATTCTTAAAAGCTTCCGCCATTCGAAGAACCAATACATTTTTCAAATGAGGCGTTTAGATAATCAGAATATTTAGGTTGTTATTACAGTGAAGTGAAGATTTTATTCTGACCCAACAACTTTACTAGCCTATCAAATAAATACATAATTAATTTAGGAGTAAATATTACGTCTACTCTATTGTTTCATTGATTTAATTAAAACAAATAATGTGTATATCTTTGATATTACATTTGATATCTATATATCACGAAACAAAAGTTAAGGTGACAATCGGAAAATGTATTAATTTATTTAATCTTGGTTATTGATCTACTTTTTTTATTATGTTCTCCTTTTATTTATTTTATACTAGCTGACCCGGCGAACTTCGTATCGCCCTATAATCAAGAAATATCTGTTACCTTTATATCTGAATGAAGTTAATTTCCTTATTCCTCTGAATGGAGTTTTGCCTGCTTCAACCTGATAAATGTTAATCACTCAGTTTCTACTTTTAAATACATATTGACAGCATATTGGTGAAAGAGACGCTAACATTTTAAGATGTGATTGACCTCAACTTCTCAAACTATCTGCATCTAAAAACATTTTTTTTGTGATAAAATAGAATAAATTACTTAAAGCTGTGATAAACTTTAAAAACGTTTAAGTATCTGTGACTGGATTTATAATCTTCATTAAAAAATAATACCCATCTTTACCTTACCAAAATAAGATAGGACATTGTAAAGCATCATGTGATCAATGTGTTTCAGACACACGCTGCAGTTGATTGTTACACCGGTGTAAAACAATATTGTTATCTACATTTTCACCCACAATGACAATAGCAACTTCTTTGATTGTTGGGACATTAAAATGTCTTATGTGTGGCCCTGCAGGCATCTTGTAGGCTTTGATAACAATTTTTGATTATCAGATGGCATGAGATCTAATGCGGTCTTGAATAATAATGCAACCAATACATTGTGTTAATGGAAACATAATTGGAGCTGTTCCACAACTGGTCTTTTCATAGAATTGTTGTGTGCACAACACTGATCAACTTGTCTTCCTGAATCGCCCATGAAATAAATTTGCCAAAATGTATAATCACTGTAGTACGAGTACTGTGATAACTAATAAGTTCAATGATATATTTGTCCTTGAATCTGTAAAGGTAAACATTCCTGTATTATATATACATATTGTAAAGTGAATTGTTCAAACCACCAAGTGACACTCAAAATACTTTGTAAGCACTACCATTTCCCCCATCAACTTTTTTAACACAATTCCTTCTGGCTACTTAAAGTAATTCACAGAGCTACAAATGTACTTTAAGCCATTTCAAATGATACACCATTACAATTGAAAATTGTCAACAATAGTGGTATATGTTTTTCAATACACTTACCTTAAAAGTTGGCGTAAAATTTAATGTAAAGGGTGTCTCACGGAAAATTTCGAATTTAAAAAGGCTATAAAAAAAGAACGACTCGATAGATTTCAATGATCAAACATTTATTTGAAAGCATAATTCATGACATTATTTGTGAAAAATTATCTCGGTCAAATGTCCACCACAGCTTACTTGGCAGTACCCTATTCGATCAGTCCAATTTTTCAGTACATTTTCAATTGTTTCCGGCCTTATGGCAGCAATGGCAACTTCAATTTCATGTTTCAAGTCATCAATCGTGCTTGGCTTGTTGGCGTAACAAACGTCTTTGACCGCTCCCCAAAGGTAATAATCCAATGGTGTTAAATCGCAGCTTCTTGGAGGCCAATTCACATCACCATTTTTGCTGATTATGCGATTTTCGAAGATTGGGCGCAAAACATCGACCGTAGCATGGGCTGTATGGCACGTAGCCCCGTCCTGTTGAAACCAAATATCGTCCAAATCATACTCTTCCATTTGACCGAAAAACCAATCAGTTAACATAGCGCGGTAGCGCTCGCCGTTGACGGTTACGGCGGCTCCTTCATCATTTTCAAAAAAAAATGGGCCGATGATGCCGCCGGACCAAAATCCGCACCAAACAGTCACTCGTTGTGGATGTATCGGTTTCTCCTCAACGACGTGCGGGTTTTCTGTGCCCCATATACGGCAGTTTTGTTTATTTACATAACCGCCGAGGTGAAAATGAGCCTCGTCGGAAAAGATGATTTTTCGATAAAACTCACCATCTTCGGCCAAACGATCTTCCGCCCAATTTGCGAACCGTAGACGTTTCGGATGATCAATTGGCTTCAGCTGTTGGGCCAACTGAACTTTATATGGCTTCAGGGCAAGATCTTTGCGCAAAATTCGGTGCGTAGTTGACCGAGAAAGGTGCAACTCTTGCGCTCGATGACGAATCGATGTGGATGGCCGTTCACGAACACTTTGTTCCACCGCAGCGATGTTTTCGGTTGACCTTGCTGGAAATGGACGTTTACGTGTTGTTTTATCCAACAGTGATCCAGTTTCGCGCACACGATTCACAAATTGCCGCACATATGCCTCCGATGGCAAATCTTTTTTGGCAAATATTTTTTTCAAATTTCGCACAGTTTGCGTTGGCGATTCACCACTTTGGAAATAATTTTTTAATATTTCCCAGCTTTCCTCAAGCGAATAGCGACCCATTTCGTAAATGTCAGACTTATTACTAAATATGTGACACTTCTCCGATGACAGTTGACGTCTCCAATGTCAAATTATCGTTAGTTCAAATTCGAAACGCTAGATGGGACACCCGTTACTATAGTCCATTTCTTTGTTATAATCGATTCCGTTCAACTTCATTTCGCGTTTCACGTTGCTCATCAGTTAGACTTGCTGTTCTATATCTTTGACCTGAGGCATTATTGGTTCTGCGACTTAAGTTTGTACGTCTAATTGCCGGCATTTTTTGAAACAAAAATTAAACTGAAAATAAAAAATACTTTTCTTATTCTATTTCTATTTTGTAATAGTATCAAAATAGTCTATCAAAACTTTCCAACACTTTAATAATTTGACTTACCTTGTAGAACAAACACTTCAGAAAAAAACATAGTACAAATTATCCTGTAGGAACCAATGTGAAAATTATACTAAAAAATGGTAAATGAATTACGTAGGTATTTTGTTATTATAACTCCGGCCACAAATAGTGAAACTGAATATGTACTCGTATATAACCACACAAAACAAAAAATATACTCTTTGCAAACAATTTGAATTTTGAAACAATAGTTAACTGAACTTTTAAGACAGAGACAACAGTTTATCATAGACTAAAAAAGTCACACAAATGCCAAGCTCGGCTTATGTACCGCGCATTATAATGAAGCTAAAAAAATTATAAACAACATAAAGAGATATTTACGTTTTCGTTAATGTTTAAAATATCTTAGATATTGTTTTATAGAATATAATCTTTAATTTACACAAAATAAATTATAGAACGCACGCGTAAACGTTAATCATTTGTCAATATTTCTGAACTCATGTTAACCATTACTAATATAGTATTTGACAAAATGAACTACAAATGACAGGCACAAAGGAAAAATGATTCATCTTTTATAGTTATGTTTTCGTCGAGTTTTCTTTATTTTTAGATTTATTCTGCTATTTGGGGCGGAGACAAATCCAACGAAACAAAAACTTTGAATTTCATTGCTAACCTATTTTTTATCGAACCAATGACAATGACACTCCTTTTGTGCTATAAAATAATCTTAAAATTAAGTAATTTAGCAGATTAAACAAGCTTTAGCAATTTAAACTACTATGAAAACAGAAGGAGATTAATTTTCGTAAGCGAGGTGCGCGTGCGAGTGTCGCCGTAGCGATGACGGACAAGCATTCCACAGCTAAAATCTATGCGGACTGACGAGTGACGAGCCCGGCGCAGTGCCCGGTCAGTTGGCCCGCGGACCGCTAGCGGGGGCCAACGGGGCTACAGGTGCGAGGGGGGGAGGACACGAACAGTAGACGCAGCGTGCATCCTCGCTATATACAATTTAATAAGAAGTTGGTCCGTCACAAGAAATAAAAAATATTAAATTTTTAAACAATTAATACACAAATATAGTAATAAATATAAAATTAAATTTACAATACAAAACATAATCTAAGTAGCTCCGCTACAATAATGCTTAAATCATTTTACATTATTTGATTTCAATATGTCATACATGTTAAGTTCTTGCAGTCTCTTTAATTTGATGTATGGTTTGTTAAGGTTCTTCCAATTCCTTAGTTCTTTTAGGGAAATTCGTGTTTTAAAATTCCTTTAACATTTACTTATAGTATTTTTTATGGTTTAGAATTGAGAAGATTTTAGGATTTAAGGAATTTCATTTTAAGTCTTAACATCTATTCATAAAGGTTTATCTTGCTTGTCTACGTTTAGAGAAAAATGAGGTATACATACTTATCTAGCCTTAAAACTAACTGATATCTCCAAGAATATTTTTACATTTAAAGTTAAAAATATGTAATATAAATATTTTGGTTTAATTAAACTATCTATAGTATAAAAGAAGAATAAAAAAAGCTTAGGTAAATTCTGTTAAAAAGTCCATAAACACTTAAATATTATATGTCTACGGGAAATTAGCTCGGCATTCATAAAAAAATTTTAAACATCAAAAATCAATGCAAGTGCTGTCAGAGGTATAAGTAGCATATAAATAATGTTAAAGATATAGTTTTGCAAAAAAGGAGATGGAAACTGGTGGGCCCAAAATGTAATGAGTTCAAAATTGATTTAAAAAATTAGTTTTATTTTTTTGTATGAAATACCAAAAATCTACTTAAATTCTCAATCTACAAGCGAAGAAATATGCAAATAACTGTTTTTATGAATTAATCGATTAACGATTAATTAAATAAAAAAAATTATTATTCGATTAACTACAAAATAAAAAATCACTCCTAGTTTTAAACTTATAGTAACTTCATTTAAACTACACCATATATGTCGACAATTCAATAAAAATAACTTTTAATAACGTGTATTAATATAATAATAATATTAAATATTATTTTAAAACATCCTTTTCGATTATCGATTCCATTTGATTCCATTCGATCGAAATCATTCAGTATATAGTCTATGGCAACATGACATTGATGATTGACGCTTAACAATTACCATATCAGTAATCAGATGCATTGTTATGAGTCCCACTTGTTTCGTGTTTTTTGATACGTTTCGAGTGCTTCCCGATCATTTTACGTTTTCAACGACCACTTCTTTGTTTTTTACGGACTCCGAAACCGCCTAACGTTTTACGACCCTTGCTTTCACATTTGACACCGACGATCGCCTGCACGTTTGACTTGGAATTGTTAGTGGTACCTTAGCTGGGCAAGGCACCACAATATTGTACTCCCTGCACAGTTCCTAGACGATATTTAAATTATTATTGAAGAGGAATAAAATATTTAATAAAAATTATTTCTTTTATTTTATGACTTTTATCACATAGTTCACTCCTGTTCCTGGTAGAATTCCATGCTTGTTAAATGTTACCTATATGATATATCTGTTTGCCTTTGAGTCTTTATTGCCTTGTTTTGAGTTATCAGATATTCTCTTCTAAATAAAATTATTATTTTTCACATACTTTTACGTGTATTCATCTAACTCTTAAAGATAATGCAATATAACCTCACTTTTACTAAACCTCCAATAACTCAGCTATCTGATTGTCAATTTCTATAGAATTTTCAATGAAGAAACTTTTAGTTTTAAACCTTTAATTGATACTTTTTTCATGTCTTTACATTTAGGGCCCAGAATTGTACGAAATAGTTTTGATCCCCTTTCCTACTAAATTAGAATATTTTTTAGTTATTTTTATTACTTACTTTGTTTTCGTGACATAGAATTTATTAAATTATAACTATTATAAGAACATGCATTTATTTAAGTTGCATGATAAAACTATATTTTAAAGACAATTTTTTTTGCATTTACGAAGTTATTCTTGAGTTCGTATCTTAAGGTAATGCTTTAAATTGTTCAAAAAAATAAAAAGGTTTAGTTGTTAATAATATTAAAACATATTATTTTCATCTGTATCATTGTAATATAAATGTTCAAACTGATTTCTGACCTTGTAGAAAATACTTTTAAGAAATATACATTTAAGTATTCTCTTTTGGGATATACTAACTTCATCAGAATAGAAATTCATATATATAATACTATTCATAATACCAATATGCATGGAATTAATACTCTTTAATATATACATATATACACAATATGTTAAGTTTGTTAACTAACAGAGTGCGTTTCCGTTAATCCGCAATAATATAACATCCATACATGCCAAAAAATATATTACCTATCGAAAACAAAATGGTTTTTATTTTTAAATTCACACATAAAAGTAACGCCCCGTACACGCAGAGTTAAAGAACGGCATCGTTTCAATTTATTTATGAATGACGATTGATCGATTGATCTACGATATTAAAGTGTCGCCCCGCCCCCTTCCCCCAAACGTCAACATATTTTTATTCGGTAGTAATCTCACGCGCTGACCGGGATTGGACGTCCATTATTTTCGCATTGCTACATCTTGCGTCCTTTTCGTGTGAAAGATGTCGCGTTATCAATTCAGTGCAAATGCTCTGAGGATGTAAGCTGAGATACCTTTCAGATGCACACCAACCGCGGAATTCTCGTGTAATAATTGAGAGTCCCCTGGTGCGTATGCGTAACAATGTCATGGTAGTGCCGCGTCGTTCTGGTGGCCCGCGACCCGTGATTTCAGTGCGGCAGGAAGAGAACGTGTTAAGGCATTTTGAGGAGGAGCCTAGGTTTCCGTGAGTATACCTACTGTATTAACTAGTATTTATTTATTTTGTGACCACGAGCGCGCGAAAACGGCGATGCGTCGCCATAGTGTCGGGACGTGTCGGCAGAACTCAAAGGCGCTGCCGCCCCACCACCCAGCTTTCATTACTCGGCCTAATTCTCTGTATTTTAATTGAAATGTTATTGAAACGAGGCTAAGATATGTAGATACATGAATTTAGTTTTTTTTTAATTACTGTTTGCGAATAAGTACCTCAGTGACACGTTCTTTTGTAAGCGATACATTTAAGACGGGTTAAGTGTTATTGCTAATACTAAACATACATTTAAAATGTTTAGGTATGTTTACTGATAACAATCCGACTACGTTTCTTTATAATTCAATATGCCGCCATTATAAAGGTCTCCGCTCGGCGTCGTGCGTATTGCAATGTTGCCAGTTTGGGCAATGCTACTACGCTAGACTCCTACCTAGATTCCGGGCCATTATTTTGATTTTGCACAGGAGGTTTCAAATTTATTGTGAATTAATTATTTTTTTTAATTCAGATTTTTTTATGCTTATTTTTCTATGCTGATATATTTATTTTAATGTATTAGTGATATATATTAACGAGTTCAACGGAACCTGTGTTACATAATAAGTATACTGTATATATAAACATTGTCGTACCTACAACTACTATTTATAAATGTAAATTCATAAATAAGAATCACTGTAAAGTACAGTGTAACTCCATGTAACGTTACTCGATTTAACGACAAACTCTCTAAAGCGTCGAAATCATTTGACTTTGGTTGGTTTAGCTTGTCTACCATACAATGTCTAACATAAATTAAAAATAATGCAATCTAAATACTTAAAAGAGCTTTAAACAGCTGCAATATACATAGGTTAAAATAATTTAATGGCACAAATGTAGCGAACTGAAAACTTGTATGAAGATGACTTAAAAGTATAAATCTTCCCTAAGTAAGTTAAGAAACTTGAAACATCTTAGTTGAACCCTTTAAGAAAGATAAGGGAAGTACACAATATGTTCACTTAGTGCCTATTAGCAGTGGCGGCGTAAGGCGTGGGCGACGTGGGCCACCGCCTACGGCCTCGCGGTACAAGGGGCCTCGCGCCTCAAAAATTTTAGAGAATTAAAAAATATATATCTTTTTCTTCTTCTTCCTAGCAATTTCCCAGTTATAGCCAGGGTCTGCCTTACATGTTGTGATTAGTTTTGGCTAATTGTTTTTACGACCGGTCGTCTGCTTGACGTCAACCCTCTTTGGGAATCAGCATTAATTAAATCTATTTTGATAAGAATAGTGTGTTCAATGTTTTAATAATATTTAGCGAATAGATAGATAGTGTTTAAGTATATTGATTGCCCCCGAACAGTGACGTTTTTTAATTGTTTTTGTTTTCTTTGTGATTTGTAATACACTAGTACCTGTACTCGTCTATTTTACATGAAGTAACAAATATTTAATTGGTGATAAGTACGTAACGCAGTAATTACTTGTCTATAAAATAGGCTTTATAATATCTTTTGAAGGAAACCAAAGCTTTAAGTGTAAAAAAAAACATCGACGTTTAAGTTTTTAAAACTAGCTGGAATAGGGCCTCGCGAAATCTGTCTTGCCCACATAAAATTTAGGTCTTGCCCCGCCACTGTCAACAATCAACATATTTTTATTACATTTTCTATGACTACCCTCCAGAGAATATGTTTATTAATTATTACTTCAATATTCGTTTCAAAGCCCTAACGAGTCTCCTCCAGGACATAGTTTACTTTATAGCTAGTTTTGAAAACGAACCCAACAAGTCGAAAGCTCTAGAACTTGTTGTAGAGAACCCCAACAGAGACAGACAGAAACTGTTGAGGGAGCAGTACATACTGAGACAACTGTTCATGATACTGCAGGTACTCTTATATATTAGAATATATAAACTAAAAGAACAAATCAAATTCTTATTGAGAACCTCTAAGAAAACTTAATAATCATTTACCTAATGACACGTAATTTTATCTATAACTAACTCGCCTCAATTGACGATATCTAAGACCCGTGAATATTCATATAAATGAAATTAATATTTTATGAAGTATTAACATATAACAGACATTACTATCACGTCCGTCCGTGATCGCGGTTGCTGCAAAGTAACCGAAACGTCGGGAGTATGTAGTTTTAAAAATAATAAAATACGTGTAGTATAATTCTAAAAATATTAGTTTCGTCTCAATTAAGTTCATTTTTACTATAGAGCTCATATCTGTTTGTATTTGTTTCCAGAGTCCGTTTCAAGAATCAGCTAAAGGTGAACCATTCCTTCAGATCGAGGAGCTGTATGATCCACGGTACGCGCCTTACAAATTCATCTTCAGACTCTGCTACCGTATACTGAGACTTAGTCAACAAGATTACGGAAAAACCAAGTGAGTGATGATATTAATACGTCTATTATACACTCACTAGCTCTCCGTCTGCAGATTCGCCCGCGTGGAGTTCGGTTATATCGCGTTTCCAAGAGAACCTTTCAAAAGTCTGGGATAAAAACTATCCTATGTTCTTTCTTAGGGTCCACTCTATCTTTGTACAAAATTCCATTAAAGTCAGTTCTGTGGTTTAGGCGTGAAAGCGTAACAGACAGACGGACAGAGTTACTTTCGCTTTATATAATATTAGCAGGGATTCAACTGAAAATGTAGCTTGGAAGACCAAAAGGTACTAACATTTTTATAAAAGATACTTCTAAATATAGTTATTGGTGCTTCTGTGAATAGGATTTAATTATATTTCTACGGATTTTTCAATAGGTTCTCGTTTCAGGAATACATCGCGAAGCACTTCAGCTTCATGCAGAAGCAGATCGGCTACGACATACTGGCTGAGGACACGATAACAGCACTGTTACACAACAACAGGGAACTGTTGGAGATAGAGACCTTTGTTGGTAAGTATATATGATCTTCTTCTTGGCAATTTCTCAGCCAGGGTCGGAAAAAATATACTTTTTGTATATTAAATTATTATTTAAATGAAACTAACAATTTTCAGATAACTACATACTCGTTATTGTACTATTTTTAAAACTACATACTGCCGACGTTTCTGTTACTATACTGAAAACGTGATAACGGGCAGACGAGATGAGAATCATTCTCATAGTTTTCTTACTAATAAAATGAGTTTATTTTCAATAATACTCTCGAAAACCTATATATATATATATATATATATATATATATATATATATATATATATATATATTAAGGAACTTCGTTCGGATTTTTAAAAATAAAATAACAGTAAGGCATTTGACAATTTGACTATGCGATATTAATTAAAATGAACAAATATAAAAGGTAAATAAAGGAATGAAATGATAACCTGCTAACTCCAGTTAAACAACAATTAAAGTACTTACAGAGTAATATCCTTAAAATAGCCTTAGACTAATTGCTAAACCAATATTAATAGTCGAAAACCCATGAGCGATGTCGCCTCGACGACGGACCACCAGAAAGTGCCGATGTTTCTTTTTGCGCACTGCTTCTATTTTGTTTCTTTTCCAAGGAGTTCCTAACTCGGCTTCTATTTTGTTTCTTGACCAAGGAGTTTCCTAACTCGGCCTCTCCTGACTCCTGGTCGTCCTCGGCCACATTCTCTCTGTTTTTCAGTAGTAGCCTCGCCTACTGCGCCACCTTCCCGATCTTCGTCTTCAAGGTTTGGCATAGACGATCCGGCCGAAGCACCTTTAACATTGTCATCCTGAATTTTGAAATAACATCACCATTACTATCGGAAACATTATTGTTTGCATGAGTGTAGTGTCCAAATGTTTTTCAAATAAACAAAGTAATGTAAGCTAAACGGCATCCAAGACAGATAAAGTGAAAATAAAGAAAAAGGTGTGAAATCGACGGTATCCCAACAATTTCACATCCCCACAGTACATTACCATTGTCGGGTGACTCACGCCTTTGAAGGGCTACCAACACCATAGAAGTGCAGCTCATGCCAATGCGACTCACGCAATCGGCAACTTCCATCACTGGCGGCTCCCGTCAGGGGCGACTCCCGTCAGTGGCGACTCCCGTCAGTGGCGACCAACGCTGATGGCGGCTGATGCAACTGAGGACAAACGTTAAGGGCGACTAACGCCCGTGCGACTAACGCACATGACGACACACGTCAAAGGCGACTAACGCCAAGGCGACAAACGCCAATGCGACTAACGCAACTGACGACACACGTCAAAGGCGACTAACGCCAAGGCGACAAACGCCAATGCGACTAACGCAACTGACGACACACGTCAAAGGCGACTAACGCCAAGGCGACAAACGCCAATGCGACTAACGCAACTGACGACACACGTCAAAGGCGACTAACGCCAAGGCGACAAACGCCAATGCGACTAACGCAAACTGACGACACACGTCAAAGGCGACTAACGCCAAGGCGACAAACGCCAATGCGACTAACGCAAACTGACGACACACGTCAAAGGCGACTAACGCCAAGGCGACAAACGCCAGTGGTGATGAGTAGACTTGCGTCTTGAACTCCCACCCGGCAGCAGGTCAATGAGACGCCTGCGGTGTCTCGAACCTCCACCAGCTGCAGGCCAGCGGGATGTCCCCGTCTCGACAAGTGACGACTCGCGAAACTTGTCACCACTGCTTCTGAGAACAGTCGTTAAAAGAAAATGAGCAAAGTGACAAAACAGTTCAAAAATTTCACCATCGAATACTATAGCACCAGTATCTGGGCACCATTCTAAATTCCATGGCATCACACGTTGAGTGGTTGGTTGAGCTGATTTAAGAGCATTACATTACATTGGATTACAATTTTAAACTGGATGCCAACTAGATTGTGGTGGAAATATTTTAAGGCCCTGACCTTATTTCACTATTGTAATTAATCTCTATTTCATGTACCGCGATCATACACGAATGCGGGATTACGCGCCCCAATACGAAAAATATGTCGTACTCATAACGAATTTTCTCAGGTTGATATTCTACGTCATAACTCTGCCGCGTTTCACAGCAAGTTGCGGGACGTATTATTGAAAAAAGAATAAACCACCTAGCAGTCCTGTTTTTCATTTACATTGACTGGGAATTTAGTTTAGTTTGTTTTAAGTATTGGATATTCTCTGCACATTCGCCATCGCTCCCTTCACATACTAGATTAGGTTTACACATCGCCTTTCAAATTTATTTATTAGTGAGGTACGTACCCAAGCATCCTCTCATTTTTACTTAGTTATATTTCTTGGTGAGAAATGTTTGAGGACACAGGTATTTTGTCTTTAATATGCTGTATTGTTGTTTATATTTGTTTTGTTATACTCCTGTGATCTGTTTTTTTCTCCAATAAACAAAATAAAATAAAAATAAAATTGCAGATGAGTTCATGTAATGATGTAATTGCAGAGCCTCCTCCTTTCTAGCGCTCGGGCTAACCTGACCACCACTTATATGTCTGTCTAAGTTCTCAAATTCGGTATTCAGAAACGAGTATTTTATTTTAATATTGATCGATCGATTAATATTGATCGATAAAAAATAGAATTCTACCTTTACCTTTTTTTAGCATTAAAATTCAGAAGAAGTACTTTGTTGATATAAACGAGCAAGTCATCAGAATCAATGAATTCCCGAAGCATATCATTAATTGATAATAGGTTTGTAAACAATAGATGAGTTTGTCAAACCATATGGCATCTTTCAGTATTCGTAGTTCCCTCCTGACGCGGACGTAACGAAGCCTGTGTAGTGAATACAGTCGTCCCTGATTCTCATTTCATGAAGTCGCCATATCAGGGCCGGTGACGAAGTTATGTCATCCTAAAAAAATCAATTTAATGGTCAATAAATGAAAACGGATATCTTTCCTTCTCTGTATTGCGAATAAGTGCTCGAAAATCTTTTTCGTCACTGAAATTATTGAGCTGGCATATTGGGATCGAGATTCCCTAATGATGCCTTTATCTAAGAGATCCTTCATTATTTCGCTAACTTGTACCATCTTCCTGTAAAATAAATTGTATGGGCGACAAATTATTGGAATTGAACTAGTAAGTTTGATATTCATCTCACCTAAACTGTACTGTAGTGGCAGCGGTACACAAGAAAATCCGAGAAAGGCGACAATACAAACATTGGTAATTCCAGATTACTACCTGGCAGAGGGATTTTATATAAAGAGTTTTCGGTGGCTAGTACTTGATTAACCTGACTGATCCCAGCGAGTGATATACTGTTGTTGTTACTCTTACATACATTACTCCAACACGATTCAAAACATCTGTCGCTATTCATGCAGGCTGACGGTACTACTACTAGATCTTAAAATGAAATATTGCTGAATTCAATAGCTACTGTGTTGTGAGGAGTGGCAAAGGTTTCGTATTCATTAACGTCTCGTAATGTACGTCGTATACTTGGATTGGCAAGAAAGTAATTTAATAAGGTCAGAAGAAATCAGTGATATGATGTGATCACCAATATTGATAAATATGTTAATCGGTATGCACTATCAACTGCACGAACCACATCGATATTTCTCACCAGCTTCGGTTAACATATGTTTACATTTTGGTAGTTAGTTAATCCTTACCTATTCTTGACAAAACATGCGTCTTCACAGTTTCCTGTAGTTTTAATAAATGCGCGTATTAAGACGACTTAGCAGCGGGATTATCATTTTATTCTGAAAGTTGTTAATGTTGGTTTGTTTATTATTACAATTCCAAGTTCTGCAGATAAATCCTTAACCAATCGTAAACGTTATAATGTACGTCTCACATTCCCAGCGTATGTCGTATATTAGTTGTATGTCGTGTTCATACATGCAAAGGAAATGTTAGCGGAGTCCAACTTCTGAGAACAGAGAGGTCTTAAATGAGTTTTAAAAATATCCATGTACGACCATTTGTGACCTATGAATTTAGTTATGTCTTGGCGTCGGCTTTTAAATAAGATGCTTCCCGGGAAAAACACTCATGATCTTCCACTGTCCACTATCATTGCGCGATCTACCTCTAGACACAATAAATCAATCAGAAGAATCAAAAATTGACACGTAATAATGAAGCGATTTTATGAGTGCGAGATTCTTAAGGGCTTCTGTCATAATGGTAAAATACGAAACTGACATAGTATCGGGATAGCGAACAGTGGTATCTTGATCGTGAGTCGTAGTCTGAGAGACATCGCTCAAGTTAACTAAACTATTTACGTTTGGTGATTCGTTGCCACTATTAACTATGTGATTGTGACCTATAGACACATTTCTTCAACATTTCCTGATAATTATGTTGTAACTCTACGACACTATTATTAAACTGATCGACAGCTTTGAGTCTTACTAAAATGTTATTCAAATTATCATTCAATGAATCACTTACAAGTAAGTATGATGCGGGTGCGTGTTGAGAAAATTTACTGCTGCTCGACTCGTTTCTCGATCTACGACAACGTACTCGTGCTATGGACACCCTAGGGTATCTATGTGGGCTAGATATCAATCTATTTTTCACATGGCGTAATCTTTTTCTAATTTAGATCGATTACGATTCATTTTCTTAGACATAATTGTCAAAAAGAAAACAAAATACGGTCGACCAAAGAATTTATAAAAAAGAGATCTTTATCCCACTTCTGAATTAAGGAACTTCGTTCGGATTTTTAAAAATAAAATAACAGTAAGGCATTTGACAATTTGACTATGCGATATTAATTAAAATGAACAAATATAAAAGGTAAATAAAGGAATGAAATGATAACCTGCTAACTCCAGTTAAACAACAATTAAAGTACTTACAGAGTAATATCCTTAAAATAGCCTTAGACTAATTGCTAAACCAATATTAATAGTCGAAAACCCATGAGCGATGTTGCCTCGACGACGGACCACCAGAAAGTGCCGATGTTTCTTTTTGCGCACTGCTTCTATTTTGTTTCTTTTCCAAGGAGTTCCTAACTCGGCTTCTATTTTGTTTCTTGACCAAGGAGTTTCCTAACTATATATATATATATACACACTTCCTGTATCTCGTTCCAGGTATAATCCGTAAGAACATGAAGACCTGGACTACCTCAGTGACCTGTGCATCTCCAACAAGAAGGCCATCGCTGTCACACAGGAACTCATCTGCAAGAGTGTGTTGTGTGTTAACAATGCTGATATACTCATAGAGACCAGGTACTGAATTTATTTACGGTTCACAAAACAGATTATAACTAAAGATACAATTAATTGATAAGTAAACATTAGGTATACATAAGCTGAGTTATGACCCAACGACTATGTGAACACGGATTATAGACTATATGTCACTTATAAAATCAAAAATACATCAGCACTTAAAAATACATTGTATACATATAAGAAAAGACATTTACAATAAATAGAAAGAATATTTTACACAGAAAAGTATGAACAAGTTACAGCAATAAAAAATAAAATGAAATTATAAACTGGTGAAGTGAGTAACTAAATAATGGATAAGAAAATAGATTTAATCACTATTATTGCCTGTTAATTCAAACCAATTGTTTTTTTTAAAAATAGATTTAGGTTATTGTTTAAAATGTCAATACTATCAATCAATTAATAGATATACAGGGTGACTGGTAAATTACTATCAATATTTAAGGAGCATACTCGGTACATGATTCTCATTCGAATTATGTAAAAAAAATAGGTACTTAATTTTTGACCAAATTTCCGTATAAATAAATAAAGTGT
The DNA here is from genome assembly GCA_916720795.1 of Danaus chrysippus. NCBI lineage: Eukaryota > Metazoa > Arthropoda > Insecta > Lepidoptera > Nymphalidae > Danaus > Danaus chrysippus. Next base: position 45,589 of record CAKASE010000073.1, read on the forward strand.
GTACACGTTCCAAGTGTTCCAAGTGTTGACGCGTGCGGCGGCGTGCTGATACAACACTACGCCGCCGCCGCGTCTGTGTGAATGTGTGTGTATACCTAATCTGTAGGGTGTTCATACGATGCGTAATTAATTACACAACTTTTGGTTAACTTTACTTAGAAGTTTATTAATATTTATGTTATATTAATTTTTATTTTGTCATATATGATCGTCAAATATCACGTCCTCAAATATCGATAGTAATTCACCAGTCACCCTGTATAACAAGCAACTATTTAATCTTTGTAAATTAAATGTGAGTTAAAAAATGTAACCGCTTTTCACTAATAGAATATAGATGTAGTATTGGGTCATGCACTAAAATAATTATAATATCCATAGAAGTATAATGAAGGAATCATTACACAGGTTAGTGCCAGATGAGTCGAGCGACGGAGACGGTGGGGAGGTGATGCTGTACTGGAACAATAAACAGGTTCGTGTAGACATGGTATTATTGTGAGCGAGGAGAATAAATGTTACCTTGTGTTATTAAAGATAGGGCTTAAACGTTAACATCGTCAATTTTTGCCTTTATCATATTAGTTCATGCGGACATATAAGACCTAATACAAAAACAACTGTACACCAGCATACATAATATACTTTTTTATGTTCTATCTTGACAATAAAGTACCTTTCAGTAAGAAAAGATTAAAAGTGTTTTATAGAAGTATATATAATTATATATTTTTGATTCTAACAATATAATTAAAAACTATAGTTGTTTTGTGAAGCCAGTACTTCTAAATCACATAACCTTAATTAGAAAAAAAACTATTATCTTAAACCAAGACACCTTCAATAAGTTAAGTTCAATATATAAATACACAAGTTGCATAGACAAATATTTTCCCGCGTAAAATTGAACAAACCAAATGTCATTGCTTAAGGTCACTTTGGGTGTTCGTTCGGGAATTTAAAGCTTTGGTTCAAATTAAATGTTTGTTCCCTAATATATCATGTTTCAGGAGTGTCGGTCACTGAACTCATTGGCTGAACAAGCTTCAGATCCTCGTAGTGATTTTGGATTGCTACCGAGACCAACTCGACCTGTTCTCGAACATGTGTCTCAACAGACAGTACCTGGCATTGAACAGTCTATCACATTGATCTTATAATCGAGTAAGTTAAATCATTCCTTTAGAAATATGTATGTTCATATGGTTTAGAATTATTGATAGTAATTTTTAGTTTCCTTTGTCAGTACTTTAAAGTAACAATACATTTTATTAAATAATAACGACTTTTTAATCACTCGAAAAGTGTACTTTGATACGATATTTTATTGATTCACGATTCTGATAAAGAGCTGATTTACCCAAACAAAATATAGTTTTTGTCATAAACGTCGTAAGCATAGCGAAAACTACGAAGTATCTCTAAAATATAGAAATATCTTTCAAATCAATTATCGCATTATGACCAAATGAAAAAAAATAATAAAATTATTACCTATTCAGATTTCAGATAACAAAATGAAGAATAAAAAGTCACACTCGTTGTGATCCATGTGCTAATAGTCCACGATGCTAACTAATATAACTAATATTTTCAGATTTCTACCGAAACGTCGAGATAACATAAAATACGTTTAGTACATCCGAAAATATTAGTACCATTTAAATGAATACTCTCTAAAGCCTCAGATATCATGAACAACTATAACATGATCTCCAGATGCATGTCCAACCCGGTGTTATCCCACGAGGTCCGCGCGTCCTTCTGCCGCCTCATGCTGCACCTGCACGTGGACCGCGACCCTCAGGAGCCCGTCACACCCGTCAAGTACGCGAGGCTGTGGGCAGAGGTCGCCGCCACCATACGAGTGAACGAGTCGGTACACACACACACACACACACACTTCAACATTAACACACACATGCAAACACCCCGCGTGTTAAAAGACCAGTGATGTTGTGCTAATTTGTCTTTTACTGGAATGCATATATATAAAAGGGGGAGGAGGAGGATTTCTCCTAATTTCAGTCCGTGGCCAGGATCGGCCCCATATAAAGGAAAGGAAACGAAAATCCTTACGAAACCCATTATGTATGTACAAAAACCTGCATTTTTTTTTTAATAAGTTAGCTAATTCAACCATCTGAATAATCAGAATTTAACCATCTTTAATTCCGGAACGCGTTCCTGTCCAAAAAGGAAGTACCGGATTATGTTCTGGAGCGTTCCAGCTCAACAACACCACTGAGAAAGACACTCACACATACACACATACAAGGCACACACAATGACACTACGATAAAATATAAATACATGTATGATATCAATTATTTTCATTACATTAATCATTAATTAATTCTGCCACAGCTATCAATGCGTGAAAGGCGGTCAGGACGCGACCAGGAAAAAAGTGAAGAAGCAGTTCGAGTCCACCATAGACTTCGTTGAGGACTACTTGTGTAAAGACGTGACTAGGACGTGGTACTTGAGCGACCACGACCAGAACAAGTTGACCTTTGAGGTCGTTAAACTGGCTGGAGAATTAACTTACTTTGGGTTTTATAGGTAAGATATTGATTTGTAGTTAAACAAATTCATATAAATATTCTTTTTCAATAAACTGACTTCTACTTCATATATATGTTTTAGTCTCCGTGATGATAGTACTGACGCTAAAATATACTAGCGATGTGTTAAAATACGTATTGATATCGAAAAACTATTACTTTGCTTATATAGAGCAAGATAATGTTAGTGAAAACACGATTAAGAGAGGCTATAGTTTGTGAGCTGTTAATATTGTGCAGATGATTATATTAAAGAATTATAATACCATTATTACTCTAGTTCACTTCATTTGTCTATAAATCTATATTTTTCAGTAAATAATATAAATTTGTCCATAATTTTCTAATTTAACACAGCTTCAGCGATCTTCTTCGGCTGACAAAACCTTATTGTCTTCTTGACTGTGTGACTGCGATCGATCTACTGAACGAAACGAACGCCCTCGCCGGAGAAGTGGAATGTGAGTTACATTAAATATAAACTAAACAAGATATACAGGGTGACTGGTGAATTACTATCAATATTTAAGGAGAATACTCGGTACATGATTCTCATTCGAATTATGCAAAAAAAAAAGGGTACTTAATTTTTGACCAAATTTCCGTATAAATAAATAAAGTGTGGACACGTTCCAAGTGTTCCAAGTGTGGACGCGTGCGGCGGCGTGCTGATACAACACCACGCCGCCGCACGCGTATGTGTTTGTGTGTGTGTATACCTAATCTGTAGGGTGTTCACACGATGCGTAATTAATTACATAACTTTTGGTTAACTTTACTAAGAAGTTTATTAATATTTATGTTATATTAATTTTTATTTTGTCATATATGATCGTCAAATATCACGTCCTCAAGTATCGATAGTAATTCACCAGTCACCCTGTATATACATAGGTTATTTATAAACATGTACGTACATCCTAAAAGATATATGTAAAACATTAAAAAAGTTAATTAATATATTTATTGTATAATATTCAATTTATGTTTATTTTAAAACCTTAATGTTACACGCAGCTGAGGAAAATGAAAAGAAAATATGTGAGTAGTATAGTGCAGAATAACTTTAGAAAATTATTACACATACTTGCCCTGGCCAAAAATATTGTTATATGTATTTTAAATTTGGAGTCTGTCATCTTTTTCCCGCCAATTTATGTAAAATATTTTTTAATATTAAAATAAGGATATACAGAATACTGAATGACTGTTAGTTTTATATAAAGTAGCCATGGAATCAAATACATTTTGTTAAAATCTAACTTCTAATAAGGAAGAACATATAAATGTGTATATTTATGTCTGACCAAGATTTATATATTTGTTGCAGCGGAGGGGGAAGTTCTCCGGAGTATTGGCGATATGGGAGCAGTCATGACCTCCATCACACTCGGACCTGGAGCATTAAATGTAAATGTAACAGAAAACACATAAAAACTATATTAAGGTCAGAACCAATTACTAATATATAACTCCAATAATATTCACTTAGTTTGAAACCACTGTAAGAACAAAAAATATCTGCATTTTTGACCACAATACTCCCTAAAAAACTTGTTTCTTACTGAGATTTACAATTATTTAGTCGATTTATTTATAGGAATGTATGTTGTTATTTAGAAAAAATATGTTTTTAAGTGTTGATTATACTATAAAGGATAAATCAAGACTCAGTATTTGCAATCGAAATAACCAAAATGTATGTTCTATTAGCAGGTGGTGGGCGGAGGGCCGGCGTCCTCGCCGCCCGTCAGCCTTGGCCCTGGCCCGGAAACATCCACTAGTGATGGAGACTAAGCTGAAGATTATAGAAATACTGCAGGTACGATACTAATAACAGCTCTGGAGATGTTACAACAACCGACACACATACTCAAAGCAAACGCACTCTTAACTATTTATTTATTTTCTTTAAAAAACACTTAACTATGCAATTTACAGTAAACGTTGACGTCCACACTAGGCTAGGCCTGTATTGTGGAAAGTTATACTCTAATTCTTAATTATATTTATATAGATACTGATCTAAATGTTCGAATGAAACTATTTATTTATGATAAAATCAAGTGTAGTAAAACGAAAATATTGGTTTATTTAAATGAATATTCACGAAAGTCTTAGATCTCAGTATGATTAAAAGGTTCTTCAAAAATTTGTATTGTACGGCTAAACTAACAATTCTTGGAAAGTCTTTACTGTTTTACAAGTTTAAGAAAAACGTTTCTTCAGCTTGATACTACTATTATACCGACCAAAATAATACATTACTATGAAAGTGACCCAATATATACAAGAAATATTCTCCACAGTTTATCCTGGACGTTCGTTTGGACTACCGCATCAGCTGTCTGCTGTCGATCTTCAAGAAGGCCATCGAGTCCTCCTCGCCGGACGCTCTCGGTCGAGTGGACGTGGAGGCCATAGGACTACAGGACGAGGTTATCTTCAGCTGTCGGTATGACACACACACACATACATACATACCAACACCGACTAGGCGAGATACAAATACAAAGACCATTGTATAAGAAAGTCATTCAACTTAAATTTTAACTCGAACATGTATAAAGGAGATCATTCTTTTTGGGCCTTTTTTAAAAGTGCCGGCCAAAAAAAAAAAATGGTAGATATTTGTAGAACTAACCATTTGGAACAATAGTTAATATGGCGCAAAAGTTGTAGGATCCAAGATATAGAAGTTATTCAAGTTTCAAGATTCATCATTTTGGTACTTTATTTTTTTCTGAACGTGCCAGGAAACATAAAATAATGATTGATATTGCTAGAGTTAAGCTTCTCAAGCAAATCATTATAGCCATAATCTGTTAGAAACCTGTCGTTTTTTATGTAATACTAGCGAACCCGACAGACGTTGTTCCGCCAAGTATCTGAACGCATGCAACACATTTCTTGATGATTTTATTATTTGTCTAACCTAATATGTATATCGGGGTGCCATTTTTATATATAAAAAAAATTGGCCTAGAAGCACTTTTAACTGATTTTGTACCATTTCATGTCGGATTTGATCATATGACGCGAGAGCAAGTGGCGCAGAGCATGTACATAACCGCATGACTCCAGATTTTCTATAGCATCTCTAAAACCACGGTCTAATATAAAAATGTCACCAGGCCGGTAAAACCAGTGAAATATATTATTCAGTGCATCATTTAAAATCTGGGCATCGGAGGTTGTTGCAGCGATGGGCCATCTACCGCTATTATGGTTCCATTGCAACAAATATTTTAAAAAGGCTTTAAAAGATTTCGAAAGTTATGGTTGCTATAAGATTTTCTTTGAAAAAAGAAATTAGTGCTCTTCCGTAAATATATGTAAGTGCCATCATGTATAGAGATGGCCTTTCTTTCTTCAATCGGACTATTAGGATTACCAAATTATCGCTCTGGCACTATGAGGTTCCTCTGCGCCACTTGCTCTCGCGTCATATGATCAAATCCGACCCGAAATGGTACAAAATCAGTTAAAAGTGCTTCTAGGCCCATTTTTTTAATATATAAAAATGGCACCCCGATATACATATTAGGTTAGACAAATAATAAAATCATCAAGAAATGTGTTGCATGCGTTCAGATACTTGGCGGAACAACGTCTGTCGGGTTCGCTAGTATTACATAAAAACGACATGTTTCTAACAGATTATGGCTATGATTTGCTTGAGAAGCTTAACTCTAGCAATATCAATCATTATTTTATGTTTCCTGGCACGTTCAGAAAAAAATAAAGTACCAAAATGATGAATCTTCAAACTTGAATAACTTCTATATCTTGGATCCTACAACTTTTGCGCCATATTAACTATTGTTCCAAATGGTTAGTTCTACAAATATGTACCATTTTTTTTTGTTGGCCGGCACTTTCAAAAAAGGCCCAAAAATGTATGAAGCCTGAATGATCTCCTTTAATCACATACATATGTGATTTTATTCAGTTCAGTATCATGATATTAAAATGTTTAAAAAATTTATCTCGTTTCGTTGGCAATGTTCACACATGGTGTTATATAATTTCATGTAGATGTCGGTTGTACTATTGTAACTAATCGGTGGCGGGTTGATAGTAACATGAAGTCTATAGAATTTTTTTTCATCTATTTCTTATTAGTACTACTTTTATAAGTATTTATTACGAACACTTCTTGCTTCTATTAAACAATTACATATTAATCAGTAAATTTCATTCTATTAGATTCATTTGAATACATAAAATTTTTACTATTTTTCTTTTTCACACTAGATAAATTACCATTAGCTCTAAATTATCTTTCATCGGTTTATCTATAATTGGGAATTAAAATCGTAGAAAGCACTTTGAGATAAGAAAAACCATTTAATTCTTATTTCGTCATACTGGCGATTGGTATTAATAAATTAACAATTATTTCAGAGCAATTCAGACTGTGCCTGACAACTGTCTTCCAAAAAATGTAGATTTGTTAGTAAGATTGAAATCCATTGCATGATGCATGATGAAAGTACCGCTATTAACCGCATGTATGATGCTTTGATTTCTTTGCTTATATGTGGACATCTGATATTTCTGTATTTCCTTAACTTAATTATTCGAACAAAAAGGTATTGAATAATTTCCATTACAAGGTTCTGAAATACATTTCAAGTAAATGTTAGAATAAAATAGTTTGTATGTTACGCATGTTTTGTCCCAAGAAGCTTTAATATTTTTTGCGAGAAATAAAATCCTCATTACTAGGACTAACTAGTGTTACCTCTCCAACCGCAGCAAGCGATATTACACTTTACAGCTAATACAATAAAATCGACATCCTATTATCGGAAAGATTTAAGTTATTGTGAAGTGTTCTCTGTATAATTCTAACCTTTGTTTATTTTGATTTAAAAAACCCGTTACCCGAAAAGAGATTCTTTTTTAGGCATAACGCTTATAATCCTATTGTGATTTGTGCGTTTCTCATATGATATTATATTTTAAATCTTAATATTGATACAATAAGGTTTAAATTTCAGAGACGGTTTAGACCTGGATGCTTGCGGCGGTCGTATGGTGTTGAGAGTTCTGCTGCAGCTGTGTTCCCAGGGTGCTTCGGCCAGTCTCGTTTCAGGAGCCCTAGCGCTGCTATTCCGTCATTTCAGTCAGAGACAAGAAGTTTTGGAGGCTTTTAAGCAGGTCCGCTTTATAAATTAACGTAATTAATAAAAAAATTAAGTATTACCCGCAGATTTCCGGGATGTAAAGTAGCCTATGTGTTATTCTTGGACGTCAGTTTTCTGTATACAAAATTTTATCAAAATCGGTTCAGCTGTTTTAGCGTGAAGAAGTAACAAACATACACACAGACACTCACAAACTTTCGCAATTATAATATTAGTAGGATTAGTATTATATCAACATACCTTAGCATATTAAATATTTTACAAGATAACTCATAAATGCAAGTAATGAGAAACAACAGTCAACAAAAAGAGATCCTACGTAGTTTCTCATCATATGTGTGAGATTTTAATGTAATCTTTGTAGACTGTAATATATTTATCGTTATATTCCGTTCAGGTCCAACTGTTAGTGTCTGACGCGGACGTGGAGTCCTACAAACAGATCAAGGCCGACCTGGACATACTGAGACAGAGCGTTGAGAAATCGGAGCTGTGGGTGTTCAATAAGGGACGCGCCGGGATTATAGATGATCACAGCGATGAGAATTTAATATAGTTATCAAATTAATAAATTCAAAAATTTCAACCTTTTTCGAATTGTCCTGCATATACCGGCAAAAATTATTCCATATACATATATTATCTGCAGTTCTAAGATATTTTATAAATTTTCTATACCTAAAACATAACATAAAAACAAACATTCATTCATACTTCATGAAATAGTGGTATCTACATACTTAGGACTGTATAACTTGTAGATAATTATTAGTATCACCTGTAGATGATGAAAGAATATTGTTCAAAAAATATATAAATATTATTAAACATATATAAATCAATACTTTTCTAGATATAAAAGGCGCCGTTGGTCCTGGCGGGACGGTGTTGGAGCGAAACACGTCCTTAGACAACGTGCGAGCACCGAGAGGAGATCGACAGGACTACGATAAGATTAAAGAGGTACAAAATAAATATTGCATTTATATCAATCTTCTACCCGGCAATTTCCCAGCTTTTAGCCAGGGTCTGCCTTACATGTTGTGAATAGTTTTGGCTAATTGTTCTTACGACCGGCCGCCTGCCTGACATCAACTCTATTTTGGGAATGCATAAATCAGTGATGTCTAAATACTCTTAGAAAGTATATATGACTCGGAAAAATCACATTGGTACTTGCCAGGATCGAACCCGCGCCCTCGTGCACGAGAGGCGGGCCTTTTAACCACTAGGCCACTTAAGTCAGTAGTTGACTTAAGTTGCATTTATATTAATGTTTCATCTAAATTGGCGCTTCAATCTCTGATAGTCACTACAAATGATAAGTTGATGTAAAAATTTATTCGTCAACTTTAATAAATACTCAGTAGCACAGTCGACATAGTGACTTGGATACCGTATCGAACAAGTTATAAGTTCAAATTTGATGGATCCCAGTAATTTTATTATAACATAATATCGTTAATTCATAATTGGTAATACAGAACTTCCAAGTTGTTTTTGTTGATAATACATAAGATATTAAATAATTTTTTTTTAAATTTTTATTTAATTATCACCTAAATTCAACAGGTAGACAATAAGATTAATTTTTTTGCTTTGCGTGAATGTTGTGTACATCTGTAATTGTCACTCATATCAGGTCCTAGATTTTTTTTCTATTTTATCTTTGTTTATGTGTGCTGAATATGTGTGATGTTGATGTACCTTTTAAATAAATAAATTTAAACATTGTATAAAACAGATCCTGGAACGTATGATCGAGTACTGTTACCCAGGGCAACACGGCGAGGGAGGGGGGCGACTCGAGACCGCGGAGACACGAACAGAGGCTACTGAGGAATATAGGAGTACATAATGTAGTGCTGGACCTGCTGCAGGTGGGTGGCGGAGCAGTTAAAACAATATATCGATACGAGCAGGATTTAAACCCTATATATGTGTATGTATGTATTTATATATATCACAAATGTAAAACAGTATTCTCAAGGGTGGCAGGTTTCATTACTAGTCACGTCAATAATTAATAGTTCTTTCTATTTGGACTTCAATACAAGTCTTGGCTCCTTGCTGTAATAATAAAACCAATAGTACTAAATACTAAAATGTTGAAGTGCAGGAAAAGTAAATGTTACTGCTTTTTAAAGTTTTTTCTTTATCTTCTCACTTAAAAGCCATTGTTGCTTTTACAAAACTGTTTCCGGAAATATGCTATACCTACACTCATGATATAGGTGTAAATCATTTAAGATCTACGTTTATTTTCTACAAAGCAAAAAAAGGAAAGAATAATTTTCTGCTGTATGTTATAAATACATTCTGTAATCAATTATTTCCAGGTGCCACACGATGAGGACGACGCTGCTATGGACGAGCTGCTGGGCCTGGCGCACGAGTTCCTCCAGCACTTCTGTCACGGGAACACACAGAACCAGGCCATACTACACAAACACCTGGATCTGTTCCTAAACGCTGGAGTAAGAACAGGCTATTGAATATAAACAATTGTACTGTTATGTTGTTTAATATCGTATTTTATTATAATTATTATTACAATTAGTTGATATTTTTTACATATATGTCTAAGTTTTCACAGTGTCTCATAAACCAATATTAGTTTTGACGTACACTGGAATTCATCGTCGTTAACTCACAGTTACTTTGACATCTCAAGACATTTATATTTTACTAGAAGACCCAGCGAACTTCGTATCGCTCTATAATAATCCAGAAATATCTGTTACGTTTTTTAATTTATATTTTTGGAGTTTATCTTTAAGCCATAAATCTCCGTGTTTTGAAGTGCGACAGTAGTAGACAGTAAATGTATGTAAACTATGTAATCATAGTTAGTTGTAAAATCTAATGTCAAAAAACCGTTTGTATGGGAAATAAAAAAGCACAGTGTTTAGGGTTTTCCCGGAAATTAATATAAAGTGCACAATCTAACAAATAAGTAACATATGCAAGGTAAATGTAACCTGATTATTATTATTATATATATACCATAGCGCTAAATTATTGTTTTACAATTATAGTATAGCCAGCGATCAAAGCATCAAAACGATAGTTTTATTCAGACAACTTTTTACATCAGATCCGCGAAGCCCAGACCGTGTGCTCGATATTGGAAGAGAACGCAGTTCTGTGCGCTCACGAAGGGAACGAGAAGGTCGCCGCGCACTTCGTACACTGCATCGAATCCCGCGGACGGAGGCCCGCCTGCCTCAAGTTTCTGAGAACTATAGTACGAGCGGGACCTCACCATATACGGAGGAGCCAGGACCTGGTCATGCAAGAAGTAAGTTCCTCTCCCTTCACCCATCATAGCATGCATGTTTTAAGAGACGAAACCTCTTAAAATTAAATGATTTCCTGTGGTAGCGAGTTTATCCTTGTAGTGAGAGGAGCTTCAATAGCTCTTAGGACTTGTGACCCAGATGTAGGTTTAAGAGGTCCCTATCTAACGCGCATTAAACGCTCACCTCCATTTTTAAAGCTCCTCTATCAAATATTACCTAACATAAAATTCTATTTTCAGTAATATAGTTATGTTATATCACATGCTTATGTCGTCAATGTATTATGTAAACACGATTTTTTCTCTGTTGTTCAATAATAAATCTACCTTCGTTAATAAATATCTATTCTATCATTTGAGTTCATGAATGGAAACTCGGAAACGCTCAGTATTTAGTTAAACGACGCATACTTGTACTAAGGTACATATAATACATATATTTAATCGTACTTCATGTTTCATTATAGATGCTGAATGCCGGCGAGGACGTGCTGGTGTTCTACAATGATAAAGTACTCTTCAACTACTTCATCAAAATGATGAGGGAGTACAAACAGACGGGAGAGATGCCTGAAGCTCTCACGTAATATATATGCCATTATATGATCATTTCAAAATTTATATTCTTGCTCTGGCATTTAATAAGGATTTAAAATAATTATGCATTAATTACGAAAAGTGTGAAAACAAAATTAACCAACCCAATTTTCATTACTTTAATGGTCGAATTTGTATACATTATTAAGGTACAACAGCGTAAGATATATATGCAAGAAAGGTTTATCGATAGCTTCTTTGACAATCTAATATAAATATGCACTTAATATTACATATAATTAATAATATTTATGTATATATTTCTTGCAGGTACCACATAGACCTCATAAAGCTGTTAACATGCTGTACCCTCGGGAAGAACGTGTACACGGAGATCAACTGTCACAGTCTGCTGCCACTAGACGACATAGTGGCCATGATCACACACCCTGACTGTATACCAGAGGTCAATCACACTTATACATATGTAACATACATCCATGTAGCTGAAATCGTGGTAGTAATTAATACTATCGCAACTTAGCCACAAAAATATTAATCAAGACCGAATATTGGATAATCGTTTATTGAAATATCAAATTGAATTAATTTTATTATTTAACTCAATTGGCTTGCACAAACTAAGCTTAATATTATAAAATGAATGAGAATGCTAAGAAGTTATTGTAAACAATATGTATATGATATCAATAGGGCCCGGATTAATATTTAAATACATATTTTTAATTTACGCGATTTTTGGTCTAGAACGTGTTTTTTTTACATGGATTGTCATATTTAGACTGAACAACCAACTTTTATTTTCCATATTTTACCATATTTCAAAGTTAAGTCCATATTTTACAAGAAAATGTCACAATCATCCATATATTCACAAAATACATAAAATTTACGTTCCCGCCACTAATGTTTTGGAAAAAAGTAAAGGATTTTAGACGCTAAAAAATTAACAAAATTCTGTGCGAAAGTTCCGAGTTTAATTATGAAAGTATTTAATTTTATACTGCATATTTTTTCCATATTTTTGATTTTTTTCGTCCATATTTTATGTACATATTTTAGATTTTTTAATACATACTTATCCGGGCCCTAGTTATGATACATATGTAATTGTATTATTCTTAAATTATTTCTGTATTTTTATGACAATTATAATTTATTCTTTTGCTATTTCTAAATAAAAAATATTAAATAAACATATCTTTCTTTATTTTTTTACAGATTATAATATGGGTTAAATAAATGAAACAACCAATTAAATATGAGACATAGCGTTTTTATTCAATAATCAATAATATTTTTGTTTATCGATAGAATATTTAGCATTAATAATATATACACGGAAAAAATAGCAACTAAATAGATCTTAAAATTTAATACAGCGATGATTCATTTAAAATTATGTAACATTATAATCAAGCACACATATATCTTAATCAATTTTAACTATTTAATTTATCCTAGCGTTCTTGGCTCTAACGCCAGCGAATGTTCAAGCTTGTTATTCTAACAATTCTAGGTCTTACGTGCTTCAGTCTCAAACCTTTTTTTATTACATTCCTCATGATACCATTCTTTATACATACATTTATATATATCTGAAAAACGATGTGAGCAAGCGTTGCCGTACATAGTATTTCGACGATCAAATCAACTTAGTTTTATCTAAACATAAAACGTATATAAAATTATAATGTAATGTGTTAGTTTTTAATGAAGTTTCATTTAAAAATATTTATATTTTAAATGGTATTAATTTAGATTGATTTTATACTGTCCGTCAGTGATACTGAACGTGAAAACCAATATATAATAATACATTTTGTACCTATCTATCTAATTTTATCAGAAGTTGTGCAAATATCGAAACCAATTTTTATTGACCCATAAAAAGACGAGCCAACATATTTCTTCATAGCGAGAATGTTAGTTTCATTAACCGATCATTATGCTTCTAATATAACAATATCAAAACTTTTAGTATCAGATACTCGTACTTAATTTAAATCTTAATATTATTTGATATTTCTACAGTGTTAACATCATGTAAGCGGTTATTTTCAAGACTATAAAGCTAAGCTATCTATAGAGGTTAACGGGTCAAGTAATATGGACCGATGTCGAATATACGACGGTACAATTATAAGAAAATACATAGAAATTTTTCACCGGATAGATTACATGTTAGATCCGGGAAAGAGAATTGTAAAATCCTTCATATGTACGAGTATTGTCTTTTCATTTTTATGGTTTACGTAAATATCCTGAATCGTCACATTTCAAGTATTGTATAGATTTTTCTTTAACATTTTGTAATAGCAAATAGTGTGCATTTGCTAAGCCTAAGCCGATAATAGTAAAAATGCATTATTATAAAGAGAATATGTATGCATCAGTATTTATTTCTTCGTTTTGCTAGAACTTGACGTCGGTTTTGGAATCACAGAAAGAGATCTGAAAAGAAAAATTCTTTCAGAACTACATCAACACACTATTAAATTATATGCATTTTCTAAGCGCACGGTAGTGCGCCGGCCAAGTTCCACAGGCCGCGCGCATGCCGTGCACTATTTACACGAACCGTTTCGACCCACTTTTGACCCCCCTGTAGCTCAGTGCCTATTGCAAGTATAGAGATAAAATTGTACCTACGTAATCATATACTAGTACTAAAGCAGTATACCAAATTTCATAGATAAAGCTTCAGTAGATCCTGAAATATGACCCTGTGAAAGTAGCTAATTTTGGCACTGACTCACTGACAGGTAATCAAAACCTCTAGGCCACTTCCCATTGTTCTGGCATTATGAAATTTGGTACACAGGTTGTGTGTTATATGTAGATTAACAAAAAATTAAGAAATCGGTCAAGCGTGAGTTGCCTCGATTCTAAATATCGAATTTTTAATAAATTCGACCCACTTTTGACCCCCCTGTAGCTCAGTGCCTATTGCAAGTACAGAGATAAAATTGTACCTACATAATCATATACTAGTACTAAAGCAGTATGCCAAATTTCATAGATAAAGCTTCAGTAGATCCTGAAATATCACCCTGTGAAAATAGCTAATTTTGGCACTGACTCACTGACAGGTAATCAAAACCTTTATATAGGCGCTCAGCTCAGCACAATAAAATAAATAATAATAAAATATTAATCTATATTAATAAAGAGGAAAGATTTGTTTGTTTATTTGTTATGGAATAGGCTCCGAAACTACTGGACCGATTTCAAAAATTCTTTCACCTTTGGAAAGCTACATTATTCCCGAATAATATGGGCTATATTATATTTAAAAAAAATTAGGGATCCTTAATATAACTCCAATAATGTAACCCAAGGTGTAAAAAAATGATCTGAAAAATTCCTTACGTCGCGTGCGCTGCGAAAACTATTGATGATAGAACAAAATCATTTATCACAACTTCGCAGAAATCATCATTATCTACAAAAAGTGTCGCGACAGCATATGTCTAAATATTATAGTTATGTTGCAATAAGCGGTTTTTTATTCTAAAAAATTAATTTATATGCAGCCGCCTGAAAAGGCTCTTTATTTGTACCTTGGTATTAAACCTTATCAAAATAAATTACTTTATATTCAAGACGACTTAATACCTTTTTATAACTCTTTGAATTATTCAATTCGGACATTTCATTCGGAAGATATCACAAGTTTAAAAATGCAAGTATTAGAAAAAAGTCGCGTGGTTGACGCTCACCTAGTCAGCATGCGATGTAGGCCCATGTAAGCGTCACTGGGGTACGGGGGGGAGGCAATCCCAACTAACATTATAAATGCGAAAGTAACTCTGTCTGTCTGTCTGTTATACTTTCCCTCTTAAACCTCTCAACCGATAGTGATGAAATTTGACACAGACAAACTTGAGACCCTGAGAAAAATATAGGCTACCTTTTATTGCGAAAAAGGGGACGAAGAGGTTGAAAGTTTGTATGGGATTTCTTAATTTTAAAAGAT
Organism: Danaus chrysippus; assembly: GCA_916720795.1. Classification (NCBI taxonomy): domain Eukaryota; kingdom Metazoa; phylum Arthropoda; class Insecta; order Lepidoptera; family Nymphalidae; genus Danaus; species Danaus chrysippus. The sequence goes on from CAKASE010000073.1 coordinate 61,147, forward strand.
AAAACCATCAAACTTTATATTTAAGCACTTGATAGGATATATTTATACATTTGTTTTAGCGTTTTTGAAATTTCAACCAGTGAGGGGATGAAATAAGGGTTGAAAGTTTGTATGGGATTTTGTCATTTTTGGGGATAAAAACATGAAACTTTATATTTAGGAACTTGATAAGAAAAAACAATTTGTTCTAGCGTTTTCAAAATTTAAAATCGTTTGTTATCTTTACCACCGTGGGGGTGAAATTCTACACACGAAATTCTCGAAATTCGAACGGAACAGAACGGGAACTACGAAGCTAAACTTTTTGTATACAAAATTTTAACCACTCAACCTAGGAACATCATGTTTAGAAGTTTTAGGTGTATCAAGTTAAAAAAAATTGGCTTTTGAAGTTAAAGTTCCTTTTAACGAATAAATATCTAAAATAAATAACGAAGAGTACCTACTCTGCATCGCCGCCGATGCCGTCGGTCGTCGGTCGCCGCACAGTGGGAAAGCCCCATACAAGGCCGTCTCAAAACCCCTTCACATGAAAGTCGTTGTTATGCAGTAAAACTAATTAATTAATATAGTCTTATAAATAAGCTTTCTTTTCTTTATTTCTTGTAATTATTTTTTGCAAACCATAATATATATTAAAAGGCATCAAAGTTGACTCATGTCCAATGGTGTTATTTTAGCCCAGTACATTACTACAATTCAACGACACATTAGTTGAAAGTTTTACTAATATTATAAATGCGAAAGTAACTCTGTCTGTTACGCTTTCACGCCTAAACCACTGAACTGATTTTAATGAAATTTAGTACAGAGATAGAGTTGACCTTGAGAAAGAACATAGGATAGTTTTTATCTCAGACTTTTGATAAGTTCTCTTGGAAACGCGATATAACCGAACTCCAAGCGGGCGAAGCCGCGGGCGGAAAGCTTGTTAGGAAAATGAAAACAATCAATCATAAATACAAATTTTAATATTGATCATATTAATTTAACTAAATGAAGTAAATTCTGTAGCGCTTACCACTTCACAAACGTATACCGCTCTATAAGTTTGAAAATAATGTAAGCTAAAGTTGGTAATGAAGACGTGACGAATTTTTTTCCATATAATTTAATAAACACAATATAATTATTAAGCTTCAATGAAAATAGTTCAACACTTAAATATTAAGTATTCTTTACAACACAAAACGAAACTAATATAGTTATTCCTTGTTTCCAGTTCGGTCAAAAAAATATTCGATATTAAAGTTTAATAATGGAATGAAACTCAATAACTTTATGGATCTTTATTGTATAGTAACACACATATTACCTACTACTACTACTATAGTTGTTATAAACAAATCAATTATGTACTGAATTTTAAAAATAATATTTAAGTTACCTGACCGTAGTAAATAAATAATTTATAAATAAAAAGTTAAAACATCGCACTTTGTTACAACTATTTAAAAGACATTTCAAGTTATATTTGACAAATAAAAAGAATAATAGTATTGAAGGACTGTTAATAAAACATAAACACACATTCAATAAATTATAATCAGTAGTATGCCTCTTAAGTAATAATACGTGGTGTGTGGCCACTAAACGTGCGAGTGGTCAGCGCGTCACGTCACGTGATGAGCTCGCTCGCCGACACGTCCGGGGACGAGTTACGGGCGGCGGAACACGCGCGACCACCACTCACTGGTCGCACATCTACCTGCAGGTGATATATAAATATATACATATATACGTTGGAAACAGATTGTCAGAAGAAAGTTTAAGCTGAAATATTTTCTAATTAACGATGTTTTCACAATTAGTACCAAATAATTACGTTGATTTGCACTATCCCCGACGATATGTAATCCATTCAATACATATAAGTACTTTCTTAAAACGTTCTGACAGCATACGTTTTATGATTAATAGATTCAATTTAATAATGTGTATATAATTTGTCAGTGATTATTTTTTTGTGAAAACATTTTTTTTATTAGACAAATACTAATTAACTCGCCTTAATTTTAACACAAATATCAATTAAATGTTCATCTCAATGTTTCATGTATGGGTTACGAAGTTTAAGTAATAATTGATTCGTATAATAATGTGTAAATGTAACCAATCGCGATGACAACGGATATCCGGTGATGACGCAGCACTGCTCGTCTGGCCCCACGTACGAGATGTATTTAACACGGTTGTCCAATGGCAGAGTCTGAAATTAAACAATAATATGTATTACACTAGACAGAAAATTGACATTATTATAATATACATGTATATATTATGAGGTTTATATTGAACGCTTACAATACATGTACTTTCAAATCTTGCTCCAACAGTTAAGTGACGATGGTTTCTTTGCAATGAGCATAAATATAAAACTAGCTAGCTAGTTGTCGACGAATATATGTATCTTTGAATTTATTAAATATCGATATTATGTTAATTGACAAAGAATCGAGAAGGCTTTCGATAATTTCATAAAGTAACTACATAACTAGTTATAGAACTGTAATATTAATGATGTCGATATTTCAAATCCTCGCATTCTTTATACAGATTGGATAATGCTCGACTGAAATGATTCGGCCTCAAATGTCCACCTAGATATTCTAGTTACTCCTTGTACGTATATCAAAGTTATGTTAATAAGTCTGTGTGTACACGCACCTGGTCGACCAGTCCCTCAACTCAGAGAGAGTGGTCCCTCGGACCAACAAACCCGACAACAGTAGCGGACTCTGAGACCAATCCGTGCACTCGATTAGAAATATACATACCTAATGTAACAATAATAATATTCTTTATTAATATAACAATAAAAATAAAATATATACAAAATAAAAGTTAATGCACAATAAGGCGTTCTTATCGCTATGTCTAACCATCCATTCTCTAATGAACCTACGTAACTAGAGTAGGGAGATAATCGAGTACTTAAATAGGATAAATCGATTTTGCATCGAATAGTAAATTAGGAAAACGATCTTGCATCAAATTTTGTCCTCAAAAATTGTACAGAAGTAAGTATACAGTGTACTAAGTGGTGTTCTAAATGCTTCAAAAGTCTATCTTTAATTTTTATATATTAAAAAAATATTATCTCAAATATTTAAAAACAATAATTATGTTAAATAAAAATATATATAACAAATACATGATATATGTCAACATAAAATGAACATTCGCCCAATATTTATAACAATTACATAAAATATTAAATAACAATTAATTATGTTTCTTGAATAGATTAAACGGCTTTATTTCATTCAACAAACTCTGTGTTTCCTACACCCCGTACTCAAGAATATGACTCATCCAACAAATAAAAACGATGACATTAGCAAAATATTCCAGGATTCCAATGCAAAGGAAGCCATAGCATAACAAAAATATATAAAATACTTTAATAAATTGGAAAATCGATCTTGCATAAATATTATAGTCGATAATTACACAGAACCTCAGTGTACTAATTGATGTTAAAATTACTCCAAAAAGCGTTAAATTTTATACATTTTAAAATAATTATCTCAAAGTTTTTAAAAACAGAACTCCTCCTAGTTTTCTTCACACAATACTCAAGATATATAATTCGTCCAACAATAAAATATTCCACGATTCCAGTGGAAAAGACGCCATAGCATAAAAAATATATGTAAAATATTTATCTATATATAAAATAAGTTCAATATAATCATAATAGAGGTCCAATAGTTATACCAAAGTCGGCGTAGTCCAACATGAGGTTCCATCATCATCAGCGGCCTCCGCCAGGTCCAGACAGTGGTTCAGCAACACGAAGGACTCCCTGCCTCACCGCCCATCACCTGGCCACGTAAGTATACGCTGCAATGGAAAAGTATACATACATACATACAATGGAATTATTATTAGTACTCTTCTAATAACTTTAAAGACATTTACATGAAGATGTTATAGTCATTTCATATAAACATTGTGAGCAACTTGTGCATTATTTATATTTACGGCATAAATAACATTAATTGAAGATCATTTCTTAGCACTTAGCAAAACTATCCTACTATCATTTGTAAAAAACGTGACACCTGTCATGGCATTATATTAAATCTTTCACGAAAATTACTAAGTTATGAGTAAACAAATTATGGTTTTTATATGCCTCTTCAGATAAAAGCTGCTAAAAGATTCGTGATAAAATTATAGATACGGTCACGTAAACAAAAGCTTTAATTAGACACAATAATTATTGTAATAAGAATAACTTCCAAAACAACTATTAGGTATGTCATAATTACTTATTTATGCTTGTCTGGACTGAAATAAAACTGATATTTTCAGATTTACGACGCGTTTTTTAATATTTTGCCTATATACTCCCGACCTTTCTTTTACTTTGCAGCAACCGAAAATATTAGTTCTAATTCAATGTATACTGTCAGTCTTGAACTCATGCTTGTCTGGACCATTCTTGAGACTTTATTAATAAAACAAAAGAAAATTAATACTTATAATATATAATAGAGTATTAATACTTGCCAACATCAGCAACAATGATGTCAGCGTATCGAGGCAGGGCTCGAGCTGCCTTGGACCCATCAGTAATGTGGTAGCCTAAACACATTAACATTCTATTTGAATTTACATACGAGTACCTTTATACCCGTAACATCAGAATTTTTCTTTGTAAATAACAACTAAATGACATTACAATTAATATTATAATTGCAAAAGTTTGTGAGTGTGTATGTATGTTTGTTACTTCTTCACGCTCAAACGGCTGAACCGATTTTGATAAAATTTTGTATACAGGAAGCTGACGTCCAGGAATAACATATAGGCTACTTTACATCCCGGAAATACTGAAAATCCGCTGGTAACACCGCGGTTCGCAGCTAGTATTATATATTATTTGAGTTTTCTTTTCAAATCTAATTTGATCATTGTATAAAAACCTGTATGCTCCTTTCATCGGCTCCAGCTGTCACCATACTGGCGGCTGCTTCCTTCATGGCAGGAAGGGCTTTGGGGGCAGCGGACATCCTAACAAGGATCTCACTGCATACAGCCTTGGATAAAGCACTGTCACTAGTAGACACTATCACTACACCGGCGTCATCTGTCAGATATTGTCGAAGTACTTCCAGAACTTGGGAAGGAACTTCTGGTATGTCTTCGCTCATAATATCTACGCCTTCCATACGCTGGAACATAAATTGGTTAGTAAACACATGCACCTATAATGTAATGGAAAAAGGTTTTTTTATTATCTCGACTGGATAGCGCTTGACTGTCATTCCACGAGTTGGAAGGTGGAAATTAAATCGTTGATGGTAATGCATTATACTGTTTAAATGTGATATAAAATTATAATACACTTTAAAGCTAGTTCAAAATTTCAATTAAAAGCGTGATATTTTAAGTAAATAAACAGTCATTATAATTATAAGTTAAAAGATAAATAAATTAATATTGGTTATAAAATTGTGAAACAAGACAGAAATTGCAATTTCAGCCAATCAAAACTATTAAACAATACAATAGGTTGTGTTCATATTATTAATAATGAGTTATGCTTACTTAATTGCTGGATTCAAAACAAGTTTTTATACACTTTGATAATAATCATTATATAAAGTCATTGTTTCTGAATTACCTTCAATTTCAATTCAATTAAATAGTTTTTTTAATACATAGCCTCCTTACCGGCTTCTCACATGAAAATATACTGTGCTTCTGTTGAAGACAAAGCTATATTTCTGTTTTCTACATTCAAAAGAAATGTCTTAACCAAATGACTTAAAACAAAATCTAGAAAAAGATTTTCTATCATTTAAATCTGAACCCCAACCTGGATCAACATATCTATACTAATATTATAAAGCTAAAGAGTTTGTTTGCTTGAAAGCGCTAATCTCCGAAACTACTGGTTCGAATTGAATCATTCTGTTTGTGTTGGATAGTCCAGTTATCGAGGAAGGCTGTGGGCTATATAATATCACGCTACGACCAATAGGAGCAAAGATATAGTGGTAAAAGTGTAAAAAACGGGAGAAATTATTTCATCTTTGAGGCCTTCCGTTGCGTGCGCCGTGAAAACGGTTCAAGATACACAAAAAATATGTATTGAAGAATAATAGCTCTTTTAATAATCTAAAAAACAGTCCGCGACAGTATATGTCTATCTTTTAAGATTAACTCACAAAAACCGTTTTTATGGTACCTCATTTGGTTGAAATAATTTTATAAAATCTTTATTCAAATAAACAAATAAATATGTTGTTGGTTAAGAGTAGTTCATTGTGAATTTAAAAAAACATAGGTTTTATCCTGAAAAAAACGGGAACTCGACCATTCCGAAAACCCCGCAAGAAAGGGAACTATGTGGGAAGAACCAAAAATCTGCCGGAAGTCACTACTCCACGCGGACGGAGTCGCGGCAAAAGCTAGTCCTTGTATATAAGAATTATCCCTTCGTAAAAACAAAGCTAACATTTTTAGTACCTTTTAAGTTATTTAAAATTCGTTTTAAATGTTTCCAATAAGTTTCATCATATAAATTAAAAAACTGACTCAAATAACAAACACTGTAAGCTAAGTCTGGTCTGGTCAAGACAGATAAATACATAAAATTCCCTACCAGTTGTCTACATGGAATTTTCTTATCACAAAAAACTGTTCTTAGATTTTTCTAGCCTTACATTAACCTCCATAGGAATTTCCAGTTTTACAATGTAACATATTAAATCATTTCAGAAAGCTTTCTACATATTGTTCTTGATCAACAGTTATAACATTTTCATACATATTTACTCTTAAGCCTAAACAATGCTTTATTTGATCTAGATCTTTTATTTAAAATTTACTGCTTAAATCTTGTATTAACTGATTAGTTGTCATTTTACAATTAGAGAATACAAAAAAGTCATCAACAAACATATCTATTATCACTTTAACATTTCTTTCAAACTTTATAAATAAACAAGGTTCATACTTAGATTTTAAATGACCTAAAGATTTTAACTGATCATTGCCTCTCTCATACCATGCATGTGAGGACTGCTCAAGTCCATAGATGGCATGTTTATTATTATCATCTTTATACAATACAGGTTTTTCAATATACACAGAATCATTCAAAAATATCATAGGTGGTAGAGTCTAGCTGTGGGCAAGTGATTGCAGCTCGAACATGGGCTGGCTCGACCGGGGAAGTACCACCCTCTCACAGAAGATCGGCGTGAAGTAGTCTTAATGGCTGAGTTTCGTCCGATGAGTAGGAGTGCCATTTGTCCTTTCCCTTTCCCCATCCTTTCCTCCCCCTCTTCCTAAATCAAAGGTGGTGACACATCCTCAACATGTCTTATGTAGCGGATGTCCATGGGTGACGGTACTACCTCCATCATGTAAGCCGTCTGCTCAGTTGCCCCCTTTAACATAGAAAAAAACATTCAGGAAAGCTGATGTTGTTGGTGTATATTTAAAACTAATTGTACAGTTAAATCAAATAACAATCTTAGAGTAGAATAATGTAGCATAGGGGAAAGTCTCATGATAGTCTATGCCAGCTTTCTGTGAAAACCATATTGCTATTAATCTTGAAACATAATGCACCTTACCAACACTATCATACTTTGTTTTTAAACACCCATTTGTACTGAGCTACCATAGAGTCACAAGAGTTACCCACAAGTTCTCATTCATCATCATTTAAAGTAGAAACTTGCTAACCGTCGGAAACTATTAAGCCAAAGAGTGAGACTATATTAGAAACCATGAAGTTAACCAGCCCTATATGGTTACGAATTGAATATAGCAAATAAAACTTACCAAATGCGTGTACTATTAATTAAACAAATTCTGTACCTGTTAGACTCATGCCTTAATTTAAATTGCTTGTTTGTTTTAGGTAGCGTTAAATTTCCAATGCATTGATACGTGGTAGGATGGCCTGAAAAAGAATTTGTCCTTCTCGATCGTAATACAAACTTATATTCTTACATCGAGTTCTGTTCCAAAATTAAATGGTCCTTGTCTTGTCGACGCGACTTGTTGCGAGACTAATGTTATTTATGAGTCGTCTGCTTACTCAATCAACCAGTCACCTATAACACACGCAAGTAATAGTTAAAATAGATTTTAAAACATACCTAATTGGTGTTTTATTTTATTTATAACTCTTTATGTAATCAAAAACGTATTACATAAATGTAACTGTGAACGTGAATAGTATCCCATTTCTGAATTTAGGATTCTAAAAAAATACTCACAAAAATATAGTTTTCTTATAAAGCCAGTACTTTTAAATAACACATAAAACCTTAACTAGAACCAACTAATAATATTCCTAACTCAATACACCTTAAATAAGTTAAATTCAATTTACAAAAATAAAAGTCGTGTTCACAAAGTACTTTCCCGCGTAAAATTAACAAACAAATCGTCATCAGTGATCAGTGTTACCAGAATATTTTTTTCTCGAATCGCCACGCCGGACTGGAGCGCGCGTGTAACCCCGAGGTAGCCCCATCACGGCACACAGGTAGTTAGGCGGGAAAGTTGAAATAAATTCATGAGCTTATTATTGGTTTTATGGTAATTAAATTCGTTCTATTATTTTACAATAATAAATAATATTTTAAATACAAATAAAATTCAATTATAATACAAATGGTCAAGATTTTTTTATTTTTATTGATTCCACTTTGTTTTTAAAATAATTTACCTGTTTCGGTTAACTTTTTCTGTTTTTTACTAGTTAAACTTGTTGCGTTGTGTTGATGAGTTTTTCTGCTGCAATGAACTTTTAAATCATGCTTATGAGCACGTAAATTCACCCGGCACCATTTACAATATGCCTCTCCTTGACCTGCTAATATCAAATCAAATCGGTTACCTGATTTCAGCGGATAAAATAATATCGCCACTCGGTAAGGGAGATAGCCCCATTGGAACTATATAGCCTTATCTGGCATTACTGAGCGTCAGCGCTTCAATATCACTTCGGATGCGTTGAGAATTTAAAAGTTCGGTTTAATTTAAAAGTGTGTTTCCTAAATATATTATATAAGTTTTCCATCAACAATATAAAAGCAAAACATTAGCGTTTAGACAAAACAGCCGATGTCGTCTATACAACACTCATTTGATCTGTTAAATAAATATCAATAATTTTGTCGATTGTCTTTCAATGATCTTTAAATTATTTACTGTTTCGGTTCTATTTGTAGTTATGATAAATTTTTGGATTAGTAAAATTTTTGTTGAAGAAAAACTAGTAAATCTTAATTTGTTCATGTTACACTACTATCATATTCAGTTGGTGTTTTTCTGTGGCTCCTGAGTTGTGTCACCACGTCGTCAGTCGTGGTCAAAATGAATGAAATCCATTGCCTCGGTCTCAGCCCTCAGGTCCCTTGGAGTTAGCTTTTGATACACAGAACCAGTCTTCTGGACCCAGGAACATATGATGTTAAAATTTGTCCTGTAAAGTTACAGTATATTTTAATATTCTCTAAGGCAATAGTACATTCAATATTTCATTTTAGTCACGTGCTTTCAGATCTCAGATGATACACTCAAAACCACAGGGATTGCGTTTCTAGCCTCTTTTGGAGAACCAGTCCCAAACCTAACGCTTTTATCTTCAATTCCTACTAAATTTATAGTTTTTTTCAGATCGAATTCCTTGAAGTAGTTAAACTTCAGTTACGATCGACTAAAGTAACCCAATTTAACAAAATTTTAAGTTTCATGACCCTGAAGATGACAGATTTATTGAATAATAAAATCTAGCACACATAAAAGTTCTTCTATATATTTTTCCAATGTATTTATTACTATAGATTCTTGTTCTCGATCTATTTCAATCAAATCTTACAACACCAGGGGTCCTTTAACGCTAATTTTAAACTTAAAATAATACTCGTCTATATTTTAAATAAGCTTTTACCTATTGAACTACAATAGGTACTACTACAATACTACTAAAATAGGTACATATTGAACTATATCTATATTGCTTAGTTCGTCGTTAATTTGAGTAAATTGATTAATGCGGAAATTCTTGGATATTTAGGATAAAAGTAAAAGAATCGTTTAAACTTTTTATTTATATCTAGAGATCATTTTCTCCAAATATATCGACAACACGTCGTTCTGCCTTTTTCTTAAATATTCGTATAATGTACCTATAATGTCATGTTAAACTACATATAACTAGTATATAAACAGCATAAGATGAAACAACTAGCTATGACTAATCACCTAAACTAGAAATTTCAATAAAAATAACAGCAAAAAACTGAACGTTATTTAAAATAAAGCAAGATAAACCCTAAAACATAATAAAATACATAGTTACTTCAAAACTTCACTGACATAAATTAACTCCGTCTCTTTGTGCCTTTTATATTATAATATTGTCGCACAAAAACAAAATATAGATAGATTGGGAGCAGATTTCTTTAACTTTTTCATATATGAACTGTGTCACCTTTGTCAATAAAGTGTTGATAAATATCTGGACATTGTTTAAAACTTGTTACATTGTTACCCGGCTTTTAAGAGCTTACCTTTTTTTAAACTATTACTTTATTGGTTTTAATTTTATATACTCGATAAAGTAAGGAACATGTGCCGTGTTCGAATAAGTTAAATAAAAGTATGCATCATGATTCATGGGGATGAAACTGTCATATACTAACGTGTAATAAAAAAAGTATAGAAAATGCTGCCATCTAATGAATAAGGTATAACAATTTTCCTTTGTAACTTCATAGATGGCGTAAGTAGCTCTCAAATTGACTTGACATTAGGACAAACAGATAGTACACTATATTAGAAAATTTTGAATCATGAGGACAAATTTTAAATCATTTCAGTTGCTCATTTGCCGTTGTTTACTGTTGTTCTTGTGCTGTACGTTCTTTTTCAAACATTTGACCCGGCTTAATATATCATTGACGCCTATTTCCACGCTTTTGACGATCGAGTATCAAGCCCGTTTTTTCTCAATTGGACTTTGTTTTCTGTGAGTACGATCGACCCCAGCTCTTCTCATTTGGATTTTGATTGCAAACCACGAATTTGGATTATCGATAAGTTGAAAAAATGCCACGAAAATCGGCTATTAAGTGTTACTTTCAGTGTGCGAATAAAGGTACGATACTTATTTAGTAAAATGTATAAAATTATTATTTGTCATATATACAATCAATTACTACTCTTCTTACATTAATTGCAACCGTAACAGTTTATTGACGTCTAATAAAAATATTTCAGGTCCTTTCCTTCAAACCTGAAATTGAAACCTGAATACCCAAATTTGGAGAAATTTATTCAATGGAAAAATATTTTAAATGAAGACATGAAATAAAAGGAAGATTCTTACATTTATAACAATATAAGAATATGTGATCGTCATTTTGAACAGTTTTACCATTCTTCAAGTAAATGACTCACCCAAAATGGTGTACCAACTCTATACTTAAGTAAGTATCTAAAGTAAGCAACTTCCCAAGTAGTTATAGGCACACAATACATAGTATTAATATAAAAAAAACTACCTATAAATAATCAATTATATTTTATAACTACATATATATAATATTATACATTATTATTTATTATTATTTTACTTTACAAATTGGTGCTCATAAATAAAAATTAAAAACAAAAAAATTAGATTTAATTGAATATAATGAAATAGGTATACAAGTCATCTTAACATTTTTATATACTTAAATGTGGTTTGATAGATTTATTATGTGAGGTCTTTATTACCTTTTTTATATAAATAAGGGAAAGTTCCTACAAACAGTATTGAAAAATAACTACTTGTGTCACTTTTTTACATAGGTAAAACAAAAACAAAGTGTTCTAAATATGCAGATATTATTTATAGTTTTTTATGTAATATAAGAATGACAGTGTTTAATTCAGTAAAAATTACAAGTCTATTTATATTCGATCAGAAACTAAAAGAAACGAGGAAGAAAGATACTTGATTGTGGGCCGGATTTGTAATAAATTTAGCAAAATAGTCTGCTTGCTCTAGAATAGGACTATTTGCTTGTTTTGAGACAGCAGGTGATACAACTCCCTTATTTTATATATAATATACAGTGTAAACTCTATATAACGACACTGAAGGGACCGTGCATTTTAGTGCGTTATAGAGAGTTGCCGTTAAATAGAAAGAAGAAAAATTAGAATTAGAAAAGGACAAAGTTTGTTTCAGACTAGTGTTAGTACTTATGTACATAAAAAAGAATGTTATAAAGTCTGTTGTTTTTTTAGACGTCTTTTGCTGCACCAGTAATGTTGTTGTATTTTTTACGTATTTTATTCATATCTTGCGATATTGAGGCATATTGGTGAAGAACGAATTTCTTAGAAAGTTTGGTATGCATGATTACGACAGTGGAGTTTATTGCGGGCTAGGATAACAAAGCGACAAAAAAATGTACACAGCTGCGCATTTTTTACTAATTTTAGCAACTTAATACTTATTTTACTTTATTTTACTTACTTTTTATTACTTAATTTTGTCGTTATTGAGAGTGGCTGTGACGCTATATAGAGTGTATCATTGTATGGTAGACAAGCTAAACCAACCAAAGTCAAATGATTTCGACGCTTTAGAGAGTTTGTCGTTAAATCGAGTGTCGTTATATGGAGTTTACACTGTAGTTAGTTTTTGAATTTAATTGTGGATTTTGTAGTGCTGTTAATAAACTTAAACTATCTGTTATTATAATCCACTTTGGATGAGTCTGTGTCTGAATGTGCTCCATAGCTGTATACACAGCTATGGATTCAGCAGAGTATTTGCTTGTGAGTGAATTCAGCCTATGACCAAATCCACCCTTGATCTGACTATCATAGACAGCTATAGAGACTGCTTCATTGTTCCTAGACCCATCTGTATATATCTGATGATATCCCTGCCACCTATCAAGTTCCCTATAAATGTCTTCCTTATACTTTAGAAGACTTTTGACTACAATTTTAATCTGAATAAATTTTGATTCATATAACCCAGAGTAACAAGGCCATACCATGCTAGAAAATATATTATGTTTATTAAAAATTTGTTCTGTTTCAGAAAAACCTTGAAACAAATATGAATTAATATTGGAAGTCCTGTTAATAGTGTCCTGCAGTTTAACAAGAAGTGGATGGTTACTAATGGAGAGAAACCTTGCAAAAAATTTTGATTGTAAGTATTTAAACCTAAGTGCTAATGGAGGTATATTACATTCCATAGTATGTATGTATGGAGTAGTTCGCATGGCACCCACTACAATACACAAACATTTGTTTTGTATCTTTTCTAATTTATCCACTATAGTTCTTACCCCTGCAAAACAAAAAAAAAGCATATTCAAAATTACTCCTTACTAATGATTTATACAATGTTAATAGAATCCTTGGATCAGCACCCCAATATGTGCCTGATTTTAAAACATTACAAGCATTTAAAGCTCGAGATTCTAGAGTTTCAGTGTACTTATTCCATCTAAAATTGTTTGTAAAAATAACACCTAAAAACTTTACAGAGCTCTCTACAGACATTACATTATTATTGAACAAAATATTTACATTCCTATTTCTAATTCCATTTTTTGAAAAGACAACAACTTTACTTTTTTCATTGCTGACCTCCAGCCCGAGGCTATCAAAATAGTTCTTTAGTCGTTGGAGAGCAACATTGAGGACTGTTTGAACATGTAAAAAATTAGTATCAGAGCAATAAACAACTAAATCATCTGCAAACTGCAGATTAGAAACTTCACACCCCAGAGTTAAATTTAGCTGATGTATGAATAGGATAAAAGCAATGGGCTCAACAAACCACCCTGTGATACACCCCTACAAGAATATCTTGGACCAAATAACTGATTGTTAACCTTTCTGTAGTTCAAAAAATTAAAAATCCAATTTACAACTTTTCCAGGTACCTGTAGTAATAATAATATTGAGGATATTTTATTCAGATCTACATTATTGCAAGCCCCTACAATGTCAAGAAAAACACCAACTAGTACTTTATTCTCGGAACGACCATCGTGTATATCCAGACAGAAATGATGTAGACTCTCACAAGCAGAACAGCCACAACGAAAGCTAAACTGTTTGTAAGGTAAATGATTATTACTTTCTATGTGAAAAATTTATCTCTGTTTTATTAATTGTTCGAAAATTTTTCCAACACATGAAATCAGTGTAATAGGATGATAAGAATCAGCCAAATTAAAGTCTTTGCCAGGTTTTAATATTGGTACCAAACAGTCAGTTTTCCAATCCTCTGGGATAATAGAAGACGACCATAAACTATTTAATAAATTTAAAAAATAGATAGAGTTTGAACATTTAAAAGTTTAAACATTCTGTATGAAAGCCAATCCAGGCCACATGAAGAATCTTTTCTTGAGGCTAAAGTAGATTTTAACTCTTGCATAGTAAAACAACCGATCATGTATGAATTATCACTATTTACTCCAAGAACATTATCTATACTTATCTGTTGTGAAACAGTATCGGGTGTGTATTTATATAAAATGTTTGAACCCAATCGAGGTCAGAAAATAAGTTAGAACTCGGAAAGCTTTTTTGAATTTTCTTATTTTAGTCCTAATGCGATTTATAGATGTCAAACGAATTATTGATGAGCAGAATTCAGACCAACTTTTACAACGTTCTTCTTTTAAAGTGCGTTTTTTAAAGGCTTGTGCGCGTTTGAAATTAATGTAATTTTTACTATTAAGACTAGTTTTGAAATTAATGTAGGTGTTCTTGCAATCTTCTACTACTTTTGAACATTTATCATTCCACCAAGGTACTTGACACCTTTTTCTAGGACGGTTATTATTACTATCAGTTGTGTTATGGTTTAAGCTGGGCCTAGAGAATTTGATTGCCAATAGAATAATTGCACAAAACTTTCTGTATGAGTCAAGGAGATCACTATTGTCAACTTTAAAGTTCATTAACATTTTATTAACAAATTGTTCATAACTATCCCAATTTACTAATTTCAGATTGCTGTGAAAAGGAATGTTGTTCAAGGGAATAGAGGGTTCATGTTGATCTCTTACGAGAGTAAATTTTGTGATAATTGGCAGATGATAACTTGCCAGTCACAAGAAAGATATAAAGAAGAAGACACCATAGTTAAATCTAGACTGTTTGGTTTTCAAATATGAGAGCCTATAGTTGTTGGTTGACCATTATTTAAAAGTATTAAGTCATGGTCATCCATGGAATCCATAATAGCTCTGCCCCGAGAATCTATGCGACTGCAACCCCGAAAAGTATGTATGATGGGCGTTAAAATCGCCTGCAATTATAAACGGTTTTGGAATACTGTACAATAAACGATCGAACTTCGCCTTTTCAAAAGCAGGAAAACTATTACCAGGACTGTAAAAACTAACCAAAGAAATGCATTAATGTTTCAGTTTAATAATAATTACTACATTTTGTAACGAATCATCATAAAAAGTATCTATGTATTTTAGAGAAATGTATACCATTTTTAATTAATATTGCTACGCCATTATGATCATTACCGCAGTCATTCCTAATAATGGTATAACCACGTAAATTAAATTGAATGCTAGGCTTGAGCCCAGTTTCTGAAATAAGAGCTACATGTATATTGTTTTGGTATAAAAAATTTTGAAACTCAAGTCTGTTACTTAACTAACTTTGAGCGTTCCACTGTAAAATATTTAAGATTTGGTGGTTGAATGTGACAGTTTGCTATTTTTATCCTGTATGGTTTCTTTAATAGCTGAGCTAATAAATTGTGAACTAATACTTATATGTTGAGTTTTATTTAGAGTTATAACTTTTACTATAGATTCTGTTAATAGGGTCATTGCTTCAGAATTTGATAGTATTGCTGGGATTACTTTCTGGGTATTTAATTTTTTATTAAGAGAGGGAAAATTTAATGAATCTTTTAACGTGTCAGCATATGACCTGGGTTTACTGTTTGCGATTTTCTTTTGCCTTATAAGGCACTGGCTAGAGATGGCAATGTGATTGCCATTACAATTAATGCACTTAACTTTTTCAATGTTAACCTTGCATTCTTTGAAAGAATGCCCCTCTGTGCATATGGAGCATCGCGGTGAATTTTTACAAAATTTAGCCAGATGATCATAGCGTAAACATTTAAAACACTGTTTTATAGGTGGGACATATGTGGAGACAGGCAGGCGCCACATCTTAATGTGAACATAGTCCGGCAGTGACGTAGCAGACGCAAAGGTTATTACCTACTACGCTCTGAGTAGGTTGCAGTGTGAAGGTGTTATTTTCTCCTTTTACTTTACGCATTATGCGTCGGACAGAAATGACTTTTTTTGTTGTTGATATTGCTTTATATATTTTGTGATTGGATAGATGAGTGGGAACCGAAGAGATAACTCCCGATAGTTCGGTGGCCCCTGCTGGTATTGAAGCTTTAAGTCGTTGTTCTTTTAGATATGTAGTATTTTCTAAAAAGGTATTTGCCAAATTCGCACGTTGGATAGCGACACCGACCTTATATTTATTTATTTTTTAAAAATATTGTATACCTTTCACAGAGCCTATAAAACTTGTACTAAGCGACATCATGTCCCTATTACCGAGTGGGACATCATTAGTACTTTCGACAAATACTATGAATTCAGACTTGGCTTCCGCATCTTCAGGGTATCGCCGACAATAATCAGCGACCCTAAAGGGAGCGAAGGCATTTGCATCCTGCAATACTGGCGAATCCTCGCAATCAGAATCGCTGCTTGTGCTGAAAGGCAAGGACTCACCCAAATCCTTCATTTTACGTTTTTTCACCATCTCTCCACAGAAACACTTATATACAGACTAAGTTTTACTTCTTTAAAATAAACTAAACAAAAAATTGCAATTTATAGTATAAAACTAACTATAAATAATTAAAATTTTCAAAAAGTATAAAACTATTTAAAATAATTAAAATTTTCAAAAAGCCCGCGTCAACGTTTCAATTCCCGCCTTAAAGATCGACAAATTCAAATGGGTTCCCAATTTATTTATCGTACTCAATAACCGGTGGAAAATAAACATGACAAGGTGTTATAATAAATTATTTATATATTTAACAAAAGTAAATTAATTAATACAATGAATAATTACAATTACTTTAAATAATAAACTCAATAAAATTAAAGGTAATGAATCGGCACTCTTTATTATCTGTAAAGTGTACAAGAAGCTTGTATTATCTACAGTTATTGGCCTAACAAGTTTACTACGTAAGGCGTAAGAGTTCAATTTCAAACAACGAATAAAAACGTTGATATTGCCAAAATATGCCACGATTCCAGTGCAAATAAGCCAAAGCATTAAAAGGTATATATGTATTTGTTATATTAATGGTGGAAAAAGTTAAACATATGCTTTGAAAACGGAAAATAATAAGTTGACTTAATTGCTGAGTCGCGTGTAAGAACATGGTTCCTTGAAATTCAAAATTAAATTATAATATGTGATTATTTTGGTTGAGGGGCTAGTGGATAATAATATTTACTCAATTTTATGTATTAAGACCGTTAATAATATTGGCTTAATACCGTGAAGCAGGACATGAGAGCCAACGGACTAACCACCGAGGATGCTAAAGACCGTGCAAAGTGGAGGCGTTTAAGTAGGAAGGCAGACCCTGGCTAAAGCTGGGAAATTGCCAGGGAGAAGAAGAAGATGTAATAAGACCGTTATGTTTTAGTCTTAGAACGAATACAGGTAAAAGAAGTTAAGATTATTTATTTCTCAAATAACAGTAAATTTGTGAGATATAAAATATGAGTTCTTCTATTAAATGTATTTCATTGTTGGTCTTTTCTGGTTTTCCTAGGTTGTCGTGATGGGTGCCATGAGTGCTATGTGCCATTGGTGGGTGCGTAAACGATTTCAGAAAAGTGTTAAAAACTAGTTTAAATTCTTTATATTTTACTATTATTGTATCTTGTTTAATTACTGAAGCCAGTAATTTAGTATCTAGTAGTAGTATTAGTAAGTAATGTCTAGTAAAAACTTAACCATCTATATTGAAACTGTTTTTTAACAAATTTATATGTACTTACTCAAGGTTTTGAATAGTTAACTATTGTTGTACTTAGTTAGATACTGTAACCCTTAGAATTATTAATTATTAATTACTGTACCTGTGGATATTCCGAGATGAAATTTTGGAAACATGATACTAAGTTATAATAAATTAATATATGTAGTAGTAATATAAGTAGTTATAAATTATATCGAAATCAATATTTGTAATTATTTGTAAGTAATTATAATTTTGAATTCCTCTTAATATTGTAATTGCAATTTTATGGTATCAACTTGTATTTGTAAACTAAAAATAGCGGCTTCAGCCTTTTTGTGGGGCAATACTATAATTGATGATAAACATTAAGAATCATGATTAAACTTTACCTCAAATATTATAATGTAAAAGTTTTCTTGTAAGCATTATAAGTCCAGATCTACTATTCTTGAATTCTTATACTGGAGGAAATGACTTACATAAGATGATTGTCCTTTGATTATAGATTGTGAAAAATAATCTTACTTTATTGGGACTAATATTGTAATTTGTGAATTATTTCATGCTCAAACGTGAATTGGATGTAACTGAAAAAATCATTTAAACTAGGTATCACATGAATTTAGTTTGTTTATTATCATTTTTTTTTTTGTATCTAGAATAAGTAACATATTTTGAATGGTCAGCATGATTTTTTTAAAATGTTATATTTATTGATATTATAATTTTGGTTTAATTATTATTAATAACAAACATTATATATGTACCAACAAACACAAGAAAGAATTTTGGATAATTCTATTTTAGCATTACACTAGTTAATAACTAAATTAACTAAATTCTAACACAGTTTTCTTGATCCAGGTATTCTTTGCATCAATTATTTTCTCAGAAATAGTACAAGTATTGAAAAGACATTTCTTGTACATTTGAAAAGGTTGTCGTCTAACTTTTGTTACTTTCCAAAACTAGTATACAGTTATTTGTGTACTCCTTTTCATCAGTTAAGGATCTTAGAGCCAATATCTGTGGTATCATTGTGCTTAAAATAGTGATGGTAAATGATTCTTTGTTCAGAGTCTCACAGAATTTGTCTTGGATATAGTAAAAGTTCTTCGAACCCTTAACCTCGCTGACTGAAAAATAATCTTCTATATATATAAAAATGGATTGCTGTTCCTTAGTCTCGCTAAAACTCGAGAACGACTGAACGGATTTATCTTATCTTAGTCTTGAAATGTTCGTGGAGGTTCAGGGAAGGTATAAAAGCTGAAAAAAATTGATTCATTACCTGGAAAACCATAAAAACAGCCCATCTCTATTTCCCATACAAACGTTTTTTTTTTGACATTAGATTTGACAACTAACTAATATGTCAAACATTCTGTCGCACTTCAAAATACGGAGATTTATGGCATACAGGTAAACTCCAAAAAAATAAATAAAAAAACGTAATAGATATTTCTTGATTATAGGGCGATACGAAGTTCGCCAGGTCTTCTAGTTCTTGATATTTCTTTTACTTTTAGACCTTACCTGTACCCTTTTAAATCCACCAAGGATTTAAGTTATCACTCATGACTTAGCACTTACAATTGCCATAGTTCTTCCTGATCTCTATGTATTTCACTTTTTCAATAGGAGTCTGCTTATATCTTAATACTTTTTCAGAAGATTCTATTGAATAGTCTGAAGTGTAGGGTTGGATACTTTGGAAATAAATCCACGAATCCGTGCGATACAGTATAATTTAAATACAGCAATAGGTTAAAAAGCGAATATTTTAGAATTATTTGCTAGTTGAGGTGAATGTAAACAGGTCAGAAAGTGCATATGAATTTCTGTGTGTGATGTTATATGAGTTTGCATAAAGTGAAAAATAGTACATATGTACTATAATATTATTTCTATTTTTATCAACAAACAGTCCTAAAAGTCCGTGTGATTGGAAGTCAGATGTGGAATGATATTTCCATACTTCCTTTCCATCTTGTTGTTCTGACTAGTAAAATTTTGGGTTTAATCCTTTCATATCCACAGTATACAAGCTGTAAAATCTAATTTGTAAATTTAAATAGTACACCCACTCATGTTTTCGGCAGAGCTAAAATTTTTTGGAAGACAAAACAGTAGCTGATGGAAACATCTATATCTTTTCTCATAATCTCATAGAATGAATTCGCTCTCTTATTCGTTTTTTTCTATAATAATGTCGTTACGTTGTTTTTAAGTTTGAACTTATAGGAAAAGATTTTATTTTATGATTGAGTATTGTGCTAAGGTTCAACACATCGCTAGAATGGCATCGTTATTAAAGTAAGAGCACTGGGGAAAATAAAATAAATGGGCTCCAATGGTATCCAAACAACAATTTTTCCGATTGTTAATCAAAAATGATTTATTCAAATGGCTCCCTCGTCTGGCCATGCAGCAGCCTACTCGATCGGTCCATCTTTAAGCATATTATCGATTGTGTGTTGCTGTATTTCACGAATGACTTCACGAATATTGTCATTTGAAGCGTCTATTTACTCTGGCAAGTTATCGTAACACTTATCTTTGACGGTACCTCACTAACGATAGTCCAACGGTGTCAAATTAAAATAAAAAAAAAAATAAAAATTTGTTTATTACTGTAACTTATACCTAGAAACAAATAGATTCAACTAGGGAGCTCCTTTTAAGAAATTGAATTATCTTGTGTTAGGAGTCCCCGAAATTGCAGTTCCGATTTCAAAATACCGAGTGCAGCTTTGGATTTGTGGCACGTAGCGCCGTCCTCTTGAAACCAAATGTTGCCAATATCCTCCTCTACAATTTTTTGTGAACAAAATTTGGCTCAACATGGCCCGATAACGATCGCTATTGACTGTAGAGGCCACTCCTTGGTAATTTTTGAAGAAAAATAGCCCAACTATGCCTCCGGACAGAAATCCGCACCAAACAGTGACTGTTTTGGAGGCGTCGGCTTTTCAATGTATGCGTGTTGGTTTTCCCTTTTCTGTGTCCCAAATGCGTCAATTTTGCTTGTTTACATACCCGCCAAGATTAAAAAAGCTTTATCTGAAAATATGTTTTTTTTTTTTTGGCAAAAATCGACATGTTCTGTAAGTCAATCGCAGGCCCACTTAGTCAAGCGAATACGCATTCGCCGAACACAATTGATAGTCAGTTCGCACACGTGGTTGACGAAGCGCAGCTCGGGGGAAAACACTTAAATCACTACCCGTATCAATGAGAAATTGCATCCTGGAACCACGATCGGTGAGGAACAGACGACCAGTGGTGGAAGGGCAATCGGACGTCGCCATTACCGACCGCCGCTTACTTTTCCCGAATCATAGTCACATGGGGGTATGCACTTTTTCGCGAGGTTGCCAAATTTGTAATGATACTAGCATACATGAAACTTCTTGTAGTTTGTAATTGATCTTCTAGAAGTCGATCGAGACTTCTGATGTGGCATCTGTCGGCTTCTGGGACGCGGGCGATGGTGTCTTGTGGTGAGCTCGCTGACCTGTTTCGTTAGCTCGGTTATTTGTCGAGCCACCATGTCCATCGCCGACTCCAATCTGGATACTGAGGCGACTGCCATCTGCGGTGATGATGGTGCGATGTCATGTACTCTATCTGGTAAATCAGCCAGATCCTGTAGCGTCATGTTGGCCTGAGAAGCGATTATCGTTTACGTTCGTATAGTAAGACGTTATATTTTTGATGGTATTGAAGTTCCTCGATTTGATTGTCATCTTGATGTTGTAATCCTCGGTCTGTCGACTGGTTGCTGTTGCTATAGTGACGATTTTTCCAGTACAGAGTAGTTTAGAGAGAGATAGCACGATCGGACGTCTCAATCGCAGGTTATAAATATATGGCGATTTCTTCGCCTCGGTAGTCTGACCACTTCGATGAAACTCCTCACGCTGTATGCATCACTCCTGAAGTCACTGTCATGTCACTGCATATGAAGGCGGGCTTGAGCCTGTCCAGCGATACGACAGTAGTGGGAAGAGGCGTTTTTATCTTGAAATATTTTTTCATATCTCTTTAAAACTTCGTAGGGTCCATCGTACGGCCCAGTGAGGGGTGCTCGAACTGTGTCATTTCTCACGAAGATATGTGTTCAGGTTGCTAGGTCCTTATGGACGGCTTTAGTGTCTCATATGTCCGTTGCACCGTAAGAAAGAATATTATCTCTTCTACGTTTCTCATCCACTGAACTTCCATACATTACGATTTCGGTAATAGTTTTTATTAAATTGTCTTCATTTTCCAGCCGTGGGCGACCGAGCTGCTTGTGTAAAGTTATTATCGATTCTGCTCCAGGATTTGTAGCTACCAAAGCTTGAAAAACTTCTTTTTCTTTTTCCTATATTTTTTTGATGCTTTTTGGTTACTTTTTAGTTTCTCTAAATTCATAGTTTCGCCTCCTGATACAAGCAAAAAATGCAATTTTTTTATTTATAATGTGAAATTCGAATGAAAAATGTTATTTTACCTTGCAATTAAAGTATAATAAAATATTTTTTTATCTGGATTAGCTTCAAGATTTATTCAATAACACGAGATGAAAACTTTCAAATTCACTTGTTGTTAAAATTTGTAACTGACGGCTAACAATGACGCATACGAAATGGCGGACCTATCACAATGCTTTACTTTTTGGTTCAGAAACTACTGGCTCAAAATCACCAAGCATGCGAATTTCAAGATAAGTTTTATTGAAAAAAAAACATGCAAGCTATAATGATGACTCTTGGCTGATATTGTCGCAAAATGTATATGTTAATACGCTTTCATAGGGCAGCGCACAGAATTCAATTTTTTTTTTGTAGTATTGCTTTTTAATGGACATGTACCAGAAAATTGTTATTCCGGGAACGTTTTTCTAAGTTGAATAAAATGACCAAAAACAAAAATAACACATAATTTGTGCGTTGTCAAATAGCATGGGTATAAAATGTATCAATATCATATAACCAATAATGAAAACAAAAGATATAAAATCTTATATAGCAAAATACGTCAAAAAATTAAACAAATTGCTATTACCGTGTATAAAATTCAAGAAATTTCTTAATATACAAAACGTTTACGATGGAATTTTCATTAAATGAACAAAATGAAAGTTTGTTAACGTAATAAATATATTTTTTTAAAAATAATACATCAAATTATGCGTATTTTATTGAAATTTTGTGATATTCCCGGAAATGATCAACCGTTCTCGTAATGACAAACATGTTGACGGAATGACGATATTGATATTATAAGGTAAAGTAAGAAAATGTTTGGACTTTAGACAACGGTTTAAATAACAAAGTTATTTATTTGTTTGCACATGAGAAATAACTCTTAATATTAATAAATTCTTATAATTATGTATGTCTTTTGGTGTGTTACAATCAGTCTAGTGGAATTTCTATAATCGTACTTATAATCTTCTTATAATTTTAATCTGAAACCTCTACTCTAAAATCACAGTTTACTTAAAAACTAAACTTTTACAAATTATAGAAAAAATATAAGTAACGTCAGGAAATCAACGTTAAATTCTGTAACAAGAAACAAGTTAACTAAAATACTATTTAAAAAACACAATAAAACTTATTATTTTTCTAAAACATCAATATCATTATCAAAATAATAATATTCTCTATTTTGTTCTTTTTACAGTAACTTGTAATTTTGTTGAAATGTTTTTCGCAGAATGTCAAGTAAAGGTCTTATTTTATAAAGTTTGTCAAAGTCTGGGCTGTTTCTGTTGGTAATTACACTATTGTCATTTACGTGCAAGTTATTCAAAAGCCAACTAACTGAATCGGTTGAAGCTCATGACAACTGTCATGTTAAATCAGGTGCTGAAGACCAGTAATCTCTGTAGCTCGGCAATTTTTTTATACCCACCACCAAGTTCAAGGCAATGAAAGCATCAAGCTCCTCAGTTGTGGTAGTAAAAGGCTTTCCAGATTGAGTAGCGTAAAGGTTAGTTTGAAAACATAAAATGTCCTGTAAATGCTCTGTCTAAAAAAGGTGAAATAGTGAAAGAGGCGTAACATTCTCCATCATTAGTACTTGATCCATTTTTCCGACGTCTTCTGAAAACTCATCGGGTATGTTCGTCCTATATTTCTTCTTCCACTTTGGAGCTACTGTAGGCTAATAAAGCCTGTAATGAACCCTTTAAGAGAGTGTTTGGACCTGTCTAGATTGCACTGAATGATTTTAATTTTGTGTGGATCCATAATCGACAGAATTGAGTGTTCTGGATTGGACTGTTCTTAACCCTCTATCACTCAAGAACGTGGATGTTAAAATAAAAATTGGATTCGGGTTTAAAACGACAAAATAAAATACACGTGTTTCAGTATTTTTATTTATTAAAATAGTTTAGAAGATATTTTTTGAAAAGGGGAGTGTTGCTTTAAAGCAACACTGGACCATAAGACTAAAAAAACATAAAACTATGTATTAGAAACCTATTTCTGAAAAAATTATGATAGGTGAAAATTTCTAAAACAATTTTTAGTTTTGTTATAACACAGTGCTACCCCACATTTCTAACACATGTTATACGTAAATCCAATACAATTTGGAAGCTTGCACCTCATTTTTTTTTCAGACCATTGTGGCCAGTGGCCTATCTGGTCTTGGAGGTACGTATTGTGCAGGTCCTTTGTGCCTTTTGGCTTGAATCCTGGTCTCCAGCGAACCCCGGCCAGACATACCAGACTTTGTACCCATTTTACATAGGGTCACTGCAACCTCCTGACGAAAATCTGCTGATGATAAAATGTCTGTGACGTAGCCTTGTGTGTGGTGGGGTGTTTAAAATTAAATCTGATGTTGTATTTGGTACAGTTATAGGTCCCTTGAGCTTCATGTCGAAGCGCATGGAGGTCTTGCTGCCCAACGTCTTTTTTTTCTGCCTTAAAGTCCTCTGTTTTGTTGGTGTTACTGCTGTTTTGGTAGATGTTTGTTTGACAGTCTTAATAACAGGTTTCCTTGCCGGTTTTTGACTGGTTGAGGTGGATGGCCCAGATGTTGGCGCCAACTTTTGCTCTTAGGATTGATCGACCATTTTTGTTGGTTTTTTGGGCGATGAGTGCACGGGATGTTAATTTGGTGTTTATAAACGTGTAGATCTCGATGTCACGTTTCTGCCGATACCAAACTCGATAGGGTTATTTCCACCCTTTAGTGAGTTATGCCCCCGGGAAGGTTTTCCAGGGAAATGCCTGTATCTCCTTATAGGGTGGTCTCCCGAGGGAACAAAAGGTGTCAGGGGGTTTGTCTTGAGATGTTTAATTTAATTTAACCGCTATGCTCCATGCCTCGTTGACATATTACTAACTTACTTTTAACGTTTTTGGTATATTTCCAATTTTGGCAGGCGTATGTTAAGTAGGGTAAGAGGCATTTTTATATTGGTTGGTAAGCTGTTTTTGAATATTTTTTTTAGGTTCCAGTATTTATTCCATGTTAGTTGTGTTCTTTGTTAGACTTTGTTCGTTATTTTCGCGAGGTACAAGCACTGGTCTGCATATAGGTACATATCGGCAATGAGCCTCTGATATATAGATGTCAGAGGCTCGCTACCAACCAATATTGAATTATTTCATTAATTACATAATATGAACCTAATTGTGTTATGTTATAATACTCTCGAGTTCCTATATCTTATACTCTATTACTACCGTAAATACTACGCGGCTTGTAAATTGTAGTTCGGGCAGTAATAAAACGGGTTATATAATTACTAAGTGATCGACTGACTGTAAGTGACGAAAAATCAAAAGAATAATATTTTACAAACAATAATATGAGTTACTTAAAATACAAAATGAGCAGCTTCATATAATATTTGAGCGAGTTAATATTTGTTTGTGTATCAACGTTACGTCCTGTATTTTTTTCAATATTTCGCAAATGTATTTTTTATACTGGGCGGCATTTTATCTTAAATGAAGTGTTTCGAATACAAAAACCACTTTGAAAAATACACTAATGGGCAGAGTATAAGGAGCTCACATTAAAAAGGAAACATTATTAGCTAAGAAATTATATTATTGAAATTTAAGGGTAATTAAATAAAACAGAAAACTCCGTAAAACTAAAGTAGTATGCAGTTACTTAAATGAATAAAAATTAATAACACGCTTCAGTCAACTAACAAAAACAAAACAAGATGTTACTTATTTAACATTAATTGGTGAAACTGGGTCTTAACATTTCTAAGTAATCAAAAAACAATAGAAACAAAAATCTAACAATATTTATCTTAAAAGTACTATTGTCATGAAATTAAGAACAATAACAATATAATACTATGAAAGTCAACTATCCCAGTCTTCATAACAGCCTTTTGAGATTTTTATAATGTTATATTACTTGACTTTAATATTATTTTGAGGTAATTTTACTTAATTATAAGATTGTTGGGAATATAAGCTGTGCCAGTCACCTGATTCACCAATAATGTCCTCTTAAAAGCGACCATTTAGGACGACTTATCATTAATGGCATCTTTCACGAATGACAGTAGCGAACTCATTCAGGTTTAGTTATATCTCCTCCTGTAGCAATCACTTGGTCTGCTGTTCGTTTACATGTGGCCCCTACTTAAATTTTGGGAAAGATCCATATGCACAATGACATCGGTTTCAGATAAAGACTCTTTCAATTGCTTAATGGCATTGTACTGATGTAATATGTTAAAAGAATGCCGGAAAAATTTAACCATATCATTTTCTAGTTTTGTAATGGCATTTCTAGGTGACATTTCCTGTGTTTCTATTTAACATTTCGTCACAAATCGTTCTTTCTTCGTTTTCGGGTCTATTATGGACTCTTTCTTACTCACCCACTGTTTTATTAATATTGGTTTTGAATTATTGATTTCTGTATAAGTTAGAGTTTTGAGCAATAGTTATTACATGTTCTCGCTAGAACTTTCAGAATATCGATCACAACAAAGCAGTTCCAACATATTTTGATGATTACTCACTGTTGTAAGTGTATTTTCCTTCTTTAGAGCAGCTAGTTGAAGGTCCATGTTTTCGTGAATCGTGCAACTACAAGTTTCACGGCATGACAAAGTAGGCTAAGAGGCCAAGAAATCTTTTAATTATTAGTATTTTATTATCAGTTATTTATGACATTAATTTTATTTGAATTTTGTTTTACTCCATCCTTACATACTATATGTAGTTAATCAGAACTCTGTCTCTAATTTTAAAAACTCCTATTTATCCATCTGGGTCTTAATGTTAGATTCACGCGATCGTTTCAGAATCTTTTCTATGTTAACCATATGTTCCTGTTAAGATGTACTAAATATGATGACGTCATCCAAATAAACCAGACAGATTTAGTTTTACCGGAAGCATCAGCCTTTTTAGGAACTACCCAAATAGGAGAGCTCCACGGGGATTCGAAACCGAATTATATTCTGTTAGACCATTTTTTTTATTTGTTCTCTTGTTTGTGAAAACTTGTGGAATTCTTGTTCTTTGGTTTTCATTGTGTGACATCGGTATACCAGAGATTTCAAGGTTATTTTTCTTCCATCTTGTTCTTTAAGACGCAGCTGATCCGCCAATGTTGATACCAAGACTGTTGTAGCATTAATATCTTTTTCGAGACGATTAATGTCCAAATTTATGTTTTCGTTAGGGGAAAGCAGGTAGGATTCGTACACTTTTTACTTTTAGCTTTATAACAGAAAAGTTTTTCGTTATTGCAAAATCATTTTAATGCTATTGTATACCTTATATATTTGGCTATAGTTATAGTAAAGTCAAGAACTGGTATCAAGTACTATTATAAAGCAAAGGTACTATTTCTAAAAAATGTAAAACGTACGAAGCTACCCCACACGCGTCGTAGCCTCGTACATAGGGAAAGGTGCATTCGTACATAGCGGGGAACATTCATACATAGTATATAAAAAACCTTTTTATATGAACTTATATATTTATTGAGATCAAATTAACACAAAATGGACTTTAATGTAGTTATAATTAACAACACAGTCATTTACAATCAACTTTGTTAAATCTTAGACATAAAATAAACATTTTACTTAACCATTAGGGTAACTTATTAAAAAAACATAACAAATCTGTTATTTATTGCACATTATACATAGTAAAAACTTTCTCAAAACTAATTATATCAGCTGTTCTTGGTGTAGAAGCTGATTTAGGCGGAGGCAATACACGGACCACGTCTGATAAATAAACAGTTCCTTCGTCTTTAATATTAGGAAAAGCAAATTTCCAGGTGCCCGGCTTCTTTCTCATAAATGAAACTTTGTATTCAGTAGGGTTATATTTTGTTTTCACCTGCCCGATATAATGTAAAACAGTCTTCTTTTTTTCAAACTTCACCAACAAAAATCTTTCTTCTTTAATGTTTTCGGTCACAACTGGTGAACTGAACTTCAGATCTCTCGTCGAAAGGAGAACAAGAACTTTCTCTTAAGCTTATGTTAGTCTCATCGTCACTTTTTTTCTTTGGATCAGTTTCTATATTTGTATCTGTTTATAAATAAAACTCCAGTATGGTAACCAATAAGACCAACATTCCTTGTTTTTGTCGCACTAAATTCGTAAAAATGCGCCAAATTTTTTATGAGCATTTCTAACGAACCTATTGACTGATGATGGTATGCTGTTGATGTAATTTTATTTATTTTATTTTATTTGTAAGTAAGTGAAACAAACAGCATATTTTATATTACATAAACCTTAAATAACCGAAATGCCAATACAGTTTCCACGAATAATTAATCTGGAAGTGAACAAATATATAAACGAAATAAAACAGTAAAATTAAATGTATGGTAATTAAAAAAAAAACGAAAACTAACAAGTGTAAAAATGTATACAAACCAAAGTTTATCACGTGAAATGAAAAAGAAAAAAAAGACAATAACAAAACTTAATCTAATTATTTTTAAGTATTTTTAAGTATCGAGTTAAACTTACTGAGACCGCTGCTGAACTAGTCTATGTGGTTATGGTTGTGGTGCTACACGATCTTACTATAAAACTGTTTTTGTAATAATTTGTTTTATGATTTGGAGTTGCGAAAGTGTCTTTGTACCGAGCACTTAAGCGAGGACAGTTAAATAATATTTTATTGAGGAGATAAGGCTGTTAATAATTTTAAATAGAAACAATTGGTCTCTATATTCTCGTCTAGTTTTCAAGGACAGTAGAGTATGTAGGCAAAACGTGAACAAACTTATATTTTAATTTTTTAAGAAATTTGTTTTGAATTGTTTCAATTGCTTGAATATACTTAGCATAACATGGATTCCAGGCAGTCGATGCATATTCCAAATGTGATCGAACGTAAGTATTATAAAGTATAATGTGTGTATTAGGGTTCCTAAAGTCAGTACCTTGCCTTGAGATGAAGCCCAACACTTGGTAAGATTTTAGAGTAATTTTTTCAATATGCTTATCGAACACCTCAGTTACCCTTCGCAATTTAACACCAAACATTGAATAACTGAAAGTATGTATGTTGAATTTTTTTTCTTGAATATGTTATAATACAACATTTAGCCAAATTTAGTTGTAGGTAAACCATTAAATAATTTTTAATAATTAAATAATTAATGTTTAATAATTTACACACCTGTTTCATGGTGGCAGAAGTAAACTCAGTTCCTCGGTCAGTTGTTATTATTTTAGGGATGCCGAATATTAAAATAAAATTATCAACTAACGCCCTAGCGACACTAATGGAATCCTTATTCTTAAGTGGATAAGCATCTATAAAATTGCTTAACTCACACTGAACGGTTATTATATACACATTTTCCTAATAATCTTTGGGACGATGGCCTACTATATCCATATATATCTTTTCGAATGCATATGAAACAGTTGTTGTTATCGTCATAGGTTTATGTATTTACAATGTTTATATTTTTAGCATTTAGAACATTTTCTAATGAAATCTCTTACATCCGTTTCGAGATTTGGCCAATAAAATCGTCTCTTGATAGTATTATCATTGTACGTACACCAGCATGGCCACTTGTGGGTAGTAGATGAAAATCATTTAATATGAATGATTTTTCTTCATCATTCTTAATCCTAGTTACATTCTTTAATATATGAATGCATGGTCCGGACCAATTTCCAGTCGACTTTATCTCATCCCTTAAATCTATATATATAAAAGAAAGTCGTGTTAGTGACTCCACTTATGACCCAAGAACGGCTAAACCGATTTAGCTGAAAATTGGCAGGGAAGTAGTTTAGAGCCAGGAAATTGCAATAGGATACTTTTAATCCCGTTCGACAGCATTCCCGTGGGACTTGACATGAAACGTCAGTCACTATAAAACGTGGAATAACGAAACACAATTGACAGCTATGCAATTGACGTATAATGATAGATATGTAATTTAGTATTTGCGGGATAAATTTAGAAAATCATTGTTTTTCACATGGGCAGTTATAGTTTGTGTGTGTTGGTTTATTTGTGTTAACGTTAGACCAAAAAATAAAAAAAATGTGGTTTACAAAGAAGCACTTCAATGAACGGATAATTTGCGGACACGTATAACGCTTCGATTCGGTATCTACTTTGGATTCACTTCCATTTACTTAGAGAAGTTCAACTAAATAACATTTCATTTTTGTAATCGAAATGAATTCATTACTGTTGGGAAATGAAATAAAATTTTCCTTTTCAAATATAAAACAAAAAAAATTCTTCATCTTTTAATCACCAAACGAAATGTTATATAATAATTAATACAAAGCCTTCTGGAGGCGAAACGAGTTCGCCAGGTTTACTAGTCTTTTATAAAATGTTCATTACTTTTATCTCTTATTATACATATACTTATCTCTTCGATACTAAGCTGTTTATAAAAATCACTCAACATGGTCACAAATTCGACTCGCGAGAATTGCGCCTTAAAGCTGAGGTTAATGTATAACATTCGTCTACTCGGACGATAAGAAAAACTATACTCTTTACTAAGCCTACTTCCCTTTCGTAGTTTATCTAACTCAGATGCCCCTATCAACTTCATTCCAATCGAATAACATGGCTTTCTTAATAACTCCACAACTCGAGTATGATCAGTCCTTTCGTCTCCAGTGTTAATAAGAAAGGGTGTAGCCTTTTCTACATTGCTCTATCTTCTTGCATTATTTATTTTGCTTTCTAGTTAATACTGCCATAACTTGCTCATTCATGCCTTTTAAATCATTTGACGTAATATTAATTCTTGACAAAGTTTTCTACGTTTTCTTTACCTTTTATATACTCAATTTTGAAATCATATTCTGTATGGGTTTTGTACCACACACCATTTAGATTTGATAGTTTTATGGAGACCAGCTAGTTTGTGAGTCTCGCGTTTGGGTAATAAGAACGACAAGTTTATTTGAACGCTTTATTTATACTGACCAATTATGACAAACTTACATTTATATTTGTTTATGAATGTGTATATACAATGAAATAATGTTAATGTATGGGTGAACCCATACTTACTCCCGACAATAAGAAATATGTACAAAGAAAAAATTATAAATGCTATGAAGGTATACAAATTATGGTATAAAATAAGACAACATGAGTAATATTTAAGAAAAGCAAGCAACACATATGAAATAAAAGATAAAATTAGACAATATTGATAATATGTAATACATAATTAAAAGTTTACAATCTTTAAGTGTCTATCATTATGCTTGCATCATTTGACCAATTGCACTTGGTACACGACCTATTACACTTGGTTGCCTTGCCCCGGTCGTGTCCTCCACGCGGCCGGAAATCTTTCGAAGATTTCCCCCCGTCAACAAAAAAAAAAATAGTTTCCAGCTAACATATTCAAATATTCATGAGAGAATTACGTTTGGTGGCAGCGAAGGTTGCAAGAAAAATCCGTTTTACTTACAAAATATATTCAATTACCAATTAAGACTTAAATTTAACTACTCGCTAGGGCGGGGTCTTCAAGTCAGAGATTGACTTAAGACCCATTCTATAATTAAGTCTTATAACTAACTACATACTAAAGAGGTGTCTGTAAGTCAGCGGTTGACTCCAGACTGAATATATGTAAAATCCCATTCTTCATTCTCACCGATGGTGCAAGGCGTGTGGTGTCCACTTCACTTTCCCAGTCCCTCCGATGGCTCAGAGTCAGCATTCCGTACTTTACACAATTGTTATACCGAAAACTTAATATCGGGTTATGCTTCCGTAACAAGAGCGATTGTCAGATGTGTTTTTTGTCATATCGATATTTGTCTCCACAAATTATTATATTTTTATAGTTCGATAATATTTCAAGAAGCCTATTTAGAGACGTAACGAAATTATTTGTGTTGTGTTGGCTCGGAGGACGGTATATACTAATTATACAGATATTTACATTTAATTTTAGTAGCAGACAATTGGCATCATCTAAATGTGGTTCCTCCGCCATAACTTTACAACCTACTTTATAATATATTACAACACCATCGTTTTGAGTTTTATGAGAGGTAGTAGAAAAGCTATTATATTGGTGGAGGTCTGGAACATATTGCGTTAAAGAGAGCCAACACTCAGAACAATTACGAGGGGAGGTCAAAAAGTTCGCGGAATGAGCGGGAAGGGGGTTGAAATTTAACACGAAACTATTTTTCCTTTTCAATATATTCTCCCTTAACCTTAATACATTTTTCAGATCTCTCAAATAATTTGTTTATACCATCGAAAAAAAATGATTTGTCTTGGCTATCAAAATAGGCCGAAATTGCGGACTTGACTTCGTCATCATCGCCAAATTTTTTTCCACGCAGCTCTTTTTTCATTTTTGGAAACAAATAATAGTCGCTAGGGGCTAAGTCTGGACTGTAAGGTGGGTGGTTTAATTTTTCGAATCCGCATCGGTGAATGGCAGCCGTCGTAACATGACACGTATGGACTGTTGCGTTGTCGTGCAAAAGGAGCACACCTTTTGACAGCTTTCCTCTTCTTTTTTCCTTGATAGCTTCTTTCAATCTATCTAATAAAGAAGCGTAGTACTGTCCCGTTATAGTCACACCACGATCTTTATAATCGATCAGCAAAATACCTTCTGTATCCCAAAAGACAGTAGCCATGATCTTTCCGGCCGATTGTGACACTTTAAACTTCTTTGGAGGAGCTGTACCTTTTTTATGCCACTGCATCGATTCTTGCTTCGATTCAGGTTCATAGTGGTGAACCCAGGTTTCATCACCAGTAACAATCCGGTCCATAACTTCGTCCTTATTCTCCCCACAGAGCTTTAAAAACTGGCGAGAACACTCGACACGCTCGCTCTTTTGAAGTGGCGTGAGCATTCTCGGAACCCATCTTGCACTGACCTTAGTCATCCCAAGATAATGATGTAGGATATTTAAAATGCTGGTTTCGGATACTCCAACCATTGCTGCAAGTTGTTTCTTCTTCAACCGGGCATCTTCCAATATAAGTTTTTCTACTTTTGCGACGATTTCCGGTGTGGTGGCCTCAATCGGTCGTCCGGAGCGGGGGTCATCTTCAATGGACTCTCTCCCTTGTTTAAAAAGTCCATGCCACTTGTAAACCATGGTTTTACCAGGGGCAGAGTCCGCGTAAACTGATAACAGCTCTTCAAAAATCGTCTGAGCGGATTTTCCTTGCTTGGTGAGGAACTTCATAACGGCGCGGTGTTCAATTTTCTCCATACTCACTGACTTCTTCCCGATTCACTTGTTTGCAGGTCAATAACTCAAAAGTTAATGACCCGATTTGGTTCAAACTTGGTATATATACTATTAATGAGGTGTTGAACAAGTTACTACCTGGACGAGTAAATCAACCCCCTCCAACCCCTCCATTCCGCGAACTTTTTGACCTCCCCTCGTACGTCCCAATCTATCTAAGACCTCGTTATGAAAACGTTAAAGTTGTGTATATTACACCTTATACTTCGTATATTTTGTCAGTTGATTTTTAAATTAGTACTTTTATTATTTATGTAAGAATCAACATTGTCTATATCACATTTAATACTTTAGATACTGAAAATGAATCAAGATTTTGAGATATAGATTTGACACTAGTACTATCGAATTTTAAGCAAGGGATACAAAAGGCACGGCTTAATGATGGATGGACAAGCTGGATTATAAATTATGAGTATGGTAGGCACTGCAATCGTATAATATATGAGATGGGAAGTAGATGTTTGAAAAGTTTTGTATGTTGAGAATGAAATTTTTAAACATTTTTGTGTGTGGTGATGTGTGTTTGTGATTGGGGTTATTGTTATTAAAATATAGATCAAATATTTCATTAACAGAGACATTGCTGTTAAGCCATGTTTCGGTTAAAATGATAATCAAAACTATTAATTAAGAAAACATACAAAATTAACAGGTTCACAGTCCACAGCCCACATGCGGTCTGTAGACGGAAAGCACTATCAGTCCACAGTCCATATGTGGTCTGTTCGTTGATACAATTTTAAGGTTTTTTACAGCTATGGACGTAGGCAGAACGGCGTTTATTTGACATGAACTTGACAGGACATATCCTAGAGAACACAAAAAGTGCTGGGACATGGGGCAGAGATGTACGATTTTCTGAAAAAGTACATTTTTTTTTTATCTATAATTTTCATTTTATACTGTATACAGATTTTACTACATTTTATTGTTTTTGCTTATTTCTATAACTAACTCGTCATAGGATAGGTAGAAAAAAATACGGAATATGAGAAAGAAAATTATTTATTGAAAAAAATAAGATATTTGAAAAAAAAAAGTACTTGAAAAAGCAAATGAAATAAAATTTTACATGTTGTTATGAGCTTTTTTGAAACACTGTAGACAGTATGGTTTTGTACAAATATTACATATTTGTGAAACTCGTTTGGCCTTATTGGTGGCAGCAGCTGCAGTTTCACCTTTTTGACGATGTTCATCATAGCACCCGGTACACCGACGTCTTGTCTTTTTTCCATCTTTTCGATCTAGCTCCGTGAGGAAATGCTGCATCTGTGACGTGGATGGACGAACATTTCGAATTCCTTGAGAGGTATTTTCAGTGGAACTCCTTAGCGGCGTAAGTATTGACGCTGACTGGACAACGTTTATACCCAATAATTTTTTTTACAATATCCATTTGTGCTTGCAAAAGAGTACATTTATTTTGCTGGTTCAATTTATTGTACAAATAAACCGTATTTACTATACCAACTCCAAATAGCACGTCGACAGCAACTTTTTTGTACCATGTCAGCGTCTTACGAATCGGTGAATAGTAACTTGCTAACTCGTCAGAAAGATCGATACTTTCTTTCGATCGTTGTATTCCAGTATCATATTGGGCTTTAGACGCTGGTTTCGGCCATTAGACATTGTTTGCTCATCTGCGTGACAAGTGGATATCATTAGGACATCTCTTTTGTCCTTCCATTTTAGGACCGTCACATTATTCTTCTGTGCAGCGATATGCTCTCCCCTGTTTAATTTCTTATTCTTTACCAGTAATGGCAAGTTTTTTCGATTTTTCCTCAAAGTCCCACAAAGATCTGTTTTACGTTGAAGTAAATATTCCGCTAACGGTAGACTTGTATACCAATTATCATTCTCCCCGTGTCTAAAAGATCTTCACAAAGTTCGACCACAACGCTTCCGGGTTTATCGAGATTGGATATTTGAGGATCCTGACCAGTATATACTTTATATTTCCAAACGTAGCCATCGTCAGTTGTAGCCTTGTAAATTTTTAGTCCGTACTTATGGGTCTTATTTGGATTATACTGACGAATCAGTAGTCGCCCTTGAAAAGGAACCATAGACTCATCGACAACAACGCAGTCATTTGGTGATAGAAGTTTTCTACAGTTGTTCATCACGATATCTATAACTGGCTTCACTTTGTACAAGCGATCGTTGGCATCTCTTTCAGCAGTGTTGTCGACAAAGTGCCAGCAACGTAATATTGTTACGAAACGATTGTAGGACATTTGTATGTTATGCATCAGCGGATGATAGAAAATAGGATCTTTTTTCCAGTAGCATTCTAATGTAGGGAATTTTATTATACCAGTCACTAAGTAAATGCCCAAAAACTTCTCCATATCTTCCTTGTTTACTGGTTTCCAGCGATTCATACGACCACCAGGATTAACAGCGATTAGTTGCTCAGCGTATATATTGGTCTGTTCTATCATCAAGTCTATTACGCTGTCATCAACCAAAAGACGAAATACAGTATACACATCTGCATTTTCTGGTATATTTTCAATATGTATGAAATTTGTTTCGCTACTAAAACTTTGTCGCCCTAACGGCTGAATTTCATAATTCCAACCTTCTTCCTGATCATGTTCTTTCATTTGACTCTCTGTTGTTGGTCTTATGCCAATCCTTGGACCTGTAGTTATTTCTCTGTCTCTATTGGAATTGATTGGTGTGGTTTCAGAAATGTTGCCACCTTGAATCGATATTGAATGTGATGGAGAATGCTGGTCATCAAAAATGTCGCCATCTTGAATCGATGTTGAATGTGATGGAGAACGCTGGATATTTATATTTTCATTCCTGTTTATCTGAATATCATTTAGTTCACTTACGTCTAGAGGTTCAACTGACAGCTCACTTGGAACAAAATCAGGATCTGCGACACTGTCGTCGTCGCCAAAATCAGGCACATCACTATGCTCTTCTTCAGTTGCAGAATCATCTTCGTTCGATGAATTTGGCTCAGAGTTATTTTCATAATCACTCTCTTCTAATATTCGCCTTAGTTCTTCGTCAGTATACTGCTGTTTCTTACTCATTTTTACGCAAAAACAACAAAAACAATCGGAACAAGCACAAAATAACCTCTTACAAAATCAATGCTACCTCGCCAACAAAAACAATGCTATTGTCACTTATGTCATTAGTCAATTGTTTGGAACTACAAATATTTACGTCAAACGTCAAAGTTATGATTTATAACTGTCATTTCGTAAATGATATTGACAAAATATTGCACAGACCGCGTGTGGTCTGTGGACTTAGGAGGAGTTTTTAGTCGATTTCGTTCTAACGAGTCCAAAGACCATATGTGGTATGTTAAAAAAAACGAAATTTCTGTTATGTATATAATAATAATAATAATATATATATATATACCTACACCCATAAAATATCGCTTTTATTAAAAAAATGAATTGGACGTCGGGGGTTTTTCCTCTCTGAAGTTTGGACTGTGAACCTGTTAATATTACGATAAATTCTTAAGAATATCAAAGTTTTTAACATAAACGTATTCCGTATTTTCTGTTCTGCGCATATATACTCGTCCATTCTTCACCCAGACATAGCGGTATCCAATTTGTTTTGACTTTAAACGTGCTTCAGCATGCAGGGTTTTTAAGTCAGGAGGAAGATGTTCACATACGTAAACAGGTTTTTTGTCCCCTCTAATTCCTAGGTGACTCGTATTCAGTT
This sequence comes from Danaus chrysippus, assembly GCA_916720795.1. Classification (NCBI taxonomy): domain Eukaryota; kingdom Metazoa; phylum Arthropoda; class Insecta; order Lepidoptera; family Nymphalidae; genus Danaus; species Danaus chrysippus. The sequence continues at coordinate 98,692 of CAKASE010000073.1, forward strand.
TTTCTTTGTTATTGCTCGCTTTTTTATTTAATGATATAACTGCCGCTATAAAACTATCTCTAATTCTCATTTTACTAAATTTCACCAGAATTGACCTTGGGCGTGGGCTATCCCTATTGATTTTCATAATCCTCGTACAAGTTTGTACGTCATTATCGTTTAAGTTACATTTCACGGTGTTAGCTATTTGTTTTACAGTAGTTTCTGACTTGAATTCAGGGAAGCATTGTATTTCTAGATTATATGCCCTAACCAGGGTAGGCGAACCTTTATGCATCGACGTGCCATTTTTTCTAAAAAATGTTTAATGGGGTCATTGGCGTGCCATCAAATAATTTTGACTTTCTGATTATTTGGAGAATAGCAATAATAAATACTATCAAAACTCTTTATGAAATAAAGTAAACAAAAGAGGTACATTTTGGAATGTTTTTATTACACGCATAAATTAAATTATTGTAAAATTAGTGTGACTTCTGTTGCTGCAGGTTAGATGACAAATAATTTATGTCAGGGTTATAAGATGTTACTTTTAGCAAAATGCATGCTGAACTGGATTCATCTGTCAAACGATTTCTAAATGAGTTTTTAATGTTATTCATCTCTGAAAACAATGACTCGCAGGCATAGGTAGATGAAAACATTGTTAAAATAGCATGAGCCAGCTTCTTCAAACAGTTAAATGTGTCTGGTAACGCATTCCATGTTTCCAGAATTTTTACTTAAATAACTTGTCAATCTTTCAGTTTCAATTAATTCCAACTCTTTCCTCGTTTCAATAAATTTTTGAATCCATATTGAACTAGATTGGAAATCAATTAGCTGCATTTCAAATTCTTCAATATCCAACCAATCAAATTGAGAGAAGTTCAGTTTATGAAATGACGTCACATCAGTTTACATAATAAAATTGAATATTTCCGACAATTCTTTGAACTGAGAAAATCTCCCTGAAAATTCCTTGATTAAAGAATCGATCACAGCAATAAATTCTTCAGTAAATTTATCTTTGTCTGCTATATCGTGAATATCAAAATCATTGATATATTTTTTCAAGTTTGGATAATACTTGTAGTTTCTTGTGATAATATCGTTTCTGAAAACTTGCAGTTTAAAATGAGATCTATTATGACAATAATTGTTTTGTTTGTCCCTTGAAGCTTTACGTTAAATGTATTTAAATGTTGGCATATGTCTGCAAAAAACGTCAATTTTGAAAGCCACATAACGTCCAACAACTGTGGGTATTGTTCAATTTTTCCCTCATTTTGCAAAAACAGTCTGATTTCTTCAAAGAAATCAATAAATCTTTCAAATACATTCCCGCGACTCAACCAGCGAACATTATTATACATCAGTAAGCCAACAAAGCATCAAATTTTCGCTTGTTTAAAAATGCATTACACGGTAATTCATTAAACACAGTTTCTGTAATTTAAACATAGTTTTGTAATCTTTCTATATTGCTTTAAGGTTCCTAAACATAATTTAGGACATATATTTTTATTTATTAAATAATTTAACTTATAATGTTATGTTTTAAGTTGATTGCTACATAATTCGATAACGGTATAATGCTAATCATGTTATTTTCCTTTCCATTAGGTATTGGAATTACGAAATATTTCATATATGTCTCCAATTACCAATGGTATTCTTATCTCTATTATTAAATATTTTTTAATATTCTTGCTCTCTATTGAATCAATTTATAAATTTTATTTTTTTGTGTACATATATTGGGTATTAGCAAGGTCACGTCTTTATAAAGTTGCTTGTTATGGTACTAAGTTGCTTTCCCAACTGCTTAGGTGTTATTAAATGTAGATTCAATCAACCATGATATATATCTGTAGACTGTAATGGTGTCTAGTAACGTTCTCTGTAATTTTTTTAGATTATTAAGCATGTTACTTCCGATGACAGCTCCTGCGAGCATTTCATTAATTATTGTTATATTTTGAATTTCTGATTGAAAATTATTTGTCTATTGATCCAATAAATTAATGTGCTAATGAATCATTTTGTACTGATTGCTTAAGAACGTTATTTTCAGCTTCAATTATAGATGTTTGATTTTTCCAGTATAATGCTAAGTTTAATTGGTTAGTACGAAGTAATTGGATATCTCTTTCATATTGTTCTGCGAATCTTGCGTCCAGTACCTGCTTCGAACAGGCTATTTGCAAGATAGACGACTCCGTTAATAAAATATGCTGACCAAGTAACAGCTGATTGTAATATTCCAGTCGCACCCGTGACGTAACTGTAATAATAGTAACTCGCATCGTGTCTTAGTTCTTATTTTTTTGCATGTTGGTTCGAGTGATTTTTTATTCTTATTAATGGCTGTTATTCCTTCCCAATAAGGTTCCATATTGTAATATAGAACAAGTTTCCAATCGTCCCGTATTATTTGCATATCTCCAAACGTATCGAAGTATAAACCTTGATTGTCTCTAAATTTGGTTATATTTGAAGTTGAATGTGTGCTGGATATAGTGATCATGAAGAAAAGCAAAGTTAAATTAAAAAGCAAAGTTAGGTTAAAATGAAGAGTGCTTTGTTGATTTTGATCATTAATTTGTCCTTGTAACAAATTAGTATTGTTTGATACCCATTTTCGTAAATTGAATCCACCAGACTTTAATAAATTAATTAAGTCCCTTTGTAGTTCCTTTGCTGATGATAAAGTATATAGAATGACTGTTCAATGATTTTTGCTGCTTCTTGATAATTATCTCGTTCATCGTTCGCTAACTGTCGTAATGTTATCATAGCGAGAAAAAGAGCGGCTTTTAAACCGTATGTAACTGTAGTTAATTGATACTCCTGCAACTTATCCTTCGGATCATCTCTCCACACAATTTTCTGTAAATTCTGGTCAAGCTCGTGCATCCATATGTTTTGAAGCATTTTTTCAATATCTTCTGTATACGCGATTTTGTATAATCGCCATTTTAATATTAATAATTGAAGATTTTGTTGTAAATTGAGTCCTTTATACATGAGATCGTTTAAACTCAATCCCTATGATGTATCGATGACGCATTAAATACGACTCGCAGTGACGTTGTTGTAGAATCGTCACCTAAAACACAATGGTGTGGTAAATAACATGATGGTTTCGTGTTACTTGACGGTTTCATGTGTCCCAGCTCAATATATGTATTAATTTATAAACAATTTATATTCCTTTGATAAATTTATTTTGTTTATTTTGCGTAGATATAAAGCTATGCGTCTTGTATTGTTGATTCGATGTCCTTTATATATGATTTGTGTCAGGTTTATGTTTACTAAAATAAACTATTATTATTACTATGTGACATGTTAAGTTTCTAATACGCAGTCGTTCGCCCAATCAGACGCTCGCTTTGTCATTGAGCGAGCATATAACATTGAGCGGGCACTTTCAACTATGGTTCGTAACTCCCTCTCTGCACGTCCATTTTGTTCAGGGGTGTAGGGTGCTGTAAATTCATGTATTATGCCTTCTTTTTAAGTACACTCCTTAAAAGCAGTATTTACATATTCTTTCCCATTGTCAGTGTGTAAAATTTTTACACTGTGCATATATTTGTTCTTAATCATGGCATTATAAATTTTAAAGTAATGTAGAACATCAGATTTATTTCTTATAAAATACACATGCCTGTAACTTGTCTTGGCATCTTTGAATAATACAAAGTATCGCATAACTCGCACTGATGTGTGACTCATAGGGCCACATACATCACTGTAAATAAGGTCACCTGGCTGTATTTCACCTCTTGAGGATTTTTGAAACGATGTTGCTTCCCATATGCACATGCTTCACAAGTGTAATTGTCTGCTGTATCACCTTTTATTTTCAAACCTTCAACCACATTATTTGCATTCATGTTTTTTATTTCTTTCAGATTTATATGACCAAGTCTTTCATGCCACTTTCTAATGTCAATACAGTCTTGTATTAAATTACATTTTTCAGGAACAACAAATATTTAACTCGTATAAGTTGTTTGTTTTCATTTGTGCAGTCATCACCACTTCTCTGTTCATATAAATTAGAGCGCTATTTCCTTTCTTGGTTAGTGAGTAACCTTGAAGCATTATAACACCTTCAGAGAATAGATTTCTCTTCAAACTTGGAACATAGAGTACAACATTTAATATTCCGGAGTACCATTGTCCATTAACAAATCTTTCTATCATTATACTTCCAATTCCACATACTTCAACCAGCTGTTCATTACCGAATGTCAATGACCTCTGGGTGCATTTCTCTAAATGAGTAAAAATGCTTTTTTTATAAGTTATATGCGCTGAGACACCGTGTCTAAGATCCAAATATCACCATCATTCATTTCAATTCTATTTTCAATATTGAAAGCCATCATATTGCTAGACTTTCTTGTAAATTTTCTTGGAGTTCGACACTCTTTGGAAAATTGTCCTCGCTTACCACAGTTGTAACATTCAAAGCGATGTTTGGGATTTGTGTTTTGCTTGTGAGCATTACCACGGTGTTCATTTGGTTTTGTTTGCCTTTTTTCTCTTGTTTCACTCAGGTTCTCTCCACTTTCTTTCAATTGCTTCGCAAGATTTTACGTTGGAAATATGTTGAGCAATTGTGTCATTAGGTGACATTTTATACTGATAAAATGTTTCATGTATAATCATCTTATTCAATTCACTTTTCTGTTCGTAAATAGACTCGAGTTTAACCCTAGAACCGTACCCATATTAGACTTTAAGTAACAGTACCCTGGGGTGCTGGTGTACCCCTGTAAATAAAACATCATCTTCGAATAAGAATAAACATTTATTATGAATTAACTTACATAGGACTTTTATGGCACTTATTTCAGTCTCAATAGTAACAATCAGGAACAATAAAATAAAGTTTTTTTTAACAATTTTGACAAATCTTTGTCTGGTGCTCTAAACATATAAATTTATTACATTTATAGCATCGAGTGCGTGATTTTCGATCTTTTGTCCTGGGACAAAACGAACATCTTCCAGAATTGGAATTAGAAGGGGTCGGAGTTTCAGAAGATCGCTTTTTTCCCAAGATACCTCCAATACTTATCTGGAGATGCATCGGCAAAGTTTTGTATAAAAATCGGTCCTCCAAGTGAGGTTTTATAAGGTCAAAAGCTAGAGTCTTCAGATAAGTTCGTCTATTCTTGAAAACTTGTTTACCGGTGGCGTTAGATGAATGCAATAGTATCATAGAATTGATTCCGACAATATTCAAAATTCCGTAGAACAAAGACTCCAGCGGCGAGTTTTACGAGAAACACTGTACGTATGACAAAGTTGGTCGAAAGTATCTACACCACCTTTCGTTTGATTATAAAAACTTATTATTTCTGGTAAATTCACAGATTTGTCTGGGTCTGCTTGGTAGTGCATAGTGGAAAGCATAAGAACGTTTTTCTTTTTTCCTTTACTTAGCTTTGGAGGCACATATGATAGCAAAGTAAGTTCGATATGAAAAACAAACATCGATGTGTTCTTGTTACGATCTTTTGTTTCCAAGAAGTGGGTAGGTATTTCTGTTTTGTTTTTTTTTCAGTGTTCCAACTGTGGTAATATTTTTTGATAGCAGTTTTTCAGCAGCTGGGATCGAAGTAAACCAGTTATCATACGTAATATTTCTGTTAGATCCATGAATAGAAGATGACAGCTCCTGCGAGCATTTCATTAATTATTGTCATATTTTGAATTTCTGATTGAAACATATTTGTCGATTGATCCAATAAATTAATGTACTGATGAATCATTTTGTACTGATTGCTTAAGAACGTTAATTTCAGCTTCAATTATAGAAGTTTGATTTTTCCCGTATGATGCTAAGTTTAATTGGTTAGTACGAAGTAATGTGATATCTCTTTCATATTGTTCAGCGAATCTTGCGTCCAGTACCTGCTTCGAACAGGCTATTTGCAAGATAGCCGACTCCGTTAATACAATATGCTGACCAAGTAACAGCTGATTGTAATATACCAGTTCGTCGCACCCGTGACGTAATTGTAATAATATGTAGTAGCTCGCATCGTGTCTGAGTTCTTATTTTTTTGCAGGTTTGTTTTAGTGATTTTTTATTCTTATTAATGGCTGTTATTCCTTCCCAATAAGGTTCCATATTGTAATATAGAATAAGTTTCCAATCGTCCCGTATTATTTGCATATCTCCAAACTTATCGAACTATAAACCTTGATTGTTTCTAAATTTAGTTATATTTGAAGTCGAATATGTGCTGGATATAGTGATCATGAAATAAAGCAAAGTCATGATTGCAGAACTGAGTCCACGACGAGTTGATATTCTTGTTTGTTTTTTCGTCAATGTAGATTCAAATGAAGTCAATTAAAATGAAGAGTGCTTTGTTGATTTTGATCATTAATTTGTCCTTGTAACAAATTAGGATTATTTGATACCCATTTTCGTAAATTGAATCCACCAGACTTTAATAAATTAATTAAGTCCCTTTACTGATGATAAAGTATATAGAATGACTGTTCAATGATTTTTGCTGCTTCGTGATAATTATCTCGTTCATCGTTCTCTAACTGTCGTAAAGTTATCATAGCGAGAAAAAGAGTGGCTTTTAAACCGTATGTAACTGTAGTTAATTGATACTCCTGCAACTTATCCTTCGGCTCATCTCTCCACACAATTTTCTGTAAATTCTGGTCATCCTCGTGCATCCATATGTTTTAAACTTTTTTTCAATATCTTTCGTAAACGCGATTTTGTATTGTCGCCATTGTAATATTAATAATTGAAGATTTTGTTTTAAATTGAGTCCTTTATACATGAGATCGTTTAAACTCAATCCCTATGATGTGAGCGATGACGCATTAAATACGACTCTCAGTAATTTTGTTGTTGAATCGTCACGTAAAACACAATGGTGTGGTAAATAACATGATGGTTTCGTGTTACTTGACGGTTTCATGTGTCCCAACTCAATATATTCATTTATAAACAATTTATATTCCTTTGATAAATTTATTTTGTTTATTTTGCGTAGATATAGAGCTATGCGTCTTGTATTGTTGATTCGATGTCCTTTTTATATGATTTGTGTCAGGTTTATGTTTACTAAAATAAACTATTATTATTATTTATATATATTTGTCTTCTCGGCATACACCGGTAGAATATAAGTAACCTTTACGGACTGGCGTCAAGTAGAGGTTACTGTTGGATTGATTTAAGTTTGTGGAAAGGTTTCATCTAACTCTAAAAATTTCCTAACTATTCTACATGTGTTCAGTATAGCGGCTTTTTGGTATTATATGTATATAAGAAGTGGGTTTCAGTCCAATAAGTTTAAGGCTATTATGTAAATTATTGGGGATAACGCCGGTCGTTGATAGGACTATGGGTACTACGTAGACTTTATTTTGCTTCCAGATGCTTAGGACTTCGTCTTTAAGGACGGTGTATTTATGAATTTTCTCCGCTATTGTTTTTTTGCAAATTGTGAGTGTTAGGTACAGCTATGTCAATTAAAAATGTAATTTTATTGTGTTTGTCTGTGAGCACTATATCAGGCCGATTGTAATGGATGGTCCTATCAGTCAAAATTGCGCGATCGTAATATAGTTTATGTGTTTCGTTTTTAACACTGTGCTATTATTATTATTATTATGTGACATGGCTTCGGTAACGTGATGACTCCTCCGAGCTTCCATTGGGTAGGGAAGTGGCCGGTCCTGAGGACTCCGTTGTATAATGAGTATAAAGAACTTTTTATTTCTCATAAGAATTTTACATTCACTTAAAATGAGATACAAGGAATATTAGCAAGATAACAATTTTTTACAATTTTAATCTCGTCACTGCTATTATGCCACGAGCGGGGAGGTGACGGGTGGCTTCGTTTGTAATTCCATCAGGACCGGGGCCTTCCGGAGCTTAGTACGGCGAATCTGGAAAAAAATTGGCCGGGGGTGATGATTATGGGGTCTTCCGTGGGGGCTATCGCTTGCTCGAGGTATTCGTCTACGGTTTGTTCGACTTCCTCTACGTGCTGGGTGTCTTCGGCTGGGTATGGTTGGAACTGGGTCTCCAGGTAGTCAGCGAAGATGTCGGCTCGGTCCGTTGCGCGGTAACGTGGCGGCATATGCGGTGGATACCTCTCCAGTCTTCTCCAGCTCGCTCGATGGTCTTGTACCAGGAGTCCACAGCGTGGTCCTCCAACACCGCTGAGACTCTCTCCGCCAGAGCATTGAGCTGGGACTTGATGGTAGGGCATCGGGTGCGCTGATATCACCTTCGCAGCCTCCTCTTATTTTCAATCACTGCGGCGTACCATTGTCAGCGTTCTATTGGACCACCCTCAGTATTCTATCGAACTAAAAGCCTTGTCAGGGCTCTGAGGATGGTCGGGACAACCTCCTTGACTCGGCCTTCCTGGACGGCCGCTAAGATCTCCTGAAGGATCTGAATGACCTCCGTTATCGGTACTGCGTACGCAGTAGCTTGCTCGGTTGCTGTGGGTTTGGATTTTCTGCCCGTAGAGGACAGGGGGCAACCTTGGTCTCCTGACGCGCTGATATAGGTACCGGGGCAGTCACTGAGGTAGACGTGGGCCCTGTTTCGGAGGTAGATGCGGGGGAGGGAGGTCTGGGTTGACGTCAGTCCTCGCCTGTCGACGCCTCCGTTGTCGGCGCTTCTTGTTTCGGGTCCCTCTGGATGCGGTCGGATCGCTTGCGACCGCCATCAGAGACCCGGCTGCATTACGTTCACCTTCCGGGATTTGAGCCGCTCTGGGAAGGGGAGCCGTGGTGGTTTGCGCTACCGTGCCCGCCTTCTTGTTTCTAGCCTCTTTCATATATTCCGGGCAGCAAGAGGAGTTCACTGGGTGGTCTCTTGCACAGTTGGCACAGGAGGCCAGCTCTGATAATTTATCTAGCCTCAATTATTGATTATTCAAATTGCAATTGGGCGACATATATAATTAGTGTCCCAATATTTGGTTGGTTCACCTAACGTTTTAAGAGCACGTATGCTCTTCAAAATATTGTCAATTAATTCACGTATTTGAACCGGTGACTCCTTATTTACCGCCACAGTATAAAATAACACTTTACATGGTTTTGTACGAGAAAACGATTATTGTAATATCGGTTTTCTAATAGATCCCATGCTATAATGTAATTTTCAAACGTAAGCGTAAATAAAGTTGATTCTGTTTTTCTATTGCCAATCTCAATCTTATAAATGGAGTTTGATATTTTCTCTATTATCTTGAAAGGGCCTTTTTTTAATTCATCTTCGTCGTTCGTCGTTCGTCACTGTCTCCTATATCGAACTCTTCCATTTTCCTATTTTTATCAAAAAAATTCTTGTTGTTTCTCTAATGCTAATTGTCTATCAGCAATCCACTTGTCTTCCTTTACTATTTTTTTAATTTCAGTTGGTAAAATACTGACATTTGTACCATCCAGTAAATTATATTTCTGTATATATTCTCTTCTCCTTTTCTACTTTCTTCTTTTGTTTGTCCTTCCAGGCTACGCTTCTTTGTGTCGGACCACGTGGTTCTGGGGGGCGTTCTTCAAACTCACGCGCCTCTGCCCAATCTGTCTCAGCTGCTCTCTGCTGCTGTAATTCATATGCTCGCCTCTGGCTCCTTGTACCGGTATTGGGTCTTCGGTTTTGACTATCGAATCCGCTAGCGGGCTTTCCACGCTGGATCGGATTGATACGTCTACCATTGTAGGAATCGGACATCCTGTCTGAGATATTTCTCAACTAATAAAGTTTTCTTGTCATAAAAACGACAAGAAAATCACCAATCCGTCTTGAGCAAGCGTGGTGATTAATGCTCAAAAAACCTTCTCCATGTGAGAAGAGGCTATGCTCAGCAGTGGGCGTTGATAGGCTGATGACGATATATTCTCTTGCCACAATTGTCCATTTTTTCTTATTATTTTTCTCATTTATTTTCCATCTTTTATTTACTATTGTTTGGTTTAATCGTTCGTTCAGCCCGTTCGAGAATGATGTATTCACAGCTGTATAAATTAGTTTAATGTTATTCTCCTGCAAATATTGTTTAAATTCATTTGAATTGATTCCTGGATATTGATCTGACACAAATATTCCAATCTTATTAGTACATCCTTAGTTAATTTAAGACAGTCACTTCACACTTGCATTCTGTGTTTTTGAAGTCGCAATAAAAGCAAATCTTGTGTAGTGATCTACTAAAAGGTGTAAGTATTTTATATATATAAGGAATATTATCAAGGGCACTCAAAGCAAACCACAATATGTTTCTCTGAAAATACAAAGATTTATTTTACCAGACACGCTTTTACAATATTATAACAATTATCGTTTAATTATGACAATTACACTTTATCATTTTATAGTAATAAAGCTAATAAACTAAAATCGAAATATCAAGAACAAAAAAATAAATACATTCAATAATCTATTCGATGACAAGTTAAACCTAAGGTTCAAAACGATTACTTGTATATCATTTTTGTATATAAATATTATATATACTGTCTGCCCGCTGTGTATTACACTGCTGCAAAAATATACGATAATTGACATTGTTGTGTATTAACGAGGAAAACATGTCATAGAAAGTCTGCCATTCCTCATATTTTCTGCCAAAAGTAGGTAATTGTACGCGCGGTAATTTAATGTCACTGCACTTACTGTGCCCTTTTGTATTATATACTAGAGATGAAACGGATATCCGGTAACTATCCGGCCTTGTTTTCACTATCCGGCCGGATACCGGATAGTAATACAGTATCCGGCCGAATTTCGGATATTAAAATAAAAATACATTACGAAGTTTACACAAAGCAAATGATACGACATATAGGATAAGAACAAGTTTTATTTTTATAATTGCTAAGTAATTGGTTAAATATTAATCAGTTCGTTTAGTACTCAAAATTAACAAGGGGCAAATTGTGGTGAATGAATACCAAATTTTCCGCATTTGTTGGTAACAGGCGACTCCGCTTATCTTCGTATACCAGACCCGCTTCTGAAAACAGCCTTTCGCTATAAACGCTGCTGCCAGGTGCTGAAAGATAAATTCTGGCAAACCTTGACAACTGCGGGTACTGGTTCACATTAACTGACCACCAAATATATGGGTCGTGATTGCGATCGATACGAGCTGTCTTTAAGAAAAAATCAATCTCGTTAACAATTGGATTTTGTTTTTCTTGATTCCCACAATCACTTCTATTATCCTTTGCTACTTCAATGAAACAATCCCAAAAAGTGTCATGAGCTTCACGCGTGAAGTTGGATCCAGTTTCATCTTCTTTAGCTCGTTTAGCAGGTGTTGAACACGGCGTAGATCTATATATAATATATACTGTCGAGATAAGTGTATCTGCACGTGGCGTCGAAGACTCATCTAAAGCTTCTAGTAGGTTAGTTTTATATTGTACGTATAACTCTTCAAACATCTCGTATTTACCCTCGGTGAAGTATGATTCCTTCTTGTCAACAGAATCACTCGAAATGATCGCCTTGTGTTCATTCTTAAAGTCAATAAACAACTGTTCCAATATTTCCAATCTCGTTTCTATATAAGAACGTTTAATTCTATCTTTAGGTGTTTTTTTATAATTTTTCAACTTTCTTCAAAAAAAGATAAAGAAGAACGTGATTTTACATGCACACTGCCATGTTATAACTAAACAAAAATGTAAAAATAATATAAATCTTAAAAAATATTAACAAGTTTTGAGATCGGTTAGGAACTAGGTCAATAAGTAACGCATGTTACATCAGTTAAAAATTTTTTTTTCAAACAAAGTTAAACTTCTTATCATTATTTATCACAATATTCAGTCCTAAAGCTCTGAGATCAAAGTTTACTTACATATCTATCTATTGTGTAACAATATGAAAAACTTAAATACTACTTTGAAAATCTATAAAGCAATTTCGCCCTTCAACTATACACCGTGCGTTACACTTTGGACAAAAAAATTTGGTTTGATGTTTCGTACATAGTTTACATCTGCCTTTTGTCGTAAACGCAGGAAGATGTCCCGTTGGGTCGTAACGAGTAGCATTATCAGGCCTCTCCGCTACTGGTTTTTTTATTATTTTCACAGCTTTGTATAGAGCATCAGGTTGTAGATTAGAACTCCTCTCAAAAAATAGCTATATTGTGATCGTTAGACACGACTTGTGCAAAAGCTCCCATGCCCATTTTTTTTAACTCTTTATCAGATGGTAATTTTTTTTTTAATGATAGTTTACATTACATCACCACTCACAAATCGCATCGACAACCACTATCCCACGGCGCAGTCGCAAAAGAGAGCCAATCAAATGTTTTATTGTAAAATTCGTCTCGGTTGCGTTCGGGAATTTTGATAGTTTTATTAAAATTTAAAGTGTGTTTCCTTAATATATATATTAATTTTGATATTATATTGATGCATTACTAAATCATTAATTTTGATCTTCAATCATCATCATCCGAGCCATGGTTATTATCTTTGAAGTCGTCTTCATCATCCATATCCATTGAACCGGATTCTGCTTAATTAAACGTTAATTTTAAAATATAAATAACTTGTAAATTGATTCGAACATATTCGATAAAGAATTGATTTTTATCAACTTATCAGGAACATCGGTGTTTAAGTCACTCACAAAAGATGGAAGTCGACCTCCTAGTTTCTTGACCTGCTCAATCCAACCATAATCGAAATGGTATTAAATCAGTAGGTTGCTTTTTGTAAGCATTTTTCTAAATTGTAGAAATATAATGACCTCTCAGAAATTGTTGGTAGAATTCACTCTTACACGGTGGAAGTGAGGTTGCCTCAAATTTTAAACTTTTTTCGCTGAAATTTTCATTGATGTCTGAAGCTTTGTAATTACGGACAAATAGTTGGAACCTTCCATCATTGACGTCCTGCGATTTTTTGGCAAACAAATTGTTGAATAACATTAAATTGGTGTTGTAATTAGTCCTTTTTAAATTTTCTTCACCAAGAGCAGTAAATGCTTCTTGGAATGCGGTATTTTTTTAACAATGTAAAAGGTTTTTTATTTCCTTTATTAAAAAAAGCGGGATTAAAATTACACCCAGTGAACGCATGGAAGACGATTAAACTTTTAGCTAACCATTCACCAAGCTCTGTATAAGTTTTTGTGATGTTAATATATCTTTCATTATTTCCTGTTCCATTGAGTATCCAAATATTAGATTTTACCAATCATTTGATTAAAATATCGGTGTCAGAGGCTCTGATAACAATTTTCGACTGCTCAGCAATATTACAAGCATGATAGATTATTGTGTCTGCTTCTTCCTGTGCAGTACAACATAAATCTTCAACAATACTTGATTGTATCTCCTCATCAACAACTTGATATGATTGACAAAACAAATAAATTTAAAAAATAAAATATGTACAAATTATAATTATTTTTTGTCCTTAGCAGTACCTATACTTTAATATTTAAGATTTTTTCGTTATGTATCTCCTTTATCGTTTAACTTTAAAAGTTCAGTATGTAGACTACATGGAATTTATTAAATTCATTAAATACAGCGATTAAGTAAATTATATTAATGTAAAACTGCTATCGTAATAGATAGACATCTGACCGGGTAGTGTGTCTCAGATTTATTTATGTGCTGATGTTTATATGAAAAAGTCTGCCATTCACAATATAAGTTTTCAAGACTATAATAAATAAAATATATTGATGGCATATCTGGTCAATTACTTTCGAAATTTTTTTTTTTAACATTTTCAAAATCGTCTGCCACAATGTTAAACGCGAATTACGTTTGGTGGCAGCGAATGATGCAAGAAAAATTCGTTTTACTTACAAAATATATTCAATTAAGAATTAAGAATAAATTTAACTACTAGCTAGGGCGGGGTCTTTAAGTCAGCGATTGACTTAACCCATTCTATAATTAAGTCTTATAACTAACTACGTACTAAAGAGGTGTCTGTAAGTCAGCGGTTGACTCCAGACTGAATATATGTAAAATCCCATTCCACTTCACTTTCCCAGTCCCACCGATGGCTCAGAGTCAGCATTCCGTACTTTACACCATTGTTATACCGAAAACTTAATATCGGGTTATGCTTACGTAACACCTCCCCCCGTAGAACAGCGTCTATTGAAGACCTTGGTCGTAAATTGCGCTGGCAGACGACCTGATCCGTCTCCTTGAGCTTCAGAGATGACGTAGATGCTTTGCTGTGGATTTTCATTTTCACTGGAATGTCCCACCTTAAGCTTTTTGTGTCTAAGGTGGTATCTTCGATATGCAAGGCCCCCCATGAGTAGAAGCGTGTACAGTGGTATCGTTGTATGATAGAGGCTTCTATCGCTGTCCTTGATGATTGTACCGGTGACTGTAACATTACTTCTCTATTGGCAGCGTGAAGTTTGTTCAAATGAATTGAGTTTAGTTTAAATATTTGACGTGTTGCTGTACCGTTCATATTTTCTTCAGGAATGTCTACTATCTTCAAGGCTTGATCTATTAATTTATGATTAAGATATGAGATGAAGTTAGATGTTTGTATAAAACAGTTGTAGTGAATTATAGCTAAAAAGCTTCCTTGTAGCATTTTAGAGACGTCTTGACAGCAAGATAAGCGTGTTTTAATTTGAGTTAGAAAACTGATGGTGCAGTGTCGGTTGTCGAATGAGGCGGCTTGCGTGCTGGCTGGGACGCCTCCCTGGGAACTGGATGCCCAGGTTCTGGCGGAGGTTTACCACCAGCGCGCGCGAGATCGATCCCGGGGAACGAGTCCGGACCGGGATCGGGTGGATAGTTGGCGACGATCTGCGCGGTCGTCCTTGTTCCATCGGTGGAGGCAAAGGCTCTCTGAGCCAGTGGCCGGGTTGCGAACCGTGGAGGCTATTCGCCCGCTCCTCATGGAGTGGGTGGACCGCCGACACGGATCCTTGACCTTCCGGCTGGTGCAGATCCTCTCGGGGCACGGTTGCTTCGGGAGGTATTTGTGCCACATAGTCGGGAGAGAGCCGACAGCGACGTGTCACCACTGCAGTCGCGTGGAAGACACCGCTGACCACACCTTGATGGAATGTCCAGCGTGGATATCCGAGCGTAGCCAACTCATCCGCGTGGTTGGCGCAGACCTTTCGTTGCCGGCAGTGGTCCAGGCCATGGTCGGCAGCGAGAGGGCATGGCAGGCGGTGGCCGACTTCAGCGAGAGAGTCATCTTGCAGAAGGAGGCTGCTGAACGAGTGAGGGAAGACGACCCCTCCTCGGCGCCGCTGCGCCGACGAAGGCTGGGTCGAAGGCAGCGGGCTTATGCTCGCGACCTGCCTCCCCAGTGAGGAAG
The DNA here is from genome assembly GCA_916720795.1 of Danaus chrysippus. NCBI lineage: Eukaryota > Metazoa > Arthropoda > Insecta > Lepidoptera > Nymphalidae > Danaus > Danaus chrysippus. The sequence continues at coordinate 114,040 of CAKASE010000073.1, forward strand.
CCTCCGGGCGTCGGTGGGGAACCGGCGTCCGGGTAACATAGGCTAGAGGAAGAGCGGCGTGTTTGGCGTTCCCGGCACGCTGCTCTTGAGTCGGAGGGGTGGTGTGGTCAGCCACTGATACCCCTGCCGATGGCGGAGTCCCTTTCGGGACTCGTGCGTAGTGAGCGGAAGTATGGCTTGCCGTTCCCGCTCACTAGTCTACGCACAGCGCAGAGAACGTCGAGGTGGTTTAGTGGGTGGAAATCCCACATGCCCCTGTCGCGTTTCCCCCGCGGCAGGAAGTCTTTAAAAGATTCCTCGTAGAAAAAAAAATAAAAAAAAAAGTGTCGGTTGTCGAGTTTCTCGTAGGCTGGCGTATGTAGTGATGCGATGACTGGTTGCAATCAGGAATTTTTTACAAGAGCTGTTATACAATCAGGCGATGTCGGGCTGTACATGTTGTGTATCTCTTCACATATATACCCTTTAGTGGACTTCGGGCATTCAGCCTCTATGTACTTGAAATCTTTGAGATGGATTGCAAGGAATCGGGAGTGAGGTAGGTATAAGAACTTCATGATTTTTGATATGAGTAATTGATATTTTATACAAATTATATTTTTGGGATGGAATAATTGGGAATTTATACATATATGTACTATAATTATTTAAATTACTTTTATAATATGAACCCAATTGTATTAATACTCTCGGGCTCCTATGTATATATAATACTCGATTACTATCGTAAATGCTATGTGACTTATCAATTATACCTCTTATTGAGTTTAAACTAATGACATCGTGGTGAGCCGTAGTTGTCCTTATAAATGCTAAAAAGTTTTGTAACTTTGCAGTGTAATAAATATAGTGTGTATGCTACATATATTATAGAACTAAGTCTAGTGTAGTCTCCTTTATAAAACATCTCATGTATACATTCAAATATGGTGGACCACCCATTGGCCCAAGCTTTCATTATGCTATGTTAAAATCTTCTTATATTATTAAATACGACTTAAAGCTACAAAGACGTTTCTTTTCAAACCCAGTAATTAACCACATTAGAACTTAATACGATACGATCTGTAACTTACTATGATAAGCGATCAACGTTATCGCTTATAATAAAAATAACCTGTCCTAAATGAATGTATTTATATAATTCCTGGTTCTCTTCTTCTAAACTACGATTAAAATTTATAACTAACGCTGATAATTAATTTATACTGATTATCTACTATGTTATCTATAATTTTCGAATACTGAGTTACCCAATCTTTCGTCAGGCTGACATGATTGTTAAATTCCATTAACAATTTATTATCGTTATTTTGAAGTAATTTTATTGAGTTATTGAATTATATCGCATCTGAATAATCAAGGTTACCGGTTATACTTTTTACTACGGAACGGAGACCGTCAACGAGACCTCTTGTAGCACGACTAAGCTCAAATGACTGCGATTGGTCGAGAATGGTTTGAAGCTTTTCTTTTAAATATTCTATATGAGGATGAAATAACGAAAGTGTTATATTATTAAGATGAGGGATTTTATTAATTAACTGGATATGAACTGCCTTTACTTTTTCTTGTAGCTCTTGGATATTGATGTGTTTTAAAAAAGAGTGATAGTAGTCAAGTATATATGTACCTATTGTTATAAACGGTAACAAAATCTCATTTTCCACAATATGTACTAGAGACCAATTAAATTAACAATTAAACTAATCTTCTTACGGTCGTGAAAACTATTTAGTCAAAATAAACTAATATTGTTATTTTTTTAACGGGCAGACGAGATGTCTGCCGTGATCACGGTTGCTGCAAAGCCATCGAAACGTCGGGAGTATGTAGTTTTTAACATAATAAAATACGAGAATTAATCAGAAAATATTAATTTCATTTAAACATTGATAATCTTCGCGAATAATGTTACAGCAGTCCGATCAGAACGAACATCTAGTATATACTTTATGATCTGTTCATCACAGCTTTATAAAAGTTATTTAAATAGAAATATCCAGCGGAGTTCCATTTTCAAACGTTCTTATAATAATCTTCTGAAAAAAACAAACAAGGCAAACAAAATAATTTATTTGGGTGTACACAACCTGCTAACTAATTAAAACTATCATAATACTTTTTATTAAAACAAATAACTTTACCTTTCTTTTAGTTCAATCTCAACTGGTCACAACAGCTCACACGCCATGACTTTACAGTTTACACTTATTTTAATTTTATTACCAAACGTCAATATTGAAAATGTACACACTCGTTACTAATTTCATTAAACACATCACAAGCACAGAACTCACAGCTATAATTTTCCATAATTCGTTAATAAATTAATCCACTGTTTACTAATTAAAAGTTATTCACTTGTGCTTAGAAAAACAAATGACAATATTGAATAATAATAAAATGGCGACAAAAGTATTAACAGTTTATCGACCAATCAGAGAGCCCCGTTTCGTTTGACAATTAACGGAAGTTCTAGAAAGAATTCAAAATTTAAATCAGTGCTTTCGAACACTATGAAAATAATAGTTCGAGATCCTACTACAGTATTTTTGCGTTCATAGGTTATTTTTTTAAATCAATTTTTTTATTTATATATAGTTAGGAGAACATATTATAATTACTAGGTTAATTTTTGCGAACACACCCTGGCTGCGAAGAGTTGCGGCTAGGTGCGTAATGGCAACCGTGATTTTTTAGAATCTTCATATAAATTACTGTCATGTATAGTTTTCTTTATTTAATAAATAAACGAACGGAATTTTTCCAAAAAAATAAATTTAAAATTATGGCGGCCAAATTTTGATGGGTAACTAAGTAAATATGTATACTATCTTCTCCTAACTATGAATAAACTTAATAATTTGGTTTTAAACAAATAACCGATGACCGCACCAATCCTGCAGTGGGATCTTAGACTATAAGCAGAGAGTGATTGTGCATAGCGGCGCTAGCAGTTAGCAGCGGCCGATTGAAAATGTTTCGATTTTACTTTGTTAGATGGCACTTATTAACACATCATGAATCAAAATATGTCATTTTAAATGTCTGTTGACATTAGTATTTCGTAATGTATGACTTAAAAGACAAAAGTATGTAAGTAAGAATTAAACAATATAGGTTTAGTATTTATATGCGTATGGTATGTAGTGCTTATTTGGATCTATGGTGTGCACGGCACTGGTACGTCATAATGGTGACATGTTGTTATTTAAACTAATCAATATTCATAATGACATGTTAAAAAAATAGGTGAAACTAGTATGTAGATGTAATGAACGACCTGCATTTTGTCAATATGTAACATGTTATTCAATTACTCATATATTTAACAAAATTGAAGAGTAAAAACGTAAACAAAATGGTATAAATATTTTTTAAATTAAACCTGTGTTGAAGGAAGACAAAACTAAAACAAGAGTTACGTAACTACCAAAATGGACTCTGAACAGTAGACAATAGACGAAGCCAGTGTAGATAGAACTCAAAACTTTTCAAACCACAAAGTGTTTCCAAAGTTGTAGGAATTTATCACTAACATCTAACTTTACACCGATAAGAATTAACTTTGTCTTATGATATAAACAATGTTTTGAGTTTCAAACCTAATCAATGAGCATGTTACGTACGCGGTACATATGAAGAAATGAATGAACATCACCGGGGCGACATCTTTGTATGGGTAAAATACATATATAACGAAGGATGCCGCTGACTCCGCGGAACGAACACCAAGCCGTGTGAATAAGAAGATTCCTTACGCCATACAAGCAATGGAATGGCATTGCTATACTAACATCGGGGCAAACATGTAGTTTTAGGTATTAGGTTCTAAGTTTTAATATGTAATACTTTTTATAATATACATATAAGTAAGTTTCGTAGTTTTCCTGGAACCTCCGAATGCCACCCTACGTAGTTAGCATCTCACTAATAATATTATATAAACTTTTTAAAAGTATACTATTCTTATGAATGAATATAACGATTAACGTTTTGTAATTATATTTTATTAAAATGTTTTAGTATTCGTCATCCTCAGAAAATAATATTCCAAAATAATCAAGTTGATTGAAGATAATCTCTCTTGTTAATCAAAGAGGAAATCTTCTAGAGTGACAATTTTGTTCTTAATTACCTGTTTTGTGTTTTCGTGTTTATGAATTATTCGTAACACAGAGATAATGTTTTGAATGATCAAGATTAAATAATTTTCTTAGATTTATGAGTTGGGGGAGAAGTTGTAAATTGGTGAAACACAGACATTTCCTGTTTAATTTATATTTGATTTGACTGTTATGCAAACTCATTTTATTTTATATTATAATTTTAATATTCAACTATAATGATAGCTAGTATTTGGACGCTAATAAACTTGTAATTTAAATTAAAACCTTTACATTAATCAACGTTACAGAATCCTGCTTTAATCTCCTTTTCACATTCGAAACTTCCTAACAATACTGGAAAAAAGGCACGATAAGAAAAATTTATGTCAGCTGTTGATATGTTTATTATATTCAAATTATGGACCTGATGTAAATAGTGCTATTATTTCTTAGTTAATAATGATTTGAACAAAGTCTAGTCGTCTCTCTTATGATAAAAAAAATACAATTTTACACTCAATTGATTCCATTTATATTATAATTCATGATTCATGCCGCAACAAATGTAATAATATTTCCTTATTATTTTCAACTATTGTATGTTTTAGTTCTAATTTGGTGATAAAACTCATTAGTTATTATGTATTACGAACAAACAGTGAACAAATGAGCAGTGAACATTCAAATATTGCTATTGGCGAATCAAATTAATAGCTTATTAGTCTAATTGGCACATTTATACTTCATTCGTTGCTTAACTGTACAAAAAGAAAAAAGAAGTGTCTCTATTTACTATAAACCTAGAATTAGGTTAACTATTCATTGATTTTAATTACGTTAGCAAATTAATAAAACTAATGTAATTGTTTTTCTTGACACTTTTTAGTTTAAATATTTGAAATTAACACAGTAAAACTGTTGCTTGTTTTGTATAAATTCTAATTTGATTAGTACAAATATCTAACAAAGTTTAAAGATATTTTCCTGTAGTAATTTCTTCATCTTTTTATATTTTACAAATACAATATGTACTGGGAAAACCATAAAAACAGCCCTTTTCTATTTCCCATACAAAAGTTTTTTTTTGACATTAGATTTGACAACTAACAAATATGTCAATTCTGTTTGATTGAAACAGGAAAAACCTGATTATTTATGGCCTGTAAGACGGAATAGAGTTCGACTGGTCAGCTACACCTACATATATTACTCTTGACCAAACTAACGCGGACGAAGTCGCGGGCAAAAACTAGTTTTAAATAAATATATTACGAATATGACACTAATTAACATCAAATTATTCTATTTTATGATTTTTTATAACTTCTAAAACTTTATTATACTGAAAAACAAATTAGTTCTACTAGTGTTATTTCTAATAATATTTTTGTTCGCAAAGTTCTCATACTTATTATCATTATGTAATTTGTCTGTTTAAGCTTTTATTTTTGTTTTCTGTTTAAGTGTAAGCCGCGCCTTTCTTTCACAGACCATACTACTAATAACCATTTAATATATTTTATTTAATTTCTTTAAAAGAAAAAGGTCTCTAAGAAATGACTTAGTTTACTTATAATTACATATCAACAAAAACCCATTTGTTTGACTTTTACAATTATAATAATCAATAACAAATATATAAAGGAATTCTTACATTACTATGTATATTTTATTGACATATTTTATAGAATAAAATAATTATAAAACATAAAAATTAAATACATTTTACTATATGTACACTCTATAAAATAATACATTCTAGTAACTTAATCACTTACTTAATCCTCCATATTTACAGTGAAAAACTTTAAATATAACCTCATTGGTTGTCTTCACTAATATAAACTAGAAAACTTTCATTATCTTAATTTCCTTAAATTCCTTACATGAATGAAACATGCCAAAATTATAAAATCTATATATTTAATGAAACATAATTTAGAAGCATATTTAACAATGAACCTTTGGCGTGTCACTGTGAGCGTACTATCTGACTATTATTAATTAACATAGAAAAGTCTGTATCAAGTAACTATTTACTTTACAAATATTAACATTCTAATTTGAAGAACGTTCCTAACCAACGTGTCGTCTCTTGTTTACTTCGTGTTATATATCCATTCGTCCCTAAAATTTTTATATTATTGTTTCAAACAATTAATATAGGACGACCTTTTTTTGATCATTATCATCAGCTTATCGGAACCCACTGCTGAGCAAAAGTCTCTTCTTAGTTCTTACAATGAGTAACATTGAGTATTAATCACCACGCTTGCTCAAAGCGAATTGGCGGTTTCAAACTTACAATTTGAAATTATACATAATTTCGGGTTTCCTCATCATGTTTTAAACCATTTGTTTTCCTTCACCGATTGTAAGTGGTGTTTAAATACTCTTAGAAAGTACATATGAGTCGGAAAAAACCATATTGGTACTTGCTTGGTTTCTAACCAACCCTCTTTTGCAAAAGAACAAGAAGCACAAGAAGCGGGCCTTTAAGCGCGACTTCAGTTCAAATAACCTACTCTATATTAATAAAAGGTCTTATTTAATTATAAAAAATATTTTTAAATACAAAATATAATGTCAACACATTTAAACTTTATAAGAGAAGGACAGATATATCTTTTTCTATGAACTGTCGATAAATGTTGGCATAGTTTTAGTGTAAATAATAAAACCTCTACCAAGTCGTTTTACTCCCAAATCTCGGGATAGATGACAATTTGTCATTGTCAAAAGTTCAAATTTGGTTAACTAAGTAACTTTAACCATTCAGTATTTCAGATTTAGGTTATTATTAGATTTGAAACTATTACATTCAATTTCGTGTCCTTAATCGCTTCCAGCACTTGAACTTTGCAATAATGGCTTGAATGAATTAAGAGACAATTAAATATTGGGTACTTATAATGTACATAAGAACTATGCATCTTTCGTGTTTAATTATGAATATCATTGATCGTATAGTGGAAAGATGTTACTTGTGGTACTTGTTTATTATACCTTAACACACAACAATAGTCAATAGCACATATTATAATACATATAACACTCCACAAAAAGTAAGTTCAAGTACGAAGAAGGAGAATAGGAAGAGAGAGTAACATAAACTATACTTGGCGAATAGATATTTTAAAATACATATTACGAATTAAAATGTACAGCTGTTAATTGCCGTTACCGGTCGACGAACCAGTCACGTATGCCCGCACGACAGGCCGGGCCGCTCTGACCTCTGGCCGGTCAGCGGTCAAACCGAGCGGTCTTACAATAATAATTTTGAAAATGAGTAGACGGGCCGGCAGTGTAACATAATTAACGCACACCCTAAAACACCCTAATTAAAATATAATAATTAGTTATCCGAATGTCGTGCAATTAATATGGTCAGCTATTCACCAACTCTCCGCTGGACACGCACACACACACAGACAGACACTATGTACTCGCCGCGCCCGCACCCCTCTCTCCGAGTGCCGTCCGACAATAATAAGAAGTAGGTAATAATAAGTACACGAAATAACATATGATTTATGATTTTTCTTTCCATCGCACATTTCAAGCTTTAGATTGTTGACATTGAATTTTCTTTTTAATGTGAAGCCAATATTTTATAATTACTGATTTGTTAAATTAAATTTGTAAATAAGAATTATTAAACAGCTGATAACGCGTGATTTGATTAGACACCACAACACCTACGACAAAGTCGGCGTGTTTAAATGGTGGGAATCAAAATATTAACAATAATTTAAAGATCATAAACAAAATTACAGTTTAATTTGCACTCGCACGGCGTTGTCGTTTTAAGACATTTTCAAAATGCCCACCGCCTTGTTCAATGCACTTTAATGACCGTTTTCGCAATTGTGGTTTTTAGATAATACTGCAGTGTCACTTTTCACTTATACAAAGGTGGTTATTATCTAATTTTTAGTTCCTCGACACTTGTTGTCTTTGAGTTATAAACTAACGATTTAATTCACCCCACAAAAAACAGTCGAGTGGCGTCAAATCAGCTGATCTAGGAGGTCAATGGACACGTGCGTAGGTATTTGATGTGTACCGGCTGTCGCTATTTGTGTTGCGTGCGTAGGATGACTGTAATTTACTTACTTCTACCTAAATTTGAGAAAAAAAAATGACCTACATAAAAAACTATAAAAATCGATCCAGATACCGATTCTGAACAAACAACCTTCAGGGTGTGCGTTAATTATGTTACACGTTGTATAAAGTTGGAGTAAAATTTTACTCCGTCTCGCTGCACAGAGTGCAGCGCGTCATGGCGGTGAGGGTGGTACGAGCATACCGCACTGTCTCTCATGAGGCGGCTTGCGTGCTGGCTGGGACGCCTCCCTGGGAACTGGATGCCCAGGTTCTGGCGGAGGTTTACCACCAGCGCGCGCGAGATCGATCCCGGGGAACGAGTCCGGACCGGGATCGGGTGGATAGTTGGCGACGATCTGCGCGGTCGTCCTTGTTCCATCGGTGGAGGCAAAGGCTCTCTGAGCCAGTGGCCGGGTTGCGAACCGTGGAGGCTATTCGCCCGCTCCTCATGGAGTGGGTGGACCGCCGACACGGATCCTTGACCTTCCGGCTGGTGCAGATCCTCTCGGGGCACGGTTGCTTCGGGAGGTATTTGTGCCACATAGTCGGGAGAGAGCCGACAGCGACGTGTCACCACTGCAGTCGCGTGGAAGACACCGCTGACCACACCTTGATGGAATGTCCAGCGTGGATATCCGAGCGTAGCCAACTCATCCGCGTGGTTGGCGCAGACCTTTCGTTGCCGGCAGTGGTCCAGGCCATGGTCGGCAGCGAGAGGGCATGGCAGGCGGTGGCCGACTTCAGCGAGAGAGTCATCTTGCAGGAGGAGGCTGCTGAACGAGTGAGGGAAGACGACCCCTCCTCGGCGCCGCTGCGCCGACGAAGGCTGGGTCGAAGGCAGCGGGCTTATGCTCGCGACCTGCCTCCCCAGTGAGAAAGCCTCCGGGCGTCGGTGGGGAACCGGCGTCCGGGTAACATAGGCTAGAGGAAGAGCGGCGTGTTTGGCGTTCCCGGCACGCTGCTCTTGAGTCGGAGGGGTGGTGTGGTCAGCCACTGATACCCCTGCCGATGGCGGAGTCCCTTTCGGGACTCGTGCGTAGTGAGCGGAAATATGGCTTGCCGTTCCCGCTCACTAGTCTACGCACAGCGCATAGAACGTCGAGGTGGTTTAGTGGGTGGAAATCCCACATGCCCCTGTCGCGTTTCCCCCGCGGCAGGAAGTCTTTAAAAGATTCCCCTCGTAGAAAAAAAAAAAAAAAAAAAAAAAAAAAATTTTACTCCGTCTTCACTCGTCTTATTTGTAAAACCATGAGGAAAAATTCTTGGCCAAGAAAGAGAAAATCTATAAAAAATATATACACAAATAAGATATCATCTTAAAAAATTTTAACTAACAAACTATAATCTATACTAATATTATAAAGCTGAAGAGTTTGTTTGTTTGTTTGTTTGTTTGAAAGCGCTAATCTCCGAAACTACTGGTTCGAATTGAATAATTCTTTTTGCGTTGTATAGTCCAGTTATCGAGGAAGGTTGTGGGCTATATAACATCACGCTACAACCAATAGGAACAAAGATATAGTGGTAATTGTGTAAAAAACGGGAGAAATTACTTCATCTTTGACGCCTTCTGTTGCGTGCGCCGTGAAAACGGTTCAAGATACACAAAAAATATGTATTAGAGAATAATAGCTCTTTTAATGATCTAAAAAACAGTCCGCGACAGTATATGTCTATCTTTTAAGATTAACTCACAAAAACCGTTTTTATGGTACCTAATTTGGTCGAAATAATTTGTTTAAGTTGTGTCAACATAATAATATTAATCTTTATTCAAATAAACAAATAAATATGTTGTTGGTTAAGATTACTTCATTGTGAATAAAAAAAAACATAGTTTTATCCTGAAAATTCTACGGGAACTCGACCAATCCGAAAACCCCGCAAGAACGGGAACTATGTGGGAAGAACCAAAAATCTGCCGGAAGTCACTATTCCATGCGGATGAAGTCGCGGCAAAAGCTAGTTATTATTATATATGAAAAGTTAATATTAAATCGAACGGAGAGGATCGCGTGACTATTGGTACATATTTTCCAAGTTGTTTGGTCAGAAAAGCGTTAGTGCAATAATTTGTTTCGGTGAAATAAATACAAACTACCAATTTCAATTTCATAGCAACCAATAAATAAGTATTGTAACACCAGAATCAATTCATCACCTGTAGAAATCTAATCCCAACTCCGAAGCTATTTCCACGTCTTTCATCCATTGGTTGTAGCTGTCACAGGCGACGTCCCCGTTGGAGCCATCGACTATAATCTCTGGTCTAGTGTGAACGAACGTGTTCCAGATACTTGGAGACTTGTCTGTCAATCAAATGATTATTAGTGTTATTTAAATTCAATATTAAAAACACGAACATAAACGTTCCAGGAGCCCTCGACCTGGTAAGCAGCTGTGGCTGCACCGAATTTAAACCCGGCTGGAAATCTTCTACAGAATCCAACTCCTAACAGTGCGCTGTAAATGTATATACATATTATTACTCCTCATGTCATTGATGACATTCTTCTGTACTAAGTAACTAAACTATTTGTCATCACTCATCAATAATTCTCATGATTACAATAGTCATGACGTTAAACTGGCAAGTAATTGTGAATCTTATGGGCTTAGTATAAAAACGAATATAGATATCAGATTAAAATAAAGTAATATTTCAAAAGGATGCATTTATAGTGTCATCGCTTTCAACCCGTCTGCAAGAGATCACGGTTGCTGTAAAGTTATCAAAACGTCCGGAAAAAGTAAAATGAATTAACATAAAAGGCATCTTTCCAAAACAGAGTTTAATTTTAAATAAATTCACGTGAAAATCTTAAATATTATTAGATACAATGATCTTAGAGTTCCCTTTATTACACTATATCAGACTTTATAGCTGTTTCTGTTTTTTTACAACAAATCACATCACACAAATTCTTCGAGTATTCAGTAACTAATTCGCATACATTATAAACATTTTATATCCACTTTGTTTTCCATTCTACCATAGAAAGTATCAGTATCAGTTAAATATACTTATCAAAGATATCTTTTATTTTTTCCAAAGTTGAACCGTGGACAAGGGGGACAACAAAAAAAAATTGTGCTTATCCTTCTTCTTAACTAAAACCCCATAAATCAAAATATTTGTAGATTTTTACATACAGGAATTTCATATTAAGTTTAATCAGAAGAACCTACAGATATTACTCATGTATTTTACTAATTTCGGTTATATGAAGAAGAGCGCGAGATTTCTACAATATTGAGACTTAGTTACTTCCTAACTCACATACATGGACTGTGTACATGACCTGCATCACATGTTATGTGTAAGAATTATTGATGAGGACAAACAGACATTACTTCATTAAATCAAATCAAGTCCACATATTTATAATATATTTATAAAATTTCTTTAGTATACACTGTACAGGCAATTAGAACGAGACTGATTATATGTACATCAATAAATATTGATTACTAGCTTTTGCCGCGACTTCGTCCGCGTGGAATAGTGACTTCCGGCAGATTTTTGGTTCTTCCCACATATGTAGTTCCCGTTCTTGCGGGGTTTTCGGAATGGTCGAGTTCCCGTAGAATTTTCAGGATAAAACCTATGTTGTTTTTTGTACTCTTGTTGTAGTACTCTTAACCAACAACATATTTATTTGTTTATTTGAATAAAGATTAATATTATTATGTTGATACAACTTAAACAAATTATTTCGACCAAATTAGGTACCATAAAAACGGTTTTTATGAGTTAATCTTAAAACATAGACATATACTGTCTCGAAGTGTTTTTTAGATAATTAAAAGAGCTATTATTCTCCAACACATATTTTTTGTGTATCTTGAACCGTTTTCACGGCGCACGCAACGGAAGTCTTCAAAGATGAAATAATTTCTCCCGTTTTTTACACATTTACCACTATATCTTTGCTCCTATTGGTTGTAGCATGATGTTATATAGCCCACAGCCTTCCTCGATAACTGGACTATCCAACACAAAAAGAATTATTCAATTCGAACCAGCAGTTTCGGAGATTAGCGCTTTCAAACAAACAAACAAACAGACAAACTCTTCAGCTTTATAATATTAGTATAGATAAGAAAACTGTCGATTATCAAAATAATATATGAAGTATTGTGACCAATTAATTAGAAAAAGTATATTTTGAATGTATTTTTTTATATCTTAAAAATGCTCATCGTAATTAAACAAATTATATGAATTTACTCACCTTAGAAGAAGTGTCGTTAACAACTTCATTTTGCACAGTGAATAGTTTGTGATGTGGGAACGTATTTATTACTAACGAAGAACATGAAATAAGGCTGACTGCTGATTAATATTAATAAGCTTTAATATGAACTTCATTGTTATTAATAAAACATATTTTCAGTAGTATACCATATTGTAAGTTGGGTGTATGGTAAAGTGAATTTAGGTCAGATGGACCGTTGACGTGAATAAGGTGGCGGGTAGTGGCTAGATGTGGAAGGCAGAGGACTGGGTGTGGTGGCGAGTCTTGGGAATGGCAAATGTTTACCAGTGGATCATGCTGTTGATGAAGATGATTATGATCGATTTCAAAGTGCATCTAAACTTGGCATTAGATTGGATTTCAACCCTTTTTTAGGCAAACAATTAGCCGATTGGAACTTGGCCCCCTTTTTAACAGGCATGTTTTTGGTGAGATAAATCATGTTACGTAATAATTTTCACATAAAATAAACTCATTTAAATGAAACTAATATTTTTAGGATATACTACATATTCCTGACGTTTCGGCTACTTTTCAGCAACCAAAAGCAAAGGATGCGATGGCTTCTGGTGACCTTGAACGTGCCAAATCTCTACAGGAACAGTTGAAGAAAGCTGTTGAAGCTTTTACAGCTGAAGGTAATAAAGATTTTGAAAGAGTTGATAGAAAAGTTTGAATAAATGAATAAATTATCTATTTATTCTTCCTAATAGAATTAATTATTGATTTTTATTATAATGTAAACTTTTTAGGACCCTGGGTCCCCGCTTTAAAAGCTGGGATGGAAATTGTAACGGGAATAAGGTTCGGTCCCCCGGCATTACCTCAAAGACCAATTTCTGAAGCGGCAAGAAAAAGAATTGAAGAAAAACTTAGGATTTTGAAACTTATAAATTGAAAACTTTTTTGTTTAACGATATAAAATATATAAATGTTTGGATTGTGAATGTAAAAATTTGAAGTATAATGTATATTTTACCACCAAAATATAATCAATTAAAGTTAAACGTTTTTTAGTAAATTTTTGATTTATGATCTATACTAATATTATAAAGCTGAAGAGTTTGTTTGTTTGTTTGTTTGTTTGTTTGTTTGTTTGTTTGTTTGTTTGTTTGAAAGCGCTAATCTCCGAAACTACTGGTTCGAATTGAATAATTCTTTTTGTGTTGGATAGTCCAGTTATCGAGGAAGGCTGTGGGCTATATAACATGACGCTACGACCAATAGGAGCAAAGATATAGTGGTAAATGTGTAAAAAACGGGAGAAATTATTTCATCTTTGAAGCCTTCCGTTGCGTGCGCCGTGAAAACGGTTCAAAATACACAAAAAATATGTTTTAAAGAATAATAGCTCTTTTAATGATCTAAAAAACAGTCCGCGACAGTATATGTCTATCTTTTAAGATTAACTCACAAAAACCGTTTTGGTCGAAATAATTTTATAAAATCTTTATTCAAATAAACAAATAAATATGTTGTTGGTTAAGAGTACTTCATTGTGAATTAAAAAAAACATAGGTTTTATCCTGAAAATTCTACGGGAACTCGACCATTCCGAAAACCCCGCAAGAACGGAAACTATGTGGGAAGAACAAAAAAAACCAAGTCTCTACTCCACGCGGACGGAGTCGCGGCAAAAGCTAGTAAGTAATAAAATTTAAAATGTAGTTTCATGACGGATTGTCGTTAAAGACACTCTTTCAAGTTTCATCACTAGGTTTTAGACAACTTATAAATTATGTTGTATATAATCTTTTCTTCACCTAAAAGATTCTATTAAATTAAATAATACAAAAAACTTGTGACCTGATTTAAGTAGTGTTCATTTCGAGCTTACAAACACTTCTTCGGCTAGTTTTTTTTCACATCGTCCTAACGACCGACGATGCTACGAGTAGCAGCCTCAAACATCAAAGGAACGCTTTATATCATCAAAAGAGTCCAATTTCATCTGGTAGTTTTTAACCACGTCAATATTTCACTTGCCTTCAATCACTCACGTCAGCAAGACTAGTCTTTAGTTACATTTGACTAAAAGACTTTTTTCCAATACAAGTTATTCCAAAAACAGCCAACCAATGATTCCAGAATTGACTCCAAGCTCGTTTAGATCGATCCCACCTTAACATCATATTCAAAGAGAATTAGTTTAGACTAATAATTTACCAATTATCATTAGTGATCGGTTGGGGTAATTTTTAATAGCCTATATAACAATACCGACGTAACCAAAATGCCGTAGCTCTTATTGCTTCACTGAGTTACTGACAGTTTATGTAGTATCTTAACGAAGTTTTCCATTACAAATATGTATATATATATGTATAAACCCCATAAAAAGCCAGCTTGTTTAATTGTTAACATAAATTAAAAGTATCAATACTTAACAAGAGGAGGGTGTATATAACCTTGATTCTAACTCGCTTACCAATTGGACAAAGGAAAAAGACACTTAGTGCAAGGGTTGAAGAATATACATATCTTAGATATTAAAAATAAGCGTGCGGTGAAGTCATATGTGGACAAACCATCCGCTATGACAAGCCAAGAATCCTCGTTCACGAAGACGACATTAAAATGTAAGTATATTGAAATTAACAAACATTCAAACAATGGATTTCATTGCTAGCAATATAAAAATATTTGTATGGGCTACAAGCCTAATCCGATTTAATTCCTTTACATTATCAATTTTTTATACAAATATTATACCATGATTAAGTCTCAGAATAAATTTGTAACAATCCGACACACTCATACAAATATAAGTAAAACATTAATAGCCTTCTAACATAAGAAACGCGCTTTAAACGAAATACTCTTTAAGGACAATAATATGAAAAGCCAAAAGAGGAGTCGATGGATGTGTTCAGGGTTCTGAGCTGATGCTGTTCGCCAGGACATGGCAGGCGTGAGGCAGCAGAGCAACTCAGCGTGAGTGAGACGGTCTGCTAGGAGACCGTAGTCGGACGTCAGTATTACCTGAGTATATTGCTAAACTCCCGAGGAGTTTCATCTGAGCGAGTGCACCCATTCAGACCAGATTGGGGCCTCTGGCTTCCCCTGAACAACTAGACCCCCGGCTGGCACGACATTATTATATTATATATATTTTAGAAATGAAAACGCTTCGATAGCGTGATTCAGAACATATTGGAACGAGTGTTATTTGAATTTTTGTTTTTTTTTATAATTAAGTTAAGATTAAGAAATGATACAAATAATATATATGTATAATTAATATATATATTATAATTGTTTTAAATTTCTAAAATTCAAATGTATAATAATTGAGGTGAAAGATTTTAAATGTACCCACAACATTTTATGGATAGATTGCTTTTTTTGTATTATTAAATCAATGGTGGCCTAGTGGTTAAAGGCCCGCCTCTAGTGCACGAGGGCGCGGGTTCGATCCTGAGACTTTCGAGAATTTTATCCATTTAAATGAAAGTAATATTTTTTGGATATACTACGCGTGCTTTACTTTTGTAAAAAAATACGTATTCCCGACGTTTCGGATACTTTTCAGCAATCGTGGTCACGGGCAGACGAGATGAGTTGCCAGCAATTATCGATATGTGAGATACAAAACATAAAATGCCATGTCCGTGACCCCGCTGACCTTGTGTATGCTTAACCTTAGATTACGCTAAATGCATTCTGCGTACATGTACTCTGCAGGAAGAAATAAAGAATTATAAGCATTTTGTACACCTTTTTATATTTTACACATTTAAGACACAAGATAACATTTAATGTGCTGCTGCAAGTGCAATTAAAAAATAAATGTATAAAGTATAACAAATTTTACCCATACACATACAAATCTCTTTATATAGCCCACATAAAATATAATTGGTAATCATTTAAGTTCTCAACTATGACAGTTCCAAATAAAACAAAACCACAGTTTGTAAGAAAGTTTAATAATTATAGAAGTATGGAAAATATCTCATGCAATGTGTCAACAAAGTAAAACATTAATTTTAGATAAGTACTAACAAGTAACATATGACACTATGCTAGGTAATGAGTCTAGGATTTAACTATTATTTTTCAATATAAATACATTACACTGATGTCAGCCAGCCTTAGAGCATTAGCTGCCCTTGAATAGCAAGAAGGCCACCTTGCCCAGGTAGAAGTAGATGAAGTGGCTCGTCTCGTGCGTTACATTATACCCGAAGTTCCGGCCGACCATACAGTGCCATGTCGGGTTGTACTTCTTATCAAACTCCTTCTTGATGAATCCTGCTATATCCTTCTCAATATCGAATTTTTCAAGAGCCTGCTTTGCACAGTCAACAGCTTCCTGCTGCATGTCTTCCCTCATGTCAGCATTCTTGATCACCACCCGGCGGTCACACATCTTGTCAGTTTGGTTGATTGATGTCGGACTATGAACAATTTGTCACGTAATGATTTAGATACCGGAGATTCTTTGCCTACTGTCTAGAGGATTCTTTCAAAGGCTTCTTTCAATGCATAGGATATATATACATATATGTTTCTTCTGATTATATTCTGTCATCTATGTATATCCTTGCTTTATTTATTGACGTTGACAAAAAAAAGTAAACAATGTATTTTATTTTTTATTTCTTTTAATATATCTTCTTCTTCTATATACAGGGTAACTGGTGAATTACTATCAATATTTAAGGAGAATACTCGGTACATGATTCTCATTCGAATTATGTAAAAAAAATAATTACTTAATTTTTGGCCAAATTTCCGTATAAATAAATAACGTGAAGACACGCTCCAAGCGTTCCAAGTGTGGACGCGTGCGGCGGCGTGCTGATACAACACCACGCCGCCGCGCGCGAATGGGTGTGTGTGTGTGTATACCTAATATGTAGGGTGTTCACACGATGCGTAATTAATTACATAACTTTTGGTTAACTTTACTTAGAAGTTTATTAATATTTATGTTATATTAATTTTTATTTTGTCATATATGATCGTCAAATTTCACGTCCTCAAGTATCGACAGTAATTCACCAGTCACCCTTTATATAAAAATGGATTGCTGTTCCTTAGTCTCGCTAAAACTCGAGAACGGCTGAACCGATTTGGCTAATTTTAGTCTTGAAATAGTCCAGAGAAGGTTTAAAAGGTAAGAAAAATTGGAATAATTGCCGGGAAAACCCTAAAAACAGCCCTTTTCTATTTCCCATACAAACGATATTTTGACATTAGACTTGACAACTAACTAATATGTCAATCATTCTGTTCGATTGAAACAGTAGAAATTTAATAAATACCAATACCGGGTTATTGAAGACGGAATAGAGTTTGCCCGGTCAGCTACACCTATGTTACTAATGACGAAATTAACGCGGACGAAGTCGCGGGCAAAAACTAGTTTTTAATAATTATGATGTAAATTTTTTATAATTTTACAAATAATGCGCATGGATTTTGAAAATGATTTATCCCTCATTGTTCCGTGTTTCTGGTATCTTAAAGAAAGGGTACACGTGCTTCTGTTATCTCTTTAATATTTATGTATATGTAGTATTAGTTGTAGGTAAAGTGTAACTCTCAGTTCATGTAACATATTTGTAACAATTTATACAATAGTTGCTAAAACAAAATCATGAGCAACGAAGATTCTTTGGCCATAGAAATCCATAGGAATTTGTATCTTGTTGCCCATTCTGGACATTACAAACGGTTCTTTTAAACCGATATTCATTATCCTATTCTAATAAACTTCTGAATGAAATAATTATTTTTTATTTCCTTCCAACATATGTACGTAGTATAAAATGTAATTAAATATTTATCAGTTTTAATTCAGTATAGGTATATTGAACTTCATTATGTGCAGTCGTGGATTCATTTTGTTTCCAGATTGCCGCGAGACTGTTGCTGTATTTTTTATTATCAATTATTAAAAATGCAGAATCAAAGCGACCGATCTTTCTTTTATCTTAACTGTGATCTAATTGGATCTTCTATGAAGAATGTACACAAAAAAATTAAGTCAATATTAAAGAAGTCAAATCTGGAAATATTGAAATTTAATACGACGAAGTGTTCAGGTGGACATGAGAGACGTGTTTTAGTTTTATACACTGGTGGTACCATTGGCATGGTGGCATCAAAGACGGTGGTAACTATACGTTCTTAGTATATTGAGACAGTTTGCCAATATCTATTACACACATTTGATAAGAGAAATTTTATATGCATGTGTATAATAAGATATTAGAACTACCGATAATTAACATTTATTTATTTCCCGTCGATATAATTTTAATATTAATTAATTGTGATTTTTAATAAGAGTAGCAGTGAAATCGCTTTTCAATTTTGGGAACTGATGAAAGGCTTACACACAAAGAATCAATTTTTAAAATGTTTGGGATTTTTTGTCTTTAAAAAATTTCTTCGACTTTATCTTATTTTACAGAGGAAATCGCTAACTAATTATCAATTTAACTCATCCTTTGCTAAAATCATTATAATCAAATCAAATGTATTTATTGCATTTTTCCTGTTTCAATCGAACAGAATGATTGACATATTAGTAAGTTGTCAAATCTAATGTCAAAAAAACGTATGGGAAATAGAAAAGGGTTGATTTTAGAGTTTTCCCGGAAATTAATCTTTTTTTTTCAGCTTTTAGAACTTCCCTGATCCTCCACGAACATTTCAAGACTAAGATAAGATAAATCCGTTCAGCCGTTCTCGAGTTTTATTGAGATTAACGAACATCAATTCATTTACCTATATTATATATACATATATCTTCTACTTGGCAATCTCCCAGTTATAGCCAGGGTCTGCCTTACATGTTGTGAATAGTTTTTGGCTATTTGTTTTTACGACTGGCCGCCTGCCTGACATTAACCCTCTTTTGGGAATCAACATTAATCTGTGATGTCTAAATACTCTTAGAAAGTTCATATGATTCGGAAAAATCACATTGATACTTGCCCGGGCCAGGATCGAACCAGTGCCCTCGGCGACGAGAGGTCGAGAGGCGGGCCCGTTTAACCACGTTTAAGTTTAAGTTTATGAAAATAAACAGCCAGTTTTAGATTCACATTTTAAGTTGATTTTATAAGTTTAATACATTTATACATTAACATACATTCCACTTGTTTAATATGTATCGTAAAAAATGTAATACTAATAAAAACAATAATTACGACAATTAGTACAATAGGAAAATGAACTAATATCAAATATCCCGCAACATTATCTTACCTTAAGATCAAGGTATCTTACCTTAGAGTAATTATTAATGTAATAATAAAATCATAGGTGTCACATGTATACCCAAAGTGTATTAATTAATTTTGAGTTTAAAATATAGCAGTCGTGGTTTTATATAAGACACGAGAGTCAGCGACACCTGTATGTACTTATAAATTAAATTCTTAATTTAGAAATAAACACATACTTTTATAACAAAACTTTAAAAACAGAGTAGTGAACATATAAACCTACTAGTCGATTCAAATAATTTTATTTGTAAAAGTATGTACTAAGAACGCTTAACAAGTAGATATATTTAAATATGTATAAAGTTATTGAGGATTGTGAATTGTAATGTTTCTTTTGGAAAACTGTCACTATTTACATAAAACATAAAAGAGCCTTATTTGTTTTTGATAAATCGTATTATTATCTAACATTACCCCCATCTATTGTTATTATTAAGAACCTTTATTCGTGCTGGGTCGTTATAGTGATTATCTTTTTTCCCACAGATGTCTCCAATCTCATTTATACTACTAATATTTAACTTGAAACCTCTCGTTATTAGATTGTAATAAAACTCTACAATGATATAATTGATACATAAAATAGTGTTATATCTATAATACATCTCGATATTACGTGTACTTCTTTAACAATTATTGTATAACAGATGAACGTACTTTGTAGTTAGTGACATGGACGATAGATGTCGCTGCCAGTTTTTCTCTTCATTAAGGAAAAGTATATGAAGTTTATATTATAATCAATAATAATAACAACAGAATTAATATTAAATTTTGCCAATTCAATATAAATAACGTCATATATTAAACCCCCTTTAATGAACGTAAGGTACTTGTAGCTTGTACTGTCAGTCATTATTTGTTCAAGATTTCTGCGACTAACACTTATATTTATCGTAATGAAAATATCTTGAAGTTAAGTTACCAGTAAAATGAAACTGTAATCGAAATTTCACAAGAAAATTATAAGATTTAAGTATATTTAATAACACAAACACACAACAATACTATTATTACCTGACAGTGAGAGATCTTGAACTAAATTTTATTTTTACATTTGTCTAATTACCTATAATGCCTCAGCTACAGCGGTACTAATTTATTTTATATAACAAATTGGTTTTGTACTTGAAACTAGTTAAAAAAAGATATAAATTATTTTTAGTATATTAATATTTATTATATTTAGATAAAACTCGTATAAATTCTAACATATTTTAACTATGTATCTATCTATCTTTCTTGGTACAATAAAATCTTTATCTCGTGTCTGCCTCTCAGTGACGATGAGCCAATATATGAGATATCCTTTTTAATACAATTATAATTATTAATAATATTTTATTACACATACTTTTTTATCATACTAAACATTATATATATTTATCAGTTTCTTCAGGCACGAGGACGTGGTCAGGGATCCACTGACGACCAGAGACTATTGGTGTTACACACAACTACACGAAGCGACTGATAAAGGAAGAGTTGACGTCTGTATAGGTTAGTGAGGTTTATAATCTTGTACTGTTTCTTTCTATACATTATAATGATTTTGTTGGTGCCTACTGATTATTGTCTTTACTTCAGTTCTTCAAGTCTTTTCGATTATTTTTCCAGCCTTCTGCAGCACGGTGTCGATCCAAACTTACGGAACATGTAAGGGAAGACTCCGTTGTATGTAGCTGACCCAGAACTGAACCAGTTCTAACAGGTCGGTTCCAGCACTCTGTACCATTGACCAGAACAAAATATTAAATAAAATCCAATGTTCACAATCTTACTGACACAAAAAGAAGCGACTATTAAATATTTATTATATGTTTTTCGTAACTTGCAAATATTTGAACTAAATTTTACCAGCTTTTGAAATAATCTACCTATAAACCAATTGTTATTATAAATTTAAAGTTATTAAAACGTGTCTGTTCATGAATGCATTAAGATCTTTTTCAAGATGTTAGCTTTATATAAAATTGATGATATTAATATATAGGTATGGCAACTATAGTTTCTTTGCTTTTTATATAACTTAAATACTTAGTACAAATATTATTTTATCATGACACTACATTCAAGCTGCCAGTCATATCAACTCAAACTATTAAAAATATTTGTTTTAATTAGTTTCGTCATTTAAAACGTTTTATAAACTGAAATATGGAGAACGTTAAACGTAATCATATCTGTTTTCGATCGAGTTTTTAATGTTTTTTTTTATTGCAACACTAAAAAAACAAAAAAATACAAATTGACATTTGTGAATTGTGTGTCACAAACTGATTTTTAAATTCGCTTTGTTTACCTACATTGAGAGTGTTGATTTATTGTGGATTTTCTTTCAACGATTGTTTATTCATTATGGACTCCGACCTACCTTTTTCCAATGACCCCGGCACTCTTAAATTATGGACACAAAAATAATGTTTTGATGGAGTAAAACTATATAATGATTTGCCAAACTACATAAAGGAATGTCAATGTTTAAATGCTTTTAAAAGTAAACTTAAAATATATGTATATATATATATATATATATTAGACAATATTAAGTAGTACTAGCCATTCCAGGTATCAAATATTAATGTATGTATGTAATATTATTTAATCTCATGTAAGTGAACCTATATATGTTCTTATGAGAATAAAGATCTTTAACCATAAACTATCTGCATCGCTAACTAAAATAATCACAATGGTAAGGAAGCTACAAAAGAAAATTATTGTAATTGCATGGTTGGTCGAAGGACAGTGGGTTCCTGCGCTCATATAGTTACTATTTTATGGTTTTAAGTTGGGCAAGGTGTCAGGAATACATTTCACCACCTGCCCAATTTCTTGAACACATTAATAACATATGATGTCTCAGAATAAAAATAAATCATAAAAAATGTTGTTTTATTTTGCTTTAACCTGTTTTTTCTCACATGACAAATATCTCTTTTTAAACATATTGATACAAAATTAAGTTCATATTCTCAATATTACTAGTTAGTGCTTTTAAACTAATTACAAAAAATATGATAAAATATCTGTTCACGTCAGGCCCAAGTCCCCATACTAAGTGGACAATCTCCTTTATCATTTATATAAACAATACAACTTTTCTATTATTTATTCACGACCCAAGACGCTTATTAAAGGTTAAATTAGTTCAGTAGTCTAAAACACACCTACAGCTTCCTATAATAATGCGTTTGCTCAAAGAGTTAGCCAATATAAGATGAGAGGAGTATGAAGTTGATAACATTTTAATGATACATACAACAACCCCCACATTTGTTCCCTGCTGTTTAGTTCTGATGCTGACAAGTCTAATGTCCCTTAGTAATAACATCACACTTTACAATAATAATAAATAAAAATTCTTTATTTTCTTTAACAAACTTGTACTTAAATATAAAGTTATAGGAGTCGGAGTCTCCTTTTAAGCATATGAAAAGCCTGTGCCAGGAAACTCCGCTGTTCCATATCACGAATTAGGTACAAGTATACAAGATATTTAAGGTACAACAATAATAAAGAAACAATATAAAAAAGTAATAATAACAGAAGTAATTACCATAAAGGAAGCAAATGTGGGATTAAAATGTATGTGTATGCATGCGTGCGCGTGCGTATTTGTGTTTTGAATATATAACAACGTATTTATTTATTTTATTATATAAATAAGTAAGCAGATCTATTATCATACTGAATCCTAGCGAAGACTGTTTTAGTAGCAGGGATGGATATGACATTATATGCTATACGTTTATTGAGTAACGATGTATCGAATACAATTATATACAATTTCCGTACAGTTAACAAACCACTTTCTTTATAGAGTCTTTCTGTACTGAACCGTTGTTTTTTAAAGAACATTACTTTAATCAATGCTCTTTGAGCTCGTTCAATTTCTATGAATCGTGTTTTACGTGCACCTCCCCAAATAGGTAAGCAGTATGTTATTATGGATTGCACCAAAGCTATATAAATTTGATTTTAAAGATTGTTTGAGGAGTCATTTACAATATTATTAGCTGCAATATGTCTCAGTCATTTGAACATCCACGTGAACTTCCTAATGCGTGCCGCAACATGTTCAATTTGCAGGTACCATGACAAGTTCTGGTCGACCATTATTCCCAAGTATTTTATTTGACTCACTTTATTTATTAATGGACAATTGCATTTATTATCTCTTACTTTATTACAATTATGAATTTTTATACGAAAATTTGTTTTGGGTTGTGAACTATTTTTTATACTGAAAGTGATAAAGTTAGTTTTACAAGACCAGCATACTTCCTGTCACGTCGTTGCAAGCGAGTGCTTCACCCACACTCGTCCGTCAACAATAAACAAACTGCAAGTGTTACAAAACAAATAACTACAACGATGTCTTGATGAGGCGCTCTTGGGACGGGCCTACTCCTTAATTACAGACCCGAAGGGCCCGTATATAACGGGTAGGTCCCGTCGGGCCAACCACTCCTCCTGGTGACACGGTCAAGACTCAAGGCCGACAGTTACAGCGAAGTAGAAACTAAAATATAATTATTATTTAAGAAGAGATTTACGAAAAAAAATCGTTTTAATTATTCTCCTTAAAAAGGCCGTTGTGTATTGTAACTAGAGTTTATTATAAATTTAATATTAGGTGTACAACTTTGCTTCCGCCGTTTTTTTCCGAAATTCGAGGCTTTATTGTAAAAAACTGGTTATACATTTATGATTCAAAGTATTGTCCATCGCTGGCCACTACTTTCTCCCATCTTTCGGGCAGAATACGAATCCCGCGTTGAAAAAATTGGTCATCTTTTGAAGCGATCCACAAATAGATCCAATTTTTAAGTTCTTCATAAGACTGGAAGTGCTGGTCAGCCAGGCCGTGTGCCATTGATCGAAACAAGTGATAGTCCGAGGGAGCAACGTCTGGAGAATACGGCGGGTGGGGTAGGACTTCCCATTTCAACGTTTCCAAGTATGTCTTGACCACTTTCGCAACATGGGGTCGAGCATTGTCGTGCTGTAAAATCACTTTATCATGTATCTCGTTGTATTGCGGCCGTTTGTCTTTCAATGCTCGGCTCAAACGCATTAATTGCGTTCGATAACTAGCGCCTGTGATTGTTTTAGTCGGTTTTAACAACTCATAATGCACTACGCCGAGCTGGTCCCACCAAATACAGAGCATACCTTGGAACCGTGAATATTCGGTTTGGCCGTCGACGTGGAAGCATTGCCGGGATATCCCCATAATTTTCTGCGCTTGGGATTATCGTAATGAACCCATTTTTCGTTCCCAGTCATAATGCGATGCAGAAATCCTTTCCGTCTTTGCCTTGCAAGCAGCTGTTCACAAGCAAACAAACGCCGTTCAACATCTCTCGGCTTCAACTCGTCCGGCACCCAATTTCCTTATTTCTGAATCATTCCCATGACTTTCAGGCGTTTTGAAATGGCTTGTTGCATCACTCCCAATGATCCTGCCAATTCTTGTTGTGTTTGACATGAGTCTTGATCAAGTAATGCCTCCAATTCTGCATCTTCGAAAACCTTCTCTCTTCCACCGCCATGCCGGTCTTCGACATCAAAATCACCGTTCTTGAAGCGTTAAAACCACTCTAGGCAAGTTTTTTCACTAATAGCAGCCTCACCATAGGTATTTGAGAGCATTCGATGAGCCTCAGCCGCAGATTTCTTCATATTAAAGCAGAAGATTAAAACCTCCCGCAAATGTCGAGAATTTGGCTCGTAAGCTGACATGTTTAATCGAGAATAACTTTATGATGCAGACACAAATCGACTAATATTTCGATAGCGTTATGTTTACAGATGCCTAAGCTTATTGTATGACATCTACGATCTATTTATTTCGACTACCACTTACCGCTACAACCATCTATTGCAAAACGGCGGAAGCAAAGTTGTACACCTATGTATAATCGACTTCTAGAATATAATCTATCAAACATGATTTCATTAGCATGTAATATCAGTTTTACTCATAAACTAATCATTTCAAAGTCTTTAAGACATCCATTCAGGACTCCGATCAGCATCTCTTGCTCAACAATATTGTTGTGCTATAATATTATGCTCCGACTGTACTTGATTTACATTTATACAGAAAAACTAAAGTTTCATTAAAATATGTACACGTGTGTCTGGCTTGAAACTAAAACCCAATTAGGTATTTATCTTCGTGTTTAGTATTAGTAATAGAGAAATAGATGCTAAAGCTTAAGATCATCTCTTTTGGTGAGAATATATGTTATATACAAATATCTTATTGTGTTGTTGTCTACGGTATCGTTTACATAAATTTAAAAATTGTGTGTCAGGGACAGGGCTATAACAATGTTGACGAAATGAAATATACTGAGGGGTTATCTTCTATAGTTATCAATGAACAGTTCTAGAATAAATTAGAATACAAAGAAATTACTTAATATATGGCGTTGTTACCAATCACTTAGCCAATGAATATATAGTTCTGTTTAAATGAAACTAAGACTTGGATTTACAACATATTTATTTTGATATTTTACATATTAACAGACTTTTCGGCTTCTCTTTAGTAGCAGTAATCACGAACAGACGAGATGAAAAAGTCTGCATTTAGTCTTGTTATTACATTATTACAGTTATGAAAGTGGAGCAATCTTCCTTGTACAGTCTTTATTTACTAGTTCACCTAACTACATATATATGACAATTAACGATGAAAGAGAAATGATAATTATGATATATTTCTGTACACATACTTGTCGTAAAGACTATAGTGAATTTAAACATCTCAACATCAATGTAAGCTATATAAATTTATATTTATTTATTTTACGAAAAATCATATTGCATCTTAAATTTAAATAAAAATATCATATTAAATGGAACGTGTAAAACGGATGGATGTTAGTGAGAAGTTCGAAGTGTTTGTACGTGTAAAACTTGCACAAGATTGGTGTTGGTCCTACGCTAGCGTAGCATTCGCTCATCGGATTCTGAAACCCCTTCAGACTCTCTGTAACTGCTTCCTATTCACGATCACGGGCGCCCCGTGGTACCACTATCCCAATCCTCTGGTGAAGGAAGTGATGACCTTCCTCCCAAATAGATATCATGAGGGTGTTAGGAGACGCCTCAAGCACGTGCTCAGTGATCCCGTCGTCAGATAGTTTTAATAGTAGCAATAGGGGACTAGGAACGTCACACTACACACAGACACACACACCCCGCCTCCGCACATCCCTCGCGAGAGGGCGTCGGAAGCCGCCGCTGGCAATCCCCCCTTGATCCACGACGTCCTAAGATCGTGGTCCGAGCCTCACTTTTAGCAAGCGCCCTTATAAGAATAATAAAGTCTTATAATAATAATAAGTCAAACAGAATATAAGATGTAAAATACGATGTAAAATTATGTACCACAGAGATATTAATAATGAAACAACCTTTTATATGTAAAGAATTATGTATAAAAACAACAACAAAATTGTAACGAAGCTCGCTCGGGTAAGGCGAGCGCAGTGATTGGCCAAACGGCGGCTCGGTTCGCTCGCGAACAAACGATAGTTATAGTGTTAGTGATACAAAGTGATATAAAGTCCTGATGGAATAACAAATGAAGCCCTCCGTCACCTCCCCGCTCGCGGTATAGCGGCGGTGACGAGGCTGTACAACGGAGTCCTCAGGACCGGCCACTTCCCTACCCAGTGGAAGCTCGGCCGAGTCATAATGCTACCGAAGCCGGGGGAGAACATCCTAAGACCTGGGAGCTATCGCCCTATCACGCTACTACCCACCGTCTCAAAAGTGTTTGAGAAACTTCTTCTGCGTCATATGACGCCTCACATCACTCCACGTGTCGAGCAGTTCGGCTTCAGAGCGGAACACTCTACCACGCTCCAGCTCGCGAGGGTCCTGCACGTCCTCTAGGTAGCTCTTAATAAAAAAGAATCGGCCGTTGCAGTGATGCTCGATATGGAGAAGGCGTTCGACCGCGTATGGCATCCCGGTCTACTGTACAAGCTGGCCACATCCACTACTCCTCGCCGAATAGTTAGGATTGTGGCCACCTTTTTACAAGGCAGGCGATTCCAGGTGTCGGTGGAAGACACCCTGTCTACGCCTCGCCTAGTCAGAGCCGGTGTGCCTTAGGGGAGTTGCCTGTCTCCGGTGTGCTACGCCAGGTACACGGATGACATTCCGGTGGCGGAGGGCGCGATCCTGGCGCTGTACGCCGACGATGCTGCCTTCATCACCACCTCGCTGTCGCCCACTCACGCGGCGACGAAGATGCAGCGGCAGCTGGATCAACTCCCCCCGTGGTTGGACAAGTGGCGCCTCACTGTAAATATAGCGAAGACCCAGGCGATATCCATGGGGATGCGGCCATTACCGCAGCCCCTTACCATGATGGGACAGCCTCTTACTTGGGCGGCGACGGTTAAGTACCTAGATGTGACTATCGATCGCCGCCTGTCAATGCAGTCCCACGTGAAGGAAGTCGTCAACAAGACGAGGGCCGCACGTGCTCTTCTGCGTCCTGTCCTGTGATCCAATCTCCCACTGCGAGCCAAGTTGGCCGTCTACAAGTTGTATATCAGAACGCGCTTGACGTACGCCGCGCCCGCCTGGTATTCCTTAGTTAAGGAAACCGGGCGTGGACGCCTGCGCGTCCAGCAGTCGCTGGCACTGAGAACACTTGTAGGCGCGCCTCGGTTCGTACGGAACACCACAATCACCAGGGACCTCCGCATGGAGAGCCTTGACGACTTCATCATCCGCCTGAGTCGGGCCATGTTCCGGCGGTCAGAGGCATCGAGCTTCCCGCACATCAGAGAACTGGCCCCGTACCACAGCCGCCCCCCGGACAGATACGCCCTGCCGCGAGACCTTCTTCCCGCGGCGAGGAGTAGAAACTAGGACCTGACAACTGTCGGATATCGGATAGAGGATCGACTCACCATATCCGACAAACATCATTGAACTGACGGCCGCAGGCTGATGGCAGCCCACCTGAGATAACTCTCAGGGCGGCGCCTCGCCGCGGCAACACTCCCAACCGAGACACCAGGGCTGCAAACGCCCACCACAATGACCCGCCTGTTTTTACAGGCGGAGTGGAGGCCAGCTTAGGGGGCCGTTGCCCCGACAAGCTCACCTCGACCCCCCCCTACAGGGGCCTGAGATGACCCGATGCGGTGATATAAAGTTGCAGAAGAGGCTAGAAGATCGACGTGTCCGGCGTCGATAAGCAGTGTCAGGAAAAGGGTAGCGGCCATCGTCGAGTAGTCACCGTTGTCCAGCCACCCAAGGTACTTACACAGTCGATAGGGAAGTAGGTACACCCCTGTTACCTAATAACAGGGTTTAGATTAAAGTCAAATAAGTTAATACACCTCCCTGCCTTGCAGGGAGGACTCCCTAAACTCCGTCGCCCATCGTGGGCGACCATATTTCGGGCCGATTAGAGGCCCTATTAGCTTTCTTTATTAAAAAATATCCTGATGCGTACAGGGAGTTCACCGAGGTGAACCCTGAAATAAACCCCACCAATTTTGATACGGACAGCCCGGCCTCACCGGACTGTCCAAAAAGCAATCCATGCGACATGGATTGCTCACCAATCGGCTCGGAAGCCGAGACAGATTCGACACCGTCCTCCTCGGACGCAGAAGAGGATAACGACGGGTTTGAACCCGTCATTACCAAATCTGGTAAAAGGAAGGCGGCCAAGTCACTAAAGGCGCCGCCGCCAACCAAAAAACCGTTGACCCCAGCAGCTGCCGGTGCCAGCACCTGCGGGCGCACCTGCGACCGCTCCTGCGGGTCTACCTTGGTCCGCACCCAAAACATTCACAAAATACCCGCCGCCGTTATACATTCGAACTAATAAGAGCTGGAACGCCATATCCAGCCTCCTAAATGACAAAAAGATTAAATACGTGTCGGCACGTAACACACAGGCGGGAATTAAAGTCACCGCGGCCACACCGAACGACCATCGCGCGTTATCCGCGATGCTAAGAATTAATAAGCTAGAATACCACACCTACGCCCTTCCGGAGGAGCGGAGGAGCGGAGGCAAACCGTCGTCATCAAGGGTCTCCCCGCGGAGATTCCCATTGATGTAATAAAAGAGGACCTAAGTCCCAAAAACTACCAATATTGGAGGTGCATCGTATGCACAGACCAAATAAAAGTCTCTGACCACGTCAGAGGGGGATGCAGCAAGAAAAAAAAACCCTAACATAAAAAAAAAACGGTCGGACTAGAGGCCGATTTAAAAATGGTTTGTGACTTCGCGAGCCTTTTTGACCCCGCGGAAATTCAAACTTTCGCAGCTAAGTTGAGGGCCTCAGACGGCAATCCACCAGCACGCATGATGGCAGTATGCGAGTTTGTTGAGTGCCGTGGGAGCATTCCAAGCTAATGAATACTAGCCGCGTCAAACCACGCTCTCTGACTGTCACTACATATAACGCGAACGGCCTCTCTCATCAGATACAACTGGTGAGACGCTTCTTAGTAAAGCACCAGATAGATTAGATAGATAGATAGACCACTTTTAATACAAGAGTCCTTCTTGAAACCGAGTAGTAGAAACCCACGGATTGGGAAATATACCATCATTAGGAACGACCGCCTTTCAGCCAAAGGAGGCACAGTTATATATTACAGAAGAAGGCCCCCGAGCTCGTTCTGAGATTCATCTCAGATTCCTTGCTCCCCAACACCCTCATGGAGTGCTCATCGGCCGAGGCCTCTGCCTCGGAGTCCGGCTCCCGGCCTGGCCCCGAGGGCGAAAGCAACGACGGGTTTACGACCGTCGTTGCCAAGAAAAAAAGGAAGCGTTCCTGCAAAACGCCGTCCGTTTCCGCCCCCCAATCCCCCGCAAACGCCCCCGCCGCCGCCGTTAACTCTCTCCCCTCGTCCCCCTCAGGGACGCCAAACCCACCCTCCCCCGCCGCGCCCGTCGCGAAGCGGCCCAAACCCGCGGCAAATTCATCGTCCGCGTCTCCCGACGCACCACCGCGGGATAAGGCGCCTCCGCCACTATACCTAAAGGACAAGGATAAGTGGGACCATATGTCCCAGTTATTCATAGACCTCAAAATACATTTTATGTCAGCCCGGCCGACTAAAGACGGGATTAAAATCCAGACGTCCTCAGCGGCTGACCACCGTAGGATGACGGCCCTCCTGCGGGAGCGTGGTATTGGATACCACACTTACGCACTAGAGGAGGAGCGTCGCCTTACGGTGGTAGTCCGCGGGATGCCGTGTGAGATCCCAACCGAATCCGTATTAAGTGACCTTAAGTCACAAGATTTTCCGGTCCAGGCAGTACACCGGATGTACCGCCCGACCAATAAGAAACCTTTCAATATGGTGCTTGTCCACTTGGACAACACCAAGGAGGTGAAAGCCATATTCAACATCCAAACGGTCTGCTACCTGTCCGGCTTACAGGTAGAGCTCCCCGCGGCCGTGGCATCCCTGGACAGTGTCATCGCTGCCAATGTTACGGCCACTCCGCCAGGTTCTGTTTAGCGCGCCCTAGGTGCGTCAAATGTTGTTGCTTGAAGATTGCTCACTTAACTTACTTAACTTTAGGGAACTTCATCGGGGACAGGGTCAAGGGACAGCCATAACGGCCGACGAGAAACCCCCCGGATGGAGGTTAGATATTATAAAACACGAACAGAACACCTCAGTCATCTACACTACAAACATCCGTTTTAGAATTAGCCTTCATTAAATATTTTAATATTGTTATCAGTCTTAACACGTGGCGTCCTATACAAAGACTCGTTTGAATATCATTTAATTTACTTATTTTACAATTACCTTTATATGTATTTTAACACAAACATGTAAGTAAAGAGATATAAGATTGTCGCGAGTCTTATTCATTTAAATAAACATGTATTTCATGATCAATGGACAGACCATGTAGTGAAAACGTACGACGGTAGTGAAACTATGAGTACTTTGATTGAGGAAGATGTTTCTGTAGGAGAGCTCTATACAAATGTATGGACAACAAACATGTATACTTTGAACACTTCATTAAGTGGCCTGGTTTTAAACAATCAAAAAGTAAAGCAGTCTATCTTATCCACCACTCTTATATCTCTCGTTGTTACTAAATTCTATACTGCATACTTCATTGAACCGCTAAGACTTAGTTATGTTAATGGTTGTTAGAGAATAAGATGTGCAAATACAAAATTGTTTTAAATAAATTAAAATTAATTATCTTTCTATGTATAAGTACATTCCAGGAGGTTCTTTGATATCAATAGACACATCAAACACGTACTGTACATGTTTATAGTGAACACACTCCTTATATTGTCTGGAGACTGCTACAGTTGATACTTCAAGTCTTCTCTATTCTAATATGTTACACTAACCGAGTCATTCTCCTCTTCATATAACTCTATGTTTCATCAATACTTGGTTCATTGTTAGTTTTCATCTAACACTTGATGATCAGCCGTCATCTCCTGATGGATGAATCTCAAGTACAGTCCAATAACACCATCTGTAATACATAATACAATATTGTTCTTATATAAAGACATACAAAAACAGACACTACAAGGATTGGCTTAAAATAAATAATTAAATATTTAAAAAATTTACAATAATACTCGCTTATAAAATAGCAATCTAATGTTTGGAGGAGGTGCTCTCAAAGGTGCAGGAACCAAACCGTAAATGACTTAATGGCTAAGGAATCGAAGGTTAATAGGAGAACACTCACCAGCAGCACCAGATCCGCTGTGTGGCAGATTGAGTATGGAGTCAGTGACAGTATGGAGTCCGGAACAATCAGCAAGGAAGAGCAAAAAGACGAGCTCCTGGTCGGCGGAACTCCTGAAATAGAATAACAATACAATGTAGTCATTTAAATAACAATGAATGACCAAACATTAAATATACTTAATGTTAAAATGTTAAATATGTCGTTACTTAAATGTAATGTAAAAATTAAGATAAATGTAAAATGTAAATAGGATCAGGGCAAATAATTGTAAATAGTGAAAAATGAAAAATAAATTGTAAAATAGAATTCTCGCAATTGATAAGAGTAAACTGGAAACGTATGAAAAGTCATCAAGGACAATGTAATAAGAAATAAAAGATGAAAATAGTATAATAGAATAAAAGTCAGGAACACGATAGGAAAGGTATAACCTAGGAATGAAAGAGATGTATGACAGAAAGATAGTATGAGGAATGAAAGGCCCTAGCAAAAGAGAGAACTAGCATGAAAGTGTTGAAGAACAAAAGGTCTCTGACCACGACAGAGGGACTAGCATAAAAAAAAATAAAAAAAAGTATCAATCTAAAAAGGTCTAAATTTATATAATTCAGATTATAAATATTTTGATCAAAAAAGGGATTCTTTTGGTGTTAAAGATCGCGGAGTGCTAGATATTACTATTCTGTTAAACCGTACTAATATTATAAACTAATATTATAAATGCGAAAGTAATTTTGTCTGTCTGTTACGCTTTCACGTCTAAACCACTGAACTGATTTTAATGAAATTTGGTACGGATATAGAGTTGACCTTGAGAAAGAAATAGGATAGTTTTTTATCCCAGACTTTTGAAAAGTTCTCTTGGAAACGCGATATAACCGTACTCGACCCGGGTGAAGCCGCGGGCTGAAAGCTAGTTAAGCCATATAAGGCAGATGTGTACTATGTTGGTACATGTGAGCAATTCTCTTCATTTTAGGCTCAAACACATGGATACGTACTCTTTCCCACGGTGTACACTCGCCTCTCACGACTTGATATTTATAAGTGTACCCTTATATTCTAAAGTCTAAAGATACATCGCGCTTTTTTAAATTAAGTTAACTTCTTTCATTTAGCATTCCTCTTTAATATAAATTATTTAATAAAAACAACTTTGTAGTTTAGTATTTCTTAACACTGTTTTTTACATTAATTTATTTTCCATGTTTTTATTTTGCTAACAACAGATATGTATCCTTTTTTGTATCATGAATTGCCTGATTTTTATAAGTGATAGCAATTATTTTCCAAATCCCTCTTAATTTTATAAATGGGCAAGTAACTGTCTGTCTATCTGTATGTTACGAGTATGTTTTCACGACTAAGCCGTTGAACCGATTGTGATGAATTTTGTATGAAGATAGATGACGCCGATTACCCGATCCCAACATTTCGCGGGTGGAACCATGAAGTGGAAGCAGTTCAGGTTCAGTGGCCTTAGTGATAGAGAACAACTCATGTTCACGCGGACGGAGCCGCGGGGAAGAGCTAGTTATAGTTATAATTACTATTATTTATTTCAGGTAAGAAGTTACAAACATACAAACCAACATACAAGTGAAGCTAAGAAACAAGCGTTAGAAATATTTTCTGTAGATCAGTAAGCCATAACGTATGGATGTGTTGGAAACAATCAAATAACAATAAGGAGCTACAATACTTAGTATTGTGAATTATTTAAGATAGTATTAAACAGTTAGTGAGGTTACTTTTAATTTGAAAAAATTGATAATATTATTTATTGCATTTCTTCAAATAACAATATCACGGGTGAAATCATTGTGTCAGAAACGTTAAATTAATGTAATAAGTAATAATAAAAGTGATTAAATGGACAGTAAAATAGTTCAACCTAACTCTGAATAATAACAGAATAATATTAAATATTCAACAGTACATACCGTCACACTACTATCGTACATCGGCTACATACACTTCTCTTCATAAAAGATTTCCTCTCGTCCGCAGACCACGTCCTAACAGACGCTCCACCAACAGCTTCGACCCTCATCTTGAATTATATATATAAGGAATATTATCAAGGGCACTCAAAGCAAACCACTATTTGTTTCTCTGAAAATACAAAGATTTTACTGGACACGCCTTCACAATATTATAACAATTATTGTTTAATTATGACAATTACACTTTACCTGAAAATACAAAGAAACGTCATTAAAGTCCACTAATATCGCCTCCTCAATTATATCCCTTAGTTAACCTCTCTACATGTTTTAATAATCATAAAGTGCACAAAACTTAAACACAATTCGCCATTAGTGAATAGTGACGCGTCCCTGGTCGACAAGTTACAAACACGCGAAGCGCGGCTAATTTGAATTTAATGAAATTCCCTTTTATTACATATATTCTTACGAGTCCTATAATGTTACGAATGATACTATTTTATCTAAAGATTATATATTTATTAATATACTATTCGACTTACAAGAAGACGCATTTAAGGGCGTGGCCTAAAATTATAAAGATAAAAGTGAGCAAAATATATTAAAAAAAAGTAAGCCATCGAAACGACTACGTTTTAAATCCTGCATCCAAAGTTACGCTTAGAAAATAATTCAAAACTCCTACCACGTACTACACAAGGTATAAATAATAATATCAAACAAAACTAAAAATGTTACTAAATAGGTATAAGAACTTAATGTCCATAATATAAAATTGATCAATTAGCTATATAAAGAAACACTCACCATGAGGCATGAAGTAACAGATGATGAAAGAAGACATCCATCATGAGGAAGACCGCGGCCGACTGTCACCAGAGGCAGGAGAGAAATGCGAGCAATAAGAAGTACTGTAGTGAGATTTAACCCTTAACCACCTACCTCCCGTCTCACAGACGGAAGCGATTTTAAAGTCGTAAATATTTTGCTGTGTATGCGTCTTACGAACCTGTGCTTTCCTGTACCTTTTCCTCGCACCGATCAGTGTTGCGTAAGCACTTATTGAGGTTTGAGATGCGCGCCATTTTTTCCTGGTAAGTAAAAATCTATCTTCGAGTGTCTCAGAGACGGATGGTAGGTGTTTGTGTGACAATTTTTTTTTATTGGCTTAAGGTGAAAATGGCTTTAAACGATTCCATTATTGAACACTGGTTTGAAGATAACATATCGGATGAAGAAAATATACCGAAAGATGAGTGTAGCGATGACGACACTGAAATTGGAGTACAACACGTACTGGAAGAATGCTGTGGATCGTGTTCTGAACTTAAAGCCGAGGAAGAAACTACTTTACAAGCAGGTATGGTACCTCTTTCATCCCACAATGTGCTTGACGAATCACAAAGTTCATCTGAAGATGAAGTACCATTATCTGAAATACGGTCAAGACCGAGAAAAACGAATTATTTTGGTAAAAACCGGTACCGTTGGTCATCAGCTAGCCAGGTTTCTCGTTCTATAACATTACAACATAATATTGTAGAAGAAACATAATATTGTAGACTAGCTAAACAGCTTACAACACCTCATATGGAGCGCCCCGAGCGAAATGTGAATCTCCGAAATGTGAATCATTATGACGAGGTAACCAGTCAATCAGCAGTGCTTTCTAGTACCAAACGTGGTGAAGAAGTACACACAACACGAAAAACATGCTCAACTTATGATCCTAAAATGAAACGCAGGACCCAGTACATGTGTTTCAAATGTAAGAGATCAATCTGCCTCGAGTGCTCGAACAAGCTGTGCATTGACTGCCGTGAAAAGCTGTAGGTTTAGAGTCTGCAATTTTGTTTATTTTTTTATTTTTTCTCTCTAAATGTTTCAAGTCTATATTTAGTAAATGTTAAAAGATAAGAAAAGTTTATTTTAAAGTTCCTATTTCCATTTATTTTTATATTTCTAAAAACGTAAGTTTAGTCAACGTAAGTAAGGCTTAAAAATGTCAGAGTATAAGTGTTGTTCATTTTAGTTGAGTTTATAGTAGGTATAGTTGATCACTTTATGTTTATTTTCTTTTAATAAAACATTCAAATACGTAAAAAAAGTATTTTATTCTAACTGAATTCCTAATTTACAAAAAATTTTGATTTAGAGTACAGGTGTCTCCCAGACGGGAGGTAGGTGATTGTGTTATAAAATTTGTAGGTAGGTGGCTAAGGGTTAAATACGAACAAGTAACGAGCAGTCAGGTTTGCCACACTGAGAATGTAAGGACAGTTACACATTACATAAATATGAAAGTAAATTATGTTATAATGTTAAACAATATCTGAAAATAATAAATAAATACACATTGTGTTTAAAAAAACAACGTGAAATGATCATGAAAAACATTTTCTATTTTATAAAAAAAATATTATTTTTTATTTTAAAATTAAGTATCATTCGTGTAAATAACGAGAAGATGTCACATATTTTATTTAATAATTAATTAGTTTGACATAATTTTCATAATGATAAGATGTTTATTACTGATTGACGAAAAATATTAAACTTCAGAGACATAAATATATTATTTTAAGTCATTACTTATTATGATAATTAAACATATAAATATAAACAAACTGTTAAATATTCAGCAATAAATATATTTTAATATCTTTTCCTTTCAATTTTATATATAAATGTCTTCATAAGTCAATAAATTAATGTACTTAGTGCATACCCGACTTAAACGTCGTTACAAATAGTGAAGGTGGGTAACAACTAGCAAGTGATAACTGTTTTGTTTTATAAATTACCTACATACTTTGAATTTAATAAAACTAGAACATAATATGAAAAGATTTTATTTTAATTCATCTTTTTATTTTCAAACTCGTATATAATTTACATTGGTATTTTTAAGTTGATGAAATATTTCAATAATGAGGAGTGTTTTGATTACGCCTTCAAAATATTATAAGTTGAATGAAAAAGAAACAAAAAGATTTTATTTTTTACATCAAGACTATCTTTTTGTTAATTTTATACATAAAACTCGATTCCACTACTTATTTAATTGAAAGATATTATTTTCAAAATGGTGGGTATTTTAAAATTATAGGTAGGTATTGTAAGTAAACGTATTGGACCATATTATATATTATCTCGTTTTGAATATGATATGTGAAATTGTGTTCCTCTAAAATTACTTATTTCATTGATTCTGTAGGCTTTAAAAAAAACCTGTTAGTGACATAATGAGGAACATCATTATTATTAATTTTTAAACGAGCCTTAAGATATTAAATTGAATGTAAATATAAACTAATTTTAAAGATTGTCACGTAAGCATAACTAGATATTATCGATAGTATCGATAGTATTGTAAAATTTTCAGTTTTAACCCAAAAATTATTATCGATAGTATCGATATTTCTGAACTATCGATTATCATTATTAATTATTCGATAATATTGCAAGTAAATTCAAAGTGATGTATAGAAGAAAAGTTTTCGGGTGCTTAGAATAGACTTAGATGAATCTGTGTAGTTTTAAATCACAAAGTCACCAATTTAATAATTTTTTTAGACACTTTTAATACACTTCAAACGTATAAAAATTTTCTATAATAGTAATGGAATAATATAAAAAGCGTGCAGTAAGGTTGGGAAAGGTACAGTTTAGAAGCAGGAATATATGAGAGAACTGTTCAAATAAATAAATTGATGTATTCACATATATTATGTTGCATCATAACATATTATTG
Organism: Danaus chrysippus; assembly: GCA_916720795.1. NCBI lineage: Eukaryota > Metazoa > Arthropoda > Insecta > Lepidoptera > Nymphalidae > Danaus > Danaus chrysippus. Next base: position 152,231 of record CAKASE010000073.1, read on the forward strand.
GAAATTAATTTTTTATTTACTTAATAAACAAGTAAAATAAATAACCATAGGGCTTCTTATAAGCTTCGAATATGTTAATATTTTTTATAATATTGTGATCCATTGAATATAGATGGAGTGTAACTCTCCCCATAGTTTACTGTTCTTTTATCTGATAAATATCCGTTGATTACGGTTGATGCAAAGGAACCGAAACGAGTATGTAGCTTTAAAATAATAAAGAAACGCGTAGTAAATAGAAAAATATTAGTTTTATTTAAATGAATACTCTCGAAAATCTTAGATATCATTATTATCCTACATTGATGAGAAAAGTGCTACTGCAGCAGTCACGAAAGTTAACGAAGACTGAATTATTTGATAATAATTTTTATTGCACACCCTACGTAATTTTATCAAACCGCTTAACTTAATAAATTACTTATTATATGTACGTTATTATTCGTCATACACAGCATTCTGCGACTTTTTATTTTGTTATTCATGTTGAAGAGGTATGGAAGTAAATATTTTATAGTGGTGGCCATGGTGCATTTGAACAGTAGGTACTCGATACGCTTGAAACAAAATCAGATCGATGTATTGACAGGAATGTAAGCGGTCAAATTCAACTATTAATTTTAACCCAAACAAACCGGTCAAAGTAATTAAAAGTGTTTAAAAATATCGTATTACATATTTGTACAAGTGTTTTTATTCGATGATGGTTAAATATTTTTTGTTAATTATTATTCTACTATTAACCTGAAGTGTGACGATACATAAAAAAAATGTTCTTTAAAAGGAAATTAAATGGCCAACGGTAGCCATGAATTATTATGTCATAACAATGTTTTAGTATTTACAGAAATTATAAATTATATTTTTTATAGTGATAACAAACCAAAAAGGATATTTTTATCTGACTCATAAGAATATTTAGTGAACAAGCTACTCCTGGTTGTGTCGAAAAATGTTATTGGTTTAGGCTTTTACCTTTAACCTTAAACTTGCTCTCGCGACATATGATCAAATCCGACCCGAAATGGTACAAAATCAGTTAAAAGTGATTCTAGGCCCATTTTTTTATTATATAAAAATGGCACCCCGATATACATATTACTTTAGACAAATAATAAAATCATCAAGAAATGTGTTGCATGCGTTCAGATACTTGGCGGAACAACGTCTGTCGGGTTCGCTAGTATTACATAAAAACGACAGGTTTCTAACAGATTATGGCTATAATGATTTGCTTGAGAAGCTTAACTCTAGCAATATCAATCATTATTTTATGTTTCTTGGCACTTTCAGAAAAAAAACAATGTACCAAAATGATGAATCTTGAAACTTGTATAACTTCTATATCTTGGATTCTACAACTTTTGCGCCATATTAACTATTGTTCCAAATGGTTAGTTCTACAAACATGTACCATTTTTTTTTGTTGGCCGGCACTTTTAAAAAAGGCCCAAAAAGAATGATCTCCTTTATAGTTTTGTTGGAAAACAAGACACGTATGTATACAACGTGTAACGTAATTAACGCACACCCTCAAATACCCCAACGCGAATATAATAATATAAACGCAATGCATACACCAAATATTATTTATATGTGCGTTAGCATTTTTTATTTGTGAAATTAGCTATTCCAATTTCGTGCAAATAATATGGTCAGCTATTCATGTACTCGCCGCGCCCGCGCCCCTCTCTCTAAATAACTACATACATTATGATTTTTCAATCCATCACACTTTTCAAGCTTTAGATTGTTGACATTGAATTTTCTTTTTAATGTGAAGCCAATATTTTATAATTACTGATTTGTTAAATTAAATTTGTAAATAAGAATTATTAAACAGCTGATAACGCGTGATTTGATTTATAGACACCACAATACCTTCGACAAAGTCAAACACAGTCGGCCTGTTTAAATGGTGTGTATCAAAATATTTACAATAATTTAAAGATCATAAACAAACTTACAGTTTAATTTGCACTCGCACGGTGTTGTCGTTTTTAAAACATTTTCAAAATGTCCACCGCCTTGTTCAATGCACTTTAATGACCGTTTTCGCAATTGTGGTTTTATTTTAGATAATACTGCAATGTCACTTTTACAAAGGCGGTTATTATCTTATTTTTTAGTTCCTCGGCACTTGTTATCTCTGTGTTATAAACTAGCGATTTAATTCGCCCCCACAAAAAAAAGTCGAGTCGCGTCAAATCAGCTGATCTAGGAGGTCAATGGACACGTGCGTAGGTATTTGATGTATTGAATGTTAGTGTACCGAAACGACACACCGAAATGCGCGACTAAGATTTTATTTGCACTTTACACTTGACCTCTTTTCGATAAGGTGGACGCGGCGTGACTAACTTACCCAAAACACATTTTGTTGACTTCGATGTTTAGTTATTATTACTCTGATTCCCGGAATTAGCCTGCCGTCTCGCTCTATTGTAATGTTATTAAGCCGAAGAAAGAAGGAGAAAGTAATAATTTTTTGTATTACGCGGCTTTCTTTTATGCACTGTAGTGACCTTGCTGTGTGCCGGTTGTCGCTATGGTGTTGCGTGCGTAGTTATTTTTAAATACTATTTTAGCCTTGAAATAAGTATCAGTTTTCTTTAATTGAATGATGATTACTAATTAAATATTTCATTTTAAAAATCTTAATACCCTGACTTACGATCCATTTTCGTTTCCATTAATTTTCGTTTCTATGAAGTGTTTAGATAACTGTGTGTAGGGTGACTATAATTTACTTAGTTCTATCTAAATTTGAGAAAAAAAATGACCTACATAAAAACTATCAAAATCGATCCAGTATCCGATTCTGATCAAACTACTTTCAGGGTGTGCGTTAATTATGTTACACGTTGTATATGTAGTAATCCATTCAACAAACTTACTAACTTACTCACTTATACTTCAGCGAGGCATCAAATGTGTCTTATAACAATACACTCTCCTCGTTAAAATAACAATATAATGATTGTATATTTTATGTTAAAATTATATAAAATATTATATATTAAAATCTAACTATTGTACCTCTATTATGATTATATTGAACTTATTTTATATCTAGATAAATATTTTAAATATAGCATATATGGCTTCATTTGCACCGGAATCTTGGAATATTTTGCTAATGTCATCGTTTTTATTGTTGAACGAGTTATAATCTTGAGTACTGTATGAAGAAAACAACGATGGAGTTTTGTTTTTAAATTATTTTAAAATGTATTAAACCAAAGGCTTTTTGAAGCAATTTCAATATCAGTTAGTACACTGAGGTACTGTATAATTATTATCGAGTACAATATTTGTTGCAAGATCGATTTTCCAATTTAATATTTGGTGCAAAATCGATTTATTCTATTAAGTACTCGATTATCTCCCTACTCTAGTTACGTAAGTTCAATAGAAAACGGATGGTTAGAAATGTTCATGTACCATACCATGGTTGTCTGGTAGAAATCGCTACCTAGCGATAAGACCGCCTTATTGTGCATCAACTTTTATTTTGTATATATTTTATTTTTATTGTTAAATGACTATGTTATTGTGGTGTACACTAAAGTATATTATTGTTACATTAGGTATTTAATTTTCTAATCGTCAGAGACAGCTACTGTTTGAGGGCTCGTGTGTCCGAGGGACCACTCTCTCTGAGTTGAGGGACTGGGTGCTGGCCGTGTCCATGGACCAGCAGGTCGACCAGGTGCGTGTACACACAGACTTATTAACATGACTTTAATATACGTAGAAGGAGTGACTAGAATTTATAGGTGGACATGTAGACAAGTACATATGAGGCCGAATCATTTCAGGCGAGCATTATCCAATCTGTATAAAAAATGCGAGGATTTGAGATGTCGACATCATTAAAATTATAGTTATATAACTATGTAGTTATGTAGTTATTTTATAATGTATCGAAAGCCTTCTCGATTCTTTGTCTATTAACATAATATCGATACTTAATAAATTCAAAGGTACATATATTTGTCGACAAAAAGCTGCTTAAAAGAAATTGTTTTATATTTATGCTTATTGCAAAGAAACCATCGTCACTTTACTGTTGGAGCAAGATTTGAAAGTATATATATTGTAAGCGTTCAATATAAGCCTCATAATATGTACATACATGTATATTATAATAATGTCAATTATAATATATTATTGTTTAATACCAGACTCTGCCGTTGGACAACCGTGGTAAATACATCTCGTACGTGGGACCAGACGAACAGTGCTGCGTCATCACCGGATGTCCGTTGTCATCGCGATTGGTAACATTTACGAATGGTAAACTATTATAAGCACATGTTATTATACGAATCAATTATTACTTAAACTTCGTAACTTATACATAAAACTTTTAGATGAACATTTAATTGAGTATATTTGTGTTAAAAATTAAGGCGAGTAAATTAGTATTTGTCTAATAAAAAAAACATTTTCACCAAAAAATTTATCACTGACAAATTATACATTAAAGCCCAATAATTAAATTGAATCTATTAATTATAAAACGTGTACTGTCAGAACGTTTTAAGTACTTATATACACATATGTATATGTATGTTAGAGATATCAACCTATAAAGTCATTCGTTTTATTAATTGGCAACTTGTGAAGCCTCCTTGGATGCTTTAAATTCAAATTGTTAGCTATAGACGTTAATATAACTGTCAGTAGTGCATTCGTGCCTGCGCCGGGCGTGCGCACTGATTGTATAAAAAGAAATTCATTTTACATCTGCAGGTAGATGTGCGAACAGAGAGTGGTGGTCGCGCGTGTTCCAAGCCGCTCGTAACTCCTCCCCGGACCAGCTGACTACTCGCACGTTTAGTGGCCACACACTATTATTAATTAGGAGGCATACTACTAATTACCATTTATTGAATACTAGCTGCGCCCCGCGGTGTTACCCGCGGATTTCCGGGATGTAAAGTAGCCTATGGTGTTATTCATGGATGTCAGCTTCCTGCATACAAAATTTTATCAAAATCGGTTCAGCCGTTTGAGCGGGAAGAAGTAACAAACATACACACACACTCACAAACTTTCGCAATTATAATATTAGTAGGATATATTTATGTTTTATTAACAGCCCTTCAATATATTTTATTTGTTATCTATTTCATTTGTCAAATATAACTTGAAATGTCTTTTAAATAGTTGTAACAAAGTGCGATGTTGTAACTTTTAATTTATAGATTAATTATTTACTACGGTAAGGTAACTTAAATATTATTTTCAGACTTCAGTAATTGATTTGTTTATAATAACTATAGTAGGTAATATGTGTTTTACTATATTATAAAGATCCATAAAGTTATTGAGTTACATTCCATTATTAAACTTTAATATCGAATATTTTTTATCCCGATCAAGCAATTTTTACCAAAATTATATATTTACAATATCAATTTTAAACCTTACACTGATGTTTTTTATGACTTACTATTCAATTATGTATACTTAAACCAAATTTTAATTGCGCCAAAGTATATTCTATATTTAAAGTATAATCTAAATTCAAAGTATATCTCTATTCACACGCGTGCGGCGGCGTGGTGTTGTATCAGCACGCCGCCGCACGCGTATGTGTGTGTGTGTGTGTATACCTAATCTGAAGGGTGTTCACACGATGCGTAATTAATTACATAACTTTTGGTTAACTTTATTTAGAAGTTTATTAATATTTATGTTATATTAATTTATATTTTGTCATATATGATCGTCAAATATCACGTCCTCGAGTATCGATAGTAATTCACCAGTCACCCTGTATATCTCTTATGTTATGTAGAACATTATCTGTCATACATACTAATATATCGGAATAGTAAGCGTTAATTGATTGAACGATGTCAATCTTTTGTCAGAATAATATATTTTTTTTAAATCTAGATTTATAATTACATATTAAGAAAGTATATTTTCACAGCTCTATAATATAAACTGAATATAAAAGTAGTGTAATAATATATTCGACGCGTGATAGGTAAATCTATACGGCAGAAGGGAATGTACATATTACGTAATATAGGAATTAATTTTGATTCTCTCTCTCTTAGGGTTGTACAATCAATGTGTTGATAAAAAAATAATTTTCATAAAATCACACGATTGTTTTATACACAGGTATCTTATAGCGCTTCCGACGTATGAAAAGATATTTTACGAACATTTCATAGAGTCTAGATTATTAAGGCATTTAAATAGTAAGATCTATTAAGGACAAATAGTGAACATGTATTGAAAAGATCATGAAAGGTACCTACCCTATGAAACAAGACGAATATAATATTGTCAAGCGAGTCACTAAGCTACGAAAATTATGGAAGAAAACAGATTTTGACGAGGATTAAATTCCGTCGATATGTAATGTGTATCTAACACCAATTAAAATATATGTATAGAATCAATATTAATATATATTTAAAACGGCTAGGAGGAGCCGTACATAATGATTCACAATAATAATATATCTGAAAATTCTATTAACACTCACTGGGTATATCATAATAAAGTATTTCTTTCTTTACTCAAGAATTAAAATAAGAAAGGAAAACTATAATAAAACTGATTAATGTAGTAAAAATATGTTAAAGGGAGCAACTCGTTTATAATTGTAAGTATTTGTATTCGACGATGATAATGCAGGTCAATGATATTTTGTTTTTAAGTAGCAATGAAGTTGCGAATGTCTTATATTACAATTACATACAAAGAACCAATATATGGAAGTTAATTTCAACTATAAATTATTTTAGTACGAACAAAGCTTCTTAAAAATTGGTAAGTAGGCAAATTACAGAGTATTATTCTTATTTCTAATACAATGTTCAATTGAAAACGAAAATCGTACTGTATCGGAACAGGTAAGTATGTATATGTCTTTGTATAATGACAATATATTACATTTTTGTCCAAGGAAGGTAATATAATACATACTTCATTATTTAGTGTGGGTAGAATTTTAGCAAATAAAACTTTTTAATGAACATTAGTCTACTTTCTCCTACTGTGATTCGTAGGCTCTGGGTTTACAGGCATCATAAATGTTTAAGAGGTTAAAGCAATCGATATTGGCCTATACAATGAATTTATATTCTGAATATTAAGCATTTAAATATATGTTAGAAACGTATTTAAAGATTTTAATACTATCACGAAACAGTTGGCGTAGAAAATTTTTGAAAAAACAACAGCATTTACAGTGTGTAAAGATATATAACTATTTCGATAAAAAGAAATAACAATGTCGGTAGATAGCTATAGGGAAAATTCACTAAAGAACAAGCTTGGAAGAATAGTACCTAGACGACCTTACATACTAGTGTTTCTTAAGAAATCTACAAATCGTATAAGGCTAAGTGTTAAATTGGGGTTTTAAGATGACGATTAATTATATAAAGTAGTACCACAGTATTAAATACAGGTATTTCTAATAATACACATTTAACGCTTATCCACATATTAAATGATGTTATTTTACTTCACTTATCAGTAATAAATTAGATGGTTATATTATATTTTTCTAGTATTGAAGTGATACTTGTTTAAGATATAAAGACTACTGGGTTTAAAAATGTATTTAAAAATGACACTGTTATCGTGTTTCCTTTGTTTGTAAAGTTATTGAGAAAACGTAGCCCATTTCAACTTACTTAATTTTGTCACAGAACAGACGGCAAGTTAATTATTTTTTTTACGAAACAATATTTGTTTACCATCTGAGATGACGCGTTTTGGAGTCTTTCTGAAAAAACCTTTTCTATTTTATCTCGTTATACATATTACTAAGTATATAAGCAAAACATTTAATACAAATAAACTAAAGTGATAAAAGAGATTGTGAGTTCAGTAACGGCTCACAATAAGTACATACATCTTTAATTTCAAGCAGATGAAGTAATTATGATAAAATAACATCGATATTATAAAATATTTTGAAATATTTAATATATTTTAGTTGCCTTCCATTCTGATTCTATTGTATTTCTTTACACAATCAGATTTAAAGGAAAACTCTATAACGTTGCGAACGACATCTTAATACAAATTAATCAAGGGATAAAATAAATAATACATTAAATACATAAAATGCTATCTGCTTTAGGGGGACTGTTACTCGATCCTATTAATCGAACAAAAGAAATCGATCCCTATACAAGAAAAACACATAAAATCTACAAATACATTTCTTAATTATCTAGTCATATTATTCATCATCAAAGAATCGATTAAACTATTTGTTTATATAAATATATTTTATACATATATATGGATATGTTAAACTACATTTTCTTCTAATATTTTGAAAATGCGAATAGATATATGATATATGAATACATATATGAACAGAACATCAATTAGTAGTTCCTCATATAATTCTATAAACTCTGTTGAAAGCAAATATACAACGTGTAACATAATTAACGCACACCCTGAAAGTAGTTTGATCAGAATCGGATACTGGATCGATTTTGATAGTTTTTTATGTAGGTCATTTTTTTTTCTCAAATTTAGATAGAACTAAGTAAATTATAGTCACCCTACTACACACAGTTATCTAAACACTTCATAGAAACGAAAATTAATGGAAACGAAAATGGATCGTAAGTCAGGGTATTAAGATTTTTAAAATGAAATATTTAATTAGTAATCATCATTCAATTAAAGAAAACTGATACTTATTTCAAGGCTACAATAGTATTTAAAAATAACTACGCACGCAACACCATAGCGACAACCAGCACACAGCAAGGTCACTACAGTGCTTAAAAGAAAGCCGCGTAATACAAAAATTATTACTTTCTCCTTCTTTCTTCGGCTAAATAACATTACAATAGAGAGAGACGGCAGGCTAATTCCAGGAAACAGAGTAATAATAACTAAACATCGAAGTCAACAAAATGTGTTTTGGGTAAGTTAGTCACGCCGCGTCCACCTTATCGAAAAGAGGTCAAGTGTAAAGTGCAAATAAAATTTTAGTCGCGCATTTCGCTGTGTCGTTTCGGTACACTAACATTCAATACATCAAATACCTACGCACGTGTCCATTGACCTCCTAGATCAGCTGATTTGACGCGACTCGACTTTTTTTTGTGGGGGCGAATTAAATCGCTAGTTTATAACACAGAGATAACAAGTGCCGAGGAACTAAAAAATAAGATAATAACCGCCTTTGTAAAAGTGAAAAGTGACATTGCAGTATTATCTAAAATAAAACCACAATTGCGAAAACGGTCATTAAAGTGCATAAAACAAGGCGGTGGACATTTTGAAAATGTTTTAAAACGACAACGCCGTGCGAGTGCAAATTAAACTGTAAGTTTGTTTATCATCTTTAAATTATTGTAAATATTTTGATACACACTATTTAAACAGGCCGACTGTGTTTAACTTTGTCGTAGATATTGTGGTGTCTAATCAAATCACGCGTTATCAGCTGTTTAATAATTCTTATTTACAAATTTAATTTAACAAATCAGTAATTATAAAATACTAGTTTTTGCCCTCGACTTCGTCCGCGTTAGTTTGGTCAAGAGTAATATATGTAGGTATAGCTGACCAGGCGAACTCTATTCCGTTTTAGAGGCCATAAATAATCAGGTTTTTCCTGTTTCAATCAAACAGAATGATTGACATATTAGTTAGTTGTCAAATCTAATGTCAAAAAAAAAAAACACGTTTGTATGGGAAATAGAAAAGGGCTGTTTTTTAGGGTTTTCTCGGCAATTATTCCCATTTTTCTCACCTTTTAAACCTTCCCCGGACTTCCAGGAGTATTTCAAGACTAAAATTAGCCAAATCGGTTCAGCTGTTCTCGAGTTTTAGCGAGACTAAGGAACAGCAATCCATTTTTATATATATAGAAGATAGAAGATTGGCTTCACATTAAAAAGAAAATTCAATGTCAACAATCTAAAGCTTGAAAAGTGTGATGGAAAGAAGAATCATAAATCATAATGTAGTTATTTCGTGTACTTATTATTACCTACTTCTTATTATTGTCGGACGGCACTCGGAGAGAAGGGCGCGGGCGCGGCGAGTACAGTGTCGCTGAATAGCGGACCATATTATTTGCACGAAATTGGGATAACTAATTTCACAAATAAAAAATGCAAACGCACATATAAATAATATTTGGTGTATGCATTGCGTTTATATTATTATATACGCATTGGGGTGTTTGAGAGTGTGCGATAATTACGTTACACGTTGTATATTTAAGTAATAACATTTTAATAAAATCGGTTAATTATTGTAACTGCATCGATATTATAATACATGAAATAAACACATTAGATGAGCACAATAAGAAACGAATAGTCTTTGTACCAACGCTATGGTTCATAGCATGGAGCAGGTCTTGTGTAGGCCATGCATCATCAGAGCATCAATAACTAGGCCTTGTAATATGAGGACTTGCTGTATTGAGCCCTTGACGGCTCCCTTATAATAAAATATACTATTTACTTAAATAGAAACAATACAAAGTAGAACTCATAAGAATTAGTGAATCATTATAACAATATTACTCAAAATATTGAATTTAATTAAACTCAAACGATCTTATAAACGTAATAGATTGTATTAAACACGTCAACCTTTTGAATTAAACGTTTCGTGTATTGTGTTAGTACCTGGATCAATCGGGCGACTCGTGAGCGGCGAGCGAGGTGGCTGGGAACAGAGGATACCATCCATACGTACGCTGCGGCAGGGACAGTTTGTCGACTGTCAAGACACATCTCCGCTCCTCACAAAGCGAGCTTGTGTTCAAATCCTCCGCATCGCTGCCAGCGTACGACCTAAGGCCTCGCTTGCCTAGTTTTAAAATTGGATAGTTTATTATAAGTCGTTTATCATTCAGAGCTTGGACACTATAGAATCAAGAACGTAGATGTTACAAAGGTAATACATTCGGAGCTTAAACAAACTTGACTATAGAATCAAAAATATAGATATTTTAGAGGTATTATATCGGAGACTCACTTCACTTTAGTATCCCAAAGTAGTGCTGATATCTATTCATATAAACTGTTGATATTATTATTCATACTTTCTTCAAATTGAAATGGAACGTTAGATTGTATACCACAATGAAATTGAAATCTACAGCAGAGGAGAATGATGATGTTTGTTCTTGTGCAACCACTTGTCATCATCGCGAAAGTAGCATGTCACGTATGAGTCAGGCACTTCGACATTAACGACGTACACCCGACGAGCATGAGATACCTGTTAGAAAATTTAAGTACAATATATCTTATTTGGAGCATATATTAATGTATCAGTATGGTTTTCAACAAAATATTAGTAACAATTGAGTGCAAAGAAAACATTGCTTCATTAATAATTTTACGTATTCGTTTCTTATTATGTTCTGAATGTATTAGAAACTTCAGTCATATTTGGAGTTTTTTTTTTAGTACATTTGTCTATATGTACAATATATTCGAATTGAAAATGTAATATTTTAGGTCGTTAATTTTCGTAAGTTATTCATAATAAGGATATAAGTCAGTGGTGGCCTAGTGGTTAAAGGGCCCGCCTCTCGTTGCCGAGGGCGCGGGTTCGATCCTGGCCCGGGCAAATACCAATGTGATTTTTCCGAGTCATATGTACTTTCTAAGACTATTTAGACATCACTGATTAATATTGATTCCCAAAAAGAGGGTTGATGTCAGGCAGGCCGGTCGTAAAAACAAATAGTTGATTCATATTTGTTTATACTTGGAACATTTTATTATATGTTATTCTATTTATTAATGGCGCCTTCTGCTTGTCAGCTTCCGGCGCGATTAATAAATAGTGCTTATTGTTATTTATATTCTCTCAAATTATGTCGATTAATCAATGCTATAATAATTTTGTTTTATGTATAATGCAAGAATTAAACTACTAGAACCTTATTTTACTGATCTGATTAGATTATCAAATTCCGGTGTAATATATCAACTTTTAATATTTAATGTTACATAATCCTGTATTATTAAATAATATTTGTCCATAAATAATCATTAGAATAATTAAGCTAAACAATGTTTAATATTATCTCTAAAGTTTACAAATTTAATATTTAATTAAGTCAAGATATTGAATATAATACCGATATACCGCCATATTGAATATATCGGCCATTAGTATTCTAACCGTTGTAACGTGCATTAAAAGTGTTCCTTTATATAACGTATCGTCATTTACGCCGCCACCCTGAGAACCCACCTTCTATAATACATAGTAAGGTTATAATATGTAGTTATTTCGCAATTGTCATGAATAAAAAACTTAAAAGAGTTTCTAGCAACCTACATCCGATATAATTTTAATCAGGTGAAGCAAAAAAGCATAACAAAACAGTGGTGTACACAACCAAGATGTATATTCAGTAAACAGTTAATAAAGGCAATTTGAGTCACTATTCACGTAGATAGGTCTTTTATAAAACCTACTTGTTGTGTTTATTGTCGTGGCCAAAATAAGCATGATTTAAACTGATGCTTATTTTTAATTATAAATGGTTCTTTGTGTAGTATTATTTATATAAAGCAACTTGTTTTTCTTGTTTGAGATGTTTTTATTTTATAGTAAAACAATGAATGCTTTTTATTTTATAAATAATTTAACCAACGTCGACTGTTGCAGGTAACGATTGGTACGCTGTCTGTCGTACCAGTAATAGTCTGATCCTGTACGATATAGCTCGTGGTCTAACTAGCGAAGTGAGTTATATTTTCTATCGAACTTCTATATAGGTATGTAGTATTAAAAGTTTATAGTCATGAATACTCCAGATACCATGGTGGGTGGAGCTTGTCTGTTGCAATGTGCTGGCGAACTTAGTGTGGTGGAGTACGGCCTCGATAGAGTACTACAAACGGTGAGTAATTTAATTTATACTATAATGTTTCGTATCTTATGGAGGTTCGTACTGAGCGTGTGAATCCTCACGTGATCAATGAGGGCTGGACAGACAGACGATTGCTGTTATTGATCTTGTTACAGGTACGGAACATACATAGGATAGATGTTAGAGTTCCTTTGGTAAGTAAAAAAAAGATTGATATCAATGATGTAAATGTTGTAGGAGTTCAGTTAGATTGTTTGGAGCTGAATAAGAGCGGACATCTGCTTCTGTTCCGTCATACTAGACGACGACTTGCACTTCTCCGTATTGATACCGGTGAAAAGGTAGCACATTCATATATGTAGCATAAATTACATAGCTGGATAAATTGAGTCAAAAAAATATGATATTTCATGGTCTGGTATTTCATTTTTTTAGGAAATTATCGCGAGCGGAGTCAGTTTCGTGCAATGGATAGAAAACAGTGACACTGTTGTAGCCCGAACCCCAACACATTTGCTGATTTGGTAAGATTTAATAATATATTTTTTAATTCTACTGGATAGTGCTCGACTGTTGGAAGATGGAAATGAAGTGTTAGATACTGAACGCACTATCTCAGTATCATCCTATTCACGCCTTTTCTTGAAGATACCCAAATTATAATGTCATGTTGAAATATCTTTTTCATTATTAATTGTGGGATTGTAATGTGGAGACTAATGATTGTATTAGCACTTTTGAAAACGTACTCCATGTAGATAAAAGTAACTTATTATGTGTACAACATTTATTTGAATATAATAAATCTTCTAACTTAAAATAATGTATTGTTGGCAATGTTTAAATGGTAAATATTAATTTAATATTTTGGGAGAGAACATATCAAAATAGTCCTGTAAATTAATCCTAGTTTTTACTCATTATGTCTATATCTTACATATAGTAAGATATACATGGATCATAAGGTTGTTCCTACATATATATGTGCGTTTGTATGTGTTATAGGTACAGTGTATGGGCTGCATCAGTATCAGAGCGACGAATCCTACTGGAAGGAGGTCACATCCAGGCCATTGTATTGGATGAACATCGACTGGCTTTCAGTATGAACCCTTTAAAGTACTGACATTATTGATATATTAATGAGATCTAAGACTTCCTCGACTATTTATTTAAATGAAACACATGTGGTCTGCCCGTGATCGTGCTTGCTGTAAAGTAACCGAAACGTCGGCAGTATGTCGTTTATTTAAAAATACCCGAAAACATTATTTTCATTTATTTTTGTATTGTTTGAAGTGATTCTTATGAAATTTTTATATAGGCGACGTTTAAATTTAAAGTTCAGTAGTTCAGCAAGATTCAGTATGTTGCTAAAGTAACTTTTTGGACAGATTAAGTTATAGAATAGTACTGAGTACTAAGGTTTTTTTTGCATAAGACAATAAATAAACGATTTCATTATAACAGGATTGATTTAATGTTCTAAGCGCTATTTGAATTTCTTTTCATCAATCGCTATATTGTTAATGTACTATTTATTTTGAATAGATTCCTCGTTACGTAGCGGGGACTTAAAGGATTTTGCTCAATACTTGGACGTGGGGTCGTTGTGGTGTCAACTGGCTGAACAGGCGCTAACAGGATACGATGTTGAGGTTAATATGTATGGCATTACAGTTAGATTAAACATAAACAGAAGTTTGTTAAGGCTTCGTTGCCAAACACATTGAAAACATCCTACTAATTTTTAGTAAGATTTTCACGATATTTGCTTTATGTGAATTTGTATTCAAGAACAGAGAATATAAGTACAGTGGATGTCTCATAAATAATGTAGATTTTCAGTGTTCACTTTTTAATATATAATGCAATGAAATAGACTAACTATGAGAGGTATAGCTCCTCATATTTAATGGTTTTTATCCCAAAGAGCCATAAGCTCCTAGGTTAAACGGTTTTTTTACCTTAAATGCAAAAAAAAAATCGCATTGCTTTAATAACATCAGTTGGATTCAAATTATTTTGTATAAAATAATTTCGCCATAGATCTCAAATGTAAAGTCTGGACTGAATTTCGGATGTGGTAGGAGTTTAATATCACCAAGTTCTTTGATCGTATTCCGTGTTACTTTCGACATTTATGGTTTAGAATTATCTTGAAAAAAAAATCCGGTTTCGGTAACATGGATATTTCTTCAAAAAACCTCATACATTCGCATCACCTGTCCACTATTGTATAAAAAGGTAGTCCTTCATCAACAAACAAACAGAAAATTATTCAAAGAAAATAAAATTACTATACCGTTCGTGGAGCTAGAGATAAATTTAAGAAGTTCCAACATATTTAAATCCATGCATTGAAATTCTTACATATGAATCGACATTACCTATGGCTCATAAGCCATTTAAGTGTTAGCCATTCAGGTGTAGTGGTATATTCCTCACTGCTCAAATTAGAGAAGGACTAATATATATATATTATAACATTGAAACGTTCTAGTACCTCATAACAGATATATCTTTTTTTCAGTTGGCGACGAAATGCTATAAAGCAGTAGGTGATGAGGCTAGAACATTTTATCTAAAGAAAACTGTCGAGTTAGCTTCAGCCAAAGGGAACGGGAATATTGATGAAGGTATTTTTGCATTTACACGATTTGGGCACACCTCATGTATGTGTTTCTTTTTGTACGCACTTATTGTATTAATAGTATTTATTTTACTAATCGTGATTATAATATAATGCATAGGTTTAAAGAGTCCCGAGGTTCGTGCACGTCTAGCAATATTTGTGGGGGACTTAACCACCGCCGAAGAATACTACGTACGTGGAGCCGCTCAGCCAGAATTGGCCATTAACATGTACAAGCAGTTCAATAGATGAGCAGATGACAAGCGGTGACATCACTCAGGCAGCAATACATGGACTATCTATGGACTATGGACTATGCAAAAATGATAACTGTTCAGTATATAATTTATTATAATTTAATAATACATACATTGTGTTCGTTACAATAACACTAATAATCTATTTGCCCTAATAAAGTATCATTTGTTGGTACAGGTCGTCTCGGCGAGGCGCGGTTCGTGTGTGGGTGACGCTCTGTTACATCACCCCTCACGATCAACTAGTACAGGTGAAGGTTGCATTATCAGATACACAAAAAAAATAATGTACTGCACTAAATGGCTCCTTTACCAGATAGATAAATAAAAATGCTGCTGAAGTATATACCTATTTATGAGAATATCGCTTGATGGTCTCACTAAGTATAGTCATGTTGTATTTGTTAGAAGATCCTGCTTCTTTTGTTGCAGGAATCAATACTGGTGTAAATTACCAACTAGATTTTTTTGATTTAGTATCATTGATTATTATTGATCATACTGTTGATGTTTCATGTAAGTTCGATTGATGCAAGATAAACATGACTGTTATGCGTTTAACTAAAAAAGAATACAAGTTAATTTTATGAATATAACTGTCACAAACATAACTATTTATTCTTATACAGTGACTTCTGCATACTTCTATACATTTTAAAAAGTTAAGTTTCACTAATACTTAGAGACATAGATTATGAACTTTACAATTTGTTTCCTTTGTAGGAGGAATGGTGGGAAATGGCTGGTGAAATATCCGAGCGTAAAGGTGATATAAGAACTGCGGTTGGTTACTATTCTAGAGGCAACAACTACGCAAGAGAAGTCAGTGTTGTTTATTATAAATGTTGTTTTTAATTTTTATTATATTATTTGTTGTTAAGGAGAGTGGGGCGCGTGGCTTGTATCATCGCGACAGGCGGGCGCCGCTGTACCTCATCTCATAGAGGCTGCTCAAACCGTTGATGCTCTCACTGCGGCTCTGAAGGCACATCATTATAAAAAAAGCTCTTCAAATTGTACAGGTATTATTAATAATATCTGCTTACCGAGCTTTGCTGGGTATTTAGGAATTAATAGTATTTATTTTGTGTCTTTTTTAATTTCGTTTAGGCATTTTTAATTCAACACGTTAAGAAGATAGAAAACAATATAAATCAACAATTAATTTCTTAGTCTAACCTCAAAACAAACACTCATTGATTTCCTGGTACTTAACAACGCCATCTGCTGTTGTGTCGTTAAAGAAATTAGTAAAAGCAAGTAGCAAAAAGTAGTATCACTACTAGCCACTAGATGTCAGGAAGAGTCATATTTTAAACGACAAATTTTTGTTATTCTTTTTTACGTAAAATAACATTTTCTAAATGATTAATGATGACAATAATCCCTAGCTAGATCGATTTATCGCCATCGTTTGCGCCGATACCGAGATTCCAATAATATATAAATATATATACAAGAATTGTTCATTTAAAGATATAAGATATTGCTATAGGTTTTGTTTCTTTATATATATATTTTTTGTAAATCAATCCATTGATATCTTTAGGTTATAGAAGATAAAGAATCTATTCGGGAGCAAAGTGAACAGTTGGGGGAGCAAAGTGAACAGTTGGGGGATCAAGTAATTTAATTTTTACTTCATTCTTATATTAAATAATGAACAAAAGAAATATGTTGTTATTATTTTTTTTATAATTGTTATTAACGTATTTCGATTCATTCCTTATTAGTTATTGTGTATAGTTACAAAAATATAAATGTAAACATCCACTAAGGGTGTAAACTAATATGTTTTCAATTATTCATTTCTTCTTTTATACGCTTGTTTAACTTCACGATCAATTTATTCAATTTTTTGAATTCAAAGTTATGGTCGATTTTTATTTTATTCTAGTAGGTTTCATATGTCAATTAATATTCATTAAGTATATTTATCTATTTTTGCAAACATTTACAGGAATGGGATACAGCGGAACGAGTTCTCATATCCTGTGGCATGGCGCCGCGGGCAAAGTTTCGGAAGGTCTACGTGTTGCCGCTACACATGTGGCAGAAGAAGACAGACAGATATTTACTGACACTCGCTCAACAATTACGACAGGAAGGGCGCTTTAGAAAGACTGAACAAATTTATATACAGATATAGATACAGACACAGATGAAGCTATATCTATGTATAAGGTAAAATATTGAAATATACATTGTTTAATAATATGTATAGAACAAATATATGGTTTTCCTAAATCGATGTTAAACATCGTTCAGGAAGCGTCTCAGTATGAGTCGATGCTGCGGTTGACAGACCTACTACATACAAGCCTTTGAGAGCCACTAGGGAAAACGATGCGTCTATTGATATGAAACCAAACTTGTTAGTGTTCCATTGATTCACTGTGTGGCCATTAGGTCTATCGCGTTGCAGGAGCGGAACTTCAACAGTTCCTGGGACTTGGTTTAAGGGACCCCCTCACTCACACCGTCCAAGCTCCTCTCAAAACCTAGCCAAAATTGAAACGAACCTACTAGGGCTGCCTTCGACGCACGTTCTAATGAACTGATATTAGTTCAGAACGGGCTCTAGTCTTTTAGTAGGATATAGAGAGAATTGGCTGTCATACCTCTCTCTCCACTTCTATAGGATACAAATTTACCACGAACCTATTTTTAGTGAGTTTTTTAGCGAGCTTGTAATACTTGTCGACCTTGATCATATAGTCTTTCGAAATGTTGGATTCCAAAGGAACCGTGAGCTCTATTAGCACAACGCGCTTTAAAATTAGCTAGCGCATTTTAAGAAATGCCATTACCCTCTAGGTCTAATGAAAATAAATATATGTTGCAGACATGATGTTGTATGGTATATTGTTTCCATTATTAAAAGTGCCATCCAGATGTATGACACGAGTGGTCAGTGAGAGAACGCTCCAAGCAACTTGGAAAAAATGTACCAATACGCGATCCCTTTCCGTTCGATTGAATATTAACTTTTCATATATAATAATAATTATAGTTGGTTAGTAAATAATTTATTACGGAATATTAGTCTAAATTTTTAATATGATAACTAATTTGTGTATATTTTTTTTTATAGATTTTCTTTTTCTTGGCCAAGAATTTTGCCTCATGGTTTTACAAATAAGACGAGTGAAGACGGAGTAAAATTTTACTCCAACTTTATAGATGCTTTATTGGAGAGAGGAATTGAGCCTGTCGTTACAATATATCACTGGGATTTGGCACAAAATTTACAAGATCTTGGTGAGTTGCACAGATTGGAAAAAGTATTTAATACAAATGCATTGCTTCTTCACTATATAAAATAGAATAAATAATAAAACAAAACAATTGTTTTCAAAATACTTTATTATAAATTTTAATTATACAGGGTGACTGGTGAATTACTATCGATATTTGAGGACGTGATATTTGACGATCATATATGACAAAATAAAAATTAATATAACATAAATATTAATAAACTTCTAAGTAAAGTTAACCAAAAGTTATGTAATTAATTACGCATCATGTGAACACCCTACAGATTAGGTATACACACACACACACTCGTTTGGCGGCGTGGTGTTGTATCAGCACGCCGCCGCACGCGTCCACACTTGGAACACTGGGAACGTGTCCTCACTTTATTTATTTATACGGAAATTTTGTCAAAAATTAAGTACCTATTTTTTTTTACATAATTCGAATGAGAATCATAAACCGAGTATTCTCCTTAAATATTGATAGTAATTCACCAGTCACCCTGTATAAGTTCAAATAGTTCATCTTTCCTGATAAAACTGAAGAACCCATTTAAATTAATATTTTTCAGTAACAACATGTTCTTTGTAAATGATTTCTTTAAACGAAAACCTTTGAACGGCAAATCATATTGATGAATAAATATTAATGAGTTCTAATCTTATAAATTACGAACTTTAAATAAATCTTGTAAATTAAATGTTCATCAATAAGAATTATATGAAATGTTTGTTAATCTAAGTTATAATTCACAGGTGGCTGGACCAATCCTTTAATATCAGATTGGTTTGCGGACTACGCTCGTGTTGTGTTCACTCTATACGCTGACCGAGTCAAAACTTGGATCACTCTCAATGAACCGCTGATGTTTTGTGTCGTTGCTTACACTTTTTGTCTTCACGCTCCAGGAATAGTTAGCACTGGAGTTGGAAATTATATCTGCAACAAGAACACAATGTTGGCACACGCTAAAGCATGGCGGATATATGACAAGGAGTTTAGACGAAAATATAAAGGTAAAAGAATTATATGAATTTATAAAAAATACTTTAGGTACTTGATTTTTTGTTAATTAATAAAATCTCTAGGTTCTTCTGAATTAATTCCGCATACATATGCAAATGTATTACATTATATTTTAAAGGCAAAGTGTCCATCACCAATCAAGTCATGTGGTTTGAGGGAGATGATGAAAATGAAGGAGAAGCGGCTGAACTGACTCTACAGTTAATGGTGAAAACACAAAAACTAAACAAAAATAATAGTGTCACTAAATACTTTTGAAATTTAATTCAAATCATTGAAAATATTTAATGTCGTACAATTTCAGGGAGGACTGTACTCACACCCAATCTACTCAAAGGAAGGCGGTTGGCCAAAGAAAATAGAAAAACTCATAGCAGAAAAGAGTGAACAACAGGGATTCCCGAAATCCAGATTACCAGAATTTACAAAAGAAGAAAAAAAACTTATAAGAGGTGAGTAATCGTTACATAAATTAATACTAGTAGTAATCGTTACATAAATTAATACTAAAACTAAGAATTTCTATTAATAATTATAATTTATAAGTAAAGTTATAAGAAAGCCATATAAATAGCAATAGGCGTCCCTTTCAAAGTTTTTTGATTGAATTTTTCAAAGGCACGTATGACTTGTACGGTTTGAACTACTACACATCACGAACTGCTCGCCTCGCCCGAGGGGAAGCTGTTGGTCCTTGGCCTCTCTTCGGTGGACCAGACATTGATGTAATAATATCAGTGAGACCAGAATGGCCGCAAGCTGGCTCCAGCTGGTTCTATGTGAGTGTTGTTGTTACTATATACAGTTGTAAGACTCATTGAGGCTGAACACTGTCTCTGGAAACTGATCGTACGTCATACGTGTTTATTGAAGAGTAATGTAGACAGCCAAGTGGTGATTGAAACAATAAAAAAGCAACTAACTCGTGTTCCAGGTGTACCCGGAAGGTTTCCGAAAGCTCATATCTTGGTTGAAGAAACAGTATGGAAACATGGAGATCTTTATAACAGAGAATGGTTTCGCAACCAGCGGCGAGGATTTAGATGATCAAGATCGTATAGATTACCATAAGAAGCATTTGGAACAGGTGATTAATATTAAAAATGAAATCAAGATGGATAAATAAAACAAGTATGTTATTATTCTAACTAATATCTTCCACCAGGTTCTCCTCGCGATTGAAGACGATAAGGCCAATGTAGTGGCGTACACTGTCTGGTCAATGTTAGACAACTTTGAATGGAGCGATGGCTATTGGTAAAGATATTGTTTTCAAAATGTTTTTGGATTTTCTTCTGTTCATAATCTGATAATAATAATAATCTTTTCAGTTCCAAATTCGGTTTATACGAGGTGGACTTCAACGACCCAGCCCGCACCCGCCGCCCGAGAGCCTCCGCCAAGTATTATAAAGATATTGTGAAAGCTAAATAATATGATTTATATAATATTAAATGAACTTTGAACTGAAAGACTTTATTTGTTTGATAAATAATAAAATTAAATGTGGCTTGTGATGTCACTCGGTCCTATGTCTAACAACGATTCCTACTCATTAACCCATTAATATTAAACTTGTCACTTTTAAAGGTTGTATCCTATATTGAATTAATCACTTACATTCATAAACGACCAATAATATAATATAACTAAATACATTAAAATTATAAACCACTAACTTCGATTTCAACCCATTTATTTTTACATTATCTTATTATAATCCCTAACGGACTCAATCTATGTTTAATCTTACTTAACATCGTCACTACGTACGGAACGTTAACAGTGTTTCTTTGATAAATCTTCACACGTTATAGTATTAACGTATTGTTGAATGAGAAACGGGAAACGCAAAAACTAACATTTTCGGCACTGCTTTGCTTTCGGTCACCACTACTTCCTTAACCTTACTCGTTTAAAACTTCATAGAAACTGATTCGATTGTCAAATGAAAAGGGATAATTAAATTTGTCGGTATGTCGCTTAAGTGTTTTTTGCCATTTTGTTAATATTTTCTTTCTAAGCAGAAGTTTATTTAGTTAATTATCTGATTTATTAACAAATTAAGCAAAATTTAAGCTGTGAGCTCTGTACTGGTGATATGTGTTTAACGAAATTAACAACGAGTACATTTTCAATGTTGTCCTTTGATGATAAAACTAAAATAATTACAAAGGGAAGATGTGTGGAACTTAAAGAAAGGTAATGTTATTCGTTTCAATAAAAAGTAATAAGATAGTTATAATTAGCAGGTTGTGTACACACAAAAAAGCCTTTCCTTGTTTGTTTATTTCAAATAAGTATGTTTGGATCTCCACTGGATATTCCCTTTTAAATAATTTTCTTAAACAGATCGTAATAGTTTCAAGGTACACAATATATTATAGATGTTAGTTGTTTTCGGACCGCTGTAACTTAATGTGCGAATATAATCAATGTTTTAGAGGAGGAAATTGTGATGAAAATAGTTTTTTTTCCAAACATTCTGCTTATCCAACCCCACATTATGTACATACATATATTAAACAGTTCAGGCTGAGAGATAAAAACAAGGACTATGTAAATTCTTTACAATATTCTAAATTCCAAAGTTTAGAATGCAGCGCCACCTATAATAGGTTGAGCGTCAAATTAGCGGTGTTGTAACTACTTGCCAATAGATGGCGGTTTATAAAATAATTTCAATTTCTCATAGTATTGTCAGTGTCTGTGAATTTTGTAAATCTGAGAGAATATTTTACTTTATTGTGACTTTGGTTGTTCATGCGTTCCTTTATATTATCCATTTCTTAGTTTGCTTTAGATTTATTGGTTACCTGGCTTGTTAATTCGATCCAAGACTAATCAATATAATTTTTTTCCCAATTTGCCAGAATAAATCTTAAATTAAATACCATTTTGTTGGTAAGTTGTAAGGTAAGTGTTATATTGTATACATTTGAATGAGTAATAGCGAATATACAGGGCAGCAAGAGAAAGAAACGTTGTATCGAATTTTTAATAAAAATAATTAAATCCTTTATCTTTAGTATTATATTAATTAGTATAAATGTGAAGATAATAACATGAATAATAAAAAGAAGTGTCTACGCATCTAATTTTTACTCCGGCAACACCGCTTCGCACTGGCCACACCGACAGACGCCGAGAGCGGGATGCGATGGGGTGGGGAGCGGGGCAGGGTGTCTATATATTCTCACTTAAAATTCGCTAATACTTCACTTCTAATTTTATATACGCTTTATTCGTATTTCATTACCAATAATTGTAAAGGGGTCATCATCATTAAACCAATCTAAAAGCTATCGAAGTATTAATTTCAAATCATCATCAACATCACAAACAAAGTGTTTTCATAACAAATCTTTATCCATATTATTGACAAAATGAAACATATTTAGTTTTACGATTGTAGTAAAAAGGAAACTAACTAATTATATAGGGTAGCAACCGGAGGTCCCAGGAAAACTACGAAACTTACTTAAATGTATATTAATGAGAATTACATATTAAAATTTACAACCTATTGCCCCGGTGTTAGGATAGGAATGACATTCCATTGCTTGTGTTGTATCAGGAATCTTCTGGTTCACACGGCTTGGTGTTCGTTCTGCAGAGTCAGCAGTGTCACTCGTAATATATTTTATCCATACAACCATTTTACACCGGCGATGTTCATTTATTTTTTATTATCTTACACGTGCATAACAAACTCATCTTGTGTCTGTACAAATGTTACACAAAAGTATTGATTGACAATTTTAACTTAGAATAATGAAAAAACAGTAAAATACTAGTGTTGAGGCAGGTACAGTCTTTATTGTAGTAATGTGCTACAACATGGGTGACGACAGTATTTAAAAGCTTTCAAATACAAGTTGATAACCAAACGTTGCCATCACAACATTAACAAAGGTTCAATATTAAGTGGTTTATATAAATAATTACAAATATTGGTTTCATATAATTAATAGCTATTTTTACTATACAGAAACAAATTTAGGTTCATGTTCCCACTATTTTATCCCAGTAATATCCACAGGTACATTAATTTATTATTAATTATAATCAGTCATATAAATAATTCTGAGGACTATAGTATATAACAATTAGTACATCACAGAATGCGCCACTTGTAAGTTGTAACATTAAATGTCATAACTCCTCACACTTCGGAGTTGGTTCTATGACATACAAAAAGCGGAATAACATGTTTTACATACGAGTATTTAATCATTTAAAAGAAACTTATAAAAGAAAACTAGCGTCGTCTATGTCATGATATAGTAACTGACCCTCACTTATATGTTGCAACATTAAACATTATAAACTAAGTTGTGAGTACTGTACTAGGACATTCAGTTATTAGTTCCAGTACTAAGAATAATACATACACTGATCTCTAACAATATACAAGTATCAACAGTTTACATTATTTATTCCGTGTTCAGTGAGTGTGATACTTGATAGTTATTGTACCTGTTACAAACACAATATAAAGTAGACAAGTTTGAATATAACAGAGGGACTAGTTGTATGATAAAGGTATATTATAAGTACATTAATTATATCCAGTTAAGTTAAAAGACTTAATTATTATAATAGTTAAGAAATAATTAGATAGAAATAAGCAATTTTAATACAAAATTTATTGAACAGTGACCAGACCCTAAGGAGTGATCTGTGTGAGACAAGTGTAAACAACACGTGAGTAATGAATATAACTGTTATGAATAAAACAAACGTATATTGTATTATGTTTATTATACAGTAACAAGTCTCGTCTTCACATGTACATTAAACAATCCCCAGTTCATAGAGCGCCTCTCACACACCTATCATATATTTCATCAAGTGACACATCACCTATTGTTCAAGTATACAACAATGTCTCCGATACATTTATATCTGAATAGTTTGTGTCTTGTGTATTGCTCACCGAGGCCGTGTGTCTCTGTGTGTGTAGTGTTCACAAGTCAGCTCAACGTAAAGCGACACGTCCTTAGGTTCGCTCTCCGTCACTCGTAGGAACTAGTTTCTTATACACTGATCTCGACCTCACCAACAGAATCCACAGCTCCGTGTCCAAGTATTACCTGCACAAAGACATGCGTTTAGTGAAGGACAGTGTGTGTAGTGTAGTGTTCTATAGTGAGTGGTTAATAAGTGTTCCACCAGCCGTGTGAGGTGAGGACTGTAGTACAACCTGCTCACCTATACATAGAGTGGTACATGTTCTCGACTCACAATTCCCACACCTCCCTACTATGGCAGGGGGACAACTTATACAACCTGTCACCCGTCTAGGCGATCATTGTAAAAATTGATTTGTAGAGCTTTTAGAGGTCCTTGGAGGCGATTGCTCTTAGCTAATCGAACCCTAACGAGCGATGCCCCCTCACCAAACCCGCCCCTCTCTAAACACACAGAATGACGTCACAAGTCTTCTATCTAGTTTGACCTTGATCATTCTCTTGAAACCAACAAATTTTTAAATACACAATTAAAAGTTGACTGTATACAGAATTTAAGACTTGAAACACTATAAACCCGCTCCTCGTCTCTGGCGACTACAAAGGTCTCCGTTGGCTGGAATTTAAAGAGTAGGTCTTAAAGGACTTGGACGCTGTAGAAGTCTCTAAGCTGTGAGTCAGGATGAGATGACTTTGTGAGGTTGTAAATGACGTTCATTAACGAAGCGTCCTCAACAAATGTGTTGAGTCTGGATATAGGGTCGTTTTTACAAGCTTTGACGTTGTGATCTAGGTTTCTACAAAGTAATATAGTTGTAAAACGAAAATATAAGTTTCAATTAAGAAATCGATAGTGGAAGAAAGATGACGAATAAAAAGATTAACTAACAGACACTTTCAACTCGTCTGTCCGTGATCAGAGTGTAACCGAAACGTCGGGATTCCTAATTTTAGAATAATAAAAATCACATATGTATACGAAAAAAATAATTTCATTTTAGAAAAAATCATAGTAAGCCAAGTAAGTTCATTTGAACCACTAAGAAACCGCAGCGCCCCCTGGCGATGACAAAGATCTGGTGATACTGTCCAAGTCTCTAAACTCACAGCTATAGTCAAGTGGATACATTATTTTTATATACATTATAAATACTGTGACGGCGCCTTACACATATAATAAAATAAAACCTATAATAATATGTATGGCCCGGATAAATATGTATTAAAAAATATAAAATATGTACATAAAATATGGACGAAAAAATCAATAATATGGAAAAAATATGGAGTATAAAATAAAATACTTTCATAATTAAACATTGTTTTACTATAAGAAAAGGGTCCCTCGTGAAATTACATTTAAAAAACTATGAAAAAAAATAGCGAAATATTTATTTCAACAAAAAATAACAGTTTTATTCAACTTCCATTACACTAGCCTTATCAAATTGGTTGCAATACACAATGACGTGCTTCTTTAAATTATCAAAATGAAAACTGACCATTTGGTCGACATATAGCATTACATCTGCTGATTGGTCTTATTTAAAGTCACATGACGTGATGGATGCATACTAAAACATGCTTAATTCAGTAATTGTGTAAGCCATGTCTACAACTCTCGAAACTTTCGCACAGAATTTTGTTAATGTTTTTTGCGTATTAAATCCTTTATTTTTATCCAAAACATTAGTAACGGGCCCGTAAATTTGATGTATTTTTGTGAATGTATGGATGATTGTGACATTTTCTTGTAAAATATGGTCTTAACTTTGAAATTTGGTAAAATATGGAAAAATATGGAAAATAAAAGTTGGTTTTTCACAGACTAAATATGACAATACATGTATATGACATGAAAATCGCGTAAATTAAAAATATGTATTTACATATTAATCCGGGCCCTAATAATATGTAACAACAGTAAGTTAACAATCTTAACAGCTAACAGCCTCTGTTAGTGAACTCATCAGAAGCTACTGAAACAATGATTCTTAACATGAAGCAAGTCCCGCAGGAGCTACATACAAATGTAAGGATAAAGCTTGCATTAAAAGACATTGACTGTTTGAGCCGCTGCAACACTCCACCTTCAACACTACACTTGATACTTCAAGTCTTTTACATTCTAATATGTTTAAATCTCAGTCACTTCCCTCTCCATATAATGTGTAGCTCATTGTCTTTAATATATTGTGTCTAGTGTAATCACACACTCATGTTTCATTAATAGCTACCTGGTTCATTGTTAGTTTTCATCTAACACTTGATGATCAGCCGTCATCTCCTGATGGATGAATCTCAAGTACAGTCCAATAACACCATCTGTAATACATAATACAATATATTAATACTGTTCACAAACAATATTGTTCATATATAAAGACATACAGAGACAGTTACATCAAGGATTGTTTGAAAATAAAAATATATTTTATATTAATCTTAAAATAACCACAAATAAATTACACTTCATATCACTAAGAAGGTTTATTATTCAAATAAAACAATTCTTTATATATCAGTCTAGTTAGTATCATCATTAATAACATACTGTATAATGTATAGAATTATTATTAATATTCTGTTTGAAATATATTGGATTCCTATAAAAATTATAAATGTTTATAATTAAACTAAACACATAAGTTGATTTTACTTAAAAAGTATAACACTAGTAAAACACTTTTATAATAATCGATTATTCTAGAAAGACGCCATATGGATTTCATTATAATATATAATAACAACAGCATATGAGGAATTATAAAATGAATGTGTCGATAACGGTTTACTAAATATAAGAGATACATTATGGAGAAATTAACAGTACATACCGTCACACTACTATCGTACATCAGCTACATACACTTCTCTTCATAGAAGGTTTCCTCTCGTCCGCAGACCACGTCCTAACAGACGCTCCACCAACAGCTTCGACCCTCATCTTGAATTATATATTCTCACGAGTCCTGTAACGTAACGAAGGATTCTAGTTTTTATTATGACACTAGATTTCTTAATTGAATATTCGATTTACAAGAAGTCGCATTTTAGAGTGTGAAAAACATAATAATAAAGAAGGCCATTGAAACGATATAACGTTGAAAAACCCTGCGGTCAATGTAACGCTTAGAGAATAATTCAAAATATACTATTAAAATAAACTAGTACTCTTATCACTACACATAATAAACACTTATATTAACCAAAACTAAAAATGTAAAATTATAAAATGTAAAATAACAATATTTAAAAATCGTCAATAAACTAGCCGGCAGGTTGGAAAAACTAAGAATCATGGTGAATGGGGATGAAACTGTCATATACTAACGAACAAGTTACAACAACTTTGACACTATTTTCCTTTATAACGCGATAGATGTCACAAGTAGCTCTCAAATTGATTTGACATTAGGACAAATTTTAAATTATTTCAGTTGCTCATTAGTCATTTCACATTTGCATTTGTTTACTGTTCTTTTTGTGCTGTGCCTGTATCTTCTTTTTCAAACATTTGACCCGGCTTAATATATCATTGACTCCTATTTCCACGCTTCTGACGATCGACCCCGGCTTTCTCAATTGGATTTTGATTGCAAACTACGAATTTGGATTATCGATTAGTTGAAAAAATGCCACGAAAATCGGCTATTAAGTGTTATTTTCGGTGTGCGACTAAAGGTACGATACTTATTTAGTAAAATCTATAAAATTGTTATTTGTCATATGTACAATCAATTACTACTCTTGTTACATCAATTTCAACCGTAATAGTTTATTGACTTCTAATAAAAACATTTCAGGTCCTTTTCATCCATTTCTTAAACCTGAATACCCAAATTTGGAGAAATTCATTCAATGGAAAAATATTTTAAATGAAGACATGAAACAAAAGGAAGATTCTTACATTTATAACAACATAAGAATATGTGATCGTCATTTTGAACAGTTTTACCATTCTTCAAGTAAACAACTCACTCAAAATGTTGTACCAACTTTATACTTAAGTAAGTATCTAAAGTAAGCTACTTCCCAAGTAGTATAGGCTCACAATACATACTACTAATATAAAATAACTATAAATAATCAATTATATTTTATAACTATAGATAAAATTTTACTTTAGAAATTGGTGCTCATAATTAAAAATTAAAAACAAAAAAATTGTTTTATTCGAATATAATGAAATAGGTATACAAGTCATCTTAACATTTTTATATACTAATATATGTGGTTTGATAGATTTATAATGTCCAGTCCTTATTACCTTTTTTATCTAAATGAAGGAAAGTGCCTACAAACAGTATTGCAAAATAACTACAGTAGGACCCCGATTATCCGGACCTCGGTTATCCGAATTCGCGATTATCCGGACTGCCAATCGCGACAAGTTTATTCTAACATTAACATGTCAGAACTTGCACATTTAAACCAAATTAAACTAATTATTTTATTTCATGATTACCTAATGCAAATTACCAAATACATACATAATTATTGTAAGCAAATTATACGTACATTATGTACAATCTTCTATACATATAATAAAATTGTAGAAAAGTGCTGTCTGTACATTGAAAATAAAAATAAAAAAAATAGCAGGGGTTATTGTTATGTCGATGTTGAACCCAAAAATGTATGCAACTTTTTTTTGGCTGTTTGTCTGTTCACGCTAATCTCAGAAACGGCTGATCCGAGTTAGATGCGGTTTTCACGAATATATTGTGGCATGCTTCAGTTATGCTTTAGTGTTTGTTTCATGTCAATCGGTTCATAAATAAAAAAGTTATGTCAAATTAAAGAATCACGTCGAACACTATGTTTATACTATGCTGCTAATCTATGTTTCTATACTTGTACTTAAAAAGACTGTGATTATGATCCAAAATAAAAATAAGTATATATTTAAAAAACAAACGCTGCTCATAGTCACTATTCCAAGCGAACGAAGTCGCGGGCACAGCTAGTTTCTTAATAAACGTTGATTTTCGCTCATATCTATTTGTTGTTTTAAATAAACACCTAACATTACAAAAAGCCCGTTTTTCTTCATATATTGGATTATCCGGACTTTCAATTATCCGGATGCCTACCGACAACAATTAGTCCGGATAATCGAGGTCCTACTGTACTTGTGTCACTTCTTTACATAGGTAAAACAAAAACAAAGTGTTCTAAATATGCAGAGATTATAATTTCACTGGATAACTACAAACCAAAAAAGTTGCTTATAGGTTTTATGTAATATAAGAATGGCAGTGTTTAATTCAGTAAAAATTACAAGTCTACTTACATTCAATCAGAAACTCTAAAACAATCAAGACAATATGTTATCATCCAATTTTAAGATTTTTCATTTAACTTTTCTTTTAATATATTTATTTGTATTAAAAAATATATTTTATTTAGCAGCATCAGCATTTGAGACTGTACACTCATCACATTCTGTTGAAACTGATAAATGTGTTGATACACAAAAAGAAGACAATGATGCATCTTGTAGTCACCACTTGGATTTAAATATGAATCAAGTTCAGCTACAAAGGAGTTCTGCTAATTCCTCTCATTTATTTCCTAAAGGTAAGTTACGGGCATATAAATAAGCTTAAAATTAACTATGATTGCTATATTAACTTTTAAATTATAAAACAGCATAAAGCATTTTAAATACAATATAAATTTAAACCACAGATTCACTAGATTTGCAAGTATCGAGATTTATTTCATATCTTCTTCAAATATGTATATTTTTTGTCTTTTAATAAACAATAATCCCGGTTTAAGATAACCTGATTCCTTTTTAAGTAAATACAGATATAAACTCAGATGAGTGATCATCATCTACATTTAAACCTAAGATGTTCAAAAATGTCTTCTCATCATTTAATTGATTATCTGAAATCCCTTATGACAACTATTAGTCCTGTCGTTAGAGATACTACTGTATACATAATTAAACATAACTAACTATATCAATATTTATAAAACATTCATTTCGCTCCCTCGTCTCCTGCCAGCCGGCCGCGGTCTTCCTAGTTCCTCGTAATGGATGTCTTTTTCTAATGCTAATGCTTCATGGTGTTTTTTTACATATATCTAATTATTATATTTTATACTAGTTTTTGCCCGCGACTTCGTCCGCGTTAGTTTGGTCAAGAGTAATATATGTAGACCGTATAGCTGACCAGGCGAACTCTATTCCGTCTTACAGGCCATAAATAATCAGGTTTTTCCTGTTTCGATCAAACAGAATTGACATATTAGTTAGTTGTCAAATCTAATGTCAAAAAAAACTTTTGTATGGGAAATAGAAAAGGGCTGTTTTTATGGTTTTCCCAGTAATGAATCAATTTTTCTCACCTTTTAAACCTTCCCTGGACTTCCAGGAGTATTTCAAGACTAAAATTTGCCAAATCGGTTCAGCCGTTCTCGAGTTTTAGCGAGACTAAGGAACAGCAATCCATTTTTATATATATAGAAGATTATTGGCATTACTTACATTATAAGTTCTTATACTTATTGAGTAACGTTTTTAGTTTTGTTTGATAATTAATTAGTGTTTATTTTATTGTGTAGTATGTGGTAGGAATTTTGAATTATTTCCAAGCGTTACTTACATTGGGCGCAGGGTTTTTTAACGTTATCGTTTTAATGGCTTCCTTTTTGTTATTTTGACTATTATCTTTACAATTTTCGGCCTCGCCCTAAAATGCGAATTTTTAATGTAAGTTGGTAAGTTTGTTAACAATTAATGTATTGTCTTTATAAAAATAGTATTATTTGTAACGTTCCAGGACTCGTGAGAATATATAATTCAAGATGAGGGTCGAAGCTGTTGGTGGAGCTTCTGTTAGGACGTGGTCTGCGGACAAGAGGAAACCTTCTATGAAGAGAAGTGTATGTAGCTGATGTACGATAGTAGTGTGACGGTATGTACTGTTGAATATTTAATATTATTCTGTTCTTATTTATAGTAAGATTGAATTATTGTTTCTGTTCATTTATTCAATATTTTTATTTTTATTACATTAACTGAATGCTTCCGACACGTCGCGTCGTAATGATTAAATAATTAAATGAAAAATTGTAATTACAGCCACGGGCAAAAGTATTAGGCACCCTACAGTAAGACAAGTTTTAGGGTGTTTTAGCATAGCGAGTGTAAATAAAACTGCATTTATGATTACAATGGTTTATTTTAAGAAAATAATTAATATTTTGTAGGTCCACCTTTTGACTTAATAACCGCAGCCACTCTTTTTGGCATTGACTCTACCAGCCTGAAACATTCTTCTCTTGATATATTTTTCCATTCCTGCTGTAACGCGGCCAATAGAGCTTGTTTATTGCTAATCGAGTGCCTGCGGATATTTTTCTTTAAAATGGACCAAATATGCTCAATCGGGTTGAGGTCTGGTGATTGTGGTGGCCAGTCCAAAAGATCAATATGATTTTCAGCAAACCACTTCATGGTATGCGCGGACTTGTGGCAAGTGGCGTTATCTTGCTGAAATTTCAGGCCATCGGTGTTTGTATCACCGAAAATTTGCGTTATCGACGTTGCTAGTGCTGTTTCCAGAACTTCAGTGTATTTAACACTATTCATTCGTCCCTCACATAACACCATTTCGCCCACTCCGTCGGCAGCCATGCAGCCCCAGATCATTATTGAGCCTCCACCATGCTTAACAGTGGGAACCACACATTCTGGGTTGTATTCTTCGCCAACCCTTCGCCTAACATAAGTCAAACCGGGTGTTCCAAACACCTATGCCAAACGAAAAAAACCCATTTATTTTCAAAGTTATTATTTTTCTTGCAGTACGTTATTTTAAACACATTTATGTGTTTTAATATTGTACATAAAATAAATAACAATACCTCAAAGTTAGATTCGTCTAACCACAGTATGTTGGACCAATCTTCCACTGACCAATCTCTATGTTTGAGTGCCCACTCCAACCGATTTTTCTTATTGTGTTCTGACAGCCACGGCTTCTTCCTTGCTTTACATCCTTTTGATCCAGCTTTAAGAAGTCTTCTTCTCACAGTATAAACACTCACTGAGCTGCCTTTTGCCTCAGATAATGCTGCAGCGAGCTCTAAAGCAGTTTTTTTCCTGTTTTGTAGAGACTGCCTAATCAACAATCGATCTTCTCGTTCAGTAGTAACTTTTCTTCTGCCTGTTCTTGGTCTATTTTCATGGGCGCCAGTCTCTTTGAAGCGATTTATAGCATATTGAACTGCACATCGCGAGCACTTCACTTCTCGGGCTATTTTAACCTGAGACATGCCTTGTTCATGTAAAATCTTAGTTCTTAGACGCTGTTCAGCACTAAGTTCAGATTTTTTCGGCATGATTAACACGTTAAATGTTAGTCTTTAGAATTGTGATAGGAATAGTTGCGTAGAAGACGTGTATGTTCACTGCAAGCACTGATAACACACTATAACCCGAAACGCAAAAAAAGCAAATACGAAGAAACACCGCTTAGGAGCACACCTGGATATCATAAATATTTTCTTTTATCTTAATTTGGTTAAAAATTGCCGCTAATACAATAGCTAAACCATAAAACACACACTTGACCGCTATCTAATGAGATAGTGACTAACAATAGGGGTGCCTAATACTTTTGCACGCAGTGTATATGTTACGTGAAATATTGTATAATATGTAATAAACAAATGCATTATGAATTACCATTTAATGGGATTTTAGCATCTAAAATATTCGCACATAAAAATAGAAAAGACGTGACCATTACTATAGTTCTGTTGAATTACGCAATTACGCAATATAAAATATCCTTATAGTAAAAAATGCTCGTTGTTTTAAAAATTGTATACTGAAAAAGAACTTTAAAATACAAACTTACAAATTTTAATGTATATTATCCGAGTCGTATCAACATAAATAAAATGTAACGGTTTGCATAACATTGAACTTAACAGTTTCCATTAAAATATCATCAATACCGAACTATATTTAGAAGAGGATGCAACATTGTACATATTTCAATTTGTTTTAGAGTTTCAATTATTGGACAAATAACTAGAATAAAATATAAATGATGCAGATGTTAACGATGTAGATCGAAATATATTTTGTGTTTATGCCTTTTTTATAGATTTTTTCTATACTCGTATAATGTGTGTAAGATAATAGTTTAAATGTATTAAATTTTCAGAATATCACTCAAATTAAGTTTAAATGGATTGAAAATGGAAATAACGATGACGTAAAAAAATATCAGCCACTTCAACTTCAACAGCCTTTTCCCAAAACAGATAATTGTCACTTGACAAGAAACGTAATTTTACACTTCAAAGCAAGTTAAAGTTAAGAACATTTCTTTAGTTAAGACAAGTCTAAATTGTTTATGTATTCTCCTTGTTATGTAAGCTCAATTTAGAAAGCTAGCTATTTTCCATTTGAAATTTACACTTAAATAACACTTTAAGTGATTATTTTTTCATAATGAATATTGAGTGGAAAATTATTTTATTCAGCTTGATTTGAATGCAGCATCATTACATTACTAAGACAAGGTTTGATGTCGTTTTTGATTCTTTCCAGTCACGTACAATCGGATAGAGCTATTAGATTTGCAACTGAATTGCTATAGATTAGAAAAATTAAATTGTAACGTAATATTTTTTCATTTTAAGAATTCTTTCTAATAATTTATAACAATGAATTCATTAAATAAAAAGTTTTAAATAGGTGACAATTGAACGTGATTATTGTAAAGAAATGTTTTGTTTATTAAATTATTAGTTTACTTGTTAGAGAATTAATAAAATTTTCGAGCATTTTAAACTATTTTAACTAAGATTAGATTAATTAAATTATTATTTTTTTTCCTTACTTGAACTTACAAGGCAAATAAAAATGAATGTCAGGGCAATGGCAACATACAGGATTTTATATTGTCACCTATTAAATGAAATAATGACAGTCCTATAAAACATTGTTTTAAACATATATATCTCTACATGGAAAACATATGTAGTATTTCTAAGTTCCTTATTAACAACTGTGAAAAATTCCATTTAAGCTTCAGAGCATTTTATGTTTTCATTTATCACAGCATCTAACCACGTATTTGCAGCCGCATTTCTTCTATTAAAAAATCTTTTTATAGTAATTCTGTCTGATGTTCTCGTTAGTCGGCGTAAAAACAAAACATTTCATTTGTAATTCAAGAATTTTATTCTTGTGTTTCTAGGTGTGAATATAAAAAGCCTATCAAGTAATTTGTAGTAATCGGTTTCTAAATATTTGGGTATTTCTTATCAAATGTCGAATTTTCAGGTACCTATATTGAAAAAAAAAATGTTTTGTACATATAAAGTATTTTTTTTTTGCAGAAATGTACAATGTAGCTATAAAAGGTTTATTATTGAGGCATAGTCTTCCATATTTTTGTCCACAGTAGATATAAAATGAGTTAAAAATAAAAATGAAATGAGGGAATGAGTAAAAGAGTGAGGGAATGATTTTTTAATATTTGTTATATAGAAACAAATAATAATGTTATGAAATTATGTAACTTTTAATATATTTAACATCACTTTTCTTGTTCTCAACAAATTTAACTTAAAACTTTGTACTTCTAGTTAAAGAAAACAAACAAAAATTATTCCAAAAAATAAATAACAGAAGGTAACAAAATGTAATTAATCCTAATATGCTTATTCAGACAGACGGACAGACTTTTTAGTAAAGGGTTTTGGAGAAAGGGACAAGATGAGGGAATGATTTTCGGAGTTGCTGCTGCTTATATATATTTTTTAATTTATAATTTCAAATTTTCTTAATTAGCGACAGTAGTATAGGATAGCATAAATTGAAATCAAAAAGTAAAAACCATAATTAAATCATCAGACTTAGCAGCAAACACTCAGGACTACAATTTCGAAATTTTTTGAGAATTACCCATTTAATAAAGTGCTCATATTTACTTATAATGTTCTGTTTATTACAATAACATGGATAAGTATTTAAAAGTCATAAAAAATGTGACTAGATAATTTTAATTCCACTTTCAGTGTGCATGATCAGTTAAAACACTTTAATTTTATGTACCAAATAATAATTAGTTAGTGGATTAATATATGATGTACTATTTTCAAGTATAATATACATATTTAAGTATATCACATATTTTATTTTATAAAATTTCATACGTATTGAACGTATGAGAGTTAATCAAATCAAATTTGTTACTCCATGGAGTCTCATCACAATGTTATATTAAATTGTTTAGTATTTAAACGTGGAGATACTTTATTTGAAAGAATATTTACACGGTGTAAATTTAAATTAAATTAAATAAGTGTAAATGATGCTAAAATAAAGCCAGTTATATAGCTTGTTACAGTTATTAATTTAAACTTATGTGATGAATAGAGTAGACGAATTCCACCAAAAGTTTTGTTTCTTTTTTAGTACTTAAATCATTTGTCATAATATTTTTAGTGTAGTATTTTGTAAGAGATTTGATTACGTCAACGGGCATCATTATAGGATTCATTGCGGACTACTACTACTACCTGGTTCAGAATTAAAACAATGAAAAGCTACATAGTGGCTTAGTGCCCTACCGGTTTTTGAAATAATAAATGAGAAAAAGACACTACTAGGTTCTTTTTCTAATTTAGTATTACTGTTTAATATACGCTAAACTATTAGCAGAGAATGACTTCCGTGCATTTACTTCCAAAAGAGTGGTTTTATAATGTTTCATTTCTTCTTTACCTTTTTGTTCCTGTAAACTGAAAATAAAACCCTGACTTTGTTTGATAAATATAAAAAGTGGAAACTAATTTGTCGTTATTGTAAATACAACAATTTTTAAACAGATAATCTTACAAAATTTAACAATTGTATAATAATAACATATAATTTTACTAAAATTATTTTAGTATAATTGTTACAACATACTAAAAAGTTAAATACATAATGTGTAGGTTGACCTTTTAATGCTGAAAGTATGACTGCGTAGGATGTCTTTCCAAGTAATATAAAAATAATCAAGCCGTTTTTCTACCACACAACTTCAAGGGAGTTCGTCTTCCTTTATTGTAATTTCATATTTTTAGAATCTTTATTTATGCTAAGCATATATTAAGATATTTTGAATAGTTCATATTGTCTACGACACTTCTTGGGGCGATGAAGTAACAGGATATATCGTTAATTTGCTACTTATGTAAAATTATCATTGTTGGATAATAAGGACTGTGAACAATCATTTGAATATATTTTCATCTAGCATCGTTAATTGTTATGACAAAGTAATATCTATTGATTTTGTTGTTTCTCATCACTACACATTTAAATAAAATTTAATTTATGTATATACATATACAGGCTGACTGGTGAATTACTATCGATACTTGAGGACGTGATATTTGACGATCATATAATATTAATAAACTTCTAAGTAAAGTTAACCAAAAGTTATGTAAATAATTACGCATCGTGTGAACACCCTACAGATTAGGTATACACACACACACGCGTGCGGCGGCGTGGTGTTGTATCAGAACGCCGCCGCACGCGTCCACACTTGGAACACTTGGATCGTGTCCACACTTTATTTATTTATACGGAAATTTGGTCAAAAATTATGTACCTAATTTTTCCATAATTCGAATGAGAATCATGTACCGAGTATTCTCCTTAAATATTGATAGTTATTGACCAGTCACTCTGTATATTGTAATAAATTTTAAAATAACATCTTTAAATTACAGTAATAGTGATCACAGGTAGATTATTTAAAAATCTTTTTTATTTGTCTTATTGTTTATGTTGTAATGAATTTTTAAATATCATTACATATCAAAGCTTGCTACTTAGTAAGTGTAGTTGAATATTTTTACCGAATTTCTTTGTTTTCTTTTATAAAAAAATAATGTTTATTTATAAAGTCATTAATCGGCAACAATATTGAAAACATATGGAACGTTTTAATTATATCGTATACTCATTGATGTTGGAGTTTAAAGTTATATAGTTTGTAACCAGCCTCTATATTTATTTATTAATTTATTCGTTGGTTCGTTTGATCGTTCCTTTGTTCATTCATTCAGTCATGCGTTCATTTCACTGTGATTTAAAAAGAAATGCTGCTTTACTGCGTTACACGATTTTGGTACCCACGTAAGTTTTAGCTGGAATGAATAGCTAATGAGTCACAGATTAAATGTTCCAAACATATGTGGTATCTATCACGTCTAGTTTTCGAGGTTCATGCCAAATTATTTTTTCTATTACTCTAGGCTTATCACTTTAGGCGTAAACGAAATAGTTGTGTTGTACTTTTTTATTATTTTTTTTTTGTTTAATAGTCAGTTTTATTCGATAACGTCGTTATATTC
This sequence comes from Danaus chrysippus, assembly GCA_916720795.1. NCBI lineage: Eukaryota > Metazoa > Arthropoda > Insecta > Lepidoptera > Nymphalidae > Danaus > Danaus chrysippus. The sequence goes on from CAKASE010000073.1 coordinate 190,643, forward strand.
GTACATATTTCTTTGGAAATCTATTATGAATACTGGACTAAGTGGTCGTCGCAGCTGCTTAAATGCACCAAATAAGTTTTTTTATGTTTGCGGACAGTATATTGTGAATTTACTATATACTGTTGTTTTCTTTGTATGTGGGAAAGCAGAGCCACAGAAAAGCACTATACTACAAGAGTATGGCCAGAAAGATCAGAGTTTGTTTGTGGAAAATCTAATGTGAAACCTATACTATTGATAGATCCTAAAAATGTCATTTTGCCACGACTCCACATAAAACTATGCTAGGCGATTACTGGTTTAAAACGAGAAGATCATGCAGAGCACAAAAGAAAATGTTAAAGTTTTGCGATCTTTTGTGTTAAAACTTTGTATAATGTTTTTTTTTTAACCTTAATGATAAAATTTAACTTGGTTAATGTGAAAAAATCTGGTTCATTTAACTAATTTTCTTTAAAATATGTTTTAGCATTTAAATTTTTAGTAGAATTTGGCACATTTTTCTGGAAGAAAAATGAGACGTGATGAATTGAAATTTTGTATGTATTTTTAAATAACTATAAGTATTCATAAGAAAACATGATATTTCAAAGCGGGTACTCAATTTTAGTAATAAAGCATAGGAACAGAGGTGATAACGAAAGTTTGTTCAAAAATAATCTCTTTGTTTTAAGACAAAGAGTTGATATTACCTTTAGACTACGTTAAGTATTAAGAATGTTATCTCCTCACAACATGAAGTGTAATATAATGAATATATCTTTAAACATATCTGTGATATCATTCCTACAAAATATATGGGAACCAAAATCACTGAAACTTGATTTCACAACACAAAGATACCGTGGTCGCTTTTAAACTTTGTAATAGTTGTGCAATGTGTGAATATTAAACAGGGCACAATAAAAACCAAACCCAGTATGAGTGGGTTTATAATGCCGATATATATTTATAACTAGGTACACCTTAAAAAAAGAGTGTGTATCATTAAATACCATCACATTTAATCGTCTTAAGGTGTCTTTTACCTCCATTATCCGTATCCTTTTAGATTCTTGATTTAGATTCTTGACCTTTTAGATTCTTGGCAGTATTTTAAGACAAATTATTATCTCGTTTGGACTAAGGGTATCGGTCACGTTTGCTGCAAATGACATCTAATTGTTTTGGAATCCTTTGTACAATATTCAATAAGTCTAAACTAAGATTTGGTTAATATGATTTTAGTCATTTTCAAATCAAGTAAAGGAGCCAGCCTCTCGGCAGTTTATATATTATACTTTAGCGAATATACACATTTATTCTACCAGCAGAAAACAAGACGTTCTTTGTTGTATTCGATTCTTTTAATGCCTTCTGAAATACCAATTTATATATTTTTTGATTCCATTCAAATTCTAATGCTACAATTACCAATACATATAGAAGTTACATAATGTATTTAATAAGGTCAGCTGCAAAAACACATCTGCGAAATATCGGAGAACATAACAAAGAGAAGTTTCTTGAGTAACTGGTACATAATATGCATTGACAGATTCTAATACGGATTACTACTTGACTTTGGTGACACGTAAAGGTGACTTACTCTCTGATTGGTAGATTGAAAAATGTTTTATCCATTGTTGTTATTACATCAAATATTTAATATATCAGGGTATAGCAAAAATTCTGCCACAGTGGTAGTAAAAAATATATTCCAACAATAAAAGAAGCTACATATTCTTCTGTACTGCGTAAAACAAATCTTTGAGTTTTATTATACTAATTAATTTATTTATATTAAAAAATCAAAACTTCAGACTTAACATAATTTAAGGTGAAAAATTCTAAATTATATAAATAGTGTCATTACTTATATATATATATATATATATATATATATATATATATATATATATGAACTACGATTTTTGATATGTTTATATTAAATATTTTTTAATATGTTTTCGGTACATATACATACATACATATAAGGTGTGAAATGACAATATTTCTGTTGATTCTATATAGTAGGAAATGGATATAGGTTTACATTATAATTAATAGTTCTTACGTTAAAATTCTTAAAAATTGTATTTTGTTTTGTGAATAAAAACATGCAAAACTTATGCTTTCTAACAATAATTGATGAACTACTTTGTCGAAATATTATTCTGTTAGGATTTTTGACGGTCAATGACTATAAGATATCCACAAAGTCTACTAAAATGAAACTGTAATAATACTTACTTTTGAAATATGTTTTATAATTCTTAACTTTTACAGTGATGACAGCTAGTGATTGTTTATTCAATTTGTTCTAAAATTAATTTTTAAAATTAAAATTACTCAACCAACTAGTAGCAGTGACCATGTATGCGTTGTTTGATATATGTATTAAAAAAGTTTTTGTAGGAACGGAAAACACATAATTGTACCCGTAGTATTTATAAAAGTCGTCATTATCAACTTCACTAGTTTAATATTAAATTCCTATATCATACTATTATTTTTTGTATCATTATTTTTTATATAAGCCTTCGAAATTATAACTGTATTATTACTTAGCTTACCTTTTTTGTGATGGAAATATTAATTTATTAATATGATTTCATTAACTGTAAAAATTAGTAAAAACTTTCTAAATTCTGTAACAATTTATTTAATCATCTTCGAGTCTATTTCAATAAAAAAAAGAATAAAAAATCAGAACAATATGGAATTATTTGTATTCTCGTTGATAAGTTTTGATATCATTATTCCCAAAAAGGATTGATGTCGGGCGGGCGGCCGGTCGTAAATACAATTAGCCAAAATTATTGACAACATGTAAGGCAGACCCTCGCTAAAGCGGTCAAATTGCCAGGTAGAAGATAGAAGAAGAAATTTGATATCATTTCAATTCAATGCGGTTTTTTTTACAGATAATTCTTCGCACGACATAATATCAACATAATATGTTTATGAATGAGAAACTGAAGGCTCTGTATTTTCATACAAGTTTGACAGTTTCACATTTATGTTATGAGCGAAAATACTCGAACTATACGTATTATATACCATATTGTTGAGGATCATCAATATTTCCCTAAATAGTAAATTTGGTTAGGTTTCAGAATAAGCTTTTGTATTTCTTTTACTTAATTTTTTACCCAACACCGAATTTTAAACTAGTTATCATTAATTTAATATAAGTAAATAAACTTCATACTTTGTTATTTATTCACTTGCAAAATTTAAATCTCAGTATATATTCATAGAAAACTTGATACACAGTAAGTAATAAAAGCAAAATTATTCAATAATGATATGTTTATGACAATTTCGAGTTTTTTGAACTGTTTTGTTTGAACAGAACTATTTCAATTTGTATTTCTTTAACCCTCTCATCCAATCAGTCAATCAACTTGATTGATTGGTTTCTACAGGTTTTTATTACGTGACGAATATTGGTTCAAGTAGGGGATAAAGTAAAAAAGACAAAGAAAGTTAATTAATAATTATTTTGGTTCAGGTTAGTTCAAGAATTATTATTTATGGTGACAAATATAAACAGCTTCTCATTAATCTTATATTTCCAGTTATAGCTTCGGCCTTAAAATAAATTTGTGAATTTGACAGGAATTAAAGAACATAAAATACGATGTTCAATAACATGAAGTACATTAAGTAATAATAAAAAATGTTCTAATAAAAAAGTTATATTACTTTAGGTCAAGTCAGAAATATAGAGCAATATACATACATATTTTTATAATAATATAAATAGTGAAAATGTTACAAATAATTGAAAAGTAATTTATTATTTATAGGAAGGTCATACATTTTTGTGATAACACACAAGTTATTAGGTAAAAATAATAATTTTAATAACGTTAATGGAACGTCGAATTGATTAACGATGAGATAAATAAACATGAAAAATATTTATTCTTATTTATTTTGATTGGTGAACAGAGGTATAACTACATATCTTTTTACTCGTATAATTATAATCGTGGATTTTGAATAGTAATAATATTATTTATGAGTAAACGTCCTCGCCATAAATATATATCTCCCTTGCTACAACATTTGAGCTCCAAGCTGAAATCTTGTGGTATTAAAATTCCTTTTTTGAATGTAAGTTTTATTTAATGAAGACATACATTTTTTATGATACCAAAATTATTGAATAAGTTTATTAATTATGATGTTAAATTTCAAAAGATGAAGAGAAGTCAAAAGTAACATCACACAATTTTCAGCCTCTGTTGAACAAAACAACATTGTATTTTGTAAGACTATCCTTATAATGTTTAAATCATTAATATATTTTATGACAATATTTTATATGTACTTTCATTGACATTCGATTTTTGATTAAAAATTGTTTTAAATTTATTGATATCTCTCATAATTTCTATAGAGAGTGAATACAAGAAATATAATTTTTGCTGACTTTATTATAAGCGTAAAAATAACTGCATATATTTATTGTAAATATTTAAAGAAGTCTTATTCTTTAATTTTATTTAAACTGAGACCCTTAGTTAAACAACAGTAAAAATTGTTTAAAGATAATCTCCATTGGAATAGGATAATATAGAACAGTCTTTCGTTAATATTTCCAGTTACAATGTCTAAAATTTGTAGTTTTAAAGAATATTATTAGTTTGACCGATATCAGTGTTGTTTTAGTCATTTGAAAACCAATTTCATTACAGTGTTTTTTTGTTATGCAGTGTTAAAGTATCAACTAATTCCAAAATTATGTAAGCAATTCTGTGGTATTGTTATTCGATAAGGTGCTTAACGCGTGCAGTGTCACCATCAAACAACAAGGAATGCGTTATTATTTTTTTTTCAACAAAATTTAGTTTATTTATACATTTTTATATTTATTTGTAAATAATTTTAATCAAAAAAGCGTAAATTATTGTTTTTTTTTACATAGATGGTCATATTAAAAAAGGTCATATTAAAAAAGTAATAACTTAAAGTTCCAAAAACATTCCACGATTAAAATATGTTAATTCAATGTTTTCGTGTAACACATACTGATCAAAACTTTAAAAAGCCTTTATAATCCAGTACTAAGATTTAAAAATACGTTTAGTAAATAACTATTTCAATAACGAATATTTTTTATGAAAGAAAAAAAATCAGTGGCCTATTATTTTGTGACTGCAACATTTAATTTTAACAACTTGGCAGCGTTGGTCACACTGTAACTTTTATGCACAATGGTCTTTATTTATTAAGTTGAAAAGTTATAACTAAAAATGGCGGCTACTGAACGTATGATACTATTATGTTCTATTAACGACGATTGATATCTGACGTAGTCTAACTTGTGATAAAATAAACGAAATGTTTTTTAATTTCTTTCATTTCAATAAATATTTAATAACCAATACAAGAATAACAAAATGGTTGTCTAAAATTTTATCATTATTTCTACGAATTATATCTTTTTAATATTCAATTTTTAAGTGTACTTAAAAGAATAGGAAAACAATTAAAATATATTTGATTGGAGACTAACCATAAATCTTTAAAAGATGAACATATCATGTTATTTTTAGCAGCGCTGAGTACCTCACATCTTTTGATAAAAGATCTCATAGCAATAAGCTATAATAAGCATCGTAACTATTACATATTATATAAAAAGTTTAAATGTAACGTTGACATAGCAATAAAATTAAATGATTAAGTTATTTAAATTTTTAAATAGGATATTGTACAGGAACTAGAAATTTCAGACCTTATAAGGTCAAACATATATCTTTTTTTTTGTATTTAGCCTTTTTATGTATTTAGAAATCCATTATATACAAAAATGACTTTTTTACACAAATAAAGGATCATTAAAACAGCTTGTATTTATCTGGTCTATAAATTACTTGAAATTTAACTAACATCTCACAAATGCCTGCCCTTACACAAAATTTGTGGTTATTATATAACTGTTGAAGAAACTTGAGAGAAATGTTGAAAGTACAAAAGTCTGAAATATTGAATAAACACATAACCTAATATGAAATCTATTTTCCAATGCAAGTAAATATTTCACAACCTCTTCCATTATCAAATAAGTAATCGAATTATTGGAAAAATATTCTATAAATTCAGTTTGAACAAAGCCATAGCTTAAAATAAAAAGTTAAAAGTAACTAATATAGTAAAAGCTGTATAAAAGCTATTAGTTTCATTTTTCAGTTGAAGTTTATTCTGACAAGTAAAGATTACTATTTGTTGAAGCATTTCTTGAATTATATGGCTATGGATATATAGGAGCCATGTTTGACCAATTATAACGATTTTTTTAACAATGAAATATTGATCTCTGTAATTCTAACAGACACATCAAAAGTATCCACTGATTACGTTGTCATTGATCTCGCTCCCATTATTGCTCCGTCGCTGGTCTAAAATATTTTTCTCTCTATTTTAACCGTCATCACCGATATGAAATTCATTTTAATTCTTAGATGCCAGTATGAGAAAAATTTGTCTTTTAGAACGATGGATGTCAATGGTTAGTGTGCTAACTATTACTATTAGTAACGTGTTGACCAAAAGATGTTAAATTTATCTTCTACTATAATTGCTTTGGCATAAAAACAAAACTTACTAAGAATTAAAGTCACGGTAAGCATAAAAGTGGTTAATTCTTGTTATTTTTAAAAATACACGACGTCAGTTCGAAAGAATATTTTTACTCATGGATTTACAATAAGCACTTACTAAAAATAGTTTTTCGCTGTCTTATTTCGAAAAGACTATTAAGTTTAAACGTTTGGGGAAACGATTAATATAGAACGAAAACTAAATAGGTAAGCAAATGATATAATTTATCCTAACAACCCCGTCATAGTGCGCTAAAGTTTTAAGGTCGGCTCTAAATTTTAAGTTATTTTTTCTATCCTTAGAATTTGTTTTAAATGTTTTCCTCCGATATTGGAACAACTATAGTTCGTGGGACAATAATATAATTCGTTTTTTTATAACTGAAACGCCCAACAAGATACATACATGTGATTGGAGCAGTTATCTAAAAAGATATCCAATCATTGTCTTTGGAGATTTAATAATGTAATGTTAAATAAAAGAATATATTAAATTTGGTTGTCATAAAGCATTACTTAGAAACCTGTTTGTTATGCCATAAAGAGAGAATACATAAACACGTATCCTTTACGTAAAAGCATTTATCAAGTTATACTATTATTATTAATTGTATAATTATAATAATTCATACATTAGTTTTAATAACTATATTATACAGGGTGAATGGTGAATTACTATCAATATTTAAGGAGCATACTCGGTACATGATTCTCATTCGAATTATGTAAAAAAAATAGGTACTTAATTTTTGACCAAATTTCCGTATAAATAAATAAAGTGTGTACACGTTCCAAGTGTTCCTAGTGTGGACGCGCGCGGCGGCGTGCTGATACAACAACACGCCGCCGCGCGCGTATGTGTGGGTGTGTAGTGTAGAGTAATCTGTAGGGTGTTCATACGATGCGTAATTAATTACACAACTTTTGGTTAACTTTACTTAGAAGTTTATTAATATTTATGTTATATTAATTTTTATTTCGTCATATATGATCGTCAAATATCACGTCCTCAAATATCGATAGTAATTCACCAGTCACCCTGTATATATTGTGTTCTGTAACCATATTAATTAATGTTCTGTTTCCGTACATTCTAAAATATTGACAAAGACTGTTCTTTTAGCCGGGAGGCAAAGTCCTATAAATGAAAATAAGTACGATGTTACGGTTCATATTGAAACAAAGTTTTGTATTTTTAATGATAACAGGTTTTTATTAAATCTAATTCCGTATATTAAAATAGGAATAGCTCTTTTTAAACAATGTGTAGAATTTTCCTTGTGGAGTAACTAGTTCTTATTTATATCCTCTTATATACTCGGTATATGTGTCAAAAAACTTTCATAAACAGATGCCTTATTATTGCCGTGATTAAAGTACTAATTGTTTTTTAAAATATTGTATTTTGGCAATTTTGAGTATTTATTAATAACACAGACGAAAGGTCAAACGAGTCAAACGAAGCGTGAGTGATTAGCGTGAAAAGTGAGAGATGTTTTCTTATCCCTTATTCAGTTTATTATAGTTCTACTCTGGGACTACTAGGGAAATTCTTTTTTTCTGTAAATTTGTTTCTAGTAAACTTTGACACAACATTTAAGTGTTAAAGTATGTACTAATATTCTTGTTTAGTTTTGTCATCTCGATTCAGATAATTCAGATAATATATTTGTAGGTGTATTATACATAGGTAAATACATTGTCCTCTTAAATTTTTACATAGGTAAATACATTGTCCTCTTAAATTTTTCCTCTTAATTTTTTTTTTTTTTTGTAATAAATGTTTCTTATATCAGTAATCTTAATAATTAATGTATTCTAAACACCCATACAATAACGAAACAGTCATGGTGAGATGTGTTTATGATCTTTATCTCAAAATTGTAGGACGTTGAATAAATACAGAAGCACTTTGGTTAGATAATATTAATTTAATTTTAAATATATTTTATAAATAAACTTTTTAAGTAATAAGAATAAGGTTATACTAGTTAATCATTTAACATAGAGTTTTATCATATGTAGTATAGATAAGAATAATTTTAATGAAGCACCCCTCCTCATTTTAAAGATTGTCATAAGTTTATTTAACTTTGTAATTTGACACAGCTGTTAATTCTCACTAGTCAAACATAAAGCCTTATCGATGAGGATGAGTATAAAATATCAATTTGTTTGAAGAGCGAAGGCATCTGTCATGAACATTTGTCAATAATGATAAACCACGTCTGAAATATCAGGTGTACAGGTATTAAATGAAATTGAATTTAGGTGACGAGGTACATTAAGATTTCTGCGGTTCTGAATTGATAGCCAATGTAGTTGATGTCTGTAGCTAGAGACAAGATCTAATCTGCATCTCGAATATAAATCTGATATAAGAGCTGAGCAAACGATAGGGTTTATGGAGTGAAATTTAATTTCAAAGAGAAAAATAAACACCGGCACAGTCAATTGTAGAACGAACAAAGGAATTTATAAATATGTTTCGATTTAAATATCATTCAATTGGACATCCTAGATAAAGGAATTGTTTTTGTAAATTCCTAAATCTTTAACATGAGTTTAGTAGTAATAGTTTATTAGCCCAGAGCACGTTTTTGAATCACGTTTGGTAAGATGTTATATAAATTTTTGTCAATTGTAGGAAACTGTGACAATAACATTATCAAGCCTTTGAGCAATCCAATGGCCGTGCTAAACGTATTGACATCACAATGCTCATATAACTGCAGGTCACCAGATAGATGGTAATGACACCGGACTGGTGGCGATAATAAAAATGGAACACTACAATAATTTAATAATATTCAGTCAATGATAAATTTATAGATTCAACTTTAAAATAATAATATTAAAAACAGTTTCTTGAACCAGAGTCTAATTGTATAGGATGTAAATTAATTTGTTAATATTATTCTGATATTCAAAATACACTTTATTTACAGTAATAATATCAAATTTTTAAAATCCCGAAACTCAAAGAGGAAGTGCATTTTTTTTGCAAAGTGAAGGCTTTTTGAGATTTTTCATTAATTGGCCACAATTCAGCGCATAGCGGGGTCTTAACCGGGTTAAGGTAAATTATTACAAAAGAAGACAATCAACGTTCAGAAGCATGCAAAGAGATTTGCTTAAATATATGATCGAATTTAATAAATTTAAATACAAAGCATTACCACACAGGTCTTTATTTAAAGAAGTAATTTTCTATAACTCATAAATAAACTCGCTTATTTACAATTTAGTGATTGGCTTTCAAAAACGAATGAAACTAAAATCGTAATATTTTTTTAAGATGTTATGAAGGCTAATAATTAATATTTTCATAATCAATTAACTTTAAGTTTTCTTGAAATATTGTCAGTACTATTTAAAACTTGCATAGATTTTTATGCACCTACACACAAATCTTGCATACAAGACTATTTTTGACAGGTTTATTTTTATGGCGAAAAGACAGAGAGTAGGAGTGTTTACGGTCACATTGGCTGACAAGATCCTATGTACCAAATAATGGCAGTTGTACCAAATCATTAACCGAATTGAATTATTATTATCGTCGAGCCGTATTAAGTGATGTGTCATTTAAAGTAAGTTAATAAAATATAAACTGTAGATTTATCTCTTTTATGATTAGGGTCTGGGTACTTATTAAAGTGAATGAGGTGCTCGGTACTGTGGAGGTGAAGATATTAAAATTGCATTTTTGGACTCTTTCTAGACACATATTTTTCTTGGCGTATCCTGTCTGAGGAATTTTTAATTTTATCCATCATATATATTTTTAATTTAACGTTCATTAGACTTTTACGGTAATATACATTCTTTCATAGCTTCTTTTTAAATAAAAGGACATATTAAGTAGTTAAACAATAAAAGAAACTCATGGACAAATACATTAATCCTTTAAACATTCAAATACTTCTAATGAGAAATATATATTTTTGGATTCAGTTAATGTATAAGATACTCCATTAACGCATAATAATGAACCTTCATGTACTTGAATGGTTTTAATTAAAAAGCACAACGGAAAGATAATTAAAATGGTAGTTAATACAGCCTTTTGACTTCGCGAACCTAAGTTTCACGTTTACCCGCTACTGCGTTAGATGTTAATAATTAGATCCGAATAGCGAACTTAAGGCCTCGGCCTCGAATTTTGCGGGCAGCGGAGCGGCAGCGGGAGCGGCAGGATCTTACGCGTATAATCAAATGGACCGACCCTCGAATACAGCGGTGCCCGCTGCCCGCTAGTTTGGAGAACAGTATGCGTTTCCGTGCCGCCGCCGCCGCCGCTCCGCTGCCCGCAAAATTAAAGGCCGAGGCCTAAAACATTCCATCTTGCGCTCCGATACCGAATACTCTTATTATCATATTTCGTGTGTATTATTAGATTTTCTACTTCCGAACCGTATGAACTTTAACCTTTCTGTGTCAGTCTTGTAACTTTCTTCTGTGTGCATTATAACAATATAATTACATTCCAAGTGTCGTGGACTTTTATTAAACCAACGTTACGGACATTAACATCTCCATAAAGTGATAATAAAATAGTAACGATAATACTTAAAAATAAATAAAAGACTAAAAATACATTCTTTACTTTGCCATTAATATGAATTAATAAGTTTTTGCCGCGACTTCGTCCGCATGGAATAGTGACTTCCGGCTGATTTTTGGTTCCTCCCACATAGTTCCCGTTCTTGCGAGGTTTTCGGAATGGTCGAGTTCCCGTAGAATTTTCAGGATAAAAGCATTTTTTTTTATTATTCACAATGAAATATTCTTAACTAACAACATATTTATTTGTTTATTTGAATAAAGATTAATATTATTATGTTGATACAACTTAAACAAATTGGGTTTTTGAAAAAAAAAAAGTATTGATTTTTTTTATGTATTTTAAAACTTTATTATTAATTATATTGGATTTTTAATGCAAAAAACTTGAAATAATTTTTTTTAATTAATTATAAACAATTAAAAATTGATAAAATTCAAAAATATATTACGTGACTGTAAACGCGCCATGATTGGTCAGCATACTTGTGACGTCATAATGTTAAAGCAATTTCATAATAGTACAGTGTTTATGGCTATTATCTTTAACTTGATAAAAATATCTCAAATTTATTAGTGAAAAACGATTTGAAAAGTTTATTTCAACTATGAGTGATAAAGGATTTATAAAAGCAAAATCGGATAATATTCCTGATGTTGATATATTTATAACTAATTTTTTTTTAAATGACGTTCGGTTTAATTCTGCTGAAGTTCGAGGTGATAAGGCATCAAGGTAAGTCTGTTAAAAAATACTATTCTAAATGAAAATAAGTATTTATTCTCTATTAAATATAATTAATAATTATTTCATTAAATCATTATTAATAAAATGTTATTATAACATTATAAAAAACCAAAATAACATATACTTTAAAAATTTAAATGTAGTCTGATACAGAACCTAGAATGTTATAAAATTATGAAAATATCTATTAATTGAAGTCCAATTATTAGACAAACATACATATAGATTTACTATTTAATCGCTTTGAATTATCAATTAAAAAATTTTAATGCTACGATTCTAAAGGTTATGATTTTGAGCCCAGGTAAAAAAATTAATTATTGAACTATACTTATTCGATTTATACACTTAGATAAATAATAATTAATAACAATACTATTATGAATACTTACAACGAAATGATCTTCACAACAAAAAAAAATGATTTTGTTTTTGAATAATCTCGATGCACTGCTTGAAACCATTTCTTTCGACGTTTTTCGTCTTGTGGAACATTTAAAAACATTTTTTCAGGAGTTGTTTTTGTAGTCTTTGTACATAATGGTACAAAACTTTTGATTATTTAACAATGCCAACAGAATTTACTAGATAAAAACTCAAAACACTGTACTAATTATTATATCCCTGTATGCTACAATGAGCAAAAACTAACATTGTGACGTCACACGCGCTCGGGTTTATTCGCGAGCTGTCGGCGGGTCTTCGGTACTGAATTTAAAATTTAATTTTTATTTTGATATAACTTTTTAATTATTGCAAAAAAAAAATAAAATAAAAATAGTTTTGTTATAAAACTTATATATGATCTTTCCATTTATCACAAAAAAAAAAATATATTCAAAAACCCAATTGTTTCGACCAAATTAGGTACCATAAAAACGGTTTTTGTGAGTTAATCTTAAAAGATAGACATATACTGTCGGGGACTGTTTTTTAGATCATTAAAAGAGCTATTATTCTTTAATACATATTTTTTGTATATCTTGAACCGTTTTCACGGCGCACGCAACGGCAGGCTTCAAAGATGAAATAATTTCTCCCGTTTTTTACACATTAACCAGTATATCTTTGCTCCTACTGGTCGTAGCGTGATGTTATATAGCCCACAGCCTTCCTCGATAACTGAACTATCCAACATAAAAAGAATTATTCAATTCGAACCAGTAGTTTCGTAGATTAGCGCTTTCAAACAAACAAACAAACAAACTCTTCAGCTTTATAATATTAGTATAGATATGAGAATGTTTCTGTATATACATAGTTATGTATGTATACAACTGTATATATATTGTATAACTGTATACAATATATACAGTTGTATGTATTATATATCGATTGTTTGTCTTATCGGTAAGATACTAACAATAGTCACTTTAAAATTTTCTATTTTCAATACCTTTAATTCAACATTTATCTATCATAATTCATAAATTGATTATATATTGCTCTATAATTAATATGTAAGCAATATAGGGCATAAGTAAATATATATCATTATTATATACTTAAGTAACTTCAAGATAAATAAATTCCATGATTATATTGTAGATCTTTATTTCAATAGGTTTTATAAACATTGATAATGTTTACAGGGAAATTAATTAAATGTGAGTGTTTGTCTTCGGAGTTTTATCTTTGAGTCTTCTATTTTTTGCCAGATTATAATTTTAAACTATCTTTAAACATATATTCGTAATACGAGTATAAAGGCTCAGATATCACATGAACTAAAAAGCATATGTTATCTTAAACTGAGAGAAGTTTGAAATAGAGTAATATTCTGAGTTCAAAATTCATTCTGTGGTTTTAGACAAATACACAGAAACTTTTCAAACTATCTAAAGCATACTTCAAATTTAATGCTTATATTTGGATAAACGTTTCCGTTTATTTTATCAAATAGCTACTTATCACTAATTACAATAAGATTTTTTTGCGTCAAAACTCAGCATTTGAACTAGAGATAAGTCTCTAATGTGTGTCCTGCAGGTGCTGGTGTCCATCCAGTCGCTCATCCTGGTGCAGTCCTGGTGCCGGAGCCGTACTTCAAGGAGCCGGGCTACGAGCGAAGTCGCAGCACACGAGTAGGCAACAGCGCCAGCCTCGAGTACAACTCCAACATATACCAGGCGTGCCTACCAGGTAAGGATAACTACTGTTAATAGTAAAGATTACAAGCTAAAGCTTGTAATCTTTACGTTTAGTTTCCATGGACTATTATTTTTATGTGTTTGAATTATTACTTATGAAAAGTATTGTACTAAACTAAATATTGTACTTATGAAAAATACGGAGACAATAAATGATAATAATAATATTGAAAAAGGTTTTCTGTCGTTACTTTTCATAACTGTTATTAAAAAAACACTACAGATTAAAAGTTAATGTCAAAATAACTTGTTATCTCTTAATGACGAAATTTTTTAACAAATATTATATAACACTAAAAGCTGCAGCTAAGTAAGTATTAGCAATAAATTTTGCATTAAATATTGTTTCGGAATCCCAATTAATATTGGTAAAATTTTCTGTACACTTGAAGAATCTTTGTACGTTTAATTAAATTTATAACAATATTATTTTATAATTTCGTTAGAGGAACTTCCTAGTCGTAAAGATCGTGAGAACAGACGGTCTTCAAACTATAAAGTTACTAGACTACTCGCGACCTTTTAATGCTCAATAAAAAGAAATGTTAGTTATCTTTGATCTTAGAACGACCCATAGTTTAGAAAACTAATCCACTTAGTCCTTTTTAGTGTATCCTTATACATAAAATATCCTGTAACAAATTCCCTTCTTATGTATTTTTGTATGTATATTGAAATTTATTTAAAAGATGCATATAAAAACCATATGTTCGATGTAAATGAAAGAAAAATCTTAATAATCAATTATTATACTAAAAAAAAACTTATATAAACATATAATATAAAATATTGTTCCTTGTTTATGTAATTTCTATTGAAGTTTTTTATGATGAAAAGAGTGTTACATACTGTATACCTGAACGAAATAGTTTTATTTAAATACGTTTCTTTTCGTTGAAGTTGGTTCTTTTTTTATCACTAATTGTCTAGTGTATAGTAAATTATTATCATTGTCTCAATCTATTGTAACATATCTGAATATTCTTCGGGTTTTCACTTCTAATTGACTTTCATATCTTGAGTCAATATCACTTTAATACCCTTACATAATTTCACATTATTATAAGTATCAATGAGTCAAAAAGACAAAAGTATTTTGAGTCTTGACCTCTTCTGTGTTTAAAATCTTTGTAAAATAAACCATGTGAGATAGGAAATGAAGATTTGTTTAAATATATTTCAGACTTCAAATATGAAATGGCTATTTTTACCTACTATTACAAAAGGGGTTCACAAACTAATGTTAATGATGTACTAAATAGATTTAGACATACTTCTTACAAGAATTGTATAAACATTTAACTATTTCAATTAATCTATTAAAATGAAACGACTATATAAGGATTAAGAGATTCTTTCTATATTGAACAAAATAAATATAATGGAGAACTGTGTGATTTGTATGAAAATTAAAAGAATTATGTATATACTTAAAAACTATCAGTAACCAACTAAGTCTAATTTCCTATTTAAATCAATTAGGTTTTTTATATATAAATATTTTTATGCATTTATTTAGAAATATACTTAATTATTGTTAACTATTCATTTCATAAGAGAAGGATTACAATTTTTGTGTGTGATAAAAAAATGTAGAACATATTTATCGGATATCGTATCTTCATATATGTTTGATACGCAGCAAGATTCCCATAATAAACTAACATAAATCACAGAAATAAAATATATACATATGTATATATCTCTTATGATTAATGAAAGGTTAGCGGAGGATTCCAACTGCCGTTAAATTAAATGAATATCGGTTGTTATAATTAATCATTCACAGAAACGGTCTGCAGCGTTCAGATAAAGTAGAAAGTAACATAAATAATTTTTTCATACAATTAATAAGTCTGAAAATTACAACATTAATGTTGTTATAATATGCATATTTTAAATTTTATTTATTGTGTATTCATTGAGATATATGAATAATAAAATATATTTAGATTGAATTTTTGTTTTGCTATATTTTAACACTGTTTTCTCTATTATCAATAATTATATTTTTTCAAAATAGGAATAGTGTTAAGAACTTTATTTCTTTCATAATAATCAATCTTGACTTCACTTATTTATTGAAAAGATTATTGTATAACATACCTGAATGCCATATGTACAGTTTTAAACTTCGATCAAAGTAAAGTGTGCGTATTTTATCGTAAAACTATCCAACCGATAAATTATTTAAACTGTTTATTAAGAGCTCTAGGAAAATTATGCAAGCTTTTTTGAAATAGTATTTAAAATAACAAATTGTTACTGGAAAAATTAGTTAACACTCACAATACGTGCTAACCCGAAGCCGTGGTAAATAAAGAAATAATCATTTTATCATTAAATGACTATAATAGACTATATAATAAAAATAAAACTACAGTATATCCAATAACTGGAAAAAATATAAACGTACAAATATTTTAAGATATATAACAAGATCCATTTTTTTTGAACATTACAAAAATTTGCTAAGAAACTTATCGTGATTTTTTTTTTATCGTGATTTAGAATAACACACGCCAGAACAACTTTCTCATATTAGTGTCATTTAACCTACCATGAATAAACAAAATCGATACATCTTTAGAATATAATTATTAGAGAAGTAAGAATTATGTGCTACCAATTTTTGACGAATTATAAGTATAATTTAATAATAAAATATGTATTAATTAATATACAACCTTTCGGTAATACATATGTGAATATAACACTAATTATATGTATAACATTAAAGACTTTTTTACTTCTTAGTTTTTGTAAAGTCGCATTAATTAAAATCTTGTTGTCATTTTCATCTCGTATGCCCGTGATCACGGTTGCTGCAAAGTAACCGAAACGTCGGGAGTATGTAGTTAAAATAATCGAAATTGCGTGGTAAATCCAAAAATATTAGTTTTTCTTAATCTATGCAAACCCGTAATACTAATGAAAGTTTTTTAGATTTCATTAAGTGAATGCATCATCATAATGACCACAAACCCAATCGCACGAAATAAGTAATTGAAATTTTTTTATTGATTTCATTTAAATGAATAGTCGCGAAAGCATAAGATCTTATTATATGAACCAGTACGGACTGGAAATCGCCAATTAAAAAATGTTAACGCCGTAATAGAACTTACAAATAATCTATACTTTTAACTGAAATGTTGAATATATTTTATCCTACGATATATACAAAATGATAGTCAATGAAACGAAAAGTGTTCTACAGCTGCCAAGTAAAAAGTACAATTTAGCAACTTTTTGCGTATCTAGGTAATGGAATATGACAATTATTTTTGAATAGTTGATATGATTAATTGAATAAAATATTGAGAAACAGTAAGACCTAAATATAAATAAGAATGCATATAAAATTAATAAATAGTAAGATAAATATATTTTAATTACATATTTCTTTAAACAATAGTCAAGTAAATTGAATACCAAAAAATAAAATAAGCCATTGTAAATAAATTACTTCCCAGAACTATGAGCGAAGATAATTACAGTTATAAAATATTTTTCTATGTTTAGTAAAAAAAATATTATTAGTAATATTTGTTCCAATACGATTTTAATATGTACTTATGTATTAAAAAAAGAATGAAGGCAGAATGGTAGAGTGTACTATGTGGTCATGATTTCCTAATGCGTTATAGGCCACATTGAGATAATTTCTTACTTAATCTTATTTTTGAGATATCATCTAAGCAATCTCTATTCCTAATATGTATTTATCGAGCTACTCATAAAATAAACCTCACAAACTGATGTCCGTAACTGCCTTTATCAAGACAATTGTATTCCCTAATTCCTTGTTTGTTAGGATGCTAAGGAAGAATATTAAATGAAATTAACGATTTTATCGCCTTGAAACTTATGAGCATATGAACCGACTTGTGAACATTTTGAACATATAATTTGATACTTATCTTAGCTGAAAATGTTCCGTACGTTAAAACAAAATGAAATTTTCATAAAGAAAAATTGTATGTAGTAGTAGATTACTGAATTTATTTACAGTTTAAAATATCTCGCAAATTACGTAATTGTTATTAATATTATCGGTAATATAAAAGATTTTTTTCAACAATTTAACCATTTACCATCAGTGCGTGCATTAAGTATAATTAACAAGAGCGCGTCGTGTGCGATCTGATTCCTATCAATTCATCTGTAAAGACTTTTAGTAGTTTAACTATTAATTTTATTAATTAATTAAGAACTTAAAAAATAGACGACAACAATAATTATAGTTCAAACAGAAATTAAACTATATTTCTATATATTATTATTATTATTCTATGGAACATATTGAGTATAAGTTAATGTCCCACACTCAATAAGACCTGTTAGTTTTATAAGAATATTACGGACATAGGTTATAAAGTGTACAGAAGTCGACTGTTGTCGTTTAAGCTTCCATATTTTTTTATAGTAGTAGCAGTCTTTCTCTATAAGAATATCGGTAGAAACTTTCAATGAAGTGAGTACATAAATATCTTATACACACATTAAACGAATACTTCAATCTATGTAAACAAAGACCATTGTACGTTAGTGTCAGAAAAATAATTTTTATAGCCAAATAAACTTACTATATATAGCCAACGGTGCCAACTAGTTAAAAATAAATATTATGGGAACTGAATAATGGAACTGAGAACATTAAGACATTAAGAAAATTTTGCATTTATTTTTAACTTCCACGAGAGGTGTTATTAAACTCACTAGCGAATTAATCTAGTTTTAACATTTACTCTTTAGCATGATGAGATGTCTCTGAAATATCTATTGAAAGTGTTTACTTTATAGAATATACTTAAAATTTTATTATATTTAGATACACAAAATATTAACTTTTACAGATCTTATACATAAGGGGATCTAAGACTTTTGCGAGTACTCATTTAAATGAAACTAATATTTTTCGGATAACTATACGCATTTTATTATTGTAAAAACTGCATAACTTCTGACGTTTCGCTTAATTTTCAGCTACCTTGATCGCGAAAAATTAATTTAATTTAAAGGTCTTATAAAATAGACCAAGCTGTAGAGCCAATAAATCACATGTAATATTAAAAACGTACTACATATATGTGCAAAAGTATTAATTATACATATTTACGGTTTTGGTATTCCAAGGATGAGTGGTTTCAGATATTATAATACTTTTTTTTTGTCAAAACTGCTAATTCGTATTTTAAACAGATGTCATTCCTAGCTAATTATGAGGTCTATCAATACATTTTTTAAATAAAAACAGTTCTAAATTGTTCCTTATTACTGTACCACTTTTAGTTAAAATAATAAAAATAATCAAAGTTGGGCTATAAAAATGTATAGTCTTTATAAACTTCTACCTTAATTTAACAGGATAGAGAGAAGTTGAAATAAATAAATAAACCACTTACTTCATTGCCCACATTGCCTACATTTTAGGTTCAGTTTTTTTTTCCTGCCCTGATCCCACTTCATGTAGGGTCGGCACAACATATTTTTCTCTTCCACAGAACATGTTGTAAATAGTTTTGGCTTATTGTTTTTACGACCGGCCGCCTGCCTGACATCAACCCGCTTAGGAAATGCATTAATCAGTGATGTCTAAATACTCTTAGAAAGTACATATAAATCGGAAAAATCACCTTGGTCCTTGTCGGGGTCAGGATCGAACCCGCGCCCTCGTGCATGAGAGGCGGGGCGGGTCTTTTAGCCACTAGGCCACCACTGACTTTAGGTTCAGTTTACCATTTTTTTAAAATATTTTTTAATATTATTTACACTCAACTTATAAATGTGGGCAAAGATAGATATAAATTTAATGAAAGATATAAAAGTTTATTTTGACATATGTTCTATAAAAAATTACAAACTAAAATCTATACCCAAGCCTACATATGACACGAGGACAGGATAGTAATAAAATAGTATTTCTCTTCTAGAATCTGGAGCCATATCCAGGTAATGATGTTACGAACACAATAAATCTCTAACTTTATGAAAATCGATATAAAGGTGTTAAACATGTTTAGTTAAAACCTCAAGTTTAGTTTCTTTATTTGGTTCCATATAAATATATTTGTTATTTAGTTTATCTATCATCCTATACTATTTATTATTTTAATTATAAAAATACCTACCATTTATTAAAGTATTATAAAGCAAACTTCATAGAATCATTAAAGAGGACAGTATGAAGTAAAATTATTTCTTCATTTCATTATTTCCATAAAACTGATAAATATATTCACATTTTATCTTGTTTATTTCGTATTGCAAAATTAATTAAATTGGATTCTGATAATGTGTAATTGGGATCTTGATGATGGAATGTAATATAAATAAATGACAACATTTTTCTGCTGAACCCCTATCTCTCGGAGTTTAAATTGCATTTTAACTGATATCCCATTGTCTTCGTAGTCCCTATTACAAACGTCATTTTGTTGCAAGGTTGCATTTACGATCTATCGATTCAAAACAAAATTCAATATAAGCGAAAAAGTCGTTTAAATGGCTGCAAAAATAAATTGAAAAGTTCCGGAAGAAAACTTAGAGTACGTTACTAAGATCCAAGAGTGTCTTACTGTAGAACGTGTGTTCACAGCCGTATATCTTGTGGATATCTTGACTGTGGAGTCTAGCCTTTGTTCTGCTTAACTTCTACATGACTGTATGATACACAGAATCACAAAATTTATCTCTGACTGCAATTAAAAAAGAAACTGCTTAAAATGTGTATGTTGCGTATTATTACGATTCGATATTATGCAGTATATATTATTTAATTGTTTGTATACAACTTGAATCTTTTACTTTCTTGAACCGTTTGCTTACTCATTTTTCTGCTTAGAGCTTCTAGCTTCCTTTACAAACTTATTCTTTATATTTGTGGAGATATTAAAAATTCATTCCTTTTTTAAGAAGAGTGACCTCAACATTATTGATGTCACAATTGCCTTTGACCTTAATTGTAGCCAGACTCTCAGGTTACTGAAGGTAACCTCGTAAACGGTTTGACGAAACCCTTATTTCTAGAGGTCTGATCGCTGCAACGCCACTATAGGAAAATCGCATATGTTTCGTCTCGGAACTTCGTATCTCAGTTATTTCAAAACTAAATTATCTGTAATTTTATGCATATATACGTGAAAGTATAAGGTTTAATATAATAAATAATAATTTTTAATATTATGTTTATTAACTTATTTAAAAAATAAATATAAATATATTTAAACATGCACCGTGTCAGATAAGGCGCAACGTTTTATCTCCTCGTGTAAACTAATGTATAAAGATTGTAATACAACAAATATTTCGAGAGCGGTAAAGAGCGGTACTGGGTTAAGTCTCGTTAAAAAAAGTAACCCGAAAACTATACCATCTTCAACTATATTGGTCAATTTTAATAAATTAATTTATTATACATATAAGTATATATTTATTATATATATATATATATATATATATATATATATATATATATATATATATATATATATATATATATTAAGCGACGTTTTAAAGAGATTATAAGAATTTAAAAAATGTGTAATACTTATACATTTATATCAAACACATTCGAGTAATATGGCGTTGAGTTGTAGTATTGTGTCAAAATCACACCGTTTCACATGAGTTAGCTTTGATGCCTTTTTATATGCATTATGATTTGCAAAAAATAATTAAAAATATATAGAAAAGAAAGCTTATTTATAAGACTAAATTAATTAATTACTTTTACCCCATACCAATAATAAGTGAAAATCAAATACGATAATAGTAAAGTGTAGCTATTTACAAATTCTTTAGTTATATGACGATGTCGAATACCCATATGTCTAAACAATATATACGGAAGTCCAATATCTAAATTCGGATGTCCAAATATTAAAACTAATTTTATTGTAAAAAAATATAAATTTATGTTATCAAAACTATTCCCTCATTCCGATGTAGGAACGAAGTGATCTGTTATAAGTTTTTTTGGGATACTAGTGTTATACTATGTGGTGTCCCGAAAAGATCGTTAAGTTGTAGTGACATATGTACATATATATGTAACTATCGTACCTTTTTCGATACGGTATTTTAAGAACTAGAACATATTTTTTAAACTTATTTATGATTTATATCATGTTTATTGTCTTAAATGCAAATGACTCTAACATCGTTTTGACACATATTTTAATGCTATCATAAAATACGACTAACATTTTAGAGAATTTTGAAAGTGTAAAAGTTGTATCAAACTTTGTATGGTTGCTAATGTACATTACATGTTATTTAAAGATTGCAGAAACTTAACGTCTTATAAACAGAACTCTCAAGTAAACTCCCAAGTCTTACGCGATGACTTAATTGAAAAATAAAATTAATCAGTTCTATTTATAGCTAAATATAACAGCGTGATATCGTTATATAAAGTAGTTAATAGAGTAAAACGTGTGTTGTATATTAGGAATTGAAAATTATTTTCTTTAATACATTTTTTAAAATAATAAAATACGCGTAGTAATCCGAATAATATTAGTTTAATTTAAACTTATAACCCATACCTACAACTACATGATAGTCCCAATATGGGGAGGATTGTGCAATAACAGATATAACAATAAGAAATCTTTGGTTGATACATAATATTTTTCATACAACGGTGCATATACGAGTAAGGCGATGTTCGTGATATTTTCAATAAATTTTGTACTTACGTTACAAACTAGGTAACTCGTTTCTAAGCAAGTGTATCAATAGAAATTTATTAGATGAAATTAAAATAAAGTTTAATTAACTTTATCCTCGTTTTCATAAAAGAAACAAGCTGCATAGTCACTCTGTATGTGTTAAATTATTGGAAAGGCCTATACTTACAAAAAAAATATTCAAATAAATATAAAAAACAGCCATAACTAAAGCAAAATAAAAGCAGCATCAGTAACTCTATAAAATCACTTAGGACTTATATATATTGACAATTATAAAAAAAGTTATGCTAAAATTATACAACAAAAGTCTTAAATCCAAACTTAAATTTATACTTTTTTAGTACATACACAATAGTATTACAAGATAACGAATTCTCTATAAACTAAAGCTTTCATTGTTAAGTTTCTAATTAATTATTAATTCTATAATAATGCTCTTTTAAGCTAAAATTAATTTTACTCTTCAAACAAAATGCATTTTAATTCAAGGGATGTTCTTTGTAAATTCATTAAGACTTACTAAGTACCAAGTATTAAATTATTGTATTCAAAAACTTAGTCGTCTCTAATATTTACTAAAAGATAAATAAATGCATAACACAAAGTAATATTAAAAGCTGAATAATTATTATTTTGAGGTCGATGAAAATATATTTAACTAAGCGAATTATTTAAGACAGTAAGTTTATTTTAAAAACTGTAGTGATGTCTCAAATTAAAACACGTTTGTGCATAATTATATAAGTAACTTGTCAATGTGACTTTAAATTTTCTGATTTTTTCTCCGGAATTGTTGTATTGTTCAGCAAGCTTTAAGGTATAATTTTATTAATATATTTATATACATATGAAAACCATATACATAGCTTTAGGAAACTTTTTCCACGGTCTCTTATTATTCTTATATAAATATGCAGTTTTGATGCCATTTTTACTTTTATTAATAAAATCAAGAATTTCGGATATACTACGTTTTTTTATATTGAAACAACATATGTAGTCGAAAAGTTTCGAGACGAAATGAAAATTTTCGTCTTAAAATTTTACTTTTATTTAAATGAATACTCGTGAAAATCTTGGATATCATTTTATTCAATCTTATTTCACAAAATCTTGATGACAATTCTTGATAATTTATAGTTTTAGGAACATTATGCAAAAAATACTATAAAAGAATACATCGCTATGCAACTATAACGTTGACTATTCGATTTTACTATTAAAAAACGGCTCAAACTGTTTTTAATAAGGCTTTTTATAGCACAACTTTAGGAGACATCATTTGTATCTAATGGTAAACAAAATCAATATGTATATTGCTTATGGGATCGTACTGATGAAATAAAAGTTCAAGTATCATTTAAAAAAAATATATATTTTTTTAATTTTTATTAAAATGAAACAATATATTAACAAAGTACCCTGAAATATATTTTAATTTTAACCATTCATTTGTTCATCTAATATCATTTGGAATATTAATAAAACTCTGAATTTAAAAGTAACGGAATAACAAGTGTTTGTTTCAGAACATCTTTAATAAATACTTTATTAAATAATTCTCTATAGTTATAATACCGTTCTTTTGCTTGACTAGGGAGATTATTTTAATCCACTAAATACATATAACTTCTTTTTAGCAGTAAAATAAAATAAATTATGGTAGTAAGTACGGAGAAAATATAGTTCGAAATTTATTAATATAAATTTAAAAGTTTTAGGAGCACATATTTATATATTATTTTTTTATATTTCTTTATATTTTACCCGCTTTAAAATTTAATTATACCAAATAATTTAATGAGAATAAGTAATTAATAATTATCTATAATTTTTGTACTGTTTATTTGTTATTTAAGGTCGGTCCATACATAATTTTTTCCTGATAAATTTCATACTCTTTGGTTTATAATAAAGTGGTTTACAAAATCCTTTAAAAATAATGTTTCCTAACACAGTTGTTTGGTAAATTCTAGTCATTTTCAATTCACCATTAATCCTGTACGTTACACTATGGGCATGTTATCTCGATAATCATACGTTTGCTGGGTCCTTCTCATTATCATTATCAAACATGTGATATGTTCAATTTAAAATTCAAATATTAAATATGCTATGCAATATACATTGATACGTGCAGAATTCGAAGCTACAACCTGCGGGATATCGCGTTCCAGTGCCTTTATGATTTAAGCTATCTGCCCTTATTGAATAAGAATATAAGTATTCGATATACTAACCGATTTACTAGGGTGGAGGGACTCAATTTATTTTTAAATCTCGTTTAACGTTTTTCAACTTCTTAGCATCAAAAACATATTTTACTTGAGGTCCAATAAATCCTTATAAAGTAAAATAATTAATTTGTGGCCACTTATAGTTTTATTTCAGCAAAGTCATCCAACAAAATTTAGTCGTTAATATTGCAATTTTTTGCTGATCAATTAATTATGACTGGCATTAAATAAATATTAATATTTTTGTTTGTCTCTCCACAATGTTTTATTCTTTTCAGTTAGTGTATTATCAAATAGAAGTTACATTTTTACAAGTTCTTCCGAAACCTCTGAAGTAAGAAACCATATTATATTTATGTATTTCATTACATATTTATTAATCACCAGGAATCAAAGATATATTTATTCTTGTTAATGATACCAATCATTTATGACAAAATATCGTATCATCGTTTGATAATAATTTTAGTTTTTTTCTCAGGAATTATTTTCTCAGCATAAAAAGTAAATTTGTCTTTTAAAGGAAACTAAGTTTCTCGGATCCTACTCGTTTTTATACTATTTTATATCTATATGATACCGACGTTTCAGTTCCTTTGTGCAACCGTGATCACAGACAGACGAAATGAAAAATACTGATACTTACTTTTCTTTTTAAAAAATATATGTAACTTGTTACTTACGTAATAACCTAAGTGGAACAAATATAACCCTGATAGTATAGTATATAGTTTTTAATAAAAAAATGTTTCTCATAGTTGACATGCTACTGTAAAGTGTTTTAAAAGATTACATAATATTACACTGCATTCATCGAATGAAGTTCAGTGTGCCCAACGAGAAAACTGTACTCTATAAATAGTTACATACATTTAAATTCAGATTAAAAAAATATTATCTTACCGTTTCATCACAACATTAGAAATTAGATATATATATATGTATGTATATATTATTTGTATTTATGTAAAGTAAAAAAGTAATAATTATTCTTTGTCACTAAAATTAAAATTGTACCTACCTTCCTGTTATTTAACTTAATATTACTCACACTCCAGGGTGGCTGGAAGAGATCTCTCATAGAGATAAGCTTCCCTTTGTATCACTTTGTTTCTTTCTTATTCTTTTTTCTGTGTTACTTGTTGTTGGTACATAAATAAATAAATAAATAAATAGTTATGAAGTCAGGAAAGAGTACAGATAGTGATTCTCAACATTGTCAGCAGGTTTAGTGGTCATTTTATTTTACCATCCCTTTGGATATCGAGTAAAAGGATTTAGGATTCAGAACAATTTTCATTTGTTTTTGATTTAGTTGTTTGAAATCATTGATTTGTTTTATGATTCAATATATTCACAACTAAAAAATCGAATATAAAAAAAGTATTACAAAAATCTGTTTTAACGAATATTGAACAAGAATATCTATTATTTTATTTTCGAGTTGAAAATGTTTTTTAAAATTTCTTGTAGCTGAAATTCAAGTTACCTATGTATACTTGTATTATTAATACCGTCGGTCGACAAGTTCACTGCAGGATATGAATGTAGTGTCTGCCTTTATCGCTGAGGTAGTTATTTTGCTACTTATACAATTTGGTTCTCTCATTTTGCATATACAACTGTTTCCTCTTGTTATCGTTGGTAACTGTAGTCGATATTGTTTATAGAATGACGAAAAAGTAAATATTTATTATACAGGGTGTATGACAAACTGTGTCAACCCTTGAAGGCATGTATACATATAAGTATAAGCTTATTATAAAAAATAGTATAACTAAAAAATATCAAGCAGAGGTCAGTTACAGTGCATAGGCTAAATAAGTTTTAAATCGACATTATTCGAAAAAATGTACCAAACATCTGACTCATACATATGTACAAGGTCAAGACACCGTATAGTCGCAACGACGCATGCGTGACCATTGACCGCGGGCGCCGGGCCGCCGGCGTTATTATTACTATTCTGTTAGTTGTTCGAATAGAGATTTGAAAGTGTAAAAATTAGTTATATTGATAAATATTCTATCGACATTTTCAATATTGCTATAAATAGTTATGCTTTTCACATTTAAATAATTTCATTTAAAATAACTTTTATTAATAATAAATATTATAATTTGAAACTTGTTTAGGTAAATTAACTACATATGTTGTATTATTAGGATAAATCGTTAATCTATTTCTGTTAAAAATTGTGTTTTACAATCAAACATAATATTAATGTTTGATATATCAAAATAAGTATCGAAATAATATGAATATTAAATATTTATTTATTGTTATGATTTTTTAAATATCGATATTTTCAATAATGTGAAAGTAACTTCAAGGTCGTCACTAGTAGTTCGGCAGCTGTGATGACGTCATTGCGTGTCATCGTGTTATACCAGGGTTTACAAACATTTTGTTACTCTACATATAATAATCATTTAATATTTAATTTTATTATTTTTATTGAGAGAGTTGAGAATGTAAGTTGTTTTATTGTGTTACATTATCGATACTGATAACGTAGTTAAGAGGGTTGACACAGTTTTTCATACACCCTGTATAACCAATTTCATATAAAGAAAATAGAGACTAAAATAGTTTTTCTATAAGTGAACCAAAAAAAAAAAATAAAGGATTAGGAACTATTTAATTTAAAGAGTTTTTTTTAAATAGATATTAATATATATTAACTAGTTTTTTAAAACATGCCAAAACAATTGCATCTTGTCTTTGTACAATAAATAAAATAAGTTTAAGCATTACAAATAGCAAAGTTTGTGAAACAAATGGCCGTGAGTTAGACGTAGTAATGTGCTGTTTATGTGTTTTTTTCTACTTAAAAAGATATTTGTTATGTCTAAGAATTCAGACAGGCATTAACCTTTTGTAAATCGTTCGAAATCTTTGATACATTATCTACTTTTTGAGAGCATTGAATCTCTCAAATAGAAATTCAGTAGTCTCTTATTATACCCAAGGACGTCTGATAGAGGTTGCTATTGAAATAAGACCCTTTAATGTCTTGCATAGTCTTTTATTTCTTATGTTACTCCTTATACCTTTTAAGTAAATTTTCTTGTATAAAAGTTTTTTTATTTTAATTTAAAGTCGTGACACAATCCTCTTCATGTTGATATAAGTATGAATTTTGTCATAAGCTCATAATATAACGAATTAGTGACCTAGTTTAAACCTTGCTTATATGAATGAATACAATGAAATCATGATTTTTTTATATAGTTTTTTCTTAAACTGGCTTTTTAACTAGCAGTAGGTTTTGTGGACCTATATGGTGTAAGTTTCGCTGTTTTAATGTAAGTCCATTGAAAGGTTATATTCGGGTAGCCTTTTTAAGACCCCATTTTTTATTTTATGTGCAGGGAAGAGTAAGGCTTGCTTAAGATTCCACGTGGACAGCGCCATCAGGTTTGGAAGAGGAGGTCAAGTAGAAAGGAGAATCAAGCACAGTGTATGAAACGTAGACTCAAATCAAGTTTTCGAGTCATCGAGCCACACATCAGAAAAACATTTGCTTCAAGACTGAAACAGCAGCCGGGTGACGTGGCAATAAGATGCACACCTTCATATCAAGTAGGCCTATCAAGTAAGATTTTACCTTGTAACTATTTTATCATGTACTTAGAAAACAATTATTAATTTAATTAATATAATATTTTGCATTAAAAAAAAGTTTTATAACGTAAAAACCTATGTAAATAGTCGTAATATGAGACAGTTTTTCACTTATATATATATCGAGTGACAAAGACCCGAACCCGATAATATTTGACAAGACTCTAATCTAATTTGAGGATCCTTTGTAGGGTTTGAGCCAGGTCCCTTAGAGAGGTTTTATAAATAATTTTCAGTAACAGGATTCTGTCAAAGCTACAATACAATATAACTAAATTTAACAAGATTTGAAGTGAAACTGCCATTTTGATACAGTTATCGTGTCCGTGAAATGATCAAATAATAGAGTAATTCAGTTATAAAAAGTTAAATAGTTTAATAAATTGTCGTAATGAATTTGTTATTTCATGTTCTCTTTAAGTTAAGTCACTGATATAATAAAGTTGACACCTTAACATGTTAAAAAGAATAAGTTTAATTTACAAGATAGGGAAATATTTCGAATTCGTACACCTGATGTTTTGTGAATTACTTTTGTAGTAAAAGAAATGATAAGAGTATGTTGAAGAAATAGAATCTGAATACATTCTAAGCAATATGTAATATTGTTAAATATAAAGGGTTTTTAAACCGTTTAATCGGATAACCAAATATAAAAAAAAATGAAAACTACATAAAGCATATATAAACTTAACAAATAGACAATGTAAATATGCCATAGAAGAATATACATATATTTTGTTTGCTCCGATTTAATTATGTTACAATTTCCTACTTATTTGAAATGATACATTCTTTTAGATAAGCTATAAGAAATAACTCTATATAAAACGACATATAAAAAGAACTCTGTCTTAATCTACACATAACTCATACAGTCAGTGTCAATGAGATTTTTCAATCCAGAACTGATCTAATTAAAATAATATTTTATCCATTATGCATGAACGTTCATGTCAGTAATAAAACATTTTTGTTTCTAGGTGACACGTTTAGGATAACCATTGCAATAACGTGCGGGACGGACTCCATCCACAAGCCAAACAAGGTAAGCTAACTAGAAAATAAGTATTCGTATTTAAAGAGATATTTTGTGTGCACGTTAATTTGACTTGTTATATTAACAGTCCTGGATTAAACTAAGGATAGATACATTTTGTGTGCCTTCTAATGAATACAAAACGAAATAAAATTTGTTACATTAAATTTCATTTTGTCACAAAATAAATAAATTGAGATAAAAGTATCATTACTTAAATATTTACTCGATGAAAATAATGAGGATGCGAAGTGAAATTTTAAATATAAAGTTTATACTTGATACCAATTCTAATAATTTAAACGATAATTTTATTATGAAAAAAACGAATGTTTTATATATTATATACATATGTACTTATTTAAAATATGGATTAATGTATTAGCGTCATCCGATTACACCGTGAATACCTAGACCACATAATTTTGTTATTATTATATTAAACAAAATATTTATATTATAATTAACAAATACTATGTGGTTATGAAACCGCTTTATTAAAAATAATCACAATGTATAAAATTGTTAAATTAATTAGTTTGTTTGCTAATTTTATAAGGGGAGTTAAACATAATATTTTGTAGCTAATAATATGAAATTATATACAAGCATTTACAAATATGATATTTTAGTCTTTTTCAAATTCATTTTCATAATATATTTGTATACATAGAACATTTTTGAAATCTTAATGTATATTTATGTTTATAAAGTGCTTTCTTTTAAACGAAATACTCCATAACTTCTACGTAATATAGCAAAACAGTAATAACATTCACAGCTTTAAACAGCTAATTACAACGATAAGAGAGTAATTGCCTCGGTACAACTTAGCGGCTATGCCGGGAGTGTTCAATAATTTTCTTTTGTCATGTCAAAGCTGTTAGCCCTGCGGCTTTGATATTGTCACCGGAAAAGTTGACGTTATGCTCGGAAATGTATATATTCTTGAATCGTACCTCCAAACCATAGTCACGCTATTATAAAGGTCACATAAACCATGCCATAAGCCTGTTTAGGATCTCTCTTCTAACAGTATATATTATTTATGAAGACAGAAGAAGAAGTTCAAATTAGTTCTCCTCATCTATTAAAGAAACTTTCTAAACGCGTGTTTAAGTTCTCGATTGACTTCAAATTGCATATACTAGTTGAGCGTATAGTATTTTCTTCAATATCATATTCCTAACGACGCGACGGTTCTTTTGTTTTTGCATAGTAAAAATATTCTAATCGAATTAAATAGCTTCATAGTTAGCTTATTACGTGGTCTGTCGTACTTGTCAGTATTGGGGGTAAAATTTATAACAACGTATCTATTAATAACACAAACTGATATTTTACTGATACATTACTCAACATATTTATATTGATATTTGCATAATAACATATATGAAACACATACTTAAGGTGTAGTTTTAACATTCATAATCGATGTGCAGCGACGACAACTATCATAACCACTCTTTCAAATTAAATCAGATATTATGATGTAAAAATAATTTTTTATCAAGAATTCTATTATTTATAAATTCTAAACAATATATACAAGATACCGAAGAGAAAAATCATTCCATAACTGATATTTGGTAGTGGAAAATATAGAAAAGGGAATTAATGTTTCATGTAGTAAACAGAGAAAGTAACGTAATATCGCAGTGAAAATTAATGTGAATCTGAAAAGCTTGTATTTAATTTTACTAAACAATTTTAATAATAAAACTTTGTATTTAACTTTACTCTCTAAACCACTCCGTCTGTTATCCAAGCCTCAATGAGCATTTTGCAATATAGTTTTAAGTCAGAAGCAGTCTACATTTTTTTTTACTTTCAAACCCTTTTCATTTTAAATTACAAGTTTTAACAAAGTTGTAAAATATTACAAGTCGCCAGCTATTATGTTTTAATCATCGCAACGGCTTTTTTCTAAAAAAATTCAATATATTATATATATTTTATAAGAATGGAATTCTGTTTAGATAAAGTAAATATTTTGTTGTAGATGGATAAGATACAGGTATATAATAGACACGATAATGACAGTGAAAAGTATAGAACATATGACATACACAACTCAAAAAATATTCATTTTGTATGACATTTTATCTCCAGGTAACATGATGAGTACTAAATTTTAAAATAGTTATTTTATTTTATGTCATTAAAAATCAACTCGAAAAATTCAATTGTCAATTGTTTACAGGTAAAAAATTACAAAAGAATATAATGCTTCCAAAAAGTTCTATACTCCTGCTTAGAATTCAATACAAATCCACCAAAAACATTTTGTATTATAACGCTCATTGATTCTTAACACTGTTCAGAAAATACGAATTTGAAAATTTAAACTTAAACGTCAAATACTTAAACGTATAATTTAATTGGCGATGTTTTTATACAACTGAGGCAAAAACAGAGACAAGCGGTTTACAAAAAAATACCTGAAGGTTTAACTTTGCCTATTCGGTGTAGGTTCTGGTCAGAGATTTCAGTGGTCATAAATGATTCGTACTTAACTATAGCTATCACATGTCAATAGACTAATATTGACGATGCAAAAAAGTGAAGTTACTGAAAGATAGTGCTTTACGAGGAAGAATTTTAGTAAATCTAGCACAAAAAGTAACATATGAGATTCGATTTGTATTAAACAAAAAGAGGAATACCATCAACGACAAAGAAAAAATCAGGAATAAA
The DNA here is from genome assembly GCA_916720795.1 of Danaus chrysippus. Lineage (NCBI taxonomy): Eukaryota > Metazoa > Arthropoda > Insecta > Lepidoptera > Nymphalidae > Danaus > Danaus chrysippus. The sequence continues at coordinate 223,002 of CAKASE010000073.1, forward strand.
ATACTAACAGTAGATTGTAATTATCATAGTTTTATTTAATATAATATATTAGTATACATAACTTAACATACATGTTCCAGTAAACTCAAGTGCCTTGAAAACGCTTTTTTAATATATGAAAATGATATTTAATTTTGTATTTAATTTTGTAGTAATATAAAATATATCATAACAATATTTAAAAACTTTTTATTCTTACATAAAAAATAGTGGAACCGACTATTTCATAAATATCACTACATTATTTGACCTATACATGAGTAAATATTAATTTTATATTTTTTTTTGTTTCCTGTATAACCATCATCTACTATAGCTAAATACAGTAGGAATTATAAATAATGACATCATAGCTATTTCATTAAGTAATGAAGAACATGTTTGTAACCTAAACGTAGAACAAAATCGACAAGCTGTCTTGGGTGTGAAATATGTACTTCTGGCCAATTATTCTGACAACATCACAGTTCGAACACGACATTAGAAAATGTCGTTAATGATCTATTCAGAGCTTGAAGTGATAATTTCCTCCAATCGTTATGTTATAAGATTACAGTGAAGCTCTTAAATTATATACTTAATCAAAGATTTCTTATTGAAAAACTTTAATAAAAGAAATGATTATATGATTCTTTTTGTTTCTAGTTTGAAAACTACTTAATAGTCGACAGAAAATAGTTACATTTAAAGACAGTAAATAATATTTTAATATCAAGTCCTCGTACGGTTAATAAAAGCCGGGTACAGAGGTTCATGTAATATATGTAATTTTATACTCAAATTACAAATAGACCTTTTCTGTAAAAATCAATAGTGAAATTAATCAATATTTCAATAGTATATGTAACTGGTGAACCTATCGTTGTGTGTAATATAATCCTACAAACATAAATATAGTATGTTATTTGGAAGTCAAATATACGAGTATGTTTTTTTTAAATCGAAGGCTATTTTTATTATTGTACAAATATACTTAATGAAGCTTTATAGTATTAGTTTGACGATTTTCTATTCTTTGAATGTCACTTAAGGGAAGAAATGTAAATCTTTATATAAGATTTTTTACATGTTATATAGGTTTAAAAAATTTCGGTTGTTTCAGTGATTTCACATAACAATGTCTAAAATTTATGCGAGTCCACTTTTAAATGAAACTATGATTTTCTGATATACTGGGACATTAATTACAATTTCTTAAATTGTAAAAAACGTTTTTCTTAATTGACAGCAATTGTAATAACAATTTAGTAAAATGAAAGTGTTTGTCAGTTAGACCGGTTATTTAACCGCTACCTAATAATAGCTTGATTTGCTTGCCTATTGAGTGCAGCAGAAAATCGTAAAATCAACCAATGTGGTCACAGGCAGGTGATTTTATGTTTTTGGTGAATGAACCTTGTATATTAGACAATTGCGAGCTATATGCTTTACAGAAATTAATATTATTTTATTACACTACATGTCTTTCTTCACGAGCGAGGATCATAGAAAACAGTGGTAAGACAAATATTGTTTTGAAATTCAGAACATTCAATTGCATTTGAAGAGATGTTATTAATTGTGTTAAGTACTTGCTCTTTCGAGCATTCTTTTATGAAAAATTCGGTGTTCGAGTATCGATTCGTTGTGAATTGGGCTAGTGTATTTAAACTTGTAGTTTCATTGCCTGGCAATGTCATAAAAAAATCGTTAATTTTGTCTGGTTCTTGTAAATGAGGTGGTATACAACCAGAATTGCCCTTTCCTAAGGGTGAAATTTTCTTAAAATGTTGCCACATTAGAATTGGTCTATTGGCATTTTTATTCACACTTTGCTTTAAAGTCGTAAATAAAGCTTAGATACATAGATATATAGTGAAATATGATCCTTTTGCTTTAGATCATTGAGGTGAAATTTCCTAAGCAGTGGTTTGTTTCTCACTATGCGTATATCAAAACTAACTTATAGTAACACTTAGGCCTCGGCCTCGAATCTCGCGGGTAGCGGGGCGGCAGCGGCAGCGGCGCGCCAAGGGGGCGGGCAACGCATACCTGTTCTCGAAACTAGCGGGCAGATCGCGCGGCACTATAGCGGTGTAGTGTTGTGTTCGTGGTTGAGTTGTCGAGATATTTGTTTTATTCGCGAACAAAATGTCTGAAAAACGGCGACATCTTTATGATTCGAAATCATTCCTAATGCTCGATTTATTGTGGGCAAAAGAAGAAGTGGATCCCTACTATAGGGCAAGGAAAATAAAAGGCGAGTTTTATCGAAACTATGAAGAACAGAGACAAAATCCCGACAGATTCTACGACTACACCAGAATGAGTGTAGAAACATTTGACTATATTCTTGAAACTATCAAGAGTGATTTAGAGTCTGGGATTAATTCAAAACGATTTAGATCTATATCTTTTAGAAATTGTGTTGCACTAATTTAGTAAATCAGTGTAAACTCTATATAACGACAACAATTAAGTAATAAAAAATACCTTTTAAGTGGCTAAAATTAGTAAAAACTGCGCAGCTGTGTACGCTCTTTTGTCGCTTTGTTATCCTAACCCGCAATAAACTCGACAGTCATACCGAACTTTCTAAGAAATTTGTTCTTTTGTTTACAATTACAAATTGCTTACACGTGAAAAATTCAAAGAATATTTTGTAAATAATCGCATTAGTTACTAATTAATTTGTAAAAGATAATAAATATTGTATTTGACATAATAAATCATTATTATATTTACCTTCAATATTCAGTTCGTTTTTTATTTCTTCCCATAATTGGTTAATTCATCTTCTATTTTTATGGTTCACATCTTTGCTGTTCCATAAGGGTGTCCTCTCAAAGATTGCCGAAATAATTTGCTCTTGCACGTCCGAATACATTTTGATACGTCACAAAAAAAAATTACAACACTACAATGCAGACGCGCAACGCGGGCGGTCACCGCTTCACTGGAGTGCACCCGTGCACCGCTCGTTGCCCGCCCCCGCCCTGCTCCTGCACCGCTGTATTCGAGGGTCGGTCCATTTGATTATACGCGTATGATCTTGCCGCTCCCGCTGCCGCCCCGCTACCCGCGAGATTCGAGGCCGAGGCCTTAAACTTCTTAATCTTGTAAAAGAAACGGCGTTTCTTTTCACAATTCCTACAATCTCAAGACTATTATAATAATTAAAGTTAAATTCATAATAGTGGTCGATTTATAATTACTGAATTTTATACATCCAAGTAAGCTACTCTTTTTATAAAAAATGGTTAATATAAAATATAACAGAGTATAAGTAATTGTATGTTCACTAAGAGATTTCTCAGAAGCTGAATTTTTGATATCAAAGCTACATAAATTAATTATTATTCACGTTACTGCGTTGGTTTGATAAAACATGAACAAGACTTTCAGTCTCAAAACTGTGTCATTATTGAAGGAAATAGTTTTAAATAATTTAGAAATTAAGGAATTATATTAATGACTAATTTAAAATAGAGACATATCAATAAATTATATAAATAAATTCAAGTATTTTGTATTTTTAAAAATATTTATTTTTGAAAAAGTATTCATCATGATTAACATTTCTGTAGAATTTTATTACTATTACTAGGCTGAACTCAGTATAATATGTATATTTTAGAGTTAGGTTTATTAGACATTTCGTGGGAATTCTTCTAATATATAACTGATCATATAACTGTAATAGTATTTAACTTCCTACATAAACAATTTCTGATTAGAATGTAAAAATAAAAACAAAATATATTAAACAAATTCATAGATTAAAGTAGGTAATTAAAGGAGTTTAATGACACCTGAGAGGAACTTCAAATAATTAATTATTATCAAAATGATTACAATTAGAAAGAAATTTTGTCTTTAATGACAAATATGTCGGGAGGGAAGACAAGGAAAATTTTTAATTAAATTATTGTAACTTCAAAGTAACCATAGCAACATGAAGTATATATTTTAAGAACCTTATCAATTAAAAGAATTAAATCTTATTTATTGTTCAATAATAAATTAAAAAATATATATTTTAAAAGTCTTTTATATCAATGGGGTGTGGAAGTTAATACATTTACAATCAATTGTTTCTTTAACCAACAGTCCTAAGCACAAGAAACACGATACATAAGTGCTTTTGTAGTTTATATTAACATAAAATACTTTACCACTTCTTATTTATTTTACTGGAGTTATAGTTAACAAAATTCTTTACAAAAGGACAAACTATAGTAGCGATGTATAGTTTATTTCATTAATAGTGCTGCAAGTAAATCGTAACTCATTATTATTATCTTCTAAGTTGTTATCCTATCACACTATCCTGAGGGGATAATTTCGTGACTGATCTAATATCGTGGAACTAGTTTGTTGTTATCTTAATTACTAATTATTTCCCGCAACTCCGTCTATAAATTGTTCGACTTTTTTTAGACAAATGCAAATAATACTCTATTGATTCATCCCATTACAGAACAGTAAGTTTAAAGATACCTGTTGTTTCTAAAAATCATTTTTTGTTGATAACATTAATTAAATATAGGACACAAAAAAGTTTTGTCTAAATAATGCTCATAATTTAAACATCTTTTACGTAACAATAAAGTCTTAAAATGAGCGATTTGATTATAAGATTTTATAATTAGAAATATATATTATACAACTATACACTTGAATAATTAATAATATGTATTTTATTGCGAGTTTATAAAGAAAAGTAAAAAGGCTTTCATAAAAATTTAAAATTTGCTATTACTATTTATTTAAAACCAAAATTTTAAATTTTTAAATGGGTAAAAAATGTATATTATACAGGGTGACTGGTGAATTACTATCGATACTTGAGGACGTGATATTTGACGATCATATATGACAAAATAAAAATTAATATAACATAATTATTAATAAACTTCTAAGTAAAGTTAACCAAAAGTTATGTAATTAATTACTCATCGTGTGAGCACCCTACAGATTAGGTATACACACACACACACTTGCGCGCGGCGGCGTGGTGTTGTATCAGCACGCCGCCGCACGCGTCCACACTAGGAACACTTGGAACGTGTCCACACTTTATTAGTACCTAATATCATCATTTTGAATCCTTAATTAATTACTAGTGAAGAAATAATATGGATTTTCTTTCATTTAAAATTATAGAAGCCATCCTCACGCTACAATATCTGCGTATTCAGTTCAAATAAATTAAAAACTGTCATTCTTTTTACACTTAACACAATACATCAAAAATAACTTCATACAGTTTGTTGTTTATTTGAGTATCCATTGTCTTTTACATTGTTCTACAACTTTCTTATACATTTTCAATAGATTCTTCGTATAACCGTACAAATAAAACGTACTTCATGACAAATAGCCCCCATAAAGATACAAATGGTCAGAACAGTAGTCTACATGGAGATGTAATTATTCTTTTGATAATAATTCTAAAAAAATCTATGATTATAAATATGATATTTTCAGTTATAATGTAATACAGTTTAAAAAAAAATTTAAAACATATAACTTAACGGCTTTCAACAGGCGTTATAATCTTTCTCATTATTTGTATAATTGTATTTAATAATTTTAGGGACGATATTTTATATATAATTTAAAACTATTGTAGTGTTATCTTTTTTTAAATAAAAGTAGTTAATATACGGCAGTAATCTATGAATACAAATTGATATATCTTTTTATTTACATTTTTACAACAGGGACTTATGGTAACTTATGGTAACTTATGGAACCGTCCAATGAATCCGTCTTGATCGCGAGCCTCTACGAACGTTAATACGCCGCTGTTGGGACTCGCTCGCATCACCCACGACACTGACTTGAGGGAGCGGACCGCACACACCGACCGGGAGATAAACTAAATCAATATATGTTTAGAAACCTTGTTGGTCTATTTCTCCGTCTATTTTTTTTCCTCCATAGAGCTGAGGTAATAAAAAATAAATTAGATAACTTTTATTTTAATTTTAAATTTATCTAGTTTTGTTATAGTAGAATTTGCTTAATATAAACTTTAATGAAGACAGAATAGAGTTTGTCATATAAAAAAAATACATAGTTATGTGCACTTTTTGAAGTAATGAAGTTATCTTTTTTAATTATATTAATTGTCACAAGACATTATCCTTTAATACACGATATAAACAGCTATTTCATTTTTGAGGTAAAATTCTCTTAGCCTCAACGTCTTCATCGCCACTCGGGAAATAGAGTGTCTTGGATTTTCATTTTTATTTCCACTCTGGCGTTATTAAAACTAAGCTTTCTTGTAATAATCACGCTTACTATTAATATTTAACATGTTCTTATCTTAAATAAAAGTTTTGTTATTATAATTAAAATACAACTTCTCATGTTATTTTGTTTTGTTATAATAAAATTTTTATAACAATGTAATAATCTCTTTATGTTCAAAGAATCGTTAAATGCTTACAGATAATATTTGATCACAATCAAAGACGTAAAAGATGTTGTTTTTAATTTTAATAAATTCTTCAAAAAAGAAATAACATGCTATTTTTCATCTCAACTATAACTACTAATGTCAAATTACATATATGTACAATATGTATCAACCCAACCCTGCTAGTACTATAAGAATATACATATGTGTATCATTTTATGCAGTTATTAAAAAAATTAAGTGATGTTAATAAATAAAACAGATAAACAGAATTTCAAAGATAAAACAATAATATTATAAAATAAAATACTAAATGACAATTATGTGAAGTTAATTAGAATATATTATCATTTAAAGATTGTACGTATTATGTACGTGTATGTATTATGTACATATGTAAATTTAATCATTAATGAATATCTTATAATAAATATTAAATCTCAAAGCATATTCTCGCATCACTATTTATTAATAGCATCTCTTGGATCCTGTTCTAAAATCATTTGCGTAACGCAGGACGTAGACATCTTCGTGTTGTAAATATGAACCCTTTATTATAACTGGGACAATCCCTGAAGCAAACAATTTAAGTAGAATAATATCGATTTTGTACAATTGATTTTATTTATTTATATGAGTATATAACAGTTGTTTTATAATGAGATGTAAGACTTTTGCGAGTATTCATTTAAACGTATGTATCTGATTTTTAATTGTCACAATTTAGTTGACTCATGAAAACTCATGATAAGTGTTTCGGAAATGTATTACGACTGAAGAAAACATAAACGAAGTTCATTAACTATAAAAATTACCGTAACTTCGTTATCAAAAAATAATTCAACTTTAAGTAGAGTCTGTGTTAAGTAAATGATTATAACTGAGTGGGCAGTTTGTATCATGTTTCATTTCTCTGAAGTTGTAAAATGTTTATAAACGATCTTAAATTAAGGTTTCATTATGCTCCATACAATTTATTATATTCAATCAATACTAATTAATCAACAGTAAATTATTCCTTGATAACTCGACTGGAAGTAAAGAAATCTATAATTGTAAGAAGGATTAAAATAACAAATGATTGCCAAACATACGTATAAATGAAACTAATATTATTCGGATACACCACGCGTACTTTATTATTAAAAAAAGAACATACTCCAGACGTTTCGGTTACATTTCAGAAACCGTGATCACGGACAGACGGGTAGTTTTATTATATTATATCGTGGTAGAGTTGTAGTTATTAGCTTGTATAGAGGCTAGAATCTTCTCAACCTCACAAGAAAATGGACAAGCACAGCTGTGTTCTCAGAGTGTACGCTTAGCCTACGTCAATTACTCTCCAAAAACACGCCATGGATTAAGCGTCCGACTAAGTTGGAAAATATTATATTACTAATAAATATAGATTACAGTTATTTCAACTAAAATTCAGTCATAGATGTGGAACAATCCTTTCTCAAAGACACTAAGTAGCATAACACTTTTACAATTTTAAGAAAAGATATATAAATCCGACACTTGTTTAGAACAGACCCTTGCACATATTTCGAACAGAAAATACTCACCTATAAGTTATCGATGACAATTTGTATATTATGTACAAAGAAAAATATCATGTAAATACAGGAAACACCGAATGAAATGTTTATATCAATGACGTGACTTCGAAATGACTTTTCTAAATCAAACATAATTTACTCTACTTATTATAAATATTGCTTTATTATAAAAAATCCAAAGCCGTTATTATCTTTAATAATTCCGACACTCAATCTTTTTCGCACCTAAATAAACGAGATTACTATCATATAAAATTATTACGCCACTTATAAGTAACATGTTGCTCTTGTTTATGTACGTTTTATTAGAAACAGAATAATTGAATCATCATGATTGATACAATAATATTTAATATTCAATTGCAATATTAGCAATATTTTCAGTACTAACATTTCTTAAAAATAACTTTAAAAGACATACCTCTGAAGTCTAAACGAAACTTAGCCGTATGATTATATAACTATGTATATTTATATATGCGATTGAGTCAGTGGTGGCCTAGTGGTAAAAAGTTAAAAAATGTGATTTTTTTTTCGAGTCATAAGTACTTTCTAAGAGTATTTAGACATCACTGATTGATGCATTCCCAAAGAGGGTTGACGTCAGGCAAGCGGCCGGACGTTAAAAACAATTAGCCAAATCTATTCACAACATGTGGCAGACCCTGGCTAAAGCTGGAAAATTGCCAGGTAGAAGAAGAAGAGACCTATATATGCGATTGAAAATTATGTATATAAGTTATAAACATATGTGATATGTAACAGATCATGCTAGCTGGAAAACTGCAGATGGAGTAGATTTATAGTCAGAACAGAATGAAATATTCTACATGACTTTAATATTTAGTAAATGAATATACAATATATATTTGAAACTTATAGAGTAAGAGCCCGGGGCCCCCAGACGTTACTTATTTTCTAAGTAACGAAAAGCATCGTACAGAGTAGTGTTAGGGTATACTCTGAAGATATGCATACCTGCTAGTTTGGGCCGACGGCCAATTCACAGGTATCAGGTGCTAGAGGTACATAAAAATATTGGTCACTTGTCTTAAATTCTGAGAGCTGATTTTTATAAATATTTTAAAAAAATATAGTAAAAATTTAAAATTAATGTTGCCAGAACGTTTTTGTGAGCCGTCATTTCCGCCAGACGCTTTAAAGTTTGGAAAAAAATAACCTAAGTTTACTCAAAGTCTGAATCTTGATTTTTATATATGATATTTTAGAAACTATTTTAACACTATTTCTATGCAGCCAGAAAAAATCTGGAGGCAAAATATCTCCCAGACATATTTAAAATCTCGCCATGAGTATTAACGCGCACATAATGTTTTCGCGGTTTTATATATATTATTTGTATGCTGAAGTGTGAAAGAGATACATATATGCGTTGATTTTCCCTCTCCCTTTCCCCCCCACTTTCTCGTTCCTGATTACAAAATTCCGCCATGTTTATTTTGTTTATTTTAGCTGTTATTTCGGTTACTGACATTGTAGCAATAATGCTAGGCAATATGCATAGTCTAAAAAAAGATGACTCTCACGTGTGGATATTGACTGGCACTGGAAATAAGCTGATATACATTGATGTTTCAAAAATTTACGAGAAATTAGGACCGTCTTTATCTCGAAGTTTACCAGGCTTTCATGCGATCACTGGCTGTGATTACAATCCTGCTTTTTTTAAGAAAGGTAAACAAAGGCCATTCAGCATTCTTAGAAAAATGAAGAGTATCAAAAAGCATTTACCAGATTTGGCAACTGGAGTTATTCAGTTGTAATAGTGAATTTGAGGAAGAAACCTTCAATACCATCCAAAAGTTTATTTGCAATGTTTATAACGTGGCTGGAGTCATTGATGTAGATGCTGCAAGACTTCAATTGTTTATCAACACCTATACTGCTTCTGATGTAAATGAAGAGTTTATCCGGAAAAATATTAAAAACTTTGATGCGAGCAACTTACCACCATGTAAGACTGAACTTCGACAGCAGTTCCGGAGAGCAAATTACATCGCTAGTCTCTGGAATAATGCTCATATGAAAATGCTTGGTATTTTCAAACCAGAGAATAACGGATGGAAGTTAGAAGACAACCGATATCAATTTGATTGGTTCGATGGAGACCAATTACCAGCTTTCGTCAGTGAATTGCTTAACAAAAACTTAGGTATTTTTCTTAAATTTCTTTTATATATATGTATGCATTTTAGTCATAATTATGACATTTTATTTGATTTTACACAGACAGAAACAAGTAATACTGATATTGATGATGATGATGATGACTTAGACACTCAATACAAAGATTGGCTGGATGATGAGTCCTCAAATACCAATGATGACGATGACGAATATTAAAAACTAAAATATAATTATTAATAAAGAAAGTAATTCATCTTAAATATTTTTTTTATAATTTTGCTCTACATATTTCTCTATATTCTATAGAAAAATACAAATAATTATTTTTTACAGGATAAAAAATGCTAGTAATAATATTAATTTTTTAGTTACTTTTCGTACGAACCTTTCCACTCATAACTTAATAATTTCTATCGTACTGAAATTTATAATTTGTAATTGGGCACTAAAATATGATTTAATTATTATTAAAAAAATTTACAAGACTGAACTAAAACATAAATTCAATGGGCCTGTGATGTAAAACCGCGAAAACATTATGTGTGCGTTAATACTCATGGCGAGATTTTAAATATGTCTGGGAGATATTTTGCCTCCAGAATTTTTCTGGCTGCATAGAAATAGTGTTAAAATAGTTTCCAAAATATCATATATAAAAATCAAGATTCAGACTTTGAGTAAACTTAGGTTATTTTTTTCCAAACTTTAAAGCGTCTGGCGGAAATGACGGCTCACAAAAACGTTCTGGCAACATTAATTTTAAATTTTTAATATATTCTTTTAAAATATTTATAAAAATCAGCTCTCAGAATTTAAGAAAAGTGACCAATATTTTTATGTACCTCTAGCACCTGGTACCTGTGAATTGGCCGTCGGCCCAAACTAGCAGGTATGCATATCTTCAGAGTATACCCTAACACTACTCTGTACGATGCTTTTCGTTACTCAGAAAATAAGTAACGTCTGGGGGCCCCGGGCTCTTGGACTATTAAAAGTTGTACCCAACATATGTATGGATATAATTGACAGCTGAATAAATTGACAACATATATGTCATGAAAACTGATAGTTTTATCGAAAAATAGAGAAATAAAATTAACATAAATATTTTCTCATATATTAACGTTGTACAAAATGGATACTATAAAAGTAGATTTCTTCTTAAAACTCATTTTAATATCAAAATATATAAAATCTTAACATATTTTCATAGATAGAAATAGTAGTCAAGTCATTTAATAATAAAGTAATTTTAATACTAATATTTAAGTGAGTCCTAAGCCATCTGTGAAATTTAAATCTACAGATTGTGAAAGCTCCATCTCGAGATTGGCAGATAAATAATAAGAAGATGCTGTTAAAGAACGTGTAACAACGTGTAACGTAATTAACGCACACCCTCAAACACCCCAATTAGAATATAATAGTATAAACGCAATGCATACACCAAATATTATTTATATGTGCGTTACCATTTTTTATTTGTGAAATTAGTTATCCCAATTTCGTGCAAATAATATGGTTAGCTATTCACCAACACTCCGCTGCACACGCACACACAGATAGACACAATGTACTCGCCGCGCCCGCGCCCCTCTCCGAGTGCCGTCCGACAATAATAAGTAGTAGGTAATAATAAGTACACGAAATAACTACATTATGATTTATGATTCTTCTTTCCATCACACTTTTCAGGCTTAAGATTGTCGACATTGATTTTTTTTTATTGTGAAGCCAATATTTTATAATTACTGATTCGTTAAATTAAATTTGTAAATAAGAATTATTAAACAGCTGACAACGCGTGATTTGATTAGACACCACAATACCTACGACAAAGTCGGCGTGTTTAAATGGTGTGAATCAAAATATTAACAATAATTTAAAGGTCATAAACAAACTTATAGTTTAATTTGCACTCGCACGGCGTTGTCGTTTTAAAACATTTTCAAAATGTTCACCGTCTTGTTCAATGCACTTTAATGACCGTTGCCGCAATTGTGGTTTTATTTTAGATAATACTGCAGTGTTACTTTTCACTTTTACAAAGGCGGATATTATTTTATTTTTTAGTTCCTCGAAACTTGTTGTCTCTGTGTTATAAACTAGCGATTTAATTTGCCCCCACAAAAACTAGTCGGATGGCGTCAAATCAGCTGATCTAGGAGGTCAATGGACACGTGCGTAGGTATTTGATGTATGCCGATTGTCGCTGTTGGTGTTGCGTGCGTAGGATGACTGTAATTTACTTAGTTCTATCTAAATTTGAGAAAAAAAATTACCTACATAAAAAACTTTAAAAATCGATCCAGATACCGATTCTGAACAAACTACTTTCAGGGTGTGCGTTAATGATGTTACACGTTGTATATATTTACTACGATATTATTCAAATACTTAATCATGCTAATCTAATCATTATTCTTATTATATATATACTAACTTGAATCAACAGGGTTGACAGAGAAGAGTTTTGTTTTAAAATGAAAATCTCCTGTTTTGATTCACAATGTTATTATACATATATAAATGAAAAAATATATTAAAAGACTGCTCAATATAACACTGGATAAAAAAAAAACCTTATCGAAATGAAGAAAATAATTTACATTTATTTATCTATCGGAGCTTTCAGCTTTAATAACGGATGCGACATGAAAATAATTAGAGGCTGTCATCAATTCTAATTAAAACTCATTAGTATTCATGATTATTGTTAAAGGTAAAACGAAATCAAAGATTGTTTAAAAGGAGAATAGAACTACTTTTAAATCTTGATATAAATATGACATCTGGAAACACGACGCCAAAGTTGAGAGTTCAGTTAGTGCGGACTATTGAACAATGTGATTATGAAGAACCTTCGAGAAATACAAGGAAATTTAGAACAATTGAAGTTTCAGTTTTAAAATATCATGGAACGTACTAGAAGAAGTGACATTTGTAATGTCAGTGAGGCTGGCGTCTCTCTCTTTAAAAACAAGGAATGTGTAATAAATCATCAGATTTATTATTATTATATATACAATTTATTTCTTCAACTTCATTTAAGTTTCATTTTGTCATTTCTTAATTGAAATATATATAGTATTATATTAATAATAAGCCAAGTTTATTTGTTCGGGTCCACTTGAGTTGTTGACCTTTGTATTGTTTGCGGTTGTATGTATGTCTTTAAATATGTTATACATACTATTTGAACATTGAGATCAGAAGACAAAAATATACAACTAATGTATTAAATCACATCTCAAGTTAAGTGATATAGGTTCTTAAAAATAATATAATTTTACAGAATTTAGCTAGCTATAATGAAAATACTGACGGCAATTAAGAAACTCTAAAATTCTATATTTACCGAATTAAACTTAAAGCTTGGAATGTAAATGCAATTATTAAAAAAAAAAACTTTGCATTATCTTAAAATAAAAATTTTTTCGTATAAAATAGACATATTATACCCCATAAAAAATTAAATCCAAATTTGTCAATAAGATTACAATTACTTCTAAAATACATAGTTATTAGATTCAAAAGTTAACTAAACCATTAACACAACTTAATTTAATGTAAATAGGGTTTAATTTAATTTAAATACAGTTTAAATTTAAGCCATGCATGACATGTTACACGATTGTTTTACAGATACGTGTCTTGAAAACTAATAACCTCACGTTTGATAAATTATATTAAATTCCTATTTCATTGTATTTCACATGAAATAAAATTTTAATTTTACTAAAATTTTTGGTAAAGATATATTGAGATAAATTCAAACAGCTATTTTTAAACATATCGATTGCTTTTACCCTCAACATTGATTCACCGTGGTATTGAAATAACCTTCCATATATATGTAGTTTATCTAACGAGATATTAAAATTATTTTTTATTGTATTAGAATATTTTTTGTAATAACAATACATTTATACAAACAAAAAAGTTTTGTACGGTTTTATATAACTCTTTTTCGCATTACGAGCAAAAAGTTTTCCGAATATTTTTCAGTTTATATTGTTATTTTTAGATGTAAATTTGTATTATGTAATCAACGAATTAATATCATATGTGCCACCGCATGGGCCGTGGCGGATCCGTCGATTGAATGTCTCTTTAACGAAACGTGAAATCGCGGTATGCTGTAATGCGACATGCGATAGAGAGGTTATTTAACATATTATATTGTTATGAATTTCACTAGGAACATTACTGTATTTTGTTCTAGACTTTGCAGTCGCTTTTATATATCAAATTATAGGATATTTTAGAGATTTTTTTATATCATTTCTATAATAAAATAAACATATAAATGTTACATGTGAATTAATATTATTGTTACCCACTAGATCTTTATCCCGTAGTGTCCATTGTATGATTTCTATTATGTTTCTATAAACGGACGATTCGGGTCGTGCGATAAATTACATTTGCGTAACCCGATCTTCCATTGTTGGGAATGCTCGTCAAATGTCTGTCATCTATGATGTACCAATAGAGTATGGACTCACATTAAGGTTATCCAGCCTTCTGTCAAGTAATGGAGTATATTTGGCCGAACATCCCGAGGGAATAAATTCAAATATCATTTACATTATTCAGTGTTCGACACTGACCCTTTTCTTTATATCGCTTCAATACCTGATACTTTGAAAAAGGGTAAGTGAAAATACTCATCATTTAGATTGTCGTTAAATAAGTATTTTTTTAGGGTTTCTCGCTTCTGGTGTGTTGTATCATTGAGTTATATAGTATGTATATGGAAGTAAGATATTATTTAGTTTATATGAAGATTTTATTTGTCTTTAACTATCTTCGTGTTTTGTTACCTGGTTCGTAAATATTATGGAAGATGCTACTTTCATTTTATCATCTCTTTTCTAGTAGATGTAACTCTTGGGATTGAAATTCAAATACACTATTTAATTCTTTTGATGTACTAAATTACTTTCAATAAATAATATTTTTTTATCTTACTTCAAACTCTGCTCAAGTAATATTTTCTATTTTTCTATTTGATAATGGTATTTCTATTCAAAAACCTTAAATACATTTCTTTGTACTTCAGTGACGTATCTTGATTTATTCAATACAATATATATATCCATTATATTCTATTCTTACTCGTATTAATTATATTCTTACTAGTACATGTGACTTTGATGTGGGGATCATCGTAATGCCGACGTCCAAAAAATTACTTAACTCTAGTGAAGAAGATTGTTTTTATTTCGCGCATCTAAAGTAAATTATAATATTGAAAAACTATATAAATATTACATCCTATAAATACACATCAAGAAATTCATCAATAGAAAACGTAAACACATGATTTTCAAGAAGCTATATCATCCTAATTAACAGTAATGAATAAATGAAACTCTTTCAGAAAGCCCCATCATTACTCAGATTGCTAGGTGACTGGTTTGACGATTGATAGTAGATTAGATTAGGTACGGCAAATAGAATTAGTAGTAAACCACAGTTACAAGTGTAATATTTATACATATAAATGTTTGAAGAAATAGTTGAAAACACTTTTCTTTGTAAAAAAGAAGCAATCTTTAAAATGCTCATTGCAGTAATTAAACTTAAAGACTTCACTTTGTTTTTGCATAAATTATACTAGCTCAAGATATATACAACTATTCTTCTTAAGGCTGGACTGAATTATTTACAAATCACAAAAATAATGTGACAATACTCGAAAAAAAATAACATAATAAAATACTATATATAACATAGCTACTTCCAACAAACAAATACAGAAAGCATTAGCTTTTTTTACAAATCTGCAACGCTGCCAATTTATAATGATATATTTTTAAGGCCTCGGCCTCGAATTTTGCGGGCAGCGGAGCGGGAGCGGGAGCGGCAGGATCTTACGCGTATAATCAAATGGACCGACCCTCGAATACAGCGGTGCCCGCTGCCCGCTATTTTGGAGAAATGTATGCGTTTTCGTGCCGCCGCCGCTGCCGCTCCGCTGCCCGCAAAATTCGAGGCCGAGGCCTTAAGGAGGTCGTATATGTGGAATATGATCATTATTGCGGAATGGAAGTCCTAAGTGACCCTCAAACAGATTCCTCGACAAATGACAATGAAATACCGTTCGTAAGGTGACTAGGGTTGAGCCTGCACGTGGAATATAAACTAAATATTTCATAAATATAACAAACCAGAAACTAGTTTAAATAATAATACATTTCCTATTTACCTTTTGATATTATCATTATACTTTCACCTGAATATTTAATGGAAAGTTCGAAGAAAATCAAAGCTTGCGATAAAAATGCAAATGTTGGCGAATGAAATTTTAAAATAGTGTTTCACTTAAACGTATGGATAAATATTAAAAATTACAAACAATTATTAGAGACTTGTCCGTAGATAACAAAATGTAGTGATCTCAAAAATCATATAAGAAATATTATTACTATAACTTATAAAATTTGTTATCGTCATATTATTAAAAAAAAAACTAAATAATGCTTTTCTCATCCCATATTTCTATTTTTCCTCTAACTGCTTATTAAACTCGCAAACTAAATTTTTCACAGATTTAAATAATCCGAAAATTATTATATTATTTAAAAATATGCAATCAATTTAACGCCACATTCACAATAACTGATTGAATACTTTGTTACCGTAAAAATTTTATAACACTTTCAATACTTAAATAATTATTCATACAACTAATTTTAAGAATCCTCAAACAATAATTATTTTTAAAAGTATATATAATGAATATAAAACTAACATCCAGGCTAGGATAAAATAAATCAGAGTACCCCTACTTACAATGTCTATATGAACCACTAATACAACAGAATCGGCTCATCCAATGACCCTATTGACATTTCTCTGTGGCTTACTGTGATGTTGATCATTAGTGAACGTTCTCTTATATATAACAAGAGAATTATATAAAGTGCAGTGGAATATCCCACAGAGCGCCTTACGAAAGTCGTCTAATTTTTTTTAATGGAAAACTTCTCGATTTAATATTATTATTTAAAATTATGAATGGCACTGTCCAATGTGAAGTTACAATAAAAATACATTTTAATTTCTTTTGAATTATAAATATTGATTGTAATAAAGGAGATCGAAAGTATTGCATACAATTCTGGGCCCTCAATGTAAAGACATTAAAATAGTATTAATTAAAAGGTTCAAAATTAAGTTTCTTCATTGAAAATTCTATAGAAATTGGCAATCAGATAGCTGAGTTATTGAAGGTTCAGTAAAAGTGAGGTTATATTGCATTATCTTTAAGAGTTAGATGAATACACTTAAAAGTACTTATGTGAAAAATAATAATTTTATTTAGAAGAGAATATCTGATAAGTTATAACAAGGCAAGAAAGACCCAAAAATATACAAATATCGGTAACAAGTATGGAATTTTACGAGGAACACGGCTAGTGAACTATGTGATAAAAGTCATAAAATAAAACAAATAATTTTAATGAAATATGTATTTTATTCCTCTTCAATAATAATTACAATGTCGTCTAGGAACTATGCAGGGGGTACAATGTTACTAGTTGCTATCCCACAATTCCCACAGCGATCCATCGTTTCAGTAATATCCAATCCATAAGCCGGCGAAATAATCCAAATTAACAATTCCAAGTCAAACGTGCAGGCGATCGTCGGTGTCCAATGTGAAAACAAGGGTCGTAAAACGTTAGGCGGGTTCGGAGTCCGTAAAAAACAAAGCAGTGGTCGTTGAAAATGTAAAATGATCGGGAACGCACTCGAAACGCATCGAAAAACACGAAACAAGTGAGACTTGACACTCAGATAACAATGCATCTGGCATAGTAATTGTTGTGTCAATGTCATGTTGCCATAGACTGTATACTGAATAATTTCGATCGATATGGAATCGATAATCGAAAAGGTTGTTTTAAAATAATATTTAATATTATTATTATATTAATTCACGTTATTAAAAGTTATTTTTATTGTATTATAGACATATATGGTGTAGTTTAAATGAAGTTATTATATGTTGAAAACTAGGAGTGAAGTTTTTATTTTGTAGTTAAATAATCGAATAATCATTTATATTTAATTAATCGTTAATCGATTGCTTCATAAAAACAGTTATTTGCATATTTCTCCGCTTGTAGATTGAGAATTTATGCAGATTTATGATATTTCATACATTAACAATCATTAACATTAACAAATCATTTATATGCAGAAAAAAAATTTCAACACTCAGTTTCAATAAGTTTTATGTTTATGGTATAGCATCGATTTTAATACGTTACCTGTCTCGCAATATATACATATATATGTAGATATAGGTACATAATTTTATATCAAATCCTAGTGGCTTCACTACTAATGTGGGTTCGATGGTATGTTACTGTGTGTTGGAAAACGACCGGCTTACTTTTGTTCTTGTTGATTGTAATTTTTAATTTAATTTTGATTGTAATTACCTTATCGCAACCTTCTTGAATGCGGGGGGGGGGGGGGGTTGTTGTTGTTAGTGATTGTAAATGTCATAAAAATCTTCGCAACCGCCCATATTAAATAAGAAAACGAGATTAGCGCGGGCGCGATACGCTTGTCCCTATCATAAGTAATCTTTATTCCTGCACTGTTGACCGTGGGCGCGTATGGGTGTTGTGTAGAAGTCTGGTAGAAAAATAGGGATGCGGGACATGCGGGACGCATACAACATTTTGCGGGACTATTTTACCAATAATTTCAAAGCGGGGTTTCGTCTAGAATTGCGGGACGGTTGGCCGCCTTACCTTTATATCGTATTCTTACAAAATAAGTAAATGGGTACTTATTACTTCTAAATTAAGTACTTTATCCTATTTTAGTATGTTAATTTTTTTTTACTCAGTTCTATCAAAGGTTTATCGATAAAAAAATATGAAATATTAAAAAAATATTTAAATATTGTTTATTACTTATTTTATATTACTTATTGAGATAATATTTTACAATACTTAATTATTTAATAAGACTTCTTAAAACAAAATGCAATCAATAAAAAGAAAAAAATCTTGATTCGAAAAAAGTATTCTGGTAACATTGCTACGCCGGGCACGTCAGTGACTGACGGTCAGTCCGCATAGACTTTAGCTGTGTAACGCTTGTCCGTCATCGCTGCGGCGACACTCGCACGCGCACAATCGCTTACAAAAAATAATCTCTTTCTGTATTAATGGCTTTTAAGTAGTTTAAATTGTTAAACCTTGTTTAATTCGCTAAACTGGTGACCCCGACGTGATTTTACTGTTGGTGGAACTTTGAGAGCGGCGTACACAGGTCCATTCGAAGTGCTTCAGCTTGGGATAAGGTTTTCACTATTTTAAGTAATGGTAAGAAGGTCACGGTATCAGTGGACCGCCTTAAGCCGGCCTACATACTGTGGGACCCAGACACCACACACACAACACAAACACACACCAATCATGAACACTCACACACAACACACAGACGATTGGGAATTGTCGGAAACCAAGGAGCAAGTTCGCCAGATTCGGTCGAGTCGCAGGGTTCGATTCCCAGAATATTATCGCCCATAGCTCGGTCTTTGGAGGGCGGTGATGTAGCGGAGCTACTTAACATTAAGATTTCAAACCTTTATATTAGAAATTTATATTTATTTCTATATTTGTTTTAAATTTATTGCATATTTTTATATCTTTTGACGGACGAACTTCTTATTAAATTGTTTATTGTATTGTATTGTAATTGTTTAGTATGTGCGCTCCGTCTATTGTTCGCATCGTCCGCGAACCTGTAGCCCCGCTGACCCCCGTTAGCCGCCGCTAGTCAGCTGAGTCACTGCGCCGGACTCGTCAGTCGTCACTCGTCAGTCCGCAAAGTCTTTAGCCTTGTGACGCTTGTCCGTCATCGCAATGGCGGCACTCGCACGCGCACCCTCGCTTACGAAAATTGATCTCCTTCTGTGTTAATAGCTTGTAAGTAGTTTTAATTGTTTAATTCGCTAAATACATAATACCATTTGTGTTATATATTGTATATCTTAATAATATCTTTAATAGTGATAAGTTAAGTATATTATAATTAGTCTGCCGACTTCATTAGTTTAATATCTCCGAAAATGACTTACTCACTTGATGAAGGTCAAATTTACAATAAAGTAATGATTTATTATTCGTTGCTTAAATGAGGTATAATTATAAGATTTCTTAGAAAGTAAACATTCGTATTGAGAAAAGAAGATAATAATATTAATTATTGCTTAAAATATGTAATAAATTCCAAAGATTATTCTTGCAACGATACACTTTTGTAGTCATATACAGCTTGTCCCTTTTATTATTGTCAATAGAAAATAATTTTATCGCATAACATTTGTTATGTGCGAAGGAGGTTGTTTTTGTGTTCCTAATATAATTAATTTATATGATCTTCGGAAAAAAAATTATATCATATTTATTATGTGTTTTACTATTCCAGTTAAACAGCAATGGCAGTTTCTGTGAAGATTTATGAGAAGGAAAGTTCACGTTACCCATCATACATGCATCCAAAACATTTTTACGAACGAACGAACAAACGAAGTTTTACGTGAGTACACTAAACCTCAGTTACTTATTGTATACATACAAGGACGTACATATGTGTGTGGGTCAAACATAGCAGTTTTTACTGTAACTCTATGATAAATACGGAATCATTATCCCTATTAATATTATAAATGAGAAAGTAACTCTGTCTGTCTGTCTGTTACGCTTTCTCGCTTAAACCACTGAACTGATTTTAATGAAATTTGGTACAGACATAGAGTTGACCTTGAGAAAGAACATAGGATAGTTTTTATCCCAGACTTTTGAAAGGTTCTCTTGGAAACGCGATATAACCGAACTCCACGCGGGCGAAGCTGTGGGCGGACAGCTAGTTCTTCATTATTGCATCAGGTTATTTCATAAACTTGATGAGTTACATATCAATTTAAAATTTAGAGTTTTGAGAACTTCGTGTGATTTTTTTACTCGTTTCATGAGATCAGGTCCGCTAACGAAGTTTCTTTCTTGATCCTCTGTTTCTAATACTTTATTGATGTTAATTTTTTTCATCGTTTTTATAAACATAACTATCTGGTAATTCAGTGATAGTTAAGTATTTCATCATATTTTTATCAGGTATCATACCACAGCGGACCCATGATATTGACCTGAAGAAATACTGCATGTGTTTGTTGGGGAAGGCGGGCAGCATACAGTACACAAGAAACAGACTCAGTGAACTTGATCGAGAAGCTCGGGCTGAGGTGAATCAAGTATATACATATAGTATTCATTGAAGTGTGATTGTTTTAAATTGAAGTATACAACCTAGGTTTCTTACAGGTCGCCCGTTTAGGCTGAAACCCACTACTGGAAAAATGTTTGGATGATCTCAGTAGCTGGAGGGATGACGTAATGATCAAATAATTATTACACTATTTTGTAACACGGGACACTGTTAGCCAATAATATTTAAAAGGTGTGGGGTACAAAGACTCGCAAGTCTTTAAAATATTTTTTTGTTATATTGTTTATCCGATATTTTAAGACATGAATATAAAAGCATTTTTTGTATTTTTTCTATTCCAACAAATTATTTTAATTTCTTCACACTTTGTTCATGTATAAGGTTACATTCTTCCTAAATTTCATGTATAAAAAGATCTTTACCAATTTATAAAATGTAATTTATGAATGTTCTTGTTACTATAATAATCAAAGTGTTATAGATAAGAATTATATAGATAAGAATTTAATGTAACACAAAAATACATTATTTTTTAAACAATTTAGTCAAACATTTCACTTAAATTGTTAACCAAGTCCATCATTTTTAAATATGTACTATCATATTAACCCTAGAGTGGACGCGCTATGAGCATTTTGCCGCCCGCGCTAAAAAACCGGTAATAATAATTAAAACAACTAGCCGTTAGACTTGTGCTTCTTAGTAGCTGCTTCCAATTTCATTAGCAACGTTTGCCTTAAATCTGGACACCGTCAGTGCCCGGGGGACCGCAGGAGAAGAAGGTATCTACTATCAGGTGTCGCCGGGCGGCAAATCGCTCACCGCGCGCCCACTCACGTAAGTAATATTGTATAATGCATTTTTTGCAAACTCGAAATGTTGACTATATTTTATGGTGCATTAATAACTTTTGCAACTAAAAATATATTTGTTTTAGGATTTCAAAGAATTAATTGATAATAATAAATAAAAATGGATAAAATAGAAGATCAAAAGATTTGGTGGGATACCAAATCTTGAACACCAAAGGTCGGGCGAAACTATCTTCAATGTTTGGATTTGGCGACAGGAAATTGTTACTATCTTATGTTCCAAATAAAAAGCAAAAGAAAATAGTATTGCTTTTATCAACTTTGACCTGAAATGATAACATTTGCAAAACCTGAAATGATAACATTTTATAATATGTAGTACTAAAGGTGGTGTTGACGTGGTTGACCAAATGAAGGAAGAATATTCTGTTGGGAGGATGACTTGCAGATGGCCAATGAGATTATTTTTTTAATGTTGCATATTGCCGGTATAATTAGTCAAATTATAAACAAAGCCATTACTCAACATTTGATGCTACGTCGAGAATATTTGAAACAAATTGCCATGGTACTTGTCAAGCAATATATGACCACAAGGACTTCTATAGGCACTTTAAATATTTCTTTGAGGAACCACATTGCTCGCTTTGTCCCAGTAGAACAAGCATCTTCTTCGAAAAAGGAAGGCAAATGCAGTATATGTCCCTCAAAGAAAAACAGGCGCACGAAAAAAGGGTGTTCCAGATGCCAAAAGTTACTGTGCAATGAACGTTGTACATGTCTTTGTGAAGACTGTTTTGATAAAGTGTATCCTGTAGATTTAGAAAATATATAATATTGTTATTTTTGTTTTATTTTTTAAGTATTAAAAAGTATTATGTAGCTTAAGAGAAAAAAAGTCATTTAAAATATTAAGTTTTCTAAAGTCTTTCGTAAACCAAAGTTTATAGAACAAAGTTGAATAAATATGTTGATTTATTATAACTTACTGTTTATTTATTTAAATCCTAAAAGAAAAAATATTAAATTGCAGTATTACTAGTCAAAATAGTAAAAGAAAATGAGGCGGCAAAATGCTCCCCACGCGCCTACTGACGTTACGCAAAGAGACGCGCCCACTCTAGGGTTAAGAATAGAGATAATGTTACCATTTTATATCATGAGTCTCAATATCCTAAGAAATTAATAAGTGAGTGTCTTATAACTTTAGAATCATAGTGACTAGTGAGTGATCACTTTTAGTCAAAATATATGAATTAGCTCTACGTTTTTCTCTTAATCGTTTATTTTATTTTTACCGTGTATGTGTTTAAATATTATTCTAAGTTAGTCCTTTCAGTGTGATATGTAATATTTGTTTTTTGTATGGTAGAAATTGTTATATATGTATTGAAATTGTTATGTATGTAATTGTACAATGAAGTTTATTTAGTGATGGTCAACCAAAATCGTATCTGACTAGGATCATAGGATAGAACAATATCCCGAAATAATTTTTTTAAATCAAATTATAAAAAATTCGTTTAGAATCACATTTTGGAATTAGTTATATTAAAACGCGTGCTATTTTTTGTTTACTGGAGCAAAACTTTTATTGAAATATGAATAATAAAAAAGTTTTTAACAACATTCTGTTTTAAAAAGTAACAAACAAATATCTGTGTAAAACATAACAACATTTATGTTTGTCAAATGGATATCAGTTACAACATGTTTATGAGAAAACATTTGCATTATTTGAAGTCGTTCTGGTTTGAAACAGAAATTGCGACTGATTATAATTTTCTATATGGATCTTAGCTAAAATATAAATTATTGAACATTTTTCCTAACAATTCGAGAACTATGTTACTCATATTTTTGTAAACAAAATTTTTTTGCTAAGTACTTATGTAATGCAGACAACTTGATACACATAATAAAACAGTAACCGATTATCAGAATAGATATTATCTGACATGTAAAAACAATAAAATGAATCAATAAAAATAGTTTGAATAGTAGAGACGGAGATTGAAAATCGCTGTCAAAAATATAGCTCTAGGTACATTGCATATTTTTTGGCATTCAAAGTACAAAAGGACAGAAACAATAACATTGTAGCGTGGGTCATACTTGTACAATAATATTTCCTACACACATAAACGTCGGATGCTTTAGTAAATGAAATTTTTTGAAATAGGTATTTATGGTTGCTTTGCTCATTATTGCTGTCAATTGTCATATTTTTCAAGTTAATATGTTTTCATAATATCAATTTATAAGTAAAATAATATTTTTTACACTCAAGTATATAATTTATAGTTATATCTATGTATTAAGCTGTAGTCCATCTCCTGCAAATTCTTATAAGTCTGGTCACGTCCGCTGCATACTGACGCTGACAAGAGAAAAGTTTTAATCTATCTTCTATATTAATAAAGAGGATATATAGGAAGAATATATAGGAGGAAGAGATATATATATATATATATATATTTGTATATATATGTTATATATTTATGTACTTGTATATGTACTTGTTTGTGCATATTTGTGTATATTATGTATATGTATATATTATGTATTTTATACCATGTATATATTTTAAATGTTTCTTTAACTT
This sequence comes from Danaus chrysippus, assembly GCA_916720795.1. Classification (NCBI taxonomy): domain Eukaryota; kingdom Metazoa; phylum Arthropoda; class Insecta; order Lepidoptera; family Nymphalidae; genus Danaus; species Danaus chrysippus. The sequence goes on from CAKASE010000073.1 coordinate 247,803, forward strand.
CTGTGCACATCCTACTAGTAAGTAGAGTAGTAACTCTCCTTCACTATTCTGGGTTGGCTGGCAGAAAATGCTGTAATAGCGTTAAGTCCGCCCTTTGTACATCTCTTTCTGTGCAATAAAGAATAATAAATAAAAAAAAAGATTTGTTTATTTATTTGTTATGAATAGGCTCCGAAACTACTGAACCGATGTCAAAAATTCTTTCACCTTTGGAAAGCTACATTATTCCCGAGTAATATAAGCTATATTATATTTAAATAGAAATTAGAGATCCTTACTAAAACTCCAATAATGTAACCCAAGGTATAAAAAAATGATCTGAAAAATACCTTACGTCGCGAGCCGCTACGAAAACTATTGACGATAGAACCAAATCATTTACTACGACTTTGCAGAACTCATCATCATCTACAAAAAGTGTCGCGACAGCATATGTCTAAATATTATAGTTATGTCACAGTAAGCGGTTTTTTATTCTAAAAATTTAATTTATATGCCGCCGCTTGAAAAGGCTATTTATTTGTACCTTGGTATTATCCTGGTCAAAATAAATTACTTTATATTCAAGACGGCTTCAATACCTTTTTATAACTCTTTGAATTATTCAATTCGGACATTTCATTCGGAAGATATCACGAGTTTAAAAATGCAAATATTAGAAAAAAGTCGCGTGGTTGCCGCTCACTACGCTCAGCTAGCCAGCATGCGATGTAGGCTCCATATAAGCGTCACTGGGGTACGAGGGGGGAGTCAATCACAACTAATATTATAAATGCGTATGTCTGTCTGTCTGTCTGTTACGCTTTCCCGCTTTAACCTCTCAACCGATTTTGATGAAATTTGGCACAGACAATTAAGCTCTTTAAAACCAACGAAAGCCGTTTACAACATCAGTTAAATACTTTGTAAAGTTTAAATAATTTAGAGGTGATACGAAGACAATAAACCGCTTGATACTAAAATGGCAAGCGATGAGAAAATTGCTTTTCACTTTTCTAAGTAAAGTTAACCAAAAGTTATGTAATTAATTACGCATCGTGTGAACACCCTACAGATTAGGTATAGACACACACTCACACACTCGCACGCGGCGGCGTGTTGTTGTATCAGCACGCCGCCGCACGCGTCCACACTTGGAACACTTGGAACGTGTCAACACTTTATTTATTTATACGGAAATTTTGTCAAAAATTAAGTGCCTATTTTTTTACATAATTCGAATGAGAATCATGTACCGAGTATTCTCCTTAAATGTTGATAGTAATTCACCAGTCACCCTGTATAAACTAGTATAAATTGGGAAGAGAATAATCTTCGAAAACTATTTTTAAATCGTTACTGCTATTTCTGTACAAAATATTAATGATGAAACTCACTCTGTAATTAAATTCCATCATTGAAACGATGTCGTGTTGGTGTTCAACCGAGCATTTCCTCCTAAAGCGAACACTAATAGAGCTGATATGTAAATTGATGGTCAGTTTGTGTAATTGATAATTCAAGTGTTTCACGTCAGACTAATTAACATTTTGTTAGAAGTTGACAAATGTTTTATAAATTTGCAGATACTTTACTTTAGTAATGAAACATTTAAGCAATGTTTAAAACACCGCGGATTAGTTTGTGTTCCAATATCATGACAAAGTATTATTCTCTCATAATATTATTATTGTTTTTAAAAATTTTGACTCTTGAAAAGTATTAGATGTGGTCTTCCTTATTATATGGTATAACGATTTTTCCAACTTATCTTTCTATTTTATACTTTGAGTAATATACACTGAAGTAGTGTCTCAAAATAGAAGAGTTGATTTAAATACTTAGTTAAGGCATGTTTATACTGGAATAGTTTAGTCACTAATTCTAGGCTACTTTAATGTATGTCATATTAATCTGTCAGTCTTCCTGTATTACAACAGAACTGGCAAATGTAATTACTAATACATAGACAGTAAGTAAAAATAGGTGTTGCAGCTTTGTACTAAGCTGCAATTTATGTAGTTAGTGTACTTTTGTTACGTAATGGTTTAATAAACAAAATTGATTAAAAAAAATGGCTATTAGACAGTATGTTATATGGAAACGGGAAAAACTTATTATAGTTAAATTATCAAAATTAATTGATTGTCATTAGGAAAACTAATGTATATTTGAAAGACCTTGTACCCTTTTACTTGATAAGAGTTGATAATAATCCAATTTCTTCTTTGTAAAAACTCCTAGATCGACATATTCTTTAATCATTAAACAAGTTTTAATAGGATATAGATATTTGATAGATAGATTTATATGATATCAAGTAAATATTTATTATCAAATTGTCTAATACTTTATATGTAATATCGCTTGTAATACTTATTTTATAAGTATTCGTGTTTTAATCTGTTCTTCTGAAATTTAAATTGTTAAAACTGTTGAACTCAAAATTACAAAATGTATGTATAATGTAGTTATAGCATCAGAAGTGATACAGATTTAAAAATTATCTCGCGTGACATACGTTCTTGATCAATACTGCCTCCAATAACGATTAGCGACAATTTGATATCAAGGAACATCATTATTCACAAGCTCCTTATTACTAGTGGATGTTTATATTTGTGTTCACCGTTTTTAACTGTAAGATGTGATGGTTTATGCGGAAACCTCAAGTGATTCAGAAATTGCCCTTTCCTTTTAATAATACGTCAATCGCACTCGAGAAGCTGGAAAATGTCATCTAAAGTTTAATATCTGTTAAGTAGAGACAAACGCAATGGCGTAAAGTTAAATCTCAGTAAAAACCTATTCATCCTTTTCGTGTTTACCTCCAAATCCAAAAACATACACAAATAAACTAGTCGAATACTTTTGTTGTGCTTGAAAAAGGAAAAAACGAATCGTTTAGTTTGTATTCTAGAAAGATCCGAAACGAGTAGATGGATCTCCACTGAACGTGTAATTAAATATTCTTGAAAATCGTTCTATCGTAAAGTTGTTAAGAACTTTAAGTGATATATATTTTTTTATATTCTTTCTTTTCAAACAACACACTTTATAAGAGCTAGAAGGTTTCCTTGTAAAGCAAGAGGAATTTCTGAAAATCTAATGACAAATTCAAATGGCGTTAAACTGTAATTCATTCGTAATATTTCTGATATACAAAAACATTTTCAATATTAATAGGCTTTTGTTATAATTAACATATTTCCTGTTATATTAAAAATTCTAACATAATATTTACTCAGCTTTATATCTAATTCCACAAAAGAAAAGACAATTATAAAGAAAGGAGTGAATGTGTAATGTGTACTTTCAAAGTGATTAAAATCAAAATAAAAATAAATTATAAAGTTTTTCCTAGCAATGAAACAGTTTTTCCACCAAAATAAGCCACGAAATCCTTAAACTTTTTTAACATCTCCAATTAAGGTTAAACAAAACAAATTATTGAAATAACTTTAAGCTGAAATGGTTTAAGTATTTTTAGTTTGAATTTACGCTGCTCATTTTATTTAGGCTTAGTACTATCTATTTTGTTTGTAGATTACGTCTTATTTTATTTCATCATATTTTATTTAAGTCAAAATTTGCTATAAGTAACGTTTATCACTCAAAGAAAATTTGAGAAAAATATAAAATATTATTTTAGTTTAAAGTGAATTTTGCAATATGTTACCGATTTCCTTTACAACAAATTAAGAAATTTAAAAGGAACCGTTTCAATAATGGCTCTTAACTTTAAATCAGAGCATAAAGGAAGAAACATCCTTACGCTGTACTTGAAATTATTGGTGACATTATCAGTTTAATATTTGAGGACGACTCCAAGGGACGTCATTACCAATTCATTCATATTATATATTCATATTAATTAATGCTCGTTGTATTTCAGCGAGGCTCGTCAACTCTTAGTGTATAGAATATTTATATGTATTAAAATAATATAAAGTCTGATGCTAGTTCTTTCTTGGCCATATTTTAAAATAACATGTTTTTTTGTGTTAAATTAAGTGAGTGGGAAGCCATTTCTTGCAGTGATGCTTCTACATAAGAATTCGGCTTTTATAGATCAATATGTAATCAATTATTCCGAACACTTCGAAAATATTTTAATTTACGAAACAATATGACCAGTTATTATTAAAATTTACATTTTGTGCATAATAATTCTGAAATTCATGATGAAAAAGTACATGGATAGTAATTTGTATGAAATTATAATGACGAAAGTAAAGTTACATGAATAGGAATATAGTTTCTGTTTTACTTTTATAAGTAGCAGTAAATGTTTAATAATGAAAAATAATTAATCCAACACATATGTAGTAACTCCAAGTTCACGTCGTCCTCTATGTATGAGGCAATTTTCGTTTCATATATAATCAAATCATAATACTATAACGTGTGAATTTTTTTTTTTATTTTTTATTTGAAAGGCACATCGACAGTACATATATTAAGCACTTAAAACTAAACATTTAAAACTAAACACTAACTGATGTATGTACCAATTATGGATGTACACAGCACTGCTAAAAATTACTGTCTAGCTTACAAAAATATTATAAAAAAACAAGTTAACAAAAGAAATAACAAAACTATATAAACTCAATAACAAAACTATTACTTAAAAAATACAAATGAAGAAGAAAGAATATCGAACAACAATCAAAATAAACCACTACAAATAACTACTACTACTACTACTTATACTAACAGGACTTGACAAAACATCACAAATTTTTCGCTTAAACTTCGGCAAGGAATCGGAAAAAAACATCAATATTTTGGGTTAATGCACACAGATCGTTATACTGGCCACATATTCTATTTATAGGGGAATATTTAGCAACATTTGTGCGTGACTTAGCTATGTAGAACAATTTATTGATAGGTTTTCTATTTATTAATTAAAAACTGTTTATGCTACGTATGTATAGTGATTATCCCAACTTTGAGTAAGGATACCGATTAATTAAATTAAACAAGCGTTAAATCAGAATCTTCAAAAAGTTCAATGTCTGTTATGAGATTTGTATTTCTAATAAATGTCAAGAACAATAAACACATCGCTAATTTACATTCATATAACAACGCTGTAGTTTCTTATTATCCTGTTTTCATCCGACCACAGTTGTTTGATATGATTCAATGTTAATAACGTCATAAAACGGCCCCCAGTCACAGGCAATAATAATATAATGTATTGGACCCATCCTTAAACAGGAATTCATTAATACAATAACTTATCATAACAAAATAAAATCCGTCATGTAATAATAAAACAGGCTCGAGAGTAGTTATTCAGTTAGTTCATATTCAGGTCAATTCAAGCAATATATATGTATATATGGTACGGTTTAACCTACTGATGTATTACATTCAGCTTCAGTAATTTTTTAAGCATTCTCATTTTTAACCCTTGCTAGTATAGTTTTTAAGTTATATTTTTGTTTAACTTGAAGTATAATAAAATGACAAAGGTACTATGTAAACCTAAAAATTAATGTTATAAACTCTATAAGATTTTTTATCGTTTTAATATATTACTGCACTTAATAGATAAGTTCCCTCCTGGCTCCTTCCTGCTATGTGTTTTTTAAACTCAACTCTGGCCACTAATATTATTTTATTCACTTAATTATGATTTCGAGAAAGTGGCAAAGTTCTTGAAACAAAATTTAATTTTTGAAATGAAAATAATAAAAAACACTGTACTTAAAAAATATGTACACCAGTACACAGTACATAGTTACACATTAAATTAGCAAAATTATTCATTAGTGTTGTAATATAAGAATATTGCTATTTTCCACACCAATTAAAAGCACGCCTTTTTTTATATTAACAATTTGAATCAGAGTGAAACTACGTTCAGCGTTTAATGAATGAACCGACCGTCATTTCTTTACTATATTGAAATATTTTCTATCAACCAAATTATTTTGATCATAACACGTTTTAATCATTGTACAGTTTGCTCAAACACGTTGTTATAAACACTTTCATACGTTACGTACTGGTATAAAATTTTATTTGATGAATTTAACCACAACCTAAACGATAAATGTCTCCTCAAATTGTAACAGTGACACTAGTAATTAACATTCAAACATAAATTAAATAGATATATTCTGTATAGATAACAGTGATGGGAAGGATCACATTCAGTATTACAGACAACGCTTGTAGGGGCGCTCATTATAAAGATTTACTATGTAATATATTGATGAAACAACCTAACCACTTGAAAATTTAAGAAAACAGAAAACTATTTTAATATTACATTGACTTATATGAACAGTTTTTAGTCAGACATTGTTCTCTGCTTATAAAAATAGTTCTCTGCTTATAAAAAAATTCTGCTTATAAAAAGTTCTCATAGAAATTTTCTTGTATTAAGTACATATGAATATAAAACAAAAGTTTGTTCGTAATGTATTTCTGATTGAGAAAGTATTTATTATGTGTACTTTGATATGAAGTATTCTGGAGTTTTAAGTAATTACGACTTTATTTATCCATAGTACTGATAAATTAATTTGTAATTGGATCGAAAATATTGTAGGTAAATAAAATTGCGTTATTAAAACAACGTGTTACATAATCCCGTGCTCGAAACACTTAATCGAGTAAATATAAGTATCAAATACCCTGAAACATTTTGTAAAAACCCGAATCTCTTACTCCATTGCATAACTAATCATAGCTTAAAATCACCGCAAACAAAGCTATTAAATGTGGAATACACATCGAAATCTGTCAATCCGTAAAAGAGCTACGATCCCAAAGACAGACATCCACATACAAATGTTAACGTTCAAATTAAAAGTCTCTTATTTTAGGTCGAAGCAAAAAATAATGCCCTTTGAATTATAAGTGACAAATTGGGCATTTTTTGCTTCATTAATAATTCTAGAGCTTTAAGATTATGAAAATATTAAAATTAATTACTGGAAAAAAATAAAATAAAGCATTCGAAAAGTAACTTGTAATTAAAATGTTGGATTTTTCTAATACATGTCAACTATATGTACATCTGTACCTTAACTTAATCAGAATTCGTACAATTTTATTACTATCTTTATACTAAAGTATATAAAATCCAATTTAATCTACAACACTTGGTGAGTATTATTATCACATTACAGTTTAGATGCAGTGTTCTGAATTATTGTGTAAATTTAACAATTTACAGGAAACATACGAAGTTAGTAATAAACTAGAGAATTTAATTTTAACTTGGTATTCACGACGTCTTACTTCAACGTTTATTATATACATATATAATAATAAGTCCCAATTACGGCTGGAATCAAATAAAATAATAAAAATTCATTAATATTAATAGGAACAATGATATTCTTTTATATGAATTCTCAAAAAAGTTGCAATAGGTGAAACAAGGGTCACATAAAAATTCTTTTTTTTGATGGTTCCTAAAAACTTCTTAGCATTCCATGGATACACCTTCGTGTGCCGGATGATTGGGTTGCAGGGAGAGGAGCTTCAACAGTGCCTGGGACTTGCGACCCAGGTGTAGGTTTAAGGAGCCCCAATCTAACGCGCGTTATACGCTCACCTCCACTGTCCAAGCTTCCCTTTCTAGCTAACAGAATTTGAAACAGTCCTACTAGGGCTGCTTTCAAAGTACGTTCTAAGAGCGAATTTATGTAAGTTCTGGACAGGAAACAGTCTTTCAGTAAGTAGCAGTTTCAACAGCCTTCCCACATAAAGTAGTAACTTTTAAAATTTGCAAAACATTTTTGTCCATTGTAAAAATATAAATATCACAGATAAAATGAATAATAAAGATTACATCAAAATAGTAATTTACTATATAGAGTACTATATATTCAAATAAAATAATGAAAACGTCAACTATCCTTCATCCGGCTATAGTGCTAATTCAAACTTGGAAACAAACTTTTAGTAATTTTAAACAGATAACTTGAAGAGAGTTAATGTGAAGATTTATTCCTAAGAGGCAGACGTCTAGAGGAATTGAGTATTTTGTAACTGTTTTGCGTTTTGCTGTTTGTTTATAACTCTTGGAGTTTTGGGATTTGTTTTCAATTTTTATCTTTTTTATCTCAAGGTGGAGGAAAACATTTACATAATGCTTATTTATTAAATTTAATACATCATTGATTGTGTACAGATTATATTTATTCCTGAAATTACACGAAGATTGTCATAATTTTCTTTGAATTGAAAATCTTGCAATATTTATATACTTTTTATATTAAAAGTCGAATAGATACCCTTCAAAGATATTTTTTTTTTTATGTGAAAGGTGGCAAACGAGCAGACGGCCCACTTGATGGAAGGTAGTTACCGTCGCCCATGGACATCCGCAACACGTTTGTTACTGATGCGTTGCCAGCCTTGTTTTTTAGGGATAGGGAGGGATGGGAATAAGGGAAAGAAAGGAAAGGGGTAGGAATAGGGAAAAGGCAACCGGCTCTCTCACTCATCGGACAAAACGCAGCCATTAAAGGCTACTTCATGCCGATGTTCTGTGAGAGGGTGGTACTTCCCCGGTCGAGCCAGCCCATGTTCGAGCTGTAGTAACTGCCACAGCTAGGCTCTACCACCTAAAATTTATATTCCTAGAAATAAAAATCATAACGTATTGTAAGTAGTAACATTCCACTTCACCAAACTTTTCAATATATAAACATTGTTATCTAAAAGAAAATTTTATTTAAATGGTAATTTTAGGAATTCACAATTGATAGGATATATAAATATTGACTTTGGTAAATACAATTTTAATCCAGTAAAAACCTGAACTACTAAACGGAGTTGAACATATTTTTATTCTATTATAGTTTTATTTTACAATGAAACAGATATACCTAATTGAAAACGATTACTAACATTTTCTGAAGACAGTGAAAAATAATACAAACCCGTAGAGTTTTAACTTCACAAAATCAATAATTAAAGTTATACTGAAAAGTAGCCGAAACGTCGGAAGTATGTAGTTTATAATCAAAAATAAAAACGCGAAGTAAAATACGAAAATATAAGTTTCAATTAAAGTTATACTTTAAAAAAAAAATTGCATAGTAGGGGAGAGTACCACTTTTCACTTTAACTCAAATATTTCGACTATAACACGTCTTATAATAATTAATACATATGTAAAATAAAGTTTCATATTTTAGCTTCCTAAGAAGAAGAAAACAGATCCTTGCGATTATTCTAACATTATTAAAAATGCTTTTTTATAGAGGCTTGCCATCGGTACGATTTAGCCGACTAGTCGTTTTAATCGTACCACTAAGTCTTTAAATCGTACCATGGGTGTGCAAGTCGTACCACTGAATGAAAGACATTAAAATTCTCAATCAAATTATTTATTTTTGACTGTTAGGTAAGTAATAAAACAACATTATTTATATCCTTTAGGTAATAGAAACATAATTTTTAACTCTTAGGTTATATAAAGGAATTATAAGCTTTCTCAGTACAATAACATGATTATACTATGATAATGAGGTCAATCAACATAACTAATAAAAATGAGACAAATAAAAAAACAGTAAACTATAATAATAAAGTAACAGTTAACAAGAATGTTATTTGTAATATAATTATTGTGCATATTTCTTAATGGAAACAATCATGACAAATGTTTTCAAAAATTCGAAGTACACGTCTCATGTAGCCACGCATTGAATTGAATCGAATCAACTTTTGGACCCTTCTTATCGTAGTAAGAACAATTGCATTTTCGACATATATTTTCAAGATAATCATCGCTGTCATCATCATCATCTAGTTCTACAACAAGTGTCTCTCCTGAATCATCGCTACTGGTGATGGAATGAGATCGTTTCCTCTTATAACTTTTGTTTTTGGCCTTGGGTAGTGCTTAAAGTACGTACTTGCAGTAGTACTATAGGTACTTGCGGTTGGTAGTCGGGTAAATCGTACCAGTACAATTTAACCAACTGCAAGTGGTACGATTAAACCAACTAAGGCATTTCTAAAACAAAAGCAAATATCTGGCATAAACTCAAAACTTAGACACGCAACAAAAACCCCCAATAATCTAGTATACAATTTTGGAATAATAAAAAAAAACTGAATAACTATAGCTTACCTTGATTACGAGTTATCTCCTTACGAATGTACGACAATATTTATATTAACTCCTACAAAAAATGTTTTTTTTATTACGTGCACAGTTTTTAACTCACGTTGATTTAAACTAGTGGGTGAAGAGGGATGGTACAGGGCCACGATTTGGCGTTGTCAATGTAAAAAAAAATATTCATTAAATGGGAAATTTAGAGGTGGTACGATTTAAATGCTAGTACGATATAACTAACTCTCCCCTATATAATATTCACCGAGACATCACGGAAATATCTCTGTCCTGAATAAAAAAAAAATACAATTACCAGAAAACTTTAAAATCCTTGTTTTTGCACTAATATTTATTAGAGATTTGAGTCTATCTAAGTAAAAGCTTTTAAATAAATTAGAAGTAGTAGTATGTAAGTGACGATACGATTAATTCTACTATATCATTTATCCCTACAACAGAAATTATATATTTTGTAACCAATATCAACTTAAAAGATTACTTTTTAGTGTATACAGATTGATTGATTGATTGATTGATTGATTGATCCTTTGCTCTTTTAACAGAAGATGAATCTTATACAATGCCAATGACTATTTATAAACAGTCCCTAGACACCACATGTCCCATATCAGTGAGTCTCTTGCCACTACCTCTGTCAGATTAAAGACTAACCTTTCAAACCCACAGTAATGTAATTACACAATTACATTGAGAGTGAGGTAAGGGTTAAATACCTTGTAACAATCATCATCATCATCATCATCATCAGCCTATCAGACGCCCACTGCTGAGCAAAGGCCTCTTTCTCACATGGAGAAGGTTTGAGCATTAATCACCACGCTTGCTCAAGACGGGTTGGTGATTTCAAACTTATAATTGTGAAACTATAAGTCCAGGTTTCCTCACGATGTTTTCCTTCACCGTATGTCAGTGGTGTCTAAATACTCTCAGAAAGTACATATGACTCCGAAAAATCACATTGGTACTTGCCAGGTTTGAACCCGCGCCCTCGGCAACGAGAGGCGGACGCTTTAATCACTAGGCCACCACTGACTAAAAACGATCTGCAAAATTAGAATTAGAATAATGTCGTCATGTTTATTTATTGTTTTATATCAAAGTCCCTAAACGAGAAGACGGCCTACTAGATGGAAGGTAATGACAACGCATCTACAACATAAGGGATGTTGTAGATGCGTTGTCGACCTTGATTGTGTGAGAGAGAGAAGAAAGGGTGGCAATAGGGAAAGAGTAACCGGCCCTCTTACTTATCAGAGAAAACGCAGACATTAAAAAGCTAGGCTCTACCACTTTGAAATTAATGGATTAAGAATAATTCAACAAATTAAATCAATTCATCTAGAGTTACGAATACATATATAGAAAACTTTACCTCGATCTGTTAAAAAAAATCAACTTGAAAATTGTTCTGCAATATTTCACACTCACGAACTACGTACATAGAGTAAAAGACACTCTTCTTCTAAATATCATTAAGATGACTGTTCTGAAATTATTCTGGTCTGTGGCTTTAAAACTTATCAAATAAATACCATAAGCTAGTACATTGAAGCTCGTCGTATGACCGGTCACCGGTGAACGCTAATGGACTCTGCCATAATAACATCAGTATGATGCAAGCCTGATCTATAACATAAACGTACAATTCATGAATGGGCAACTAAACGATACCTTAACCGATACACAGTATGTGGTGAGTTGATAAAGAACACGTGACTGAAAATCAATTAAATTATTATGAATAAAAAACAACTATTTTGTATAAAGATGATATTTTAATATAATGAGATTTGACTTGAGCTTCAAATGAAGTGCAATGAAGGACGTTGAAATATCAACTAGTTTAAAAGTAATCTTTTAATTAAACTTTATATTTCATTGATAAAGTCAATAAGAAATACACCAAATTGTGACAAAATTTTATCGCATACGAGGTAAAAAAGGATTAATTTATGAATATTGTGTTTATAGTATAAAATTCACTATTCATGGAGAAAAAATCTTTATAAACTAATGTGGACCTATGTTTTTGCCAATTTTAAAAACTAAGACCCTCTAAAATAAACTATATTAGAGACGTAGCAGGTCAAAATCATATACTTATATAGGTAAAGATTTTAATGTTGGCAGAATTCTTTCTATTATACTAGATTACGGCGTAGGCTGTTAAAACCTTACGAATGATGCTCATGTGAGTTATAAAAGGCTGAGAGGGAACAATACATAAATAGATCACTGATAAAAAGCTTCAACGGGATCTCATACATAATATTCGACTTATCAGACTCCTTATTCCTTTTTATTATGAAAAATATGAAAATAATTGAAAATTTCACCAAGTTCCACTTATAATAAATAGAATAATCAATTCAAAAACACGAAGAGGAATCGAACTGGCATAAGAACCTAACTGTAGACAATTTACAGACAACAAGCCAATTTCCATAATTTACAACATTCAATCTTAGTTAGACGAGTTACTATGAAACTAATAGATGTAAGTGGCTGTGTTAAATTAAATTAAAACTATATACAAATAACCACCCGATACTATTTACACGATATATAACGGAATGAGAAACTTATTATATTCGTTATTGAACACTTTTATTTTCTTCTTACTAATATGCCTTAAATGTCAATATACGCTAAATAAGTATACTTATTTTTTTATTGGTAACAAATTAGATATATCATATAATCTAATTTTTACAACTTACCAAAACAAACATGTTTATATATCGGATTTATTACACATTCGTTGTTTTAAAACAGAGAGACGCCAGCCTCACTCACATTACAAATGTCACTTCTACTAGTACGTTCCATGATATTTTAAAATGAAACTTCAGTTGTTCTTAATGCTCCTGTATTTCTCGAAGGTTCTTCGTAATCACATACTTCAATGATACGCACTCACTGAACTCTGAATTCTGCCGTCGTGCGTCCAGACGTCATATTTATAACAAGATTTAAACATAGTTCTATTCTCTTTTTTTAAACATCTTTTGATTTCGTTTTACTTTTAACAATAATCATAAATACTAATGAGGTTTACTAAGAATTGATGACAGCCTCAAATTATTTAGATGTCGCATCCGTTATTAAAGCTGGTAGCGCCGATATATATATATATATATATATATGTATATATATATATATATAAAGAAATACACTTATCTTTAATAGGATTCCACCCCTTGCCATCTTAACAATACAAAATACAAATTCCTCAACCCTTTTCAATGAAACTCTTAATCTTCCTTAAATATTTATTAGAATCCATATTTTCAGTGTCAGATGTACCTACTGTATATATTGAATTTATCCTGATATAACAACATTCAGATCTCTAGCTTATAAGTAACATAACAATTCTTATCATAGCGTGATCGCTAACTAAGACCTACTGATGTAGGTCTTAGTTAGTTTCTGGGTATAAAATAAATCATAATTATCTAACAAAAGAAACAAAATAATTCGTGGAAGAAAAGAAAGGTCTTTGAGATTTTTATCTTATTTATGATATTAGCCTAAAAACTATGAGAAGTCAGATTTATCAATAATGTTTCGTATATAAATTATTGATAAGATCGTTGTTTGATTTGAGACCGTGATAATAACTAGAAAATTAATAAATTGAATTTCATAATAACCCCTTAATAAATGATTTTAGATAGTTATTCTTTATACATTGTATATATACTCGTTACATACCTACTTGATGTAGCTACGATAATAATATCACTAATAAACATTTAGGGATTTTCGACAATCTCCAGTTTTGTGATTGTTTAACCCTAGAAAGATAGTCTGCGTAAAATTAACGCATGCGTTTGCGAAATATAGCGTTCTCTTCCTAAATAACGCGAATCCATAGTTATGTGTTTAGGACATCTCGTTCGTCGCTGGGAGCTTCCGCATGGCACACGTGTACTAAAGGTAAGTGCAACCGATTTTGAAATAAAACGACCGCGTGCGTCAAAATTACGCATGATTATCTTGTATGTGACTTTTATGATTTTGACGTGTACAATTTGTTTTACTATTTTTAATGTTTTTATAACTGTATATCATTATTTATATTACTAGTTTCCTTTTAAAGATATTAAAGCAACGATGGGAAATAGAAACTTAGACGAAGACCATATCCTGGCCATTCTCATGCAAAGTGACGACGAGATTCCCTGTGAGGATACCGACAGTGAAGTAGCGGTCCATGAGAATGAAGATGACGTGCAGAGCGACACAGAAGAGGCTTTTATAGATGAGTTAGAAGAAGAACAGCCAACGTCAAGTGAAAGCATAATCTTAGATAGGCCAAGCACCACTGAACAACCAATATCAATGTTTTGTTTCGACGGACCCCTTACTCTCGTCTCATATAAAGCGAAAACGGCAAAAATGGTTTATGTACTTATAATCGTCTTGTGATGAGGATGCTACTATCATTGAAGTGACTGGTAAACCAGAAATGATTATGTATTATAATCAAACAGAAGGCAGAGTAGACACACTCGACTAAATGTGTTCTCTGATGTCCTGTAGTAGGAAAACAAATAGATGGCCTATGGCTTTGTTGTATGGAATGGTAAACATTGCCTGCATAAACTCATATATAATAATTAATAGCCACAATGTTCATTACAAAGGAAAAAAGCGTCTAAGTCGTAAAAATTTCATGAAGAATCTTAGCATGGGTCTGTCTTCTCCATTTATGCGAAAGCGGTTAGAAACTGCTACTCTGAAAAGATATTTGCGTGATAACATCTTTAATATTTTCCTAATATTATGTATAAGATATTCCTATTGTTGATTTTGTGAAAAAAAGGTTGATTATTATAGTTAAAAATAATTTGTGATGGAAAAAGTAAGTGGTAAAAAATTTATTTGATTTATGAATGAAGATTATAGTTTTTAGTTTATTTTTAATAAAAAATATTTATAAATAAATTATCTGCAGTTTTAATTATTCTAATATATATGTTAATGTATATAAGACACGATTTTATTCAAATAAATTAATAAACCCCAACTTACAGCTAATTAAAGCACATGCGTCAAGTTTACGCATGAGTATCTTTTTAGTACTACACAATATGATTATCTTTCTAGGGTTAAAAAGTATTTATTTCATAGGAACAGACAAAACTTGCTGTGGAAACACAGAAAACCCCTCGGTGAACGATGTCAGCAGCATCATAGTTCTTAGTCTCTAGTCGCGACCTTGTTCATCATAAATCCCTAACGGTCAAGCCGAGAATACGGTTAAAACTGTAAAAAGATCTCTAAAAATTATTCTTATGCAAAATAATAGTCCAAAAATAATTAAAATGAAATTATTAAAATTTTTATTTGATTATAGGAATTCAATACACTGCACTACCGGATTTGCTCCGGCAGAATTGTTGTTAGGACGAAAATTACTTTCTAGACTAGATTTTATGAAACCTATGAAAGTTTTACCTCATCTAATGTCGTCATCCATGATTAATGATAATGTTGTTTCCAAACAGATATCACAGCGTAAACAGTTTGGCGGAACTCGTAAGATCCAGTTCAAAATAGGAGATAAAGTCTTAATAAAACAGTTTTATAAAAATGGAACAAAATATATGTGGAAAATAGGTATTATTAAAAAGAAAATTGGATCTAGACTTTTTCTTATATATATTCCGGAATTTAAAATTAATGTAAAAAAACATATAGATCAAATGTTACTGCATAAGGGAGATTATAATTTTCCTGGCTCTGATGAAATAAGTACAATCGGAGATTTTAATACTGATGTAACTCAAAAGGTAGCGTCTGAATCTACAATAGAGTCTAATAGTCCAATTATAGAATCGACACCTACAACTCCAATAAGTGATTTAGGCTCAGATGCTAGTACTCCTGGTCCTTCAACCGCGCCTGAGGCAACCCCAGGTGATTCTGAATTACGGTTGGAGGAGGTGGTCTCTAATGAAGGTTCAGACTCTGTGGTGTCTAGTCCAATGACAGACAAACAAACTCCTGATGTTGTACTTCCTGTTAATGAACGGTCTGATGTCACAACCAAACCAGCTCGCAGATTTCCGATCCGCAGTACACGGACCAAAAAGATATAGTTTAAGTTTAGTTTTAGTTATTTTGGATTTATTTTGTCAATAGTGGTGGAGGGATATAGTGTTTGTAACAAATTCATATAGCAGGTACATAAATAATGTTTGTGACAGTTGTCAGTCTACGCTGAAGCAGTAAATTGTGTGCCACGAGTTCAATGTTTTATTTCATTATTACTCATAAATATAACAGTATGACTGACAAAAATCTAAAAAAAATATTCAAATTTAGAACATTATTTACTTATTTCTGTTACTTTTTCTACATATACTAATAATATATGTAATTTCAACACCTTTTGTGGCCTAGCATAGCATCTATATGTATTCATATTTGCTTAATTATTATAAAAACTTTTACATCTTAGTGTTATATCTATTGTAGGAGCAATTGAGCAACTTTAAAAAAATATATCACTTTGTATCCTTTGATCGGTATTATTTTATAGCTAGTAACTTTATTAGGTTAGTTATGTATAAATAAATGTTAATCAAATATATTTGTGCTTAATAATTCTTGTAGTTAGTTCCTATTGGATTTAATATCAATCATATGACAGAGTAAGTGCGATCCGTTGTCTACATTATTTTAAATGAATTCTAAAAAAAGTTAATTTATTCAATTAAGTAGAAGTTAAAATAGGTTTGAACACTTAAATTTTAACAACTTCATTATAAGTTTAAAGGTAAATTGGTTTCATAATTCAAACTTAAATTACAAAAGAGTCATTCTAAAAGTTTTTTAATAACGTCCAAAGTTTCAAAACCGAGCTATGAATTTGTTTTTGTATTAGAATCTCTGATATTTTAAACTTCCTTAATGAACCCTTAAGTTTCTTGAGCAATAACTATCTATGTATTAGCAATATTAAACCTAGTTCGTTGTCTTGTTTTATATATATATTTTAATGATGCTTTTATTTTCTATTGATTTGATTTATTTTTATATACACATTACATACGGAAATACATTACGAAGCAGTTTGTTTTAATATAGTAAAAAGACAATTTGTAACAAATAAGATTACATCATTAATGATTATCCAAACTATATGATGTTTAATTCTTTCATATTTTAGATTAATTGAAAATTATGGGACTTTGAAATAAAGTTATTTTACGATATGTTCTAAGAAATGGAGAAAAACCAATCACTGGTCCAAGACACAATGTTTTATTCATAGCGCGCCTAAAATTATCTAAAATAATTATTTAATTACATTAATATCACTATAATGGCCTGGTTTGTCCAATGCATGTTCACACACTGCTGACTTCGAGGCGTACCTATTCTTAACGTCTGAAATGTGTTCCTTAACCCTTGTACTGATGCTTCTCTTTGTCTGTCCAATGGATGAAAAGGCTTTGACTTTAACTCCAGACCTCCGTGATGGATATCATTAACTCGAAAAGTTTTACAAACTATTTTCGTAAATTCGATGTGGCCGAATGGAATAGATAAAATATGCATTAAACTTGAACCTGAAAGCTGCAGATGGTACTTAGATGAATATTTAAAACCACGAGGGTTCCTTGGGGATCATACAACTTTAAGAATAGTTGATATTGCAGTAAGAACCGAATCAAAGAGTGATGACGAAGAAGGTGCAGATGTCGAAGATCCCAGTTTTATGTCCGATGACTCAGAAGCTGAATAATTTAAAAAATATATGTTTTTATAATTTTGAACAATAAACAGAGTTTTTTTTAATTGTTTTTGCTTGGGACCTCACAATCGCACATTTTCAATCGCAGAAACATTAAACTTTAAAAATCGACAACCCTAATTTAGGACTGATTTTTCGGAGGCAACCCTATACTACCTTGTTGGTAATTAAATATTCTTTGTTTTCATTTAAATTTGATTAGATTTTCAGACCGGTGCAAAATGCTACTATCGATGTACCTGTTTATCCCTGGCAACCCGAGAGTTGTGACTGGAAAAGAATAGGCAACCTAACGTTTTTATATTTTATGGGCTCCGTGCTTTCGATTGGTGTGGAATTTATCTAATAATCAAACCAGTGAAATATTTGAAAAAAAAACTATTTTTAATTGTTAATTAATCATATCCTGGACTAAAATTTATGAGGCACCCCATATGTAATATAGTTATTGACCTATTAAATTGAATATAAAATATGTTTCATCAAATAAGCATCTCGGTGAAGGTCGCCTTATATCGGGATCCTCTACTATAATATAAATTAAAAATTGCTCATTATTTTATCCTCAGATTTTCTTGATTATTTAAAAATAACTTATTAAATATTTATGTTATGACTGGTACGGAATCCAGAAATATAGTTTTTACAATGCACCTAACTTCTTTGTTTACAATTTACAAACAAGTTACAATACTTCCAAAATGCATAAAAAAATGTATAAAAGTGTTATGTGACGTTTGTAGTTTAAGAAGATGAAATCTTATAATTTAATAAGGAAGAATTAGTAATCCCTAACATCCGGTGTTTAAGTTAGCAAAAATAAAAATGTTAATTTATCGAGAAAGGTGTTTAAGGGTTGTTATTTTTCGTCATCAAAACCTTTTTCCTAAGAAAAAATTGATGAGAGAAAGATGAAATCAATATGAAAAGATTTTAAAAAATATTTTTTAAGCTTAGAAACTAATTAGGCATATTAAATTACTATGGCGAGTGAAGGCTTTCCATAATCTTACAATATACACTTGAATAAAAACGTGTTTGCATCCACCAAGCTCTTAAAAACGAGTGAAGCGGCAATAACTCTTGTATTTTGTTTCCTCCTTTGTATGAAATATTTTTAAAAATATAAATCTTTCTCCAAGTATAGATAAAATAAATGAGATGTTATTTCTTCTTTATATAATGGAAACTCATAGCATCCAGTCAAAAGTGCTTTAGATAAAACTAAGTTTTCCGCAAACACCATTTAACGTCATATAAAAACTAACATTACTGAATTGTTTGTTTAAATAAAGTTGTATTTAAATTTTATAGCGACAGAAGAGAGTGGATAAATTAATTAATAAAAATTGTTTACATTCTTACTCTGCCATGCTTAAAGAAATAATATATCATAAAATACTTTAAAAATTGTAGTGAGAGCCATGAATCGCATGAATTTTAATAGCATTTTCTATATTTTTTGTTGCAATATATGAAAGGTAAATAATTTCTGGACACTGTCTTACCAGTTTGCTACGGGACGAGAGTGCCTGTTGGCTCTATCTTGTGAATTCGAGTGTCCGTTCCTTAAGAGTTCAAGTCTTACCCCCACTGGGTAAGCCGAGTCTTGTTCACTGTCGCCGTTCATTATAAAAAGGAAAAGTTACCTTAAAAGTTCTAGTTGCACACTCGTAACTTTTTATTATGAATAAAAGAAATTATATTTATTTATTGCAAAGGACATTTATTCATCCCAATTTTACTGTTAATGTGGAGCTAATTTCATTATCATATAAATATTGGTGTCTCTCTGGGCAGCTACAACATTCGATTAACAGTCTAAGTAAGTTAATGCAGTATCGTCGTCAGCCTTTAGAGAACTAGTTAATAAATGAAATAACTGTAAAATATAAATAATCTTTATTGTAGAAACTTACTTTTTATTTGTTTTTTGTGAATATGTTACAATGGACTAAGTTAAAGTAATTACTTTAAAATATAATACAAAGCTATCTCACGTTTAGCTAGAAGTATTTGTCTACTGATATTAATGCTTGCTATGTACAATTTTAAAATAAATACTTTTTTAATGAGCTAGCTATATAAAATACAAATCTTTTTTGTTAAATCAAATACAAAGCAATGTATGAATCTCTACGAGTACATCACGTTTGTTGTATATGTGTCTTATCCTACATAGAGCGTTGATGACGTCATTAGCGGTATGCTAGGAGCATATGTACAATGTGTACTCACAACTTCAGTGTATAATAATATAATAATATTTATGCTTATCATCTTGTTTCACTCATGCCGCGCCGATCTTTGGCCACTCAGCGGTCAAAGCGATGGCATTGAAGTTTTACAATCTATACTAATATTATAATGCTGAAGAGTATGTTTGTTTGTTTGAGAGCGCTAATCTCCGAAACTACTGGTTCGAATTGAATAATTCTTTTTGTGTTGGATAGTCCAGTTATCGAGGAAGGCTGTGGGCTATATAACATCACGTTACGGCCAATAGGAGCAAAGATATAATGGTAAATGTGTAATTATCAACACTTACACAACACTACTTACTTACACAACACTTACTAGGAAATTATTAACACTTTATTTTATTTTAATAAATTATATAAACGAATAAATATTTGTATAAAACCAAAATATCAATAAGAAAAAGATACAAATATCTAAATCAAATTTATAAGATTTAAAAAACTCTGATTTAGACGCTCCGTCAGAATTTCTATCACCAATAATATGCAAACGAAACTCATTGTAGCAAATGGAAATAAATCGGTCCGCTGTGAACTTAAATATTACGATCCGGCGACACCAAGATGTTACAATGTATTTTAAATTATTGTAGGTGTATTTACTTCGTTTGAATATTTTCCGGGAGCGTTCTTAAATGTGTTTTAGTATGTGGAAGAAGTATTTCATAAGTTGCATAATCACACCTTAAATAACAAGTTTAATATCGTATAAAAATTGTATATTGAAAAATAATAATCAGGTTACATTTACCTTGCATATGTTACTTATTTGTTAGATTATGCACTTTATATTATGTTTATATCTTTAATTTATTACTCTATTTTGTCATACTCGTCTCATTATATTATTGGCTTGATATCTTTTATTGTTTAATATATTCAGTACAAAATATAAATGTATTGAGAAGTCAATGTAATTGTGAGTTAATGACAATGAATTCCAGAGTACGGAAAAAACAATATTGGTTTATGAGACACTGTGAAAACTTAGACATAAATGTAAAAAATACCAATATAATTGTTATAAATAAATAATAAATATATTTCTCAATTTACGGATATGTAAAGATCTCTCCTCCCTACATACTATAAAATAATCTGTGTATAATAAATTAGAGTAAATTATTGCGTAATAATTTTTGCTTAAACTATACTATTTTTCTGTTTTATAACATCGAGGACTCTAGTATAAAGTTCACATAATTTACTTTAGGGTAGGTTGTATTACTTTCGGATATGTAGTGCAATTATCACATACTAAATAAACATTATCAGTAGTTAAACGCATCTTGAGTTAAGACCCATTCAGTACAGAAACATCTGTCTTAAACGACTTCTACATAACCTCAAGTGTACTACTACATTGTTAGAGATTAAGATTTAGTACGTGGTGTATAAAATTTAAAAAACAATAAAAACCACAAACAATGGATACAAATTATTAGAAACATGAGGATTTCATTATCTTATTTTATTCACTCCAATTGGTTAGGCACACTACATTTATGTTATTGGTCGTCACTGACTCTTGTATTTAAGTCAGTTCAGAACCTATTAATGTTAAGATATGTAACACCAACTAACATAAGGTACAGCTTTACAAATCTCTTTTATAAAAATGTAATATATCTGCAGATATAAAAAGTGTATATAAATAAATAATTTTATATAATAAGGTTTGTGTAAGAATTATTTGCCTTGTTTTCTGTTAGAAGTCCGTTCTTCTATTTTAATGTAGTTTGGTATCTGTTTCTAAGTTTCGACCCAAATAAATTTTTGATTATTATTACGTCACGTCAGTAACATGTATTTCTACACTATTGTAAAATAGAATTCATTTTAAATAATGACTAAGTATGAGCATATACAACAAGAGAATCTTTAAATTTCCTTTTCTCACCGTCTTATGATGACGTTGTCTTTGTCAGTTAGTATCTTTGTTAGTTTTACTCAAATTGTTTAAAAATGAAATAAAATATTTCACATCTCGTATGTCGTCTTAATTAGCTACGCAGACTCGCGAGCGGCGCTCTTGAAAGTCTTGACACTCCTTTTACTGAATTTTGAGTATGGTAATGTTTATGCAAAAGTCGCTAGAAATATATTCTCAAAGTTCAAAAGGAAATTAATTGAGCCCGCGGTCTTTCTTTAATATTAAAACCAATTAAATTTTTCATGACTGTACTTGTAACTTTTAACACTTCATATTCACTTGCGAGCCTTGGGGATCTTAAAGATCACTTTGCGAATCATAGGTTGATAAACAGAAATAAAGCTTTATTACTTAAAAGCCAATCAGACACTATTCATATCTATTTTGGCAATAGTTGACCCTTAGACAATACTCGAAGACGAAATTCGTTTGATAAAAATCTTCTCAACGATTCAGTTTTGAATTCATTAGAAATATAGAATTCGAAAATAACAATTAAACGATGGGTCATTTGGAATTTTAATATTTCGGTACGTGGTTTATAGTTGAGCTTAGCACTACTGAAGGTGTATTTAATAATATTTGTTTTTACGAGTTTAATTTATTTTAGACAGAAGTCCAAACAATAAGAAATTATTTATAATTTATATCAGGTATGTCTCCGCTTTAATATGATATTATTGCAAGTTTTAAAGAAGGATAAACAAATAGAAAATAACTATAACCAAAACATTATTTCAAAATAGTGTTTAAATTTTCTTGACACCTTAATGATTAGCTTCGTTATACAGGGAGACTGGTGAATTACTATCAATATTTAAGGAGAATACTCGGTACATGATTCTCATTCGAATTATGTAAAAAAAATAGGTACTTAATTTTTGACCAAATTTCCGTATAAATACTCTATTTCAAACAAGTATCTAAAACGCACGGATGCGTTTTGATCATATTTACTGTATTAAGAAAAACTAAAATGAGCTGAAAAATGAGATCTAAGTATAAACATTGAACTACTGTTGGATGGAGATATCTCATAGATGAAAGACCACTATTATTTTATTTTAAATAGATTTTTCAGCTGTTGTGTGTTTTGCAAAATGGTTGCTAATGTCAAGAGATAAAATTTGAGACAGACGCCTTTACGCATAATTTAAATTTCTTCTGACATAATGTACATCACTTCCCAAAATACTAACGTTATTTGGTGTTGCATAAACTTCTGTCACAGTTTAAATGTTGCTGATAACGAACAGAATACTGCTAGGTAAGATTATTATCAATCTTATTTAGTCTTTTAAATACTTGATCTATGTATTGACATTCGAAAAGAAAAAAAATGTAAATATTAGGTATATGGAATGTTAAGCGTTCAAATCTGTAATCTCTTACCCCTGTAGAAATATAGTTTGAATAATACATAGTTATAGTTTGATGCAGTTTAAGACGGATGCTTCTAACGAAACACATGTTATGAATGGGGATTAATTCAAGACATGTTAATGACAATTTCTTACGTGATAATTGCACTACATATTCGAAAGTAATAAATTGCACCCTCAAGAAAATTATATAAACTAATTATGTATATAAGAGTCCTTAATAAACACAATAGGATAGTAGTAGTACTACTACTGACTAATAAATGTTTCAATATTGTTTATGTGTTAATATTCATCAAACAACTCTCGTTCCATTTTATTTCACAATAGCGACCCGGCCCGGCTTCGCACGGGTGCAAAGTTACTAAATACGTTACAGAAAAACTGTAAACGTTGTAATGGATGTTATTATAAATACAGTGACTGCACGGGCACTAAACATGACATTTACACAAATATTCACAATTCTTTGCGTCAAATAAAAAAATATGAAATTTAATTCTTAAATATTATTTCGTGATCTTAACCCCCCTCCCATACTTGCCTGCCCGAGTGACGCCTTCAACTCTACAACGCATATTTAGCCGTCTCACTATGGGAAAATCTACGTCATATCGTTGCTCGTTGATTAATAAAAATAATCATACTAATTTTCCCATTTACCTCAAGGGTGTTATTTTGGTTACACAATTATTCTTCTCAAATCTATTTAAATACATCGTTAAAGTAATACTGGAAAACATTATCACTAAAATGAATAATTTAAAATACATTGTAACATCTTGGTCTCGCCGGATCGTAATATTTAAGTTTACAGTGGACCGATTCATTTCTTTTTGTCGCAAAACCCGACCCGGTTCGTGATTTTAAAAATGAATTCCTTGAGGTTTGCTACAATGAGTTTCACTTGAATATTGTTGGTGATGGAAATTCTGTTGGAGCTCCTAAATAATTAGTTCAAACGTAACTAGAGATATTTAATTCGGTGTTATTTGTATTTGCCTGTATTGTGAAGTTACATTAATTTTAAAGAAAAAGTGCGATTCCTTTTAAAAATTGCCAGTTGGTGGCCACACACCAGCTACTTCTGTCAAATATATAAACCCAATTAAACTTGGTCCAAGTTAGCATATTTTCTTTGTCTCCGACACTTTAATGAGTACTCGGGGCTTCCGAATTTATTTTCTGTCGTTGTATAATTACGTAATCTACAATCACCTTAATTTTATTGTGTACCTACTTCATTACTTACAAGTAACATCTATAATGTTTTATAATAATATTTTTAACATTTAGCCAGTTTTAAGCGACATCGTATGAATACTCACATATATCTGATATCTCCTGAATATCTAAAATATTATGATGAAGAATTTCAATAAAGGCTAAGTTTTAAAGTAATATCCTTAAGTAGCTTAAAATTGCAAAGATTGAGAACAAAATAAGGCAGTTACTGTAGATAGTATAACTACACTATAACATAACTTGACAACCTTAGCAGGTTGAAGAAGGTACGAATCATTTTGTTCTTTTATATGAGGCGTGGAATTATTTATAATTTTTTAAATCATTCATTAAAAATAAAAAAGGAACTCTTTTAATGATTACCCTTATAAGGTTGTAGAAGTATTTTTACAGGTGTTATTGTATAAATATAGATAGATAGATAAAAAAATGTATATAATATAATTTGTCTCTGGTATATTAAAGCACTCATACCTGTGGTGGCTGGGATATCTACAAGTACCCATCGGCGAGTCACCTCGTCTTAATGAATGACCAAGTGATATGAAAACTTATTATTGTATTTCTGTCTGTCTAGAATCCAAAGTAATTATTTTATGGAAATATTTTTATAATAATTTAAATGTTATATTTTTTAGGGCCTTACATAGAGAAGTGTAAAATTTATTTGGATTATGTTTATACTAATGTCACCATACAATATTATACTTAGGATGATTGCAAAGTACTTATGTAAGCTCATTTTTTCAATAACCATCAAAGGGGCCTGATTTTGCTATACTTAAGAACCACGACAAAGAGTGTAGTACTGTACCTTTAGTACGAGTTTTATTTAATAAACAAACGCAGAGTTCAACTTTTTTTCCTTATCTGTATAACGTATACATGTGAAAAACGTCGGAGCTAAGTTAAAGGTACAACCTCGTAATAAGGTTATACTGTTCTCATTTGTAATGAATCCTTTTCATGTACATACTTCTGTGACTGAGTGTCCTTAATTAAGTGACACTCATGGTAGTGTAGGTTTAAGGGTTCCTTATAGTGAAGTAAATAAATACAACAGTCAAGTGTTTTACATATTAACTTAAATACCAGACTGTTTACAGAGATGCGTAGTCTCTGGGTCAGCTGATCCCATTTATACTAAAATAAAAGATCAGTTTTATTATATTTATTATTTTCTTTATAATTATGAGATTCTTGTTTCTCGATCTAGTGTCTAGCGTCGTGTCGTTGAGATGAACATCCAATAACTACTTTCGAATATTATATTATATTTATGAAATATATTGTTTATTTTTATTGGATAAAATTCTAAATCATTTAAATACAAGTTTTCTAGGAGTTTTAAATAGTTTAATATATATTTTTTCACAAAACTAGTTCCTCTAGGTATTTAATAAACTACAACTCTCATATTATTCTATCATAGTTAGTTCTAAAAGCCTTTGTTTTTATATAAATTGAATTTTCATACAAACATTAAAAATTATAAGTGACTATTAGAAAGGCTCTACTATAAATATGGTTGTAAAATGTTATTACCAACATGGTACGGGACACATCCTGGGACGGATGCGGGACGGATCCGAGACGACACGGAAAATAAAGACATTTAAGTTTTATTATATTTACTTCTTTTCATTAAATCTTACATACCATTTGGTTTTAAAATGTATTTAAAAATCATTACTCTTTTATTAATTATTATCTAATACTTCGTAGTGGGGTTCGGCAATAAGCAGTAGATCGGTACTCAATTTCAGAAGTGGTGCTTATGTACAGAAATCTAAAGCAAACCTTGCTGTAAACCTGGTTTATTTTTCAGATTGTGAGATATTCATATATCAAAGACACAAATGTACTTAGTAAAAAGATGCTAAATACATATATGAGTTGAAAGCTTTAAGTCAACAATACATTTGTTTTATGTCCAGTCTGATGTAGTCACGTTTACACAAAGTAATATTTTAAAAGGTTCAAGAGTTAAACGTGTAAAAATGTAAAAAATGATTTATTTAAATTTAAACCCTTGACAATCTCGGAGAAATTCTCTCGCATGAAGTTTAAGCAAAGTTCAACACGAGGCGAATAACTTAACTTTATAATTTAAAACTTTATCTTCCTCTATCTTCAGAAATGGAATGTTTAAATAATAAGGTTTCTCACAGATTTCAATGGTAATGTTTAATAACATGATTTTAACATAATTTTATTATTCCAATAATTTAATTCTATTATTTTATTAAAGATTATTCTGTCTATTAAGATAGTTATATAAATATTTTAAATCTAGAAAACCTAAATGAAGCTGTAAGTTGGATTATAATAAACGTGTTATGTATTATGTGACCGAGAATTTTATATAAAATATAATTTCACTTAAATCTTTATTATCATATTTAAACAGTTTCAAAGAATATATTCATTTCAACTTAACAGGCCGGTATAATATCTTAAAATTAATATTATTACAGTTTGACTCTAAGAAGGTTTTTCCGAACTTATAATATTTATTTAAAATCAACAGGCAGAGTTTAGAGAATAATGCTTAAATTTTAGTATAGTTATAAACATTGTTTCATTAAACACAAAGTACCATACTATAGTGCTAGTTCCTCCATGAACTCTGCTCATCGTATCTATATTGAATATTTGGAGCAATAAAAATATTAGTATTATAGTTTTATTATAATGCATTATAAAATTAACAATAAATCTTGGTAATAGTTTAACAAGACATTATAAATATTATAAAAGCCACTTTCAAAGTTTGAATATTAATGATCGAGTTCCATTTGTGAGTTACAACAATTGCATATTATTTGTATAAACCTGAATTCAGCGTTGAGGATCAACATCGCGGCGTATATTTCATATAGTTTGCTTTCGCGGAAGGAAAATCCTCTGAAAACTTAATGTGTGCGACCAGGAAGAAGCCATAGCGAAGGCTGGACATCTGGTCCTTTGTGAGCTGATGAAACAGAAGACAAATATAGAATATCCAGCTCACTTTGGAGATTGATGTATAGAAAATTTAAGTATAGTAATTTAAGTCTAGACAATGTGACCACTGTAACAATATTACCATATAAAATTGAATTCAAGACTTACGACATTGTGCATTTTATATAAAACCAATTTCATAATATCGATTTATAATATCACAAGATAAACGACATAGTTCTAACCATCTCGGCGCTGACATCCCAGATATTGAATTTTTGTTAAGTTCTATTTTCTTGAAATTCATTTTAATATTTTGAAAAATTTTGAAAAGTTTTATTAAAGCTTCATATGTTATTATTACACGTATATCAAATAAAATTCAACTCAAATATGAGGTTCGAGAAGCTTTACTACTGAAATCTTTTATGAAAGCTATAAAATGTGGTTTTTCTTTTATTTATGTGAATAATAATGAACTTATTATGAACTAATTTGAAACATTATTACACAAGAATACGTACATATGTACATACGTGTGTATGTATTGAATATATATTATTTTAACTCCATTGAAAAAAAAATTATGAAGTTTTCGATATTAAGCTAATTAAACTAAGTTTAGCAATTTAAACTACTTAAAAGCTATTAATACAGAAGGAGATTATTTTTCTTAAGCGAGGGTGTGCGTGCGAGTGTCGCCATAGTGATGACGGACAAGCGTTACACAGCCGAAGTCTATCATCTATGCGTACTCGTACTAACGAGTCCGGCGTAGTGCCCGCTCAGCTGGCCAGCGGCGGCTAGCGCGGCGACAGGTGCGCGGGCCCGGACGACACGAACAATAGACGCAGCGCGCATCCTCGATATATACAAGTTAATAAGAAGTTTGTCCGTCGCAAGAAAGAAAAATATTAAATGAATTTTAAACAATTTATTAACTAATATAGAAATGAATATAAATTTTAATTTACAATGGAAAAGTTCGGGATATTTTATTCACAATCTAAGTATCTCCGCTACAGATATGTTGATTATATAAATAATTAATATCTGAACATGTTTAGTTTAAATAGTGTATATACTTATATTATCATTTTAACAATAATGTCACTGCAATATACCTACCTAGAAAGAAGCGGAAATTAAATCTCTTCTTTTAATTGATTTAAAATTAGTTTCTTAGAAGAAAATTTATGTATTTCTCGGTACATATAAATATTCGTATATAAATACGTATGTATAGACATATTATATTTTAATTTAAACTTATTGTGATCCGATCTGAATATAACAAAATAAAACTTTACGAAGCAAAAGACAGCCCTGATCACCGTTGGCAACTTAACTTATATGTGTTTCTCGCCTCTCCAACCCTCATATCCTACTGAAATATATTGAAAGGAGAATCTTTGACAGTAATATAAAAACATTTCAAGGAACATACTTTCATAGTTCTATAGTTTTCTCCTTAAACATAATTCAAACACACGTTATATCTCATAGCATAGACTAGTTCATTTTTCCTTTTCTTGAACGTTCAATATAAAATTTTTGTGCTTTAAGATGAAAATGTAATTCATTTATTTTTATTGAAAATATTTTCTAGTTGATGTTTTTATTACATATGGTTTGTTCTACATATATATTCAAACTATAATGGTTAAAATGTGATTCATAACTAATGTGAAATGTTTGTTTTTGTTTTATTTATTTCATAGTCTTATTACACGATGTCAGATAAAGGGTGCACCAACATCGACGATTTCCTTTGACCGAAAGTACCTGTTTATTAGTTAAATATTATTATTATTATGTAAAACGGGTTAAAAACTTACCTATATAAATACATAGTCAAAAAGATATCTTTTTCTTTACTGTTTCTAAATGATATAAAAAATATCCATTATAATTACACAAAACTAGGTCATCTTGATTCAAAATCTAGCTAAAGAATACAAATAATATAATATTTGAAATAATAACACTTCAGTGAAAAATAATAATCAGCTTGTAAATTTTGCAACATTTATTTATTAATTTCTGACGTGTAATAAATTAATGTTATACGTAAGTACGTTGGTATCTGGGAACGTAATCATATTGTTTATATGATTGTAAAAATTTATAACAATCTATAATGATAATGTCACTAACACTGTCGTAATATAACTCGTATTACATATTATAAATGATACTGGGTGGCGCAAAAGTAAAGACCCTATTTGGTTCAGCTATAACATTTTTTCTAAATTATCATTAATTTAAAAATAATTTTCTTTAGCTATATAAATTACGTTGAGTTTGTATCACCTAAAATCCCTGGCTCCTCCATAGAAAGCTCTTTGTGCTGGTTGACTGAAAATAGAAGGTGTGTCTCTGTCGTTAGTTTCGAGCACCTTGTTAGAGAAGCATTGACATTGATCTAAAAACTTGGCATTTCCGCCCGCGGTTTCGCCCCCGTGGAGTTCGGTTATATCACGTTTCCAAGAGAACCTTTCAAAAGTCTGGGATAAAAACTATCCTATGTTCTTTCTCAAGGTCAACTCTATCTCTGTACCAAATTTCATTGAATTCAGTTCAGTGGTTTAAGCGTGAAAGCGTAACAGACAGATAGACCGACAGACACAGTTACTTTCGCATTAATAATATTAGTAATACTTTCAAGTAATGGCCGTTAAATTGTAGTAATGTACTGGGCCAAAATAACACCATTGAACATGAGTCACCTTTGGTGCCTTTTAATATATATTATGGTTTGCAAAAAATAATTACAAAAATATAGAAAAGAAAGCTTATTTATAAGACTATATTAATTAATTAGTTTTACTGCATAACAACGACTTTCACGTGAAGGGGTTTTGAGACGGCCTTGTATGGGGCTTTCCCACTGTGCGGCGGCGATGCAGAGTACCTATTCGTTAAATGGATTTTTAACTTCAAAAGCCAATTTTTTTTACTTGATACACCCAAAACTTCTAAATATGATGTTCCTAAGCTCAGTGGTTAAAATTGTGTTTACAAAAAGTTTAGCTTCGTAGTTCCCGTTCCGTTCCGTTCGAATTTCGGGAATTCCGTGTGTAGAATTTCACCCCCACGGTGGTAAAAATAATAAACGATTTTAAATTTCAAAAACGCTGGAACAAATGTTTAAATATATCCTATTAAGTGCTTAAATATAAAGTTTCATGGTTTTATATTCTAAAATTAAGAAATCCCATACAAACTTTCAACCCTCATTTCACCCCCTCACTGGTCGAAATTTCAAAACCGCTAGAACAAATGTTTAAATATATCCTATCAAGTGCTCAAATATAAAGTTTCATGGTTTAATCTTCCAAAATTAAGAAATTCCATACAAACTTTCAACCCCTATTTCAACCTCTTCATCCTCTTTTTCGTAATAAAAGGTAGCCTATGTTTTTTCTCAGGGTCTAAAGATTGTTTGTGCCAAATTTCATCAAAATCGGTTGAGAGGTTTATGCGGGAAACCGTAACAGTCAGACAGACAGACAGAGTTACTTTCGCATTTATAATATTGGTTGGATGGACTCCCCCCCAAATCCCAGTGACGCTTACATGGAGCCTACATCGCATGCTGGCTAGCTGAGAGCGGTGAGCGGCAACCACGCGACTTTTTTCTAATACTTGCATTTTTAAACTCGTGATATCTTCCGAATGAAATGTCCGACTTGAATAATTCAAAAAGTTATAAAAAGGTATTCAAGCCGTCTTGAATATAAAGTAATTTATTTTGATAACGATAATACCAAGGTACAAATAAAGAGCCTTTTCAAGCGGCGGCATATAAATTAAATTTTTTGAATAAAAATCGCTTAGTGTGACATAACTATAATATTTAGACATATGCTGTCACGACACTTTTTGTAGATAATGATGAGTTCTGCAAAGTCGTAGTAAATGATTATGTTCTATCATCAATAGTTTTCGCAGCGCACGCGACGCGACAAGGTTACATTATTGGAGTTTTAGTAAGAATCCCTATTTAAAAAATAAAAATATAATATAGAGTATGTTACTCGGGAATAATGTAGCTTTCCAAAGGTGAAAGAATTTTTAAAATCGGTCCAGTAGTTACGGAGCCTATTCATTACAAACAAACAAACAAATCTTTCCTCTTTATTAATAAATAAAGAAGATAACATTCAAGTCATGCAAATTATAATAATCGGTTCTAATTGTTCCTCCATTAATTCTATTGTTAATTGTAATGCATGAGATTTTAATCACTCTATTATGGTGTATCTAATTAAACGTTTATAATAGTTTAAATAAGTTTTCGATTTGTTCGTTAATTATCTATGGAGATATTTTACATTTCATCATAATCATCATCATCATCAGCCTATCAGAACCCACTGCAAAGCAAAGGTCTCTTCTCACGTGGAGAAGGTTATATTTCATACTTTTCGTTTTTAATAGTAAGCGTTAAAAATATTTCTTTATTTTACTGATATATTTTTTTTAATTCTAATTTATTTGTTTTCATATACGTATGTAGGAATGACGACGAATAATTTGCCTTAAATAAATTAATAATTAATTAATTGACTCAGTAATTGATTCTTATTCAATTAATTACACAGTCATAAATAATTAACTAATTTTAGATTAGCTGGAAGATTTCAAACAGTTTTCGATTGGTTATTTTTACAGTTTCTGTAGCGTTTTGTTACGTATACTGGATATAATTATTTCAACAAGTCTATATTAAAATATATCCATATTATAAATTTTTCAAACAGACTTTTTACAAAACAGTAAAAAGGTTATAAAAATAAAGTATTCAGTTCAGAATATCATTTTGAAACAATTCGAAACCTTTTCAATTATTATACTTATTAAAATAATAGTATGTTTTATCATTTCCTTGTAAAATATTAAACGCCTGTCTGCCTGATGGATTATTGTGTAAGAAAGCGGTTCTCAACATTGCTCTATATATTAGGCAGGCGTTTCCTATCAAGTTTCCTTTATCATATTAACAAAGTTTGATAATGTTTTGTTATTTACGATCTCAACAATATTAAACATATCGTCAGGTAGGCGATGAATATTTCTTTGAAACTATACTATACATTTGAAATATTTTGATGATATGAAATACCCAAATTTCAATTAAGATCCTTTAAGTATTTGTTTAAAAAGGGGGAACAAATATACATACATTTAAATTGATAAGATAATTGATAAACATTTAATTTATGTAGAAAAAATATAAATAGAGAAAATATTATGTTGTCAAATACGTGTAGTACATATGTTTTATTGTATTAATAATACAGGTAGCCACTTATGGTATCATGAGGACTATCAAAAATGTGTTATAATATTGCTACAGTTAGTAGAATATACAATACCGTCTTTACCATAAGGGCACACGGGGCCCGTGCCCAGGGCCTCTATTCTCAGGGGGGCCCCGAAGGACCTACAATTTCTCTCACACATTTATTCCCAAAACATATTTGTCGGACACATTACTTTTTTTTGCATATTAGTAACCTTATAAGAAGGTATTTACGTGGCATATACACAGATACTGTGGGCATATACTACGCTATTATATCGATGACTGCGGCTATTCCTACTGTACAAATCTATACTAATATTATAAAGCTGAAGAGTTTGTTTGTTTGTTTGTTTGAAAGCGCTAATCTCCGAAACTACTGGTTCGAATTGAATAATTCTTTTTGTGTTGGATAGTCCAGTTATCGAGGAAGGCTCACAGCTATATAACAGCACGCTACGACCAATAGGAGCAAAGATATAGTGGTAAATGTGTAAAAAACAGGAGAAATTATTTCATCTTTGAAGCCTTCCGTTGCGTGCGCCGTGAAAACGGTTCAAGATACACAAAAAATATGTATGAAAGAATAATAGCTCTTTTAATGATCTAAACACAGTCGGCGACAGTATATGTCTATCTTTTAAGATTAACTCATAAAAACCGTTTCTATGGTACCTAATTTGGTCGAAATAATTTGTTTAAGGTGTATCCACATAATAATATTAATCTTTATTCAAATAAACAAATAAATATGTTGTTGGTTAAGAGTACTTCATTGTGAATAAAAAAAACATAGGTCTTATCCTGAAAACTCTACGAGAACTCGACCATTCCGAAAACCCCGCAAGAACGGGAACTATGTGGGAAGAACCAAAAATCTGCCGGAAGTCACTATTCCACGCGGACGGAGTCGCGGCAAAAGCTAGTTATGAATAAAACAAGTCTAAGTTTACAGAATAGCACTATGACCATGGACGTTGTAACGAAACTTTACGAGTCTCTGATCAGTTATGCCAATACCGCACGCGATAATTTTGATCAGTACGAAACGGCTGCTAAAGAAAAAAATCCATATGCTGACTACAAAGACACATTTGAAAGAAAAAGATTTCGCAGCACACGCATCACTTTTTTTGAAGGATCATCAAAGACGGCACAGTTGAGAGGCAAAGGAAAGTTTCGTGTAGATACTTTCATTCCCATAATTGACACATTAATTACTCATTTAAAAAAACGTTCTGCAGAATACCAAGAAATTGATAGTCGATTTGGTTTTCTTTGTCAGTTAACAATAATAGAATTTGATGAGTTGACCAAAAAATGCAAAGAATTTGCAAAATTTTATCATGAAGACATAAATGCAGATGAGTTTAAAACAGAAGGTTTTCATTTAAGTCAATATTTAAAAAACATAGCAAAGCGATCGGCGGATTTAAATATCTCAACCTTACATAACTTAATAAAAGCAGATAAATTGGAAGAAACTTTTACAAACGTAGAAATTGCTACAAGAATATTCCTTTGCTTGATGGTTACTAATGGCAGTGAAGAGCGGTCATTTTCGCAGCTTAAGAGAATAAAAAATGAATTGCGAACAACAATGTTACAAGAACGACTAAGTAATTTGTCAATTATGTGCATTGAAAGTGAAATCCTTCAAAACATTGACTTCAATGATATAATAGAAGATTTTGCTCAACAGAAATCCCGAAAGAAACCATTATCGTAATCAGAACCAAAAAACAGCAGCATTCGAATATCATTAATGACGTATTTATAACATCAATAAATGATTAGACTTATTTTTAAAATGTTAGTGTAATTAGCGTTTTTTACTTTCCAAAAGGGCCTCTAATTCTGATATGCCCAAGGGCCCCAGCTTAGTTTAAGACGGCGGTGAGAATATAATACATTCTCTTTTCCTTCTTCATGTAACTGTAAAAATTTACAAATGTATTTAAGATTATGTATTTAATTACTTAAGTTTTTCTTTCCATGGATCGCTTTGAACAGTATCCTATGTTCGTCTCCTGCTTGTAAACTACCTTCTTATCAATGTTCAGACAAATCCGTATATCCGTTCTTTAGGCGAGAAATAGTGTAACTAACATGATTTTCTTTTATATATATGTAGATAGTGAGTATAAAATATCACGTATATTAGATAATAAACTATAACCAACAAAGGTATAATGTTTTCTCTATAATACCCATCCTTTATCAATAGGATCTTTGTCTCTCTCAGGCAGTGCAGACAAAGTCAAAGAATTTATAATACCTCTTCTTTGTAACATTTAACTCCCTTGAAAATCTCTCTTATATAATATTAATAGGAGTAAAGGTAATATTTTTACCTCAATATATAAATATCGTGTAATTACCCAGTAGATAAATACTTCCATTATTTTAGCCGAACTCGACGAAATAGCTTATTATCTGGAGAAAATGTAATTTCGGTTGTCACAGTTTTCCGATACTAATATTTAGAAGATAAATTCTATGATGACCTTATTATTGATTACTAAACATATGTATGTACCTAATGTAAGATAAAATTTAGAAGCTATACATGCGCTGACTGATTATTGAATGCCTTTAAAAGTGATTATGTATTTTATCACAGTCTTTTCCTTTGACTACAATACATATGTACATCCTTATCTCGTCTCATATTTCTTGACGTTATCAAATATTTATTAAACATCAATAGCTCAACTCATCACGAATGTAAAGTTAGTATAAAATATCTGTCAAGTTCAGGTAATGATTCTCTAATCTTAATAAATCGCAATTACAACTTACACCACCTTTGACCTTTCCGTCAAATTTAATAAATTCTTATATACTAGACATTCAGGTGAATTTGTTTGGGTATCCGTCAATTCTTTAAGTCACTTAAAAGATGTTAATTTTTAATAAATATCTGATTATTTTTAACATTGCTTAAATAAATATTGCTCATTACTCAGTTTGGTAGTCTTTCACCTAGTTAGTCTATATTTTTATGTTTAAGTTACTAATTAGTATGGAAAACAGAATTATTGTTAAAAGTAAAACGAAATCAACGATTGTTTTAAAGGAGAATAGAACTATGTTTAAATCTTGGTATAAATATGACGTCTGGACGCACGACGGCAGAATTGAGAATTCAGAGTTCAGTGAGTGTGTATCATTAAATTATGTGATTATGAAGAACCTTCCAGAAATACAGGAACATTAAGAACTATTGAAGTTTCATTTTAAAATATAATGGAACGTTCTAGAAGAAGTGACATTTGTTACGTCAACGAGGCTGGCGTCTCTCTCTTTTAAAACAACGAATGTGTAATAATTCCGATATATACTATAGTAATTTAATTCTTTACAAATTAATAAATACATAAACAATGATAGACAATATAAAAAATATCAATGTATTAAAATTTCAAACAAATAGACCGACATTTAAAGACTCTAAATCATTAATTCCTTCCTGGTTCATTTCCGTATATGTGATGTAACTTCATCAATTTATACTGGCCTCCTCATCATCATAGCGGAGGTAGTCCTTGTGGACACAGCCAGCCTGCTCCGGGCCTCGCTGTACTGTTTGACTGTGGACAGTAACTGTTGCTCCAATATACACTCCTCTTGTTCCAGTAAACTGATGGCACTTTGAGCCTCCAATGAACAAACCCTGGAAATATAAGTTAGTAATAAATTTATTGAGTGAAACAAGAAAACTGCTATACTCTGGTCATTCATGGATATAATTTCAGCAACTTAATGTTCGATCTCGTCAAGAATTTTGAGATAGCTTAGTTGTTTGGTGTGGTGTTTAACTTTTATCAAAAATTATTTTGATTGGACCATCAATTTCAATTAGGGTCGGAAAACGAAACCCATGTTCAAAAAAAATTGTTCTCTACCAAAATCTAAGGATTCACTAAACTAGTGACTAGAGCTTTTCTCGGAGAAAGCAAAAAAAGATTGGTGAAGGTGCGTCTCCGAGTAATTAGAAAGAACATTAAGAAGAAGATTGTATTCATTTTAACATTTATTTTTTTTATGAATTTTAACTACAATATCTATATGCGTAATATGATAAAATGACATGAATATTGAATGAAATTTATTAATTAACCATATTATTTATATACATACGTAATTTCACTTGAATGTACATGACTATAGTTAGACACAAGCATCAACTTGGCAAGCTCCCCGCACAGCTCGGCTTTGGATTCTATGTATGTACAGACGGCATCAGAGAGTCTGAAATATAGAATGAGAAAATTTATTATTCATATTGAAGAACTTGGGTGACTGATTGTATAGTTACTTTTTGCTATTTCACAAGATAGACTGGGAAATCTTTTATTTCTAGATTCATTTGTTTAAACATAAGAATAAGATATATTATGAGATTTGCAAATAGTCCCAAACAAGTATAAATGTTTGTAAGTGTATATAGATTTCTAATACTCTTTCACACAAAAACTTACTGCTTAGATATTGATAAAACTATATAGTAATATGTATATCTAAAATTTAATAAGATATCAATAAAAAAGTAGGTCACTTAAAACATCCACATACCTACTTTTAATATTATATGCCCAATTCCTAGCTCAAACTAAAGGGAAAATCTAATAATCTATATATAAAAGATATAATATAGTATATTATAAGAAAACCTTACCGTTCCTCCATATCCTTAGCTTCAATGAGGGCTGTTCGTAAATCATCCTCATTCACATCTGTTTGGCGGTCATTGAACTTCTTATTGGTGTACAAATCAAAATGAGACTTAAACAGTGACTGTGTCTGTCGGTATGATTCCAGAGGACCAAATGTAAAGAACTATTTTGATAATTCCTGGAATATATGTTGAATAACATTATATGATACATTTTCATACTTTGATAACATAATCATGACTTTAACACAAGTTAAGTGTAGCAATATAAATGTATTTATGTATAAAGACATAATAAACTTGTAAAATAGAAAAAAGTTCACTGTCATGTAAAAGAGTTATTAGAACAAAGCTTTGTATACTTAAGTGATAGTTAATAAAATAAAGTAGGCCAAAACTTTTGGTCATTCAACTAAGAATTACCAAGTCTTAACTTACAAAGATACTTAAAGTATGCTTTTAAATATAAGCTATACTTATTTGGTCACCTAAATAGTTATTCTAGTTATTTTTTTACTAATGATTACTTAAGTATACTATTACAAATAATCATCAATAGCATTAAACATACTTTATCATTGATGCTGGAGTCATAAACATTCAAACCCTCTGCAATATTGTTTGTAACACTACTGGTAATTTTTTCAACTTCTTCAGCCAATTGCAAGCATTGCTCGCTAGCTGTAGTGACATCCAGATTATATTGTTTCTGTACTGTTTCTATTCTAACAAAATCTAGTGTGAGGACCTCTTTAGTAGACCTAAAAATTTATCAATATTGATTACGTGTTATTAATAATTAATGTTAAATATTTCTGAGAAACTTAGGATCCTTATTCATATCTAATTTTAAATTAAACAACAATTTAAATGCTTCCACTATGTTAAATATCATTAAAATGTTGATTTTTAAAATTAAAATTTAAATTTAATTATTATTAAAATTAAGAAGTTGATGACAATGACTTACTCTTCTTGAGTGATCATTTCATTAAGCATTTCTTCATGAATTTGTAACATTGCAAGCTTCTCTTTCGGCCTTCTAATATCAAGTTTAGCGTCCTCTAAAGAATCTAAACCCCAGCTAGGACTAAACCTTCGAAATCAACTTGTATTCATTGGATTTGTGTTTATAAGTTTTCAGGTGACAATAATTTTCCTTCCTTCTCTAACTCTGCATATCTGTTAATGATAAAGATTAAAATGTTAAAATTAAAAATTAAATTATATATTACTAGCTATTTGTTTTAGTACAGTTATAGAACTCATAACTAAGTGTCGTAACACAATACTTCGTGTCGATTTTACTAAGGCGACTTTTAGAGTTTTGCGTTATCTGAAATACTTAACCTGCACTCTTCTCTAGCAGTTAATGCATTATAATGATCCAAATTGTTGTAAATCCACTGCAAAACTCCAGAAAAGTCTAGATCGTTTAACATCCACTCAAAAGACTTCTTATACGTCTCTACACCTAATCCATGAAGAAACGGGATAAAATCCTCGTCACGAATGTCGTCACTGTTATCCATCTTGATAAATTCACAATAACATATTAGTAACAAAATAATAAAACAATTTGAAACGACTTTACAGAGCTATACGGTGCCGGTGCGCCGTTAAAATTCAAAAACAAACACTTCTCTCATTTGACGTTTGACATAAGCTCCTTAGACAATAAAGGCAATGATTTCGTTATTAGATTACCATAAACAAATAAATATAATTTAATAGACTGTTAAGAAAATATTTTTTATCTCATAATTATTTAATGGTAATTTAACTTAAGAAGACACTTATTTTTTTCAAATTTTCTAAATTAAAATACTGTTCAAAATCATTTTACTTTCAAATGTAAAACATAGATGTCACTACCTGTAACTTAACCATGGAAGAGTTAGCAATTGTAAAATATATAAACTTATTTATTGCAGTTAATATATCTTTCAAAAGTTAAACTTAATTTTAAATAAAACCTAAAATTTTAGTAATTCCCTATTATAAATAAAATCCCGCGCCGCCTTCACCAAATACTAAGCATTCAAGAATGCTTCTTGCCAGTTTATGGCTTTATTGTTTCTACTATAAATGAAATCTAATTGTTATTTGTACATATGTCTATAATACTAATTTGTTCGTTTTGTTTAAGATATTTGCTTTCAGCTATTTTCAGAATTTGACTGTTATATCGATTTTGACAAATTATTATTGTACTAAAAATTACATTACAAGGACTTGACATTGAAAAAAGACGGAATGTAAAAAAAAACAAGAATTTGACAAAAAAAATATTTTAAATAAAGACATGGCTTCGGCCTAACATTTATAAAAATGTTTTAAGAAGAAAATTAAAAGAAGACAAAGCATAGGCCTGATATAAAAACTTGCGTCAAGAATAAAAATGGAGATTAAGACATTTAAAAATAATTAAAGATACAAAATACAAAAGACATGGCTGTATAGGCTTTGTTCTCTTTGCCTGTTCTGAACGGAACGAACATAACCAAAAAAAAAAGTAACTGTTGAGCGGGAAAGTAGTGACGCGATTTGTGTTTTGCAAATTAAATTGAGTTCTTTGAGATTTTCTTGTTCTGTTAGTTTGTGTTTTGTGTTCAGATAATAATTATTTTAAACTCATTAAGGCACGTTTAACTTAAAGTGTGAAATTTTATTAAAACATATCGATTTATAGTTTGTTACTTGGTAAGTTCCCCGGGAATTTTGAACATTGAAATCTTATGTATTCATGTGTTTGTACCGAAATTTAACTTTAAAAACTCGTATCTTTGCTTAAAAAATAAAAAATAACACCCAAAAGAAGGTTTTTGATAATAATTCCTCTCAGATACTGTTTACAAGAAAAACGTATCTAGGTACTATATAAAATAATTGTGGAGATAATTTCGTACAATTTAAGTCATTACGATGGAAGTTTAGAATTATCACAAGAAGCAGGACATTTCATTCAAATAACGGAGCACACTATCCGTGCTTTTCGACAAACTTTCTTGCATTTTCAAGTACTGCGTTGAATTTCATATAGGTAGGTATACCTTGATCTATTCGTATAATGCGGATGCGATGTGACGACCAATGAAGGCGTGCTAAAGAAATTGATTTGCGTCTCTTTTATCATGTTTACTATTTATAAAGGGTATTTGTCTTATCATTGTTAAAAAATGTCACGAGCGTCTAATGTACGAGGTGACAAAGATGATCTTGCTTCATAACACATGAAAATCTATAAAAGTGAAAATTTTCGTAACTCTCAAATGTATACATAATATGTAAAGTATATAATATATATGTATGTACAGGTCTGTGGATTCAACAATTTTACTTCTATATCACATTTCTTTCGTCATTTTAAACAAAAGGTCGAAAAATAGTTTGAAGAGCGATATTTACTACACATATCTCTCTCTCTGTCTCACACTCTTTCTTTCTCTCTCATTATGTCCTCATGGCTGAGCTATGACGCTTGGCTTGTTCTCTGAACGCGGGAAAGTATGTTGTGAACACGATTTGAATTATTTTAAATATGTAGAATTTAACTCTTTTAAGGTGTTTTGGTTTAAGATAATAATTAGTTTGCTCTAGTTAAGGTTTTATTGTTAAAATAACACTTCATTTCTGTAATCGAAATGAATTCATTACTGTTTTGAAATGAAATAAAAATTTTCCTTTTCAATTATAAAACAATAAAAAATTCTTCATCTTTTAATCACCAAACGAAATGTTACATAAAACAAAGCCTGGTGGCGAAACGGAGTTCGCCGGGTTTACTAGTCTCATTAATAATGAGTCATTATACAATAAAAATAAACGCTCACATCTCGTCTGTCCGTGATCACGGTTGCTGAAAAGTAGCCGAAACGTCGGGAGTATGTAGTTTTTATCAAAAATCAAGTCGCGTAGTATATCCGAAAAATATTAGTTTCATTTACAATAAAATGAGTTCAATACACACATTAATACGTATTATAAGCAATCAGCTTACCACCGTCATCTATACTAATATTATAAAGCTGAAGAGTTTGTTTGTTTGTTTGAAAGCGCTAATCTCAAAATCTATTGGTTCGAATTGAATAATTCTTTTTGCGTTGTAAAGTCCAGTTTTCGAGGAAGGTTGTGGGCTATATAACATCACGCTACGACCAATAGGAGCAAAGATATAGTGGTAAATGTGTAAAAAACGGGAGAAATTATTTCATCTTTGAAGCCTTCCGTTGCGTGCGCCGTGAAAACGGTTCAAGATACACAAAAAATATGTATTAAAGAATAATAGCTCTTTTAATGATCTAAAAAACAGTCCGCGACAGTATATGTCTATCTTTTAAGATTAACTCACAAACACCGTTTTTATGGTACCTAATTTGGTCGAAATAATTTGTTTAAGTTGTATCAACATAATAATATTAATCTTTATTCAAATAAACAAATAAATATGTTGTTGGTTAAGAGTACTTCATTGTGAATAGAAAAAAGCAGGTTTTATCCTGAAAATTCTACGGGAACTCGACCATTCCGAAAACCCCGCAAGAACGGGAACTATGTGGGAAGAGCCAAAAATCTGCCGGAAGTCACTATTTCACGCGGACGTAGTCGCGGCAATAGCTAGTTATTTATGAAAGAACTACCCACACGATTGTTTATAAAAGAAGCATTCAAA
The DNA here is from genome assembly GCA_916720795.1 of Danaus chrysippus. Classification (NCBI taxonomy): domain Eukaryota; kingdom Metazoa; phylum Arthropoda; class Insecta; order Lepidoptera; family Nymphalidae; genus Danaus; species Danaus chrysippus. Next base: position 290,104 of record CAKASE010000073.1, read on the forward strand.
CCGCCGCGCGTCTCTTGGCTCTTGGCGTTCGTAATGCAATCACCGGTCGTGTAGTTTTGTTAAAGCGTGTAATAAATAATTATTAAGTTTAGGATTTTAATCTTTCTATTTAATTAATTTTGTTGTAAAAATTACTTTTCGAGACATAATACCTAGGTCAAGTGTTAAAATTGTTTCTTTTTTAATATATCTGCTTCTGATTTCTAAAAGTATAATATTTTTCAGGTCAACTGAAAGAGCATCAGATTCGAGACTACAACCCGTTCGAGGAGGTTCTACCTCTGTGTTCTACTGAGCACTTGATTAACCTGCCCAAGGTATGTACGTCATATAACTCTACTGCTACTTGTATAATTATACTACTACTTATTTATCTACAATTAACAAACTGCAATTATATAATAATATATTATTTTCAGAACAAAGCCCGCCCTCCCATCAAGGACGTCGCGTGTCACGCCATCAGCGACACGTATGAAGGTGTCACGTTGGTCATACAAGAGGGTCTTCTGTGTCGCGAGTGTGACACGCCGCTTGACAGTGACAAACACTTTCTGTTAGTATAACCACTTGATAAAACGACGCTGAAACATTGAATACAATCAGATTTATTGAATGTCAGTAAAGAGACGTAGTTTTTTCTTTATCGTGTTGAAAACACTCATTAACTTTTACAAAAAAAATGTTATTTTAGTAGCCCTTATTATATTGTGATATCATCTTTTTAATATTTCTATATTTTCTAATGAAGAAAGATTAGATAAATAATATACCAAATGTTTAATACATACTAAAGTATAATTTTAATATTATCAATATACAGCGGTCGCACGTCGCGCAGCAAGTGTCCATATGCTACATCATGTTACCGAGCGATGTTGAGACACAGTGGATATTACGACGGCTCACTTTCACTGGAGGCCGCTCCTAGACCCGCTCCCACGCTATACTGCGTCTGCGAATACTCTACAGACATAAGTCAGTCAGTCTTTTATAAATTTTATAACTAACTATGTAACTGTTAGACCAGCAGCATATATAGATCAATATAAAATATACAATTAACCAATGACTATAGTAACTAATAAAATATTAAGATTTTAATCCCCAGACGGCATCGTTAAATTAAACAAGTAGTATTAACAGATTTTATTGCGAAGATTTATTATGAGTAATGGGAAAGAAGAAACAATACGTATTAACTTTCGCGACGCAAAAATTGTATACAGTTCGTAAATATTGCCATTCTGTATGAAAAACTTTGTTGTTCTAATATAATATTACTCCAGGCACGGACATTCTATCTCATCTCCTCGTGACACAACACACAAGCGCGTACTTAACTGAGGAACTAGCACGAGCCAACACCGTCAGGGAAGAACCAAAACTTGCTTATGAAGTAGAGCCTGTGAGTAACTACTAGTGATTACTCATACTGTTTTTCGATTATATTATAATATATTATGACATTGTTTATATATTTAATGTTTTAGATTGTGGAGAACATGCCGGCTATCCCAGATTACGCTCCCCCATCGGTCATCAACACTCAGCTATCTCTAGATGATCTTGCCCCACCTTCAGTTTTACAACCTGGTCAGGTGTGTACTATGTTTCATAGGGGAGAAATATAATTTAAATTTAATAAACAAATAATTTATCCCTACTAATCCCTACTAATATTATAAATGCGAAAGTAACTCTGCCTGTCTGTCTGTCTGTCTGTCTGTCTGCTACGCTTTCACGCCTAAACCACTGAACTGATTTTAATGAAATTCGGTACAGAGATAGAGTTGACCTTGAGAAAGAACATAGGATAGTTTTTATCCCAGACTTTTGAAAGGTTCTCTTGGAAACGCGATATAACCGAACTCCACGCGGCGAAGCTGCGGGCGGAAAGCTAGTATTACATATTTTTTTTAAAGCATGATCAAGAACTCCTGAAAGACGCATATGACCACCCTCTGGCAACACCGAGACACGAAGAACCGCACAACACACTCGGAGACTTTGAACCCTTGCCTCAAGAGCCACCTCCACAACCAGACTTTGAACAACTGTAATCTTATATATTTAGATAGATGTTTATCAGATAATATTCTTATGTCAAGTGATACAAATATATTGGTTCTAAATAAATGGAAATGAAATGTATGAAAGATTCCAGCTCACAAAGTAAGCAATATTTAGCTGTGTATGACCTATGTAACATATCTAACTGTAAGAACATTGTCAGTTTTAAATTATTTAAGAAATATTATAAAGGAACTTACTGGAGGTCAAAAACGGCAAATAGAGTCATAATAATGGAATTTCAAAAGAGTATGTATCAATCACTATTAAATTAGATCTTGGCGAGGAAATAGAGAAAAGGATAATTTAGTCAACAACATTTATTAATATTTTATATATTTCTCTCCATTATACAAATGTATTTACATTTTTAATATAGTAAGTAAAACATGTTTAGTGATGTTAAGTTATTCTAAATAAAAAGTTACATTCATCTTGGCTTTCTTCTAATTTTTATAAAAGTTTATCACTTTATTGCTAACTCCATAATCTTCTATCTTGCTGTCATCCTTGTCAAGTGTTAAGCTGTCGTAATTTCAACTCTTTCATATATACCTCCAAGATATCTTCATTCTGTTACCCATCCTTTGTTGATATAATTCAAAGTGTCTCGCAATATCTCTCTTTAGTTGCCTCACTGTTGAGTTTTGCGGATCAGTCCAATCTTATATTGTATGAGTATATGTATTATTCAATGTCACTGAAATATTTTAATATTGAAAAATCTAAATCGTAGGTTGTACAAAATCTGGATCTCTTTAAAAACTGTTTGTACATAAGTTTAACATACATTTCTCGTTTTATATGTATGTTGTATATACACAAATACATACATTACATATAAACACACATTGTGGATATTGTGTAAATAAGTTCTGTTTGTGTACGTAACGTCATGTAAGATCAATGTACTCTTCTTTCGTAGCATGCTCTTAGCAGATCGTAGTATGCTGCTTTTGCTTTATGAACACCTGGTCCTTCATATTATGAAATAAACGTGATCTCCAAGAATAATTTTGTTCCATACAAAGCCAAGAAAGAAACTCAGAGGAGCTCGTAAACTAATTTTAGTGTGAAGATGGTTCTCCTAATTTAGTTAAGCAGTTTTTTTTGTTTTGTTTTTTACATAAACAGTCATGTGGGATGTACTTACCACATTTTATTTTGAAATTATTATTAAATAGAAAATCCTATTATTAAATAGAAAAAAGGCCGTAATTAAATTTGTTGGTTGTTTATTTATTTTTTGTTTGCTGGTGAAGCAACACTGACACAACTCATAAAGTCATAACATCTTACCAGGAGAACATAGAGCCAAACGGGTGACGGCCCGCTGGGGATAGAAATTGATTTGTGTATAGGAATGGTTTTTTTTTTATATATGCGTGTGCTTGTGGATTAAACCAAAAGTAAAAGATTTTCATAAAAAAGCTATTACCAGTCAGCTATTTTCGAGAATATGTAATCTTAAGCTAGAAATATTATTTAAACTTACATTCCTATCTAAGAAATACACGCAACAGAACTTAGAATATCTTATCTATCAAAGTAAATGTGCCAGCATATGTATATCTATGTGTATATTTATACACTAGCTTTCCGCCCGCGGCTTCGCCCGCGTGTAGTTCGGTTATATCGCTTTTCCAAGAGAATCTTTTCAAGTCTGCTATAAAAACTATTCTATGTTCTTTCTCAAGGTCAACTCTATCTTTGTGCCAAATTTCATTAAAATCAGTTCAGTGGTTTAACTTCAAAAGCCAATTTTTTTAACTTGATACACCTAAAACTTCTAAATATGATGTTCCTAGGTTCAGTGGTTAAAATTTTGTATACAAAAAGTTTAGCTTCGTAGTTCCTGTTCCGTTCTGTTCGAATTTCGGGAATTCCGTGTGTAGAATTTCACCCCCACGGTGGTAAAAATAACAAACGATTTTAAATTTCAAAAACGCTAGAACAAATGTTTAAATAAGTCTTATCAAGTGCTTAAATATAAAGTTTCATGGTATTATCTTTTAAAATTAAGAAATCCCATACAATCTTTCAACCCTTATTTCACCTCCTCACTGGTCGAAATTTCAAAAACGCTTGAACAAATGTTTAAATGTATCTTATCAAGTGCTTAAATAAAAATTTTCATGGTTATATCTTTTAAAATTAAGAAATTCCATACAAACTTTCAACCCTTATTTCACCCCCTCACTGGTCGAAATTTCAAAAACGCTAGAACAAATGTTTAAATATATCTTATATAATGCCTTAATATAAAGTTTCATGGTTTTATCTTTTAAAATTCAGAAATACCGTACAAACTTTCAACCCCTATTTCAACCTCTTCATCCCCTTTTTCGTAATAAAAGGTAGCCTATATTTTTCTCAGGGTCTAAAAATTGTCTGTGCCAAATTTCATCAAAATCGTTTGAGAGGTTTAAGCGGGAAAGCGTAACAGACAGACAGACAGAGTTACTTTCGCATTTATAATATTAGTTGTGATTGACTCCCCTCCCCGTACCCCAGTGACGCTTACATGGAGCCTACATCGCATGCTGGCTAGCTGAGCGCGGTGAGCGGCAACCACGCGACTTTTTTCTAATACTTGCATATTTAAACTCGTGATATCTTCCGAATGAAATGTCCGAATTGAATAATTCCAAGAGTTATAAAAAGGTACTGAAGCCGTCTTGAATATAAAGTAATTTATTTTGATAAGGATTAATACCAAGTTACAAATAAAGAGCCTTTTCAAGCGGCGGATAATAAATTAAATTTTTAGAATAAAAAACCGCTTACTGTGACATAACTACATATAATATTTAGACATATGCTGTCGCGACACTTTTTGTAGATAATGATGAGTTCTGCAAAGTCGTAGTAAATGATTTGGTTCTATCATCAATAGTTTTCGCAGCGCACGCGACGTAAGGAATTTTTCAGATCATTTTTTTACACCTTGGGTTACATTATTAGAGTTTTAGTAAGGATCTCTAATTTTTATTTAAATATAATATAGCTTATATTACTCGGGAATAATGTAGCTTTCCCAAGGTGAAAGAACTTTTGAAATCGGTTCAGTAGTTTCGGAGCCTATTCATAACAAATAAACAAACAATTCTTTCCTCTTTATTAGTATAGATGATAAGAATTGTTTTATTGGAATATAAACTATATCATCATAGAAATAAGAACATTAATTGAATGAGCAACTTTCTTTTCAAAATAATGCCCTTTGAATTATAAGTGACAAATTGGGTATTTTTTGCTTCACTTACAATTCCGTAGCTTTTAGATTATGAAAATATTAAAATTAATTGCTGGAAATAATTAAAATAAAGCATTCGAAAAGTTATTTATAATTAAATTGTTTGTACTTTGCTAATACATACATTCATTCTTAATTAATATAGTTGTCTTTACCTATATTTTATTATCTTCTAGCAAGGCGCCCCGGCTTCGCACGCGTTTAATGCTTATATTTAATACACTAAACAAAAACTGTGAACATTGTATATAAACATAGCGACCCGCTCCGGTTTCGCACGGGCAAAAGATCTACATTATATACTGTAAAGAGCCATATAGATCTATATTGAATTAACAGTGTATTTAACTACTTTTTGAATAAAGATTGACGCTGTAAATTAATAAATAAATAAATAAAATAAAATAAACCTTCCTATTCAATTACCCTATCTAGTTAAAAAAATCGCATTAAAATATTTCGTGTAGTTTTACATATTTAAGCATACATAGGGATTTTGGAACATGAAAGCGACTTTGTTTTATACTATGTAGTGATATTAAATTATATATATGTACCTTCCTCTTTAAATACACAATCTTTTAAAAAGCCACATCAAACTCCTTTGCGTAGTTTAAAAGATTTAACCATACAAGGGAATATAGAAACAGAGAAAGCGATTTTGTTCCATACTATGTATGTATGTGGAGATATTAAATGATTTCTCTTCGGTTTCTATCAAATTTTATCCAATCTCATAATCGCAGTTCTTATTCAGCAGTATGAATCTTGAATTTAGTTAATATTTATTTATAATAGACAGACACACTTACTGAGTAATGTAATGCCTCGGCCTCGAATTTTGCGGGCAGCGGAGCGGCGGCGGCGGCGGCACGGAAACGCATACTGTTCTCCAAACTAGCGGGCAGCGGGCACCGCTGTATTCGAGGGTCGGTCCATTTGATTATACGCGTAAGATCCTGCCGCTCCCGCTGCCGCTGCCGCTCCCGCTGCCGCTCCCGCTGCCGCTCCCGCTGCCGCTCCCTCTGCCGCTCCCGCTGCCGCTCCCGCTGCCGCTCCCGCTGCCGCTCCCGCTGCCGCTCCCGCTGCCGCTCCCGCTGCCGCTCCCGCTGCCGCTCCCGCTGCCGCTCCCGCTGCCGCTCCCGCTGACGCTCCCGCTGCCGCTCCCGCTGCCGCTCCCGCTGCCGCTCCCGCTGCCGCTCCCGCTGCCGCTCCCGCTGCCGCTCCCTCTGCCGCTCCCGCTGCCGCTCCCTCTGCCGCTCCCGCTGCCGCTCCCGCTGCCGCTCCCGCTGCCGCTCCCGCTGCCGCTCCCGCTGCCGCTCCCGCTGCCGCTCCCGCTGCCGCTCCCGCTGCCGCTCCCGCTGCCGCTGCCGCTCCCGCTGCCGCTCCCGCTGCCGCTCCCGCTGCCGCTCCCGCTGCCGCTCCCGCTGCCGCTCCCGCTGCCGCTCCCGCTGCCGCTCCCGCTGCCGCTCCCGCTGCCGCTCCCGCTGCCGCTCCCTCTGCCGCCCCCGCTGCCGCCCCCGCTGCCGCCCCCGCTGCCGCCCCCGCTGCCGCCCCCGCTGCCGCCCCCGCTGCCGCTCCCGCTGCCGCCCCCGCTGCCGCTCCCGCTGCCGCTCCGCTGCCCGCAAAATTCGAGGCCGAGGCCTAATTAATATATATTATTTATACGTATAAAAGGACATCCACCTTACTCTTGATATTTGAGCTACACTTAAGGCTTGCATGTTGTGCTTGTTCTCTGATTCGTGTACAGAGATTTCTGGTGGAGTCTGCAGAATATATGATCGTATTAATGTATTTAAAGATACTTCAATGTAACATAAATGCAGGTATTCTCGAGATGGTAGATAACCTGCAAGATAATAGGGTACATAAACTTCCGGTATGAAAACTTACTGTTAAAAAAATACGAACTAAAATGAAAACAAGATATAAATAAGGAACCAAAATAAAAATAAATTGTAAGAGCATTTTTCAGACGATATCGAGTGTCATTTCATTAAAAAGGACATGATTATTTGATCCAAAAATGGTACTGCAGGTAAGAAACTTAAATTTTTCTCTTCATCACCTAAAAATAGACATTTTAACAAGTAGAACACATACCAAATTTTTGAAAAAAGCTGATATTTTGACTTGTGATTTCTCGATTGAAAAAAATTCTGATTTTTCGATATTTATTCAAAATAAGCTGAAAAAATAAATATTTCTAATCAAATACATTACAGCGTATTTATAACATCAAAAGGAAAGTTTTGACCACATTTCGTGACAAAATATTGTTTTTTGTTAGAGACAAAAATAAAAAACCAAAAACTTGGTTTTTCGAGTTTTTCACATAAAATTTGAGGTTATATTAAAAAAAATATTAGAATAAAAGTTTTAGGTCTTTTTATTACCTACATTTTTGCCATATAACATTTTTCCGTAGGACTTTTAGTTTTGCCGGAAATCGAGAAAACCCATTTTTCACCCTTAAATACCCATCCCCATACCCTTCCCGAACTCAGACCGCCCGTATATTATTTTTCCTTTTATTTTTATAATATTCCCCTCCTTTTCTAATAAGTTTCATTCTACTATAATTTACTTTCACTTTTCATTAATTTTAAAGGCTTCTGCACTGGTCTAATCATAGAATGAAACGTTTTATATTATAACTTTGTAGTTTCATAATTAATTAATATATTTAGATGTCAAAGATTCGTCCAATCAAAAATCAATATTCGATTTCATCGTGAGACAATTCATCAATTAATATATTAGTTTAAATTTTCATCTATTATTATAGTTATATTCACCCTCCCGTTAATAATTTAAATCAGGGGGATTTTAAAATGACGTATTACATTATATTATTACATATCAAACGTTTTTTAGCTACTCAATATTATAATTCCCTTGTTTATTGGAGTAACTTTTCTTTGTAATAGAAAATATGTGACATTTGTTATTCTTCTTTTTCTTAACAAAAAAATAATAAGAAAACTTTTAAAAACCAAAAAGGTTCAACGGAACACTTTTATGATATGAAAAATTAAAGTAATTTATTTTATATAACATTGTGAAATAATTACATATTTAATAGTAATATAATTTATCGAATTAAGTTTACTTTTTGTTCTAAATTATTATTTATTTATGTTTTTTTTTTGATGACGCAGGGAAACTCTTTTTACGAGCCGTCCAACCGGCCTTGGTGGGGCCGGAAGGGATGTGTGAAGCTCGGCCTGGGCAGGCCCCTACTCACTAAAACCCCGTACCCCGTACCCCGTACCGGCACACCAGCGACTGGCCGGTCCTGGCAAAGACCGGACTTACTCCCTCGGAGAATGGGGGCGATCCCGGCAATTAGGACCGCCCCAACGACGCCGGGCTTTCAATAGGGCCGGGTTACCACACCGACCCCAGCCCGGAAAACAAGGGAGCTATTGGAGGCGTTGGAATTGCCTCCGTCGCACCCCCGTACGTCGCCTGCGGGGGGAGGGAGCATCTGTTGCCCTCTTCTTTTCCTGCTCAGATGCCTTCTTCGTGGACATGACCGTTTTATAATCTCTACAAATAAAGCCTTTAACTGTTTACACTTTTGAACATTTCTAGTTAATCTTCACATACGAAACATGTTCGCAACGTGTTTTTTTTTTTATTTATAACAATTATTTATTTTATGTTTTAAAATAAATGTTCAAAAATTTTACAATATAAAAGAGTATAATAATTTTAGATAATATTGGTAACGTTATATTTAAAAAAAAATATATATAACAAATCCGAGGGAAAATTAATTTTAATAATTTACATTTAAAAAAGAAAAAGAAAAATGTAAAAAAAGAACGGGAATTAGAACTGTTTAAAATAGTAGTTTGGTATAGGCGTGTGAGAAACTATGGTAATAAATTAAAATTGTGAACCTCTGCTGTGTTGGATTTCATTTGTACGCCATATTGAGGAGCGCTTTGTAAACATATTTAATTATTTATATGTGTTTGATTATAAACCTAGATAATGTCAGTTTCCTTCAAACCTATACTAATCAAAGTACTTCGATGAAATAATAAATTACAACATTGTTATGAGTTAAAGCAATTTGTTTAGTATTAAACGGACAGACATCAGAAACGGTTGGATAAAGGTCTTGTATGGAATGAGTGTAGGACATAACTACCGGAAAACAAATTAAGAGAAACTTTGATTAAATACTGTGAGTTCGAATACAAACAAACAACAGTCTGGCTGACAGAGTTATAAAGAATTACGAGTAATTTAATGGATTTTCACTAGGGACGTTGGTTTAAATAGTTTTAAATATCTACTTATATATTGTATGATTTTTTATATTCGAATATTTAAACTTCTCTTTTGAATAGTTCTCTTTGTTAATGTTACGAGGTACTCACATAATTCTCGGTTGTGTATTTTAATTTCACTGCAATGCAAAACAAATTTGGAGCAATTTTCAAGACTTGACTCAAAAGACGCCGTTTAAATTAGAGAGTAATTCTTTCACTACAAGGAATTCTAGTCACTGAACTCGACTTTATTGATTCTTCCAAGTGGTTATTTTTCATAACGCTTTTTTTTTGTTTTTTGCACGTTGTACGAAGTTAACATAATATATGTATATTTTTTCAGTCAATACATTTTATTTGTTTGAGAGAAAATAAATTAAGACACATGAACAAACTGCAGTTTGAAATACTATATATGTAATTCAAAGTTTGAAAGTAATTTAATAAGATTGTTTATTTAGTTAATTTTTTTGTTAATAGAAATACATGTATCATGATTATATTTCATTGTTTTTTTTTAATGAATTTTTGAGAACATTGATTTTTAAAACATTTTCTTTCGTTTGTTTGTTATTTATTTTACAAACGTGCACTTAAAGTATATAATTTTCAATATTATCTGTTAATTTACCGTCTTTTATTAACGATCCATAATCCTCAAGTCATCAATTCAAGTGTTTTTCATCTCATCTCCTTTTTATTATATCTTCAGCTTCATCAATCCGATCTCTTTATGACAGTTCAAATGGTCCTTTTATATATTACTAGGATATGATATTACAGTCACATATGTGTTATAAAAACAATATGTGAACTTAGTGAATATATTTGATTGGAAAAATGTTGTCATGGTTTATAAATTATGTAGAAAACAGTTTCAAACTATATTATATTGGAGACTAGTATATTACTTTTACTAGTCTGCTATTTAATACTTGCTTATGAAACCAAAATAAAATCTCAATTCGAAAAAGAATAATTTCATAGGTTAGAAAATTTTAATGTTTTTAAAATAGCAAAGACACATGTTAATAGCTCGCTTGATAGAATAACCTGTATGTCTAAATCTACCTATATATACAAAATCAACATTTTAATATATTTTATAATATAGTTGTAAAAAATATAATTATTTATATGTTTTCAAGCCACAGGACAAACTAATCTGCTTTTCTAATTTGATACATTTTACTTTCTATACTTTACCAGAGCATGAAAAGGTATTTAAAGAAACGTTAAAGAATTATTAAAAAAATAATAAGAAAAAATTAAAAATCCCAAAATTATGTATGTTTTTAAATATTAACTCAAATTGTTCACTATATAAGGTATTTAAAAGTTATTATTATATAAATAAATATTACTAGTAATTACTATATAAATAAAATAAAAAGTGTATTTCACATGATCAAATGTTTAGGAACTCAATCTTCTCTACTTACTGTATTTACGATATGAATATTATGTAAGTTAAAGGTAATTGATATAAATATGTACAAAATAGGAATATAATAATGTGTGACTTCTTGGTAGAGGATGTGTGGTTTGTTAAATCAGATGTAGTGGTTTGATTTGTCTATTGTGATGTTTGGCTAAACCGCAGCCATGTTTATGTTACTGTGTTATTTATTTTTTTTTATAAAGGAACCTATTCCTAAGAGATTTGAATGTTTTGGTCGCGTTAATGTATTGTTTTAGATAAATTAAAATATACTCGTAATTCAGCTTTTTCCCAAATATAATAGAAAAAATCTTAAATTTTAACTATCTAAACATTACCATACAGTAATGTTTGGTAGGTTTGTGAAAATTCCATGTTTAACATGTTTAACATGCTGTATTTTGGCCTCTAGGTATTCAGTAACGCAAAGGTGTTAGCATCTTTCGAACAAATACTTACGTATGGCTAACAAACTACTAATGTAGTTGTATATAGAGATTCAGTATTGAGAAAGTGATGATTGTATGAAGAATTATTGTTGCTGTACCTTATGAGGGTTGAGATTAGATATAATATTAACAAATAGTTTAAGTAAGTCATTGGATGAAGTCCTTAAAAATATATTTGTATAACGAAAACAATATGACTGTACATTGTTAAGTATCGTGTTCGATACTTATAATGTATAGGAAATATTAACCCATTCATTATAAATTTTTATCAAAATAAATATATCTGATGTAAAACAATAGCCATTTCCGTAGGCTAATCAATTATTTATTTAACTCATAGTAATTATGAGGTTCACAGGTGTTAGGAATTTGACGTATCAACTATGGTAGCTAAATCTTAAGTTATACTTCATTTTTTATAATTTCATTCCACTTATTTAAAGACAAATTATTTTGTTTAATAAAGTAAGTATCATCATCATCATCATTTCACCCGAAAGACGTCCACTGCAGGACATAGGCGTCCCCCAAGGATCTCCACGACGACCGATCTTGTGCCACCCACATCCAGCGGATTCCCGCGACCTTCACCAGGTCGCCGGTCCACCTTAAGTAAGTATATTAATAAAAAAATATATTTTAAAACTTTAAATGTATATATTAAGTGATTTTGTAAATTGATTCAAGTAAGAGACTAATCCCTATTTGTGTTCTCTTCAGAATGGATGAACCCAACTTTGTTAGTCAACTCATTCATTTAACGGAGACGTTTACCGTATCTGGCTTTACGGAAGCTTGTTTATTACATTCATTGTATTTAAACTAACGAATGTTATTCTAAGATGATACAGTTTTTATTTACTACCAAAATGTATCTTCTCTTCAGCCATGTGAGGTCCGTTGCTGGACATAAGTCTCCCTCATTGACTTCCAAGCTCTACGGTCGGAGGTGGCCTGCATCCACACTGAACCCGCGGCCTTGACTTAAAAAAATTTAAGTAAAAAAAATGTGTACATTCATTACTATCAAATAACATTTACATATTTGCGGGACTTTTTCATTTTAAATAAATCAAGGTAGTACTAAAATAAAAAGTAATTGTTCATTTCTATTACCAACTGTTCTTATCCAGTTATTTGAAATCTTCTCAAAAAAATTAGATAGATTAAAATTTAATCTTTACAAACTATTAGTATAGTTTAGAAAGCGATACATTGAATTAAAAACAGATGCAACTGCTGCTCTTTCACCAATAAAAGCTAATTTAACATAAAAATAACAAACAATGTAATTTGATTATTAAAATAATGTTCTTTATTATTAAATGTTCTATTCCAAAGCGTTATAAGATTTGTTATTTATAGTGCATTTAATTATGTCGTTGTCTTAAAAGGTAACGGTCACTGTTCAAATTGTTACATCTTTATATTTTTAGTGTCCTCAAATACATCAAATCTCAAGGCTGTTAAAAAATAATGTTTAATAAAAATGTAAATTTACTTATTCATGATGTAAATCAGATAGTTGATCGAAGACCAAAAACTAGCATATTTCGAGTCACGTCTGAAAAATATATGAAATCAGCTCTTAGACTAATTAATTACTTTTCGATTCATGGATGATAAATTTAAAACTATGCAATGATAGTTTCATTAACATTAATGTAAAATATCAGTTCGGAAATAAAAATGTCTGTCTATACAGCTCAAACCTCTTGATAACCTTAAGGTTTAAGTATTTTCTTAATTGATATATTTATTAAAACTAATTCAAGGTAATCACGTGCATTATACTAAATTTCTTTCCTTTTAACTTTATACCTTAGTCTAAATATATGTAAAATTTGGCTTCCATTATAACTTTCAAATCTTATTAATTATTCTACCCATGAAATTTGTCCGGTAATTGAATTTCAAATTAAAATCATAATAAAAAAGTGCATCTGTCTTTATATTTACTCCTTAATGAGCCTAGATAAATGAAAAAGTATAATACTCGTATTATGTCAAGAAGCGAAAAACAATAAAATATTATATTATTTTATTATATTTTCTCCTCCTTATTGTTTTGTTTATTATTTGGATTTGTTGAACAGAAATAAGTTTTAAGATAAGATTCTATTAATATTCTTTGATTTATAAAATATACTATATATATATTTATACTAGCTTTCCGCCCGCGGCTTCGCACGCGTGGATTTCGGTTATATCGCGTTTCCAAGAGAACCTTTCAAAAGTCTAGGATAAAAACTATCCTGTTTTTTCTCAAGGTCAACTCTATTTCTGTACCAAATTTCATTAAAATCAGTTCCGTGGTTTAGGCGTGAAAGCGTAACGGACAGACAGACAGAGTTACTTTCGCATTTATAATACATATTAGTAAAACTTTCAAGTAATGTGGCGTTGAATTGTAGTATAATGTACCTACTGGGAAAAAATAACACCATTGAACATGAGTCAACTTTGATGCCTTTTAATATATATTATGGTTTGCAAAAAATAATAATTTAAAAAATATAGAAAAGAAAGCTTATTTATAAGACTAAATTAATGAATTAGTGTTACTGCATAGCAACAACTTTCATGTGAATGGGTTTTGAGACGGCCTTGTATGGGGCTTTCCCACTGTGGGGCTACCGACGACCGACGGCAGCGGCGCACAGTGGGACAATGGCGTATGTTCGTCTCAAAACTCTGTATCTCAGTTATTTCAAAACTAAATGATCTATAATTTTGCACACATATATGTGAAAGTATAAGTCTTAATATAAAAAATAATAATTTTGAAAATGATGCTTATTAATTTATTTAAAAAATAAAAATAAATATAAATATATTAAAATATATTTTGGCACCGTATCAGTAAATTCTCAAATATGCGCAACTTTTTTTTTCTCCTTGTGTAAACTAATATAAAAAGATCGTAATACAATAAATATCTCGACATCGGCAAACAGCAGTGAAGGGGTAAGTCTCGATAAAAAAAAAGTAAGCCGAAAATTATACCATTTAAACTATGGTGGTTAATTTTAATTAATTTATTTATTATACATAACATTATTTAACAAAAACGCCATGAGAAGATTATAAGCATTTCAAAAATGTATAAGTATTATACATTTTTGAAATGCTTATAATCTTTAAATCAAAAACTTTCGAGTAATGTGGCATTGAATTATAGTAATGTATTGTGCCTAAATCATATCATTGAACATGAGTTAGCTATGCCTTTTTATATACATTACGGTTTGCAAAAACTTATTTAAAATATAGAAAAGAAACCTTATTTATAAGACTAAATTAATTAATTACTTTTACTCCATAACAACGACTTTCACGTCAAACGAATTTGAGACGGCCTTGTATGGAGCTTTCCCAAGTGCACTATGAGAAAATCGCGAATGTGCTGTCTCAAAACTCCAATATCTCAATTATTTCAAAACTAAATGATCTATAATTTTAAAGTTTCATGGTTTTATCTTCTAAAATTAAGAAATCCCATACAAACTTTCAACCCTTAATTCAACCCCTCACTGGTTGAAATTTCAAAAACGCTAGAACAAATGTTTAACCCTAGAGTGGGCGCGCTATGAGCATTTTGCCGCCCGCGCTAAAAAACCGTTAATAATAATTAAAACAACTAGCCGTTAGACTTGTGCTTCTTAGTAGCTGCTTCCAATCTCATTAGCATCGTTTGCCTTAAATCTGGACACCGTCAGTGCCCGGGGGACCGCAGGAGAAGAAGGTATCTACTATCAGGTGTCGCCGGGCGGCAAATCGCTCACCGCGCGCCCACTCACGTAAGTAATCTAAGCGCACGGTAGTGCGCCGGCCAAGTTCCACAGGCCGGCGCATGCCGTGCACTATATTTACACGAACCGTTTCGACCCACTTTTGACCCCCCTGTAGCTCAGTGCCTATTGCAAGTACAGAGATAAAATTTTACCTACGTAATCATATACTAAAACTAAAGCAGTATGCCAAATTTCATAGATAAAGCTTCAGTAGATCCTGAAATATGACCCTGTGAAAATAGCTAATTTTGGCACTGACTCACTGACAGGTAATCAAAACCTCTAGGCCACTTCCCATTGTTTTAGCATTATGAAATTTGGTACACAGGTTGTGTGTTATATGTAGATTAACAAAAAATTAAGAAATTTAAGAAATCGGTCAAGCGTGAGTTGCCTCAATTCTAAATATCGAATTTTTAATAAATTCGACCGACTTTTGACCCCCTGTAGCTCAGTGTCTATTGCAAGTACAGAGATAAAATTGTACTTACGTAATCATATACTAGTCCTAAAGCAGTATGCCAAATTTCATAGATAAAGCTTCAGTAGATCCTGAAATATGACCCTGTGAAAATAGCTAATTTTGGCACTGACTCACTGACAGGTAATCAAAACCTTTATATAGGCGCTCAGCTAAGCACAATAAAATACATAATAATGAAATATTAATAATTAATAATATGAGTACATCTATCAATCGGTGATAAATGAAACTAAAAAATAAAAAATAAATATAGTTTAAAAAAAAACTAAAAAACATGCTCCAATGATGAAAGAAACCGCGTGGAAACTAATTTAACCTTTACAACCTTGGAAATCAATTTAATTTAAATTGTTTAAAATAAACAATAAATGGTATTATTGAAAAAAAGCGTGGGGCGCTTCTCAAGAAGTGATATATGAAGCTCATCACACTTTTTTTCACAAAAATACCATTTATTGTTTGTTAATTTATTTTTAAATTAATATTATTGTGAAAAAAGTGTGGGGCGCTTCTTAAGAACTGATATATATATATATAAGGGATATAAAATATTGTCATGTATACATAATGCACACTGTATAACTTAATTAAATATTGCTTACCTAAAAAATCAGGTTTCTTTTGTTATAAATTACTTTCGATACATGGCGCTAGCGGTATAATTGAATCGCGATATTGTTTTGTCTGCAGTATATATGAATGAAAGTCGATAAGGAATCGATGGTCATTTCTTTCTATTTCTTTCTACACTTATGTCTTGATATCTTATATATGGTTACGATTACGATTAAATGGATCACTGATTTGACTTGCTAAAGGATTAATTTTGATATTGCTTATTGATTGATTACTTGTGTGTGTTAAAAGCACAAATTCACTCTATTTCTTTTCTACTATTCATTTACCAACGATGGAAATTGTACATCTTTCGGTGGTTGGCGGAGATATACCACATAGGGTAATTCCTATGCCATCAGATGGTAGCTGTATGTTTCATGCTGTAAGTTATGCATTGTACGGCTGTATAGTACGATTGTATGTACGATTTCTTGAAAAAAAAGTATTGAAATCTCATCAAAAACATGCCTGTTAAAAAGGGGGCCAAGTTCCAATCGGCTAATTGTTTGCCTAAAAAAGGGGTGAAATCCAATCTAATGCCAAGTTTAGATGCACTTTGAAATCGATCATAATCATCTTCATCAACAGCATGATCCACTGGTAAACATTTGCCATTTCCAAGACTCGCCACCACACCCAGTCCTCTGCCTTCCACATCCAGCCACTACCCGTCACCTTATTCACGTCAACGGTCCATCTGGCCGAAATTCACTTTACCATACACCCAACTTAAAATATGGTATAGTTGTGAAAATACGTAGGTGCTTGGTTAAAAATATCTAAAATTATAATACTTCTAAATTTGAACTTGGCAGGTTAATTCAATTATTTAAATTATATAATATTTAAATTATATAAATATAAATAATTATATAACTAAATAATAAATTAATGATACAATTAATTAAGTGTTAAGTACGTACAGCACAAAAACCTGCCAAGTTCAAATTTAGAAGTATTATAATTTTAGATATTTTTAACCAAGCAGCTACGTATTTTCACAACTATACCATATTTTAAGTTGGGTGTATGGTAAAGTGAATTTCGGCCAGATGGACCGTTGACGTGAATAAGGTGGCGGGTAGTGGCTGGATGTGGAAGGCAGAGGACTGGGTGTGGTGGCGAGTCTTGGAAATGGCAAATGTTTACCAGTGGATCATGCTGTTGATGAAGATGATTATGATCGATTTCAAAGTGCATCTAAACTTGGCATTAGATTGGATTTCACCCCTTTTTTAGGCAAACAATTAGCCGATTGGAACTTGGCCCCCTTTTTAACAGGCATGTTTTTGATGAGATATTTTATAATGCATTTTTTGCAAACTCGAAATGTTGACTATATTTTATGATGCATTAATAACTTTTGCAACTAAAAATATATTTGTTTTAGGATTTCAAAGAATTGATTGATAATAATAAATTATAAAGATGATGGACTTTGTTAACAAAAGTAAAATCTTTGAATAAATTATTTAAAAAATAATGTTTTTTCTTTGTATTGGATTAAATTCTTATCTATGTGACAGCCCTTGTGTATTTGCTAAGTTAACAAAACTTTAAAAACTCAATCACTCATTCATGTGGTTGTTTTTCTCATTAGATTTTAATGACTAAGAATCATAACACAATTACTTACATTATTTTTTTTCTGTAAATAAAAGGAAAGAATATATTATGTTTAGTCCACTTTGATTATTGTGACAAGAACGTTCATAAATTACATTTTATAAATTGGGAAGGGTCTTGTTATGTAGGAAATTTAAGAAGATTTATAATCTTGTACATGAACAAAGCGTGAATAAATTAAAATAATTTGTCGAAATAGAAAAAACACAAAAAAATGCTTGTATATTCATGTTTTATAATATCGGATAAACAATGTAACAAAAATATATTTTGAAGACTTGCGAGTCTTTGTACCCCACACCTTTTACATATGTATTATTGGTTAATAGTGTCCCGTGTAACAAAATAGTGTAATAATTATTTGATCTTTACATCATCCTTCACTCTACTGAGATCATCCAAACATTTTTCCAGTAGTGAGTTTACTCGTAGACGGGCTACCTGTAAGAATACCTAGATTGTATACTTCAATTTAAAACAACCATATTTCAATGAATACTACATATGTGTAAATACTTGATTCACCTCAGCCCGAGCTTCTTCATCAAGTTTACTGAGTCTGTTTCTCGTGTACTGTATGCTTGCTGCCAGCCTTCTACAACAAACACATACAGTATTTTTTAAGTCAATACCATGGGTACGCTTGCGCAAGATACCTGATAGTAATAAAAATATGATCACGAAATAGTTTACTATCACTGAATTACCATTTAGTTATGTTCATATTTATTTACCAAACACCAAAAATAATGACAAAATTAATATCAATAAAGTATTAGAAACAGAAGATCAAGGAAGAAACTTCGTAAACGGACCTGATCTCATGAAACGAGTAAATAAATCACACGAAGTTCTCAAAACTCTAAATTTTAAATTGATATGTAACTCATTAAGTTTATGAAATAACCTGATGCAATTATGAAGAACTAGCTTTCCGCCCGCAGCTTCGCCCGCGTGGAGTTCGGTTATATCGCGTTTCCAAGAGAACCTTTCAAAAATCTGGGATAAAAACTATCCTACGTTCTTTCTCAAGGTCAACTCTATCTCTGTACCAAATTTCATTCAAATCAGTTCAGTGGTTTAGGCCTGAAAGCGTAACAGATAGACAGACAGAGTTACTTTCGCATTTATAATATTAGTAGGGGTAATGATTCCGTATTTATCGAAGAGTTACAGTAAAACCAGCTATATTTGACCCACACAAATACGTTCTCGTATGGATACAATAAGTAACTGAGTTTTAGTGTACTCACGTAAATCTTCGCTTCACACTGATGTTTTGGATGCATGTATGACGGGCAAGGAGAACTTTCCTTCTGATAAATCTTCACAGAAACTGCCATTGCTGTTTAACTGGAATAGTAAAACACATAATAAATATGCTATAATTTTTTTTCGAAGAAAATATAATGATCATCGTTAATTGGAAAAATAATCACATTTAAATTAAATTTCTCTAAAATTGTTATGATAAATTTAAATTTGTTGGAAATATAAAGTCTGTTTAATGTATAATATTACCAGTGAGATGTTCGTTCATCTGATAGTAACGATATTTATATAGGACAGATTTGTAAAAACGTAGAGGTTAGAAAGTTGTATAAGTCTTAGATTACTCATGTGTCATCTTTTTGTATTGATCCTCAGTGGGGCAAATGAAGTTTTGCTCCCAATAAATCTCAGTGCCTTGTGACTTGTCCCTGCCACATTTCGTGTATTTGATCGTGTATTTGATTTGATATAAAATATTATGACACAAATGGTATTATGAGTTTAGCGCATTAAGCAAGGTTTAACAATTTAAACTACTTACAAGCTATTAATACAGAAGGAGATTAATTTTCGTAAGCGAGGGTGCGCTTGCGAGTGTCGCCGTAGCGATAAAGGACAAACGTTACACACCTGAAGTCTATGCGGACTGACAAGTGACGAGCCCGGCGGCCGGTGCACTGGCCGCTCAGCTGAGCTGCTGGCCAGCGGCGACTAGCGGGGGCCAGCGGGGCTACAGGTGCGCGGACCCAGAGGACGCGAACAATAGACGCAGCGCACATCCTCGCTATATACAAGAATAAGAAGTTTGATAAGAAGTTTGTCCGTCGCAACTTGCAAGAAATAAAAATATTAAATAAATTTTAAGCAATAATTAAACAAATATAATTAAAGGAGATGGAGACTGGTGGGCCCAAAATGTAATGAGTTCAAAATTGATTTAATTTTTTTTTGTATGAAATACCAAAAATCCGCATAAATTCTCAATCTACAAGCGGAGAAATATGCAAATAACTGTTTTTATGAAGCAATCGATTAACGATTAATTAAATAAAAATGATTATTCGATTATTTAACTTCAAAAGAAAAACTTCACTCCTAGTTTTAAACTTATAGTAACTTCATTTAAACTACACCATATATGTCTATAATTCAATAAAAATAACTTTTAATAACGTGTATTAATAAAAATAAAAATAAAAAAATAAAAATTTGTTTATTACTGTAACTTAAACCTAGAAACAAACAGCTACAGCTAGGGAGCTCCTTTTAAGAAATGGAATTATCTTGTGTTAGGAGTCCCCGCTCTTCCACAAACGGAGTCAAGTACATAAAGGTAAAAGGTAACATTATTTTACAAAATAAGAATAATATAAATAGGTAATATATAACTTAAATGTAGTTTTAATCATATAACGCGCATGTATGTTTGTGTGTGTGTTTGTGTGTGTGTGTGTGTGTGTGTGTGTGTGTGTGTGTATGTGTGTGTGTGAGTGTGTGGGTGAGTGAGTGAGTGTGATAGTCAGTTGTAGTGTTTAAATAATTACATATAAGTCTTCAAATATTTATGCAGTTATTTCCAATAATTTTTCAGTTTCACTATAATCCAATTCCTTTAAGTAGTCCTTTAACGTTTTTTTACAGTTATACGTGTTCATAGCAAAGATGTTAACTTTACGATTAATTTTAGCATACAAATAAGTAGCTTGTCTTTTAAATTGATTTCTTGCAAAAATAGTTTTTGCCGGGGGAAATGTGCAGGTTAATTTAACAATATTACGTCTCTTAGTTGGCACTTCAGGGTCAAATTTAATGGACCTGTGCACTTTTACGATAGAGAGCAGAACATCATTAGTTTTCTTACTGATAGAATGTTACCATGTTCGTAGAGTTCGGTTGTTGGAAATCTGTATGACTTAAAGTACATCACCTTTAAAATTGATTGAATGAATTGAAGATTTGGAGAAAAAAGTTTTAGATATCATATCCAACATTTTGAACATCAAATGTGAAAAGCATTACTTAGAATCTGTAAGAAGACTTCGAAAAAAAAAGCGGTAAAATCAGACCAAAAGCTAGTTTATAATATTTATGTATGTTTTACACAGTAAGTAAGTATGTCAGCGCTATTTCATTGGTTTTCTAAGGACGCCTGGTTCATTAACTTACACGGAAATTAAATCTGTCACAATTAGTACTTGAGATGCTTCAATCAATTCAATCACCTCCGGTCGGTACCACGCTTTTGAAAGAATTTATAGATTTTCTGTTAATATCCTCACATTATTTATTTCTCCAAATACTACTGACAATATTACCTAAAATAAAAAGTTAAATATTAATTCGCCAATAAAAATGTTATATGAAAATAAATATATTTATTCTCTTATTCAATTATAATTACAAGTAGACCATCAAATTTCTATAACAACGAATACAAGATATTGATATGATACTATTAGTATTATATAACATTACATCAAAGCAAAATAAATTAGTTTAGTTCTGAACTTTAATATAAGCTCATTTGGACAACTCAATTTGTCAACTTGTGTGATGTTTAGTGATGTTGTGTTGTGTTAGTAAACTCTGCTGCCAAATTCCTTCGTGAAACCAACGACGTTAGTCAGTCCACATACAGGAGAATACATACATGAGGGACGTCCGCCGTAGCTATATAATATAAAGACAATTTACGTGTGGTTTGACAAACACGTCCCACATGTATCAGAAACGAGGCAGTCACAGGAGCAACATATGTAAACGATTGTATTGAACGGCTGTTTCAGTTAGTTTTGAATATCATCCAGCCGGACTACTTGTACTAAACCCAACATAATAAATCTGTATTTCACATATTGGTATGAGAGCACTAGAATATTGAATAAACCAGTTTACAAGTTAAAAATAACCTGTTACATCTCACTAATGGTTTTTGTGTCTACATATCTTACTACTTTAAATAATATACATGTATATATATTATACAGGGTGACTGGTGAATTACTATCGATACTTGAGGACGTGATATTTGACAATCATATATAACAAAATAAAAATTAATATAACATAAATGTTAATAAACTTCTAAGTAAAGTTAACCAAAAGTTATGTAATTAATTACGCATCGTGTCAACACCCTTCAGATTAGGTATACACACACACACACACGCGTGCGGCGGCGTGGTGTTGTATCACGCGTCCACACTTGGAACACTTGGAACGTGTCCACACTTTATTTATTTATAAGGAAATTTGGTCAAAAATTAAGTACCTATTTTTTTACATAATTCGAATGAGAATCATGTACCGAGTATTCTTCTTAAATATTGATAGTAATTCACCAGTCACCCTGTATATGCATACATTAAGTTTTATTTATTGATAAAACATTTAAAAAGCTACATATTAGGAGAATATGTATTATTCTGTGAAGTCTTTGTTACAATTCTCAAACAAATTAAAAAATTCCGTATTAATAAATTCATTATGGTTATGGCATTGATACAGACGAAATACTGTCAGCTATATCCACAGTTACTTGTTCTATAACCAATATTAATTACCTAATATACCTGAATTTGTTGCAAAACTATAAACCACAAATAAAAGAGTAATTCCCGCTTTAAAAATGATATGTCTCACTAAAAAATTCTAAAGTCTCAATAAATCACATTATAAAAATAAATCAGGGATATTAAATACGATGTTAATTAATGTCTTTGTCTTATAATATCGAAAGATGAAAATTTTTTATTAACTATAATAAAATAAGTATTTTTGATATAAAGCTTAATAGTACTTGAAACTCTTATAAATTGTGTTTTTGTTTACACTCCCTACATGGTCCTAGTTGACATTCACTTTGTGTTCTTGTCGTAAACAATTGGAACACAAATTATATTTTTTCACATCCGCCAATTCTAGATTAACATTTGTATTTTTAAATGTAAGACATTCATATATTCAATGAGACTCTTTACAAATTATGCAAGTTAATTGATTATTTTTTATTGGTACTACTAAATGCTCTAACATAAGAAGGTTTTCCTGAGCGATAATTCGATTTAAAATTATGATATTGATTTTTATGATGATTATTTTGTGAGTAAGGCTTTCTTGATTGTGTACTATGATTGGAAATAGGCATGGTCCTTTGAGGTTTATTGTTATTATCGGATTTACCACGATTCAAGGCTTCTAGAACATCTGCTCGGTTAGTCAAGAACTTATTGAATTGTTCAAGTGTTGCAACCTCATTTAATGAATTTCGTAATTCTTCCCGTTCTGATTCTGATTCGGTCGCTATAGGTTGAATGTTAAATAATTCAGTTAAATGATAGTTTATTAACAATCGCTTATTGTCGTATCGCTCGCAAAGCAAAGACCAGGCTTCTTTGTAGTTAGAAGATGACACTTCGAGATTTGCAATTACTCGTGCCGCATCTCCCTCGAGATACGAAATTAAATAATGATATTTGTGAATATCGGATACCGAAATATACGTCATCAAATTTAGCGATTTGAATTTGTGGCAACTTAAAACCAAGACTATCAGGATCATGATGGTGATGGCACGAGGTTGCAGGAGCTAAAGATTTACGTCGAACTTCAGATTGTATTTTCGAATTTACTGTTGCTATGTAAGAAATAATTTCGCTTTCGATGCCATCTCTAATTGATCTCAGAGTCTAAGTTTTGATAATTTAATACTTCCATTTCAGTTTGTAAATCTTCAAATTTAGTACATAAAGTTTCAAATTTATTTAATTTTAAATATAATTCTGCTACGCTAGTACAAGATAGTTGAATTGACTCTAATGTTGTTAAATAATTTTTAAATTTTAGTTATAGTTTTAAAAGGGATATATTTCGTAGTATAGAAAAGTTATTAATTTATCCCACTTAGCTGCACTGGAGTAAATTAAATGCGTAACTTTCTTCATTAGGCGATACTCCCAGCAAAGAAATCGGTTCTGCGTCGCTAATAGCTCGATGCACAAAAACAGCGTCCTGCCAGGCACCTGGAAATTTCGGCAGAAAGCGTAACTAAAAGTGAAATAGTATGGTGATCTAAGAGTGCAGCTATTTAAATAACTGAGAGTATGACTACTTATGGAACGCACATGAACACGTGCCACTATGATTAAAATGTATAATTATTTATTTATTATAGTTTTAAAAGGGATATATTTCGTATCGTAATCGTTATAGCTTAGATAAACTTTTAGCGTTTTATTTGAATTTAAGTAAATATAAAATATTTAAATGTAGTGAAAAATTTGAAATAAGTTAAAAGAAATTGTTTTAACATAATGAGAAAGTAATTTTGTTTATTATTCGTAATAAGAACTTGAATAAGTCTATGAACTTGAACTTCAACTCATTTGTCCTTTGTATTTATGACGTGTTGGTACAAAAATAGGTATTTATTTCTGTTAATTATGAGGTATTAACACTCACTGTATTGGAATAATTGATTGCAAATAATTTTAAAATATGAATAATGCACTGTGGAGGCAAGGAAGTAAAGAATTGTTAATAACGTGGTTTGTAGGAAGGACAAAGGAAGGACACTTACCTTTTCGTAGAATGCTGCCGTAATCGTGGCGAAGCCTTACTGATATTGCTTCACTGCTGGACTCGAAGATAACCAGAAATGATGAATTCGTCTTCGTCTTCGATAAATATTGGATGCGACGCCGTTACCTTTTGATAACCTGGCACGTCGACACCTCGTATCTTGAATTTGTTGATTTTCGTACAGATACGTCGATCACGTCGGGGTCACCAATTTATGTCTTCAAATGAGACTCTTGCGAGTCTTATTGTTACGAATAAAATCTGAAAATGTTATAAATCTTGTTTAATTTCAGTTTCAATAGACAGTTCCGTTGCACAGTACCAGGGCGAGTTATATGTAGAATACGTTTTAGACAAAGAAAAGATTTATATTGTAATGATGTGTTGGGGTAGTATTAGAAAAAATGTCAATAGTTGCGCCTGTTTTTTTTTATATAAATAGCAATAAGAAACTTATAAAATATTTTGATTAATAAACATTATATTGAGACTTCACTACATTAAAGTACACAAAGTGAGGATATAATAAAGAACGTTTGACTTGACGCGAGGAGAGCACGGTTGTTTTTATTTGATTCCTTTAAATATACATGTTAAGTAAAATAAATGTACCTAATACATTAATATTTAAAACTTGTGTCCTTGAGATAGGTATCAATAATTCATTTCTTTATATAAGTCCCAGGAATCCAATATCCAGTTTGATCCAGGTCCCGCGACAGTTTATAAATTGTGATCAGCGAACTAGAGAATGTAATTTAAAAACATAAAGCTTAGTTTAACCTCACATTTTTCTAAACTTAATGAACTGTTGTTTAAAACCGTTAAAATGATTCATTGTATTTTTGTACTTTCTAACTACATATTTGCATTATAAAATTACCAAAGAGGATTTTGGCTTCGAGTTAAAATTGTTTGAAATTTGTTTCCACTATTTCTTTCAAAACCCTTTAAGGAACCTATTGCTATATTGATAATTAATAAATAAATCGCTTAAATTCAATATGAGACCCCTGAAAAGGTACAATAGTTATTCAATTTGTACAAAAAAAGAAGTTAAGCAGAGCCGTGAATTATATAAATATTAATTAATTGAAGGAACTCCTAATTAAGTTTAAGGTTATATTGGAAGACGCTTCAGTTTTAGTCGTAAATGTTAAGATTCAAATGTGGTCATTTCTCTCATCTTGTCAGAATTATTATTTAGTTTTAAAATAATTATCTGCAGCAATACTTTTCAATATAAACGATATTTTTTTTTTGGTTCTCAATATTTTTTATACGTATAGTTTGTTTTGATGTATGAATAATAAAAAAAGAGTTTGAAATATACAACACAACATAAAATTTATAAGTTAGGTTATCACGAGTTATGTAATCCATATAAACCCATCGGTAGCAAAAATAAAATAAAAGTAAATAAATAGAAAAATAAATAAAATAACAATTGGAACTGATTATTATAATTTTCAGAATAAAAATCATTAATAATAAAATTAATGTTTAGATACAATATTCTTTTTGTTATAAGAATAATTATAACTAAAATAAGAGTAATAGATTCAATATTAAATGTATACTATGTATTTGTACCCTATAGTTTAACGTAACTTTGACTACTTTACTATTATATATACATATGTATATCTGTTTACTTAACGGCTTATAAAACATTCTTTTAATAAATTGATCTGATTCTAAATTTAACACCTGTTTCATTTAATTCTAATAAATACATTTGATCCCCTCATCTCCTCATCGCGCATCTTCAGGGTGGAAGTCTCACAGCATTCTATTTTGTCCAGACGGGGTCTAATCGATTTATTTTCAAGAATAAACCACTAGTATGTTAATTCATCCAGAAGAGATTATGAACCAAAAAGCGAACAACGTATCTTAAACCGGCTATTTTAAAATCAACTTTTTAAGAAAACTAAGTGATTTTTATTATTTTATTTTTCATTATATTAAACATTCATCTTGTCTGATCTTAAGATGGTTACTTAAAATGAATTGAAACGTCAGGAAAGTATAAAAATAAAATAATAAACAGCGTCAAGTGATCTTTCAAAATCTTCTTAGTTTCTTTCAGATATGTATGTCCATGCTAAAATCTCATATATGTATGATCAGATTGATACAAAACCATATAGTGTATATAATTGGATTTTTACTAGTGCTGACTAAGGAGAGTATGCCTTAAACTGAATGTTTGTTAGAGATATTAATATTATAAAATTCATAATATTGCAATATTTCATTCACGAGTTTGGATTTAAAAAAATTACCACACATTTTTTTAATATGCACTGCGAAAAGAAATGTTCCGTAGGTAGGTATATTCTTTTCATTTCAGTCCTTTATTCGTTTGCACCAATTAATATGTACGAGAACGTATAGTATGAATTGCTCAGAATATTTGAATCCTTTTCACTCATACAAAACCAATATGTAAAAGCTCCTTCAATGCTTTTTATATACTCTTCATAGAAGTTCAAAAAATTAGAGATATATAACGAAAAGCAAAAATTTTCCTTATAGTCGGCACTTTTCCCTTCAAATAATTGTTTTATTGAAACATCGTAAGAAAAAATAAAGTAATTAAAAGCCACGTGAAGTCTAAAACAACTTTAATAAACATATAGAATTTGGTTATTATTTCGGAAAGCTGTTGTAATCATTAAGTAAAATACATACATATTTATATTACCTATATGTAATACTGTTTCTAACAAAAACATGTTTTTTTGGTCAACCATAATGTTATACGTAAGTTTTAAAATAATTAGAAGAATAATTTCCACACACTTAATATAAAGTAAACTGTTTTAACGGTTCTTCGGTTATGTATCAACTATCTGTAACATGTGTTTGTGTTTTTCATTGTATATAAAACATATCTTTGTATAATATTATTCTTAACATCTGTGAGTTTTTCCTGTTATAAGTAATTCAAGTCGTCGTGCTCCGACTTACAGCGGCGGGTGCGGACTGTTTTATTATTAAAATAACTGTTTTATTATTGAAATAATCTGCCATAATACCTGCGAGGTGGTAATGTCTACGAAAGAGGAGGCCGGAAGGGTGAGGAGGCCACATCGTCCCTCCCCTCTCGCAGACACCATGCTGGGCGCCGCCGCAGAGACGCCCGCGACGATCTGAGGCCGCCGTGAAAATGGCCCGTGGCGCGGACCCCAACCCGCGCTAAACGGCCAAGGGAGCTGCATGGTTGTGTTCCCCATGCAACTCCCGAGGACACGAGCGTGACAGAGAGCACCACATGGGGGGGGGGGCGGTGCCAGTGCCCCCCAAAGGAAGAA
Organism: Danaus chrysippus; assembly: GCA_916720795.1. NCBI lineage: Eukaryota > Metazoa > Arthropoda > Insecta > Lepidoptera > Nymphalidae > Danaus > Danaus chrysippus. The sequence continues at coordinate 318,309 of CAKASE010000073.1, forward strand.
GGGCCCCCAAGTGGCGGGCCAGCCTGTCGGGGAAGCTAATGGGAGTGCGAAAGCGGTCCTCGCCCCGACACAAGGGCCGTCGTGGAACACCCTTGGGTTTTTAGTGGGTAGTGGCAACGAGTCCCACATACCCCGCTGTTTTCTAAAAACGGCGTTGATGCGTAATGCATTTTTCCAAGGAAAAAAAAAGGAATTGGAAATAAACTAAAATATAATAAAATATTGATAAGTTTATTATATGCCCTTAAAAGGCTTTTACATAATATTTTAAATTATATTTCAAATTCAGTAACTGAGAAGCTTTGGTAATATCTTCATATTAATTAACATTAATTTTAAATTTTTATAATTGTTACAGTGGTTATTTCACTACTTTATCTATTTTACTAACCGATGCTAATTCTCAATAAACCCTACATACTGTAAGCCAGGAAACCCACGTTATATTATCATTATTAACATTTAAATAAATACCTACATTTGGTCAACTTACACTAATTTTGATTTGTACGACATCTGAACTAAGATGTACTTTTGCACTCGTCCAAGGATCTTAAACGTTCCATCACTATGAAATACAATGGCGAGAGACGCCGGAATATAATATGATGAATCAAAATAACAGTCACACGTATGTTCAATGTACACAAACAATACTGTAGAGGTGAGGGGAATAGAAATGATTAAGATGATATTTATAAAACTAAACATCAGACTCACTTGTGTCTTATTTAAACTTATAATCGTGACATCTCAACTGACCTGACAAATATTAACTACGTTCTCCCTCTCTCACCGCAAATAAACTATATTAAAGATATAAACAATATAAAAAAATTGTGGTTTTATGTTCATACATAATTAATATAATATGAATAGAGTCTAATTAGTAACTCAAAAGGTTTTTTATACATAGATAGGAAAAATCTATGATATTAATTTTAATTGACATAATTAATTGTATTTAATTAAAAGTAACATCTCGTCATCTGTGATACATTGAATCCGTTCCAAGCGAGTGAACAAAGCTCTCCTCGGCCAAGCTCCGCTGGTATTAGCTTCTCTTCAATGTGATTTCATTCTGTTGAATCTCTCTCGTCTGCTGGTAACAGTGTTTGTTGAAATCATATGCAATGTGTTCACTGAAGTGTTCGTGATACCACTGTAGCTATTTGTGATATGAAAAGTTATTAAGATTAACTAGTAAAGATAAGGCTTATGTATGCAACAACAGGCAGGCGTATACAATATGACAGAGTTATAATTTCTAGTAAATACTTGAAATATTAAATAAATATTAAACATATTCCGTTTTATATTCTTATAGTATTTATTAAACATATAAATACACATATCATTTTTTTAATATTAATTTATAACAATGATTGCATTGCAATGAAAATTGCATTGTTCTTTAAAAGGAAGAATTTCAAATCAAGATCCCAAGATATTAAAACGCAGGGTCTTTTTACCTCGATCTATTGAATGGTCATTTAAAATATGATTTACGTAAAAGAAATTTTTAAAATAATAAAATATGCGAATATGTAATCTGAATATATTTGTTTCATTTAAATGATTAGTCGTGAAAATCTTAGGTCTCATTGTGATTTACGTATACAATTATATTCAAGTTCTTACTTGAATATAAATATTCCATCAAAACTATATAGTCTCTAATTTACGTCCTTTATGAAATTTAAAATTTATTCATATTCATTTTCTTCTTATTTTCAAAGTTAAAAACTTACATTTATTAAATAGGTACTATAGACTTCACTGATCAATGTTATCTTTTAAGTATTCTTTGTACTTTTTAAGTTACTTCAAGATTAATGTCTTCAAAGTCAAAATTACGAAATATAAGACACAATGTATATACTCTAAATAAAGTGATAAGATTTGTATTATATAAATATAAATATATAAATGTGATACTTTACTTATAGTATTACAATTACACTGTCTGTGCTAATTCACAAAAAGGAATTAACTTATTTACAATTATATGAACAACATGGTGAATAAAAATAAATAAATGAATAAATATGCATGTTGTACAATATGTATTGTATTTTCATAAGAAGATATTCATATTACTGGCAAATATATTAATATCAAACTATGAAATATAAAGAAAAACCAGTTTAAATTTTCATCGTAAATTATGAGATGACAAACATTAAATCCTTTAAATAGAGAGCATTTAATATTTACTGGCTCTTATACAGAACGCCACCGAGCTTACCACGCTCTTTAATAATTTAGTTTATTCCAATACTCAGTTTAAATCCCTTTTGGCACTGTTCATAACTTACGAAGGATATATGTATGTAAACATAACTAACATAACAGACTAAAAGACAGGTATACAAGTTTTAAATGGTTAATATATTTATCTATTGGAAGGCGTTTGAATTTATAAAAGTATAACATATTACCTTCTATTATAGATATTGGTTTCAGTTTATTAAGGATGTAGACAAATTGCCTTGTCGCTAGCAGATCCGAGGTATACCGACAGGTGTCCAAACCGAGTCTCACACATCCCTTTCGGCCCCACCATGGCCGGTTGAACGGCTTGTAAAAAGAATTTCCCTGCGTCATCAAAAAAAAAAAGGTTTATAAACATAACCCAAATACATTTTGTTATTTTACGTAGTTAACAATTGTAATTACATATTAAATTTCAATTAACTGTTTAAAAATGTTTCTCCTCATAAATTTCGTAAGAACTTAGTTTTTGTGACATGATTTTATTCGTCTGAGTTAGTTTTAATTGTCACATACATCTGTTTCAACAATGATATGTAGCGCTTCTTCCCGCAGACGATTGTTGGTATCGAAATAATTAAAAAGATTTAATATAAGTGCCTTTATAACTTTCAACGATTGAAGAGAAATTTATTCCCGGACTAATAAAGTCAGTGAGTGACCTTAATGCTAGAATGCCATTACTGGAAGAGGTTTCAAACCAATAAAGACACATTCTCTAATGTACCTGCTTCCGTTAAATAATTTTCTGTAGACTGTAGGATGAAATAGAATTGAGTTTATCCAAACAAAACAATTTACCTTTTAATTATTTAATAAATATTTATAATATGAGAGCACCTGCTTTAATATTTAGTTTATTTGTATTGGCTTTATCTAGAATCGACTGTAGACATACCCTTCACAGTAATATTAACACAACATGTCGGTCAACACACACAGCAGTGCAACTAAAAAACGATGTTATGATTCAAATGATAGCATAATTGACTCCAAATTTCTAATCAAATACACCTATTGCGAGTACAGCTAAGTTTTGTTCCATTTCTGCTAACCGTGGTCAAACGTTTGAATCATTTTGTCGACGGGAAAAGGATATCACGCCGAATTTAAATTTAATATCAACTGGTAAATTTAATCTTAATAAAATGCATGATTTCAGTGGTGCGTTATACAAGAATCAATGGCAAATAACATCTCCGGGAATAGAAAACAAATCGTCAACTATTTGCGAGGATTGACAACTTTTAGGGTGTCAATATACAACTATTTACAGACTTACAGCTGGGTATCTCGAATTCCGAGGTGAACTTACTATAATGACTGGACTAATACGTATTATTCTAAAAACAACAATTAATTATTAAAAAAATATATAATTAAATTAATATCCGATTGACCTCTAAATTTAAAAATCTTGTTATAATGCACTACATAGTTTTGTTACCTGTGTAAAAAAAAATATGAATACTGGCAAAACACAAAGAAGTCCTCTATTGAGCACGTTAGATAGAGTGCATTTCTGTTTGAGTCAACTTAAGTCGTGACTAGAAAGAAAACGAACTCAAATTGTTCGTGAAAATTTGTGTATATTTCTGTCATTTAGTTTAAAGAAAAGAAAACAATAGATAAGGTCTATCTTTTGTGTATATTTTATCTCGTAACTCTGGTGTTGCTATACGTAGACGTAATTAAGTAAGTATGAAAATTAAAGCTTTTTTAAGGAAGAAATTAAATTAACTTAAAAAAGCTATAGAAATATTAATTAACTTTATATTATAATAAGCGTACCCTGATGACAAGCGCTCAAAGTAGCTTATGAAACATTACAGGTGTATTACACTCGTTTTGCCGACCCTTCTAACACCTTTTCACTCTTCTCTTGAAGAATCCCATATTGTAGTCCCTTACAAAATGTTAGCAGGGAGTTTCATCATAGAGCGAGTGTTTGTTTATGTTTTTGTGAGATCGAATAATTGTTATTACATAATTTAATATTCTTTCAAATAGCGCCTACTAATTATATAACTAGTAAATATAAATTAAACATGGTAGAAATTGTATGTTCGAAATTCAACTATAGTAATATGTGTGATTTTGGACACTAAAACAATTTTAAAAGTAGTTATTTAAGCAATTATAATTAATTATTGTAGAAAGTAGGACGCATCGCTCTTAACTCGTTAAATTCGAGCCACCTGCCTAGAGATGTACCTCCAACTCACAATAGACGACAGCCAAATGGAGATTCTTTCACGTTATATGATGTTTCTGTGGTAATTAGGTGTGCTGACAACCTGGTGACCAGTATATATACTATTATACTATACTATACCAGTATATTATATATAATGTACCTTTGGTAGATGTACAAAACTAGTGTGGACTCAGCGATCAGTAAAATATGCTGTAACGGCACTCCTCTGGGCAAACCCCTGATATTCGAATTGTTGAGAAACCAGCTACCAGATAATATCCACATTAGAAGGTTTAGCCGCCATCAAACGAAAAGTCTCTGGAGTGATAGATATTATGAAGTAAGAAACCGTAGGGGTTATGATTGCTTCAACAGGTGATAACAAAAATACAAATCAGTTGTTTGATCCACTTAAGGGGAACCATAGCGCTAAAGGGAAAGCTAATTTAAAGGGAATGCTAAATTTGTAAGTCTTTGTGTAAAACACACACTCAAAACTCACACTCAATACGTAAGCAGTACACCTGAATCATTTCATGATATAAATCTGCTGTGCATGATATTAGGATCTGTTTAAGAGATGTTCGTTAAGAGTTAAATTATTATAATTGTTAATGGTTACAATAAAAGCGTATGCAATAGGCATATAATATAGATTTAATGCTTCGTGCAACCTTCTTATTAATGAACTATAAAATAAGTAAGAAAAGTAAGTAAGTCGGAGTATTGTCTAAATAAACAAGCACAAATATTTTCAATATTTCCGTAAGAATAAAATTAACAGAGAAATATTAAAAATTAATATCATTATCATTACATTTGGAATAATTTACAAAGAGCTTGTTTAAAAATTCAGTTACCTGTAAACGTACAGGTTATTTTTATATTTGACGATAGAATCATTGTTATAATTTATGTTTAACTTCATTCAATAATAAACTGAAAAATCAAAATTATAGAAATAAACTAAATATAATTATTGCTTTTTGTATGGTTAATTTTTAATATTCAAATATACAAATATTAATGGCCCAATGTCTTATGACAAAGTAAATATTAATTTAAATTTCGTCCAATCTTTAATTTGTATTCTACAAATAAAAACCTTACAAATAACAGTTTTTAGTATAATTTGTAATACATAGATATGAACCACTCCCACCATACTTTATCTGAATTCATTATTCCCCTATTAAAATGTAAGACATACAACTATAGTTTTGATAACATAAAGCTTAATATTGTCCAGCAATTAAAAAACCAAGTCTAATTTAAATTATCTTTTATTACTTAATAATAGCTGCTTCTGGTTATGACAGATGAAAAGAATATTAAAAATTATACCCCTCCTCGGCGCCGCTGCGCCGACGAAGGCTGGGTCGAAGGCAGCGGGCTTATGCTCGCGACCTGCCTCCCCAGTGAGGAAGCCTCCGGGCGTCGGTGGGGAACCGGCGTCCGGGTAACATAGGCTAGAGGAAGAGCGGCGTGTTTGGCGTTCCCGGCACGCTGCTCTTGAGTCGGAGGGGTGGTGTGGTCAGCCACTGATACCCCTGCCGATGGCGGAGTCCCTTTCGGGACTCGTGCGTAGTGAGCGGAAGTATGGCTTGCCGTTCCCGCTCACTAGTCTACGCACAGCGCAGAGAACGTCGAGGTGGTTTAGTGGGTGGAAATCCCACATGCCCCTGTCGCGTTTCCCCCGCGGCAGGAAGTCTTTAAAAGATTCTCCTCGTAGAAAAAAAAAAAAAAAGATGAAAAGAATATTTCAATTGTGAAAACTCGTTCCAACATTTCGAAAGTGAGATACTCGATAAAACTAAATATTTTTATTAACGGTATTCAATTGTTATTACGATTGTTACTGTTTTTTTAAGCTTTTATTTTTCTGTAACGGATAAATCATATTTATTCGAATATTTATCCAAGTTAGCAAAATAGTTATACTTAATGCACTTCTACAATGATATTTTTTACAATGTATTGAATAATAAAAATTGGTTATCATATTATGGTAAAATTAAGTTATCATAATATATTATTTATTTGAATGGCACATCAACAGTACATACATTAACCACTTAAAACTAAACATTTAAAACTGACACTTATCTGATGTGTGTACCAATTCTAGACTTACACAGCACTGCTAAAAATTACTGTCCAGCTGCTTACAAAAATATTATAAAAAAATAAAGATAACAAAAGGAGAAAGAATGTAGTATATAACATTCCAAGTAATAAATTTTATTGGTTGATATAAAATATTGTATTTGAATTAGTACATACTTGTTTAAAAGAAACAATAATAAAAATACATTAATAACATAACCACTAACTAAAAATTTAAAAATAAAAGGTAACGAACGAACTGTACCCTACTTTAGAAGAGTTAAATGAAAGGCAACCTCTACATAATATGCACATTTTTTTTTGCATATGAAATCGTAATCTTAGAGTAACTCAAAAATAAAATAATGGAATAGCTTCCATTCAGAATAAACTAAACTCATATCCTAATTTAATCCTATTTTATATTTCTAACTTACTTTTCAATTCAAAACTGTAAATGAAAACATCTTTCATGACTTCTATTTGTAGGAGGGCGTTATAAGAACAGGAGGGCCTTCATGGGAACTCATACTTTGAAAGGGATAAAGTACAGTCTATTCAATACGACACCAACTCAATCGAAACACTAGATATCACTATCACTTCGATACACAGCGATTCGTCACGAGCGCGGTGCGCGGGCGTCATCTCGCACGATACTCCATCATAAAGATGGCCGCCCTCGCTACCATCACAATGACGCTTCACTAGGCTAACCTCAGACAGCTAAAAGTCAACCTGACGTATGATTTTTGACGGATGCGCCGTCACGGCCGGACTGACATTCGACCGTCCTCGGGCGGTTCTCGGATCAATGAACTACAGTTGTGTCTATTCCGTTCGGCATCCTGACAAACGACTAGTTACAATCATCAAAATGTGCTATGGTACTTAAGACTTAAGGCGAGCATCTCGTAGCAATTAAGCCAGACGACAACATTCATCTCACCACAATGTTCAAAGCATCCAGAACAAGTCAACCAACTTAAAGGGCTCTGACCCGGACGACTACATTCGTCTTGCCACAATGTTCAAAGCATCCAGAACAAGTCAACCAACTTAAAGGGCTCTGACCCGGACGACTACATTCGTCTTGCCAGAACAAGTCAGCCAACTTAAATGGCTCCTGACTCGGACGACTACGTTCGTCTTACCAGAACAAGTCAGCCAACTTAAATGGCTCCTGACTCGGACGACTACGTTCGTCTTACCAGAACAAGTCAGCCAACTTAAATGGCTCCTGACTCGGACGACTACGTTCGTCTTACCAGAACAAGTCAGCCAACTTAAATGGCTCCTGACTCGGACGACTACGTTCGTCTTACCAGAACAAGTCAGCCAACTTAAATGGCTTCTGACTCGGACGACTACACTCGTCTTACCAGAACAAGTCAGCCAACTTAAATGGCTCCTGACTCGGACGACTACATTCGTCTTACCAGAACAAGTCAGCCAACTTAAATGGCTCCTGACTCGGACGACTACATTCGTCTTACCAGAACAAGTCAGCCAACTTAAATGGCTCCTGACTCGGACGACAATATTCGTCTTACCAGAACAAGTCAGCCAACTTAAATGGCTCTGACTCGGACGACTTCATTCGTCTTACCAGAACAAGTCAGCCAACTTAAATGGCTCTGACTCGGACGACAATATTCGTCTCACCAGAACAAGTCAGCCAACTTAAATGGCTCTGACCTGGACGACAATATTCGTCTGACCACAATCTGCAGAGCATCCAGAACAACTCAGCCAAACGAATGAACGATGATCGAGACTCCAATGAGCTAGCCCCATCATCTCCACTACTTATACTCATGTGAGTGAACGATGACCCGGACATAGACTCCACAGAGCTAGCCCGTCCATCTTCACAACCTGATCAAGCGTCGACCGGACGTGGACTCCATCGAGCCAGCCCCTGCACGCTTTGATCCATCACTACTAGAAACATCGGCCGCATCAGCCAGTTCCATCACCACCTCAAACACACCAACTCAAACTTACACAACTCATTTATGGTTTATCAATGTTGGAGGCCATCAGAGCTACTCAGCTACTCACTTTCATCATCTGACATAGCTTCGTTTCCATTCTCTCCACTCCATGACCCGCCGTCTCGGCCTCCTCATTACTTAGTTCAGTGGATATGTCAACTAACCCTTCAAAGCCTCTGGGTACTGCGCCCAAATTTTCATGAGAGTATTTTAAAGTGCAATTAGATTCATCGGTATGTTTCAGTTCGTACCTATCGTTGTCTAGAATTTTAGTTATGATAAAAGGTCCCCTAAACTTTCTTTGCAGTTTAGTTTGGTAACATTCGCTACACTTAACAAAAACGTAATCTCCCCGAGAAAGAAAAATAGGTTTTACTTGGGCTTTGCCTTTACTAAATTTAACTATTTCCTTTTGATCTGCGTTTTCAGTGTTGAGGGAAGTTTTATTCCGGATATTGTCTAAATCTAATCTCGGCTCGTTTGAATTTTGGGCTATTAATGATATCCCTAAAGATTGCGCGCGAATGCCAAACATTAGTTCTGTTGTAGTATATCCTGTAACACTACGGCTTGTGTTATTAAGTGCTAGATGACTCTCCCAGATCAGAGTAATTTAGTAAGATGGGGTAAAGGTACCGAAAACACTTGCTATATCTGCGGAAAGGCAGTTGGAACTGCTAAGCATTTGCTAGTGAGATGTAAGGTTCTCCTGGACAGCGGTCAATTCTGGCGTCGTCACTATAGGGTTTTAGAGATTATACTTGAAGCGGTTAGCCTTTCGGTAGCCAGAGCGCAAAGGGAAATAACCACAAACGAGCGATCAATAGGTTTTGTGAGAGAGAGCACCAGGGCTATAAAATCAAACGTCAAGCCTTACTCTATCCTTAAAGAGGCTTCGGATTGGACTATCATGATGGATACGTATGAGAAACAACACAAAATCCCCGAGGATATTTGTGCGTCAGCCTCCAGACCAGACATATTTCTATATTCGCGTATTTTAAAGCGCGTTGTGATGATAGAGCCTACGGTGCCTTGGGAAACCAACATCCCCAAAGACCATGCCATCAAGGTCATTAAGTATTACGAGCTCACTAACGAACTAACTCGAAATAGGTTCGTCCGCGGTAGAGGTGGGAGCGAGAGGCATAACAGCCAAATCTCTCTACAACCTACTAAAAGACTTGGGCCCGTCCAGAACCAACATTAATTCATTCTCGGAACGTACGTCGAAAGCAGCCCTAGCAGGTTCCTTCCAAATTTGGCTAGGTTGGGAGAGGAACTTGGACAGTGGAGGTGAGCGTACAACGCGCGTTAGTTAAGGGGCCCCTTAAACCCACACCTGGGTCGCAAGTCCCAGGCACTGCTGAAGCTCCCCTCCCTGCAACGCGATGGACCCGGCACCCGCACGGTGAATCCATTGAATGCTAAGCGGTTTCGTCCCTTGTACCTCAGGAAGTTTGTCACGCCACGTTTTATGGGTATCGTTTTCTATAATAGTTAGCAGACATTTTAAAATCTGCATGACCCTTTCTACTTGACCGTTGGCTTTATTTGCCCCTGTTGTTATAAAGTAAAGTTCTATACGAGGTGTTTTACTCAATTCTCTAAAGTCCGTGCTTACAAAGCCCCTTCCCCGATATAACAATTCGCTTGAGAACACCGAAAAGAGAAACAGCTTTTCTCAACGCTTTAATAGTACAACTGGCATCGAGGGATAGAGTATGCTCTTAAAGGACATACTTGATAACATAATCAATCATTACTGACGCGTATTTCTTTTCTGTCGCTTTTGCCACTTAATGTCCCAGTCATATCTATGTGAATAGTATGCCAATAAAATGTATGCAAATCCGTAGGAGAATTTACATGGCCAAAATAGCAATAACCCCACTGAATAAAATTTGGAGAGATAGGAAAATTATTAATGGAACAAAAATGCATCTGATACGAACGCTTGCCTTCTCTATATTTCTATCTATCTAGCTATCCGATTCTGTATAGTGCAAAGACGTGGACTATGAAAGTCGTTGACAGGCAAAGAATTGATGCCTTAGGAATGTGGTGATGGCGAAGTATGTTACGCATACCTCAAAATATGGTCGGCGCTTATCTAATATCTATTTGCAGCACATACTGGCGTTGATTGGTCAGTTCCCTGACAGAACTACGGACAGCTTTAAACGTCCGCTAGTGATTAAAAAAGTGGACGGTAACCGAACTAGAGGACTAAATCCCAAAAGGTGACTGGACCAAATCCCAGAACACCTAAAAATATCTGCCTGCGTTGCACTCCATCAAGAAACTAAACGTGTCTATCTCAGTATGGATATGGTTGATTTAAGTCCATACAAGGGACTGATGGACGATAGGTTACCAACGACTAACTTTGTTTCGCTCAATTTTTTTCGATATAGCATATTGTTTCTAACATCGTAGATGTGACTAATTGAATCGGGAAACTTATTATTTAAGAGCTGAGCAACAATATCTTGAACATATGCATCACGTTTTTGTTCTACCGCTAACCACCCTTGATTTACCTCTACAAACTGCACAGACTTATTAACTACTTGAGCCTTGCTTTTGTCGCTCTTGGAAGTGCCCTGCTCAGGGTCATCTATGTACTCTCGGTGTTAATTTTTTTTTTTTTTTTTTTTTTTTTTTTTTTAACTAAGAAGCTTTGAAAGGATTGCCACCCGTGAAAACAATAAAATGATGACCATATAGCTTTTGCTTCAAATATTCTTCCTCTCGAACGACTGCCGAGGTCTCAAGTTCATAAGAATGATACTTTTATTCCGTGTCAGTTTTCCGGCGACTGAAATATGAAATAACGTGAGGAACTCCGTTCTTTCATTTAATTAAAATGGTACCGTATCCGTTGGCGCTGGCATTCGTGTGTAATTCTATAGGAGGCTCGCGATCAAATATAGTTAGAATAGACTCCGTGGTAAGTATTTGAACTATCCATTTACGGATATTACCGTGGACTTCTGACCGTTTAATTAAACCCTTTAACTTAGTGAGTAGACATAAGGATCGTACTAGGCGGAAATAGTTCGGTATAAAATTTCTAAAACAAAAGGCTTACTATAAGAATTGGTGTTAATCTCCCTAGAGTCAACATACATTATGTCAGAGTTGTCATTCGTTTTTTTACAATTAGAATGGGGCTTGATAAAGTGTAAAATGATTGTTTCAAAGAGGGCATCCATTTTTATTTTATTTTTTATATCGAACAACCTCTTATAATTTGTAAGGTCTCTCTTAGACTATGTTAGGGTCTAAAGAATTAGGGTCTAAAGAGTTAAGAGGTGCCCTTAATAACAAAATGAGTTATACTTCTTAAAAACATCGATAAGGGCTTTATTATCGTCGCCTTCCAAATAAGTTTTGATACGAGAAAAGTTAAGATTGTCTGAGGTTGAGCACTTATCTGTTTTTGTCGTTTCAGGTTTTGAGAAAATAATGTAGTCACTGTTTATTTCTCCTTTAATTCCCTACTCTACAAGGTCCCGTCCAACAACCACGGATTCAAAAATAATATTCTCTTTAATAATATGAAACAAAAGAGACACTGAAACATTTTGAATTATGACCGGGCTTAAAATTTGTGTATTACAATAAGTCTATAGACGTAGAAACACTAATAATAATTGACTGTTAATATACACGAAGTATGACTAGAGTATTCAGTACCGAAGCGCAAGGTTGAATGACCTTTATTCGCTAATACGATCTAATATTAAAATCTTACGAAGTGGTGGGTAAGCGTGAAACTCATATCGTCGCCCGTTCGCTTCGACCGTATACTACGCGTTCAGATGCCTTTCAGGGGAACTACTTCATTGCTCAAAGTACACAGAAATTTATTTGAAAAATTTTCAGATACAGACACACATTAGTACTACATGAACAAGTACACCCACTACTAAAAAGAAAAGGAACAGTCTCACCAGATGACGTCGTCAACTCCCCTCGGCTCGGCCCATGGTCACACAGATATCTTTTTCACCGGCGAGCCTCAATTACCGGTACCTTTTACGATCAAGACACGACGAGACGTCCTAACCCTTATATCTGCTTCCGTACGATCCAGATTGAACCGGATCAACTACGTCGTCGAAGTTAGTTGAGAAGTTGACATTATTTTCATCGACAAGTTTCTCATTATTTTTTACAAAGTTTAACATAGATGGATGATCACTACTCTCCTCATTTTAAAGCCCTTTCGATCCCACTTCTGATGTAGGAGGGCGTTATAAGAACAGGAGGGCCTTCATGGGAACTCATACTTTGAAAGGGATAAAGTACAGTCTATTCAATACGACACCAACTCAATCGAAACACTAGATATCACTATCACTTCGATACACAGCGATTCGTCACGAGCGCGGTGCGCGGGCGTCATCTCGCACGATACTCCATCATAAAGATGGCCGCCCTCGCTACCATCACAATGACGCTTCACTAGGCTAACCTCAGACAGCTAAAAGTCAACCTGACGTATGATTTTTGACGGATGCGCCGTCATATTTAATACATTGTATAAAAATACAAATATCAACAAATTTTAACATTTACTTTGTTGTAACAACTGAAAATTTGTATTCGAGTTACTTTTAAATTTTCAGTATAGTTTTGAATATATAAAATGTTAATCTTTATGACAATAACAACATTGTAGTAAAATATTTATAAGTTTCTTATTCATAACGGGTGCCCTCGATTTTTAAAAGCTGAGTAAACCGAAGACTTACAATATGTACTGTAATATATTTTAGCCAAACTAAAACCTTTAAGTTATTTTATGACTTCTATTCTCCGTTCATGACGTTTTTGTAATAAATATAATTTATGACTTATCTCTTTAAAATTTCAAAACTAAATAAAATAACATGTTTTGTGTACTACTTTATATGTACAATTTAATACATATTGTTATTGTTTGTGTTTCATAGATTTAGTCTACTTTATTTTTATATGCAAGTTTCGCTCAAAATAAATAGAATAAGAATGGAATGCTTTCAATTTAAGAACTGATTTAATATAAAATGATTTAAAGTTTCAGAGTCAACTTCTATTTTAATTTATATTTACTTGGATCTGTATAAATAACTTAATCTATATGTACTTATAAAAAAATGTAATTTAATACAGGAACTTAATTAAAAGTGAAGCTTTGATACGATCTGTAAATATTGTGTATTTTTATATCCTCGCGTCCTTTTGATATCTCTTAAGCTAAAACAATATCATGGAATGTTACATAAAACTCGTATTTTCCTCGTATTTTATATTCAACTCGCTATTCCTGTGCGTCGAATGACGTTGGTGCATTTCCTCTTGAAATAACATTTTGCATACATTTAATATAAAAATAAAGATTTTAAAATGAATAAAGGACAGAAATGTGCAATATAATAAAAAATATTTCACAAAACTCTTTGCAATCAGCTCGAAACAAAACTTGAGTGTTTCTTTATCCTGCATGGAGATTCGTTAACTATGTCATGTCTTAATAAGTTTTTTTCAAAAAACCTTTATGTTAATGTAATGTTTAGTATAAATTTTATAATTATCATAGTGACAGTTACTCTAACCATCTTTAAGGCGGATATCATATTTACTTTTGTGCTGCAAATATCCAGGGGTGACATTGACCACTTACTATCTGGTCGTGCGGACCCAAATGGTTGTGTGCCCTTCATAGCACTTAAAATAAAGTAGTTCATTTATGTTCTGCCTTTCGTGCTCATCTGTATTAATTTTATGTATAAGAATTTTGATGAATTGACTTTTTATATTTCTCAAATTTTAATTAAATTTATATTTCATTTATAAGAAGGATAATTAATTTCGTCACGTTTAAAAAGTGAAAAAAAGTATATTTTACAAATAAATATTTTCCATTTATACGTCTATATCAAACCGGAATTCACAAGAAACATGTTATTTTTTAAAAACAATTCTCTCAGGATTCGAGTATGAAGTTATTCAGAAAGAACAGAAAAGTATAAAGTGAGAATGAATATTTATTGTGTGCACGGCCATCTGCAATATAAAATATACCGGATGTTGAAATACTTACATTTATTTTTCTGTCTAACATCTAAATTTATTGTGTTTATGACAACCACTCAATTAAATTAAGATTGAAAAATTATTGGGTTGTTTAAACATTATAGCATATACATATTTATAAATACAGATTATAATAGAGATCAATATAAAAAGTTCAAAAAAGTTGTAGAAAACTAAATTAAAATTCAGGGAAAGAAACCAAATAAAATACTATTTTGATCTTCACTTTACTTTTTAACACGTGGCGGAAAAATATCAATATATTATAAATTATAATTTATAAAAATAAATATACGAAAAATAATTATTTTTCGTATCTCAAGTAATTTCAGACATAATTATCAGTATATTGCCTTCAAATGTATAAACATAGAAATAATGGAATAAGTTTTAAAATGTTGTCTAATTTAATAAATATGAAATAAACATTAAATATTTTATAGATACTATACGTGACTTTTGTATTTTAATGATCTCATTTACCTAACTTTGACATTGGTTCTTCGTCTATTTTTAGAGATAATTTTGCACCTCCATATTTATCTCTATTTCAGTTTCAGCCTATCGCCTGTAACTTGTGATCGAAAACCTTCTCCGAACTTCGTCTACTGAAGTAACCCGCGTCCAACCACCATCCACTAGTCAGACATTTGGTCAATCTATAATGTTGCTAAGCGTTCTACAACGCATTTGCTCATTTAATGGTCTGATCGTCGGGACACTTGTTCGGATAGTTTCCATTTCAATATACTAATCCAGCTTGCATTTTATTTCGTCTACTTTACTCCTTTAGAAAGAGGCGGCGGACGGCGGACGGCGCGGACGGAAGAGGTGGCGGCGGAAGATCACTGCAGAAGCCAAAAACATCGGGAAGACTTGGAGCGACATGAACGGCGAAGCTCAAGACCGAACGGGACGGCGGCGTACTGTGGACGCCCTCTGCCCCATCTGGGGGATATAGGATTAGAAAGAGGACTCCTCTAGAAAAACTTCATTATGGCACTCCATTTATTAATGTGTAAAAGCATACATGTGTTAAGCTTGTTCGTATTGTTAAAGTTGTAGTTTCATATTGAATAAATATTGTTACAAGCCAATTCTATTTCACTTCATAATCTTTTTATTATAAGCGTAATATTACCGTTATCTACAAAGGGTGTCCTTCGATTATTTTTTGATGTTTTAATGAAACTCCAAGATTATGCGTCTGTTTCAGTATTTTTATTGTAAGAGGTCAACATCTATTGAATTGAAAAGTTACAATAATTTCATAATTTTAGATCATACCATAGGCCTAGATAATTTATAAAATGTGTTATTGGCTGTATAAATCGGTTTAATTAGGAAGTAATTAATCAAGACTTCGCACCTCCGCTGAAATAGTGTCATAAGTCAAAAATCCCAACTTTCGAATAAAAGGCGTTTGAAGTTAATGCTAACTTTACTTTTCGGCTCATCACTCAAAAACTGTGAAAGTTACTGCCATATGATTTTAAGTAAGTTATAATGATTTTTGACACTCAATAAAATGGTGTAATAGACTTTTGGAATATATTTAAAAAAAATAATGAATAACGGATGAAAAAAACGAATAATTTACGAAATATTGACATCTATGGATAAATAGTTGAACTATGGGCATGACATTATTTGAGATAAGATTTCGAAGTTTTCTGATTCCAATAGTGCAATAAAATTGAATTCTACTTTTTTTGAGTTGTGACACTATTTGAACGGAGGTGCGACTTGTCAAATTAATTTACTCTAACACTTAACTCTATAAAAGAAAACTTTACATGCGGCTTATTACGGTAATGAATGATCATAATTATACTTTATAACTGGTAGAAATTTTCATGTAGTAAATTCACATATTCTAATTAGTATACTTTAAATAATAATATGTAGATTGTATCTTAACAGGCTCTACATAATTATGATAAGCCAAACATAACAATGTAACATTTTATTATTTAAAAAACATTTAGTTAGTTTATATCTATTGTCTTCATATAATGACAGAGACAACAAAGTGATACCTTAATAGTTCTGTTTTTGTCCTTTGAAACACAGAAGCCTTAAAACCGACCCAATAAAGTCTAATTGAAATGCAAGCACCGTACATTTTTTTTGTTAGAACGCTAACTTCAAAATGTTGTTTTTTATTTCAATTAATCATTCGTCAGGATATAAAAGCTGTTTTATAAACTAATATTTTTAAAATAAAACAATCATCATCCTCATTATAATCATCAGCCTATCGGAACCCACTACTGAGCAAGAACTCTTCGCAGATGGAGAAGGTTAGTGTATTAATCACTACGCTTAGACAAGACAGATTTGCAATTTCAAACTAATAACTTGAAATTATAAGTCCACGTTTCTTCGCGATGTTTTCCTTTACCACCTGTCAATGGTGGTGAAGGAAAGAACATATTACTCGTTATACTCACATTGGTACTTGCCCAACTATGAACTAGCACCCTCATGCATGAGAGTGAGATCTTTGACCCCTAGGCCATCAAGACTCACTAAAAATACAAATTTGAAGATATAGTTTTTATTTAATTTAAAGAAAATAGTATTTCTCATATCTTTATGATTTGTATTAAGACAAATGTCAATTCATACCTTTATGTATAATACATATATGTATATTGATTTGCCATTCTATAACTTTAAATAGAACAAGAACTTAAACAGTAACCAAATAACAAATGTCAATAAGATAATCTTCTTATAAAATTTTAAGTACCAAAGATTGGGTGATCAACCTATTAATTACTAAAGTTCATGTTATAATGGGTAAGAATTATAATTACTTTCATTATTCATCTCGATTCAATATAGAAGATAAAATAGTGAGAGTAATAACTAGTATATATGAAAAATTTAGACTGCGAGTACATAGCAGTTCAAGAGTATTCCAGGAGGAAATTCGTCAAATTACAAAAGCAAACTATGGATCAAATAAAATATTGCTCCCGTGTAAACGTGATTTTCTGCGAAATAATACGAGTAACACGGCTTCTGGAAATAGTACTAGTAACAACAGCATTGCTGTCGTCTCATTAAAAAAAAAATAAGTTAGAGATAGTACTTGACACGTTAATTTTTAATAACCAAATACGTCGGAATTCCTACTTTTACTATTATTAAAAAACACCTTTAACAAAAAAGAAAAATTCTCTTTCAAATTATTTCTAATGTTTATTGTAAAAATACAATTTCTTTTGAAACGTTTATTTGACACAAGGACTTTTCCTGCACAATTTCATTGCTTCCACAAAGACTTTGGGACGTCTGAGTTTTATTACTTTTCTTTGTTCGTTACTGTACCTCTATTTTGAATATTTTAAATCAAATAAAATGTTCAAGAGAGCATGCAACAACTTTATTTGGCTCACAGGGATAGCATGTTCAATATTATAAATTACTAACACATCCCGAGTCTTGTAAATGTAGAATTTCTTAATATTGTTTAAGCTTGTGTGCGATCAAGATAACACATGAGTTACATAAATTCAAACATTGCATAATACAAATAGCATTTTATTTCATGTTTAAATGTTATAATATTTCTTAAAATATCACAGTTTGACATGTAAATAAAAATTTTAATTTAAATTTATATGAAAATATCATATAAATATAGAATTAAAAATATTGGTTATATATAATTTTTAACTTATACTCTTGGAAACCTTTTTTATTTAATGAATATTTGGAATTCGGTGATAAAAATGCCGGATAGGATGATATTAATTAAAAAAAAATCTCCACCAACAGCCACAAGGAAACCATTATAATATTTCACGTTTGTAACTATACATATGTCTTTTTTTCTAATGTCCAATATTATTAAAAACTAAAATGGTCATGTTCTTTAACAGTTTTTCCAACATATACTCATTTTATCCAGACCGTGTTCCATAATGAGATCTAAGTCTTTCGCGTGTTCCATAACTATAATTTGTAGAATGGAAAAAAAACCGACGTAAGATAATTTAACTGAATTGATATATAACCACTGAGAGAAGAATTAATCACTTGTTCATTATTACTACTTCCATTCTTTTTATTAATAACTAGTTTTTGCCCGCGACTTCGTCTGCGTTAGTTTCGTCATTAGTAATATATGTATAGCTGACCGGGCGAACTCTATTCCGTTATAGAGACCATTAATAATCAGGTTTCTCCTGTTTCAATCGAACAGAATGATTGTCATATTAGTTAGTTGTCAAATCTAATGTCAAAGAAAACGTTTGTATGGGAAATAGAAAAGAGCTGTTTTAAGGGTTTTCCCGGAAATGAATCAATTTTTTTCAGCTTTCAAACCTTCCCTGAACCTCCACCAACATTTCAAGACTAAGATAAGGTAAATCCGTTCAGCCGTACTCGAGTTTTAGTGAGACTAAGGAACAGCAATTCATTTATATACATATATATGCTAGTTTTTGCCCGCGACTTTGTCCGCGTTAATTTCGTCATTAGTAATATTGGTATAGCTGACCGGGCAAACTTTATTCCGTCTTCAATAACCCGGTATCGGTATTTATTAAATTTCTACTGTTTCAATCGAACACAATGATTGACATATTAGTTAGTTGTTAAGTCTAATGTCAAAAAATCGTTTGTATGGGAAATAGAAAAGGGCTGTTTTTAGGGTTTTTCCGGCAATTATTCCAATTTTTCTCACCTTTTAAACCTTCCCTGGACTTCCAGGAGTATTTCAAGACTAAAATTAGACAAATCGGTTGAGCCGTTCTCGAGTTTTAGCGAGACTAAGGAACAGCAATCCATTTTTATATATATAGAAGATAATGAAGTAATAATAATTTTCTTTCTATATCTGCATGTAGCCGTTTTTTCATACTTTCCATCTGGTGTAAGGCGTTCTCTATTAAATTTATCTACGCTGTAACTAGTTTCAACTTCAGCGATTATCTAATCATTTGGAAACATGACCGGCCCATTTCTACCGCAGTGTGCTAATTCGGTGTCGGTGAATTTATTTCTCTAGCGTATGGCTATACTTGGAACTCGGCATGCAAGAAAAAGACCGGCCTGTACTTTAAGTTAATGGATAGTGAGCGTGTCGGCTTCGTAGGTTAAGTTCGTAGTAGTATCTGAGATTTTCAAAAGCAACCATACTGCACGTTGTATCTTAAAGAGCTTGAAAAACTTATTCTATTTATAAAGTTTATTACAAAGTTATAGTCATACCTAAATAGACTAGCTAATTGGTTTTGTATAGGTAATACAGTTAAAGTATTTGTTTAAAATAAGGTTCTTTATAGAGATTAAAAATTAGAATTTTTAATCCAAATGCGAATTCTTTTAATTTATTGGTTCATAATATAGAAAAAATATGTAAATAAATTGCATTTGAAAGGTATAAAACAAAATTTTATTATAATAAAACCACTATGTGAGTTCTTAAGTTGGAAACCTGCCAAAAGAGTACAGTAAGGAATCTGCAGAGCATATAAATAATATATTTTTTCTTTTTCCCTAAGAATCTATTCTGGCACTGAATTCTTTTGGGATAGTTAAGTTTTTTCTGCCAATACAAATAACTAATCTAAAACTACTTGGCTATCAGTAAATAATGTTTTAGTTTGAAATGAAAATGACAATTTTCATGTTCATGCAGAGTTAGACGAAAAATATAAAACAGTTTAACATCATTTTAAAAGATAAGCCTAGCAGACACACAGTATGTACTTATAAAATATATTTGTTGACGTTGAAACTGGTAATAAATAGGGGATAGGAATTGTACACGGTTGGTAATTAGGTGAATCTACACGTCTCAAGCCTTGTAAGTGTCTGCATTCTTATAGATAAACTGATTTATTTATTTTTTAATATGGAATTGCTTTAGTTATGTAAACGATTTGTTATTTTCAATAAAATTTATA
Organism: Danaus chrysippus; assembly: GCA_916720795.1. Lineage (NCBI taxonomy): Eukaryota > Metazoa > Arthropoda > Insecta > Lepidoptera > Nymphalidae > Danaus > Danaus chrysippus. The sequence continues at coordinate 338,894 of CAKASE010000073.1, forward strand.
GGATCACACTGTAATAATTAAATTTATACGATTACCAAAGTAATGATTTTTTATATAAATTTATATCTTCTATATATATAAAAAATGGATTGCTGTTCCTTAGTCTCTCTAAAACTCGAGAACGACTGAACCGATTTGGCTAATTTTAGTCTTGATATACTCCTGGAAGTCTAGGTAAGGTTTAAAAGGTGAGAAAAATTGGAATAATTGCCGGGAAAACCCTACAAACAGCCCTTTTCTATTTCCCATACAAACGTTTTTTTTGACATTAGATTTGACAACTAACTAATATGTCAATCATTCTGTTTGATTGAAACAGGAAAAACCTGATTATTTATGGCCTCTAAGACGGAATAGAGTTCGCCTGGTCAGCTATACCTACATATATTACTCTTGACCAAACTAAAGCGGACGAAGTCGCGGGCAAAAACTAGTTTATAAATAAATATACCTTTTATAAATGTACAGGTCGCTGTCAGACAGACAGGTCGGTGCGCGTAAGTATATAGATAAGTATAGAATATAATATGTACGATGGTGGTAAGACAAGATGTCTTAACATCATAATAGATATGTTTATTTTAAAATATTAAATTATGGTAATGAAAGTTTGACATAAGTTACCACCTAAAGTTTATTTAAGCTTTATCCAACTTATATTATGATTATTAGTTGAAATTAGCCTGAAATTTATTATGAGGCAAGCCTTACAGGGTTACGAAACTCATTAGTCTGATGATGCTTTGTGCGAAGGATCAAGTTATAAAGGGACTAAGAATAAAGGACTAAAATTTTATTTTAACATTGTGAAAAATAAGTAATCGTTGGCGGTAGACGATAAATATCAAAACTAACTTACAGCCACTTTCATTTCATCAACTCGTGAATAAGTTCTATTCCTTTCTCTTTACAAAATAGATATGGATAAATTACTGTAAAGTTAAGAAAAACTAAGGAAAATAAAATAATAAAATCGCTTAGTCGTATCCAAAAAGACACTCTTTTATTTTTTAAGTTTTTTTTTTTGATACATGCGATGTTTTTATTTCTCCTTATAAATATCATACTTAACAAACAAGGCAGTGTAGCACCAATCATTTCTTGTACTATATAGTCAAGTTCAAGTCGAAAGCGGACTTGTTAAAGAAAGTTAAGAATTAATGGAAACTACAATTGAAACAAGTTATTACTTTAGCTTTCTTAGAAATTTCGATTTAATTTTTATTTGTAAGTGGTCTGAGCCACCAAGTGGAGGTGTGTCCTAAGAACATACATAGATCACACAGAAAAGCGACTGCTACGTTGTTTAACTTCTTTGTTAAAAAATAATAGGAGTTTCATTTTGAAAAGTTAATATCGTTCCTCTGTATTGATTTATTTTATTTACCTTTTAAAATATAAATATTATATTCTTAAAATAATATTAGAAATACAATATGAGGATAGGATAATAAACAACACTAAGACAAAAGCGAAACAAATGTCCTCTGCATTTCATAATAAGGAAATAACGATACCGGATGTTTGCGATTTTCTCTAACATTAATAATGAAATAAAACCTTACAACAGGAAGCCAGGAAAAGGCAAGTTGTGGAAAAATAATTAAATATATATATTTTTGTGTTTGGTTTAAAGAATCACGCTATTTTTTATATCGAACTTTATATAATCATAATTTATTATATGATAACATATATATTCAGAAATTTATTGTTTTTGATATATTTAAATATTAGATATACTACATATTTAGTTGCACTTTTTATTATAATTATTTACATAACCAAATATGTGGTTCATTTCACTTTATTGCATAATTCGTGTTGCTTTGTTCATACAATAGTAAATTCTGCTTCTAACTTATTAAATTTTTTAAATTAATACTTGCATTTTAAGTTTATTGATTTTATTTAATAAAACCTATTTTACTTCATATTAACCAAATATTCTCAGTGTAAAGATAAACAAATAGTAACAAAATATCTATTGTATTTAAAATAACATGTGCAGGTTCTTTTAACTACGTTATTTTCTTACAAACTTGTTCAAATCCTATGCACATACAGGTACATTATTTACATATAATATGATAAATTTGTAAAATATAAACAAAAATTTTCTTCAAACAGTCTGCTGTCTTTTACAGATTCCTAAAAGTGAAAAGATATGTTATTAATATTTCATATTTAGGCAATGATTACAATTTTATATATAATAATTATAAACTGTGTAATCTTGTTTTTATTTTATTTTAACTGTTTTATTCTACACTTATGCGTTGTATTTTTTTAATATGTTGAATTTAAATTTGGTTTTAAAAATACTATATAAATGTTATATAGTTTTAATATAGTTATCTTACGTACTAAACTAGAACTTAGTTATAGTAGTGTTATTTTTATTTATTCCAAATTAAAGAATTTCATGTATTTCGGTTTCGTTTATGTAGCCCCAGGCACAAACAGTTTTCCAACATCGCCTACAGACTTCAAACTCTGTTAGTCTTATTTATTTTATCAAGAAATAATTAAGATCTTTGAAACTTTGTATTTAGTTAAACGTTCAGTAATTTGTGTAATTTGTTATAAACTAATTAAACAAATTAAAATTTATGTAGCCAAAGGTTTTTGAAATTATTTTTAAAGGTTATAGTTTATTTAAATCTTTTTTTGATGGGAAGTTAATGCAAGGCAACATTATTTAGAATATAAGCAAACATCCTTAAAGCCATCATCGTTGAAATATTTTTTATGCTTGTACCTATTATTTTAATTACTGTATAATAATTTTATTACTGTATAATAATCTTATTACTGTATAATAATCTTATTAAGATAGTGAGACACCAATTATCATTTGAAAATATTTTAATTATATAATAATATACTTCAAACTGACTTAAAAAATATAATATTATACTTCAAACTGGTGCACCCGAGTTGAATCATGATTTGACACAATCGTATTTAGTAACAGTGCGGTAATACCCATTATAAGAAGACCATTGTTTTTGTGCTGTTATTTTGCAACTATGATGTAAATATATTTGGTGTGTGAATAATAATTATCAATTTATTTAGATATAACAGTGCCGGTACAATTCATTGAAAAAAAGTGTATGGAAAGAATCGGGGAAATTAGCTCCGTTAATTAAGGGAAAAATTTAGTACTAATGTCGAAATTTTAACTGTTAAAGTCTTTAATTAGAGAGGATTTGAATAATGTAAAGAGTATTTATACTTACTTCCTTTAGGAAAAAATAGGTCTTACACCCGGTTTGTAGTGACAGAATTAGACAAAGCTAAAAAAAATCATTTGTTTTAAAAGAAAATATAGAACTAAGGAAACAGATTGAATCTTGTGAAATAAAAATTGATAACGTAGAGAAAAAACTCATTCTTTTAAACTTCACATACATTTTTACTATAATAGAAAATGAACATCTGGTTAAAATAATACAATAAATAAAAAGTTCACCATTTAGTGATGTTATTTGTAAAAGAAATAAAAATATTTTAAAACCCTTACATAATTTTTAAATCAATGCAATTTGATTAATATTATTTTATTTTCAGAGAGTTCACTAAATGCATTTTATCAAAACATTACAGGAATAGAAACCAGAACACGATAAGTTTATTGGAAAATACTTAATACCAATTAACATTATAACATTATTGGAATTTTTATATAGATAATAGTTATAAGAAGGAGGAGTAGGATCCTCAATAGAATTAAATATCAATATTACCTCAAAAATAATTGTTTTTTTAATTTAGTATACATATTTCACTTAACATTTTACTGCAGACTATTAATTACTCTATCATTCTTCAACCAAATCACTAGTAGAGATTGCCTTCAGGGAAGAAGATATGACAAATATTTTTGTATAGAATTTTAACAACTTACAAAAAAATTTATACCTCAAATACGCATAAAAAAGAACAATAAATATCCTGAATGGTGTTAAGGGGCGTAAATTAATAAAGCACTACGGAATATAATAGAGGATCTTGTTTAAATAAGTATGAATATTTATTGCACCAGATTATACTCCACCCTAATATTGGCTAAATACTTAACTGAGGAGTGTATACCTACCGTTCTTTTTAAAATGTTACGCTCCTACATCTCAAAGTTATTTATATAAGAAATCGATCATGAAAACTTCAATCCAATTCCATGTTAGATTTATTAATAGAAATAAGTTAGTCATAAGTCATAAAGATTGGTTAGGTATAAGATGAATCATCATCAATGGTTACATTACATTAACAATGACGGTCATCAGACCGTATACAATAAGTCGATGGGGTTCTGATTTGTTAAAGCATTTTTATATACAACCACCTCTTATAACATTTATATATATTAAACTTCACGGCCAGTGAATGTTACGGTTTTAATTAATTACAACGTAACCATTTATCGTTTGTACTTATGCAAAAGATAAATACTACCCCTTTCTCTCCGAAATTGATACAATATTAACTTCAAATAAATATTAAGCAAGGTTTTACGAAATATCATCATTTAATCCTAAGAGTTCCAAACCTCACAGCTGTATTCTTTGTCATCAATGTTTCTAATTAGCTGCTTTTATGGTATTTTTTCCCTTTCACCCGGTCTTTTAAACCCTTTTATCCGGTTGTATGAGATTTTTCAAAATAGTCACAATGGAAGCACTAACTTTTTAATATAAACTAAAATGTTTACATTTTTGTACCGGATATTTCAGGGCAGAGGTTTATCCAACTCTTAAAAATAGCTGTTTCTTGCTAAAGCAAAGTAAATAAGTATAATGTTTTGTGTATTCTTGTATCCTTAATACTCACTCACTACTACTTTTATAAGTTTAGTACCGAATATACCAATTTCAATAAAATTATAAATTCTATTGTTTTATAAATAAAATCTGTAAGATGTATCTTATGACTGAAAATTTCTAAAACAGTTATTCATGGTCTTATTTTTATTATCCGAAATAATAACGATTTTATTTTTAAAAAGTTGTTAATAGATCAACAGTTTTTATAGGCAAGACTAGGTTTGACTGATTTGTCACGAGGAATATAATTACTGAGTAAATTTTTAACTATGCTTGGTACATAAGTAACTTTTATTTGAAGGACTTATTCGTTGTTAAGTCGAAATATAAACTAAATAGTATAGAAATGAATATAGTATAGTATTGAACTTATGGAATTCGTATGTTTGAAGCAAATATCAATCTAAAATTGATACCTCTATGTTTTTTACTTATTGACACTTACCTCACTGTCACCTTATGAAAAAAAAGATTCTTTATCATATAACTTAAAAGCAGATATAAGCTGTGATTTGTTCCTTTGTACTGCAATCCTTGAATTAATTATTTAAACACTTTTTCCTTAATATTATAAATAGGAACGGTTTGATCAGTCAACAAAAGACTTTTATTATTACTGTCCTTTAAAAGAGTGACATTCCGATGGTGAAAAATAAATCTTTTTCAAAAGATAATCTGATGACAGTAGTTATAATAAAAAATATTTAAGAATGAGTGCACAAATGTACATATATTTAAGCACAAGCAAATGCATTCAATTTCAATAATAATAAAAATAATAATCATAAAAAAATTATGGTATTACGAATAATATTTAATAAGGTATCTCTTCAAAGATTGCACCTAAAATCGAAAATAAGTTCAAAAAGTTTGGTATCAGAGAGAAAATAATAATAATATTTTCTGTTGATTAAGTCAAGAATAACAGTAGTGTGGTAAAAGTTTATTCAGTGTAGCTCAAACAAAGAAGCGTTGCAATTGTTCACAATGAAAAGAATTACAAAACTTACGCACACATACATACATACATTATAGTCTTCATTAAAGTGTTGTTTACCCGAGTTTTACGTTCAAGAGAAAATGAAAAGGCTGTAAAAAGAGAAAATGTAGGTCATTTATTGTGATGACTAATGTTATGAAGGGATGCATTATATTCGTCCCGAGACTCTGTATTTATACATATATAATTACAAATAAAGTTATTTGTTTTGAAATTTAACCTCCCAATTCTTTATTATGCTATATTTTAATTGATGGGTTTAAGGATAAATATTTTTATCGAATGTATGAAGTGTAGACTTAATTCTTTGATCTTGCTATCAATAACCGGTTTTAAATATTATTTTATTCAGAATTCAGAAAAAATTAAAATTTCAATAATTATATTACATATTAAACTTAATTTATAAGCCGCGTTTAAAGGGTTTTAGTTACTATTTTGGGTTTCTACCAATAATAATAATTAACTCAGATCCTAGTCTTACGCATCTTAACGGCAGCAGTACCTTATTTTATATTTTATTTTTATGCACGTTTCGAAGTTATTAGACATGAACAACGAGAATTTTATTTCATGTAGGCAAAGCCGGGTAAATTTTCATGTATTTTCTTTCAAGAATGCTTACCTATAACGACGCATAGCTTTTATACAAAAGAGTATTTCATCAGCCTGTTCCCTTAATTGTTTGAAATAATAATAATAATAGTTTTTAACAATTAAGATTCAAGTAAAATTGTATAAAGTACCAATACTTTACAATTTCACTGTTTTTATAATTTATTATACTCAAAAATAACTAATTGATAAAATACATAACAATGTTGGATTAAAAGCATTAATTAAATAAAATTGAACTTGGATTGCATTGAATTCAGTTACGAGTATAACTCAGTTATATTTTTGTTTTGATACCTATATGAAACAATACAAAATCCCCGAGGATATTTGTGCTTCGGCCTCCAGACCAGACATATTTACATATCATCATCATCAGCCTATCAGAGCCCACTGCTGAGCAGAGGCCTCTTTCTCACATGGAAAAGGTTTGAGCATTAATCACCACGCTTGCTCAAGACGGGTTGGTGATTTCAAACTTATAATTGTGAAATTATGAGTCAAGGTTTTCTCACGATGTTTTCCTTCACCATACGTCAGTGGTGTCTAAATACTCTTAGAAAGGACATATCACTCTGAAAAATCACATTGGTACTTAGCATGATCGAACCCGCGCCCTCGGCAACCACTAGGCCTAGGCCTCGGCAACCACTCGGCGGGCCCTTTAACCACTAGGCCACCACTGACTTTTAGATATGTATTGTTATTTACATATGTATTCGCGAATTTTAAAACGCGTTGTTAAAAACATAAAAAAACTTCTAAAAATGTAGGTACATATGTATATCTTAGTGTTAGTACCAAATTAAAGGGATCATGATAGCGCTGGATAGAAAATATAAATTTTATGAGATTCTTCAATCCCTTTTTATAATTAAAAAGATGTTTTATTATTTAATAAGTTATAACTAAGAACAGAGAAACATTGGTAATTAAAGGGTAAATAGATTATTACCAATAAAATAATCCAAACATTTTTTAGTTACCTTTAACAATATTTTATTTACTTCCCTAGAATTGATTCAACGGATATGGAAAATAGGATATTTAGCTGAAAATATTAAATTTATTTCACCATTCAATGCACGATTATATTCTACTCAAGTATTTCTAAAAGCGAATCGTCATATACGTCGTTGTCTCTTCCAAAAAAACCATTTTCACAAGCAAATTATATTTAACTAGCTTTTGCCGCGACTACGTCCGCATGGGATAGTGACTTCCGGTAGATTTTTGGTTCTTCCCACATAGTTCCCGTTCTTGCGGGGTTTTCGGAATGATCGAGCTCCCGTAGAATTTTCAGGATAAAACCTATTATTTTTTTTAATTCACAACGAAGTACTCTTAACCAAAAACATATTTATTTGTTTATTTGAAGAAAGATTAATATTATTATGTTGATACAACTTAAACAAATTATTTCGATCACATTAGGTACCATAAAAACGGTTTTTGTAAGTTAATCTTAAAAAATAGACATATACTGTCGCGGACTGTATTTTGGATCATTAAAAGAGCCATTATTCTTTAATTCATATTTTTTGTGCATCTTGAACCGTTTTCACGGCGCACGCAACGGAAGGCTTCAAAGATGAAATAATTTCTCCCGTTTTTTACACATTTACCACTATATCTTTGCTCCTATTGGTCGTAGCGTGATGTTATAAAGCCAACAGCCTTCCTCGATAACTGGACTATCCAACACAAAAAGAATTATTCAATTCGAACCAGTAGTTTCGGAGATTAGCGCTTTCATACAAACAACAAACTCTTCAGCTTTATAATGTTAGTATAGATAACATCGTTAAACTCAACGCAACAGAAGGGAATTACACACACTTTGATAAAAAACCTTTCCTCGACTTTGTTTTCTACACTCTCAAAAGGAATCGTTCTTCAATATATATTATTTTATGGTATGGAAAAAAAGTGTGTTTAAAAATAAAATAATAATTAAGTATGTTTAAAAATAAATAAAATATGCTTTTTATTTACTTGATTTTATATACCAACTTTTAGTGACGCAAAAGAAACGACAAATAAAATAAAATATGTTCATTGTCAATGTTAGTCACTATTTTTATTAACAATCATAAGTGTATAAGTCGTAACAAATTAAGGAAGATTAATAATAATAATTAATTGATTTGGCCAGCTTTCAACATTCGCTTTCAACAAAGTACTAAAATTTTACATACCAAAGATGTTCGTTAATATTTGAATATTATGTTTTATTTAATGCTAAGATTCTGAATATGTATAAGAACCATAATACACAACCCATTTTAAATTCATGGACGTACGTGACTCTATTGCTCTCGTGAAATAACTCAGAACAAGGTAATGCACGATGTAGATTCTTAATGCATTCTTCAGTATTTTTTATTAACTATTACATTTGCACATATTGGTCTTAATTAAATATATTTTCAAAATGTTTGATATTAATAACATATGCAGTAAGAATTTTCGAAAAGAAAAAATTACAAACTTTACATTTTGGTGATCAACTATCACATGACGTTGTATTTATCCTTTCATGTTCTTTTATACTTATTCTAAGATTTGTATTTACATATAATTTAAAATATTTAATACATTATTTTTCTTTATAAATACATAATATAGAATCAAAAATATAAAAAGACAGCTTTGATTACATAAATAGTCAGTTAATTTCCATTCTGATACTCAAATGATATATATATATATATATTATATACATACACATTATTGTTATAGGTATATATTGTGAAATTATAAATAGAGACAAGAACAATGCATTGTTACAGAAATATTAATCGTTAAAACAAATGCCACAACAATTTGATCATCTTATACATTTTACCTATTTATTTTCACCCTAACAAGAACTCACCTAAACAACACTTTGATGGCGAGTATTATATGACGGTATGAGCGCCTCAGTGTTTATAATTGTATTTTGTGAATATATGTAACCCTTCTTAGTGAGGGTTCCTCTTCATTAAACATAACAAGACCTGTTATTGTACTATTCCTAATAAGTAATATTACGTTTTTATATACCATACCATCAAATCGTACTGTACATTAGTTTAGATATATCTGTAATTATGTAAATTATGATATATTATTATATATTGTAAAACATATAATCCTGTAGAGAAATAAATGTTTCCCTGTATTTTACTTAAATATTATTTATTTGTTGCATTAAATTTTAATAAGCATCTTGTACATTCCAGCCAACCTGAGTTTCGGGGAATATTAATAAAATCCATTTGTTCTGATTTTGCCGACATTTTAGATTTATTGGAGTTATATTCTAAAACATAAACGTCACTAATCGTTTTATGATGTCCTTTAATGACCACTAGTTTAGTTTTGCTCCGGTATTTAATAACAGATTACATTTACAAATTCTGTTGTGATATGCAAGCTCAAAAACACACATCAGTGTAATATATTACTAGTCTTTAGTTCTTTAGTATTTTTCTTTATAAATAATTAGTTTAATTTATTTTCGAGATATCAAGTGTATAATCCAAAATTATCATATCTTATACATCCATTATATCTTTTGATCGATTTCACAGAATATTTTTAAAAGATGTCATGATCAAATTATTGGAAGGTATTTTTCCTTCCTATCTGACTTAATTTCATAGAGCGGTGAAATTAAGTGAGATGGAAATAATCTTAAAAACGTTTGGAATCGTAACGAAATTTCATTAGAAGCTAAATTGTTCATTTGGGAAATACTCTATTCTATCGTACATAGCTCTCAATTTTCAAAAGATTATGCAGATGTATGAACATAAATATACATACGGCCGTAGAATAGACGGGATTAATGAAATTTTATCATTGTATTTTGTTGGAATACAATTTTTAAAAGATTCGATAAGTTTTGTACTAAGGGTGTACTTCCAAAACAATAACACTCCTCTTGTTTATAATTCCCATTTCCTGACAAAATTTTGTACAAGATATGCCTTTTATAAAAATATGAGTATGTTATAAATTATAAGCATGTCATATATGTATAATGTCTTAGCCTCAATTTAAAGTTTTCTCAAGATACTCCCAAAAGCATTGCTACCAATATGAAATATAGTCATGAAATCATAAAGACCAAGGAGACATGAAGTATTGAATACTTCAAGATGGTAACTGAATTTAAAAGCGGAGAGAACACAATACTACGATTCCACAAATTGAATTTCTTTTCATAACAGGTTTCAATACCTTTTCTTAAAGTTTCTTTATTTTCATTTGTAGGTTATGTAACTTTATTAAGAAAAGAAAACATTATTTTCTTGCTTGACACTTAAAAGAAAAAAATATTTTTTTATTTATTAAGATCTAAGATTTTCGCAAGTACTCATTGAAATGAAACTAATATTTTAGGATTATCGTGTAGTAAAATCTGAAAATATTAGTTTCGTTTTGTTATTGTAATAAATACTGAAAATGACATTGATTAGTAAAAATACTATACCATTCTAATGCAGTTATTTTTATTTAGAAATTAAATAAAAATATTATATTAAATAGAATAACAATAGTTATCTCGAACCAAGTTAAAAACATAGTAAATTTTACAATGTATTAGCTCAATGAGTTACAGGAACAGCTTATGACTGTGTGTGTACTTGTATTTAATTATAGCGCTAATAGCTCTAAGTCTTTGAAACCAGATGAAAAATTAGCAATTAAACAGTAATATTAACATGGTAAGCTTACCTTGCAATACATCATAGGCTACATTGAAAACCATCGCTGTCCTTGTTAATAGAAAATGTTAACGCTAAAATAAGTTTTAATTGTATCTTAGTAACATGTTTCATTACATTTTTAAAATATTTTACCCTAAATATAACTTTGATAAAAAAAGTCTAAATGATTACATAAAAAGTATTATTGTTCATTATGATAATAATGGTTCGTATGGCTTTGTTTAACATTCTTCGTTTATTGGATTTTTACCTACAACCCAAAATGTTCTAAACTTGTTTTAATTCCTTTTTTTGTAAATATTTGGTAAATCAGAGAACTTTAACCAAGATAATGTAAGTCGAGAACAAAAAGGTAAATGATGATGATTTTTTGATAAAAGTTTCATTACAAACACTTTGGACTCCACTGTTCATTTCCTTGTAACTGTCGTAACAAGTAAAAAATTCCTATTTTTCCCAAAGAGGGTCGTGTCAATTTAAACGATCAAATTTCATCCACGCATTAACATTTTTTTAGAACATTATTATAAATAGGAGTACTTAAGTAGTTAACCAGTAGGTGCTGAATGTTCATCTAACTCTGTATAATTTATTAAATATTTGAAGTCTATTAGTACTTTTGTCGATTTCTTATTTTCCTTTGGAGATGAGAATTCATTAGACACATAGCTTGACAACGCTGTCCCTAATAACAATAAAATTAATAACTATATTTGAAACATATTTGTTTTTAATTTAGAATGATAAAATTTATTATAAGTGTAAACAAACACACGATATCAAAAATATAACGATATATTTTTGAACTCAAATTAATACAGTTCAATCCAACTAGTCTTGGTCTAGCAATATACCTTTATCAGAAAAAATAATTTCCAACAATAATAAAAACCCCTATCTTCGACATACACTATGTTTGTTTTTGATAACGTTCTAAATCCAGAATAAATTAAATGTTAAATTTATATTTAATTACTTTTAATATCTTTAAAGGTTTTTTTAAATATCAGCAGGTAATATTCTTTAAGGGTCTTATTTTTTTAGCGACTACAAAGAACTTAAAAAATGGAGGACTAGTATTGTAATTTTAAATTTCAAAAGTTAAAAACTCCTTTCACATTTACAAAGTTATTCGGAGATGTTCTGAATAATTGTTTCATAATATACATAGTACCTTCTTCTCATAATAATCTATGAAATTTGAAAATGTTATGATAAATACTTTCTATCATTTATACGCTAACGTAGTAATTAGTTAAAAACATGTGAATATGAGAATAGTGGCAAAGGGGATGTAAAAAACTTTATAAATTACGTTGCTGTTCAAAACTTGTCAAGTATATGAGAACATTGTAAATAAAATTATTATTAATCTGAAAAAACTATTGACATATTTTTCGTAACAAATTAAAAGGACTTTCATCAAACAAAAAGATAATTGGCATAGATTTCACTTACTTTAAGGCTGATGTTTCTATCTCGGCATGAGCAAATGTTAATAAAAAATCATTGGAAGGATCAAAATACATTAAAAGCCAGTTCCAATGGTTATTAATATAACATTATAAAAGGTCAAGTTTCGTCCTTTGATGACAATCAAAGGTAATAAAAATATCAATTCCAGCTTAATTTTGATTTGCTGTGAACATTGCATATCTTTATTGTTTTAATCTTTATCAAATTATAATGTCTCGAAAACTCCAATAATATTGAATTATCCATCTGTTTTTGTATAAGCTGGCTCGTAAATATTTACGTCACGTACAACTTAACAAACATCCATTTTTTAAGAGTCACATTTTTGTTTTTCAGCCATACCCGTGTCTTGAGAAAGCATTTTGTTTATAAATTTACGAATAGAAATTTTAGGAAAGTTATTTTATTAATATTTCTCTAATATACAAAAGCAGTGGAATAAAAACATATTTTAACTACAGTAATAAAACTATTTAGTGCACTATAAAAACGGACCAACCCGTTAATCTATTCAAATCGTAAATATATGCGAAATTAAAAATAACACCATCTGACAATATCACAAATAATATGTATTTCTCAAAAACTATTATAGTTTTTTGGTACTTCATTAGTTAAATTTCATTAGATTCATTTCAGTTGTTTCAAATGTTTAAAAAAAATAAGACAACTGTTTCTCCCATTTGAATAAAAGGTATACCTAAGTATAAATATACGAATTACATACGCGGTACTTTTATTTGCTAGAGTATCAGCAAAGTTTCCTAATTATTCACACAACCGTCTCATCGCTTCAATTCAAATTCCAAGTTTATTTAGATTATGTAATAAACGAAATTTAAATAAGAGAAATGTTTCCGGATTAAGGCCGAAATTGTTTCTTAATATTTGGAGATTCCTACAATACAAGTAAGACAAGTTCAATTGCAACCGATTTATAAAACGTTGATTGCTTCTCTTAAACTTATAAAGTTTACTAGTATGCAATGACAATGGTTCAAATAAAAATATAAATAACATCAACAAAAAAAAAATATTTTTTATTTGCACTGATGATAGTAGCACTGATGATAGTAGTAAAATTGATAAACCTGTCATATACTCGTATGAAACAAAACATATACTCGATTTGGTCGGTCACGCAGTTGGCTTAGTTACTCTTCTAGAGTTTTTACCGTAAGCTTTTGGCTATTATATTTTAACTTTTACTAAACATATGATCAATTTACATTACCAAAGAAAACAACGTAGTCATGTTGTACATTTGTAAATAAATACTTTCTTTTTAATAAAAACGTTTGGTGGCAGCGGAGAAAGTATAAACAATTATTTTTACGTAAAAAGTTATATTCTGATTACATTTAAGACTTATTCGTAATTACATTCTGAAGAAGTATTTGTAACTTAGCGATTGACTCTAGACTGAATATACGCTAAAAAGCATTTCCCCTTCTCACAAATGGTGCAAGGCGTGCTGTGTCATTTTCACTTTCCCATTCCCACCGATGACTCAGCTTCAGCATTTAATACTTAAAACCATTGATGTATTATAAGGTTATTCCTCGGCTGTGATTGATTATAATAATTAATGTTTAACAAATATTGCAGGTCTCTAAACATAGTCATTATAAATTATAGAATCGCAGCAGCTATTGATATAAATTATTCTGTCCCTAATATGCTTCGTTTTTATTATCTCAATACCATTTAATTTTGTAAAACGGTTCTGTAAAACGGGTACGATCAAAACGAATTTCTGTGAGAGACACAAATATAAAAGGTTATTTTGTTACGCTGGACAACTTATTAAATATATGAGGATGGGATGAACAAAAAAGAGTACTAATATAAAAACCATTAGTACGCTAAAATTAATATATATCAGTTTTAAAATTATGTTGTAATATGTCTTTTTTATGACCAATTATTATGGAAGATATGCCGTTTACGAGATGCATATGTGTTAAGATTTCATAAGTATAGTCGGAAATTTTGAGGCGAAGAAGAAATATCTCATAGTCTTTTTCTAAAGAAAATTACATCCATAAAACATTGCATTACTTTCTGTTAAAAACCTTAGTCTTGATATATAAGCTACAAAGGCAATGAATAATTTAAGAAAGTATTTAATATCTCATCACGTATATTTTCGATACAATTTCTTTTTTATAAATATGAAAAACAATATAAAATCCCTGAGAATATTAGTGCGTCGGCGGAGGCGGAGTTTGGAGAGACTAGACTAGATATTATGAAATATTTTCTTTCTTTTAATTTATACTTAAATACTGGTCATTTCTAATTGATTTTATTTTGCATATAATTTGTGTTTATACATATATTTTTAGGAATAAATATTCATACTGATAGTAAAAGAAGAATGTAAAATAAATCCTTCTAATTATTCTTTTTAAATTATAAACTAATCAAATTCTCATTTATGTTTTCATTTATTATTTTGACAATTTATAGAGAGAATATGTCTTTCAGAATGATTGTGGTGTCATACAGGCTGTGATCCGAACAAAATTATTTTGTTTAATATGTTAACATGTAAACGGAGTCTTTTTTGTGAAATACATACATTTTGTTACGTTATTTATGATGCCATCATTTATATCAACTGCCGCATAGTAAAGCTCACATTAATTACAATATAACATTTTACAAAAAAACAATATATTATATAACATAATAAGCGTTTTAATTCTTATGTCAGAATTAAAACTATTATTCTGTACTACAATAATTAAATTATCAGAAATTCAAGCTAGAGACTTCATATTGAGTATAAAGAATTGAAATTGCTTGAAACAAATACCTTATGGCCTCAAACTGGAGGCTTCCAATGTTTGTCAATAACTATTCAATGACGCTGACTCATCTAAAAAAAATCCTGTTTTCGAGAAGATCAAGGGGTAAGATTTAAAAATATATTCAACTAACTATGGAGATACGACTAGTTTTACTCTCAAAAGTCTTCCTCTCGATAGATATTTTTTTATATTGTCATCTAAATTTAACACCTGATTTAAAGAAAAAAAAAATTATGGAGTTTCACATAGACCTTACAAATAATCATTTGTGTCATTTTGTTATATACTTATAGCTAATTAAATGTTGAACTACATTGTTTATTTTAGGTTATGGTCATATTCTTATAATATATGTTTTAAATAATGTGGAAAACATTTTCTCGTAACCTTGTGATAAAGGCATTTTAATAAAATTTGGGTGAAAGACCTTGAATGGTTCACTTCCTTATAAAAAATTGTCATAAAAGCGGGTCACATTCTACTCAAAAAGGGTATTTCAATTTATATACACACATATAATATTGTTTAAAATATATTGAACTTGACTTTAAATAAATAAGTACTCGTATGATTTATACTGGTAGCAAATAATACCATAAGAAAATTCCGTTGACAGATTTTTTTTTCATTCTTTTCTCATTTTGCCTTCATTCATTTTTTTTGCTGTATCATATATTTTGATTTTGATATTTTAAAATACAAATATATCAAAATATATATTTTGAATAAATAAATAAATAAAATATACATATAAAAGTATTAATTTCTTATTTTATGGATGTACAAAGCATACGTTTCCTTTATATATATAAAGGAAACATTTATATTCTCGCATGACATAATGTGGCAGAAGCCGAAAATCCTCTTCTCACCAACTGTGTTTGTTGAATTTACTCACATTTGCATATGTATTGTCAACGATACCACCTAAAGCTAATAAGTATTAGAGTTATATAATACACAAGTAAACAACCATTTTTTTAAATTTAAAAATATTATTATCCTACCTCTCATTAATTATGGTGATGAATTTCATTCTAAAATTTTCTAAAAACTCTAAGGAAGCTAGATCAGTTTCTTAATTCTTGTATTCACTTTTCTTTTGATCGTTTGGAACTCGAGCATATATTCCGATATCGTCCTCAACTTAAGTGGCTGTCTATCCTTTGACGACTATCTTCTAGATATGGTATTAATTATTCTTTATCCTAAACTATCCACTTTCTCCTTAATATTTTATAGCAACATTTCATATGATGGGAAATTCTTACTATTTACAACTTGGTTCATTAGCAAAGTTCGTCCTATTCACTCCTTTGCATCGCACTGGTTACCTCTCGAAGTCTGTCGTAGTTAATTATTCCAACTCTGGAATGCCTTATCAGAACTCGTCAGACATTCTCCTAACACATTTTTTATTTGTTGGAATATTGCAAATCTCTTATGAATTCTTTATTATTCGTTCGTCTTTTGGGCAGTTAAGAATAGAATTAATAATGACATTGATAAATAAATATATTATATATTTTAATATATAATATATTTATTTATTTATTTAATTGATACATATATAGTACATTATCATTCCTTTACATAAGGTTATTAGAAAACATCTTTTTATCTTGTTTGAACTGTTCTAATTTAATATTTTATTAACAAATTAACACAATACTTAAAAATAAAGGTATGTAAAAATAAATATATGTTAAATAAAGCTTAAAGTAAATGTTAATTCTTATAATATGTAAATATCTTCATCTGAAAACTCATGAAAAAGATTAAAAATCTATGTCGTCCTGATTTATAAGGTCGGCATACATATACAAGTATTATCATCATTTAAATCCAGAAAACATCAGTAGTTATAAAAAAAAACAAACTCCTACGATTTGTTATATATTCGGTGAGTCTCGTTTATAGACATAGATTTTTATATTAATGTTATATACTGGGATATTAGTAGGGCAATAATCAACTGTAATATTTGTAAAGTGTGTGTCTATACTCAAGTTAGTATCGCAAAATTTATCAAAAATAGATTTTATACTTAGGTATTTAATTCATGTTTTTCAGAAAAAAAATATAAAAGTCATCATGTTCATAAAAAAAACTATAAAAGTCGTCATCATCAAGTCATTATGTTTATGTTTAATAAAGCTTTAGAATTAAATACTTGCTATATGATGATTATAATACATATACATATAAACTACCCATATATTTTGGGGAGTTGGGTACGTGTATTGATGTTGGTACCGATGTCCCTAAACTCAGTTAGTAGCCTTCTTCTATTATTATCTGTAATTTATTCTGAAGAAGATGTTAAGTTTTTAAATAAAATGATTGTCGTATTTTTAAATAACGCTTTTATATATTTTTTTAATTGAGTACAATGAAATTAAATTCTAAAAGATAACGATCATGATCAAATAAAAATTTTTTATAATGCGTATTTAATATGATCAGATACAAATAGCGGATACCGAGTTTTCTTTATTATTACAAAGAGCAATTTTCTCCTTTGAGTTGTTTGACGAGTGTAAAAGGATTCGTATTAGCATGTTCATTTACCAATTTCTTTCATGTTCTCTCCATGATATGTGTCAGAGGTGGAATAAAATGTGTACGTTCAGACACATATTAAAATAATAATTTAAGGGCTGGACGTATGTGGTGTGTTTGATTCTATTTATTTTTTATATTTATCATGTTTGTGTAATCCAGCCAATGAAATAACGAATTATTAATACATTCTTGTTTAAATATAGCTTAGTAAAATTCATTAATATATCTCTGTTTGTATTTTTATTCAGATGTTCTTATCTATGTATCTTATAAACTTCACTCAACCCACGCTAATGAAGTTTCGTTGAAATAATTAAACGCGTGACCGAGCATCTTGAACAATATATTATATTATAAAGTGTGTTCTGAACTTTGTTTTATGGTATGGTTAAAATTATATATAACGTATTAATTACCTAGTAATTATTAAGTAAATTACTTAATTGTGATATACGAAACATACATCATTCTACATTATAAAGTCCTAATAATTACTATCAAAACCAACCAATTTTGCACATGTAAAATTAAATGCAAGTAATGATTTTAATTATTTATATTAGGTTTTGTAGGATTATGAATGAATAGGCGATGTTTACGCGAATATTAATAATTTTATTTAAACCACACAAAGATATTACAATGGTATTCAGGCGAACGCGTGTTGGCAACTGAACTGAATAAATAGTTTTTACATATTATATGCCGGGCGGCACTACTCACGAACTTCGTACTATCTCAACAGGTTTCAAAGTTGATTTTTTCAGTAGATTTTTCTTTCTCAATGACCATGTGAAATAAAAATTACCCCATTTTCTCCTGTAAATAAATTGACTAGAAATAATATTTTCGATCCAATTTTTTTTATCAATGTATACATACAAATGA
Source organism: Danaus chrysippus (assembly GCA_916720795.1). Classification (NCBI taxonomy): domain Eukaryota; kingdom Metazoa; phylum Arthropoda; class Insecta; order Lepidoptera; family Nymphalidae; genus Danaus; species Danaus chrysippus. Next base: position 357,807 of record CAKASE010000073.1, read on the forward strand.
AATAATAAAGTTTCATTTAATTATGTAAAATGAGTGAAAATTATTGAAATCATAATATTATAAATTATTCATTTCCAATATTAGCAATCATTCTGGATAATATAAACAATTATGTATTTTAGATAATTGCACTGTACCTTTTTAAATTGTCTTAAAGGGAGAATTCTCATTAATTCAAGCAAGGCTGTTCAGTAATCGTCCCACGTCTATCTTTTTATTTGAACATAGTCTTAGCATTCACAGAACTCCACCAGTAACTATTACTTATTACATTATTCCGATTTCGAAACCCTTATTATAAAAAATAAGTTCAGGAAAACTATGATTAAAAAAACATTTTTAAATGTTATGAAGTACGATATAAAAAGACTTTGTGCTCGTTTTTGTTTTGAAATATACTATATATAAAAATGTTAGTTTACAGAATAGAAATTATAAAATTCAGTTCACAATTTTTTCTTATAAGACATACGTTGTTTTCTTTCAGGAACAAGCGTATTTTGTAAAAATATGAAATGCGCTCAATTTATACCGTTTTAAATTTAAGAAATTTCTTTTAAATCTTTTGTTAGTTTCTATTATTTATGCCATTGAAAAGTATAAATATTTTTTTCAAAAATAATTTCTGTTATCCAATCAAACTGAAAGTCGTTACCGAAGGAACACATTTGCAAGACATTTTTACAGTTAGCGTTTTTGAAAACATGTCTCTATTTTAAACCAGATAATTTCAATAGTAATATTGATTAACTAACATTGTATTTGGATGGTATTTAAATAGTGGATTTATTTCTTACAAAAAAGGATAAACTTTTGTGTGATTTTTGTTATTGCAATTAACTTTAAAAATAAAAGAATCATTTTTAGTGATAACCCTTAAAAATTAGCATTATAAGAATAAAAAAAGTAAAAAATAATATATTTATTTAAGCACTAAAACAAAACATAAAAAGGTATGTATGTAATTTAAAATTTTCGATGAAATCGTTAACACTTATTTCACTTTTACCAAAAATGTTTGTCCTACAAATTTTCGATCAACATAGTAAATGTTAATCAAATTTATTTTCACAATCTCGGCTTAAGGCGGGTTTATATCAGAAATAAATTTTAAAGGGTTATATTATTTGAAGTAACTAAAACGAAATTCAAAGTAGGTTTTAACAGAATTAATAAAATAGTAACGTACGTAATAAACCAAAGTTATTAATACATTTCTAAGTAAATTTAGTAATAAACATGGATGCAGTCAAAAATTGAAATTATTATAATTACATATCATGATTCTTATCGCGTCAAAAAATCGATACAAAACGAAATCTGTTCATATTTGTTTACGCTAGAACTCAAAAATTTATTCTTTAAAACCTGTATAGTTCATTTACAAAGACTTAAACAAATCTCCTAGTATGTAGTTTCACGACTATCACTTCTAGTACAGTTTTTAAAGAATTTTTCAATATAAAAAAATCTCACTGAATTAATAACTAAATCATGTATATGAAAAACAGATGTTATATTGAATAGATGAAGACGTGTCCGGTATACATATTACAAAAACTTTATCTAAGCTTGGCTCAGAAAAAAAGGATTGAAAGGAATTGTGATAAAGGTATTATGTTTCGGTTTATCAGGCCTAGACACTTATGCTTAATTAATAGAATAAAACAAACCTTTGAAAAAGAAATCTCTCTTGGAAATTTATATTTTGTTTTGGAAACACAAAGTTTTATTGAAAGGCAAATAATAAGTAATTATATTATAGTATGTACATTTATTGGATTATTGAAATAAACGTAAAACTGTCTTTTAAGACTCCATAATTTTATACAATACAATCCTAAAAATATATTCTCATCCATTGAAACATTATATTTTTAGGAATATAACTTTTTAAAAGGGTCGTGAAAGTTTAAACAATACTTTTAAATAGTCAAATGTAATCATAAAAACATGATAGTTTTTAAACTTATTTATGTGAATACATTTCTTTAGTAACAAAGATTAATATGTTCTTTTTTAGTTAATGTTTAAATCGCATCTATATCCCCTGCCTAATCATGTTTCTTTTCTTGTACCTGGTAAGTGCATGGCTCTTTTTAAAAGTTAAAATAGTTATATCTATTACCGAATTTTATTTCCAATGCATTTACGTCCAGCTTTAATAAAGAAGAGGTAATACAAAAATCGGGTAGTTCAAGAATGAGATGATCATTCAGTAATTCGCAAATAACTGAAGAAAATTGTGATGAAAAATTCTTCTCAAAAAAAATGAAACAAAAATTTTATGGTGACTTTTAAGAATACAAGTATAAAATATAATTGTATTTTCTTGTCTATAATGAAAAAATGTGTACGTATGTCTTTATATGTTTGTGCGTGTACGTACACTTATATGTAGGTCTATGGTTGTCTATATACATATGTAGTATATGACTGTGTACACCAAGTAATGTGAAAAAGAAGATAAAACTTCATTTCTTGTTATATATTAATGAATTATTTGTGAGGAATAACTTTTAGTACTAGAATAGCATAGTCTCTCTTAACCATAAACTTAATTTTATGAAGTTTTATTTGATAAAAGTATTTTCTGGGAACAAACTCCTTAAGACGAAATGAACTCAACAAAACTACATCAACGTCTTAAGACAAACTCAAGTTTCATTAGTTACAAAATGCGGAGTTGGTGTGATACATTTTTATTGTACGGTCTTATGATACACTATTATTATATTTCCTTAATTTAATTTTGCTCAAAGTATTACAAAAGATTATACATACATATATTTGTAATTATAAGCAATAATATTTGTATTTTATGTATATTTTATTATGTATGTAAATTAATGACAATATATTTATGAATTAGGAATTAAATCTTTTTAAATTGATAAAAAATACGACTTTCATTATATGCTACGATAATGAAACTTTCACATTAGAGTAATAATATATATTGGGTAGAATTGCTTACACACCCAAAAGACTAAGAGTACATAAATTCTTCTTTGATGCAATCTTGAATTCAGCAACAATTACGTTAGTTTATTTATTAAATAATTAATTAGGAATAGTTAACTACCACCGTTAGGTACACGGTTCCTCACAATACCACATCTAGTAGTTTTGGGCATCAATAATTAATTCATATTTTATAAAAAACAATGGATCATGACAATTTAATAATAATAATTAACTTTATTTTTACTTCAATTTATTTAAAACCAGGTGGAAGGAAAAACTTAGGCTCGTTAGAAATAATTTCTAAAGTTAAGACCAATAAATTTTATGTTTATTTCTTGTCCTCAAAATCTAAGCAGTCGTCGAGAGTTAAGAGGGTTGATGTTTTTATTGTATTTCGTGCAGAAAAATGGTCACGAAACATATAACTTTTTCAAGCGTATTCTAATTTTATAAATAAATTTATTATATGCTATTATGATACCATTTTTATCATCAACCACAATCACACGACTAAATTAATATTTTTCTCATTTAGTCGAATATAATTTATGGAAAAATAAAAGAAATTGTTCATTAAATGTTATTGCACCAACATGAACCAACTAAAATCACACAAGCCATAAAAACCTTCTATACCGAAGTCATTTATAACGTCAAAGTGGATGTAAACAACAGCGCTGAGCATTTTTCTCCCAAAGGACTTGTACGTCGTTAGTAAATTGCTATGACGGAACTTTACTGGCAACGCTTTGTACTTTATGAGGCCTTCAAGCTTTTGTAAAACTTAGTTTTCGGTTTAATAGCTAAACATAATTGTTTGCTTACACAACTTCAAAGTTTTTGACTTATTATATATACCCTTCTGTTAATATTGAATGTTACACATATCTAATCAATTTATAATATAATTTTAGATAGACAATTGTAATCTCGTAGCTGGAAATATAAAATATGTTGAGAGTGTTATCTTGGGGACTGAAAAGTATCGTAGAAAATGCAGTTTTACTTAAAGATTCATATATATTTTCTTCTTTGCTCATTTATAAAGGTTTCACAAAAGCCGAGCTTAATGTTTTGGTGAAATTTGTACTAGCTAAGCTTATGTATATAGAAGTAAAGGTCTGTGGAGCTATGTAGCATGATCGGATTTAGAATACCGACGTGCTCAAAAAATTTCAAGCAAAATAAATACGTCGTACTCATTTTTCTGCTTTATATTTTACTTTTTATAGTTATAGTATACCTATAAGCAAAAATAAACAAGCAAATATGTATACCCTGGAGATTTAACAACCATTATGAATTCTGTCAATGATAGTATCATATATTAATTTTGTAAATCTAGACTTTCTAACATATGATTTTATATTCAATTCTGTGACTACAAAAATTTGTTACTATATTCAAATTTAACACACAATTCATCATACTTTTTATGCGAATTTCTTTACTATGATGCATTACATTTTTATGTTACGCAGTTCCTAAACAAAGCTATATCTTCAATAAAAAAATGACTATAGTTTCAGCAATTTAAATGAGATTTCGTGCTACTAAAAGTTATTGTTTGCAAATCTTAAATTGGAAATTATCCAAAATAATTTCATAAATAATCCAGAACCACAGAAAAATAACTTATTTTTATCTTTTTCTCATCGAATACATTTCTGGCACGGAATACTTTTATAAGTTAGGCTTTGCACTGATATAAAAGCTACCGCTAAACTAGTTGGCAAACGTAAAGTCAGTACATAAAGTTGTTGTCATTCATAAAAGACAAGATAAAAAAGTATAAACTGTAGAAAATATCGGAAATTTAGCTATAAAAGACGATATGGATTTCTTAAAGGCTGAATCACAAGAATTACGTGTGTTTAACTAGATGAATTTATTAAAGAATATGCATACAAAAAATCCAGTAATAACTTCGTTTTTCGCCTTACGCTTTTTTATAAAACAATGAAATTAATTAGGTTTTTATAATTATATGGAGAAAAAGTTAATTTCTTCAACTGTGATTTATTATATGGTTTTCTATGTTTTTCATGTTTGAAAAAACATAACCTACTAAATAATGAATTAATATTATTAAATCCAAACTTGAAAATAAGTGGAAAAATTTATGTGATTAGATTTTATTTTTGACAGGTCATGAAAACTATAATTTTTATATACAGTTACCAAAATTTTAAAACGTTAAGTGAGATTTGATATTTGATTATGTTGCCTAAAAATATTGAGAAAAGACACAAAAATGTTCGTGAAGATAAAAAAGAGATTCACTCGTAATAACTAAATCGAACTAATTGTAATGGCTATTCATGTACAACGATTATCACAGTGACAAAAGCTCAAAAATTTTTGGTAAGCGAATAAATAATTAATAAAATTATATTTAAGTAAATAGTAATTGTGTATATTTAATTGGGTATTAAATTAGATCGTTGGAAAGTAAATAAAATAGTGTTCGTTTATCTACATTGTTTAGTTTTAAAATTCTTTCGTCGTTCCCGTAGTATTTGAGAAATCTGGGGACATACATAAACAAAGAGAACTTTGTCTCTTTTGAAGTTGATTAATAACAAGATAAAAAAATCTGTCTTCCTACAATGGACGTCACAGATACACGTCACCTTAAGTAATGCCATTATTTAAAGTGTATTATGGATTAGTACAAATTTAAAGGATTTACCTAAATTTTCTCGGGATTCCAAAAATTAGGTTTCATTGCAATCACCATGAGACCATTTGTGAACCCTTATAAATAAATAAATCAAAATCTGTTGGCGATAACGTAACTTGGCATACTTACTGTTAATTTTAGAGTAAAATGATTTTCTTGTTGTTGCCACTTGCCACTTTCAGAACTGGACCAAATTTAAAGCAAGCTTCAGCTTTAAAATACAAAAACATCTTGAAAAAATACAGATGAATTGATTTCCTTCTCCTTTTATAAAATTATCAAAGAGGTTATCATACGTTTATTTGTTGAGAATTTTTTCCTAATAATATTTGTAAATGATCGATAATAACCACTCAGTAGGTTTTACCAAACATAATTTTCTTCTTCTACCTGGCAATTTCCCAGCTATAGCCAGGGTCTGCCTTACATGTTGTGAATAGTTTTGGCTATTTGTTTAAACGACAGGCCGCCTGCCTGTCATCAACCCCCTTTTGGGAATCAACATTAATCAGTGATGTCTAAATAGTCTTAGAAAGTACATATGACTCGGAAAAATCACATTGTTACTTGCCCGGGCCAGAATAGAATCCGCGCCCTCGGCAACGAGAGGCGGGCCCTTTAACCACTAGGCCACCACTGACTAAACAATTACCGAACAAAATATTATGTAGTAAATGAAAAATTATAAATTAATTATATCTTAGTTTTTGAACAATCCTTTAATAATATAAAAAACTGTTGTATCATTAAATTGTTTTACGAATTTTATTAAATGTCTAAATGATTAAATTGAAATGATAAACGTCTTATTTAAATCTAGTATACATATTTATTAATATTTTGTTGGTACGAGTAGTCAAAGTGTACTCAATAAAAAGTAATCATAAATTTTCCCAAATACCTAAAAGAAATCATTTTTTAAATCAAATTACTCAGGACAATAATAAATAATATATTGAAATAGAAGTCTCTTTCACGCTAATCCATAAACTAGTGTTTAACTGATACTACAGATAGTGGTCTGTGTGACCTACACATTTGTGTGATTATTTATTAAATCAGTGTCGCACCACCCTCCTTAACCGTTTAAATATTAATTTCTGTAGATCGTATGCTGGCAGAAATAACTATATAGTTTTGGACCACTTATCTAACCAGTAATTTACGTTTACTATATGCATACACATTTGAACCGTACACTTACTACGGTGGATGGCATTTCTACGTTACTTTGAATAAAAGTCAGCGAGAATCAAGACAAAATTGATTACAGTATACATTATACAAACAAAGTATTTGACTTTCGTGAAAACTTCACGTTCAAGTTCACTTTTTTAGTCTGAGTCTTTTTTTAATAAATAGATATAAATATTTTAATTCACGTATCAGCTAGTATGTATGTATATCATATTACATCTAAAAAGGAAAAGTTCCTTAGCATAGTATCCAAGGTCAATAAGCCGCGTCTTTTACCTGTATTTTCGTAGAGAATTTATGTTTTACATATATTAACATGAGTGTGTATTTTGAATTGTCCTGCTATTATTATTTGCAGTTTAAATTTATATGTAATCCTTTTTTTTAAATACAATATTTCGTTGATTTCTGAAAAGAAAGTGAAGCATATAATGAACAGCATAAAATAAATTAAAACAGTTTAGAAAGAAATTAATGCCTGGGGGATCATATAGAATTCATGAAAAGCAGACATTGTCTGTTCTAATTATATATTAAACGTAAGGGGTTTTTACGTAATTTTAACTTTAACTTATATTTAATTTAAATTGAAGTACATACTCTTATTACATTTATTTCCGTTTTTCTATATCTTAACTTCAATGATGTAAAATTTTTGTACTTACTTTAACTTTTAATTTTACTTTAATCAACGATTGTCAATCACTCGTCATCATTTCAAATAAAAACAACTTTGTAAAAGAGGTAAGTTTTGTGTCATGTTTGGGTGTGGTATTTTAGTATTTTTTAATAAAAACACATTAGTTACAAACATATGACGGACGATTGACGAGGTCTAGGTGTAACCCTTTCTAAACTTGAAAGATTTTGAGTTATACATATTACTTAGTGCTTATTAAATCCCTTATTTTATTCCTCGGATTAAAATCTCAAAAGACGTCATTTCTCAAAAAAATGGATCACATACCTTGCAACCCTTTAACCGCTTCCACGTAGGACATTTTCCTGTGTAATGTCTATTATAACTTTGATAATATCTTCAATTTCCTTACAATTTCATTACCCGTGAATTATATGGAACTGTTATTTATATGAGAGGAGTTTTCTTCATACATTTCATTCATAATTCTATTTACTTAAAATATTATTTCTACTTATATAATTATCAAATTCATATATTAACGAAAACTTGTACAACTGTAACGTTATGATCCACAGAAGTTTTTCTTTATAAATAAAAAAGCTTTTACATTTTTCATTTTATAATATTTTCTTGTTTTATAATGTTATGTGGTCATACAGTAAAACTTTTTGGTATTGAGCTCCTTGCATGATCTAATATACAAACAGCTAAAGTAATGAGTTCAAGAAAAAATGAAAGTCAAAAGAAAATCAATCGCACACCATAACATCCTCTGACATATCATATCACATACAAAACATACAACATAAATTAGGTTTTAGCACCATTTGCTACTGGGTAAGATATTGTTGAGGGAACTTAACGAGAACAAGTTTTGAAAAGTTTAAAGCGAGCTGTACTAACACTGATAAACAGACACTGTCAATAGTTATAAAAACTATGACATTATGAATATTGAAGTCTAAAGTTAAAAGAATAAAGTCACCAAAAATATCGTTTCATATTTTAGTAAGTCTTCGTATATTTTGTTTTTATTTTAAACTATGGATACGAAATGAAAATAATGAATCTTGATAGTATGATAAAAGGATTATTTAATATTTTATAATGAACAAAAATTCAAATTTTAATGTGTTTTGATGTTGCCCTCACATTTTTTATTTCTCTTAAGGGCTATCAGATTAGATAATCTTAACTATGTATATTCAATTGCTTTCAGTATTTAAACGAGAAAAATAAATGACATTATACATTATTATATCTATCTTAGAGAGTGAATTAAATTATTAGATTTTATAATTTAATTTATTTTATAGAATATTATTTTCAACTAAACAATTACATTTTACTTTAAAGAATCTAAACATTTATTACTACAATAAGTAGGTCTTTAAACATTATATTTATATTTTTCCCGAATTAGAAAACTTACGACCAAATTCACAACTCACTTTCGCACCTATAAATTTTAATTCATTATTCCCTCTTATTTTCTTGACTCAAAGATAACGGTTAAATTTACGAGATGATTTTATTCCTATTTACAGTCGTTCACCTGAAAAAAATAACGTTTTTGAAGGTTTTTCCAACCATTTTTTTTTTGTTTGCATATAATATACAAATCCTTGTTTTTTGAAAATAGTGTTATAAAATATTAAATAAGTAAATTTTTTGGACTTTAAATGGTCACCAAACGCACAGTTCAATGTATTGTCTTCAACACGAGAAAGAAAAAGGTAAAAAATATTTATTGTCTTGACATGAAATTCATAAAGGGAAGTTTATGAGATATTAAAATGAGAAACGATTTTGATAAGAAATAAACATTTTTAATTTTACAAATAATAGAAAATCTTAAAATAAAATACAGCTGAAATCCATTTAAAGATCATGTAATAAATTTTAATGATTTTTACGACATGGCATCAAACCAAAAGAATTTTACAATTTACATTTACAGTTATTTAGTTCTGCTTTTCTCTCCATTTTTAAATATGTATATGTAATGAGTTCAAGTTTAGATTAAATGTCAGTAAAGTTTGTTGAAGTATAGTTATCATAAAATTGAAATAATATTATGTAAGATTAATAAATTGACGTCGTTACGAAAGTGTGGTACAAGCTTTTTACGTCACTTGTAAGCAAGTGAACCGTTAAAGGTCTTTGTCCAAAATGTCTCTCATAAATCTTTCATCATAAGGATCGTAAACTGTTATTAAAATACTTACATTATCCTGATTGAAGTATGTTGCTTTTATATTTAAACAAAATTGCTATAATAATGTATGATAATATAAATATGATATAATATATAAATAAGTTATTCAAAACAATGATGTAGTACAAGTATTAATTTTTCAAAATAAACAATTTATTTGGATTAATTTTAATTTACATATAACATTTCATAAAGTACAATGCTTAATGTTACATACAGTACAAGCTATATTTTAATCTAAAATAACCTCTGAGTAGAAAAGTGACTTATTGTCAACTAGTCAAAATAAAATAGGGCCACTTCGTTTTAAAAATGGAAAATGAAAACTGACGAAAAAATGTATTATGTATGGATAGATGTGTTGAGGGTAAAGTGTCATTACTTGTCTAAACTAATCAAATCATGAAAAAAACTTACATTTCCTTCAAAATCAAATCATCATTAAAATTAAAATTCACTCTTAAAAAAGTGATCTTGACAATTTTGATTTTCATTACTAAAACGAATATGGTTGGTTACACAGGAGTATCTTTAATATTGAGTAGGTCCTCCTCGGTTACGAACGCACTCTCTGAGCCTGTTTCTGAGACATGTTATGGGGACGCTGACTTTTAAAACTATTTTCTAAAGTGGTAATCTAAGATCATTGAGAGCTCCTTAAAGTTCAACAAGATAACTAATAGTATCTTCACTCGATAACTGTTAGAATATATACTCTACATTATCCTCTAAAAACTGGTACAAATTTTTGCATTCATTACTGTCGTTTAGTCATAAAGTTTTTTCTTTTTGGAAGAGTGTTTTCATAGTACTCACAGTTTAATTTTTGTAATACATGCAATTTATTCATTTTTTGTCTTATTTAAAGTTTTATTTTCACAACAATTTAGTTTATTTTCACAAAACAATATTTATATTTTTATCTTAAACGACCCTTTGTAACAGACGGCTGTGAATTGCTTCCTAATTTCAACAAATTGTCCTTACTCTCACGTTTAACGGAGTTGTCCGAAAATAAAATATTATTGTTTATACGTAATGTTGTATAATTTTTCTTACTAAGCATACAAAATGATGGAAATTATAATAACCAACAGTTTCTAAAGTAAGTACCTACACAAAGAAAATGTACGTATCAAACGAAAACAGTCCATGCTATACAGAATTTTTTTAGCGATTCCCGTTAAACTATGTAATTCTACTAAAATATCGTTTTTATTTTTTCCACAAGGAATCTGATAATGACATATTTCATAACTAAAAAAATAATATAAAAATACTAAGACATCTCAATAGATTCGAAATAATCATTGTTTGTTTTTTTTTTTTCGATTTAAAATAAGATAAGCTTGGTGTTTATTATAAAAATAAAGATTAAATAAAAAATAAACATCAACTTCATAACTTAATATTATCTTGCAAAGGCCTAACGTATAAAAAAAATCTACCTTATTTTTAAAGTAAAGTAAGAAAGCAAAAATATGTAACATATTTTTTTAAGTATTTCCAGGCTGTACTATATTTTTTCCAAGTTGTTTTATGAGTCTTCTACTTTTCAAACAAATTTAAAAGACATACAAAATGTTAATTTAGGTCGTACAAAATGTCGTCTTACAAAATGTTATGTAGGTCGTCTTACACTACATTATTACGTTTACTAAATTTATTGCCCAGTGGTCAAGAGATATGGCCAATTTTTGTTCAAGAATTTCATCTGCCAAAACATTCAGAATTTATTATTTATTATTTAAAAGTACTGGCTCAAAAACAAACTGTATTTTTTAATGATTTTTGTTAGAATCCTATATACATATATCAACATGCGTTTTATTGTCATATCCTGTAATATTTATAATCATTTATATGGTAACATTGACATTCAGACGTACTTTTTAAAATATATGTTTAAAATGTATATCTGAAACTCCTTGTTGTTAATGTTCTTGCTATATTTGTTTGTTTTAGTATGTTTTCTCATAATTTATTAATGTTAGTAATATTAATTTTGAATGATTTAAATTGTTGTTTACTTCACAATCCTAAGCTTAACGTTATTTATGTTCTAATATTTATTGGGAATTCTAATGATAACCAACTAGCGCCATCAGTATAGTATTTGTTATAAGAGTGTAAATTAATGTTAGTAATATTTCTGTACAATAATTTAAAAGTAAAAAATATTAAACAATTGGCTTTACAATTCATAATCTGAGCCTTAGCATGTTTTTCATAATGTTTAGTGTTTTAATGTTTCATGGAAACTACATATTATGAAGAGAACTAGCGCCCTCTGTATGATATGATAACTTATCTTCGTCTAAATAACTTACCTTTTAATATTATTAATAGGATGCAAGTGGTAGACTGGTGATTCAGTTACGAGTTGCAGAGTATTAAACATCTTAGAAGAAGTATTGCCTAAATTATTGATGAAAAAATTAATTTCCCGTTTCTTTTGTGGTCTAACATACAGATAATTTAAAAAAAATCAAATTGTTTAATTGTTAATACAAAGTAAACCCATACAAATGGTAATTTATTTTTAGGATTGGGTATACAGCGCTTTATTTATTTCAGTGTGAATATTTATATGTACACAATAGTATTATTCGTGAAATATCAAAGAAAGCAGTTCAGAAAATCATTATAAAGAGATATTCTGTTTCTGAAATTGTAGAGGGTCCTGTATTAAATTAATCTGCCTCTATAAAGTAACCAAGCCCTTACGTTTAATCTGTCGTTAACATTTTGATACTACATATATTTTTATATGATAACAATACTTTTGACGTGTATATTTCCTAAGAGATGGGTAAAATGCTGCTAGGACATTTCCCTACGGATTCAACGGTCTTTAGAAGTCTTATACCATAAGCATCTCACATAAGGAATATCTTATTACATTCTAATATTACAGCCAGGGAATATCATTTGTATCAACATTAAGTTTCTTTTATAAGTTTTTGTATTATAACACAATTTTTACATTATGGATACCAAAATACCTTAGTGAGACTAAAGTTGTGAAACATATTTAAAGAGGTGTTTCGTAATTATTTTTTTATGAACAAAGCGAGCAACAAGCTAGCAACCTAGAATTAGATTTGGTTATTTCTTTGACACATTTGAATTTCATAAGCTTATATTGGTAAAAGTAACTAAAGTATTTTGGTGAAAATATCTTTAATACCTCTTTTTTATTTAGTTTCTCTATGGAATTTATTTCTTTTAATAAAAATCAGTCTTTTTTAATTCTGCTAATAAACTCAAGATTTATTATTGTTGGTTTGTTAGCTCATTTGGTTATAATGTCAATAAACATAATTTATATAAGCTTTTATAATTTGATAACGATGAGAATTATAAGAGACTAGCTAATATTATGTCAATTATTTGCAATACTTGGCATTCGATGATAAATAACAAGAGAAAGTGACATACCTATTCATCTTGTCCGTGATCACGGCTGGTGCAAGGTAACCGAAACGTTGGGAGTATGTAGTTTAAAATACGAGTAGTAGATACATAAGGTAAAATAATAGTATTATTTAAATGTCTACTTCTGAAGTCTCAGATAAATAAAAGATGTTTCTACAATGATACATAGCCTATGATCCTAATGTAAAAACAATGTATTAAACTTTAATTATAAAAATTCATAAAAAAATAATAACTTCAAACATGTATTTGTTATAGAAATTCCATTTTCACGTATTTAACAATGCCTCAAGCATAAGAGAGTTTTAGTTAACATTAGTTAGTTAAAATCCACACAAAGACGAACTTAAGTAATTTAATTAGCGAAATACAAACACCAATCCACATATATACAAATTTGTACATATACTATTGTTTGTTTCGTTTCACTTTATTAGAATTCTGCTTACTCGTGATTTACATTTGAATGACAATTTTAAGCTTGTAAAAAGAGAAAATATAGGTTATATGTTGTGATGACTAACGTTTTCAACGAATGTATTATATGAAATTCGATTCTACTTTGATTTCAAACATTTTTCATTTCTTTATTCAATCTATTATTTATGGTATACTTTAAGAATTTTAAACATTCATCGGATTTAAAACACTACTTTATTTTCAACTTCATTTTTATTTCTTTATAGATCAGATAAAAATTATCCTATCTCTTTTTCCTCGTCTACACTATCATTCCATCAAAATTTTACCAAACCCGTGCAACAGATTTTTCATTTATAAATAGTATAAAGATGTATAAATAGAAAATCAAAAATAATTATTAAATAAGTGTTCATTCATTCATGGTTTATACATAGTAATCATCGTTATAACATGACTATTTTGAAAATGTTTTCAAACATAGTTCAAAATGTTAAACTGACAGATTTGCTACAACATTTGATTAAATTCATATTGAAATAAAATTAAGAAATATAGCATTATGGAAGATATAAATCATAAGTTGGTACGGAATCATTGTTTAATTTAGAAAATGTATTATGCAGTTATACTTTGTAATAAACATAGATTATTTTTTACATAACAATTACTTTTTATTCTTTTACCTCTTATCTATTCGTCGGACCCAATCTTGCGCCGATATATATTTTTATTTCCTGTATCTTAATAATATATTGAATCTTAAATGGACCGCTGACTTACAGACATCTGTTTAGAATGTATTTACTGATAAGTCTTCATAATAACTTGAATATAGTTATTATATAATAATACTTATTTTTCATCCTTACATCCTCCACTGCTACCAGATCTAATTAATTATTAATGATTATTTTTGTTTATCTCAATTTCTTCTATTTTATTTATTATGTAATATAATTCTAATTATTTAATAATCGGTCACATATAATAAACTTTTTTAATAGAATTAAGTATGATACTAATTTTTTTAGCAATTAGGAATTTTAATAAGGCTTGTTCCAATAAATTATTTTTAGAATAAGAAATATTGTTTATTATAAATATATAATGAATAATGGATTGTTATTATTATATTATACATATTATAAAAACGTTATCGAAGTTCATCGCCACTATATATTTAAAATAAACCAAAGTTTTTATATAATAGTGCTTCTACGTTTTTAGAATATACTACGCGTTTTAATATATATTTCCCTGACGATTCGATTTTTCGTTAACTGTGTTCACGGGCAGATGAGTTGGAAGTGACTTTTTGTAATAAAAAATTGTAAAAGAAACTAATAAAAACAGTTAGTTAATCTGAAAAATAAATATTCATTTTGAATATAATTTGAAAAGGTATTACATAACAATGCGAGATAATTATAAATGACCAAGCCCAAGAGTCGATTTGCAGTTTCTTCTAAGAAGAAAATTGAAATATACGTTTTGAAAAGAAGAAAAAAACTTAAATATTAATGGACTAATAATTACTGTAACTCCTTCTGGACGGACTACTGCGTGTTGATCAGAGCTCTCAGTTTTTACAATATTTACGTTTTAAGGTGTTATTTGTACAAGTAGATTTTTACATTTTAACAGTGCCCAGTTGGCCAATAATATTGATTGAGTATGATTCGCTTCTTAATAATATGTATATTCTTAGTAGGTAAATAAAAACATTATATTTGAAATTATTTTGTGGAATTTCCATTCAATTGCACTTTAAAGTTAGTTGTCAAAAACAGAACTATAACAATTGGCAACATACAAAGAGCATTCAATTATAAATATTTAGTTTCGGAAGCTTTTTTTAGGTTTGGTGAAATGATTCACTGAACAAATCAACTGTTATTTTGCATGATACAACGAGTAAAGTAAAATATATGTTCTTGGTAACAAGAGCAGAAATATCTTTCTTAATAGTAAGATTCGGTACTATTCCACTATGAATTTTTATTATTGTACAGAAAAGAAAAAGAAGAGAAAAACAATTTAAATAATTAATAATCTTCAACTATCTCGTTTGAAACTTATAAATCTGAATATAAGATAAACGAAAGATAAACACACTCAGAAAATCTAAGATTGATTAATTTATTACACCAACGAGCTACCAACGAAAAAAAGTCCCGAGCACTTCTAACAATTGCATATTCCTAGTATCATTAAACACATTTTTTAACTTTAAAGCGCAGAGCACAATCAAAATAAAATTTAACAATATCTGACGAAAAAGTTCTTTGATTTCTTTATATTTTACAGAACTTAAAAATAAGACGAGAAAATCGAATATTACAAAATTAGTCCCAGAATGCATTCTACATATAAAGATGTGTTTAATTATTTTCTATAGTGATACTTTTTTTGCCTATTCACAATCAAATATCATATATTTTAAAAGCCCACAACTGTATTATAACGGATATATCAAAATTTTAAAGATATTTAAAAATTTTAATATTTTAGGTGTCATTTTAGGTTTAGCAGTTTACTACAAAAGCTTTTAGAACCTGAAAAGAATGTTTATGAATTATATCTTAAGGATCTTATGTATACAAAAGAAATGACTATAAAGAACACACAAATTACAGTGGTGATTTTTGTACTAAAGTCTCAATTATATTCAATTTACTGAGCAAATACACAATAAAAGAATCTTTATTTTGTAACATACGATACTAAAAAGAATAGATATGGCCAAAAAGCTGTGCTTTCTTTCATAACTTTGTTGCCACATTTAATTTTTACTGTTGGGCAGATATTGTGATTTCTAAAGAGAAATATATATATTTGATAAAGAAGTCGTTTAATAAGACAACTCAGAAAGTAATACATCATACAATTTTTCATGAACAGGACGATTGTTTTTTCATTCTTTTTTTAAGACGTATTCTTTATGTTTTATTCGTTTCCCTTTTAGATATTTACGATCTTACTGTGTGTTCACAAAATTATATATGTAAGTACTACATATATACATATAAACATGTTAATATTTTCAAACATTCATCTTTACTTATATGTATATACAGAGTGACTGGTGAATTACTATCAATATTTAAGGAGAATACTCGGTACATGATTCTCATTCGAATTATGTAAAAAAATAGGTACTTAATTTTTCACAAAATTTCCGTATAAATAAATAAACCGTGGACACGTTCCAAGTGTTCCAAGTGTGGACGCGTGCGGCGGCGTGCTGATACAACACCACGCCGCCGCACGCGTGTGTGTGTGTGTGTGTGTGTGTGTGTGTGTGTGTGTGTATACCTAATCTTTAGGGTGTTCACACGATGCGTAAATAATTACATAACTTTTGGTTAACTTTACTTAGAAGTTTATTAATATATATGTTATATTAATTTTTATTTTGTCATATATGATCGTCAAATATCACGTCCTCAAGTATCGATAGTAATTCACCAGTCATCCTGTATAGTCACTTAAGTTTAGACTTTAAAGTACATATTTGTTCCAGTGCTTCTTTATTCATTGTATATCGTTATATTTAAAATACATTTTAGTTACATTCATTGTTGTTTTTGTAAGGAATGACTGACGTGACGGAGTGGATTAAATTAAAAATCTCTTTGTGCTCGTTATTTCAATTTCGATGAATAGAATTCGGCCTCATATAAATTTATTCACACATTCGTTTTTGACTGGTAGTATTTTCATCCGATTAAATGCGGGTGACACCTATTATTCAGAATACGTATAGTAAATATAACTTTCTTGTGACCTTAAGCACGTTTTCAATAACATATCTATTAAATTTTTATCGATAGACATACAATGTGAGATGTAATCTTGATTAATTTAATATGTCTTATCAGTTTAAAATAACAAATATAGATACTATAAATTTTGCTTATGGCTAAATTTGTTTACAGATTCATCTGGATATATGGACTTTAGAACTAGTTACTAATTAAGGAACAATAGATAAGAAGTGAAACATAAATGAAACATAAAAACACGTTAAATTTTTTCGACAATCTAAATGTTATAATTTCGAGTTTTCCTTTTAATAAAGGATTTAAACTAAAATTAATATATTATGACGAGTTAATGTGTAGATATAAGGTATAATATTACTGAAGAGGCAATTTTATTTATTTAGAATTTATAAATAAATTAGTTGTTTTAAATTGGGACGAGCACATTTCTTTAGGAGTAAAATGTATTTTTACTTATTAAATAATCTGAGGAAAGTTTCGCACAATATTACTTTAATAAGCGGCCATTGCGTCTTAGATAATTTTAGTCGAGCTAAAGAAAGTAAATAGAGAATAATATCTTAACAGCGCTAGCACCTTTTGGAGCCATTATCTTTATGAATCCGAAAGGAACAACACCAAATGAAGTATAGTTACCAGATAATTTCGTACCCATATTTTCCTTTTGCAGTGCCGTAATGTAACAGTATTTCGAACAAAATTTGTGAAAATATAGCTTTGTAAAACACATAACTGTTAAAGTAAGAGGACTTAGAAATGTCGCAAAAATATAAAACTTTATTCTTCATAGTGAATCAATAATACCCAATATGCTCGTTTTATAGTTGTTATCCATTATGTATTTAAATATTACAATGCAGGTTTATATTCCAACATAACTGATCTTTTAATTTTTTCTACGTGTTTTTTCCATATAATTATTAACATATTTACAGTTTTAATTATTAATATATTATATCAATTAAACATAATTTTTACTACTTATCATACTGTATTAAATACGAAATACAATTATGGATCCAATTAGCAAGTAAATATCAAATCAAAAGGATGATTAAATTATAACTGTGGTGACGAATTAAAGGGAATCTATAAATATTAAGGTAATTATTATTATCAATGAAACCGATCAAAATAAATATTGCACTTAAATCAATTTCAAGAGCTTGATTTTTTTTAAGCGTTATTAAAACAATAATTAAGATAATCCCTTATCCTGTGTAGCTTAATAGTACTTTTGAATTAAATTCGTTGCAGTTCCTTTAATCATAAAATTCAATTAATTTTGCATAGGTAACTATTAATTGAATCAATACTGTAATAATAGTGAAATTGCCGATAATTCAGTACTTCTTAAATTAACCATAGCTCATTAAATAATATTTTTATGTGTTGAGTCTTTTTGTCTGTCTTCGAATTAAATTCCACCGTGGGAATACAAAGTAATTGAAAGACTTGCAATAGTACTTAAACATAGTTGAGGCATTTTCGTTATTTCACACTGATATTACATTGTAATGATACTATCTATAAATTGTAATAAAACTTAGGAATTTCGTCTCATTTACCAATAATTTAGCAGTGATTTTTGAAACTACCAAAAATTATAACTGTTCTGAGCCTTTTACGACACGTGTGGAGAAATTAGCTCTTTATTTCTGCTTCCTTTCAAACCTTTTAATGTATGCAGAAATGAAAGCTACGAGTAAGCATTACCCATTTCAACCCTTATAAGTAAAATTAATTTTGTTTTGTTTGCTGAAATTATATGTATTTTTTTTTCCTTAAAATAAGCTTAGAAATATATCTCAAGCTAAATTATATAGTCGATTATGTCACTTTTCTAGTAAAAAAAAAATAAAATTAGATGACCTTTTTACTTACAAGTTTTAGTTCTAATAGGTACAAAATAAATATTCGCCACTGTAGATTTATGAGTCTGTAAAATAAAATATTTCCAATTTACAATAATTTCATAATTACAACAAAAATTTTATATGATGTTTATTTCTATTGAAAGCTATTATTAATTTTCTATTTACGCAAAAGTTTTAAAGGTATACTGAACGGTGTATAAAATATTTTTTTATCTACCATAAAACAGAAATGTTTAAGGAAAATTATTATTTATTATCGTAATTAAATAAACGGTATACACTCTGGAGGGTTGTCGCAAGGATGACACGCATTAATGGCTGCATTCAATTTCTATTATCGAACATCAGAGACACGGTTGGGCTCAATCCTCTAGTTAAAGACATTCTGCATCTAGACGACCCGATACACTTCATTTTTCTTTATGACACGTCGTTTAATGTTATTTTCAATTTACTTAAAGATATGACTTAATTTTAGTTAAATTAATTAAAATGGGTGTAAGTTCTTTTAGTATATAAATTATGGTAAAAAATACATAATATACGGAATATTAAATATAACTGAATATTATCTAATCTACTTATATCTAATTTCTAAAATGTTAACATAACTTGGGCCTAGCGGTCATACTTTATTGTGGTTTCTGTGGTCTGATGACAAGGTTTATTATTTATTATTCTTGCCTGTAAGTTATTTATTTCTATTTATATTATATATTTTGTTGCTGCTCATTTGGAAACGTACTGAAAGAGTATAAGTCAACTTTAAAGAAAGTCCTTTTTTATTAATCACATTCTGTGAATGCTTTTGACTTTTGATGACAGATATAATCGTATAAATTAAATATCTTTATTTTCATTTCATTCTTGTAATATTTTTTTTCCTAGCTCGGACCACTCATTTACATATACATATGTATTTAACAATGAAATATATTATTTTCTATGATTTACATATTCCTTCAAGTCTTAGTCAAATACAGTTTTGTTATACTTTATTAGGTTGATATTTATTTGTAACCTTGTCGAAGCTAACAAAAAAATCGTTTTTACAGAGAAACTAAATTTCGTTTTAATCACTTAAACATTTTTTAGAAAATACAATGTTTTCGTTAACGCGACTATAGAAATTATATGAATTCATTGGAAATTAAAATATACAATTATATATAATGTGTATGTGAATACAATTCAACCACAAGTTTGAATTGTATTTACATACACATACACATGTATAGTCTCAGACCCTTAACATGGATTCTGTTTAATGACACATAATATCATTCAAGTACGCTGTTAGTTTCCCTTCCTAATGTTACAACTTTACTCATATTGCTTAATGAATTTCTAATTTAAATATATAATGTTTTCTGAAGTCTCAAGATAGTCTCATTACTTATAATTAATCAAAATTATTTTGAAAATCCTTTCCGCCGTTTTTGTTGTAATGTGATCTTTGCAAATTTTCATGAGATGAGAAATAGTACTTATATAAAGGAATACTTATGTCCTTGTTTGTTTAATAAAAAAATTTGATATATGAACCTACCATCAATATTATTGAGATTATATTCTATATTCAAAAGTATGCAAATTATTCTCGAATAATTTTAACCATTCAGGAATAACTTTCAGTATCAGTTTTGATTCTGTAAAGCATTCGGGAATTAAAGTATGTTTCTTTAACGAACGATTCTAATATTTCACATTTTTAAAATAATATTTATAATTTATTTGTTCCACCATATCCATGCTAGAAGCGCTATACTTAATACTCACCTCCAAATACTTATGCATATGGTCCAATGCTGCTGACTTTATAATTCGCAATTGATTCAAAGGCAAATAACGCACTATGCATCTTCAATAAATTCTTTTAATATATATCTATCCATGAAAACCGATTTTACCAAAATAAATCTAATCACGATATTGAAGAATCTGTGTGAATAAGTATATTCTTGATATTAAGATATTTACTATACTCAACATACCAGCTGCAGCTCGATAAAGATATTCGAAAAATGTTTATGCTATCTCCAATTAATTTAGTTTTCTTCGTCGATGGAAATTCTAGGGTCCCAGAACAAATAATCATTTGCCTTTACAGAGACGCCAATACCTTGAAAATAGAAATAAGATTCCCAGCATTGGGACTTTGAGACTTCCAATGGAATCAATATTTTAGGAGGGATCTTTAATAGATATTGGTGCTAGCCAATCAAACATATATACAAATCTTATATTAAAATAAGGGAAATTTATATATATTCAATACAAGGACATATGTAAGTATTCAATATAAATAGTAACAAAAAATGAAACTATGCTGTCAGGTGCAGTATTAAGTAAATAATCTTATTACCAATTGTTTTAAATAAAACTTGCTTGAGCCAATCTAATATACGAGAATGAATTTATGTAATAGCTCCTACGAGTAGTAATGTTAATGTAAACTCTAGTTGTGAGTTTGTTAAGCGGACAGAAGTACAAACCAAACATTATTTAATACACGTTACGTATAAACAAGCACACCAAGTACGTGGAACGTTCATCAAGCTGTTATTTCGAGTCCGGGGAGAAATGTAGGTGGTAAATTATAAGACAAACATCATGTGCTGTGAATAGCTGATACACAATGTTATAAACGATTAAGGCAGTATTTTTAAGATAAAAACTTGTAAACAGTGTAGAAATCATTTATTCCATATTACTTAATCAAATACCCAATAATTTATAGGTAACTTACCAAACACAACGAGACTAAGTTTATTAAACGCCATGGGATTTAAAAAACAGGCAAATACTGAAGTCACCGCTTTATGGAGACCGCTTTGCAAACTCGCTTTTGAGTTTCGGTTTAAGCCTGCAATCGCTGTATTTTTGTGACTCTGTACTTTTTTGCTATTCAGTGGTTGAGAGACGTTTTAGTTTTAGAAGTATTACGTTCGGTTCTTAAGCTTTCAGTAAGAATTGAAAAACTTACTTATAATTTGGATACTTTTATATTAAAATTGTATATCGAATATGATAAGCGACAAGCAAACACTTATAAAATAGTATATGCGATTTTTGAAATTTTTTATGTAACACTAAGTATTGCTTATTGAGTATTACACATTTAATGATTTATTTTTCACTTAAAATAAGACTACTCTGAGAGTTGAGGTCGTTGTTGCTTAATTATACAAAATACATAGTAAGTAATATGTACATTGGTTTAATTCAGAAACCAGTAAAGCAATTTATTTGTGAAAGATAACCGTTGTGAAACTATTAGTTTAAATGATTTCCTCTAGATAATCTTTCCTATACCTAATTTAACGTATATTAATCATCTCTCAAACCCAATAAACAAGTAATATCAAACGAATGTATTGAACTGATTCGCTTTCTTTTCGAGTAGTTCAATTAAACGCAACCTTATAGTTTCATCATTTTTCCAAACTCATATTAAACATATGTATAGATGCACACAATAGAAAACAAGTTTAATTATTATAGCTTACACTCACATATTATATATGTATCATCATCAGCTTATCAGAGCAATAACACAA
Source organism: Danaus chrysippus (assembly GCA_916720795.1). NCBI lineage: Eukaryota > Metazoa > Arthropoda > Insecta > Lepidoptera > Nymphalidae > Danaus > Danaus chrysippus. The sequence goes on from CAKASE010000073.1 coordinate 380,598, forward strand.
AAAGCCTTGTCTCGTTTAATATTCATGTGAATTTATTTTATAGATACTGACGAAAATGATAAAGATCTGATATTAATGTCATAATAAACAAAGTACACAAAAAGATTTATTAAAAATATAGAAGTGTCGTGTCTAGTTCTGAAATTGATTACAAATACACTTTTAAGAACTGGTTTCAAGTCTTAAGTTAAACAAAAAATGTTATTTTGAATATAGCTTGTGTCAGAAATATATCGAATAAACAGGAATTTTTTGTAATATAAAATCATAAAAACTTTTCATAATCCGCTGAAGATGGATATATTGTTATCATTTATTGTGACGAAGAACACGTGTCGCGTATAACATTAAAGGCGTTATTTCATTTTAATATACATACACATCTAACAAAGGAAGTGTCACTGACTTGTCTACTCAATTTTATTCTTATTTCGTTTTTGTGATAGAAGAAAAATATACTTTCTCTAAAGCAATACAACGGAATGGAAACATTTCATTAGTTTTTAATTAAAGAATAAAATTTTGACCAATTTCAATGAATTAAAAAATACTTTTAAAAAATGACTCGATTGAAGAGATTACATCAAGTTCTCAATGGGATGTTTTTAATTACTATGATATAATTGGAAATTGTTTGAAAAAGTGTTAGCCATTTACCATTTAAATAGGCATTATATTCAGATTTGATTTCAGGACAAATTTAAATTTTGTTCATTTAAGACTAAATAAATTCATGGTAAATAATACATATAATTCTTGTATAATCCTTATAAATAGTGCATGCGCCTAATAACACACAAATCCACACACGCCTATATAAATGAATAGGTAAAGTTTGTACACATACTTGTATTTGGTTCAGTTAATAATTTTAGCCAATAATGAAGGGGATTTCAATAATTACCGCTGATTTAGCGCTATGTAACTAACTAAATTAAGTTACTACGTGACCACAAATTATTCGAACAACTACAGACCTATTTTTTTAAATAATTATTCACATTTCTATGCAAATCCCTACTAATCCCTACTTAATATTATAAATGCGAAAGTAACTCTGTCTGTCTGTCTGTCTGTCTGCTACGCTTTCACGCCTAAACCACTGAACTGATTTTAATGAAATTCGGTACAGAGATAGAGTTGACCTTGAGAAAGAACATAGGATAGTTTTTATCCCAGACTTTTGAAAGGTTCTCTTGGAAACGCGATATAACCGAACTCCACGCGGCGAAGCTGCGGGCGGAAAGCTAGTTCTAAATAAATTATATAATTAATTGTCTTATGGTTATTTAAAATAGTTATAATACATTTACCTTAACTATTTATATAAAATAATCAACAGAGTAGTAACGAAAAAGGGAAGTATTGCTACGGTTCAGTGTTACAAACAATTTTATTTTTTCTTTATTGGTATAAACAGTGTGAGAATATCCGTCAGTGATAAATAAATCTACGGCTTGTGTGATGTTAAACGTATGCCATGGACATTGCATACCACGGAATTACTTGTTCAAAGGCTAACCTTGATGAAGCTTTAGATTTTATAAAACTAAGTTTACAAGTTATAGTGTTACAAATAAATATATCATAATAGTTTATGTTGACTACCTTAGAAACAGAACCGGTGAAATACATATTATAAAAACGAAGATAAGAATCTGATGGATGTAGTGACTATAAATCTAAAGATATGATCTAAATCTTCTGAGGCTTTTCGTAGACCTCATTTATTTCTATCGCAAACTAAATTATATAGATAATTTGATAAAAACAATTTGAAAAAAAGCAGAGGAAAAGTTTTCCTCCTTCCCTTACGAGAATCTCAAAAACTACTGAACAAATTCAATGACATGTGACAGTAATGATATACAACAAATATAATTGTCTAATAATCAAATATCTTATTTTTTACACTTCAGTAAAATGGAATATAAATTAGATTTTTATATTTAAAATATATTAGAACAACCTTAGATAAACTAATAGTGATACGTTGAAATAATGTCCGAAAAATGTAAAAAAGAAATTGTAAAACATTTAATAACATACAACAACTCTTAATACTTCCCCGTTCATTAGATTTTATCAAGTTAACCATAACAAATTCTTTTCATAAAGTTGACTGGCAGTTTAAACTGCAATGACTCAGGAAATTATTATAACACTTGAAAAAATTGTCATCGAAGTCATCAATACAAATATATTCAAGTGTTTATAAATTAAATAAGCTCTTTCTGAAAGTACAAAAGCTGGTAATAAAGCTAAGCTTAATTTCAATGAAAATTTTTTCTTATGTATGTTAAACAAATACAACAAGATATGTAATAAGGAAATCTAGCTGGGTCTCTTAAATTTTTTTCCTTACACTGCAAAATAATTAGACTACTTACCTGTTTCCAATGAACTAATAATGCTGGAAGGGTAAAAAAAGATATGTATTTTTTTGTTTATAGCATTCTAACAATATTTTTACCCAATTTTTTTTTCAGCTTCCAAAATATTCTGCCATAAGGGGGGAAACGTTCTCATACCAAGAAATCTATCAAATACCAGTTTTAAGAAATAAAAACGACATGCCTTAGATTCCCATTAGTAAGTTACTGTTACTGTGGTGTGACACTTCGTGGTTACCTTATAAAATGCTTGTTTCAAAAAATTTTTCATTAATTTTCATTTAAATTTCTAAGAAGTGCTAAAGATTTTGGTTGAAATATGGTTTTATAAACCCATACCACACTTTATGTATATTTCTTCAAATGGTGAAGATACAGCATAGGATGAGAAATTTGGTTACTTTTTTGAATTTATCTATAAAAACTGTTGATCTCTTTACTGAAACTATATTTTTGTACTGTAATAAAGCAATATGTTATAAAAGCTTTAACTACCATCAAATGATTTTTACGAAATTCTAATTTATGGAAACGACTGTCCCTGAATTTTAACAGTAAAATTTTTATTACAAACGTTTTCATGCATTTCATTACACTAATACACTACTGTTTTCATAGCCATTCAATATTGCATGCAACCTTAGCACACTTTCTGTTAAGAATTTTTATAATTTATTAAAATTTAATAATTAATATTATAAATAAAAAAATGATATATTTATGGTAAACTTTGAAATACGAAATTACAGCTGTAGGTGATATTCTCAACTAGCAAATTACACCATACAATTAAAAAATTGTATCTTATTATTTTAGGATACATATCAATTTAAAATAGTAGTGGCAACATTATGAAATCTTCAATGAATTTCATTCAGATAAGTACATACGTACATATATAATCATTAGTATAGTAAACACTACAAATTTAGTCATACAATACAGAGAATAATTAAAAACAATTGCATAGAAGCAGGAGGATATTAAGATAAATATTTTCTGACAGTATTGTCACCTTTCACTTAATTACAAATCTTTTTTTAAAATATAAATTCAATGAATAGTAGTGAAAATGTCGGAATACGAGTAGAATACAAAAAGATCCATCGACTGATCTGGGATTTTATCAACCGACTTTCTTTTTAAATTCAGTTAGAATGCTTAAACCAATAAATCTCTGGAAAATTAAAAAAGTGACAAAGACTAAAGGCAATAATACCCCAGATTAACTGGATCCTAGAAATTCATTACGATATGAGCTATTAAAACAAAATTGATGATCACAATTCCATTCGGTACGTCTGCAAAGCTCGTAGCATCCTGTGGTTTTGAGTATTTTGCTCACCTTCCCCGAAAAGTGACAATTAATTTATTTAAATACGCTGTTTGATGTAGTACGCGAAATATGTGCAACGATACTGAATCCCCGAAACTAACCTTGAATAAAGTGCAATACTATACCAATTAAATGCAATTTTAATTTAAAATTAAATATAACATCAAAATCTCGTTGCAATAAATGATAGCAATGACTGAGAAACAATTGTTATGCATATAGATTAAATAAATAACATGTATTATAGAAAATTTGTCCACAAAATTAGTATTCAAGATTATTGAAAAATATTTTCGATACGCAATTAAAATTGTGACAAGCACAAAATTTTGGGTGCAATGCATAATTTTCTAAGTACCTCTTCCTCTTACGAGGCATAAATTAAACACAATGATCATATACTGTTGTTCCCGCAATTGTTTTCATCACTTCTAAAATATAAATTTCTACTGACATCCTAACTAAAAATTCTATGAATAAATGCACTATGCAATATTTAGTGTGAAAACACTGTATTACACGCATAAAGTGTATAAAAATTTGTTCAAAACGTACATGTTTATAAACAATTGTGACAAACAATATGTACTGATTAGAAAATTGAAATTACATGTAATAAACAAGTTATTATAGTTGAAGTAAAGAACAAAATTATGTCTTTTCGAGGAAGGGTGCAAAATTAACAAATTATTCAATTATGCCGCACGTCTTCGTCCGACTCCCATAACATACAAAATTTAACATCTGAGTGGTTTACTTTGGATCCAATTATTTAAGTAAACAAACGTCAACTCCTTCTACTTGAGTCTTATTTATACAGTCTCCAGATCATTACTTTACATTAATATTGAATACTTACTCAGGTATCATTACTTCATATTATTTTGGGACTTTCATATTTCGGTATACTTTCGGTATACACCTATATACAGCCCTATCGTATAATTTCCATTTCATTACTAAAATGTTAATGATGACAGAACAAAAACAAGATAAGTGACAAAGGAGAAAATAATAAAGGTCAGTTACAGTTTTAATAGCGTCATGAATAACAGAAAGGCATTATTATATTTTAGTATCCGCTAATACACATTTTGAAATCCATAAAATACATACAATTTTGGTATTGTTTGGATTTTCTTTTACAAACATATTGTACAAAAAACTTGACAAACACATATGGATCTCCGATGGTGACAAAAACTGGTTTGAATTTTCATCTTAAGAAAAGAGTTTATTAAAAAAATGTACCAGTTAGTTACAATACATTCGTAGCGTGGGAATTTAACTGTGATTACGTTTCAAACCATTCATGACCAGTTTTTAAATGGCTTAAATGTATTTTTGAACGCAACCTCTGCTTTGTTTTAAACACCCTATTTTCAAATAAAATGTGATTGAGACTTGCTCAATATAGCGTATACATATACAGGGTGACTGGTGAATTACTATCAATATTTAAGGAGCATACTCGGTACATGATTCTCATTCGAATTATGTAAAAAAAATAGGTACTTAATTTTTGACCAAATTTCCGTATAAATAAATAAACCGTGGACACGTTCCAAGTGTGGACGCGTGCGGCGGCGTGCTGATACAACACCACGCCGCCGCACGCGTGTGTGTGTGTGTGTGTGTGTGTATACCTAATCTGTAGGGTGTTCATACGATGCGTAATTAATTACATAACTTTTGGTTAACTTTACTTAGAAGTTTATTAATATTTATGTTATATTAATTTTTATTTTGTCATATATGATCGTCAAATATCACGTCGTCAAGTATCGATAGTAATTCACCAGTCACCCTGTATATATAAATATTGCGTTGTTATGTTATATAAACTACATTCGTTGTAACTTTTGCCCCTTTCTTTAATAAATAGAACCACGAGATATTTCACTTCAGTTTTTTGCCAGTTTCATCTTAATTACCTAGCAAACCAATATTTATAATTATACCCGCTTTAATACGTACTGTGTTTTGGGTGAAAAATTTAAACTTTTGATGGAATTCCATGAAATTTTAATAAAAAATCATTAAAAATGAGTAAGTATCATTCTAATCATTTTATTATGTGATATTATTATGAGTGTATCTTACTCTAGAACATTGAATTTATAACAAAAAATACTTTCAATAAATCGGTAAGATTAAGACTCCAAAATATCCTTTTTTATATATATAGGTACATTAACTTTGAAAATGTAAAAATGAAGTTACTTTTACTTAAAATTTAAATAACGTGGTATAAAAGGTCGCCAACGTGCTAGTGATACCTCTGGTAGTAATTACCTGCTCTCGTCCGGAGTCTACAGTAGCCTTAACTACAGGCCGACCGTACGCACGTCACTTTCCACAGACGTGATATTACCGTTTTCCTTATTATAAAAAACCGGTAAAAACAGTACCTTTATCCGAATTTCAGAAATAAATTGAATATAATAGAGTAATAGATGTCTGTAATGCTATAAATACCACAAATGTCGAGATTATCATTTATCAGAAAATGAGTGAATCATTTATTTATGAATTAGTTGATATTTTCAGGTTCGTAGTATTAATTTTAGATGATTTTAAAATGAAACAATTTAACTTAAAATTACTTCAGGAAACACATTTTTATTAAAAATATTGAAGAAGTTTTCTTATATAAGGTAAATATGTATTACAAAATACCTCATATTTCGTTGGTATCCAACTTTTTGTTTGCAATGACTACTTTTCGTAATTGGAAATAATAGGGATCACAGGCTTAACTCAAAGTGGACCAAGTGTTGACTGTGAATATTGAAGCAAAAGTAAAGGTCTCGTTTTTATTATAAGCTTTATTCGTATGCCCTTTGTTTATCCACAAACAAAGCTTGTTGTATAGAGGACAGCAAAAGGTTGCAATGTTTATAAAGTAGGCCTGTGTGTCATACTGCTAACAAATAATGAAAACGCTTGTACTATGAAGAACAAGTCTTAAATATATTTTTCATATAATTTATCTGATTAGGTTTAATTGGTGACTTCCAGGTTTTGACGACTATATAATACTGATTGTACTAAATGTGTATTTGACTTAGAGGATATCCTATAAATAAGTAAGCATCGCTTGTAAATGACAAATGTTTGATTTCCTTGTACCGTTTTCTATCACTCGTGTTTCATTGGGCACATCTATTACAATGTCTTGTATAACAGACGAGCCCCTAATGATCTCGGATACAGTTCAGGATTAGTTGCCGATTTGGGAACTGTTTATATTGTATGTATATACTCGAACATATTACGATTGATGATGTTTATATACATATATTACAAGAACAGAAGTATTTAAAAATATAATTATTTAAAACATAGGTCAATAGAAATTTGTTACTAATAAAAAGATTGCAACATGAATCTAAGAATAAATGTAATTGTAGGCTTTATTAATTATATCTAAAATTACCACGTAGTAAACAGAAAGAATCAGCACCACAAAGTACATTTGCAAAGCTTAATTTTCGGAAATACATAGGTATTCGAACAATTAATTTACTAAATTAAGAAGATAATAATATCTGATTACAGATATCTTTATTTGTAATGTTTTTTTTTTTTATGGGAAAAGGGGGCAACCGAGCAGACGGCCTACTTGATGGTAGGTAGTTACCGTCGCCCATAGACATCCGCGACGTAGATTTGCGGATGTGTTGCCGCCCTTCATTGGGGAAAAGGGGGAGAAAAAGGTGGGAAAGGGAGGAAAAGGAAAGGGTGGGAAAAGGGAAAGGGCAACCGGCTCTCTCACTCACCGGACGAAACGCAGTCTTGTAAATACTACTTTACGCCGATTTTCTGCGAGAGGGTGGTACTTCCCCGGTCGAGCCAGCCCATGTTCGAGCTGTAGTAACTGACCACAGCTAGGCTCTACCACTCATCAGTCTAGGCCAAGATTTGTAAAGTATACCACTTTTAATAAAACTAATATTTTCACGGTAATCGTGGTTGCTATTAAAGAACCGAAACGTTGGAAGTATGTACTTTAAAATAATAAAAAGTGCGTAGTACACCAAAAATATTAGTTTTATTTATCTGAATAGTCACGAAAGTCTTACATATCATTAAAATTCACTCCATTTGAGGTAGAATCCACTCTACAATCTGTGCTCATTTTAATGTAATACTTATTTTATGTGACAGATATTTTAATTAGAGGATCTTTTTAAAGACGTCACTTTCGAATATAATAATGTTAAGTCACATACTACCAATTAAAACAATGCACTTTAAAACAAATCTATATCAATTTATAACAAAATATCATTTACAATATATTAAAAGTTCCCCCATTAAAGGTGGTTTCTACTCAGCTTGATGATTATCGACGACATAAATAACATTATGTTTGAATTAGTAAATAATCGTAACGTGTGTTATTTAAACTAAGCAATATTCATTATGACAATATGTAAAAAAGTAAGTAGAACTAGGAAACGTAATAAACGACGTGCATTATGTCAATATGTACATGTTATTCAATAACAAAAATATTTTACAAAATTATAGAGTGAACATGTTTTCATTTTCATATACAAAAAGGTAAAAATATTTTTGACATTTATTATGTTGAAAGATGGCAAAACTAAAATAAGAGTTAAGTTAACTATCGAAAAGGACATTTAAAAGTAGAATATAGACGAAGCTACAGTTTAGATACTCGTAATTACGTAGGCGTTCAAACGGAGGTTCCAGGAAAACTACGAAACTTACTTATATGTATATATTATAATAAAAATTATATATTAAATAACATACAACTTATAACCTATACCTAAGACTACATGATTGCCCCGATGTTTGGATGACAATGCATTCTATTGCTCGTGTGGTATGTGAAATCTTCTGGTTCACACGGCATGGTGTTCGTTCCGCTCAGTCATTATATTTTACCCATACAAAGATTTTGCCCCGGCGATATTCACTTATTACTTAATATATAGAACACAAAATGTATGTATCAAGATAGAACACAAAACTTTTTCAAACCACAAAGTGTTTCCAAAGTTGTAGGAATTTATCACTGACATCTAACTTTATACCGATAAGAATTAACTTTGTCATATGATATAAGCAATGTTTTCAATGTTTCAAACCTCATCAAGACGCTTCTCACTAGTAATATTATGTTAACTGTTAAAAAATATACTATTCTAATGAATGAATACAATGATTTAAGTTTTGTTATTATATTTTATTAAAATATTATAGAAATCATCGTCCTCAGAGAATAATAATAATATACCAAAATAATCAAGGTGATTGAAGGTAATCTCTCTTGTTAATGAAAGAGGAAATCTTCTAAAGTGACAATTTTGTTCTTAATTACCTGTTTTGTGTTTTTCGTGTTTATGGATTATTCGTTATACAGGGATAAAGTTTTTCTTTCAACAAGATTAAATAATTTTCTTAGATTTATGAATTGGGAGAGAAGTTGTAAATTCTAGAAACACAGACATTTCCTGTTCAATTCGTTGCTATGCAAACTATGTAATTTTATTTTTGATAGTAAACTCAAAATTAAAAGAAATACTTGTTTTATATAATAGTTTTAATATTCAATGAATATGATAACTAGTATTTGGACGATAATAAACTTGTAATATAATTTAAATCCCTTAAATTAGTCAACGTTACATAAGAGAACTTAAATTCCCTTGTCGCATTCGAAGCTTCCTAACAATACTGAAAAAAGTTGGCGTAAGCACAATATATGCAAGCTCTTTTAGGCTTCCATAACTACGTCGTATTTCTTGAGATGTATATTATATTGAATTGAAATTATGGGCCTAATGTGAAAAAAATACATACATAGTATAATAGTCATGTTAGTTCTTAGTAATTAAATTGACTAAAAATCTACATATGTCTCTTTTATGAAAAAAAAAAATATATCATAATATTATACTCAATTGAATCCTTTGATATTATAATTTATGAATCATGCCGCAACTAATGTAATAATATTTTCTTATTATTTTCAACTACAGTATGTTTTAGTTCTAATCTATATATATAAAAATGAATTGCTGTTCTTAAGTCTCACTAAAACTCGAGAACGGCTGAACGGATTTATCTTATCTTAGTCTTGAAATGTTTGTGGAGGTTCAGGGAAGGTTTAAAAGCTGAAAAAAATTTATTCATTTCCGGGAAAACCCTAAAAACAGCCCTTTTCCATTTCCCAAACAAACGTTTTTTTTTGACATTAGATTCGATAACTAACTAATATGTCAATCATTCTAACAGATATTTAGGCCTTCTAGTTTATTTATAAAACTTGTAAACATTCTAAGATTTTAACATGTTAACGGATGAAAATTACTGTATACAACATATTTTCGAAACTTACTACGAGCATATTTAATTTCCATTAATTACAAATTTGATAAGCATTCAAAACTAAGGAATATCACTATATTTTGTGATATCGAAACTATTCCAAAGAATATTTTCAAATAGTACATCTATAAATTGAACATTCCTACTTATAATATTGTCTGTTTAGATTAAAGTTGAAATATGATAATGAAATAATGCTTGTTAAAATAATTGTTTTATATTGAATTCAAGTGTTAAATGGCATTATATGTATATGAGTTGCAATGAAAAATTTGCTTAAAATTAATCTTCCTTTATATTTTGACAACAGTTTATAGCATAATGATATATAGTACATAAATTAAATTTATTTGAGGAAGGTATAAACAACTTTATCAATTTAGCCGTTTCCGTAAACTGCCTGCGACAGGCTCCCATTAAGGACCAAGTTAAACCACCGAGTAGTTTGTTCAAGGTTTAAATAGTAACTCAAGTAACAACCTATTCCTTGTTCACGTTAACAATAAACTAGCATAAATATTATATATAAATATTTAACATTCGGGATACTTATGATTGTGCCTAAAAGGTCTAAAGTAAAAGTGCCTAAAAGGATTATACCTTGTGGTCTTTACCTTTCAGTCATTTTGTAAATAAATCTCAATTTATCAGCCAGTGCCAGTAAATCGAAAAATATTTACCTCAGAATATACAGATAGTATGATTTTTGTACTATAATTCTTCGAAATCAAAAATATGTTACTGTAAACTTATCCATTGATAATTATTTTTACACAAATAGGATTAAAAGGACACGGTAATTTTTAATAAATATATTTCTACGAATATGATATTAATTAACAACAAATTATTCTATTTTATGACTTTTCTAACTTTTAAAACTTTATTATACTTGAAAAAAAAAATTTTCTTGTGTTATTTTCTTATAGCAGTTGTGGTCGCAAAGCTCTCAAAATTTATTATCATTATTTAATTTTTCTTGTTGATAATAATTACATATATTGCACACTAATGAAACATAATTTACAAGCATATTTAACAATTAACCTTTGAGATGTTACTGTGAGCGTACTATCTGACTATTATTAATTAACATAGAAACTTCTGTATCAAGTAACTATTTACTTTACAAATATTAACATTCTAATTTGAAGAACGTTCCTAACCAACGTGTCGTCTGTTGATTACTTCGTGTTATATCTCCATTCGTTCCTAAAATTTTTATATTATTGTTTCAAACAATTAATATAGGACTAATAAATTTTTTTCATCATCATCAACTTATCGCAAGCCACTACTGAGCAAAGGCCTCTTATGACATGGAGTAGGCTAGAGCATTAAATACCACGCTTGCCCAAGGTGGAGTGGTAATTTGAAACTTATAATTTAAGGTTTCCTCATCATGCTTTGAACCGTTTGTTGTCTTTCCCCGATCCCCGACAAATACAAAATATAATGTAAACAAGTTTCAAAATTATTAGAGAAGGAGAGATATAAGAAAACAGAGAGAGAAAGGAAATCGAGATGAAATACATAGTATCACTTATCCTGTCTCTGGACACACAAGCTTGTGAGTACTTTAATCAAATTTGACTTACTCCTATTTGAAAAGAAGCTTTTGCTTACAAAAGGGAAATGTTTGAATTACAAATATTTTAATCTTATATACTTTTTTATTTCTTTTTCGATGAACGTTGCCATGTTTTTGGTGTAAATAATAATACTCTACAAAGTCGTTTTAGTCCCAAATCTCGGGATAGATGATGATTTGTCATTGTCAATAGTTCAGATTTGGTTAACTAAGTAACTTTAACCATTCGGTATTTCAGATTTAGGTTATTATTACATTTGAAACTATTACATTCAATTCCTTGTCCTTAATCGCTTCCAGCACTTGAACTTTGAAATAATAGCTTAAATGTCTTGATAGACAATGAAATATTGGCGGTTGACAAAATTGTATTAGCATTATGCAATCTTTGGTATTTAATTACTATTATCATATATTTAATTCAGATAAATTAACTAATAGCAAAAGTAATAACACATTTTTATGTTTAAATTTCATGTTTATGTATTCATTTTATTTCTATTTAGTAACAAATGCAAAATTTTATTTGAAAAAGTAGAATTCCAAAATTATTAGTTAAGTATCTTTTTTTAAATTTAAAATTATTAAAAATAAAAAGATTATATTTTGGTTTATAGATAATTTTGATATTCATTTAATAAAACTTTTTTTAAAGTTTTCAAACACATTTAATTTAATATATTTTTAAGAAGTATTGTGAAGATGTTTAAAGTTGTAGTAATGATGAAAATAAAATTCCTGAATAGATCTCATGGATATTCATGATGACCATCTTAGCTCAAAATATCAGAAAAAGCTTTTAATTATGTATTTAGTGATTCTCATACAAAACGGATCAATATTCTGTATTGGACAAAAATGAGAAAAATGATCATTAAATTAGTCGAACTTTAAAAAAAGTTTTATTAAATTATAATTATCAGATTTAATGAATATGGAAATATTTATTTATTTTATAATTGATCCTATTCCATTTAAGAACTGATTAATAAAAAATATACAAAATCCTTCTGCAAACACACACACACACTAAGATGCATGTTGCTTATTATTAGCGTAACTTTAACTAAAGTATTGGGCTTAGAAAGAAATATTTACCCACAAATTTAAAGCCTACCTAAATATCATATGTCTAATATTAGCATAATAAACAGTATTTTGAATATATTGAATTTAACTTCAGCATCAGAACCATTCATATGTCCTGTCGGTTTGATGACATCGTTATTCTTTATTGTTTACTATAAAAAATATATAATTCGGAAACCAAGGTCTTAAAATAAGTGTCTCATTTAATCTATCATTGACTTTGCTAAGTAATGCGACTTAACATATTGGCTTCAAACATTAATAAAACGTCACTTTTAGTCTATTTGCTTTACATTTTCAACCAAACTACCTTGCTACCGCTGTTCTTTTCTTAATTCTAAAAACATGAAATTCTCTAATTATAAGTTTGACAAATACGTAAATTTTATCAAATATGTTATTATTAAAATGGAAAACAATCCTTCGTCACGGTTCTTAAGTACAAATACTCTAGGGTCATCTAAGAAATTGCGGTCATGGGCTCAGTTCTACGCGGATCCCCTCTCATATATTATCATTTTGGTGTTTTAATTTTTGTATTTATAATATATGATATTCATTCACTTTGTCGTAATGAATTATATTTTACTTCGAAGATTTTAATGTATATATTCAAATTGAACATGGTCATAAATTTTTACATTCTCATCAGTAGAGGCCATATTTCCATCGAATTGTAATATATAAAACCTTTAGCAATTAATCAAAATTTTGTTTAAAAACTTACAACGCTTAGCACTTTAACTTTGCTGAACTTATTTATATTTCTTTAAAGTGTTGAGTTACAAGGAATTCTTTTAATTGTAGTTTTAATATTTAATTTAAAATAACTTTTATTACTTTTGGATTCAAAGATATAAAATCAAGTTTTTAGATCGCTTTTATATAGAAAGTTTACACCAGAAATATGTAAACTGGACAGCTCAGAAACAAAATTTAGAGCCATAAAATTTAAAGACACGGTATTCTACTAAATCTCTGTAAAATGTACGAATTTTCAAAGAACTTTAAAAATATAAGCTTAACTTTTTATAAAAATCCTTATTTTTCTTAACGATTTGATTATTCATATAAGCCTTCTTCGTCTGTTGATTGAAAGCTTCCTCCATGGTGCGCCAATCGTGGTCCTGGGCATCTAGTCGCCATTTCTCGGATTGTTAGTTTAGTTTGCTGCAGGGAATCCTACAAAACGTTTATCTAAACGCGGTGTGTACTGTAGCTCGTCTGAGCTCCATCGATCGTCTTAACGTCGTGTGACAAAATCGGCACAATATTCCGTTATGCATATTCTACGCTCGATGTCGAGCTAGAGATGACCAAGGCCATTTAGTGTTTTACATGTCTCGACATATTGTGAATAAATATTTTTATTTTATGACATACTTTAATATTATAATATATTCATGTAATGTAACAGTCCTGTTTCATAAGATCAGTCGAAATTTATTTAAAAGACTAATTAAAATATTTAGTAAATTATTTCAGTAAATGATAAACATTATTTACTTTAGTAATAACTGTATAGAAAACTGTGTTCGATGATTAAAAAGAACTTTATTTTTTATTTTAGGTAATAGAAAGCTTTAGAAATATTGTTCTTATTATAATTGTTTCTTTCCAATATCAAACAAAAAACATAACCTATCGACTTTTTTTTAATACTTTTAGATCTCGTACATAGCTTTACTTCAACGAAACAATCAGTGTCGATTTCAACAAGAAAAGTTTTCAACTATGTATCGTTTTCTACTTCTACTATTAGTTGCATATTTATATGGAGAAGATTAATAAGTTGTTAGTGTACATACTTTATGTCATTATTTCAGAACTAACATCTCATATGCGGCAAATCTTCTGTAAAGCTTTTGAAATTTGAGAGAAATATTAAAACTATTTTTATCTAAAGACATGTATACTCCATTTGATGCAAAAGACTATAATGTTAAGTGTTATTGCTCAAATATTAAATTTATATATTTAGTAGGTAATGAAACAATAAAGGAACATCAAAAACCTTAATTTTAAAATTATTATAACAAGGAAACGTTCTAAATTCTAATCAATAAAAAATACAACTTGAAATTATTCTTCTTCACTTTCTTCTATTTTAATCTCACTTATTTATGTATTCAGATTCATAAGAACATATTTGCAATAATAAAGAAAAAATTAATACAAAAAATGTATTTTAAGTACATATGAAAGTGAAACAAATTTTTTAAAATTTCGGTCTATTCGTTTTTAAATAAAACAGCTCGTGAAAAAAGATACAAAACTTATTTAACTTCAAATTACCCTGGCTTGACGTCGATCAGAAAGTTTGAAAGAATTTGAGCAAATCATCGGGAAAATAACTTTTGTAACTAATTTTAAAGACTAAATTAAAAGTGTATAGAGTTTATGCTCCTGCTGAAATAATTTATAATAATTAAATTTGATATATTTAGTAAAACAAAATTATGTATATTATGGAAATTAAAGGTAAAATATTACATAAGTAGCAATAAAATACAAATCCTGTTATTTAAACCCTCTAAAATTTACTGAAATAATCACAAATTATTGAAAAGTAATATAAATAATTAGGCTTCGTTTATTCTTAACAACATTTCAGAATACTATATTCCTTCGACATAAACTTCTCAACGCCTGTTTGAAAATTTGCCAACAGAGAGTCATATACATATACATATATAGTAATATTGTTTTTCAGCTACGCTTCATTATTTCTTTTTGAATAAAGAAATATCCACTATATTTTTATAAGTTTACAAAGTATTTCCATTCCTCTAATTAGGTTTTTTATTAAGAATACTTTTGACAAAACCAAATTTAATTTATGTAGAGACTTGATAATAGTCCACAATTTTTTTCTAAAGCTTACAATTTGCCTACGATAACTATTAACATAAAACCTGTTTATATAAAACCTTTCTTTCTGTTGTAAAAACTATCTTTACTTATGCACTATTGTTTGAGTCAAATATTTTGGGACGGTACGCTTGTCTCTCTATCTGGCAGCTTAAAATGATGATTCAATCTAAGTGAATAATGGACTAGTTACATTGCAAGTCGCTTTGCATTTGTAATCGTATTGGCGTAACTTTCCATTGCTATGACAGAAAAGACTGATGCTATCGTATAACAACATACATAATGCTCGCTCTAATTCTAATCTTCTCCAGCGACTACAAAGCAACGAGATGGAGGATGACACGCTTCAGTTGGCAGTAATTTGATGCACACGAGATATTTGGAAACGAGATAGTTCCTGAAAAGTAGTCGAAGCGTCGAGAACGTTTAAAAATAATAGAAAATGCGTATCAGACAAACAAATTAGTTTCATTTAAACGTGTACACGTGAAAATCTTAGATAACATTATTTGAGACATATCCGGATATTCCAATAATTACCTCTATTTTTAGTGTAATGACTAAATTGCTATACTTTTTTAAACTTTTCATGCTAAAAAAAAATATGATAAATAAAGGCATTAATACTTATAAATAGAAATTGAATTGCAAATTTTGCATACTGCATGTACTATGCATAAACTTTTTATCGTCGATTGTTCAAAGTGATGGCATGTGTCACTTATGACTGTGTTTTTAAAACCAGTCGTGTTAGATTATCCTTACTTATGTTTGAAAAACCTGTACTGACTAAAACATTTTCAAATCCAGAACAATCATTTGATGTTTGTAACATTGAAATACATTTTATAAAAAAGCTTCAAAGATTGCTTCAATTTATAATTCCTTATAAGTTACTGTGAGGTATAAAATAACATTAAATCATTCATTTTAATAAATAAAATCCCTTTCTTAAGCAATATAGTTAGTTATATGTTCAGCTGCAATGTCTTATTTTTTTAGTTTCATAAACAAATAAACATAAATATTACAGAAATAGCTTAAGATTCTCATCACACTCTAAGTGAAAAAGTCTAAGAGAAAATTAAGATTGTTAGTTTTAAGTTGAATTTTATAACGCTTTCATTAAAATAGTATTATATAGTATAACAATAACAGGTTTATGAAGTGCTCAACGCCTAATTCCCCGCTCTGGAGCTGAATAACATCTCTGTTATTTATATGCGTATTGTTTTTAAACTTATAGTTATAGAGGGATCTACTTTCTTTGCAAAATTTATAATTATGTGACTTAATATTTACATATGTATTGTTATAATACAGTATAATTATTTATGAATTAGAATAAACGATTTTTAAATTAAAAAAAATTCATCAATCTTAAAATATTACTTTATATATAAATGTATAAAGCTTATACAATTTTACAGAAAATAAATCAGATAAAAAACACCTATACAATATTTTACTAAAAGCTTCCTCTGACAATTTGCTCGCACCGATTTACTTTTTTGTGTTTCGTTCAATTTTATAAACTTTTCCGCTTAAACCATTTATTGCTTTCCAAATAATCATCTTTTCCCTCGACAACAATATTTTCTATACGTATATTATGTTAAAGTATTAACTGAATTACTACTAATAGTAATTTTCAATATTATGTTTAATGTAATTAATAACCACGATAATAATTTCATTAAATATCAAATGTAACGGACTGTTTTCAGAAATAAATATATGAAGTATGTGAAAACAATACAAATTTGAATCTACAAAATAATCAGTTTTTGAAGGAACGGCATTTTACGTATTTAAAAGCAAAAAAATAGTGTGAGATGACTATAATTAATAGACATATGGTAAAGCCGTACGCAATACTTTGCGTAGACAGTTATATAATCTGCAAAGAAGTAGTACTTTGTTTTGTTCTGCAATAAATAGGTCTCACATCGCACGAAGTGTAAGGATTTTTTCGTTTAATTTTTTTACATTATATTACATATAGGACTTACATTACATATTTGACAATAAATTACCTAACGAAATAAAAGACTTAACTTGTGTAAAATTTAAAAAACTTTTGTTTTCCCTTCTAGTCAACAAATGTTATTACTCAATAAATGATTACCTAATGGACGAAACATAATATTGTAATAAATTGATGAATAAAAAATTAATAAAATATACAACTTAATTATGTATCTATCTATCATTGTTAATTTAGATTAATACGAATTTATAATTATTAATTTAAACGTACTTTAAATTTATAATTTAAGCCTTATATTTGTATTGTTATTTAATTTCAAATTTTAATTTAATGGTTAATTTGAATTTATAATTTAAGCCTAACATTTGCATGCCTTAAGCTAGAATGTACTGGAACTTATACTAGATTCTATTATATACACCTATATTATGTACCTACATTCGGAGCAAATAAATATTATTATTATTATTATTGACTATTAAGGATACACTAAGCGCAATGAATTTTGGTCCTATAAAGTTTTATTAACTTGTTTATTTATTACACAGTATATCGGTTTATATTAAGAAGTAGAAGTGCTAATAAATAATGGTTTGAAAATATTGCTTACTAAAGTTTTGACTAAAATAACGTTGTCGAGGGCGCGGGTTCCATCCTGGCAAGTACCAATGTGATTTTTCCGAGTCATATGTACTTACTGAAGACGATGAAGGAAAACATCGTGAGGAAACCTGGGCTAATAATTTCACAATTATAAATTTGATATCACCAACCCGTCTTGTGCAAGAGTGGTGATTAATGCTCAAACCTTCTCCATAAGAGAAAGAGGCCTTTACTCAGCAGTGGGCTCTGATGGGCTAATTAAAATAACCTTGTACTACTCATAAAAAAGTTTTATAGGTATTGCTTTATTTCAGCCCTAGTAAATGTTTTTAAAACTTTTGATGATCATTTAAAATAATGCGACACTTATTACTAACACTACTCCTGAATTGGAATACCTTTTATTTAAATTCCTCCTCCTCTTTCTCCTCCGTCTATATTTTTACTTTAATTTGTGTTATAAAATAAGAAAAAAAAAGTTCCAGTAAAATGATTTCTAAAATATAAAGATTTTTCGGGTCAGATTGTTATAACTGGTGGTGCTCTTCAAATAAAGTAATAAATTATGTCACAATTATTTAAATATTATTTTAAAAAAGCTATTTAATTTTTTTTATTACATGCGTGGTTATAAAGAACAATATAAGTATTACCCATATTTAAAATAAACACATTCAATTTTTCATAACTTCTCAATCTCAACAAAACAATGACAATATATTTAATAATTGGCTTACAGGAAACGAACTATCTGTTAATGTGGTAAATCTACATTTATTCATTTGGCAGCTACATACACAGCAGCTTAACTACATATTTTACTTTTATTTTTTATAATATTAATCAGGTACTCAATATTCAAGAATCATGACCTGTTTGTAAGTATAATAACTATTGCATTGTTGCATAGGGAGGTGTGTAAGAAGACTCACATATAATAAATACATTAACTTACTACTAAGAATGTAAAAACCTGTACTATTAAAAACAAATACAAGATGTAAGTTACAAGTTGTACCAAAACCTAATAAAACTATTATTACACTGAATTATTATTATGTAGCAATTAACATTATAGCAAACTCTTTTATGATATGAAAGCTATTGATTGTTATAAAATTTCATAAAAGAAGTTAAGTTACTGGATAAGAAACCTTAAAGGTATATGTACTTAAAATGTATTAGGAAATGCGAGTTTGATTGCAAATTATATAGCTTTATATTTCATTCCTTAAAAAAATATTCCCTTTTGTAGTTATAATCTTTTTGTATTATATTATTAACATAATTTTTGTACAAAAGCTATGTATTATAAAACTATAATATATTTTTTTACTATCTCAATACACAGGTGTTTTACACCTCGACAGAATGCTTAACTATATAAATAAATAAATATTAAAATAAATCAATTCCAGATTCCCTTATGGTCTCTATGTTTCTTAAAAATAAATGTCGTACTAAAACATTCATTCAATTCAAAGTATTTATTTAAAAAGGGCCCTACAACCGAAATCCTGCTTTCTATTAATCTATTGAATATGACATATAGTTTATATAATGTATTATAAATTAATTACTGTATACTCTGTAACATTTAAAGTAGTTGAACCACATTTTCGGCGTAAACTAGGTTTATTATATAAATTAAAGTATAACAACAAGATTTTATATGGCATATTTTATAAACAAACTTTTTTTTTTTCACAATTCAACTTTTTATTTGTAAAAGTTATACTTTCATAATTGGATACGTTAAGGATTAGAGGTTTTACTGAAACTGGAGCGAGTGTCATTGACATGACGGGAAAAGTAGGGTTCTCTTTTTGCAATAAGCTACATTAATTTGTCTTTTGTTTGCTTACTACTGACAAAACTTATAGAATAAAAGGAACCAAGATTGACAATGATTAAGGCTAATGTTACTCTGAAGGCTGTCTGTCAATTACAAGGAAAATAATATAGGTACATATATTAGTATGATGCAGTGTTGCCATGAATTAAAGTTTATGTTTAAATGTCCATGGGCGGAATTTAAATTGACTGAATTTATTCCTTAAAAGATACACATGACGTAGTAACAATTTTCTGATTAAAATTAATTTATTATGTTTAAGTTTTATGTACCTACTCTACGGTCAAAAAAGGCAATCACTTGTTCAAAATTTAATTTATTCAAATTTATTGGCGAGATGTTTTTAACAGAATATTTATATCAAAAATAGTTCAGGAGAATATGGCAATAACTTAACTTGATATAAACCATTAATATATGGCCTTTTATCATTGAAGGGGAAAATAAAAAAAAAATAACTCGAGAAATATTGTCGTTATTGAAAGTGTTGATACTTCAAATAAAATAAAAGACACTGGAATTTCGAATAAATTATTTTAAAACACACAAAAAAATCAATTATAATCTTTGAGCTTTAAAAATACGCAATAATTTTCTAATTCACATTTAAAAATTGCCTAATAAAGATGTTTAATTTGGTAACTATAAGTACACATTATTGTGTTATACATTTTTGTAAATTCTCTCAGTGATTAAACATACAAAAAATATTATTTTTCTTTTGCTTCTACAGACGAACCGAGATGAAATTTGCCCTATAAAACCAAATATATTACGTCACACCTGTTCAAACTTATTATAGAAAATTTAAAAGTAAAATAAATTATGCTTGTTTAATAACTTCTAACACATGCTTTAACTTGAAAATAACTTCAAAGTTTCTAAGTTACGACACTTCGACTTTGAAGTACAGTGATGTATGTTCATTATGCATTTAAATAACATATGAGTTTGTCATTTTAAATGAGAACTTATAATAATTTCAATATTCAATTGACCCATATAATATACAGGGAAAAATTAAATAAATGAAAGAAGTGTAACGATGTCCAGAAATTATAGAAAACCAAAATTTGCTATGCCAATGATGTTTTGATCTGAAGTGTGCAGGGTCACTGGATCGTATTTACGTCGGCTCCTTCCATCCGGCCATCAAATGTTCTAGATACAAAATGTTAAGTTTGCGAGTTGGTAATACATAAGGCCTGTTGAAAAGTTTGTAATCAGTATTTACTAATAATAATTTATGAGACTATCTAAACGAGTATATATTTATTGTATATAAGTGATAAAACTGTTTTGCGTGCATTTATAGATTTGAGGTTAATTGTCGGTATGTATGATTTATTTAGATCTTTGATTAAAAATTGATATAAACGTCACTTCCGGCACTTTTGAGCCACAGATAATGTTTTATCTTATCAGAAAACTTTTTGAAGCGGGTAAATTTGTTCTTAATGGCGTGTTTTGTTTTTAATTTTATAATTCATCAGTAAAAATTAGCTGGAGTTTTAAAATTTAAATGAATGAAATGAAACAATTACTCATTATTTATGAGATTTGGAAAAAAAGTGCAAACTCTGGAAACACAACGTTTTTTGTTTATATTAATATTAATATTTAAAGAAACATAATTAACATTAAAAGCGCTTATAAACTTTCAGGCACATTTTTTTTACTTAATTATAACCAAAACAAACATTAGAGTAGATTTAACTAAAGTTTAAGTAAGAAAATATAGGAAGCTAAATTCATCACGACGAGCAGATTACGAACCTGCAACTTTCGGGATATCAATTGATATCCCGACTTTTAAACTTGAACACTTTTATATTTTACTTTCCATATGTGTTTCACGAAAGACTATGTTTTATGCACGATAATAACATACATTAACAATTATAAATTCTATTTCCATCTAATGATAGTGATATAGATTATTGTATTTACGATTTATCAACCAATCCTCATAAAGGGTAATAATCAAATATAGGGATTTACGTTGAAAATTTCATAATTCAATACTCTAATTAATAAACAAATATCCGTAGTGGTTAATTATAATCTTTATACAAATATCACAATATTCACTATATACATATCCCGGGCCCTGAATGAGATGTGATAATAACAATTGGAGTTAAGTTCATTTCATATTCATTTTAAACATAGTATTTCCTTATACCTTTGTTATGTAAAGGACAAAGATTATTTATTTAGCATTTCTTTTATTAATTTTACTAACATTTGATAAAACAAATAGCGTTTTCCGTTTTTATAGCTGCAATAAATGTTGTCTTTGCTTGTTTCAGATGTTAACTGAAGAGCGATATTGATACGTTGTTATTACTTAAATTACTTTTTTAATAACATATAAGATCTTAAATATGTTTCTTATATAGAAAGGCTTTTTGGTACCTATGAAGTAAAAGTTATTTTATGGAAGTATGTTGTATTTTGAAATCAACAAATAAATTTTCCTATATCGTACGCAGTTCGTCGTTACCTAACCAGTTCATAAACTTTCTGAGTAGTTCAATTATACTCAAGTATTAAGATGCCACCGCTTTTCCCCGACATATTAAAGTTCTACTCTAAATATGAGATGACATCTTGATATTTCATTTTGGTGTGTTTGTGAAAATGCTTTTTACTCTTCTCGTACATAAAAAGAAATGTGTGTTACCTTCAGCTGAATTTTAAGTTTTCTCTCCTATTATTAACTGTCATAAAATTATGTTGAACTAACCTTCACTAAATTCTTCCTGTTAAACTGATTAAACTAACTAAATATATTCTAACATTTTCTTATTAATAAAAAAGTAATAAAGAAAGACTTTTTGTTTAGAAATAATATATGGAGAAAATTTTATTCGTTCATTCTAAAACACTGAGTTATAATATGTATTATTTCTAGGTAGGTAAAAATATTGTATTAAATCGACCATAACTAATTGTTAATTACAAGTTCAATTGTTGAACAGAAATGTTATTGACAAAATATACAGGAGAAATTTTCACAGGGTAACGTATTATATATGTGCTTAAGCTACAGTAATATGTAAAATGTTTATTTTTATAATTTAATCTATTTCTTGTTCTTTTAAATAATTGCTTAGTAATGCTATACATTGTAAGCTAATGTCATAACTTAAGAATTTTATTTTAATCACAATAACTTTCGGTTTTTTTTAATACAGTTCTATCTCAATATTTTTGTATATTTCAATTACGGGGTCATTGCCCTTTATCACATTTCGTGTATTGATTGTTAACAATTGATGTTACTAATAGCCAGAACACATACTGAAATAGAGATAAAGTACATAGTACTTACAAACACCGCCTCCCCCATGAAACACAAGATACACTATATTCACAGCTCACTAGAACTCACTCACTTTATAAAGTTTTCACAGATCAATCCTTCACAATTGACTGACTGTTCCAGTAAATTCAATTTTTCAAGTGACAATAGTATTTAAACTACCTTTTTATAACTTTAAGTTATATTTTCAACAGTTGCAAACTTCACAAATGAAGTTTTTGAGTTTTATATTCGAGTCTATCATAACAATGTGTTAAAATTAAATAAAATAAGTATAGTATAATCCGAAAAATATTAGTTTCATTTAAATGAATACTCGCGAAAGTCTTAGATCTCATTACAATATGTTACAAAAATAAACAATGATTTTATCTCAGTCTTTAAAAAGGGATACAAATTTCATCTAAATATGAATATTATGACGAATTGATTTCTAGACTAATTTAAACGTTGCGTGGATCAATTTGTTAGTTTGATTAAAATATGTTATAAAAGCATAATGTTATTGCGAGTTAATTCACAAACGAATCTATCAATTTCACGTTTCACGTCATAATGAGGAAGCCACTTAACTAATATATTATAATCACAATTTATGTGTCAAGTTGATATTTATCGTATGGACATTAATATTATAATTTCATGGGCGTTCTAACTTTAATTAACTTTGCTTGTTCATGCAAAAAGTGACATAATAATATTATATTACTGATTATTTTATTAACGTCAGGTCCAAAACGAACATGTTTATAAACGTTTTGGAGAACTTATAATTTCTTAAAATTATTTTGATAAAGTTTACAATATTTAGCAATAATTAAGATATGCCATGATTTTATGCATGAAATTTAACAGAATATAATGTCGTTTATGTTATAAGGGCGGATATTTAATTATTAAAATTTAAAATGTAAACTGTAAAAGACTTGCTATGGACTTCGAATTTTTTTTCGTATAAAGTTGTCCCGACGAAAGACAAAGACCATTTATTACCTACATACGACCACCTGCTCCGAATGCATTTTAATATAAATACTTCAGATCTGTTTGCAATATATCTTACACTCTGACATGTACATTTGTTCACAATCTATCATATAACATTTGAAATTTAAATCCATTTTATGTTTATGTAATATCATATGTATGGATTAAGACTGATTAATTGTATCGAAATATATTTTTAAATACAAGTATCCATGTAGTGGTTTCTTCAATATCTCTTGTCTAATTATCTACTTTATTTAAAACAAATTTTGAACGTTATTGTTATAAAGAGGACTTTAAATGTAAAATTATTACAACTCTATTTTTTTAATTTATCAAGTACTGCCTTGAGATGGAAATCTCATCCTAATGCAAAAATTTAAATTATTAGACGATTATCAAGAGACAATTAACAATATTTCAATAAATATTTGTACAGAAAAGGAAAATTAATTAATTAAATACCATATAACAAGTTGGACATCTGTGAAAGTGTAATAAACAAGCTGCCTCGGCCGTGTAAACCAGAAGATTTATGATATCAAGCAAGAAATATAATGGTTTTCCTATCCTGACAACAGCGAGTCACATAGTCTTAGACATGAATTTTCGAAATTGTATATTTTAAAATTATATAGGGCTAAATATTTTCCATTCCCTTGGAGCCTCTGACTGGTTGTGGTCCGCATACAATTTAAGCCAAAAGAAAAAATACTCATGTAAAATTTTAATAATTTATAATCTATTCCTTGATTAAGTTATTCCTTAAGTTTGAGCTATTTCTTGAACTCTTCGGATAAAAGTAACCGTAAATGCTACATGTATTTATCAATTTCATTCACCGCTGACCAAATTCTTTACCGCATTTTTTCACGGACCATTTCTTTTAACACACTGCGTCCCTTAAACGTGTTGAGTTTTGTGGGAGGAGCCAAGGCCAAGCCGAAGCCAAGGACAATTTGCAGAATAATTTAGTTAAAACAATGATAATCGCTTTAAATATAAAAAAAAATACAACTATAATATAATATAAAAAATCTTTTTTAATGTCATCTTGATTGAGAAACGTAAATTGATTAAACCATGTTAATAAATAATGGTGTTTGTTATTGTTTTGTTTATTTCTTATTTACATAGAAATAGAGTTGATTTTAAAATAAATTTAAGAATGATAAACTTCCTTAAATAAAAAAATGAAAGTGTAACCAGTATGTACGGACTACTGACGTTTTAAAGACAATATGAAGCAAATGTAAAAGGACGGAACGACTTAAATTAAACAAATGAAATGTTTTTAATATATGTATATGAATAGATACAGCACAAAACTAAAAATTATATATGATTAGTAAAATTTTATAGAGGAATAAATGAAACTCGGAGCAGAGGCGACAATACAAACGTTACAGTAATTTATGATAAACCACTTATGTATAGAATTCAAATTATTCTATTGTTTGAAAGTGTTTTAGTTCCGTTTTGCATTTTCATTTTATTTGTTGGAATTACATTGAGAGTTTGTTTAATCAAGACAAATTGAATGGAATTTTTAAGTATCAATGTTGTGGTATTAATTTAAAGATATACCCAGAGATCATAGTAATTCAATTATTTAACAGTTGGCCCAGTTTATTCTAAACTAAAAAGGAATTCATGATGGATTGTTATATCCACTCTTATTGAAAAAAATCTAAATTTAGGTTTGTAGAGGAGTGAAAAAGTATTATCTTCATTTAATTGATATCCCGCAGTTTCATCTTTGGTAGATCGTCGAAAAACACATCACTAGGAAATTGATATAAAAATACTACACATTTGTACGGATAGTCTTTTTCTTATTTTTGTGTTTTTAAATTAAATTAGTTAGCAGCATTAAACCTTTTTAGTTCGATCTCAAGACTAAGTTTTGTCTATGATTCTGTAAGTCTGATTAGCCTCATTCCGAAATAAAGTGTTTATTCAAATAATGTATTTGGGTATATTAATTAATTATGAACACAATACAAGTTTTATAGCACTTTTATTTCCATATCCATGAGACGAGACTACATTTCTCAGAATTCCATGGATTCACCGCGTGCCAGATCCATCGCGTTGAAGAGAGAGAAGCTTCAACAGTGCCTGGGACTAGCGACCCAGGTGTAGATTTGTTCTTTAAAATAAATAACGTATATTCAGTTTACTTTATTTTATACTTTTAATTTTAATTATTTTAAGATAGGAATAAGATTGTTCTACCTCAATTTAAATTGACAGTAACCAAAATATATTTGTGGGAAGCCTATATTTAGATGTGGATGTGGATGATTTGATTAAATAATTAATTGAACCAATTATATCTAACGTCACATCTCCACCTTGTCGATAGCTCACTCAGTTTTTCATATTTTCTTCTCAAATACTCATATAACCTATTTTTTTATCACAACTTTAATTTAATAAAATTGTAATGAATGTGTTTAAAGACAACAAACAGAGTAATTATATGTAACATATATTTTATAGATAATAGCTATTCTAACAAGATTTGTCTGGAGCCCGTGTTTCTCTAATATATATATTTATAATTATACCAAATTTATAGTCATGGTGATAAAACTGCTCATCTCCTGTGGTATGTGAGCGGAGTGAAGACGTGACTTACTAGATAATAACTGACGCACAAGATGTACTTGAGAATAAATCAATCTCTGCATATCCCTTTTAATAAATTTATTCAATTAAAATTATGGCAGTGGATAAATTGTTTAATAGTTATCATTTGCTTACCTCTTCTTCTCTGTTGCTCAAATACCTTAGAAAGTGACCATCATAACCACTGGGATCTATAGTTATTATGCAAGAGGCAAAAAAAAGTTTCTTGTTTTTAATCCATTAATTACGAATAAATTAAATATTATTTTTTAAAATATTAAGAATAACTATCACGAAACAAGATTAACTCATACAAAAAGATATTTTTTTGTAATTTCTTTCCAAAAGAATTACAAACGTCTGTTGAATTTCAAAAAATCTAATAACAATAAAGCCTTATGATAAAACCTATATTGATCAAATAAAGGTGTTGGCTGTTATAGAGCACATAGGGATAAAAATACTCTATAGATTTAAATTTAATTAACACTTTTATTTCTTTAAAAAATGCTGTGATTTTTTATTTAATGTAAAACTTTTAAAGTTGTAAGAAACATTGTTTTTTATGAGAAGTAAGCATACATTAGTGGTACACGTTAAGTGTAATGTTAGTTTAGCTTGTACAGATTAGTTTATAGCGCTGGAAACTTGACTCTACTTGAGGTTTGGCTTAAGCTTTGATATAATGTATCAAATATTTACGTATGAATATAATTCACACTAAATACATAACTTAAAGAAAATTACTATCTTAAAAAAATTTCATGGCAAAAGCTTTGATTCTGGTATTTCTGGTGATTCTTATACTTTGGAGATTACTTTTACATTTAATTTTAAATGATTTAAGAAACCAATCAACAAAAATGTATAGAAGAAAGGTTTAAATAACTTTGAAAATACATTCATTTATTATCCACGTCTTCATGGGGCATATTATCATTAAAATGTAACCTCTGAATTATTTGTTCAGACAGAGTTCAACAGAGTCATGTTTATTTGATATTGTTTCCTTGCAAACATTAAACGTTGATTATGCAATATTGTGTATATAAGTGATTTCATAAAGGAGTAAAATTGTTATTAAAATACTAACAATGTATTTTTATATAACACTGAAATAAAGTAAAATTTGACTCAAACATAAACACGGTGTTGTTTTGAAAAAGTTGCTAATGTAATAGCACTTACGATAAGTTTCCTAATTTTTCATGAAAAGAATATATAACTAGGGTTGCAAGGTAAGAAGGATTAATAATTATTTCACAGACTTTATTGCTCCTTTTAAACATTATATAGGTTATGAATTTCAGTAATAAACTTACCTGAAAATTATTTTCAGTTTAATATTTCATCTCCCAAAAATATTTTTTATAGATTTTCATCAAATATATCTGGTATACTTGTAAAAAGAAATTCCAAAGCAAGGTCGGGTAACAAAAAAGATATTTTTTGTACTTTTCAGATAAAATAGTAAACATTCTAATTTAATGGATGCTTGTTAAGTGGTACGTGACACAAATATTTAGGAGACGCGTTGTCCAAAAATAGTTGAATAATTTGATACAATTGGACTTTTATAGGTCCACCATAATTCCTTTGTTTTAATAACAGAGACAAAGTAAACCAAATTTAGGTAGCAGATTTCTCTTTCATTAAATAACTTAATTTTTTTCCATACAACGGTAACAGTAGGTCCTTTCGACATATTTTTATGATATATGTACATGAAACATCGTTTAGATGAAAATAGTACTGGTTAGAAATATCATATTACAATACCACAAATTTAAACAACCAATAAACAAATTACGTGTACATGCAAACCAATATTTTATTACTACCTGACTTTTTGTGAAGCTCACATGTCATTATTTCATATGATAATTTATATGTATTAGGAACATTCATTAATGAGACCATCGTGAGTTGTTATATGGCAGCAAAAATTAAAGATCCAATGTTACTTTAAACTGTTTTACTTTGCTCATTGCTTGCTACGGACTAAGCATAAACTCTTAAGGAGTTTAAGGGGGCGTAAATATTAATCAAGGCAAATGAGTCAGCAAAGACTTAAAAAACTAGTAAAGATTCCTAAAATTCCCTTATAAGCTTTAAATTTCGTTTTGAAAAAATGGTCAATTAAAAAACTTCAATGATGAAATAAATATTTACAATGTACATAATAAATAAAAGCCATATACCTTTTAAAAAACTTTATTTAAATACTCTTAAAACTTTATTTAAATAATCTTTATTTAAATACGCTGAAACAAAGCAAAAATCTTTAATTTCTTACTGAACATCTTATCAAGTCGTAACGTTATAAAACACGAAGCCTAGTTAATAAAGGCCCCGGTCATCATCAAGAGAAAATTGAGCGGGTTATTCTCGAAAAAAGTAAAAAAATATGATTACGTATATTTTGAGAGAGACTCATTCATTCTTTGAATTACGTCCCAGATCACAATATTGAAATGTGACCCTTTTTAGTATAAATAGCAAAATATTGAATTATAAATATGTAATTTTACATCGTACCTTGTACTTTAGACAATATAAAAATATTATTACGCATTCTCTGGCATTTAGAGATCTGTCAGAACGTGGCAATTCACAGTCTTTGTAAATTCAAATAGCATTCAGTTTTGTCTTATTTATGTAGAACCATTCATAATGTAGTGTGACATAACAGAGCCGTCTTAAGTCAAATGTGAAAAGGGTTCAAGGAATCATGGCTATGATATAACATAATTAGTCACTTCCTCTTAAGTAATTAATGTGTCAAAATTATTTATGATGTTACCTAATTGTATATTATAGGATAAGTAATTTACAGACATGGTTTCAGAAAGAGGCCTCTTACTGAATTTATAGAATATATTTCGAGTAATAAACAAGAACGTAATATGTAACAATATTTTTTTATTACACATTTGGAATTTTGCATACTTACATGTATGGACCAGTTCAGAAACCACAACATTATAATTTAGTACTTTTTTCTTAGGTGTCGTCATCATCAGCCTATCAGACGCCCACTGCTGAGCAAAGTTCTCTTTCTCACATGGAGAAGGTTTGAGCATTAATCATTACGCTTTCTCAAGACGGGTTGGTGATTTCAAACTTATAATTGTGAAATTATAAGTCCAGGTTTCCTCACGATGTTTTCCTTCACCGTATGTCAGTGGTGTCTAAATACTCTCAGAAAGTACATATGACTCCGAAAAATCACATTGGTACTTGCCAGGTTTGAACCCGCGCCCTCGGCAACGAGAGGCGTGCCCTTTAACCACTAGGCCACCACTGACTAACTTTTTTCTTAAGTGTAAAATTATTATTATAATTGATTTATTTATATCAAATTATATACATAAATGTTTGTGAAGCTCAAGTTCTCACAGAAGCAAATTTAAATAATATAAGAAAAACTTATATTTTGAAAATAAGCAACCGTCACATAAAATTTCAAAACGTAACCTACGTATTGGAAAAAAATATCAAGCTAAATACTATAACAAAATCATAAAAAAATTGTTGAGAATTTTATGCGTCGTCTCACTAAAATTGTACCCAATCATTTTAAGCGGCGAACATAATATTGACCATACTAAGAGTTCATTGTTTTACACTTAGAAATGTACATATATATATCTTACACATATTATTCAGTTATAGTATATATTTAATTCCTAAAACAATTATATATCAATCATCTGCAGTGGCAATGCTTTAGCACTATCTATAGAATTTGACACATGGACAAGTAGACAAAACCCCTCGTAGTGGAAACTATAAATCGAACTAACAAT
This sequence comes from Danaus chrysippus, assembly GCA_916720795.1. Lineage (NCBI taxonomy): Eukaryota > Metazoa > Arthropoda > Insecta > Lepidoptera > Nymphalidae > Danaus > Danaus chrysippus. The sequence goes on from CAKASE010000073.1 coordinate 411,453, forward strand.
TCACTCGAGTCACAACCCAAATAGTATTTTTCAACTTATATATTCGGTTATATCGAAATTTAAATTTACTTATAATAATAGATTTTATATTTACAGTCAACCGAGACAAAGCAATTAAACTAACAACATGATAAAATTCGTCCTTGTACTAAGTTTAAAAATCAATATTTATAATTAATTATTAAACATACTTTTTCTGTGTAATGAAGTATAACATTTAAGTATCAACTTGTATTTTTAAGCTGTAAACACTGTCTGCAGCCATTTTGAATATCATTCATAAAACAAACATAAGCAACAACTTTGATTAATAATTTAGATAATATACAATACTTGGTTGATAATTACAATTTTGGAAGTTGTAGAGCCTGGCTGTGGTTAAGATACAGTTCGAACATGGGCTGGCTCGACCGAGGAAAAACCACCCTCTTGGCTTCTAGTATTCTTAGTTGTAGTAAGAGTTGTTGTAAGAGAGCCGGCTGTCCTTTACTTTTCCTACCCTTTTGAACTCCATCTTCCTCAATTAAGGTCGGCAATACATCCGCAACATCCCTTGTGTTGCCGATGTCCGTGGGAGACGGTGACTACCTCCCACGTAGAACGTCTGCTCGTTTGCCCCTTTGATATAAAACAAATTGATAAGATAATAACTGGAAAAACTTCTCAAAGATTTTTAAAGTGACAATGTCATCAATTGTTGTGAGATTTTCATATATCGTGAATAAACAATATTTACTTGTATTACAAAAGAAGTGTCATTATAATTATAAGTGAGTTACAAAATATGCGATACTATTAAGAAAGCTATTTGATAAAGCCATCCTATTCACTCTTTATACAGCCTTTTTTCTTAGACTAAAGCAAGTCAGTGGCTAAAAAAGTCTCATTGCTATATCAGATATGAGCTTAAGGCGTTGACTAAATTTTTTGAGTACTTAAACAAAGAAAGATCATGTACTTTCAAACAGACTTTCATTTAGTGAACATAACATTTCTGTATAAATCAACAATATTCCCAGGTTTATAAATTCTTTCAGGGCTTTAGCAATATATTATGGCAATAGGTAATTAATTACCTTAAAGAATTATGTCTGCTTATCAAAGAATTTAGTATAATGTGCGTAAGTCGTTATATGAACATTTGAAGAAACTGGGCAATAATATTATTTGGTAAAATGTGTAACATCTAAAGACCGTGCCTTAATTATTATTCTTATTGTTCACATTAATATTCTGTTTATTTTTCGTTTTATTTGTTATTTTCTTATTATATTAAACGAAAGGAAAGTAAAAAGGTTGTATATAAATGGTTCACAGGACAACTCCCACGGTAACACTATCCCTTTTTAATTAGAAATTAATATTAATTGATTTTAGTGCACTGTAATTGAAAAAGAAATTTAATATAATAAAGCGACATTTTCAATACATACATATTACATACTCTTTTCAAAATTTATTATTAAATAATATCAAACGACACTGAGATCTAAGATTTTCGCGTGTATTCATTTTAATGAAACTAATATTTTTCGGATGTACTACGTGACTTTATTTTTGATAAAAACTACATGCTCCCTACGTTGCGGCTACTTTACAGCAACCGTGATCACGGATCGCATAGTACATGCGAAAAATATTTGTTCAATTTAAATATCAAATGATATCATGACACAGAATAAAAAAATACACTAATCTGTCACGTTACAATGCTGGTTTTGGTAAAATGACACCTTCATGGATACATAAATATAAGGATAAATATTCGTTTTATTTCTACTTTTGACTATAAAAAGTTAGAAATAAAGATCAGAAAAAAAAACTAATTGGAAAACATGGCAACTATCTACGAAACATGGAATAAAATAAGGGGGTTGTAGACCAATTTAGTTTAACAAGGAACAGAATAGTATTAAAAGAAAACATTTTAACAGTATTTTATTAGCATAATAACTAAATAGATGGCTTTATATTTTCTAGATTTATAAGACGAGTGTGACATACAAAGTGTGTCGAATATAAATATTCTAGTGTCTTAAGTTATACAAATTACTTTATTGAACATCATTCAGTGGTCAGTGGTGGCCTAGTGGTTAAAGGGTCCGCCTCTCGTTGCCGAGGGCGCGGGTTCAAACCTGGCAAGTACCAATGTGATTTTTCGGAGTCATATGTACTTTCTGAGATTATTTAGACACCACTGACCTACGGTGAAGGAAAACATCGTGAGGAAACCTGGACTTATAGTTTCACAATTATAAGTTTGAAATCACCAACCCGTCCTGAGCAAGCGTGATGATTAATGCTCAAACCTTCTCCATGTGAGAAAGAGGTCTTTGCTCAGCAGTGGGCGGTTGATAGGCTGATGACGAAGACGAACATCATTAATAATATGTAAGATATTATAATATGTAAGACATATTATAATATGTAAGACTTTCGCAATCATTAATTTTAAATGGAAAATATTGCTCACAAATAACAATACATATTCATCTCGTCTGTCTATGATCGCGGTTGCTGCAAAGTAACCGAAACTTCGTGAGTATCTAGTTGTAAATTAATAATTAAAGTAAAAAAATGTGTTTGATTTTATAAATTAATATGGGACTAAATTCATTTGTTTGTATAACATTTTTCTTTGTAAGAAATATTGTTATTATGAGTGAATATTTTATATTTTCTTAAAATATATATAATATAATACATATTTTACTGGCTACAGCCGGTCGCCCAAAGAAAATTTGGGAATTATTATACAGAATACTAGATGACCCGGCGAACTTCGTAAAGCCCTATAATCAAGAAATATTCGTTGTGTTTTTGTCTGAATGAAGTTAAGATCCTTATTTCTCTGAATGGAGTTTTGCCTGGTTCAACTTGATAAACGTTTGACTACTTGTTTCTACTTTAACATAGTACATATCAACAGCATATTTGTGAAGGAAACGCCAACATTTAAAGATGTGATTGACCTCAACTTCTCCAACTATAAACCTATACATATATGAATAATAATTCATTGAGGTAGCTTTTTTGTTAGTTTCAGAATCTAAAAACATTTTGTGTGATCAAATTATATAATTTGGGTACTTAAAGCTATGACAAACATTAAAAACTTAAAATATTAATTTACCTGTCACTGGATTTATCATCTTCATTAAATTTTATTATAACATTTATTCTAAGTATAGATTGGAAAAATACCGAATTAAAAATGCCACTAAGTAATTATTGTTCCATGTATCGTAAATAAGATTTATCAGTATATTTTTATAATGGAATAGAATAGGATGCTTGCATGATAAATAAAAAAATATATAAATATTTACTTAAGATTATATAAAATAAATATTTTTAAGAGTAAGAAACATTCTGTCCTTTTCTGAAATATATACAATTTTATTCTCTTACAATAAAGAGGAATATAATCTTATTTCTCATCCACTTTCGATAATTTGATTACACTGAGTGTCTTGAAATTTCATAATACATATCATGTATCAATAAATAATGGAATTAACAAAACATTAGGAATGTAGTGTCAATTAAATATTGATCGATAAAAAACAAAAAAGTTAGCATTTCCTTCAATCAGAATAATGTTCCAATATAAAACATATTAATTATGAAGAAAGAAACTATGACCTATATTTTAAACCGTTTTGAATGAGATATTATTACTACTTTAATTAAGAAAATATGGATATACTAGAATAAAAAACTATATAACTTTAATGTAGAAAAATATCACAATCAAACATTTAATTAAATATATAAAATTGTGTTATAACTCACTGATAAATAAAAAGTCCTTACCGGTGTCTTAAAAAGTCGTTACAGCTTGACAGTTTGATAGAAATGATCTACATTCAAATGTCAGAAAATTAGGGATGTCCTTATGTACTCTGAAATAATTTTCAGGTTTAACTTGCATGAAAAACGACTACTTATATGTATGACGTGCACCCTCTTACGAAAGATGGCATCAGTAATAATAACCTTAATGAAACGAAACTTCTAAGCGTTCCATAAATTCATCGTGTGGGTGCCGGATCCTTAAGAGTGGGAGCCTTAAGAGTGCCTGGGACTTGCAACCGAGGTATAGATTTAAGGGGCTCTTATGTAACGCGCTTTAAAAAAAAAATGATGTGAAAGTAAGTAATTGATTTCGAAATGAATTATTAAATAAAGGGATTGACTCCATACATTTCGTTACTTTTCTAACCAACAAAAATCCTTGTTCACTTTTAAAGAGTAGAACTAATGGATTGAGAGCAATTCTATGATAGCAAAAATTGTCCAAAAAATGTCGAATATATTATGTAACGTTTATTAATAAATGAGGAGGTAAATTTCAAAGATTTGTAATATATCTTAGAGGTATATTTAACTATTTATTGCTTTAGTATTACGTAATACAATTGAATATATTTTAAAGAGGAGTAGAGGACCTGGGCTCATGAGATGAAGCGATGCAAAGGAGAAGGTACAACTAAGAAGATGCAGTCCAATATCCCAGTGCCGTGCACACTATAGATTCAAATAAATACTGCTTACCCTGCCCATACAACAACTAAGAATATATTGTTTAATTATTAGATACTTTTAAACTTCTAATCATACATTACGAAATACGAATATTTACCGACAGTTAAAATACAATAGTGTAGTCTTAGGTATAGGTTATTAGTTTTAACATGTAATTCGTATTTCAATAAACGTATAATAGTATGTTTCGTAGTTTTGCTGGAACCTCCGATTGCCACCCTACATAATCATCGGCCGCTGCTGTTATAATTTATTATTATTACTTTGGATAGAATAATCTCAAAGACGATATAAAAATCTCCTGTTGTATGTAGAAAATATTTGCATGTGTCTGTGCAAAATCTATGTGTATAGTGTTTTTATTAGGCACTGCTTTCTTTTTTTTTTTTAAATGTCATAGAAATTGTTAATTGTTAATCTCTGTTAATTGTCAAATGAAACACGACTCTTTGATTGGTCAATAAACTGTTCTTATATATATTTTCGCTATTTTGTTATTATTGAATATTGTCATTTGCCTTTCTAAGCGCAAGTGAATAAGGTTTAATTACCTAATTAGTAAATAGTGAATTAGTTTAGTAAATGATGGAAAATAATAACTGTATGTTTAACGAAATTAATTACTAGTACATATTAAATTTTCGTTTGAATTTTGATTTAGGCGCTATCAGTTGTTGTTGTTTCATGATAGAATTAAAATAATTACAAAGGGAAGGGGTGTGACCACTTGAGAATAAACTATAAGAAAGGTAATGTTATTCGTTTCAATAATAACTATTGTGATAGTTTTAATTAGCTAGCAAGTTGTGTACACACAAATTAGTTATTTTGTTTTTCGTTTTTGTTGTTTTTAAAATACTTATAATATAAGACGTAACGTTTATTAAGCGGTGATGAACAGATCGTAATCGTTTTAAGGTACTTTCGTAGCTCAGAAGTAGTTGAGAGATTCATGATATATATACATTTTCCTTCTGATCCGACTGCTGTAACTTTATGCGCCAATATTATCAATGTTTAAATGAAACTAATATTTTCGGATTATATTTCGGATAAACTACATACTCCCGATGTTTCTGTTATTTTGCAGCACCCGTGACAACGCAGACATCTCGTCTGCTCGTTAAAAATAATAAATTACGCGTAATATGTAATACGAAAATATTAGTTTTGTGCGGGATAGCATCATAGAAATAGTATAGAATATAATATACATATATGTAAAATAAATAGCGATAGAACAGTGAAACGGAAGATCATTAACAGTGTTCAGAATTGTAATTCGTGTAGAAAATAAATAGTGAATAACCGAACCAGCGCATAGTTTTAATGTACAAACCCGTACAAGTTTCATTTAAATTAATACCTGCGAAGGATCTCATTATTATCAATGTTTTAAAAGAGGAAATTATTATGAAAATTTATATATATTTTTTTCAAACATTCTGCTTACCCTACCCCAAATCTCTGTGCATGCCCCTGCAATATCCACCTGGGTCAGAATGTGGTGGCAAGAACAACCTGCCATGATCACGTTTCTACACCATAAAGACACGACGAACGAGAGAGAAATACAACATACTATTTCTTTGTTTGAGCGCTAAATCTTTGCTTAGATTTAGTTCCGTGTCTTTTCAACATGGTCGAATTTTTCTGCGATACTTGAACCGAAATTTGTATTGAATATTTTGAAGATCATTTCAAATAATGTACTGCTTAAAAAACTTTTATAATATAAAAATATGTTACTTCAGCTTTTCCAACTTGTTTTTTCTTAAGAGCGCTTCGTTAAAATTTCTGAAAAATTTGTCATTATTATAAAAGCACGTTTTGCAGAATCTTTAAAATTATTATTTGTACAAAATCTAAATTTACATTCAATTGTACTTGTACCTCTATAAAACTTGAGATTTTAAGGAATGTAATAAAATTTATATATATTGTATGTATTTATGTTAGAAATATACAGGGTGACTGGTGGATTACTATCGATATTTGAGGACGTGATATTTGGCGATCATATATGACAAAATAAAAATGAATATAACATAAATATTAATAAACTTCTAAGTAAAGTTAACCAAAAGTTATGTAATTAATTACGCATCGTATGAACACCCTACAGATTAGGTATATACACACACACACACACTCGCGCGCGGCGGCATGTTGTTGTATCAGCACGTCGCCACACGCGTCCACACTTGGAACACTTGGAACGTGTCCACACTTTATTTATTTATACGGAAATTTGGTCAAAAATTAAGTACCTATTTTTTTTACATAATTCGAATGAGAATCATGTACCGAGTATGCTCCTTAAATATTGATAGTGATTCACCAGTCACCCTGTATATGTACATCAAATATATTGATTATTAATAAAAAAAAAGATTCTAAGTTTTTATTTCATATAACTGACAAACCATGATAAAAAGACATGGTAAAATCAAATTGGAACCTATATTATAATTTTTTTAAAGTCTATACCTAATTCTTACTAATAATTTTTAAAAGCCTGATCAGTGAACAGGTTGGAGGAGAGCACAGAAGTAGTATTTTCATACAGAATACATTTGAAGAAAATCTAGATTCTAATAGGTGAAGTCGATGTGGCATGTTAAATGCTCTTTAATTAATGTTATGCCTAAATTAAAATTTATCTTATATATTAAAACCTATATACCATACGTACATATAAGGGCTTTGATTTATGTTATTTATAAATTTATTTGGTTTCAGAACGCAATTTCAAATACGCCAAATAGATTTGTTTTTTATTACAAAATTATGAAACATTTAAAAGTATTACTTGCATTGCAAAAAAGCAACAAGATTTTTTTTTATTCCGGTGAAACACATGTCATGTCGTAATACACACCACAAACAGTTCCATTAAAAGGGAAATTTACATTAATTAATTATCCTCGTAATATTAAGTCAAAGTTATCTATCTATATTAATAAAGAGGAAAGATTTGTTTGTTTATTTGTTATGAATAGGCTCCGAAACTACTGGACCGATTTCAAAAATTCTTTCACGATTGGAAAGCTACATTATTCCCGATTAATATGGGCTATATTATATTAAAAAAAATTAGGGATCCTTACTAGAACTCCAATAATGTAACCAAAAGTGTAAAAAAATGATCTGAAAAATTCCTTACGTCGCGTGCGCTGCGAAAACTATTGATGATAGAACCAAATCATTTACTACGACTTTGCAGAACTCATCATTATCTACAAAAATTGTCGCGACAGTATACTGTATATGTCTAAATATTATAGTTATGTCACAGTAAGCGTTTATTATTCTAAAAAATTAATTTATATGCCGCCGCTTGAAAAGGCTCTTTATTTGTAACTTGGTATGAATCCTTATCAAAATAAATTACTTTATGTTCAAGACGGCTTCAATACCTTTTCATAACTCTTTGAATTATTCAATTCGGACATTTCATTCGGAAAATATCACGAGTTTAAAAATGCAAGTATTAGAAAAAAGTCGCGTGGTTGCCGCTCATCGCGCTCAGCTAGCCAGCATGCGATGTAGGCTCCATATAAGCGTCACTGGGGTACGGGGGGAGTCAATCACAACTAATATTATAAATGCGAAAGTAACTCTGTCTGTCTGTTACGCTTTCCCGCTTAAACCTCTCAAACGATTTTGATGAAATTTGGCACAGACAATTTTTAGACCCTGAGAAAAATATAGGCTACCTTTTATTGCGAAAAAGGGGATGAAGAGGTTGAAATAGGGGTTGAAAGTTTGTATGGGATTTCTGAATTTTAAAAGAGAAAACCATGAAAATTTATATTTAAGCACTTGATAGGATATACATATTTAAACATTTGATCTAGCGTTTTTGAAATTTCGACCAGTGAAGGGGTGAAATAAGGGTTGACAGTTTGTATGGGATTTTTTAATTTTAGAAGATAAAACCATGAAACTTTAAAATTATAGATCATTTAGTTTTGAAATAACTGAGATAAGGAGTTTTGAGACAGCACATACGCGATTTTCTCAAAGTGCACTTGGGAAAGCCCCATACAAGGCCGTCTCAAAATCGTTTGACGTGAAAGTCGTTGTTATGAAGTAAAAGTAATTAATTAATTTAGTCTTATAAATAAGCTTTCTTTTCTATATTTTAAATAAGTTTTTGCAAACCATAATGTATATAAAAAGGCATAGCTAACTCGTGTTTAATGATATGATTTAGGCATAATACACTACTATAATTCAATGCCACATTACTCCAAAGTTTTTGATATAAATGTATAAGTATTATACATTTTTGAAATGCTTATAATCTTCTCATAGCGTTTTTGTTAAATAATGTTATGTATAATAAATAAATAATTAAAATTAACCACCATAGTTTAAATGGTATAATTTTCGGCTTATTTTTTTTTAACGAGACTTACCCGTTCACTGCTGTTTGCCGATGTCGAGATATTTATTGTATAACGATCGTTTTATATTATTTTACACAAGGAGAAAAAAAAGTTGCGCATATTTGCGAATTTTCTGATACGGTGCCAAAACATATTTAAATATATTTATATTTATTTTTTAAATAAATTAATAGACATAATTTTCAAAATTATTATTTTTTATATTAAGACTTTTACTTTCACATATATGTGTGCAAAATTATAAATCATTCAGTTTTGAAATAACTGAGATACAGAGTTTTGAGACGAACATACGCGATTGTCCCACTGCGCGCCGCTGCCGTCGGTCGTCGGTAGCCGCACAGTGGGAAAGCCCCATACAAGGCCGTCTCAAAACCCATTCACATGAAAGTTGTTGCTATACAGTAAAACTAATTCATTAATTTAGTCTTATAAATAAGCTTTCTTTTCTATATTTTTTAAATTACTATTTTTGCAAACCATAATATATGTATATTAAAAGGCATCAAAGTTGACTCATGTTCAATGGTGTTATTTTGGCCCAGTATTACATTACATTATACTACAATTCAACGCCACATTACTTGAAAGTTTTAGTAATATTATAAATGCGAAAGTAACTTTGTCTGTCTGTCTGTTACGCTTTCACGCCTAAACCACTGAACTGATTTTAATGAAATTTGGTACAGAAATAGAGTTGACCTTGAGAAAGAACATAGGATAGTTTTTATCCCAGACTTTTGAAAACTAGTATTATATAATATGAATATAACTAAAGAATATATTTATACCTGTAAGGTTTATATACTTATTTCATTTCATTTCAAAGCTCAAAAGTATTTTATAAGACCGCTGCAATGAATGCATATGATATGAAAAAACTATCAATAATAGGTACTTTTCAAAAAAGAGTCAATGTGTTTGTTAATCAGTTTAGTTGTGTAAGAACTAGAACATTAATTCTATGAAACATTTAAACAATCTTTATCTCATGAAATCAATGTAAATAAGTACTAAGCAAAGTACTTATAAGTAGTTATGTATTGTATATTATATGTGTAGTGTCCATGTTATTAATTTATATAGTTATACTATGATATATTTAAATATAAAACCAGATCTTAATGGAACACCAACCACAAAATTTTCGAGACGATTAAAAGAAAGAAACTAAAAATATTTATACTTCACTCATCTAACTACAAAGAAAAAGAATATAAATTTGAAAACTTTATTCAATAATAAATTAAAACTTATGTAACAAAAAATAATTATGTTCTTAGACAATGTAACAATAACAAAATTATCACACGATGATTAAATAAGTCAAGATGAAAAAATGATATCGTCGGGGATAGTGCCAATCCGCGTAACTATCATTGGATAATTCCACGTATCTACATTAGAAGCAGATTACCAGAAGAAATTAAGTCTGAAATATTAACTAAATTAACGACTTTATAGGTGATTTTTTTACAATTAGAAATAAATTGAACACTAAATAATTATGTACTAATCGTGAAAAAATTATCTTCAAATTCGTTAATTTGGAAAATATTTCATTGAAATTATCCAATGATAGTCCCGCGGATTAGGGTGATTAGGGACAGTGCAATATGCCGAAACTTCGGCATATGCCGAATCGTTCAATGATCCAAAGCACAGAACAAAGCGACGCCACGCTTTATCCTGTGAGATTGTGGCTTATGAGTCGCCAGTTCAATAGTCATTACATAGTTGTTCGAGTGTCCAGTGGTCGAGAGTGTCCCGGCTCTAACGAGTGTCTTGTATGTCGCACATTCGTATAAATCTTGCGCTAGACGATGATTTTGTTCCGGTTTCATATATATGATTGCCAATTCTGGAATTGAATATTTTAAATATTTTAGTTTTTATCACCTCATTAACATGAACTGCTGATAAAGTAGTGAAGTTTTGATATACCAACCGGTATGTAGTTCCTTTGGCCTGCTTTCTTCTAATGTCATATCACCAGTATTAAATCTAGCACCTTCTAAAAATAGGCCTCGGACGTAGCAAACATCATCTGGTTTCTTCGCTGGCGGAGCGTTAAGAGCCTGGAAATATAACTTAGTTTATATAAAATAAGTGCATATATTCCTTTCACATCTGTTCTGGTAACCATTGTTCTAAACTGTTCATTGAAATAAACGTCTATTTTCATTTATTTTTTATTTTTAATAAAATAAAGATTACATTTCATAGACTGACCAGCTTCGCTGGTATACTAGAGTTTTGAGACCTGACGCTATAATTACTTATAGAATTAATCGCGAGTCCTATACTCACTTTTCTATCTTATTTTCGACTACTAATCACTACTGATACTTAAACAACAAAATTTTTTCCAACCCGACACCAAAAAAAAAATACAAACCCGCAATGGAACTTCATGTTATTCAGTCAGAAACATGTGAAGTTGAGAAATACAAATACGAAGATCACCGTCAGTGAATTCGTATGGTATATTAAAACCAAGAGGCCCAAACTTCCGTCTTTCTAGAACAACACCATGGAATAGGCATATAGTGAAAATAGAAGCCACTGAAAATTACAAAAGTTTTGTTACTAATAATTCAACAGTCCTAAAACCTGAAGAAATAAAATAAAGTAGCTTCTTCATAAAGTCAGCTGAGAAAATAACATGTCATTGCTTTGAAGTCATATAACAAATTTAATAAACAGATACATTTTATACTTGTTTTTCTTAATATAAATAATATGGAGAAACTTAAAATTAGAAACTTTGCTGTCTGATGAATTAAATTATTCAAAAAAATCAGGGACTTGATTCACATATGCTTTTAAAAAGTTCGCTTTAATTCCTCTAGGTGGTTCCACTGTCATTTTATATCCTGAAAAATTCACATGTATTTTTAAAACCTTGACTTATAATTAAATTTGATTATGATAATTATTATTATAATTAGAATTATATTTAACGTCTTATTTATATTTACAACTTTAAGTAAATAAGGTATAGTTTAAATACTTGTGTATCGTATGGTTATAATTAACTTTATGTACGAATAATATTTATAAATACCATTCTGTAATAACGCCACAGGAAAGAAGGGTGAAGGTGTTGATGTGAGCCACAGCCGAAAGTCCTTATAAACCACTTTTAGGACTATTTGCTCCACATTTAACTCCAAGACTGGCATACATGATGGAGACAAATGGCAATTCTGAAATTTACATTTAAAAATATATATATCGTGAGGTCAGAAGTCAAACTAAAAAGGTATCTACATATATGTAGGTTCGAGTTAACATCTAACGCAATAAATTTCATTAAAATAGATTTTGCTGTCTACTGAATAAAAATACAGCCAATTAGCCTAGACAGAGTTATTATCACATTTTTATTAATATATGTACATAAAACGGATATATCATACATATTTGGAATCTTTAAGAGTTAATCTTAAATTAATTTCTTTGAATTGTGATATAGTATTTTCTTAAAATTGTTTTAGATTCATTATGAAAAACACTTAAGCCGTGCTATAAGTTAGGTATATTCGAATAATTTAAAAAAAGCATATACTTTACAATTGAAAGGAAATGTAAAACTTTACCTGAAAAAATACTCAGTTACCAAAATCACAGTCAACTTTCATCATAGCTTCGGCTAGAGGTCCTTGACCTTGTCCTAATGAAATACTTTCAAATCTTTTGCCCATCTTCATTTTGTCGGCAACTTTCAACAGATCTGAAACACGTTACACTCAATTAGTCGATAAATAATCATGTAAACAAAATCAAACCACAGTAAACGATCCACTATGTAAAGAGAAATTAAAAATATATAAGGACTTATAACAATTAAGTACTTTGTAAAAGTTATACATAGTTAGTTTTAATTTTGCATAGAATTACTGGCATACTTTTAAGAAAAGTCAGAATTACATACATACATACATATTTTTCAATATGTTATACAACATCCAATTAGGCTTATAAAAAGTAATATTTACCAGCAGCTGGATCAGTACCGGTGGAGAGAATGAAAATTATGCTATATGTACAGTACTAGTTGAAGTTCATTACCACGATTATGAAAACAAATCAAAATTATTTATAACAAAATATACCTGAAGACCAGGTATCAATTTGTCAGGTCGTAAGCACTTTAGAACAAGTAGCTTCTGAAATGCATCTAGTTGAGAATCTAGTCCTTTTGGATACGGAAGTCTGGAACATCCAGATATATTCTATGTAAAAAAAACTTCATTATAATAAATTAATAAGATAAAAAGACGATTTTACTTATGAGGATTCCAGGCATCGTAATAATTCTTAAAGAATTTGGTTTGTCGAGGAAAATCCATCACAAATTGATGCATCGTTGCCAATGTCGCCAACTGTAGCATATCCAACCACATCCGAGGAGATATCCACTTTGGTTCGGGGTTCACAAGTTCCTTGTGTTGAACAAATATTAATTTAATGTAACAATATTATTTTGGATATACCTAAAATTCTGACAAGTAAACTTTTTTCAGTAAACGTGTTTTTATATATATACTTTATGAGAAAGCACTTTATTGACTGCTGTAATATTCATAGTGTTTATTTAAATTCGAAATAGTATAAAAATTTAACTAGAATAAACACATATATGTATTTATACACTAAGCGAAATTTTAGTTAAAAATCTGCATACATAAAATCAGTATTTAGACACAGTAATTGAACGGAAATTTAAATTAAGTTGACAAAATATTTACATAAATACCAAAATTTCAGCACTCTTGATTTTAATAGCCTCCAAAGTTAATATAAGAGGCAAATCATCTACTGGAGATCCTTCGCTGTTAGACAGGCCATACAAAATATCAGATACAGAATATCCGCTAATTGTGTTGCTAGCTGAGCTCGAGACACGATGAGTTGACCTTTTAATTCTTACAAATCTGGTCGTTCTTGAGCTACTACTATAGACAATAATTGTTCTGCTAAACCAGTTCTGCTAAACTAGTTAAGATAAAAAACAATTAGTAAATAATCTGTTTGTTTAAATATATTGCATAGAGAATTTGTCAGAAACATAACTCGCTCGATAAACATTCTAACTTATTTAATTTGATCTTAATTTCGCTTAATTGAATCGCGTCTAAACTTGATAAATTATTTAATTTTTGTATATAGTTTTTCAACTTAGTGACGTCTCCTTTAATCGTCATCGTCATCGTCATCAGCTTATCAGACGGCCACTGCTGAGCAAAGGCCTCTTTCTCACATGGAGAAGGTTTGAGCATTAATCACTACGCTTGCTCAAGACGGATTGGTGATTTCAAACTTATAATTGTGAAACTATAAGTCCAGGTTTCCTCACGATGTTTTCCTTCACCGTATGTCAGTGATGTCTAAATACTCTCAGAAAGTATATATGACTCTGAAAAATCACATTGGTACTTGCCAGGTTTGAACCCGCGCCCTCGGCAACGAGAGGCGGACCCTTTAACCACTAGGCCACCACTGACTATAATACTACTGCTTTTTAAAATTAATTCTCTTAAAGTAGACATTAGAATGCGAACAAAAGAAACAAATGTAAGTACTAATAAGAATCAATGACCGGCACAGCTGATCTATTCAAACGCGACAAACACTTCACTCGAGTGGGTAATAAAGTTTTTTACATACGCTCCTCCTTTGTTTAGCGATAAGCTAACTGCCTCGGACACCTGCAGAGACTGACCGCTCGCCAGTTCTCAGCGTGGCATCAACCCGCACGGCCAACACTCCCGTACGCTGAAAACGTCGGCAATATGTGGTTTAAATATTTGCCTTAAATGAATGATAAAATGGGATGCGTATGAAAATATGAAGTAGTTTAAGTTTAGGTTGTGAATTGTGGCAGTGCACTTTACAGAAGTATCAGGAAATAAATTGAAATTCGTTTAAAATAATGGATAAAAAAGTGCTTTTAAGACGTTGGAATATAACGTTAGCGTTAGTTTTGTAGCAATAGTGATGCAATTGAAGTTATACATATGTAGTTAAGTTGATTTATGTTACGATGACTTGCCAAATTTGAATTGTAACGGTTGCAATACAATTTTGATTTAACGGGATATGAGCTTGTACACTTGGTGGATAGTTATAAAAATAGTGTGATATGATAATGGTGATGATGATAGACGGATGATGGTGATGGATGGATGATGATGATGAATGGATGATTGATAGATGGATGAACGGAGATTTTGTTGAAAAGGTAGACACTTATCTGATTTGGCCCTGCTTCGGCAGCGTTGATAGGTACTGCCGGCTGGTGCTTGCAAATCTTCTTAGTGGTGCTTGAGCGTTAAGCCTGTGCTGCGATGCTGTTGCGAATCGGCGATGGCTTCAAACGCGATTCCGTTGGATTGAAATATTTCTTGCTTAGCTGTCCTGTCACGGTCGCCACTTTTTGTGTTCGGCATTTAGACAGGTTAAAGAAAACTTCTTTGGTTTTGCTAAATACCTTTATCTGAAATACAGATGTTACTAAGATAAGAAATTACAAATTTATGTAGAATATCGTAGTTTATATAGAAAAAATGTCATACAAAATAAATGTAGTGCAGGTCCATACGTAGGCGCCAACACCTCCACTATTGTTTTGATTCGATGTTTCCGTTACTGTCATTATTTTAACCGTCTTCTTCATTGTTACAAATGACTTTTGTTTTTCACATAACGGTCCAGTTTCTGAAAAAAAAAATAAACCAAATATGTAATCTATAAATTTACCATTTGTAATATAGTTACATTTAAGAATTCTTCAAGCCCTTTATATGCAATACACTTATATTTAATTTAAATTTATTTTAAAAGTCATGCCAAAATTACGATTGAACTATACATCGAGCTTACCGATACCATCGTTTGTGCTACATGCTACAATTCATTCACTTATTTATATTTATTATTTACAAGACATCCACCCCAGCTTTACAGGGGTACTTTACAAAAAATATAAAACAGCCTATGTTGCGTATAATGCCTTCAGTACTTTCTTTTTCAATTAAATGAAGACAAACAAAAATTACATCATCTTTCTTCGTTAAACATAAAATAAGTTTGAACTCAGAAAAACCTTATATTTCTTATGTTAATAATAGATTTTTAATATAATAAAATTACAAAAATTTTGTATACAAAATTAATGACGTGATCATGACAAAAGTGAGCTATCGCGTGGATTTATTTTTGAGAATTATTAAACTTATGGTAACTTTCAAATGTTACGTCTGAATTAAATAATACAAAAATAAATTAATAAATACAATACAGGCTTAAACACAAAGTAATTTATTTTGATAAGACTTAATACTATAATTCTGAAAATAGCTTTCCTATAATCGCTTCATGAATGGCAATTTTCAAATTTGTAAAATAGATATGGTATGTTATCCTCAAGAGATAGACATATGCTATTGTGGACTTCTCTGTAGACCTATAGAATATACCCAATCCCACCATACATTGTTTTGTTATATCTCCAAAGGGTTTTAGCAGCGTTTTCGTTAAAAGATCCCAGACGGCTCATTTTTTCCCGACATCTTCAACAAATATCGTTAATGAACACACAAATCAGTACAAAACCTTAATAGATTATATATTAAAACCTTTCTCGAGAATAACGCTATCGAATGGTGAAAACCGCTAGGTAATTGGTGTAGTAGTTTTTCTGTTTATTGTGAACAAGCAGACAGACAGACAGGGAGGGGGTCATTGTTTTATAACATGTATTGATGATGATTTTGATAACATATTCAAGGGCAACAACACATCACGATTTGACATTTTCTAGTTTATTACTTTTTGAATCAATAAAATATAATATTAATACAGACTAGTGTTTGTAATCGTTAATGAATCATTTGTATATTGAGTCGCTTATTGTTTAATGCTAATAAGATATGCACGGTGTAAGATAACGTCACTGAAACCTTTCAAGATAAATAGTAAAAACACTTTTATTACTATCTTAATAATAAAAGTGTAGACCGAAACTTTGGAACCTTCCTCGGTCAGTTATACAATTAACACTGAGGATGAGCCAATACGCGTGAAAACAAAGAAAATTGATTATATGTTTGTCAGTGAGCACTTTACAGTATTTATAGTACCTATCCAGTACAAAACTTATGATTTACAATAGTTTAAAGTAAAAGTTGATTGAAATCTTACCGTTCTGTGAAGTAACTTCATACATATGTTGAAGAGTATTGTTGAGGATTTTTATACTTAACTTCTTTCTCCGAGCCATTAAAGATACAAGTACTTCCAATAAATTTACTATTACACAGTTTATTTAAATTTACACAATGAGTATCACCAGAATTATCTTCTTTTAATATTCCAGTAGTTGATTGTCTTATGTCCACTCTTTTGGTTGTTACAATGATCTTCTGTCGTAGACGTGACCGCTCGTAATCTGAAAACACAAAAATTTAAGTTAGTTATCTTCATTAAATAAGATTACACTTGAAAATGCTGTACATTTTTTACATTACATATTTATATATCGAGTACAGTCTTCTGTTCCGTTATATGTTTCCTTTCACTATATAAGTCTTTTCTTCGACCCTATTTTATTATTCCTTTCTTTGAAATTAATTTTAAATATAACAGGCACAAACGAAAAATCAATTAATTTTGCTCAGTAATTATTCTCAGCTGAAGTAATTATTGATGGAATTATTGCTTTCAAACTTACTGTTACTTGATTTCATTCTACATAAATGATCAAGAGTATTGTTGACCACAATTAAACTTAGCCTTGTTCTTTGAGTGAATAAAGATACTTACTTGTATTTCTGCTACATCTATTTTATATATTTAAAAATTGCAAGTCTCACTTAATGAAAAAAAATCATTACATATTTGTACACAACATTATTCGAAAATGTATAGCCGTTACTATGATAAGATTCACGTCTTAAAATAATATATCTTTTAAAAGAAATGATACAGTTAATATTTGATAACTATAAATAAGATGTGAATAAATAATATGAGTTTGTATATATGTCCAGTTAATATATGTATATATATACGTACATTGTAATGATTTCTCGTTTTAGATGTAATAAATAAAGTTGTATCCTCGTAATACTAAAGTTATAAGAAGGAATGACAAAACAAATGTCGTTAGTTTTCTCTCACTGTTATTTTCTAATACTTCTTTATCCATCTGCAAAGAAATGAAGTCATTAAATTATTAGCAAAGATATAAATTCAAGTTCAAAATAACATGTGGAAAAGTTTTAAAGCGGATTTTATTGTATTAACAGTTAAGAAAAAAAATCTTCTATACTTCTTAATAAGTTAGCTATTCTAGATTACATTTGTATAAAATATTAACCTCATCGAGTTTCTGGAGGATCCGTATGTACCGTGTTGTTCTCTGAGGTGAAGTGAACACAACAATTAATAATGCGCTGACAGTTACGAGTATTATGTTCGCAAAAATACAAAGAAGATCAAAGATTAAGGTAGATCGTTTAAATTCATGAAAGAGAAAAGTAACTAGACAATGTATTATAACTGAAATATGAAAAAATAGAAAATATTAATGCCTGTCTTTCGTAGTAATGTTTTTACATTTTTCATTATGTCCGAGACGAATATATTTTATTTACATAGTGGTTTTTATATATGTATATTTCTGGAAAGGTGAAAAGAGTTTACTTTTATTTTAATTTCAGCTTCAGAATAGGGCAACGTTAGCACTTTAATATTTTTGTATGTTATTAAATTACATACTATTAAAATTAATTAATGTGCCTTATTCTAATAAACAAGACATAATTTGTATTATGGAAGCAGCTCAAACGTTATAAAATAACAGCAAACACTCACAGATATGGAAAGAAGAAGGCGCCAAAACTTGAAATATTAATGTTACCCATAGCTACAGCGAATATTTTCGCTCCTACTGCCAGCGGTAATGACACGACTAATTTCGTTCCCTTAATAGATAAAGGGAATACACCAGATACACATACGAGACACATGCAGTACAACACCAAGTGTTCCTTCTAACATCATTCTTCCTTGACGTAAAAAACTGAAATAATACATTTTTAATTTGACTCATCGACATTGTAATTACCTTTTTTATAATATGAAAATACGAGCACCGCCTCAGTATAAATCTGTAATAAAATAAAATTATCACAAATGACTTGTTTAGAAAGGAAACAAGTGATGATAATTGTATGATGTTAGAGGTATTTCATAAACATTTAGAAGAAAATGTAGGACAAAAAAGATCGATTAATAGTTTTTAACACATTTGAGAGTTGATTTGTCTTAAAGTACTTTTATTAAAGGGAGGGATCTGAGAGATGTGACAATGTAGCTACTGTATGACCATGACTGACTAGCGTAGGAAACTCACTTAGGGGACTCCAGACAAACTGGCTATATACACTGTGGGGTCGAGAGAATGTTTCATGTTTTGTTGAGGGAATTTTCAGACAACATGCGCGGCGTCTTAGTACAGGTCAAACCTACTTGTTTGTAATACTATGCGAGGTCCCCTATACGGTTCCAGCGACCGTATTCGTATTTTCCAATCAACATTTCTTTCATTCACAGGTCGAGGAGTTGGAGCCGCTGGTCATAAACGTGTGGGTGGAGGCGGTCGGCTCGCCGCTGAGCTTCGCTTTGCGGACACGAGACTCTCAATGGCCGGTGCTGTGGTAAGGTTATGATATCCTGTAAATGGTAATAAATATATGAACAACTACAAATATACGAAATGTAACAATCGAAATGTTATTTAAATTGATTGAAATTTGTTGAAAAAAAAAGATATTAATTACGAGATATCTTTCCTTTGATATTTTTCACAAGGAAAAGATATGTATGATAAGATTAAAAAATTTCTTCTATTGTATTTTGGTTACAACGGTAATGTTATAAAAAACGGTATCTTTAGGGTGTTATTAAAATATATTTCATCAGTGTCGTTTTTTCGTTCTTTTATAAGACCGTGAGTATGGTGTTAAACCCTTGTATAATACCTCTGTATTTTAATGAATTCCATGATCTCTCACTCCTCTCGTAAACATAACGAATACCTCACGCGCCGACTTGACTGTGTAATGTTTATCCATATATTGTTAAAGAAATTGATAAAACTTGTTATAGAAATTGTATTTTTACGTTAAAGCACTAGCAACTAAATTACAATGTAGAACTATTTTAAAGATGTTGTTTATCTAAAATATTATTTAATATTGTATTTAATATCTTAGTACATAAACTAATAAGTAACAAGTAGAAATGAGGATATCAGTTCAAGTTTAATAATCAATACACGGGATCCATTTAAGCCTTCGCTGACGATCTTGCAATTCGGACACGAAACCACAAACATTGTCAAGTATTACGGAATGCATGAACGGATATCAATGGGTAAATACTGTGAGCTGACGGATGGACTGAGGACAAAATCAAATAAATTTAATTGTATGTGTCTGTGTCATTGACATTTATTAAACCGCACAATATTTACGCCTTCTGAGGAAAATATAATTAATATCATCGGCACGTATGTTGCCGGGAACCAAATAATCTATACATATAATTATTAAATCTTTTTATGAACTAATAATAATACAATCATTAATATTAAAACATTCATATCATAATGAAAATTTCAGAGTTTAAACAACAAGAGTTGCCATTCCGTCTGTACCTGCGTCTTTTTAATGTATTACCTCGTGTCTGTCCTTTTCCCTCAGTTGTGAGTTTGATTTTTATGAATATTTATGTAAGTAGTTTAATAAACACCGACTTATAGTTCTCGATTAATTAGAGCAAGACGTTTCATAGACGAAGAGGTTTCGGAACAAAGTGTGTACGAGGAAGAGATGGACACAGGTGTGGAGTTATATCTGGCAGCCGACTTTGGAATACAAGATGAATCGTTTTATCAGGTTTACATGTTTTCACTGACTTTAGCGATGTCTATATAAAACATTATCACAGGAGAAAAAATATGTTTGAAAATAATGTTCACGCAGGTCGAGCCGCTGCAGTTGTCGATAAAAGAGGGAGAGAGTGCCTCATTAACAACACGGTCGATTCCACGTCATGAAGTGGCGCCTTATTCCACTTTAATGCTTCGAAGTTTACCAGTCAACGAGTGCGGGTGAGAATATTGTTGATATAATATTTTCCCGCGAGCAATACTAATCTTAGTACGTATAATGCGCAGCAGTAGTGTGTAGATACAACCAACGAATGATTTGTAGAAATGTTATCATGTAGAACGCTTTTTTTTCTAAAAGTTAACTTACGAGTTAAATACAGGCTATAATAAACAATTACAGATACCTTGATGTTGTGTCTTGTTTCATTTGTATGTAGTGTCGCGTGGTACCTCCCTCCGCCACTCGTCCAGTGCGTGGCGCTGCGTGAAGCTGAACGACACTCCGACCTCAGAAACACTCAGTCGAGATACGAGTGACGTTGTGTGCCCTGGAACTGACCGCCGGTGATGTTATGAGGCGAGGATAAAATATCAAATATAACATACATCTAGCTTGGAAATAATAATCGTATAACATACGAGTTCTCCTATATACTTACAAACATACAAATCACGACTGAATGACGTTTTTAATTTCAAACTAGAGTTCGCAAAACAGTGAAACTTCAGAACATTGGAGAATGGTCCATAGTGACTACGGCTAACAGAGCAGCGCCTTGGATGTTGGGACTCACCAGACATATCTGTAAAGCTCACTGTATCGATGGTGACAGAACAAAGACAGAGAGTGTAACAGTGAAAATACAACTGAGAAGTTGTATTGAAGTAGGAATATGTAATGTTGAACTTTTCTCTCTAGTGACATATCATTTCTTTAATCATATAATATTTTACAGATTTAACATTTCACAGATGGTCGTAGAGCTCAGTTTGAAAACCAATGAGGTGTGGCCTTCGCCGGGCAGTGTGTATCCTTCAAAAACCATTACTAAGACTGAGTTGTGCTTCTCCGATCCCCAAGCAATTATGTTATTGGTATTAAAACATTTCAAGTGTTAACACAAATTAGAGATTTTTAGTTTTATATTTATATGTTTATTTATTTTATTTATTATATATTATCAGTTTTTATTTTAATTATTTATTAAGCAGGTCAAATTTAATTACGTCCAATATGACTCAAACCAAGAAAACAAGAAGCAAGAAACTACTTCTGCTTAATTAAACACCGTCACGTTTACTTCATACTTTTTAAGAAATTACAGTTTCTACACAAAAATTATGGACAATTAAAAAATATAAAAAGAGAATTACAAGATGTTAAATGACAATTTCGAGGACCACACACAAACACGGACCTAAAATAACTTTCATGTATTTCCGAAGTTTTTTAAAGTTACAAAATAAAAAAAATAAGATTTAAATATCATAGAATTTCATATACATGACTATACTATAGTTATTACGTTGAGATATGATGTTCGAGGTATACTCGTATTATCGTAAGATTACTCTGTGAATGTTTTAAAATTGTTTTTAGATATATGTAACGTTTTACACATGTCTTATTCATCATTCGTTTTGTTATAAACAATTTGTATCGTGAAAGAATTAAATGTCAAACTACACACCTGTACTATCCTCTCAGTTGGATGGAGGGCGCCGTCTGTTGTGGGGAGGTCGTGGCCTGTTCTCGAGGAGCAGCAGGTGAGTGGTGCAGGACGAGGGTCAGATGATGACAACTTACTGCCTTCCTGAAGACACACATTGTTATGCCAGCATCAGTGTTAAGAGAGAATAGGCAGAAGATCACATGTGTGTTTAATAAGAAACAGTCAAAACCTTTTTTTATATTACAATAACTTTACTGTACACTCCATGTTCATTTACAAAATCTATTTAAAATAAACGTTCAACAAAATAAAGCCCGAGTTTAAATCCATTAAGTCAATTTACACATGTATGAGTATACGTTATATACCTATATACCTAAATGTACACTTTTTATTGAAACTCATTTTGAAAACGAAATTAAATTGACGTTAATAAAATACATTAATTGTTGTGACAAAGTCAAGACCAAATAGACTTTTGATAAAAAAAAATAGACAAAAGAACAGCGGCAATGAGACGTGTAGATAAACTAATGACTTCTACATTCAGGTCTCATACGATAGAAAGTTATCAGTTATTTAAATATATAATATAAATATGTTGAAGAACCTTGTCATATTTGATTTTGCAGAAGTGTGACGTCAACAATGCTGCCGTCACAATCACTGTTTACAACATTCAGCTGATCCATCTTCCATTTTGATTTAACTATTAATACACTCACAAACACTGTCATTACTTTGTTTCTTTAACTCGCACTTGTACTTTAACTCGCACTTGTCCTCGTAAGTAGATAATCTTCCTCCTGATTTATAGAAAAAATAATTTTGTTAAACAAATCACTGACACAATGACGTTAGTGATTTGTTTATGTCACATCTACCCTCAAAAAAAAAAATACTTATTAAACAAGTACCCCTTATAAGGGTTTTAAATATTGTTGCGCCGAGAAACACATACGAATATACATACTAACAAACAGAGTAGCACAATTAAGTACATCTGCAAAAAAAAATTTACTCGATTTATTTGGTTAGGTTAGAAAATACTAATAATTATGGTTATTTAATTAAAAGTAGAAGTAAATTAAAAAAAAACTATTGTTTTAGCTTTGTATTTGGTGTTCATATTTATAATAATCATTGATTTTTTTTTTCAAAAAATTAAAAAAAACCAAGAATTTATTTTAAATATGGAGTATATTAAATGAAATAATGAAAACATAAATTTAAAGATTTGTCAATAACTGGCGTTGTTAGTGACCTCCCCGATTCTTTTTAAAACATTTTTATTTAGTTAACTAGGTCTAGTACATGTTTTATTTTTAAGTGGGTAACCTTATCAAAACGTATATTAATCCAGTTTTAATTAAAACTATTTGTTTCGATTCGACCTCGTTCAGTTATCCTAAAATGTTAATAATATTGCGAAATTTATTTCACGAGTTTTACTTTTAAATATTTTACAACATATTTTTTTTTTCAAACACACTGCCTAAAGAAATGTTCCGTAGGTAGGTATATTCTTTTCATTTCAGTTCTTTATTCATTTGCACCAAATAATGTGTACGAGAACGTATAGTATGTATGAATTGCTCAGAATACTTGAATCCTTTTCATTCATACAAAACCAATTCGTAACAGCTCCTTCAATGCTTTTTATATACTCCTTATAGAAGTTCAAAAAATTAGAGATATATAACGAAAAGCAAAAATTTTCCTTATAGTCGGCACTTTTCACTTCAAATAATTGTTTTATTGAAACATCGTAAGAAAAAATAAAGCAATTAAAAGCCACGTGAAGTCTAAAACAACTTTAATAAACGTATAGAATTTGGTTATTATTTCGGAAAGCTGTGGGAATCATTAAGTAAAAATATAATTTAATTGATATAAATACATACATATTTATATTACCAATATGTAATATCTTACACAAACATGAAGTACGTATGTACCTACTTTTACATGTTTTTTTGGTCAACCATAATGTTATACGTAAGTTTTAAAATAATAATTATAAGAATAATTTCCACACACTTAATATAAAGTAAAACAGATTTAACGGCTCTTTGGTTTATGTATCTACATCTGTAATATGGGATTATGTTTTTCATTGTATATATCGTATTTATTACACATTCAATAAAAAAGAAAATACCCTGACCTGAGAAGAACCGGTTATTAGTTAGTTTATTTTTACATTGTTATATTCGACATATTTTTTTGTGTTTTCTTATACATATATAAAGAACACATTACAATAAAAATTAAGAAATGTCTTCAATTTGTATTTATGACCGATTAGTTTTGCATTTCTGAAAGTTTTCTTAAAGTAATTCTCAAATCAATTTATCGTATTTTTTGCTAATTACTTGAAAAAGAAAGAAAAGTCAAAAGTCATATTCAGGATGTTAGATCTCATTTTTAGGTGAATATATATGTGACGTATGTATGAATTAAAAAAGAATATTGTGTGAATACGAATTTACCAAAGAATATTCTCAGAAAGTAATAAAATGAAATCGAAATAAGGAAAGAAAACAGCAATTTATCAAAATCATTACGTCTCAATGAACTCAAACCGATCCACTGAATAGAATATTTTTTGGTATCAAATAATTTTCACTTATTAATTTATTCAGAATATAAAGACAATATGGTAACCCATCCAGTTCAAATCAAGGGGTAGACAAATTTTGTTATTTGTTTACTCTTTTAAGGACTATCTGTCAAACAACTAAATATCTTTAATTAATTTAACTAATATAGGAATAGCCGGGATACAAATACCCCAGGATCAATTTAGAGACGAAACCTCTAAGCACTCTAGAGACGAAACCTCCACTGTCCAAGCTCCTCTCTCTACCTAACCAAATTTGAAAAGAACCTACTAGGGCTGCCTTCGACGTACGGTCCAAGAATGAATTAATGTTAGTTCTGGACAGGTCCAAGTCTTTTAGTAGGTTATAGAGAGATTTAGGTGTGATACCTCTCGCTCCCACCTCTACCGCGTACAAATCAACGACGAACCTATTTAGAGTTAGTTCGTTAGTGAGTTCGTTGGTTTCTCAAGGCACCGTAAGCTCTATCATCACAAAGCGCTTTGAAATACGTGAATATAGAAATATGTCTGGTCTGAAGGGCGACACACAAATATCCTCGGGGATTTTGAATTGTTTCTCATACGTATCCATCATGATAGTCCAATCCGAAGCCGCTTTAAGGATAGATTAAGGCTTGACGTTTGATTTTATAACCCTGGTGCCCTCTCTCACAAAACCTATTGATCGCTCGTTTGTGGTTATTTCCCTTTGCGCTCTGGCTACCGAAAGACTAACCGCTACACGTATGATCTCTAGAACCCTATCGTGACGACGCGAGTATTGACCGCTGTCAACCTTACATCCCACCAGCAAATGCTTAGCAATTCAACTGCGTTTCCGCAGATAATAATGCAACCAATGCATTGTGTTGATGGAAAAATAATTGGAACTGTTCCACAACTGGTCTTTTCACAGAATAGTTATGAAGGTTATAATACTAATAATAATAAACGAAGGTTTTTATACTAATCATAAAAGGTTTTAATACTCCGTCCCGTCCCGTCCCTATATATCGCCGATGTACCTACTCAAAGACGACATCTAAAACAGAAAAATTATTTAATTGTATCAAATTTCACAACCAATCGTCTACCAAACCCAAACCGACAACTCATACTTAGCACAAAGAAATTTAAAATAATATGATTTAAAATATTACGAAATGTAACAAAACGAACATAAATCGATTCCTCTCACGTAAGTTGTTGGATCTCCAAAACTGTAATTTTACTGTAGAGTGTTTCAAAGATTCAAATTAAACCAAAATCTGCATTTATTGATGCATCTTTTAAAATTTCGTATTTAAATTTAACATAATAGTCTTCTTAACTACGTTAAAAGATATATTTATTCGCCTCGATACTGTACTATGAAGCTTGTAAAAGCACAACTATTAATATATTATTTACTGTAGTCAAAGAAACAATTCATGATCAAAGCCATTACTTTATCCAATAAAATACCGAACTTGTTTGTAAACAAGAAGTATTAGAAGTAGTAAGTAACTCTTGTCATGAATTATTTCCAAGTTACACGAGATACATATATCGACGTTTGATGGTCGGCTTTCCTTACATTTATTTCCTTTCTGTGTGCATGTATATATTTGGGAACCTTAGATAGATTTATTAACATTAAATGTAGTTACATACTTATATGAAAATAAAATTAGATGATTTTCAGATGTTTATAAATCATAGTAAATTATTTCACCTAAAAGGATAGTATTATAATTTTTTAACTATTTTTACATTTTTATTTGTATTACATAAATTAAGCTATTATTTTCATTTAAGCAGATAGACACACGTTACGTAAAAGAAATTAAAATCATATAAAACGAGAAGGTGATTTGCAATATATATGCGTATTGTTGTCAATTGATTTCATAATAATTTTTTTTCTAAACAAATAGTTTTATATTTGATAATAAATTCGAGATAATAATTTTGAATTGTCAATTTTGAAAATTACGAGTTTACAAAGTTTATTTAAGTCCTCTTTTATTCAAGTGTCTGATAAAACGTTTTGATGATATTAAAATTATGTATTGTTTGATTTACTTCAAAAATTGTTAACAATTTTAATTGCAATATATGTTTGTAAATTGTATATATTTTTTCATTCTAGAAATTAAAATTAAAGTTCTATTAAAGCGATAAACAGATTATTCAAGTTTTAATGATAATAATTGAGTCAACATATATGTATGTATAATACTCTCAGTACATGCTAATCGTATCTAGACAATTGTATTCCTAATTCCCGAGCTACTTAAATTCTATTTATATGATTCAACTCCTACCGCTTTAAAAGCAGATCATAATGGAATTTAAAAATAATATTTAATAATGTTTGATATAAAGTTCACTAAAGATTCTGAATTGACAAAAGATATCGATCATTATAATAAAGCCTCATCCAGGTCTTATTGGTACCGTCACGAAAGAGGTATCTGTGAAATAGTTTTGAAAGGAGTTTAATCTATCTTCTTTATTATTTATTCTCTTTAACTTGATTAGTTTATATTGACATAAAATACAAATCAAAAAACGATATAACGAATAACAAAATTTTATAAAATTAATACTTTTCGTAGTATCCTAAGTAGTATAATCCACAAAGGATTCGTTTTATTTAAATGAATACTCACGAAAGCCTTAAATCACATTGAATAAAATTCTACGATATTTTAAAAACCCTACTACTGATTATGCTGATATGTATTGGCCAGAAAATGCTTATGAAAAAACCTCATATTCTTTCAGTCAAGAACTACCGCAAGAACGGAACTAGCTTTTAAATTAAAATAACTGCACTCATATCTGTCGATTCGTTTGAGAGCTGCTTTGAACCAGACACACAGACGAACATGTTCATGCTTAATCACACACACAATCATGTAATGACTTAAAATGTATAAAACTTCTCTTCAAAGTATATACCTATGTTGGCGCAAACGCCTGTTAAAATTATGGAGCAATTTTGCATATGAAGGTTGCGGAGCGATTTAGATGTGGGGCGCTTCGTTTATTGTAATTTGATTTTTTGCCTACCCTGTTATAAGATATGTAACACAACTAATCTACGCCTTTTAATATCTCCTCGTTAAATACTATCAAAATCCGCAACATGGTCCTTTTCGAGCCTGGATGTGAATAAACCAGTTCAAATTAAAGAAAATTTATCAAGGTTTTATTATATTGTTGGACATCAAGAAATATTATATACGCAGCTGGGAATCACTGCATGATTTTGTTGCGTCATCCAAAGGATAACTTGGACGCTGATATAATAAGAAGATCCTGTGGTCAGGATAGCAGAGTACCCAGTGGTAAACTCATAAAGGTCTTGATGATTATTAATTCCCAACACTCTTAAGGTAGTATTTAACGTAATATAATGTGCTTAAGGTTAGTATATCTTTGTTAATACTGTAACGTGAATAAAATTATACGTATATAATTATAATAAATTTAATTTAACTTAATTAAGCCTAGTTAAATTATTTTATTAATTATGTTGTAAAGATCTATCAAAGAGTAGTTATCAAAGTATAAAATAACTGCATCATAAACGCTTTGTAAGGTCATAAAGGTTATTTTGCAACATCACTTTACGGTTATAATTTATTAAGATTTCAGTTCATTTAGCTTTATTAACATTGAAGTTAAAGTAATATTGTTAAGTTCTTATACAGTGCTAACTTGTAACCTGTAGTTATTTAAATTTTATTTGTTGTAAATAT
This sequence comes from Danaus chrysippus, assembly GCA_916720795.1. Taxonomy (NCBI): domain Eukaryota; kingdom Metazoa; phylum Arthropoda; class Insecta; order Lepidoptera; family Nymphalidae; genus Danaus; species Danaus chrysippus. The sequence goes on from CAKASE010000073.1 coordinate 440,408, forward strand.
TTAAATCTTTAAAATATTGTCGTATTGTTTATTATTACAGTCTGTAAATAGTTTAAATTGTTGATTTGTATAAATTCTCACTTTGATTTGTATCAATTCCAGATTGTTACACCAGCCTTCGCAATGCCTGAGGATAAGGAGTTAACTAGGAAACGTGCGACTTACAAAGGGAGGCTAACTTTCTTTTCTAACTATTTAAATACATTGGATCCTTCAACATTGAACACCTCTGAGGTTAGTGAGTTACAGTTACGTTTGAGTAGGCTCGAGGCTATGTATGAACAATACGATGAAGTGCAGGTTTCATTGGAATGCAATACTGACAATATGGATAGTCAATTGTTAGAACGTAGCGAGTTCGAATCCTTTTATTATAAGTCTATATCTCGAGCTCAGGAAATAATTGCAAATTATAAGAAAAATAATCAAGCGCATAGTGACGCGACATTTATTTCTTGTAATCATAAATTTGTAAAGTTACCAACGATTCAATTACCAAAATTCAACGGATCCTATACAAACTGGCTAGAGTTTCATGACACTTTTGTGAGTTTAATACATTCAAATGATGACATGAATGATATTAATAAATTTCATTATTTAAGATCCTCTCTAGAAGGATCTGCTGCTGTGGTAATTAACTCAATTCAGTTTTCGGCTGCGAATTATTCTGTGGCTTGGCAACTACTTTGTGATCGATTCGATAATAAGCATTTATTAACTCAGCATCATGTATCAACATTATTTAATATAGATGTTATTCATAAGGAGTCGTCAGTAACATTAAAAAATTTAATAGATCAGATAAATAAAAATTTGCGTGCATTGGAATCACTAGGTGAACCTGTTAATCAGTGGGATACTCTTTTAATTTATATTATTACACATAAATTAGATAGTAAAACGTATCGTGAATGGGAAGAGTACAAAGGGAATCTAGAAAGGAATTCAAAAATTACGTTTTCAATATTTTTAACTTTTATCAAGAATCGAGCTGATATAATAGAAACTTTAGAACTTTCAAATTCCTCAGCTAATAAAAATGCAAACACATTAAAAAATGTTAAAGTCAAGACAATGTTTGTACAAGATTATAACAATAAAGGTAGCTCCGGTGATGATAAAAATAATTTAAGTTCTGCTTCATTTAAATCTAAAAAGTGTCAAAAGTGTAGCGGTGACCATAAATTAAGTTCGTGTCCTGAATTTTTGGCACTGTCATGCGAAGCACGTTTGCAAATTTTACCTAGCTATAAAGTTTGCTTTAATTGTTTGTCTGTGGGTCATTATGCCAACAACTGTAAGAAGGCAGGCTGTAAAATATGTCGTCGCAAACATCACACTCTTGTACACGTTGCTGAACATTCAAAATTCAAAAATACTCCCTCTGTTCACAAAATTGTTAATGGTAATAATACTGGTAACAATGCAACTATGTCCGCTCAATCAAATCAAAGCGCAAACTTATCGTTAACTGCAAAAATTGAACACAATGTTTTACTTTCGACTGCATTAGTAAATGTGATAGGGAGAAACAATATAGTTTACACCGTTCGTGCTCTTCTCGATAGCGGTAGCACGTCCTGTCTTATGACCGAAGCATTGTACAAGCAATTGGGACTTTCTGGTCACAATATAAATAATTCAGTGATGGGCATCAATAATTCCTTGTCGCAAATTAATAAAATGTGCTCTGTAGTAATAAAATCTATAAATAATGATTACATGGTAAATATCAACTGTTTTGTGTTAACATCCATAACTGAGAATGTTCCTAATAGCTATATAAATCCGTCAAGCCTTAAAATCCCATCCGATATCTGTTTGGCTGATCCAAATTTTAATACACCGGCTCCGATAGACTTATTACTAGGTGCTGATATATTTTGGGACTTGTTAGGATCGAATATAATTAAATTAGGACCAGGGCAACCCATTCTTTGTGAAACTAAGCTAGGTTGGTTAGTCTCTGGGCCAACGGGTAATGCTATGCCTTTGCCCTTTACAAAAAGTAAATGCTACTTAACAAAGCTCATCTCAGACGATGAGGATTATCTGAATGACAATATTCAACATTTGCTTACGCGGTTTTGGCAACTAGAAGATGTTTGTACATCATCAAATCATTCACCTGAGGAAATATTATGCGAAGATCATTTTGTAAAAAATACTACGCGTTTAGAAAACGGTCAGTTTTGTGTAAAAATTCCTTTAAAATATCCTTCTGACCTCCTAGGTGAATCTTTATCTCGAGCAAAGCATTGTTTTTCATCGTTAGAGCGCAGATTTAAGGGTAACTTACGATTCTGTGAAATGTATAAAAGTTTTATGAAGGAATACGAGCTCTTAGGTCACATGTCACTATGTGACACTACAAACAAAGACGCACATTTTATTCCGCATCATGGAGTCATGCGTGAATGTAGTACTACAACAAAATTAAGAGTAGTTTTTAATGCTAGTAGCCCGACAAATACTGGTGTTTCTTTTAATAATTTACAAATGATAGGACCCGTGGTACAGGATGATCTGTTATCTATCCTAATTAGATTTAGACAACATAAATATATAATCGCCGGAGATATCGAGAAAATGTACCGGACTATAGTGGTTCATCCTAATGACAGACACTTACAGCAGATTGTCTGGCGTGATAACTCTCTATCTCCACTTCAAACGTATCAACTAAATACTGTCACCTACGGCACGGCTAGTGCTCCGTTCTTAGCAACCAGATGCCTTCGACAATTAGGTTTAGAGTGTAATAATCAAAAGGTTTCAGAAATCATTCTGCATGATTTTTATGTAGATGACCTCCTTACAGGGGGAGATGATATGGTTGAAGTCGAGCATTTGCGTCAAGATATAACTTTAGCTCTAGCATCAGCCCAAATGAATTTAAGAAAATGGAAATCAAACATGCAGTTAGTTAACGGATGTGACACGTCGCAGTCTTCGCTAGACTTAAATATTGGAGGACTTGAATCGACCAAAACATTAGGTTTAGGATGGCAGGCAATGTCTGATGAATTGTGTTTTCCCATCAGTGATTCAGTTATAGACTGTAATAGTAAACGTGAAATGCTTTCTGTTATTTCACAGATCTTTGATCCTCTAGGCCTTTTAAGTCCTTGTGTAATGACAATGAAAATGTTGCTTCAAAAATTATGGTTACATAAACTGTCTTGGGATGAACAACTGCCTCCGGAAGTTAATAAACTTTGGTCCGAATTGATTGTTGATTTACCGGAATTAAATAAAATTAGGATTCCACGACGTGTTATTATTGATTCATACAAATATTTAGAATTTCACATTTTCTGCGATGCGTCGGAACGAGCGTACGGAGCGTGCCTATACGTACGTAGCGTTAGTGACGAGGGTGATGTATTAGTGCGTTTATTAGTAGCTAAAGGTCGAGTTGCTCCGCTTAAACCCACAACTATTCCGAGGTTGGAACTTTGCGGCGCCCTGGTAGGAGTCCGTTTATATGAAAAGGTTATTGCATCATTGCGAGTACGACCAGCACGAACCTTTTTTTGGAGTGATTCTATGATAGTGCTGGGCTGGTTAAAAATGTTGCCAAATAAGCTTCAACCCTTTGTCCGGAATAGAATTGCAGAAATTTTAGATAAGACAGCCAGTTGTGAGTGGAGACACGTTCCTACCGATAAAAACCCCGCGGATTATATTTCACGTGGTGTCACCTTTAAGTTAATAAGGGATTTGAAAGAATGGTGGTCGGGACCAGAATTTTTGATGAAGGATATGTCATGTTGGCCAACTAAACCTTTACATACAAATGATGATACACTACCGGAAATGAAATCAAATATTACTATTTTACATGCTTTAGTCAACAATGATGAATTAAATAGATTAATTAATTTTAACTCTTTTTCTAATTTTCTACGGCTTAGGCGTACTTTAGCTTGGGTTTTACGATTTGTTGATCTGAAATGCAATAAGATAAAGAATATTAGTCCTTTTAGTAGTAAAGAATTACAAAGAGCTTTAAATGTAATAATTCGTGCATCTCAAAGTGAATCATTTATAGAATATAAATTATTAATAAATAAAAAAGAGTTGCCTAAGAAAAGTCCGTTAAACAAATTCAAAGTATTTTTAGATGACCAAAATATCATGCGTGTCGGTGGTCGACTTCAAAATTCAAACTATCAGTATGATAAAAAGCATCCTATTCTTCTACATTCTAATCATCGGTTTACAGTTTTAGTATTTGAATATGAACATAAAAGGTTATTTCATGCTGCCCCTCAATTATTATTATCTTCTATTAGAGAAGTATATTGGCCTATTAGAGGACGGAATTTAGCTCGAAAATGTTACTTACAATGTACGCGATGCTGTCGATTCAGAGGTGAAACAGTTACTCCCACTATGGGCTACTTACCACAGCAGCGACTTCTAGCTGGTTTTCCTTTTGAAAATATTGGTTTGGATTATGCAGGCCCAATCCAATCAGCAGTTCGACAAGGTCGAGGTACAAAATTAGTTAAAGTTTATATTGCCATATTTATTTGTTTTACAACAAAATCAATTCACCTCGAGTTAGTAGGTGATTTATCTAGTAATACATTTATTTTAGCTTTAAAAAGGTTCATCTCACGTAGGGGAAAGCCGAAAAATATATATTCCGATAACGGCCGTTCATTTGTCGGTGCATACAATGACCTTTCGAGCTTTCTTAAAACAAATTGTGATTCGGTAGCTGAAGAGATGTCAAAGGAAGGTATAAACTTTCATTTTATCCCGGCATACTCCCCTCATTTTGCTGGTCTTGCGGAGGCTGGCGTAAAATCAACTAAACATCACTTAGTTAGAGTGTTGGGCCTTTGTAACCTCTCTTACGAAGAATTGTACACCACTTTAGTCCAAATCGAAGCTATCTTAAACTCGAGACCACTGACGCCATTATCATCAAATGCCGACGATTTAACACCATTGACGCCAGGACATTTTTTAATTGGACGCCCCTTAGTATCATTACCATCGCCAAACTACGAACATCGCCCTGTAAATTCCTTAACTCGCTTTCAACGAATAGAACAGCTGAGACAACATTTTTGGACTCGATGGAGCAAGGAATATATATCGGAACTTCAGATAAGAACCAAATGGAGGTCATGTAAAGGTTCGCTGAAACTCAACTCTTTGGTTCTTTTAAAAGAGAACTTGCCGCCATTAAAATGGAGAATGGGGAGAATCGTGGCTGTCCATCCCGGTCCAGATGGGATCATCAGAGTTGCAGATGTCAAGACGTCCAATGGCGTGGTTCGAAGATCATTTAGCAAAATCTGCCCACTACCCGACCTTTCTGAAGATGGAAATTCTGGTTGAAAGGGAATCTTTCAACGTCCGGGGGTATGTTGGCGCAAACGCCTGTTAAAATTATGGAGCAATTTTGCATATGAAGGTTGCGGAGCGATTTAGATGTGGGGCGCTTCGTTTATTGTAATTTGATTTTTTGCCTACCCTGTTATAAGATATGTAACACAACTAATCTACGCCTTTTAATATCTCCTCGTTAAATACTATCAAAATCCGCAACAACCTATTTGTAAAGAAATAAGTAATTTATATGAATGATATTTAGTTATTTGATAAATATTAGGATTTAGATTATTTGGACTTAGGAATATGTTTTTGTGATACAAACTTATTAATTACAAACAGTCGACCTAATCTGACAGTATCAAGTAATAAGAATGGTGATAATAGTTATGAAGGCTTTTCAGTTACGAATCCATCAGCTGAAAGCTATTTACTTTCATATTTCTATTTAATAATATGCTTAAAGTACACATAAAAAAGTAGAATCTCGTTCCAGGCAAAGAGGGTTATTTCTTTTTATAATGGTATTTGGGATGTCCTTATATCAGACCGTCCCATAATAGCTACTGTAACTCGATTAACATATCTATATATATAAAAGAAAGTCGTGTTAGTGACTCCACTTATAACCCAAGAACGGCTGAACCGATTTAGCTGAAAATTGGCAGGGAGGTAGTTTAGAACCAGGAAATTGCAATAGGATACTTTTTATCCCGTTCGACAGCATTCCCGTGGGACTTGACATGAAACGTCAGTCACTATAAAACGTGGAATAACGAAACACAATTGACAGCTATGCAATTGACGTATAATGAAAGATATGTAATGACGTATGGATGACAATTAGATATTTGTAAGAAATCTACTATATAAAAATAAAAATATTTAGGTATTGTGTTTGTAGTTTGAACTCTTAAAATCATTTAGTATTTGTGGGATAAATTTAGAAAATCATTGTTTTTCACATGGGCAGTTATATTTTGCGTGTTCACGAGTTTGGAAACCATCCGCTTTATTTGTGTTAAAGTTAGACCAAAAAACAAAAAATGTGGTTTACAAAGGAGCACTTCAATGAAACGGATATTTTGCGGACACGTATAACGCTTCGATTCGGTATCTACTTTGGAAATTGGATTCACTTTCATTTACTTAGTGAAGTTCAACTAAATAACACTTCATTTTTGTATTCGAAATGAATTCATTACTGTTGTAAAATGAAATAAAAATTTTCCTTTTCAAATATAAAACAAAAAATTCTTCATCTTTTAATCACCAAACGAAATGTTATATAAAAGCCTTCTGGAGGCGAAACGGAGTTCGTCAGGTTTACTAGTTAATCATAAATTACGGCTTAAAATATCTAGCTTTTATTCAGAAAATATAAAAAATATTTGATTTATCAGCTTCATTTCTTATTGAGTTGGTTAAAATCTTTAAGATAAAAATACTTATAAATTCTTTACTTCTAAATATTGTAATTACTTTCATTAAATACGTTTTATACTAATAAGTTAAATGAAATAATGTAAATGGTCAGATAATATACAATCTATACTTATAATAAATCTGTAGAGAGGTCAATTCTGTACATAAAATATATTAAAAAAATAACTAACAGGGGGTGGTTAGGGATCGCTACTGATGCCAAAAATGCAATCAGTAATTATTTTTTTTTACATGCGTCTCACTGCTGACCGCGAACGGCATACATTATCTCGCGAATCAGAAACCTACACTGACAGGGAATTACGTCTCACTGCTGACCGTGAACGAAGCTTTGCACTGAAGTATTTTTGTTCTGTAGGTACCTTTACCTTACCTCTACAAGGAGTTACACGCTGACGGAGTCGCGGGCACATCTATCTATAGTCTATACCTACTTTTCTGCCTGAAGTCACTATTTCATGCGGACGTAGTCGCGGGCAAAAGCTAGTTAAATAATAAAAGTATTGTTTAAATTAGTTAACATAATTTAAAACATAAGTAGGTATAGAGGGAAATTACTTCTTTAAATTTCTTTGTTGTGGAAGTTTAAAAATAACGGTTTATAATATAAATCATTCAAAATAAAAAGTAGTTTGAAAGGAATAAGCAAAATTAATAATTTCAAATAACTTGCGAGTGTTTTTTATAAAGTGAAAGGTGGAAGGGAATAAACTTCACAAAGATTTACCTAAGACGAATTCATACAAAATTTTAATAAGCCCTATTAGAATTGTGGCAAAAGCAACGACTTTGTGAGATCTTTCTTTTTATCCAATATATAAACAATTGGAACACCTATGTATGAAATGATACTTTTATGACGCCAAGAGATCAAATGTTAAAACAGTTTCGTCGATGTAGTTTTCACTATAATGTCAAATTACCTTTGTAACAGTTTTACAAGTTAAACAAGAAAAAACATATTATTATATTTGACATCGACAGACTTTGATATCGAAAAAATGTATCATTAAATAGGTCATGAAGAATGTAAGCAAATGGAATATCGATGTTAATTTAGTTTTAACATTTTAAATATGTAATGTATGTATGTATTTTAATAAAAAATATATATATTGATAACCAAAACAAAGGCAGAAACACAAGCCCAAAGATTTTGGTTTTCATGGAAAATTCCTATCTAAATATTTATGTTTTTTATCAAAAATATATATAAATGAAAATCTTTCAATCCTATTTATAATTAAGACTAGAAAAAAGATAGATCATTCAGCCAATTTAAATAGGAGGAATAAAATAGACCTGAAACTTTTAATAATCTCACTCATCTAACTTAATTCATATTCCTAAAATATATTCCCAATCACGTGTAATGAATAAGTGTTTGAGATTTGAGATTTAACACCCATTATTTGACATGAAGCATTAAATTTTTATGAATACATTTAATAGTATTCTTCCTTTATGTATGAAACAATATTAATTTTTTTTCCCCTATAGTACTTCTTGTGGTAGACGATGTTATATTTCTAATAGTATATTTCTAAGCGGAAATAAAAATACCTGTATTTTGAATTATCTAAAATATATATGTAGAACATATGTTCAGGAAGTACATAGTATTTCTCTTCTATGTAGGTAACTATGTAAAACGCGTGGTCAGCTTTACACATACAGTTAGTTTCCTTTATGAATATTCAACGTCCAACAAGATTTATTGCGGCCTGGATTCTTTCTCCCTTTTTTTTCTTTTTTTTTTTCGGGGAGAAATCCGCTTACAGACTATCCACTGCCCTGGCTCGACAGTGGGACTTGTGTGGGGGTCGCCCAGAGCCAGAAAGTTGTTTCTAATAACGAAATTTATATCATATATTTTTTTTTCAAATCTTTTCAATTACCAGCTATCATTTATCAGTTACAATGTAGTTTTTATAGAAGTTAAGGTTAAAGAGAGGGAATATTTTAAATATCAAGTATGTACTTCTTGTCAAGTATCGCTCATTGATAGTTATTAATTCATATTTTTCCTCAAAACCGTTAAAGAGAAGACTGAAGCTAAGTACAAACCACCCAATTGCAAAAAAAATAAACTTTTGAGTGACCGTTTTAAAATAATAAACGGGATTAAATATTGAATGTAATTCAAGGAAATCACGAACACATCATATAAAATAGGTCGTCAGATATACAACTACTGTACTTTTTAATTCCATTGTAACGAAAGCAGGGCCGTGCCTGGGTATATGGCCGCCTGCGTGCCAGTCTGTATGGCCGCCCCCAGGATAACATAAAAAAAACTACTTTAATTTTTAATGTTTATTATTATACACAGGGCATCAAACCGGGAAAAAAATCAATTTTCCTCTCCGTTTTCATTTTCAAAATAAATCTTGACATATTTATGTTTAAAAATATGTTTTACTTAAGAAGCTTATAAATGATTTTCTTATCGTGTCATCCTATGCGCATTAAAATATACAATTATTATAGATTTTAAGTAATTTAATATTAAATTACGCTATTTTATTATTTATTTTAATTATTGTTTAATTTTTTTTTATATTATTAAATCTTTTTTAATATTTATTTAAGAATTTCATATCAAAAGGCCTTTTCCATCCAAAAAGACCCGCCAAATTTTCCCGGGCCCCAAAAGTGAAAGTCTACCCAAATTTTACATTTTTTGTGTATTACCTTTTTCAGTCTTTGTCGAGTAAATAAACTTTTTATTAAATTTCACCACACGAACACACAACTAAAAGTTTTCAGGAATTAAGCAATTTATTTTTATTCGTTAAATTAAAGACTTTAATAATATCGGATCACACACAGGACACAAATAACGATTTATCCTCGCTAGTCTATAGACTAATACGACTAATAAGACGAATAAGACCGCTTACGCGACGCCGGTCAATTGAAAAAACTATTTCGGCTCGTCGCTCGTGCAATGTTCGAAAAAATTCGGATTCGCTGCATGACTAGGTATATAAATACTACAACGACCTAATCAGTTTTTATACATTTCTTATTTCTGAGAAACTCTTTTTCGATAGATTAGATTAGAGAAACTGTTTTTACTTCGTATCTTAATGAAAACAAACCGATTGTATTTTTGCCCAGTAAACAACTTGTAACGATTTGGCCGCCTCTTAATTCCGGCCGCCTGCGTGCGGTGCACGCAATGAACGCCCGTCAGGCACGGCCCTGAACGAAAGAAATATTCCATAATTTAGTAACATTGTCTGCATTACTATCGTAACAATGATTATTATAAAATACTGGGAACCTACCCCAACCCGCAGGGGTACTTTACAAAAAGAATAAAATATCCTGTAGCGTTTAATTTTGAGAATGATTAAACCTTCAAACTATTAAATTTTTAAATGGTACGTCCGAATTAAATATGTAATTCAAAAAGCCATTTAATACTGATGTACTTAGGCTTGAACACAAAGTAATTTATTTTCATAAGACTTTATACCGTAACTATAGAAACGTAAAAACCGACAAAGTAAGTGTGAATAATATTTTAAGGAAAAATAGAAAATAGAAATCTAGAAATGTCTCTACAGTATCCCTTTAAAATACATTTATGCAAAGGTTTAACTCCTTTAGTGATTTTCTACAGCGCAGAAAGTACAAATAACTTGTGTTTCTAACGCGACCGCTTAGACACTTACTGAAATTAAACCTTTTGTTCTAAAAATATTATGGACCTAATACGTTTTTTAAATATTGACACTAAGATAAAAATACAAGATTTTTAGCCTTTGTTACAGAAATGTAACTATTTTATTTCGGGGTGCTGATTTTAATATCGAAGCCATCTTATAATGTTTTATAAAATGTATTATCCTTTTATTCATTTTCTCACATGACCTCTCTTTGGTTAACTTTATAATCAAGTACTTTTCTAATGTAATTTATATATCTGTATACATATATACATATGTATAAGAGATTTCCCCCTCTATATTAACTCATCACGATATCTCTGGAACTAAAAGGCGCAGCGGTTTCAAATGTAGTTGGAAAATTCATTTGGCCAAGTAGAGGTTAGCCAAGAATGGATTTTACGAAATTTCACCCACTAGAGGGGCTGCAGAGGCGAGAACAATTAAAAAATCTATTTTTAAACTATCGCTCTTATCGATTGAAATCATCTAAGAGCGGATTTTGTGACAATTTTATGACTAATAATATTAATTTGGGGGAGGGGGTGTTAAAATGTAAAATTTAAAATCATAAATGATGGTATTGGTTTGAACTAAATCTTTAAATGCTGTTTGGTCAGAAGGTAACCCATGACTTATGTTATTTCCTTTATCCTGTAAGTTTCACGCGATAACATGTACGTTACCAATGCTAAAATGTACATTTCACACGCTAAACTGTACCTTTCTCATATTAAACTCTACGTTACTAACTGTAAACTGTACGTTACCTAGAAAACAATACTTAGTTATACCCTCAGGCACTGTTCCCACAAATTCGCTTCACTATACCTGAGAATTGAGATCCATAACTGACAAACAAGCGCCAGGTTACAGAGTAGTGTTGAAGAAACCCTTGGAACTGACCACTATGAACTCTAAACACATACAATAAAATAGTATGCAGCAGAAATATATTAGATTTACTGCCTTTTAAACATTTATTAATTATGTACTGTCCTTTTAATTAACATTACTGTCTTTTTTTTAGCACGACAGAGTATTGATGCCTAGGTTTAAGTTGTTTATATACGATCTATATTTATATGGATTTGATATGTGTGTGTAGAAAGAGCGCAGAGGTCTCTCATAAAAGTAATGTTTTTCAAGCCGTACCTTTTACCAATTTTTGATTAACACAATCAGTACAAATTACTGACTACTCGTCAAATATATACAGGGTGACTGGTGAATTACTATCGATACTTGAGGACGTGATCATTGACGATCATATATGACAAAATAAAAATTAATATAACACAAATATTAATAAACTTCTAAGTAAAGTTAACCAAAAGTTATGTAATTAATTACGCATCGTGTGAACACCCTACAGATTAGGTATACACACACACACACACACTCGCGAGCGGCGGCGTGGTGTTGTATCAGCACGCCGCCGCACGCGTCCACACTTGGAACACTTGGAACGTATCCAAACTTTATTTATTTATACGGAAATTTGGTCAAAAATTAAGTACCTATTTTTTTTACATAATTCGAATGAGAATCATGTACCGAGTATTCTCCTTAAATATTGATAGTAATTCACCAGTCACCCTGTATATATTAAATTGTATACTTAAAATTCATCATCATTTACCTTTTGTTCCCTCTCAAATCCAAAACCGTAGGCGTAACTCTCTTTGTCCTATCCCAACTAGTAAAACCAAATTTAAGAAAATACAATACAATTATCAATCATCCTATCTTTATAATAAACTAAACCGTAAACTTGACTTCTACAGACTGATAAAAACCAAAGTAAAGCATGTTCTAACTGAAACATTACTCACGTATAGGTAATTATGATGAAATTGAAAAATTGATAATTAAACTAAACCTTTCACAACTTTAATAAAATTAATAGATGTTTAAACGCACGCACGCACGCACGCACACACACAGACACACATATACAAGCACACACACTTTTCTAGTTATTTTATAAAATTGTTTACACTGCTTAATAGGATATTACTATAAATCTGTGTAACAAAATCATTGTTGAGTTTTTAGTTGTCTTGGTGGATGATCGGGGCACCTAGTAATACGGGTGTGCACCTAGTACAGGGGCCCTTGCAACTTGATTGTTATGTAATCCTTGAGTCAATAAAGTTTATTTTTCTTTTATTTATTTATTTACTATGTGTAATTCTAAACCTAATGGCATCGATACTCACATTTATCCATGGTGCATCCAAACTGGGGTTCCCGCCGTGTAATAAATGGGAACGTATTGTGCAACACAGTAACGATACGGTGAGTAGGAAGCTGTGTTATATTTTGTTTGAAATCATATAAATCGAAGAGACCCTAAGTAGTTAGGGGTTAATTTGTCTGTTCACAATAAATAATTAGGTAGCTAGAGAACACAATATAATATTTCTTTTTTGTATTTTATGAAACACGAAGCGGGCGAGCTAGAAACCAAATAATTTTAGTTTTTATTTTTATTATATGTAAACAGAAATTCATCAGTTTCGAAAATATGTTTACTAACTCTAAATATTAAAATAAAAAGGTTTGCTATTCTAAGCATAACCGACATTGAAGTTTCAAGAGTTACCGAAATAAATAACCAAAATTTGAAGTCAACTATCGTAAACAAGAAGTTAGACGAACTTGTATTGCTGTTTTAATGAATACCTTGCTTTTAATTACCTTCACTTTGGATTTACCCTACATTTTTGACTCCTTGACCCCAAACTCGATCATTATAAAAAATAATCCTGATAATGGTGCTAACAATGAGATCAGTCTCAACATGTCGACTAAGAAACCACATGTCTTCATGATTGAAAGGTTCAAATCCAGCATGCATGCATTTTTTTTTTTTTTTTTTTTTTTTATCGCGGTGAAAGGTTTTATACCTACCCCTCCGTCTAGGGGAGACAGAGGCGGTTATGTGGGATTCACGGCCAGAAGGGCCCATGTTACCCACTAAAACACCAGCGGTCACTCTCCGTTGCCGCCAAGTGGATCGCCACGGGAAACGCCGAAGCATGCATCCGCGACGATCCGGCGGCGGGCCGCGAACGGCCACCTCCCCCCCCGAGGGCTCACTCCAAGTGACCAGGAGTGTCCCCCCGCCTGGCGGGCTTGCTTAATCGCGAGAGGGTTAACCCCTTACCCCTCCCACCCAAGCCCACGCGGCCAGTCTCCAACCACCCACCGACGAGCGCAAGCGCCCGACGGCAGACAGAGAGGAAACCGACCGACCACAAGCGAACTCAGGCCTCCGGAGAGACCCGAGTATCCCCTCCCCCCCAAGACAGCCACGGACGGCCTCCTGCCAGATCCGTGACCGTCTTACTCCCAGGGCTGTACCCCCAGCCCTCCCCCCCGTGACTGATTGCACCGGAATACACCAGTGGGCGATGGGGTCGTCACGTCCCGACGCCGGACTGCGCCGACAGTGGCCGAGGCCACCCGCCGACACGTAGGGCCGAACTTGGCAGCGGTGGTGTACACCGCCGAGCCTCGTCCTACCCACCTCCATGGGCTGCACCCCCAGCCCGGGCCAAGACCCCACGAGGAGGTCAAGGCCCTTCCCCCCCGTGACTAATTGCACCGGAATACACCGGTGGGCGATGGGGTCGTCACGTCCCGACGCCGGGAGCATGCATGCATGCATTAACCAATGCATTGAATATCAATGTCTAATTTGAAAGGTCTAATGCGTCAGATGAATTCTATGCTCTGACTATCGCCGACCAAGGTCCAATTAAAAAAAACTATTAAGTTAGAATTTACATTTACTTCCAATGCCTCAACATCGATGGCGTGAAATATTTTCATAAGAGCATGATAAGTTTGTTGATACTATCCTTACCGTAAGGTCAACTAAATCAAGTCTTTCCGCCAAAACACGATAAGAAATTAAAGATCCAATTACAATAGGGATCAATAGTTCAGTTGCCAACAACATTGGGATCTGGAAAACCGTGGTTTAGAGAACTTAAAAAAAACGCCTCATATATCAAATCTACAATATCAGTCCGATTCTAGAACCAGAGAAAAAAAACCTACATGTTTGAAACGCGGCATGAGAGAGGGCGCAGTTGTTACACTGAAACTATTTACTACCCTACAGAAAGAGGTCTTAAAATGGAACGTACTTAATATAAAAAATTACTCAGGGACCTCTCACTCACTGATGATATCGTAGTCATTGAAAAAACCTTAGACCAGCACAGTCGAAGACTAAAACTATGAAAATATTATTTGAATAACCATATATTTTTTAATTTAAATAAAATAAGTATTTTTTTATAGATGTGGATATACCTAGATCTTTTCTATAAATCAAATGTGTTACTACGACCAGCATTAATATAATCATATTATATAAATATTATTTAATATTTTGTTAATACAACAACATTTATCCTTTTGAACGACCATGTAAGTACTTAAAAGAAATAAACATAATTTCTTTTGAATTTGTCGTTTTAGATATAATTTATAATTATATTCAATGTCCTCGCAATATGAAACGGCAATTCCTAAATCATTTTCCTCTATTTAATTTCACTATGTCACTCGTTCTAAATGCTTGAAGTCACTTTGATGTGATCCATTAGCGATGTTCGTCTGTTACATACAAGGGAAAATATGAAAAATTTACATATAGCGATTATCTATATTGAGTTGACCTATACACAGTTTAATTCATGCGAAGAAAGGAGAATACGTAGTCTTTAAACTTTAAAAAAATTCTTGCAAGTAATTTAAAGTTTTAAGAAGAATTCATTAAAAACTTTCATATTAATGACTAATTAAAACTTTGCAGATCTTGTGAACACGAATGTATGAAAATTGTACCTTCTGTTGATAAATCTTAAATCATTATTTGTCCTCATCATTATACACAAGTGGTTTGTCATTTACCATAGTATACTTATCTTAATTTTAAATAAGCTATATAATATTCAATATGAAAAGAATTTAAAAAAGATATATATTTTAATTCACACTTTCTTCCATTCTATGTGAACATATCAAAACTTAATGAAGCTACATTCAATCAAGATTCTGAGCACTTAATTTATCTAAAGATACATTTATTTGCTTTACAAGATAGAATTAGATTGAGGTTCTATTATTTAATACATTTTTAATATTTTCATAATTTAAAGGACTTTTTCTGCACTTATGTCAATTTCTTTAAATATTCCATATTATAAAACTTCCTGAATTGTATATGCATGCCAAAAATAAAAGCTAGTAAATATGTAGTTCATTATATAAACTCTTACTAGACTTATTTCATTAACTTCATAATATTTTCTTTTTATAAAATAAATCTTTTTTAATTGTAACTACTGTCTTTTTTTCCTTTAATTTTAAATAGTAGATAGACAATGATGTTAATGAATGCATATTATACATGTTTTAATTTATTTACTCTTCAGCTACAGTCTACACGAATATTCATAAAAATATCTTATAATCACTATGTAAAACATATTTAAACAAACCTTTACAACAATAGCAATTTTTTTTACATGTAACATAATAAGTCCTATACGAGTTCATAAAATTATATCTAATTTGAAATAAATTATGATTTATGTTTTAACTTAATAGGTAATGCAAAATTGAATAATATATTCTATATTAATGTTGCAAAACCACAAACATGGATACATTAAACAAAATATTTGAAATATTACATTACAAGTATCATATATACTATCATATGTATATTTGTCAAATAATATAAAAGTGTGAGTGATGTTTGTAATATAATTTAAAGTTTTTTTAACAAAACACTAATTTAATCTATTCATACCCGAGTTTTTGAAATTAGAATTTAAAATTTGTATATATACAATACATGGTATTTCCATTTCTTGCTAGCATTTAAGAATGGTACTCAAAACATGACTTATTTTTAAAAATTTTAATAGTGCAACATCTAGTTTTTCTCGTCTTTAATTCTGCAGTGTAATATCGTTTCAAGCATTTTGCTATGCTGTCATTGTTGAGTCGACTTGTCCGGTTTACACGACGATTTAGTACTCTGGAAAATAAGTATAAAGATTTATTAATAAATGGGTTACACTAAAGATGTTACGAATTGGCCAGTTAGAGACATTGCTAATGTAATTTTTTTTTATTTCAGGTTTAGAAGTCTTAAGTAACAAAAAGTATATTGTATAATAAGTACATTCATATGTCCTATGTTTTTGTGGATTGGCGAGAAATCTAAAACTCTTGTTGAACCTTACTGAAAAATAATTCTCGGTAACAGATTTATAAAGACTTTCGTTGTAGACTTAGTCAACAACAAAGCTATGATTGCAATGCAAATTGATAAACCCAGAATAGTATCAATTAATATATTTAAGCTATAATAGTCTTAATTATTATATAACCTTGATAAGATGGCATTTACCATATTTTTTCCTTTTATATAATTATAATATAATATTGACTTAGTCATTATAATGTTGACTTGATAAATTTCTTTTAGAAAGAGAATTTAATTTTTTAATCCCATATTTCTATGTATGTTTCATCGAACTAAAGCAGCTTCAGCAAACTATTGCAATAGCAATGTGTTCTAGAGGTATATCTTTTTTATCAACAGAATTGTTGTACAAATAGACTCCCAGGATCCATATACAGTACAAATGTACTTTAAGCCATTTCAAATGATACACCACTACAATTGAAAACTGTCAACAATAGTGGTAAATGTTTTTCCATACACTTACCTTATGATTTATTGGCCTATAATTTATTGTACTATAGTCCATTTCTTTGTTGTTCTCTAGGGTTTAAAAACAACACTTCTATATTGTTGGTTCCGGTTCCATCGATTCCGTTCAACTTCATTTCGCGTTTCACGTTGCTCATCAGTTAGACTTGCTGTTCTATATCTTTGACCTGAGGCATTACGGGTTCTGCGACGTAAGCCGGCATTGCCGGCATTTTTTGAAACAAAAATGCAACTGAAAATAAAAAATACTTTTCTTATTCTATTGCTATTTTGTAATAGTATCAAAATAGTCTATCAAAACTTTCTAACACTATAATAATTTGATTTACCTTGTAGAACAAACACTTCAGAAAAGAACATAGTACAAATTATCCTAGTAAGAAATGGTAAATGAATTAGGTATGTAGGTATTATTTTATTATAACTCCGGCTACAGATAGTAAAACTGAATATGTACTCGTACAAAACCATACAAAAAAAAATACTCTTTGCAAACAATTTGAATTTTGAAACAATAGTTAACTGAACTTTTAAGACAGAGACAACAGTTTATCATAGACTAATATAGTCACACAAATGCCAAGCTCGGCTTAAAGCATTATAATAAATCTTTAAAAATTATCGACAACATAACGAGACTTTTACGTTTTCGTTAATGTATTAAATATCTTAGAAATTGTTTTATAGAATATAATCTTTAATTTACACACAATAAATTATTTCTGAACTCATGTCAACCATTACTTATAGTATTTGACAGGATGAACTACAAATGTTTGACAAATGACAGGCACAAAGGAAAAATGATTCATCTTTTATAATTATGTTTTCGTCGAGTTTTCTTTATTTTTTTTGGGGCGGAGACAAATCCAACGAAACAAAGACCATGAAAATTGATCTATCTCGAGTTATAAGTGTTGTGACAAACACGACTTTTGTATGTATAATATATAGGATAGAAGATAGATTCATGATTTTTTTACCTGCGGTAACCAAATAATCTTAGATTTTATGTTTTATTACAAGTAAAATTCACAGATGATAAAATAGCTCTTTTATTCTAGGCTATCAGAAAATGACATTTTTATTTTGAAATTTTTAGCAACAACGAAAAAAGTTTAAAATAGTCTCAAAAACAAAATTATATATTTTAATTTATGTTTAAGTAAAAAAGTAAACTAGGATATCGAAAACTTAATTTGACTTTCTTATACAAGAAGTTAGATGAATTTACTATTGCTCACTCAGCACCCAATGTACCCTAATCTCATTAAACAGCTCGCTTATGATTGCTCTAACTTTATCTACTAACTAGAGGACCCGGCGAACTTCGTATCGCCCTATAATCAAGAAATATCTGTAACGTTTTTTATTTATATTTTTGGACTTTACCTGTAAGCCATAAATCTACGTGTAGTGAAGTGCGACAGAATGGTTGACATATTAGTTAGTTGTCAAATCTAATGTCAAAAAAAACGTTTGTATGGGAAATAGAAAAGGGCTGTTTTTATGGTTTCCCAGTAATAATAAAGTACAGTGAAATACTGAACGTCAACTAGGAAACCTCAAATTAAAATAAACTTTAACCGAAATCATTAGGAATTAAGATTAAATGTGAAAACAAAAGGACAACTAAGTACAAAATCCCGACAATCTATATGAGGACCCTCAGTAAATAGGATTATGAGAATCCCAGTGACTCCCGGGATAACCTATTTGTGTGGAGATTTAGTATATAACAGACTTAAAAGATTTACTTTTGGAGTAACTTTGGATCCGATGGAAATAAATGTTAACAAAGTACTTATAGTAAGATATTGAGTTATGTGTGTGCAAATCATTTTGAAAAAGAAAACAATTCTATTCATGTGAGGTTTCATCATCATCGTTTGAGCCCTGTGAGTCTGCTGCTACACACGAGCCTCATTCATGTACTCCTATTTGTTTAACTGAGTCGTTCGTCCATCTCGTTGGTGTACGTACAACGTTGTATTTAATAGGAGAGTTTGATACGATAGTAATATTTATTTAAGTTCACCTCCTTATCATTTTACCTATGTATATTTTAATTTAGTTAAATTATAAATCAAGCCCCTGCACCATATATAAATTAATGTTAACCCTTTATTCTGTAACTCATAATATTTTATTGCTAACATAATTTTTAACGAACCAATCTATTTTCTGGCATAATTTAGGATCACACTCATTATGTTCCAAAAATTAATCTTAAAATTAAATAATTTTGCGGATTAAACAAGGCTTAGCAATTTAAACTGCTTAAAAGCTATTAATACAGAAGGAGATTAATTTTCGTAAGCGAGGGTGCGCGTGCGAGTGTCGCTGTAACGATGACGGACAAGCATCGCACAGCTAAAGTCTATGCGGATTGACGGAGGTCGGAGCCCGGCGAAGTACCCGCTCAGCTGGCCAGCGGACCGCTAGCGGGGGCCAGCGGGGCTACAGGAGCGCGGGGGGGGCCGCGAACAATAGACGCATCGTGCACCCTCGCTATATACAATGTAATAAGAAGTTTGTCCGTCGCAAGAAATAAAAAATATTACATAAATTTTATACAATTTATAAACAAATATAGAAATGAATAAATACTTAAAGTTACAATACAAAACATAATCTAAGTAGCTCCGCTACAGTAATGCTTAAATCATTTCACATTATTTGATTTCAATATGTCATACTTACTAAGTTCTTGCAGTCTCTTTAATTTGATGTATGGTTTGTAAAGGTTCTTCCAGATTCTGAGTTCTATTAGGGAATTCGTGTTTTAAAATTCCTTTAATATTTATAGTATGTTTTTATGGTTTAGAATTGGGAAGATTTTAGGATTTAAGGAATTTCATTTTAATTTTAAACATCTATTCATAAAGGTTTATCCAGCTTGTCTACGTTTAGAGAAAAATAAGGTATACAGGTAGGTAGGTACTTATATAACCTTAAAACTAACTGGTCTTTCCAAGAATATTTTTACATTTAAAATTAAAAATAATATAAATATTTTGATTTAATTATACTATCTATAGTATAAAAGAAGAATAAAAAAGCCTAGGTAAATTCTGTTAAAAAGTCCATAATCACTATAAATTAGCTCGGCATTCATTATAAAATTTTAAAGAACATAGATCAATGCAAGTGCTGTCAGAGGTATAAGTAACATATAAATAATGTATAAAGATATAGTTTTGCAAAAAAGGAGTTGGCAAATGGTGGGCCCAAAATGTAATGAGTTCAAATTTGTTTAAAAGAATTGGTTTAATTTTTTTTTATGAAATACCAAAAATCTACTTAAATTCTCAATTTACAAGCGAAGAAATATGCAAATAACTGTTTTTATGAAGTAATCGATTAACGATTAATTAAATAAAAAAAAGATTATTCGATTAACTACAATATAAAAAATTCACTCCTAGTTTTAAACTTTTAGTAACTTCATTAAAACTACACTATATATGTCTACACATCATTAAAAATAACTTTTAATACCGTGTATTAATATAATAATAATATTAAATATTATTTTAAAACATTCTTTTCGAATTTCGATTATCGATTCCATTCGATTTGATTCGATCGAAATCATTCAGTATATAGTCTATGGCAACATGATATTGATGATTGACGGCTGACGCTTAACAAATAACAATTACCTTGCCAGATGCATTGTTATGAGTCTCACTTGTTTCGTGTTTTTTGATAAGTTTCGAGTGCTTTCCCGGTCATTTTACGTTTTCAACGACCACTGCTTTGTTTTTTACGGACTCCGAACCCGCCTAATGTTTTACGACCCTTGCTTTCACATTGGACACCGACGATCGCCTGCACGTTTAACTTGGAATTGTTCATTTGGATTATTTCGCCGGCTTATGGATTGGATATTACTGAAACGATGGATCGCTGTATGAATTGTGGGATAGCAACTAGTAACTTTGTACCCCTTGCTGAGTTCCTAGACGATATTTTAATTATTATTGAAGAGGAATAAAATATTCCATTAAAATTATTTGTTTTATTTTATGACTTTTATCACATAGTTTACTCCTCTTGTTCCTCGTAGAATTCCATACTTGTTACCTATATCTGTATGTCTTTGAGTCTTTATTGCCTTGTTATGACTTATCAGGTATTCTCTTCTAAATAAAATTATTATTTGTCACATACTTTTACGTATATTCATCTAACTCTTAAAGATAATTCAATATAACCTCACTTTTACTAAACCTCCAATAACTCAGCGATTTGATTGTCAATTTCTATAGAATTTTCAATGAAGTAACTCTTAATTTTAAACCTTTAATTGATACTTTTTTCATGTCTTTACATTTAGGGTCCCAGAATTGTATGAAATACTTTTGATCTCCTTTCCTTCTAAATTAGAATATTTTTTAGTTATTTTTATTTATATTACTTTGTTTTCGTGACAGAATTTATTAAATTATAACTATTAAAAGAACATGCATTTATTTAAGTTGGATGATAAAACTATATTTTAAAGACAACTTTTTTTGCATTTACGAAGTTATTCTTGAGTTCGTATCTTAAGGTAATGCTTTAAATTGTTCAAAAAATAAAAAGGTTTAGTTGTTAATAATATTCAAACATATTTTTTTCATCTGTATCATTGTAATATAAAGGTTCACACTGATTTCTGACCTTGTAGAAAACATTTTTAAGAAATATACATTTATTCTCTTTTGGGATATACTTACTTCATCAGAATAGAAATATATTTATATAATACTATTCATAATACCAATACGCATGACATTAATACACTTTAAAATATATATTATACAGATTACAAAGTATGTTAACTAACATAGTGCGTTTCCGTTAATCCGCAATAATATAACATCCATACATGCTAAAAAATATATTACCAATCGAAATAAAAATGTCTTTTATTTTTTTTATTAAAAAAAAACAATAAAAATGTTAAATTGACACGTAAAAGGAACACCCGTACACGCATACTTGAAGAACGGCAACTTCGCAATTTATTTATAAATGACGATTGATCGATTGATCTACGATATTAAAGTGTCGCCCCGCCCCCTGCCCCCTTCCCCCGTACGTCAACATAATTTTATTCGGTAGTAATCTCACGCGCTGACCGGGATTGGACGTCCATTATTTTCGCATCGCTACATCTTGCGTCCTCCTCGTATGAAAGATGCCGCGTTATCAATTCAGTGCGTAGGAGTAAGTATGTGAACTTGGTGCTTATTTATGCTGAGTGTAATTATGACGGCGCACGTGCTCTGAGGATGTATGCTGAGATACCTCTCAGATGCACACCAACCGAGGAAATCTCGTGTAATAATTGTGAGTGCCCTGGTGCGTATGAGTAACAATGAGCCGGTAGTGCCGCGTCGTTCTGGTGGCCCGCGACCCGTGATTTCAGTGCGGCAGGAAGAGAACGTGCTAAAGCATTTTGAGGAGGAGCCCAGGTTTCCGTGAGTATACCTACTGTATTAACTAGTATTTGTTTATTTTGTGACCACGAGCGCGCGAAAACGGCGATGCGTCGCCATAGTGTCGCGACGTGTCGGCAGAACACAAAGGAGCTGCCGCCCCACCACCTTGCGTTCATTACTTGGCCGCTGCGTGCAGATTCTGTCTAATTCTCTGTATTTTAATTGAAATGTTATTGAAACGTGGCTTAGATATGTAGATACATGAATATAGTTTTTTTTTAAATTACTGTTTGCGAATAGGTACGTCAGTGACACGTTCCTTTGTGAGCGATACATTTGAGACGGGTTAAGTGTTATTGTTAAAACTAAACATACATTTAAAATGTTTATTTATTAATAACAATCCGACTACGTGTCTTTAATATTTAATATGTCACCATTTTAAAAGTCGCCGCTCGGCAATCGGCATCGTGCATACTGCAACGATGCCAGTTTGGGCAATGCTACTAGGTACGCTAGATTCCTACCTAGTATTTCGCGCTATTATTTTGATTTTGCACAGGTTTCGAATTTATTGTGATTTTTTTTATTCAGATTATTTTATGCTTATTTTTCTATGCTGATATTTTTCTATATATACAGGGTGACTGGTGAATTACTATCGATATTTGAGGACGTGATTTGTGACGATCATATATGACAAAATAAAAATTAATATAACATAAATATTAATAAACCTCTAAGTAAAGTTAACCAAAAGTTATGTAATTAATTACGCATCGTGTAAACACCCTACAGATTAGGTATACACCCACACTCACACATACGAGTGCGGCGGCGTTGTGTTGTATCAGCACGCCGCCGCACGCCTCCACACTTGGAACACTTGGAACGTGTCAACACTTTATTTATTTATACGGAAATTTTGTCAAAAATTAAGTACCTATTTTTTTTACATAATTCGAATGAGAATCATGTACCGAGTATCCTCCTTAAATATTGATAGTAATTCACCAGTCACCCTGTATATATATATATATATATATTCTTTATTTTAATCTATTAGTGATATATTAACGAGTTCAACGGAACCTGTGTTACATAACATACTGTATATATAAACACTGTCGTACCTACAACTACTATTTACAAATGTAGATTAATAAATAAGAATCACTGTAAAGTATTTGTTTTTTATAGCATTTTTAAAATCTCTTAGTAATATTGGATAAGAATAAATGAGACACGCAGTTAATGTAGAGAAAAGATTTTCGTCTGGAGGTTCACTCTAAATAATAATAAATTATTTGGAAGTAAAGGAAGGAACATAAAATATTGATTAAAAGATTGAAGATATGAACCAATACAATCAATGAGATCAAAGTAATTTCACGCCGGATATATATTTTTGGCCGTATTTTTAGTAACCAATGGGATATAACTGTCACTGGGAATAAATTATTCAACTTATAATTCAATATTCTTCAAAATAACTAATTTGATATACATAAATTGTACAGTTTGAAGAGTAATAAAATTAACGAATGGACTTTGTGACAAAATGCATTTTTTTATATAGTATTGCACAGTATTATTTGTATTACGATACAATAATGTGATTATAATTTAGTCTTCATTCAATGATACATTTACTATTATCGATTGCAAAATATATTTAATTCACATATAAAATAAAATCCATGCAGGTAATACTAGTATTAATGAGATCAAAGATTTTCGCGAGTCTTCATTTAAATGAAACTAATATTTTTTCATTCTATGTGCAGCGTTTTTTTTTTTAAATATATACTTATTTTTATTTTGGGTCATAATCACAGTCATTTTGGGTACCTAAAAAACCTACTTTACTGTAATACTTCTCTATATACAATATTAGACGTATAAGCATAGAATAGTGTTCGACGCGATTCTTTAATTTGACATAACTTTTTTATTTATGAACCGATTGACATGAAACAAGCACTAAAGCATAACTGAAGCATATCACAATATATTCGTGAAAAACGCATCCAACTCGGATCAGCCATTTCTTAGATTAGCGTGAACAGACAAACAGACAAAAAAAATACATGTCAGTAACCCCTTGCTGTTTTTTTTATTTTTATTTTCAATGTACAGACAGCACTCTTCTACAATCTAATTATATGTATAGATTGGTATTTTTTAAACGACAGTTTCCGGATTCACTGAGCTTTTTATAAACGGATAGTTCTACGTTAAGAGGTACTATCGACGGCTACATGAAAAAATCATACATAATTTGATAATTCGCGGAAATCCTCAGTCATATTTAATAATAAGTAAAGCATACTTTTTTACCAATGAATTACAGTATCTGAATTAACTTAGTTTAGCTATAATTTCATGTTGACCTAGAAAAAAGTATCTACCCTGGCCTGTCTCTTTACTATTCTGTAACAAACTCTTCCAAATTTAACATATTAATAATTCATTTAAAATCTAGGCGTTATTTATAACAAAAAACAGTATAATTAACAATAATGAATATGTAAAAAACTCTCAAATTACTTTAATTTTCTATTTAAAAAAAATATCAGTTTTTGTCCCTCATATATTAAGTAAAATAGGCAGGGGAGGAGCCCCTGCCTATTTTTCGTCCGTTATAAATGCCGCAAAAATACGTTGACGCTTCAAATTCACATTCATCATCATCATCAGCCTATCAGAGCCCACTGCTGAGCAAAGGCCTTTTCTCACGTAAAGAAGGTTTGAGCATTAATCACCACGCTTGCTCAAGACGGGTTGGCGAATTCAAACTTATAATTGTAAAATTATAAGTCCAGGTTTCTTCACGATGTTTTCCTTCACCGTATGTCAGTGGTAGACACCACAAATACTCTTAGAAAGTACATATGACTCGGAAAAATCACACTGGTACTTGCCCGGGCCAGTATCGAACCCGCGCCCTCGGCAATGAGAGGCGGACCCTTTAACCACTAGGCCGCCATTGACTTGTATACATTCACCTCATCATTATTCATACATCGTATTTCAATTTTCCATCATCATGTAATATACGAAGAGTTTCCTTGTACTTTTTTTAATAAACTTAGTCATTACAAATAATTATGGAAGATTTATGAATACAATACTGCCCTTAATCAATAAGGTGTCCAAATATATTCCTATTAATTTTTCTCTGTTGTTCAGTTTTCTAACATTAATTAAAAATAATGCAATCTAAATACTTAAAAGAGCTTTAAACAGCTGCCATATAGGTTAAAATAATTTAATGGCACAAATGTAGCGAATTGAAAACTTGTATGAAGATAACTTAAAAGTATAAATTTTCCCCAAGTAAGTTAAGAAACTTGAACGCTTTAAGACAGATAAGGGAAGTACACAATATGTTCACTTAGTGCCTATTAGCAAAATTTTATATGAAAATATCTCTTTTCTATTTAAATAAACAAAGAGTATTCTTATTAGCTATATCTGATAACGAATTCGATGGATCTAAAGCAAATCCAACAGATTTACGAAAATTTTTCAAGTTCAAAATAAAACAAAGCTGGAATATAAGCTGGAAAACAGATAACACATCGAAACTCTTCGGTATCCGAAATAGTATCTTTGATAAATCCCCTGCTTCATTCACTTGTAGAAAAGACCAAGTTGTTATCACAAGGTTACGTATTAGTCATACAAATATGACTCGTATTCATGTAATTATAAAAAATAATAGAACTAAATGTAAATGTGGCTTAAACTTAACAGTGCTTCATATTTTCGAAAGTTGTACCGCTTATAATAATGAAAAACAAATTTGTGATGTACCCACTAATTTAAAAGATTGTCTTAATAGTATACATGGATGTAAATGTACTTTAAAGTTTCTTAAAACGATAAAATTGTATAAATTAATTTAAATTGTATAACTGTGGTCGTTAATGACCTTGTTGTTAAAAAGCGACCGTATATAAATAAATAAAAAAAAGTATTCTTATTATTAATAGAACATATTATATTCAAGCATTTCAATTTAGCTCCAAATGTCTTGAATCTGGAATAATATGATATAATAACAACTTCACTCTAAACATAATGTTCGAGACGGACTCATTAATACTGAATAAATAGGTATTACTGAATTAAAATATAGTTAAGTTCCAGTAAATGTTCGATGTAAATTATATTTAAGACAGAAATATCTCGCTGGAAATCATTTACTATAAATTATTGGTCACGGATCATATCACATATTAACAACGGATACTGTAAAATAAACAATATTCTTGCGCGAATATGTTTGAATATTCAGAAATATATATGATCAAAAATAATAAAAATTGTGACGTCAAAATTCTTTTTTCTTTTCCGTTAAAAGTCGACAGTAAATATTTTTAACTAGTCCAAACGTTGTCAACTTATATGTTATAATGAAATCTAGGACTTTCGCGAGTATTTATTGAAATAAACAAATATTTTTGGGATTTACTAGGCGTTTATAATTATTTTTAACGACATAAATAATGTCGACTTTTGGTTACTTTGCAGCAACCGTGATCACAAGCAGACGAGATGCATACAACTGTGTCTGAAGGCCTGCAGAGCTCGCAAACTGTTTCTCAAGGTCTTCACGGACATGGGATTTTATATTTTTAATGAGCTCAATATATTTTACAGGCATATTGTTATCCTTTAACTCACCTCCTACAATCTCAATGCAGTCAAGAACAGAGAAACTAGGAAATAATGACTTTAAATCAAAACTTACCATTATGTTATTGTTTCTAAATTATATCATTGACCAAGTGATAGGAATCCCTAACAAACAATTGTTAATGAACACGGAGTGCCGACTGGTGATAATATATTTGAAAGAAATTTAGCCAGATTAAGAGTTAGTAAATCAATAGGGCAATAGTTAATTCTTTTTTATGGACTTTGGGTAACTAAAACAATTTTAATGGTTTTATACACGATAGTATGAATGATTTGATATCTAAATATACAATATAGGGTCGTCGGGTCTTTATTAACTTTTTTATAAATGGAACTATCTGCAAGAATTTCAGTTATTTTTTATCATAATCAATATTAACAATTATTACGGTTTCTTTCCCGTTATTTTTTTTAGTAGTGTTCATAATATTTTCATATAATTCTTGTTTTATTATTATATAACCATTACAATAAATATTGTCACAGGTTACATCTAATGTAACTTAAATAATTAATCAGATTTTCGAGTATTAGTTCTTAAGAAGCACAAAAATGTGTTTTGTACAGAACACTCTTAACGCATTAAACGTTCACCTCCACTATCCAAGCTCCTCTCTATACCTAACCAAATTGGAAAAGTTCCTACTAGGGCTGAAGTCGAAGTACGTTTCAAGAATGAATTAATGTGAGTTCTGGACAGGCCCAAGTCTTTAAGTAGTTTATAAATACAGTTCAATAGAGTAGTCAACTAAAAATATCACTCAGACCATTACATATCGGTTCTATGTAAAATGTTAAAACATGTTATTTATGCTTGAAGGAATATTAATTTGTAATAACAATAAAAAATATCTAAAACAAGAATCTATGTACTACATTTGTAAAAGATTCTGTTAGCTCGTTGTAAAACGAAATAATTGAAAAATATATTTATTCTCTCTAGGTAACTTAAGTTACTTTTAGGATA
Source organism: Danaus chrysippus (assembly GCA_916720795.1). NCBI lineage: Eukaryota > Metazoa > Arthropoda > Insecta > Lepidoptera > Nymphalidae > Danaus > Danaus chrysippus. Next base: position 468,761 of record CAKASE010000073.1, read on the forward strand.
ATTTAAATATGATGGTGCAGTTTTTGTTAACAGATATTATAAATTGCAAATTACTTCAGTCACTTCAAAATAAATCAAGCCGTTTCTGAGAATAAGCGAAACAAACAGGTAGATTTTAGAAAAAATGCTATTTTAGCATAATATGTGCGGCTCATATATCGAAATATCAGCCTATCAGAAGCCCACTGCTGAGCAAAGGCCTCTTTCTCACATGGAGAAGGTTTGAGCATTAATCACCACGCTTGCTCAAGACGGGTTGGTGATTTCAAACTTATAATTGTGAAACTATAAGTCCAGGTTTCCACACGATGTTTTCCTTCACCGTATGTCAGTGGTGTCTAAATACTCTCAGAAAGTACATATGACTCCGAAAAATCACATTGGTACTTGCCAGGTTTGAACCCGCGCCCTCGACAACGAGAGGCGGACCCTTTAACCACTAGGCCACCACCGACTTAGTATAATCGTATGTCCGAATTAGTGAGCATTATTTCAATCACGAAAGCATGCTTTAATTGAGCATTTGCTGAGATCTAAAATTATTGCGAGTACTCATTTAAATTAAACTAATATTTACGGATTTTCTACTACTATTTTATTACTTTACTAGTATTTTATTGTAATAAAATAACAAGACCCACTGACAGACACTCACATCTCGTCTGCCCGTGATCACGGTTGCTGAAAAGTAGTAGAAACGTGTATTCATTGTTGCTTAAAATAAGCATGCTACTAGCGGCGTAGGTCCAAGGGTGCAAGGGTGCATGCTTTAAGCACGTCTAAACACGTTTGCTTATTAAGCATGCTAGTACCGATCAGTTAATTACAACAGATGAAACGTCGTCTCCTCGTATTTCTGTAAGTAAATTAGCACTTGATCCCAAGTCCTGTCTTCTCGATATTTAATTTAATTTAAGCTTCTGGACGCATTGCATCCCCAGCAAAAGGATGGTCTTATCTTTGTTTGAACGGACAGAGAGCGAGAAAAGTATGCTTTAAAAAAGCATATGTATCTGGAAAGTTTGTTTTAAGATTGCTTATTGCCCGCAAATATATAGGTGTACAACTTTGCTTCCGCCGTTTTTTTCCGAAATTCGAGGCTTTATTGTAAAAAACTGGTTATACATTTATGATTCAAAGTATTGTCCATCGCTGGCCACTACTTTCTCCCATCTTTCGGGCAGAGTACGAATCCCGCGTTGAAAAAACTGGTCATCTTTTGAAGCGATCCACAAATAGATCCAATTTTTAACTTCTTCATAAGACCGGAAGTGCTGGTCAGCCAGGCCGTGTGCCATTGATCGAAACAAGTGATAGTCCGAGGGAGCAACGTCTGGAGAACACGGCGGGTGGGGTAGAACTTCCCATTTCAACGTTTCCAAGTATGTCATGACCACTTTCGCAACACGGGGTCGAGCATTGTCGTGCTGTAAAATCACTTTATCATGTATCTCGTTGTATTGCGGCCGTTTGTCTTTCAATACTCGGCTCAAACGCATTAATTGTGTTCGATAACTATCGCCTGTGATAGTTTCAGTCGGTTTTAACAACTCATAATGCACTACGCCGAGCTGGTCCCACCAAATACAGAGCATATCTTGGAATCGTGAATATTCGGTTTGGCCGTCGACGTGGAAGCATGGCCGGGATATTCCCATAATTTTCTGCGCTTGGAATTATCGTAATGAACCCATTTTTCGTCCCCAGTCACAATGCGATGCAGAAATCCTTTCCGTCTTTGCCTTGCAAGCAGCTATTCACAAGCAAACAAACGCCGTTCAACATCTCTCAGCTTCAACTCGTACGGCACCCAATTTCCTTGTTTCTGAATCATTCCCATGACTTTCAGGCGTTTTGAAATGGCTTGTTGCATCACTCCCAATGATCCTGCCAATTCTTGTTGCGTTTGACACGAGTCTTGATCAAGTAATGCCTCCAATTCTGCATCTTCGAAAATCTTCTCTCTTCCACCGCCATGCCGGTCTTCGACGTCAAAATCACCGTTCTTGAAGCGTTGAAACCACTCTCGGCACGTTCTTTCACTAATAGCAGCCTCACCATAGGTATTTGAGAGCATTCGATGAGCCTCAGCCGCAGATTTCTTCATATTAAAGCAGAAAATTAAAACTTCCCGCAAATGACGAGAATTTGGCTCGTAAGCTGACATGTTTAATCGAGAATAACTTTATGATGCAGACATAAATCGACTAATATTTCGATGGCGTTATGTTTACAAGTTCCTAAGCTTATTGTAGGACATCTACGATCTATTTATTTCGACTACCACTTACCGCTACAACCATCTATTGCAAAACGGCGAAAGCAAAGTTGTACACCTATGTAATACCATTTTTATTAACTTAAAGGATCTATGACAACCAGGACAACTCTTTAGTTCGTCGAGGAAAACCAACAGCACATTTGGTCTACGGTGTTCCCTTGACCGTAAACTGTGCTGTTCAAGTAATGGCGGAGTCAATGAAAATAGACCTCGAGTTAGTACCAGATGCTTCGGTCTGATTATAACTATTTATTAATGTAATTAATAATTAAAAGAAGTAACTTAAAATATAAATTGTAGAACGAAATCCTTTCATAAAGTGTAGTTGAAAACTGTAGACAATTTTTATGATACAATAATGTAGACTACGTATAATAATTATGTGAATAATATATATGTTTACAGAAAGTCAAGGGATTCGCGGATCAATTATACGACATGTGGCAGGAACAAGGCACTGAGATTTATTGGGTGCAAAACTTCACTTGTCCCACTGAGGATCAATACAAAAAGATGACATATGAGTAATATATAACTTATACATCTTTCTAACCTCTACGTTTTAACAAATCTGTTCTATATAAATAAATATCGTTACTATTAAATGAACAAATATCTCACTGATAATATTTTACATTAAACAGACATTATAATTCCAACAAATTTAAATTTATCATAACAGTTTTAGAGAAATTTAATTTAAATGTGAATGTTTTTTCAATTAACGATGATCATTATAATTTTTATTCAGCTTCGACATGACTATTGTAATCTTCGTGCGAAGGAGGTTGTTTTTGTGTTCCTAATATAATTGATTTATATATATATCATTTTCGAAAAAAATATATATCATACTAGCTTTCCCCCCGCAGCTTCGCTCGCGTGGAGTTCGGTTAAATCACGTTTATAAGAGAACCTTTCAAAAGTCTAGGATAAAAAGTATCCTATGTTCTTTCTCAAGGACAACTCTATATCTGTAACAAATTTCATGAAAATCAGTTCAGTGGTTAAGGCGTGAAAGCGTAACAGACCGACAGACAGACAGAGTTACTTTCGCATTTATTATATTAGTAGGGATTCATTATGTGTATTACTATTCCAGTTAAACAGCAACGGCAGTTTCTGTGAAGATTTATCAGAAGGAAAGATCACGTTACCCATCATACATGCATCCAAAACATCAGTGGGAAGCGAAGTTTTACGTAAGTACACTAAAACTCAGTTACTTATTGTATACATACGAGAACGTATTTATCTGGATCAAACATTGCAGTTTTTTATGTAACCCTTCGATAAATATGCAATCATTATTCTTCATTATTGCATCAGGTTATTTCATAAACTTGATGAGTTACATATCAATGTACAATTTAGAGTTTTGAGAACTTCGTGTATTTTTTAATAGTTTCATGAGATCAGGTCCGCTTAGGAAGTTTCTTCCTTGATCCTCTGTTTTTTATACTTTATTGATGTTAATTTTTGTCATTATTTTTTGTGTTTGGTAAATAAGTATAAACATACCTATCTGATAATTCAGTTACAGTAAATTTTTATCACTTATCAGGTATGTATCTTGCGGCAGCGTACCGGTGATATTGACCTGATGAAGTACTGTATGTGTTTGTTGTAGAAGGCGGGCAGCATACAGTACACGAGAAACAGACTCAGTGAACTTGATCGAGAAGCTCGGGCTGAGGTGAATCAAGTACATATACATAGTATTCATTGAAGTATTGTTGATTTAAATTGAAGTATACAATCTAGGTTTCTTACATATCGCCCGGTTAGGTGGAAACCCACTACTGGAAAAATGTTAGCTGGAAGGATGACGTAATCTTCTTCTTCTATCTTCTATCTATATATATATAAAAATGGATTGTTGTTCCTTAGTCTCGCTAAAACTCGAGAACGGCTGAACGGATTTATCTTATCTTTGTCTTGAAATGTTCGTGGAGTTTCAGGGAAGGTATAAAAGCTGAAAAAAATTTATTCATTACTGGGAAAACCATAAAAACAGCCCTTTTCTATTTCCCATACAAACGTTTTTTTTGACATTAGATTTGACAACTAACGAATATGTAAATCATTCTGTCGCACTTCAAAACACGGAGATTTATGGCTTACAGGTAAACTCCAAAAATATAAATAAAAATACGTAATAGATATTTCTTGATTATCGGGCGATACGAAGTTTGCCAGGTCTTCTAGTGATTAAATAATTATTACACTATTTTGTTACACGGGACACTGTTTGTATTTAAAAAGTCTAGCAAGTCTTCAAAATATATGTTTGTTACAACGTTTATCCGATATTATTAAAAATGAATATTTAAGCATTTTTTGTGTTTTTTTTTTATTTCAACAAATTATTTTAATTTATTCACGCTTTATAGAGATGTACAAAATTATAATTCATCCTAAATTTCCTATATAACAAGACCCTTCCCAATTTATTAAATATTATTTATAAAGGTTCTTGTCATAATTATCAAAGTGAACTAAACGCATAACCTTCATTTTATTTACAGAAAAAAATAATGTAAGTAATTGTGCGATGATTCTTACAGTCATTAAAATCTAATGAGAAAAACAACCACATGAATAGGTAAGTGGTTTAGTTAGGAAAGTTTTATTAATATACAAGGGCTATCATATAGATAAGAATTTAATGCAATACAAAAATACATTATTTTTTAAACAATTTATTCAAACATTTAACTTTTGTTAACAAAGTCCATCATTTTTAAATATGTGTTATTATATTAAGAATAGAGATAATATTACCATTTAGTGACAGAAATTTATATAAAGTAATGGCATAGTATTTCATCAACAAGAAGGTAATCTTTTGTTTCAAATTAGAATTAATTCTCTTACTATTCTGATGTGTTTTATGTTAGTATCAACGAGGATTGTATATTAAATTGAACTAATTTATAAAGTTATAGCAACAGTTTTCTTTTATAACTACGTAAATTTTATTTTTGCTTGTCTGAATAAACTAAGCAAAACATATTTGATGAGATCTAAGGCTTTAGAACTAAATATTTATTTAAATAAAACTACATACATATTCCCAACGTTTCGGTTATTTTGCAGCAACCGTGATCACGGGCAGACAATATGAAAATGAAATGATATTTTCTTCTAGTTGTATATAATGATTTTAAAAATAATTTTTTACTGTTTATATGTAATAGAATAATAGCATATAAGATAATAAAAATAATTTCTACCACCGGCGTACATCTTAGATCTAATAAACTGAAAATCGTAAACTTTTGAAACATCTAGTGTATACAAGCATCGTTTTTTTTAGTTTATATATTCACTAGCTTTCCGCCCGCAGCTTCGCCGCGTGGAGTTCGGTTATATCGCGTTTCCAAGAGAACCTTTCAAAAGTCTGGGATAAAAACTATCCTATGTTCTTTCTCAAGGTCAACTCTATCTCTGTACCGAATTTCATTAAAATCAGTTCAGTGGTTTAGGCGTGAAAGCGTAGCAGACAGACAGACAGACAGACAGACAGACAAACAGACAGAGTTACTTTCGCATTTATAATATTAGTAGGGATAATTTCTTTTAGTATTACAATATATTATGTTTATGATTTTAATATGTGTCTCATTCTATTCTTAATATTAAAGTGACCAGTTTCGCATCAATTATTTAAATCATAATTTAGTTTTAAATGCGTAAAGTCAACATAAATAAGAACATTTTTTCCAAGCGTCAATATAAAAATCACAATTGGAATTTATTTCACCTTTATAAAATCTTTTGTATAATCAACATCAAAGAAACATAAATCAGTGTAAATTAGTCATAAATTGATATATTAAGTTTGATTCTTTCTACTATTGATATCTGTAATGAAGAGAATATGATATGCAATAATTTAGTTAACATAAAATTTCAAATACATTTGCTTATTTATAAAATAAACAAGTATGTGTATAGTAATAAAATTTGTTAGGTGATTAGATATTAAGAAATTGAATATATTTAGTAAAGTATGAAATTACAATATTGGAAAATAATTCCTTTTTATTATGAATACAAATTTTTGAAGCCTACAATGTCACATGCTTCAAATTTATAAGTAAAAAGATGTAAATTTTAAAATAAGTTGAAAATAAACACAATATGGATATATAAAATTTAGTTTATAACAGAATGTAGAGGAGTGTGTTGTTGAGTACACTTCATCTGGCCAAGAGTCAGTGCTGACAGTTCAGTACTTAACCCGCTACTGAAGAAATGATTTTTTGCTCTTATTGTTTTAGAAACAAATGTTTCAGTAACGTTCTTAGCAACAAATATTTAGGGGTAATAGTATTTTATAATATATATATCGGATTTATTACACATTTGTTGTTTTTAAAAAGAGGGACGCCAGCCTCGCTGACGTTACAAATGTTACTTCTTCCAGAACGGCCCATGATATTTTAAAATGAAACTTCAATTGTTCTTAATGCTCCTGTATTTCTTGAAGGTTCTTCTTAATAACATACTTCAATGATACGCACTCACTGAACTCTGAATTCTCAATTCTGAAGTCTGAAGTCCAGACGTCATATTTATAACAAGATTTAAACATAGTTCTATTCTCCTTTTAAGCAATCTTTGATTTCGATTTACTTTTAACAATAATCATAAATACTAATGAGGTTTAATAAGAATTGATGACAGCCTCAAATTATTTTCAAGTCTCGTCCGTTATTAAAGCTGGTAGCGCCGATGTATATATATATATATATATATATATATATATATATATATATATATATATATATATATATATATATATATATATATATATATATATATATATATATCTTTCCAATGATTCATACAAAGAAGAATAATAAAAAGACTTCAAAAAATATTTTTATACATTGAGTCATTTAAAATGTATGAGTATTGATTTCGATATTTAAATAATTCATAAAAGTTGTAAGGTATCTTAACAATAAGGTCTTCCTGTTCTCAATAGTAAGGATTTTATTTTAACTCTAGATAAACCTATATATGTTATTATAACAATATATTTTATGAATCGTTGTGACTTTTTCCACGTTTTTCTATAATATCAACAGTTTAAATAATAAAAATACTTCTAATGGATCTGGCTAATGGTAAGGTTTAAAAGAAGTCTATTACTACGAGAAGGAAAATTTATAATAGTCTTGAAAGTTGCCGTTCTTTGATGTAGTTCCCTTTTCACAAATGTGTCTTATTCAATGTTTGATCTGAGTCATAAACGAAATTTTAAGTAAAAAGACTCATGTCTATTTATTTACCAAATTAAATTATTCGTAAAATAAGGATAACAAATACAAATTGCAAATATTCACTCATGCCGTTAGACTATAATATATAGTACATAATCAGTAGAGCCTGTAAAGAAATTGGTATATGATATAGGTATATAAAGTAATTAGCAGTTATTCTATTTAAATGAATTTCATATTTGAAGGTTTTCAATTTGTTATTTTAAAGTAAAATGAAAGTTTTATGTCATAGTATTGATTGTTTTTTTTTATCTCAAGACTCCATACTATGTGATTTTTGGTATTTATCACAAGTTAATGTTCTATTGATATGTAAATGTAAATGTAAGAGAAAAAATATTAATATCAAAAATCGGACAATGCGTAATCGTATTGTTAAACTATTGTGATTATTTCTGATATGAAAAGTAAAATATGTGTAAAAGATTTAGATTTAGTTTGGATTAAAATAACGCTTAATACATGTTCGCGGTAAACTGTCAGTTTGTTGAACAGAAATGTTGTGAATATCTTGCCAACTTGCTTAAGAGCAGCAACGAAATTAAATTAAATAAGACATGCATCGTACAAAATTTTTATGTTTGTACATCAATATTGCTAGTTATGTAGAACAAATATAAACAAAATGGTATTTATATTCTTATTAAAAATTTAACTTTGCAATCAACTTTACTTGTTACAAATCAATCACTTTTTAAAGAAAGCGCTTATTGTATTCAAAAGATATTGGATTCTTTCTCATTTATATTATTATTATACATACTTTATGAATTAACTATTTCATATCAAATGTTGTTTTAATTTTGTCTGAAAATACATTATTTTGTTATTTTATATGTCTTGTAAATTAATATGATACCAGTGTCTTTATACTTATAGTTTATTACAATAATGAAGAATTCGTATGTACTAGAAAATCCCAATGTTATCCAAACATTAAGTTTATATACGGACCGAGTGTAAGTAATAAATTTAAAATTATACATATTTAGTAATGATTCGGCTTTGAGATATTATATTCATTTATATACAACAAATATACATAGCAGTATTTTAATAAATTAATAGTTGATGTTATAACGTAATACTAAGAGTATAATATGTTTACAGAAATAATTAACAAAAATACAATGTTTTAACTTTATTTTGTTCCCAGGGATATATAAAAAACTAATTATTATATTCTCAATGAATCGATTTTAACATCAAAAAAAAACTGTTTATTAGTTAGTTGTTAAGGCAACATAATAAAATATAATAGATTGTACTTAGCTTTAGGTGTCAGGTGCACCACTGAATTTCTTTTTAAACAAATTATGAAAGAAGCGACCGGTGATCAGTTCTCAAGCTATTTTTTGTTCGGAAAATATTTTTTGTAATTTCGTAAATAAAAAATGTAGTTATGTTTTACAAACGACCAGCTGTTTACAAGTATTATAACACAAGGAATATAATTATATAACAACTGGGGACAGAGTTTTTGCTCCATAAATTTATGACAAGAGGTCGGGTCACTGAGTATAAGGGAATAGTCATTAAAACGTTCTCTTTTAAATTAATTATAGTTGAGATGTATGATGACTGCTCTTGTTATAAATGGCTTGTTTTATTTATTATTATTCCAGTTATAAGGGGCTATATACAAAATAAACTTTTGTTATTTTTATAAACTATCCTCTTTTTAACTAATAAATTCCATGACCACTAAACAGTTAATGTCGAGATATTATTTGATTATAACGGTTTATAAGTACATTCTTAAATTGAATTCTTAATTTTTTTATTGCTTGTCTCTTAATTCAGTCTCATCAATTGACTATGCTTAATGTTTAGATCTATTCTGAATATGGCTCACATTTGATTTCATAGTGTCCCCTTGTCATGTATTCCCGGTGTAATTTAGTTTTTGGTCCTTAGATATTAAAAAAATCACTTGATCAATTTCAATTTCATTATTATTTGGATTAACACTAAGCTGTGGATATCCATAATTAATACGTTTTTAATAAATAGCATTTAAAACTTATTGAAATTTGAAAAACCCTTTTTAATTTACTGTCTCGATAATGAAGTTTCTTTTTGCTGTTGAAGTGATTCGGTTTAATGATCTCTATTTACTTGATGAATATTTAATTCAAAGTTTCTTAATTAAAATGATCAAATTATTTTGTTAATATTTAAAAAAAAACATGTTATTGCGTCTTAATAGTTCATTTCTCAATCTTATTTCATCACGCACATACAGATTTTTACGTGTTTTTTATGTACATGTACACTCTGCCACGATAAATTTAATCGGCCAATAATTCAAAATTGTATGGAGTAAAAAAATATGTCATAGCATATTAGGCTAAAAATGATTGATATAAGACCATAATTAATAAATTGTTAGTTCATGTTCATTAGTCCTATTTTTATGATTTTTGTGTATTTTTTTTGACATTTATTCCGAATTCATACATTGATGAATCTTCAGGGCTTAACATGTTATATGAGTATGTCAAAGTCAGTATGTATGTATCAGTCAGTATGGCAGTATGCGTTATATTTATCGTAAATTATTTAATGATGTTCTAACACATTTAACATGAAAGAAATAACTTTTCACACTTATTCGCCACATAAATATTGATTGTGTTAAATACCTTGTTCATGGACTCACGGAATTGAAAAGTATTACAAATTTCCCGTTTTAATATTTAAAAAAATTGCGAAAGTTAACATATTTTATTTAACAAAATTAAGGGATGTATTATTAGCTAAACTTTTTTTACAAACCAAGCTTATGCTTAGTTTTTAGTATTAAAAGCATATCTTTTTCTAGAATTAAGCATCGTATCCTTACTCATTTGACTAATGTAATATACTTGTATGGTATCTTACAATATGTTAAATATCTCGGTCCACATTAATCCGTCTTGTATTGTATAATAATTGAAATGTGTCATACATAAACACGAATAAATATTTGGTTTTAAGACATTTAAAAAAAATCAATAGAGTTGTAACTGCTATTTTATAAATTGACCGTAACTTTAGGTTACAGTTAAAATAAAAAAATATTACATACTTAAGCTTCAATAATAAATAACTTTATAATATGAAATATTAAAATTTTAAAAAATGTTAAACAATTTGTCCATACAATATTAAAGCTAGTTCTGTCTGCTGCTCTTCTATATATTTCAAAGTTCTCAATGAAACAACTTACTGCAAAGATCTTTATCCTCATTTACATAATGAAATTCGCTGTCCGTCAGTGAACGCCTCATAAATATGAAATAGAATGAAGTACATATAAGCTATAAAACATATTTTAGACGTTGATCTTAAAATTCACTTTGTGCTTTATACAAGCATTTACTTTACTATAGCTGATTAAATATTATTTAACTGCAGTACAAGAATTGTGAGAAATACAGTTCTGGCTCGACAACCAGAAATCAACCGGAGACTTTGAACATTTATAACTAAAGGATAGATCTGAAATCTGAATAATCATTGAGGAACATCTTATCGACTAAATTATGAGAAATTCATACCAGGTCCTATTTAACTAATTTACTTTCCCGACTGGATCGTATTTAAATAATTTATGTCCAAATTTTCTGCATTGTGTTCCATCGTCACGTATGGTAGCGGGATTCAGTGAAGTGTGTTTACACTCTACCGCGGTCGGTGGTATGCAATTAGTAGGTGGTAGAGCCTAGCTGTGGTTAAGTTACTACAGCTCGAACATGTGCTGGCTCGACTGGGGAAGTACCACCCTCTCACAGAAAATCGGCGTAAAGTAGTCAGTAATGATTGCGTTTCGTCCGATGAGTGAGAGAGATTTATAAAAATTATCCTATTTAAACATAAATTAATGAATAATAGACTTGGTAAAAGATTGTAGCATAGGGTATTGAATTATTATCTGAAATTTCTATTTCACTTTCGTCTTTTTGATAACAAAAAAAATGTGAATTCAATTAATGGAATGTTAGTATCTGAAATCTTCAACAGGTAATTAAAAGTTGTAAATTTATCGTTACTAATCAAAAACTATTGTTAAAAGAATTCTCTTCTAAAGTGAAGAATTTGAATACCTAAACTAAACTTAATTTTAGTCATTATTGTTAGCTGGAGGCTGGAGATATAAAGATGACATTTTTTTTTAACTTTCATCACATTTTCTTCATGTACAGTATTAAGTCATTATAGAATATTCAATATACAAGTTGCTCTAACAATGACAAAGTAAATGTATTCAATGACAATTTAAAAGTAAAAAAAAACCTTAGTATATTTTAAATCATTTTTCAAGAAGTAATCTAGATCATTTCAACAGTTTATAAGTATTGGTATCCATTTATTTATATATGTATTAATTTATTTATATGACTTTTATTAACTTCAATTTACGCCTTTGTTTTTCCATACATATATTATTTAAATAATTCCTAATATATTTAGTTTTGTGAAACCCATTATCCTGTATAAGGGAGACTTTTATAAAAATGTATTATATCTTAATAGTCGTAATATTTATAGTAAAGAGAAGAGGATAAAAAGATTCGAACTCCATTTATATGTAAATATTAAAGATTGTTTTGTGAGACATTGAATGAATTTTAACCTCAGTCGTGAGTCGGCTCACGTCGCTTTGATTTCTTTAATACAACAAAACTCAGATATTACAAAGAAAATTATACAACAACTTATTGTTGGATATAAGTGTGAGATAGTGTGATATATAGATAGAATTGTGTGTATATTTTTGGAAATATACTTCTGTTGCTTACAAAGAGCCATAAAAATCTTATCTACATATAAATCCTTTTTTTATGTCAAAGGTGGCAAACGAGCAGACTTCCTACATGGTGTAAGGTAGTACCGTCGCCCAAGGACATCCGCAACATGTTTGTTATGGATGCGTTGCCAACCTTGTTTTTTTAGGAATAGGAAGGGGTGGGAATAAGGAAATGGTAGAAAAGGGTGGGAAATAGGAAAAGGGCAACCGACTCTCTCACTCATCGGACGAAACGCAGCCACTAAAGGCTACTTCACGCCGATTTTCTATGAGAGGGTGGTACTTCCCCGGTTGAGCCAGCCCATGTTCGAGCTGTAGTAACTTGACCACAGCTAGGCTCTACCACCTAATACCTCGGCTCTACCACTTAAAATAGTCAAATCAATTTTGATCAATTTATATCCCATGATCACGGTTGCTGAAAAGTAGCAGAAACATCAGGAGTATGTAGTTTTTAACAAAAATAAATTCGCGTAGTTATGTATGTACGTATGTTAGTAATATAATTCGAAAAAATCTTAGATCTCTTTATACAAATGGATTGTTCAAAAATATTTCCATTTTATTAAAGATAAAGAATGAATAAAAACGCTGTGTTTCTTTATAGAGTTATGTCAAAGGATGATGATTTTAAAATAACTTTTCTGTATATAAATTGAACGTTTTCGCAAAATTAATTATATTTCACTGCCAGTGGTTTATTAATTTTCAGTCGTACAGCTCTGGATGTAACCAAAAGACGCTAATCTATCTTGAGGTCTGGCAGCGTGGTCATGGATATGGGATTTATATTGCGGATAAGTTGATCTTAGGGATTAAATTATTACAAACCGTTTCGTCTACCGAATTGAAGATGTTTCTTCATCTCGTGTGTCTGTGGTTAAAGTGGCTGTATTGTTATTGAAAGTTTTAAGTAATAGTGAATGTAATAAATCACGTAGTTGAAACCCCAGTTTTGAATACTTAAAATAAAAAATATCTAAAATTCAATTAAACATAATTTTATCTTATTGTAGATATTCTTGAACATAGTTTTGTTCTAACTCATTGTGTTGATAAAATAGTATGTAGTTTAAATTTAAGAACACCAGTATGTACTTTGCCTTTAGATTATATATTTTATTGTTAGAATTTAAATTTAGACTTTTATATTTGGTGGAATGGTGAAAACCACATTCCTTAAATGGTGAAAAAGGTGAAAATTCGTTGTCTTTCGCCTTTTATCTGCCTCACTCAAGCCTGTAGAATTCAGTATAGTCACTAAATTCTGTTATTGTAGCGTATATGATAAAGTTATACTTATTAGTGTAAAGAGAACATTATTTCACTAAATCGTATAAAATTTTCAGAGCTATGAAAAATTATACAAAAAATATTCAGAGATTTTTCAAGTTAAGGTTAGCTTGTCGGAGATATTTATATTTAACTATTTTATTTAGATGACCCGATTGTTTGTTTTAAATTTGTCACTGATATTTTAATTCCGTTCTGTTGACAGAACGAAATGATATTTGGTGGACATCTTTAGTTTTGAATAGATATTTATATAAAACTAGTAAACCTGGCGAACTCCGTTTCGCCTCCAGAAGGCTTTGTTTTATGTAACATTTCATTTGGTGATTAAAAGATGAAGAAATTTTTTTTTGCTTTATATTTGAAAAGAAAATTTTTTATTTCATTTCACAACAGTAATGAATTCATTTCGATTACAAAAATGAAGTGTTATTTAGTTGAACCTCTCTAAGTAAATATAGTGAATCCAAAGTAAATACCGAATCGAAGCGTTATACGTGTCCGCAAATTATCCGTTGATTGAAGTGCTCCTTTGTAAACCACATTTTTTGTTTTTTGGTCTAACATTAACACAAATAAAGTGGATGGTTTCCCAACTCGTGAACACACAAACTATAACTTCCCATGTGAAAAACAATGATTTTCTAAATTTATCCCCCAAATACTAAATTACATATCTATCATTATACGTCAATTGCATAGCTGTCAATTGTGTTTCGTTATTCCACGTTTTATAGTGACTGACGTTTCATGTGAAGTCCCACGGGAATGCTGTTGAACGGGATAAAAAGTATCCTATTGCATTTTCCTGGCTCTAAACTACCTCCCCCCTAATTTTCAGCGAAATCAGTTCAGCCGTTCTTTAGTTATAAGTGAAGTCACTAACACGACTTTCTTTTATATATATAGATATTACAACACATGTACATTTACTTTTCTTTACATATGTTACTCCTATTATTTGTCTATATTGGTGTACAATAAAGAGTATATAAATAAATATAAATATGGTTATATGTATAGTTTAGTTATAAACGAGGAATCAATACGATACATTAATATCACACTCCGCAACTTAATTAGCGGGTCGATTGACTCACTGAGTTGGGAGCATTAATGTTATATTGTGAGAACAATTTTATTATATCCTTTTCTATTATATGAAACATATTGCGAGAAATTTTATTTTTCGCTTAATATTTTTCATTAAAAATAATGAAGAGTTCAAGAACAGGTCAGTAATATTAATAAAATTCCACCAAACATCTGAGGTTTAGGCTTTTAACAGCTTTCATGTTTTATTCACTTTTAATAGAAGAAACAGTGTGTTTCCTTTTTTTCTAATGAATGAATAGTATTTTTCATCACACAAACAAAATTGTTTTTAAATTACACAACTTAATTATGTAAAGACATAAGTTTTATTATCCGACCCTCTGTACTCATCAATCTGGGTATAGTTATGACCACAACTTTCGCTACAAATTATACGTAGTTAATATATTTATGTATATTAGGTTATGATTTTTATTAATTTATATTCAGTTTTTAAATAAAACAAAGAAACTATTATTTTTTCAAGGATTAATTCCTTCGCGTATTTTACTAATGTACATTTTACCCAAAATGACGTCTAATTTGCACAAAATTACTCACCCGAAGTGTATATTTTATATTTATAATTTATAAATCGTAGGGGAAGGAAAAAGTTATGAGTAATGATGAACGTAATTTTTTTATGATTCCGCCTAACAATCTATGACAAACACGACAAACTGAAAATCAAAGAAAAAGAGAAGCTTTCATTTGATGTAAGAAAAAATTAGTTACCCCTATTTAATTTTTTTAAACCTAATTACAAAGCAAAAAATTTTTGATTTAAGTAAAATAACTTGTAAAACTAAAATAAGCACACAGGCCGTAGTCGTCTTCGTTACTCTAAATGTGTTATCCACTGTTAAGTTCTACATTTACATGAGACTTTTGTATATTGAAAGTCGTTTTAGAATAATTAACACTAATAACAACATGTGAATAAAATGTAACATATGTATATGGGGAACTAAACAATACATTAATCACTAGGAACTGCTACAAGATAACAAAAAGATATATATACGTGCTATCGGACAATTATTTTTTTTTTTTGTTTTATAATAAAAGTTGAATGTAAGACGTAAGTATCTGTAGAATAACCACGAGGTCTATCAATTTATATTCTAACAAAGTTGTCTGGCTTGTTCTCTCTATTTTTATAATATTTTATAAGCGATGCAATGGATGTAGACATATTATTAGAATGGTTTAAATATTTTCTATCGGACTGTATCTTAATCTCACTGTTTCTTAATCAGTATTTTAACCAATTCGAAGTATCTTCACTGGGAAATATTGCAAATACAATTTAATAATATGATTAATATGTACCTTAGATTAAAACTGTAGATTTATTTTTCATTATCTGATTATAAGAAAACATTTGGCATTAAAATAAAATACAGGAAGCGACATTCAATTGAAGTTATTTTATATAACCTACATATTGATGATAATGAAAAATATAGTAACATTTTGTTGATATAAACCCACTCTATATATTTATCCATTTGTTGTTACAACATATTATTCCTTTGTGTATCTCAAGATCTATTTTATTTCATATACTTTGTAGCAAATTTGTTATTTTTATTTTAAAAAGTCGCATGTTATAAAATTTTGCTTCATCAAACAAATTATTATAAATATTTGGAAAATATGTTGGCTAGAGTAAAAAAATTAATTTTGAATTACGTTGACGAGATTTAATGAAAAATAATTATGAAAAATTTGCTATCAATTAGTCAAGTAGTTAAATAAGTTTCGAGTATAAGTAACTGTATTATACGAGTAATAACAAAGAAATTATGAAAGAGAGAGTAGCGATGTATAGGAGCAATAATATTTTATAGGAAGCATAAAGAGATAGCAGTAGTTACTAATAAAAAATAATTAAATCAGACTAAACCTTAGATTTCATTGTAAACACCTCACAGGTACAATAGTATTTAAAATGACGTATTTTAAATCACGTTAAATGAAAACTAAAGATACTCAATAAAAAAACCTTGCAACCTTAAATGATTTACATTTACAAAATAGTATTAATGATTTATTAAGAATTTTCTACCATTATTTATTTCTGATTTATTAATGGGAATGAAACGTAATTCAAATTCATGAATCCTCTAAAAATCATTATGATCATATTATGACTTAATAGGGTGTGAAACTTATATAACAATTTAGAAATGTATTTAAAGCATTTAAAGTTTTGTAGACATTGCTATACAACTAGTATTAAAAATACAGTTTCTTTGTTATACGAATAAATGTTAAAAGGTTCGAGTCAAGTTATTAACATCAACGCAGCTAGTTTAAAACTTGAGTTAGTTTTAAGTTTGTAAACAATTTCATTCTCTTCTTGTTTCAATTCATCATAAAGCCAGGATCTGTACGGTAATGTTGTACAAAGAAAATTTACAATACACAGTTGTTGTCTTCACTTTTAAGATTATTTTTTTTAGAATAATAATTTGTTGTTTATATGAATAAACAAGGCGTATTTTAGATATATATGTAGGTGGGAGTTAAATTTAGAATAAGTCAACATTAGAATTGTTGTGAAGGCATGTTATTCTCGACATGTTATAGGAAACTTCTCATTCAACTAAGTAATAATAAAAAATATTGTAAGAAAATAATCAGCTGCACTATTAAAACCACGTGTTATCCCCTGCTTAAAAATCCTCTACTTGAAGCTCTTAATCTAAGTATCAAAATCGGTAAATTATAAATCAGTATCAGTAAATAAAAGTATCAAATGTCGTAAATCATTTTGTTAAAAACTGTTTCTCTTACTCCATTGTGTAACTAATCATAGCTTAAAAACACCGCGAGCAAGCTGGCTATCAAATGTGGAATACGCATTGAAATCAATCAATCCTTTCATGAACTGGGGTCCC
The DNA here is from genome assembly GCA_916720795.1 of Danaus chrysippus. NCBI lineage: Eukaryota > Metazoa > Arthropoda > Insecta > Lepidoptera > Nymphalidae > Danaus > Danaus chrysippus. The sequence continues at coordinate 486,422 of CAKASE010000073.1, forward strand.
ACAGACACACATACAAATGTAGATGTTAAAATTATAAGTCTCTTATTTTAGGTCAGAGGAAAAAAATAAATATTTTTATGTTACTACATATGTCGGTTTTTAAGGTTTCCTAGTGAGGAAACGGAATTGATTTATTCCTTTAACGTGAGGGACAGTTATTTAGAAGAGTTATTTAGAAGTACCACTGTCACAACGAAGATCGACGTGAAGTAGTTTTAAATGGCTGCATTTCAATCAATGATTGAGAAAGCCGGATGTTCTTTCCCTTTGCCCACCCTATCCTCTACCTCTTCCAAAATCAAGGTCGGCAACGCAGACACAACCGTCCATCAAGTAGACCGTCTGTTCTTTTCTCAGCTTTGACATAAAATAAAACAATCGTACTTCTATTTCCGTCTGGTTTTTCTTGTTTTATAAAAACATACATATAAGCAAACAGAAACAGACAGACAGACCTATTTGTTAAAAAAGGAAAAAATAATGTCGCTCTTCATTAGGTAATCTAAATTTCTAATTCGTAAATAATGATGTAATAATGTAATAATCACTGTTAAGGAAGTCTTTTATTTTATTTGGAAGCTTGTTTTTTAAAGAATCAAAGCCAGCACATTTCATTATGTAAATGGGGATAAAGTTTTAAGGAGTATTGGTTTACTTCTGTTAGAATCAGCAAGCCTATGTTGTGTGAATTACCGAATGTTATTACAATTAAACGAAAGAAAATAGGAACCGATTTTGAAAAAATATTACATTGTTTTTAAATGCAGGATTGTACGTAAAAATTTCTCTGTTCTTTTTTTAGTTATAATTCATTCTTAATTAATTTATCTTTAGTTATTATTAGTTGTTTTTACCTGTATTTTATTGTCTACTGTTAATACACGACACAAAAACTGTGAACATTGTATATAAAAACATAGCGACCCGCTCCGGTTTCGCACCGGCATAAAATCTACTTCATATAGATCTATATTAAATCACCAATGTATTTAAGTACTTAATTCAATAAAGTATGACGCTGTATTGGTTAAAATCACTTAGAAAATTTACTAAGGTTTGACGTAAATAGTAAATGACGAAATAATACACATATGTATTGTGGAATATCCATAGCAGATACACATATACCTACCCTTAGAGAGTTTTCTGAAGACTATCAATGTGTAACTGTGTACTTAATACATTATTTTGATCAATCTCGTAGGGTTCAGCCTACGTTTGCAATTTAAGGGACAAAATTTTTATTACTTACGATACTCCTTAAAAAAGTCAAAAAATTAGAGTATTTCTTAATTATTTAATGGGTATTATTATACTTATAAACCTTCCTCTTTAATTACTCTATCTAATAAAAACTACAGAGAAATCCTTTTGCTTAGTTTAAAAGATTTAATCATACAAAGGGATATAGAAACAGAGAAAGCGATTTTGTTCAACTATGTAGTGATATTAAATGATTTCTCTTTGTTTTCTATCAAAATTTATCTATACGTAGTGTATTCCTAATCTTAGCCTATCTTACTAGGCTAAGATTAGTGCATTTGGTGTATAAATTAATAATTATTAATGCCATGTGGTGTATTTTTTTTGTGAAAGTCCAGTTAAATAAATTCTTATTTAATAATTAGATGACAGAAAGACCGAGGTTATAATTTTAGAAATTAATATCGATGGATGGAAGAAGTCCTTTATATTTCATGATAAAAATATATTGTATTCTAAATTTCATAAAAGAGTTGTCAAGTTCTTCAAAGTTCTAATATAATTAAAACTATTAATCACTTCTTAATTGAAAGAGTTTAAATATTATAAACGATTCTTTCATTATTATATTAAGATACAACGTTGGCACCTATGTAGAATAACTGTAAATACAATTATCCACAATATCTAAAACGTTCCGGCTTATTGTTCTAGAGTCTAGATGCAAGCATAATGCGCTGACTTTATTTTGAGGTTTGCCCGTGATAACTGCTGCTGTAAAATAACCTAAACGTGGGATGAAGAATTAAACAATACATACTCGTAGTATATCCAAAAACATTGTTTAATTTTAAAATAATAAAGTCAGTATATTAAATATTATCAAAATATTTTTAATATAATCAATATTTATTAATATCTTATTTTTTATTGGAACTTACGAATAATATTGCAGTGTGAAACGGAAAGAAAATATTAAATCTCTCAATCTCATTAAAACCAAACGACCCGAAGTATACAACATACCGACTAATTTAGTTATACAATATGATAAGAATCGCTTTATTAGAATACAAATTATATGTACATAGAAATAAGAACATTAATTGAATGAGCAACTTTCTTTTCAAAATAATGCCGTTTGAATTATAAGTGACAAATTGGTTTTTTTTTGCTTCACTGATAATAGCGAAGCTTTTAGATTATGAGAATATTAAAATTAATTACTGGAAAAAAATAAAATAAAGCATTCGAAAAGTTACTTATAATTAAAATGTTGTAATTTGCTAATACATATCAACGATACATAATAATTAACTTAATCAGAATTCGTACAATTTTACTATTTCCATTATATTAAAGTACATAAAATCCTATTTAATCTACAACATTTGGTGAATATTATTATCACATTTTACTTTAGTTACAGTGTTCTGAATTTGCCTTGTTTAACAATTTACAGGAAACATACAAAGTTAGTGATAAACTGGGGAATTTAATTTTAACTTGGTGTTCACGGCGTCTTACTTCAACGTTGATGGTACTTATATAATAAGAAACCCCAATTAAGGCTTGAATCAAATGAAATAATATAAATTCATTAATATTAATAGGAACAATGGCATTCTTTTATATGAATTCTAAAAAACATTGCAATAGGTGAAACAAGGGTCACATAAAAATTTTTTTTTTCCTTATTTACTTGATGGTTCCGATAAAGACTAAAACGAATGTTAAACGCTCACCTCCATTGTCCAAGCTGCCCTTTCTAGCTAACAAAATTTGAAACGGTCCTACTAGGGCTACCTTCGAAGTAAGTTCTAACAATGAATTTATGTTAGTTCTGGATAGGAAACAGTCTTTTAGTAGGTAGCAGTTCTTAGTAGTGCCAATAACCTCTCCACATAAAGAGCTAAGTGTACATTTTTGTCCTTTGTAAAAACAAAAACATAACAGATAAACGAATAATAAAGATTGCATTAAAATAGTAAATAACCTATATGTATTACTAGACTTTCAAACGAAATAATGAAAACGTCAACTATCCTTCATCAGACAATTGTGTTTCCAAACTTGAAAACAAACTTATAGTACTTTAAAATAGAGATCTTGATGATTTATTCCTAAGCGACAGACGTCGAGGGGAATTGAGTATTTTATAACTGTTTATCGTTTTCCTGTTTGTTTATAACTCTTGGAGTTATGGGATTTCTTTAAAATTTTTATCTCAAGGCGGAGAAAAAAATTTATATAATTGTTAAATACTTTAGTTTGATTCGTCATTGATTGTATACAGATTATATTTAATACTATAACTACACGAAGACTGTCATCATTTTCTCTGGAATTAAATATTACCTAGAGAACTTCCAGTTTCAGAAAGAACCCAGTCTGATTTTTATATAAAGTCGAATAAACAAAGATATTCCTAGAATATAAAAACATAACACATTGTAACTAGTAACCGTGCAGTGGAAAAGTAGTGAAGTGGAGTCTTTCATCAACACGTCAGCAGGCACCGAGCACTCACTGAGACGACCTCGCGGAACTGTCGCTTTAATTTAGCTTTATTGAAATACAATTACAATAAAACTTTAAAGTCATTGTTTTTCGATATAACATTCATTGGATATTTAAGTCCATCTAAGTGAAATATATAAAATAGAAATAGTAAGTGACTATATATAAATAATTCTGTTATATTATTTATACTAATAAAAGGAAGTATTACATTATGTAATCAATATTTACTTTAAAGATCACTTTTTAGTTATACCCAGATTGATGAAGATCCTTCTCTCTTTTAACAGTTTAGAAGACTCCAAATATCTCTGATATTTTTAAAGGTGATACTCATAAAATGCCAATAACTATTTATAAACCGTCCCTAGATACCACATGTCCCCTATGAGTGAGTCTCTTGTCACAACCTCTGTCAGATTAAAGACTAACCTTTCAGAACCGTAGTATCGTATATCTAAAAGGTTAAATAGGCAGTTGATCAAAATCTTGTGAAAAATAGTTAGTCAATATTAAGATTACATTTACGATAGTAAATAAGATTCAATAGTGTTGTTGTACTTTAATTGTAACCCGGTTTTTAAAATGTTTTGTAAATCTAAGGTATAATCATTATATTAAGGTCCCGGTGAAGGTTTACTGTTTGAAAGTTCAGTACGTTAAGTGATGCTCGGCTTGTGGACGGATTTTATTTCTTTATTTCATACGTTATAGCTTGCGGCATGTTTTTATTCACTAAAGGAAGCAAGTATAGAAGACTGTAGCATTTTTATCTTATTTATAATGCAACTGTGACTTCTAAGTAGGAACTTGTAATGTTACCATGAGAATATATTTTCGTGTACTAAACAAATTAACACGAATTAATTATAATTAAGTTTCCTCAAATGTTACGTACTATATTTAGCTAGCCAACAGCTACTAAATTTAGGAAGCGCTATGATAATAACGTTTTCTGATGTTCACCAACTCTTAATGTTAACACTAGTATACATATATGTATTATAGAAAAACTTACAAAAAAAAACTGAGATTACATTAAATACTTATATCATATTCATTTGTTAGTTTGTTTTTAGATATTTTTTTATATATAAATATAATAATTTATTAAAAAGAACTCAAAAATACTCATATAAGACCATAAAATACATTTTAAAGATGCAATATGACGTTGTTATACTCTGACAGTATGTAATGAACTTTCAAATTAAAAAGGGTCATTGAAAAACTTTAGAACAAAAAATAAATACGAGTTAAATTAATTCTCTCTAATATATATTTAATGCGTGTTGTGTAATATACACGTACAATATATGTACAGCACCCCCTCCAGCCTCTCCTCGGCCCCTTCAGTCTCTCTTACCTGAACCTCTCTCACAACTCGGGCGAGGACTCAGTGATGTGGTTTGATTACAGTAAAATAATTGAATATGGTGCTATGTAACATGTAATATAAATATCAATCACCATTATTATTAGTGCGTCATGTATAATCTTTAAAATGATCTGGCCTCACAGTAGCAGTTATTAACTATGATCAAAAATATAAGAACTTAAAAAAAGTATATATTTACTTCATAAAACATATCATTATCCAGATCCACTGCTAATAAATACTTGTGGAAATTGCATGTCGTAGATTTTCATGGCAAAGATGTCTTTTGTTTCACTCTAAATTTCACCGAATTACCGAAAATAAAAGTTTTTCTTTTGTCTACTTCAATAAATCACCATCACGCGCTCCTACATAATTGAAAAAGATAATAGATAATTTTATACTGTTTGATAACTGATACTTAACCTAACAATTTATAAGTAGTTGCTGTAAAATTTTAGTTTCATTAAATATAATAGATAACCATTTTACATAAAAAAAACAACGTTTCAGTGTTAATAAGCAATGAATAATAGGACGGATTAACTTACTTTGCTTACAAAAGCGATTTTTTTTAAATAATTATTCCTTACCTGAGAGACGAAACCTCTTAGCATTCCATGGATTCACGGTGCGTGTGTCGGGTCCATCGCGTTGCAGGGAGAGGAGCTTCAACGGTGCCCGGGACTTGCGACCCAGGTGTAGGTTTAAGGGGCCCCTTATCTAACGTGCAATATACGCTCACCTCCACTGTTCAAGCTCCTCTCCCTACCTAACCAAATTTGAAAAGAACCTACTAGGGCTGCCTTCGACGTACGTTCCAAGAATGAATTAATGTTAGTTCTGGACAGGCCCAAGTCCTTTAGTAGGTTGTAGAGAGATTTCGCTGTTATACCTCTCGCTCCCACCTCTACCGCGTACAAATCTACTACGAACCTATTTCGAGTGAGTTCGTTTGTGAGCTCGTAATATTTGTTGACCTTGATGGTATGGTCTTTGGGGATGTTGGTTTCCCAAGGCACCGTGAGCTCTATCATCACAACGCGCTTTAAAATACGCGAATATAGAAATATGTCTGGTCTGGAGGCCGACGCACAAATATCCTCGAGGATTTTGTATTGTTTCTCATACGTATCCATCATGATAGTCCAATCCGAAGCCGCTTTAAGGATAGAGTAAGGCTTGACGTTTGATTTTATAGCCCTGGTGCCCTATAGTATCACAGGTATTGAAGCTGTAATTACCAAAATATCTCAAAGCTGAAATAAAGAGAAATATCAAAAGAAAATGTTTGAAAATTCCAGATACATTTATGAAGCAAAGGCGACTGCGACTGAAAACAAGCAAATAGAAATATTACTGTGTGCCGTCACTAGATGCTTGGATTAGTAACTGGAATATTAAAAGATTTTATCTACATTTAACAATTGAAAATTTATTATAGAATGAGAATGATACATTTACAACACTGTGATTATTATATAACAAATATTCTAGTACAAATATATAAAAAATAATGCGAATATAACATTGTTATTTGTGCCGTTACAAATCCTTAAAAGTTATAGTCTTGAGAATAAAAGTTTATTCATATTTAAAATAAAATTATTATTAAAGCTATTTATCTCGATTCTGACAGTTAACTAAATTTATGATTTGTTCTAACCTACATGTTAAATTGTGTCAGAAAAAGATTAAGAATATAAGACGAGCATAAAAATAAGATTCAAAACAAATATGTATTACATTACATACAGCATTACTAATCAGAAGTAGCTTCCCTTACGCACGCACTTACATTACATTTTTTTTATTTTTGCAATTCAAGAATAAAAATTACGTTTTATATGAATATTCTTATCAAAATATAAAAGATATTCGATACTATTGTAAATAGGTACTACATTAAATAGTTCCAAATGAGTCAACAACCAACATAATTCATGTTATAATGTTTCTGTCGGCGTCATACGTAATTAACTGACTGAAGTTCAGTGAAATACTTGAAACAATATTTGAAATACACTTTATATGAAGTAACTGCTTTCTAATAAAATTGTGAAGTAACAATAGAAGAAATAAAAGTTTCCCAGAGGCAATGGATTAATTTATTTAAACTCGTTGTCTTCAGTCGCACTACTAACGACTTTATTAGTCTTTCAGGGCGAATAACTCATATGTTTATCTCTTAGTTCTAACTAGGAGATATAAAGAGAAATGATGTAAAAGATCGCCATATAGTATGATAATCATTAAACTCGCTCACTTTGTACAATATTTATTAAATAAACAGAAGAAGGCAAGTCATGATGGTAGATGTGTTGTAAGTGTTAAGAATACTATAATTATTGTGTTAATACGGAAGAGAAGTTAAAACAACATGTTCATGTCAGGATCTGTTAAATACTATTAGATATGCGTTTTGTATTTCTATTATATAAACCTTCAGTGAGTTTTTACTTCAATGTGATGCAGTTGTTTTTCGACTAATTATTTTCTTTAAAATTCTCGTGAAATAGATTTCATCCATCTTATACACATGAATGTAGACGTGACTTGGCACTCTCGCTCCTCCCAAGAGCGGTATGATGTCAGTCGTTAATGAAATGTTGCCGAGAGATACTCGATGGAGAGGACAAGTAATGTTTCAGAATTAATGTAGCTCTACCACTATGGGAGCTCGTTTTATTCATAACATTAAATAGAATAATTATCTTTATCGTTATTCTTAGCTTCAATAGAGAATATTCTGAAGAATCGCAAGATTTCAAATAAGAACCATACAACATACTTTAAGGAAGTAAAAAAACACACAAAGGCAGCTCCTAATGATGTATATATTGGAACGTAGTTTTTGGAAGAACGTTTCTTAAAATATATATATATTTTGGATATTGGATTATTTTCATTAGATCAATTTTTTTTTATATATTTTGTTAACAAAGTTAGATCACCCTCCCTTCTAGACCATCAGTTATTGTCATGTTAAGTGAGATTAATTCTCTAAAATCACTTTTTATTTGGAGGTTTCTTAAAATCATAGAAACAAGACTTTTAAAGATCTAAAGGAAAGATTTTCTTTCACGTTTTTGTTTTTGTTCCGAAAATATTTCATGAAATGCTTTTTAGAACGTTTTAAAATTGCGAAGTAAATTATTTTCATTAAAATAGTGCTATTCTCTTATGTTCCTAAAATTTATAACTATTATTATTGAAGCTATTGTACTTCCCTACTTAAACATTTACGAGTATGCGTGCCTTTATTATAAGACTTATTACACTCGGTATTATCAGAATTTTAATATCTGTAAATTTAATTCAGTATTAAAAATATATTCTTAAAATATTCTTTGCTTAATTTAATGTTTACTTTATTATTATTTATTATCTTATTCACCGTTTCATTCAGCTGGTGGGAGTGCAAAAGCGATCCCCCGCCCCGATACAAGGGCCGTCGTGGAACACCCTTGGGTTTTTAGTGGGTAGTGGCAACGAGTCCCACATACCCCGCTGTTTCCTAAAAACGGCGGGGATGCGTAAGTGCATTTTCCCAAGGAAAAAACCCGTTTCATTCAAGAGAACTGTTACATTTCTATATTACAAGTTTACTTTAAATTTATCCTATTTTATGAATACTTTTTCAAATACAATTATAAAAATATTTGTTTTTATACTATTTTATACACATGGCTTCTGATTGGTAACCATTCGAGATAGCCTTTACTATATACATACATGCCGCTGTAAGTTTTTTTTCGTAATAATATTACGTAAAATGATTTAATAAAAATGTATGTTTAGATTCTGGTCAAATGCTAGTGGTGCTTCTGGTCAAATGCTAGTGCTAAATACTATTCTGGTAAAATGGTCACATCAGCATATTAAAGAAATTAATATCCCGAGTACTGAGCTTTATACGACACTTGATAGACCATATAAGAAATATTTGCTGAGCCAGTTTCGTTATGAAAATAACGAAATATCTTAACACAGATAACTGTACACGTATTAAGATGGTTTTGTTAAATGTGACTCTATTGAAAATATTTATAAATAGTTAGTGTTTCATTCAGAAACATTCTCCATATGCACAAACTGTTATGTTAACTTGAAGTATTGTAATTATTTTTTACATCTCATACTTACACAGATATGTATCTGCTTCAGTAAAAAAGCAACAAATATTGTTCACGATAGCAAGTACGAGGATGAAAGGCAATATGTATTCATGTATCGTGCTCATGTAAGTGAAAGTTTTCATCTCTCTTGAATATTACGATGTAATTTCATCCAATAACACTTTTTAGTAAGTCAATTGTTACTATGTCTTTCTCCACTTGGCGAAAGGAATACATATTGAATATTGTATTGCTTTGACTAAAGAGCTCCTTTTATGCTTATACGATACGATTATGTAACATTACTGTTTTTTTTAATATAACTGTAACTTATTTATAAATCTCTGAACATTTAACTTTACACACAAACCTCCATACTAACAGATGAACAGACGGTGAGACACGTGTTACTTCTATTGCGTATAATATAAGTATGTGATGTCAGAAAAGCACTAACAATTATAACTATATAGGTTCAAACAAGATAAGAAATATTTGATTTGAAAAAAAATAACACTCTGAGAACAATCATTATGAACCAATATAAAAATAATATTACCTTTTTTTGTGTTAAACAGTGCATAAAAAGAATATTTGTATTGACATAAATAATTCATAAAATCATTTAGTTCAAAAAAAATAAATAACTGACTCAAAAAATGTGTTTAATATTAAAGTTAGAATCCAGAACTTTATGATATTCCTTCAAGTGGCGATTAATGCTGAAATAATAATAGTAAGGCTCTGTTGTTTTAATTTGAAAATAATTAATCAATTTAACGGATACAGTCCCGTTCTTTTTTGAACCAAAACAAAATAAACCAAAATCAATTTATACCATTTAATACACATAGTAGCTTTCCAGTTAATATTATTGGATTTTCAAAGTGATTACGAATGGTTGTGTTTATACAGTCGTTTATATAAAACACTTTGATGGAGTGATCACTGGGGACTACATGATATGATAGTTACACTCTTATTATATAACGTCTAGTGATGCTCGTACCGCTCCATACAATAAGTAGTGTCTGTTTATCATGACTGGCAGCACATGCCTCTATAGATTAACCTCACCTCACACAGTAGCAGCGGGTGTATCATATATGTATGTATATGTAATTTGTTTTATCCTACAACCTGAATCAAATAATTTAAGTTCAACAGGATATAGACGCTGAGAACCACCACCAACTGTGATGGTCCTTGTACTGACAAATCGTCCTGATATTTATGATTAACTGATCAATATATCTTTAGGAAAAGTAGACTACAGCTTGCTACCGACCTTGAGACATACTGTTGTACAAAAAATTTAATAAATTAAAATTGTTATACCTACAGTGTTTATTATTCTACTTTTAATTAAATAACCAGTTAGTGATTTGTTTATCAAAATTATTTATTCTAGAAATCGGGAGGAAGATTATCTAATTACAAGAACGAGTTAAAGTCTGGAATAAAGTAGTGACAGTGTTTGTGGGTGTATTAATAGTTAAATCAATATGGAAGATGGATCAACTGAATGTTGTAAAGCAGCATTGCTGACGTCACACTTCTGAAAAATCAAATACATATAACAAGGTTCTTCAACCTCTCAGATATCCGACACACTCTGACAGCTCATGGGGACGATACAGGTCTCATTGTCGCTGCTGTGTTGTATATTATTTTTTATCAAAAGTCTATTTTGTCTTGAGCTCTAAACATAATTGATGAATTTTACTAACGTTAATTCAATTTTGTGATCAGAATGAGTATCAATAAAAAGAGTACATTTAAACCTATATATAATATAAACCTGTATAACGTACACAGTCTCGTGTGTAAATTGACTTAATGGATTTAAACTCGGGCTTAACTTTGTTGAACGTTTATTTTAAATAGATTTTGTAAATGAACATGGAGTGTAAAGTAAAGTTAATATAATATTATATAAAAAAAGGTTTTGACTGTTTCTTATTAAACACACATGTGATCTTCTGACTATTCTCTCTTAACATTGATGCTGGTATAACAATGTATGTCTTCAGGAAGGCAGTAAGTTGTCATCATCTGACCCTCGTCCTGCACCACTCACCTGCTGCTCCTCGAGAGCAGACCACGACTTCCCCATAACAGACGGCGCTCTCCATCCAACTGAGAGGATAGTATGTAGTACGGGTATGTAGTCTGTCTAGTTGATCTCGACATGTGTAAATCGTTTCATATACCTAAAAACCACATTAAAACTTTTACATAGTAATCTTACGATAATATACCTCGAAAATCATATCTCAATTTGTGCTAATACTTGAAATGTTTTAATACCAATAACATAATCGCTTCGTGATCGGAGAAGCACAACTCAGTCTTAATAGTGGTTCTTGAAGGCCACACCTCATTGGTATTCAAACTGAGCTCTACGACCATCTGTGAAATGTTAAATCTGTAAAATATTATATGATTAAAGAAATGATACGTCACTAGAGAGAAAAGTTCAACATTACATATTCCTACTTCAATACAACTTCTCAGTTGTATTTTCACTGTTATACTCTCTGTCTTTGTTCTGTCATCCTCGATACAGTGAGCTTTACAGATATGTCTTGAGAGTCCCAACACCCAAGGCGCTGCTGTGTTAGCCGTATCTCTAACGGCCCTTCTCCAATGTTCTGAAGTTTCACCGTTTTGCGAACTCTAATTGGAAATTAAAAACATCATTCAGTCTTGTTGTATGTTAGTATATAGGAGTACTCGTATGTTATACGATTATTATTTCCAAGCTAGATGTATGTTATATTTGATATTTTATGCTCGCCTCATAACATCACCGGCGGTCAGTTCCAGGGCACACAACGTCACTCGTATCTCGACTGAGTGTTTCTGATGTCGGAGTGTCGTTCAGCTTCACGCAGCGCCACGCACTGGACGGGTGGCGGAGGGCGGTACCATGCGACACTACATACAAATGAAACAAGACACAACATCAAGGATGTATCTGTAATTGTTTATTATAGCCTGCATTTCGTAAGTTAACTTACGAAGCCTCGTAAGTTAACTTTTAGTAAAAAAAGCGTTCTACATGATAACATCTCTACAAATCATTCTTTGGTTGTATCTACACACTACTGCTGAGCATTATTCGTACTAAGATTAGTCTATGATAGTATTGCTCGCGGGAAAATATTATATCAACAATATTCTCACCCGCACTCGTTGACTGGTAAACTTCGAAGCATGAAAGTGGAATAGGCGCCACTTCATGACGTGGAATCGACCGTATTGTTAATGAGGCACTCTCTCCCTCTTTTATCGACAACTGCAGCGGCTCGACCTGCGTGAACATTATTTTCAAACATATTTTTTCTCCTGTGATAATGTTTTATATAGACATCGCTAAGGTCAGTAAAAACATGTAAACCTGATAAAACGATTCATCTTGTATTCCAAAGTCGGCTGCCAGATATAACTCCACACCTGTGTCCATCTCTTCTTCGTACACACTTTGTTCCGAAACCTCTTCCTCTATGAAACTTCTTGCTATTTTTAAACGAGAACTATAAGTCGGTGTTTATTAAACTACTTACATAAATATTCTTAAAAATTAAACTCACAACTGAGGGCAGAGAGACAAGGACAGACACGAGGTAATACATCAAAAAGACGCAGGTACAGACGGAATGGCAGCTCTTGTTGTTTAAACTCTGAAATTTTCATTATGATATGAATGTTTTAATATTGATGATTATGTTATTATTAGTTAATAAAAGGATTAAATAATTATATGTTCCCGACTAGTGGCTACATACGTGCGGATGATGTTAATATGTATTTTCTTCAGAAGCGTAAATATTGTGCGGTTTCATACATGTCAATGAATTCACTAAAAGTTGAAATACAACTTATTTCCTTAAGATAAAGTTAATATGTTCGTTGGCTCTGTTCTATCAAAGTATAATTATAATTCCCGTAAATTTTAGACAGGTATATTTACATTTACATTCAAAAACACAAAAAGCAATAATTCCATCAATAGTTACTTCAGCTCAGAATAATTACTGAGCAAAATTAATTCCTTTTTCGTTTGACTTATATTTAATAACTCCTAACTGATACTAAAAAAAATATTAAAATAAATTATGATAATAATATGATTGTGTGTAGTGATTTACTTTCAGTATGAATTTAATAATTAATAATTATAATTAATAGTCACCTAGTGGATATTTCCTAGTTTGTGCCTGTTATATTTAAAATTAATTTCAATGAAGGGAATTATTAAATTAGGGTCGAAGAAAAGACTTACATAGTGAAAGGAAACATATAACGGAACAGAAGACTGTACTCGATATATAAATATGCAATGTAAAAAAATGTACACCATTTTCAAGTGTAATCTTATTTAATGAAGATAACTAACTTAAATTTTTGTGTTTTCAGATTACGAGCGGTCACGTCTACGACAGAAGATCACTGTAACAACCAAAAGAGTGGACATAAGACAGTCGACTACTGGAATATTAAAAGAAGATAATTCTGGTGATACTCACTGTGGTATCTATCTACATATATATTATTATACTATCTATACTAATATTACACGAACTTGTTATTATAGAATAATTTTCAAATAACGACTAGGCATTTATTGACATTTATATTTTTAAATACCATTAGGAACAGAATGTTCCAGATGCCTTTAATTTTACATATGTGGTTCGCCTGTGAGACTATTCCAAAACTTTAATTATACTTTTAACATAGTTTACATATTAAAAAAAGATTTCTATTAAACTTCTTGGTTTGACACGTTGTTTCGTCAATACCTTAAAAATTCACTTCTCCTGTTTTATTCAACAAGTTATAGGGGCAACTAATACAAGTTATAGTAACAACTTTAGTTTTTTTTTAGGCAAACATATACAAGTATTAGATAAAAATCCAGTCAAATTAATTCGTTAATGTATAGAAATCTGTACTGTACTGTACTGTCGAAATCTTATAAAATTATTACTCATTATTTAACTTCAAGTAAGGAGAGCGATTATTATTCAATTATTTTTTTTATTGATTAATAATAATATATATTTTTTAAGTTTACGATGAAGCGAATATTATGTACATAGCACTTTATTCGCCATTGCTACATGCTATCACGATAACATGTTACGTGGAACCTTATCATGAAACGGGAACAGAGGTCCTTTTAAAATAGTATTGTAAATGTATTATTTTTTAAATTATTTAAATTATAAAAGTAATAATTACAGTACTATAAACTAAAATACGGAAATCTGTCAACATAAATACGAATACACAAACATTTTGACATTCAAAACTTTATTTTTCATGTGTTTTATATATGTGTTTTATATAATAAGTTTTATAGTTTGGAATAAACAGTATAGTAAAGGCATCACTTATTATAAAAGTATTAGAAGGGTTTGCAAATATTCATCCAAATAAGAAAGTGTAATAAAAAAATACAACAAAACGGATAGAAAGATTTCTTCTTACTTTAAAATCTTAGAGGCCGCTAGTTATATTATATATGAGCGTTCAAAAAGAAATAAAAAAGTGTTTCTTTGTAGATGCAGAGGCTTCAATTCTTACTAAGATCCATGAAGTGGAAAAATATAGACAAAACTGAGATCAGGAACGAACAAGGACAACCGGCTCTTTCACTCATCGAACGAAACACTGGGTGAAAAGTATTATCTTGATAATATTATATTATACATATGATTAATTTATTATTAATTCATTCATAAGTTTAAGCAATGTATTATTTCTCTTTAGTAGTTCAGTACGTTAATGAAGAACAATGGTTCGAGGAGCACTCGGTGTAACTTTGTATTTGGCTCGTATGGCAGGTGTTTGTCCATTATACCTCGAGGGAACTAAGTATCGCTTGTCATTACCAAGGATATTTTGTGCGATACTTTTTGCTATTACTGTTGGTAAGTTTCTTTTTCCTTTAATGTACAATCAAATTACTTAAATGGTTTAAAAAATATCTTTATTTCTATGGATTTTCTTGTGATATTTATATTTTAGATTTTATATTTTTTTCTTTCTTAAACCAAATTTTTTTTGAAGCCTCGATAATGGTAAAGATTAATATTATCTGTCAAGTCAAATACTATAAACTATATAATTTTTTTTTCTTTCATATTTCAGCTCTAGTCTTTCTCGCTACAGTTACAAGTAAATACTTTAATCAAAAAAGTGGACCATCAGAATCAGTGATTCATTTTCTTCGTGAATTAGTTGGTTTAATAACTGTTATTGCATTATTGATCGTTGTGTTAACTTCACCTCAGAGAACAAGACGGTTCATACGGATCCTCAAGGAACTTGATGAGGTAAATATTTAATGCATATTAAATTTAGAGTAGATGGTCATATAAAAATGAAAAAAGCAGCCATTAAAGACTACTTCTCGCCGATTTTCTGTGATAAGATACTTTCCCGGTCGAGCCAGCCCATGGTCGAGCTGCTGTAACTTATCCACAGCGAGGCTCTACCATCTTAAAAATTGTGAACATGTATGAATGGGGAAATGCCTGGATGTTTGGATTTTTGTTTGTGTTTCAAACAAAACTACTTTACGTATTTTAATGAAAACTTATACTTGAAATAATAAATAATAATAATAATAAAATCCGTTTTTTGTCAGAAACATAGTAACCATTGAAATACATAGGGATAGAATAAAGTAAACATTATACATAATATGCTTACGCAGTCAATGGGAGCTGTCTCAGCTGCATGTTTCTCTGGACCATGGCCCTGGGAAACGCTGGTTTTCAGACAGTCCCTTTTACAAATACTTAAAATAAGGGTAACATTATCCTACCCCCGCCACTATTATTATAATTATAATTAACAAACGTTGGAAAATAAGCAATTATAAATAAATGATGATAGCAAACTTATAAAAAAAGAAGTAAATTTAATCCAAACAGAAATAAAGTTTATCAATAGAAAATACTAAAGTATGTACAATGTACATGTACTCTTGCATGAGTGTGTGTGTGTGTGTATGTGAATGTGTGTCTGAGTATATATGTGCATGTGTATTTTTGTGTGATTGGAGAAGTAAGGGGGTAATCTTAATATTGCTAAAATTCTTTAGCGGCAGGTATTTGTAGTATGCGTGTCTAACATTTTCTGCAGCATGTTGTTTTTTAAGCAAGGTGGTTTTATATTAGCCTTTAAAAGACTCTTAAAATAGTAAAGTTTCTCAAGTACCCTTTTAGTTTCTTTGGGCTTACGGCAAAACAAGTGTTTTTTAATATGAAAGCATGTGACAGGCTAAAGTGTCGCATAACTTCTTCTTATTTTTTTGTAGTAAACCTGGTGATTTATGCCGTATCTCTTTGGGTTTTTCTGTATATTATAAATTTGTTGGAAATAATTGCATCTTTAATAGCTCGGAGAACGAAGTTAAGTTTAAAAATCCTCAACAATACTCTTCAACATATGTATGAAATACCTTCACGGAACGGTAAGATTTCAATCAGCTTTTACTTTAAACTATTGTAAATCATAAGTTTTGGACTGGATACTGGATAGGTACTTTAAATACTGTAAAGTGCTCACTAACAAACATATAATCAGTTTTCGTTGTTTTCAAGCGTATTGCTTCATCCTCAGTATTAATTGTACATATAACCGACCGAGGAAGGCTTCAAAGTTTCGGTCTACACTTTTATTATTAAGATAGTAATAATAGTGTTTTTACTATTTATCTTGAAAGGTTTCAGTGACGTTATCTTACACCGTGCATATCTTATTAGCATTAAACAATAAGCGACTCAATATACAAATGATTCATTAACGATTACAAACACTAGTCTATATTAATATTATATTTTATTGATTCAAAAAGTAATAAACTAGAAAATGTCAAATCGTGATGTGTTGTTGCCCTTGAATATGTTATCAAAATCATCATCAATACATGTTATAAAACAAAGTCCCCCTACGCGTCTGTCTGTCTGCCTGTTCACAATAAACAAAAAGTTAAGAAAAACTACTACACCAATTACCTAGCGGTTTTCACCATTCGATAGCGTTATTCTCGAGAAAGGTTTTAATATGTAATTTATTAAGGTTTTGTAGAGATTTGTGTGTACAATAACGATATTTGTTGAAGATGTCGGGAAAAAATGAGCCGTCTGGGATCTTTTAACGAAAACGCTGCTAAAACCCTTTGAGATATAACAAAACAATGTATGGTGGGATTGGGTATATACTATAGGTCTACAGAGAAGTCCACAAAAGCATATGTCTATCTCTTGAGGATAACACACTATATCTATTTTACAAATTTTGAAAATTGCCATTCATGAAGCGATTATAGGAAAGCTATTTTCATAATTATAGTATTAAGTCTTATCAAAATAAATTACTTTTAGTTCAAGCCTCTATAGTATTTATTAATTTATTTTTGTATTATTTAATTCAGACGTAACATTTGAAAGTTATCATAAGTTTAATAATTCTCAAAATTAAATCCAAGCGATAGCTCACTATTGTCATGATCACGTCATTAATTTTGTATACAAATTTTTTGTAATTTTATTGTATTAAAAAACTATGTATTATTAACATAAGAAATATAAAGTTTTTCTGAGTTGAAACTTATTTTATATTTAACGAAGAAAGATGATGTAATTTTTGTTTGTCTTCATTTAACTCAAAAAGAAAGTACTGAAGGCATTATACGCAACATAGGCTGTTTTATATTTTTTGTAAAGTACCCCTGCAAAGCTGGGGCTTGAAGAATTCTTAAATGTAACTATATTACAAATGGCAAATTTATAGATTACATAATTGCTTAAATTTTTTTTTCAGAAACTGGACCGTTATGTGAAAAACAAAAGTCATTTGTAACAATGAAGAAGACGATTTAAATAATGACAGTAACGGAAACATCGAATCAAAACAATAGTGGAGGTGTTGGCGCCTACGTGTGGACCTGCACTACATTTATTTTATATGACATTTTTTCTATATAAACTACGATATTCTACATAAATTTGTAATTTCTTATCTTAGTAACATCTGTATTTCAGATAAAGGTATTTAGCAAAACCAAAGAAGTTTTCTTTAACCTGTCTAAATGCCGAACATAAAAAGTGGCTACCACAGGTACACATAAGTGACAGGACAGCTAAGCAAGAAATATTTCAATCCAACGGAATCGCGTTTGAAGCCATCGCCGATTCGCAACAGCATCGCAGCACAGGCTTAACGCTCAAGCACCTCTAAGAAGATTTGCAAGCACCAGCCGGCAGTACCTATCAACGCTGCTGAAGCAGGGCCAAATCAGATAAGTGTTTACCTTTTCAACAAAATCTCCGTTCATCCATCTATCAATCATCCATTCATCATCATCATCCATCTATGTATCTATCATCACCATTATCTTATCACACTATTTTTATAGCTATCCACCAAGTGTACAAGCTCATATCCCGTAAAATCAAAATTGTATTGCAACCGTTACAATTCAAATTTGGCAAGTCATCGTAACATAAATCATCTTAACTACATATAACCTCAATTGTATCACTATTGCCATAAAACTAACGCTAACGTTATATTCCAACGTCTTAAACGCACTTTTTACCCATTATTTTAAACGAATTTCAATTTATTTCCTGATACTTCTGGAAATTTTACTGCCACAATTCACAACCTAATCTTAAACCACTTCATAGTTTTATACGCATCCCATTTTATCATTAATTTAAGGCAAATATTTAAACCACATATTGCCGACGTTTTCAGCATACGGGAGTGTTGGTCGTGCGGGTTGATGCCACGCTGAGAACTGGCGAGCGGTCAGTCTCTGCAGATGTCCGAGGCAATTAGTTTATCGCTAAACAAAGGAGGAGCGTATGTAAAAAACTTTATTACCCACTCGAGTGAAGTGTTTGTCGCGTTTGAATAGATCAGCTGTGCCGGTCATTGGTTTTACATATTAGTACTTACATTTGTTTCTTTTCGTCGAATAATAATGTCTACTTTAAAAGAATTAATTTTAAAACGCAGTAAGTAGTATTAAATGACGCGTCACTAAGTTTAAAAACTATATACAAAAAATTAAATAATTTATCAAGTTTAGACGCGATTCAATTAAACGAAATAAAGATCAAATTAAATAAGTTAGAATGTTTATCGAGCGTGTTATGTTTCTGACAAATTCTCTATGCAATATATTTAAACAAACAGATTATTTAGTAATTGTTTTTTTATCTTAACTAGTGGCTTAGCAGAACAATTATTACCTATAGTAGTGGCTCAAGAACGACCAGATTTGGAAGAGTTAAGAGGTCAACTCATCGTGTCTCGAGCTCAGCTAGCAACACAATTAGCGGAAATTCAATCTGATATTTTGTATGGTCTGTCTAACAGCGAAGGATCTCCAGTAGAGGATTTGCCTCTTATATTAACTTTGGAGGCTATTAAAATCAAGAGTGCTGATATTTTGGTATTTATGTAAATATTTTGTCAACTTAATTTAAATTTCCGTTCAAAATTTCTCTCGTATATGTGTTTATTCTAGTTAAATTTTTATACTATTTCGAATTTAAATAAACACTATGAATATTACAGCAGTCAATAAAGTGCCGAACCCCGAACCAAAGTGGATATTTCCTCGGATGTGGTTGGATATGCTACAGTTGGCGACATTGCCAACAATGCATCAATTTGTGATGGACTTTCCGCAACAAACCAAATTCTTTAAAAATTATTATGACGCGTGGTATCCTCATAAGTAAAATCGTCTTTTTATCTTATTAATTTATTATAATTAAGTTTTTTTACATAGAATATATCTGGATGTTCCAGACTTCCGTATCCAAAAGGTCTAGATTCTCAACTAGATGCATTTCAGAAGCTACTTGTTCTAAAGTGCTTACGACCTGACAAATTGATTCCTGGTCTTCAGGTATATTTTGTTATAAATAATGTTGATTTGTTTTCATAACCGTGATAATGAAGTTCAACTAGTACATATAGCATAATTTTCATTCTCTCCACCGGTACTGATCCAGCTGCTGGTAAATATTACTTTTTACAGATATGTACCTATGTATGTATGTCTGACTTTTCTTAAAAGTATGCCAGTAATTCTATGCAAAATTAAAACTGACTATGTATAACTTTTACAAAGTACTTAATTGTTATAAGTCCTTATATATTTTTAATTTCTCTTTACATAGTGGATCGTTTACTGTGGTTTGATTTTGTTCTAATGATTATTTATCGACTAATTGAGTATAACGTGTTTCAGATCTGTTGAAATTAGCCGACAAAATGAAGATGGGCAAAAGATTTGAAAGTATTTCATTAGGACAAGATCAATGGCCTCTAACCGAAGCTATGATGAAAGTTGGCTGTGATTTTGGTAACTGAGTATTTTTTCAGGTAAAGTTTTACATTTCCTTTCAATCGTAAAGTATATTCGTTTTTTTTTTAAATCATTCGAATAGAACTTATAGCAAGGCTTAAGTGTTTTTCATAATGAATCTTAAACAATTTTAAGAAAATGCTATATCACAATTTAAAGAAATTAATTTAAGATTAACTCTTAAAGATTCCAAATATGTATGATATATCCGTTTTATGTACATATATTAATAAAAATGTGATAATAATTTTGTCTAGGCTAATTGGCTGTATTTTTATTCAGTAGACAGCAAAATCTATTTTAATGAAATTTATTACGTTAGATGTTAACTCGAACTTATATATGTGTAGATACCTTTTTATTGAGACTTCTGACCTCACGATATATATATTTTTAAATGTAAATTTCAGAATTGCCATTTGTCTCCATCATGGATGCCAGTCTTGGAGTTAAATGTGGAGCAAATAGTCCCAGAAGTGGTTCATAAGGACTTTCGGCTGTGACTCACATCAACACCTTCAACCTTCTTTCATGTGGCATTATTACAGAACGGTATTTTAAATATTATTCGTACATGAAGTTAATTGTAACCATACGATACACAAGTATTTAAACTATACCTTATTTACTTAATGTTGTAAATACAAATAAAACGTTAATTATAATTCTAATAATAATTATTATCATTATCATATTTAATTAGAAGTCAAGGTTTTAAAAATATATATGTATTTTTCAGGATAAAAAATGACAGTGGAACCACCTAGAGGAATTAAATCGAACTTATTAAAAGCATATATGAATCAAGTCCCTGATTTTCTTGAATAATTGAATTCATCAGACAGCAAAGTTTCTAATTTTACGGTTCTCCATATTATTTATATTAAGAAAAACAAGTATAAAATGTTTCTGTTTATTAAATTTGTTATATGATTTCGAAACAAAGACATGTTTTTTTCTCAGTTGACTTTATGAAGAAGCTATTTTATTTTATTTCTTCAGGTTTTAGGACTGTTGAATTATTAGTAACAAAACTTTTGTAATTTTCAGTGGCTCCTACTTTCACTATGCCTATTCCGTGGTGTAGTTCTAGAAAGACGGAAGTGTGGGCCTCTTAGTTTTAATATACTATACTAATTCACAGACGGTGATCTTCGTATTTGTATTTCTCAACTTCACATGTTTTTGACTGAATAACATGAAGTTCCATTGCGGGTTTGTTAATTAATTTTACCGTAAATTAATACCTCTAATTTGAAAAAGGCTGCTTTTTATTAACTAGTTAGCATGGAAGAACCTATGGGTTTATTATAATTAGTAGGAGATTAGTATGTAGGTAACTGTCATTGTTTGTATTCTTGGGTCGTATGATATTCTGGGAGAACAATAAGACTGAAGTTGAGGTTCGTTACTAAGTCTCTAATTCAAACAGGGTTCACGAAAGCAATAACTTAAACAATGCTTGCATTATGGACAAGATTTAATTGGAATATTATTATAATACATAGGATACAATTTAATAGTTACATACTTGTAATTGGTATTTTAAATCATTTTGTTCAGATTTTAACGTATACAGCGGGTCATATTAACTATGGTGGACGAGTCACTGATGATTGGGACCGTCGGTGTTTATTGTGTTTGTTGGCTGATTACTACACTACTGCTGTACTCAATGACAGATGGATATTTGATGAGAGTGGTGCTTATAAACAGGTATTTAAATTCCTTATGATGTATTATGATTTCGAAGATATATGTAGTTCAAGTAAAACTAGGAGAATGCACCGTTGATATCATTCAATTCAGACACCAATGATTTCTCTTCATACTTCTAGACCGTTTTATTGTATAATTTGTTTGAAGTTATAATAACTGTTTTAAAAGCAACAATCTTCATCGCTTGATCGTTATATTCGCACCTTACCGCTGCACTATGACCCTTCGTTATTCGGATTGCACGCTAATGCCAATATCAGTTACGCTATGTCTGAGACGAGCTCTTGTATAAGTATGTAAGTCATATGTAATTTTAAATATGAATATTACTAATGGATAGGCTGTTTATATATATTTACTAAGTTAATGTATATAATATATATAAATAAAGTTAATTTAATATATTTTTTTATCCTAACAGCTACCCTGTGTTTTATAAAGAGTCCCTAAATACAGTACTAATTCAAGAAGCTTTTTTTGGCCATTATTAGCAGTTCCCTTCAGTAAGTGTATAAATCAAATGGCGATTAACAGTTTATTCTTTTACTAATATTTTATTTCTGCTAGTGACCTACAAAAAGCACTCAAAGGTTTAGTTGTTATGTCGGAAGCCCTAGAAAGTATGTCCGGAAGTTTGGCTAAAAACGCTGTTCCAAATATGTGGAGCGCTAAGGCGTATCCTTCGCTTAAACAACTTGGTATTGGACTTTTAATAACAAAAAAAACATGGCAAAAAAATAGGCTGCATAATAAATTTAGAAAGGGTTCATTTCTTATTTTTGTCTTTTTACCAGCGGCTTGGGTGAAAGATTTATGTCTCCGAGTACAATTTATGTAGCAGTGGGCTGATGGTGGGATTGTGTTTTGGATTTCTGGGTTCTACTTCCCCCAGGCATTCCTTACTGGTGCATTACAAAACTATGCTAGAAAACATGTTATTGCAATTGATACCGTGGCTTACGCTTTTGAGGTAAGACAAAGAACGTAATAACGATAATGGTAAAGTTTAAATTAAAAGATCTTGTATAAGTTTCCACAGTTTCGCTTGCTAATATATCATTAGTAATAGGAATTGGAAAAGAGAATAAAAACAAATTATTTTCATATAATTCTATAATTAATTATATCCTCGGATTCCGAAACTCTCGCAGACCGCCCTCGGAACAGTCTCCGAAATCTTTATTCTAAATATATATTATTCAATGCCAAATCAGTTAAAACATTTATACCAGAATAGATGTGAAAAAATATAAATCCATATTCTATTATAAACTAAGTTATATTTCCAGGCTCTTAACGCTCCGCCAGTGAAGAAACCAGATGATGGTTGCTGCGTCCGAGGCCTATTTTTAGAAGATGCTAGGTTTAATACTGGTGATATGACATTAGAAGAAAGCAGGCCAAAGGAAATACATATCGGTTGGTATTTCAAAACTTGACTACTTATAAACTTTATTAGTAATTCATGTTAATGAGGTGATAAAACTAAGATATTTAAAATATTCAATTCCAGAAATGGTAATCATATATATGAAACCGGAACAAAAGCATCGTCTTGCGCAAGATTTATACGAATGTCCGACATACAAGACACTCGTTAGAGCCGGGACACTATCAACCACTGGACACTCGACCATCTATGTAATGACTATTGAACTGGCGACTCATAAGCTACAATCTCATAGGATCAAGCGAGGCGTTGCTTTTTTCTGTGCCTTGGATTCGGCATATCGTCAGGGATAGTGCTAATCCGCGTCACAACCATTGGATAAATCCCCTTAAATATTTTCTAAATTAACGAATTTTAAGATAATCTTTTCACAATTAGTAATTATTTAGTTTTCAATTTATTAATAATTGTGAAAAAAGTACCTTAAAAGTAGTTAATTTAGAAAATATTTCAGCTTAAATTTACCTCTGATATATAATCTGCTTCCAATGGGGATTTGCACTATCCCCGAAGATATCATTTTTTCATATTGTCTTATTTAATCATCGTTTGATAATTTTATTAACATACTTTATATCAAATAATTTTTGATAACTTTATTATTAAATGGAGGAGATGTCTTGAAAATTAAAATACACTTGTTAGAGAATCACAGAGAGTGAGGATTTATTCAACTGTCACACAGATTATATTTACATGCAGAATATACATATTATATAGATTAATATCAAAGGCTAAATTTAATAATTAGTTTAACAATTTTGGTATGTATCTCAAAACAAAATGGGTAATTTTTTTGTTTGTAATTGTGTTATAGATGATTTATTTTTATGTATGATGTTGTCATATCATTTACTTTAAATATAAAAACGGACAGTAACACGAATTGTTATATATGTACTGTCTTAGAATATAATTGTTTTATGTAACATAAGTTTTAATTGATTATTGAATAAAGTTTTCAAATTTATTTAAATATTCTTTTTCTTTGTATTTAGATAAATGAAGGATAAATATTTTTAGTATATTTCTTTTAATTATCTCGAAAATTTTATAGCTGATACTCCAGTAAAATCCCATCTTAATATGTACCGTAGACATAGTATAAGTATATAATATTTTAATAACATGGATATTACACATATAATATTTAATTGAAATTTAAAGAAATTCTTGTATAAAATCTATATTACTGTCTAGGATGCAGTAGTGATTCCATGAGATAAAGATTGTTAAAATAATTAATAGAAATAAAGTTCTAGTTCTTACACAAGTGAACTGATTAACAAGCACATTGATTCTATCGAAAAGTAGCTATTATTGGTAGTTTTTTTTCATATTATACGCATTCACTGTAGCGGTCTTATAAAATACTTTGGAGCCTTGAAACGAAATAATACAAAAAAAAATATTCAACTTCTTTCAACGGAAAAACGTGATGGGCATAGCAAAGTTCAAAAATAAACGTCCAATATACTACGAAGGACGGTATGTTCCCTCAGATTACACTTTTGACATGACTCACATAACTTGTGCAAATATTCCAAAAGGGTAAGAAAGATTTATGTAAAACAAAAGTAATGCGTTTGACTTGTCAGCGAATTGGAAAAGAAGCGATTTTTCTTCGTGTTTTCTAATGGAATTTTTCAAGCCGTTGCCCATCGCGAACAATCTTGCTGGAAAATATTGTAAACATCAAATTAATAATAATAATAATAAACTTTTATTGGTTAATCAATTACACCACTACAGAACAAACAACAAAATAAAAATCAATAACAACAACGATAAGTATTCAGCAGTGTAATCTAACCAAAAGGAGAACCGCTCAGTGAAAAATAGAAGCGATGTTGCTTCTACACTGATTTTCAGTGATCTCCTAAGGTTGCGGCACTGACAGCGGTAACAATTACATTCAATTAACATTTTTAAATTTTAACATAACAAAACAGAGAAAATAATATATAACATTAAAATAAACATAACATTAAACATATAATATAGGAAGGTGATATCTATCGCGCTTGCTACGCAGGTGTGCCAGTTCCCCAATGGTCGCTAGATTACAGGTAGTGTATTTTTCTGGATACTTTACCAGCTAGGTGATCATCCAAATCCAGTTGGTCATCCTTAAGCTGTTGTACAGTTCTGAAATATCAGGAGGCATTTTTTGCTCTTACCTATTTATTGTAGTTAACAGCGAATAAATTACACAAAATCTCAGTGGAATAGCAAAACCTTTTCTATAATATTAATGGAAAAAACCTAGTACTTCATATACCATATAATTATTTTTTGCTTCTAATATCCTTAACTATCGTAATCGCTCCTACGACATATAATGTTTTCGTTATGTTTGCGTTTAATGAGCATGTGTTGCATGGTATGTTATTTATCCAAAAAAATATATCCGACCATCCTTAACCAGAATTATGTGAATATTTTCTTGTTATTTTATATTAAATTCAATCGTTATGGCTAGTTGAATGTGTTCTCATTTTAAAACGTTTGGATATCATGTAAAAAAAAATATTTTATATCCTTATGTAATATATAATTAAAAGAAAAAAATATATTAAATTCTACATATTTTAAATACTAAAATATCTTTAAATTTCACTTAAGTAATAAATTGCATCTGTGATCTTAAAACTATTTTAAAAACCGGTGATAATAAGAAGAAAGTTCTGGAAAGTGTAAAAGTTCCTTCAGTCATTTTTCGAAAAAGATGTTCGTTCATAAATTACTTTTTATAATTAGTACAAATAATTAGATTTGTTTCTTTTATATTTGTCAACAAATTTATATTTATGGAAGTGAATACTAAATCCACCATTGATGTATTGTGGGCATGTTTATTATGAATCCTAAAATTATACTCATTTATTAATTTATGGAATAATCTTTTGAAAAAATTGTTAAATAATATGTGAAGGTCAGTCAACTTTACTTGAATTAGACATTACAACTGATTATAGGGAATATATTTTTTGCTATTATACAGTATTTTTCGTAGGCGCTATATAAAAATCTCGCAGTCCCAAGATTGATGTCGGTATATTCTCACACATTATGATCCACATGCATACAAGATTAGCGCATTAGGTTCGTCGTCAGTTATCTTACAACAAACGATGAAATATAAGCCTCCCTTATGATGATTTGTGGCTTATTTTATTTGACTTATTTGCTTTGTCAAGTAAACATTACTCCTTGCAATAAGAGTAATAACACTGGTCAAAATAAATGGTAGTATTGTATACAGTACAGTACTATAATATTTACAGTAAAATGTATGCCATAATATCATAAAAAAAAAATTATCTAAAAATCCTTATGTTCACGTGCCGGACGTCAACTTTCAATATAGTTTATCCGTAGGCTTTGCACTGAAGTATTTTCGTTCTGTAGGTACCTTTACCCTACCTTTATAAGGCAGTGGTACTTATATTGCCACCAGAATTTGAACCTTAACACATTATTATAAAGTTTAAAACCAATAAATATTTTTAAGTTCTGTGTCTTATAAAGGGTTAAGCCTTATGTGAACGTGATCTTAATAATATTACCAATGTAAATAATATTAATAAATATTACCAATACATTAACTTAATACACAAGGAGTTACACGCTGACGGAGTCGCGGGCACAGCTATCTATAATTTTCTGCCGGAAGTCACTATTCCACGCGGACGAAGTCGCTGGTAAAAGCTAGTCCTTAATAAGTCTCTTTAACATGTATGAAAGTTTATCTCTAAACACACATATTTTTAGACAAAATAAGATTGTATTTGTATTTTTAAGTAAGTTTTGGATGTGTTTCGCTTTAGAACTTTTCATTTTGATGGATTTTACAATTTAATTCAACATAGTTTTATGAGATTATAAATATTTTGTATATTATTAATAATATTGGAAAATATATTTGCTTTATACTCGTATATGAAACTTAAGGTTATGTTACACAATTCAGACCTTTTATATTAGTTTCAAAACTATTTTTGGACTTCCATAGTAATTTTTTTTATTCCCATTTCTAATAAGCTACTTAAGTATCCCTAAAAAACTAACAAAAAAAAACACAAAATATGTCTTTATTAAAAGTAAAATCGTAATACATATTTCTACAACAACAAATTAAATTTTATTTCCTTTTAACTTTTAACCCTTCTTATTTTAGCTGAACATCGCCCATTAAGGTCAATTAGTTTAAATGTCACGGGTATTATATTTGAAATGTTTTCAATAAAACATAATTTCATATTCTCAATAAAATTTTCTGGCTTTTCGCTTTAAACAGAAATGAGTTTAAATGAAGTTTTTTTTATAGAAAATATTGAATACTATTGATTTGTTAGCTTCAATAAAGGATATTTTATATTTTCAGCAATACGAAGATTTAATATATTATAAAGAGGGTGTGAAAAATATTGATCAAATATTTATTGTAATTAAATAATATAAACATATAACACGGGAGCTTAGTGATTCTATTATGACTAATTTCAATTTCTACTTTAAAACTGTAATTTGAAAGAAAAATCCATGTACATTACAAAACATATTTTAAAAAATCTTAATTCTCTTATCCTCTCACCTTTTCTTTTTTTTTCACTTTTCTATTGCTATTTTTTCGTCAATTTCCAATAAGCTACTTAAGTTGACCCAAAGTAAGACCCAAACCTTTGTAATAAACCTAAAATTTCGCTTTACTTAAAGTGAATGTAATCTTTTAGAATGAAATACGGCTTTATTACTTTCTTAATTTATTAAATTATTAAAATGAATTAACAAAGAATTTGAATGAAAATCAGTTATCCTGAATGTTCTAAATGAATAAGGGGAGTTGTGACTCTTGTTTTTATCGTCATAATTTCAATTTCAAAATTTCACTCACAAACCACATCCGCGATTACTATTAAATTGAATATTTCAATAGGAAAAATAAAACACTTGACATGAACTGATCATCTAAACTATCTTCTTGACATAAAAATTATATACATTATTTTAATATACATACATATTAATAAACTTTTTATAACAAAAGTGTATATTTATTTGTGTATTTTACCGAAATGAATTCCAATAATCATTCGTAACGTTAGACATTTCTTGTTAAAGTCATACTTTCAGCAGAAACCTTTTATTTTAATTAAATAATATAAAGTGTTTGGTTAACAGTAATAAAAAGGCCAAACGGTCCTTAGAATTTGGTGGCTGGAATTATTATTTTTTTCTTAGGTTCACAAAGTGCAACATTGCTTATAAAATCAATACAGCAATTAAAAGGACAGAAAACAATTACTTATATTTAACACAACTTTAATAAATCAAATTCTGTTGACTTATTTATATTACACAATTTTTAGAATACATAAAAATTCATGAGAATTTCCAAATAGATACAGTATATATATATATTTTATTATTCTTTATTGCACAAAAAGAAATGTACAAAGGGCGGACTTAACGCTATTACAGCATTTTCTGCCAGCCAACCCAGAATAGTGTAGGAGAGTAGTAAGTAGGATGTGCACAGAAGTTAAAGAAACATTAAAAATATATACATGGTATAAAATACATAAATATACATATACATAATATACGTAAATATGCACAAACAAATACATATACAAGTACATAAATATTTAACATATATACACAAATATATACTTATATATATGAATCCAATAATGATAATAGTAAAGAAGAAAAGACATCACATAGTGTTGACAGACGACAGATAAAATTCTTTCAATTGGCGCTTAAAAGAATCGCACGAAGGGGCTCTACGAATAGAGTCAGGCAAAGTGTTCCAAAGCCGGGCTGCGACTAAAGAGAAAGAATTGGAAACAAAGCCAGATTTATGGGGAGGTATGAAAAGGGTAAGGGATTGAGAGGATCGTAGGGGCTTATTGTGAGTAGAGGAGAGAAGAGAAAATTTAGAGGATAAGTAAGTGGGAGCATTAGGGTCGGTAAGAATAGAGTAGAGAAGACACAGAATCCGAGTACACCTACATTCCCGTATAGGAAGCCAGTGTAACTGTTTCCTAAAACGAGAAACGTGGTCGAACTTGCGTAAACTAAAGATGAAGCGAATGCCAGTATTAAGAAGACGATTAAGTTTGTGCAGGTGTTCTTCCGACAGATCTAGATAACAGGAGGAACAGGATATTAAATATTAAGATTGAAAAACACAAATATAATAATTTAATTCTTCGATTGTAGAATCGATAAGTTTATTGAAGCGTAAGAAAGTTCTTCAATGGTACTTATTTCTTATCCACTAGACCCTAATTTAATCATAATTTTGTTTTACAAAGGTATTGTAATGTCTTACATTCTTGTGCGATAATATTAGTAAATCGTTGAAATGATCTGTGAGTACTAATAAAATTAATCTAAGATTACTTCTTTGAGCCTAATCAATACATCAGTAATATTTAAACCAATAATAATACAGTGCTAAATTACTATTTTTACATACTTAATTTATTATTATTATGTTAAGCTAATGTAATTAAAATTTAGATTCCGACCAAACAGCGCTAACTTAATCAGGACAAAAATCAAGCTAAACTTGATACACGCAGGGTTTCGAGTAGTCTGACTCTGTCTGTCTGTCTATCTATCTGTCTGCCATAATACTATCTTCTCAGAAGCGGACGATAGCGAACCTTGTGGTTGTTATAGAACGTTATACTAATACGAAATAATGCAGGTTGCTTAAAATTTGTTTGATTCATACAATTATAATCATAAAACTATTTTATACAACATAGTTTTAAAATTCGAATGACATTGTTAAAAAACTTGTGATAATTCCAATAATCTGAAAAGATAAGTTTCAATTTATTTAGAGTGGAAATAGAAGATATGAAAATATACAGCTTTCTTAGAAATAATTTTAAGTTTGATAACGAATTCATACCGTTGCATTGGAATGAGAAGCCTTCCAACGTTGCACATTTCATAGGCTGTAAAATTAACATCCCATAGCACTAAGTGTTGAAACAAAGTGTCCACTTCATAGTAAAGTGGATCAGTGTCAGACATCACACAACTCATCATCTCTGCCACCAACAGACGTGTTTTATTTACCTGGAATTATAATTATTTGCACTTTTTGGATATCGATACGAAAATTTATGCAATTACGTTTTTGTCAGTAAAACAATATTTAGCTTATATTTTAATTTAATTAGAAAATAAGGAATGAAAACTTCATAACCACAAGGTTATTTACTTGCAACCTTCGGAATATAACGATACAGAAACTGGAACGCGATATTCCAGAGTAAATTGTTGAAGTTTAAATTTATTGCTAAACAAATTTATTAACAATTAAATATTTACTATTTTTTTAATCAAATAAAAAGGTTCAACTAGCATCATTACTTGTACCGTGTGATACAAAAACCATGCACACTGCAGAGCTAGTTTAATGTCCTGCAATAAAGTATCTGAAATTTCAGCTACATACGTGTAAAAATATATTTTGGTATTCCTGAATATGTTTTAATGTTATTCATTCAAATTAGAAATTAAACAAAAAAAATTGAATCTTTTCTAACGATTCCACAAATTGTGAGAAAAGCATATTTTCAATAGAAATTATTAATAGATAATTTGAAAAAAAATGCAATGCAATTAAACACTGAATACTGGATAAAATAATTGATGAAAAAAATGTCATGACGACATTTTCAATCGATAGTAATGATATGAAACATAGACAAAGATAAAGGGTATCGAAATAATTATTAAAACGGATATTTTAAAAATGCTATTTAAAAAATATATATCAATATAATTTTATAAATTGGTATTAAAAGTACCGATATATGTTCCATTACAATAATTTGAGTCGTGACAACTGTCCAACGAAGAAATTACACATATTTTATATTTAAAACAATAATAATTTTGGATTCCAAGTCTTAAAAATTATTGTCTTATCACAGAAATATTTTTATTAAAAAATATACACTAAAATGTCTTACGTATGGTTAGATTAAATCAGTAGTTGTCTAGTTCGTAGTGGATTAATACACTGAATTCACAACCAATGGATCCTAGTTTTAGCCAATCTCAAAAAAATATTGCGAGATTGCACTATTTCGCCATATATTTTTAATATATGTTATAACTTTATCCTTCTACTACAACAAATATTTCTACTTGTAAATCTAAAAACAATGGCGAGGAGTTCTCATTGCCATTAAAAAAAAAAAAAAAATCTTTGGAAACACCAAAAATACACATAACAAGATAAATGAAGAAAACATTGACCAATCTCTTCGTACCATTAATAATTATTAATGCTATAATAAGTGATCAGCGTAATTGTATTCAAAGGTTTTGTATTGGTAACATCAATTTATATGATTAGTTCCCTAGTACGGATAGTCCTCAGATCTATTTATTTAATTTTTCTACAATACATCATCAAGGTAACACTGGTTGCATTATGTGATATAAAAAATCATTTACTTTAAAAACAATACTGCTATTAAGAAATTTGAGAACAAAACATTCCAACCGATATTTGAATCCTTTAATCATAGAGGAAGGGTTTACGGTGCCTAATGATGTGATTTAACTTGTCCCTTTCTAATTTAAGACGCCACATACTGTGGGTCGTAACCTCGAGGGATGATCAAGTTCAATCCACGTGGAAATAAGAATATTGAATTATATTTCACAGGAATTGAAATGTTATATTAATTACAAAACTAAGACGCCTTCGCTTAAAATATTAATTGGTTTCAGAAATGTACGGTTCAGTAATTCTGCGGTTTGCGTCCATGTATCTTGAATTAATTTTAGAATATACCTTAACGCCCTAGCTAGTTGATGACTAAGGTGATTGTTGCCTATAACTTTTGCTATACGTAGATTTTTTATTAATTCCCGTCTTTTCTTCCTCATTTGTATCTTAAAAGAATTGTCTTTGTTTTTGCGAGTGTAACTATTTCGAGGTGGATATTACTCTTGAAAGTAGTCGTAAATAGTATTTTGAAAAGTTTTTAAAGATTCAATTATAAAAATGTACCAAACTAATAATAAATTTATTAGAAATTTAATAAGAATACTCATAAAATAGAAAAAAAACAATAATAAAATAATTGTATTTCTCATTAACGAGGTCTTAATAAAGTCTTCTATAGTAATATCTTCGTATATCATTTTAATTCTTCTTCAGCTCTGTATCTACTACTCACTATCACTACACACAGCTCCTCTCATATAATTCTGTTTGAAGGTCAGTGAGAGGTTCACTAAATGTGTCATCCAGCAGACAGCTCGTGTTCTGTTTAATGTACAAGATAACATCTTTAATATGTAAATGTTTCTCTTTTTTAGACATGATTAGTGATTGGTTATAATAAACTACAGGTGATCTGAATATCCACGAGAAAGAAAAAATTTACTTTGAAAATTCTTAAATTTAGAAAAACGAATTACTTTAATCGATGATTGTGCAAAGGTCCAATGTCAAAGTTCTCTTGTACTTTAGATTTTTCATAATTGCCTTTTTGTTAAATGTTCGAGGCCTTTATTGTAAGAGTTAAAAAGTCATATAAAGTTATTATAATTAACTTGTTACTTATGACAATATCTTTAATTATTTGTAATAAGTTATAATTAGTATATAGCACATTCATGTCTAATTAACTTTCTTTATAATACATGTATTACAATGAAATGACTTTTAAGTAATTTTCTTCTTTTAACCGATAGTGTAACATTCTTTAATAACATTAACCGCAGGTTTCTCTCGGAAACCTCATTCAGATTTTTTCTATCACAAGCTTTTTTTCTACAATCCGTGTCCCTTAGTAAGGATGTAAGGATTGTAGAAGTTCTATCAGTGACAAGTGAGTTGTGTGCGGGTGATGGTGATGATGATGTTCGTTTAAAGAGACTGAAACTCACACATGCTGCCTGTACAACCTAAACTCTGTGTGCACGTCCGACTATGGTTTGATATTATAAGCTTGAATATCCAAAACATCAGATATTGTTTTCCAATTGTTCAGAGGATTACTTATTTATTTTTTATGAACATGTGATCAAGAGATTATTTCCCATTGATTAGTATTTCCTTCAATAGAAGTAAACATGTGTAGGTGTATTATAGAGGGATGTAGGTCAGTGAGGTGGCGCGGCCGGTCTGCTCGTGGTAATTACTCTTTCTGTTGAAAACTTATGTAAAAATTAATTTTCAATTTGAGCTTCATAAAATATTAATGTGTACAAACAATAGAGATACCAGAATACTCAACTACATAGATAATAAAAACAAAATGATTTTCAAATGTGTTAGTTTTAGTACAAAATTATTATATAAAGGTATATTTATAATTTAAAGTAGGTTGACAACACATAAGTGGCTGATAATATTTTCATTTCAAAACCATTTTTCTCTTAAAACGATCAAAGATAAAGTTAAATATCAGTAAAGTGCGTCATTAAAGCGTTGTATGACAAGCTCGCGTTGATAGCTGAACGTGTTGTAAGACAGATTGAGTGATTTACTCTCCTTCAGGAATATTGAAGAAGTATTTTTGAGTTAATCGCCAAAGTAAAAATCTTAAAAACTGAATTTTTGTGCTGGTGAGATTTTAATTGCATGTAAATGATTTCTATAACACGACTATGGTTTTAAAGTTTTAATATAATCAATATACGGCTCTGTAGGAATCCTAAAACATTTATGACAGAATAATTTTTCGGATTTATTTAAAATATTTAAGGACAATGAACTTAATTTGAAGTCAGTGTTTCTATAATTTTATCTGTATATGTATGAAATATGAACCAGAACGACTTGAAGTTAAAGATGAATTTAAGCAACACTTATTTAGTTAAGCTTATTTTTAGTATAATTTTCGTAAGCATATCGATAGAAGTGGTTGCAGTTAATGAGATTTGGGTAATAAGTGTAATATGGAAAACTGTGATTGAAAGTTAAAATTATTTATGCTGAAAGTTGTTGTACGTTTATATGCGAGAGAAGAATCTCGTTATTTTTACAAAATTATTAAACGTGAGCACATTTTTGTTAATTATTGTTTAAAGTATAAAAAACATATTATTTTTCAAATAAAAAACATTAAATCAGAAAGAGATGAAACTTCTCAGCATTCCATGGGTTCACCGTGCGGGTGCGAATTCATCATTGTAGGGAGAAGAGCTTCAACAGTGACTGGGACTTGCGACTCAAGTGTAGGTTTAAGGGACCCCTTTTTGTTATTTTTTAATATTTTTTTTTGTGCGCACTGGGAAAAAATGCTTTACGCATCCGGTTGCATCCAGCCTCCCGCCGGCGATTGCCCGCCTTGGGGCGGACCCCTCACGCCCCCCCTTGTGGGGGAGGGCTCTGTTGTGGCCGTCGCAGGGACGGGTGAAGGTGGACGCTGTGTGCGCCGCCTTCCGCCCCTTCTTCTTAAAAAATCCGAAAATATTAGTTTCATTTAAAGTTACAACTTGATTTAAAATACATTTAAAGTCTTTGAAGGAAACTTTGGAGATGCAAATGATCTTAATACAAACTCTGAGGAAGTTTGAACTTGATTACTGTTTGTGTTCCATAAATACTTCAGTTCGACCTTCAACGACAGCGAAACGTTTTATATTTTACAAAATTGACAAGGAATATTATAATTTTATAATACTTTTTTTAATAGCCTTTGTATTTTATGCATCGTATTTTAAACTCATGTCACGTCCTCATCTCAATGAACGACATCTCCAAAAGAACTTTAGTTTCAACTTGACTGTAGCTGTTAGCCCTGATGGCTTTGAACATCAAAATAGGAAATAGTGTTTATATGTATAAGGTTTATTTCGTTTGCTTTACTTAATAAACCTAATAAAATAACGCGTAGTAATCAGATAATATTAGTTTCATTTAAATGAATATTGGCGAAAATCTTGGATCTCATTTTATAAGTACAAGTCTTGTATTTATTCTGAGCTCACTCGTACATCTGTCAACATAGTGGCGTAAGACATATTTTATTTATGATATATATTTATTTTCTAAATCCGAATATATATTTAGTTGTCTTTTTTATATAGTTCATTGTCCATATTCTCTTAGGTGTGATGGAAATTACTCTTACCAGCTCTTTAAGTTAACTTTTATTTTAACTCTTTGCAAGTGTTTGTAATTCATTTACTTTACAACACAACACGTTTTATAATTTGTAATAAAAATTAATTACGTAAAGAGTGAAAGTTAGTAATATAATAAGACTTTTGTATGAAAAAAAAAACAAATCATTAGTAATTCCTATTTTATATAATGTAAGTATATTATATATCCAATATGTAAGGTTTGTGTATATAATCTTACACTGAATATATATAAATAGTGTGTTGTCATGGTTCTGTTTTAGTTTTTAATATCTTCCGCCCGGAGCTTCCACAAACTTCTTCAATATTCAGCTCGAGAGAAGGTTTTTAAAATACTGCTGATATCTGCAGGCTCTTATGGAAATTAGAACGGATACTGTGTATTTATGGGATATATATAAATCCAATTCATCATTAACATTTCTATTTGTGATTTCTATTTCTAAAATAATTTATTCACCAGACATGGAAAACCGTTCATATGTATTTTAACGAGACAAATCTGTATTAAACAGGCTGACGTTCAGTTTCTGAAAACCTGTAAAGATGACTATACATTAAAATAACAAAATATATTTAAGGGTTACATCATACAAAGATGTCATAGTGTATCGCACTTTGGGCGATGTCCAGTTCAACTAGGGTACAAATCAATTTTTTTTCTTAAATATATTACATCGGACTGTGGTTTGATGTTGTTATACAAATATCTTCTGAGTTTTATATTCATAGGATTGATATTAATGATAATATTTGTTGATAAGGTGCTTATATTTCAATTAATATTCAAATTGAAAAAAAAATGAATCAAATCAAAGATAGTAGGAAATAATAATAAATAAGTATTTATTTAGTCAATCACTCTATACAATTATAATAAAAGTATTTTGTACTTCTCCATCCTCTTCACGTAATACCTATATTACCATCAGTTGTATATACTATGGTACTCGTTGTATCGTTCCAAAAGCTTTTAGTCTTCGAATAATACAGAAAATCCCGATGTTGCATTGAGAAAATGTGTCAGATAATTAATTTACAAACACAAAATATGAACAGGCAACTATGTTCTATGTAAAAATGGGTTCTTTGATAGTAGTAAACATCTGCAGGTGTATTATAGATGTACATGTACATAGGTCAGTGAGGTGGCGTGGCCGGTCTGCTCGTGGTAATTACTCTTTCTAATGTACAGTCTAGTAGATGTAAGCTCCCAATTTCAGTTCACTAAATCTTTATTCTGGAAACTACCAGAATTAATTTACATAATATACATGTTAGAGGAAACGAACTGACTGATCAAACTGAATTACATAATACATAGGTTGTATAAAAAACCTAAAATTAATTAATATAGGAATAAATGAAAGTAATGTATTTAGGAAAAAAATAATTAAGAATATATTTTTAATTCAAGATAACGTTCTCTCGAACCATTCGAGATAATAGTAAGTAGCGGTGAAGTGAGTAATTAAGGCGGTACATAAGAAGCTCACGTCGACAACTTAACGTGTTGTGAAATATTGAACGATTTACTCTTAATTCAAAAAGACAAAAATGAGGCGGAAAACCTCTAATCTCATGTAGACAATCAAACGATAAGCAAATGATATGAATCGTTAGAGTGACACCCTATGGTCAGATGAGTTTGAACATTCATACCTGAGCACTATATTAAAATTTTCTAAATCTGATTAACCGGTAAAAAGTTATATTGTGAATGTGTTTCTCGCAAGAGATACAATTTTCATTTTATTAATTATGTTCTCTATCTGTACATGTAAAACTCTATAGTATAAACTGAAACACGGGTAATATTTTTGATGAATTTAAATATTACTTACCTATTTTACTATTAAACCCGTTGTGGTCTTGAAAAATATTTTGAATAACTTCTTGAGTATTCATTTTTTCGAAATAAGATACTTCTGGTAGTTTTGATATTAATTGATTTGCGCGATAGTAGGATCCGTTTATACATACGTTTCACATATTTCTAATACAGTAGCTCATTATAATCTGGTTTATATCTATAGAACATCAGAAGAACAACCCCTTATGTATTATTTTCAAGCCTGTAATTTAATTTAATCTTGTACTACACGAAAAGCAAAGTTTATTTTAAATACATGATATAATCTGCGCAGGTTACGTCACTTCCTTTATAAAAGCTATAAATGGATCTAATTCTTTCACTATTTTACTTTTAGCTAAATAAAAAATAGGTATCCTATAATTTCTATAGTTAGTTTGTGGCCTGCCTGCATGTATTGTGATATCAATATATACATATGTTTCACATTCACAGTTGCAGACACAATTTTCATAAATTGTATGAACATTAATATAATTTTTTTTCTTTTATTTGTGAATAGGCAGTCAAGATATGTGTATAAAATTAAAGTTTCATGAATAAATAATATAGTATAAGAGATCGCAATGATTCAATAGGCCTTTGTTATTTTATATATAATGACTCCTTTAGATACATACAGCAAATCTTTAATATATCGTCACATACCATAAATTATTTTAACAACAGTTATTTATAAGATGTTATCTATAAATCCAGACCATTATACAATGATTAATACTGTTATAGATATAAGGTACAACCTGATCTGTCTCCAATGAGATAAACATGTACATGTGAGATAAATATGTACATACATACATATATATGGTATTGGTACATACCAATTTATCTAATATGTAACACTGAATAAAACAACTGTACAGTAATGGGCAGCTTCAGTAACATATTTTTTCAACATTGTCCGTGATCTCTCTGATATAATACACGCTCATTAATTTTTTTTGGTCTTGAACCGTTTTTACAAATATTAAATAATGGTGTCAAGTATATAGTGAAGACGGCGAGAGTGTTTTTATCATAATATTTTAGGTGTTAACTATTTTAAAACTTTATAATTTTAGAAGTCTATAATGAATTAAATTAAGAGAGATATATGTACTGCTTCATTACGCATAATTCCTGAAAAACTTCAACAACAAAAAAAAATTGTTTATTGAGTAAAAGTACACTCATGATATAATTATTGATAATTATTGTATCATGATGTTTTCATGTATATATATGTATTTTATATATACATGAAATTAGTATCTATATGACCACGTATGTATTAATATTGAATAAAATAAAAAAAAATAGTGCGTGGAGTCACTACACGACGAAGAAGTGAAGCTTCTTAACGTGGAAATGAAAACAGGTAGGAGTAGAAACACATTTTTATTTACTTTAGAAAGTGAATAAACTTAGAATTTGTGAAGTAAAATTGAATTGTAAAGACAACAAATCTTCTATTTAATTTATAATCCTATATAATCAACAACCCTTAAAGTTATTTTACACTTATAATTCACAAATACTTTATGGATTTGTCTTGTTCTTTTTTTTTATTTTTTCAAACATATAAATCTAATAATATATAATTCTGTGTTTATGTCAGTGAGAGATTCACTAAATCCAGCAGATAGCTCGCGTTCTGAATATTTAATGTACAAGATCTTTAATAGGTAAATGACTAAAAGACTAGACTAGAATATAATAGTAAAATACTAAAAAAATAACATTTTAATCGATAATTGACAATATTTGTAGTGGCTTACGATTTTATTTTCGTCTAATCAATGCATATATTTAAAACTTGTATGTATTAAAATATCATCCTTTTACATGAATTATTATATTAATCTGTAATATGTTAAAGTACTATACAATAAAAACAACATATTCTCTAGGGGACTCAACCTTTTCTAATCTAATAGTCTCACTTAATTTTTACGTGTAAAGAATAGCCACACTAAGAAAACTTATATAACAAAATTTGCAGTCAAAATTCCCACGATGATATTCCAAGAATTGAAAAAGTTGATGCCATAGTTCAAGTAGTTTTAAAGTAAGATTGTTTACAAAAGATGAATTTAAAGAGGAATAGAAAGAGCAATGGGATTAAAGACATAAGTAATAGTAACAGAGTAGCCTGAGTAGACTAGGGAGTATAATGAAACAAAGTTTGTACGAAACTATTATGTATATTGGTGGATGTAAATATATCTTTTATTTTTTAACTTTTTTATAACATTATTTAACCATACGGACAACCGTACAAGCTTGCTTCTCAGATTGAAATATGAAGGCTGCTTTAGATGGCATGCACTCAAATAACTGATACAACAATTTAAATGAAGTTTAATATGAATATAGTCTGTTAGCTATACCTTGACGATATTAAAAATCACACAGGAATAGAAACTGCGTGGGTAAAAGCGTAGAGTGTTTTAATACTATATTCGAATCACTAATAATTGTCAAAGGTTAATCAGATTTCTGTAACATGCGATAACAACCTGCTTCCCTTATCATAACGCTAACTTTGGGAAATCTTCTTTCAAACCAAAGATAAGATCACTAGCTGCTTTTAAAAGATGGAGTCATCACCAGAGAAACTAAAAATATGTAAAGAAAAGTAACCTCCTCTTTTGTAATAAATTAAAAACTGCTTAGGTCTAGATTTTCCTAGGGGTTTGTTAAACAAAATATAAAATTATAGGTAAATAAAAATAACGAAGATTAAAATAGGAATATTATTAACCTCTTATTGTAAGAAATCAACTGCAAGTAAGTACTTCAAATTGTTGTTTAATTATATTATTTCTTTTATAAAAATAAAATTCCAGATTTTATAAAAAGTTGAAAAATAATCCTAGGGCATATGAGTATATACAAAATCCTTGTTAGGTTTGTTTGTTTAACTTGGAGTGTCGTGTTTTTCAATTTTCCAACAACCTTATTGTGCCTATTTCTCATTACAGGCTATCAACGTAAATTTAATTAAAATGGGTTCAATTCTAAAACTTTCAACGAAATAAAAATAGAATTTATATTGTTATTTCCATTATCATTTATGAAGTGTAATAATTGGACAAACATTTTATATTCCTAGATGAGCATCTCTATGAGCGTCTCTTCAAAAGTTATTTATTAAATATATAATTCATTATTTAACTTCAAATATAAAATTGTCTGAAACATATTTCAATCTCTTTCATTACTTTTGTTCTCCACCAGATGTTGTATCAAACTTCGAACATCAATTAATAGCTAAGTTATTACAAAAATATAACTGTTTTATAAATTTTATAAATCTATCAGTCGTAGAGCATTATTAACGAAAAATAGTTTATTTTCTTACGTTTTCTTATTTTAACGTATGCATTTAACAATTTTATATAATTTACAAGTAGTGCCTACTCTGATTACTTGTTTGTATTATCTCTGTGTTCCAAAAATAAAGATATATATTTCATAATATCCTAACACGTTTTATAAATCTCTCGTCAAACCAAGTTGATTCATCTCACGTCCTCGCTGTCATCCAATCAATAAGCTTTTATCTAAATGGACCCTGACAGTATCATCCTATAATCCAGACATTCTAGAAACTATATCACTTTATTCTTTGTGCGTTTTCAATGAAAATGTGCTGCAGTTTGTTCACAGTAAAAATAAACTAACAGGTTTTATTTTAAGAATATTCTCTTTCATAATTTTTCAACTATTTTTATTTATTTTTTCTTTGCAATAATTAAAAAGTTATTTCAAAATAAAAATTAAATTTTAAATTCAGTACCGAAGATCCGCCGACAGCTCCCGAATAAACCCGAGCGCTTGTGACGTCACAATGTTAGTTTTTGCTCATTGTAGCATACAGAGATATAATAATTAGTACAATGTTTTGAGTTTTTATCTAGTAAATTCTGTTGGCATTGTTAAATAATCAAAAATGTTAAAACTCAAAAGTTATCGCTCTTGTTTTGTACCATTATGTACAAATACTACAAAAACAACTCCTGAAAAAATGTTTTTAAATGTTCCACGAGACGAAAAACGTCGAAAGAAATGGTTTCAAGCAGTGCACCGAGATTATTCAAAAACGAAATCAATTTTTTTTTGGTGTGAAGATCATTTCGTTGTAAGTATTCATAATAATATTGTTATTAATTATTATTTATCTAAGTCTATAAATCGAATAAGTATAGTTCAGTAATTAATTTTTTCACCTGGGCTCCAAATCATAACCTTTAGAATCGTAGCATTAAAAAATTTTTAATTGATAATTCAAAGCGATTAAATAGTAAATCTATATGTATGTTTGTCTATTAATTGGAATTCAATTAATAGATATTTTCATAATTTTATAACATTCTAGGTTCTGTATCAGACTACATTTAAATTTTTAAAGTATATGTTATTTTGGTTTTTTATAATGTTATAATAACATTTTATTAATTCTACTTTTATTATTCTTCTTCTTAATTTTTCATTGATAGTTAGAGTAACTGAGTAAGCTTTACTCCGAACTCGGTGTTCTGGACACACACGTCCTTTTAAAACACAAATACCATTCTTACGATTAAGTTGACCATAACCTATAACTTTATCACCGTTACTCTCACGTGATGCTCTACAATTAATAAAATAATTATTAATTATATTTAATAGAGAATAAATACTTATTTTCATTTAGAATATTATTTTTTAACAGATTTACCTTGATGCCTTAGCACCTCGAACTTCAGCAGAATTAAACCGAACGTCATTTTTTTAAAAATTTGTTATAAATATATCAACATCAGGAATATTATCCGATTTTGCTTTTATAAATCCTTTATCACACATAGTTAGTCGAAATAAACTTTTCAAATCGTTTTTCACTAATAAATTTGAGATATTTTTATCAAGTCAAAAATAATAGCCATAAACACTGTACTATTATGAAATTGCTTTAACATTATGACGTCACAAGTATGCCGACCAATCATGGCGCGTTTACAGTCACGTGATTTTTTCTTGAATTTTATAAATTTTTAATTGTTTATAATTAATTAAAAAAAAAGTTTTTCAAGTTTTTTGCATTAAAAATCAATATAATTAATAATAAAGTTTTAAAATACATAAAAAAAATCAATACTTTTTTTTTTTCAAAATCCCAATTATATTACAAATAACATTCTTGTTAACTGTTACTTTATTATTATAGTTTACTGTTTTTTTATTAGTTATGTTGATTGATCTCATTATCATAGTATGTATAATCATGTTATTTTACTGAGAAAGCTTATAGTTCCTTTATATAACCTAAGAGTTAAAAATTATGTTTCTATTACCTAAAAGATATAAATAATGTTGTTTTATTACTTACCTAACAGTTAAGAATAAATAATTTGATTGAGAATTTTAATTTCTTTCATTCAGTGGTACGACTTAAACACCCATGGTACGATTTAAAGACTTAGTGGTACGATTAAAACGACTAGTCGGCTAAATCGTACCGATGGCAAGCCTCTATAAAAAAGCATTTTTAACAATGTTAGAATAATCGCAAGGATCTGTTCTCTTCTTCTTAGGAAGCTAAAATATGAAACTTTATTTTACATATGTATTAATTATTATTATAAGACGTGTTATAGTCGAAATATTTGAGTTAAAGTGAAAAGTGGTACGATATAACCGACTCTCCCCTAATACTCAAGCCTAATATAACTTAATATATGAACATAACGGTACTCACTCTTAGCATATGGCAATACTCCGCCGCCTTATGCGATGTACTTCCATTTACAATATATTATAAATATTATTTATAATTTTATTCTAGCCAAAGTCCTATAATCTTTTCATTATTATTGTAGTATCAATCATTTCTTACAACTCAATTTCAATAATACATTTTAAAGTCTTAAAACTTTTTTCTCAAATATATTTTTAATTCATTGAACGGTGTACACGACAAGTATCGTCATCTTGCTACCCCATAGCATCTAAAACAGGGAGACGTTTGATTGAGACTACCAAATCATCGGTGGCGTAACCTTTAATAAAATTTTTATAAAAATTTCGAATAAAATTACGTCTTCGTATAACTTTTAATAATTAGTATTTTTATCAATATTACATGGAATCATTTATATATTTTAATGTCTTTCCTTTCAAATTAAAGTAACATAATCTGTAACTATTTCAACCAGTCCCAGTATTCATTATGTTGTAAGTGATCGAATGAAATCATTTACAATCACCATAACTCCTTCGTCGTAATAAATGTTAACACAACACAACACAATGCTGTACTATAAAGAATGAAGCTTGATACTGTTGTAAAAGAATTTAACATCGTGTCTGCCATACATACACATATTACAGTGTGGATTTTCAAAGAAAAATTAATATGATTATTAATTAATATTATTTCTTGAATTATTTCATATAAATTTATATAATAACAAGTCAAGAGGAAACTCGTAAAGAGTGTTGTACATGTATTACCGCCTTGCGTAGGATAGATATACCCATACATACATATAAATGATCTTCATTATACTTTTTTACTAGAGATCAGTTTCGATAAGATAAGAAGTTAGTATAATTTATAGCAAATATACAGGGTGACTGGTGAATTACTATCAATATTTAAGGAGAATACTCGGTACATGATTCTCATTCGAATTATGTAAAAAAAATAGGCACTTAATTTTTGACAAAATTTCCGTATAAATAAGTAAAGTGTTGACACGTTCCAAGTGTTCAAGTGTGGACGCGTGCGGCGGCGTGCTGATACAACACTACGTCACGACACGCGTATGTGTGAGTGTCAGTGTATAC
The DNA here is from genome assembly GCA_916720795.1 of Danaus chrysippus. NCBI lineage: Eukaryota > Metazoa > Arthropoda > Insecta > Lepidoptera > Nymphalidae > Danaus > Danaus chrysippus. The sequence continues at coordinate 531,056 of CAKASE010000073.1, forward strand.
CTAATCTGTAGGGTGTTCACACGATGCGTAATTAATTACATAACTTTTGGTTAACTTTACTTAGAAGTTTATTAATATTTATGTTATATTAATTTTTATTTCGTCATATATGATCGTCAAATATCACGTCCTCAAATATCGATAGTAATTCACCAGTCACCCTGTATATTATACTAACTTATTATCAAATGTATGTATATACATTTCATTCTCTCCATTTTCTCTTTTCTCTTTCTTTCGGTCGTCAGTAATTTGTGATCACGCTCCTTTATTATTTTGCTTGATATCTGTTAATGTTGAAATAAAATGAGGTTAAGGAAAATCATATATACTTGTATAAATAAATTTGCTTGCTTTAATGGGGTCTTTATCTTTTATTTACTTTTTATAATCATAAAAGTAAATATTTTCGTTATTTTTTTTTTATATTTGAAAAAGAAACAAAAAAAAATGTTATCGAAATTTTAGATTATTAAGTATTTTAAATGAAATAAACTTAAAAGGAAATTATTACGAGTTCCCTATTAATTGACTGCTTTCTGTTTGTTATTTAACTATTTATTAAGGTTTTTGACAGACATTATAAACACTGTTTGACAAAACAAACTCAATCCTTGTCGGGAAATTGAAAATACCTAATCTTGACGGTCAAAGAGATTTTATACACAAACAATATGCTCATAATATTTGATCATTCTTTGTTCTTTATTTTTAGGCAACGTTTAAATTGCCTTTTATGTTTTCAAAGACGTTCATCTCCCTACATATCTCACACTAGCTTTTGCCGCGACTTCGTCCGAATGGAATAGTGACTTCCGGCAGATTTTTGGTTCTTCCCACATAGTTCCCGTTCTTGCGGGATTTTCGGAATGGTCGAGTTCCCGTAGAATTTTCAGGATAAAACCTATGTTTTTTTTATTCACAATGAAGTTTCTCTTAACCAACAACATATTTATTTGTTTCTTTTAATAAAGATTAATATTATTATGTTGATACAGCTTAAACAAATTATTTCGACCAAATTAGGTACCATAAAAACGGTTTTTGTGAGTTAATCTTAAAAGATAGACATATATTGTCGCGGACTGTTTTTTAGATCATTAAAAGAGTTATTATTCTTTAATACATATTTTTTGTGTATCTTGAACCGTTTTCATGGCGCACCCAACGGAAGGCTTCAAAGATGAAATAATTTCTCCCGTTTTTTACACATTTACCACTATATCTTTGCTCCTATTGGTCGTAGCGTGATGTTATATAGCCCACAGCCTTCCTCGATAACTGGACTACCCAACACAAAAAAAATTATTCAATTCGAACCAGTAGTTTCGGAGATTAGCGCTTTCAAACAAACAAACAAACAAACAAACTCTTCAGCTTTATAATATTAGTATAGATTAACCTGGAGTCGACATAATGCTACCTTATCTTTTACCAATTATATAATTTCTCTACTTAGTCGATATATATAATTTTATATAAAGAACTATATGTGGACTCAGAGTTTGTTGTGAGTTTTTAAGTATTTGATCACTTTGAGTCCTTGTCTAATGACTGGAGCAATCTCGTCATCTTAAGTATCAAAGTTATTTCAATAACAAACTTTGTCGCACTCCAACACTCTGACCGACCGCTCACAGAACACTCACAAGGATGTAGTTTAACATACGAAATGTGTTGTGGATTTGATGGTTTACAGTTCAAACAATCTAACTTATATTACTTCAAGTCATAACCTTTATATATAAGGATCTTTAAATTCTTGTACTAAAATCAGCATTTTGAATGTTGTGACGGTGTACAGTCTATTGATTTTAATTAGCCAACGTGAACCTCGACCGAGGATGGCAGTCTGCCGACACTGGCTACACATCAGAAGTTCAATCTCAAGACATGGACTCCTATAATACTTCTTATAAATAATATACTGTCAGAGATATCATTAATACAGTAGCTGAGGTGACAATGAGGAACGAGAGTTGTTAAACTATTACTTATTTAAACTCTAAACTGTTGTTCGCACAGACGTGAAGTGAAATGACTATAAAAGCGTCGATGGCCATAAACTGTGGTGAGAGCTCACCGCTGTGTGGACGACTCTACTAGTTGGATTTATTATCTTCAATACCGTATATAATATGTTCACAGCAGATGACATTAAACATAATAGGCCACCCAATACTAACAAAACCCTCAATATATTTTAAATCAACCTTTCATATTATTTATGAAGTCTCTGGTCATAAGTTCTTGTTGAAACTACATTTCTTCTAAGATCATATATAATAGTCTAGATTAAAAGATAACGTCTTATAAATAACTGTTGTTATAGTAATTTATGTTATGTGACGATATATTAATGATTTGTAGTATCTAAAGGAATAATTATATACTGAATAACAAAGGCCTATTGAGATATTGAAATCTCTTTTCTACATTTTGTATTCATGAAACTTTATACAGATATCTTAAATGCCTATTCACAAATAAAAAAAACAATCGTATTGATAAACTGAATAATAAACTGAAACAATATATGACATCACAATACAAACAGGCGGGCCACAACTAACTATAGTAGTTATAGGACAACGATTTTTATTTGGTTAATAGTAAATTGTGAAAAACATAGATCCATTTATAGATTTTATAAAGGAAGTGACGTAACCTGCGCAATTTATATGATATGTTTAAAACTGCCTTTGCTTTTTGTCCAACACAAGATTAAATTAAATACAGGCTTAAAAATAAGACATAATGGATTCTTCTGATGGTCTATAGACATAAACCAGATTATAATGAGCTACTGTATTAGAAATATGTGAAACGTATGTATAAACGGATCATACTATCGCGCAAATCAATTAATATAAAAACTAAAAGAAGTGTCTTATTTCAAAAAATTAATACTCAAGATGTTATACAAAAAATTTTTGCAAGACCACAATGGGTATTAAACCCATAGTTAGTAATAGTAAAATTCATCAAAAATATTACCCGTGTTTCAGTTTATATGTACTATAAATTTTACATGTACTCTGAACAGTGTGACTCGATAAGACAGAGAACATAATTAATAAAATGAAAATTGTATTTGATTTGAACATTTCTCTTGCGAGAATCACACGCACAATATAACTTTTTACTGGATAATCGGATTTAGAAAATTTTAATATAGTGCTTATTACTCAGGTATGAATGTTCAAACTCATCTGACCATAGGGTGTCACTCTAACGATTCATATCATTTTGCTTATCGTTTGATTGTCTACATGAGATTGGAAGTTTTCCGCCTCATTTTTGTCTTTTTGAATTAAGAGTAAATCGTTCAATATTTCACAACACGTTAAGTTGTCGACGTGAGCTTCTTATGTACCGCCTTAATTACTCACTTCACCGCTACTTACTATTATCTCGAATGGTTCGAGAGAACGTTATCTTGAATTAATAATATATTCTTATTTATTTTTTTCCTAAATACATTACTTTCATTTAATCCTATATTAATTAATTTTACGTTTTTTATACAACCTATGTATTGTGTAATTCGGTATGTTAAGTCACTTCGTTTCCTTTAACATGTATATTATGTAAATTAATTCTGATAGTTTCCAGATTAAAATTTAGTGAACTGAAATTGGGAGCTTACATCTACTAGACTGTACATTAGAAAGAGTTATTACCACGAGCAGACCGGCCGCGCCACCTCACTGACCTATGTACATGTACATCTATAATACACCTGCAGATGTTTACTACTATCAAAGAACCCATTTTTACATAGAACATAGTTGCCTGTTCATATTTCGTGTTTGTAAATTAATTATCTGACACATTTTCTCAATGCAACATCGGGATTTTCTGTATTATTCGAAGACTAAAAGCTTTTGGAACGATACAACGAGTACCATAGGGTCACTGATGGTAATATATTACATGCAGGGGGTGGAGAAGTACAAAATACTTTTACTATAATTGTATATAGTGATTGACTAAATAAATACTTATTAATTATTATTTGCTACTATCTTTGATTTGATTCATTTTTTTTCAATTTGAATATTAATTGAAATATAAGCAAATAATATCATTAATATCAATCCTATGAATATAAAACTCTGAAGATATTTTTATAACAACATCAAACCACAGCACGATGTAATATATTTAAGAAAAAAAATTAATTTGGACCCTAGTTGAACTGGACATCGCCCAAAGTGCGATACACTATGACATCTTTATATGATGTAACCCTTAAATATATTTTGTTATTTTAATGTATACAAATGATGCATTGTAGTCATCTTTACAGGTTTTCAGAAACTGAACGTCAGCCTGTTTTATACAGATTTGTCTCGTTAAAATACATATGAACGGTTTTCCATGTCTGGTGAATAAATTATTTTAGAAATAGAAATCACATATAAAAAGTTAATGATGAATTGGATTTATATATATCCCATAAATACACAGTATCCGTTCTAATTTCCATAAGAGCCTGCAGATATCAGCAGTATTTTAAAAACCTTCTCTCGAGCTGAATATTGAAGATGTTTGTGGAAGCTCCGGGCGGAAGATATTAACAACTAAGACAGAACCGTGACAACACACTATTTAGGTATATTCAGTATAAGATTATATACACAAACCTTACATATTGGATATATAATATATAAAATAGGAATTACTAATGATTTGTATTTTTTTTTCATACAAAAGTCTTATTATATTACTAACTTTCACTCTTCACGTAATTAATTTTTATTACAAATGATAAAACGTGTTGTGTTGTAAAGTAAATGAATTACAAACACTTGCAAAGAGTTAAAATAAAAGTTAACTAAAAGAGCTGGTAAGAGTAATTTCCTTCACAACTAAGAGAATATGGACAATGGACATTGATCTATATAAAAAAGACAACTACATATATATTCGGATGTAGAAAATAAATATATATTAAATAAAATATGTCTTACGCCACTATGTTGACAGATGTACCAGTGAGCTCACAATAAATACAAGACTTGTACTTATAAAATGAGATCCAAGATTTTCGCCAATATTCATTTAAATGAAACTAATATTATCGGATTACTACGCGTTATTTTATTAGGTTTATTAAGTAAAGCAAACGAAATAAACCTTATACATATAAACACTATTTCCTATTTTGATGTTCAAAGCCATCAGGGCTAACAGCTACAGTCAAGTTGAAACTAAAGTTCTTTTGGAGATGTCGTTCATTGAGATGAGGACGTGACATGAGTTTAAAATACGATGCATAAAATACAAAGGCTGTTAAAAGAAAGTATTATAAAACTATAATATTCCTTGTCAATTTTGTAAAATATAAAACGTTTCGCTGTCGTTGAAGGTCGAACTGAAGTATTTATGGAACACAAACAGTAATCAAGTTCAAACTTCCTCGGAGTTTGTATTAAGATCATTTGCATCTCCAAAGTTTCCTTCAAAGACTTTAAATGTACATATTTTAAATCAAGTTGTAAGTTCAAATGAAACTAATATTTTCGGATTTTACTTCGCGTTTTTATTTTTTGATTACAAACTACATATACCCGACGTTTCGGCTTCGGCCCGGAAGTTGTAAGTTCTATATTAAAGACGTGAATGTTTCCCATGTCTATATAAATGTATCAAACAGTCTTCACATTCACACTTCACATCAATACTACTCATACTGTTGTCCATCACAAAAGGAGGCGGCGGAGCGAGAGCGCGAGGATATTCCCTCAGCACCAGCGCTCCGCAGAAGAAGAAGGGGCGGAAGGCGGCGCACACAGCGTCCACCTTCACCCGTCCCTGCGACGGCCACAACAGAGCCCTCCCCCACAAGGGGCGGCGTTGAGAGGTCTGCCACAAGGCGGGCAATCGCCAGCGGGGGGCTGGATGTAAACCGGATTCCCAGCCCCCTGTCAGTCAGGCGAAGTCGGAGCGCCACTGGGTTCTTTTAGTGGGTATACCGGGAATCCTTTTCCCGGGGAGTCCCACATACCCCTCTCCGTCCCTCGACGGAAAGGGGATGCGTAAGGCGTTTTTACCCAGTGCGCCGCGAAAAAAAACATGTTCCGTACAGATTACAGTTGTTTGTAAATCAGATAAAAAACTGTTATAAATGAATCTAATACTATTTATATCAAGTTATCGTCGAAGACAAATTATTTGAAAGTTATTGGAAGAAATGTTCATATCTATATATATAAAAGAAAGTCGTGTTAGTTACTCCACTTATAACTCGAGAACGGCTGAACCGATTTAGCTGAAAATTGGCAGGGAGGTAGTTTAGAGCCAGGAAATTGTAATAGGATAATTTTCATCCCGTTCGACAGCATTCCCGTGTGACTTGACATGAAACGTCAGTCACTATAAAACGAGGAATAACGAAACACAATTGACAGCTATGCAATTGACGTATAATGACAGATATGTAATGATGTATGGATGACAATTTGATATTTGTAAGAGATCTACTATATAAAAATAAGTCTGGTTTTCCATCTTGACGCTATAACTTTTGAAAATCATTGTTTTTCACATGGGCGTTATATTTTGCGTGTTCACGAGTTTGGAAACCATCCGCTTTATTTGTGTTAAAGTTAGATTAAAAAACAAAAAAATGTGATTTACAAAGGACCACTTCAATGAAACGGATAATTTGCGGACACGTATAACGCTTCGATTCGGTATCTACTTTGGATACACTTTCATTTACTTAGAGAAGTTCAACTAAATAATACTACATTTTTCTAATCGAAATGAATTCATTTCTGTTATGAAATGAAATAACAATTTTCCTTTTCAAATATAAAACAAAAAAAATTCTTCATCTTTTAATCACCAAACGAAATGTTATATAAAAGCCTTCCGGTGGCGAAACGGAGTTCTCCGGGTTTACCAGTTAAGGTTATAAAGAAGATGACGTGGGTTGTATAGAGTTGGGTTTGGGTTACAGCTGACAATATATTATAGAAATAAAAAAAGACAGTTACCACATATAATAAACATAAAGCGATAATTTGACTTGAACGACTACAAGTATATTAGATGAGAGTTGATGTTAAACTTGAGATATATTTATATATTGAAAGTGACTTTGAACCGAACGTATTACAGCTCATGAAAGGAGAACACGTGAATGTCTGCTCAAAGATATAATATTAAATATATTTATAATACGCGAGGAGAGAGAAGACGTTACACCAGCACAATGCATATTATAATATAGTATTGTGTTTGTTACAATACACATACATTCACATTATTAACTCGGCGGGAGGCGCTACCGGGTAAAACTTACCACATAGTGCATACTTTGACAATATTTAATTTTGTAAGTAATTTTGTGCAGCGCCGTTTTAGATACCTTTCGACAGATGTTCGACGGTTCGACTAATAAAGAAAATCGTGAGATTCCTTGAAGGTGTTGTCTCTTGTATTGCCACAAATTAAGTGTTAATCTACCATCTTAAACCTGCCTACATACATTTATGAAAAGTAAAATAATACTTTTACTTGGTGGTAATGGCGAGCAAAATAATAATATTCCTAATAAACAACAGGAAAGACCCCTCCAGCCACATTAGCAAATATTTCGTTTTGTGCACAAAATGGCTGAACTTTTGGATTATGTTTTAAAATTTCAAATAATACATATTAAAAATTATTAGTTTCCAACTGTCTTGTTTAATTGAAAATGTAACACAATATAATATAAAAATTGGTTATATTTAATTACCCATAAAATAACTCTCGTTCTTACATTAATATTATTGTGGTATTTTTTACCCAGTAGCGACAGTCAGTGTTGGTATATGAGGCGCGCCCCCCGCCGAGTTAAATATGTATACTTTAATATCACAGCAATGTGTTATCACTGTGTGTACATAGAAACTTCAATTTATAGTTAGAAATAAAAAAAATCTTATAAAAATCTCCACATTGCCATGATAAGAAATAATCTGAAAGTATTCACATTAGAAGCACCTAAAGGAGAGTGGAGACGTATTTATAAGATACAGGTAGTCATGTACATAGTATTTGTATATATCGGAGTCTATATACCATCACTAACCAACAACAACAACAATTACTGAAACAAGTGACGTTGTTAAAATATTACGCATCTTATAATAAAACCTTTATTATAATCAATACTTGTATTTTATACACTTAATGATCTTAGTTTCTTCTTGAATGCTTTACTCATAATTTTAATCATTATGTAATTGGCTCCTCGTTAGAGTTTGAATAATAAATATGAATACTTTAGTATAAGAAAGAACCATCTGTGACAGATGTAACAGTTTTATGTTCACAACACATAACGTTCTATGTTTATGTCTATGTGTTACAATAATATGATTGTTAGATAAATCTTCTTGAACATTATTTATTTTCACTAAAAAGGTATAGTTCTTTTATTTGGTAAATATATATCTAAGGTAAGTAAATGAATATAATAATTAACATCAGCTTTTAGTTCACTTACATACCTCGTGTATGTTTAGAGTAAATTAACTTACATATAATAATACTTTAATATACGAGTATGTACATAAGTTCCCTGGTGCCTTTTTAAATATCCATTGATATATTAAATACAAGTGAGGTTTGATGAATGTTCTCACACTAATGACTTAATGAAGAACAGACTCAGGAGGTGTAAACATTGAATTAACACGTTATAGTGAAGGATACAAAACTAATTTGAATGATCAATGAACGTAGTTTGTGAAGATTCATACCTACTAGAAACATTACGTGTGTGAAGAAATGGACGGATAACAGACAGGGGATTATTAGATATACAAACACGATGTTCAAATTAACATTATAATATGATGCGAATGAATTATAATGTGTAACATATCAGTAAAGATAATACTTATTTGACAAGTTTTATTTAAAGATGCAGTTCGTGGCAACGCATAAAATATAGGGGAGAGTCGGATATATCGTACCACTTTTCACTTTAACTCAAATATTTCGACTATAACACGTCTTATAATAATTAATACATATGAAAAATAAAGTTTCATATTTTAGCTTCCTAAGAAGAGGAGAACAGATCCTTGCGATTATTCTAACATTGTTAAAAATGCTTTTTTATAGAGGCTTGCCGTCGGTACGATTTAGCCGACTCGTCGTTTTAGTCGTACCACTAAGTCTTTAAATCGTACCATGGGTGTTTAAGTCGTACCACTGAATGAAAGACATTAAAATTCTTAATCAAATTATTTATTTTTGACTGTTAGGTAAGTAATAAAACAACATTATTTATATCTTTTAGGTAATAGAAACATAATTTTTAACTCTTAGGTTATATAAAGGAACTATAAGCTTTCTCAGTAAAATAACATGATTATACTATGATAATGAGGTCAATCAACATAACTAATAAAAATGAGACAAATAAAAAACAGTAAACTATAATAATAAAGTAAAAGTTAACAAGAATGTTATTTGTAATATAATTATTGTGCATATTTCTTAATAGAAACAATCATGACAAATGTTTTCAAAAATTCGAAGTACACGTCTCATGTAGCCACCGTTTACAGCGAACGCATTGAATCGAATCAACTTTTGGACCCTTCTTATCGTAGTAAGAACAACTGCACTTTCGACATATATTTTCAAGATAATCATCGCTGTCATCATCATCATCTAGTTCTACAACAAGTGTCTCTCCTGAATCATCGCTACTGGTGATGGAATGAGATCGTTTCCTCTTATAACTTTTGTTTTTGGCCTTGGGTAGTACTTACTATAGGTACTTGTGGTAGTACTATAGGTACTTGCGGTTGGTAGTCGGGTAAATCGTACCAGTACAATTTAACCAACTGCAAGTGGTACGATTAAACCAACTAAGGCATTTCTAAAACAAAAGCAAATATCCGGCATAAACTCAAAACTTAGACACGCAACAAAAACCCCCAATAATCTAGTATACAATTGTGGAATAATAAAAAAAACTGAATTACTATAGCTTACCTTGATTACGAGTCATCTCCTTACGAATGTACGACAATATTTATATTAATTCCTACAAAAAATGTTTTTTTTTATTACGTGCACAGTTGTTAACTCACGTCGATTTAAACTAGTGGGTGAAGAGGAATAGTCCAGGGCCACGATTTGGCGTTGTCAATGTAAAAAAAAATATTCATTAAATGGGAAATTTAGATGTGGTACGATTTAAATGCTAGTACGATATAACCAACTCTCCCCTAATTTGATGTCATTGAAAGTTTGAACAATATACGAGCATCATGAAGTTCTTACTTACACTGAGGACCACGACCAGGCAGAGTTGAAAGGAAGGCTACATACACATGTGCACATATTGTAATGAGAGTTACACAACTTAAACTTATAACTACATATTTAATTCTCTCGATGTTACAGCAGCGATGACCGCCCGTGTGTTTGTGTGGTAACAACATTCTCCTGGTTCACGCGGTTATATTACGTTATTTTATCAAGACAAAGATTTGGCTTTAAATTATTTAATAAATTACCTACATACATTACTACTTTCATTTGTAACTTGTAAAAAATGTTCTTATTGTTGATTCTTACTCGCTAACTCAATAATTACCTATTGTTTAAGCAGTTAAGGCCTTAAATTCAAAACTTATCTTGATCGTATAAAACAATTACAAATAAGGTTACTAAAGTATTTAGTTACGAAAAATACAAAATTAAAATGTAAACCACACTGTGACAAATTATTATTTAACATTTGTAAAATAATTCCTGTACACATGAAAGTCGAATATCTTATTGCTATAGAGCAATTTCATATAAATAATACAAAGAAACAAGATCACACAAATATTTCACTACACTTGCTAAGAAGGGAAAATACGTAATTCCATCCATAACAAACTACTATGGCAAACGGACTAGACAATACTTGACACCGGTCATAAATAATAACTAATAAGATAGATATGTTAAGAAGCATTGCTGAAGACACAAGCATAGCATCATTAAAAAGAAAACTAAAATGTAAACTCTTAGAAAATTTAAAGTAAAACAGATATTTGAAATACTTTAGATACATATTATGTGTAAGTTAAAAAAAATTGTACCTATAAAAAGGATATTAAAAAAATGTATTAAAAGAATTATTTGTGTGAATGTATATATGCGTGAGTGTGAGTAAGTATGTGTGTATACATTATTATAACATTGTTAAAAATAAGTAAACTTAAAACTAAGCGGTACATATGTACATATGTGTTATAGTTGTATAATAACATAGACGTTAAGTAAGAGCGCCTCGTTCGTCAACAAACTGTTCTGCAGTTTGGCGATTTTATGTAAGTTTGTTAATGTTATTATATGTGAAATAAATAAATAAAATAAAAAAAATATTTTTATTGTTTAATCACCTTAACGATTCACTGATAACACTTTTTTCAAATATTATTAACGCATTTGCACGTTGTTGTTCACGGCCATCGACATTTCCGAAATTGTACATGCGTATATGAAGACGCTGAAATGCCTTAAGTGACGGTAATGGTATGTTTCTTGGACAAGCAAACAGTTCGTCATAAAATATTCCTGTTTGGAGTACATTTTATAAAACAACACAATTTTATAAAACCGTAACCAAAGTGTAATCCACCGGGAAGAAATTTCCACGAGGAACTAACTAAAAAAATTTTTATTAAAAAGGCGGCATAGGCTCGAATAAAAAATATCGATAAATGAAAATATCGATATTTAAAAAATCATGACAATAAATAAATATTCAATATTCATATTATTTCGATACTTATTTTGATATATCAAACATTAATATTATTTTGGATTGTATAACACCATTTTTTACAGAAGTAGATTAACGATTTATCCTAATAATACAACATAAGTAATTTAACTGAAGAAATCCCAAATATTTATTATTAATAAAAGTTATTTTAAATGAAATTATTTTAATGTGAAAAGCATAACTATTTGTAGCAATATTGAAAATATCGATAGAATATTTTTCGATATGCCTAATATTTAAACTTGAAAATCTCTATTCGAAAAACTAACAAAAGACGCGTTGCGCCATGCTTCACGCACTGTAAATGACCTCTGCTTGATATTTTTTTAAGTTATACTATTTTTAATAATAAGCTTATGCTTATGTATATGTATACATGCCTTTAAGGGAGGACACATCGTGAGGAAACCTGGACTTATAGTTTCATAATTATAAGTTTGAAATCACCAACCCATCTTGAGCAAGCGTGGTGATTAATGCTCAAACCTTCTCCATGTGAGAAAGAGGCCTGTGCTCAGCAGTGGGCGTCGGATAGGCTGATGATGATGATGATGATGCCACCGTTTTTAGAACACGCTCTATTTAAAGTTTTAATTACGTAGATTAAAGTTTTTACCCGAGTCAAGTTCAGATTAAGCCTACAGTTGTCGTAGTGGTGTTTTGGAACGATTAACATGAAAAGGAAATATCTGGTACATGCATTACTTTATATGATAAGACTTTGGTATTGAGTTTAACAGTAACAGTCCTCTAGAATGTAATAATATATGACATTAATATTAGATGTTCCCCGTGAGTATAATAGCAGTTTATTTCAGTTTTTCTTAACAATTTGATATTTTCAACTCATTAATGCAAATCCATGTAGTATAATTTTGGGAAAAATCCAATCGTGTCAAATGAAAAGAACCGCATCGAAATTGGTAAATCTGTTAAAGACATGAGACGCCAACAGATAAACAAACATACACACAGACGAGACACAGATGATGCACACACACATGCACACCCACGAGCATACAAATGTCGACACCGATATTGTAACACCCACTTTTTGTAAGGAATACAAGTTATGATATATAAGAGTTAAGGAAATTAAAATTTTAATAAACGAATAAAATGCTAAGCGAACTTTAACCTCTGTGTCGGAATTCGGGAGAGTGTGAATGACACATAATCAGAACGGAGTTTTTTTTAACTAGGAGCAAAATATTTTGCTTTTAGTGAACAATGTGAACAATTTAGGATATTAAGTATTAACCTCATTTTACAAGCGCTGAAAAACTTGCACTAAAAATCATTTTTTTAAATTACTGACGTCTTGTATATTAGTATAATTTATTAGAATAATGAGAACAATCTTAAATTAAAACGACAACTACTATTATTATCAATTCTAGTAGAGCATTAATAAAAAAACATTAGAAGAATCATAATACCTTCAAATAAATCCTATTTTTTACTCAGCTTAACAAAACAATTTCATCAAATGGTACGTTGCTATTTTTATATATTTACGTTCGTTGATATAGGATATTGTATTATTGATTTTGTATATATCACGAACATACAAACAAAACTATATAGAACATAGTATTATTTCACTACACACGTCTCTAGTCCGTACTTTAAGCTATAAAAATTAATAATTATATCTCTTTAAATTTACTTTGGTCCTGGACTGGCAAATTCTAAGTAATTTCAGTTGACCCAAAATTACAATTTTTCACCGGACCAAGAAATTCTTTTATCAACGTATCTCCAAGCTCATGCGACTGTTTTTAAATTACACGACTTAATTAAAGGTCTCAGATTCATTATACGACCCTCTGTACTCGTAAAACCGGGAATTACTTTGACCACAACTTTCACCTACGAATGGCCACAGTTGATATATATTATTTAAATGTTTTACAATTTGTACAACGTTATTTACAGTATTTAATAAAATAAAGAAAGACTTCTTTCTATATCTATACTAATATTATAAAGCTGAAGAGTTTGTTTGTTTGTTTGTAAGCGCTAATCTCCGAAACTACTGGTTCGAATTGAATAATTCTTTTTGTGTTGGATAGTCCAGTTATCGAGAAAGGCTTTAGGCTATATAACATCACGCTACGACCAATAGGAGCAAAGATATAGTGGTAAATGTGTAAAAAACGGGAGAAATTATTTCATTTTTGAAGCTTTCCGTTGCGTGCGCCGTGAAAACGGTTCAAGATACACAAAAAATATGTATTAAAGAATAATAGCACTTTTAATGATCTAAAAAACACTCCGCGACTGTAAATGTCTATCTTTTAAGATTAACTCACAAAAACCGTTTTTATGGTACCTAATTTGGTCGAAATAATTTGTTTAAGTTGGATCAACATAATAATATTAATCTTTATTCAAATAAACAAATAAATATAAAAAAAACATAGGTTTTATCCTGAAAATTCTACGGGAACTCGACCATTCCGAAAACCCCACAAGAACGGGAACTATGTGGGAAGAACCAAAAATCTGCCGTAAGTCACTCTTCCACGCGGACGGAGTCGCGGCAAAAGCTAGTGTAATATAATTTTTTTTTTTAATATTTTTGATAAAATAATATACACTAATATTTTTATCTTTCACAAGTCTTGCTAGAAATAAAGAACGTGACCTTTTGTCGTTTTTGTTTCACATTAAAAATTAAAGTGAAAAGAAGAAGAGTAATTTATCAAATTTTTTATTACCAATGTTTGGCTTACATATTGTAAACGTTATATAATGAGATCTAAGATTTTCGCGAGTACCTACTCATTTAAATTAAACTAATAACACATACACACATCTCGTCTGCCCGTTATCACGGTTGTTGTAAAGTAGCCGAAACATCGGGAGTTTGTAGTTAATAGTCAAAAAAACGCGTAGTAAATCCGAAAATATTAGTTTCATTTAAACGTTATAAAAGATTAGTAAACCAAAAATATGCTACATAATTGTTACATTTGACTTACAATGCCGATATTGGACGTTAAAATCTGCTTGGCCAATTAAACTTTATTCAGATATTATTTATTAGTTTCAGATTCGGTCCGCGTAAACTGAATCGTGTGTGAAATTTGAGAAATACATATACATATTTAAAAAGGAAACTTAAAAAATACAAAACAACAGTACATTGGATGTAAGATTATAAACCTAAGAAATTTGTTCTTTAAGTATTGACTTCCAAATTAAATATCATGAATCAGCAGTACAACAAGAGAAGAACAATATATACTCATATGAAAATCGGTATAATTTTATAAAAGGAATAAAGCCCTTAAACAACCACTGTAATTCATACGTCCCTTAATAATTTCATTATAAAACTTGTTGTTAAATAAGAATACATTTGTATTGGCTTCTTTAGTGTAACTCAAGTGTAAAGTATAAACAATAACAGTATTAGTGACAGTAGACACGACGTGGAGGAATGTTTGTGTTTATTAAAGGAACTAATTGATATCTATTACGGATACTAACGAAGCAGAACAGAATAATACTGGAAATTACTGAAGCCTTTCATAAAAAACCTTAGTCTAACTCCACACTGGGTAATAAGTAAAGTAGATATCGACCTTCAACAAGTAATTAGTAATAAAATGACTTAAGGATAGGTTAAGAGAAATTACGATATTAAATCGATAAGATTTTTATACGCAACGACGGAATGTATTCAAAACTTAATGTTATGTATCGGAGTAACGGTTAATCCTAGTTTACGATTTATTAAAATATATTACATTCTACGTTGCATTGCTGTGATACATTGAAGTCGTTTCAAGCGAAATAACAAAGCACTCCTTGGCTAAGTTTCTGTGGAATTAGCTTCTCTGAAATATAATTTCATTTGTTTTTTTTTTTCAAATTAAATGTTCTATTTTTATGAAATATTTTTTTTAGCTATAATTCAAATGTTAACTCGTAATGTAGGTACGGATAAATGTGAAAATACATTTAAATACTATTTGTGGAATCAAATATACAATCCTCGTTGATACTAACATAAAACACATCAGTATAGTAAGAGAATTAATTCTAATTTGAAACAAAAGATTACCTTTTTGTTGTAATTTAAACTCAGACTTGAGGTTGATGAAATACTGCGCTATTACTTTATATAAATTTGTCACTAAATATGTAGTTATATATATACTATATATGTAGTAGTTATATTATCTCAATTCTTAATATAATAATACATATTTAAAAATGATTTACTTTGCTAACAAAAGTATAATGATTAAATTTATTGTTTAAAAAATTATGTATTTTTGTGTTGGATTAAATTCTTATCTATATTATAGCCCTTGTATATAATATAAAATTGTTTATTAATATAAAACTAACAACTTGATCACTTATTCATGTGGTTGTTTTTCTCATTAGATTTTAATGACTAAGAATCATAACACAATTACTTACATTATTTTTTTCTGTAAATAAAAGGAAAGAATATATTATATTTAGTCCACTTTGATTATTGTGACAAGAACGTTCATAAATTACATTTTATAAATTGGGAAGGATCTTGTTATATAGGAAATTTATGGAGAATTGTAATCTTGTACATCTATGAAGCTTGAATAAATTAAAATAATTTTGAAATAGAAAAAACACAAAAAATGCTTTTATATTCATGTTTTATAATATCGGATAAACAATGTAACAAAAATATATTTTCAAGACTTGCGAGTCTTTGTACCCCACACCTTTTAAATATTATTGGTTAATAGTGTCCCGTGTAACAAAATAATGTAATAATTATTTGATCATTACGTCATCCCTCCAGCTACTGAGATCATTCAAACATTTTTCCAGTAGTGGGTTTCCACCTAAACGGGCGATATGTAAGAAACCTAGGTTGTATACTTCAATTTAACTTGGCGGGAGGCGCTACCGGGGAAAATTTACCACATAGTGCATACTTTCGAAAATATTTATTTTTTTAAGTAATTTTGTGCAGCGCCGTTTTAGATACCTTTCGACAGATTTTCGACGGTTCGACTAATAAAGAAAATCGTGAGATTACTTGAAGGTGTTGGCTGTGTCTCTTGTATTGCCACAAATTAAGTGTAAATTTACAATCTTAAACCTGCCTACATACATTTATGAAAAGTAAAATAATACTTTTACTTGGTGGTAATGGCGAGCAAAATAATAATATTCCGAACAAACAACAGGAAAGAGCCCTCCAGCCACACTGGCAAATACTTCGTTTTGTGCACATAATGGCTGAGCTTTTGGGCTATGTTTTAAAATTTCAAATATTACATATTATACCAAGCGTTATTAGTTTCCAACTGTCTTGTTTAATTGAAAATGTAACACAATATAATATAAAAAAATAAAAACTGGTTATATTTAATTACCCATAAAATAACTCTAGTTCTTACATTAATATTATTGTGGTATTTTTTACTCAGTAGCGACAGTCAGTGTTGGTATATGGGGTGCGCCTTCCGCCGAGTTAAAACAACCATACTT
The DNA here is from genome assembly GCA_916720795.1 of Danaus chrysippus. Taxonomy (NCBI): domain Eukaryota; kingdom Metazoa; phylum Arthropoda; class Insecta; order Lepidoptera; family Nymphalidae; genus Danaus; species Danaus chrysippus. The sequence goes on from CAKASE010000073.1 coordinate 548,361, forward strand.
CAATGAATACTACATATGTGTATATACTTGATTCACCTCAGCTCGAGCTTCTCAATCAAGTTCACTGAGTCTATTTCTCGAGTACTGTATGCTGCCCGCCTTCTACAACAAACACATACAGTACTTCTTCAAGTCAATATCACGGGTACGCTGTCGTATGATACCTGAAAATAATAAAAATATAATCACGAAATAATTTACTATCACTGAATTACCATTTAGTTATGTTTATACTTAATTCCTAAACACCAAAAATAATGACAAAAATTAACATCAATAAAGTATTAGGAACAGAGGATCAAGGAAGAAACTTCCTAAGCGGACCTGATCTCATGAAAAGATTAAATAAATTACACGAAGTTCTCAAAACCCTTAACTTTAAATTGATATGTAACTCATCAAGTTTATGAAATAACTTGATGCAATTATGAAGAATAATGATTCCATATTTATCGAAGGGTTACATAAAACTGTAATGTTTGATCCACATAAATACGTTCTCGTATGTATACAATAAGTAACTGTGTTTTAGTGTACTCACGTAAAACTTCGCTTCCCACTGATGTTTTGGATGCATGTATGAAGGGCAACGTGAACTTTCCTTCTGATAAATCTTCACAGAAACTGCCATTGCTGTTTAACTGGAAAAGTAATACACATAATGAATCGCTACTAATATAATAAATGCGAAAGTAACTCTGTCTGTCTGTCGATCTGTTACGCTTTCACGCCTTAACCACTGAACTGATTTTCATGAAATTTGGTACAGATACAGAGTTGTCCTTGAGAAAGAACATAGGATACTTTTTATCCTAGACTTCTGAAAGGTTCTCTTATAAACGTGATTAACCGAACCGAACTCCACGCGAGCGGAGCTGCGGGGGGAAAGCTTGTATCATGTATGATATATATTTTTTTCGAAAATCTATACTAATATTATAAAGCTGAAGAGTTTGTTTGTTTGTTTGAAAGCGCTAATATCCGAAACTACTGGTGCGAATTGAATAATTCTTTTTGTGTTGGATAGTCCAGTTATCGAGGAAGGCTGTAGGCTATATAACATCACGCTACGACCAATAGGAGCAAAGATATAGTGGTAAATGTGTAAAAAACGGGAGAAATTATTTCATCTTTGAAGCCTTCCGTTGCGTGCGCCGTGAAAACGGTTCAAGATACACAAAAAATATGTATGAAAGAATAATAGCTCTTTTAATGATCTAAAAAACAGTCCGCGACAATATATGTCTATCGTTTAAGATTAACTCACAAAAACCGTTTTTATGGTAATTAATTTGGTCTAAATAATTTGTTTAAGTTGTATCAACATAATAATATTAGTCTTTATTCAAATAAACAAATAAATATGTTGTTGGTTAAGAGTACTTCATTGTGAATAAAAAAAATTAGGTTTTATCCTGAAAATTCTACGGGATCTCGACCATTCCGAAAACCACACAAGAACGGGAACTATGTGGGAAGAACCAAAAATCTGCCGGAAGTCACTATTCCACGCGGACGCAGTCGCGGCAAAAGCTAGTGATATATTTATATATATCACTAGCTGATTTATATCAATTATATTAGGAACACAAAAACAACCTCCTCCGTACGAAGATTACAATAGTCATGTCGAAGCTGAATAAAAAATATAATGATCATCGTTAATTAGAAAAACATTCACATTTCAATTAAATTTCTCTAAAACTGTTATGATAAATTTAAACTTGTTGGAAATATAAAGTCTGTTGAATGTATAATATTATCAGTGAGATGTTTGTTCATTTGATAGTAACAATATTTATATAGGACAGATTTGGTAAAACGTAGAGGTTAGAAAAATGTATAAGTTATATATTACTCATATGTGTCGCTCTTTTTATATTGATCCTCAGTGGGACAAATGAAGTTTTGCTCCCAATAAATCTCAGTGCCTTGTTCCTGCCACATGTCGTATAATTGATCCGCGAATCCCTTGACTTTCTGTAAAAATATATATTATTCACATAATTATTATACGTAGTCTACATTATTGTATCATAAAAATTTTCTACAGTTTTCAACTACACTTTATGAAAGGGTTTCGTTCGACAATTTATATTTTAAGTTACTTCTGTTAATTATTAATTACATTAATTAATAGTTATAATAAGACCGAAGCATCTGGTGCTAACTCGAGGTCTATTTTCATTGACTCCGCCATTACTTGAACAGCACAGTTTATGGTCAAGGGAACACCGTAGACCAAATGTGCTGTTGGTTTTCCTCGACGAACTAAAGAGTTGTCCTGGATATCATCGATCCTTTAAGTGAAGAAAAATGGTATTATAACTTATATCCAATTAACAATCGCTAATTATTAAACTGAAAAGAAATAGGTATAAGATATTTCTCCGCGATTTCCATTTCATAGATTAGTCTAAAGACAATTTATCTAAGCGCACGGTAGTGCGCCGGCCAAGTTCCACAGGCCGGCGCATGCCGTGCACTATATTTACACGAACCGTTTCGACCCACTTTTGACCCCCCTGTAGCTCAGAGCCTATTGCAAGTACAGAGATAAAATTTTACCTACGTAATCATATACTAGAACTAAAGCAGTATGCCAAATTTCATAGATAAAGCTTCAGTAGATCCTGAAATATGACCCTGTGAAAATAGCTAATTTTGGCACTGACTCACTGACAGGTAATCAAAACCTCTAGGCCACTTCCCATTGTTTTAGCATTATGAAATTTTGTACACAGGTTGTGTGTTATATGTAGATTAACAAAAAATTAAGAAATTTAAGAAATCGGTCAAGCGTGAGTTGCCTCAATTCTAAATATCGAATTTTTAATAAATTCGACCCACTTTTGACCCCCTGTAGCTCAGTGTCTATTGCAAGTACAGAGATAAAATTGTACCTACGTAATCATATACTAGTCCTAAAGCAGTATGCCAAATTTCATAGATAAAGCTTCAGTAGATCCTGAAATATGACCCTGTGAAAATAGCAAATTTTGGCACTGACTCACTGACAGGTAATCAAAACCTTTATATAGGCGCTCAGCTCAGCACAATAAAATACATAATAATGAAATATTAATGATTAATAACATGAGTACATCTTTCAATCGGTGATAAATGAAACTAAAAAATAAAAAATAAATATAGTTTAAAAAAAACTAAAAAACACGCTCCAATGATGAAAGAAACCGCGTGGAAACTAATTTAACCTTTACAACCTTGGAAATCAATTTAATTTAAATTGTTTAAAATAAACAATAAATGGTATTCACTTTACCATACACCCAACTTAAAATATGGTATAGTTGTGAAAATACGTAGGTGCTTGGTTAAAAATATCTAAAATTATAATACTTCTAAATTTGAACTTGGCAGGTTAATTTAATTATTTAAATTTAGTATATTTAAATTATATAAATATAAATAATTATATAACTTAATAATAAATTAATGATACAATTAATTAAGTGTTACGTACAGCACAAAAACCTGCCAAGTTCAAATTGAGAAGTATTATAATTTTAGATATTTTTAACCAAGCACCTACGTATTTTCACAACTATACCATATTTTAAGTTGGGTGTATGGTAAAGTGAATTTCGGTCAGATGGACCGTTGACGTGAATAAGGTGGCGGGTAGTGGCTGGATGTGGATGGCAGAGGACTGGGTGTGGTGGCGAGTCTTGGGAATGGCAAATGTTTACTAGTGGATCATGCTGTTGATGAAGATGATTATGATCGATTTCAAAGTGCATCTAAACTTGGCATTAGATTGGATTTCACCCCTTTTTTAGGCAAACAATTAGCCGATTGGAACTTGGCCCTCTTTTTAACAGGCATGTTTTTGGTGAGATTATATTATAGAAGATAACAAATGTAATGCAATAAAATTAGAAAGGGACACAACCATTATATGACTACAAAAGCGTATCCTTGCAAGAAAAATCTTTGGAATTCATTATTTTAAGTAATTATTATTATTATCTTCTTTTCTTAATAAGAATGTATACTTAAACTAAGAAATATTATAACTATACCTCATTTTAGCAACAAAATCATTATTTTATTGTATTATGTGTTTAGCGAATTAAGCAAGATTTAACAATTTAAACTACTTACAAGCTATTAGGCCTCGGCCTCGAATTTTGCGGGCAGCGGAGCGGCAGCGGCGGCGGCACGAAAACGCATACATTTCTCCAAAATAGCGGGCAGCGGGCACCGCTGTATTCGAGGGTCGGTCCATTTGATTATACGCGTACGATCCTGCCGCTCCCGCTCCCGCTCCGCTGCCCGCAAAATTCAAGGCCGAGGCCTTAATACAGGAGATTTATTTTCGTAAGCGAGAGTGCGCGTGCGAGTGTCGCCGTAGCGATAAAGGACAAACATCACACAACTACAGTCTAAGCGGACTGACCGTCAGTCACTAACGAGTGACGAGTGACATGCCCGGCGTAGCAGTGTTACCAGAATATTTTTTTTCGAATCAAGATTTTTTCTTTTTATTGATTGCATTTTGTTTTAAAAAGTATTATTAAATAATTAAGTTTTATAAAATTATATCTTAATAAGTACTATAAAATAAGAATAAATATTTTTTTAAATATGTATTTCTAAAAATATTTTGAGCATCTGCCTGACGTTGGTTGCTAAGCAATGCTTTGTTATTAAACATTCCACATCGAATTTGGCTGGAGTATAATTATATACATATTGTATATATTGCGAGACAGTTTACGCTTTAAAATCCATGCTATACCATATACATAAAACTTATTGAAATTGAGTGTCGAATGTTGATAATCTTTTTTTTCTGCATAAAAATGATTTGTTAATTAAATATTTCAAAAAAATATATATAGCCCATTCGGCTACCTTTAGCCAGCGAATAAAATAATATCGCAGCTCGGTGAGGGAGATAGCCCCGTCTAGCAAAACTGAGGCTCAGTGTCCGCTCAGCTGGGTAGCGGCGACATTGCACATCCTCGATATATACAATTTAATAAGAAGTTTGTCCGTCGCAAGAAAGAAAAATATTAAATAAGTTTTAAACAATAATTAAACAAATATAATTAAAGGAGATGGAAACTGGTTTGCCCAAAATGTTATGAGTTCAAAAACGATTTAAATTCTTTTTGTATGAAATACCAAAAATCTGCATAAATTCTCAATCTCCAAGCGGAGAAATATGCAAATAACTGTTTTTATGAAGCAATCGATTAACGATTAATTAAATAAAAATGATTATTCGATTATTTATCTACAAAATAAAAACTTCACTCCTAGTTTTAAGGTTATAGTAACTTCATTTAAACTACACCATATATGTCTATAATTCAATAAAGATAACTTTTAATAGTGTGTATTAATAAAATAATAATATTAAATATTATTTTAAAACATTCTTTTCGATTAACGATTCCATATCGATCGAAATCATTCAGTATATAGTCTATGGCAACATGCCATTGACAAATGACACTTAACAATTACCATGCCAGATGCATTGTTATCTGAGTCTGTCTTGTTTCGTGTTTTTTTATACGTTTCGAGTGCTTTCCTGATCGTTTTACGTTTTCAACGACCACTGCTTTGTTTTTTACCGACTCTGAACCCGCCTAACGTTTTACGACCCTTGCTTTCAGATTGGACACCGACGATCGCCTGCACGTTTGACTTAGAATTGTTAATTTGGATTATTTCGCCGGCTTATGGATTGGATATTACTGAAACGATGGATCGCTGTGTGAATTGTGGGATAGCAACTAGTAACATTGTACCCCCTGCACAGTTCCTAGACGATATTTTAATTATTATTGAAGAGGAATAAAATATTCCATTAAAATTATTTGTTTTATTTTATGACTTTTATCACATAGTTCACTCCTCCTGTTCCTCGTAAAATTCCATACTTGTTACCGATAATTGAATGTCTTTGAGTCTTTCTTGCCTTGTTATAACTTATCAGATATTCTCGTCTAAATAAAATTATTATTTTTCACATACTTTTAAGTGTATTCATCTTACTCTTAAAGATAATGCAATATAACTAAGGCGGCCAACTTTCCGAAAATTGAATGCGGGACTTAATCTTTCGTGAATGGCGGGGTGCGGGGGGGTGTTAGGGATTGGGAATTTGGGAAAAAAATTTAAGTACTCTCTTACGCGTCATGAGTTCAGAAGAAAGAAAGAAAACGAGATTAACGCGGGCGCGATACGCCTGTCCCTATTATAGGTAATCTGTGTTCCTGCACTGTTGACCGTGGTATGGGTGTTGTGTAGAAGTGTGGTAGAAAAATAGGGATGCGGGACGCATACAACGTTTTGCGGGACTATTTTACTAATACGAGGGCTGCTATATATATTTCTGGCCTAATAATGAAAATACGAATATTTATCAACGAAAATGGTTTTATTGTTTTTCAAAATATTCTCCATCAAGATTTATACACTTTTGCATGCGCTCGAACCAATTTTCGAAGCACTTTTTCCACTCCGATTGAGACACCTCCAAAACATGGTTTTTGAATGCTTCAACAGCATCTTCTGGCGACGAAAATCGTTGTCCACGCATTTTTTTCTTGATGTGTGGGAATAAAAAGAAGTCATTGGGTGCCAAGTCAGGGCTGTACGGCGGATGACCCATCACTTCGACGTTTTGGCCGGTCAAAAAGGCGCTGGTTTGAGCCGATGTGTGAGAGCTCGCATTGTCATGGTGCACAATGATTCGTCTTCTCTTGTTCATTTTTCGAATTTCTCCGAAGACTTCAGGCAAACAAATGGTGGTATACCACTCAGAATTGACCGTCCTACGTTGCTCAAGCGGAACAGTCGCCACATGACCAGTTTTGCCGAAGAAACAGGCGACCATTTGCTTCGAAGTGCTTCTTCCACGAACAACTTTCGTTGGATTTGGCTCGTCTTGGAAGACCCACACGGTCGATTGCTGTTTTGTTTCGGGCTCATACGCATAGATCCATGATTCGTCACCTGTGACGATCTTATAAACGTCTTTTGAAGCACCGCGATCATATTTTTTCAGCATTTCTTTACACCAATCCACACGAGCTTTCTTTTGAGCGATTGTCAAATTGTGCGGGATCCAACGAGAACAAACCTTTTTTACGGCCAGGTGTTCATGCAATATCGAATGTATGCTGGTGGGAGAAATGCCTAGGCATGCCTCTATCTCACGGTAAGTCACATGACGGTCTTGCATTATCAGTTCACGTACGGCATCGATGTTTTCTGGCACAACGGCTGTTTTTGGACGACCTTCACGGAATTCGTCTTTGAGCGAGCGTCGGCCACGATTGAATTCGTTGTACCAGTTTTTCACAGTGCTATAGGATGGTGCTTCGTCGCCATACAAAGATTTAAGTTCATCGATGCACTCTTGTCGTGATAATCCACGTCGAAAGTTGTGAAAAATGATCGCACGAAAATGTTCACGAGTTAATTCCATTTTTTTGCCAAATTGATTTCTTCAAGTACTTGTAAAAGAAAAAAAAAATTGTCGTAAGTCAAAAAGTTCTGAGTACATTTATGCTAAAAAATGTCAAACTTTCCAATGGAAATGCCAGATTGCACCTGGCAACACTTAGTGTTGCCTAGGCCAGAAATATATATAGCAGCCCTCGTAATTTGAAAGCGGGATTTTGTCTAGAATTGCGGGACGGTCCCGCAGAATGCGGGACGGTTGGCCGCCTTAAATATAACCTCACTTTTACTAAACCTCCTATAACTCAGCTATCTGATTGTCAATTTCTATAGAATTTTTCATGAAGAAATTCTTAATTTTGAACCTTTTAATTAATACTATTTTCATGTCTTTACATTAAGGGCCCAGAATTGCATGCAATACTTTCGATCTCCTTTATTACAATCAATATTTATAATTCAAAAGAAATTAAAATGTATTTTTATTGTAATTATAACCATATTATGTTGTAGAAAAACAAAAAATTCAAAGTGTGATGGGCTATTTTAACGAAAATGACTAAGTTGTAACACGGAGATTAAATTAAATTTGTCTTTAGAACTTTAATCCTTCAAGTAAGTCATTTAATTAATTAATTTAGTTAGCTCTTTGTAAACTGGCAGGACTACGTTTAATACTTGCAATTACTTATATATATTTCTAATTCATATAACTTACTAGTATAGTATTATTAAAAATATATGTATGTAATGAAATGACATTTCATTAAACTCAAAGGGCAATGTCCATTTTTGGCCTAGCGTGAACAATCTGCTATCAAAAAGACAAGTTTATGAAAAAAAAAATTTTTTTTGTTAGCCATTCTATTGTTGTTTGAGTGTACATTTGTATTTTATTGAAAAAATATTTTTAAAGTATCTTCATTGATTTGCTTTATTGATCCACGTTTTGTGTTACCAGCAAGATCAATTAACGATTGCGTCAAATCGGATCATCTCGCAGTACTTAATACAACTTTAAGTATTTACAAAAAAAATTAAAAATCTTTGTTTTTTATTAGTTTTGTCATTTAAAACTTTTTATAAACTGAAATCTGAAGAATGTTAAACGTAATCATATCTGTTTTCGATCGATTTTTTAATGATTTTTTTCTATTGCAACACTAATAAAACAAAAAATACAAATTGACATTGATATGTCACAGACTAATTGTTTACATTCGCTTTGTTTACCTTCATTGAGAGTGTTGATTTATTATGGATTTTCTTTCAACGATTATTTATTCATTATGGACTCCGACCTATCTTTTTCCAATGACCCCTGCACATCTACGGACCCCAAATTTCGCTCAAACGATGACCCTGGCTTTTGTATTATGGACTCTGATTAAGGCATAAACGATGACCAACACTCACGTAATATGGACCCCGAAACTAGCTCCATCGCTAACCACGGCTTGAATATGAACATTGAACAAAACCAAAGCTTGTCTCATGATAGTCTGCAGACAGAAGAAGTGACTTCTTACCAATCCGTATCTCTGAGATGCATAAACTGTGGAACTGATTTGATAGAGCGAAGACGACATAGTCTAGATCTTAATCAGGTTCAGTCTATTATAAGACAGTGGATAGCTCCTCGACGAGTAAGTGTCAATTCAATTAATTATTTAAATTACTCGTTTTTCAATAGATATGTATTGTATATGCTATTCCTATAATGCAATATGAGGTTTTATTGTTTTATATAATTATAATCCTTATATACTGTTGTATTATAATAAATGAAAAGATGTTTACTCCTAACACATTAGCTGACTTTGTTATCTAAAATAATTTAATAGAAGGCAGGCAGATTTTCAACCTTTAAATGTAAACATGGACAGTTTCATATTTCCAAGAATAGAATATAATGATATTATAAAAATTACATGTGGGACATAACAACTAAAACAAGCCTGTTTGTATTATGGGCAGCACATAAGAGGCGATGGTACCTATACTATAGAAATATGTAGAAATATAGCCAGCGACCTATTGGTTGACCACCCAATTCCTTTGGCCAACTTCAGATTATTGCGTGCCGCGTGGAAAAATACATAGCAGGCATGTAAGTCGAAAAATATATTTTATATATATATTGTGATTATTTTCATATCATATCACAATGGTTAGGAAGCTATAAAATAATATTATTGTAATTGCATGGTTGGCCGAAGGACAGTGCGTTGCTGTGCCTATATAATGACTATTTTATGGTTTTTAAGTTGGGCAAGGTATCAGGAGCACATTTCACCACCTGTCTAATTTCTTGAACATATATTAATAACATATGATAACTCAGAATAAAAATAAATCATAAAAAATGTTGTTTTATTTCACTTTAACCTGTTTTTCCTCACACGACAAAAATCTCTTTTTAAACATTTTGATACAAAATTAAGTTTATATTCTCATTATTACTAGTTAGTGCTTTTAAACTAATTATAAAAACTATGATAAAATGTCTGTTCACGTCAGACCAAAGTCCCCATACTAAGTGGACAATCTCCTTTTCCGCGTTTATAAGTTGTCGGTAAGAGAAGCGTCATTAATGGTAGATTATTTTTAGGTTTTTTGTGCATTTTATGATTATTAAAACTTGACGAGAGATAGACAAAGGGATATAATTGAGGAGGCAATATTAGTGAACTTTACTGTTATTCCTTTGTATTTTCAGGTAAGATAGAAATATAATTGTTATCATATTGTAAAGGCGTACAAATAAAACAAACTTTTATATTTTTACAAAAGCGAATTGTAATTTATTTTGAAAATCCTCAATGATATACCTTATATAATTTCAACCCACTCCCCGCTCATTCCGCGAATTTATTGATCTGCTTATATTCTTCAAATTATCCGTCTCCTCTTAACAAACTAAGTTCTACTCTCTAGATACGATACGTTTTATGATTTTCTTTTCCTTCCTCTTTTTTAATTCATTTGTTTGATTTGGCTATTCGATATTTACGCTTAGTAAATTTTTATATGTATATATTAACCTCTTTTTTGTCAGTCTTAAGCATACTTTCTAGTTTTGTGCGCTTATTTTAATGTATAAATTCTCTTCTTGTTAAAGAAAATTCAATGTCTGCAAAACAAAATTGATTTATTTAAATAAGATGTCTTTTTTTATGTGAAAGGGGGGCAACCGAGTAGACGGCCTACTTGATGGTAGGTAGTTACTGTTAATAACTGCAACGTAGATATGCAGATGTGTTGCCGCCCTTGTTTGGGGAAAATCGGGAGTAAAAGGTGGGAAAGGGAGGGAAAGGAAAGGGTGGGAAAAGGGAAATGGCAACCGGCTCTCTCACTAACCGGACGAAACGCAGCCATTAAAGACTACTTCACGCCGATTTTCTGTGAGAGGGTGGGACTTCCCCGGTCGAGCCAGCCCATGTTCGAGCTGTAGTAACTTGACCAATGACCACAGCTAGGCTCTACCACCTCTAAGAGTCTGTTGTCACCACCACCAGATGTCTGAGCAAATATTTATGAATATAAAATTTCTGCTATCATTGTACTATCGAAAACTATGAAAAACATCGAAACAATATACTTTTCTGTACTAATATTTAAACATATCGATTTTGAAAAATCTTTGAAGAAACAGAGTACCTACTATAAACACTTTTTTTACCATCTTATTCTGAAATATGATATTTTAATACATACCTAATCAAAATGATAGATGTGAATAAAATTGGCTAAATTAGTCGTTCTATTTCTATTTTAAACATATATGTATTTGTATAAACACTTAGTTTTCTTGTAATATTTCTAGAAATTTATGATTATAAAGTTTCTTGTTTACTATCTAAAACAAGTAACTTGTTCTAATAAAATTAATTATATTTCGATTAACAAAACCCCTTCGATCCTTTGTTTTTAGAATAACCTCTGTCGAAGTTATTTTATAATGTTTATGGGTCATGTTCAAAGTAATCAAAAATTAAAACCAAACATATAATATTATTTTAATAACTTGAAGGATTTTTTTTTGCAATCATATTTCGAAATCTTCGTAACACATATAAAAGTTTGGATCTAAATTGTAGTACTAGTAACTTAGGTAGTTTTAAACTTTGGTATTTAATTATCACGTCCGATAATAATGTAATTTTCGCCTTAAATAAAAGCTTATTTTTATTTTATTCTTACTTTTACGATATAACTGGCCACGTATTTAGATTATTTTTAATTTCAAAACTTTTACCCTATTCTAGAAGTGAATTAAAAAGTAACTTGTCATCGACCTTGAACTCATTATATACTACGTCATATATGTTGGATTAAAAATTAGGATACGAAGTTAACAGTGAATTGTCATCGTAAGTCAACTTTTATATAAAGTTCGTGCTAGATTTTGATTGATTAAAGATATCTGCTTCAGAATTGAGTTGTAAGATTTCGCACGAACAAACTTGTTTACCCTTTATGTCCATATCACATTCATATGTATATATGTACATATATACTTGCATACACACAAACATTGCCGGTTAAACAGAAGCCTGTAATGTTTGTCGCAAACTGAACGTTTTCAGCCACAAAACTTTACTGCAATATTTTTTTACTTTTTGTTTTTTCCTTTCATTTATGCATGTTTCTGTTTAGCATCCAAATCACGCCGATTGGTGAACCCTTTTTTTTTTTTTTTTTTTTGTGCGCACTGGGAAAAAATGCTTTACGCATCCCCTCTCCGTTGAAGACGGAGAGGGGTATGTGGGACTCCCCGGGAAAAGGATTCCCGGTATACCCACTAAAATAACCCAGTGGCGCTCCGACCTCGCCTGACTGACAGGGGGCTGGGAATCCTGTTTGCGTCCAGCCCGCCGATTGGTGAACCCATTTGGTCAATCTCACATAGGTACATCTCCAATGTACAGACATCGATCAGTCAAATTGTTATTATATATAATAATATATTACTTCTCTATTATGTAATGATATCAAAGTAACATTCTAATGCCACAACACTCAAAATAATCTTAAAACAATTTAATCCTCCAGTCCTTCTATTTAAATATTTACCGATGCCTATGATAGAAATGTTGTACAGAGAAGTATTGTAAATAATACTTTCCAATAGATAATAATAAGCACATACACACACATACATTTAACTCAAACTTTAAGTCAATCAAAATAAAATAACAGTAATTTTACGCTTCAAAAATTATTTTTTCGTTCAAATACTTCTTACCCATATGATTGTTAATTATATGTAGTTCAAAATTTACTTTTCAAATCACGTACTAATTCATGAAGTACTAAGCTTGATTTAACATACAATAAATATAAGGCGATTCAGATTTATATTTTTTAAATGTAGACATACAAATTTATTTTATCATTTTGTTACAATACATACACACAAAATTTAATTGTTGATTAGATTAGCGAATAAGAGTTACAATTATAAAACCTCTTACTAACATGTTAAATCAACTACATGAATTACCTAATTAGGTTTAAAACATATTAAATTTCACAATAACAGGCCATGTTTGTAAATAATAAAAAAACTCGCGATATGAATCATTTAGCAATGAGAGTAAATAAATAACGTACTATGTACTCTGCTTTGTGAAGCACTTTTTAATTGGAAGCAATAAATTTGAAATAAATAATAAGGATAACCGTCATAAGAATCATTTCGGTAATCGTCATGGGTTCTGTAAGGGGTTAAGCAAGCTTTAATCTTGTGTATCAATACTATATTTGTTTAGTACCTGTTACCCGTACTCGGTACTGGTTAACAGAAGATCTTCATTAACAAATCTAATATTTTGGTGATTTTCATAGGGACCTCATCTAATTAATTCTCTTACATTACATTAACATTTAGGTTCACATAGTTTTTTATAATAGGCATTCTTTTTTGTCCTTAATTATAAAATAACAAAATAACTGAAATAAAACAAAAATGTTTATTTTTTAACAACATATTCTTGACGTTTCGGTTGATTTGCAGCCACTGCGATCACGGCGGGAAAATTAATTTTCAAAAAAACATGCAAAGACAAGTCACCAATAACATCAGCAAGGCATAAATAGTAACCAGAGAAAACCTTCAATTAAATAATCTTTTTATTTATTGCTAATATATAAAATGGTAGAAACCTAACCTATACTAAAAATCTTTAGATATGCCAATTAGAGTAATAATCTATTAATCTGCTTGCCTGTAAATAGCAATATTTGAATGTCCACTGCATTACATTTGTTCACTGTTTGTGCTCAATACGTAATTACTAGCGAGTTTCATCAACAACACTAGAACGTAAACAGGCAATAGTTAAAAATAATACGGAAATGTTATTACGGCATGAATCATGAATCATAATGTGAATGGAATCATTTGACTATAAAATTTTGATTTTATTTTATCATAAAAGAGACATCGATATTTAGTCAGATTATTAACTAAGAAGTATCAGGACTATCGTACTATTTATATATATAAAAATAGTACGATAGTATATAGGGGAGAGTTGGTTATATCGTACTAGTATTTAAATCGTACCACTTCTAAATTTCCCATTTAATGAATATTTTTTTTCTACACTGACAACGCCAAATCGTGGCCCTGTACCATCCCTCTTCACTCACTAGTTTAAATCGACGTGAGTTAACAACTGTTCACGTAATAAAAGAATAACATTTTTTGTAGGAATTAATATAAATATTGTCGTACATTCGTAAGGAGATAACTCGTAATCAAGGTAAGCTATAGTTATTCAGTTTTTTTTATTATTCATAATTGTATACTAGATTATTGGGGGTTTTTGTTGAGTGTCTAAGTTTTGAGTTTATACCGGATATTTGCTTTTGTTTTAGAAATGCCTTAGTTGGTTTAATCGTACCACTTGCAGTTGGTTAAATTGTACCTAATGGTACGATTTACCCGACTACCAAACGCAAGTACCTATAGTACTAGCGCAAGTACGTATAGTAAGTACTACCCAAGGCCAAGAACAAAAGTTATAAGAGGAAACGATCTCATTCCATCACCAGTAGCGATGATTCAGGAGAGACACTTGTTGTAGAACTAGATGATGATGATGACAGCGATGATTATCTTGAAAATACATATATGTGGAAAGTGCAATTGTTGTTACTACGATAAGAAGGGTCCAAAAGTTGATTGGATTCAATGCGTTCGCTGTAAACGGTGGCTACATGAGACATGTACTTCGAATCCAGACATTTGTCATAATTGTTTCCATTAAGAAATATGCACAATAATTATATTACAAATAACACTCTTGTTAACTGTTACTTTATTATTATAGTTTACTGTTTTTTTTTTGTCTCATTTTATTAGTTATGTTGATTGATCTCATTGTCATAGTATAATCATGTTATTTTACTGAGAAAGCTTATAAGTTCCTTTTTATAACCTAAGAGTTAAAAATTATGTTTCTATTACCTAAAAGATATAAATAATGTTGTTTTATTACTTACCTAACAGTTAAAAATAAATAATTTAATTGAGAATTTTAATGTCTTTCATTCAGTGGTACGACTTAAACACCCATGGTACGATTTAAAGACTTAGTGGTACGATTAAAACGACTAGTCGGCTAAATCGTACCGATGGAAAGCCTCTATAAAAAAGCATTTTTAACAATGTTAGAATAATCGCAAGGATCTGTTCTCTTCTTCTTAGGAAGCTAAAATATGAAACTTTATTTTACATATGTATTAATTATTATAAGACGTGTTATAGTCGAAATATTTGAGTTAAAGTGAAAAGTGGTACGATATATCCGACTCTCCCCTATATATGTATATATATATATTAATTCACATCAGGTCCATAATTTCAATATAATAAACATCTCAAGAAATACGACGTATTAACGGAAGACTAAAACTTAAAAGACATAAATTTTACTTATCGTGCCTTTTTTCAGTAGATATTGTTAGGAAGCTTCGAATGTGAGATGGAGATGAAAGTACGATTCTGTAACGTTGACTAATGTAAAGCATTTAAATTACATTTCAAGTTTATTATCGTCCAAACACTGGCTATCGTAATAGTTGAATATTAAAATTATAATTTAATACAAGTATTTTTTTAATTTTGAGTTTATTATCAAAAATAAAATGATTTTGCATAACAGTCAAACCAAATATAAATTAAACAGGAAATGTTTATATTTCAAGAATTTACAACTTCTCCCCCAACTCACAAATCTAAGAAAATTATTTAGTTGTTTTCATTCAAAACTTTATCTCCGTATTACGAATAATCCATAAACACGAGAACACAAAACAGGTACCTAATTAAGAACAAAATTGTCACCTTAGAAGATTTCCTCTTTCATTAACAAGAGAGATTATTAAGAGAGAGAGATATCAACTTGATTATTCTGGAATATTATTCTCTGAGGATGACGATTCCTACAACATTTTAATAAAATATAATTACAAAACGTAAGTCATTATATTCATTCATTACAATTGTATATTTTTAAAAAGCTTACATAATATTACTGGCGAGATGCTAAGTACGTAGGGTGGCGTTCGGAGGTTCCAGGAAAACTACGAAATATACCTACTTATATGTATATTTTAAAAAGTATTACATATTAAAACTTATAATCT
This sequence comes from Danaus chrysippus, assembly GCA_916720795.1. Lineage (NCBI taxonomy): Eukaryota > Metazoa > Arthropoda > Insecta > Lepidoptera > Nymphalidae > Danaus > Danaus chrysippus. Next base: position 564,462 of record CAKASE010000073.1, read on the forward strand.
ATACCTAAAACTACATGTTTGCACCGATGTTAGTATAGCAATGCCACATTCCATTGTTTGTATGGCGTACGGAATCTTCTTATTCACACGGCATGGTGTTCGTTCCGCGGAGTCAGCGGCAACACTCGTTATATATTTTACCGATACAAAGATGTCGCCCAGTTGATGTTCATTCATTTCTTCGTATGTAGCGCGTACGTAACATGCTCATTGATTAGGTTTGAAACTCAAAACATTGTTTATATCATAAGACAAAGTTAATTCTTATCGGTGTAAAGTTAGATGTTAGTGATAAATTCCTACAACTTTGGAAACACTTTGTGGTTTGAAAAGTTTTGAGTTCTATCTACACTGGCTTCGTCTATTGTCTACTGTTCAGTGTCCATTTTGGTAGTTACGTAACTCTTGTTTTAGTTTTGTCTTCCTTCAACACAGGTTATTTAAAAAATATTTATACCATTTTGTTTACGTTTTTACTCTTTAATTTTGTTAAATATATGAGTAATTGAATAACATGTTACATATTGACAAAATGCAGGTCGTTCATTACATCTACATACCTACTAGTTTCACCTATTTTTTTAACATGTCATTATGAATATTGATTAGTTTAAATAACAACATGTCACCATTATGACGTACCAGTGCCGTGCACACCATAGATCCAAATAAGCACTACATACCATACGCATATAAAAACTAAACCTATATTGTTTGATTCATACTTACATACTTTTGTCTTTTAATCATACATTACGAAATACTAATGTCAACAGACATTTAAAATGACATATTTTGATTCATGATGTGTTAATAAGTGCCATCTAACAAAGTAAAATCGAAACATTTTCAATCGGCCGCTGCTAACTGCTAGCGCCGCTATGCACAATCCATACAAAACGTGTCAAGGACGATCTACAAATCTCGTGTATGTATACAGGAAATGTTTGTATGCGTGTGTGTGTAAAACTAACACATGCATAGTGTTTGGAAAGCATTGATTTAAATTTTGTATTGTTTGTAGAAAGTCCGTTAATTGTCAAACGAGACGGGGCTCTCTGATTGGTCGGTAATTTGGTTATACTTTTGTCGCCATTTTATTATTATGCAATATTGTCATTTGTGTTAAGTGAAGCACAAGTGAATAACTTTTAATTAGTAAACAGTGGATTAATTTATTAACGAATTATGAAAAATTATAGCTGTGAGTTCTGTGCTTGTGATGTGTTTAATGAAATTAGTAACGAGTGTGTACATTTTCAATACCTATTGTCGTTTGGTAATAAAATTAAAATAGGTGTAGTCATGATGTGTGAGCTGTTGTGACCAGTTGAGATTGAACTAAAAGAAAGGTAATGTTATTTGTTTTAATAAAAAGTATTATGATAGTTTTAATTAGTTAGCAGGTTGTGTACACCCAAATAAATTATTTTGTTTGCCTTGTTTGTTTTTTCAAAAGATTATAATAAGAATGTTTGAAAATGGAACTCCGCTGGATATTTCTATTTAAATAACTTTTATAAAGCTGTGATGAACAGATCATAAAGTATATACTAGATGTTCGTTCTGATCGGACTGCTGTAACATTATTCGCGAAGATTATAAATGTTTAAATGAAATTAATATTTTCTGATTACTTCGCGTATTTTATTATGTTAAAAACTACATACTCCCGACGTTTCGATGACTTGGCAGCAACCGTGATCACGGCGGACATCTCGTCTGCCCGTTAAAAAAATAACAATATTAGTTTATTTTGACTAAATAGTTTTCACGACCGTAAGAAGATTAGTTTAATTATTAATTTAATTGGTCTCTAGTATTGTGGAAAATGAGATTTTGGCACCATTTATAACAATAATTTTAATTCAAATATCATTCCGTATAAGGGTCCGAAATATGTATATAAACTGCAATAAATATTTCTAAGGGATTGCTATAAAAATTCAACTGAAACTTGAAATAATCAAAAAAAAAAAAAAAAAAAACAAACTGAAAACACCGTCCGCCATGTTTTTAAGTCACAATATTGTAAACAACGTAATATCAAACGCTATTTCAGGTTATTCGTGGTCTTTCATTTATACGCCTTGATAATTATTTATAGCACGTAAAAAGAATAAAAGAATGTTAGACGGACTATACTCTCTTCTTGACAACATTCTCATCATTTGTTACCAAACGCTTGCGTTTTCTCTCCTTTTGACAACTAAATCGAGTTGGAACACAATTAGTTTTCATTCTGATTCTTTTAACTGAACCCATGATTTTATATTGTTTATAATTTTCCATGTCACTTTCAAGATAAAATAAGAACAGTCGCTTACTGAAACTTTATTTAGAAAGAAAAAATATTAATACATTATACGTAGTTTAAAGTGAAAATTACAATAAAAAAAATTTGGTGTAAGTTTCTTTAACTTACATTGAAGTGATCTTCACAGAAAGTCACCACTGTTCGGCTGACAGAGTTACAGGATCTTTTTTAGCTAGTTGTAATCCGGTATAATACACATATTCTCAACACTGCTTACTTTAATCCACAACTTTTCTGGGTTCTTTATTGATGCATTCTTACATTACCGCACTATACAATAGTGATAACTACTATATTTTATCATGTAATCCTTTCGAAGCCATGGTTTTGAATTCCGATAAACAGGTTATGATAGTCACTCGTATTGTTTACAAGAATATTACGTCACGGCACAGAAAATTAGTAGACCATCATGGCGGACGGCGTTTATGACTGCAAAGCGAAAATATATTTTAAAATTTAAAGTTTATTAGGATAGGCGTTTCGAAAATATATATATATATTTTTTTATGGCGTAATATAATCGTAATGAACCGTTCTATGAAATAATAAAAATATTTACTTTCAGATGAGTATTGTTCGTCACAACATCGTTTACGACGTAAGTACATTTTTATACACTTATCGCCTGAAGAAAAGTTTTTTCACAGTAATTATTACATAGTGCATTTATTCATAGGTTTTCTCTCTTTTTTCATTCATAGATTTTATATTGTAGAAGTAATGAAAACAATTAAGAGAACAACCTTTAATGATCGTTTGGTTTAATTTATGCCAACACAAAAGGCAGAGGTTCTTGAGGATTTATGCTTTTTATGCATTTAACACTTCTTCGTGCTTGTCACACTTTTAATTAAATTTTAATACCTTATCGAATTAATAGCTTTATAGCTGCTTTATCCGGTTAATCCTAAAATTATTGTTTGATGAATTTAAACATTATCGAAATCCATATCTTTTTTCTAGTAGTAGATACAATGATATCAAAAAGTTAATGAATGTGTTATATTATGCTTTAATCTCAAGGTATACGAAAGAAAACAAAATACTGACCGTGTAGTACCTATTTTGTTAACCAAGATTGTTATAATTTGAACCAAATTAGGAATATATTAGATACTGAAAGCTAAAATGTCTCATAAATATATGTAAGTATAATCCTTTTAAATTAAATTGAATTTCTTTTTTCGAAGCTAAAAAACAAAAATCTCGAAATGGTTATTCAAAATCAAATTTGAACAAAAGGCTTTGCCACGTCCAGCTAAAATTCATGCCCGTACTATTCTTTTCTCGAAGCAGTTGAGCCCATTTTCAAGGCCCGATAATTTCGATGTAGGTAAAAATAGTCGACCGAATTTTCAATAACAAAGCAAGCATTATATAAACAGCACATTAATATTTTCTTTTGATTTGTAGTGTTTACATTAGTTTATGAATTACATATAAAAAGCCGAAAATTCTGCATATTATCTGCGATAGACTGGTTGACGAATTGAAAACTATCATATTTTACAATAGTGGTCCAGTTTATTTAGTACATATATCAACTGCATACATATCTTTGCAATTCGATTTGAATACGTAGGTATAAATATAAAAATAAATAAATATATAATATATAAATATGTAGGACTTCACAATATGTCACGAAAATAAGAAAAAGCTTATAAATATGTATAATCAAAGTGGTTTATCCGCGTTGCGGCTTGCGCGTTCCCAACCCTCACAGAAAGGCGACCAACTTCATCTAGACAATCTTTGAATCTTAGTGTGATATGAAACATGCAAATTTAAACTATATCTTATGTTTGTTATACAAATTACGTCAGCTAGAATAAATTAAATTAAGCAAACTTTAAATAAAACTGACTCTTTCGAAAGAATAAATGTGAATTTATTTAATTAAACTTTAAGTAAGGACTACCTACTCACTGAGTAGCATACATTCAAGCAAGTAGCAAGTACCTATATTACTAACCCAAGTACCTATAGTAAGGTATTGGTAAGATATTGGTAGTAACCAAATCCAAGTACAAAAGTTATAAGAGGAAACGATCCCATTCCATCACCAGTAGCGATGATTTAGGAGAGACACTTGTTGTAGAACTAGATGATGATGATCTTGAAAATATATGTGGAAAGTGCAATTGTTCTTACTATGATAAGAAGGGTCCAAAAGTTGATTGGATTCAATGCGTTCGCTGTAAACGGTGGCTACATGAGACGTGTTCTTCGAATCCAGACATTTGTCATGATTGTTTCCATTAAGAAATATGCACAATAATTATATTACAAATAACATTCTTGTTAACTGTTACTTTATTATTATCGTTTACTGTTTTTTTTGTCTCATTTTTATTAGTTATGTTGATTGATCTCATTATCTATACTAATATTATAAAGCTGAAGAGTTTGTTTGTTTGTTTGAAAGCGCTAATCTCCGAAACTACTGGTTCGAATTGAATAATTCTTTTTGTGTTGGATAGTCCAGTTATCGAGGAAGGCTGTAGGCTATATATCATCACGCTACGACCAATAGGAGCAAAGATATAGTGGTAAATGTGTAAAAAACGGGAGAAATTATTTCATCTATGAAGCTTTCCGTTGCGTGCGCCGTGAAAACGGTTCAAGATACACAAAAAATATGTATTAAAGAATAATAGCTCTTTTAATGATCTAAAAAACAGTTCGCGACAGTATATGTCTATCTTTTAAGATGAACTCACAAAAACCGTTTTTATGGTACCTAATTTGGTCGAAATAATTTGTTTAAGGTGTATCAACATAATAATATTAATCTTTATTCAAATAAACAAATAAATATGTTGTTGGTTAAGAGTACTTCATTGTGAATAATAAAAACATAGGTTTTATCCTGAAAATTCTACGGGAACTCAACCATTACGAAAACCCCGAAAGAACGGGAACTATGTGGGAAGAACCAAAAATCTGCCGGAAGTCACTATTCCAGGCGGACGAAGTCGCGGCAAAAGCTAGTCATAGTATAATCATGTCATTTAACTGAGAAAGCTTAGGTATAGTTCCTTTATATAACCTAAGAGTTAAAAATTACGTTTCTATTATCTAAAAGATTTAAATAATGTTGTTTTATTACTTACCTAAGAGTTAAAAATAAATAATTTGATTGAGAATTTTAATGTCTTTCATTCAGTGGTACGACTTAAACACCCATGGTACGATTTAAAGACTTAGTTAAGTTGGTACGATTAAAACGACTAGTCGGCTAAATCGTACCGATGGCAAGCCTCTACAAAAAAGCATTTTTAACAATGCTAGAATAATCGCACGGATCTGTTCAATCCTTCTTAGGAAGCTAAAATATGAAACTTTATTTTACATATGTATTCAATATTATAAGACGTGTGATAGACGAAATATTTGAGTTAAAGTGAAAAGTGGTACGATATAACCGACTCTCCCCTATATGTATATTAAAATACGAATTACATTTTAAAACTTTTAACCTATACCTAAGACTACATGATTGCCCCGATGTTAGGATGACAATGGCATTCTATTGCTTGTGTGGTATGTGGAATCTTCTGGTTCACACGGCTTGGTGTTCGTTCCGCGGAGTCAGAAGCGTCACTCGTTATACGATATTGTACCGATATAAAGATTTCGCCCCGGCGATGTTCATTCCTTTTCTTCATATGTACAGCGTACGTACCACGACCGTAAGAAGATTAGTTTAATTATTAATTTAATTGGTCTCTAGTACCTATTGTGGAAAATGAGATTTAAAAAAAAAATGAACACTAATCTAAATAAAACTAACCTGATATGATGATTAACTCGTTTGTATCTACTGTCTATTCTTCTGCCGGATTTTTACGGATATAGGCAAGTTGCCTCAAGTCACCATTTATAAAAATAACTTTTAATTCAAATATTATTCCGTACAAGGGTCCGAAATATATTAACTTCAAAAAATATTAGGTAGATATAAAGGATTGCTATAAAAATTCAACCGAAACTCGTGATTTTTTTTTCATTTGATTGAAAACACCGTCCGCCATGTTTCTACGTCACTATATTGTAAACAACATAATTTCGAACGCTAGTTTCAGGTTATTCGTAGTTTTTCATTTATTCGCCTTGATAATTACATATTTAGGTATTCCACGTAAAAAGAATAAAAGATTGTTCAATGAAATATACTCTTTTCTTGACCACATCCTCATCACTTTGTTACCAAATGTTTTCTCTCCTTTTAACAAGTAAATCGAGTTGGAACACAATTAGTTTTCATTCTGATTCTTTTAACTGAACCCATTGTTTTATATTGTATATAATTTTCCACGTCACTTTCAAGCTAAAATAAAAACAGAACCAATGTTAACACGTGGGCAATTGACTACGCATAGTCGCTTACTGAAACTTTATTTAGAAAGAAAAAATATTAATACATTATAGTTTAAAGTGAAAATTACAAAAAATTTTTTGGTGTAAGTTTCTTTAACTTACATTGAAGTGATCTTCACAGAAGTACACTTCTGTTCGACTGACAGAGTTACAGTATTTTTTTAGCTAGTTGTAATCAGGTATTACACATATTCTCAACACTGCTTACTTTAATCCACAACTTTTCTGGGTTCTTTATTGATGCATTCTTACATTCCCGCAGGATATAATAGTGATGACTACTATATTTTATCATGTAATCCTTTCGAAGCCATGGTTTTGAATTCCGGTAAAAAGTTTATGATAGTCACTCGTATTGTTTACAAGAATATTACGTCAAGGCACAGATAATTAATAGACCACCATGGCGGACGGCGTTTATGACTGCAAAGCGAAAATATATTTTAAAATGTATAGTTTACTAGGGTAGGTGCTTCAAAAAAAAATTATGGCGTAATATAATATAATCGTTATGAACCGTCCTATGAAATAATAAAAGTAGTGGCAACTAGCCTATTGTACATAAAAATAACTGACTACAATAATAGTTGTTTTTGGTTACCACAGCAGTAAAACTTGAGTAATAAATCCAATCAAAACTAAATCGTTCTGAACTGTCTGAAGGTCATAAAAACCTTATCACAAATAAAAGATTTCTGAAATTCAAGTACCCTTTATCAGATTATGGTCCCTATTTCGTTTAAAAAAGAGATCTTTAAGGGTTACAATTTTCCTTTTACTTAAAAATTAATTATATACAAAGAACTTACTTATAATTAATTTAAAATATTACTTATAAAAATATTTATTTCTTGTCGTCTTGTACCCGTTATTTACGTAATATTGAATTACGAAGCTTTAGTCATAATTCCGAAGTTATCTAGAGTAATTTCTACTGATAGTTTCAATCCGTCGTATCTTCTTTTTTACGAGATCTTGTAAAGAACTTTAACTAGAAAGACAGAGAAAAAAATTCAATAAGTACATTTCTTGAAAGATACAAATTTCTCGGAAAATTAACATTTAATCTGCGAAACAACTTTACAGTACATGTTTAATTTTTATTATGATTTTTATATCAATATGATTAATATGGTGTTCCTCATCTGTTGGCTGTTAATCAAGTTACAAATAATAATTCACATTATTCTCAATCTTTTTTTTTTACTTTGTCAAAATTCTCATTATCTACGTATAAAATATTATTTAAGTTTATTGAAAAATAATACGTGACTTTGACAATAAAACCGTTAGTAAGATATCAGACGAAAAAAGGTGCAAAGAACTTTATTTTCAGTAAAAAAAAAAACATTTAAACTGAAACACACTGAAATATTTAAAATATAAATGCGTCTTTTATTTTAGCTATATTTGGCTATCTCATTAAAAAAAATATGATAAAACACAACCAAAATAGAACTTGTGTTTTAAAAATACGCATTTATCTTCTAGCACTCATAAATAGCGGCAAATAATCAAAATAATAGTATGAAAATAAAACAAGTCATTAGAAACAAAACAATTTCTAAACAAAAACTTTTATTCTTAATAGTTTATTGTTTTACTTACAAATCAATAAAAGTATAAAATTCATTTATGTATGTACCTGTAATGACTCATTGACTTATAAAAGTGCATAATTTTATTTCGTATCGCAATAATAATAATTCTAACCTATTATACAGTTTTCTTTATATATTTTCCGTACCTTTTGTTGTTTCTTTTTACAAAATTATGAAAAGTTTTGAGTTCCCAACTCTGCAACTAATCCTGAACTGTATCTGAGATCATTAGGGGCTCGTCTGTTATACAAGACATTGTAATAGATGTGCCCAATGAAACATAAGTGATAGAAAACGGTACAAGGAAATCAAACATTTAAAATTTACAAGCGATGCTTACGTATTAAGAGGATATCCTTTTAGTCAAATATACGTTTAGTACAATCAGTATTATCTTTACTTGTATATATGTATAAATTATATGAAGAATATATTTAAGACTTGTTCTTCATAGTACAACCGTTTCCATTACATATTTGTTTGCAGTGTGACACACAGGCCAACTTTATCAACATTTCATCCTTTTGGTGTCTTCTATACAATAAGCTTTGTTTGTGGATAAACAAAGGGCATACGAATAAAGCTTATAATATAAACGAGACCTTTACTTTTGCTACAATATTCACAGTCAACACTCGGTCCACTTTGAGTTAAGCCTGTGATCCCTATTACTTCCAATTATGAATAGTAGTCATTGCAAACAAAAAGTTGGATATGAACGAAATATAAGGTTTCTTATAATCTTCTATTTATACATATATATAAAAGAAAGTCATGTTAGTTACCCCACTTATAACTCAAGAACGGCTGAACCGATTTAGCTGAAAATTGGCAGTTAGGTAGTTTAGAACTAGGAAATTGCAATAGGATACTTTTTATCCCGTTCGACAGCATTCCCGTGGGACTTGACATGAAACGTCATTAACTATAAAACGTTGAATAACGAAACACAATTGACAGCTATGCAATTGACGTATAATGACAGATATGTTATGACGTAATGATGACAATTAGATATGTATTTGTAAGAGATGTACTACATATATAAAAATAAGTCCCGTCCGGAACGAACTAATTTCCACGGTTTTGCATTAGTTGGAAAGGTCTCGGATTCCGTGAGGTATATAACAAAAAATTTCAACAGAAAAGCGGGAAAATCTTTTTTCACATACAGCGCCATCATATATAAAATGTACTACAAATCAATATTTTAAGTAAATGGTGCCGTCGCATGATACATTGGTTGACAGCTACTCATTGTTCTCTGCTCAGTTAATTTCATGTGACAAATGTGAGTTTGGAAACCATCCGCTTTATTTGTGTTAAAGTTAGACCAAAAAACAAAAAATGTGGATTACAAAGGACCACTTCAATGAAACGGATAATTTGCGGACACGTATAACGCTTCGATTCGGTACCTACTTTGGATTCACTTTCATTTAGTTAGAGAAGTTCAAGTAAATAACACTTCATTTTTGTATTCGAAATGAATTCATTAGTGTTGTGAAATGAAATAAAAATTTTCCTTTTCAAATATAAAACAAAAAAAATCTTCATCTTTTAATCACCAAACGAAATGTTATATAAAAGCCTTCTGGTGGCGAAACGGAGTTCGCCAGGTTTACTAGTCTTCTTCTTCTATATATATAAAAATGGATTGCTGTTCCTTAGTCTCGCTAAAACTCGAGAACGGCTGAACGGATTTATCTTATCTTAGTCTTGAAATGTTCGTGGCGGTTCAGGGAAGGTATAAAAGCTGAAAAAAATTGATTCATTACTGGGAAAACCATAAAAACAGCCCTTTTCTATTTCCCATACAAACGTTTTTTTTGACATTAGATTTGACAACTAACTAATATGTCAATCATTCTGTCACACTTCAAAACACGGAGATTTATGGCTTACAGGTTAACTCTCAAAATATAAATAAAAAACGTAATAGATATTTTTTGATTATAGGGCGATACGAAGTTCGCCAGGTCTTCTAGTATTTAATAATTACCTTATCTAAGAAAACTAGTTTAAAGTGGTTATTGTGTAACAGAGTAAGCAAGTAAGTAAGAAAACTTTAAGTGTAACAGAGTATAAAATCATCAAGAGTAAGGTTATATACATATATGTATTCCCTTATTGTAGTTTATATTTTTTAAAAATGTATTTCCTGAAGTAATCTAAGTCACGTAGTTTTATTTTAAAATCACCTAAAATTAATACTACAAAGTCCAAAATACCAATTAATTCCTAAATATTTCTTTTAGTAATTTTCTTATAAATTATATTCTTCGTGCTATTTATGATATTACTCTAAAATATTCGCATTTTTTTCGGAAATTCGGATAAGGGTACTTTTTACCTTCTTTGTATAAGTTTTACTTTTTTTCGTGAATAAAAAATTAACGAGTGTGAACACAGAAACTGTTTTCAAAGAGGATCAATAAGGAAAACAGTAATATCACGTCTGTGAAAAGCGATGTTCGTACGGCTCGCTTGTAGTTAAAGCTAGTAGCTTTTGGACGTGTGTAATTACTACCAGCGGTATCACTAGCACATTGTCCACCTTTAATCCCACGTTATTTTAATTTTAAATAGAAGTGACTTTATTTTTACATTTTCAAAGTTGAATAATATTTGAAACAAAAGATTTCTTTTGCGTTTCAATCTTACCGATTCATTAAAAGCATTATTTTGGTATAGAATCAAAGTTCCAATGTAATATACAAACATATGACAGAAAAAAATTATTACTATGAGACGAAACTTCTCAGCAATCCATGGATTCACCGTGCGGGTGCCGGGTCCATCGCGTTGCAGGGAGGGGAGCTTCAACAGTGCCTGGGACTTGCGACCCAAGTGTAGGTTTAAGGGGCCCCTTAACTAACGCGCGTTATACGCTCACCTCCACTGTCCAAGCTCCTCTCCCTACCTAACCAAATTTGAAAAGAACCTACTAGGGCTGCCTTCGATGTACGTTCCAAGAATGCATTAAAGTGAGTTCTGGACAAGCCCAAGTCCTTTAGTAGGTTATAGAGAGATTTCGCTGTTATACCTCTCGCTCCCACCTCCACCGCGTACAAATCTACTATGAACCTATTTCGAGTGAGTTCGTAATATTTGTTGACCTTGATGGTATGGTCTTTGGGGATGTTGGTTTCCTAAGGGACCGTAAGCTCTATCATCACTACGCGCTTTAAAATTCGCGAAAACAAAAATATATCCGGTCTGGAGGCCGACGCACAAATGTCCTCTGGGATTTTATATTGTTTTTCATACGTGTCCATCATTATAGTCCAATCCGACGCCGCTTTAAGGATGGAGTAAGGCTTGACGTTTGATTTTGTAGCCCTAGTGCCTTCTCTCACAAAACCTACTGATCGTTCGTTTGTGGTAATTTCCTTTTGCGCTCTGGCTACCGAAAGACTAACCGCTTCACGTATGACTTCTAAAACCCTATCGTGACGACGCGAGTATTGACCGCTGTCCAGGAGTACCTTACATCCCACCAGCAGATGTTTAGCAGTTCCAACTGCCGTTCCACAGATATAGCAAGTTTTTTCGGTACTTTTACCCCATCTTACTAAATTACTCTGATCTGGGAGAGTCATCTGGAACGCATTGAGATAGAATTTTAGCAATGCTGGCGACCAATCGTAAATTAAAGTGCGCCATTTTAATGCTAATGGGATGCAAAAATCTCCTATGTCTAACCACTTGTTCTGCATTTCTAAATTCATTGCATGGATCTTACATTTATCATTCTCGTCTTGCCGAATAAAAGACTTCAATATATCCGCATCTTGTATGTACTTTCCTATTTGATCCTAATCCCGCTCTGTTACTTTGTGCTCCTATCATAAATTGCTTATGGAATTGAAGTCGTGACTCTAGCTCGGGGGCATCTTCATCTTTTGGGAGCGATGTCACTACGTCATCATGGGATTTCCCCAGGATATATCTCTTGGAAACTCTTAAGTGTTTATAGAGCTCTGATGGCCTTTTTAGACTCATCCCAAAACTATTGCTTCCCCCTGAATAACGTCGATGAATCAGCCGTTAGCGCGAGCCCGAGCCACAACTTCAACATCTTTATGACGCCTGCATCCAACTTTGACAAAAGGGTTTTATTAAAATCATAGACGAGGAAAGGCCAATTCAAACGTGAAGTTAAGTAATTATCGTAGATCCATGCTTTTTTGACGTTACTAATCAGTTGGCTATCTACCTTGTTAAGATCGTTCAAAAAGCTATCTACTATTCCTTCTAAAGATGGAGTACGGCCTATATTATCAATCTTACGACCGAGAAATTTAAATGGTGCATTTTCCGTAACCGTAGAAATGCATTGACCGCCTAACGATAGTCCCGGATCGTATGAGGTGTATCTTGTATTCCGCCTACCAAGACACAGACAGTGACATTTACTGGGTTTTGTCCTCAATCCATCCGTCCACTCACAGAATTTATCCACTTCATCCAATAGTACCTGACAGTGTTTGGGGTTACGTGTCAGTATTGCGAGATCGTCAGCGAAGGCTAAAATGGATTCCGTGTATTTATTATTAAACTTAAACCGATAACCCCATTTTTTTCGTTACAGATTAATTTGTCCACTAAGATGTTAATTACGATATTAAACGCAATTGGAGATAGACAACAACCTTGAAACAGTCCTACATTATAACTCAAACTTTTTGAAGGGCCTTCTTTAGTTATTATAGAAAACCTTAATTTTGAGTAATACGACGCGATCATATCACTAACTAGGGGTGGAAAGTTGTACCATCTAAGCGCGAATAGCATCAATTCGTGTTGTATCGACCCGAACGCGTTCTCCAAGTCTATCCAACAAACTTTCTAGCATCTTTCAAACTCTCCGACAGCAAGGTGTTGTGTTCTAGGCATCCAGAAATCCCGGGTAGAAACCCTTTCTGGTGATTTGGCCTAAAATAGTTATTGCTGAGCATGAATCGCGTCATTCTCGTTTGTAGAACCGAGAAAAAGATTTTCGATATAGTATTTGTTAAAGCTATCGGTCTAGTATCTTTCGGATCAGTTACTCGATCTTTTTTGGGAATGAGGACAAAAATTGCTTTCCCGAAGCACTCCGGGATTTGCTTCCTTGACCAGATTTTACCGTATATATTTAGGAGGTGTTTACGAACCGATGGACATTTTTTAAAGACTATATATGGGATACCATCGGGTCCCGGTGCAGATTTAGACGACTTCCTCTTGATCTGACTACTTAGTTCCTCTAGCGTTGGTGGAATGCCGTGGAATTCGATTCGACGAAGGAAATCTCTAATAAAAATTTTACGTAATTCCGTCAAAACTTTAGAATTTTTTTCACCCATAACACAATATATGTTGTAGCGGACATAATTATAAAATTGCTTGGTAATTGAGATGGAACTGACAAAACATAAAGTGAACCATTTCTTGGTTCTATTTATTTAAGAAAGGGGCAAAAGTTAAAACAAATACAGGTCATGTAACAAAAAAAACCGCTATATTAATATATGTATATACAGGGTGACTGGTGAATTACTATCGATACTTGAGGACGTGATATTTGACGATCATATATGACAAAATAAAAATCAATATAACATAAATATTAATAAACTTCTAAGTAAAGTTAACCAAAAGTTATGTTATTAATTACGCATCGTGTGAACACCCCACAGATTAGGTATACACTCACACACACATACATAAAATTAGTCATGAATCTCTAAAAAAAGTAAGGTATAATCTATTTTCAATGGTCTGAAACGTAGGCACCGTTAAATTCCTACACTACGTATGTAATAACTTGTACTTTTTGATATAATAATTCCATTCTGTTATGTATTCATGACGCTATAAATATATTTGTATTGTAATGTAAATTAATGATCTGGAGACTGTATAAATAAGATTCATGTAGAAGGAGTTGACGTTTGTTTATTTAAATAATTGGATCCAAAGTAAACCACTCAGATGTTCAATTTCGTATGTTATGGGAGTCAGACGAAGACGTGCGGCATAATTGAATAATTTGTTAATTTTGCTTCCTCCCTCAAAAAGATATAATTTTGTTCTATACTTCATCTATAATTATATACTTACTAATGTAAAACTTAATTTTCAGATGAGTATTGTTCGTCACCACATCGTTTACAACGTAAGTACATTTTCATACACTTATCGCCTGAAGAAAAGTTTTTCCACAGTAATTATTGCATAGTGCATTTATTCATAGGTTTTTTCGTTAAGGATTTTAGTAGAAATTTATATTTTAGAAGTAATGAAAACAATTAAGAGAACAACCTTTAATGATCATTTGGTTTAATTTATGCCAACACAAGAGGCAGAGGTTCTTGAGGATTTATGCTTTTTATGCATTTAACATTTCTTCGTGCTTGTCACACTTTTAATTAAATTTTAATACCTTATCGAATTAATCTTTTGAAAATTCATGAAAAATTATTTTCTGGCCAAATTTTCCATAACTGATGTTATTTATTTAATCCACGTTTACCATTAAATATTGAACACATTAAATTATCCCTACTAATATTATAAATGCGGAAGTAACTCTGTCTGTCTGTCTGTTACGCTTTCACGCCTAAACCACTGAACTGATTTTAATGAAATTGGGTACAGAGATGGAGTTGACCTTGAGAAAGAACATAGGATAGTTTTTATCCCAGACTTTTGAAAGGTTCTCTTGGAAACGCGATATAACCGAACTCCACGCGGGCGAATCTGCGGGCGGAAGCTAGTCTTCATATATTTCTGTCGCAACAAAAATTCTTTCATATCAATCGTTTTTCAGTTATGGTAACCATTTATTGCACCACGCTTTATAATGTTACATTTTATTTTAATATCAACATAACATTTAACTATAAAATTTTAATCTAGTATAGAATTGTATTAGTTTCGAGAATTCGATGATATTTCACCTAGTTTGTGTGCTAAATAGGACAGCGTATTGAAATTAATTTTTATTTTTCGGGGAAGGTAAGCAAAACATGCAAAACTACGGGATTCTAAGAGCTTCGCAGACTTACGGAACGGAATTGTGATCTCATTTGTTTCAATAGCTAATGTCGATGAATTACTATGTAGTATTCAGTTAATCTGGAGTATTACTACCTTTAGTCTTTGTTACTTTTTTAATTGACTTTAGATTTATTGGTTTAAGCATTCAAACTGAATTTAAAAAGAAAGTCGACTGATAAAGTCCAGATGACTCAATACATCTTTTTGTATCCTTTTCCGACATTTCACTATTTTTCATTGAAATACGTATTTACTAAGTAATAACTTTAAATTTTTAATTTAGTAATAACTTTAAATTTTCTTGATTAAAAGCTATCTTGAAAACATATTTTGAATATATCCCAAAAGAAAGATTTAAATACACTCCGAAAATCTACGATTGATAAAACTATCATACCAACTCGCGTTTTGAACGAGAAAAGAACCCTGATATTCTGTGACAAATTCTTATACATATATGGCTCGCCCCTCTCCAATATTCCTACAATATTATAGTTTTATCATTTAATACTTTTTACAAATTAAATAAATATGTTCAAGATAATTATATTCGACAGCAACAACACAATTTCAAAAAATTGCAAATTCACACCGGCTGTAAAATAGATTTTCCTTAAAACTACGTAAATATGTATTAAATTATGTTAAGATGCATATATGTACATAACTGTAGAGTGGTTAAATGAAAATCGGCAAGACATTAATTTGTTAAACCTTAATTTGCACTGTTGATGATATAAATCATTTAATACAAGTAAGAATGACGGGACTTTATAAATAAAAGGTTTAAATTTGTATAATTTGTATAAAATTTAAACAGTCGTATATCATGGCGAGCCACACGTTACGTTAGTTGCCTGCACATAAACATTACTCTAAATAAGAGTTCATACTGTTTAGTGCTCATTTAAAATAAATATATATAGTAAGTAAAGTTTTACAAAAACAATCTAGTTTCATGATATTTAACATTTAAACTATAATAAGAATTTAATTATTACATTATAGGTATTGCAACAATTTTAATGCAAACAATCTTCAAATATCTAAAAAATAATAACATATATTCTAAGTATTTTCATATATAAATTAACGTGAATTCCCTAAATGTGTATGGAATTTTCTTCTATTTATGGTCGTTTTAAATAATGCTAGAAGTTATTGTTGTGAGTAAAGACAGTACTTTTATAAGGTATTCTTAACATTATGAATGTCACTGAGGACATATTTATATGTAAAGACATGCACGCCCTTTGCTAAAGCGAATGATTGGTTAAAATATAAAGATTAAATGGAGAAGAAATACCCAGAACTGTTTTTGTAAATTTTTACGAATGTTCATGATTAAAAATATTTTAATATAATATTTTAATCATGAACACACGTCAACGGTTTGTTTACCTTTTGGGTACTATAAAATAAAAGTCTTTAAAATTAATCTATGATTAGTTAATTACTTCGTTAATAAAATAAGAGATTAAATTTTAACTACGTGCGATAAGTGAGATTAAATTTAAACATCTTAAATAATATCTTTAGTGTCATTTCTGAAAATAGTTTTCAAAGCCATCCTGATGTCATCAATCCTTCAATGAATCAGGTGAGTTGTAAAAAGAGGGGACGGTTCCGATATTTAAGTAAGACATATCTCTAGTGTTATAGTTAGTAGATTAGTCGGCCGTTTAAATAATCCGCCTGAATCATAAACTTTTTGTATTCAATACTGTTATTCTTTATACATCATTAAGGATTAATAAATCTATTAGTGATATATGGGTTTATTTATAAAATGGACAATTCTAAAGATAACCAGGTTTCGAATCCGTCCTTCTCACCCATACTACAACCTCGCAACGATATACATATAAATTGATGTAGAAACCATTATATTACATACTAGCTTTTGCCGCGACTCCGTCCGCGCGGAATAGTGACTTCCGGCAGATTTTTGGTTCTTCGCACATAGTTCCCGTTCTTGCGGGGCTTTCGGAATGGTCGAGTTCACATAGAATTTTCAGGATAAAACCTACGCTTTTTTTATTCACAATGAAGTACTCTTAACCAACAACATATTTATTTGTTTATTTGAATAAAGATTAATATTATTATGTTGATACAACTTAAACAAATTATTTTGACCAAATTAAGTACCACAAAAACTGTTTTTGTGAGTTAATCTTAAAAGATAGACATATACTGTCGCGGACTGTTTTTTTAGATCATTAAAAGAGCTATTATTCTTTAATACATATTTTTTGTTTATCTTGAACCGTTTTCACGGCGCACGCAACGAAAGGCTTCAAAGATGAAATAATTTCTCCCGTTTTTTACACATTTACCACTATATCTTTGCTCCTATTGGTCGTAGCGTGATGTTTTATAGCCTACAGCCTTCCTCGATAACTGGACTATCCAACACAAAAAGATTTATTCAATTCGAACCAGTAGTTTCGGAGATTAGCGCTTTCAAACAAACAAACAAACAAACAAACTCTTCAGCTTTATAATATTAGTATAGATTTCATACAACATTATCGTTAATTAAAAGTTTTATTTATGTCATAAAATAAATATGAGAATTAGATTTACAAATCCAATAATATAAAAATATTATACAATTTCAAATTTGAAAGATATAAAAAAGAAAAATAGATTTTTTTGAAAAGTAAGTATTATAAAAACACTTCTCATAGTTATAATTCTTATATCGTCTTTCAAGTAATAAATTAACAGATTAATAAAATATCAGGTCAAGAAACTATCCATAAGTGATATAAATTCAAATTTTAATTACATTTGTGTAAATTCTTAGGTGTTTTATAATTTTTATGGAAAATTTTGTACCTCGTATAAACAGAAATGTTAGTGAGAAAATCATAAAATGTTTTTCTAAAAAAACATATGAGAGTAAATCCCTTGATTTTTTTAAATCTTTGAACATATAACATATTTGCTCTTCATAAAGTATATTGAAAAGTCAAAAACTTTTTCTCGTTACTGCGACTACGGTCTCAATTTTTCAATTAGAAAGTTGTGATAGCTTTTTAATAAGCCTCTATATAAGTTTTTATAATAGCATCTCTTAGTTATTTAACACCCAATTCCTTTTATGTTAGACTTTAATCTATTTTTTTATGGAAAAAGGTGGTAACCGAGCAGACGGCCTACCTGATGGAGGTAAAACCGTGGCCCATAGACATCCGTAACGTATATTTGTGGATGTGTTACCACCCTAGATTGAGGAAAAGAGGGAGGAAAATGTGAGCAAGGGAGGGAAAAGAAGGAGCAGGAAAGGGTGGGAAAAGGGTGTTATATTTTTACTATAATATTATCTCTAGTTTTAAAACCTTTCATGCTTTCAACTACTTTAACTGAACGAATTAACACGTAAAAAGAAAAACGCAATGAAACGTAATGGGTCTCATAATTTGAAATGCTTTCAAGCTGTTTGCACGACGTAATGCATTTGCCTGCATGAAGTGCTCTTACCATGGTAATAGCCTCAATTTCCCTTGAATTTCATAACCTATTAATAATTCTCTAAGTATGGAACACCTCTTAAATGTATATTATGTCAGAGGGAGCTTAAGTTGTGTATCGTATAATCCTTCTAATGTTTTCATACAAAGCTGTAGCTTGATATAACACAACATATTAATTAGCAAGTAATGTGTATTAATAAAAAGAAATACAATTTATAAGTTTTTTTATGAAGTATTGAACTTAAGGTACTTAAGTAAAGAAAATAATTATAACATAGAAAAACGAATGACGCCTTTAGTTATAACCTACCATTATAACAAACTTAAGCAGATGCTTACTAAACTCTTAAAACAACTATCTAATTGAAATTTCATCATATACAATTCAATCGACAAAAATCCTAGTCATTAAACAATGAAACTGCTTCCTTTACCACTTGTTTTAACCTTAATGTAGTTTTAATTCAATAAAAGTAAATGAACTCCGAGAATTATATTTTTCTGCAAATCTCGAGTAGAAAATGTAATTGACTCGATGACATCGAATAGCCTGTGTAAATATTTTGTGCTAGTCACAAGGGATTCTCTCTACTGTTATTGATAGCTGTCGAAATCAACGCTTTGACAAAAACTTGGGAAGTGTGAAAGTTAAGCCATATTATTTGGGTTCTGACATACTTCATGCAGTTAAGCATCAAAGGTTTTGCTGAGCCACACGTTCTATAACTCACATGAGTCAAAATATTGTTTGATGAATTTAAACATTATTGAAATCCATATCTTTTGACTGATAGTACAATGATATAAAAAAAATCAATGAATGTCCTATATTATGCTTTAATCTCAAAGTATACCAAAGAAAACAAAATACTAACCATGTAGTACTTTGATAATCAAAATTGTTATAATTTGAACCAAGTTAGGAACATACTAGATAAAAGCTACAATGTCTCATAAATATAAGTATATAAGCCTCTCAAATCAATTGAATTTCTTTTTTCGAGGCTAAAAAACAAAATCTCGAAATCGTTATTCAAAATCCCATTTGAACAAAAGGTTTTGCCACGTCCAGCTTAAATTATTGCCCGTACTATGCTTTTCTCGAAGCAGTTCAGCCCATTTCCAAGGCCCAATAATTTCGATGTAGGTAATAATAGTAGACTGAACTTTTAATAACAAAGCAAGCATTATAAAAACAGCATATTAATATTTTCTTTTGATTTGTAGTGTTAAGATTGATGTGATTCTCTTGGTCTTTGAGTTTGTCTTTTATTTTTTGTTTATTCTTAGTAAATAAACTATAGCAATAATATCGTATTTCACATAAATAACATTTTACTTTGCAACTTTGAAATTTCTTTTATTATGTCATCATTGCGTGTTTTTTTTTTTATTTCTCTCATGCGTAATGCGTAACTTTTATTTATGAAACTTTTGTTTTTTTTTTGGATTTTTTATAATAAAATGTTGACTTTGTTAAAAAAAAATGTTTTTTTCCTGAGTTTACACCTTGACTTCTCCCGCATAAGTTTATTACAAAAGTATTTATTTTATTTAACATAATTAATGAACTTTATTGTTTCCATAATTCTCATTCTACTTTCTCATTGCAAAAATTAAAACAAATGTGTCCTTTTAATATCTATCGAAAATAGCTAAATTAGGATAGACGTTTATACTTAAAACGTATATAAATCTTAATTCTCTTATGTTACTGATCGGAACACTCAATATATGACGTAAAGAAAATGTCGACTAGTTTATTTTGATATTTTATTCCATTAAGGAGGCATTATCGATGCAAAAGTTCAAACAACTAATAATAACCCAAACAAATTATAGTTCAAAAAACTTGATCCATTTCTTTATCGATGTTTATATTTACGGTCTATCCTATTATATAAAAAAAAATCCTATGTAATAATTCTCTGTATTTAGAAATACTTTATTTTTTCTTAATTTTCTAGATTTATTAGAGTTTTTGTAATTTAATAAATATTCTAGTGCGATAATTTCATCAACCAAACCAATATATGCAGTGTCCTAAAACAGTCGATCAAATCAAATCACCGTAAGTGGATATAAGAAATGAAATAATATTTTTCTGTTATAATAACAGAATAAAAAAATATTCGTCGCTGATATAGTTCAAGTGTATGTTTATTATTATTTAAGGAAATATGTTGTAGCTACAGACAGCGTTTTAAAAAAAATGTTCCTGTGTATAAAATATTATCAAGTCAGACAATATAAAAACGTGTTGATGTTCTTTTTTATTTAGTAAAAAGAAACTGATAACTTCGAATCACTTTTCATTTAAGATTGTAATGAGAGCATGATGACTTTTTTATGTAATACACAAGTATGAGGCACAATCACAGTGATATGAGTTATATTGGCAACACACGTCTATTTACTGTCAAGAAGAATATTTAAACAAAAGTTGTTTTCTACATTCGAAAATAGCAGTTATAATGTCTCCAATACTATTGTATATATTATACATCTTCATCTGTCTTCGTAGTCTTAAATCCATACTCGGATTGTTAAATCTAATATTAATGAATCTCATAATATATGGTTTCTTATTTTTATATATATTCTTTAGGTGGTAGAGCCTAGCTGTGGTAAGTTACTACAGCTCGAACATGTGCTGGCTCGACCGGGGAAGTACCACCCTCTCACAGAAGATCGGCGTGATGTAGCCTTTAGTGGCTGCGTTTCGTCCGATGAGTGAGAGAGCCGGTTGCCCTTTTCCTGTTTCCCACCCTTTCCTACCATTTCCTTATTCCCAGCCCTTCCTATTCCAAAAAAACAAGGTTGGCAACGCATCCATAACAAACATGTTGCGGATGTCCATGGGCGACGGTACTACCTTACACCATGTAGGCCGGCTGCTCGTTTGCCACCTTTGACATAAAAAATAATAATTTTTATACATAATACAACAATGGTACTTGTTATTAACTAGTCTTATATTTTAGTCAATACTATTGTTCATTTCATTCAATTCTATTTTATAACATTGTCAGGTTCTTATGATAACATTCAAGAAAAGAACTTTGTCTCCAATAGTTTATTTCATAATTGATCGTTAGTTATTGTAGTCTTCTTTACATGTTGCTATTTGTTATAAAGTAAAAACAAATTAACTTATAATTGATTAGGATAGGAATAAGCCGTTGTTGTTCAAGATGTCTTTACATTATTAATAAAGTGAGACGATGAGAAATTGCTTTGAACCACTATCACTATGATGTTTGTACGTGATAGGTTCAAGTACAAACATTATGTAGTCTTTTTTATTTCTTTAGTTAAAATTTCGAAGCTAGTGTGATAGTAAAGTTCGTATAGTAATTTTTATTTTAAATAAGATCTTTGAATAGGCGATATTAATTATTTCAATGAAAATCTTAAGCGTCCTGGTTAAAGAAAGGGAAATAAAACGAGAATTTTAATAAGTGAGTCTCAATATCGTTTCTGAGAAATATGTTTGATGCCTACTTAGAAGTAAACGGTTAATCAAACTACGTAATAGATAAGTAAGTGAGACTTTTTCTATACATTGTCAATTATATCACAGTAATTAAAAACGTTTCATAGAATACTTAATATAATCTCTTTAATCACATCATTCTTAAAAATCTTTTTAATCAATTAAGATTGTTGGACAAGATTCGATTCTTTAATTCAAAACTAATGCAATGTTTCGTTTTCGTTGTATTACTTTAGAGAAAGTATGTTTTTCTTTTCCTATGTCAAAAACGAAATAACAATAAAATTGAGTAGATAAATCAGTGACACTTCCTTTGTTAGAAATATTAAAATGAAATAACGCCTTAATGTTATACGCGACACATGTCCTTGGGCACGATGAAAGAAGGCAATATACATTGTTAGTTCCATCTTTAGAAAATTCTGAAAATTTTCATAATTTTAATTTATAAAAATTTCTGTTTATTCGATATTTTTCAATACAAACTATATCATAAAAACATTCTTCGTAACACTTGTTATTTTAAGACTTGAGTGATGATTATTCAATAGAAGTATTGGGTTCAAGCCGTTAGGTTCAAATCATTCATTTTATACGGCGAAAAGAATTACATCGTTAATATAAGAAATATATAAGACACAAACTTTTCTACTGTTAAATTACATTTAAAATTAACTATTGTTCATGATACAATTATTTAATTAATCATTGTAATTACATATATTAAGGAACTGTAATAATTGATTTTAAGAATTCAGTCTTATCCCACTCCTGTCAGATTTGCGGACGACCTGGTTTACAAAGCCGAGGAAGTCACTACAGTCCTAAAATTGTTGCTACTTAATTATGTTGTCATATGAAAGCTTGTTTAAAGAATTTGGACATTAAGTATCCCTACTAATATTATAAATGTTAAAGTAGCTCTGTCTGTCTGTCTCTCTGTTACGCTTTCACGCCTAAACCACTGATCTGATTTTCATAAAATTTGTTACAGAGATAGAGTTGACTTTGAGAAAGAACATGGGATAGTTTTTATCCCAGACTTTTGAAAGGTTCTCTTGAAAACACGATATAAGGGAACTCCAAGCGGGCGAAGCTGCGGGCGGAAAGCTAGTTGTATTATAAAATCTATTACAGTAGGACCCCGATTATCCGGACCTCGGTTATCCGAATTCGCGATTATCCGGACTGCCAATCGCGACGAGTTTTTTCGGAATGGTCGAGTTCCCGTAGAATTTTCAGGATAAAACCTATATTTTTTTTAAATTCACAATGAAGTACTCTTAACCAACAACATATTTATTTGTTTATTTGAATAAAGATTAATATTATTAAGATTAATATAATGTTGATACAACTTAAACAAATTATTTCGACCAAATTAGATACCATAAAAACGGTTTTTGTGAGTTAATCTTAAAAGATAGACATATACTGTCGCGGACTGCTTTTTAGATTATTAAAAGAGCTATTATTCTTTAAAACATATTTTTTGTGTATCTTGAACCGTTTTCACGGCGCACCCAACGGAAGTCTTCAAAGATGAAATAAAATCTCCCGTTTTTTACACATTTACCACTATATCTTTGTTCCTATTGGTCGTAGCGTGATGTTATATAGCCCACAGCCTTCCTCGATAACTGGACTACCCAACACCAGTAGTTTCGGAGATTAGCGCTTTCAAACAAACAAACAAACAAACTCTTCAGCTTTATAATATTAGTATAGATATGCAAAAAGCCCGTTTTTCTTCATATATTGGATTATCCGGACTTTCAATTATCCGGATGCCTACCGACAACAATTAGTCCGGATAATCGAGGTCCTACTGTATTTACTTATTTGAATTGATATTTTGTAATTTAAACAGAAACAAATAGGCAAAAAGCCATAGAAATCCTTTTTATATATTTTTTTTTATAACAAAAATTCTCAATATATTCATCGTTAAATTACATAGAGTTCTGAATCACAAATTTATTATAATAAAAATGCCATGACGTTTGAGATACTACATTAATGAGATAGTTTTTTAAGGATCCGCTGAATTACCTTGTATGTTTTATGCTCTTTAGTCACGTTCTCTTATGTAGTCTGATTTTATAGAATAAATAACTTTTTATTAAACTCGTTAGCGGGAAGATGAGATGAAATTCATTTTTAAAATACTTTCTCAATAATAAATCAACCTTTAAAATATTTGTTATAGTATTGAAACAAATTATACATCATTTTTATTTCTGCATCCAATTGTTTTTTTTTTATGAAATTTAATAACCAAGTTGTTTAACTTTTGAAGGGAGCACTACAACATACTTTTGATTTTAATTCAATTAAGCTTACTTCTTCTTTTTCATTACATTTAATTCCATTTGTTTGTAATCAATTGTTCGCTGACATTTCCAATTTTTGAATATCATTCCAAAGCTATATTACGTAGTTTCATACATGTGACTTTGGCCAATAATTTTTTCATGAATTATTTAAAATTTCTATTTTAATTATTACATTATTGTATAAAAACGAAAAATCTTACCCTAGTTAATAAAAAAACAGGTCAAAATTAATTACACCTACTTTTTAAAAAACCCATATTCGAAACCACCATTTTTTTAATGTAAATAAGTAATAGGTATATATTTTTTCGGAATATTATTTAGATTTTTATCACTTTAACATATGTAATATTGTATTTTATTTCTAACATTAACATTAATCATGATTATTTTCATAATATTTTAATTCATCATTTGAAATTCAAACTTATGGTTATATGTGATAGAACCTAAATAATCTGAGTTTCAATTTACATTACATAATAATACGTTTGGAACGAGAAAAGAAACTGTTAATCTTATCTTTTAATAAGTGAGTAAGTTTAATAAATAGTTAGTCGACGTTAAGGGGACATTTCTAAGCTTCTCAATTTACGTGAAAGTCACTATATTGAAGGCTATAAAGAAGGGTACTACTTCTCGATGTTCACGTTAACTGAACCGTTTCAATTTATGGCCTTGGAATCTGACTGCCACGTCCGTTTTCAAAATATTTTTCTTAATACTTTTCTTTACTTTTAAATATTAAATGAGATATTCATATTTTACTCAATCTTTATCTATCTATATATTGATATCTTTCTATATATATAAATGAATTGCTGTTCGTTAGTCTCACTAAAAGTCTTAGAGAAGTTCAACTAAATAACACTACATTTCTGTAATCGAAATGAATTCATTACTGTTGTGAAACGAAATTAAAATTTTCCTTTTCCAATATAAATCAATAAACAATTCTTCATCTTTTAATCACCAAACGAAATGCTTCATAAAACGAAGCCTGGTGGCGAAACGGATTCCGCCGGGTTTACGAGTCTCATTATACAATACATATAAATAAACGCTCACATCCCGTCTGTCCGTGATCACGGTTGCTGAAAAGTAGCCGAAACGTCGGTAGTATGTAGTTATTATAGAAAATCAAGTAGCGTAGTATATCCGAAAAATATAAGTTTAATTTACAATAAAATGAGTTCAATACACACATTAATACGTATATAATATTTTTCAGGTCAATTGAAAGAGCATCAAATTCGAGACCACAACCCGTTCGAGGAGGTTCTACCTCTGTGTTCTACTGAGCACTTGATTAACCTGCCCAAGGTATGTACGTCATATAACTCTACTGCTACTTGTATATACTACTACTTATTTATCTACAATTAACAAACTGCAATTATATAATAATATATTATTTTCATAACAAAGCCCGCCCTCCCATCAAGGACGTCGCGTGTCACGCCATCAGCGACACGTATGAAGGTGTCACGTTGGCCATACAAGAGGGTCTTCTGTGTCGCGAGTGTGACACGCCGCTTGACAGTGACAAACACTTCCTGTTAGTATAACCACTTGATAAAACGACGCTGCAAACATTGAATACAATCAGATTTATTGAATGTCAGTAAAGAGACGTAGTTTTTCCTTTATCGTGTTGAAAACACTCATTAACTTTTACAAAAAAAAAAATGTTATTTTAGTAGCCGTTATTATATTGTGATATCATCTTTTTACTATTTCTATATTTTCTAATGAAGAAAGATTAGATAAATAATATACCAAATGTTTAATACATACTAAAGTATAATTTTAATATTATCAATATACAGCGGTCGCACGTCGCGCAGCAAGTGTCCATATGCTACATCATGTTACCGAGCGATGTTGAGACACAGTGGATATTGCGCCGGCTCACTTTCACTGGAGGCCGCTCCTAGACCCGCTCCCACGCTATACTGCGTCTGCGAATACTCTACAGACATAAGTCAGTTTACACTGGTTATAGGATGTCAATCAATATAATATATTTTCATTTTCTTTTATAAATTTTATAACTATGTAACTGTTAGACCAGCAGCATATACAGGGTGACTGGTGAATTACTATCGATATTTGAGGACGTGATATTTGACGATCATATATGACAAAATAAAAATTAATATAACATAAATATTAATAAACTTCTGAGTAAAGTTAACCAAAAGTTATGTAATTAATTACGCATCGTATGAGCACCCTACAGATTAGGTATACACACACACTCACACAGACGCGGCGGCGGCGTAGTGTTGTATCAGCACGCCGCCGCAAACGCCCACACTCGGAACACTTGGAACGTGTACACACTTTATTTATTTATATGGAAATTTGGTCAAAAATTAAGTACCTATTTTTTTTACATAATTCGAATGAGAATCATATACCGAGTATGCTCCTTAAATATTGATAGTATTTCACCAGTCACCCTGTATAAATCAATATAAAATATACAAATACCCAATGACTATAATGACTAATAAAATATTAATATTTTAATCCCCAGACGGCATCGTTAAATGAAACAAGTATGTAGTATTAACAGATTTTATTTTCACGACGCAAAAATTGTATACAGTTCGTAAATATTGCAATTCTGTATGAAAAACTTTGTTGTTCTAATATAATATTACTCCAGGCACGGACATTCTATCTCATCTCCTCGTGACACAACACACAAGCGCGTACTTAACTGAGGAACTAGCACGAGCCAACACCGTCAGGGAAGAACCAAAACCTGCTGATGAAGTAGAGCCTGTGAGTAACTACTAGTGATTACTCATACTGTTTTGCGATTATATTATAATATATTCGCAAAACATTTGCCGCTCAGGCGCGAGGCACGATAGCTCAATAAGCTTAAATAGTGCCTAGTTTTAACAAAATAAACCAAATTTTCATGTCACATAAAATCAAAATAAAATTTTCATGTCTTAATAACAATTTTATAGAACATATTTGATCTTTATTCAAAACTTATAAAGTAATTTAAAAACGGCTTAAATAAACATGCGTTTCGTAAGGAGGAATTCATTTATTTCAGTTTCAATATTAATTTTAAGAGGTCACATCAAATAGTATACTAGGTAGAAGAAATTAAAATCATCGTATATCTGTCTTCAGATGATTCCAGTGTACGCTGAGGGCTGTGAGCTGACGGCCAACGTGCTCCTCTACATGGACCATCTCAAACAACACCAGGACAAGAAGCTGGAGATTAAATGTACGAGATGTGTGCTGAGATTCGTACGTCTCGGTGAATAATACAACTGTAAGTACTTTATAAACAGATGAAACTAATATTTTCGGACTGTTTCGCGTATTTTATTATTTTAAAAACTGTTATATATACATCCGACGTTTCGGTTACTTGTCAGCAACCATGATTAAGGCAGACGAGTTGTCGGGAGTGTGGTGTTTTTAAAAATAACAAAATACGCAAAGTATTCCGAAAATATTACTTTCATTGAAATTAATACTCGCAAGTCTTAAATCTACTATATAAAAATAAGTCCGGTTTTCCTTCCTGACGCTATAACTCCAGAACGAACGAACCGATTTCCACGATTTTGCATTCGTTTGCATATTTTAAGTAGATGGTGCCGGTGCATGATACATTGTTTGAAGGCTACTCATTGTTTTCTGCTCAGGTAATTTCATGTGACAAACCGGTATTGTGTTTGTAGTTTAAACTCTTAAAACCATTTAGTATTTGCGGGATAAATTTAGAAAATCATTGTTTTTCACCTGGGCAGTTATACTTTGCGTGTTCAGGAGTTCGGAAACCATTCGCTTTATTTGTGTTAACGTTAGACCAAAAACCAAAAAATGTGGTTTACAAAGGACCACTTCAATGTAACGGATAATTTGCTGACACGTATAACGCTTCGATTCTACGGTATCTACTTTGGATTCACTTTTATTTACTTAGAGAAGTTCAACTAAATAACACTACATTTCTGTAATCGAAATGAATTCATTACTGTTGTGAAACGAAATTAAAATTTTCCTTTTCCAATATAAATCAATAAAAAATTCTTCATCTTTTAATCACCAAACGAAATGCTACATAAAACGAAGCCTGGTGGCGAAACGGATTCCGCCGGGTTTACGAGTCTCATTATACAATATAAATAAACGCTCACATCCCGTCTGTCCGTGATCACGGTTGCTTAAAAGTAGCCGAAACGTCGGTAGTATGTATGTAGTTTTTATCAAAAATCAAGTAGCGTAGTATATCCGAAAAATATAAGTTTAATCTTCTATCTTCTATATATATAAAAATGGATTGCTGTTCCTTAGTCTCGCTAAAACTCGAGAACGACTGAACGGATTTATCTTATCTTAGTCTTGAAATGTTCGTGGAGGTTCAGGGAAGGTATAAAAGCCAAAAAAAAATTGATTCATTACTGGAAAAACCATAAAAACAGCCCTTTTCTATTTCCCATACAAACGCTTTTTTGACATTAGATTTGACAAGTAACTAATATGTCAAGCATTCTGTCGCACTTCAAAACACGGAGATTTAAGCCATTTACAGGTAAACTCCAAAAATACAAATAAAAAAACGTAATAGATATTTCTTGATTATAGGGCGATACGAAGTTCGCCAGGTCTTCTAGTTTACAATAAAATGAGTTCAATACACACATTAATACGTATATAATATTTTTCAGGTCAACTGAAAGAGCATCAGATTCGAGACCACAACCCGTTCGAGGAGGTTCTACCTCTGAGTTCTACTGAGCACTTGATTAACCTGCCCAAGGTATGTACGTCATATAACTCTACTGCTACTTGTATATTAGGGTGGGTCACTCTAGTATGGAAAAAAATAAAAACTGCTGAATCACATTCTAATAGTAATATTATGTTGTAGTGTACTATAAAAAATAGTTTTAGCTATAAAACGGGTAATCAAACAAATTCCTTCAGCCCGCGCATGAGTTTTGAAAATAATCGATTTTGGGAAAAACACGTATTACTAAATGGGATAGTTTTTTATTAGAAATTATTCAAAATATTATCAAAACAAAAGAAATATTTAATGAAAGACATATATTAACCCTTGAAACAATAAACTTAAATAATTAATCATAAAAAGCTATCACAAAAAATATTCATTTTTATACAAAATATCCTGCCTACTATCGAATTTCTCCATAGTTCCATTGATGCAAGTTTTGAATGAGTTATGCCGTCCCTTGCTTTTTTATCACATGCCGACATTGCAGCTTCTGTCACTATCTTCACACTTATACGTATGACAAGGCAGCCTCGAAAACTACATCGTTTCGTCACCTTTTTTCTGTTATTTGAATAAGTTCGTCATTCGTTTGATTTTGTAGAATAGGAGGACCAAAGTTGGTTTCTTGCCAGTTTATTAGATCAATATAATATTTGACATCAAAATTAAGTTTAGACACTTCAAAAGTGCGGGCTAGTTATTCCGTTGTAGGCGAGCAACGTGCTTTTCGAATTCTTCTAGTGTAAGTTCTTACATGCTTTTCTCCATCTGGTAACATAGCCAATAGTAAATTTTCACGGTGAGCAAAATATGCGACTTAGTGTCTTGCATATGCATTAACAAATGTCCGTATTTAAGCAAAATGGAACCACACAACAAACACACACTTTTGAGATATCAAAGGTTTAACAAAAACATGTGCAGCACTGTTATATGAAGTAAAATTACTGTTTCTTTTATTTAAATATGTTGATAAAGTACTAATTTTAGTATATGCATATAATTTTTTGTTGATTACTGTTAAACTTTCTAAATAATTAAGAAAATGTGCATGTGGTTCCTTTAAACATTTAGCAATTAATATGTTTTCAAATAAACAAAAAGGAACCACAATCTAGGGATTTGTTAATATAAATGAAACTATGTGTTTTTAGTATCGGGATAAAGCTTTAATTTATCAAAAATACACATTTATTTGACGTTATCATCAAATTGGATTTCGAAATCCACCGTGTCTAGTCTATCTATGTCGTCTTCTATAGTATTATCACAGTTGAGATCATTATAAAAACTCTGAGTATCTTGTGGAATGAGATGTAATATGGATTGTATATCGGCAAGTTTTGCGGGTGATACTGGTTTCCCTGACGGCCACGAGGTACCTAAATATTCCATTCAGATTAAGGCTGGTCTGCCACGAACAGGTGCTCTACCTATTTTAACTTTCACAGAATTACCAAAGAAGTCTGTTTTAAAAAAAATTGAGTTTTTTGATCCTTTTTCTATGTATATTTCCCGAGTTTGTAGCCAATTAATACATTCTTTGTTAATACCACGTTTTCTATTAATAACAACTTTTTTAACCTAAGAAGGTCCCAGAAAATCTGATTTTGTCATTACTGTAACTGTAATAGGGATTTTATTCTTCCAATCTTTCATAATCATCGGGAGTGTACAGTATCGGATACTTTTTTATTGCAGATTCAATGTGGGAAAAATCTCTGTCAATGGGTAACTATGTCTGGGAAACAAAAACTTTTGTGTTATTTTTTCAAAGTGGGATGGCAAGGCAAAAATGCTTTTAACGTCAAAACTATCTTTATATTATGATTTTGTCCGCCACACGAATGGCTCCCTGAAATTAGCTCCTCGACATCTTCAAAAAAATGCTCGCCTAAGTATTTTAAAAGACAAGAGCTGACTCTTCCTGAACAGCATTTCCAGCCATTCCTTCTTTCCAAACAAAACAACAATTCGTCACTGCATTTGTTCTTACCTCCACTTTTCGATATCCTCTTCTATCTAAACAATCTTGTGACCTCAATTTAGTCAAAGCAGTATTAACTCTCTATGTTGAAACACCAAGTGTTTTGACATATAAGTTCCGGCATACTTCGATTTATATTTATCGAATAGATATTTACGAGATTTTTTTCTTCATATTGTTATTAGTCATCCTGCTTTTAACGTCGTCTTCTTTGACGCTTGCTGCGATGTACGTATTCTGGGTATTGTAATTTTCTAGTTTGTAAAAACTCTCAAATATTTTCCGTCGATTGTTTGAATCTATTTTTTCCCAGTACTTCGTGTTACAATTACATTTATAATCAATAAATACTGTCAGTTGGACTTCGATGTTTTTATAGTTGTGAAAAGACTTATTAGAATATCTGTTTTTCTTTCTTTCCATCCTAGATAGACCACCATACTTAATGGAATACTTAATACTTAATCATACATAATGGAATCATATGCAAGATGTTCTACTATTTAACAATATTTATTTATACATAATAGAACCGAATGCTTGTGGTTTCTTTTTGCAAAAGAATATTAGCAACTAAATAATAAGAATTTATTTTACGCATAACGATACCACAGAAGTTTGGTTCTATTTTGTGTATTAAAAATAATCGTAATAATATAATTATGTGGAAAGTATAATGATACCAAGTGTGCGTGGATCTGTTTTGTATAAAACTACATGATTGTAATATCGTTTACTTATTTGATAAGTGGAGTCATGTTGTACCGTGGTTCCTTTTTGCTTTACAAGTAACGTTTGTTATTGCTGTTGGTTCCTTTCTGCTTTTAATATACCTTGTTTCCAAGAGGAAATCATGTGATTCCTTTTTGTATAAAAATTAAGACCACCTTCTACGTCAGTATTCTTAAAAAAGATAAAAAATGAAATTTTGTCGAGTGGTTCCATTTTGCATAAATACGGACAAATATCAAACAAAATTTCGCTTTGCTGGAAGAATTAAGTTTTTTTCTCAGCTGCCAACCTTTTCAATGATTTGATGATATTTTTGCATTTGGAATGATAAGCTTTTAAGAGCTGAATGACTCTTGTATGCGAGACTATACGGATTGACGCCTTTTGCCATACTCCTTCTACTTTCCGGGTTACAATTTCTGCAATATCGGAAAAGGTGGGCTCTTTGTTGCTGACATTTTTAATTTTCACCTGTAGCCTATTCCACTCATAACATTTCATGACATTCTGGTATGTTGGTAACGCGTTTTCTTTTGATATCTTCTATAGTTCCAAATATAGGGCACTTGTGTGGTTGCCTATTATTTGACATAATGGAAAAAATCTATTTCCGAGTCCTAAAACAAAAATTACACAATTTTCAATTTCACTAGATTTTACAAAAAACTAGCCACAATTATACATGAATTCTCCGAATGTACTTAACTCAAAAATCTTCTTTTACTAACTAATACAATTTATATAACAAAAGTAACGTGTGTTTTAATGGATATCGCTTAAAACATTAAACTCAATCCCACGTCAAACTTGTAACTTAAGGTGTAAAAGTGAGTACTTGTACGTTTTTTTCAAAAATTCAATGGCTTTGCGCGGGCTGTTCCAATTAAAATAATTAGATAATAATTTAAAGGGTTTATAACGATACCTAACTACAACATAATTTTGCTATTAGAAATGAATATCTTAAAAAAAATTTTTTTGACCCACCCTATTGTATATACTGCTACTTATTTATCTACAATTAACAAACTGCAATTATATAATAATATATTATTTTCATAACAAAGCCCGCCCTCCCATCAAGGACGTCGCGTGTCACGCCATCAGCGACACGTATGAAGGTGTCACGTTGGCCATACAAGAGGGTCTTCTGTGTCGCGAGTGTGACACGCCGCTTGACAGTGACAAACACTTCCTGTTAGTATAACCACTTGATAAAACGACGCTGCAAACATTGAATACAATCAGATTTATTGAATGTCAGTAAAGAGACGTAGTTTTTCCTTTATCGTGTTTAAAACACTCATTAACTTTTACAAAAAAAATGTTATTTTAGTAGCCCTGATTATACTGTGATATCATCTTTTTCATATTTCTATATTTTCTAATGAAGAAAGATTAGATAAATAATAAACCAAATGTTTAATAGTTACATACTAAAGTATAATTTTAATATTATCAATATACAGCGGTCGCACGTCGCGCAGCAAGTGTCCATATGCTACATCATGTTACCGAGCGATGTTGAGACACAGTGGATATTGCGCCGGCTCACTTTCACTGGAGGCCGCTCCTAGACCCGCTCCCACGCTATACTGCGTCTGCGAATACTCTACAGACATAAGTCAGTTTACACTGGTTACAGGATGTCAATCAATATAATATATTTTCATTTTCTTTTATAAATTTTATAACTATGTAACTGTTAGACCAGCAGCATATATAAATCAATATAAAATATACAAATACCCAATGACTATAATGACTAATAAAATATTAATATTTAAATCCCCAGACGGCATCGTTAAATGAAACAAGTCTGTAGTATTAACAGATTTTATTTTCACGACGCAAAAATTGTATACATTTCGTAAATATTGCCATTCTGTATGAAAAACTTTGTTGTTCTAATATAATATTACTCCAGGCACGGACATTCTATCTCATCTCCTCGTGACACAACACACAAGCGCGTACTTAACTGAGGAACTAGCACGAGCCAACACCGTCAGGGAAGAACCAAAACCTGCTGATGAAGTAGAGCCTGTGAGTAACTACTAGTGATTACTCATACTGTTTTGCGATTATAATATATTATGACATTTGCCGCTCAATAAGCTTAAATAGTGCCTAGTTTTAACAAAGTAAACCAAATTTTCATGTCACATAAAATCAAAATAAAATTTTCATGTCTTAATAACAATTTTATAGAACATATTTGCTCTTTATTCAAAACTCTTAAAGTAATTTAAAAACGGCTTAAATAAACATGCGTTTCGTAAGGAGGAATTCATTTATTTCAGTTTCAATATTAATTTTAAGAGGTCACATCAAATAGTATACTAGGTAGAAGAAATTAAAATCATCGTATATCTGTCTTCAGATGATTCCAGTGTACGCTGAGGGCTGTGAGCTGACGGGCAACGTGCTCCTCTACATGGACCATCTCAAACAACACCAGGACAAGAAGCTGGAGATTAAATGTACGAGATGTGTGCTGAGATTCGTACGTCTCGGTGAATAATACAACTGTAAGTACTTTATAAACAGATGAAACTAATATTTTCGGACTGTTTCGCGTATTTTATTATTTTAAAAAACTGTTATATATACATCCGACGTTTCGGTTACTTGTCAGCAACCATGATTAAGGCAGACGAGTTGTCGGGAGTGTGGTGTTTTTAAAAATAATAAAATACACAAAGTATTCTGAAAATATTACTTTCATTTAAATTAATACTCGCAAGTCTTAAATCTACTATATAAAAATAAGTCCGTTCTTTCTTCCTGACGCAACTCCAGAACGACCGAACCCATTTCCAGGGTTTTGCATTCGTTGGAAAGGTCTCTGACTCCGTGAGGTTTATAACAAAAAAAATCAGGAAAATTTTCAACAGAAAAGCGGGACAATCTTTTTTCACATACAGCGCCATCTCTGATACGTAACAGTACTACAAATCAATATTTTAAGTAGATGGTGCCGGTGTATAATACATTGTTTGAAGGCTACTCATTGTTCTCTGCTCAGTTAATTTCATGTGACAAACCGGTATTGTGTTTGTAGTTTAAACTCTTAAAATCATTTAGTATTTGCGGGATAAATTTAGAAAATCATTGTTTTTCACCTGGGCAGTTATACTTTGCGTGTTCATGAGTTCGGAAACCATCCGCTTTATTTGTGTTAACGTTAGACCAAAAAACAAAAAATGTGGTTTACAAAGGAGCACTTCAATGAAACAGATAATTTGCGGACACGTATAACGCTTCGATTCGGTATCTACTTTGGATTCACTTTTATTTACTTAGAGAAGTTCAACTAAATAACACTACATTTCTGTAATCGAAATGAATTCATTACTGTTGTGAAACGAAATTAAAATTTTCCTTTTCAACTATAAAACAATAAAAAAATTCTTCATCTTTTAATCACCAAACGAAATGTTACATAAAACAAAGCCTGGTGGCGAAACGGAGTTCGCCGGGTTTACTAGTCTCATTATACAATAAAAATAAACGCTCACATCTCGTCTGTCCGTGATCATGGTTGCCGAAAAGTAGCCGAAACGTCGGGAGTATGTAGTTTTTATCAAAAATCAAGTAGCTTAGTATATCCGAAAAATATTAGTTTCATTTACAATAAAATGAGTTCAATACACACATTAATACGTATATAATATTTTTCAGGTCAACTGAAAGAGCATTAGATTCGAGACCACAACCCGTTCGAGGAGGTTCTACCTCTGTGTTCTACTGAGCACTTGATTAACCTGCCCAAGGTATGTACGTCATATAACTCTACTGCTACTTGTATATACTACTACTTATTTATCTACAATTAACAAACTGCAATTATATAATAATATATTATTTTCATAACAAAGCCCGCCCTCCCATCAAGGACGTCGCATGTCACGCCATCAGCGACACGTATGAAGGTGTCACGTTGGCCATACAAGAGGGTCTTCTGTGTCGCGAGTGTGACACGCCGCTTGACAGTGACAAACACTTCCTATTAGTATAACCACTTGATAAAACGACGCTGCAAACATTGAATACAATCAGATTTATTGAATGTCAGTAAAGAGACGTAGTTTTTCCTCTATCGTGTTGAAAACACTCATTAACTTTTACAAAAAAAATGTTATTTTAGTAGCCCTTATTATATTGTGATATCATCTTTTTAATATTTCTATATTTTCTAATGAAGAAAGATTAGATAAATAATATACCAAATGTTTAATACATACTAAAGTATAATTTTAATATTATCAATATACAGCGGTCGCACGTCGCGCAGCAAGTGTCCATATGCTACATCATGTTACCGAGCGATGTTGAGACACAGTGGATATTGCGCCGGCTCACTTTCACTGGAGGCCGCTCCTAGACCCGCTCCCACGCTATACTGCGTCTGCGAATACTCTACAGACATAAGTCAGTTTACAATGGTTATAGGATGTCAATCAATATAATATATTTTCATTTTCTTTTATAAATTTTATAACTAACTATGTAACTGTTAGACCAGCAGCATATACAGGGTGACTGGTGAATTACTATCGATATTTGAGGACGTGGTAGTTGACGATCATATATGACAAAATAAAAATTAATATAACATGAATATTAATAAACTTCTAAGTAAAGTTAACCAAAAGTTATGTAATTAATTACGCATCGTGTGACCACCCTACAGATCAGGTATACACACACACTCACACTTACGCAGCGGGTGCGTGGTGTTGTATTAGCACGCCGCCGCACGCGTCCACACTTGGAACACTTGGATCGTGTCAACACTTTATTTATCTATACGGAAATTTTGTCAAAAATTAAGTACCTATTTTTTTTACATAATTCGAATGAGAATCATGTACCGAGTATGCTCCTTAAATATTGATAGTAATTCACCAGTCACCCTGTATAGATCAATATAAAATATATAAGTAACCAACGACTATAGTAACTAATAAAATATTAAGATTTTAATCTCCAGACGGCATCGTTAAATTAAACAAGTAGTATTAACAGATTTTATTGCGAAGATTTATTATGAGTAATGGGAAAGAAGAAACAATACGTATTAACTTTTGCGACGCAAAAATTGTATACATTTCGTAAATATTGCCATTCTGTATGAAAAACTTTGTTGTTCTAATATAATATTACTCCAGGCACGGACATTCTATCTCATCTCCTCGTGACACAACACACAAGCGCGTACTTAACTGAGGAACTAGCACGAGCCAACACCGTCAGGGAAGAACCAAAACCTGCTGATGAAGTAGAGCCTGTGAGTATCTACTAGTGATTACTCATACTGTTTCTCGATTATATTATATTATATTATCACATTGTTTATATATTTAATGTTTTAGATTGTGGAGAACATGCCGGCTATCCCAGATTACGCTCCCCCATCGGTCATCAACACTCAGCTATCTCTAGATGATCTTGCCCCACCTTCAGTTTTACAACCTGATCAGGTGTGTACTATGTTTCATAGGGGAGAAATATAATTTAATTTTAATAAACAAATATTTTATATTACATATTTTTTCTAAAGCATGATCAAGAACTCCTGAAAGACGCATATGACCACCCTCTGGCAACACCGAGACACGAAGAACCTCACAACACACTCGGAGACTTTGAACCCTTGCCTCAAGAGCCACCTCCCCAACCAGACTTTGAACAACTGTAATCTTATATATTTAGATAGATGTTTATCAGATAATATTCTTATGTCAAGTGATACAAATATATTGGTTCTAAATAAATGGAAATGAAATGTATGAAAGATTCCAGCTCACAAAGTAAGCAATATTTAGCTGTGTATGACCTATGTAACATATCTAACTGTAAGAACATTGTCAGTTTTGAATTATTTAAGAAATATTATAAAGGAACTTACTGGAGATCAAAAACGGCAAATAGAGTCATAATAATGGAATTTCAAAAGAGTATGTATCAATCACTATTAAATTAGATTTTGGCGAGGAAATAGAGAAAAGGATAATTTAGTCAACAACATTAATTAATATTTTATATATTTCTCTCCATTATACAAATGTATTTACATTTTTAATATAGTAAGTAAAACATGTTTAGTGATGTTAAGTTATTCTAAATAAAAAGTTACATTCATCTTGGCTTTCTTCTAATTTTTATAAAAGTTTATCACTTTATTGCTAACTCCATAATCTTCTATCTTGCTGTCATCTTTGTCAAGTGTTAAGCTGTCGTAATTTCAACTCTTTCATATATACCTCCAAGATATCTTCATTCTGTTACCCATCCTTTGTTGATATAATTCAAAGTGTCTCGCAATATCTCTCTTTAGTTGCCTCACTGTTGAGTTTTGCGGAACCTAACCAAACGTACACGATACTCATCGACTCTGTGCCTTGAAAGCTCGAACAGAAACAACTGTTCTAAGATCACATAAATTATACAGATTCTTGAGACAATATCCATTGCAGCTGTTGAAAGTTCAATGTATTCTGTAGTAAATAAAAATAATTAATAATAGTTAAAAAAACACGCTTTTATAGCAGACCGAACTAAAAACTTAAAAATAATTTTTAATAATAAAGAGTTTATATATATATCAATCCTAGTTAATTACTTCAAAATAAAATTATAATAGAATTTAAGTTAGGAACAGAATTATTACATTCAGAGTTAGAAGCGTGGGGTGCTTGACATATTAAAGGTAATAAATGCAATCATTCTATTGGCATCTATGAGTGGAGAGTTATGGAAAAGTAGTAAAATGTTTAAGGTAGCATTGAAAACCAGGAAGTAACGCCGCCACAACTCATAACATCTTACGAGGAGAACATAAAGCCTAGCGGGTGATGTTAGACTAAAGGATGAAATTGAAAGTAAAGCATAATACATATCTGTTTGTAGGTGCTTTTTATTATAGTAAAATCGACTGCGAAAGGTTTTGGGGAATTATGAGTTTATGACCATTTAAAGAAGCCTATTTGATACATAATTCTTACCACATCTACATATTTTAGTCATCAGTAAAATGAAAACTGTTTTCTTTATTATAAATTCACTCTATGTTAGATATTTCTTTGAATTAAATCCATTTTCATAACATAGTTTATGATGTATATAAATCCCAGAATCTATATCCAGAGGCTTATTTAAGTGTACCAAGAATATTTATCTTTTGTGAGTTAATAACATGGTCTCATACAAAAGACATTGTACATATTACTATTTAGAATATCATGTTGTTAGATATTCAATCATGTCGTTATATTATCCACATACATATATCCTATTATTATCAGTCCAATCTTATATTGTATGAGTATATGTATTATTCAATGTCACTGAAATATTTTAATATTGAAAAATCTAAATCGTAGGTTGTACAAAATCTGGATCACTTTAAAAACTATTTGTATATAAGTTTAACATATATTTCTCGTTTTATATGTATATTGTATATACACAAATACATACATTACATATAAACACACATGTGGATATTGTGTAAATAAGTTCTGTTTGTGTACGTAACGTCATGTAACATCAACGT
This sequence comes from Danaus chrysippus, assembly GCA_916720795.1. Classification (NCBI taxonomy): domain Eukaryota; kingdom Metazoa; phylum Arthropoda; class Insecta; order Lepidoptera; family Nymphalidae; genus Danaus; species Danaus chrysippus. Next base: position 604,190 of record CAKASE010000073.1, read on the forward strand.
ACTCTTCTTTCGTAGCATGCTCGCAGCAGATCGTAGTATGCTGCTGTATGCTTTATGAACACCTGGTCCTTCATATTATGAAATAAACGTGATCTTCAAGAATAATTTTGTTCCATACAAAGCCAAGAAAGAAACTCAGAGGAGCTCGTAAACTAATTTTAGTGTGAAGATGGTTCTCCTAATTTAGTTAAGCAGTTTTTTTTGTTTTGTTTTTTACATAAACAGTCATGTGGGATGTACTTACCACATTTTATTTTGATATTGTTATAAAATAGAAAATCCTATTTTATTAAATAGGAAAAAGGCCGTAATTTGTTGGTTGTTTATTTATTTTTTGTTTGCTGGTGAAGCAACACTGACACAACTCATAACATCTTACCAGGAGAACATAGAGCCAAACGGGTGACGGCCCGCTGGGGATAGAAATTGATTTGTGTTAGGAATGGTTTTTTTTTATATATGCGTGTGCTTGTGGATTAAACCAAAAGTAACAGATTTTCATAAAAAAGCTATTACCAGTCAGCTATTTTCGAGAATATGTAATCTTAAGCTAGAAATATTATTTAAACTTACATCCCTAGCTAAGAAATACACGCAACAGAACTTAGAATATCTTATCTATCAAAGTAAATGTGCCAGCATATGTATATCTATGTCACATAGATATACATATGCTGGAACATATGTATAAATTATACATATATATGGATATGTTAAACTACATTTTCTTCTAATATTTTTAAAATGCGAATAGATATATGATATATGAATACATATATGAACAGAACATCAATTAGTAGTTCTTCATATAATTCTATAAACTCTGTTGAAAGCAAATATATATTTAAGCAATAACATTTTAATAAAATCGGTTTATTGTTGTAACTGCATCGATATTTTAATACATAAAATAAACACATTAGATGAGCACAATAAGAAACGAATAGTCCTTGTACCAGCGTTATGGTTCATAGCATGGAGACGGTCTTGTGTAGGCCATGCATCATCAGAACATATATAACTAGGCCTTGTAATATGAGGACTTGCTGTATTGAGCCGTCCTGGAGTGCTAGTTCTCGTGGCGCTCCGGCGACGGCTCCCTTATAATAAAATACGCTATTTACTTAAATAGAAACAATATAAAGTAGAACTCATAAGAATTAGTGAATCATTATAACAAAACTACTCAAAACATTGAATTTAATTAAACTCAAACGATCTTGTAAACATAATACATAGATTGGTTTAAACACGTCAACCTTTTGAATTAAACGTTTTGTGTATTGTGTTAGTACCTGGATCAATCGGGCGACTCGTGAGCGGCGAGCGAGGTGGCTGTGAACAGAGGATACCATCCATACGTGCGCTGCGGCAGGGACAGTCTGTGGAGACACATCTCCGCTCCTCACAAAGCGAGCTTGTGTTCAAATCCTCCGCATCACTACCAGCGTACGACCTAAGGCCTCGCTTGCCTAGTTTAAAATTGGATAGTTTATTATAAGTCGTTTATCATTCAGAGCTTGGACACTATAGAATCAAGAACGTAGATGTTACAAAGGTAATACATTCGGAGCTTAAACAAACTTGACTATAGAATCAAAAATATAGATATTTTAGAGGTATTATATCGGAGACTCACTTCACTTTAGTATCCCAAAATAGTGTTGAAATCTATTAATATAAACTGTGAATATTATTATTCATACTTTCTTCAAATTGAAATGGAACGTTGGATTGTATACCACAATGAAATTGAAATCTACAGCAGAGAGAACAGTGATGTTTTTTCTACAGAGAAAAAAATATCTTAACTGTAAACCTAAATAAAGATTTTATATTAAAATATAGCTGATATTTAAGCGTTTGTTTGAAATGTGTCTCAGTGGTGCGGCGTATTACTCTTGTCTTACGCTTGTCAACCACTTGTCATCATCGCGAAGGTAGCATGTCACGTATGAGTCAGGCACTTCGACATTAACGACGTACACCCGACGAGCATGAGATACCTGTTAGCAAACTTCAGTACAATATATGTTATTTGGAACAAATATTAATTTATCAGTATGGTTTTCAACAATATATTAGTAACAAATGAGTGCAAAGAAAACATTGCTTCATTAATAATTTTATGTACTTATTCGGTTCTTATTATGTCCTGAATGTATTAGAAACTTCAGTCATATTTGGAGTTTTTTTTTGTAGTACATTTGTCTACATGTACAATATATTCGAATAGAAAACATAAAAATGTCAAGTCGTTAATTTTCGTAAGTTATCCATTAAGGATATAAACCTCTAGCTCAAGTTATTTACTTAGACCCAGTTTCACCAATCACTGTTAAATAAGTTACATCGTGTTAAGGCGCTTGATGCTCTGTTAGATGTATCGAGCGTCCCACCAGGCACAAATGTCCGTTTAAATGTCTTAACCAGCCACTAATATTAATTCCTGCTCTGGAGCTCCGTCTAATAACTAACAGAATATTAATCATTAATGTCCAAACTCAATTGTCCAATCACAGCCCTGATTTCTTGTAACCATAGTAACGTCATCTGTTTTGTCAGTTTTGACTATTTCCTTGTACTTATTAATAAAGTGAATTAAAATTTCATTTCCTATGTTGATTTTGCCTCCAGATTTTTTTATAACATTGCAAATTAAATTTTGTTTTTATCTCTTATAATTTGAACACAATTTATGCCTATATTTATAACAATAATATATAACACAATTTATTGACAACTCGATCTTGACTGGTACAACCAAGTAAATTGAAAAGAAAGCTTGTTGTGTGTCAAATGTATGCAACCAACGATAAATAAATTTTGGTCACATTACCTAACAAGTGACGTATCGAGGGATATATACGATCAAAGTATAAAGCGGTGCATCGTGGCAAACGTGCCGTATTAAACGCTGTAGTTTCCATTTGGTCGTCTTATAACAAGAACGAATAATTTGGTAGTCGGTCATTTGATATGACGTTTAATAAATAATAATGCGTTGTTAATTTGTCATCGTGGGACGTAAATATTTTAACAGACATTTATAATTCCGTAGGTTGGTTAGTAAATTCTGTTTAGATTAAACAAACATTGATTGGTGAAACTGGGTCTTAATCTTATAGATATGACACTAACAGTGATGGAAGCGAAAGCTTCAGGTTCATCGCCGTAGCCCAGGGTATGATCTCGAGGCGGTAGATCATCAGCTGCGATCAAAACCACGCCAAGTTTGCGGATCTCACTCTCAAACCATACTTGTAGTTGAGCACGCGCCGGTGAACGCTCCCTAACCCGTCCCGCGCGATCTTGATTAGCAATAGCATTCGGTGTATTTGATGGTTGTTTGATCGGTGACATAAAGAAATCCGGAAGTATGGAATTATCCACGTTAAATATATCTAATTTGTATGCTGCACGATCTTTAGCCTGGAGTGGAGATGGAACCAAATTGGCAGTAGCATCGCAAACTGGTGCCGTTTTAGTTTTTGAAGCGGTCCTGAGGTATTATCAAAAGCCATTATTCATTATTATCCACAAAAAATATTAAGATAAACTGACCGAAAGACCAAAATGAAAAATATATATTTCACAGTTAACCTTAGATTTATAACTACATATAATAATTTCGTTTTTAATCCAAGGGATACATATCAATTAGTACTTAATTTAATATTATTTTTTTAGACACTTTAAATTCTAGAGGATAATTGTCAATATTATCATATTACTTTTTCTTAAAAAGTATGAACATAGAGAATGAAAATATTGAATGCAAAGTAGTATGACATTATGACCTTATGACAACTAATTTCTAATATAGTGTATTATCTATGATGACAACTTTGTCAATATTACGTTGAACACCCCAATATTATTATTTCCTACATAAAGCGCTTTAACTAGTTATGTAAAAATTAAAGCAGTTTAAAGATCTCTTAAAATTATGGATTTAAAATAAATAATTTGCATTTCAATTTAAACGTAATAAAATAAAAAATATTATTCGACTTCAAACTTATGATAACTTCCTTTACCCATCTCTTTCGAACATGCCCCTTATACGTATTGCTAACCTATTTGCACATCCAAATTCTAATAGAATTACTCACTAGATGTCGTAATATTACTTCTTACTAGGTGTTAGTACTTTACTTACTAGCATTGTCAAACCTTGCTTTTGTTTTCGCCACAACTCAAAATGTGTACGCTATTTAAGTTTGTAATTGTTAATGTATGTTAAATGAGTAAATTAAAAATAGTGTTATAGCGCGCAGTGTTTTTTAGGTATAAATTATAAAATATGGAAGTTCTAGCGAAGTGACAATTTCACTAATTCGTATGATCGTATCAACTAGCCGCGGTTAGATTTTTTTGTGCGTTTTGTGAACTTTTCAAAAAGAAGAGAGACCCAGTGAGTTTTTGTATTCTCCAAATACGAATATTTTTATTATTAAAAGAAAGCCTACAAAGTATCTTATAAATCTTATGTTTTCTTTTAAGTGTCTGCCGTTATCAAATACATTCTTTTGTTTACTCAATTTAAATTACATAGGTACAGCCCACTTGTATGTATTTATCGTTTTCAACATATTATTTCGTAACTACATCTACGAAAACAAATTATGTAGGTATGTACTGACAAAATGAATATACTATACTTATTTCGTTAGCAATTTGTTGTCGTTCTTGTAACGGCATTTTTGGTCATTTTTTTACATGTTAATTGTTTTAAATTACTTTGGTTACAGAGGAACTACAACGTACTAAATATAAATTGACGTAATTTGCGAAGTATCTATAGTAATTTATATTTGTATATTAGCGCCCAAATATTGTTTTAAAAAGTCTCAAGATTTTTATACGGTAATTAATGTGAATTCAAAATTAGTCTCATTTATTTTTTCGTAAATTCGCATAATCGATGTTAAAAAGGCAAATTCGTTAAAAAAACATTGTCTATTTTTCATACGCATGATTTATGTGAGCTGTATTTTTTTCAAAAATACTCTTTTTAAAATTTAGAATTTTAGAACAACTAAGTTTGTTAAAATTTTCATGTCTCATTATTACTATGGCGGATATATGTTTTTCACCTATTATATAATTGCTATTTCTTAATTTATCTGTAAGAACACCACGTCATCACATGCACGGGATTTGGGAATAATTAAAATATAGTAAGGTTATAATAGTTATTTCACAATTGTCATGAATAAAAAACTTAAAAGAGTTTGTAGCAACCTACATCCGATATAATTTTAATGAGGTGAAGCAAAAAATCATAACAAAACAGCGGTGTACACAACCAAGATGTATATTCAGTAAACAGTAAATAAAGGCAATTTGAGTCACTATTCACGTTGATAGGTCTTTTATAAAACCTATTTGTTGTGTTTATTGTCGTGGCCAAAATAAGCATGATTTAAACTGATGCTTATTTTTAATTATAAATGGTTCTTTGTGTAGTATTATTTATAAAAAGCAACTTGTTTTTCTTGTTTGAGATGTTTTTATTTTATAGTAAAACAATGAATGCTTTTTATTTTATAAATAATTTAACCAATGTCGACTGTTGCAGGTAACGATTGGTACGCTGCCTGTCGTACCAGTAATAGTCTGATCCTGTACGATATAGCTCGTGGTCTAACTAGCGAAGTGAGTTATATTTTCTATCGAACTTCTATATATGTAGTATTAAAAGTTTATAGTCATGAATACTCCAGATACCATGGTGGGTGGAGCTTGTCTGTTGCAATGTGCTGGCGAACTTAGTGTGGTGGAGTACGGCCTTGATAGAGTACTACAAACGGTGAGTAATTTAATTTATACTAAAATGTTTCGTATCTTATGGAGGTTCGTACTGAGCGTGTGAATCCTCACGTGCTCAATGAGGGCTGGACAGACAGACGATTGCTGTTATTGATCTTGTTACAGGTACGGAACATACATAGGATAGATATTAGAGTTCCTTTGTTATGAAAAAAAAGATTGATATCAATGATGTAAATGTTGTAGGAGTTCAGTTAGATTGGTTGGAGCTGAATGAGAGCGGACATCTGCTTCTGTTCCGTCATACTAGACGACGACTTGCACTTCTCCGTATTGATACCGGTGAAAAGGTAGCACATTCATATATATAGCGTAAACGACATAACTGGTATATGAATAAATTGAGTCAAAAAAATATGATATTTCATTGTTTGGTATTTCATTTTTTAGGAAATTATCGCGAGCGGAGTTAGTTTCGTGCAATGGATAGAAGACAGTGACGCTGTTGTAGCCCGAACCCCAACACATTTGCTGATTTGGTAAGATTTAATAATATATTTTTTAATGCTACTGGATAGTGCTCGACTGTTGGAAGATGGAAATGAAGTGTTAGATACTGAACGCACTATCTCAGTATCATCCTATTCACGCCTTTTCTTGAAGCTACCCAAATTATAACGTCATGTTGAAATATCTTTTTCATTATTAATTGTGGGATTGTGATGTGGAGATTAATGATTGTATTAGCACTTTTGAAAACATACTCCATGTAGATAAAAGTGACTTATTATGTGTACAACATTTATTTGAGTATAATAAATCTTCTAACTTAAAATAATGTATCGTTGGCAATGTTTAAATGGACAATATTAATTTAATATTCTGAGAGAGAACATATCAAAATAGTCCTGTAAATTAATCCTAGTTTTTACTCATTATGTCTATATCTTACATATATGTATATGGATCATAAGGTTGTTCCTACATATATATGTGTGTTTGTATGTGTTATAGGTACAGTGTATGGGCTGCATCAGTATCAGAGCGACGAGTCCTACTGGAAGGAGGTCAGATGCAGGCCATTGTATTGGATGAACATCGACTGGTTTGAGTAAGACGGCTTTAAAGTATTCACATTATTGTTATATTAATGAGATCTAAGACTTCCTCGACTATTCATTTAAATGAAACACATGTGGTCTGCCCGTGATCGTGGTTGCTGTAAAGTAACCGAAACGTCGGCAGTATGTCGTTTATTTAAAAATACCCGAAAACATTATTTTCATTTATTTTTGTATTGTTTGAAGTTATTACTATGAAATTTTCATATAGTCGACGTTTAAATTTAAAGTTCATGGTAGGATAATGTTAATCTGGTGCACACTATCAACACAGCAAGATTCAGTATGTTGCTAAAGTAACTTTTTGGACAGATTAAGTTATAGCATAGTACAGAGTACTAAGTTTTTTTTTGCATAAGACAATAAATAAACGATTTCATTATAACAGGATTGATTTAATGTTCTAAGCGGTATTTGAATTTCTTTTCATCAATCGCTATATTGTTAATGTACTATTTATTTTGAATAGATTCCGTGTTACGTAGCGGGGACTTAAAGGATTGTGCTCAATACTTGGACGTCGGTTCGTTGTGGTGTCAACTGGCTGAACAGGCGCTAACAGGATACGATGTTGAGGTTAATATGTATGGCTAAGGCGGCCAACTTTCCGAAAACTGAATGCGGGACTTAACCTTACGTGAATGGGGGGGGGGGGGTAGGGATTGGGAATGTCATAAAAATCTTCGCAACTGCCCATATTAAATTTAAGTACTCTCTTACGCGTCATGAGTTCAGAACGCGATACGCTTATCCCTATTATAGGTAATCTGTGCTCCTGCACTGTTGACCGTGGTATGGGTGTTGTGTAAAAGTGTGGTAGAAAAATAGGGATGCGGGACGCATACAACGTTTTGCGGGACTATTTTACTAATAATTTCAAAGCGGGACTCAGTGGCGGGGCAAGACCTAAATTTGATGTGGGCAAGACAGATTTCGCGAGGCCCTATTGGAAAACCTAATGGAAACCTGAAGCTCTTACTACCTTCTAGTTTTAAAAACTTAAACGTCGATACGTTTTTTACACTTAAAGCTTTGGTTTCCTTCAAAAGATATTATAAAGCCTACTTTGTAGACAAGAAATTACTGCGTTACGTACTCATCACCAATTAAATATTTGTTACTTTATGTAAAATAGACGAGTACAGGTACCTACTGATGTATTACAAATCACAAAGAAAACAAACACAATTAAAAAACGTCACTGTTTTCGGTGGCAATCAATATACTTAAACACTATCTATTTATTCGCTAAATATTATTAAAACATTGAACACACTATTCTTATCAAAATAGGTTTAATTAATTCTGATTCCCATAGTGGGTTGATGTCAGGCAGACGACCGGTCGTAAAAACAAATAGCCAAAACTAATTACAACATGTAAGGCAGACCCTGGCTATACCTGGGAAATTGCTAGGAAGAAGAAGATATTTTTTTAAAATTCTCGCTTTAAAAAATTTTGAGGCGCGAGGCCCCTTGTACCGCAAGGCCGTAGGCGATGGCCCACGTCGCCCACGCCTTACGCCGCCACTGGCGGGACTTCGTCTAGAATTGCGGGACGGTTGGCCGCCTTATGTATGGCATTACAGTTACATTAAATATAAACAGAAGTTTGTTAAGGCTCCGTTGCCAAACACATTGAAAACATCCTACTAATTTTAAGTAAGTTTTTCACGATATTTGCTTTATGTGAATTTGTATACAAGAACAGAGAATATAAGTACAGTGGATGTCTCATAAATAATGTAGATTTTCAGTGTTCACTTTTTAATATACAGGGTGACTGGTGAATTACTATCAATATTTAAGGAGCATACTCGGTACATGATTCTCATTCGAATTATGTAAAAAAAATAGGTACTTAATTTTTGACCAAATTTCCGTATAAATAAATAAAGTTTGGACACGTACTCAGCCTTGCCGGCGCCAGTGTGTCGCTACTCCCCAACCCCCGCCCCGTGGCTAGCGGGCCATTAGTCGGCTATTAGTCGCGCGAGCGCCGCCGTAAGGTCCGTACGTTCGTCTTCCCGCGCGCGCGCCTAGCGATCGATCTTACGCGTATACCTAATAATAATCTGTCGTGTGTGCGTGTGACCCGTTATTACTTATTAGTAATTAAATATGGCTTTTCAATACACAAATGCAGAATACTTGGACATGGTTCATGCGTATGCGCGTGCAAATGAAAGCTTGCCGGGCGCAATCAATTTGTACCGGGAGATGTTCCCCAATCGTCGAGTACCTACGGCCAGCGTCATCTTAAACGATAATCAAAGATTACGAGACTTCGGACAGTTCCGTGTTCCAACACATGCCCAAGGAAACGTCTTGTGTATGCTACAGAGTATGTAAACAGAGAAGAGTTGAAATTAAAAATCAATAGTGATTTCAAAACTATTAAAAGTGACCCATTCGTATTAAATCGTGTGAAAGACAATATGTATAAACGTGCCGAACTGTGTATCACACGAGAAGGAGCTCGCTTTGAACATTTGTTAAGGTTAGTGTAGTTATGTAGGTAAATAGGTAGTTTAATGATTGACAATAACTGTAAATAAGTATGATTCCATTTTTAAATACGCCGGAAATACCAAGATAGGTAAACAGTTCATATTATTTTTTGTGTTAAGGTCACACCATTTACCTAGTCAATAAATTGGTTGCTTAAACGAAAGAAATATCTTGGTATTTTTGCCTGTCCTAAGCCAGGATTAAAGTATGAAGGGAAATGGATCATTTTTGTTTATCTAAGGTCTAACACGCGGCGGCGCGCGTCGTTTGGATGTAGGTAAACTACCGCGCGATAACTACATATACCTACGTACATAACTGTTTTGTGTCGATAACGCAGCTAGGGTATCCACGCGATCCGTAATTAATTACACAACTTTAGGTTAACTTTACTCAGAAGTTTATTAATATTTATGTTATATTAATTTTTATTTTGTCATATATGATCGTCAACTACCACGTCCTTAAATATTGATAGTAATTCACCAGTCACCCTGTATAATTCAATGAAATAGACTAACTATGAGAGGTATAGCTCCTCGTATTTAATGTTTTTTATCCCAAAGAGCCATAAGCTCTTAGGTTAAACCGTTTTTTGGCCTTAAATGCAAAAAAAAATTCGCACTGCTTTAATAATATCTGTTGGATTCAAATTATTTTGTATAAAATAATTTCGCCATAGATCTCAAATGTAAAGTCTGGACTGAATTTCGGATGTGGTAGGAGTTTAATATCACCAAGTTCTTTGATCGTATTCCGTGTTACTTTCGTCATTTATGGTTTAGAATTATCTTGAAAAACAAAAACCGGTTTCGGTAACATGGATATTTCTTCAAAAAAACCTCATACATTCGCATCACCTGTCCACTATTGTATAAAAAGGTAGTCCTTCATCAACAAACAAACAGAAAATTATTCAAAGAAAATAAAATTACTATACCGTTCGTGGAGCTAGAGATAAATTTAAGAAGTTCCAACATATTTAAATCCATGCGTTGAAATTTTTATATATGAATCGACATTACCTATGGCTCATAAGCCACTATGTATATATGATAGAAATAAAGATTTTCCAATGGTTTTTGGAATAACTACTTCAATTAATTATTGGTTTAATTACATTAACGTTAGGTTCAAGTAGATTGGACCACCCTGATACCAAACAACAGTTATGTTTGGTTAAGTGTTAGCCATTCAGTTGTGGTGTTATATTCCTCACTGCTCAAATTAGAGAAGGACTAATATATGTTATAACATTTAAACGTTTTAGTACCTCATAAGAGATATATCTTTTTTTCAGTTGGCGACGAAATGCTATAAAGCAGTAGGTGATGAGGCTAGAACATTTTATCTAAAGAAAACTGTCGAGTTAGCTTCAGCCAAAGGGAACGGGAATATTGATGAAGGTATTTTTTGCATTTACACGATTTGGGTACACCTGATGTATCTGTTTCTTTTTGTACGCACTTATTGTATTAATAGTATTTATTTTACTAATCGTGATTATAATATAATGCATAGGTTTAAAGAGTCCCGAGGTTCGTGCACGTCTAGCATTATTTGTGGGGGACTTAACCACCGCCGAAAAATACTACGTACGTGGAGCCGCTCAGCCAGAATTGGCCATTAATATGTACAAGCAGTTCAATATATGAGCAGATGACAAGCGGTGACATCACTCAGGCAGCAATACATGGACTATCTATGGACTATGCAAAGTGATAACTGTTCAGTATATAATTTATTATAATTTAATAATATATACATTGTGTTCGTTACAATAACACTAATAATCTATTTGCCCTAATAAAGTATTATTTTGTTGGTACAGGTCGTCTCGGCGAGGCGCGGTTCGTGTGTGGGTGACGCTCTGTTACATTACCCCACACGATCAACTAGTACAGGTGAAGGTTGCATTATCAGATACACAAAAAATAATGTACTGCACTAAATGGCTCCTTTATCAGATGGCTAAATAAAAATGCTACTGAAGTATCTACCTATTTATGAGAATATCCCTTGATGGTCTCACTAAGTATAGTCATGTTGTATTCGTTAGAAGATCCTGCTTCTTTTGTTGCAGGAATCAATACTGGTGTAAATTACCAACTAGATTTTTTTGATTTAGTATCATTGATTATTGATCATACTGTGGTTGATGTTTCATGTAAGTTCGATTGATGCAAGATAAACATGACTGTTGTGCATTTAACTAAAAAAGAATACAAGTTAATTTTATGAATAAAACTGTCACAAACATAATTATTTATTCTTATACAGTGACTTCTGCATACTTCTATACATTTTAAAAAGTTAAGTTTCACTAATTAGAGACATAGATTATGAACTTTACAATTTGTTTCCTTTGTAGGAGGAATGGTGGGAAATGGCTGGTGAAATATCCGAGCGTAAAGGTGATATAAGAACTACGGTTGATTACTATTCTAGAAGCAACAACTACGCAAGAGAAGTCAGTGTTGTTTATTATAAATGTTGTTTTTTTTAATTTTTATTATATTATTTGTTGTTCTTCAGGCCAGCCCTGAAGGAGAGTGGGGCGCGTAGCTTGTATCATCGTGACAGGCGGGCGCCGCTGGACCTCATCTCATAGAGGCTGCTCGAACTGTTGATGCTCTCACTGCGGCTCTGAAGGCACATCATTATAGAAAAGCTCTTCAAATTGTACAGGTATTATTAATAACATTTGGTTACCGAGCTTTGCTGGGTATTTAGGAATTACCCTTATTTTAGAAAACAATATAAATCAACAATTAATTTTTTAGTCTAACCTTTAAACAAACATTCATTGATTTCCTGATACTTAACAACGCCATCTGCTGTTGTGTCGTTAAAGTAATTAGTAAAAGCAAGTAGCATAAAGTAGTATCACTATTCGCCACTAGATGTCAGGAAGAGTCTAAACGAAAAACGAAAGAGTAAAAACGAGAGTCTAAATTTTAAACGACAAATTTTTGTTATTCTTTTTTACGTAAAATAACATTTTCTAAATGATTAATGATGATAATGATTCTTAGCTAGATCGATTTATCGCCCCCGAAACCCCCTATATACTAAATATCATGATCATCATAATATATAAATATATATACAAGAATTGCTCATTTAAAGATATAAGATATTGCTGTAGGTTTTGTTTTTTATATATAATTTTTTTGTAAATGAATCTATTGATATCTTTAGGTTATAGAAGATAAAGAATCTATTCGGGAGCAATGTGAACAGTTGGGGGATCATTTTATATCTTCTCAAGTAAGTTATTTTAAATAATGAACAAAAGAAATATGTTGTTATTATTTTTTTTTATAATTGTTATTAACGTAATTCGATTTTGTTCATTCCTTATTAGTTATTGTGTATAGTTACAAAAATATAAATGTAAACATCCACTAAGGGTGTAAACTAATATGTTTTCAATTATTCATTTCTTCTTTTACACACGGGTTTAACGTCACGATCAATTACTAAAATTTTTAGAATTCAAAGTTATGGTCGATTTTTATTTTATTCTAGTAGGTTTCTTATGTCAATTAATATTCATTAATTATTTATCTATTTTTGCAAACATTTACAGGAATGGGATACAGCGGAACGAGTTCTCATATCCTGTGGCATGGCGGAGAAATGTGTAAGAGCGTACAACGCCGCGGGCAAAGTGTCGGAAGGTGTACGTGTTGCCGCTACACATGTGGCAGAAGAAGACAGACAGATATTTACTGACACTCGCTCAACAATTACGACAGGAAGGGCGCTTTAGAAAGACTGAACAAATTTATATACAGATATAGATACAGGTGAAGCTAATTCTATGTACAAGGTTATACTCTAAAATATTGAAATATACATTGTTTAATTATCTGCATAGAACAAACATATGGTTTTCCTAAATCGCTGTTAAACATCGTTCAGGAAGCGTCTTAGTATGAGTCGATGCTGCGGTTGACAGACCTACTACATACAAGCCTTTGAGAGCCGTGAGCCACTAGGGAAAACGATGCGTCTATTGATATGAAACCAAACTTGTTAGTGTTCCATAGATTCACTGTGTGGCCATTAGGTCTATCGCGTTGCAGGAGCGGAACTTCAACAGTTCCTGGGACTTGCGACCCAGGAGTAGGTTTAAGGGACCCCTATCTTACGCGCGTTAAACGCTTACTCACACCGTCCAAGCTCCTCTCAAAATTTTGCCAAAATTGAAACGAACCTACTAGGGCTGCCTTCAACGCACGTCCTAATGAACTGATATGAGTTCAGAACAGGCTCAAGTCTTTTAGTAGGATGTAGAGAGATGTGGCTGTCATACCTCTCTCTCCACTTCTATAGGATACAAAGATACCACGAACCTATTCTTAGTGAGTTTTTTAGTGAGCTTGTAATACTTGTCGACCTGGATCATATAGTCTTTCGAAATGTTGGCTTCCAAAGGAACCGTGAGCTCTATTAGCACAACGCGCTTTAAAATTAGCTAGCGCATTTTAAAAAATGCCATTACCCTCTAGGTCTAATGAATATAAATATATGTTGTAGACATGATGTTGTATGGTATATTTTTTCCATTATTAAAAGTGCCATCCAGATGTATGACACGAGTGGTCAGTGGGAGAACGCTCCAAGCAACTTGGAAAAAATGTACCAATACGCGATCCCTTTCCGTTCGATTGAATATTAACTTTTCATATATAATAATAATTATAGTTGGTTAGTAAATAATTTATTACGGAATATTAGTCTAAATTTTTAATATGATAACTAATTTGTGTATGTATTTTTTTTTATAGATTTTCTCTTTCCTGGCCAAGAATTGTTCCTCATGGTTTTGCAAATAAGACAAGTGACGACGGAGTAAAATATTACTCCAACTTTATAGATGCTTTATTGAAGAGAGGAATTGAGCCTGTCGTTACAATATATCACTGGGATTTACCACAACATTTACAAGATCTTGGTGAGTTTCAGAGATTGCTAAAAGTATTTAATACAAATGCATTGCTTCTTCACTATATAAAATAGAATAAATAATAAAACAAAACACTTGTTTTCAAAATACTTTATTATTAATTTTAATTATATAAGTTCAAAGAGTTCATCTTTTCTGATAAAACTGAAGAACCCATTTAAATTAATATTTTTCAGTAACAACATGTTCTTTGTAAATGATTTCTTTAAACGAAAACCTTTGAAGGGCAAATCATATTGATGAATAAATATTAATGAGTTCTAATCTTACAAATCAGGAACTTTAAATAAATCTTGTAAATTAAATGTTCACCAGAATTAATTCTTAGTTTCTTAGTTAATTGAATGTACTGAATCCATGTTTCAGTACATTCTATTCAAGCTTGTAGGACCATTATGAAATGTTTGTTAGCCCAAGTTATAATTCACAGGTGGCTGGACCAATCCTTTAATATCAGATTGGTTTGCGGACTACGCTCGTGTTGTGTTCACTCTATACGCTGACCGAGTCAAAACTTGGATCACTCTCAATGAACCGATGACGTTTTGTGACGTTGTTACACTTTTGGAGTTCACGCTCCAGGAATAGTTAGCACTGGAGTTGGAAATTATATCTGCAGCAAGAACACAATGTTGGCACATGCTAAAGCATGGCGGATATATGACAAGGAGTTTAGACGAAAATATAAAGGTAAAAGAATTATACGAATTTATAAAAAATTACTTTAGGTACTTGATTTTTTGTTAATTAATAAAATCTCTAGGTTCTTCTCAATTAATTCTACATACATATGCAAATGTATTACATTATATTTTAAAGGCAAAGTGTCCATCACCAATCAAGTCATGTGGTTTGAGGGAGATGATGAAAATGAAGGAGAAGCAGCTGAACTGACTCTACAGTTAATGGTGAATAAAATAACAAAAAGTGTCAAAAAAATAATAGTGTTACTAAATACTTTTGAAGTTTAATTCAAATGATTGTAAATGTTCATTTACTGTCGTATAATTTCAGGGAGGACTGTACTCACACCCAATCTACTCTAAGGAAGGCGGTTGGCCGAAGAAAATAGAAAAACTCATAGCAGAAAAGAGTAAACAACAGGGATTCAGGAAATCCAGATTACCAGAATTCACAAAAGAAGAAAAAAACTTATAAGAGGTGAGAATAAAATGTAAATAGTCTAATTGTTACATAAATTAATAACAAAAGTAAGATTTTCTATTAATAATTATAATTTATAAGTAAAGTTATAAGAAAGCCATATAAATAGCAATAGGCGTCCCTTTCAAAGTTTTTTTGATTGAATTTTTCAAAGGCACGTATGACTTGTACGGTTTGAACTACTGCACATCACGAACTGCTCGCCTCGCCCGAGGGGAAGCTGTTGGTCCTTGGCCTCTCTTCGGTGGACCAGACATTGATGTAATAATATCAGTGAGACCAGAATGGCCGCAAGCTGGCTCCAGCTGGTTCTATGTGAGTGTTGTTGTTACTATATACAGTTGTAAGACTCATTGAGGCTGAACA
This sequence comes from Danaus chrysippus, assembly GCA_916720795.1. Taxonomy (NCBI): domain Eukaryota; kingdom Metazoa; phylum Arthropoda; class Insecta; order Lepidoptera; family Nymphalidae; genus Danaus; species Danaus chrysippus. The sequence goes on from CAKASE010000073.1 coordinate 620,101, forward strand.
CTGTCTTTGGAAACTGATCGTACGTCATACGTGTTTATTGAAGAGTAATGTAGACAGCCAAGTGGTGATTGAAACAATAAAAAGCAACTAACTCGTGTTCCAGGTGTACCCAGTTGTTTCCGAAAGATCATATCTTGAAACGTGGAGATCTTTATAACAGAAAATGGTTTCGCAACCAGCGGCGAGGATTTAGATGATCAAGATCGTATAGATTACCATAAGAAGCATTTGGAACAGGTGATTAATATTAAAAATGAAATCAAGATGGATAAATAAAACAAGTATGTTATTATACTAACTAATATCTTCCACCAGGTTCTCCTCGCGATTGAAGAAGATAAGGCCAATGTCGTGGCGTACACTGCTTGGTCAATGTTGGACAACTTTGAATGGAGCGATGGCTATCGGTAAAGATATTGTTTTCAAAATGTTTTTGGATTTTCTTCTGTTCATAATCTGATAATAATAATAATAATAATAATCTTTTCAGTTCCAAATTCGGTTTATACGAGGTGGACTTCAACGACCTAGCCCGCACCCGCCGCCCGAGAGCCTCCGCCAAGTATTATAAAGATATTCTGAAAGCTAAATACTATGATTTATATAATATTAAATGAACTTTGAACAGAAAGACGTAATTTATTTGATGAATAATAATATTATTTTTATGTGTGACTGGAGATGTTACTCGGATCTATATCTAACAATGATTCCTACTCATTGACCCATTAACATCAAATTTCTCAATAATATAGGTAATTACTAATAATATAAGTAGGACTTGCATGAAGTATCTTCCTTGAATAGCTCTAGATGTGTTGGTGTTTTTTCGGTATCAGGATATTGCTCATGACTAACGAGTATTGAGGAGCCCGCCTTTAGTGATCGGGGAGAGAGAGAGAGAGAGTGCTCTGCACTTGTTAAAGGGAAGAGATATTAGTTAAGTTGACTCGTATGATGTGAACAGACTGTATATCGAGCTTTTGTACAACACTGTAATGTATATAATGATTTCTGTAAACTGTTTTACTAATTTAGGCTAAAGTAGCGTTTTATAATTTAAATATTTGAATTCCTCTTTGAGTTAAGTAATATTAATGTGATTTCTGTTTTAAAAACTTGATACTTCCTCAAGCCAAAAGCAAAACATTTTTAGGACATTTATGTTAATAATTCAATTTTATGCCATTATTAACTGATTTGTTTCAACAAACAATGAAATATTTTATTTTGTTATTTCTATTTATTACGACTGAACTCAATTTACCATATACACATATTAAACAGTTTAGCCTGAGAGATAAAAACAAGGGTTATGAAAATTCTTTACAATATAATAAATTCCAAAGTTTAAAATTCAGCGCCACCTATAATAGGTTGATCGTCAAACTAGCGAAGTTGTAACTACTTGCCAATAGATGGCGGTTTATAAAATAATTTCAATTTCTCATGGTATTCAGTCAGTGCCTGTGAATTTTGTAAATCTTATAGAATATTTTACTTTATTGTGACTATGGTTGTTCATGCGTTCCTTTATATTATCCATTTCTTAGTTTGCTTCAGTTTTATTGGTTACCTGGCTTGTTAATTGGATCCGAGACTAATATAAATATAATTTTTTTCTCAATTTGCCGCAATAAAATTTAAATTAAATGCCATTTTGTTTGTAAGTTATAACGTAAGTGTTTTATTGTATAACAATATTTTAATGAGAAATAGCGAATATACAGGGCAACAAGAGAAAGAAACTTTGTATCGAATTTCTAATAAAAATTATTAAATCCTTTATCTTTAGTATTATTAATTAGTAGAAATGTGAAGATAATAACATGAACAATAAAAAGAAGTATTTTCATAACAAATCTTTATCCATATTATTGACAAAATGAAACATATTTAGTTCAACGATTGTAGTAAAAAGGAAACTAACTAATTATATAGGGTAGCAACCAGAGGTCCCAGGAAAACTACGAAACTTACTTAAATGTATATTATAATGAGAATTACATATTAAAATTTACAACCTATTGCCCCGGTGTTAGGATAGGAATGACATTCCATTGTTTGTGTTGTATCAGGAATCTTCTGTTTCACACGGCTTGGTGTTCGTTCTGCAGAGTCAGTAGAGTCACTCGGAATATATTTTATCTATACAACCATTTTGCCCCGGCGACGTTCATTTATTTTTTATTATGTTACTAAAATGTGTACTAGGACATTTTGTTATTAGTTCCAGTACTAAGCATAATACACAAACTGATCTCTAACAATATACAAGTATTAACAGTTGACATTATTTATTCCGTGTTCAGTGAGTGTGATACTTGAATACCTTCAATAGTTATTGTACCTGTTACAAACACAATATAAAGTAGACAAGTTTGAATATAACAGAGGGACTAGTTGTATGATAAAGGTATATTATAAGTACATTAATTATATCCAGTTAAGTTAAAAGACTTCATTATTATAATAGTTACAAAATAATTAGATAGACATAAGCAATTTTAATACAGAATTTTACTGAACAGAGATCAGACCCTAAGGAGTGATCTGTGTGAGACAAGTGTAAACAACACATGAGTAATGAATATAACTGTTATGAATAAAACAAACGTATATTGTATTATGTTTATTATACAGTAACAAGTCTCGTCTTCACATGTACATTAAACAATCCCCAGTTCATAGAGCGCCTCTCACACACCTATCATATATTTCATCAAGTGACACATCACCTATTGTTCCAAGTATACAACAATGTCTCCGATACATTTATATCTGAATAGTTTGTGTCTTGTGTATTGGTCCCCGGGGCCGTGTGTGTAGTGTTCACAAGTCAGCTCCACGTAAAGCGACACGTCCTTAGGTTCGCCCTCCGTCACTCGTAGGAACTAGTTTCTTATACACTGATCTCGACCTCACCAACAGAATCCACAGCTCCGTGTCCAAGTGTTACCTGTACAGAGACATGCGTTTAGTGAAGGACAGTATGTGAAGTGTAGTGTTCTATAGTGAGTGTGAGGTGAGGATTGTAGTACAACCTGCTCACCTATACATAGAGTGCTACATGTTTTCGACTCACAATTCCCACACCTCCCTACTACGGCAGGGGGACAACTTTCACAACCTGTCACCCGTCTAGGCGATCATTGTAAAAATTGATTTGTAGAGCTTTTAGAGGTCCTTGGTGGCGACTGCTCTTAGCTAATCGAACCCTAACGAGCGATGCCCCCTCACCAAACCCGCCCCTCTCTAAACACACAGAATGACGTCACAAGTCTTCATCTAGTTTGACCTTGATCATTCTCTTGAAACCAATAAATTTTTAAATACACAATTAACAGTTGACTGTATACAGCATTTAAGACTTGAAACACTATAAACCCGCTCCACGTCTCTGGCGACTACAAAGGTCTCCGTTGGCTGGAATTTAAAGAGTAGGTCTTAAAGTTCTTAGACGCTGTAGAAGTCTCTAAGCTGTGAGTCAGGATGAGATGACTTTGTGAGGTTGAAAATGACGTTCATTAACGAAGCGTCCTCAACGAATGTGTTGAGTCTGGATATAGGGTCGTTTTAACAAGCTTTGACGTTGTGATCAAGGTTGCTACAAAGTAATATGATGCATATAGTTGTAAAACGAAAATATTAGTTTCAATTAAGAAATCGATAGTGGAAGAAAGATGACGAATAATAAGACTAACTAACAGACACTTTCAACTCGTCTGTCCGTGATCAGAGTGTAACCGAAACGTCGGGATTCCTAAATTTTAGAATAATAAAAATCACATATGTATACGAAAATCTTAATTTCATTTTATAAAAAATCATAGTAAGCCAAGTAAGTTCATTTGAACCACTAAGAAACAGCAGCGCCCCCTGGCGATGTCAAAGATCTGGTGATACTGTCCAAGGCTCTAATCTAAGCTCACAGCTATAGTCAAGTGGATACATTATGTTTATATACATTATAGATACTGTGACGGCGCCTTACACATATAATAAAATAATACCTATACTAATATGTAACAACAGTAAGTTAACAATCTTAACAGCTAACAGCCTCTGTTAGTGAACTCATCAGAAGCTACTGAAACAATGATTCTTAACATGAAGCAAGTCCCGCAGGAGCTACATACAAATGTATGGATAAAGCTTGTATTAAAAGACATTGACTGTTTGAGCCGCTGCAACACTCCACCTTCAACACTACACTTGATACTTCAAGTCTTTTACATTCTAATATGTTTAAATCTCAGTCACTTCCCTCTCCATATAATGTGTAGCTCATTGTCTTTAATATATTGTGTCTAGTGTAATCACACACTCATGTTTCATTAATAGCTACCTGGTTCATTGTTAGTTTTCATCTAACACTTGATGATCAGCCGTCATCTCCTGATGGATGAACCTCAAGTACAGTCCAATAACACCATCTGTAATACATAATACAATATATTAATACTGTTCACAAACAATATTGTTCATATATAAAGACATACAGAGACAGTTACATCAAGGATTGTTTGAAAATAAAAACATAATATTTTATATTAATCTTAAAATATCCACAAATAAATTACACTTCATATCACTAAGAAGGTTTATTATTCAAATAAAACAATTCTTTATATATCAGTCTAGTTAGTATCATCATTAATAACATACTGTAAAATGTATGGAATTATTATTATTATTCTGTTTGAAATATATTGGATTCCTATAAAAATTATAAATGTTTATAATTAAACTAAACACATAAGTTGATTTTACTTAAAAAGTATCACACTATTAAAACACTGTTATAATAATCGATTATTCTAGAAAGACGCCATATGGATTTCATCATATATGTAAAATATCAACAGCACATGATGAATTATAAAATTAAATATTAATGTGTCGATAACGGTTTACTCAATATAAGAGATACATTATGGAGAAATTAACAGTACATACCGTCACACTACTATCGTACATCAGCTACATACACTTCTCTTCATAGAAGGTTTCCTCTCGTCCGCAGACCACGTCCTAACAGACGCTCCACAAACAGCTTCTACCCTCATCTTGAATTATATATTCTTACGAGTCCTGTAACGTAACGAATGATTCTAGTTTTTATTATGACACTAGATTTCTTAAGACTTACAAGAAGTCGCATTTTAGAGTGTGAAAAACATAATAATAAAGAAGGCCATTGAAACGATATAACGTTGAAAAACCCTGCGGTCAATGTAACGCTTAGAGAATAATTCAAAATATACTATTAAAATAAACTACACTACTCTTATCACTACAGACAATAAACACTAATATTAACCAAAACTAAAAATGTTAGTGAATAAACATTTGTATTTGAGCGTTATGTCAATAATATAAAAAGTAACATTTATTAGTACCTATGTGCAAAAAAAACACTCACCATGAAGTTAAACGACTTAAAACACATCCATCATAAGGAAGGCCGAGGCTGACTGCCACCAGAGGTACCAGAGGGAGCCGGAAGGACTGGAGAGACATGGGAAATGAATTATGAAAGCAATTAATAGTAAAATGAAAAATCATAAAATGTAAATTAACATAATTTTAAAACTAACAATAAACGAGTTAACAGTGTTGCCAACTTTATTTTTTAGAGGATCGTACTATAGACTAAAAAAAATAGTATTTTGTCTTGAAATTCAAGAAAATAAGCGTAAGCGATGAAATTTCAATAAAACTGTGTAAGTATATCAAATAAATATTTTAATTCAATTCTAATTTACAATAAACATTAACCATCATTTAATATGTGGATTTAAGATATTCATTAATTACATATATATTGAAAACAGAAAAAAAATAAAAAGATTGCTGTAGTCACTATCTAAATTATTAGGCACAGCAGATGAGAGAAAAGCAATTTATTTTTTTATACATACATACTAAAATTTAATTTGCTCAGCATATCGTCACATGGCTTGAAGTTTATAAACGACCCTTTTTCTTTAATATGTTGTGCAGCTAACAAATTCTTATTTACCATTTCTGGAATACAGTTTAGTTTTACGTATTCCTTATAGTTATAGTATAGTACTAAATATAGTTAATTATAGTTATAGTACTAAAGTTTAGTTTTACACATTCCTAATAGTTTTATTGGAGATTTTTTTTTGTATGACTCCATTTAGAATAACGTATATTTTACGTACGATTTCGATCGTCCATCGTACAAGAGTCAAAAAGGTCGTATAAATACGATTTAAATCGTACGGTTGGCAACACTGGATGAAACTGTCATATAATTACCGTGAAAGTAAAGATATCTGTAATAAAGTAGCTCTCAAATTTATTTGACATTAGGACATATTTTAAATTATTTCAGTTGCTCATTTGCCGTTGTTTACTGTTCTTCTTGTGCTGTACGTTCTTTTTCAAACATTTGACCCGGATTAATATAACATTGACTCCTATTCCTACGCTTTTGACGATCGAGCCCGGCTTTTCTCAATTGGACTTTGTTGTCTGCGACTACGATCGACCCCGGCTCTTCTCATTTGGATTTTGATTGCAAACTACGAATTTGGATTATCGATAAGTTGAAAAAATGCCACGAAAATCGGCTATTAGGTGTTATTTTCGGTGTACGACTAAAGGTACGATACTTATTTAGTAAAATCTATAAAATTATTATTTGTCATATATACAATCAATTACGACTTTTGTTACATCAATTTCAATCGTAACAGTTTATTGAGTTCTAATAAAAAACATTTCAGGTCCTTTTCATCCATTTCCTAAACCTGAATACCCAAATTTGGAGAAATTCATTCAATGGAAAAATATTTTAAATGAAGACATGAAACAAAAGGAAGATTCTTACATTTATAACAACATAAGAATATGTGATCATCATTTTGAACAGTCTTACCATTCTTTAAGTAAACGACTCACTCAAAATGCTTTACCAACTTTATACTTAAGTAAGTATCTAAAGTAAGCAACTTCCCAAGTGGTTAAAACTTATAGGCACACAATACATACTACTAATATAAAATAACTATAAATAATCAATTATATTTTATAACTATAGATAATATTTTACTTTAGAAATTGGTGCTCATAATTAAAAATTAAAAACAATAAAAATTGATTTAATTGAATATAATGAAATAGGTATACAAGTCATCTTAACATTTTTATATACTTACATGTGGTTTGATAGATTTATAATGTGCTGTCTTTATTACTTTTTTTATCTAAATGAAGGAAAGTGCCTACAAACAGTATTCCAAAATAACTACTTGTGTCACTTCTTTACATAGGTAAAACAAAAACAAAATGTTCTAAATATGCAGAGATTATAATTTCACTTGATAACTACAAACCAAAAAAAGTTGTTTATAGTTTTTATGTAATATAAGAATGGCAGTGTTTAATTCAGTAAAAATTACAAGTCTATTTACATTCAATCAGAAACTCTAAAAGAAACGAGGAAGGAAGATACAATCAAGACAATATATTATCATTCAATTTTAACATTTATCATTTAACTTTTCTTTTAATATATTTATTTGTATTAAAAAATATATTTTATTTAGCAGCATCAACATTAGAGACTGTACACTCATCACATTCTGTTGAAACTGAAAAATGTGTTGATACACAAAAAGAAGACAATGACGCATCTTGCAGTCACCACTTGGATTTAAATATGAATCAAGTTCAGCTACAAAGGAGTTCTGCTAATTCCTCTCAATTATTTCCTGAAGGTAAGTTAGTTACGGGCATATAAATAAGCTTAAAATTGACTATGATTGCTATATTAACTTTTAAATTATAAAACAGCATAAAGCATTTAAAATACAATATAAATTTAAACCACAGATTCACTAGATTTGCAAGTATCGAGATTTATTTCATATTTTCTTCAAATATGTATATTTTTGGTCTTTTAATAAACATTAATCCCGGTTTTAGATAACCTGATTCCTTTTTAAGTAAATACAGATATAAACTCAGATGAGTGATCAGCATCTACATTTAAACCTAAGATGTTCAAAAATGTCTTCTCATCATTTAATTGATTATCTGAAATCCCTTATGACAACTATTAGTCCCTTCATTAGAGATACTACTGTATACGTAATTAAACATAACTAACTATATCAATATTTATAAAACATTCATTTCGCTCCCTCGTCTCCTACCAGCCCGCCGCGGTCTTCCTAGTTCCTTGTAATGGATGTCTTTTTCTAATGCTGATGCTTCATGGTGTTTTTTTACATATATCTAATTATTATATTTTATATTATTGGCATTACTTACATTATAAGTTCTTATACTTATTGAGTAACGTTTTTAGTTTTGTTTGATAATAATTAGTGTTTATTTTATTGTGTAGTATGTGGTAGGAATTTTGAATTATTTCCTAAGCGTTACATACATTGGGCGCTGGGTTTTTTAACGTTATCGTTTTGATGGCTTCCTTTTTTTTTATTTTAACTATTATCTTTACAATTTTCGCCCACGCCCTAAAATGCGACTTCTTAATGTAAGTTAGTAAGTTTGTAAGTTTGTTAATAATTAATGTATTGTCTTTATATAAAATAGTATTATTTGTAACGTTCCAGGACTCGTGAGAATATATAATTCAAGATGAGGATCGAAGCTGTTGGTGGAGCGTCTGTTAGGACGTGGTCTGCGGGCGAGAGGAAACCTTCTATGAAGAGAAGTGTATGTAGCTGATGTACGATAGTAGTGTGACGGTATGTACTGTTGAATATTTAATATTATTCTGTTATTATTTAGAGTCAGGGTGAACAAATAATGATTAAATAAATAAATGAAAGACAGTAAATTAATTAATAAAAGATTTAATTCTATAAAATATATGAATGGACGCGAATAATGTAACATAATTTAAAATATTTAATATTTTAAGTCTACGTATATATGTTACAAGTTCCTGAGTTATTAAAAAAAATATTTTTACCGCTTTTTTTTTAAGTTCACTTGTATGTAGATTTGTATGTTTGTAACTTCTTTCCTGAAATAATAGTAATTATAATAACAACTAGCCCTTCCCCGCGGCTCCGTCCGCGTGAACATGAGTTGTTCTCTATCACTAAGGCCACTGAACCTGAACTACTTCCACTTCATTTTTCCCCGTGTAGTATTGGGATTTCGGTCGGGATCATGGAATCGAATAATTAGAATAAAAGGAAGCCCAAGTCCTTTACCTTGGTTTCATTTATATCCATACTAAAATTCATCACAAACAGTTCAGCGGTTTAGGAATGAAAACTTAACAAACAAACAGACAGTTACTTTCGTATTTATAATATTAGTAGGGATTTGATAATAATTATAATCACTAATAGAAATCAGGCTATTAATAATGGTTTACAAAACAAAGGCTTCTGTGGTAAGAAGAAATAATAATGAGTTGAATAAATAAATGTTAAATGGAAGAAATTAATTAAATTAGAAAACTGTATGACAATGGAATAGTAATATCTAACACTCCACCAACTTAAACACAAAATGAATCTCCTCTTTTAATTTGAATAATAAAAATATGCTATTATTTAGTTTGCTATTTTATAGGAGTTTTTTGTTATTTTTTAAACTTTTATTAATTTATCGTTAAACAATCCTTGAAGTAAGTGTCTTTGTATGTCTCTATACATATAAGAACAATATTGTATTATGTATTACAGATGGTGTTATTGGACTGTACTTGAGATTCATCCATCAGGAGATGACGGCTGATCATCAAGTGTTAGATGAAAACTAACAATGAACCAAGTATTGATGAAACATAGAATTATATGAAGAGGAGAATGACTCGGTTAGTGTAACATATTGGAATAGAGAAGACTTGAAGTATCAACTGTAGCAGTCTCCAGACAATATAAGGAGTGTGTTCACTATAAACATGTACAGTACGTGTTTGATGTGTCTATTGATATTAAAGAACCTCCTGGAATGTACATTGTACGTATACATAGAAAGATAATTAATTTTAATTCCTTTAAAACAATTTAGAGCTCTCCTACAGAAACATCTTCCTCAATCAAAGTACTCGTAGTTTCACTACCGTCGTATGTTTTCACTACATGGTCTGTCCATCGATCATGAAGTATGTTTGTTTCAAAATAGGAAGATAATTTTAAAACAAGAAAATTAAATGATATTTAAACGAGTCTTTGTATAGGACGCCACGTGTTAAGACTGATAACAATATTAAAATATTTAATGAAGGCTAATTCTAAAACGGATGTTTGTAGTGTAGATGACTGAGGTGTTCTGTTCGTGTTTTATAATATCTAACCTCCATCGGCCAACTGTTTACCGCGACGTCAGTCCCTTAATTAGAGAAGAAACTTCGTCTATAGTGGTCTCTTTGAGGGGTGGATCCTCCGGTGGTAGAAGTGACGTATCGCGTACGACCTGCTTCAAGCTCGCATGCTGACATACTGACATCATGCGTGCCTGTGGATTGCCGTCTGAGACTCTCAACTTGGCTCCGAACGTTTGTACTTCCGCGGGGTCAAAAACTTGTACTTTCGCCAAGGCACTTTACGCAGCGCGGGCGTGCGTGGTAGAACCTCTGCGAGTGCCTATATAATGACGATTGATGACGACGGTTAGCCTACGCTCCTCCGGGAGGGCGTAGGAGTGGTATTCTAGTTGATTCTTCCTGAGCATCGCGGACAATGCGCGATGGTCAGTTGGAGTGGCCGCGGTGACTTTAATTCCTGCCGATGTATTACGTGCCGACACGTATTTTATGTTCTTATCATTAAGTAAGCTAGAAATGGCGTTCCAGCTTTTACTCGTTCTGATGTTAAGAGGCGAAATTTGGTCGTAATTTGGTAATCGTAATTTGGTCCTCGCTACTTGGGCCTTAACTACGGCCGTTCCCACATGACCAATTGGTTCTCAGTCAAGTTCGGGGTGGTTTGACCATTTCCATGGGTTCTTTGAACACCAGCAGCACTGGTCGATGGTCTGATGGAAGATCAAACAGGACTTCCTGCGTTGGCGGTGCCTTCAGTCCTTTGTAGATGATGATGTCCAGCACATTATCCGAATGTGACTCCACAGGGTCTAGCCTAGTTGGCTCACTGGGTCCGTCGACTTCGTAGTTAAATGCGTTGGCATCTTGGACTATTTGTTCCCCTACTCGGTTGCTGCTTGCGCAGTGCCATGCCGGGTGCTTTGCATTTAGGTCCCTGGCGATCAAGGCGGGTGTAGAGGGAAGTAGAAGGCCGCGGATTTCGTCCACCTTAAATTTCCCGACTCCTGTATTTGTGGGGGGTCGGTAGGCTGCGTAGAGACGCATTTCTCGTCCTCCAACTAGTACATCAACACCGAGGGCATAGATGGTGTTGAGTGGTTTGGGCTCTACGAGCTGATGCACCACTGTCCTCCTCACCAGGACTGCGAGTCCCCGGTAGGGTGAGCCTGACGGCGAAACCTCGTCTTGACGATAGACCATGTAGCCCGGGATCTTCAAGGGCGTCGTCTTCCTGAGGTGCGTCTCGCTGATCAACATGATGTCGATTTGCTGCTCCCTCAGGAAGAGACGGACTAGTCCTATTTTGCTTTTTAAGGACTGGGCATTCCAGTGGACCACCCTAAGCGGCTTATTCATTGGAAGGGAGAGCCTGAAGTATTCCAGCTATGTCGATGTCACCGCCTCTGACTCGCTGTGCCAGCAGCGAAAGTAGGGCGGCGAGTTGCTTTTTTTCGGCATCGACACAACTCTGACTCGATGGCTTCTCCTCTCCAACAGCGGCCTCGGGTTTGTCCACTGTGGGCTGTGGTTTTTTCCTCCTCCTTCTTCTTTTAGAAGCTGTGGTGGGGCCTTTAGCTTGGGGGTTATTTGCTTTCGCCATTAGCGTGGCTGGGGCCGATTCTACCACTTGGTTGGGGTGGGCCACCAGCTGCGCGGGTCCTGTTTTCACCGGTCGCAACCCTGCGTTTTTACTGCGTACTTCGCGCTTGAACACAGGGCACGCTGGGTTGCTGGCTGTGTGAGCTCCCTTACAGTTAGCGCACGTGGGGGGTTCGTCTCTGGGACGCGGGCACTGTTGTGCGAAGTGTCCGCCTCCACATCTGACGCAGGCCAGCGGCCTATGACAGTTTTGGGAGCTGTGGCGGAAGCCTTGGCATCGGTGGCACTGAGCTGGGCCTTTCTTCCCTCTCCAAGGCTCAACGACGACGCCAGGCATGAGCAGCACCTCGTTAACTTCGTTGGCGGCTTAGGCAGCTGTTGCGGTCTTTTCAACCTCCGCGAAGAAGATGCACCCCGGTCTACCCGTGCGGGTGTGTTCGTCGGTCGGCCCGTTTTTATATCTGTGCGCCGCTCGCACGACGCATCGTTTGTTTGCGAGCGAACCGATCTGCCGTTTGGCCAATCACGGCGCTCGCCTTGCCCGGGCGAGCTTCGTTACAATTTTTGCGAGCATGGTTTATCCCATTGCTAGTCGTAATTTCTTGTTCCGGATCGCTGAGCACGTGCTTGAGGCGTCTCCTAACACCCTCATGATATCTATTTGGGAGGTAGGTCATCACTTCCTTCACCAGAGGATTGGGATAGTGGTACCACGGGGCGCCCGTGATCGTGATTAGGAAGCAGTTATAGAGAGTCTGAAGGGGTTTCAGAATCCGATGAGCGAATGCTACGCTAGCGTAGGACCAACACCAATCTTGTGCAAGTTTTACACGTACAAACACTTCGAACTTCTCACTAACATCCATCCGTTTTACACGTTCTATTTAATATAATATGTTTATTTAAATTTAAGATGCAATATGATTTTTCGTAAAATAAATAAATATAAATGTATATAGCTTACATTGATGTTGAGATGTTTAAATTCACTATAGTCTTTAAGACACGTATGTGTACAGAAATATATCATAATTGTCATTTCTCTTTCATCGTTAATTGTCATATATATGTAGTTAGGTGAACTAGTAAATAAAGACTGTACAAGGAAGATTGCTCCACTTTCATAACTGTAATAATGTAATAACAAGACTAAATGCAGACTTTTTCATCTCGTCTGTTCGTGATTACTGCTACTAAAGAGAAGTCTGTTAATATGTAAAATATCAAAATAAATATGTTGTAAATCCAAGTCTTAGTTTCATTTAAACAGAACTATATATTCATTGGCTAAGTGATTGGTAACAAAGCCATCTATTGAGTAATTTCTTTGTATTCTAATTTATTCTAGAACTGTTCATTGATAACTATACAAGATACAAACATATTAAACCCCTCAGTATATTTCATTTCATCAACATCGTTATAGCCCTGTCCCTGACACACAATTTTTAAATTTATGTAACCGATACCGTACACAACAACACAATAAGTTATTTGTATATAACATATATTCTCACCAAAAGAGATGATCTTAAGCTTTAGCATCTATTTCTCTATTACTAATACTAAACACGAAGATAAATACCTAATTGGTTTTTAGTTTCAAGCCAGACACATGTGTACATTTTTAAATGAAACTTTAGTTTTTCTGTATATATGTAAATCTAGTACAGTCGGAGCATAAAATTTTAGCACAACAATATTGTTGAGCAAGAGATGCTGATCGGAGTCCTGAATGGATGTCTTAAAGACTTTGAAATGATTAGTTTATGAGTAAAACTGATATTACATGAAATCATGTTTGATAGATTATATTCTAGAAGTCGATTATATTAATTTTATAATAAACTCTAGTTACAGTACACAACGGCCTTTTTAAGGAGAATAATTAAAGCGTTTTTTTTTTTTGTAAATCTCTTAAATAACAATTATATTTTAGTTTCTACTTCACTGTAACTGTTGGCCTTGAGACTTGACAGTGTCACTAGGAGGAGTGGTTGGCCCGACGGGACCTACCCGTTATATACGGGCCCTTCGGGTCTGTAATTAAGGAGTAGGCCCGTCTCAAGAGCGCCTCATCAAGACATCGTTGTAGTAATTTGTTTTGTAACACTTGCAGTTTGTTTATTGTTGAGGGACGAGCGTGGGTGAAGCACGCGCCTGCGTACGACGTGACAGGAAGTATGCTGGTCTTGTAAAACTAACGTTATCACTTTCTGTATAAAAAATTGTTAACTGTACGGAAATTGAATATAATTGTATACGATATATCGTTACTCAATAAACGTATAGCATATAATGTCATATCTATTCCTGCTACTAAAACAGTCTTCGCTAGGATTCAGAATGATAATAATTGATAATAGATCTGCTTATTTATATAATAAAATAAATAAATACGTTGATATATTTTCAAAACACAAACGCGCACGCGCACGCATGCATACACATACATTTTAATCCCACATTTGCTTCCTTTATGGTAATTACTTCTCTTATTATTACTTTTTTATATTATTTCTTTATTATTGTTGTACCATAAATATCTTGTACTTTTTTTTTTATCGAGGGGAATCTTTTAAAGACTTCCTGCCGCGGGGGAAACGCGACAGGGGCGTGTGGGATTTCCACCCACTAAACCACCTCGGCGTTCTCTTGCGCAGTGCGTAGGCTAGTGAGCGGGAACGGCGAGCCATGCTTCCGCTCACTATGCACAAGTCCCGAAAGGGACTCCGCCATCGGCAGGGGTATTGTATACTTGTACCTAATTCGTGATATGGAACAGCGGAGTTTCCTGGCACAGGCTTTTCATATGCTTAAAAGGAGACTCCTATAACTTTATATTTAAGTACAAATTTGTTAAAGAAAATAAAGAATTTTTATTTTTTATTTATTATTATTGTAAAGTGTGATGTTATTACTAAGGGACATTAGACTTGTCAGCATCAGAACTAAACAGCAGGGAACAAATCTGGGGGTTGTTGTATGTATCATTAAAATGTTATCAACTTCATACTCCTCTCATCTTATATTGGCTAACTGTTTGAGCAAACGCATTATTATAGGAAGCTGTAGGTGTGTTTTAGACTACTGAACTAATTTAACCTTTAATAATCGTCTTGTGTTGTGAATAAATAATAGAAAAGTTGTATTGTTTATATAAATGATAAAGGAGATTGTCCACTTAGTATGGGGACTTTGACCTGATGTGAACAGACATTTTATCATATTTTTTGTAATTAGTTTAAAATCACTAACTAGTAATATTGAGAATATGAACTTAGTTTTGTATTAAAATGTTTAAAAGGAGATATTTGTCATGTGAGAAAAAACATGTTAAAGCAAAATAAAACAACATTTTTTATGATTTATTTTTATTCTGAGACATCATATGTTATTAATATGTGTTCAAGACATTGGGCAGATGGTGAAATGTATTCCTGACACCTTGCCCAACTTAAAAACCATAAAATAGTAACTATATGAGCACAGGAACCCACTGTCCTTCGGCCAACCATGCAATTACAATAATTTTCTTTTGTAGCTTCCTTACCATTGTGATTATTTTAGTTAGCGATGCAGATAGTTTATGGTTAAAGATCTTTATTCTCATAAGAACATACATAGGTTCACTTACATGAGATTAAATAATGTTACACACATACATTAATATTTGATACATGGAATGGCTAGTACTACTTAATATTGTCAAATATATATATATATATATATATACATATATTTTAAGTTTACTTTTAAAAGCATTTAAACATTGACATTCCTTTATGTAGTTTGGCAAATCATTATATAGTTTTACTCCATCAAAACATATATTTTTGTGTCCATAATTTAAGGTTTCGACTTTAGGTAACTCAAGTTTATGTTTGTTTCTTAAGTTATGCTTGTTTGATTTTTAGATTTAAGATAGTATCTTTTTAATTAAAATACATGTGTTAAAATATATGTTTGATTTAGGTTGGATAATTTTGATTTTTTGTTCAGTTCTATGGGGCCATCCATAAAGTACGTCACACGTAAAGGGGGTGGGAGGGGGTCGACAAAGTGTGACATGGTGTGACAAGGGGTGGGAGGGGTCCTAAGTTTCGTGACATCACATTTCAAAATCTTGAGCTACTAATCGCGTAATTTGAAATATTAATTAAAATCTTTAAGACTGAGATTGAATTACTATCAATATTTAAGGAGAATATTCGGTACATGATTCTCATTCGAATTATGTAAAAAAAAGGTACTTAATTTTTGACTAAATTTCCGTATAAATAAATAAAGTGAGGACACGTTCCAAGTGTTCCAAGTGTGGACGCGTGCTAGCGGCGTGCTGATACAACACCACGCCGCCAACGTGTCACCACTGCAGTCGCGTGGAAGACACCGCTGACCACACCTTGATGGAATGTCCAGCGTGGATATCCGAGCGTAGCCAACTCATCCGCGTGGTTGGCGCAGACCTTTCGTTGCCGGCAGTGGTCCAGGCCATGGTCGGCAGCGAGAGGGCATGGCAGGCGGTGGCCGACTTCAGCGAGAGAGTCATCTTGCAGAAGGAGGCTGCTGAACGAGTGAGGGAAGACGACCCCTCCTCGGCGCCGCTGCGCCGACGAAGGCTGGGTCGAAGGCAGCGGGCTTATGCTCGCGACCTGCCTCCCCAGTGAGGAAGCCTCCGGGCGTCGGTGGGGAACCGGCGTCCGGGTAACATAGGCTAGAGGAAGAGCGGCGTGTTTGGCGTTCCCGGCACGCTGCTCTTGAGTCGGAGGGGTGGTGTGGTCAGCCACTGATACCCCTGCCGATGGCGGAGTCCCTTCCGGGACTCGTGCGTAGTGAGCGGAAGTATGGCTTGCCGTTCCCGCTCACTAGTCTACGCACAGCGCAGAGAGCGTCGAGGTGGTTTAGTGGGTGGAAATCCCACATGCCCCTGTCGCGTTTCCCCCGCGGCAGGAAGTCTTTAAAAGATTCCCCTCGTAGAAAAAAAAAAAAAAAAAAAAAAAAAAAAAAAAACACCACGCCCCCAAACGCGCGTGTGTGTGTGTGTATACCTAATCTGTAGACTGTTCACACGATGCGTAATGAATTACATAACTTTTGGTTAACTTTACTTAGAAGTTTATTAATATTTATGTTATATTAATTTTTATTTCGTCATATATGATCGTCAAATATCACGTCCTCAAGTATCGATACAAATTCACCAGTCACCCTGTATATATTCATTAGTTTATTTATTATTTCAAATATTTGATACTATGTTGATTTCTTAAAAAAGTACTTATTTTAAATGGAAATAAAACTAATTTCGGAACTGCTGTTTTAATTTAATAATTTTTCGATGTTAAATTGCAAAACATGTGACGTCACACTAGGGAGGGGGGGGTCTCAGAAATGTGACCACCTGTGACAAGGACGGGGGAGGGCTCAAAAACTCATGAAATTAGTGTGACGTATTTTATGGATGGCCCCTATCGACAGTGTGAAAAAGTACTTTTATAATTTTGTTCTGCGTAATTTGTAAGATTTTAAGGTTAGACTTTGAAGCTGAACCCCATATTTCAATTAAGTAATCAATGTGTGGTTTTATCAGGGAATTGTAGACAACACTTCGCACTTTTTTTGATATACAATTATTAGATCTTCGGAGTGCTCCTACAAGCGATGAGTTTTGATCTGATATGCTCAATGTGTGGTTTCCATGTCAGTTTATCATCCAAGTAGTTTCGGGGTCCATATTATGTGAGTGTTGGTCATCGTTTATGCTATGTTCGGAGTCCATAATACAAAAGCCAGGGTCATCGTTTGAGCGAAATTCGGGGTCCGTAGATGTGCCGGGGTCATTGGAAAAAGATAGGTCGGAGTCCATAATGAATAAACAATCGTTGAAAGAAAATCCACAATAAATCAACACTCTCAATGAAGGTAAACAAAGCGAATGCCGAATGTAAACAATCAGTCTGTGACATATCAATGTCAATTTGTATTTTTTTGTTTCATTAGTGTTGCAATAGAAAAAAATCATTAAAAAATCTATCGAAAACAGATATGATTACGTTTAACATTCTTCATAATTCAGTTTATAAAACGTTTTAAATGACGAAAATAATTAAAAACAAATATTATTATTTTTTTGTATATAGTTGTATTAAGTACTGCGAGATGATTCGATTTGACGCAATCGTTAATTGATCTTGCTGGTAGCACAAAACGTGGATCAATAAAGCAAATTAATGAAGATACTTTAAAAATATTTTTTCAATAAAATACAAATGTACACTCAAGCAACAATAGAATGGCTAGCTAAAAAATTTTTTTTTTTATAAAGTTGTTTTGTTGATAGCAGCTTGTTCACGCTAGGCCAAAAATGGACATTGCCCTTTTAAACTTAGTTTATTATTTTCGAAAGTAGTGTCTTCAATTCAGAGATTTACCCCAGACTGGATATAGGTTACTCCTCTCTCATTTCCACCGATGGCTCTGTGTCAACATTTGTTGCTCAACACCATTGTTGTACTACAATGTAATGCTCCGGCTGTGCTTGATTTACACATAGAGAAGAGACGAAACCTCTTAGCATTCAATGGATTCACCGTGCGGGTGCCGGGTCCATCGCGTTGCAGGGAGAGGAGCTTCAACAGTGTCTGGGACTTGCAACCCAGGTGTAGGTTTAAGGGGTCCTATCTAACACACGTTAAACGATTACCTCCACTGTCCAAACTCCTTTCTCTACCTAACCAAGTTTGAAATCATTTTTCGATTATAGACAATTGCTGTGCCCCACGCTTTTATTTTAGTCTAGTCTGAGCATATGTTTATAATTCCCATGACTGTATCTATTTTATTATTTTTTGGTTTTTCGTACATTTATCTTAAACATTGCAATGTATGTTTCACGTAAAACCGTTTAACTTAAAAGGTTGTTTTTTTTTTTTTTTTCTAGTTTTTAGTTTTTATTTTGCATTCTGTTTAATTCATTTGTGCTTCATTATTGCAAGGTTTATTGCAGTCCAACTCCTCTAAAAAATTGTTATCAGCCATTTGATAGCGGCGGCCATCTTGGATTTCAATTTTTTATAGTATATTGTATCAGTGGCGGGGCAAGACCTAAATTTGATGTGGGCGAGACAGATTTCGCGAGGCCCTATTCTATGGCAACCTGAAGCTCTTACTACCAGCTAGTTTTAAAAACTTAAAAGTCGATGTTTTTTTTACACTTAAAGCTTTGGTTTCCTTCAAAAGATATTTATTATAAAGCGTATTTTATAGACAAGTAATTACCGCGTTACGTACTTATCACCAATTAAATATTTGTTACTTTATATAAAATAGACTAGTACAGGTACTGGTGTATTACAATTCACAAGGAAATCACAAGGAAAAACAATTAAAAAACGTCACTGTTTTCGGGGGTAATCAATATACTTAAACACTATCTATTTATTCGCTAAATATTATTAAAACATTGAACATACTATTTTTATCAAAATAGGTAATTAATTAATTCTGATTCCCAAAGAGGGTTGATGTCAAGCAGACGACCGGTCGTAAAAATAAATAGCCAAAACTATTCACAACATGTAAGGCAGACCCTGGCTATAGCTGAGAAATTGCCAGGAAGACGAAGAAGATATTTTTTTTAAATTTAAATAAAAATGTTTTGAGCCGCGAGGCCCCTTGAACCGCGAGGCCGTAGGCGGTGGCCCACGTCGCCCACGCCTTACGCCGCCACTGTATTGTATTCTGCTTGTTGAGCTCTTTCATTTGATACCCATATTATGGGATTGATAAAACCTACGTTATCCGTCATTTTGTATCGGCGGCCATCTTAATTTATAATGATAATGAATAAACATAATTATATTGTCATAAAAATCCAAAGTGTATACAAAATTTCAGATTCATCGTTTGACAGGAAGAGGGTGAAATTTGAATTACTAAATTTGACCCAAGAATAAATAATAAAACAAACGGGTGAGCTAAATAAAGCCGTTTAAAAATATGATAAAATGTCTGTTCACGTCAGGCGAAAGTCCCCATACTAAGTGGACAATCTCCTTTAACTAGAACAAAGTTTTTTTATAACTTAACCTGACTTTTTTTCCAGCTTTCGCTGACACCAAACGTAAATTCTCATGATGATCATACATACTGATATGGGATATAGAATTATTTATGTTCCATCATCAGAACTATTAACCCTAGGCTTTGGCCGCTGTTTGAAGTTGAGAGGCGACGTAGAAGGACGCGCTTGAAGTACACCGCGGTCTCGTCCGCGAATAGGGCTAGATGTGTGTGTATGTATGGCACCGGGAGACTGCTCATGAATAACTAGTATTGAAGTGAGGAGAGGACGGAGTCTTGAGAGTATTCCACCTTTAGTGATCCGGGGAGAGAAGAGAGTGCCCTTCACTTGATAGTTGACAGAACGATTTGATTAGTATGCTCGAATGTACACGAACCTATCTAACACCTTTAGTTCGAACAGACTGTAACAGCCGTCGTGCCAGACTTTGTAGAATACTTTTTATAAACTGTACTTCTAATATAAGCTATTGTTATAATAATTGGAATTGAAATATTTGGATCCTTTTTGGCTCACATATTATTAACGTGGTTTCAATTTAAGAAGCTTCATACTTACTCAGACCAAAGTTGAATTTTATATTTAACATTAATATACAGCACAGTATCCACAAGTTCAGATTTTAGAATATATAATTTAATTGTTTTTTTAATCATTAACTGTTTTGTTTTAACAATCAATAACATATTTCATGTTTGTTTTTTTGTATTTTGAGAGATATTTTGAAGAGAAAGATATTTTGAGATGGTGACTACTGTCGGTTACAACTACATATTCTCATAAAAAAGTATTATCTTAAATAGTACAAATGCAATGATAATGAGATAAAGAAAAAAAATTACTGATCAAACCTTCATCCAAAACAATATTGACAAAAAGAAAAATATTTTGTTCCTACAACTGTATAAATAATGAAGAAAACTCATCTTGTACTTATTCGCTTGTTGTCCCTCAGTTGATCCTGTCTGTACAAATGTTACAGAAAAGTATCAACATACAATATATAAATTAGAATAAGAAAACAGTAAAATACTACTTTTTAGGTACAGTTTCAGTCTTGATTTTTAATGTTCATTGTTACTTCTAGTAATGTCGTACAAAATGGCTGAAGTCAGTATTTATATCACAAATACAAGCTGATACTCAAACCTTGTCATCAACAAATTAAATTAAGGGGGGTAATCTTAGTGGTTAAAGAACTTTATTTATCATAAAGAATAATGTTCACTTGAATGAGATGTAATACATAATTCAATTCAAACAACAATTCAGTACAGTAGCAACGAACCATACAACTCAAGAGCGGTTAATCCAAGTGCTCCCTACAATAACACAATAATTTCCTTCTAAAAATCGCAAATGTTTTTTCATCAAAAACTTCGTCAGGCAAGCCATTATATAGTTTCGCTCCCTCAAACTCTATAGTTTTAATTCCATATTTGGTCCTGGTCTTGGGTAATTCAAGTTTGTGTTTATGTCTCGTGTTATGTTTATGTTTTAGTTTTAAATGTTATTTGTGTGTGTATTGTTTTTGTAAGTATATTTCTAATTAATATACATGTTTTATATTTGTATAACTAGTTAATTGATTTGTATATTTATAAATTCTTTAGTTGACATGTACCTAATAATCTAGATGGAATCATGTTTTTAGTAATTTATTTTTCGAAATCTTATAGTTAATTATAAATAATTACAAATATTGCCTACAATATATAACAAATATTTATGTATATAACTGCTATATACCTAACATACATTTAGTAACAGGTTTGAACAATTTCATCACGGCAATATCTACAGGTACATTAATTTATTATTATTTATAATCAGTCAAAATTAATTCTAAGAATTATAGTTTAATACAATTAGTATGCCACAGATGACGCCACTTGTAACACTATTCTTGTTATTTACATGTTTCAGTTCTACAACCATAATAATGTATAAAATAAAATATATTTAATAAATTTTCTAAACAATCCGACATTTTCTACGTTTTTATGTATACAAATGTTAATAGTATGAAAGATAAGTCACAGAATAATACATCATATGAGTCACATCATGTACACACACAATAGTATTTATTTGATAGCTTGAGACTTTGAATTTGAAGATTATATTTACTCATATTATATTATGTTTTGTGTTTATAACAAACTCATTTGAAGGATGTATATACAGAGTCCAAAAGTGTAGTTATCTTCATATATATAAGCTTAACAAGTACAAGTATTACTGGTTAATAAAAATCAAAGAATATACAATACATCAACAATAACAATAATTCATTTCAATTCAATAATAATAATTCTCTTTATGATAAATGTGGTTTATATAAATATTATAAATGAAAACAGTTCAAGGTAAATCTATTATGTATAACAAAAACTTTTAGCCATCTCTAGTGCCATAAGAGATACTATTCTTTTAAAAACTAATTATTCTAGAGAAAAAAGTATGATAAGCATAATTAGTACATACAGAAATAAAACATTTAAGATGAGCAATGATTTATCAGATTATAAATAACAATAAAGTAATTGAATCATATCAGAGCAGTATATCAAGTAGATTGGATTAAATAAAATATTATGATACAAAAGAAATTACATATAAAACTTGTACAGTAACTGTTAAAGATATTGTTTGACAAGTCTAAATTCAATATAAAATAACTAAGTAGCAGACAAGTTGGAGATGTGCTGCTAGGCCGGCTGTGTTCATTGTTAGTCTTCATCTAACACTTGATGATCAGCCGTCATCTCCTGATGGATGAATCTCAAGTACAGTCCAATAACACCATCTGTAATACATAATACAATATTGTTCTTATATAAAGACATACAAAGACACTTACTTCAAGGATGGCTTTAAAAAAAATTATAAAATGTTTTAAAAAAATTACAAAAACACATTCTTATAAAATACCAAACTAAAAAGAAGCATATTTGTAATTATTATGCATTCAGTTGAATATAAATTAATGATTAACAAAATATAAGTGTTTTTATTTTATTAATCATTTATTTATTTTCAACTCATTAGTTCCGCTAACTACAGATGGTTTTGTTTTGTAAACCATTATTAATAGCATAATGACTGTTAGTTAGTGATTATAATAATAAATATTATAAATACGAAAGTAACTGTCTGTTTGTTTGTTAAGTTTTCATTCCTAAACCGCTGAACCGTTTGTGATGAATTTTAGTATGGATATAAATGAAGCCCAAGAAAAGGACTTGAGCTTCTTTTTATCCCGATTATCCTTTGACACAATCCCGACCCCAATCCCAATACAACCACCACCAACCGAGTTGAACCATGAAGTGGAAGCAGTTCAGGTTCAGTGGCACTAGTGACAGAGAACTGTGATGTACACGCGGACGGAGCCGCGGGCAAGAGACAGTTACTATTATAATTACAATCTTTCATTTAATTATTTAATCATTACGACGTGTCGGAAGCATTCAGTTAATGTAATAAAAATATTGAATAATTAAATTAAAAAAATATTCACCCTAATACTATAAATAATAACAGAATAATACTAAATATTCAACAGTACATACCGTCACACTACTATCGTACATCAGCTACATACACTTCTCTTCATAGAAGGTTTCCTCTCGTCCGCAGACCACGTCCTAACAGACGCTCCACCAACAGCTTCGACCCTCATCTTGAATTATATATTCTCACGAGTCCTGGAACGTTACAAATAATACTACTTTTATAAAGACGATACATTAATTGTTAACAAACTTACCAATTTACATTAAGAAGTCGCATTTTAGGGCGTGGCCGAAAATTGTAAAGATAATAGTTAAAATAAAAAAAAGGAAGCCATCAAAACGATAACGTTAAAAAACCCTGCGCCCAATGTATGTGACGCTTAGGAAATAATTCAAAATTCCTACCACATACTACACAATAAAATAAACACTAATATCAAACAAAACTAAAAATGTTACTCAATAAGTATAAGAACTTATAATGTAAGTAATGCCAATAATATAAAATATAATATGTAATTAGATATATGTAAAAAAAAACACCATGAAGCATCAGCATTAGAAAAAGACATCCATTACGAGGAACTAGGAAGACCGCGGCCGGCTGGCAGGAGACGAGGGAGCGAAATGAATGTTTTATAAATATTGATATAGTTAGTTATGTTTAATTATGTATACAGTAGTATCTCTAATGACGGGACTAATAGTTGTCATAAGGGATTTCAGATAATCAATTAAATGATGAGAAGACATTTTTGAACATCTTAGGTTTAAATGTAGATGCTGATCACTCATCTGAGTTTATATCTGTATTTACTTAAAAAGGAATCAGGTTACCTAAAACCGGGATTAATGTTTATTAAAAGACCAAAAATATACATATTTGAAGAAAATATGAAATAAATCTCGATACTTGCAAATCTAGTGGATCTGTGGTTTAAATTTATATTGTATTTAAAATGCTTTATGCTGTTTTATAATTTAAAAGTTAATATAGCAATCATAGTCAATTTTAAGCTTATTTATATGCCCGTAACTAACTTACCTTCAGGAAATAATTGAGAGGAATTAGCTGAACTCCTTTGTAGCTGAACTTGATTCATATTTAAATCCAAGTGGTGACTACAAGATGCGTCATTGTCTTCTTTTTGTGTATCAACACATTTTTCAGTTTCAACAGAATGTGATGAGTGTACACTGTACAGTCTCAAATGTTGATGCTGCTAAATAAAATATATTTTTTAATACGAATAAATATATTAAAAGAAAAGTTAAATGAAAAAATCTTAAAATTGAATGATAACATATTGTCTTGATTGTATCTTCCTTCCTTGTTTCTTTCAGAGTTTCTGATTGAATGTAAATAGACTTGTAATTTTTACTGAATTAAACACTGCCATTCTTATATAACTAAAAAAAAACTAAAACTATAAACAACTTTTTTTGGTTTGTAGTTATCCAGTGAAATTATAATCTCTGCATATTTAGAACATTTTGTTTTTGTTTTACCTATGTAAAGAAGTGACACAAGTAGTTATTTTGGAATACTGTTTGTAGGCACTTTCCTTCATTTAGATAAAAAAAGTAATAAAGACAGCACATTATAAATCTATCAAACAGTGGCGGCTGGTGGGTAATAGAACTGGTGGTGCACTTTACTAAAATTTTAAAATTAGAAAATGCAACAAAACATAACGAAATGTCAAAAACGGCTCAACTCGTCATACATCGGGTGCTCTCGGTAATCTTCGGCCGCTTCGTGCGGCGCTCGAGAACCGACTCGTTACTCGGTACATTTCTATGAACTATCTTTTGTTTCACGCGCCAGGCGTATTAATGCGTATCTCATACAAGATGTATTAGCAGTCCTCGTGCACTCGCCGAAGCGCACGATATGAGCTTAGTAAAGCGCTCAAACTTTTTGACCATAATTAGGAAATTTAATTATTTATACGTTTTTGTATGTTTAAAAAATAAATATTAAAATGGTAATTTAAAAATTAAGATGACATAATATTTTGTAATTTTTAAATATTTTGAATTGGTGGTTCAGCGCACGAGTGCACTGAAGGTACAGCCGCCACTGCTATCAAACCACATGTAAGTATATAAAAATGTTAAGATGACTTGTATACCTATTTCATTATATTCAATTAAATCAATTTTTATTGTTTTTAATTTTTAATTATGAGCACCAATTTCTAAAGTAAAATATTATCTATAGTTATAAAATATAATTGATTATTTATAGTTATTTTATATTAGTAGTATGTATTGTGTGCCTATAAGTTTTAACCACTTGGGAAGTTGCTTACTTTAGATACTTACTTAAGTATAAAGTTGGTAAAGCATTTTGAGTGAGTCGTTTACTTAAAGAATGGTAAGACTGTTCAAAATGATGATCACATATTCTTATGTTGTTATAAATGTAAGAATCTTCCTTTTGTTTCATGTCTTCATTTAAAATATTTTTCCATTGAATGAATTTCTCCAAATTTGGGTATTCAGGTTTAGGAAATGGATGAAAAGGACCTGAAATGTTTTATATTAGAACTCAATAAACTGTTACGATTGAAATTGATGTAACAAAAGTAGTAATTGATTGTATATATGACAAATAATAATTTTATAGATTTTACTAAATAAGTATCGTACCTTTAGTCGTACACCGAAAATAACACTTAATAGCCGATTTTCGTGGCATTTTTTCAACTTATCGATAATCCAAATTCGTAGTTTGCAATCAAAATCCAAATGAGAAGAGCCGGGGTCGATCGTAGTCGCAGACAACAAAGTCCAATTGAGAAAAGCCGGGGTCGATCGTCAAAAGCGTTAAAATAGGAGTCAATGATATATTAATCCGGGTCAAATGTTTGAAAAAGAACGTACAGCACAAGAAGAACAGTAAACAACGGCAAATGAGCAACTGAAATAATTTAAAATATGTCCTAATGTCAAATAAATTTGAGAGCTACTTTATTACAGATATCTTTACTTTCACGGTAATTATATGACAGTTTCATCCAGTGTTGCCAACCGTACGATTTAAATCGTATTTATACGACCTTTTTGACTCTTGTACGATGTACGATCGAAATCGTACGTAAAATATACGATATTCTAAATGGAGTCATACAAAAAAAAATCTCCAATAAAACTATTAGGATTGTGTAAAACTAAACTTTAGTACTATAACTATAATTAACTATATTTAGTACTATACTATAACTTATTCCAGAAATGGTAAATAAGAATTTGTTAGCTGCACAACATATTTAAGAAAAAGGATCGTTTATAAACTTCAAGCCATGTGACGATATGCTGAGCAAATTAAATTTTAGTATGAATGTATAAAAAAATAAATTGCTTTTCCCTCATCTGCTGTGCCTAATAATTTAGATAGTGACTACAGCAATCCTTTTATTTTTTTTCTGTTTTCAATATATATGTAATTAATGAATATCTTAAATCCACATATTAAATGATGGTTAATGTTAATTGAAAATTAGAATTGAATTCCATTTTTATTTGATATACTTACACAGTTTTATTGAAATTTCATCGTGTCCGCTTATTTTCTTGAATTTCAAGACAAAATACTACTTTTTTTAGTCTATAGTACGATCCTCTAAAAAATAAAGTTGGCAACACTATTAACTCTTTAATTGTTAGTTTTAAAATTATGTTAATTTACATTTTATGATTTTACTATTAATTGCTTTCATAATTCATTTCCCATGTCTCTCCAGTCCTTCCGGCTCCCTCTGGTACCTCTGGTGGCAGTCAGCCTCGGCCTTCCTTATGATGGATGTGTTTTAAGTCGGTTATCTTCATGGTGAGTGTTTTTTTTGCACATAGGTACTAATAAATGTTACTTTTTATATTATTGACATAACGCTCAAATACAAATGTTTATTCACTAACATTTTTAGTTTTGGTTAATATTAGTGTTTATTGTCTGTAGTGATAAGAGTACTAGTTTATTTTAATAGTATATTTTGAATTATTCTCTAAGCGTTATATTGACCGCAGGGTTTTTCAACGTTATATCGTTTCAATGGCCTTCTTTATTATTATGTTTTTCACACTCTAAAATGCGACTTCTTGTAAGTCTTAAGAAATCTAGTGTCATAATAAAAACTAGAATCATTCGTTACGTTACAGGACTCGTAAGAATATATAATTCAAGATGAGGGTAGAAGCTGTTTGTGGAGCGTCTGTTAGGACGTGGTCTGCGGACGAGAGGAAACCTTCTATGAAGAGAAGTGTATGTAGCTGATGTACGATAGTAGTGTGACGGTATGTACTGTTAATTTCGGTATGTATCTCTTATATTGAGTAAACTGATATCGACACATTCATTTTATAATTCCACATGTGCTGTTGATATTATATATGATGAAATCCATATGGCGTCTTTCTAGAATAATCGATTATTATAAAAGTGTTTTAATAGTGTTTTAAGTAAAATCAATTTATGTGTTTAGTTTAAGTATAAACATTTATAATTTTTGTAGGAATCCAATATTTCAAACAGAATATTAATAATAATTCCATACATAATACAGTATGTTATAAATGATGATACTAACTAGACTGATATATAAAGAATTGTTTTATTTAAATAATAAACCTTCTTAGGCCTCGGCCTCGAATTTTGCGGGCAGCGGAGCGGCAGCGGCGGCGGCACGGAAACACATACTGTTCTCCAAACTAGCGGGCAGCGGGCACCGCTGTATTCGAGGGTCGGTCCATTTGATTATACGCGTAAGATCCTGCCGCTCCGCTGCCCGCAAAATTCGAGGCCGAGGCCTTAGTGATATGAAGTGTAATTTATTTGTGGATATTTTAAGATTAATATAAAATATTATATTTTTATTTTCAAACAATCCTTGATGTAACTGTCTCTGTATGTCTTTATATATGAACAATATTGTTTGTGAACAGTATTAATATATTGTATTATGTATTACAGATGGTGTTATTGGACTGTACTTGAGATTCATCCATCAGGAGATGACGGCTGATCATCAAGTGTTAGATGAAAACTAACAATGAACCAGGTAGCTATTAATGAAACATGAGTGTGTGATTACACTAGACACAATATATTAAAGACAATGAGCTACACATTATATGGAGAGGGAAGTGACTGAGATTTAAACATATTAGAATGTAAAAGACTTGAAGTATCAAGTGTAGTGTTGAAGGTGGAGTGTTGCAGCGGCTCAAACAGTCAATGTCTTTTAATACAAGCTTTATCCATACATTTGTATGTAGCTCCTGCGGGACTTGCTTCATGTTAAGAATCATTGTTTCAGTAGCTTCTGATGAGTTCACTAACAGAGGCTGTTAGCTGTTAAGATTGTTAACTTACTGTTGCTACATATTATTATAGGTGTTATTTTATTATATGTGTAAGGCGCCGTCACAGTATCTTTAATGTATATAAACATAATGTATCCACTTGACTATAGTTGTGAGCTTAGAGACTTGGACAGTGTCACCAGATCTTTGACATCGCCAGGGGGCGCTGCGGTTTCTTAGTGGTTCAAATGAACCCAGCTTAGTAGGAGTACTATCGAAAATCTTAGATCCTCATTACTTGGCTTACTATAGTTTTTATAAAATGAAATTAAGATTTTCGTATACATATGTGATTTTTATTATTCTAAAATTTCGGAATCCCGACGTTTCGGTTACACTCTGATCACGGACAGACGAGTTGAAAGTGTCTGTAGTTAGTCTTATTATTCGTCATCTTTCTTCCACTATCGATTTCTTAATTGAAACTAATATTTTCGTTTTACAGCTATATGCATCATATTACTTTGTAGCAACCTTGATCACAACGTCAAAGCTTGTTAAAACGACCCTATATCCAGACTCCACACATTCGTTGAACACGCTTCGTTAATGAACGTCATTTACAACCTCACAAAGTCATCTCATCCTGACTTGTGAGAGACTTCTACAGCGTCTAAGTCCTTTAAGACCTACTCTTTAAATTACAGCCAACGGACCTTTGTAGTCGCCAGAGACGTAGAGCGGGTTTATAGTGTTTCAAGTCTTAAATGCTGTATACAGTCAACTGTTAATTGTGTATTTAAAAATTTATTGGTTTCAAGAGAATGATCAAGGTCAAACTAGATGAAGACTTGTGACGTCATTCTGTGTGTTTAGAGAGGGGCGGGTTTGGTGAGGGGGCATCGCTCGTTAGGGTTCGATTAGCTAAGAGCAGTCGCCACCAAGGACCTCTAAAAGCTCTACAAATCAATTTTTACAATGATCGCCTAGACGGGTGACAGGTTGTGAAAGTTGTCCCCCTGCCGTAGTAGGGAGGTGTGGGAATTGTGAGTCGAAAACATGTAGCACTCTATGTATAGGTGAGCAGGTTGTACTACAATCCTCACCTCACACTCACTATAGAACACTACACTTCACATACTGTCCTTCACTAAACGCATGTCTCTGTACAGGTAACACTTGGACACGGAGCTGTGGATTCTGTTGGTGAGGTCGAGATCAGTGTATAAGAAACTAGTTCCTACGAGTGACGGAGGGCGAACCTAAGGACGTGTCGCTTTACGTGGAGCTGACTTGTGAACACTACACACACGGCCCCGGGGACCAATACACAAGACACAAACTATTCAGATATAAATGTATCGGAGACATTGTTGTATACTTGGAACAATAGGTGATGTGTCACTTGATGAAATATATGATAGGTGTGTGAGAGGCGCTCTATGAACTGGGGATTGTTTAATGTACATGTGAAGACGAGACTTGTTACTGTATAATAAACATAATACAATATACGTTTGTTTTATTCATAACAGTTATATTCATTACTCATGTGTTGTTTACACTTGTCTCACACAGATCACTCCTTAGGGTCTGATCTCTGTTCAGTAAAATTCTGTATTAAAATTGCTTATGTCTATCTAATTATTTTGTAACTATTATAATAATGAAGTCTTTTAACTTAACTGGATATAATTAATGTACTTATAATATACCTTTATCATACAACTAGTCCCTCTGTTATATTCAAACTTGTCTACTTTATATTGTGTTTGTAACAGGTACAATAACTATTGAAGGTATTTAAGTATCACACTCACTGAACACGGAATAAATAATGTCAACTGTTAATACTTGTATATTGTTAGAGATCAGTTTGTGTATTATGCTTAGTACTGGAACTAATAACAAAATGTCCTAGTACACATTTTAGTAACATAATAAAAAATAAATGAACGTCGCCGGGGCAAAATGGTTGTATAGATAAAATATATTACTAGTGACGCTACTGACTCTGCAGAACGAACACCAAGCTGTGTGAACCAGAAGATTCCTGATACAACACAAGCAATGGAATGTCATTCCTATCCTAACATCGGGGCAATAGGTTGTAAATTTTAATATGTAATTGTCATTATAATATATATTTAAGTAAGTTTCGTAGTTTTCCTGGGACCTCTGGTTGCTACCCTATATAATTAGTTAGTTTCCTTTTTACTACAATCGTTGAACTAAATACGTTTCATTTTGTCAATAATATGGATAAAGATTTGTTATGAAAATACTTCTTTTTATTGTTCATGTTATTATCTTCACATTTATACTAATTAATAATACGAAAGATAAAGGATTTAATTAATTTTATTAAAAATACAACGTTTCTTTCTCTTGTTGCCCTGTATATTCGCTATTTCTCATTAAAATGTATACAATAAAACACTTATAACTTACAAACAAAATGGCATTTGATTTAAAATTTATTGCGGCAAATTGAGAAAAAATTTATATTGATTAGTCTTGGATCTAATTAACAAGCCAGGTTACCAATAAATCTGAAGCAAACTATGAAATGGATAATATAAAGGAACGCATGAACAACCAAAGTCACAATAAAGTAAAATATTCTATAAGATTTACAAAATTCACAGACACGTTGACTGAATACCATGAGAAATTGAAATTATTTTATAAACCGCCATCTATTGGCAAGTAGTTACAACTCCGCTAATTTGACGATCAACCTATTATAGGTGGTGCTGCATTTTAAACTTTGGAATTTATTATATTGTAAAGAATTTTCATAACCCTTGTTTTTATCTCTCAGCCTAAACTGTTTAATATATGTATATGGTAAATTGAGTTCAGTCGTAATAAATAGAAATAACAAAATAAAATATTTCATTGTTTGTTGAAACAAATCAGTTAATAATGGCATAAAATTGAATTATTAACATAAATGTCCTAAAAATGTTTTGCTTTTGGCTTGAGGAAGTATCAAGTTCTTAAAACAGAAATCACATTAATATTACTTAACTCAAAGAGGAATTCAAATATTTAAATTATAAAACGTTACTTTAGCCTAAATTAGTAAAACAGTTTACAGAAATCATTATATACATTACAGTGTTGTACAAAAGCTCGATATACAGTCTGTTCACATCATACGAGTCAACTTAACTAATATCTCTTCCCTTTAACAAGTGCAGAGCACTCTCTCTCTCCCCGATCACTAAAGGCGGGCTCCTCAATACTCGTTAGTCATGAGCAATATCCTGGATACCGAAAACACCAACACATCTAGAGCTATTCAAGGAAGATACTTCATTCAGGTCCTACTTATATTATTAGTAATTATATTATTGAGAAATTTGATGTTAATGGGTCAATGAGTAGGAATCATTGTTAGATATAGATCCGAGTGACATCTCCAGTCACACATAAAAATAATATTATTATTCATCAAATAAATTTCAAAGTTCAGTTTATTATTATATAAATCATATTATTTAGCTTTCACAATATCTTTATAATACTTGGCGGAGGCTCTCGGGCGGCGTGTGCGGGCTGGGTCGTTGATGTCCACCTCGTATAAACCGAATTTGGAACTGAAAAGATTATTATTATTATCAGATTATGAACAGAAAAAAATCCAAAAACAATTTGAAGTCAATATGTCTTTACCGATAGCCATCGCTCCATTCAAAGTTGTCCAACATTGACCAAGCAGTGTACGCCACGACATTGGCCTTATCTTCTTCAATCGCGAGGAGAACCTGGTGGAAGACATTAGTTAGAATAATAACATACTTGTTTTATTTATCCATCTTGATTTCATTTTTAATATTAATCACTTGTTCCAAATGCTTCTTATGGTAATCTATACGATCTTGATCATCTAAATCCTCGCCGCTGGTTGCGAAACCATTCTCTGTTATAAAGATCTCCATGTTTCCATACTGTTTCTTCAACCAAGATATGAGCTTTCGGAAACCTTCCGGCTACACCTGGAACACGAGTTAGTTGCTTTTTTATTGTTTCAATCACCACTTGGCTGTCTACATTACCCTCCAATAAACACGTATGACGTACGATCAGTTTCCAAAGACAGTGTTCAGCCTCAATGAGTCTTACAACTGTATATAGTAACAACAACACTCACATAGAACCGGCTGGAGCCAGCTTGCGGCCATTCTGGTCTCACTGATATTATTACATCAATGTCTGGTCCACCGAAGAGAGGCCAAGGACCAACAGCTTCCCCTCGGGCGAGGCGAGCAGTTCGTGATGTGTAGTAGTTCAAACCGTACAAGTCATACGTGCCTTTGGAAAACTCAATCTGAAAAACTTTGAGAGGGACGCCTATTGCTATTTATATGGCTGTCTTATAACTTTACTTATAAATTATAATTATTAATAGAAAATCTTAGTTTTGGTATTAATTTATGTAACAATTAGACTATTTATATTTTATTCTCACCTCTTATTAGTTTTTTTCTTCTTTTGTAAATTCTGGTAATCTGGATTTCCTGAATCCCTGTTGTTTAATCTTTTCTGCTATGAGTTTTTCTATTTTCTTTGGCCAACCGCCTTCCTTAGAGTAGATTGGGTGTAAGTACAGTCCTCCCTGAAATTATGCGACAGTAAATGAACATTTTTAATAATTTGAATTAAACTTCAAAAGTATTTAGTAACACTATTATTTTTGGACACTTTTTGTTATTTTATTCACCATTAACTGTAGAGTCAGTTCAGCCGCTTCTCATTCATTTTCATCATCTCCCTCAAACCACATGACTTGATTGGTGATGGACACTTTGCCTTTAAAATATAATGTTATACATTTGCATATGTATGCAGAATTAATTCAGACGAACCTAAAGATTACATTAATTAACAATAATCAAGTAGCTAAGTATTTTTTATGAATTCATATAATTCTTTTACCTTTATATTTTCGTCTAAACTCCTTGTCATATATCCGCCATGCTTTAGCGTGTACCAACATTGTGTTCTTGCTGCAGATATAATTTCCAACTCCAGTGCTAACTATTCCTGGAGTGTGAACTCCAAAAGTGTAAGCAATGTCGCAAAACGTCAGCGGTTCATTGAGAGTGATCCAAGTTTTGACTCGGTCAGCGTATAGAGTGGGCACAACACGAGCGTAGTCCGCAAACCAATCTGAAATAAAAGGATTGGTCCAGCCGCCTGTGAATTATAACTTAGATTAACAAATATTTCATATAGTGCTACAAGCTTGTGTAGAATGCCCTGAAAGGTGAGGATTCTTATTGATGAACATTTTATTTACAAGATTTATTTAAAGTTCCTGTTTTCTTAGATTAGAACTCATTAATATTTATTCATCAATATGATTTGCCGTTCAAAGGTTTTCGTTTAATATGCGAATGAAGAAATCATTTGCAAAGAACATGTTGTTACTGAAAAATATTAATTTAAATGGGTTCTTCAGTTTTATCAGGAAAGATGAACTCTTTGAACTTATATAATTAAAATTTATAATAAAGTATTTTGAAAACAAGTGTTTTGTTTTATTATTTATTCTATTTTATATACATAGTGAAGAAGCAATGCATTTGTATTAATTATTTTTAACAATAGTGTCACATTTCTGAAACTCACCAAGATCTAGTAAATTTTGTGGTAAATCCCAGTGATATATTGTAACGACAGGCTCGATTCCTCTCTTCAATAAAGCATCTATAAAGTTGGAGTAAAATTTTACTCCGTCTTCACTCGTCTTATTTGTAAAACCATGAGGCAAAATTCTTGGCCAAGAAAGAGAAAATCTATAAAAAATATATACACAAATTAGATATCATATTAAAAATTTACACTAATATTCCGTAATAAATCAATTATTTACTAACTGTAGTGTATGTATCTATACAATAGATATAATACACTGTCTCACGTACCCTACCGGAGGGGGTGGCATGCGCTCGGCAGTCTAATGACTAGCGCGGAGTGGAACGGTGGCGTGCGCCTGCGCTCTAGGCGGGGTAGTAGTGAGCCAGTGACTAGTTATACTTACATGTAGGACCAGGGATCCTACATAGTTTGATTTTTCATAACACTGTTTCTTACATTAATTTATTTTCAATATTTTTATTTGGCTGTCAACAGATGTGTCCTTTTTTGTATCATTAATTGCATGATTTCTATAAGCTATAGCAATTATTTTCCAAAAATCCCTCTTAATATTATAAATGGGTAGGTCTGTCTATCTGTATGTTACGAGTACGTTTTCACGACTAAACCGTTGAACCGATTGTGATGAATTTTGTATGAAGATAGATGACCCCGATTACCCGATCACGAAACTACACGGATGGAACCATGAAGTGGAAGCAGTTCAGGTTCAGTGGCCATAGTGACAGAGAACAACTGTGATACTCACGCGGACGGAGTAATTACTATTATTTATTTCAGGAATAAGTTACAAACATACAAACCAACATACAAGTGAAGCTAAGAAACAAGCGTTAGAAATATTTTCTGTAAATCAGTAAGGCCTCGGCCTCGAATTTTGCGGGCAGCGGAGCGGCGGCGGCGGCACGGGCAACGCATACCTCTTCTCCAAACTAGCGGGCAGATCGCGCGGCACTATAGCGGTGTAGTGTTGTGTTCGTGGTTGTGTTGTCGAGATATTTGTTTTTATTCGCGAACGAAATGTCTGAAAAACGTTTTGACTTTTTGATACGTCACAAAAACAATTTACAACACTATACCTACTGTCCATGAATTCAGGTGTATTTAAATAAAAAACGGAGTTAAGCTTGAGGTCAGTATATTCACTTGAAGGGCGTAATCTTAAGAGAGTAAATAACAAAAAAGAAACTGTGTCGGTAGACATAAAATAATACAGAAAGATTAATAATATGAGCAATCACGGTGCACAATGACGTTGCTATTCAATTTTAACAGGAGTTATTAAATTAACAAGTATAATTAGTATTTGATTTTTAGACATGCCCCCAGGCGTTGAAAGCACCTCTTTCAACAATCTTCAGGTTGTTTCAATAGGCATATTTTGCTGAATGCCCTCCGAACAATTCCATTTGCAGTCCTTACATCTGCCACTCGAATAACACCATCCGCTCCTGGGTACACATTGACGATTCGACCCAACTTCCATCTGAGCGGTGGTAGATTGTCATCGTTCAGAACGACGAGACCGTTGAGTTTAAGGTGGTTTTCGGATTTTTGCCATTTCATCCTCATCTGAAGACCCGAGAGATACTCCTTACTCCATCGCTTCCAAAACTGTTGACGGAGTTGCTCAAGTCTTTGATAACGCGTCAGCTTGTTGATGTTTTGAGCTTCGTAATTTGGAGCCGGCAGTGAAGTCAACGAGCGTCCGATGATAAAGTGTCCGGGTGTAAGAGGCAATAAATCTGCAGGATCTGTAGACATGTAAGTTAGTGGCCGGGAATTCAGTATGGCTTCGATTTGTACCAATACAGTATAAAGCTCCTCGTACGTAAGATTACAATTTCCCAGTACTCTTAATAAATGATATTTTGTGGACTTGACACCTGCTTCGCTCAAGCCATTATAATGTGGTGCATAAGCTGGAGTAAAATGAAATTTGATGCCTTCATCGGCAACAGTCTCAGATAAAACATCACCATTGGTTTTAATAAAACTTGCAATATCGTTGCACGCGCCAACAAACGAAGTACCGTTATCAAAGTAAATATTTTTAGGTTTCCCCCTACGAGATATAAATCTGCGCAAAGCTAACAAGAAACAATTGCTCGTTAAATCACCAACTAATTCGATATGCATTGCTTTAGTAGAAAAACATACGAAAACTGCAATATACGCTTTCAGTGATCTACTTCCACGACCTTGTCGACTAACAATCATAATTGGACCAGCATAATCGATTCCTACGTTCTCGAAAGGATAACTGACAGATACACGCTGTTTTGGTAAATTTCCCATTATAGGTGAAACTACCTTAGGCTTTAATCGAGCACACCAGATACATTGTCGATAACATAACTTGGCCAAATTCCTACCTCCTATTGGCCAAAACGATTCCTTAATCGTACTCAGTAACAGTTGCGGGCCTGCATGTAATAGTCGTCTATGCTCGTAATGAAATAATAGTTTAGTAAAAGGATGTTTCGAATGAATCAAAATCGGATGTTTTTTATCAAATGTAAAGTTACCATGTTCTAAACGGCCACCAACACGAAGAATTTTAAAATCATCGTGAAATATATTTAATTTAAGTAACGCGTTTTTAGCAGGTAAGTTTTTACTATTTATTAAAAGTTCATATTCCGGAAAACATTGTTTTTGTGATATTTTGAATTTAAAATTAATGCATTATGCAATTCTTCGGCAGTTAAGAATTTAACTTTAATTGATTCTTTCTTACGAATTCGAATAAAGCGTAAAACATAAGCTACAGTACGTAAGTCTAGATATATTAGAAAATCTATTGAAATCAATGAATTCATTGTTATTACTTTCTACAGCTATATTTGCATTAATTACGGAACGTAATTCTGGAAGAGTTTCAGAACTAGCGGGATGAGGTGGCCAATGTGACATATCTAGTCTTAAAAGGCTCGGGCCTAACCACCAAATCTCAAGCGACATCAGAGCCTTAATATTAACACAGACAGCTAGAAATGGTGCACTGGCTGTACCATAGGTCACCGTATTTAATTCATAAATATCTAAATTCTCATCTGTATTATTACGCCAGATAATTCTTTGAAGGTGTCTATCGTCTGGATGTACCGAAATCTGTCTGTACATTTCCTCCACGTTATTAATAAAATAAGAAAATTCATTAGATTTTAAATTAGATTTGGACATATGGCCTAGTGATAAATATTCCAACATAAAATCATGATATTTAGTTTTTAGTAAAGGCTGATTATTATTAAGACGACGTTCAAGAGACGAGAAACAATGTTTAGCACGCTGATAAGACTCACCTAAACTTTTAATATTATTTTTTAAAGGAATTTATACGCAAAAGCGGCCATCTGGAAGACGGGAAGTATTAATAATAAAATGTTCTTCGCACAATTTTTCTTCCTCAGAATAATAGGAGGATTTATTATCAATTTCCTCTAAATGCCAAAATCGTGATAAATTCTCTTGAATAACTTCATTTGAATCTAAAAAATCATTATCAGACTTTATTTGTGCTAAATTACATTTAAGGTGTGCTGGCGAGCGATTCGACACATGACCGCCAAACATGGGTCCAGAAACTATCCAACCAAGTTTAGTTTCAAAAAGTATCGGTTTGCCGCTACCTAGCTTAACAATTTGTGATCCTAATAAATCCCAAAAGAGGTCAGCACCAATGATTAAATCAATGTCTCCGGGTGCATAAAATTTAGGATTAGCTAAATTAATATTAGGATCAATATCTACCATCGAAATGTCTAAATGACTATAAGGCACTTTGCTTATGATCGATGGTAAAACAAAACAAGTAACATTTGTAAAATAATAATTATTTAAAGATTTCATTTGCACACGACACATTTTACCTATTGTCAGAGTGCAGTTATTTATTCCTGTTACAGAACGATCGACATTATAATAAGGTAACTTTAATTTATTACACATATTTACCTTGCTTTGAATTTTTCAAACATGCCGATAAAGAAATATTTGATCTGGAAGTAGAATTCATATTGTTCGAGTCACTCTTATCCGTGTTTAATGATCCAGCATTAACTGGTGATTGTGACTTCAAACCTGATACATGGATAAGCGTGTTATGCCGACGTTTACATATCCTACAACCAGGCTTTTTGCATTGGTTTGCATAGTGACCAACATGTAAACAATTGTAACATATTTTATAGTTAGCTAAGAGTTTTAATCGCTGTTCATTATTAAGACCTAAAAACTGCGGACAATTTTTAAGCGGATGCTCACCTTTACATTTAACGCAGGGTTTAGGTGTGGATGAGGCTATAGAAGATTTATCATGAGCCTGACTTAGACTTGCAATAGAAACCATGCTTTTAATTTTCGTGTTCTGTTTAATAGACTGGTGAGAATAATTACTACTTCGCGATAACTCTAAGACCTCTAGCAAATCAGCACGATTACGCAAAAAATTTATAAATACGTCTAGTGTAAGAGGTTCACCCTTACCGAGACGGCTCTTAAGTTCCTCCCATTCTCGATACGTCTTAGTATCTAATTTTTGTATTATAATATGCATCAACAATGTATCCCAGTGTGTAGTCGGTTCGCCTAGAGAATCTAAAGCTCTTAAATTTTTATTTAATTGATCAATTAAACGCTTAATAGACACGGATGACTCTTTAGTAATTAAATCAATGTTGAATAATGCTGTCACGTGATTTTGAATGAGTAATCGTTTATTATCAAACCTTTCGCATAATATCTTCCAAGCAACAGGGTAAGTCTTCGCTGAAAATTCAATGGACTGTATAACTAAGGCGGCAGAGCCCTCTAGTGACGCTCTCAAATAATGAAATTTATTAATGTTGTCAATTTGGTCATTGGAGTGAATAAGGCTAGAAAAAGTATCATGGAACTCTAGCCAGTTATCATAGGAACCGCTAAACCTAGGCAATTGAATAGTTGGTAATTTAACAAGATTATTGTTATTATTAAGCTTCATAGTATTTTTATTACTGTCAGAACCCGAGTCACCTAATCCTGTAGAATGAGCAACTAAATCCTGGGCTTGAGCCACTAATTTATAATACAGAGATTCGAAATCATTTCTTTCCAATAATTGACTTTCCATGTCTTCAGTTGCACATTCCAACCTACACTGTACTTCATCATATTGTTCAAACATGCTGCAAATTTTATTAATACGTAATTGAAGTTCTTTTACCTGAGACTGGCTGACTGACCCATCTAGATTGTTTAAGTAATTTCCAAACAATGTGAGCCGGCCCTTATAGGTTGCACGCCTTTTAATAAGATCTCTTTCTTCTCTTTCCAACATTATGTGAAGCAAGTGTCAAATACTGGAATGTATACAATTCAAAATATTAAATATAAATTTAAACAATACCTTTCAAGATTAAGTTAATTGTAATTTAATATAAACTTTACAATAAAACAAATTGTAGTAGTTATATGCTCAAAAGACAAATAAATGACAGTGTTATTAATTTCTAAATATACAATAAAAGACAAAATTAATGATTTGACTTAAATATATTTTCTATAATCAACACAATCTCTGCATCTAATATAAATTAAGTTTATTAAACATATTTTTCTCATTACATTTAAAATATTTGATAAGAAACTATACATACAAAGTACAAAGTATAAACTATACATACAAAGTATTACTTATCAAACTTTGCAAGTGAATAAAATTAATATAATTCAATTTACTTTTAGTAATAAGTATTATAATTAGGTTAATCGGGTACTAACAAAGAAAAGTAAATAATTTTTTAGTTAAAACAATCACAAAGTATAATGGAAGGACCTTTCTATTTAAATACAATTAAATAATAAAATAAAGTTAATTGATATGTACTGACCTTTATATAAGTCTTAAATCCTTAAATACTACCTGAATATAAGAGTACTGGGTGGAAATTAAGCACTGAAATAGCCATATACTGCAATATTCCATAAACCACGTCATACATCCAAATCCTTTGTTCTGTGATCCGACGTTTGTTGTGATTTCACTTATTTTTCCACGAAGAAATCAATATCCCTTTATTGTGCTGGTTATTTTTAAGATTTAATATCCGGCTCGAAGGACCATGTCCATGAATTCAGGTGTATTTAAATAAAAAACGGAGTTAAGCTTGAGGTCAGTATATTCACTTGAAGGGCGTAATCTTAAGAGAGTGAATAACAAAAAAGAAACTGTGTCGGTAGACATAAAATAATACAGAAAGATTAATAATATGAGCAATCACGGTGCACAATGACGTTGCTATTCAATTTTAACAGGAGTTATTAAATTAACAAGTATAATTAGTATTTGATTTTTAGACACCTACAATGCAGACGCGCAACGCGGGCGGTCTCCGCTTGTCTGGAGTGCACCGCTCGTTGCCCGCCCCCGCCCTGCTCCTGCACCGCTGTATTCGAGGGTCGGTCCATTTGATTATACGCGTAAGATCCTGCCGCGAGATTCGAGGCAGAGGCCTTACGTATGGATGTGTTGGAAACAATCGAATAACAATAAGGAGCTACTTAAAATACTTAGGTTACTTTTAATTTGAAAAATTTGATAATATTTCTTTTATTGCATCTCTTCAAATAACAATATCACGGGTGACATCATTGTGTCAGAAACGTTCAATTAATGTAATACGTAATAATAAAAGTGATTAAATGGACAGTAAAATAGTTCAACCTAACTCTGAATAATAACAGAATAATATTAAATATTCAACAGTACATACCGTCACACTACTATCGTACATCAGCTACATACACTTCTCTTCATAGAAGGTTTCCTCTCGTCCGCAGACCACGTCCTATCAGACGCTCCACCAACAGCTTCGACCCTCATCTTGAATTATATATTCTTACGAGTCCTGGAATGTTACGAATGATTCTAGTTTATATAATGACAACAGATTTATTACTTAAATATTGGACTTACATGAAGTCGCATTTTAAAGGGTGAAAAACAGAATAATAACGAAGGCCATTGAAACGATATAACGTTGAAAAACCCTGCGGTCAATGTTACGCTTAGCGAATAATTCAAATATACTATTAAAATAAACTATTACTACTATCACTACAGATAATAAACACTAATATTAACCAAAACTAAAAATGTTACTTAATAAACATTTGAATTAGAACGATATGTCAATAATATAAAAAGTAACATTAATTATTAGTACCTATGTGCAAAAAAACACTCACCATGAAGATAAACGACGTAAAACACATCCATCATAAGGAAGGCCGTGGCCGACTGCCACCAGAGGCACCAGAGGGAGCCGGAAGGACAGGAGAGACATGAGAAGTGAATTATGAAAGCAATTATGTAATAGTAAAATCATAAAATGTAAATTAATAAATTTTAAAAACTAACAATAAAGGAGCCGTCAGGTTGGCCAAGCTAAGAGTCATGGGGCATGGGGATGAAACCAGTGTTGCCAACTTTACTTTTTGGAGATCGTACTATAGACTAAAAAAAATAGTATTTTGTCTTGAAATTCAAGAAAATAATCGTACGCAATGAAATTTCAATAAAACAGCGTAAGTATAACAAATAAAAATGGAATTTAATTCTAATTTTCAATTGACATTAATCATCAATTAATATGTGGAATTAAGGTATTCATTAATCACATATAGTTTGAAAACTAAAAAAAAATAATTGCTTTAGTCACTATCTGAATTATTAGGCATAGCAAATGCGGGAAAAGCATTATATTTTTTGTACATACATACATACTTAAATTTAATTTGCTCAGCATATCGTCACATGGCTTGAAGTTTATACACGATCCTTTTTCTTTAATGTGTTGTGCAGCTAACAAATTCTTATTTACCATTTCTGGAATACAGTTTAGTTTTACATATTCCTTATATGTAGTTATATAGTTACGTTTGAACTGGCCTTTCCTCGTCTATGATTTTAATAAAACCCTTTTGTCAAAGTTGGATGCAGGCGTCATAAAAATGTTGAAGTTGTGGCTCGGGCTCGCGTTAACGGCTGATTCATCGGCGTTATTTATGGGAAGCAATAGTTTTGGGATGAGTCTAAAAAGGCCATCGGAGCTCTATAAACACCTAAGAGTTTCCAAGAGAAGAGAGTCACGACTTCAATTCCATAAGCAATTTATGATAGGAGCACAAAGTAACAGAGTGGGGTTAGGATCAAATAGGAAAGTACAAGATGCGGATATATTGAAGTCTTTTATTCGGCAAGACGAGAATGATAAATATAAGATCCATGCAATGAATTTAGAAATGCAGAACGAGTGGTTAGACATAGGAGATTTTTGCATCCCATTAGCATTAAAATGGCGCACTTTAATTTATGATTGGTCGCCAGCATTGCTAAAATTCTATCTCAATGCGTTCCTGATGACTCTCCCAGATCAGAGTAATTTAGTAAGATGGGGTAAAAGTACCGAAAAAACTTGCTATATCTGTTCAAAGGCAGTTGGAACTGCTAAGCATCTGCTGGTGGGATGTAGGGTACTCCTGGACAGCGGTCAATACTCGCGTCGTCACGATAGGGTTCTCGAAGTCATACGTGAAGCGGTTAGTCTTTCGGTAGCCAGAGCGCAAAAGGAAATAACCACAAACGAACGATCAGTAGGTTTTGTGAGAGAAGGCACTAGGGCTACAAAATCAAACGTCAAGCCTTACTCCGTCCTTAAAGCGGCGTCGGATTGGACTATAATGATGGACACGTATGAAAAACAATATAAAATCCCCGAGGATATTTGTGCGTCGGCCTCCAGACCGGATATATTTTTGTTTTCGCGAATTTTAAAGCGCGTAGTGATGATAGAGCTTACGGTCCCTAGGGAAACCAACATCCCCAAAGACCATACCATCAAGGTCAACAAATATTACGAGCTCATAAACGAACTCACTCGAAATAGGTTCGTAGTAGATTTGTACGCGGTAGAGGTGGGAGCGAATGGTATAACAGCGAAATCTCTCTATAATCTACTAAAGGTTGTAGGTGGTAGAGCCTAGCTGTAGTCAGTTACTAAAGCTCGAACATGGGCTGGCTCGACCGGGGAAGTACCACCCTCTCACAGAAGATCGGCGTGAAGTAGCCTTTAGTGGCTGCGTTTCGTCCGATGAGTGAGAGAGCCGGTTGCCCTTTCCCTATTCCTACCCTTTCCTACTATTTCCTTATTCCCACCCCTCCCTATCCCTACAAAACAAGGTTGGCAATGCATCCGCAACATAGATGTTGAGGATGTCCATGGGCGACGGTAACCACCTTCCATCAAGTGGGCCGTCTGCTCGTTTGCCAGCTTTCACATAAAAAAAAAAAAAAAAAAAAGGACTTGGGCTTGTCCAGAACTCACATTAATGCATTCTTGGAACGTACATCGAAGGTAGCCCTGGTAGGTTCTTTTCAAATTTGGTTAGGTAGGGAGTGAAGCTTGGACAGTGGAGGTGAGCGTATAACGCGCGTTAGTTAAGGGGCCCCTTAAACCTACACTTGGGTCGCAAGTCCCAGGCACTGTTGAAGCTCCTCTCCTTGCAACGCGATGGACCCGGCACCCGCACGGTGAATCCATGGAATGCTGAGTAGTTTCGTCTCGTCTAAATATAGTTAATTACATATAGTTATAGTACTAAAGTTTAGTTTTACACATTCCTAATAGTTTTATTGTAGATTTATTTTTTCGAATAACTCCTTTAATAATATCGTATATTTTGCGTACGATTTCGATCGTACATCGTACAAGAGTCAAAAAGGTCGTATAAATACGATTTAAATCGTACGGTTGGCAACACTGGATGAAACTGTCATATAATTACCGTGAAAGAAAAGATATCTTAAGTAGCTCTCAAATTGATTTGACTTTAGGACATATTATAAATTATTTCAGTAGTTCATTTGCCGTTGTTTACTGTTCTTCTTGTGCTGTACGTTCTTTTTCAAACATTTGACCCGGCTTAATATATCATTGACTCCTATTTCTACGCTTTTGACGATCGACCCCGGCTTTTCTCAATTGGACTTTGTTTTCTGCGACTACGATCGACCCCGGCTCTTCTCATTTGGATTTTGATTGCAAACTACGAATTTGGATTATCGATAAGTTGAAGAAATGCCACGAAAATCGGCTATTAAGTGTTATTTTCGGTGTGCGACTAAAGGTACGATACTTATTTAGTAAAATCTGAAAAATGATTATTTGTCATATATACAATCAATTACCACTCTTGTTACATCAATTTCAATCGTAACAGTTTATTGACTTCTAATAAAAAACATTTCAGGTCCTTTTCATCAATTTCCTAAACCTGAATACCCAAATTTGAAGAAATTCATTCAATGGAAAAATATTTTAAATGAAGACATGAAACAAAAGGAACAC
Source organism: Danaus chrysippus (assembly GCA_916720795.1). NCBI lineage: Eukaryota > Metazoa > Arthropoda > Insecta > Lepidoptera > Nymphalidae > Danaus > Danaus chrysippus. Next base: position 664,963 of record CAKASE010000073.1, read on the forward strand.
ATTTACATTTATAAATTAAGAATATGTTTTACCGTTTTTTAAGTAAACAACTCACTCAAAATGTTGTACCAACTCTATACTTAAGTAAGTTTCTAAAGTAATCAACTTCCCAAGTAGTTATAGGCACAATACCTACTACTAATATAAAATAACTATAAATAATCAATTATATGTTATAACTATAGATAATATTTTACATTATTATTATTTTACTTTAGAAATTGGTGGTCATAATTAAAAATTAAAAAACAAAAAAAATTGATTTAATTGAATATAATGAAATAGGTAAACAAGTCATCTTAACATTTTTATATACTTACATGTGGTTTGATAGATTTATAATGTTCAGTCTTTATTACCTTTTTTATCTAAATGAAGAAAAGTGCCTACAAACAGTATTCCAAAATAACTACTTGTGTCACTTCTTTACATATGTAAAACAAAAACAAAGTTTTCTAAATATGCAGAGATTATAATTTCACTGGATAACCACAAACCAAAAAAAGTTGTTTATAGTTTTTTATGTAATATAAGAATGGCAGTGTTTAATTCAGTAAAAATTACAAGTCTACTTACATTCAATCAGAAACTCTGAAAGAAACAAGGAAGGAAAATACAATCAAGACAATATGTTATCATTCAATTTTAAGATTTATCATTTAACTTTTCTTTTAATATATTTATTTGTATTAAAAAATATATTTTTATTTGCAGCATCAACATTTGAGACTGTACACTCATCACATTCTGTCGAAACTGAAAAATGTGTTGATACACAAAAAGAAGACAATGACGCATCTTGTAGTCACCACTTGGATTTAAATATGAATCAAGTTCAGCTACAAAGGAGTTCTCCTAATTCCTCTCAATTATTTCCTAAAGGTAAGTTACGGGCATATAACTAAGCTTAAAATTAACTATGACTGCTTTTTTTTTTTTGTGTGCACTGGGAAAAAATGCTTTACGCATCCCCTCTCCGACGGGGGACGGAGAGGGGTATGTGGGACTCCCCGGGAAAGGATTCCCAGTATACCCACTAAAATAACCCAGTGGCGCTCCGACCTCGCCTGACTGGCAGGGGGCTGGGAATCCTGTTTGCATCTAGCCCCAACTATGATTGCTATATTAACTTTTAAATTATAAAACAGCATAAAGCATTTTAAATACAATATAAATTTAAACCACAGATTCACTAGATTTGCAAGTATCGAGATTTATTTCATATTTTCTTCAAATATGTATATTTTTTGTCTTTTAATAAACATTAATCCCGGTTTTAGATAACCTGATTCCTTTTTAAGTAAATACAGACATTAACTCAGATGAGTGATCAGCATCTACATTTAAACCTAAGATGTTCAAAAATGTCTTCTCATCATTTAATTGATTATCTGAAATCCCTTATGACAACTATTAGTCCCGTCATTAGAGATACTACTGTATACATAATTAAACATAACTAACTATATCAATATTTATAAAACATTCATTTCGCTCCCTCGTCTCCTGCCAGCCGGCCGCGGTCTTCCTAGTTCCTCGTAATGGATGTCTTTTTCTAAAGCTGATGCTTCATGGTGTTTTTTTTACATATATCTAATTATTATATTTTATATTATTGGCATTACTTACATTATAAGTTCTTATACTTATTGAGTAACGTTTTTAGTTTTGTTTGATAATAATAATTAGTGTTTATTTTATTGTGTAGTATGTGGTAGGAATTTTGAATTATTTCCTAAGGGTTACATACATTGGGCGCAGGGTTTTTTAACGTTATCGTTTTGATGGCTTCCTTTTTTTTATTTTAACTATTATTTTTACAATTTTCGGCCACGCCCTAAAATGCGACTTCTTAATGTAAGTTGGTAAGTTTGTTAACAGTTAATGTATTGTCATCATAAAAATAGTATTATTTGTAACGTTCCAGGACTCGTGAGAATATATAATTCAAGATGAGGGTCGAAGCTGTTGGTGGAGCGTCTGTCAGGACGTGGTCTGCGGACGAGAGGAAACCTTCTATGAAGAGAAGTGTATGTAGCTGATGTACGATAGTAGTGTGACGGTATGTACTGTTAAATATTTAATATTATTCTGTTATTATTCAGAGTTAGGTTGAACTATTTTACTGTCCATTTAATCACTTTTATTATTACTTATTACATTAATTTAACGTTTCTGACACAATGATGTCACCCGTGATATTGTTATTTGAAAAAATGCAATAAATAATATTATAAAATTTTTCAAATTAAAAGTAACCTCACTAACTGTTTAATACTATCTTAAATAATTCACAATACTAAGTATTTCAAGTAGCTCCTTATTGTTATTCGATTGTTTCCAACACATCCACACGTTATGGCTTACTGATTTACAGAAAATATTTCTAACGCTTGTTTCTTAGCTTCACTTGTATGTTGGTTTGTATGTTTGTAACTTCTTTCCTGAAATAAATAATAGTAATTATAACTATAACTAGCTCTTCCCCGCGGCTCCGTCCGCGTGGACATGAGTTGTTCTCTATCACTAAGGCCTCTGAACCTGAACTGCTTCCACTTCATATTTCCACGCGCGAAATGTTGGGATCGTGTAATCAGTATCATCTATCTTCATACAAAATTCATCACAATCGGTTCAGCGGCTTAGTCGTGAAAACGTACTCGTAACATATAGATAGACAGACAGTTACCCATTTATAATATTAAGAGGGATTTGGAAAATAATTGCTATCGCTTATAGAAATCATGCAATTCATGATACAAAAAAGGACAACATATCTGTTGTTAGCAAAATAAAAACATGGAAAATAAATTAATGTAAAAAACAGTGTTATGAAATACTAAACTACAAAGTTGTTTTTATTAAATAATTTATATTAAAGAGGAATAGTAAATGAAAGAAATTAACTTAATTTAAAAAGGCGCGATGTATCTTTAGACTTTAGAATATAACGGTACACTTATAAATATCAAGTCCTGAGAGGCGAGTGTACACCGTGGGAAAGAGTACGTATCCATGTGTTTGAGCCTAAAAGGAAGAGAATTGCTCACGTGTACCAACATAGTACACATCCGCCTTATATGGCTTAACTAGCTTTCCGCCCGCGGCTTCACCCGCGTCGAGTACGGTTATATCGCGTTTCCAAGAGAACTTTTCAAAAGTCTGGGATAAAAAAACTATCCTAGTTCTTTCTCAAGGTCAACTCTATATCCGTACCAAATTTCATTAAAATCAGTTCAGTGGTTTAGGCGTGAAAGCGTAACAGACAGACAGACAGACAGACAGAGTTATTTTCGCATTTATAATATTTGTACGGTTTAACAGAATAGTAATATCTAGCACTCCGCGAACTTTAACACCAAAAGAATCCCTTTTTTGATCATAATATTTTTAATCTGAATTATAAAAATTTAGATCTTTTTAGATTGGTACTTTTTTTAATTTTTTTTTTGTATGCTAGTCCCTCTGACGTGGTCAGAGACCTTTGTTCTTCGACACTTTCATGCTAGTTCTATCTTTTGCTAGGGCCTTTCATTCCTCATACTATCTTTCTGTCATACATCTCTTTCATTCCTAGGTTATACCTTTCCTATTGTGTTCCTGACTTATATTCTATTATACTATTTTCATCTTTTATTTCTTATTACATTGTCCTTGATGACTTTTCATACGTTTCCAGTTTACTTTTATCAATTGCGAGACTTCTATTTTACAATTTATTTTTAATTTTTCACTATTTACAATTAATTGCCCTTATCCTATTTACATTTTACATTTATCTTAATTTTTACATTAAATTTATGTAACGACATATTTAACACTAGCTTTTGCCGCGGCTTCGTCCGCGTGGAATAGTGACTTCCGACAAATTTTTGTTTTTTACCACATAGTTCCCGTTCTAGCGGGGTTTTCGGAATGGTCGAGTTCCCGTAGAATTTTCAGGATAAAACCTGTTTTTTTTTTTTATTAATAATGAAGTGCTCTTAACCAACAACATATTTATTTGTTTATTTGAATAAAGATTAATATTATTATGTTGATACAACTTAAACAAATTATTTCGACAAAATTAGGTACCATAAAAACGGTTTTTGTGAGTTAATCTTAAAAGATAGACATATACTGTCGCGGACTGTTTTTTTAGATCATTAAAAGAGCTATTATTCTTTAATACATATTTTTTGTGTATCTTGAACAGTTTTCACGGCGCACGCAACGGAAGGCTTGAAAGATGAAATAATTTCTCCCGTTTTTTTTACACATTTACCACTATATCTTTGCTCCTATTGGTCGTAGCGTGATGTTATATAGCCCACAGCCTTCCTCGATAACTGGACTATCCACCACAAAAAGAATTATTCAATTCGAACCAGTAGTTTCGGAGATTAGCGCTTTCAAACAAACAAACAAACTCTTCAGCTTTATAATATTAGTATAGATTTAAACATTGACATTTAAACATTTTACATTTAGCATATTACATTTTAACATATTTCATTTTAGCATTCTAACATTTAACATTTTGACATTTTTAATATTGAATTTAACATTAAGTATATTTAATGTTTGGTCATTCATTGTTATTTAAATGACTACATTGTATTGTTATTCTATTTCAGGAGTTCCGCCGACCAGGAGCTCGTCTTTTTGCTCTTCCTTGCTGATTGTTCCGGACTCCATACTGTCACTGACTCCATACTCAATCTGCCACACAGCGGATCTGGTGCTGCTGGTGAGTGTTCTCCTATTAACCTTCGATTCCTTAGCCATTAAGTCATTTACGGTTTGGTTCCTGCACCTTTGAGAGCACCTCCTCCAAACATTAGACTGCTATTTTATAAGCGAGTATTTTTGTAAATTTTTTAAACATTTAATTATTTATTTAAGCCAATCCTTGTAGTGTCTGTCTTTGTATGTCTTTATATAAGAACAATATTGTATTATGTATTACAGAGGGTGTTATTGGACTGTACTTGAGATTCATCCATCAGGAGATGACGGCTGATCATCAAGTGTTAGATGAAAACTAACAATGAACCAAGTATTGATGAAACATAGAATTATATGAAGAGGAGAATGACTCGGTTAGTGTAATAATGTGTGTGTACGTATACATAGAAAGATAATTAATTTTAATTTATTTAAAACTATGTATTTTATATTTGCACATCTTGAGTTGTTATTAATGTCTAACAACCGTTAACATTACCAAGTCGTATCAGTTCATTGAAGTATGCAGAATAGAAGTTAGTAACGACGAGAGATATAAGAGTGGTGGATAAGATAGACTGCTTTACTTATTGATTGTTTAAAACCAGGCCACTTAATGAAGTGTTCAAAGTATACATGTTTGTTGTCCATACATTTGTATAGAGCCCTCCTACAGAAACATCTTCCTCAATCAAAGTACTCATAGTTTCACTACCGTCGTATGTTAACACTTTACGGTCTGTCCATCGATCATGAAATACATGTTTATTTAAATGAATAAGACTCGCGACAATCTTATATCTCTTTACATACATGTTTATGTTAAAATACATATAAAGGTAATTGTAAAACAAGTAAATTAAATGATATTTAAACGAGTCTTTATATAGGATGCCACGTGTTAAGACTGATAACAATATTAAAATATTTAATGAAGGCTAATTCTAAAACGGATGTTTGTAGTGTAGATGACTGAGGTGTTGTTGCGGTCGGGATGTCCGATTGTTACAATCGGAATCGTTCGCCGCTTGAGGGGTGGATCGGATCTGATATTAATTCCTCCGATAGCAGGCGGCCGGTGATCCGATCCTCGGGATCAGGGTTCGTGGCAGGTCGTATCGTCGTTCACAATGAAACCACAACTTGCTAGTAATGGCGGCAGAATCACTTGGTTTAAATGACCACGTGGGCCCTAATCACTATCTTTAAGTTCGGTTCTTCAATGTTCGGGTTCTTCAAAGCGTAGGAGTTGTTGTAATCACGAGAGCTGGCTGATGACTGACTTTTCGATTTTTTTTTATTTTTTTTTTCTTCGAATTGACATATGCTGTTGGCCCTAGTGGCTTTGACAGCGTCACCGAGAGGGGTGGGTGGTCCTGATTGGACCGACCCGATTTAATTCGGGCCCGAAGGGCCCGACCAGGGATACGCCCGTCCCAAGGGTGCCTCTAAGAGGCCGGACCTCGGCTTAGGACGTCGTTGTCGTGGAGGTATTAGTGGGTTGATTGAATGCATGACGCCCCCCGACGGCAGAACGCCGGAGTGACGTGTATGAAACGGGACCTCGCCTTCGCCGGCGAAGGCGGTGAGTGTTTATGAGGTCTGGTGTGTTGTTGGGATTATTGTTCGTATTGTCTGTCGTGATCTGGTCGTCAGGGTCTAAGAGGACGTCTTTGGGACGCCTCTTACCTAATTTGGAGTTGGGTGACGGGGAATATTTAGACGCTTGGATTACTAGCGGGTTCGCATGAATTGACGCGGTATCGAAGAATCTCTTTGAGATCATCTTGATGTGCGCAGCTATCGTAGGAAGTTGGAGGTCCCTGTGAAGATCTGAGTTCCTGAGGTACCAGGGTGCGCCTGTGGCTATGCGCATGAATCTATTTTGCACTACTTGCAGTTTATTAATGGCTGAGGGCCGGACATGGGCGAAGCATGCGTTTGCGTATGACATAACTGGAAGTATGCAGGTCTTGTAAAGTGTGACCTTATTTCTAAGGGACAGTTTACTTTTACTGCAGATGAGGGGGTATAGGCGACCTAAGATGAAGGATGCCCTATTTCTGACAGTTCGAATGTGGGGATTAAAGCTGAAATAACTATCTAGAGTAACCCCCAGATATTTGGCTCTTTTTTGCCAAGGAATGGGACTATCGTAAAGTGAGACCTTTCTGTAGGGGATGCCTACTCGATTGCTTCTGGTAAAGATTAAGATTACTTTTCGACTCACAGCGGCCGTGTTCTATACGCGTTGCGCGCGCGCACCTAGCACCGCTGTGAGTCAGCGCGAATGCCCCGCCCCTTCCAAGTGACTCTACCGCCGTACGTTTATTGTTCAATAGGTTCGCATCGAGTTTACAACAATAGACTGCGCTCTTGCAAGAGACGCTCATAGATATATTCATAGTTATACGTGTACATTTATAATTAACATGATGCGCTCTTACAAGAGTCGCTTTCCGTACAGTCTTTTATTTATTAAACATACAATTTCTATATAAAAATTAACCTAATTTCCTTAATATTTACATCTCTTATATTTAAATCTAATTATCTACTAAGTATTAGCTGCGTCGCCGACATCCTCCCCCTCGTGCTTCGCACCATCCTCTTGTCCGGCGACGCGAAGCTGTTCCGGACCGCCGCGCTGCTGCTCGGCGATCTTGTCTTCAACGGTGGGCTGGCTCACCAGCCTTACAATCTTCGAGCTCGGCCTTTTTATAAGGCCAGTGGAGGTGCGCACGTCTACTACGCGCGTTCGCCCGTCGGGGCCTGGGTAAACCCTTATCACTTCTCCTCGCGGCCACGAGTTTCTTGGTAGCGTCAAGTCCACAACGATGACCACGTCCCCCTCCTGAAGATCTGCGGTGTCGGCGCCGCCTCCAATTCGACGAGGAACAAGAGTAGGGAGGTATTCTTTCATCCACCTCGCCCAGAAGTGGTCCGCTAGATGTTGCGCTGCTTTCCATGTCCTACCCTTGACCTCGTCTTCAGTGAATGTTCCCATCGTCGGCGCCCCGCAAGACCTCCCAATCAGGAAATGGTTCGGGGTCAGAGACTCTTCCTTGTGGTCATCTACTTCTATTAGTGGCCGCGAGTTTATTATATGCACGGCCTCCAAAAGCAAGGAATGCAAAACTTCTTCCCTTGGTTTCCTTTCTTTCAACGTCGCGGAGAGGGCCGTCTTCACGGAGGCCACCAGACGCTCCCACGCGCCTCCCATGTTCGGGGCACCAGGTGGTATGAACTTCCACCTGACGCCCTTCAATTGTGCTTCCGCTCCGAGCGCCTCGATAACTTCTTTGTTAGCCCGCACGAAATTGGTCCCGTTGTCACTAAACATAACCTTGGGCCAACCCCGGCGGGCCGTCATCCTTCTGAGCGCCAGTGTCATCGAGTCGGCCGATAATGAGGCGACCAACTCTAAATGAATCGCTCTGGTGGTGAGGCAAGTGAACAATCCCCCCCACCGCTTCTCGTTTCTCCTCCCCACGGTGACCGTCATTGGGTCGAAATAATCCACCGCGGTACAAGTGAAAGGTGGCTCGCCGTATCGGAGCCGTTCCCGCGGTAGATCTCCCGTGGGTGGGGTCTTCGGAGTGCCCTTACGTACTAGACACCACTGGCACCGATGGGCTATCGCTCGCACCGCTGATCTCAGGTCCAGGACCCAAAACCTTCTCCTTACTTCGTTCATCACGGTAGCGTGGTTACCGTGATTGAACTTATCGTGGTAATGGGTCAGGATCAACTTCGTAATGTCATCTTTCGCGTCTAACACTACTGGCTGCCTGAGATCGCGGTCGAGTTCTTCGGCGGCGTCGATCCTGCCGCGGATCCTTATAAGCCCATCGTTCACGGCGATATCCAGCCGTTTAAGTTTGCTCTTCCGGTCTAGGGGTTGCTGGCTCTCCACAGCCTTTCTTTCCTCTTTGAATCATTCTTGGCTTCTTCGTAGTAGCAATTCTTCCGTCTTTTTTAGCCATTCGGGCTCCAGGGGACGGTACCGCTCCTTTATTGCGAGTGGAGCTGAGTGCTGTGCCTTCGTTTTCTTTTTATTGTGTTTCTTTGTCCACACCGGGTCGCTGGATCGTGTGCTTAGAGTCCTTTCCCTGCGGCACAGTTAAAAACGAATTGAAGCACCCTCGCGGTTGCCCGTAGGAGCCTTACCCACCGGGAGAATCTCACCGGGTCAGGTGTGGGAAGGCTGCTAGGTGAAACGACGGCCACGAGGTGCTTGGCTTCTTTTTCCTCCCCGGTGATAGACGTCTTGAATTTCCTGTGCTCTGGCCATAATATATCATTCAAACTTTTCCCGTTGAACTTCGCAGCGGCGTCAAAGACCGGTCTAATCTTCTTTTTGTGGGATGGGTCACGGCAAAATGCGGCAGATACCATCTTCTCGCCGAGCCGCCGTCTTCTGGAACCTCGTCGGCGTACCCGCTGTCCAGCAGGTGCTGGACTTGCCTCCCGTATTCCGCTTTGAGCTTCGGGTCCCTGTCCAGCTTCCTTTCAATGTGGCGCAGCCGGTTTTCTGTTGACCTCAGGTTATCCGGAGTCGGCTCATCTTCGTTCCGCCACAGGAGGCCAGTTTCGAAACGACCATCTCTCAGCTGCTTGGTGGTACTTTCTAATATCTGGCGCGCCTTGCCCTCCGCGTCGGTTGTAGGTCGACGCGGTTGTACCCCAAACGACTCTATGGCGAAATGCTTCTTGATGAGCCGATCTAGGTTCTCCTCCGGAGCCGTCTCTGTCCGCACAAGACGCGGCTGGGCGGTTCCACCGTAGCCGCATCCCTCGTGCAGTCTGTTGTGGCGTGGTCGCCTAGGCACTTTACGCAGCGCGGGCGTGCGTAACAGAACCTCTGCGAGTGCCCGTAAAGTTGGCAACGGTGACATTGCCCCGGGGCTCCGCGGTTCCGCGGTGGCTCTATAGTCAGTCCGGAAAGATGACAAACTGATGCGATGTTGAATATTTTCTTACCTTCCGGGGTTAGTGATAGGTGGACTAGCACCATATCGAACGGGTTTTTATTTGGTCGGTGCATACAATGCACCTCTAAAACTGGCAGGTTTTGGGACTTAAGGTCCTCTTTTATTTCATCAATGGGAATCTCCGCGGGGAGACCCTTGATGACGACTGTTAGCCTACGCTCCTCCGGGAGGGCGTAGGTGTGGTATTCTAATTTTTGTAGTCTAAGCATCGCGGATAACGCGCGATGGTCATTCGGTGTGGCCGCGGTGACCTTAATTCCCGCCTGAGTATTACGTGCCGACACGTATTTTATCTTTTTGTCGTTTAAGAGGCTGGATATGGCGTTCCAGCTCTTATTGGTTCTAATGTATAACGGCGGCGGGTATTTTGTAAATGCTTTGGGTGCGGACCCAGGTAGACCCGCAGGAGCGGACACAGGTGCGGACACAGGTGTGCCCGCAGGTACGTGCGCAGCTGCACCGGCAGCTGCTGGGGTCGATGGTTTTTTGTTTGGCGGCGGCGCCTTGAGTGATTTTGCCGCCTTCCTCTTACCAGATTTGGTAAGGACGGGTTTGAACCCGTCGTTATCCTCCTCTGTGTCCGAGGAGGACGGCGTCGTGTCTGAGGCCTCGGCCTCGAATCTCGCGGGTAGCGGGGCGGCAGCGGCGGCGGCACGGAAACGCATACTATTCTCCAAACTAGCGGGCAGCGGGCACGGAGAAATGTATGCGTTTTCGTGCCGCCGCCGCTGCCGCTCCGCTGCCCGCTAAATTCGAGGCCGAGGCCTGAGTCGGCTTCCGAGCCGATTGGCGAGCAATCCATGTCACATGCAGTGGCGGCTGTACCTTAAGTGCGCCCGTGCGCTGAACCACCAATTCAAAATATTTAAAAATTACAAAATATTATGTCATCTTAATTTTTAAATTACCATTTTAATATTTATTTTTTAAACATACAAAAAGGTATAAAAAATTTAATTTCCAATTATGGTCAAAAAGTTTGAGCGCTTTACTAAACTCATACGTGCGCTCCGGCGAGTGCACGAGGACTGCCAATACATCTTGTATGAGACACGCATTAATACGCCTGGCGCGTGAGACAAAAGATAGTTCATAGAAATGTACCGAGTAACGAGTCGGTTCTCGCGCGCCGCACGAAGCGGCCGAAGGTTACCGAGAGCACCCGATGTATGACGTATTGAGCCGGCCGGCAAGGGGCCGGCCGAAAGGATGGGTGCTATGATTGACATTTCGTTAATCGTTATTGGTATTGTTTCAACTTTCACTGTATGCGTGACGCGTTAATTCGTTATTGTTTATAATTATTTCCGTAATTCGTTTTAGTTTTTATTTCGTTTCTATAATAGAACTTTTATTCTGTACTGTGTTTTTTATTAGTTGAAAATGAGTATAAATATTGATTATATTAAAGAAAATAACAAAATTTTTCAAAGTAAAGTGAACATAAAATTGGCCGGGCCGCCACGGCCCTTTTTAAATTTAAAACAAGAGTGTAAATCGAAAAGTAAAGCATTTATACGAAGTTTTAAAAGTGAAATGTATAATAGAAAGAAATGGTTGTGTGGATGTGAGCGTCTTAATGCATTCTTTTGTTTTTCTTGCATTATTTTTGGCGGAGAATCGATTTGACGCATTTAAGTGAAAAAATAAAAAACACGATTCTTCACAAGTACACCTACAAAATGTAATGAGTTTGTCTGTGTTAGGCACAGTCGATATTCGTAATCAGCTAGATTCTGTGTATAGAAGTAATATCCAAAAGTATAATAAACAAGTTGATAAAAACAGATACATTTTATCACGTCTTATCGATTGTGTCAAGTTTTGTGGTGCATTTGAGTTAGCTTTGCGAGGTCACGATGAAACTATTGAGTCCAGTAATGCTGGAGTGTTTCGTGGATTAATAGACTTTGTATCAGAGTTGGATATAGTTATGAATTAATGTACAAAAAATAAACATATTTTATGTCAATTGTTGTTTTTGTCAATATTTTAGTAAAGTGAACCACCAGTTCGATAACCCACCAGCCGCCACTGGTCACATGGATTGCTTTTTGGACAGTCCGGTGAGGCGGGGCTGTCCGTATCGAAAACGGTGGGGTTTACTTCAGGGTTCACCTCGGTGAACTCCTTGTACGCATCTGGATATTTTTTGATAATGAACGCTAATAGGGCCTCTGCACGGCCCGAAATATGGTCACCCATGATGTTCGACGGACTTAAGGGGAGTCCTCCCTGCAAGGCAGGGAGGTATGTAATCTATTTGATTCTAATCTAGACCCTGTTATTAGGTAACAGGGGTGTACCTATTTCCCTAACCCCTAACGACTGTGTAAATACCTTATGAGGGTGGCAGGACAACGGCGACTATACGACGGTGACTGCTACCCTTTTCCTGATACTTCTATCGACGCCGGACACGTCGATCTTATGACCTCTTCTGTAACTTGTTGACACGTAACACAAACACCATCGGAACACTCGACCGTCGCGTGGTCGCCTAGGCATTTCATGCATCTCGGGCGTGCGTAACAAAATCTAGCGGAATGGCCGTAGCATTGGCAGCGATGACACTGCCCAGGGATGCTACGGCCGCGGGGGAGCTCTACCTGTAAGCCGGACAGGTAGCAGACCGTGTGTATATTAAAAATGGCTTTTGCCTCTTTGGTGTTGTCCAAGTGGACAAGCACCATATTGAACGGTTTCTTGTTTGTCGGGCGGTACATTCGGTGTACTGCCTGGACCGGAAATTCTTGTGACTTAAGGTTACTAAGAATGGACTCTGTCGGGATTTCACAAGGCACCCCGCGGATGTGTGTTCGGTCGGTCGGCCCGTTTTTATAAATGTGCACCGCTCGCACGGCGCATCGTTTATTGCTAGTCGTAATTTCTTGTTCCGGATCGCTGAGCACGTGCTTGAGGCGTCTCCTAACACCCTCACGATATCTATTTGGGAGGTAGGTCATCACTTCCTTCACCAGAGGATTGGGATAGTGGTACCACGGGGCGCCCGTGATCGTGAATAGGAAGCAGTTATAGAGAGTCTGAAGGGGTTTCAGAATCCGATGAGCGAATGCTACGCTAGCGTAGGACCAACACCAATCTTGTGCAAGTTTTACACGTACAAACACTTCGAACTTCTCACTAACATCCATCCGTTTTACACGTTCTATTTAATATAATATGTTTATTTAAATTTAAGATGCAATATGATTTTTCGTAAAATAAATTAATATAAATGTATATAGCTTACATTGATGTTGAGATGTTTAAATTCACTATAGTCTTTAAGACACGTATGTGTACAGAAATAGGTATATCATAATTGTCATTTCTCTTTCATCGTTAATTATCATATATATGTAGTTAGGTGAACTAGTAAATAAAGACTACAAGGAAAATTGCTCCACTTTCATAACTGTAATAATGTAATAATAAGACTAAATGCAGACTTTTTCATCTCGTCTGTTCGTGATTACTGTTACTAAAGAGAAGCCGAAACGTCTGTTAATATGTAAAATATCAAAATAAATATGTTGTAAATCCAAGTGTTAGTTTCATTTAAACAGAACTATATATTCATTGGCTAAGTGATTGGTAACAACGCCATATATTAAGTAATTTCTTTGTATTCTAATTTATTTTAGAACTGTTCATTGATAACTATACAAGATACAAACATATTAAACCCCTCAGTATATTTCATTTCATCAACATTGTTATAGCCCTGTCTCTGACACACAATTTTTAAATTTATGTAAACGATACCGTAGACAACAACACAATAAGATATTTGTATATAACATATATTCTCACCAAAAGAGATGATCTTAAGCTTTAGCATCTATTTCTCTATTACTAATACTAAACACGAAGATAAATAACTAATTGGGTTTTAGTTTCAAGCCAGACACATGTGTACATTTTTAAATGAAACTAGTTTTTCTGTATATATGTAAATCAAGCCCAGTCGGAGCATAATATTATAGCACAACAATATTGCTGAGCAAGAGATGCTGATCGGAGTCCTGAATGGATGTCTTAAAGACTTTGAAATGATTAGTTTATGAGTAAAACTGATATTACCTGCTAATGAAATCATGTTTGATAGATTATATTCTAGATGTCGATTATATTAATTTTATAATAAACTCTAGTTACAATACACAACGGCCTTTTAAGGAGAATAATTAAAACGATATTGTTTTCGTAAATGTCTTCTTAAATAATAATTATATTTTAGTTTCTACTTCACTGTAACTTTTGGCCTTGAGTCTTGACAGTGTCACTAGGAGGAGTGGTTGGCCCGACGGGACCTACCCGTTATATACGGGCCCTTCGGGTATGTAATTAAGGAGTAGGCCCGTCCCAAGAGCGCCTCATCAAGACATCGTTGTAGTAATTTGTTTTGTAACACTTGCAGTTTGTTTATTGTTGAGGGACGAGCGTGGGTGAAGCACGCGCATGCAACGACGTGACAGGAAGTATGCTGGTCTTGTAAAACTAACTTTATCACTTTCAGTATAAAAAATAGTTCACAACCCAAAACAAATTTTCTTATAAAAATTCATAATTGTAATAACGTAAGAGGTAATAACTGCAAATGTCCATTAATAAATAAAGTGAGTTTAATAAAATACTTGGGAATAATGGTCGACCAGAACTTGTCATGGTACCCGCAAATTGAACATGTTGCGGTGCGCATTAGGAAGTTCACGTGGATGTTCAAATCACTGAGACATATTGCAGCTAATAATATTGTAAATGACTCCTCAAACAATCTTTAAAATCAAATTTATATAGCTTTGGTGCAATCCATAATAACATACTGCTTACCTATTTGGGGAGGTGCACGTAAAACACGATTCATAGAAATTGAACGAGCTCAAAGAGCATTGATTAAAGTAATGTTCTTTAAAAAACAACGGTTCAGTACAGAAAGACTCTATAAAGAAAGTGGTTTGTTAACTGTACGGAAATTGTATATAATTGTATTCGATACATCGTTACTCAATAAACGTATAGCATATAATGTCATATCTATCCCTGCTACTAAAACAGTCTTCGCTAGGATTCAGTATGATAATAGATCTGCTTACTTATTTATATAATAAAATAAATAAATACGTTGTTATATATTCAAAACACAAATACGCACGCGCACGCATGCATACACATACATTTTAATCCCACATTTGCTTCCTTTATGGTAATTACTTCTGTTATTATTACTTTTTTATATTGTTTCTTTATTATTGTTGTCCCTTAAATATCTTGTATACTTGTACCTAATTCGTGATATGGAACAGCGGAGTTTCCTGGCACAGGCTTTTCATATGCTTAAAAGGAGACTCCGACTCCTATAACTTTATATTTAAGTACAAGTTTGTTAAAGAAAATAAAGAATTTTTATTTATTATTATTGTAAAGTGTGATGTTATTACTAAGGGACATTAGACTTGTCAGCATCAGAACTAAACAGCAGGGAACAAATCTGGGGGTTGTTGTATGTATCATTAAAATGTTATCAACTTCATACTCCTCTCATCTTATATTGGCTAACTCTTTGAGCAAACGCATTATTATAGGAAGCTGTAGGTGTGTTTTAGACTACTGAACTAATTTAACCTTTAATAAGCGTCTTGTGTCGTGAATAAATAATAGTAAAGTTGTATTGTTTATATAAATGATAAAGGAGATTGTCCACTTAGTATGGGGACTTGGGCCTGACGTGAACAGATATTTTATTATATTTTTTGTAATTAGTTTAAAAGCACTAACTAGTAATATTGAGAATATGAACTTAATTTTGTATCAATATGTTTAAAAAGAGATATTTGTCATGTGAGAAAAAACAGGTTAAAGCAAAATAAAACAACATTTTTTATGATTTATTTTTATTCTGAGACATCATATGTTATTAATGTGTTCAAGAAATTGGGCAGGTGGTGAAATGTATTCCTGACACCTTGCCCAACTTAAAACCATAAAATAGTAACTATATGAGCGCAGGAACCCACTGTCCTTCGGCCAACCATGCAATTACAATAATTTTCTTTTGTTGCTTCCTTACCATTGTGATTATTTTAGTTAGCGATGCAGATAGTTTATGGTTAAAGATCTTTATTCTCATAAGAACATACATAGGTTCACTTACATGAGATTAAATAATGTTACACACATACATTTGATATTTATATATTTGATACATGGAACGGCTAGTACTACTTAATATTGTCTAATATATATATACATATATTTTAAGTTTACTTTTAAAAGCATTTAAACATTCACATTTATTTATGTAGTTTGGCAAATCATTATATAGTTTTACTCCATCAAAACATATATTTTTGTGTCCATAATTTAAGGTTTCGACTTTAGGTAACTCAAGTTTATGTCTGTTTCTTAAATTATGCTTGTTTGATTTTTGTGTAAATGTTATGTTTGAATGAATACTTTTAGATAGTATCTATTTATTAAAATACATGTGTTAAAATATATGTTTGATTTAGGTTGAATAATTTTGATTTTTTGTACAGTTCTATCGATGGTGTGAAAAAGTACTTTTATAATTTTGTTCTGCGTAATTTGTAAGATTTTAAGGTTAGACTTTGAAGCTGACCCCCATATTTCAATTAAGTAATCAATGTGTGGTTTTATCAGGGAATTGTAGATAACACTTCGCACTTTTTTTGGTATACAATTATTAGATCTTCGGAGTGCTCCTACAAGCGATGAGTTTTGATCTGATATGCTCAATGTGTGGTTTCCATGTCAGTTTATCATCCAAATAGTTTCGGGGTCCATATTACGGAGTGTTGGTCATCGTTTATGCTATGTTCGGAGTCCATAATACAAAAGCCAGGGTCATCGTTTGAGCAAAATTCGGGGTCCGAACATGTGCCGGGGTCGTTGGAAAAAGAAAGGGCGGAGTCCATAATGAATAAACAATCGTTGAAAGAAAATCCACAATAAATCAACACTCTCCATGTAGGTAAACAAAGCGAATTTAAAAATCAGTTTGTGACACAAATGTCAATTTGTATTTTTTTGTTATATTAGTGTTGCAATAGAAAAAAATCATTAAAAATTCGATCGAAAACAGATATGATTACTTTTAACATTCTTCATATTTTAGTTTTTAAAAAGTTTTAATTGAAGAAACTAATTAAAACAAATATATTTAATTCTTTTTTGTATTAAATACTTCTAGTTGTATTAAGTACTGCGAGATGATTCGATTTGAAGCAATCGTTACTTGATCTTGCTGGTAACACAAAACGTTGATCAATAAAGCAAATCAATGAAGAAACTTAAAAAATATTTTATCAATAAAATACAAATGTACACTCAAACAACAATAGAATGGCTAGCTAAAAAAATATTTTTTTTTTTCATAAACTTGTTTTTTTGATAGCAGCTTGTTCACGCTAGGCCAAAAATGGACATTGCCCTTTGATGTATATTCAAAAGAAATTAAACGAGCAATATATACTTAAAGAAAATGTGAGGCATGTTATTGAGTATGAACATTTCAGTATATTTAATATCTATATATTGTCATAATCAACAGGACGTAACAAACAAACAGGCCATCATTCATGGAGCTCGTAGTGTCCGTAGGAACAGGCGATGTGAACTGGGACCAGACCTCTGGAATACACAGCTTGAGACATTTAGAACGACACATTAATAGTTTGAGTTGACATGACTGGCAGCTTGAGTGTAGTGTCATGATAAAATAATATTTGTACTATTTACATTATAAAAAAGCAAAGAAACAGTAGTCGCCATATATATTTATATCATCAATTTTATATAAAGCTAACTTCTTGAAAAAGATCTTAATGCATTCATGAACAGACACTTTTTCATAACTTTTAACTTTTAATAACAATTAGTTTATAGGTAAAATATTTCAAAAGCTGGTAAAATTTTGTTCAAATATTTGTAAGTTACGAAAAACATATAATAAATATTAAACAGTCGCTTCTTTTTGTGTCAGTAAGATTGTGAACATTGGATTCTATTGAATATTTTGTTCTGGTCAATGGTACAGAGTGCTGTAGCCGACCTGTTAGAACTGGTTCAGTTCTGGGTCAGCTACATACAACGGAGTCTTCCCTTACATGTTGCGTAAGTTTGGATCGACACCGTGCTGCAGAAGGCTGGAAAAATAATCGAAAAGAGTTGAAGAACTGCAGTAAAGACAATAATCAGTAGGCACCAACAAAATCATTAAAAGTATAGAAAGAAACAGTACAATATTATAAACCTCACTAACCTATACAGACGTCAACTCTTCCTCTATCAGTCGCTTCGTGTAGTTGTGTGTAACACCAATAGTCTCTGGTCGTCAGTGGAGCCCTGACCACGTCCTCGTGCCTGAAGAAACACGAGGAGAGACTGCAGCCGCCTTCATCACGGGCCTGGAACGTAACACCACCAACTGTAAGGATTACTGGTTTAGTCGGTACAAGACGATCCTTAAGTAGATCATTCCAAAAGTGTTGAGCAGACCAATAAGCCGGTAACTGCTCGGTAGACTTCTTCGTTGACTCAGTTTCGGAACATTACTAACTAATTACTATGACCTTTTTCCATTGATCTGGAAGAATAATTAATTATATTTAAACATGTTCTTTACATAATCTCTCCTCTCTCCTCCACACTACATCACACCGCTACATACTTCACCTGCAGCGACAACTCAACCGATAAGTTTTAGTTAATACAGCTGCTCTTTATTTTTGTTACACGTATATATAATGTTTTGTATGAATAAAAGATGTATGTAATAAAATTTTATTAATAATTATAATTGTATTAAAAAGGATTTCTCATATATTGGCTCACCGTCACTGAGAGGCAGACACGAGATAAAGACTATTTTTTACCAAGAAAGAGAGTTAAAATATGTTTGAATTTAGACGAGTTTTATTTTAATATATAAATAAATAAATATTAATATACTAAAAATAATTAATATCTATTTTTTAACTACTTCCCAAGTACAAAACCAATTTGTTATATAAAATAAGTTAACACCGCTGCAACTGATGCATTATAGTTACACGAATGTAAAAATAAAATTGAGTTCAAGATCTCTCACTGTCAGGTAATAATAGTGATGTTGTGTGTTTGTGTTATTAAATATAAATCTGATAATTTTATTTTGAAATTTCAATCATAGTTTCATTTTAAGACTCAACTTCTCTTCTTTGTATTGTTTTTAACAAGATTATCGATATTCTATAATAGAAAAAATATTACTATAAAACAATATGGGAAGATATGCTGTAAATTACCTTAAAGATATTTTCATTACCTACCATAATATGTGTTAGTTGTAGAAATATATGACGTTATTTATATTGGATATCCAAATAATAAAAAATCGCATATATATTAATTCTATTGATATTTGATATTACATATTGTTTATTTGTAATTTATATACTTTACTTTTAAAGTGAACAACTAACATCGACATTTATCGTCTATGTCACTGTAAATTACAAACTACGTTCATCTGTTGTACAATAATTGTTAAGAAAGTACACGTAATTTCGAGATTAATTATAGATATAACACTATTTTCATTTATCAATTATACCATTGCAGAATTTTATTACAATCTGATAACTAGAGGTTTCAAAATAAATATTAGTAGTAAAAATGAGATTAGTGACATCTGCGGAAAAAAAGACAATCACTTTAGCGACACAGCACGAGTAAAGCTTCTAAATAAGAACAATAGATGGCGGTATTGATGAACCAAAAACATGATTTTCAACAATATACAAGGCATTTCTGTGTTATACGTATATAGATAATGACAACATTACAAAAGAAACATTACAATTCACAATCCTCAATAACTTTATATTTAATTATGTTGACTTGTTAAGCGTTCTTAATACCTACTTTCACAATTAAAATTATTTGAATAGGATAGAAGGCTTATTTTTACACGATTAAAATTACTCACTTTTAAATGCGCGATACATAAGCTGAGCTTGACGTTTGTGTGACTAGGAATATTAGTCTTTGATAAACTATTGTCTCTGTATATAAAGTTCAGTTAATCTTTCAAATTGTTTGCAAACAGTAATTATTTGTTTTTTTTTTGAGTGGTTTTATACGAGTACATATTCAGTTTTACTATTTGTGGCCGGAGTTATAATAAAAAAATACCTACATAATTCATTTACCATTTCTTAGTGTAATTTTCACATTGGTTTCTACAGGATAATTTGTACTGTGTTTTTTTCTGAAGTGTTTCAACAAGGTAAGTCAAATTATTATAATGTTGGAAAGTTTTGATACTATTACAAAAGAATAGGAATAGAATAATAGTATTTTTTATTTTCAGTGGAATTTTTGTTTCAAAACATGCCGGCAATTAGACGTACAAACTTAAATCGCAGAACCCGTAATGCCTCAAGTCAAAGAAATAGAAGAGAAGGTCTAACTGATGAGCAACGTTGAAGTTGAACGGAATCGATGGAACCGAAACCAACAATATAGAAGTGTTGCTTTTAACCCCTATAGGGCTGCATTTGATTATAACAAAGAAATGGACTACAGTAGAATAAATTTTATGCCAACTTTTAAGGTAAGTGTATTAAAAAACATTTACCACTATTGTTGACAGTTTTCAATTGGAATGGTGTATCATTTGAAATGGCTTAAAGTACATTTGTAGCTCTGTGAATTACTTTTAGTAGCCAGAAGGAATTGTGTTAAAAAAGTTGATGGAGGAAATGTTAGTGCTCACAAAGTATTTTGAGTGTCACTTGGTGGTCTGAACAATTCACTTTACAATATGTATATGTAATACATTAATGTTTATCTTTGCAGATTCAAGGACAAATATATCATTGAACTTATTAGTTATTACCAGTGCCGGTCAATAATTATAAATTTTTCCAAATTAATTTCATGGGCAATTCAGGAAGACAAGTTGATCAGTGTTGTGAACACAACTATTCTGTGAAAAGACCAGTTGTGGAACAGCTCCAATTATTATTCCATCACCACAACCAACAATTGGTTGCATTATTCAAGACTGCATTAGATCACATGCCATCTGATAATCAAAAAATTGTAATAAAAAACACATAAGACATTTTAATGCCCAAAGAATTGATGATCATCATTGTGGGTGAAAATGTGGATAACAGCAATATTGTTTTACACTGGTGTAACAGTCAACTGCAGCGTGTGTCCGAAACACATCGAACATATATAAATATATTTTATCTTATTTTGGAAAGGTGAAGATGGGTATTATTTTTAATGAAGATGATAAAT
Source organism: Danaus chrysippus (assembly GCA_916720795.1). Taxonomy (NCBI): domain Eukaryota; kingdom Metazoa; phylum Arthropoda; class Insecta; order Lepidoptera; family Nymphalidae; genus Danaus; species Danaus chrysippus. The sequence continues at coordinate 685,986 of CAKASE010000073.1, forward strand.
CCAGTTACAGGTAAATAAAAAAATTAAGTTATTAATGTTTATCATAGCTTTAAGTAATTCATATAATTTTATCACAAAAAAATGTTTTTAGGTTCTGAAACTAACAAAAAAGTAAATTAAATGAATTATTATTCATACAGGCTTATGGTTGGAGAAGTTGAGGTCAATCACATCTTAATATGTTAGCGTCTCTGTCACCAATATGCTGTCGATATGTATGTAAAACTGAGTGATTAATGTTTATTAGGTTGAACCAGGCAAAACTTCATTGAGGAATAAGGAAATTAACTTCATTCAGATAAAAAGGTTACATATATTTCTTTATTATAAGGCAGTACGAAGTCCGCCGGGCAGATAGTTATGAAATGTTTGTTAGCCCAAGTTATAATTCACAGGCGGCTGGACCAATCCTTTAATATCAGATTGGTTTGCGGACTACGCTCGTGTTGTGTTCACTCTATACGCTGACCGAGTCAAAACTTGGATCACTCTCAATGAACCGCTGACGTTTTGTGACATTGCTTACACTTTTGGAGTTCACGCTCCAGGAATAGTTAGCACTGGAGTTGGAAATTATATCTGCAGCAAGAACACAATGTTGGCACACGCTAAAGCATGGCGGATATATGACAAGGAGTTTAGACGAAAATATAAAGGTAAAAGAATTATATGAATTTATGTTCATAAGTGTTACCTTTACGTTATACTTAATTAATTCTGCATAGTGCATACATATACAAATGTATTACATTATATTTTAAAGGCAAAGTGTCCATCACCAATCAAGTCATGTGGTTTGAGGGAGATGATGAAAATGAATGAGAAGCAGCTGAACTGGCTCTACAGTTAATGGTGATTAAAATAACAAAAAGTGTCTAAAAATAATAGTGTTACTAAATACTTTTGAAGTTTCATTCAAATGATTGAAAATGTTCATTTACTGTCGTACAATTTCAGGGAGGACTGTACTCACACCCAATCTACTCTTAGGAAGGCGGTTGGCCGAAGAAAATAGAAAAACTCATAGCAGAAAAGAGTATACAACAGGGATTTCCGAAGTCCAGATTACCAGAATTCACAAAAGAAGAAAAATACTTATAAGAGGTGAGAATAAAATGTAAATAGTCTAATCGTTACATACAATGATAAAAAAACTAAGAATTATGTACTATTAAGGATTATAATTAAAGTTATAAGAAAGCCATATAAATAGCAATAGGCGTCCCTTTCAAAGTTTTTTGATTGAATTTTTCAAAGGCACGTATGACTTGTACAGTTTAAACTACTACACATCACGAACTGCTCGCCTCGCCCGAGGGGAAGCTGTTGGTCCTTGGCCTCTCTTCGGTGGACCAGACATTGATGTAATAATATCAGTGAGACCAGAATGGCCGCAAGCTGGCTCCAGCTGGTTCTATGTGAGTGTTGTTGTTACTATATACAGTTGTAAGACTCATTGAGGCTGAACACTGTCTTTGGAAACTGATCCTACGTCATACGTGTTTATTGGAGGGTAATGTAGACAGCCAAGTGGTGATTGAAACAATACAAAAGCAACTAACACGTGTTCCAGGTGTACCCGGAAGGTTTCCGAAAGCTCATATCTTGGTTGAAGAAAGAATATGGAAACATGGAGATCTTTATAACATAGAATGGTTTCGCAACCAGCGGCGAGGATTTAGATGATCAAGATCGTATAGATTACCATAAGAAGCATTTGGAACAGGTGATTAATACTAAAAATGAAATCAAGATGGATAAATAAAACAAGTATGTTATTATTCTAACTAATATCTTCCACCAGGTTCTCCTCGCGATTGAAGAAGATAAGGCCAATGTCGTGGCGTACACTGTTTGGTCAATGTTAGACAACTTTGAATGGAGCGATGGCTATCGGTAAAGACATATTGACATCAAAATGTTTTTAGATATTCTTCTATTCATAATCTGATAATAATAATAATCTTTTCAGTTCCAAATTCGGTTTATACGAGGTGGACTTCAACAACCCAGCCCGCACCCGCCGTCCGAGAGCCTCCGCCAAGTATTATAAAGATATTGTGAAAGCTTAATAATATGATTTATATAATATTAAATGAACTTTGAACTGAAAGACGTTATTTGTTTGATAAATAATGAAATTAAAGAAAGGTAATGTTATTCGTTTCAATAAAAAGTAATAAAGATAGTTATAATTAGCAGGTTGTGTACACAAAAAAAAGCCTTTCCTTGTTTGTTTATTTCAAATAAGAATGTTTGGATCTCCACTGGATATTCCTTTTTAAATAATTTTCTTAAACAGATCGTAATAGTTTCAAGGTACACAATATATTATAGATGTTAGTTGTTTTCGGACTGCTGTAACTTTATGTGCGAATATAATCAATGTTTTAGAGGAGGAAATTGTGATGAAAATAGTTTTTTTTCATAACATTCTGCTTATCCAACCCCACATCTATGTACATACATATAAAAAACAGTTCAGGCTGAAAGAAAACAAGGGCTATGTAAATTCTTTACAATATTCTAAACTCCTAAGTTTAGAATGCAGCGCCACCTATAATAGGTAGATCGTCAAATTAGCGGAGTTGTAACTACTTGCCAATAGATGGCGGTTTATAAAATAATTTCAATTTCTCATGGTATTCAGTCAACGTGTCTGTGAATTTTGTAAATCTTATAGAATATTTTACTTTATTGTGACTTTGGTTGTTCATGCGTTCCTTTATATTATCCATTTCATAGTTTGCTTCAGATTTATTGGTTACCTGGCTTGTTAATTAGATCCAAGACTAATCAATATAAATTTTTTCTCAATTTGCCGCAATAAATTTTAAATCAAATGCCATTTTGTTTGTAAGTTATAAGTGTTTTATTGCATACATTTTAATAAGAAATAGCGAATATACAGGGCAACAAGAGAAAGAAACGTTGTATTTTTAATAAAATTAATTAAATCCTTTATCTTTCGTATTATTAATTAGTATAAATGTGAAGATAATAACATGAACAATAAAAAGAAGTATTTTCATAACAAATCTTTATCCATATTATTGACAAAATGAAACATATTTAGTTCAACGATTGTAATTAAAAGGAAACTAACTAATTATATAAGGTAGCAACCAGAGGTCCCAGGAAAACTACGAAACTTACTTAAATGTATATTATAATGAGAATTACATATTAAAATTTACAACCTATTGCCCCGATGTTAGGATAGGAATGACATTTCATTGCTTGTGTTGTATCAGGAATCTTCTGGTTCACACAGCTTGGTGTTCGTTCTGCAGAGTCAGCAGCGTCACTCGGAATATATTTTATCTATACAACCATTTTGCCCTGGCGACGTTCAATTATTTTATAATATGTTACACGTACATAACAAACTCATCTTATGTCTGTACAAATGTTACACAAAAGTATTGATTGACAATTTTAACTTAGAATAATGAAAAAACAGTAAAATACTAGTGTTGAGGTAGGTACAGTCTTTATTGTAGTAATGTGCTACAACATGGGTGAAGACAGTATTTAAAAGCTTTCAAATACAAGTTGATACCCAAACGTTGCCATCACAACATTAACAAAGGTTCAATATTAAGTGGTTTATATAAATAATTACAAATATTATCCCAGTTCCAGGACTAAGAATAATACATACACTGATCTCTAACAATATACAAGTATCAACAGTTTACATTATTCGTGTTCAGTGAGTGTGATACTTGAATACCTTCAATAGTTATTGTACCTATTATAAACACAATATAAAGTAGACAAGTTTGAATATAATAGAGAGACTAGTTGTATGATAAAGGTGTATTATAAGTACATTAATTATATCTATTCTATTATTAGATAGACAGAAGGAATTTTAATACAGAATTTTACTGAACAGAGATCAGACCCTAAGGAGCGATCTGTGTGAGACAAGTGTAAACAACACGTGAGTAATGAATATAACTGTTATGAATAAAACAAACGTATATTGTATTATGTTTATTATACAGTAACAAGTCTCGTCTTCACATGTACATTAAACAATCCCCAGTTCATAGAGCGCCTTTCACACACCTATCATATATTTCATCAAGTGACACATCACCTATTGTTCCAAGTATACAACAATGTCTCCGATACATTTATATCTGAATAGTTTGTGTCTTGTGTATTGCTCACCGAGGCCGTGTGTCTCTGTGTGTGTAGTGTTCACAAGTCAGCTCAACGTAAAGCGACACGTCCTTAGGTTCGCTCTCCGTCACTCGTAGGAACTAGTTTCTTATACACTGATCTCGACCTCACCAACAGAATCAGCTCCGTGTCCAAGTGTTACCTGTACAAAGACATGCGTTTAGTGAAGGACAGTGTGTGAAGTGTAGTGTTCTATAGTGAGTGGTTAATAAGTGTTCCACCAGCCGTGTGAGGTGAGGACTGTAGTACAACCTGCTCACCTATACATACAGTGGTACATGTTTTCGACTCACAATTCCCACACCTCCCTACTACGGCAGGGGGACAACTTTCACAACCTGTCACCCGTCTAGGCGATCATTGTAAAAATTGATTTGTAGAGCTTTTAGAGGTCCTTGGTGGCAATTGCTCTTAGCTAATCGAACCCTAACGAGCGATGCCCCCTCACCAAACCCGCCCCTCTCTAAACACACAGAATGACGTCACAAGTCTTCATCTAGTTTGACCTTGATCATTCTCTTGAAACCAATAAATTTTTAAATATACAATTAACAGTTGACTGTATACAGCATTTAAGACTTGAAACACTATAAACCCGCTCCACGGCTCTGGCGACTACAAAGGTCCGTTGGCTGGAATTTAAAGAGTAGGTCATAAAGGACTTAGACGCTGTAGAAGTCTCTAAGCTGTGAGTCAGGATGAGATGACTTTGTGAGGTTGTAAATGACGTTGATTAACGAAGCGTCCTCAACGGATGTGTTGAGTCTGGATATAGGGTCGTTTTAACAAGCTTTGACGTTGTGATTAAGGTTGCTACAAAGTAATATGATGCATGTAGTTGTAAAACGAAAATATAAGTTTCAATTAAGAAATCGATAGTGGAAGAAAGATGACGAATAATAAGACTAACTAACAGACACTTTCAACTCATCTGTCCATGATCAGAGTGTAAGTGAGCAACCGAAATGTCGTGATTCCGAAATTTTAGAATAATAAAAATCACATATGTATACGAAAATCTTAATTTCATTTTATAAAAAGTATGGTAAGCCAAGTAAGTTCATTTGAATCACTAAGAAATCGCAGCGCCCCCTGGCGATGTCAAAGATCTGGTGATACTGTCCAATTCTCTAAGCTCACAGCTATAGTCAAGTGGATACATTATGTTTATATACATTATAAATACTGTGACGGCGCCTTACACATATAATAAAATAACACCTATAATAATATGTAGCAACAGTAAGTTAACAATCTTAACAGCTAACAGCCTCTGTTAGTGAACTCATCAGAAGCTACTGAAACAATGATTCTTAACATGAAGCAAGTCCCGCAGGAGCTACATACAAATGTATGGATAAAGCTTGTATTAAAAGACATTGACTGTTTGAGCCGCTGCAACACTCCACCTTCAACACTACACTTGATACTTCAAGTCTTTTACATTCTAATATGTTTAAATCTCAGTCACTTCCCTCTCCATATAATGTGTAGCTCATTGTCTTTAATATATTGTGTCTAGTGTAATCACACACTCATGTTTCATTAATAGCTACCTGGTTCATTGTTAGTTTTCATCTAACATTTGATGATCAGCCGTCATCTCCTGATGGATGAATCTCAAGTACAGTCCAATAACACCATCTGTAATACATAATACAATATATTAATACTGTTCACAGGTCACTGGCTATATTTCTACATATTTCTATAGTATAGGAACCATCGCCTCTTATGTGGTGCCCATAATACGAACAAGCTTGTTTAGTTGGTATGTTCCACATGCAATTAATATAAGATCATTATATTCTATTCTTTGAAATATGAAACTGTCCATGTTTACATTTATAGGTTGAAATCTGCCAGCCTTCTATTTAAATTATTTTCGATAACAAAGTCAGCTAATGTGTTAGAAGTAAACATCTTTTCATTTATTATAATACATCAGTATATAAGGATTATAATTATATAAAACAATAAAACGTCATATTGCATTATAGGAATGGCATATACAATACATATCTATTTAAAAACGAGTGTTTTAAATAATTAATTGAATTTTCACTTACTCGTCGAGGAGCTATCCACTGTCTTATAATAGACTGAACCTGATTAAGATCTAGACTATGTCGTCTTCGCTCTATCAAATCAGTTCCACAGTTTATGCATCTCAGAGATACGGATTGGTAAGAAGTCACTTCTTCTGTGTGCAGACTATCATGAGACACGTTTTGGTTTTGTTCAATGTCCATATTAAAGCCGTGGTTAGCGATGGAGCTAGTTTCGGGGTCCATATTTACGGAGTGTTGGGCATCGTTTATGCCTTGATCGGAGTCCATAATACAAAAGCCAGGGTCATCGTTTGAGCGAAATTCAGGGTCCGTAGATGTGCAGGGGTCACTGGAAAAAGATAGTCGGAGTCCATAATTAATAAACAATCGTTGAAAGAAAATCCATAATAAATCAACACTCAATGTAGTTATACAAAGCGAATGTAAATAATCAGTCTGTGACATATCAATGTCAATTTGTATTTTTTGTTTTATTAGTGTTGCAATAGAAAAATCTCATTAAAAAATCGGTCGAAAACAGATATGATTACGTTTAACATTCTTCATATTTCAGTTTATAAAACGTTTTAAATGACGTACTAATTAAAAACAAATATTATTTTTTTTGTATTATATACTTATAGTTGTATTAAGTACTGCGAGATGATTCGATTTGACGCAATCGTTAATTGATCTTGCTGGTAACACAAAACAAATAAAGCAAATGAATGAAGATACTTTAAAAATATTTTTTCAATAAAATACAAATGTACACTCAAACAATAGAATGGCTAGCTAAAAAAAATTTTTTTTTACATTAATTTGTTTTTTTTTTATAGTAGCTTGTTTACGCTAGGCCAAAAATGGACATTGCGCTTTCACCAAATTTCGTGACAAAATATTGTTTTTTCTTAAGAGATAAAGATAAAAAACCAAAAACTTGGTTTTTCGAATTTTCCACATAAAATTTGAGGTTATGTGAAAATAATGTTGGTACAAAAGTTTTAGATCTTTTTATTACCTACAACTTTGCCATATAACTTTTTTCAGTAAGACTTTTAGTTTTGCCAGAAATCGAGAAAACCCATTTTTTACCCTTAAATACCTTTCCCGACCTCAAATCGCCCGTAAATTATTTTTCCTTTAATTTTTATAATATAACCCTCCTTTTCTAATAAGTTTCGTTCTACTATATTTTATTTTCACTTTTCATTAATTTTAAAGGCTTCTACACTGGCCTACAGACGCACTCAATATATTAAACTGCTCACATGCTTAACATGAAAATACCAATACATTCTGCTTTGAATCAATCGAAATATAAAGGAAATATATATTATTATGAGTCCAAAATTTCATTTAATATGTAAAATGTATCTTTCTTATTAAAAGATATATTTAATTAAAAATTACATAAGTTAATTTTTTTTACGTATTGCCAACCTTCACCATGTATAGCTTCTAGTATACATTTAAATAATTAAGAAATTAGATAGTAATACCTAGTATAATTGTTTTTGTTTTGTTTGAAATATTTGATGATTGTTTTATATTAAAACCATAAATTTATACATTTTTCTTTTTCTTATTTTAATTTATTTTGTATTTTTAATTAAATGAAAGAAACAACACTTTCTCTCTGCAAATGTTTCAAATCCTGGTTCATTTTTTGTAATTACCATAACAAATTATTATTTTTAATCATCACATCTTTTCCACGTCCATCGTGTGTAGTAATATAATATTTTTTTTATTATTATATTACTACATATAGCAACACATCTTTTCCCCATCCATCGTGTGTAACGCTCCTAACATCCTCAGTGTATCCAACCTCAGTGCTTCACGTCAGTCAGTCTTTAAATCAAACCGGTTCATGTTCCTCCTTCCTCTGGTCACAGTCAGCTGCGATCTTCCTCATGACTCTGGCGTCTTCTTCAGTCGTCTGTTTTATTTCATGGTGAGTTCTTTACACGTCTTATTATAATACAATTATTACTTCACATAAAACATTGTTTAATATGTTAGTCATTATTACGTCTACTAGTGGGTAGGAACATATAAATTTTAATTGATTTTTAAACACTATATGGGAACAAGGCTTCTTTATTTTAATGTTTCAATATTTCATTAGGTAGGTGTTTGTAATTAAATTCTTTTTATGTATGCTTGAAAAACTTTCTTTCTTCTTGAAAATCTTTAATTTTAATAATTATTTATTAAGAAGTCGATAGTCTTCATATGAAATATGTATTATTATTTGTAAGGTTCCAGGACTCGTGAGAATATATAATTCAAGATGAGGGTCGAAGCTGTTGGTGGAGCGTCTGTTAGGACGTGGTCTGCGGACGAGAGGAAACCTTCTATGAAGAGAAGTGTATGTAGCTGATTACGATAGTAGTGTGACGGTATGTACTGTTGAATATTTAATATTATTCTGTTATTATTTATAGTAAGGGTGAACAATTTTAGTGTACGTTTCCGACCAAGATTTCACATGTGATATTAATATTTGAAGAAATTTGATAAACGAAAGAATAAAATCATTCCATTCATGTTCTAAATAAAGTAACTGTATTGGCTGATTTATATTTTATATAAAAAATATGAATAGAGGCGCAAATAATTGACAATATTAAGTATTTTATGTACCTCAGTACTGCTGTTTGATTGTTTTATTTTAAACACATATATACGTTACAACTTTCTGATTTACTAAAAATATTTTTAACTCTTTTTTCTTAGCCTCACTTGTATGTCGATTTGTATGTTTGTTACTTCTTTCCTGAAATAAATTTATGTAATTGTACAAATAACTACCTTTGCCCGCGTCTCCGTCTGCGTGTACATCACAGTTCTCTGTCACTAAGGCCACTGAACCTGAACTACTTCCACTTCATGGTTCCATCCGTGTAGTTTCGTGATCGGGTAATCGGGGTCATTTATCTTCATACAAAATTCATCACAATCGGTTCAGCGGTTGGGTTATGTATATTGACCGATTTATATAATATTTTACATAAAATATACAAATAGATACGTAAAAGTTAAAACAATTCTAAATATTAAATACTTTACATAACTTAGTTTGACTTAACCTATTTGACTATTTGCTTTCTGATTTACTTACGAATACTTTTATCATTAAACAATCCTTGTAGTGATTATCTTTATATGTCTCTATATAAGAACAATATTGTATTATGTATTACAGATGGTATTATTGGACTGTTCTTGAGATTCATCCATCAGGAGATGACGGCTGATCATCAAGTGTTAGATGAAAACTAACAATGAACCAAGTATTGATGAAACATAGAATTATATGAAGAGGAGAATGACTCGGTTAGTGTAATATATTAGAATAGAGAAGACTTGAAGTATCAACTGTAGCAGTCTCCAGACAATATAAGGAGTGTGTTCACTATAAACATGTACAGTACGTGTTTGATGTGTCTATTGATATCAAAGAACCTCCTGGAATGATAATTAATTTTAATTTATTTAAAACAATTTAGAGCTCTCCTACAGAAACATCTTCCTCAATCAAAGTACTCATAGTTTCACTACCGTCATATGTTTTCACTACATGGTCTGTCCATCGATCATGAAATATATGTTTGTTTCAAAATATAAAGAAAAGTAAAGTTAATGCTATCCAAACAAATCTTTGTAGAGGACCGCAATCTTAAGAAAATTATTATTTTCTAAACACTATATGTGGCGAAGGCTTTTTAATTTGATAGTTGTATTTAATTCATTACTATATTTATTTTAACTTTTTTGTTGTTAATCTTTGACCACATCCTAAAATATGTGCCATCTTTAATATGAACAATAATAATTTATTAGGAAGTGGATAGTCTTTATATGAAATAGTATTATTTGTAACGTTCCAGGACTCGTGAGAATATATAATTCAAGATGAGGGTCGAAGCTGTTGGTGGAGCGTCTGTTAGGACGTGGTCTGCGGACGAGAGGAAACCTTCTATGAAGAGAAGTGTATGTAGCTGATGTACGATAGTAGTGTGACGGTATGTACTGTTGAATATTTAATATTATTCTGTTATTATTCAGAGTTAGGTTGGGCTATTTTACTGTCCATTTAATCACTTTTATTATTACGTATTATATTAATTGAACGTTTCTGACACAATGATGTCACCCGTGATATTGTTATTTGAAGAGATGCAATAAAAGAAATATTATCAAATTTTTCAAATTAAAAGTAACCTCACTAACTGTTTAATACAATCTTAAATAATTCACATTACTAAGTATTTTAAGTAGCTCCTTATTGTTATTCGATTGTTTCCAACACATCCATACGTTATGGCTTACTGATTTACAGAAAATATTTCTAACGCTTGTTTCTTAGCTTCACTTGTATGTTGGTTTGTATGTTTGTAACTTCTTTCCTGAAATAAATAATAGTAAATATAATAATAACTAGCTCTTCCTCGCGGCTCCGTCCGCGTGAACATGAGTTGTTCTATATCACTAAGACCACTGAAACTGATCTGCTTCCACTTCATGGTTCCACCCGCGAAATGTTGGGATCGTGTAATCGGTATCATCTATCTTCATACAAAATTCATCACAATTGGTTCAACGGCTTAGTCGTGAAAACGTACTCGTAACATACATATAGACAGACAGTTACTTTCCCATTTATAATATTAAGAGGGATTTGGAAAATAATTGCAATCGCTTATAGAAATCATGTAATTAATGATACAAAAAAGGACATATCTGTTGATAGCAAAATAAAAATATTTAAAATAAATTAATGTCAGAAACAGTGTTATGAAGAGTCAAACTGTAGGATCCCTGGTCCTACATGTAAGTATAACTAGTCACTGGCTCACTACTACCCCGCCTAGAGCGCAGGCGCACGCCACCGTTCCACTGTACGTGAGACAGTGTATTATATCTATTGTACAGATACGTACACTACAGTTAGTAAATGATTTATTACGGAATATTAGTGTAAATTTTTAATATGATATCTAATTTGTTTATATATTTTTTACAGATTTTCTCTTTCTTGGCCAAGAATTTTGCCTCATGGTTTTGCAAATAAGACAAGTGAAGACGGAGTAAAATTTTACTCCAACTTTATAGATGCTTTATTGAAGAGAGGAATCGAGCCTGTCGTTACAATATATCACTGGGATTTACCACAAAATTTACAAGATCTTGGTGAGTTTCAGAGATGTGACACTATTGTTAAAACTATTTAATACAAATGCATTGCTCTTTTATATAAAATAAATAAGAAAACAAAAATAGAATAAAACAAAAAAAAAGTGTTCAAAAGAGGTTTTTGTACTAAAATAATAAACTACTTATTTTTTTAATTTTAATTATATTAGTGCAAAGAGTTCATCTTTCATGATAAAACTGAAGAACCCATTTAAATTTGTGTTTTTCAGTAACAACACATTCTTTGCAAATTATTTCGTCATTCGCATACTAAACGAAAACCTTTGAACGGCAAATCATATTGACGAACAAATAATGAGCTCTCATCTGGTAAATCAGGAACTTAAAATGAATCTTGCAAATTCAATGTTCCTCAGAATTACTGCTTAGTTCGTTAGTTAACAGAATGTACTGAATCAAAGTTTCAGTACATTCTATTCAAGCTTGTAGGACCATTATGAAATGTTTGTTAGCCCAAGGTATAATTCGCAGGCGGCTGGACCAATCCTTTAATATCAGATTGGTTTGCGGACTACGCTCGTGTTGTGTTCACTCTATACGCTGACCGAGTCAAAACTTGGATCACTCTCAATGAACCCATGACGTTTTGTGACGTTGCTTACACTTTTGGAGTTCACGCTCCAGGAATAGTTAGCACTGGAGTTGGAAATTATATCTGCAGCAAGAACACAATGTTGGCACACGCTAAAGCATGGCGGATATATGACAAGGAGTTTAGACGAAAATATAGAGGTAAAAGAATTATATGAATTTATAAACAATACTTTAGGTACTTGATTTTTTGTTAATTAATAAAATCGTAAGGTTCTTCTGAATTAATTCTGCATTCATATGCAAATGTATTACATTATATTTCAGGGAGGACTGTACTCACACCCAATCTACTCTAAGGAAGGCGGTTGGCCGAAGAAAATAAAAAACTCATAGCAGAAAAGAGTAAACAACAGGGATTCAGGAAATCCAGATTACCAGAATTCACAAAAGAAGAAAAAAAACTAATAAGAGGTGAGAATAAAATGTAAATAGTCTAATCGTTACATAAATTAATACCAAAACTAAGATTTTCTATTAATAATTAAAATTTATAAGTAAAGTTATAAGAAAGCCGTATATGTAAATAGCAATAGGCGTCCCTTTCAAAGTTTTTTGATTGAATTTTTCAAAGGCACGTATGACTTGTACGGTTTGAACTACTACACATCACGAACTGCTCGCCTCGCCCGAGGGGAAGCTGTTGGTCCTTGGCCTCTCTTCGGTGGACCAGACATTGATGTAATAATATCAGTGAGACCAGAATGGCCGCAAGCTGGCTCCAGCTGGTTCTATGTGAGTGTTGTTGTTACTATATACAGTTGTAAGACTCATTGAGGCTGAACACTGTCTTTGGAAACAGATCCTACGTCATACGTGTTTATTGAAGAGTAATGTAGACAGCCAAGTGGTGATTGAAACAATAAAAAAGCAACTAACTCGTGTTCCAGGTGTACCCGGAAGGTTTCCGAAAGATCATATCTTGGTTGAAGAAACAGTATGGAAACATGGAGATCTTTATAACAGAGAATGGTTTCGCGACCAGCGGCGAGGATTTAGATGATCAAGATCGTATAGATTACCATAAGAAGCATTTGGAACAGGTGATTAATATTAAAAATGAAATCAAGATGGATAAATAAAACAAGCATGTTATTATTCTAACTAATATCTTCCACCAGGTTCTCCTCGCGATTGAAGAAGATAAGGCCAATGTCGTGGCGTACACTGCTTGGTCAATGTTAGACAACTTTGAATGGAGCGATGGCTATCGGTAAAGACATATTGACTTCAAATTGTTTTTGGATTTTTTTCTGTTCATAATCTGATAATAATAATAATCTTTTCAGTTCCAAATTCGGTTTATACGAGGTGGACTTCAACGACCCAGCCCGCACCCGCCGCCCGAGAGCCTCCGCCAAGTATTATAAAGATATTGTGAAAGCTAAATAATATGATTTATATAATAATAAACTGAACTTTGAACAGAAAGACGTAATTTATTTGATGAATAATAATATTATTTTATTAATATTATTTTAAGTCAGTCAGTGGTGGCCTAGTGGTTAAGGGGCCCGCCTCTCGTTGCCGAGGGCGCGGGTTCAAACCTGGCAAGTACCAATGAGATTTTTCGGAGTCTTATGTACTTTCTGAGAGTATTTAGACATCACTGACATACGGTGAAGGAAAACATCGTGAGGAAACCTGGACTTATAGTTTCACAATTATAAGTTTGAAATCACCAACACGTCTTGAGCAAGCGTGGTGATTAATGCTCAAACCTTCTCCATGTGAGAAAGAGGCCTTTGCTCAGCAGTGGGCTCTGATAGGCTGATGATGATGATGAATATTATTTTTATGTGTGATTGGAGATGTCACTCGGATCTATATCTAACAATGATTCCTACTCATTAACCCACTAAAATCAAATTTCTCAATAATATAATTAGTAATAATATAAGTAGGACCTCTATGAAGTATCTTCCTTGAATAGCTCTAGATGTGTTGGTGTTTTCGGTATCAGGATATTACTCATGACTAACGAGTATTGAGGAGCCCGCCTTTAGTGATCGGGGAGAGAGAGAGTGCTCTGCACTTGTTAAAGGGAAGAGATATTAGTTAAGTTGACTCGTATGATGTGAACAGACTGTATATCGAGCTCTTATACAACACTGTAATGTACCTACTGTAATGTTTGTAGTGATTTCTGTAAACTGTTTTATTAATTGGTTGTTCATGCGTTCCTTTATATTATCCATTTCTTCGTTTGCTTCAGATTTATTGGTCACCTGGCTTGTTAATTCGATCCAAGACTAATCAATATAATTTTTTTCCCAATTTGCCGGAATAAATCTTAAATTAAATACCATTTTGTTGGTAAGTTATAAGGTAAGTGTTTTATTGTATACATTTTAATGAGAAATAACGAATATACAGGGCAACAAGAGAAATAAACGTTGTATCGAATTTAAAAAAATAATTAAATCCTTTATCTTCAGTATTATTAATTAGTATAAATGTGAAGATAATAACATGAACAATAAAAAGAAGTATTTTCATAACAAATCTTTCCCCATATTATTGACAAAATGAAACATTTAGTTCAACGATTGTAGTAAAAAGGAAACTAACTTATTATATAGGGTAGCAACCAGAGGTCCCAGGAAAACTACGAAACTTACTTAAATGTATATTATAATGACAATTACATATTGAAATTTACAACCTATTGCCCCGATGTTAGGATAGGAATGACATTAAATTGCTTGTGTTGTATCAGGAATCTTCTGTTTCACACAGCTTGATGTTCGTTCTGCAGAGTCAGCAGCGTCACTCGGAATATATTTTATCTATACAACCATTTTGCCCCGGCAATGTTCATTTATTTTTTATTATGTTACACGTACATAACAGACTCATCTTGTGTATGTACAAATGTTACACAAAAGTATTGATTGAAAATGTTAACTCAGAATATTGAAAAAACAGTAAAATACTATTGTTGAGGCAGGTACAGTCTTTATTGTAGTAATGTGCTACAACATGGGTGAAGACAGTATTTGAAGCTTTCAAATACAAGTTGATACCCAAACGTTGCCATCACAACATTAACAAAGGTTCAATATTAAGTGGTTTATACAGGGTGACTGGTGAATTACTATCAATATTTAAGGAGCATACTCGGTACATGATTCTCATTCGAATTATGTAAAAAAAATAGGTACTTAATTTTTGACCAAATTTCCGTATAAATAAATAAAGTTTGGACACGTACCCAGCCTTGCCGGCGCCAGTGTGTCGCTACTCCCCAACCCCCGCCCCGTGGCTAGCGGGCCATTAGTCGGCTATTAGTCGGGCGAGCGCCGCCGTAAGGTCCGTACGTTCGTCTTCCCGCGCGCGCGCCTAGCGATCGATCTTACGCGTATACCTAATAATAATCTGTCGTGTGTGCGTGTGACCCGTTATTACTTATTAGTAATTAAATATGGCTTTTCAATACACAAATGCAGAATACTTGGACATGGTTCATGCGTATGCGCGTGCAAATGAAAGCTTGCCGGGCGCAATCAATTTGTACCGGGAGATGTTCCCTAATCGTCGAGTACCTACGGCCAGCGTCATCTTAAACGCTAATCAAAGATTACGAGACTTCGGACAGTTCCGTGTTCCAACACATGCCCAAGGAAACGTCTTGTGTATGCTACAGAGTATGTAAACAGAGAGGAGTTGAAATTAAAAATCAATAGTGATTTCAAAACTATTAAAAGTGACCCATTCGTATTAAATCGTGTGAAAGAGAATATGTGTAAACGTGCCGAACTGTGTATCACACGAGAAGGAGCTCGCTTTGAACATTTGTTAAGGTTAGTGTAGTTATGTAGGTAAATAGGTAGTTTAATGATTGACAATTGTTGTAAATAAGTATGATTCCATTTTTAAATACGCCGGAAATACCAAGATAGGTAAACAGTTCATATTATTTTTTGTGTCAAGGTCACACCATTTACCTAGTCAATAAATTGGTTGCTTAAACGAAAGAAATATCTTGGTATTTTTGCCTGTCCTAAGCCAGGATTAAAGTATGAAGGGAAATGGATCATTTTTGTTTATCTAAGGTCTAACACGCGGCGGCGCGCGGCGTTTGGATGTAGGTAAACTACCGCGCGATAACTACATATACCTACGTACATAACTGTTTTATGTCGATAACGCAGCTAGGGTATCCACGCGATCCGTAATTAATTACACAACTTTTGGTTAACTTTACTTAGAAGTTTATTAATATTTATGTTATATTAATTTTTATTTTGTCATATATGATCGTCAACTACCACGTCCTTAAATATTGATAGTAATTCACCAGTCACCCTGTATAAATAATTACAAATATTATCCCAGTTCCAGTACTAGGAATAATACATACACTGATCTCTAACAATATACAAGTATCAACAGTTTAAATTATTTATTCCGTGTTCAGTGAGTGTGATACTTGAATACCTTCAATAGTTATTGTTCCTGTTACAAACACAATATAAAGTAGACAAGTTTAAATATAACAGAGGGACTAGTTGTATGTTAAAGGTATATTATAAGTACATTAATTATATCCAGTTAAGTTGGAAGACCTCAGTTTTATAATAGTTAAGAAATAATTAGATAGACATAAGCAATTTTAATACACAATTTTACTGAACAGAGATCAGACCCTAAGGAGTGATCTGTGTGAGACAAGTGTAAACAACACATGAGTAATGAATATAACTGTTATGAATAAAACAAACGTATATTGTATTATGTTTATTATACAGTAACAAGTCTCGTCTTCACATGTACATTAAACAATCCCCAGTTCATAGAGCGCCTTTCACACACCTATCATATATTTCATCAAGTGACACATCACCTATTGTTCCAAGTATACAACAATGTCTCCGATACATTTATATCTGAATAGTTTGTGTCTTGTGTATTGCTCACCGAGGCCGTGTGTCTCTGTGTGTGTAGTGTTCGCAAGTCAGCTCGACGTAAAGCGACACGTCCTTAGGTTCGCTCTCCGTCACTCGTAGGAACTAGTTTCTTATACACTGATCTCGACCTCACCAACAGAATCCACAGCTCCGTGTCCAAGTATTACCTGTACAGAGACATCCGTTTAGTGAAGGACAGTGTGTGAAGTGTAGTGTTCTATAGTGAGTGGTTAATAAGTGTTCCACCAGCCGTGTGAGGTGAGGACTGTAGTACAACCTGCTCACCTATACATAGGAGTGGTACATGTTCTCGACTCACAATTCCCACACCTTCCTACTACGGCAAGGGGACAACTTTCACAACCTGTCACCCGTCTTGGCGATCATTGTAAAAATTGATTTGTAGAGCTTTTAGAGGTCCTTGGTGGCGATTGCTCTTAGCTAATCGAACCCTAACGAGCGATGCCCCCTCACCAAACCCGCCCCTCTCTAAACACACAGACTGACGTCACAAGTCTTCATCTAGTTTGACCTTGATCATTCTCTTGAAACCAATAAATTTTTAAATATACAATTAACAGTTGACTGTATACAGCATTTAAGACTTGAAACACTATAAACCCGCTCCACGGCTCTGGCGACTACAAAGGTCCGTTGGCTGGAATTTAAAGAGTAGGTCATAAAGGACTTAGACGCTGTAGAAGTCTCTAAGCTGTGAGTCAGGATGAGATGACTTTGTGAGGTTGTAAATGACGTTGATTAACGAAGCGTCCTCAACGGATGTGTTGAGTCTGGATATAGGGTCGTTTTAACAAGCTTTGACGTTGTGATTAAGGTTGCTACAAAGTAATATGATGCATGTAGTTGTAAAACGAAAATATAAGTTTCAATTAAGAAATCGATAGTGGAAGAAAGATGACGAATAATAAGACTAACTAACAGACACTTTCAACTCATCTGTCCATGATCAGAGTGTATGTGAGCAACCGAAATGTCGTGATTCCGAAATTTTAGAATAATAAAAATCACATATGTATACGAAAATCTTAATTTCATTTTACAAAAAGTATGGTAAGCCAAGTAAGTTCATTTGAATCACTAAGAAACCGCAGCGCCCCCTGGCGATGTCAAAGATCTGGTGACACTGTCCAAGTCTCTAAGCTCACAACTATAGTCAAGTGGATACATTATGTTTATATACATTATAGATACTGTGACGGCGCCTTACACATATAATAACACCTATAATAATATGTAACAACAGTAAGTTAACAATCTTAACAGCTAACAGCCTCTGTTAGTGAACTCATCAGAAGCTACTGAAACAATGATTCTTAACATGAAGCAAGTCCCGCAGGAGCTACATACAAATGTATGGATAAAGCTTGTATTAAAAGACATTGACTGTTTGAGCCGCTGCAACACTCCACCTTCAACACTACACTTGATACTTCAAGTCTTTTACATTCTAATATGTTTAAATCTCAGTCACTTCCCTCTCCATATAATGTGTAGCTCATTGTCTTTAATATATTGTGTCTAGTGTAATCACACACTCATGTTTCATTAATAGCTACCTGGTTCATTGTTAGTTTTCATCTAACACTTGATGATCAGCCGTCATCTCCTGATGGATGAATCTCAAGTACAGTCCAATAACACCATCTGTAATACATAATACAATATATTAATACAGTTCACAAACAATATTGTTCATATATAAAGACATACAGAGACAGTTACATCAAGGATTGTTTGAAAATAAAAATATAATATTTTATATTAATCTTAAAATATCCACAAATAAATTACACTTCATATCACCAAGAAGGTTTATTATTCAAATAAAACAATTCTTTATATATCAGTCTAATTAGTATCATCATTAATAACATACTGTAAAATGTATGGAATTATTATTATTATTCTCTTTGAAATATTGGATTCATACAAAAATTATAAATGTTTATACTTAAACTAAACATATAAAATGATTTTACTTAAAAAGTATAACACTATTAAAACACTTTTATAATAATCGATTATTCTAGAAAGAGGCCATATGGATTTCATTATATATAATATCAACAGCACATGATGAATTATAAAATGAATGTGTTGATAACGGTTTACTCAATATAAAAGATACATTATGGAGAAATTAACATTAAAATGTACACTATAATTCAAAATAATAATATAAAGTATTCAACAGTACATACCGTCACACTACTATCGTACATCAGCTATATACACTTCTCTTCATAGAAGGTTTCCTCTCGTCCACAGACCACGTCCTAACAGACGCTCCACCAACAGCTTCGACCCTCATCTTGAATTATATATTCTCACGAGTCCTGTAATGTAAAGAAGAGCCGGAAGGACAGCAGAGACATGAGAAATGAATTTTGATTTTTGAAAGCAATTAATAGTAAAATCATAAAATGTAAATTAATAAAATTTAAAAACTAACAATAAACGAGACGTCACACGTCACAACGTTGTCCACACTAAGAACAATGGATGGATGAAACCAGTGTTGCCAACTTTATTTTTTAGAGGATCGTACTATAGACTAAAAAAATAGTATTTTGTCTTGAAATTCAAGAAAATAAGAGAACGCGATGAAATTTCAATAAAATGCGTAGGTTTATCAAATAAAAATGAAATGTAATTCCAATTTTCAATTATGTAACATATATCATAAATAAATATATGGTATTAAGATATTCATTAACAACATATATTTTGAAAACAGAAAAAATAATTCATTGGTTTAGTCACTATCTGAATTATTAGGCACAGCAGATGCAGGAAAAGCATTATATTTTTTGAACATACATACATACTTAAATTTAATTTGCTCAGCATGTCGTCACATGGCTTGAAGTTTATATACACGATCCTTTTTCTTTAATATGTTGTGCAGCTGACAAATTCTTATTAACCGTTTCTAGAGTACAGTTTAGTTTTACATATTCCTTATAGTTATAGTATAGTACTAAATATAGTTAGTTATAGTTATAGTACTAAAGTTTAGTTTTACACATTCCTTATAGTTTTATTGGAGATTTATTTTTAAGTAAGACTTCATTTAAAAAATCGTATATTTTGCGTACGATTTAGATCGTACATCGTACAAGAGTCAAAAAGGTCGTATAAATACGATTTAAATCGTACGGTTGGCAACACTGGATAAAACTGTCATATAATTACCGTGTAAGAAAATAATGTATAGCAAATGCTGCCATCTAACGAACAAAGTAAAACAATTTTGAAACTTTTTTCCTTTATAACTTCATAGATAATATTTTAAGTAGCTCTCAAATTGATTTGACATTAGGACATATTTTAAATTATTTCAGTTGTTCATTTGCCGTTGTTTACTGTTCTTCTTGTGGTGTTCGTTCCTTTTCAAACATTTGACCCGGCTTAATATATCATTGACTTCTATTTCTACGCTTTTGACGATCGACCCCGGCTTTTCTCAATTGGATTTTGATTGCAAACTACGAATTTGGATTATCGATAAGTTGAAAAAATGCCACGAAAATCGGCTATTAAGTGTTATTTTCGGTGTGCGACTAAAGGTACGATACTTATTTAGTAAAATCTATAAAATTGTTATTTGTCATATATACAGTCAATTACTACTCTTGTTACATCAATTTCAATCGTAACAGTTTATTGACTTCCAATAAAAACATTTCAGGTCCTTTTCATCCATTTCCTAAACCTGAATACCCAAATTTGGAGAAATTCATTCAATGGAAAAATATTTTAAATGAAGAAAGGAAACAAAAGGAAGATTCTTACATTTATAAATAAGAATATGTAATCGTCATTTTGAACAGTTTTACCGTTCTTTAAGTAAACGACTCACTCAAAATGTTGTACCAACTCTATACTTAAGTAAGTATCTAAAGTAGGCTACTTCCCAAGTAGTATAGGCACACAATACATACTACTAATATAAAATAACTATAAATAATCAATTATATTTTATAACTATAGATAATATTTTACATTATTATTATTTTACTTTAGGAATTGGTGTTCTTAATTAAAAAGAAAAAAAAATAGATTTAATTGAATATAATGAAATAGGTATACAAGTCATCTTAATATTTTTATATACTTACATATGGTTTGATAGATTTATAATGTGCAGTCTTTATTACCTTTTTTTATCTAAATGAAGGAAAGTGCCTACAAACAGTATCCCAAAATAACTTCTTGTGTCACTTCTTTACATATGTAAAACAAAAACAAAGTGTTCTAAATATGAAGAGATTATAATTTCACTGGATAACTACAAACCAAAAAAAGTTGTTTATAATTTTTTATGTAATATAAGAATGACAGTGTTTAATTCAGTAAAAATTACAAGTCTATTTACATTCAATCAGAAACTCTAAAAGAAACGAGGAAGGAAGATACAATCAAGACAATATGTTATCATTCAATTTTAAGATTTTTCATGTAACTTTTCTTTTAATATATTTATTTGTATTAAAAAAATATTTTCTTTAGCAGCATCAACATTTGAGACTGTACGCTCATCACATTCTGTTGAAACTGAAAAATGTGTTGATACACAAAAAGAAGACAATGACGCATTTTGTAGTCACCACTTGGATTTGAATATGAATCAAGTTCAGCTACAAAGGAGTTCTACTAATTCCTCTCAATTATTTCCTAAAGGTAAGTTAGTTACGGGCATATAAATAAGCTTAATATTAACTATGATTGCTATATTAACTTTTAAATTATAAAACAGCATAAAGCATTTTAAATACAATATAAATTTAAACCACAGATTCACTAAATTTGCAAGTATCGAGATTTATTTCATATCTTCTTCAAATATGTATATTTTTTGTCTTTTAATAAACAATAATCCCCGTTTAAGATAACCTGATTCCTTTTTAAGTAAATACAGATATAAACTCAGATGAGTGATCATCATCTACATTTAAACCTAAGATGTTCAAAAATGTCTTCTCATCATTTAATTGATTATCTGAAATCCCTTATGACAACTATTAGTCCCGTCGTTAGAGATACTACTGTATACATAATTAAACATAACTAACTATATCAATATTTATAAAACATTCATTTCGCTTCCTCGTCTCCTGCCAGCCGGCCGCGGTCTTCCTAGTTCCTCGTAATGGATGTCTTTTTCTAATGCTGATGCTTCATGGTGTTTTTTTACATATATCTAATTATTATATTTTATATTATTGGCATTACTTACATTTTAAGTTCTTATACTTATTGAGTAATGTTTTTAGTTTTGTTTGATAATTAATTAGTGTTTATTTTATTGTGTAGTATGTGGTAGGAATTTTGAATTATTTCCTAAGCGTTACTTACATTGGGCGCAGGGTTTTTTAACGTTATCGTTTTGATGGCTTCCTTTTTGTTATTTTGACTATTATCTTTACAATTTTCGGCCTCGCCCTAAAATGCGAATTTTTAATGTAAGTTGGTAAGTTTGTTAACAATTAATGTATTGTCTTTATAAAAATAGTATTATTTGTAACGTTCCAGGACTCGTGAGAATATATAATTCAAGATGAGGGTCGAAGCTGTTGGTGGAGCGTCTGTTAGGACGTGGTCTGTGGACAAGAGGAAACCTTCTATGAAGAGAAGTGTATGTAGCTGATGTACGATAGTAGTGTGACGGTATGTACTGTTGAATATTTAATATTATTCTGTTCTTATTTATAGTAAGATTGAATTATTGTTTCTGTTCATTTATTCAATATTTTTATTTTTATTACATTAACTGAATGCTTCCGACACGTCGCGTCGTAATGATTAAATAATTAAATGAAAAATTGTAATTATAATAGTAACTGTCTCTTGGCCGCGGCTCCGTCTGCGTGTACATCATAGTTCTCTATCACTAGTGCCACTGAACCTGAACTGCTTCCACTTCATGGTTCAACTCGCGTAGTATTGGGATTGGGGTCGGGATTGTGTCAATTGATAATCGGGATAAATACGAGCCCAAGTCCTTTTCCTGGGCTTCATTTATATCCATACTAAAATTCATCACAAACGGTTCAGCGGTTTAGGAATGAAAACTTAACAAACAAACAGACAGTTACTTTCGTATTTATAATATTTATTATTATAATCACTCACTAACAGTCATTATGCTATTAATAATGGTTTTCAAAACAAAACCATCTGTAGTTAGCGGAATTATTGAGTTGAAAATAAATAAATGTTTAATAAAAAAAAAACACTTATATTTTGTTAATCATTAATTTATAATCAACTGAATGCATAATAATTACAAATATGCTACTTTTTAGTTTGGTATTTTATAAGAGTGTTTTTGTAATTTTTTTTAAACATTTAAACATTTTATAATTTATTTTAAAGCCATCCTTGTAGTAAGTGTCTTTGTATGTCTTTATATAAGAACAATATTGTATTATGTATTACAGATGGTGTTATTGGACTGTAGTTGAGATTCATCCATCAGGAGATGACGGCTGATCATCAAGTGTTAGATGAAAACTAACAATGAACACAGCCGGCAGGGCCGTTTTATCCATTAGGCATTATAGGCAACTGCCTAGGGGCCCTGCCACGTTCAGGGGCCCCTGTGCTACAGGGAAAAGAATGGGCAATGTTTCTTAAACAGTAAAAAATTAATTTGAAAATTTGCTCTGTATATTACATCGACGCTATTTTAGTACATTTCGGAACGCATTCCTTATTAGATATTATTATTATGATTATTATTATAGTTTAAAAGTTTATAACGCAGTAATATAATTGCAAGCAATTTTATCGCGGTAATTTAATTAAAAACGCTCAAAACTCTTAGTTGTGAATGCGCACTTACTATACTGGTACCTACCAAGTATGTATATTCTATGGCCAAGCTACTTTCATAAGGTTAAATTCATTGGCTATAATGGCAATTGAAAATGACGTGTTGGAGAAGATTACCTTTCAGGATATCTTGAACGATTTTGTATCAAAAAAAGTTAGAAAAGTTAATATTTAAGCTATGTATGTTTTTTTTAAATGCATAAATAAACATTCTGTTAATTTGATTCAACATTTTTATTGAATAATATGATGATATACCCAGGTTAGTAAAAAACGGTGTAATTTTGAATTTTGTTGTGTTAACGAAAAAATTAGAAGAGGGTAGGGGGCCCTGGATGAGCATTGCCTAGGGGCCCTGACAGGCATAACCCGGCCCTGACAGCCGGCCTAGCAGCACATCTCCAACTTGTCTGCTACTTAGTTATTTTATATTGAATTTAGACTTGTCAAACAATATCTTTAACAGTTACTGTACAAGTTTTTTATATAATTTCTTTTGGATCATAATATTTTATTTAATCCAATCTACTTGATATACTTCTCTGATATGATTCAATTACTTTATTGTTATTTATAATCTGATAAAACATTGCTCATCTTAAATGTTTTATTTCTGTATGTACTAATTATGCTTATCATACTTATTTCTCTAGAATAATTAGGTTTTAAAAGAATAGTATCTGTTATACCATAGAGATGGCTAAAAGTTTTTTTATTATAATAGATTTACCTTGAACTGTTTTCATTTATAATATTTATATAAACCGCATTTATCATAAAGAAAATTATTATTGTTGAATTGAAAGGAATTATAGTTATTGTGGATGTATTGTATTGTCTTTGATTTTTATTAACCAGTAATACTTGTACTTGTTAAGCTTATATATATGAAGATAATAACACTTTGTGACTCCGCATATACATCCTTAGAATGAGTTTGTTATGAACACAAAACATAATATGACATGAGTAAATATAATCTTTAAATTCAAATCTTAAGCTATCAATTAAATACTATTGTGTGTGTTCATGATGTGACTCATATGATGTATTGTTCTGTGACTTATCTTTCATACTATTAATATTTGTATACATACAAACGTAGAAAATGTCGGATTGTTTAGAAAATTTATTAAATGTATTTTATTTAATACATTATTATGGTTGTAGAACTGAAACATGTAAATAACAAGAATAGTGTTACAAGTGGCGTCATCTGTGCCATACTAATTGTATTTTACTATAATTCTTAGAATTAATTTTGACTGATTATAAATAATAATAAATTAATGTATGTACCTGGAGATATTGCCGTGATGAAATTGTTCATACCTGATACTTAATTTATGTTAGGTATATAGCAGTTATATACATAAATATTTGTTATATATTGTGAGCAATATTTGTAATTATTTATTATTTACTATAAAACCCCCTTAATCTAATTTGTTGATGACAAGGTTTGAGTATCAGCTTGTACATATTTGTGATATAAATACTGGCTTCAGCCATTTTGTACGACATTACTAGAAGTAACAAGGAACATTAAAAATCAAGACTGAAACTGTACCTAAAAAGTAGTATTTTTTACTGTTTTCTTATTCTAATTTACATATTGTATGTTGATACTTTTCTGAAACATTTGTACAGACAGGATCAACTGAGGGACAACAAGCAAATAAGTACAAGATGAGTTTTCTTCATTATTTATACATTTGTTGGAACGAAATATTTTTCTTTTTGTCAATATTGTTTTGGATGAAGGTTTATTAAGTAATTTTTTTCTTTATCTCAGTATCATTGCATTTGTACTATTTAAAATAATACTTTTTTTATGAGAATAGTTGTAACCTAGAGTAGTCACCATCTCCCATGGACAGTGTTAACGCTCTTGATTGGGGAAGAGGATAGGAAGGGGAGGCAAAAGGGAAAGGCCAGCAAAGTGTGGGAACAGGGAAAGGACAGCCGGCTCTCTCACTCATAGGACGAAACGTAGACATTAAAGAGTACTTCACGTCGATCTTGGTACTTCCCCGGTCGAGCCAGCACATGTTCGAGCTGTAGCAACTGACCACAGCTAGACTCTAATAGACTATAGATGAGGGATTTAATTATAAGGATTTAAAAAAATCCGAGACTACTGGATAAATTTAAATTAAATTGTATACAATAAAACACTAAGCCTGTAACTTACAATCAAAATGTTATTTAATTTAAGATCTATTCCTGCAAATTAAGAACAAAATTTGCATTGTTTAGTCTTTTATCCAAGTAAGGAGCCAGGTGAGAAACAAACTCAAAGGCTACCAATAAATCCATAGATATAAAAAATACATGAACAATCAAAGTGCCAATAAAATACATAATATTTTCTATTACTCTTAAAAGTTCAAAACAATGTTTACTGAATCATAACAAGAAATTGAAAATACGGTACCGACTTGCTTGTTTTATATACCGCCATCTTTTGGTTCTTATTTAAAACTCGACAATAATTTGACACAATCTACACTTTACATTTTTGAAAATTGTAAGATTTTGGATACTGTGCTGTATATGAATGTTAAATATAAAACTCTACTTAGGTACGAGGAAGTATGAAGCTCCTTAAACTGAAACCACGTTAATAATACGTGAGTCAAGGGAGAATACAAATATTTTTATTATTAAAACACACTACACATCTAGCCCTATTCGCGGACGACACCGCGGTGTGTTCTTCAAGCGGGTCCTACTACATGGCCTCTCAACTTCAAACTGCGGCCAAAACCTTAGTAATTAACCTTAATAGTTCTGCTGATGGAAGATAGACGAGTATCCCATCGTGAGTCTTGGTCACGGTTATAACAATGTTGATGAAATTAAGTATGCTGAGGGTTTTGTGTGTCATTTATAAACATACTTTGGGGTTGATTTGTAGTAACACAATATGTTTATATCTTCTGCAGTAGTCAATGAACAGTTCTAAAGTATATTAGAATACCAAGAAATTTGTCAATAGATAGCGGTGTAACCAATCACTTAGGCAATGGATGTTTAGTTCTGTTTAAATGAAACAAAGACTTGGATTTACAACATATGTATTTATTATATTTTACATATTACCAGATGTTTTGGTGACTCTTTACTAACAACAGTGTTCAGGACACTCGAGATTAAAGTGCCTGCATTTAGTCTTGTTATTACATTATTTCAGTTATGAAAATGGAGTAGTTTTCCTTGTACAGTCTTTATTTATCTACGAGTTTACCTTAATACATATATCTTAGATAAAGAACGTTGAACGAGAAATGACAATTATGATATATTTCTGTAAACATACATTTATTTCAAACGTCTATTCATCTATGCTATCCACATTTATTATGTTATTTATTGCTGACATTAAGAGTTAAGCTTAAGATTAATCATATTACATCTTTTAATTTAAATTTACATATATATATTATATTACATAAAACGGATGGCTGTTACTGAATACTTTGAAGTGAAGGGGTTTTTTATTTGGTCGGTGCATACGATGTCCACTCTAAAATCGGCAAACTTTGTGACTTAAGGTCCTCTTTAATAATATCTACGGGAATCTAATATCTAAGGGAGAACCTTGATGACAATTGTTAATTGAAAGCGGGTAGTCAGTTTGGTCTAACCAAAGGAGACATTACCAAATATTATAATCATATCGACCGAATAAAAAAAAAATTGGACAAAAAAGATTTTTAATTTAGCATCCGTTTGCCAATAATTCGGTTTAAGAATAGAGCCACCACGGAACCGCTGCATCCCGGGGAAATGCTACCGGTGTCAACTATACGGATATTCGCAGAGGTTCTGCTACGCACTCCCGCGCTGCGTAAAGTGCCTTGGCGACCACTGCGAGCGTTGTGATTGGCCGAACGGCGGCTCGCGACAAATAATGCGACGTGCGAGCGCTACGCCGTTATAAAAGACGGGCAAGCAGCAACCGAATAGGGAAACAAATAGTTTAAGATGCCAACGCATTTAACTACGAAGTCGACGGACCCAGTGAGCCAACTAGGCTAGACCCTGTGGAGTCACATTCGGATAATGTGCTGGACGTCATCATCGACAAAGGACTGAAGGCACCGCCAACGCAGGAAGTCCTCTTTGATCTTCCATCAGACCATCGACCAGTGCTGCTGGTATTCAAAGAACCCATGGAAATCAAACCACCCCGAACTCCACTGAGAACCAATTGGTCCGAATACACGGAGAGGCTTGAGCACTACTGCCGACCAGCCATTATCCGCACACCCGAAGTGGTCGACTCAACCGCCAAGGAACTTACCAAATCTATCCAGCTTGCGCTTCGGGACTCCTCAAGCTCCAAGCCAGCCACCGAGCGGAGGGACCCTTTACCCCCACTGCTCCGGAAGCTGCTCGAGGAGAAGCGACAGGCCAAGAAAACTTGGATGAAGACGCGCCATCCACGGGATAAAACACGTCTTAACTCCCTCACCAACGAGCTTAAGACCGCCCTGTGGGAACACAGGGGAGACGAGTGGGAAAATCCCCTGATTAACGCTGAAGATGACCAACCATCTCTAACAAGACTGTGCAGGCAGCTATCATCAGAAGTCACTCCCATGCGTCCCCTGTTTGATCGGGATGGCCTGCTCCGCTACAAGGCCGAGGATAGAGCCGAAACTGCTGTTCGAGGCCGCACGCGATAATCCCTCGCGCCGCCGCGAGGTAGAGGACTCAGTCCGAAACTACCTCGCCACACCCCTCTCCCAAATCGATGATGGACTGCTGGTGACACCGAGCGAGGTTGCAGCGGTAATCAGGCGCACCAAAGCTAAAAAGGCCTCCGGTGAAGACGGGATTCCCAACGCAACTCTTCAAAGGCTCCTCCGGAAGGCGCCAATCACGGCAACGCAACTCTTCAACGGCATCCTGAGGACCGGCCACTTCCCTACCATCTGGAAGCGAGGCCGGGTTATAGTAATACCCAAACCCGGCAAGGACCTCAAGAAACCTGAGAGTTATCGGCCGATCACACTCCTTCCAACGCTGTCCAAGGTGTTCGAACGGCTGCTGCTGGTGAGAATCAATCCTCTCCTGACGTTGAGGCCGGAACAATTTGGCTTCCGCCAGGACCACTCCACCACGCTGCAGCTGACCAGAGTACTGAACGAGATGGCCACGTGGATGAATAAATGCGGCGGCACAGTGACCGTGATGCTAGACATGGAGAAGGCATTTGATAGGGTGTGGCACGATGGTCTTATTTACAAGCTATCGTTGTCCGCCCTACCAGGGCCTATCGTCACGGTCATCGCATCATTCCTGCGTCAACGCTCCTTCCACGTGACAACTGGAAGCGCCACGTCGACGCAGAAGCAAATCCAGGCCGGAGTCCCACAAGGGAGCTGTCTCTCACCGGCCCTCTACGCCCATTACACTGACGACATCCCCGTCACAAGCGGCACCCAACTGGCCCTGTTTGCAAACGATGCTGCATACCTGTCCAGCTCTACCAGCGCCAGACACGCTGCACTTAAGATGAGCCGGAACCTCGAAGCGCTTCCTAGCTGGCTTATGAGATGGCGACTTAAGTGTAACGTGTCAAAGACCCAGGCGCTCATCACTGGACGAGTCCACCCACCGCCGAGCCTGCAACTAATGGGAAAGGAAATCCCATGGTCGTCGACGGTCACGTACCTGGGGGTCACCATCGACAGGTCCCTTACGATGGTACACCATGTGGGAACGGCCGTAGCGAAGGCCCACCCAGAACCACCCTTCCCCACCCAGACACGACATTGCTGCGCAGGAGGCGACTTAAACGCCCCGCGCGGGAGTTGATTCCATCTCCCTTGAGCGGGGCCACAGAATCGCCAGCCCCAATGGCAGCAGACCAGGACCAACCACCGTCCTCTCGTAGACGCTTAGAGGGGTCCTACCCCGCGGGCCATCTCGAGGGCGGTCACCAGCCAATGACCGACCCATAGTAATGCGTCGCGGGGATAATCTCCAAAAGGAGCACAGCTCCGATGGACACTCCACTGTCCCAGTCAGGGGAAATGGAAAGAACACCAACGAACAGACAGATCCCCACCCTGTCCTTCGTCTGGAACAGTCGCTTTTCTCAAAGCGACTCCCAGTCGGAATCCTTTATGTCACTACGAATATTCCGAATATCGGAAATATTCGACCGGAGCTCGATGCTTCGTCACGGCCTTCGTTCCGACACTTAAAATTGTTTTTGTTTAAGGTGTTTTATTGTGTAGTGCTGAGTGATTTATATTACAGTGCTGTGTCATTATAGTGCAGTTAAATGCGTGAACACAGTGCAGTCTACGACAGGTGAGGCGGGGGTGGGGGCGTTAGACGCGATGGGCCGAGAACGCTTAGCGATAGGCGAAGCGGTGGGGGGGAAGACACGCTGTTACCTGCGGGGGAAGTGGGGGGCCTAACGGTTTTAACGGTCGCGGCCGTTAGGGGGTGGGAGAGCGGGGGGACGCTGCGCGTGGGGACCCTTCGGTTGCGTCACCTGGCGCTATGAGTGAAGCTTTCGCTCGCTTCTTTCTGGATACGAGAGGTTGGAAGCCTGCCGCATCCTCCTCCGAGTCAGAGCCGCGAGACTCGAACTCAGAGCCTGAGAAGGATTCCTCCGAGGAGGCGAACTCGCACTCCATGTCGGAGGCGTCGTTCGAGGGGCGGATCCAAGCCAGGGTCTTCGAGGCAAAGTTTAGAAGGGCCTCAGGGTAATCCTGCTTGAGGTACTCAAGCAGCTCGGCCATCTTGATGCTATTTGGGTCCATTTTGACCCGATAAGGTTAAACACGTTAGCGTATATGAAAATCCTGCGAATTCGCACTCCATGTCGGAGGCGTCATTGGTCGCTCGGATACCGACTAAGGACTTGGAGGCGAAGTTAAGCAGAGCCCCCAGGTAGTCCTGCTTGAGATATTCAAGCAGATCGGGTAACTTGATTTTCTTGGGGTCCATTTTAGACCACTGTTTGGGTGACCACGCGACGATACTGTCCGCGTAAGACCCCCCATGGAGGACATCCCGCAGAGCTGCGTCCTGTGCCAGCAGACGGGCGACCCAATAAGGTTAAAACTTGCACCAACAACAAGATGGGCCGGCTCAACGAGACCACTACCGACCAAGCTTCTTCTCTAATTAAGGGACTGAACGTAAAGAAGTCAGTCAATAATGACGACAATATTTAAGTCGCGGTAAACGGTTGGCCGATGGAGGTTAGATATTATAAAACACGAACAGAACACCTCAGTCATCTACACTACAAACATCCGTTTTAGAATTAGCCTTCATTAAATATTTTAATATTGTTATCAGTCTTAACACGTGGCGTCCTATACAAAGACTCGTTTGAATATCATTTAATTTACTTGTTTTACAATTATCTTTATATTTTAACACAAACATGTAAAGAGATATAAGATTTTCGCGAGTCTTATTCATTTAAATAAACATGTATCTCATGATCAATGGACAGACCATGTAGTGAAAACATACGACGGTAGTGAAACTATGAGTACTTTGATTGAGGAAGATGTTTCTGTAGGAGAGCTCTATACAAATGTATGGACAACAAACATGTATACTTTGAACACTTCATTAAGTGGCCTGGTTTTAAACAATCAGTAAGTAAAGCAGTCTATCTTATCCACCACTTTTATATCTCTCGTCGTTACTAACTTCTATTCTGCATACTTCAATGAACTGATACGACTTGGTAATGTTAACGGTAGTTAGACATTAATAACAACTCAAGATGTGCAAATATAAAATACATAGTTTTAAATAAATTAAAATTAATTATCTTTCTATGTATACGTACATTCCAGGAGGTTCTTTGATATCAATAGACACATCAAACACGTACTGTACATGTTTATAGTGAACACACTCCTTATATTGTCTGGAGACTGCTACAGTTGATACTTCAAGTCTTCTCTATTCTAATATGTTACACTAAACGAGTCATTCTCCTCTTCATATAATTCTATGTTTCATCAATACTTGGTTCATTGTTAGTTTTCATCTAACACTTGATGATCAGCCGTCATCTCCTGATGGATGAATCTCAAGTACAATCCAATAACACCATCTGTAATATATAATACAATATTGTTCTTATATAAAGACATACAAAGACACTTACTTCAATTATTGTCGGTTTAAAATAAATTATTAAATGTTTAAAAAAAATTATAAAAACACTTTCTTATAAAAAGTAGCATATTTGTAATTATTATGCATCAATTGAATATAAATAAATGATTAACAAAATACAAGTGTTTTTATTATATTAATCATTTATTTATTTTCAACTCATTAATTCTGATAACTACAGATGGTTTTGTTTTGTAAACCATTATTAATAGCATAATGACTGTTAGTGAGTATAATGATTATCAAATCCCTACATACTAATATTATAAATACGAATGTAACTGTCTGTTTGTTTGTTAAGTTTTCATTCTTAAACCGCTGAACCGTTTGTGATGAATTTTAGTATGTATATAAATGAAGCCCAGGAAAAGGACTTGGTCTTCTTTTTATCCCGATTATCCGTTGACACAATCCCGACCCCAATCCCAATACTACGCAGGTGGAACTATGAAGTGGAAGCAGTTCAGGTTCAGTGGCACTAGTGATAGAGAACTATGATGTACACGCGGACGGAGCCGAGGGCAAGAGACAGTTACTATTATAATAACTATTGTTTATTTCAAAATTCAAGTGAAGCTAAGAAACAACCGTTAGAAATATTTTTAATAAATCAAAAAGCTGTAATGTGTATACTTGTTTAAAATAGTCAAATAGCAATATGAAGTAACTTAAAATATTTAATATTTTAAATTATGTTACATTTTACATCTCCATTAATATATTTTATCTAAATAAATCTTTTAATAATTGATTTACTATCTTTCATTTATTTATTTAATCAATTCGACTTGTCGGAAGCATTCAGTTAATGTAATAAAAATATTGAATAAATGAACATAAACAACAGTTCACCCTTACTATAAATAATAACAGAAAAATATTAAATATTCAACAGTACATACCGTCACACTACTATCGTACATCAGCTACATACACTTCTCTTCATAGAAGGTTTCCTCTCGTCCGCAGACCACGTCCTAACAGACGCTCCACCAACAGCTTCGACCCTCATCTTGAATTATATATTCTTACGAGTCCTGGAACGTTACAAATAATACTATTTTATATAAAGACAATACATTTCTTAACAAACTTATCTACTTACAAGAAGTCGCATTTTAGGGCGTGGCCGAATAAAAATAAAGGAAGCCATCAAAACGATAACGTTAAAAATCCCTGCGCCCAATGTATGTAACGCTTAGGAAATAAATCAAAATTCCTACCACATACTACACAATAAAATAAACATTAATATCAAACAAAACTAAAATTGTTACTCAATAGGTATTCTTATAGTTTTAAGTTCTTATTTATAATGTAAGTAATGCCAATAATATAAAATATAATAATTAGATATGTAAAGAAACACTCACCATGAAGCATCAGCATTAGAAAAAGACATCCATCATGAGGAAGACCGCGACCTACTGGCAGGAGACGAGGGAACGAAATGAAAGTTCAGTAGTAGACTTATTAGATTTAAAAACTAACAAGGAGCAGTCAGGTTGGCCACACTAATAATATAAGGACAGTAACACACGATAGGAACACAAAATAACTTGACTAATAATGTTTAACTATAACGCGAAACATATTATATATATATTAGTATAACAAAATGACTATAACATAAGTACTCATTCTGCTTCATTTGCTTTTCAAATACATATAATATGAACCAAATTAAAATTGAAAATAAGAATATATTATAATATATTTACCCATTTCTTTGATATAAATACTTTTAAATATAACAAAAAAGCATTTTTATTATTAGAAACAGCAATATAGTAGCATATAGGAACTTTTCAATATTACTTAAATGTCCATAAATTAATGAAATGCATACCAGCCTTAAAACGACGTCCTAGATCATGAAGGTTGGCAGAAAGTGACTGCTGTGTATTTTTGTTGCAATTCGAAATAAGTTTTAATAAGAAACATTCTTTCTTTAACAAATTTGTAGTTGCGGGCTCATTATAGTTAATTTATATTAATTTAAATATTAATGGATAGAAAACAGATTATGCACAAGTATTTTTAGGTTGATGTAGGTGGTTGGGTATTAATAATGGATTGTTTTGATTACATCCAGATTTTTTTTCCTTAGTAAAAATTTTAGTTAAAAATCGAGTACACTACTTATTTATTCAAAACTAGTTTTTGCTCGCGACTTCGTCTGCGTTAATTTCGGGATCAGTAATATATTACAATGATATACAAAAAGGTAGATATCGCACTAGCGCGTGAAAACTGACACGGCCAAATTAAGGCAATTGTCGTAATTTGAATTAGTCGCATATTAGCAGCGAGTGAGCGACCACGTGTGGGTTGTGTGACATTATTCGTTCATTATGCCAAGCTGGGTAAACCGAAAATGCAAAAATAATGGTACAAAAATTAAAAAGGATGAAGGAGTTACGTACCACACGGAAGTACATGAAGACATCTAATAATTTACATTTTATTTAAAAATTACATTAAATGGCGACAAATTATTAAATGTTTTGAGTTGGTTTAAAAAATAAGGATAGATAACATACGCCGAGCCGCGAGCGTGCGTCATAGAGTAAGCAATCAGAACGATTCAACTAATCACGTTTCACTTTTATTTATTTATTTTTAACATGAAGTTATTTTAAAATAAGTAGGTGTTAATATTACGTTTTGCAGATTCCCTAGTGAAGAACTCATAAGGTATAAATAATAAATGGGTCAGCAAAGTATGTGAAGAAAGAGGTGAGCGTGATTGGATGCCTACAAAAAGTAGCACTGTATTATGTTCTGCTCATTTTGAAGACCTAGACAAATATACTACGCCAAAAGGATACGTGCGTCTCAAAACATCTGCGGTGCCTGTGGTTTCATGGGTGAGTAGAATTTAAAACATTCGTTTCGTGTAACAATCGTGTATTATATATATAAGGATTATAACAAATGTTTAACACACTTGTAGTTGAGAAATTAAATTAATCTTTACTAATATATTTTTTTTTTGATGACGTAGTGGAAACTCTTTTTACGAGCCGTCCAACCGGCCTTGGTGGGGCCGGAAGGGATGTGTGAGGCTCGGCCTGGGCAGGCCCCTACTCACTAAAACCACTGCGAAAGCCATCGGCCGCTATGTCGGTGTACCCCGGATCTGTCAGCGACAGGGCACACCAGCGACTGGCCGGTCCTGGCAAAGACCGGACTTACTCCCTCGGAGCATGGGGGCGATCCCGGCAATTAGGACCACCCCGACGACGCTGGGCTTTCAAAAGGGCCGGGTTACCACGCCGACCCCAGCCCGGAACACAGGGGTGCTATTGGAGGCGTAGGAATTGCCTCCGTCGCACCCCCGTACGTCGCCTGCGGGGGGAGGGAGCATCAGCCGCCCTCTCCCTTTCCCGCTGAGATGCCTCCTTCGTGGACATGACCGTCTCACAGAAGGAGGACACCGCCAACCAGGACCCATCACTCTCGAGCATCTTCTCCACGACACTCGAAAGCGACAGGTCCACTCCACCGAGAGCCGCCACAAGGTCAATCTTTACTAATAATACGAAGCAGAAGAGTTTGTTTGTTTGAGCGCGCTAATCTCTGGATTTACTGGTCCGATTTGAAAAATCCTTTTTGAGTTGGACAGTACATTTACTGAGTAAGGCTATAGACTAAAAAGTTACGCGCGTAAAACCGCGGAGTGAGTTACAATATAAATTTACCACACATTAAAACTTAAATTTAAACTTTCCTGTGACTATTGATAGAATCTTTTATTGCAGGATATGGTTCCACGAGCTTGTACACCTACCAGTCTTAATGATGTAAATATATCGGACATGGACTCTGTATTCGATTCACCAAGGAAAACGACGCTGAAAAAACGAGCTCAAAAACTGACTCTTCAAAAGACGGAACTATAAAGGAAAAATAAAGTTATAAAAAACGAAAATAAAAGACTAAACAAGAAAATTACTAGTATGACGAATATTGTAAAGGTTTAAAAAAAATTACTTTGTGTCAGAACAACACTTTTTGAATCTCGACTTAAAAGATTGTAAATCAAGTATTCTTTATAAAACAATCAATTTTCAGTTTTGACTTAAATACGATTTTATTATATATATGTATAGAATAATAAATAATAATCATCAAACAAACAATTTGTTTCATTAAATGCCCCTTCTATCTGAATATTTCTCTTGTTCTATGTAGTGCTAGCGAACTTCAAGCGCAACTCGAAACATAATATAGCTATCGTTTTCTATATCATTCCCTATTTATTTATTTTGGCGTAATCTATAAGGAAACGCCACTAACTAAAGAAGAAAAACATAAGTTAAGTGATAGCATCAACTCAGAATATACTGTGCACGTCTGAGCACGGATGAAGGGTATATTTTAAATAACCAAGCAACAGAATCCTTAAAGTTAGTTTGTATTTAAATTCAATTTAATTTATTTAAAATTATGTTAGTTTTCTTTTTGTATAATATTAAGTGATCAAACGGATGGACGATGTTTTTATGGTCTCATTTATACCCTTCTTACTGAATTAGTATTTCTACTAGATTATAAAGAATAAACAATTTCAGGAATCTAATACAAAACTAGATACTTAGTGCATTACGGTTAATTGACTTGTTATAAAATTTTGAAAATTTTATCTTATATAAATAAATAATTAATTAATAAAAATCTTGATGTAAAAACGAAAACCCATTTTTTTTTCATGGAACTAGTAATATTCTTCATGAGTAATCAAAACAATTTTAATGTTTAAAATACTCGCCTGCATCAACTTAGTAATATTTTTTATTTAATTTCTGTGTAACATACATTCCATACATTCTTAGTGTGTCCAACCTGTCACCCGTTCGTTAGTTATTTGTTAGTATTTAAACCTAACTAGTTTATTATTGTTGAGGGCGCAGTGTTTCATTAATATTTTCGTTTCAATTGCTTCTCCTATTTGTATTTAGTTTTTCACTTTTCCCTTTATAATGTGAGTGTGGTCGAGGTTTTCCTGAACCCTGTCTCCTAACATTACTGACGGAGCGAGGCAGTTGAAATGATATTTGTTTTATGTTGTTTGTTAAATTGTGTTCTTATGTTACAATATTAATATTGAATGTGGAAATTGCTTTAAAATCTTTCATTACTTTACATTCATAATATCTGGTTACCGAGCTTTGTTCGGTATTTAGGAATAATTATTTTTTATTTTGTGATTCTTTTTTATTTCGTTTAGGCATTTTTAAGTGAACACGTTAAGTAGACGAAAAACAATATAAGGGTGAATATATTATTTGGTTTTTTCGTGTCCCAGAAGAATATGTTATCGGTTCCATTCAATATTTATAATTTATTTATTTGACACTATTTTAAAATTAGTAATCACAGGGGCCAGACGATTATTAATTTTTTTCAGTTTTCAAGTCAGACTCGATATTTTATATTAATAAAAAATTTTTTCTCTTAATTTTGTTACAATATGTTTCGATGTTTATTGAAATTTAAAGCATATGACCACATTAAATAAAAAACATAATTGCATACTCTTTAAAAGTATTCAGCCATAAGTTCATTTTAATTTATTTATATACTCTTTATTGCACACCAATATAGACAAAAATAATAGGAGTAAAATAAAGACAAGAAAAATGTACAATAGATGGCCATATCGCTAAAACAACGATCTTCATTTTATTTTAATTCATAAATTTCTTAGTCTAACCTGAAAACAAACACTCATTGGCTTCCTCGTACTTAACAGCGCCATCTTCTGTTCTGTTGTTAAAGCAATTAGTAAAAGTAATTAGCTCAAAGTAGTATTACTATTCACCGATAGATGTCAGGAAATGTCATATCTTAAACGACTCCTTTTTGTATTTTTTTAAATAAAATAACAGAAATAAAATAACATTTTCTAAAATTGATTCCTAGCTAGATCGATTTATCGCCCCCGAAATACCTAACATACAAAATTTCATGAAAATCCAATAAATATATGTATATATGTATATGAATTACTCATTTAAAGATATAAAATAAAGATAAAACTGGTAAGACGTACAATTACACTGAAAATAAAGATTCTTAACAGTATCTTAGTTTTATTTACGTACGTGATGTTTATACATAACTTTATAAATTTTGTATCTAATTATAAAACATTATCTCAATACTTCTAATTTTTTGTGAACATTTTATGCGAAACCGTATTTTATTCTATGTTGTTCTAGCTACAGTTTGACTTCAGTTTAAGGCCCTATTCAGTGTTACTTCCAGTTGAGTCCTACGAAATAGCTGAAGCCTGTATTTTTAGTTTTCAAATACAAGTTTTCAGGTATTTAAATGATGTTATTACAAAATTACAAAGGTTCAATATTATAATTCAGTAGAATCAGTCATAAAAATAACTCTAAGGATTAAAATATATCATTGGTTCGGCAAAGATGGCGCCACGAAAGGACCATAAACAGAAATTAATAATAATCCACAGTAATCGGTCGGACTGTGTAACTTAGTAGTTGTTGAATGAATGTGTTTGTTTATTAAGTCAATATAAAAGCCTGTGTATGTGATATAATATAAAAGAACAATTTATTTTATCTCAGAAATTTTTTGTATTAAATATTTTCATACATTGTGAATCTATTATTCAGATCTTACAGTTTTCATATAATATAGTATGAAGAGGTTCGGTTGCTATTTATCAATAAAGCTGAGAGATGGAAGACAGAATACATAATTACTGAACAATAGATGGCGCTGTTAATTATTAATGATTTATGGACACAACCACACCGAAGCTACCTCACTAAAGATGCTACTCGTGTTAATAAGAAATAAAACAATAATATTACTCAACATTATTCAATAAAATAATAAACAGCGGTGCATTGACACTAGATATTATAAGAGATATTGTAACTGAAGTGTGTTAAAACTATTTTCTAAAAATTGAACAACTAATCTAACCTTATAACAGTAATATTATTATACCATAGACCAACTAATAAGTTATAACAAAAAATAATTATTTCTGTCTTTATTGATAAAATAATAAAACGAACATTAGAATCTCAATAACTTTATATAAGTTTATTGTTAGTTATAATCCAGTACATATATCTTAATACAAATAAGAAATATAATTTGATTTATATAAAAATTGTTTTTGTATCATGTTACGTTGGTGATTTCCCTCATTATTCGGTTTAAATACAATATTTGTTCCTATTACATATTAACTAATAATCATCTCTAAGTATCAATGTGAGTGCTGCAGTAGTCTCTAGAGCTGTCTGTATTATACATATATGTAGTATATAGTTGTAGTTGACCCGGGCAAGTACCAATGTGATTTTTCCGAATCATATGTACTTTCTAATAGTATTTAGACATCACTGATTAATGTTGATTCCCAAAAGAGGGTTGATGTCAGGCAGGCGGCCGGTCGTAAAAACAATTAGCCAAAAACTATTCACAACATGTAAGGCAGACCCTGGCTGTAGCTGGGAAATTGCCAGGTAGAAGAAGAAGAAGATGTAGTATATAGTTGATGGACCATATCTGTCACTTGATACAGTGACGTTCCTTTACTGGAGTTAACATATTACTTGTTAGTTGGCCACTTGACTAGTACTTGTCGCAGAAACTTTAAATACAGTTTGTTCTAAACTTTGTTTTCAAAATCATACAAAAAGGTTGTACCATTAAATATACAGGGTGACTGGTGAATTACTATCGATATTTGAGGACGTGATATTTGACGATCATATATGACAAAATAAAAATTAATATAACATAAATATTAATAATCTTCTTAGTAAAGTTAACCAAAAGTTGTGTAATTAATTACGCATCGTATGAACACCCTACAGATTAGGTATACACACACACTCACACAGACGCGGCGGCGGCGTAGTGTTGTATCAGCACGCCGCCGCACGCGTCCACACTTGGAACACTTGGAAAGTGTACACTATTTATTTATACGGAAATTTGGTCAAAAATTAAGTACCTATTTTTTTTTTACATAATTCGAATGGGAATCATGTACCGAGTATGCTCCTTAAATATTGATAGTAATTCACCAGTCACCCTGTATAGATATTACACTTATCTATCATAATTGTTAAACTAAAATAGAGTTAAAATATTTTCACATACATATTTTGAAAATAAAAAATAAGACAAGTAGTAAATAAAAAGTTTCCAACTTAACTTGTAGATCAAAGTTACTTTTAATAAACAGAAATATGTACATAAATATCATAGGAACGACATACTTTACAAACAAATTTAACAAAATAAGTGCAAAGAATAGTGTAAAAAAATTAATATGAACAATTGTAAAATAAAATCATGTACATACTTATAACAGTTATTAAATAATATTAACAGTGGAAATACTTAAAGGACTCTGAAAAGAAAGTATAATATACATATTCTTTAAAACAAGAACAGAATTGGATTTAGTAAAAATAATATTCAATACAACTGCACTATTGGCAGAGAGGACATGAAATTCTCTTCGTTAGTAGTAGAAGTATTCAGTTCTGTATGTGTTGTCATCCCAGAAGGGCCTGCTTGTGGCTCATTGTGTTCCATAGGCTGGTCAACACCAGGAGGCAGGTTGGAGTCATGAGATAAGTCTCATCATCATGAGATATCTTCATTGGCTGCGTCTGAAATTGAGAAATATAACGGCAGAAATCTTTTCGATTTTTGATTTCACTCAGTTAAATAGACATAGCCCTCACAAAGTGGTTGTAAAGCATCCCAATATCCCGAGCCCAGGGTCTCTTCTGGGACAACCGATCCAACGCACTCCAAGACAAAGTTATCCCAGACCCAGAGACCTCAACCTCTAATATAGAGTGTCTGATTCACTCCAAGACAAACACTCACATGATAACAAGTAACTCATGTCCCGCCTCTTTAACGCCTATACATTAAGATATTCGTGTCATAAAACTAAATTAAAATAAAAAACACAATAGGATTAAGTCTCAATATGGGTTTTAGTCAAAATTTCAGGTAAAATAAGACAAATATCTCACCATCAAAGAAATCAGAGTACACATAGTGAGTCCATTCTCCATGTAAGAGGTGTGTCGGTGGACCATGTAAGAGGTGTGTCGGCTCCAACATCTGTGAACACGTTCAAAGTACATAACTGCGTCGTCTTGTATTTTGTTATGTTCGGGGTCAGCTTCAGTCTCCACCAAACAGCTGGCTGCCTCCGTTGCCGATGGTTGCACTTGATCCGGACGATGCTCAGCACAGTACGACAATAGCGCTCCACAGTCCACTTGCCCGTTGGACGGGCGCGTCGCTTAATGGAAGTAAATTACACAAATTAATATTAAATTTAACACAATGTTTACAGTAACTCATTATCTGTAAACGTTATACAAAAAAAATACATGTGAGGAAGTCAAAATAAACGAATGGGGTTCAAAAAGTAATAATCTCACTTCTGTTTTCAGAAACGAGATTATATACATATTTTAGAAATAATAACTTCATTATTTATTTAGTAAAATTACACAAAACTAAAAACAATGTTAAATTTATAACTGTCAAGTATCTCGATTTAAAATTTAAATTTACTCTGAAAATCTACGATCGATTAATCTATCTATCTATCTTATTAACACGCTTAAGGAACGACATGTCCTGATCTCCTCTGACAACTGCTAATATACCGTTCGCCCCTCTCCTACCCTCTCATATTCCTACAATATCTTAAAGAGACTATCATTTATAAAATCAACTCAAAACCCTATTTTAGAGAAAAAGTGCGTGTTCGTCAGACATATGTAATATGGAAGGACGCGTTCCTAAGACAGAGATGTGATGTGAGTCAGGGAGTTTGTAGTTTTATAAGAACAGGTCGGTGATCTGAATGTAGACCAGCGTGTACTTCTACTGAATGTAACAGTGTCACGTTCTTTAATACTGCTATATCGAGCACATCGGGATTTCTAGATAGACTATCATTTGGAGGATATCGCGTCGGTTCTTCGGGTGCTACAATCTTCATGTCAAAGACTTGTTTATCTATTAGATGACTGAGAGTTTTACCTCTTGCGTTAATGCGTTTGGAGTTCCATCGCGTGTGTTTACTGTTTAAATCGCCGGCTAATATTACTGATTCACCGACTGTTAATAATGAATTGACGTCACTTTCTAAGACGGTCTTATTTGGTGATAGATATACTGACGCTAGCACAATAGTCTCGTGTCCCGTCATGTGTAATTGACATATCGATGCTTCTATGTTAACTAAAGTTGGTGGTTCTAGAGGGACACAGTAGAGAGATTGCTTATAATAAAGTTCCACCGTTTATATTAAATCTGTCATTACGTACGACTCTATAGTTTTCAATCTGTGGATCACAAATATTTGGCTTTAAAAAAGATTCCTGTATCAGTAATATATCGACATCATTCCTAACAACAAAGTCACGCACTAGATTCATCTGCTTTAAAAGACCGTCTGCATTAAAAGTAGCTAAAGTCAAAGATCGGGGTTTTATATTGGAGTCTATAGTAACAGCCGTTAAACTTGGAGGAAGTAATGTGCTTGGTACGTGACTAGAACGTGATTGTTTTCGCCGTCGAAACTTAATAGTTCGCTCAGGATAACAAACCTGTTCACGGTGTCCGTAGAGATTACATCGAGAACATTTTTTGGGGTACCGGGCTAATTCTATTGTGACTGAATCAGAGCAAGCGGCAGTATTTCCATTGAAAATTTTATTTCCTTCGGAGGAACAATCTAGAAAAGCTAAAACACAGTCAAATGGAGTCCTCGTAGAGGCTCTAAACATTCGATGGACAGACTTTACGTGAAGAAAACTTGAATTCAGGGCTATGTGTACTACTTGCTCAGGAAGTATCACGGGAAAGCCTCGGATGACCACACTTAAAACTTGCCTATTTGGGTCCTTTGGAAGAGTGGAAGAACCAGCCGTCTGAATTGTATCTTCGGTATCCACACATAGTGTTGAAGATGAATCCGGCTTTAAAGACTCTTCAGTAGAAGGAGGACTCGCCGGTGACTTGACTTCGGATAAGTTCGATGTGTAAGAATAATATTTTTCCAACGCTTCTGGTTCATTCTCTCGCAAAAACTTTAATAAATCCACAACATCAATATTTCTTGAGTCCATTACAGAACTAGTACAGAATTTCAGATCCCTGGATTCGTCGGCAATACAAAGTGCAGAACTGGGCAGTTGGCACTTAGAACTGTCTTGTCTTCACTATTTAATTTGGATTAATAATTCTTCTAAAAATGTATTGTTAGAGAAAACCATTGATTTTGAACAAATACGTAGCGAATTCGAGTTTTGACAAAAGTTTTCTAATGAATAAGTATAACTTTTTAATGTGAAGTGTGAACACACAACTCATTAGAAGGACGTAATCAAAACAATTTATTATTAAAGTTTTAATCTCCATCAATTTAAAAATATGTGTGCATATTCTGTTCTTTATCAATTATCATTTAAATAAATAAGAATTTACTATATAAAGTCGACAAATACAAATTGG
Organism: Danaus chrysippus; assembly: GCA_916720795.1. Taxonomy (NCBI): domain Eukaryota; kingdom Metazoa; phylum Arthropoda; class Insecta; order Lepidoptera; family Nymphalidae; genus Danaus; species Danaus chrysippus. The sequence goes on from CAKASE010000073.1 coordinate 729,544, forward strand.
TAAAAAAAAAAGAATCTTTCCTATTAAAACGTATTTCGAATTGAAACAAAAGAAAACAGTCCTATTGTTGCCAACCTCCACAATTTGCGACATCGTTTTAAGACCGGTATGCACTTCATTTATTATGAATATGTGTCGGAATTTAAGTAATAATGATAAGTTATGTTTCTATAAAAGATATATTGCTATTTCTAAGAATTTAGAAGCTTTTTTGTTTTATTTATAAGTATTTTTATTGATATAATGTTAAAAAAATATTATAATTTACTTTTATTTTTAATTCTAATTTTAATATAGGTCATATTAAATTCAAAAATCAAATCATATAATGTATAAGAGTTATTTGAAACAATAAGAGAGATAGTTAAATGTTTTTTTTTTCATAATTTAAAAAAGTACTTGAAAATAATTTCTCAGAGTTTTATTTTAACATTGTAAGTATATTTTATTGTTAATTAGTTTTTGCTTTATAGTTTTAATTATAACTAAATTTATTTATTATTCATATCGTGTATAACTGTCCTAAGATTCTTAGTGTGGCCAACCTGGCGGCTCGTTTATTTACATTTCTCATGTCTCTCCAGTCCTTCCGGCTCCCTCTGGTGTCAGTCGGCCGCGGCCTTCCTTATGATGGATTTGTTAATTGTTTTCCGTCCTTTGACTTCATGGTGATTTTGTTTTTTGCACATATTAATTGTTACTTTTTTTATTATTGACGTTCAAATTCAAATGTTTATTAAATAACATTTTTAGTTTTGGTTAATATTAGTGTTTATTATGTGTAGTGATAGTAGCAATAGTTTATTTTAATAGTATATTTTGAATTATTCTCTAAGCGTAACATCGAGCGCAGGGTTTTTCAACGTTATGTCGTTTGAATGGCCTTCTTTATTATTATGTTTTTCACCCTTTAAAATGCGACTTCTTGTAAGTCGAATATTTAAGTAATAAATCTATTGTCATTATATAAACTAGAATCATTCGTAACATTCCAGGACTCGTAAGAATATATAATTCTAGTTGAGGGTCGAAGCTGTTGGTGGAGCGTCTGTTAGGACGTGGTCTGCGGACGAGAGGAAACCTTCTATGAAGAGAAGTGTATGTAGCTGCTGTACGATAGTAGTGTGACGGTATGTACTGTTAATTTCTCCATAATGTATCTCTTATATTGAGTAAAACGTTATCGATACATTCATTTTATAATTCCACATGTGCTGTTGATTTTCACATTCACATTCAAATTCACATGGCGTCTTTCTAGAATAATCGATTATTATAAAAGTGTTTTAATAGTCTTATACTTTTTAAGTAAAATCAATTTATGTGTTTAGTTTAAGTATAAACATTTATAATTTTTGTAGGAATCCAATATATTTCAAACAGAATAATAATAATAATTCCATACATTTTACAGTATGTTATTAATGATGATACTAACTAGACTGATATATAAAGAATTGTTTTATTTGAACAATAAACCTTCTTAGTGATATGAAGTGTAATTTATTTGTGAATGTTTTAAGATTAATATAAAATATTATAATTTTATTTTCAAACAATCCTTGATGTAACTGTCTCTGTATGTCTTTATATATGAACAATATTGTTTGTGAACAGTATTAATATATTGTATTATGTATTACAGATGGTGTTATTGGACTGTACTTGAGATTCATCCATCAGGAGATGACGGCTGATCATCAAGTGTTAGATGAAAACTAACAATGAACCAGGTAGCTATTAATGAAACATGAGTGTGTGATTACACTAGACACAATATATTAAAGACAATGAGCTACACATTATATGGAGAGGGAAGTGACTGAGTTTAAACATATTAGAATGTAAAAGACTTGAAGTATCAAGTGGAGTGTTGTAGCGGCTCAAACAGTCAATGTCTTTTAATACAAGCTTTATCCATACATTTGTATGTAGCTCCTGCGGGACTTGTTTGCACAATAGGTGATGTGTCACTTGATGAAATATATGATAGGTGTGTGAGAGGCGCTCTATGAACTGGGGATTGTTTAATGTACATGTGAAGACGAGACTTGTTACTGTATAATAAACATAATACAATATATGTTTGTTTTATTCATAACAGTTATATTCATTACTCATGTGTTGTTTACACTTGTCTCACACAGATCACTCCTTAGGGTCTGAACCCTGTTCAGTAAAATTCTGTATTAAAATTGCTTATGTCTATCTAATTATTTTGTAACTATTATAATAATGAAGTCTTTTAACTTAACTGGATATAATTAATGTACTTATAATATACCTTTATCATACAACTAGTCCCTCTGTTATATTCAAACTTGTCTACTTTATATTGTGTTTGTAACAGGTACAATAACTATTGAAGGTATTCAAGTATCACTGAATACGGAATAAATAATGTCAACTGTTGATACTTGTATATTGTTAGAGATCAGTTTGTGTATTATGCTTAGTACTGGAACTAATAACAAAATGTCCTAGTACACATTTTAGTAACAAAATAAAAAATAAATGAACGTCGCCGGGGCAAAATGGTTGTATAGATAAAATATATTCCGAGTGACTCTACTGACTCTGCAGAACGAACACCAAGCCGTGTGAAACAGAAGATTCCTGATACAATACAAGCAATGGAATGTCATTCCTATCCTAACATCGGGGCAATAGGTTGTAAATTTTAATATGTAATTGTCATTATAATATACATTTAAGTAAGTTTCGTAGTTTTCCTGGGACCTCTGGTTGCTACCCTATATAATTAGTTAGTTTCCTTTTTACTACAATCGTTGAACTAAATATGTTTCATTTTGTCAATAATATGGATAAAGATTTGTTATGAAAATACTTCTTTTTATTGTTCATGTTAATCTTCACATTTATACTAATTAATAATACGAAAGATAAAGGATTTAATTAATTTTATTAAAAATACAACGTTTCTTTCTCTTGTTGCCCTGTATATTCGCTATTTCTCATTAAAATGTATGCAATAAAACACTTATAACTTACAAACAAAATGGCATTCGATTTAAAATTTATTGCGGCAAATTGAGAAAAAATTTATATTGATTAGTCTCGGATCTAATTAACAAGCCAGGTAACCAATAAATCTGAAGCAAACTATGAAATGGATAATATAAAGGAACGCATGAACAACCAAAGTCACAATAAAGTAAAATATTCTATAAGATTTACAAAATTCACAGACACGTTGACTGAATACCATGAGAAATTGAAATTATTTTATAAACCGCCATCTATTGGCAAGTAGTTACAACTTCGCTAGTTTGACGATCAACCTATTATAGGTGGCGCTGAATTTTAAACTTTGGAATTTATTATATTGTAAAGAATTTTCATAACCCTTGTTTTTATCTCTCAGGCTAAACTGTTTAATATGTGTATATGGTAAATTGAGTTCAGTCGTAATAAATAGAAATAACAAAATAAAATATTTCATTGTTTGTTGAAACAAATCAGTTAATAATGGCATAAAATTGAATTATTAACATAAATGTCCTAAAAATGTTTTGCTTTTGGCTTGAGGAAGTATCAAGTTTTTAAAACAGAAATAATCACATTAATATTACTTAACTCAAAGAGGAATTCAAATATTTAAATTATAAAACGCTACTTTAGCCTAAATTAGTAAAACAGTTTACAGAAATCATTATATACATTACAGTGTTGTACAAAAGCTCGATATACAGTCTGTTCACATCATACGAGTCAACTTAACTAATATCTCTTCCCTTTAACAAGTGCAGAGCACTCTCTCTCTCTCTCTCCCCGATCACTAAAGGCGGGCTCCTTAATACTCGTTAGTCATGAGCAATATCCTGATACCGAAAACACCAACACATCTAGAGCTATTCAAGGAAGATACTTCATGCAGGTCCTACTTATATTATTAGTAATTATATTATTGAGAAATTTGATGTTAATGGGTCAATGAGTAGGAATCATTGTTAGATATAGATCCGAGTGACATCCCCAGTCACACATAAAAATAATATTATTATTCATCAAATAAATTACGTCTTTCTGTTCAAAGTTCATTTAATATTATATAAATCATAGTATTTAGCTTTCAGAATATCTTTATAATACTTGGCGGAGGCTCTCGGGCGGCGGGTGCGGGCTAGGTCGTTGAAGTCCACCTCGTATAAACCGAATTTGGAACTGAAAAGATTATTATTATTATCAGATTATGAACAGAAGAAAATCCAAAAACATTTTGAAAACAATATCTTTACCGATAGCCATCGCTCCATTCAATGTTGTCTAACATTGACCAAGCAGTGTACGCCACGACATTGGCCTTATCTTCTTCAAGCGCGAGGAGAACCTGGTGGAAGATATTAGTTAGAATAATAACATACTTGTTTTATATATCCATCTTGATTTCATTTTTAATATTAATCACCTGTTCCAAATGCTTCTTATGGTAATCTATACGATCTTGATCATCTAAATCCTCGCCGCTGGTTGCGAAACCATTTTCTGTTATAAAGATCTCCATGTTTCAAGATATGATCTTTCGGAAACAACTGGGTACACCTGGAACACGAGTTAGTTGCTTTTGTATTGTTTCAATCACCACTTGGCTGTCTACATTACTCTGCAATAAACACGTATGACGTACGATCAGTTTCCAAAGACAGTGTTCAGCCTCAATGAGTCTTACAACTGTATATAGTAACAACAACACTCACATAGAACCAGCTGGAGCCAGCTTGCGGCCATTCTGGTCTCACTGATATTATAACATCAATGTCTGGTCCACCGAAGAGAGGCCAAGGACCAACAGCTTCCCCTCGGGCGAGGCGAGCAGTTCGTGATGTGCAGTAGTTCAAACCGTACAAGTCATACGTGCCTTTGAAAAATTCAATCAAAAAAACTTTGAAAGGGACGCCTATTGCTATTTATATGGCTTTCTTATAACTTTACTTATAAATTATAATTATTAATAGAAAATCTTACTTTTGTTATTAATTTATGTAACGATTAGACTATTTACATTTTATTCTCACCTCATAAGTTTTTTTTCTTCTTTTGTGAATTCTGGTAATCTGGATTTCCTGAATCCCTGTTGTTTACTCTTTTCTGCTATGAGTTTTTCTATTTTCTTCGGCCAACCGCCTTCCTTAGAGTAGATTGGGTGTGAGTACAGTCCTCCCTGAAATTATACGACAGTAAATGAACATTTACAATCATTTGAATTAAACTTCAAAAGTATTTAGTAACACTATTATTTTTTGACACTTTTTGTTATTTTATTCACCATTAACTGTAGAGTCAGTTTAGCTGCTTCTCCTTCATTTTCATCATCTCCCTCAAACCACATGACTTGATTGGTGATGGACACTTTGCCTTTAAAATATAATGTAATACATTTGCATATGTATGTAGAATTAATTGAGAAGAACCTAGAGATTTTATTAATTAACAAAAAATCAAGTACCTAAAGTAATTTTTTATAAATTCGTATAATTCTTTTACCTTTATATTTTCGTCTAAACTCCTTGTCATATATCCGCCATGCTTTAGCGTGTGCCAACATTGTGTTCTTGCTGCAGATATAATTTCCAACTCCAGTGCTAACTATTCCTAGAGCGTGAACTCCAAAAGTGTAACAACGTCATAAAACGTCATCGGTTCATTGAGAGTGATCCAAGTTTTGACTCGGTCAGCGTATAGAGTGAACACAACACGAGCGTAGTCCGCAAACCAATCTGATATTAAAGGGTTGGTCCAGCCACCTGTGAATTATAACTTGGGCTAACAAACATTTCATAATGGTCCTACAAGCTTGAATAGAATGTACTGAAACATGGATTCAGTACATTCAATTAACTAAGAAACTAAGAATTAATTCTGGTGAACATTTAATTTACAAGATTTATTTAAAGTTCCTGATTTGTAAGATTAGAACTCATTAATATTTATTCATCAATATGATTTGCCCTTCAAAGGTTTTCGTTTAAAGAAATCATTTACAAAGAACATGTTGTTACTGAAAAATATTAATTTAAATGGGTTCTTCAGTTTTATCAGAAAAGATGAACTCTTTGAACTTATATAATTAAAATTAATAATAAAGTATTTTGAAAACAAGTGTTTTGTTTTATTATTTATTCTATTTTATATAGTGAAGAAGCAATGCATTTGTATTAAATACTTTTAGCAATCTCTGAAACTCACCAAGATCTTGTAAATTTTGTGGTAAATCCCAGTGATATATTGTAACGACAGGCTCAATTCCTCTCTTCAATAAAGCATCTATAAAGTTGGAGTAATATTTTACTCCGTCGTCACTTGTCTTATTTGCAAAACCATGAGGAACAATTCTTGGCCAGGAAAGAGAAAATCTATAAAAAAAATACATACACAAATTAGTTATCATATTAAAAATTTAGACTAATATTCCGTAATAAATTATTTACTAACCAACTATAATTATTATTATATATGAAAAGTTAATATTCAATCGAACGGAAAGGGATCGCGTATTGGTACATTTTTTCCAAGTTGCTTGGAGCGTTCTCCCACTGACCACTCGTGTCATACATCTGGATGGCACTTTTAATAATGGAAAAAATATACCATACAACATCATGTCTACAACATATATTTATATTCATTAGACCTAGAGGGTAATGGCATTTTTTAAAATGCGCTAGCTAATTTTAAAGCGCGTTGTGCTAATAGAGCTCACGGTTCCTTTGGAAGCCAACATTTCGAAAGACTATGTGATCCAGGTCGACAAGTATTACAAGCTCACTAAAAAACTCACTAAGAATAGGTTCGTGGTAAATTTGTATCCTATAGAAGTGGAGAGACAGGTATGACAGCCAATTCTCTCTACATCCTACTAAAAGACTAGAGCCCGTTCTGAACTAATATCAGTTCATTAGAACGTGCGTCGAAGGCAGCCCTAGTAGGTTCGTTTCAATTTTGGCTAGGTTTTGAGAGGAGCTTGGACGGTGTGAGTGAGGGGGTCCCTTAAACCTACACCTGGGTCCCAAGTCCCAGGAACTGTTGAAGTTCCGCTCCTGCAACGCGATAGACCTAATGGCCACACAGTGAATCAATGGAACACTAACAAGTTTGGTTTCATATCAATAGACGCATCGTTTTCCCTAGTGGCTCACGGCTCTCAAAGGCTTGTATGTAGTAGGTCTGTCAACCGCAGCATCGACTCATACTAAGACGCTTCCTGAACGATGTTTAACAGCGATTTAGGAAAACCATATGTTTGTTCTATGCAGATAATTAAACAATGTATATTTCAATATTTTAGAGTATAACCTTGTACATAGATATAGCTTCACCTGTATCTATATCTGTATATAAATTTGTTCAGTCTTTCTAAAGCGCCCTTCCTGTCGTAATTGTTGAGCGAGTGTCAGTAAATATCTGTCTGTCTTCTTCTGCCAGATGTGTAGGGGCAACACGTAGACCTTCCGACACTTTGCCCGCGGCGTTGTACGCTCCTACACATTTCTCCGCCATGCCACAGGATATGAGAACTCGTTCCGCTGTATCCCATTCCTGTAAATGTTTGCAAAAATAGATAAATAATTAATGAATATTAATTGACATAAGAAACCTACTAGAATAAAATAAAAATCGACCATAACTTTGAATTCTAAAAATTTTAGTAATTGATCGTGACGTTAAACCCGTGTGTAAAAGAAGAAATGAATAATTGAAAACATATTAGTTTACACTCTTAGTGGATGTTTACATTTATATTTTTGTAACTATACACAATAACTAATAAGGAATGAACAAAATCGAATTACGTTAATAACAATTATAAAAAAAATAATAACAACATATTTCTTTTGTTCATTATTTAAAATAACTTACTTGAGAAGATATAAAATGATCCCCCAACTGTTCACATTGCTCCCGAATAGATTCTTTATCTTCTATAACCTAAAGATATCAATAGATTCATTTACAAAAAATATATATATAAAAAACAAAACCTAAAGCAATATCTTATATCTTTAAATGAGCAATTCTTGTATATATATTTATATATTATGACGATCATGATATTTAGTATATAGGGGGTTTCGGGGGCGATAAATCGATCTAGCTAAGAATCATTATCATCATTAATCATTTAGAAAATGTTATTTTACGTAAAAAAGAATAACAAAAATTTGTCGTTTAAAATTTAGACTCTCGTTTTTACTCTTTCGTTTTTCGTTTAGACTCTTCCTGACATCTAGTGGCGAATAGTGATACTACTTTATGCTACTTGCTTTTACTAATTACTTTAACGACACAACAGCAGATGGCGTTGTTAAGTATCAGGAAATCAATGAATGTTTGTTTAAAGGTTAGACTAAAAAATTAATTGTTGATTTATATTGTTTTCTAAAATAAGGGTAATTCCTAAATACCCAGCAAAGCTCGGTAACCAAATGTTATTAATAATACCTGTACAATTTGAAGAGCTTTTCTATAATGATGTGCCTTCAGAGCCGCAGTGAGAGCATCAACGGTTCGAGCAGCCTCTATGAGATGAGGTCCAGCGGCGCCCGCCTGTCACGATGATACAAGCTACGCGCCCCACTCTCCTTCAGGGCTGGCCTGAAGAACAACAAATAATATAATAAAAATTAAAAACAACATTTATAATAAACAACACTGACTTCTCTTGCGTAGTTGTTGCTTCTAGAATAGTAATCAACCGTAGTTCTTATATCACCTTTACGCTCGGATATTTCACCAGCCATTTCCCACCATTCCTCCTACAAAGGAAACAAATTGTAAAGTTCATAATCTATGTCTGTAATTAGTGAAACTTAACTTTTTAAAATGTATAGAAGTATGCAGAAGTCACTGTATAAGAATAAATAATTATGTTTGTGACAGTTTTATTCATAAAATTAACTTGTATTCTTTTTTAGTTAAATGCATAACAGTCATGTTTATCTTGCATCAATCGAACTTACATGAAACATCAACCACAGTATGATCAATAATCAATGATACTAAATCAAAAAAATCTAGTTGGTAATTTACACCAGTATTGATTCCTGCAACAAAAGAAGCAGGATCTTCTAACAAATACAACATGACTATACTTAGTGAGACCATCAAGCGATATTCTCATAAATAGGTAGATACTTCAGTAGCATTTTTATTTAGCCATCTGATAAAGGAGCCATTTAGTGCAAGTACATTATTTTTTGTGTATCTGATAATGCAACCTTCACCTGTACTAGTTGATCGTGTGGGGTGATGTAACAGAGCGTCACCCACACACGAACCACGCCTCGCCGAGACGACCTGTACCAACAAAATAATACTTTATTAGGTCAAATAGATTATTAGTGTTATTGTAACGAACACAATGTATATATTATTAAATATATATGATATAAGTTATCATTTTTGCACCTGTTGACGTGAGATAGTCCATGTATTGCTGCCTGAGTGATGTCACCGCTTGTCTATCGACTCTTCCAGCGAGGCCGATGGCATCTGCCCATCTATTGAACTGCTTGTACATATTAATGGCCAATTCTGGCTGAGCGGCTCCACGTACGTAGTATTCTTCGGCGGTGGTTAAGTCCCCCACAAATATTGCTAGACGTGCACGAACCTCGGGACTCTTTAATCCTATGCATTATATTATAATCACGATTAATAAAATAAATAAATTTTACTTTCTAGTTGTTTGTTCTTCATGCACTGTATTTAAACTAAAATGTATTTAAACCAAAATGTTAACTTTGTGATTACATGCACTCTGTTAATATTTCAGCATGAAGTGGTTGCCTGTAACTGAGGTAGCACATAACATCTTAATTGTATTAATTTAAAAATTTGTATTTGTGTATACTTTGTTGGCGATCAAATAAATAAATAAATGAATACTATTAATACAATAAGTGCGTCCAAAAAAAACTAGATACATGAGGTGTACCCAAATCGTGTAAATGCAAAAAATACCTTCATCATTACTCCCGTTCCCTTTGGCTGAAGCTAACTCGACAGTTTTATAGATAAAATATTCTAGCCTCATCACCTACTGCTTTATAGCATTTCGTCGCCAACTTAAAAAAAGATATATCTCTTATGAGGTACTAAAACGTTTAAATGTTATAACATATATTTAATAATAATTGATTATTAAATATATGTTATCTCTAATTTGAGCAGTGAGGAATATACCACCACAACTGAATGGCCTAACACTTAACCAAACATAACTGTTGTTATGTAATTAAATGATGTATGTAAACATAACTGTTGTTATGTCAATGTAAAGGAAGTTATCATAAGTTTGAAGTCGAATAATATTTTTTATTTTATTACGTTTAAATTGAAATGCACATTATTTATTTTCAAACCATAATTTTAAGAGATCTTTAAACTGCTTTAATTTTTACATAACTAGTTAAAGCGCTTTATGTAGGAAATAATAACATTGGGGTGTTCGACGTAATATTGACAAAGTTGTCATCATAGATAATACACTATATTAGAAATTGGTTGTCATGAGATCATAATGTCATACTACTTTGCATTCAATATTTTCATTCTCTATGTTCATACTTTTTAAGTAGTGGATAAATTCTGTGAGTGGACGGATGGATTGAGAACAAAACCCAGTAAATGTCATTGTCTGTGTCTTGGTAGGCGGAATACAAGATACACCTCATACGATCCGGGACTATCGTTAGGCGGTCAATGAATTTCTACGGTTACGGAAAATGCACCATTTAAATTTCTCGGTCGTAAGATTGATAATATAGGCCGTACTCCATCTTTAGAAAGGATAGTAGATAGCTTTTTGAACGATCTTAACAAGGTAGATAGCCAACTGATCAGTAACGTTAAAAAAGCGTGGATCTACGATAATTACTTAACTTCACGTTTGAACTGGCCTTTCCTCGTCTATGATTTTAATAAAACCCTTTTGTCAAAGTTGGATGCAGGCGTCATAAAGATGTTGAAGTTGTGGCTCGGGCTCGCGCTAACGGCTGATTCATCGGCGTTATTTAGGGGAAGCAATAGTTTTGGGATGAGTCTAAAAAGGCCATCGCAGCTCTATAAACACTTAAGAGTTTCCAAGAGATATATCCTGGGGAAATCCCATGATGACGTAGTGACATCGCTCCCAAAAGATGAAGATGCCCCCGAGCTAGAGTCACGACTACAATTCCATAAGCAATTTATGATAGGAGCACAAAGTAACAGAGTGGGATTAGGATCAAATAGGAAAGTCCAAGATGCGGATATATTGAAGTCTTTTATTCGGCAAGACGAGAATGATAAATAAAAGATCCATGCAATGAATTTAGAAATGCAGAACGAGTGGTTAGACATAGGAGATTTTTGCATCCCATTAGCATGAAAATGGCGCACTTTAATTTATGATTGGTCGCCAGCATTGCTAAAATTCTATCTCAATGCGTTCCAGATGACTCTCCCAGATCAGAGTAATTTAGTAAGAGGGGGTAAAAGTACCGAAAAAACTTGCTATATCTGTGGAAAGGCAGTTGGAACTGCTAAGCATCTGCTGGTGGGATGTAGGGTACTCCTGGACAGCGGTCAATACTCGCGTCGTCACGATAGGGTTCTAGAAGTGAAACGGTTAGTCTTTCGGTAGCCAGAGCGCAAAAGGAAATAACCACAAACGAACGATCAGTAGGTTTTGTGAGAGAAGGCAATAGGGCTACAAAATCAAACGTCAAGCCTTACTCCATCCTTTAAGCGGCGTCGGATTGGACTATAATGATGGACACGTATGAAAAACAATATAAAATCCCCGAGGATATTTGTGCGTCGGCCTCCAGACCGGATATATTTTTGTTTTCGTGAATTTTAAAACGCGTAGTGATGATAGAGCTTACGGTCCCTTGGGAAACCAACATCCCCAAAGACCATACCATCAAGGTCAACAAATATTACGAGCTCACAAACGAACTCACTCGAAATAGGTTCGTAGTAGATTTGTACGCGGTAGAGGTGGGAGCGAGAGGTATAACAGCGAAATCTCTCTACAACCTACTAAAGGACCTGGGCTTGTCCAGAACTCACATTAATGCATTCTTGGAAGGTATATCGAAGGAAGCCCTAGTAGGTTCTTATCAAATTTGGTTAGGTAGGGAGAGGAGCTTGGACAGTGGAGGTGAGCGTATAACGCGCGTTAGTTAAGGGGCCCCTTAAACCTACACTTGGGTCGCAAGTCCCAGGCACTGTTGAAGCTCCTCCCCCTGCAACGCGATGGACCCGGCACCCGCACGGTGAATCCATAGAATGATGAGTAGTTTCGTCTCTGTTTTTTGCCCGCGACTTCGTCCGCGTTAATTTCGTCATTAATAATATATAGCTGACCGGGCGAACTCTATCCCGTCCTAAATAACCAGTTATTGGTATTTATTAAATTTTTCCTGTTTCAAGCAAACAGAATGGTTGAAATAGAAAAGGGCTGATTTTAGAGTTTTCCCGGAAATGAATCATTTTTTTTCAGCTTTTAGAACTTATCTGAGCCTCCACGAACATTTCAAGAATAAGATAAGATAAATCCGTTCAGCCATTCTCGAGTTTTAGTGAGACTAACGAACAGCAATTCATTTTTGTATATACAGGGTGACTGGTGAATTACTATCGATACTTGAGGACGTGATATTTGACGATCATATATGACAAAATAAAAATTAATATAACATAAATATTCATAAACTTCTAAGTAAAGTGAACCAAAAGTTATGTAATTAATTACGCATCGTGTGAACACCCTACAGATTAGGTATACACACACACACACTCGCGCGCGGCGGTGTGGTGTTGTGTCAGCACGCCGCCGCACGCGTCGACACTTGGAACATTTGGAACGTGTCCACAATTTATTTATTTATACGGAAATTTGGTCAAAAATTAAGTACCTATTTTTTTTTACATAATTCGAATGAGAATCGTGTACCGAGTATTCTCCTTAAATATTGATAGTAAAACACCAGTCACCCTGTACAAATGTAAATATTTTTTTTAATAATTGATTTACTTATGTACTATCTTTCATTTATTTATGTAATCATTATGACGTGTCGGAAGCGTTCAGTTAATGTAATAAAAATAAAAGTATTGAATAAATAAACTCAAAAAATATTCACCCATTAGTTAAATAATAACAGAATAATATTAAATATTCTACAGTACATACCGTCACACTACTATCGTACATCAGCTACATACACTTCTCTTCATAGAAGGTTTCCTCTCGTCCGCAGACCACGTCCTAACAGACGCTCCACCAACAGCTTCGATCCTCATCTTGAATTATATATTCTCACGAGTCCTGGAACGTTACAAATAATACTATTTCATATAAAGACTATCCACTTCCTAATAAATTATTATTGTTCATATAAAAGATAGCACATATTTTAGGATGTGGTCAAAGATTAGCAACAAAAAAGTTAAAATAAAAATAGTAATGAATTAAACCAAACTATCAAAATAATAAGCCTTCGCAAAATATAGCGTTTAGAAAATAATAATTTTCTTAAGATTGCGGTCCTCTACAAAGATTTGTTTGGATATCATTAACTTTACTTTTCTTTATATTTTGAAACTAACATATATTTCATGATCGATGGACAGACCATGTAGTGAAAACATACGACGGTAGTGAAACTATGAGTACTTTGATTGAGGAAGATTTTTCTGTAGGAGAGCTCTAAATTGTTTTAAATAAATTAAAATTAATTATCTTTCTATATATGTATAAAGACATACAGAGACAGTTACATCAAGCATTGTTTGAAAATAAAAATATAATATTTTATATTAATCTTAAAATATCCACAAATAAATTACACTTCATATCACTAAGAAGGTTTATTATTCAAATAAAACAATTCTTTATATATCAGTCTAGTTAGTATCATCATTAATAACATACTATATTATGTACAGAATTATTATTCTGTTTGAAATATTGGATTCCTACAAAAATTATAAATGTTTATACTTAAACTAAACACATAAATTGATTTTACTTAAAAAGTATAAGACTATTAAAACACTTTTATAATAATCGATTATTCTAGAAAGACGCCACGTGAATTTCATCATATATTATATCAGCAGCACATGTGGAATTATAAAATGAATGTATCGATAACGTTTTACTCAATATAAGAGATACATTATGGAGAAATTAACAGCACATACCGTCACATTACTATCGTACATCAGCTACATACACTTCTCTTCATAGAAGGTTTCCTCTCGTCCGCAGACCACGTCCTAACAGACGCTCCACCAACAGCTTCGACCCTCAACTAGAATTATATATTCTTACGAGTCCTGGAATGTTACGAATGATTCTAGTTTATATAATGACAATAGATTTATGACTTAAATATTCGACTAACAAGAAGTCGCATTTTAAAGGGTGAAAAACATAATAATAAAGAAGGCCATTCAAACGACATAACGTTGAAAAACCCTGCGCTCGATGTTACGCTTAGAGAATAATTCAAAATATACTATTAAAATAAACTATTGCTACTATCACTACACATAATAAACACTAATATTAACCAAAACTAAAAATGTTACTTCATAAACATTTGAATTTGAACGTTATGTCAATAACATAAAAAGTAACATTTATTAGTACCTATGTGCAAAAAAAAAACACTCACCATGAAGATAACCGACGTAAAACACATCCATCATAAGGAAGGCCGCGGCCGACTGCCACCAGAGGCACCAGAGGGAGCCGGAAGGAAAGGAGAGACATAAGAAATGAATTATGAAAGCAATTAATAGTATAATCATAAAATGTAAATTAATAAAATTTAAAAACTAACAATAATCGAGCCGTCAGGTTGGCCACGCTAAGAATCATGGGGAATGGGGATGAACCCAGTGTTGCCAACTTTATTTTTTAGAGGATCGTACTATAGACTAAAAAAATAGTATTTTGTCTTGAAATTCAAGAAAATAATCGTAAGCGATGAAATTTCAATAAAGCTACGTAAGTATATCAAATAAAAATTGATTTTAATTATTTTTCAATAAACATTATTCATCAATTAATATGTGGAATTAAGTTATTCATTAATGACATATGTTTTGAAAACAGAAAAAAAATAAAATTTTTGCTTCAGCCACTATCTGAATTATTAGGCACAGCAGATGAGGGAAAAGCATTATATTTTTTTTTACATACATACATACTTAAATTTAATTTGCTCAACATATCGTCACATGGCTTGAAGTTTATACACGACCCTTTTTCTTTAATATGTTGTGCAGCTAACAAATTCTAATTTACCATTTCTGGAATACAGTTTAGTTTTACATATTCTTTATAGTCATATTATATTACTAAATAAAGTTAATTATAGTTATAGTACTAAAGTTTAGTTTTACACATTTCTAATAGTTTTATTGGAGATTTATTTTTTCGTACGACTCCATTTCAAATATCGTATATTTTTCGTACGATTTCGATCGTACATCGTACAAGAGTCAAAAAGGTCGTATAAATATGATTTAAATCGTACGGTTGGCAACACTGGATGAAACTGTCATATAATTACCATGAAAGTAAATAATGTATAGAAAATGCTGCCATCTAACGAACAAGATAAAAAAACTTTGACACTATTTTCCTTTATAACTTTATATCTATGAGATATCTTAAGCAGCTCTCAAATTGATTTGAGTTTTGACATTAGGACATATTTTAAATTATTTCAGTTGTTCATTTGCCGTTGTTTACTGTTCTTCTTGGGCTGTACGTTCTTTTTCAAACATTTGACCCGGTTTAATATATCATTGACTCCTATTTCTACGCTTTTGACGATCGACCCAGGCTTTTCTCAATTGGACTTTTTCTGCGACTACGATCGACCCCGGCTCTTCTCATTTGGATTTTAATTGCAAACTACGACTTTGGATTATCGATAAGTTGAAAAAATGCCACGAAAATCGGCTATTAAGTGTTATTTTCGGTGTGCGACTAAAGGTACGATACTTATTTAGTAAAATCTATAAAATTATTATTTGTCATATATACAATCAATTACTACTCTTGTTACATCAATTTCAATCGTAACAGTTTATTGACTTCTAATAAAAAACATTTCAGGTCCTTTTCATCCATTTCCTAAACCTGAATACCCAAATTTGGAGAAATTCATTCAATGGAAAAACATTTTAAATGAAGACAGGAAACAAAAGGAAGATTCTTACATTTATAAATAAGAATATGTGATCGTCATTTTGAACAGTTTTACCGTTCTTTAAGTAAACGACTCACTCAAAATGTTGTACCAACTCTATACTTAAGTAAGTATCTAAAGTAAGCAACTTCCCAAGTAGTTAAAGACACAATACCTACTACTAATATAAAATAACTATAAATAATCAATTATATGTTATAACTATAGATAATATTTTACATTATTATTATTTTACTTTAGAAATTGGTGCTCATAATTAAAAATTAAAAAACAAAAAAAATTGATTTAATTGAATATAATGAAATAGGTATACAAGTCATCTTAACATTTTTATATACTTACATGTGGTTTGATAGATTTATAATGTTCAGTCTTTATTACCTTTTTTATCTAAATGAAGAAAAGTGCCTACAAACAGTATTCCAAAATAACTACTTGTGTCACTTCTTTACATATGTCAAACAAAAACAAAGTGTTCTAAATATGCAGAGATTATAATTTCACTGGATAACCACAAAACAAAAAAAGTTGTTTATAGTTTTTAATGTAATATAAGAATGGCAGTGTTTAATTCAGTAAAAATTACAAGTCTATTTACATTCAATCAGAAACTCTAAAAGAAACAAGGAAGGAAAATACAATCAAGACAATATATTATCATTCAATTTTAAGATTTTTCATTTAATTTTTCTTTTAATATATTTAGTTGTATTAAAAAAAATATTTTATTTAGCAGCATCAACATTAGAGACTGTACACTTATCACATTCTGTTGAAACTGAAAAATATGTTGATATACAAAAAGAAAACAATGATGCATCTTGTAATCACCACTTGGATTTAAATATGAATCAAGTTCAGCTACAAAGGAGTTCTGCTAATTCCTCTCATTTATTTCCTAAAGGTAAGCTACGGGCATATAACTAAGCTTAAAATTAACTATGATTGCTATATTAACTTTTAAATTATAAAACAGCATAAAGCATTTTAAATACGATATAAATTTAAACCACAGATTCACTGGATTTATTTCATATCTTCTTCAAATATGTATATTTTTTGTCTTTTAATAAACAATAATCCCACTTTTAGATAACCTGATTCCTTTTTAAGTAAATACAGATATTAACTCAGATGAGTGATCATCATCTACATTTAAACCTAAGATGTTCAAAATGTCTACTCATCATTTAATTGATTATCTGAAATCCCTTATGACAACTATTAGTCCCGTCGTTAGAGATACTACTGTATACATAATTAAACATAACTAACTATATCAATATTTATAAAACATTCATTTCTTCTTATTGTCTTCCTAGTTCCTCGTAATGGATGTCTTTTTGTAATGCTGATGCTTCATGGTGTTTTTTTTACATATATCTAATTATTATATTTTATATTATTGGCATTACTTACATTATAAGTTCTTATACTTATTGAGTAACATTTTTAGTTTTGTTTGATATTAGTTTTATTTTATTATGTAGTATGTGGTAGGAATTTTGAATTATTTCCTAAGTGTGCGCGTGTATGTTACATACATTGGGCGCAGGGTTTTTTAACGTTATCGTTTTGATGGCTTCCTTTTTTTTATTTTAACTATTATCTTTACAATTTTCGACCACGCCCTAAAATGCGACTTTTTAATGTAAGTTGATAAGTTTGTTAACAATTAATGAATTTTCTTTATAAAAATAGTATTATTTGTAACGTTCCAGGACTCTTGAGAATGTATAATTCAAGATGAGGGTCGAAGCTGTTGGTGGAGCGTCTGTTAGGACGTGGTCTGCGGACGAGAGGAAATCTTTTATGAAGAGAAGTATATGTAGCCGATGTACGATAGTAGTGTGACGGTAAGATCTGTTGGTTACTTTGTTTTGAGTTATATTGTACATTTTAATGTTAATTTCTCCATAATGTATCTCTTATATTGAGTAAACTGTTATCAACACATTCATTTTATAATTCATCATGTGCTGTTGATATTATATATGATGACATCCATATGGCGTCTTTCTAGAGTAATCGATTATTATAAAAGTGTTTTAATAGTGTTATATTTTCTAAGTAAATCAATTTATGTGTTTAGTTTAAGAATAAACATTTATAATTTTTGTAGGAGTCTAATATTTCAAAGAGAATAATAATAATAATTCCATTAATTATACAGTATGTTATTAATGATGATACTAACTAGTCTAGTGACTGATATATAAAGAATTGTTTTATTTGAATAATAAACCTTCTTAGTGATATGAAGTGTAATTTAGTTATGGATATTTTAAGATTTATATAAAATACTAGCTTTTGCCGCGACTACGTCCGCGTGGAATAGTGACTTCCGGCAGATTTTTGGTTTTTCCCACATAGTTCCCGTTCTTGCGGGGTTTTCGAAATGGTCGAGTTCCCGTATAGTTTTCAGGATAAAACCTATGTTTTTTTTTAAATTCACAATGAAGTACTCTTAACAAACAACCTATTCATTTGTTTATTTGAATAAAGATTTTATAAAATTATTTTGACCAAATTAGGTTCCATAAAAACGGTTTTTGTGAGTTAATCTTAAAAGATAGACATATACTGTCGCGGACTGTTTTTTAGATCATTAAAAGAGCTATTATTCTTTAATACATATTTTTTGTGTATCTTGAACCGTTTTCACGGCGCACGCAACGGAAGGCTTCAAAGATGAAATAATTTCTCCCGTTTTTTACACATTTACCACTATATCTTTGCTCCTATTGGTCGTGGCGTAATGTTATATAGCCTACAGCCTTCCTCGACAACTGGACTATCCAACACAAAAAGAATTATTCAACTCGAACCAGTAGTTTCGGAGATTAGCGCTTTCAAACAAACAAACAAACAAACTCTTCAGCTTTATAATATTAGTATAGATTATATTTTTATTTTCAAACAATCCTTGATGTAACTGTCTCTGTATGTCTTTATATATGAACAATATTGTTTGTGAACAGTATTAATATATTGTATTATGTATTACAGATGGTGTTATTGGACTGTACTTGAGATTCATCCATCAGGAGATGACGGCTGATCATCAAGTGTTAGATGAAAACTAACAATGAACCAGGTAGCTATTAATGAAACATGAGTGTGTGATTACACTAGACACAATATATTAAAGACAATGAGCTACACATTATATGGAGAGGGAAGTGACTGAGATTTAAACATATTAGAATGTAAAAGACTTGAAGTATCAAGTGTAGTGTTGAAGGTGGAGTGTTGCAGCGGCTCAAACAGTCAATGTCTTTTAATACAAGCTTTATCCATACATTTGTATGTAGCTCCTGCGGGACTTGCTTCATGTTAAGAATCATTGTTTCAGTAGCTTCTGATGAGTTCACTAACAGAGGCTGTTAGCTGTTAAGATTGTTAACTTACTGTTGTTACATATTATTATAAATACTATTTTATTATAGTTAAAGTGTCAATTAACAACAATTTCTTAATTTTCAGATGGTGTTAGGGATTCAGTCAAGGTGCAGAGAATCTAACGACTAGAGTTTTAATATGTAATTCTCATTATAATATACATAGAAATAAGTTTCGTAGTTTTCCTGGTACCTCTGGTTGCCGCCCTACATAATTAGTGTTTACTTTTTACTACAATCATTAAACTAAGTAAATATTTTTCATTTCATCAATATTAAGGACGAAGATTTGGTATATAAATATTTTTTAATTTATTTATAAGTACTTACTAATTTTCCAAATCAATCTGTAGGAAATTTTGTAATCGATGGATTTATGTACAATCAAGTCGCAATAAAATAATATATTCTGTAACTCATAAAGAGCACAATCAGGTTTTATAATAATTTGCATTCAGTCGTTATTAATAAATAGAAAAACAACAAAACAAAATTAAAATAGTCAATTGTTTTAAAACAAAAACGGTTACTAATAATGAAAACATAATTACTTACATAGTTATTCTGAACATATGGATATTGTGCTGTATATAAATTTAAAATTCCACTTTAGTCCGAGGAACTATAAGGCTTATTAAATTAAAACTAAAGTAGTAATATGTAGCTCAAGGAAGAATCAAAAATATAAATACAGTTTACAGAAATCATTCGTCAAAGTCTGGCGCCACGGCTCGATACACAAGCTGTTCGAACTCAACGTGTCGGCCATGTTCGTGTACATCATACGAGTCTAATTGTCTAATCTCTCTTTCATGTATCGAGTATCTCTGTTTCCCCGCTCACTAAGGGCGCGCGTGTCTCAATTCTTCTTCCTCTCCTCTCTTCTATACTCGTTATTCATGATCAATATCCAAGTACAAATATATCAACACATGTAGTTCAAGCGGGTCCTACTACATCGGTTCTCATCTTCAAGAAGCGGCCAACGTCTTTAGTTAATAGTTCTGTTGATGGAAGATAGATGTGTATCCCTTCATCTGTATGTATAATGTATTTATATGAAGACATCTTCACGATCATAAATGTTGTTTAGTATCAGCGAAGGTTTGAAAAAAAAAGTCAGTTTAACTTATAAAAATCAGTTTATTATATTTTGACTGAGATAGACGGAGAAAAAATATTGTTTGATTTAAAAATGTACATGATAAACAGCCAGCAATACTATCTATAATATGTTTTACGTGACTTCAAACAAATACTGATGAAGTTATTTTCGTGTATAATATAAGTACATAATATAAAAATAGAAGACGAAGCTTGAAATCAATATCTCAATTTGCAAAAGCATGTAATGTCATTTACAAATATCTTAGTGTATGAATGTGTCTTCTAAATTTCTACAATATATTTAGAATACGAAGAATTACGTCAATAGATGGCGTTGTTACCTATCACTTAACCAATGGTTGTTTAGTTCTCTTTAAACGAAACTTTAAGAGTTTGATTTACAACATATTGTATTACTTCACATATTCATAGACGTTTCGATTACTCTACGTATTCCCTGGGTGCGTAACGCGTAGTGGGGGACACAAAAGTTATGTTCACTTATTGAGACAAAAAATCACTTATTGAAACTTGTTTTAGTTGTTATACCTATGTATTTATTTTACTGTTTTAACTGGGCCACGGATTTTTTTTAAATTAAATATAAATATCAGTTTTTTTATCAGGCAGGTTTTCGTGCTGTACGTAACACTTAATTAATTGTATCATTAATTTATTATTTACATAATTAAATCAACCTACCAAGTTCAAATTTAGATGTATTATAATTTAAGATATTTTTGACCAAGCACCTACGTATTTTCACAACTATACCATATTTTAAGTTGGGTGTATGGTAAAATGAATTTCGGCCAGATGGACCGTTGACGTGAATAAGGTGGCGGGTAGTGGCTGGATGCGGAAGGCAGAGGACTGGGTGTGGTGGCGAGTCTTGGGAATGGCAAATGTTTACCAGTGGATCATGCTGTTGATGAAGATGATTATGATCGATTTCAAAGTGCATCTAAACTTGGCATTAGATTGGATTTCAACCCTTTTTTAGGCAAACAATTAGCCGATTGGAACTTGGCCCCCTTTCTAACAGGCATGTTTTTGGTGTGTATGACATTCACATTGAAAAAAAATATTTAAGTTGATGTTATTTTTCAATAACTATTTGAAATCTAATACATGTTATTTTCTCAAAAGAGCCACCGTAAGTTGTATCGTTAGATGGCGCTGGGGTCACTGACAGACGACATTAATGTTTCAGCCATTTAGTCAAACATATAAAAGTGAAGTAGTCTTCCTTGTACAGTCTTTATTTACTAGTTTACCTAACTACATATATATGATAATGAACGTTTAACGATAAATTACAAAAATTATGATATATTTTTACATTTACATGACTTAAAGAATATATCGAATTAAAACATCTATTAATCTATTCTATCTACTCTTATAATGTAATTTATTAAATTATAATTAAGTTAGAATTGTTGCATAATACATTTAATATTTAAAAAAAAGATAGTTTTTTCCATTAACATGTGGATCAAAATTACTTTTAATATACAGAAATAGATAAATATTAAATATCATACAATAGAAATGTACTTTACAAAGACATTACGAATTACATTCAAACAAATTTAACATAATAATATAAGTACAAAGAAAAGTGTAAAAAATTAACATGTACAATTGTAAAATAAAATCATGTACATAAAGATATAACAGTTATTAAATAATATTAACAGTGGAAATACTTAAAGGACTCTGAAAAGTAAGTATAAAATAAGTACATATTCTTAAAAACAAGATCACAATTCAATTTAGTAAAAATAATATTAAATACAACTGCACTATTGGCAGCGAGGACATGAAATTCTCTTCGTTAGTAGTAGAAGTATTCAGTTCTGTATGTGTTGTCATCCCAGAAGGGCCTGCTTGTGGCTCATTGTGTTCCATAGGCTGGTCAACACCAGGAGGCAGGTTGGAGTCATGAGATAAGTCATCTCCTTCATTGGCTGCGTCTGAAAATGAGAAATATAACGGCAGAAATCTTTTCGATTTTTGATTTCACTCAGTTAAATAGACATAGCCCTCACAAAGTGGTTGTAAAGCATCCCAATATCCCGAGCCCAGGGTCTCTTCTGGGACAACCGATGCAACGCACTCCAAGACAAAGTTCTCCCAGACCCAGAGACCTCAACCTCTAATATAGAGTGTCTGATTCACTCCAAGACAAACACTCACATTATAACAAGTGACACATGTCCCGCCTCTTTAACGCCTGTAAATTAAGATATTCGTGTCATAAAACTAAATTAAAATAAAAAGCACAATAGGATTAAGTTTCAATATGGGTTTTAGTCAAAATTTCAGGTAAAATAAGACAAATATCTCACCATCAAAGAAATCAGAGTACACATCGTGAATCCATTCTCCCTGCCACGGGACCATGTAAGAGGTGTGTCGGCTTCAACATCTGTGAACACGTTCAAAGTACATAACTGCGTCGTCTTGTATTTTGTTATGTTCGGGGTCAGCTTCAGTCTCCACCAAACAGCTGGCTGCCTCCGTTGCCGATGGTTGCACTCGATCCGGACGATGCTCAGCACAGTACGACAATAGCGCTCCACAGTCCACTTGCCCGTTGGACGGGCGCGTCGCTTAATGGAAGTAAATTACACAAATTAATATTAAATTTAACACAATGTTTACAGTAACTCATTATCTGTAAACGTTATACAAAAAAAATACATGTGAGGAAGTCAAAATAAACGAATGGGGTTCAAAAAGTAATAATCTCACTTCTGTTTTCAGAAACGAGATTATATACATATTTTAGAAATAATAACTTCATTATTTATTTAGTAAAATTACACAAAACTAAAAACAATGTTAAATTTATAACTGTCAAGTATCTCGATTTAAAATTTAAATTTACTCTGAAAATCTACGATCGATTAATCTATCTACCTATCTTATTAACACGCTTAAGGAACGACATGTCCTGATCTCCTCTGACAACTGCTAATATACCGTTCGCCCCTTTCCTACCCTCTCATATTCCTACAATATCTTAAAGAGACTATCATTTATAAAATCAACTCAAAACCCTATATTAGAGAAAAAGTGCGTGTTCGTCAGACATATGTAATATGGAAGGACGCGTTCCTAAGACAGAGATGTGATGTGAGTCAGGGAGTTTGTAGTTTTATAAGAACAGGTCGGTGATCTGAATGTAGACCAGCGTGTACTTCTACTGAATGTAACAGTGTCACGTTCTTTAATACTGCTATATCGAGCACATCGGGATTTCTAGATAGACTATCATTTGGAGGATATCGCGTCGGTTCTTTGGGTGCTACAATCTTCATGTCAAAGACTTGTTTATCTATTAGATGACTGAGAGTTTTACCTCTTGCGTTAATGCGTTTGGAGTTCCATCGCGTCTGTTTACTGTTTAAATCGCCGGCTAATATTACTGATTCACCGACTGTTAATAATGAATTGACGTCACTCTCTAAGACGGTCTTATTTGGTGATAGATATACTGACGCTAGCACAATAGTCTCGTGTCCCGTCATGTGTAATTGACATATCGATGCTTCTATGTTAACTAATGTTGGTGGTTCTAGAGGGACACAGTAGAGAGATTGCTTATAATAAATTAAAGTTCCACCGTTTATATTAAATCTGTCATTACGTACGACACTATAGTTTTCAATCTGTGGGTCACAAATATTTGGCTTCAAAGAAGATTCCTGTATCAGTAATATATCGACATCATTCCTAACAACAAAGTCACGCACTAGATTCATCTGCTTTAAAAGACCGTCTGCATTAAAAGTAGCTAAAGTCAAAGATCGGGGTTTTATATTGGAGTCTATAGTAACAGCCGTTAAACTTGGAGGAAGTAATGTGCTTGGTACGTGACTAGAACGTGATTGTTTTCGCCGTCGAAACTTAATAGTTCGCTCAGGATAACAAACCTGTTCACGGTGTCCGTAGAGATTACATCGAGAACATTTTTTGGGGTACCGGGCTAATTCTATTGTGACTGAGTGAGAGCAAGTGGCACTTTTTTCATTCAAAATTTTATTTCCTTCGGAGGAACAATCTAGAAAAACTAAAACACAGTCAAATGGAGTCCTCGTAGAGGCTCTATACATTCGATGAACAGGCTTTACGGGAAAAGAACTAAATTGTAGGGCTATGAGTACTACTTGCTCAGAAACCTTT
Organism: Danaus chrysippus; assembly: GCA_916720795.1. Classification (NCBI taxonomy): domain Eukaryota; kingdom Metazoa; phylum Arthropoda; class Insecta; order Lepidoptera; family Nymphalidae; genus Danaus; species Danaus chrysippus. The sequence goes on from CAKASE010000073.1 coordinate 754,484, forward strand.
ACGGGAAAGCCTCGGAAGACCACACTTAAAACTTGCCTATTTGGGTCCTTTGGAAGAGTGGAAGAACCAGCCGTCTGAATTGTATCTTCGGTATCCACACATAGTGTTGAAGATGAATCCGGCTTTAAAGACTCTTCAGTAGAAGGAGGACTCGCCGGTGACTTGACTTCGGATAAGTTCGATGTGTCAGAATGATATCGTTCCAACAATTCGGGATGTTTCTCTTGAACATACTTTACGAAACCCTCGGAATCAAAATTTCTTGAATCCATTATAGAACTAGTAAGTAATTTCTGATCCGTCGGGTCGTCAGTAATACAAAGGGTAAACCTTGTCACTTAGAAAAGTCACCCACAACTTTGACTATACTTTTGTCTTGTCTTCACTTATTAATTTGGATCACTTCAGAATACACACAGAAGTGGTACACTGAGATATTCAGTTCCTTAGTTCAGGAAATAAACAAAGTTCCAAAATGAGCTGAATATTATAAGTAAGTTCACGACACCGAGGTTACAGTGCGAATGAAATCAGAATTTGTCATCTTTGCCTTATATACGGAGGGAGAGGGGTTGGCGGCTTTCTTAGATATCTTATAAGATGATTGCGGGCGAAGGAAAGGTGGCTAAAACGTTCTGTGATTTGAAAATGAATTAGTTTTGAAACCTCTTTTAGGTTTCCAGTGAAATTGGGTTTTAGTAAAAAAAAGGGGTTCAAAATGAGAAACTATATTTTGTTTAGGAGAGTAGTAAAAAAGAGTTTATTTTACATACATACATACATACATATCTACCAAACAAACAAGATTTAGTCCAAAACTTCATTTAAAGCATTTCTAACAATTATTAAAACATACTTCAACATTTGTTTCAGTTTAATTGACCTTTTTATTGTGTTTTGTTTTTTTTTTTTATTTGAATTGATTGTTGGTTTTATTTTAAATTTAAAATAATTATTAATTATAAATATTTCCCGTTATGAAGATGAAGAATTTTCCAATAAAGAATGAAAATACAGTGTAAACTGTATATAACGACACTGAAGGGATTGTGCATTTTATGGCGTTATAGATAGTTGCCGTTAAATGGAGAGAAGAAAAATCAGAATTAGAAAAAGACAAAGTTTATTTCAGACTAGTGTTAGTACTTATGTACATAAAAAAGAATGTTATTCGAACGCTATTGCGTATAGTCTGTTATTTTTGTTTGACGTCTTTTGCTGCACCAGTAATGTTGTTGTATTTTTATTTTTTTTACTTATTTTATTAATATCTTGAGATATTGAGGCTTCTTAGAAAGGTCGGTATGCATGATTCCGACAGTCGAGTTTATTGCCGGCTAGGATAACAAAGCGACAAAAGAACGTACACAGCTGCGCAGTTTTTACTAATTAAGCAACTTAAAAAGTACTTTTTATAACTTAATTGTTGTCGTTATTAAGAGTGGGTATGATGCTATGTAGAGTGTACCATTGTATGGTAGACAAGCTAAACCAACCAAAGTCAAATGATTTCAACGCTTTAGAGAGTTTGTCGTTAAATCAAGTGACGTTACATTGAGTTTACACTGTATATGAAACAAACATTTGGACGATCTTATACGAGCACGTGCAGGAATATTCAGTAATAAGGCAAGTCAACAATCTTCATCTCATCAGGCGCCTCACAGGCCACGTTATATTGGTCCACTATTGAATTGGCGGCGTTTTAAATACAACTTAGACAAAGATATGGAACCTGTGACACACAGACGAACATTAAACAGATTTGATACGGCGTAGACATTCACATTGAATGTGAAACTTTGAATCATTCCAGGTTGTAGATAAATGTTTGAATGATCCGTTGGCCGACTGACTGACCTCCAGAAGAACTTCCCTAGCTGAACCTTCCAGAAGCTGAACATCAAGAAAGTACAGAGGTATGTTGAACGTTGAATAAAAGCTTATAGAAATGTTGACACACTGTGGTGGCTAGGTTTGCTATCAAAGCCACTACTGTTTTCTGTTTTTTATTTTCTTCACGTAATAATTATAATTTATGGCTCAGAGAATTAAAGATAAACTTTAGAAGGGGCGACGAAGAGTAAGAAGAGCTTATTTCATCAATAAAACATCTGTCTATATCTCAAGCATAGTTAATATCTCAAGATAAGGTTATTTTAAAGCTGCGTGTATTGTAAACTAACCTTATAGTTAGCCGATGGTTTATGGCACTAATAAAACACCTGGTGTTATCTGTCTTAGTGCCTTTCTTACATTGTTCTACATCATCCACAGTGAATATAGTATCTATTGTAAGCCATAGTTAGTGGTAGTTATGGATGTTTCTTGTTTTGTCTTTTGTTTTTTAACCGTCCCCTTATTGCGCCACACTTCTTGACTGTACTTCATAAGGACGGTCAGCATCTTACTATTTTGTATATTTTTATTTAAAGAATTTATGAGTGGGAACTCTCGTAACAGCAATTTGAAGTTTTTTATTAGATATAATATTTATAAAGCCCATCATACTCCTCAGTACTGACTCTTATCGTTACTTACATTGCCATTAGATCCAAAAGCATTTAATTTGTGAGCTTTACGATATAATTAACATCATTCAATTGTAAATAAATCAACAAAACTAGTAAGAAAAATGCCTTCTTTAAGGAAAGTCTCTAAGTGTTATTTGGTAACACTCCTCAAATACAACGCACTGGGTTTAAACACTGAGGTCTTAAGGACATGGAAGTGTCATGTTTGTAAGATTCGGGGCGGGGATTGGTCTTGATTGAAGTATTTGTTATAACGTGAGAGTTGAGTACATTTAGGAATCAGAGAGATTAATACTATCCTGAACCTAAAAACCTGAGTCGAGAAGGATTTCAGTTTATAAGGTGAAGGAGAATCAATTATAAGGAGAGAAATTGTTTATAGCTTTTATAGAAACTACTATCAAGGTTTACAAGTTTGATGATTTGAATGATACAGAATCTGTTCATACATTAAGCAATTTTCTATAAAGAAGGTTAATTGTCATCCGTGAAAATAACAAACAGAATCTTAAGTACGGTGAGAAAGATCTTTGCATATCAAAAAGTCGACTATAATACGAGACGATGTTCTTTCTTATATCTTAAGTGGAGCACAGATAGGGTTTTATTGGTTTACTATTGAACTGACGGCGTTTCTTATAGGAACTTAGAAAGTTACAACGTGTTTACGACATACAGGTGTACCTTCAAAAACTTTAGGACGGAATAGCTTTGTATTATAATGTTGTGTTCTCACTTCTGTCAGAGGTTGTAGTTTTCATACAAATTTTGTTCGTAACTATCATTATCGTATGTCAATATAACATTACTCGCGATGATAATGAACAAGAAGTGAATTTAGTACAGAACAGCAGCTCGGAATGTATGTTTAAATGTGAACAGGTCATGTTTCAAGTGAAAATATTCTGCGACGTGAAGTACTCGTCTTATGTAGTTCAATATTTGAGCTACGAGTGTTCAGAGAGAATTACATCCATAAAATAAACAAATGGGTGAAATATCGTATAACGAATGACACCGCTGACTCCACGGAACCAACACCAAGCCGTGTGAGCCAGAAGATTCCACATAACACACAAACAATAGAATGCCATTGTCATCCTAACAGCGGGGCAATCATGTAGGTTTTAACATGTAATTCTTATTTTAATAAACAACATATTTATTTTGAGTTTTTTTTTTTAATTTCGTTTAGGCAGTTTTAAGTGAACACGTTAAGAAGACACAAAACAATATAAGGGTGAATAGGTATACGCTATTTGATTTTCTCGTGTCCCAGAAGGAAATATTATTGTTTCCATTCAATATTTATAATTTATTTATTTGTCACTATTTTAAAATTATTATTCCTAGGGCCAGACGATTATTATTTCTTTTTTAGTTTTATTTACCAGAAGAGTGACACTGTTGCCAGAGTATAGTATTAAATCAAAGAAGGATATTGCCATACCATTAATTATTAGCTAAGAAAGTTGACTAATATTAAATGAAACGTCTATTGGCACAAAATTTCTTTCCGAAAATTTATCGAAAACTGATCAATTTTGTTTTTAATTTTGCTCAAATTCTTTAAGATCAAAAGCACAAAGATTTTTAATAAATTTTTAAGTCTTTGATTTCCGCCAGACGAAGTGACAGAATTGTAACATGATTCGAAAATAAGTTATAGTATTTTATATTAATAAATATTTTTACTCTTAATTTTGTTCAAATATGTTTCGATGTTTATTAAAGCGTATGTCGACATTAAATAAAAAACATAATTGTGTACTTTTTGAAAGTATTTAGCCAAAAGTTCAAATGGGAAGGCCAGAGGAGTATACTTTTAAAATCTTATCTATACTAATATTATAAAGCTGAAGAGTTTGTTTGTTTGTTTGTTTGTTTGAAAGCGCTAATCTCCGAAACTACTGGTTCGAATTGAATAATTCTTTTTGTGTTGGATAGTCCAGTTATCGAGGAAGGCTGTAAGCTATATAACATCACGCTACGACTAATAGGAGCAAAGATATAGTGGTAAATGTGTAAAAAACGGGAGAAATTATTTCATCTTTGAAGCCTTCCGTTGTGTGCGCCGTGAAAACGGTTCAAGATACAAAAAAAATATGTGTTAAAGAATAATAGCTCTTTTAATGATCTAAAAAACAGCCCGCGACAGTATATGTCTATCTTTTAAGATTAACTCACAAAAACCGTTTTTATGGTACCTAATTTGGTCGAAATAATTTGTTTAAGTTGTATCAACATAATAATATTAATCTTTATTCAAATAAACAAATAAATATGTTGTTGGTTAAGAGTACTTCATTGTGAATTAAAAAAAACATAGGTTTTATCCTGAAAATTCTACGGGAACTCGACCATTCCGAAAACCCCGCAAGAACGGGAACTATGTGGGAAGAACCAAAAATCTGCCGGAAGTCACTATTCCACGTTGACGTAGTCGCGGCAAAAGCTAGTTAAAAATATAAATTAAATAATTATCGTGAATAGTCTTTGTGGGCTAGATAAAATGCCATACTAACATGAGTTTCACACAAAATTTGTCTATAGACCACTGGAGTTCAAATAGCGTATATTCACTCATAAATCAATAATTAATTTCTTAGTCTAATCTCAAAATTAGTTTATAGGTATTTACATTCAATTTAATTTCTTAAGGCTGGTTTAAAACCTAATAATAATGGTGTTCTTAATTATGTCTATTAGTAGTTTTTTAAAAAAGCCTACAGAGGTAATAGAATAAGTTTTTTTAAGAGAACATAATTTCATATATCATATTCAAAACGAGATAATAATTAGTGCATTACGTTTAATTGATATATTTTTAAAATACCTACCATTTTGTGAAAAAAAAACTTTAAATTAAATAAGTAGTGGAATCTAGTTTTATGCATAAAATTAACAAATAAATAAAAAACTTGATGTAAAATATAAAATCTCTTTGTTTCTTATTCATTCTACTAATATAATTATTATTGTATTAAAAAAGATATCTCATATATTGGTTCATCGTCACTGAGAGGCAGACACGAGATAAAGATTTTATTGTACCAAGAAAGATAGTTCAAATACGTTAGAATTTATACGAGTTTTATCTTAATATAATAAATATTAATATACTAAAAATAATTAATATCTATTTGTAGCAACTCTGCGAGTTCGCACAAAACACGTCTAAACTAGGCATAAGATCAAATAGATAAGGATCTCAATTCGAAGAAATGCCGTGTGCTAAACAACATGAAAGGCTACGCGAGGTCATTAGCTAATGAGCGATAACACCGCCTTTTTCGGAATGGCCGCGGACCCGTCTTTTGTCTTCACTAATGACTGGGCGGAGACTCACGCGCAGAACGGTCAAGTGCGACCCTTATTTGTAATTAACAATATTTATTATTTTTTAGTATAATTGACCATACTTTCTTGTTATGAAATCAATTAGTTCGCTCACTTGCTACCTAATCGTACTCGTACTACATCGTACTGCTTTACGTGATTTGTTTTATTCCTTGTCGCATTATTGCATAAGAGCCTAGCTACTTATCATCACATATATATATTAATTTAATATATATATCCGTAAGTAGTATATACCTTAATATTTTTTAACTACTGCCCAAGTACAAAACCAATTTATTATATAAAATAAGTTAACACCGCTGTGACTGATATACCTATTATAGTTTGACGAATATAAAAATAAAATTGAGTTCAAGATCTCTCACTGTCAGGTAATAATAGTATTGTTGTGTGTTTGTGTTATTAAATATAAATCTTATAATTTATTGTGAAATTTCGATCATAGTTTCATTTTACTGGAGACTTACAGGAGATTATCGGTATTCTATGACAGAAAAATATTGGTATAAATGTAATATGGGAAGATTTGTGTTGTAAATTAATTTATAGATATTTTCATTACTTTTATCAAAGGGGTTTTTATATGAATAATACGATGTATCAATAATACGATTTATCAAAAACAAACAAATTTTTCTATGTTTTATATATAAAGTTAATGACAACATAAAACATTACAAAAGAAACATTAAAATTCATAATCCTCAGTAGTTTTATATTTAAATATGTCTTCTTGTTAACCGTTCTTAGTACTTTAACAAGCTAAATTATTTGAATCGAGTAGAAGGTTTATATGTTCACTACTACGATTTTAAAGTTTTGTGACATCCATGATTTTATTATTACACTAATTATTCTATAAAGGTGGGATATTGGGAGGGGGGTGGGGATGATGAAGGGCAGATGTCGGCGTGCACCAGAGGCTGCAGCACCCTTCGACTGGTGCGAGGATTCGCTGGGTGGCCCGTCTGCTGTCACAGGACGCAGCTTGGAGGGAGGACTTCCTCCTTAGTAGTCTTCCGCAGACAATCAATGGTCGCGTGATCACTTAATCACTTCACGCATCTCGGGCGCGCGAAGTACAAAAACTGGCTGAGTGCCCGTAACACTGGCATCGATGACACTGCCCGGGGATACCACGGCCGCGAGGGAGTTCTACTTGTATTCCGAACAGGTAGCAAACTGTTTTAACGTTGTAGATGGCTTCTGCGGTCTGCCGCCTCCTTGGAATTGTCCAAATTGAAGATATCCACATTGAACTGTCTGTCATTAGTAGGGAAGTACATCCCGAGAATCTGTTTCGACATATATGCTTTGAAAACACTTTGGGTATACATAATGAACATGAAACATTTTGCTTGCGCGATGTAACTGATTGCTAGTGACATCTATGATTTTATTATTACACTAATTACTCAAAGGTATCGTATTTGATATTTGTTTATTTTCCTTTTATGCTAATTGTTGCAATTATTATTTTTATTACTATTAAAATTTTACAGATACATAAATCTGATATTAAACAAGTGGAATGTATGATAATGTAGAAATGTATTAAAATAATAAAATCAACTTAAAATGAGAATCTAAAACTGGTTGTTCATTTTCTTAATCTTGATGACTCCTGAAGCCAATATCCACCTCATTGAGATACCTTTATAGAGTAATTAGTGTAATAATAAAATCATGGATGTCTCAAAACTTTAAAATCGTAGTAGTGAACATATAAACCTTCTATTCGAATCAAATAATTTTACTTGTTAAAGTACTAAGATCGCTTAACAAGTAGACATACATATTTAAATATAAAAATAGGTAAAAAACTTTTTAACTTAAACGGTTTTACGTTAAACATAAGTACATTGCAATGTTTAAGATAAATGTAATAAAAACCAAAAAATAATAAAATAGATACAGTCGTTGGAATTATAAACATATGCACAGACTAGACTAAAATAAAAGCGTGGGGCACGTCAATTGTCTACAATCGTTGATTAAAATGTTTGTAAATAGTACAAATATTATTTTATCATGACACTACATTCAAGCCAGTCATATCAACTCAAACTATTAATGTGTCGTTCTAAATGTCACAAGCTGTGTATTCCAGAGGTCTGGTCCCAGTTCACATCGCCTGTTCCTACGGACACTACGAGCTCCATGAATGATGGCCTGTTTGTTTGTTACGTCCTGTTGATCATGACAATATATATGTAGATATTAAATCTACTCAACTGTGCATACTCAATAACATGCCTCACATTTCTTTTAAGTAATATTGCTCGTTTAATTTCTTTTGAATATACATCAAAGGGCAATGTCCATTTTTGGCCTAGCGTGAACAAGCTGCTATCAAAAAAACAAGTTTATGAAAAAAAATATTTTTTTTTAGCTAACCATTCTATTGTTGTTTGAGTGTACATTTGTATTTCATTGAAAAAATGTTTTTAAAGTATCTTCATTGATTAGCTTTATTGATCCACGTTTTGTGTTACCAGCAAGATCAAGTAACGATTGCGTCAAATCGAATCATCTCGCAGTACTTAATACTACTGTAAGTATTTAATACAAAACAGAATTAAAAATATTTGTTTTAATTACATAGTTTCGTCATTTAAAACGTTTTATAAACTGAAATATGAAGAATGTTAAACGTAATCATATCTGTTTTCGATCGAATTTTTAATGATTTTTTTCTATTGCAACACTAATATAACAAAAAAATACAAATCGACATTTGTGTCACAAACTGATTTTTAAATTCGCTTTGTTTACCTACATGGAGAGTGTTGATTTATTGTGGATTTTCTTTCAACGATTGTTTATTCATTATGGACTCCGACCTATCATTTTCCAATGACCCCGGCACATGTTCGGACCCCGAATTTTGCTCAAACGATGACCCTGGCTTTTGTATTATGGACTCCGAACATAGCATAAACGATGACCAACACTCACGTAATATGGACCCCGAAACTACTTGGATGATAAACTGACATGGAAACCACACATTGAGCATATCAGATCAAAACTCATCGCTTGTAGGAGCACTCCGAAGATCTAATAATTGTATACCAAAAAAAGTGCGAAGTGTTGTCTACAATTCCCTGATAAAACCACACATTGATTACTTAATTGAAATATGGGGGTCAGCTTCAAAGTCTAACCTTAAAATCTTACAAATTACGCAGAACAAAATTATAAAAGTACTTTTTCACACCATCAATAGAACTGTACCTACAAAAAATCAAAATTATTCAACCTAAATCAAACATATATTTTAACACATGTATTTTAATTAAAAAGATACTATCTAAAAGTATTCATTCAAACATAACATTTACACAAAAATCAAACAAGCATAACTTAAGAAACAAACATATACTTGAATTACCTAAAGTTGAAACCTTAAATTATGGACACAAAAATATATGTTTTGATGAAGTAAAAGTATATAATGATTTGCCAAACTACATAAAGGAATGTCAATGTTTAAATGCTTTTAAAAGTAAACTTAAAATATATATATATTAGACAATATTAAGTAGTACTAGCCATTCGATGTATCAAATATTAATGTATGTGTGTAACATTATTTAATCTGATGTAAGTGAACCTGTGTATGTTCTTATGAGAATAAAGATCTTTAACCATAAACTATCTGCATCGCTAACTAAAATAATCACAACGGTAAGGAAGCTACAAAAGAAAATTATTGTAATTGCATGGTTGGCCGAAGGACAGTGGGTTCCTGTGCTCATATAGTTACTATTTTATGGTTTTTAAGTTGGGCAAGGTATCAGGAATACATTTCACCACCTGCCCAATGTCTTGAACACATATTAATAACATATGATGTCTCAGAATAAAAATAAATCATAAAAAATGTTGTTTTATTTCGCTTTAACCTGTTTTTCCTCACATGACAAATATCTCCTTTTAAACATTTTGATACAAAACTAAGTTCATATTCTCAATATTACTAGTTAGTGCTTTTAAACTAATTACAAAGAGTATGATAAAATGTCTGTTCATGTCAGGCCAAAGACCCCATACTAAGTGGACAATCTCCTTTATCATTTATATAAACAATACAACTTTTCTATTATTTATTCACGACACAAGACGATTATTAAAGGTTAAATTAGTTCAGTAGTCTAAAACACACCTACAGCTTCCTATAATAATGCGTTTGCTCAAAGAGTTAGCCAATATAAGATGAGAGGAGTATGAAGTTGATAACATTTTAATGATACATACAACAACCCCCAGATCTGTTCCCTGCTGTTTAGTTCTGATGCTGACAAGTCTAATGTCCCTTAGTAATAACATCACACTTTACAATAATAATAAATAAAAAATAAAAATTCTTTATTTTCTTTAACAAATTTGTACTTAAATATAAAGTTATAAGAGTCTCCTTTTAAGCATATGAAAAGCCTGTGCCAGGAAACTCCGCTGTTCCATATCACGAATTAGGTACAAGTATACAAGATATTTAAGGTACAACAATAATAAAGAAATAATATAAAAAAGTAATAATAAGAGAAGTAATTACCATAAAGGAAGCAAATGTGGGATTAAGACTGTTTTAGTAGCAGGGATAGATATGACATTATATGCTATACGTTTATTGAGTAACGATATATCGTATACAATTATATATAATTTCCGTACAGTTAACAAACCACTTTCTTTGTAGAGTCTTTCTGTACTGAACCGTTGTTTTTTAAAGAACATTAATCAATGCTCTTTGAGCTCGTTCCATTTCCATGAATCGTGTTTTACGTGCACCTCCCCAAATAGGTAAGCAGTATGTTATTATGGATTGCACCAAAGCTATATAAATTTGATTTAAAAGATTGTTTGAGGAGTCATTTCCAATATTATTAGCTGCAATATGTCTCAGTGATTTGAACATCCACGTGAACTTCCTAATGCGTGCCGCAACATGTTCAATTTGCAGGTACCATGACAAGTTCTGGTCGACCATTATTCCCAAGTATTTTATTTGATTCACTTTATTTATTAATGGACAATTGCACTTATTACCTCTTACTTTATTACAATTATGAATTTTTACACGAAAATTTGTTTTGGGTTGTGAACTATTTTTTATACTGAAAGTGATAAAGTTAGTTTTACAAGACCAGCATACTTCCTGTCACGTCGTTGCAGGCGCGTGCTTCACCCACGCTCGTCCCTCAACAATAAACAAACTGCAAGTGTTACAAAACAAATTACTACAACGATGTCTTGATGAGGCGCTCTTGGGACGAGCCCTACTCCTTAGTTACAGACCCGAAGGGCCCGTATATTACTGGTAGGTCAACCACTCCTCCTAGTGACACTGTCAAGACTCAAAGCCAACAGTTACAGTGAAGTAGAAACTAAAATGTAATTATTAAGAAGAGGCTTACGAAAAAAATATCGTTTTAATTATTCTCCTTAAAAAGGCCGTTGTGTATTGTAACTAGAGTTTATTATAAAATTAATATAATCGACTTCTAGAATATAATCTATCAAACATGATTTCATTAGCATGTAATATCAGTTTTACTCATAAACTAATCATTTCAAAGTCTTTAAGACATCCATTCAGGACTCCGATCAGCATCTCTTGCTCAACAATATTGTTGTGCTATAATTTTATGCTCCGACTGGGCTTGATTTATATTTATACAGAAAAACTAAAGTTTCATTTAAAAATGTACACATGTGTCTGGCTTGAAACTAAAAACCAATTAGTTATTTATCTTCGTGTTTAGTATTAGTAATAGAGAAATAGATGCTAGAGCTTAAGATCATCTCTTTTGGTGAGAATATATGTTAGGTATATACAAATATCTTATTGTGTTGTTGTCTACGGTATCGTTTACATAAATTTAAAAATTGTGTCAGGGACAGGGATATAACAATGTTGATGAAATGAAATATACTGAGGGGTTTAATATGTTTGTATCTTGTATAGTTATCAATGAACAGTTCTAGAATAAATTAGAATACAAAGAAATTACTCAATAGATGGCTTTGTTACCAATCACTTAGCCAATGAATATATAGTTCTGTTTAAATGAAACTAAGACTTGGATTTACAACATATTTGTTTTGATATTTTACATATTAACAGACGTTTCGGCTTCTCTTTAGTAGCAGTAATCACGAACAGACGAGATGAAAAAGTCTGCATTTAGTCTTGTTATTACATTATTACAGTTATGAAAGTGGAGCAATCTTCCTTGTACAGTCTTTATTTACTAGTTCACCTAACTACATATATATGATAATTAACGATGAAAGAGAAATGACAATTATGATATATTTCTGTACACATACGTGTCTTAAAGACTATAGTGAATTTAAACAACTCAACATCAATGTAAGCAATATACATTTATATTAATTTATTTTACGAAAAATCATATTGCATCTTAAATTTAAATAAACATATTATATTAAATAGAACGTGTAAAACGGATGGATGTTAGTGAGAAGTTCGAAGTGTTTGTACGTGTAAAACTTGCACAAGATTGGTGTTGGTCCTACGCTAGCGTAGCATTCGCTCATCGGATTCTGAAACCCCTTCAGACTCTCTATAACTGCTTGCTTCCTATTCACGATCACGGGCGCCCCGTGGTACCACTATCCCAATCCTCTGGTGAAGGAAGTGATGACCTACCTCCCAAATAGATATCGTGAGGGTGTTAGGACACGTCTCAAGCACGTGCTCAGCGATCCGGAACAAGAAATTACGATTAGCAATGGGATAAACCATGCTCGCAAAAATTGTAACGAAGCTCGCCCGGGCAAGGCGAGCGCCGTGATTGGCCAAACGGCGGATCGGTTCGCTTGCAAACAAACGATGCGTCGTGCGAGCGGCGCACGCAGTTGAGCCTTGGAGAGGGAAGAAAGGCCCAGCTCAGTGCCACCGATGCCAAGGCTTCCGCCACAGCTCCCAAAACTGTCATAGGCCGCTGGCCTGCGTCAGATGTGGAGGCGGACACTTCGCACAACAGTGCCCGCGTCCCAGAGACGAACCCCCCACGTGCGCTAACTGTAAGGGAGCTCACACAGCCAGCAACCCAGCGTGCCCTGTGTTCAAGCGCGAAGTACGCAGTAAAAACGCAGGGTTGCGACCGGTGAAAACAGGACCCGCGCAGCTGGTGGCCCACCCCAACCAAGTGGTAGAATCGGCCCCAGCCACGCTAATGGCGAAAGCAAATAACCCCCAAGCTAAAGGCCCCACCACAGCTTCTAAAAGAAGAAGGAGGAGGAAAAAACCACAGCCCACAGTGGACAAACCCGAGGCCGCTGTTGGAGAGGAGAAGCCATCGAGTCAGAGTTGTGTCGATGCCGAAAAAAAGCAACTTGCCGCCCTACTTTCGCTGCTGGCTGAAGGCTGAAGTCCTGTTTGATCTTCCATCAGACCATCGACCAGTGCTGCTGGTGTTCAAAGAACCCATGGAAATGGTCAAACCACCCCGAACTTGACTGAGAACCAATTGGTCATGTGGGAACGGCCGTAGTTAAGGCCCAAGTAGCGAGGACCAAATTACGATTACCAAATTACGACCAAATTTCGCCTCTTAACATCAGAACGAGTAAAAGCTGGAACGCCATTTCTAGCTTACTTAATGATAAGAACATAAAATACGTGTCGGCACGTAATACATCGGCAGGAATTAAAGTCACCGCGGCCACTCCAACTGACCATCGCGCATTGTCCGCGATGCTCAGGAAGAATCAACTAGAATACCACTCCTACGCCCTCCCGGAGGAGCGTAGGCTAACCGTCGTCATCGTCATTATATAGGCACTCGCAGAGGTTCTACCACGCACGCCCGCGCTGCGTAAAGTGCCTTGGCGAAAGTACAAGTTTTTGACCCCGCGGAAGTACAAACGTTCGGAGCCAAGTTGAGAGCCTCAGACGGCAATCCACAGGCACGCATGATGTCAGTATGTCAGCATGCGAGCTTGAAGCAGGTCGTACGCGATACGTCATTTCTACCACCGGAGGATCCACCCCTCAAAGAGACCACTATAGACGAAGTTTCTTCTCTAATTAAGGGACTGAAGTCGCGGTAAACAGTTGGCCGATGGAGGTTAGATATTATAAAACACGAACAGAACAGTCAGTCAGTCATCTACACTACAAACATCCGTTTTAGAATTAGCCTTCATTAAATATTTTAATATTGTTATCAGTCTTAACACGTGGCGTCCTATACAAAGACTCGTTTAAATATCATTTAATTTTCTTGTTTTAAAATTATCTTCCTATTTTGAAACAAACATACTTCATGATCGATGGAGAGACCATGTAGCTAAAACATACGACGGTAGTGAAACTATGAGTACTTTGATTGAGGAAGATGTTTCTGTAGGAGAGCTCTAAATTGTTTTAAAGAAATTAAAATTAATTATCTTTCTATGTATACGTACATTCCAGGAGGTTCTTTGATATCAATGGACACATCAAACACGTACTGTACATGTTTATAGTGAACACACTCCTTATATTGTCTGGAGACTGCTACAGTTGATACTTCAAGTCTTCTCTATTCTAATATGTTACACTAACCAAGTCATTCTCCTCTTCATATAATTCTATGTTTCATCAATACTTGGTTCATTGTTAGTTTTCATCTAACACTTGATGATCAGCCGTCATCTCCTGATGGATGAATCTCAAGTACAGTCCAATAACACCATCTGTAATACATAATACAATATTGTTCTTATATGTATAGAGACATACAAAGACACTTCAAGGATTGTTTAATGATAAATTAATAAAAGTTTAAAATTTAAATAATAACGAAAAACTCCTATAAAATAGCAAACTAAATAATAGCATATTTTTATTATTCAAATTAAAAGAGGAGATTCATTTTGTGTTTAAGTTGGTGGAGTGCTATATTACTATTCCATTGTCATACATACAGTTTTCTAATTTAATTAATTTCTTCCATTTAACATTTATTTATTCAACTCATTATTTCTTTTTACCACAGAAGCCTTTGTTTTGTAAACCATTATTAATAGCCTGATTTCTATTAGTGATTATAATTATTATCAAATCCCTACTAATATTATAAATACGAAAGTAACTGTCTGTTTGTTTGTTAAGTTTTCATTCCTAAACTGCTGAACTGTTTGTGATGAATTTTAGTATGGATATAAATGAAACCAAGGAAAAGGACTTGGGCTTCCTTTTATTCTAATTATTCGATTCCATGATCCCGACCGAAATCCCAATACTACACGGGGAAAAATGAAGTGGAAGTAGTCCAGGTTCAGTGGCCTTAGTGATAGAGAACAACTCATGTTTACGCGGACGAGCTAGTTATTATTATAATTACTATTATTTCAGGAAAGAAGTTACAAACATACAAATCTACATACAAGTGAACTTAAAAAAAAAAGCGGTAAAAATATTTTTTTTAATAACTCAGGAACTTGTAACATATATACTTAGACTTAAAATATTAAATATTTTAAATTATGTTACATTATTCGCGTCCATTCATATATTTTATAGAAATAAATCTTTTATTAATTAATGTACTGTCTTTCATTTATTTATTTAATCATTATTTGTTCACCCTGACTCTAAATAATAACAGAATAATATTAAATATTCAACAGTACATACCGTCACACTACTACCGTACATCAGCTACATACACTTCTCTTCATAGAAGGTTTCCTCTCGTCCGCAGACCACGTCCTAACAGACGCTCCACCAACAGCTTCGATCCTCATCTTGAATTATATATTCTCACGAGTCCTGGAACGTTACAAATAATACTATTTTATATAAAGACAATACATTAATTGTTAACAAACTTACCAACTTACATTAAGAAGTCGCATTTTAGGGCGTGGGCGAAAATTGTAAAGATAATAGTTAAAATAAAAAAAAAGGAAGCCATCAAAACGATAACGTTAAAAAACCCAGCGGCCAATGTATGTAAGGCTTAGGAAATAATTCAAAATACCAACCACGTACTACACAATAAAATAAACACTAATTATTATCAAACAAAACTAAAAACGTTACTCAATAAGTATAAGAACTTATAATGTAAGTAATGCCAATAATATAAAATATAATAATTAGATATATGTAAAAAAACACCATGAAGCATCAGCATTAGAAAAAGACATCCATTACGAGGAACTAGGAAGACCGCGGCCGGCTGGCAGGAGACGAGGAAGCGAAATGTATGTTTTATAAATATTGATATAGTTAGTTATGTTTAATTATGTATACAGTAGTATCTCTAACGACGGGACTAATAGTTGTCATAAGGGATTTCAGATAATCAATTAAATGATGAGAAGACATTTTGAACATCTTAGGTTTAAATATAGATGATGATCACTCATCTGAGTTAATATCAGTATTTACTTAAAAAGGAATCAGGTTATCTAAAACCGGGATTATTGTTTATTAAAAGACAAAAAATATACATATTTGAAGAAGATATGAAATAAATCCAGTGAATCTGTGGTTTAAATTTATATTGTATTTAAAATGCTTTATGCTGTTTTATAATTTAAAAGTTAATATAGCAATCATAGTTAATTTTAAGCTTAGTTATATGCCCGTAGCTTACCTTTAGGAAATAAATGAGAGAAATTAGCAGAACTCCTTTGTAGCTGAACTTGATTCATATTTAAATCCAAGTGGTGATTACAAGATGCATCATTGTTTTCTTTTTGTATATCAACATATTTTTCAGTTTCAACAGAATGTGATGAGTGTACAGTCTCTAATGTTGATGCTGCTAAATAAAATATATTTTTTAATACAAATAAATATATTAAAAGAAAAATTAAATGAAAAATCTTAAAATTAAATGATAATATATTGTCTTGATTGTATTTTCCTTCCTTGTTTCTTTTAGAGTTTCTGATTGAATGTAAATAGACTTGTAATTTTTACTGAATTAAACACTGCCATTCTTATATTACATTAAAAACTATAAACAACTTTTTTTGTTTTGTGGTTATCCAGTGAAATTATAATCTCTGCATATTTAGAACACTTTGTTTTTGTTTTACATATGTAAAGAAGTGACACAAGTAGTTATTTTGGAATACTGTTTGTAGGCACTTTTCTTCATTTAGATAAAAAAGGTAATAAAGACTGAACATTATAAATCTATCAAACCACATGTAAGTACATATATAAAAATGTTAAGATGACTTGTATACCTATTTCATTATATTCAATTAAATCAATTTTTTTTTGTTTTTTATTTTTTAATTATGAGCACCAATTTCTAAAGTAAAATAATAATAATGTAAAATATTATCTATAGTTATAAAATATAATTGATTATTTAAAGTTATTTTATATTAGTAGTAGGTATTGTGCCTATAACTACTTGGGAAGTTGATTACTTTAGAAACTTACTTAAGTATAGAGTTGGTACAACATTTTGAGTGAGTCGTTTACTTAAAAAACGGTAAAACTGTTCAAAATGACGATCACATATTCTTATGTTGTTATAAATGTAAGAATCTTCCTTTTGTTTCATGTCTTCATTTAAAATATTTTTCCATTGAATGAATTTCTCCAAATTTGGGTATTCAGGTTTAGGAAATTGATGAAAAGGACCTGAAATGTTTTTTATTAGAAGTCAACAAACTGTTACGATTGAAATTGATGTAACAAGAGTGGTAATTGATTGTATATATGACAAATAATCATTTTTCAGATTTTACTAAATAAGTATCGTACCTTTAGTCGCACACCGAAAATAACACTTAATAGCCGATTTTCGTGGCATTTTTTCAACTTATCGATAATCCAAATTCGTAGTTTGCAATCAAAATCCAAATGAGAAGAGCTGGAGTCGATCGTAGTCGCAGACAACAAAGTCCAATTGAGAAAAGCCGGGGTCGATCGTCAAAAGCGTAGAAATAGGAGTCAATGATATATTAAGCCGGGTCAAATATTTGAAAAAGAACGTACAGCACAAGAAGAACAGTAAACAACGGCAAATGAGCAACTGAAATAATTTAAAATATGTCCTAATGTCAAATAAATTTGAGAGCTACTTTATTACAGATATCTTTTCTTTCACGGTTATTATATAACAGTTTCATCCAGTGTTGCCAACCGTACGATTTAAATCGTATTTATACGACCTTTTGACTCTTGTACGATGTTCGATCTAAATCGTAAGTAAAATATACGATATTTTAAATGGAGTCATACAAAAAAAATCTCCAATAAAACTATTAGGAATGTGTAAAACTAAACTTTAGTACTATAACTATAATTAACTATATTTAGTACTATACTATAACTATAAGGAATACGTAAAACTAAACTGTATTCCAGAATTGGTAAATAAGAATTTGTTAGCTGCACAACATATTAAAGAGAAAGGATCGTTTATAAACTTCAAGCCATGTGACGATATGCTGAGCAAATTAAATTTTAGTATGAATGTATAAAAAACTAAATTGCTTTTCCCTCATCTGCTGTGCCTAATAATTTTTATAGTGACTAAAGCAATCCTTTTATTTTTTTTCTGGTTTCAATATATATGTAATTAATGAATATCTTAATTCCACATATTAAATGATGGTTAATGTTAATTGAAAATTAGAATTAAATTCCATTTTTATTTGATATACTAAAACAGTTTTATTGAAATTTCATCACGTACGCTTATTTTCTTGAATTTCAAGACAAAATACTATTTTTTTTAGTCTATAGTACGATACTCTAAAAAATAAAGTTGGCAACACTGTTAACTCGTTTATTGTTAGTTTTAAAATTATGTTAATTTACATTTTATGATTTTACTATTAATTGCTTTCATAATTCATTTCCCATGTCTCTCCAGTCCTTCCGGTTCCCTCTGGTACCTCTGGTGGCAGTCAGCCTCGGCCTTCCTTATGATGGATGTGTTTTATGTCGTTTAACTTCATGGTGAGTGTTTTTTTTGCACATAAGTACTAATAAATGTTACTTTGTATATTATTGACATAACGCTCAAATACAAATGTTTATTCACTAACATTTTTAGTTTTGGTTAATATTAGTGTTTATTGTCTGTAGTGATAAGAGTACTAGTTTATTTTAATAGTATATTTTGAATTATTCTCTAAGCGTTACATTGACCGCAGGGTTTTTCAACGTTATATCGTTTCAATGGCCTTCTTTATTATAATGTTTTTCATACTCTAAAATGCGACTACTAAAAGTCGAATATTCAATTAAGAAATCTAGTGTCATAATAAAAACTAGAATCATTCGTTATGTTACAGGACTCGTAAGAATATATAATTCAAGATGAGGGTCGAAGCTGTTGGTGGAGCGTCTGTTAGGACGTGGTCTGCGGACGAGAGGAAACCTTCTATGAAGAGAAGTGTATGTAGCTGATGTACGATAGTAGTGTAACAGTAAGGTCTGGTTGTTACTTTGTTTTGAGTTATATTGTAAATTTTAATGTTAATTTCTCCATAATGTATCTCTTATATTGAGTAAACCGTTATCGACACATTCATTTTATAATTCCTCCTGTTGATATTATATATAATGAAATCCATATGGCGACTTTCTAGAATAATCGATTATTATAAAAGTGTTTTAATAGTGTTATACTTTTTAAGTAAAATCATTTTATGTGTTTAGTTTAAGTATAAACATTTATAATTTCTGTAGGAATCCAATATTTCAAACAGAATAATAATAATTCCATACATTATACAGTATGTTATTAATGATGATACTAACTAGACTGATATATAAAGAATTGTTTTATTTGAATAATAAACCTTCATAGTGATATGAAGTGTAATTTATTTGTGGATATTTTAAGATTAATATAAATTATTATATTTTTATTTTCAGACAATCCTTGATGTAACTGTCTCTGTATGTCTTTATATATGAACAATATTGTTTGTGAACAGTATTAATATATTGTATTATGTATTACAGATGGTGTTATTGGACTGTACTTGAGATTCATCCATCAGGAGATGACGGCTGATCATCAAGTGTTAGATGAAAACTAACAATGAACCAGGTAGCTATTAATGAAACATGCGTGTGTGATTACACTAGACACAATATATTAAAGACAATGAGCTACACATTATATGGAGAGGGAAGTGACTGAGATTTAAACATATTAGAATGTAAAAGACTTGAAGTATCAAGTGTAGTGTTGAAGGTGGAGTGTTGCAGCGGCTCAAACAGTCAATGTCTTTTAATACAAGCTTTATCCATACATTTGTATGCTCTTGCGGGACTTGTTTGAACAATAGTTGATGAAATATATGATAGGTGTGAATAAATATATGATAGGTGTGTGAGAGGCGCTCTATGAACTGGGGATTGTTTAATGTACATGTGAAGACGAGACTTGTTACTGTATAATAAACATAATACAATATATGTTTGTTTTATTCATAACAGTTATATTCATTACTCATGTGTTGTTTACACTTGTCTCACACAGATCACTCCTTAGGGTCTGGTCTCTGTTCAATAAAATTCTGTATTAAAATTGCAAATGTGTAACTAATTATTTTGTTACTATTATAATAATAAAGTCTACAACTTGAATAGATATAATTAATGTACTTATAATATACCTTTATCATACAACTAGTCCCTCTGTTATATTCAAACTTGTCTACTTTATATTGTGTTTGTAACAGGAACAATAACTATTGAAGGTATTCAAGTATCACACTCACTGAACATGGAATAAATAATGTCAACTGTTGATACTTGTATATTGTTAGAGATCAGTGTATGTATTATTCTTAGTACTGGAACTAATAACTGAATGTCCTAGTACAGTACTCACAACTTAGTTTATAATGATTAATGTTGCAACATATAATTGAGGGTCAGTTACTATATCATGACATAGACGACGCTAGTTTTCTTTTATAAGTTTCTTTTAAATGATTAAATACTCGTATGTAAAACATGTTATTCCGCTGTTTGTTTGTCATAGAACCAACTCCTAAGTGTGAGGAGTTATGACATTTAATGTTACAACTTACAAGTGGCGCATTCTGTGATGTACTAATTGTTATATACTATAGTCCTCAGACTTATTTATATGACTGATTATAATTAATAATAAATTAATGTAAGTACCTGTGTATATTGCTGGGATAGTGGCAACATGAAATTAAATTTGTTACATAGTAAAAATAGCTATTATACTATATGAAACCAATATTTGTAATTATTTATCTAAACAACTTAATATTGAACCTTTGTTAATGTTGTGATGGCAACGTTTGGGTATCAACTTGTATTTGTAAGCTTTTAAATACTGTCTTCACCCATGTTGTAGCACATTACTTACAAACAAAATGGCATTTAATTTAAAATTTATTGTGGCAAATTAACAAAAAATATATATTGATTAGTCTCGGATCCAATTAACAAGCCAGGTAACCAATAAATCTGAAGTAAAATAAGAAATGGATAATATAAAGGAACGCATGAACAACCAAAGTCACAGTAAACTAAAATATTCTATAAGACTTAATAAATTAACAGACACGTTGACTGAATACCATGAGAAATTGAAATTATTTTATAAACCGCCATCTATTGTCAAGTAGTTACAATTCCGCTAATTCGACGATCAACCTATTGTAGGTGGCGCTGCATTCTAAACATTGGAGTTTAGAATATTGTAAGGAATTTACATAGCCCTTGTTTTTATTTCTCAGCCTGAACTGTTTAGTATATGTATGTAGATGTGGGGTTGGATAATCAGAATGTTTGGAAAAAAAACTATTTTCATCACAATTTCCTCCTCTAAAACATTGATTATATTCGCACATTAAGTTACAGTGGTCCGAAAACAACTAACATCTATAATATATTGTGTACCTTGAAACTATTACGATCTGTTTAAGAAAAATATTTAAAAGGGAATATCCAGTGGAGATCCAAACATTCTTATTTGAAATAAACAAACAAGGAAAGGCTTTTTTGTGTGTACACAACCTGCTATTAATTATAACTATCTTATTACTTTTTATTGAAACGAATAACATTACCTTTCTTTAAGTTCCACACATCTTCCCTTTGTAATCATTTTAGTTTTATCATCAAAGGACAACATTGAAAATGTACTCGTTGTTAATTTCGTTATACACACATCACTAGTACAGAGCTCACAGCTTAAATTTTCCATAATTCGTTAATAAATCAGATAATTAAAACTTATTCACTTCAACTACGAAAGAAAATATTAACAAAATGGCAAAAAAACACTTAAGCGATATACCGACAAATTTAATTATCCCTTTTCATTTGACAATCGAATCAGTTTCTATGAAGTTTTAAACGAGTCTCTCGGGCGGCGGGTGCGGGCTGGGTCGTTGATGTCCACCTCGTATAAACCGAATTTGGAACTGAAAAGATTATTATTATTATCAGATTATGAACAGAAGAAAATCCAAAAAGATTTTGAAAACAATATCTTTACCGATAGCCATCGCTCCATTCAAAGTTGTCTAACATTGATCAAGCAGTGTACGCCACGACATTGGCCTTATCTTCTTCAATCGCGAGGAGAACCTGGTGGAAGATATTAGTTAGAATAATAACATACTTGTTTTATTTATCCATCTTGATTTCATTTTTAATATTAATCACCTGTTCCAAATGCTTCTTATGGTAATCTATACGATCTTGATCATCTAAATCCTCACCGCTGGTTGCGAAACCATTCTCTGTTGTAAAGATCTCCATGTTTCCATACTGTTTCTTCAACCAAGATATGAGCTTTCGGAAACCTTCCGGGTACACCTGGAACACGAGTTAGTTGCTTTTTTATTGTTTCAATCACCACTTGGCTGTCTACATTACTCTTCATTCTTCAATAAACACGTATGACGTACGATCAGTTTCCAAAGACAGTGTTCAGCCTCAATGAGTCTTACAACTGTATATAGTAACAACAACACTCACATAGAACCAGCTGGAGCCAGCTTGCGGCCATTCTGGTCTCACTGATATTATTACATCAATGTCTGGTCCACCGAAGAGAGGCCAAGGACCAACAGCTTCCCCTCGGGCGAGGCGAGCAGTTCGTGATGTGTAGTAGTTTAAACCGTACAAGTCATACGTGCCTTTGGAAAATTCAATCTGAAAAACTTTGAGAGGGACGCCTATTGCTATTTATATGGCTTTCTTATAACTTTAGTTAT
Source organism: Danaus chrysippus (assembly GCA_916720795.1). Lineage (NCBI taxonomy): Eukaryota > Metazoa > Arthropoda > Insecta > Lepidoptera > Nymphalidae > Danaus > Danaus chrysippus. The sequence goes on from CAKASE010000073.1 coordinate 777,601, forward strand.
AATTCTTACTTTTATTATCATTTTATGTAACGATTACACTATTTACATTTTATTCTCACCTCTTATAAGGTTTTTTCTTCTTTTGTGAATTCTGGTAATCTGGATTTCCTGAATCCCTGTTGTTTACTCTTTTCTGCTATGAGTTTTTCTATTTTCTTTGGCCAACCGCCTTCCTTAGAGTAGATTGGGTGTGAGTACAGTCCTCCCTGAAATTATACGACAGTAAATGAACATTTTCAATCATTTGAATTAAACTTCAAAAGTATTTAGTAACACTATTATTTTTGGACACTTTTTGTTATTTTATTCACCATTAACTGTAGAGTCAGTTCAGCCACTTCTCCTTCATTTTCATCTTCTCCCTCAAACCACATGACTTGATTGGTGATGGACACTTTGCCTTTAAAATATAATGTATTATGTAAAACGTTTTGCATATGTATGCAGAATTAATTCAGAAGAACCTAGAGATTTTATTAATTAACAAAAAATCAAGTACCTAAATTATTTTTTATAAATTCATATACTTAATTCTTTTACCTTTATATTTTCGTCTAAACTCCTTGTCATATATCCGCCATGCTTTAGCGTGTGCCAACATTGTGTTCTTGCTGCAGATATAATTTCCAACTCCAGTGCTAACTATTCCTAGAGCGTGAACTCCAAAAGTGTAAGCAATGTCGCAAAACGTCAGCGGTTCATTGAGAGTGATCCAAGTTTTGACTCGGTCAGCGTACAGAGTGTACACAACACGAGCGTAGTCCGCAAACCAATCTGATATTAAACTATTGGTCCAGCCGCCTGTGAATTATACCTTGGGCTAACAAACATTTTATATAATGCTACAAGCTTGTGTGGAATGCCCTGAAAGGTGAGGATTCTTATTGATGGACATTTAATTTACAAGATTTATTTAAAGTTCCTAATTTGTAAGATTAGAACTCATTAATATTTATTCATCAACTAGTTTTTGCCCGCGACTTCGTCCGCGTTAGTTTGGTCAAGAGTAGTATATGTAGGTGTAGCTGACCAGGCGAACTCTATTCCGTCTTACAGGCCATAAATAATCAGGTTTTTCCTGTTTCAATCAAACAGAATTGACATATTAGTTAGTTGTCAAATCTAATGTCAAAAAAAACTTTTGTATGGGAAATAGAAAAGGGCTGTATTTATGGTTTTCCCAGTAATGAATCAATTTTCTCACCTTTTAAACCTTCCCTGGACTTCCAGGAGTATTTCAAGACTAAAATTAGCCAAATCGGTTCAGCCGTTCTCGAGTTTTAGCGAGACTAAGGAACAGCAATCCATTTTTATATATATAGAAGATATAATTTGCCGTTCAACGGTTTTCGTTTAAAGAAATCATTTACAAAGAACATGTTGTTACTGAAAAATATTAATTTAAATGGGTTCTTCAGTTTTATCATGAAAGATGAACTCTTTGAACTTATATAATTAAAATTTATAATAAAGTATTTTGAAAACAAATGTTTTGTTTTATTATTTATTCTATTTGATATAGTGAAGAAGCAATGCATTTGTATTAAATACTTTTGGCAATCTCTGAAACTCACCAAGATCTTGTAAATTTTGTGCCAAATCCCAGTGATATATTACAACGACAGGCTCGATTCCTCTCTTCAATAAAGCATCTATAAAGTTGAAGTTATATTTTACTCCGCCTTCACTCGTCTTATTTGTAAAACCATGAGGCAAAATTCTTGGCCAAGAAAGAGAAAATCTATAAAAAATATATACACAAATTAGATATCATCTTAAAAATTTTGACTAATATTCCGTAATCAATTATTTACTAACCAACTATAATTATTATTAGATATGAAAAGTTAATATTCAATCGACCGGAAAGGGATCGCGTATTGGTACATTTTTTCCAAGTTGCTTGGAGCGTTCTCCCACTGACCACTCGTGTCATACATCTGGATGGCACTTTTAATAATGGAAACAATATACCATACAACATATATTTATTTTCATTAGACCTAGAGGGTAATGGCATTTCTTAAAATGCGCTAGCTAGTTTTAAAGTGCGTTGTGCTAATAGAGCTCACGGTTCCTTTGGAAGCCAACATTTCGAAAGACTATGTGATCAAGGTCGACAAGTATTACAAGCTCACTAAAAAACTCACTAAGAATAGGTTCGTGGTAAATTTGTATCCTATAGAAGTGCAGAGAGAGGTATGACAGCCAATTCTCTCTACATCCTACCAAAAGACTTGAGGGTGTTCTGAACTAATATCAGTTCATTAGAACATGCGTTGAAGGCAGCCCTAGTAGGTTCGTTTCAATTTTGGCTAGGTTTTGAGAGGAGCTTGGACGGTGTGAGTAAGCGTTTAACGCGCGTAAGATAGGGGTCCCTTAAACCTACACCTGGGTCGCAAGTCCCAGGAACTGTTGAAGCTCCGCTCCTGCAACGCGATAGACCTAATTGCTACACAGTGAATCTATGGAACACTAACAAGTTTGGTTTCATATCAATAGACGCATCGTTTTCCCTAGTGGCTCTCAAAAGCTTGTATGTAGTAGGTCTGTCAACCGCAGCATAGACTCATACTGAGACGCTTCCTGAACGATGTTTAACAGCGATTTAGAAAAACTATATATTTGTTCTATGCATATAATTAAACAATGTATATTTCAATATTTTAGAGTATCACTTTGTATATAGATATAGCTTCACCTGTATCTATATCTGTATATAAATTTGTTCAGTCTTTCTAAAGCGCGCTTCCTGTCGTAATTGTTGAGCGAGTGTCAGTAAATATCTGTCTGTCTTCTTCTGCCACATGTGTAGCGGCAACACGTAGACCTTCCGACACTTTGCCCGCGGCGTTGTACGCTCCTACACATTTCTCCGCCATGCCACAGCATATGAGGACTCGTTCCGCTGTATCCCATTCCTGTAAATGTTTGCAAAAATAGATATTAATTGACATATGAAACCTACTAGAATAAAATAAAAATCGACCATAACTTTGAATTCTAAAAATTTAATAAATTCATCGTGACGTTAAATCCGTGTATAAAAGAAGAAATGAATAATTGAAAACATATTAGTTTACACCCTTAGTGGATGTTTACATTTATATTTTTGCAACTATACACAATAACTAATAAGGAATGAACAAAATCGAATTACGTTAATAACAATTATAAAAAAAAATGACAACATATTTCTTTTGTTCATTATTTAAAATAACTTACTTGAAAAGGTATAAAGTGATCCCCCAACTGTTCACATTGCTCCCGAATAGATGCTTTATCTTCTATAACCTAAAGATATCAATGGATTGATTTAAAAAAATATATATATAAAAAAACAAAACCTAAAGCAATATCTTATATCTTTAAATGAGCAATTCTTGTATATATATTTATATATTATGATGATTATGATATTTAGTATATAGGGGGTTTCGGGGGCGATAAATCGATCTAGCTAGGAATCATTATCCTCATTAATCATTTAGAAAATGTTATTTTACGTAAAAAAAGAATAACAAAAGTTTGTCGCTTAAAATATGACTCTTCCTGACATCTAGTGGCGAATAGTGATACTACTTTTTGGTACTTGCTTTTACTAATTGCTTTAACGACACAACAGCAGATGGCGTTGCTAAGTACCAGGAAGTCAATTAATGTTTCGAGGTTAAACTAAGAAATTAATTGTTGATTTATATTGTTTTCTGTCTTCTTAACATGTTGAATTAAAAATGCCTAAACGAAATTAAAAGAACACACAAAATAAAAACTAATAATTCCTAAACAGCCAGCAAAGCTCGGTAAGCAGATATTATTAATAATACCTGAACAATGTGTGTGTATGTGCTTTCAGAGCTGCAGTGAGAGCATCAACGGTTCGAGCAGCCTCTATGAGATGAGGTACAGCGGCGCCCGCCTGTCGCGATGATACAAGCCACGCGCCCCACTCTCCTTCAGGACAGGCCTGAAGAACAACAAATAATATAATAAAAATTAAAACCAACATTTATAATGAACAACACTGACTTCTCTTGCGTAGTTGTTGCCTCTAGAATAGTAATCAACCGCAGTTCTTATATCACCTTTACGCTCGGATATTTCACCAGCCATTTCCCACCATTCCTCCTACAAAGGAAACTAATTGTAAAGTTCATAATCTATGTCTCTAAGTATTAGTGAAACTTAACTTTTTAAAATGTATAGAAGTATGCAGGAGTTACAGTATAAGAATAAATAATTATGTTTGTGACAGTTATATTCATAAAATTAACTTGTATTCTTTTGAAACGTCAACAACAGTATGATCAATAATCAATGATACTAAATCAAAAGAATCTAGTTGGTAATTTACACCAGTATTGATTTCTGCAACAAAAGAAGCAGGATGACATGACTATACTTAGTGAGACCATCAAGCGATATTCTCATAAATAGATAGATACTTCAGTAGCATTTTTATTTAGCTATCTGATAAAGGAGCCATTTAGTGCAGTACATTATTTTTTTTGAGTATCTGATAATGCAACCTTCACCTGTACTAGTTGATCGTGTGGGGTGATGTAACAGAGCGTCACCCACACACGAACCGCGCCTCGTCAAGGGGACCTGTACCAACAAAATAAATATCAATTGAATACAAATTCACATAAAGCAAATATCGTGAAAAATTTACTAAAAATTAGTAGGATGTTTTCAATGTGTTTGTCAACGAAGCCTTAACAAACTTCTGTTTATATTTAATCTTACTGTAATGTTAGCTCTTGTTCAGCCAGTTGACACCACAACGACCCGACGTCCAAGTATTGAGCACAATCTTTTAAGTCCCTGCTACGTAACGCGGAATCTATTAAAAATAAATAGTACATTAACAATATAGCGATTGATGAAAAGAAATTCGAATACCGCTTAGAACATTAAATCAATCCTGTTATAATGAAATCGTTTATTTATTGTCTTATGCAAAAAAATCCTTCATAAGATATGAAACATTTTAGTACAAATTAAATTACTCACTGTTTGCAGTACTCCATCGAGGCCGTACTCCACCACACTAAGTTCACCAGCACGCTGCAACAGACAGGCTCCACCCACCATGGTATCTGGAGTATTCATGACTATAAACTTTTAATACTACATATATATTTTTTTTTTTTTTTTTATGTTAAAGGGGGCAACCGAGCAGACGGCCTACATGATGGAAGTAGTACCGTCGCCCTTGGACATCCGCGACATAAGACATGTTACGGATGTGTCACCACCCTTGATTTGGGAAGATGGGGAGGAAAAATGGGAAGGGGAGGAAAAAGGGAAGGGGCAGGAAAGGATGGGAAAAGGGAAAGGGCAACCGTCTCTCTCACTCATCGAACGAAACGCAGCCACTAAGGCTACTTCACGTCGATCTTCTGTGAGAGGGTGGTACTTCCCCGGTCGAGCCAGCCCATGTTCGAGCTGCAATCACTTGACCACAGCTGGGCTCTACCACCTTGAAAATAGATATAGATAGAGAAATATATATAGAAGTTTGATAGAAAATATAACTCACTTTGCTAGTTAGACCACGAGCTATATCGCACAGGATCAGACTATTACTGGTACGACAGGCAGCGTACCAATCAGTACCTGTAACAGTCGACGTTGGTTAAATTATTTATAAAATAAAAAGCATTCATTGTTTTACTATAAAATAAAACATCTCAAACAAGAAAAACAAGTTACTTTATATAAATAATACTACATGAAGAACCATTTATAATTAAAATTAAGCATCAGTTTAAATCATGGTTATTTTGGCCACAACAATAAACACAACAAATAGGTTTTATAAAAGACCTATCTACGTGAATAGTGACTCAAATTGCCTTTGTTTACTGTTTATTGAATATACATCTTGGTTGTGTACACCACTGTTTTGTTATGCATTTTTGCTTCACCTGATTAAAATTATATCGGATGTAGGTTGCTAGAAACTCTTTTAAGTTTTTTATTCATGACAATTGCGAAATAACTACATATTATAACCTTACTATATTTTATTACGATAATTAATGCGAATTCTATAGTTGTCCAATTTTAATTATTCCCGAATCCCGTTATATGTGTTGACAACGTGGTGTTCTTACAGATAAATTAAGAAATAACAATTATATAATAGGTGAAAAACATATATCCGCCATAGTAATAATGAGACACATGAAAATTTTAACAAACTTAGTTGTTACGTTGCAAAATAAATGAATTCAAATGGAATAATTCTAAATTTTAAAAGGAGTATTTTTGAAAAAAATACAACTCACATAAGTTATGCGTATGAAAAATAGACAATGTTTTTTAACGAATTAGCCTTTTTAACATCGATTATGCGAATTTACGAAAAAAAAATGAGACTAATTTTGAATTCACATTAATTGCCGTATAAAAATCTTAAGACTTTTTAAAACAATATTCGGGCGCTAATATACAAATATAAATTACTATAGATACTTCGCAAAATACGTCAATTTATATTTAGTACGTTGTAGTTCCTCTGTAACCAATGTAATTTAAAACAATTAACATGTAAAAAAAATGACCAAAAACGCCGTTACAAGAACGACAACAAATTGCTAACGAAATGAGTTTAAATTATAATATTTTTAGTTTCAAAAGTGGAACTTTATTTAAAAAAACAAATCAACGTAAAATCAGTCTATTTAATTACAATTTACAATCAAACGAAAAGTTATACCTAAGACAAATACTGCGAACTTCAATAATTAAATGAGTTAACACAATTAACAAAAACAAAATGGCTTACGTGACCCAACAAAGATCAACACTGATTATCACTAAACGTCCGTACACTACGAGAGCCCACCGAGAGGTGAGCCTGATTCTCTGTTAGCTAGCAGCTAGCATTGAGTGACGCCATGGTGACGCCTACTTCGATCACGTGTGGTACCAGCGACGAACGGCGCCAGACCGTCGCTACTCAAGAGCACACCATGTGTTGTCACTTGTCAGCAACTCACGAAATTCCTTAAAATATATTCATTTTGTCAGTACATTATTTGTTTTTGTAGATGTAGTCACGAAATAATATGTTCAAAACGATAAATACAAACAAGTAAACAAAAGAATGTACATATTTGATAACGGCAGACGCTTAAAAAGAAAACATAAGATTTATAAGATACTTTGTAGGCTTTCTTTTAATAATAAAGATATTCGTATTTGGAGAATACAAAAACTCACTGGGTCTCTCTTCTTTTTGAAAAGTTCACAAAACGCACAAAAAAATCTAACCGCGGCTAGTTGATACGATCATACGAATTAGTGAAATTGTCACTTCGCTAGAACTTCCATATTTTATAATTTATACCTAAAAAACACTGCGCGCTATAACACTATTATTAATTAACTCATTTAACATACATTAACAATTACATACTTAAATAGCATACACATTTTGAGTTGTGACAAAAACAAAAGCAAGGTTTGTCAATGCTAGTAAGTAAACTACTAACTAGTAAGAAGTAATATAACGACATCTAGTGAGTAGTCCTATTAGAATTTGGATGTGCAAATAGGTTAGCAATACGTATAAAGTGCATGTTCGAAAGAGATGGGTAAAGGAAGTTATCATAAGTTTGAAGTCGAATAATATTTTTTATTTTATTACGTTTAAATTGAAATGCACATTATTTATTTTAAAACCATAATTTTAAGAGATCTTTAAACTGCTTTAATTTTTACATAACTACATAGTTAAAGCGCTTTATGTAGGAATTAATAATATTGGGGTGTTCAACGTAATATTGACAAAGTTGTCATCATAGATAATACACTATATTAGAAATTGGTTGCCATAAGGTCATAATGTCATACTACTTTCAATATTTTCATTCTATATGTTCATACTTTTTAAGAAAAAGTAATATGATATTATGACAATTATCCTCTACGAATTTAAAGTGTCTAAAAAAATAATATTAAATTAAGTACTAATTGATATGTATCCCTTGGATTAAAAACGAAATTATTATATGTAGTTATAAATGTAAGGTTATCTGTGCAATATATATTTTAAATTTTGGTCTTTCGGTCCGTTTATTTAATATTTTTTTGTGGATAATAATGAGTAATGGCTTTTGATAATACCTCAGGATCGCTTCAAAAACTAAAACGGCGCCAGTTTGCGATGCTACTGCCAATTTGGTTCCATCTCCACTCCAGGCTAAAGATCGCGCAGCATACAAATTAGATATATTTATCGTGGATAATTCCATACTTCCGGATTCCTTTATTTCACCGATCAAACAACCATCAAATACACCGAATGCTATTGGTAAACAAGATCGCGCGGAACGGGTTAGGGAGCGTCCACCGGCGCGTGCTCAACTACAAGTATGGTTTGAGAGTGAGATCCGCAAACTCGGCGTGGTTTTGATCGCAGCTGATGATCTACCGCCTCGAGATCATACCCTGGGCTACGGCGATGAACCTGAAGCTTTCGCTTCCATCACTGTTAGTGTCATATCTATGTACTTATAAGATTAAGACCCAGTTTCACCAATCAATGTTTGTTTAATCTAAACAGAATTTACTAACCAACCTACGAAATTATAAATGTCTGTTAAAATATTTACGTCCCACGATGACAAATTAACAACGCATTATTAAAGTCATGTCAAATGATCGATTACCAAATTATTCGTTCTTGTTATAAGACGACCAAATGGAAACTACAGCGTTTAATACGGCACGTTTGCCACGATCCACCACTTTATACTTTGATCGTATATATCCCTCGATACGTCACTTGGTAGGTAATGCGACTAGATTTTATATATCGTTGGTTGCATACATTTGGCACACAAAAAGCTTTCTTTTCAATTTACTAGGTGTAACTTGTCAAGATCGTGTTGTCAATAAATTGTGTTATAAATATAGACATAAATTGTGTTCAAATTATAAGAAATAAAAAGAAAACTTAATTTGCAATGTCATAGAAAAGCTGGAGTCAAAATCATCATACTAAATAGAATTTTAATTCACTTTATTAATATTATGTAGAAGGAAATAGTCGAAACTGACAAAACAGATGACGTTACTATGGTTACAAGAAATCAGGGCTGTGATTGGACAATTGAGTTTTGACAATGCCATTTACATTCTGTTAGTCATTAGACGGAGCTTCAGAGCAGGAATTAATATTAGTGGCTGGTTAAGACATTTAAACGGACATTTGTGCGTGGTGGGACGCTAGATACATCTAACAGAGCATCAAACGCCTTAACACGATGTAACTTACTTAACAATGATTGGTGAAACTGGGTCTAAATAAATATCTTGAGCTAGAGGTTTATATCCTTAATGGATCTTCTTCTTCTGGCAATTTCCCAGCTATAGCCAGGGTCTGCCTTACATATGTTGTGAATAGTTTTGGCTATTTGTTTTTACGACCGGCCTGCCTGACATCAACCCTCTTTTTGGGAATCAACATTAATAATCAGTGATGTCTAAATAGTCTTAGAAAGTTCATATGACTCGGAAAAATCACATTGGTACTTGCCCGGGCCACAAGGGCGTCGCCAGCCGATGGCGCAGGGGGGGGGGGCAAGTTGACTTTACAGACTACAATTCATACTTTTCTCATTCTCTATGAATGAGAAAAGTGGGTATGAATTGTAGGTAAAGTAGGTATGAATTGTAGGTATTCTGTGACAGTACAGCGTCTAATGTGTAAAGCTATACGAGCACGAGCTCTTGACTATGCAATAAAAAACTTGAAAAAAGGTTATAATAACATTTATTAGAAAAATAGAATAAAAAGGAGTTTAGGACCTTGGTTGCATTATATTTGGCAACTTTTTTAGAATCTCTAGGGGGGGGGCAGGTTCCCCTCTCTGTCCCCCCTTGGCGACGCCCTTGCCGGGCCAGGATCGAACCCGCGCCCTCGGCAACGAGAGGCGGGCCCTTTAACCACTAGGCCACCACTGACTTATATCCTTAATGAATAACTTACGAAAATTAACGACCTAAAATTTTACATTTTCTATTCGAATATATTGTACATGTAGACAAATGTACTAAAAAAAAACTCCAAATATGACTGAAGTTTCTAATACATTCAGAACATAATAAGAAATGAAAACATAAAATTATTAATGAAGCAATGCTTTCTTTGCACTCATTTGTTACTAATATATTGTTGAAAACCATACTAATACATTAATATTTGCTCCTCATGCTCGCCGGGTGTACGTCGTTAATGACGAAGTGCCTGACTCATACGTGACATGCTACCTTCGAGATGATGTCAAGTGGTTGACAAGCGTAAGACAAGAGTAATACGCCGCACCACTGAGACACATTTCAAACAAACGCTTAAATATCAGGTATATTTTAATATAAAATCTTTATTTAAGGTTACAGTTAAGATAATTTTATCACTGTAGAACAAACATCACTGTTAAATGTTCTTCTCTGGTGTAGATTTCAATTTCATTGTGGTATACAATCCAACGTTCCATTTCAATTTGAAGAAATTATGAATAATAATATTCACAGTTTATATGAATAGATTTCAGCACTATTTTACGATACTAAAGTGAAGTGAGTCTCCGATATAATACCTTTGATTCTATAGTGTCCAAGCTCTGAATGATAAACGACTTATAATAAACTATCCAATTTTAAACTAGGCAAGCGAGGCCTTAGGTCGTACGCTGGTAGTGATGCGGAGGATTTGAACACAAGCTCGCCCTGTGAGGAGCGGAGATGTGTCTCCACAGACTGTCCCTGCCGCAGCGCACGTATGGATGGTATCCTCTGTTCCCAGACACCTCGCTCGCCGCTCACGAGTCGCCCGATTGATCCAGGTACTAACACAATACACAAAACGTTTAATTCAAAAAATTGACGTGTTTAATACTACCTATTAAGTTTGTAAGATCGTTTGAGTTTAATTAAATCCAATGTTTTGAGTAGTTTTGTTATAATGATTCACTAATTCTTATGAGTTCTACTTTATATTGTTTCTATTTAAGTAAATAGTGTATTTTATTATAAAGGAGCCGTCGCCGGAGCGCCACGAGAACTAGCACTCCAGGACGGCTCAATACAGCAAGTCCTCATATTACAAGGCCTAGTTATTGTTCTGATGATGCATGGTCTACACAAGACCGGCTCCATGCTATGAACCATAACGCTGGTACAAAGACTATTCGTTTCTTATTGTGCTCATCTTATGTGTTTATTTTATGTATTAAAATATCGATGCAGTTACAACAATTAACCTATTTTATTAAAATGTTATTGCTTAAATATATATTTGCTTTCAACAGAGTTTATAGAATTATATGAGGAACTACTAATTGATGTTCTGTTCATATATGTATTCATATATCACATACATATCTATTCGCATTTTCAAAATATTAGAAGAAAATGTAGTTTAACATATCCATACATATGTATAATTTATACATATGTGCCAGCATATGTATATCTATGTGACATAGATATACATATGCTGGCACATTTACTTTGATAGATAAGATATTCTAAGTTCTGTTGCGTGTATTTCTTAGATAGGGATGTAAGTTTAAATAATATTTCTAGCTTAAGATTACATTTTCTCGAAAATAGCTGACTGGTAATAGCTTTTTTATGAAAATCTATTACTTTTGGTTTAATCCACAAGCACACGCATGTATAAAAAAAAAACCATTCCTAACACAAATCAATTTCTATCCCCAGCGGGCCGTCACCCGTTTGGCTCTATGTTCTCCTGGTAAGATGTTATGAGTTGTGTCAGTGTTGCTTCACCAGCAAACAAAAAATAAATAAGCAACCAACAAATTACGGCCTTTTTTCTATTTAATAAAATAGGATTTTCTATTTTATAACAATTTCAAAATAAAATGTGGTAAGTACATCCCACATGACTGTTTATGTAAAAAATAAAACAAAAAAAACTGCTTAACTAAATTAGGAGAACCATCTTCACACTAAAATTAGTTTACGAGCTCCTCTGAGTTTCTTTCTTGGCTTTGTATACAACAAAACTATTCTTGGAGATCACGTTTATTTCATAATATGAAGGACCAGGTGTTCATAAAGCAAAAGGAGCATACTACGATCTGCTAAGAGCATGCTACGAAAGAAGAGTACGTTGATCTTACATGACGTTACGTACACAAACAGAACTTATTTACACAATATCCACATGTGTGTTTATATGTAATGTATGTATTTGTGTATATACAATATACATATAAAACGAGAAATATATGTTAAACTTATACAGGGTGACTGGTGAATTACTATCAATATTTAAGGAGCATACTCGGTACATGATTCTCATTCGAATTATGTAAAAAAAATAGGTACTTAATTTTTGATCAAATTTCCGTATAAATAAATAAAGTGTTGACACGTTCCAAGTGTTCCGAGTGTGGGCGCGTGCGGCGGCGTGCTGATACAACACTACGCCGCCGCCGCGTCTGTGTGAGTGTGTGTGTATACCTAATCTGTAGGGTGTTCATACGATGCGTAATTAATTACATAACTTTTGGCTAACTTTACTTAGAAGTTTATTAATATTTATGTTATATTAATTTTTATTTTGTCATATATGATCGTCAAATATCACGTCCTCAAATATCGATAGTAATTCACCAGTCACCCTGTATACAAACAGTTTTTAAAGTGATCCAGATTTTGTACAACCTACGATTTAGATTTTTCAATATTAAAATATTTCAGTGATATTGAATAATACATATACTCATACAATATAAGATTGGACTGATAATAATAGGATATATGTATGTGGATAATATAACGACATGATGGAATATCTAACAACATAATATTCTAAATAGTAATATGTACAATGTCTTTTGTATGCGACCATGTTAGTAACTCACAAAAGATAAATATTCTTGATACACTTAAATAAGCCTCTGGATATAGATTCTGGGATTTATATACATCATAAACTATGTTATGAAAATGGATTTAATTCAAAGAAATATCTACCATAGAGTGAATTTATAATAAAGAAAACAGTTTTCATTTTACTGATGAATAAAATATGTAGATGTGGTAAGAATTATGTATCAGACAGGCTTCTTTAAATGGTCATAAACTCATAATTGCCCAAAACCTTTCACAGTCGATTTTACTATAATAAAAAGCACCTACAAACACATATGTATTATGCTTTACTTTACTCTAACATCATCCTTTAGTCTAACATCACCCGCTAGGCTTTATGTTCTCCTCGTAAGATGTTATGAGTTGTGGCGGCGTTACTTCCTGGTTTTCAATGCTACCTTAAACATTTTACTACTTTTCCATAACTCTCCACTCATAGATGCCAATGGAATGATTGCATTTATTACCTTTAATATGTCAAGCACCCCACGCTTCTAACTCTGAATGTAATAATTCTGTTCCTAACTTAAATTCTATTATCATTTTATTTTGAAGTAATTTACTATGATTGATTGTTTAACCTTCTGCTACGGTAATATAAACTCTTTGTTATTAAAAATTATTTTTAAGTTTTTAGTTCGGTCTGCTATAAAAGCGTGTTTTTTTTAACAATTATTAATTATTTTTATTTACTACAGAATACATTGAACTTTCAACAGCTGCAATGGATATTGTCTCAAGAATCTGTATAATTTATGTGATCTTAGTACAGTTGTTTCTGTTCGAGCTTTCAAGGCACAGAGTCGATGAGTATCGTGTACGTTTGTGTAGGTTCCGCAAAATTCAACAGTGAGGCAACTCAAGAGAGATATTGAAAAACACTTTGAATTATATCAACAAAGGATGGGTAACAGAATGAAGATATCTTGGAGGTATATATGAAAGAGTTGAAATTACTACAGCTTAACATTTGACAAAGATGACAGCAAGATAGAAGATTATGGAGTTAGCAATAAAGTGATAAACTTTTATAAAAATTAGAAGAAAGCCAAGATGAAAGTAACTTTTTATTTAGTATAACTTAACATCACTAAACATGTTTTACTTACTATATTAAAAATAAATATAATAATAGTGATTGATACATACTCTTTTGAAATTCCATTATTATGACTCTATTTGCCGTTTTTGATCCCCATTAAGTTCCTTTATAATATTTCTTAAATAATTCAAAACTGACAATGTTCTTACAGTTAGGTATGTTACATAGGTCATACACAGCTAAATATTGCTTACTTTGTGAGCTGGAATCTTTCATACATTTCATTTCCATTTATTTAGAACCAATATATTTGTATCACTTGACATAAGACTATTATTATCTGATAAAGATCTATCTAAATATATAAGATTACAGTTGTTCAAAGTCTGGTTGGGGAGGTGGCTCTTGAGGCAAGGGTTCAAAGTCTCCGAGTGTGTTGTGAGGTTCTTCGTGTCTCGGTGTTGCCAGAGGGTGGTCATATGCGTCTTTCAGGAGTTCTTGATCATGCTTTAAAAAATATGTAATATAAATTGTTTGTTTATTTAATTTAAATTATATTTCTCCCCAATGAAACATAGTACACACCTGATCAGGTTGTAAAACTGAAGGTGGGGCAAGATCATCTAGAGATAGCTGAGTGTTGATGACCGATGGGGGAGCGTAATCTGGGATAGCCGGCATGTTCTCCACAATCTAAAACATTAAATATATAAACAATGTCATAATATATTATAATATAATCGCAAAACAGTATGAGTAATCACTAGTACATACTCACAGGCTCTACTTCATCAGCAGGTTTTGGTTCTTCCCTGACGGTGTTGGCTCGTGCTAGTTCCTCAGTTAAGTACGCGCTTGTGTGTTGTGTCACGAGGAGATGAGATAGAATGTCCGTGCCTGGAGTAATATTATATTAGAACAACAAAGTTTTTCATACAGAATTGCAAATATTTACGAACTGTATACAATTTTTGCGTCGTGAAAATAAAATCTGTTAATATTACATACTTGTTTAATTTAACGATGCCGTCTGGGGATTAAAATATTAATATTTTATTAGTCATTAAAGTCATTGGGTATTTGTATATTTTATATTGATTTATATATGCTGCTGGTCTAACAGTTACATAGTTAGTTATTAAATTTATAAAAGAAAATGAAAATATATTATATTGATTGATATCCTATAACCAGTGTAAACTGACTTATGTCTGTAGAGTATTCGTAGACGCAGTATAGCGTGGGAGCGGGTCTAGGAGCGGCCTCCAGTGAAAGTGAGCCGGCGCAACATCCACTGTGTCCCAACATACCTCGGTAACATGATGTAGCATATAGACACTTGCTGCGCGACGTGCGACCGCTGTATATTGAGAATATTAAAATTATACTTTAGTATGTATTAAATATTTGGTATATTATTTATCTAATCTTTGTTCATTAGAAAATATAGAAATATTAAAATAATTATATCACAATATAATAAGGGCTACTAAAATAACATTTTTTTTGTAAAAGTTAATGAGTGTTTTCAACACGATAAAGGAAAAACTACGTCTCTTTACTGACATTCAATAAATCTGATTGTATTCAATGTTTGCAGCGTCGTTTTATCAAGTGGTTATAATAACAGGAAGTGTTTGTCACTGTCAAGCGGCGTGTCACACTCGCGACACAGAAGACCCTCTTGTATGACCAACGTGACACCTTCATACGTGTCGCTGATGTCGTGACACGCGACGTCCTTGATGGGAGGGCGGGCTTTGTTCTGAAAATAATATATTATTATATAATTGCAGTTTGTTAATTGTAGATAAATAAGTAGCAGTATATACAAGTAGCAGTAGAGTTATATGACGTACATACCTTGGGCAGGTTAATCAAGTGCTCAGTAGAACACAGAGGTAGGTAGAACCTCCTCGAACGGGTTGTGGTCTCGAATCTGATGCTCTTTCAGTTGACCTGAAAAATATTATACGTATTATGTGTGTGTATTGAACTCATTTTATTGTAAATGATACTAATATTTTTCGGATATACTGCGCTACTTGATTTTTGATAAAAACTACATACTCCCGACGTTTCGGCTACTTTTCAGCAACCGTGATCACGGACAGACGAGATGTGAGCGTTTATTTTTATTGTATAACTAGCTTTTGCCGCGACTCCGTCCGCGTGGAACAGTGACTTCCGGCAGATTTTTGGTTCTTCCCACATAGTTCCCGTTCTTGCGGGGTTTTCGGAATTGTCGAGTTCCCGCAGAACATTTAGGATAAAACCTTTGTTTTTTTTATTCACAATAAAGTACACTTAACCAACAACATATTTCTTTGTTTATTTGAATAAAGATTAATATTATTATGTTGATACAACTTAAACAAATTATTTCGACCAAATTAGGTACCATAAAAACGGTTTTTGTGAGTTAATCTTAAAAGATAGACATATACCGTCGCGGACTGTTTTTTAGATCATTAAAAGAGCTATTATTCTTTGCTACATATTTTTTGTATCTTGAACCGTTTTCACGGCGCACGCAATGGAAGGCTTCAAAGATGAAATAATTTCTCCCGTTTTTTCCACATTTACCACTATATCTTTGCTCCTATTGGTCGTAGTGTGATGTTATATAGCTCAAAGCCTTTCTCGATAACTGGATTATCCAGCACAAAAAGAATTATTCAATTCGAACCAGTAGTTTCGGAGATTAGCGCTTTCAAACAAACAAACAAACAAACAAACTCTTCAGCTTTATAATATTAGTATAGATGAGAGTAGTAAACCCGGCGAACTCCGTTTCGCCACCAGGCTTTGTTTTATTTAACATTTCGTTTGGTGATTAAAAGATAACGAATTTTTTTATTGTTTTATATTTGAAAAGGAAAATTTTAATATCGTTTTACAACAGTAATGAATTCATTTCGATTACAGAAATGTAGTGTTATTTAGTTGAACTTCTCTAAGTAAATAAAAGTGAATTCAAAGTAGATATCGTAGAATCGAAGCGTTATACGTGTCAGCAAATTATCCGTTACATTGAAGCGGTCCTTTGTAAACCACATTTTTTGTTTTTTGGTCTAACGTTACCACAAATAAAGCGGATGGTTTCCGAACTCCTGAACACGCAAAGTATAACTGCCCATGTGAAAAACAATGATTTTCTAAATTTATCCCGCAAATACTAAATGGTTTTAAGAGTTTAAACTACAAACACAATACCGGTTTGTCACATGAAATTAACTGAGCAGAGAACAATGAGTAGCCTTCAAACAATGTATCATACACCGGCACCATCTACTTAAAATATGCAAACGAATGCAAAATCGTGGAAATCGGTTCGTTCGTTCTGGAGTTATAGCGTCAGGAAGGAAAACCGGACTTATTTTTATATAGTAGATTTAAGACTTGCGAGTATTAATTTCAATGAAAGTAATATTTTCGGAATACTTTGCGTATTTTATTATTTTTAAAAACACCACACTCCCGACAACTCGTCTGCCTTAATCATGGTTGCTGACAAGTAACCGAAACGTCGGGTGTATATATAATAGTTTTTTAAATAATAAAATACGCGAAACAATCCGAAAATATTAGTTTCATCTGTTTATATAGTACATACTTGCAGTTGTATTATTCACCGAGACGTACGAATCTCAGCACACATCTCGTACATTTAATCTCCAGCTCCTTGTCCTGGTGTTGTTTGAGATGGTCCATGTAGAGGAGCACGTTGGCCGTCAGCTCACAGCCTTCAGCGTACACTGGAATCATCTGAAGACAGATATACGATGATTTTAATTTCTTCTACGTAGTATACTATTTGATGTGACCTCTTAAAATTAATATTGAAACTGAAATAAATGAATTCCTCCTTACGAAACGCATGTTTATTTAAGCCGTTTTTAAATTACTTTATAAGTTTTAAATAAAGATCAAATATGTTCTATAAAATTGTTATTAAGACATGAAAATTTTATTTTGATTTTATGTGACATGAAAATTTGGTTTATTTTGTTAAAACTAGGCACTATTTAAGCTTATTGAGCTATCTTGCCTCGCGCCTGAGCGGCAAATGTCAATATATATTATTATATAATCGCAAAACAGTATGAGTTATCACTAGTAGATACTCACAGGCTCTACTTCATCAGCAGGTTTTGGTTCTTCCCTGACGGTGTTGGCTCGTGCTAGTTCCTCAGTTAAGTACGTGCTTGTGTGTTGTGTCACGAGGAGATGAGATAGAATGTCCGTGCCTGGAGTAATATTATACATATTAGAACAACAAAGTTTTTCATACAGAATTGCAAATATTTACGAACTGTATACAATTTTTGCGTCGTGAAAATAAAATCTGTTAATACTACATACTTGTTTAATTTAACGACGCCGTCAGGGGATTAAAATATTAATATTTTATTAGTTACTATAGTCATTGGGTATTTGTATATTTTATATTGATTTATATATGCTGCTGGTCTAACAGTTACATAGTTAGTTATAAAATTTATAAAAGAAAATGAAAATCTATGAACCACAATATGGAATATTACGATATTACGAACAAATATGGTGTCAGTTTTTTTGTGTTAAAAATAAATCAAACTATATGACATGAACTTGCATAAAGAAAATTACTAAACTAATTAATCACTTCCTTTATTTATGATCGTAAAACATATTTTATTTCTGTATAAAAAAGGTCATTAACTTATAAAAAAAATGATATTACATACAATTGATCGAATATTTCGTCTTAGTAGAACTAAATAACGAAATGTATCCTAGTCATTGTTTGTATTTATAAAACTTGGCCTAAATTAAAAGTTGGTCTTAATTAAAATTGTTGAAAATTGGCTGGGAGGTAGTTTAGAACCAGGAAATTGCGATAAGATACTTTTTATCCCGTTCGACAGCATTCCCGTGGGACTTGACATGAAACGTCAGTCACTATAAAAAGTGGAATAACGAAACAATTGACAGCTATGCAATTGACGTATAATGACAGATATGTAATGACGTATGGATGACAATTTGATATTTGTAAGAAATCTACTATATAAAAATAAGTCCGGTTTTCCATCATGGCGAACGAAAGAACCAAAGGGGGAAAATCTTTTGTCACATACAGCGCCATCATACATAACATATACTACAAATCAATATTTTAAGTAGATGGTGCCGTCGCATGATACATTGCTTGACTGCTACTCATTGTTCTCCGTTCAGTTAATTTCATGTGACAAACGGGTATTGTGTCTGTAGTTTGAACTCTTAAAACCATTTAGTATTTGCGGGATAAATTTAGAAAATCATTATTTTTCACATGGGCGTTATATTTTGCGTATTCACGAGTTTGGAAACCATCTGCTTTATTTGTGTTAAAGTTAGACCAAAAAACAAAAAATGTGGTTTACAAGGACCACTTCAATGAAACAGATAATTCGCGGACACGTATAACGCTTCGATTCCGTATCTACTTTGGATTCACTTTCATTTACTTAGAGAAGTTCTACTAAATAACACTTCATTTTTGTAATCGAAATGAATTCATAACTGTTGTGAAATGAAATAAAAATTTGCCTTTTCAAATATAAAACAAAAAAATCTTCATCTTTTAATCACCAAACGAAATGTTATATAAAAGCCTTCTGGTGGCGAAACGGAGTTCGCCGGGTTTACTAGTTTCAAATAACATTAAAAAGCTTAACAATTGAATTTTACTTTTCTTTTAAAATTCTAATATTAATATTAACACGATATTAGGTAGTAGATAAGAAAAAATATGATATATCATTCGTCCAAGGGGGGATGATATGTTATTATTAATAATAATTTAATTAAAAACATTCTTATATTGTAGTCAGTAAGTAATTCATTTATGACTAAATATTTAAAACACGTTTTTAACATTTTCGACCTCTGTCAATATGCATTGTAAAGCCTAAGTGTTAATTTATAAGTTAGTTTTTCTCCATAGAACTGTATTCTAAAAACTTGATAGTTACTTATCCAGCTTACAACACAAATAGTAAATAAAACTTCCCAATTCAGAAATTTTGATAATGGCCTGTATGAACCAGTGTTGTACAGTACTGTATATATATTGTTAAATAATAAATAATTATTATACTGGCAACCCTAAAGCCCCCTATATAAGGAGCGCCATTACTGACAATCGGACACTTTTTGTTCTCAACTATTGTCAAGAGAAGAACCTCTGCTCTAATTAGTCTCGAATATTAATTAATTGACCCTTGGCTGGCGACCGTTCCTTTTTAAAAATCATAACGTTTTATTCATTTCTAACAATATATATTTATTAATAAAAATATAATGTTGTCAGTAGCATATGTTTATTATCATCTAACGATTATAAAAACTTATTAAAAATTTCTAAAAAACTTACCAACACACAATTAAATTATATGAACGGCTAGTCATTTTTCGAAACCAGTCAAAGAGAATTATGGTCGGATGTGAAATTATGAACTTTTGACAGTTATTATAAACTTAGTCTTGGTAGTTCCGAATATATTTTTCTTGTTAATTAGTTAGGAAATATTTAATAGTCGATACGAATATATATACTTACTTAATAAGTTTTTTCTCGGTTAAATTTAAGTGTAATATAACTTTAAACATTAGTTTGTAATTTTGAAGATGAGTATATTTGAAAAACCATGACAAACCACAATAAATATCGGAATTGAAAATGTTTGATTGTTCATACTTAATTAAACTTTAAAAAAATCTTTAAGTTACTAAAATCATATATATATATATATATATATATATATATATATATATATATATATATATATATATATAAAAAAGAAAACTCACTGTTGCATGAGTGATTAACATATACAATATAAGGAAATATTTACTAAAATTAATATGTACTAAAATATTTACTGATATATGACAGACGAGAGAAATTCACACATGAAAGTAATAAATTACTGTAAGAATAATACATGCACTGTGAAGAAAATATTCCATGAATAAATTATCTCGTGATAAACTGTTCAAGTAACAGCTCAGTGAATATTATAATTACTGTTTGACTTAAAAAGAAATACTTAATATAAACAAATAATTATCACCTATTGAAAAGTTTCATCTATACTAATATTATAAAGCTGAAGAGTTTGTTTGTTTGTTTGTTTGAAAGCGCTAATCTCCGAAACTACTGGTTCGAATTGAATAATTCTTTTTGTGTTGGATAGTCCAGTTATCGAGGAAGGCTGTGGGCTATAAAACATCACGCTACGACCAATAGGAGCAAAGATACAGTGGTAAATGTGTAAAAAACGGGAGAAATTATTTCATCTTTGAAGCCTTCCGTTGCGTGCGCCGTGAAAACGGTACAAGATACACAAAAAATATGTATTAAAGAATAACAGCTCTTTTAATGATCTAAAAAACAGTCCGCGACAGTATATGTCTATCTTTTAAGATTAACTCACAAAAACCGTTTTTATGGTACCTAATTTGGTCGAAATAATTTGTTTAAGTTGTATCAACATAATAATATAAATCTTTATTCAAATAAACAAAAAAATATGTTGTTGGTTAAGAGTACTTCATTGTGAATTAAAAAAAACATAGGTTTTATCCTGAAAATTCTACGGGAACTCCACCATTCCGAAAACCCCGCAAGAACGGGAACTGTGTGGGAAGAACCAAAAATCTGCCGGAAGTCACTATTCCATGCGGACGAAACCGCTTCAAAAGCTTGTCCTTCATAACTTCTGATGTTATAGTTACTGAACAAGAACGGAAATTTAAAATATTTCATGAAATAAATGAGTTAGTTTGAACAGTCGAAAACATTTTTTCTAATCCTTACTTCAAACTTGCATGTAGAAATAGGTACATTTAAAAATATCTTTCGCCTCGTCAAATAATATTGTTATTGATTTTCTTCCGACTTTCTTCAACGATTCCTATTTACTCCACACCAAATTAATATGGATAAAAATCTTTAAACATACAAGCAGTCAAATAAAATTAAAACTTGTAAATTAAACACTTTTGTATATTTTGTTTTACTTATAAAAAGTTTATCACGTTGTTAACAATCTTTATACAGTATAATATTTTCAACAATAATTTATATTAAAAAACAAAATATCTATTTGTATTGCAATTTGAATTACAATTCGTTAGAAGCAATACTTAAATACACAAATAAATACCAGAGAACATGTAAAAACAGTTCTATATCATTTGAGGTTCGTAATTGGTTTACCTTTTTAAAAGGTTACTATGAAATTTACATTGTCTTTGGAGGTTCTTTGTATTTTAATAAAGCAACCATCACGTAGCACTGAATAATTAAATGCAATATTGTTTTATTTTCAAGAATAAATATTATTTTATACAGAAATATACATAAATAAATTGAATTTATTAAGAATAGTCAAGACATTTTAATAAGATAATAAGAAGTCTATTTAAATACCTAATATACGCGGGAATATTATTTCTGGTTCGTTACGTAATTTTACTTGAATCTTTTTAAAAAAGGAGTGTGGAAAATCTAATCTACTGTTCTCAATAGAGATAACATTCCAAGAAAGTTATGCCTTTCTTAAGGATTGATTTTAAGTACTATACTCTTTATACCGATTTATATTTGGATATACTCGTAATAGACGATTTATTTTACCCAACTGATACAATTTATTCTAGCGAATTTTTTTTAAAGAAATATCTTTACATTAAAAAATTAAGTTTAAACTGTAACAAAAAACACCCCATTATTTATTATTTACCGTTTTTTTCTCTTAACGAAACCTACAAATGTTTTTTAAACATTTGCTCTTAGCATCAAAATACATAAAAAAAGTAAAATAAAGTAAAAAATACTATAACAATTTGAAAAGACCATTTATCAAATTTTATTATAATGAAAAGAAATTAATCTTAATACTCGATGAGAGCAAGAATAATCCGACTTTATTTACTTCATAAAGATATTTATAAGTCAATGGTCCATTTAAACTCTTCATTTAAGAACATTTAAACTTAAAAGTTTCATATTTCCGTTCCACTCACAGCAAAGAAATCTTATTCGCGATCAATCAGTAGATAGTCTTCGTTCTGTAGAAAAAATAAGAAAGGTTTTGCTACAGCCTCTAAGAAAAATCAAATTTCAAAAATTCTCTTATAAAGGAACACTGTTTTGAGTAATATAGTTATATTAAACAATTTTGATAACTAAGGTATATTGTTTTTACGTTAAGAGTAAAAACTAGCTAAGTATTATAATAGGTATTTATGTATAAATGTGTGCTTTTCCGTTGGTTGCATAATAATCTCAAAAACTACTGTAAGTAGATATGTATTTTTTCAGCGTTTAGGACAAAAATTTCAAGACAAGTATAACACAATACATACGAGTCACCAAATTTTATTATTTTAAATGGTTAAAATATGGGTATTACGTATTTTTTTGTAAAACAATGTTTTTTATAGTATTTATGTGTAAATTATATTTTGATCATCACCTAATTATATCCATTAATCCAAAATATCTGATCAAGATTTAATCCGATATAGAGGTTTTTTAGTTCCATAAACAATTTAAACTGAATGTTTTTCTCAGAACTATTAAACTCCTTATTTTTATTAGTTTCAGTCAGATTTTTTATTTTTCAACTCGTGTACTAAGTTTAACTTCAGTAGATTTATGTCGGATATTTTGTTGAAAGTTATGTTTATTAAAAAATATAGTCTAAGGGAGCGTTCAAGTATTTTTGACCCCCTTCCTCCCTCGTAATGCACAGTAAAGTTTTTCTGTAGCCCCCCCCCCCCTTATCAAAACGTTACGTAACACTCAAGTGATCAATTTCATCCAAAGTCTTAAAACAATATGTAATAGTTTGGTATAGTTTTAATCTATTAAATGAAAAAAGATCATTGACACAAATCTCCCTCTTCTGAAGAAATTACAGTATAAACACTATGAACTCACGGATAAACACTAACGAATACTGACCACGGAAGCAACATTAAAAGACTTACAATGCAATCTAGGTATTCCCAGTAAAATATGTATCAATTAAGAGGTTTGCAAACTTGGAATAACAAATAAAAATATCGTAAAGACTAACACAATCTGGTCAACATAACGTAACGTATATGAAAAGAGTTGCCAGTTTGGGGGTTTTTATTAATATTTTTTTTAGAAACAATGCTACGTAACGTTTTGTAAGAGACACCCCCTCCCGCCCCTGTAACGCATCGTAACGTTTTACGAGACCCCCCTAACCCAAAATTGCGTTACGTAATATTTATTTATTTATTTGATACTTTTTTGCACACCACAGTCTCAACACAGACAATTACAAAAAAAAATAAAAAATACAAACTTAAAACTAACGGTATAACAAAAGGCGGCCTTATGGCTTATTAGCCATTTCTTCCAGGCAACCTGGGGTCAGAGGATTGTGTTTGTAGACAGTATAGGGTGGTACATAGATATTCTTAAAATAAATGTAACCTAAACACATACAAAAATAAATAGCAGTAATAAATATTCAATAATATACATACGTACATATATCAATAAATACATACATACATACATACATACATACATACTTACATTCATACATACAAATACATATAAATACATACATACATACAAACATATAAATACATAATACATACATTTGTCATAATCATGTCGTCGTCATTACTCTGATAAGAGATATAGGTTCTTTAAGGATTTTTTAAAAGCATATAGGGTTTTAGACTGTCGAATGCTCAATGGTAGGTCATTCCAGAGAGTTATTGCCTGAACAGTGAACGACTTTCTGTAATATTTACTGTTGTGAGCAGGCATTTTCAGAATGAGCCTACGTGCTGGTCGCATTCTGGACTGATCTCCTACAAATTCGAACTTCTCCTTTAGATATTGAGGAGCATTTGGATTAAATAACACACAGTACAGAAGAGAAAGAGTATGCAGGTTCCGGCGACGGCGTATAGGGAGCCACTTGAGCTTTGAACGAAACTCTGAAACGTGGTCATACTTTCGGAGACCGAAAATAAACCGAATAGCTAGATTTTGTAATCGCTCAAGATAATTAAGTTGGTCCTCGGTAAGATTAAGATAGCTTGCGTCCGCGTAATCGAGAATTGAAAGAAGGAGAGAGTTTGCAAGCATAGTTTTAGTAGGAATTGGCAGTAAGTTTTGTAGTCGTCGCAACGAACTTAACGAGGCGTATGTTTTCTTTCCAATATTCTTTAAATGCTCCGACCATGAGAGAGTACTATCAAGCTGTATACCAAGGTCTCTAACATTGGAGCAGTAGGACAAGTTAGTACCATTGTACACAACCCGTGGCATCTCCGCCCAATCAACCCTTGCCATCATGGCTGAACTGCCAACAACAATGACCTGTGACTTTGCGGGATTGATGTTAAGCCCATACTGTTGACTCCATTTATGAATAGCCGACAAATCATTGTTGATGGCAGCGACAGCGTCAGATAATCTATCAAGGGTTGAGTGTCGGTAAATTTGGACATCGTCTGCATACATATGGTAGAGAGAAGAGATGACATGAGCAATTGAATTAATGAAAATTGAGAAAAGTAACGGAGACAACACGCCACCTTGAGGTACCCCAGCGCGGACTTCGCGCCATGACGAGTATGTTTCGTCCACACGAACTCGCTGTCTTCTGCCACTGAGGTAACTTTGAAGCCAGTCTTTTACGGATGGAGATATGTTAAAAGAACGTAACATACTCAACAAGATGTCATGGTCTACGCAGTTAAATGCGTTACTAAAATCAAGAAGCACTAAGATTGTGAGTTGTTTGGAGTCCATGGCCAATCGAATGTCGTCTGTGACTTTAACTAAAGCTGTAGCCGTACTATGACCTGCACGGAAGCCTGATTGGAGAGGATTGAGAAGGGAATGCTCATTAAGGAAACTATTTAGTTGATGTGAGACGAGCTTTTCAAGGACCTTGGATAGGAAAGGGAGAATTGAAACGGGACGGTAATCAGAAGCTGTTAAGGGATTACCTTTTTTAGGGATGGGGATAATTTTGCGCATCCTTCCATGTATCAGGAAACTTGCTGCAGGTAAGGGAAAAATTTAAAATATGGGTCAAAATGGGAATCACAATGTCAAGGATGGGAATGATCATATTACGGCTAATACAGTCTGTGCCAACAGCATTCGAGGATATAGACATAATGTTCTTTTTAACATCACATTCAGTAAAAGACGTGAAGCTAAACGGAGGAAAGGCAGGAGTTGGGTAAGTAGAAATAATATTTAATGTGTTTGTTTTATCGCCACTATTAAGTAAGCTTGAAGATGAGAAGTGTTGACTCAAAAGTTCAATATCTAGATTAACAGGAGTATTAAGAGAAGATTTACCAACTCCAAGTGATTCGAGAAATTTCCATGTTTTAGCTGTGTCGCCGTTTTCGACAGATTGATAAATATGGCGTCGTTGTGCATCTCTACAAGATGTATTGCAGCGATTTCGCGCTTTGATATACTTCTCCCTGTTAGAGTCGGAGTCATTTAACTTAAATTTGTACTTGGCCTTATTCTTTTGTTTTATAAGGTATTTTATTTGGTCCGTCAACCAAGGTGCTGGAAGATGTTTTCTTTTGATTGGTTTTATAGGTGCGTGTTTGTCATACAGCTGCGTTATTAAGGAGTTAAACACGTTAAGTTTTTGGTCAATTGTCTCAGCAGTGTAGACCGCAGACCAATCTAAATGACCGGCATCATCACAAAGACGGCTATGATCCATTCCACCAAAACTACGCTGCAGAAGTGTTCTCGGTTTAAATTTAGGAGGACGGAGTTTATAAGAGAGATAAATCATGTCATGATAGGAAAAAGCATCGGCGGAACATTGGCCGAATTTAGCAACAGAATCTGGGGAAGAGACCATAATAAGGTCAAGAAGCGATGGAGAACAGCCGGGGAAATAATGGGTAGCCGATAGAGGTAAAATTTTTATATTATGGGATTCTGTTATAGCCACTAATTTCTTACTATTGGTGTCGCCTTTAAGTAAGCACGTATTAAAATCACCCATTATAATGGAATGGCTGTAATTAGGTGTTAAATTATCTAATAGGGTTTCAAAAGAAGAATAGTAATTATTCTGAGAATTAGGGTTATAATACACGCCAAGAAGGATTTTAATGCAGTTGGTAAGTGAGACTTCAAGACATAAATGTTCGGCCGCATCGAATTGAGCAGATGGGGATGACGAACTAAGTATGGCGAACGGGATGTGGGATCTTAAATAGATCGCCACCCCACCCCCTCGCCTATCAATGCGGTCGTTGCGAATAAGCTTGAAACCTGGTAGTGCGTAAGACGTAGACGGCAGACATGGCTGCAGCCATGTCTCAGATATAAGTATGGCGTGAATATTATGGGAATCAAATGACGCAAGCATATCAGGATAATGAGCCGGTATACTTTGAGCATTAATATGGATGATATTAAAATTTTTCAGGCAATCTGAGAAATAAGAATCTATGGCGACATTAAGTGGAGGAGGAGATGTACTGTGGTAACTAGCATCACTCAACGAATCGTCGGACGACGACAAAGACAAAAAGTAATCACTATCAATACTAATATTAGACGACATAACAAATATATATGGACTATAATTATAAAATAAATAAAATAAAAATAAAATAAATAAAAATAAATAAATAAAATTAAAATAAAATACACAATTATAATATTAAATTGCAATCACCAACAATCCTCTAACCCGCCAGCTACATGAAATGGCAAGAGAAAAATGAATGAACTATGACAAAAACAAAGTTATAGTGGCAACTTAAACAACATATACAAAAAGGAACACTATAACAAAAATACAAGTAATCAAAAACACAGAGAAAAAAAACATAAAAACTAAAAATAAAGAAAGTTAAAATAATTTCCAATAAAAATTTAAATTAACAAAAGTTATCAACATAGCTTGCAAATGTTATCAATATAACATCAAGCCTGCATAGCAAAGTTACAAAAGGGTTTGAATGAATTCTTTACCTCACTTAGACTAACAATTTCCGAACGCAGCATATAAAAAACAAAATTATATGTAATCTGTTAGCTGTCAAATGTCAATTACAATATAATTTATTTGCAATATTATTTAGTTATCTTTGTTATTGTTAGTTAAAAGTGGGTAAAAGTAAACTAAGTCAATGTATGAAAAGTGAAATATGTTAATAAATGCAAACAAAGACGCGAATACATACTGAGGCGGACTACCAATGCTCAGAACTTTATGTTAACTTTTTCACAGTCCTCTTAAGCCTAGGATTAATGCCTTTGGATGGTTTGGGGGCTTCCTCGGCATTAGGTGACGTCTGCGGGACTGAGGAATCGCACCCAGCACTCTGAATAGCTTGTAATTCCGCCATGGTGGTAATACGATGCCGCGAGCCATCCGAAGACAGGACTATAATGATCCCGTCCCTTGTCCAACACTTTGCAACCCCAAACCTTTGTCTAGCGGCCAGGAATGTTCTGTGGCGGCCCTTTGTGAGAAACTCGGACATGGTTATTCCGGAGCCTTTCAAACTGGACTTGGTGGACCAGACCTTATCTTTGACAGATTGGTCTTTAAATTTTATCAATACTGGACGGGGCTTCGTAGTAACCATATGCCCTAAACGATGACAATGTCTAAAGGAGTCGGGGTTAATATTTGGAATATTCAAATGTTCAGCTAAAGTTTTTGAGGCACGCACAGCGACATTCTCTTTAGAATCTTCAGCAATTCCATGCAACAGAATAATTTTCCTCCTTGAATGCATTTCCAACTGGTCATATTGTCTTGATAAGAATTCGACTTGTAGTTGTAAGTTTTCTAGGGCTGTCAGAACAAATGACCGAAATAAATTGAACTGACTGTTAATATTCGATGCAGGGCTCGTAGCTGGGATGGAGGTCTTTAATTCTTTTTGAAATTCAGACATTTTAGTATTAAATAGTGCAGTGAGTTCCTCTATTGTGTTCTTGATAGACTCCATAGTTATAGATGTGTATAAGAGGTGAAAATATTTTAGCTTACTTTGTTGTATATAGTTAAGTCACAGTTGTTATTTGATGTTGCAGTAGCTGGCAGTTGGTAAGTGATCACATATACATATAACGTTTAGATTTTAAAACTGATATTATATTTTATTTATCAATAAATTAAGAGCTTTAAAATTTACGACTTTTTTATTCCACGCCTACCCGCCGAAATATGTACGCCGTAATACTTAGTCGTGTTTCCAAAAATGTTAATTACATTGATATATGGATAATGGATATATAATAATTGTCATTACTTTCGAAGCAAGAAACCAAGAAAAGCATTTTTTAATTTAATCTTCCCGTTGCAACAACTTACTAATAGTAGCTGCAATGGATTATTATTTTTTTATTTATTTATTTCAGATAGAAATAAAAGATATAAAATTAGTAAACAAAAAAGTAATATAAAATTAGTAAAAAAAAAAGTTGAGAATATTTAAAGTTGTTCATTGGAATCATTATTGACGCCAAAAAATTGGAATTTTGGTATTTTATTGTATCATTAAATATAGCCTATTTTTTATAATAAGACTAGAAGACCTGGCGAACTTCGTATCGCCCTATAATCAAGAAATATCTATTACGTTTTTTTGTTTATATTTTTGCAGTTTACCTGTAACCCATAAATCTCTGTGTTTTGAAGTGCGATAGAATGATTGACATATTAGATAGTTGTCAAATCTAATGTCAAAAAAAACTTTTGTATGGGAAATAGAAAAGGGCTGTTTTTATGGTTTTCCCAGTAATGAATCAATTTTTTTCAGCTTTTGTACCTTCCCTGAACCTCCACGATCGTTGGAAGACTAAGATAAGATAAATCCGTTCAGCTGTTCTCGAGTTTTAGCGAGACTAAGGAACAGCAATCCATTTTTATATACAGGGTGACTGGTGAATTACTATCAATATTTAAGGAGCATACTCGGTACATGATTCTCATTCGAATTATGTAAAAAAAATAGGTACTTAATTTTTGACCAAATTTCCGTATAAATAAATAAAGTGTGTACACGTTCCAAGTTTTAAAAGTGTTAACGCGTGCGGCGGCGTGCTGATACAACACTACGCCGCCGCCGCGTCTGTGTGAGTGTGTGTGTATACCTAATCTGTAGGGTGTTCACACGATGCGTAATTAATTACATAACTTTTGGTTAACTTTACTCAGAAGTTTATTAATATTTATGTTATATTAACTTTTATTTTGTCATATATGATCGTCAAATATCACGTCCTCAAATATCGATAGTAATTCACCAGTCACCCTGTATATAGAAGATAATCAATTCCACGTATCGCAATCCTTTCATCAATTGAATTTAGGCATTTCACTGATTTTTAACAATAAAATATATAATTTGAAAAAGTAAAGACAAAATAATGATCACTACTCGGTTTGGGCAAGATTTAACGGACCGTAAAGATTAAATATTTGTTTTACAACAATTTTAATAACTTTACTGTTGATAGGTTGTTATACGATATTTGAATTTTAATTATTTTTATAAGTTGAGTTTGGTTTAATATTTATCGAAATACAGTATGTTATATAACAGAGGCTGCTCCCTTGAACTCGTAAATATATATCACTAATAGATTAAAATAAATATATCAGCATAGAAACATAAGCATAAAATAATCTGAATTAAAAATATATATGTATACTACGTGTAACATAATTAACGCACACCCTGAAAGTAGTTTGTTCAGAATCGGTATCTGGATCGATTTTGATAGTTTTTTATGTAGGTCATTTTTTTCTCAAATTTAGATAGAACTAAGTAAATTACAGTCATCCTACGCACGCAACACCAACAGTGACAGTCGGCACACATGAAATACCTACGCACGTGTCCATTGACCTCCTAGATCAGCTGATTTGACGCAACTCGTCATTTTTTGTGGGGTTGAATTAAATCGCTAGTTTATAACATAGAGACAACAAGTGCAGACGAACTAAAAAATAAGACAATAACCGCCTTTGTAAAAGTGAAAAGTAACACTGCAGTATTATCTAAAATAAAACCACACTTGCGGAAACGGTCATTAAAGTGCATTGCACAAGACGGTGGACATTTTGAAAATGTTTTAAAACGACAACGCCATGCGAGTGCAAATTAAACTGTAAGATTGTTTATGATCTTTACATTATTGTTAATATTTTGATTCACACCATTTAAACACGCCAACTTTGTCGTTGGTATTGTGGTGTCTAATCAAATCACGCGTTATCAGCTGATTAGTAATTCTTATTTACAAATTTAATTTAACAAATCAGTAATTATAAAATATTGGCTTCACATTAAAAAAAAAATCCAATGTCGACAATCTAAAGCCTGAAAAGTGTGATGGAAAGAAGAATCATAAATCATAATGTAGTTGTTTCGTGTTCTTATTATTACCTACTTCTTATTATTGTCGGACGGCACTCGGAGAGAGGGGCGCGGGCGCGGCGAGTACATTGTGTCTGTCCGTGTGTGCGTGTGCAGCAGAGTGTTGGTGAATAGCTGACCATATTATTTGCACGAAATTTTGATAATTAATTTCACAAAAAAAAAGCAAACGCACGTATAAATAATATTTGGTGTATACATTGCGTTTATATTATTATATTCTAATTGGGGTGTTTGAGGGTGTGCGTTAATTATGTTACATGTTGTATATCACTAATAGATTAAAATAAATATATCAGCATAGAAACATAAGCATAAAATAATCTGAATTATAAATATATATATATTGACAATAAATTCGAAACCTCCTGTGCAAAATCAAAATAGTAGCGCTGAATAGTAGGTATATACATAGAATTGTGAAGACACGTAGTCGGATAGTTATAAGTAACAATAAACATTTTAAATGTATGTTTAGTTTTAGCAATACCACTTAACCCGTCTCAAATGTATCGCTGACAAAGGAACGTGTCACTGAGGTACCTATTCGCAAACAGTAAATAAAAAAAAACATAAATTCATGTATCTACATATCTAAGCCGCGTTTTAATAACATTACAATTAAAATACAGAGAAGACAAGAATCTGTACGCAGAGGCCGAGTAATAAACGCGGGGTTCTGAGTTCTGCCGACAGGTCGCCGTCGTCGCGCGCTCGTGGCCACAAAATAAAGAAATACTAGTTAATACAGAAGGTTTACTCACGGAAATGGGCACATGAATTTGCTTTATTAAGTTGGATGAGAGTATCATTTATTTAAACCACAGTCTAGGCAAGGATTTAAATGATCATGGAAAGAAAGAAAGAAAGAAAATATTTTATTTGTGAACAACTTTGCGAGACAGCACTAACATAAACAGAAATAAAAAACAAAAACATAAAATAACAATACAATTAAATAATATCTAATGAAGATTAAAGAACAGAAGGTATAAATAAATCTAAACAAAATGCTGCCTACACAGCAGTATGACGTCACAAAAAGGAGAATCACTCAGCGTATGCTGTCGTTTTAGGAATTCCACACACAGAGAAATATTAATAATAATAATAAACTGGTTTAAAATAAATTTATATTCCTTTTTATTTCCTTAAGATAATAATATTTAAATGTGAAATTGCCAGGAACGACAGCGCTGATTTTCAGTGATCACCTTATTTTTGTACGTCAAGCGAACGACATTGACGATAGCCTAAAATATTATATTGTGTGAAAAAAATATATTTAAAAAAACAAAAAATACATCATTCTTCAATGAGGAGAGAAAATCAAAACTAAAAATAAATTACGTGAGTAATATATACTAATTAATCATGGCGGTATTAAGTTACACGTTAGTAAGTGAATGTTTTCTCCAATTACAAAAATTTAAAAACTTTTACTTTACGCTAGTTACTTTCATAATACCTAAGTAGTACTTGCGTTTATTAAGAGCAATCGCGAAATGTCATGGTGGTAAAATGTTCGTTGAACGCGGTAGAAAGCAGTTTTAGGAAAGAGTGGGCCTTCTGAACTTATTAGTTTTGAGGCACACTCGTTTAGTGTTCTTGAAATGTTTAGTGTGTTCTTGAAATGTTTAAGGTATTATGTTACATTTAAATAATGTTAAAAGTTACCTGGATTTTGAACTGCTCAATATGCACAGGTGGCTGGCTCTTCTAGGGCTTGAACCGGGTTCCTCCTCAAAATGTCTTAGCACGTTCTCTTCCTGCCGCACTGAATTCACGGGTCGCGGGCCACCAGAACGACGCGGCACTACCGGCTTATTGTTACGCATACGCACCAGGACACTCACAATTACACGAGAATTCAGCGGTTGGTGTGTATTAGAGTGCCGACCTCTCAGCTTACATCCTCAGAGCACGTTCGCCATCATAATTACACTCAGCATAAATGAGCACCATGTTCACATTCTCCTGCGCACTGAACTTATACCGCGGCATCTTTCACGCGAGAATAACACAAGATGTAGCAATGCGGAAATAATGAACGTCTAGTCCCAGTCAACGCGTGCGATTACTACAGTGCGAATAAAATTATGAGGATGTTCGGGGTGAGGGGGCGGGGCGACACTTTAATATCGTAGACCAATCTCATAAAGCCAGTACTTCTAAATAACAATAAAACCTTAACTAGAGCAAACTTATCATTATCTTAAGCCAAAACATCTTAAATAAGTTAAATTCTATTAACAAAAATACAAGTAGTGTTCACAAATTACTTTCCCGCCTAAAAAGTCAAAAAACCAAGCGTCATCACTTTACTGTCACTTCGGATGCGTTCAGGAATTGAAAGGTTTGGTTAAAATTAAAAGTGTGTTTCCTAAGTATTTTATATACGAAGGCTTCAATAATATTTATTCCGGGAATATTACGTATTTATAGAATTTTACAAAACACACACCTAACGTCATTTCCAACCCGACGAAAAGTCGTGTACCTAATTATAAAAATCAAACTAACACCAAAACGGCCTTTAGGGGGCGTTTTTGAAAATAACTATAGAGCGACTATAAAATAAAGATTCACTAAAACAAAAAAAATTGAAAATTAACTTTAAATTAATTAATTGTAAAAAAATAATTCATTAAGTGATACGATATTTTTATCATTTCTGTAAAAGTCCGTCAAAGAGTATTTTGTTTTTACTCTGTGGCACAAAGCCCATGGCGCCCCGCGAGCGCACCTTGTGAGTTGTGACCTTTCTCAGTTGCTAATTAGGCAATTGGCGCTCAAAACTTATTGTTTAAGTTACGATTTACACAAGAAGTTTGTCATGCAATACGCATCACATCATTTTCAAAAGGACGCAGTAGACTGTAAGTAACGAATATATCCATTACTTTTTACATATATTCCGATTATTCGAAATTATTATTGTTACGTTGAATACTGTATTTTGTGAACATGTAGCGGAGCTACTTAGATTATGTTCGTTTATCGTATTGTAAATTTATATTCATTTCTATATATGTATGTTAATTGTTTAAAATTTATTTAATATTTTTATTTCTTGCGATTAACCAACTTTTTATTAAATTGTATATTGCGATTTGCGAGGATGCGCGCTGCGTCTATTGTTCGCGTCGTCTGGGCCCGCGCACCTGTAGCCCCGCTGGCCCCCGTTGGCCGGCCGTCGGCCAGCCGAGCGGGCACTGCGCCGGGCTCGTCAGTCCGCACAGACTTTAGCCGTGTAACGCTTGTCCGTCATCGTTACGGCGACACTCGCACGCGCACCCTCGCTTACGAAAAATAATATCCTTCTGTATTAATGGCTTTTAAGTATTTTAAATTGCCAAACTTTGTTTAATTCGATGAAAACAAGTTTCGACTTGAACTAAAATAAGTCATTTCCAGTATAATTAGCTCCAGTAAAATGTTCAAGACGGAAATGGTTCGTGACTACCGGTAATGACTATTAACTGTGCTTGTTTTTATTTCGTATAGAATTATCTATAGGATTAACAGCAATGTGAATTAATATGATATATGTATATATCGACTCTTTTGGGTCTTGATTGTTCGAGCTCTGATCATCTACCAGGAGGGCGTATGTGGGTATAGTGCAATGAATAGAAACGGCGTGTTTTTTTACGTTATTTAGAGTTTTTACGACACTTTAGTGCTGTAATTATGTATATCTTGCATTGTATCGTATGTATATTGATATCGTATCGTAGCTCAGCTCGGGCTTGTTCTTTAAGCAACACGAATAATTGTTCCAGGTTTGGTGATCATGAACAAAACTTCATGGACAGCCAATCTATCAGCCTACAAGCGTAAAAGGTACGCAGAACTTAAAAATGATGCAGAAATTAACGAAAGCGAAAAATGAAAGGAAAGACTACGGTAACTATATCAAGAAGAAAGAAAGGCGACAATTTGTATGTTGGATGCTATATTATTGCGTATTAACGGGAATGCCCTCTGTAAGTAACATACTGTATATTACGGATATATGTTAAGAAGTATCAATTCCCATTTTCTCAATAAAGCCATTAATTTTCTTTGTTATTAGTAAGAGTTAAAATACACCGACTTTTCTAAACACGTATTTGTTATAATTTTTTGGGATACTTGGATAAATTTTCTTTGTTAATTTTATATGTTTACGAATTAAAAGATTTCACCTTCGTCACTATACCGTAATTTTGTTTATCGAAAATACATATTTATTATTTTTTTAAATACCAAAAACAATAATTTAATTTCCGACAAATAAACAATAACGAATTGTTTTATTTATTAGATGGAATCCTTAAATTTGTAAACATTTTTAATATCCTTTATAATTTAATATTTTAATATTATTAAACTGTCTTGATTAAGTCACCTTGAAGCATTGTGTGTGTATTTTGAGCATTATGCATAATGTATAATAATGTCGGCTTTTTCTCGTCTTAAGCCACCTTAAAATAAATATGTAAGTTTATATAGATTTTATTATTTTGCTATGTACATATACCAAAGTTATAATTGGGTTTTTGAATATATTTTTTTTTTGTGATAAATGGAAAGATCATATATAAGTTTTATAACAAAACTATTTTTATTTTATTTTTCTTTGCAATAATTAAAAAGTTATTTCAAAATAAAAATTAAATTTTAAATTCAGTACCGAAGATCCGCCGACAGCTCGCGAATAAACCCGAGCGCGTGTGACGTCACAATGTTAGTTTTTGCTCATTGTAGCATACAGAGATATAATAATAATTAGTACAGTGTTTTGAGTTTTTATCTAGTAAATTCTGTTGGCATTGTTAAATAATCAAAGATGTTAAAACTCAAAAGTTATCGCTCTTGTTTTGTACCATTATGTACAAATACTACAAAAACAACTCTTGAAAAAATGTTTTTAAATGTTCCACAAGACGAAAAACGTCGAAAGAAATGGTTTCAAGCAGTGCACCGAGATTATTCAAAAACAAAATCTTTTTTTTTTTGTTGTGAAGATCATTTCGTTGTAAGTATTCATAATAATATTGTTATCAATTATTATTTATCTAAGTGTATAAATCGAATAAGTATAGTTCAGTAATTAATTTTAATTTTTACCTGGGCTCCAAATCATAACCTTTAGAATCGTAGCATTAAAAAATTTTAATTGATAATTCAAAGCGATTAAATAGTAAATCTATATGTATGTTTTTCTAATAATTCGAATTCAATTAATAGATATTTTCATAATTTTATAACATTCTAGGTTCTGTATCAGACTACATTTAAATTTTTAAAGTATATGTTATTTTGGTTTTTCATAATGTTATAATAACATTTTATTAATTCTTCTTTTATTATTCTTCTTCTTAATTTTTCATTGATAGTTAGAGTAACTGAGTAAGCTTTACTCCGAACTCGGTGTTCTGGGCACACACGTCCTTTTAAAACACAAATACCATTCTTACGATTAAGTTGAACATAACCTAAGTATAGCTTTATCGCCGTAACTCTCACGTGATGCTCTACAATTAATGAATTAATTATTAATTATATTTAATAGAGAATAAATACTTATTTTCATTTAGAATAGTATTTTTTAACAGATTTACCTTGATGCCTTAGCACCTCGAACTTCAGCAGAATTAAACCGAACGTGATTTTTTTAAAAATTTGTTATCATGAATATATCAACATCAGGAATATTATCCGATTTTGCTTCTATAAATCCTTTATCACACATAGTTAGTCGAAATAAGCTTTTCAAATCGTTTTTCACTAATAAATTTGAGATATTTTTATCAAGTCAAAAATAATAGCCATAAACACTGTACTATTATGAAATTGCTTTAACATTATGACGTCACAAGTATGCTGACCAATCATGGCGCGTTTACAGTCACGTGATATATTTTTGAATTTTATCAATTTTTAATTGCTTATAATTAATTAAAAAAAAAATATTTCAAGTTTTTTGCATTAAAAATCCAATATAATTAATAATAAAGTTTTAAAATACATAAAAAAAAATCAATACTTTTTTTTTTTCAAAAACCCAATTCGTGCAATTTTCTTTATTTTTTTTATAGTATAACTACTAAGAAAAATTTCCGGGTTAAAATATTGTGAGAACGATATTTCTCGTATATGTCGCGGATTGTTTAATAAATTTGGGACATTTGGAAAGTTTCCAATGTCACCAGTAATTTATGTTATTACTCATATCAGACTATACTGTGACAGGAAACAAACACTCTCATATTAAGTAGATAAACTAATTTAAATACATAGTTTTGCAAGCGAATGTTTTCGTTAAAAAGTTATGAGTTTTTTTATCACAATTGGAGTGAAATTTTTCCTCTCAAAATAAACTCTCAGAGAATTAATCTGTATTTGTAAAACGGACGTAGAATAAACGAATTATCTATTAAATAAATTTTAGTCAACAAATGAGACCAGTAAGGAATAATTTTTAATACAATTTTCAACCGAGTTACCTACGTTCTAAGAAAGAAATGGCCTTACAAATGGTAACGACCTTTGCCTAAAGAAAATGTTTTGTAATATCTTGTGTAGGTACGACCAGATAAAGTTACATTTTAGTTTATATATGTATTACGAGTATTATATAATTTTATGATGTATTGTAAATTATTTAGTTTATAAAATTTTAAATTATTAAAAGACGCATCAGTAAGTATATATGGAGTATGGAATATTTCGTTTTCAACGTTTAAATGACTGATGATAAAGTAAGAAAAAATATTCATCGTAGTTTTAATATAAGTCACTTGATAAAAGTCACATAAAAATCCCTTAAGTACAAACTCCATTATGTACCTACCAAATCTATGTATCTTTATATATATAATTCTTCTGTGAGTGTGTACCTATGTCACTGAATTTCTCTCAAACAACTGGACCGATTTTGATAATTTTTTTTGTGTTCAAGGGGATCTGGAAATTGTTTAGATTCACAATTTTGTCCGCTGGACAATGTTTTTTAATTAATTTTTAATTTATTAGTAGTTGTTGATACAAACGTTTATTTTGACATTAGATTTGACAACTAATTTATACGTCAATCATTCTGTTGCACTTCAAAACACGGAGATTTATGGCTTTAATAGGTAAACTCCACAAATATAAATAAAAAAACGTAACAGATATTTCTTGATTATAGGGCGATACGAAGTTCGCCGGTTCGTCTAGTCCTTATATAAAATCATATTAAATATATGGTAAGCTATAAATTTCATTTACTTACCTACTGTTAAATGAGTTCCAGATAAAGTGTAAGGTTCAATGATCACAGTGCATATAATAATATTGTACTCAGTCGTGATCAACAATGTCTCTATCGTGACATATAATGTAATTGAAGTTATCAGTCTATAGTTATTATGAAAATTATGTCATGCGAATTGAAATCTTCTTTCTAATATATAATTTTACATATTTAGAAACAAGGTCAGAATTGACTTTTTTAAAAGTAATATTGTATACAATTTCACTGTTAATATACACAAAACTAAAAACAATATTGAATTAATAACTTTCAGATATCTCGATTTAAACTGATCGTAAAATGACATCTTTTACCTTCTCATATTCCTACTATATACATACATATATGTATATGGGCCTGTATGTTTATTATTCTTTTGATGGTGAATGCTATATATACATATATATTTCCCATGTTATATTTCAGGATAGAGTTCTCAACATCACTATCATCTGGCTGGTCAGCTGTGGTTCGGGGCTGAGGTACTAAGATATATATTATTACATATATTATGAAGCGCTTTGTTGTTGTTTATAGTATGTATTATTGAAGTAAAAAAATCTAGAATCAAATTAGTTTCAAATAAGTCAGTCGTCTGCTTTTGTATTCTATGCCATAATTTCAAATTAAAAATCATATAATTAGAAAGTTACGTTCCACTGTAACAGCTATTATTGTTCCATGTTGACATCCGGAATCCATCTTGAGTCAAGCACCTGTCTTTTTAGCCTTTTTTGTCCAGTTTTCGCTCCCTTCCGGTGCAACTTCAGCCCTCTAATGTCAATTTGGCGGGAGAAAACTTGCACATTTTAACAAATTGATATTTCTTACCACATTATAGCATCGTCTTTCAGAGCGAGCAGTAGTCCAGTTTTTAAGAATACTTATTAGTAGTTATAATTATTACAGTCTTTAAAGTGTTCGTATTGAAAAGTGTTAATATTTAAATATTTGTCTCCCTTCGAACGTCATGGACTGGGAAAAAAGTTCGTGTGACAGTGAGTATTCGTCACGAGGTTCCAGTCTGGACAGGTACAGTCTACCAAAACGATCTCCCAAAGCTGTAAGTAGCTCATATTTTCAATATCAGATGCGTCAAGTGGCTTCTTTTTTTATTGAGTACCCACATTACAATAAATAAAAATGTAATAACATTTTACAACAATTACTTCACTTTAAAATATTAAAGAACACGATTTCAGAAGTCAGTTAACGATATCCTTTGGGAATATAAAGTAACGAAATTCAAAAACCGCACTTGACGGTTGTCCATATCTGAGTTTAACCTTCAATATTGAGGAACGGACTTTCACGAACCCAACGGATTTACATTGATTTTAATTATCTTATATACAAATATTTAATGTTGGAATGCGTTCCGGTTTGATGATTATTATCAGTTGAAATACTTCGCTGTAGAAGTAAATGACGCATTTTACTCTGATGCGTCTCGGTGTACGGATCACTGTCTCGTACGACGTACGGTACCCGACACCTGCTCCATTCTGATAAAAAGATATCGTGGACATTAATTCTTACAATTATTGTCTGCTTTCACTCCCGTTTACATGACAATAGAGTGAATGTAAGATCTTCGTCAGTCGTGATGATATCTTCGGCAGTATAGTGGTCAGTATCCCCGCCTGTCACGCGGGAGACCGGGGTTAGATTCCCCGCCGGAGAGCCAGGTCCTTACAATGAATTTAAGGAACTGTTTGAATTAAAGCAATTGTAGGGAGTTAGGATGTTGAACGACGAGCATAAACTTTGTCTAGAACTCGAATTGCAGCTTTTGAAAAATGCTTTAATATCTCGAAAAGAAGTACGTCAAATAGCTTAACTAAAAATCGT
The DNA here is from genome assembly GCA_916720795.1 of Danaus chrysippus. Taxonomy (NCBI): domain Eukaryota; kingdom Metazoa; phylum Arthropoda; class Insecta; order Lepidoptera; family Nymphalidae; genus Danaus; species Danaus chrysippus. The sequence continues at coordinate 818,190 of CAKASE010000073.1, forward strand.
AGACTATTCTAGTGGTAGTAAAACAAATTTAAATACGCAATTATTATTAAAATAATAACTATATTAAAATAATAATAAAATGTTTAAGATTTGGAATACTCCAAGTAAACCAAAGATATTCCTTGAACTATTTGTGGTATTCGCGCTGATTTCATACAATCTTTAAGAGAAGATTTATGAAAACGAGCAACGGAGAATTTTTATCGTTCGACTTTACAGACCATACCTCCGTTTTCAAAAAAATATTATTTGATATATTGACTGTCTGCCTACATACAAAAAATGGGGCGGGGACAGATAAGGTATTAATAAATACCAACTATTAAAAAACAGATCAATATCTGGATTAAGTTATATGTACCGAATTACATCTGTGGAATCATTAAAGGATTTCACATATCTTTTTCTTTAAAATGTTGGAAAGAGTTGATATTACACTCGGTTTTCTATGAACATTCTTTTCGATTCCTAAAAGCTACGATTTACAACGTGAGACATTTAATTTGAAACAGTTGTATAGCTTTGTTCATTTAAAACGTTTCCAGCTTTTCTTTACAAACTGGAAACTGGTTAGCGAAGCCGGTTTTATGACAATTCTGTTTTCCCTGTTTGTTATATTTACTACACTTGCCAGCTTTTTTGGTTTACCATCGGCACCCCGAATACTGGCATGCGTCACAGGCTGGATAGCAGAGTTTCTACGCCATCACCACATTAGAAGCGTAGTTTATTAAGAAGATTTTTAATTGGCAAACCAACCGCCTCACATTCTGAGCGACCGGTTAGCCTTCACCATCAATATTCTGCAACAACTTGGCCGGACAATGAATTTCATTAAATCTGTGCTGTTTCTGACTCAATGTCCAGAATACCTAGGCATTTCATGGGACGCAAAACTGAACCCGAAGTCCCTGTCGGAACTGAAGTGCATCGCCCTACGCATGCGCTTCACTACAGCATCAGATTGGCCAAGGCAGTTGGCTCCCCGAACAGGCCCAGCTCCTTTTGGGGAGACTTAACTTTGCCTCATTGGTTGTGTGCAGAGGGAGATACGGTCGTACACTGCATACCACAGGCGACAGTATCCCTCCCTTTAAATCACCTCAAAATACTTGCAGAACCACAGGTTCTCAAGTTACATTGATGGTTAAAAGCTTTCTTAGCTGCACTGCCGATACGTTTGGGCTTGGAAATGCATTACATAACAGCCGATGCCTTAGCAGTCGACCGAGAAGCGCTTATAGGAGAGACTGAGGCCCAGAAAACATGGCATGGCAAGTACAAGGAATCGTAAGCTAACCTAGAAGCTTTTGCCCACGAACAGAGTTGATTAAACGATGCCAACATTCTTTTCTTATCGGACAATCGAACAGTGGTATTGTATATAAACAAAGAAGGAAGTACCAGGGCGGAAATTGCTCTGAACTTGACTTGACCGACCGTTGATATTGTTATCTAAAGCTCGGAGTATGCAATGTCCGCCTTAGCACAGTATATTCCATCAGATAGATTCATCTGCGTAAGGGTATATCAGATAGATTCATCTGCGTAAGGGTCAGCACGGTAGTTAAACAATGGGCGACATTGAGTATAGCGGATTGAAAAGTTACCTACCACAACGCTTTCAGTCGTCAGTGAAGTTACGACCTTGCTTCGATATTTCCACCTCCTAACCTCGGGGCTATAATACCTGAACAATGCCAAAGGACGCTTCATAACAAAAGCTCCGACATGGCAAAATAGTCTTTGAGCAGAAGATCTACTACATTGATCTCTGCAAGAGTCTTAACAAATTCCCAACCTTTGTCAAGTCTTAGTAGACACCTTGACGTAAAATTCACCAGCTGAAGGTCCGCGATCTTCATTTGCGTATCGTGGCTAATTTCGGGTGGACGGAAATGACGTGACGGTTGAACGAGTAAGAGATAATCCCTTTCATTATCTAGCAACGTTTTGAAAAAAAATAAAATAGAGTCTGTAGTGGTTAAGACGAGTAAGTGATTAAAAAAACCCATATTCACAAAACGTACCCTGTTACTTGTACCTATCTGTCTATCTATCTGTCTGTCTGTAACTATCGTTGTACATGAATCTTTTATTCTTACTTTTATTAAAGTTCCCTAAAATATAGATTTTGCATCTAACTTTATGTGTATATTCTCGTTAAACACATTCTTAAAGTTATTTCAGTAACCCAAAAAAAGAAGAGTTCCACATCACCTATCTGGGACTCTTAAATTGTTTACAATATTTCAGCACACATCTGGTAAATGTAAACAATTTATATTGTTTGCGGTGGCTAATAGAAATCCTCTGCCACTGGCAGGAGGCCAGCCATGTGGGACCTGCTGTCCCTGGGCACCGCCTCGCTAGTGGCGACTCTGTCACAAAACCAGGGCTGCAAATGCCTTCCAGATAGGCCTGCCTACATTTACAGGTAGGGTCGTAGCTAGCTTACGCCTCGGAGCGTTAACCTTGACCCTCCTCCCCCCTGGGGGAAGCCGGGACTTCCTCATTGTATGTAGTAGCAATCCTGCAGCTTTTATCGCCAGGACGTAAAGTTATCTCATTATATATTTATATTACGTAAAGTTATCTTATTATCTCACTTTATTAACAATTGAAGATTAAAAACTTATTGATAAGGGTAATCCCGTTACATTTTGGCCACGATCCGAATCTAAGTCTGATTAGTTACAGGCAGTCAGGAAGGAAAATTTTACAAAGCCCATTACAAGCCCGTTGTAGGACCCCCTTCCTCTATATAAGAATATCTAGTCATTGGCTCACTACTATCCCCGCCTAAAGTGCAGGCGCTCGTCACCGTTCTGCTCCGCGCTGGTCGTGAGGCTGCCAGGCGAATGCCGCCCTCTATTGGGGTACATGAGACTAGTGTGTTAAATCTGTTGTATAGATACAAACACTACATCGCTTGATTATATAATATACTGGGTTTACCGATTGGTTGATTTATCCAAAGGAAGCGCAGAGTAAGTCAATAATTTTAAATAAATTATCTTTGACAGCTCGAGGGGCGGACCTAGAGTAGCGTCAAATATGGTCGAGTTTGGAATAAGTCTTTACACAAAGAAGCTGGTATTGAAGCTTCTCCCAGATCTGTAAGACCTTCAGTAGCTTCCCTTAACTAGATAGAATGCTTTCAAATAGATAAAATTTAGAAACTAGAAACGGGGGCAAGATCCTTTACCTATAAGAGGTTTTAAAAGAGTTGTATTAAATCGGTCACAGGAAAGCACAAAAGTTTGGCTGTCAAGCTATTTTGATATATTCCTTAAATCAAATTGTTATTTAAATAAATTATTTTATTCCAATAATTAAATTTTTATTGGACACATTATAGCATCGTCATAATATTTATGAACAGGTGATAACAAACACGTCACTCAAGATGGATTCCGGATGTCAACATGGAACAATAATAGAGAGTTTTACCTACCAATAAAACTTACCTATTATTTTTCCTTAAGACATCCGGAATCCAGGTAATTTCTACCTGGTTCATCTCGAGTATGTATAATGAGGTAAGAAATATCAATTTGTTAAAATGTGCAAGTTTTCTCCCGCCAAATTGACATTAGAGGGCTGAAGTTGCACCGGAAGGGAGCGAAAACTGGACAAAAAAGGCTAAAAAGACAGGTGCTTGACTCAAGATGGATTCCGGATGTCTTAAGGAAAAATAATAGGTAAGTTTTATTGGTAGGTAAAACTCTCTATTAAATTTAATTTTATCTTAATATGACGTAAATATCTATCAAAATTATTAATAGTGCCTGGCAGCTGGTTCGTCTATAATGAATAGGGAGGAAGAGTCGGCAGCAATGAGACCGTTGGCTAAGGCTTGGCCAGAAGTCTTGAAACTGTGAGATCGTTACTCAGAGAACAATGTCTCCGCCCGCGTGGTCTGGCCCTACAAGAACATGACGACATGCTCCACGAGAGTTTGAGGATATTTGATAGGTGAGTTAGTTAATATATATCATTACTTTATTTAGAGGTTAAAGGCCCGCCTTTCATGCATGAATGTGCGGGTTCGATCCTGGCTCTGGCAAGTACCAATGTGATTGTTCCGAGTCATATGTACGTCATAAGAGTATTTAGACACCACTGACAGACGGTGAAGGAAAACATCGGAGGAAACCTAGACTTATCAAAATATAAGTTTGAAATCGCCAACCCGTCTTGAGGAAGCGTGGTGATTAATGATCAAATTCTCTCCATGTGAGAAGACGGCGTTTCGCAGCAGTGGGATCGTATTCGTATAGGCTGATGATGATGATTATTTTATTTATTTATTGAAAAAATGCCTGAAATTTTCCTAATACTAAAGTAATTTTATTATATGTTGCAATTTCTTTGTTTATATGTCTCTATAAGAAATTTATCTTCATCATACTATTGATACGATGAACGTCAAACTCGTAGGTCTCTGACGTAATACTAGATAATATTATGTACTTTAGACATTTGTTGGTTGGTTGGTATTTAGTTTAGAAGTGTAAACTCATGCTAAGGCTACAGCTAACGTGAAGTTTTCTGATTAAAAGGTCTAGTAGTTTTTAAATTTGTTTGTAAACTTAATACATTTTATCAGAATTAACACACTTATGATTTAATTATCAAAATGCTTCATTGATAAAACGTTTACACAACGATGCTTTATGTATTTATTATTGAACAACGTGTAACTCGAGTTTTTTAGAATCTGTGAACTATCAGGTCGATACATGGTTTATGATCTGTACAGCTTTATAAGATTACTAGTAAAGCCGGCGAACTCCGTTTCGCCACCAGAAGGCTTTTATATAACACTAGCTTTTGCCGCGACTTCGTCCACGTGGAATAGTGACTTCCGGCAGATTTTTGGTTCTTCCCACATAGTTCCCGTTCTTGCGGGGTTTTCGGAATGGTCGAGTTCCCGTAGAGTTTTCAGGATAAAGCCTATGTTTTTTTTAAATTCACAATGAAGTACTAAAGTTATATTACGATGATAATTATATCGCGTAAACAAATTAGCGCTGCATTCCACCGGCTTGCCCGCAAGCACCGCCTCTCTCCCGCCGCGCCGGCCAGCGCAGAGAGCGAGTTGGTTTTGTTTCGGAGTTATTTATCATTGTAATCTTTAAAGTTTTTTGTTGAAATTAAGTTATGTCAAAGACAATTTTATTCACAATGAAGTACTCTTAACCAACAACATATTAATTTGTTTATTTGAATAAAGATTTATATTATTATGTTGATACAACTTAAACAAATTATTTCGACCATTTTAGGTACCTTAAAACGGTTTTTGTGAGTTAATCTTAAAAGATAGACATATACTGTCGGGGACTGTTTTTTAGATCATTAAAAGAGCTATTATTCTTTAATACATATTTTTTGTGTATCTTGAACCGTTTTCACGGCGCACGCAACGGAAGGCTTCAAAGATGAAATAATTTCTCCCGTTTTTTACACATTTACCACTATATCTGTGCTCCTATTGGTCGTAGCGTGATGTTATATAGCCTACAGCCTTCCTCGATAACTGGACTATCCAACACAAAAAGAATTATTCAATTCGAACCAGTAGTTTCGGAGATTAGCGCTTTCAAACAAACAAACAAACAAACTCTTTAGCTTTATAATATTAGTATAGATTTCGTTTGGTGATTAAAAGATGAAGAATTTTTTTGTTTTATATTTGAAAAGGAAAATTTTATTTCAATTCCCAACAGTAATGAATTCACTTCGATTACAAAAATAAAGTGTTATTTAGTTGAACTTCTCTAAGTAAATGAAAGTGAATCCAAAGTAGATATCGAATCGAAGCGTTATACGTGTCCGCAAATTATCCGTTTCATTGAAGTGCTCCTTTGTAAACCACATTTTTTGTTTTTTGCTCTAACTTTAACACAAATAAAGCGTATGGTTTCCAAACTCGTGAACACGCAAAATATAACTGCCCGTGTGAAAAACAATGATTTTCTAAAATTATACCGCAAATACTAAATGGTTTTAAGAGTTCAAACTACAAACACAATACCGGTTTGTCACATGAAATTAACTGAGAAGAGAACAATGAGTAGCTGTCAAACAATGTATCATGCGACGGCACCATCTACTTAAAAATATTGATTTGTAGTGTATGTTATGTATAATGGCGCTATATGTGAAAAAAGATTTTCCCCCTTTTCTTGGTTCTTTCGTTCTGAAGTTATAGAGTCAGGATGGAAAACCGGACTTATTTTTTATAGTAGATTTCTTACAAATATCAAATTGTCATCCATACGTCATTACATATCTGTCATTATACGTCAATGGCATAGCTGTCAATTGTGTTTCGTTATTCCACGTTTTATAGTGACTGACGTTTCATGTCAAGTCCCACGGCAATGCTGTCGAACGGGATTAAAAGTATCCTATTGCAATTTCCTGGTTCTAAACTACCTCCCTGCCAATTTTCAGCTAAGTCGGTTTAGCCGTTCTTGGGTTATAAGTGGAGTAACTAACACGACTTTCTTTTATATATATAGATAATGTTACCGATACTCTATTACTATTATTGAAAAAGACCAACTTTACAGATTAATATATATCTCATTTAAATATACAGGGTGACTGGTGAATTACTATCAATATTTAAGGAGAATACTCGTCAGTGGTGGCTCAGTGGTTAAAGGGCCCGCCTCTCGGCCTCTCGTCGCCGAGGGCGCGGGTTCGATCCTGACCCGGGCAAGTACCAATGTGATTTTTCGGAATCATATGTACTTTCTAAGAGTATTTAGACATCACTGATTAATGTTGATTCCCAAAAGAGGGTTGATGTCAGGCAGGCGGGCCGGTCGTAAAAACAAATAGCCAAAAACTATTCATAACATGTGAGGCAGACCCTGGCTATAGCTGGGAAATTGCCAGGTAGAAGAAGAAGATTTAAGGAGAATACTCGGTACATGATTCTCATTCGAATTATGTAAAAAAAATAGGTACTTAATTTTTGACCATATTTCCGTATAAATAAATAAAGTGTGGACACGTTCCAAGTGTTCTAAGTGTGGACGCGTGCGGCGGCGTGCTGATACAACACCACGCCGCCCCACGCGCGTGTGTGTGTGTGTGTGTGTGTGTGTGTATACCTAATCTGTAGGGTGTTCACACGATGCGTAATTAATTACATAACTTTTGGTTAACTTTACTTAGAAGTTTATTAATATTTATGTTATATTAATTTTTATTTTGTCATATATGATCGTCAAATATCACGTCCTCAAATATCGATAGTAATTCACCAGTCACCCTGTATATATTTCATATTGCTTAAAATAAAATTAAAAATTGTTGTTAAAATATATTTTTCCTCCTTCAACCATTATTGACACCACTTGTATTTGTATATAAAAGAAAATAGTGTTAGTTACACTATCTATAACTAAAGAATGGTTAACGGGTTATGCTGAAAATTTGTGGAGAGAGCTTACACCACGATTCCACCGAAATAAAAGTGATACAATCAAAATTCGTGTTATTTACTGCCTTTTAGGAGTAATACAGTTCCCCCGTCAACTGAGGTCCTCCTATATTTCTAATATTGAAAGTAACGCAGACGAAGTCGCGGGAAAAATCTAGTATCATACAATTTATTTAATTCAAATCTTATTTATTTATTCCTAATATATGTAATATTTGTTAAAATTATACTCAATTTTCAGTATTGTATCCACATTATAATATCTGTTTAGTAATATTCTTATTTAATGTGATTGTGTCATTGATTTTCATTCTATAGTTTTTCTCCCAATACTATTTTCAGATTGTTCGCTGAATTCGAACTATGTTACGTGAGTGCGATGGTAAATGTCAAGACTCCACACGAATTTGAGGCTCAGCAGTTGATATGTGTCTTGATCACTGAGAGTCTAAGACGAGCTCTCAAACAGAGTCTGCTTACACAAGAACAGGTAATATGTCATAGACTTTACAAGCTAGTCTAGACTGAATAGTATTTTCTAATACGATGTAGGAATTTTTTGAACAGATAGGAGTTTTTGTCTATTAGTCTAGCTATTATTATATTAGACTTAGTATGGGCATATTTACATTTAATTTATAAAATAGAAGTCAGATTTTTTTACAAACTTAATTCTTTGATTTTTTTTAGTATAATAATATGTTAAAACAATATACTCATATTTCCAGGTGGATTCATATGACCCAGCGCTAATGTTCGCTGTTCCACGTCTCGCTACAGTTAGCGGTCTCTTGATATATTCTAGCGGACCTCTCAGTATAGACAAAAATCACCTGGTGAGTGTGTATGTGTGCTCTGTGTGTGTGTGTGTGTGTGTGTGTGTGTGTGTGTGTGTGTGTGTGTGTGTGGTTTAATGAATTCACTGAAGATGTTTTTGGTTATGGTTATCTTTGTATGTACATTTACAATACGAGTCACTGTATGTATTCATGTTTATTTAAAAATAAACGGCCGTAGATGATCTTTTATTTATTTGGTATTAGGTAAAGTAATATATGCTTTGTGTTTATATTATATTTAAGCACTTGTGATCACTTCTATTTTATTTATCGTTTATGTATATAATCATGTGTATGTGTCATGTTCAATACATTTGTTAAATATTATGTTATATAAATAACATATTAAACAAGTGTGTATGTATATCTTTACAGAAGAAATGTCCGGCATGTTCCGTCCCTTTCGCACCCTTCTTCATAAAATTCGTTCTCTCCTCTGGACATTGGATCGACGGGAACTACCGGGCTTGATATGCCCGGTTAGTAATTATGTCCTATACAATGTAATAAATATTGTAAACAAGCTTTCTAAATTACAAACAGCCCAAAATGTTAATATATTTGCATTTCTCTATGGTCTGTTTGTTAAGAGTGCTGTCCTTAAAGTTACAGTATTGGAAGTTAGTTTACATTTAATATCATGTTTCTGTATATAATAGTTGAAACTAATTGAGTCTTTATATTTCGATTTTCTTGGGTTTGTGGTTGTTAGTAATAATGTTTTATTTATATTCTAGCTGATGGTTCAACGGCTGATTCATGTTATCCTGATATTGGCGAGTTCGTGTCTAAATTCTACGCGGATAACGTGCATTGCCGGGATCTATACACCCAGAGGTAATATATTGAACTGTATATAATACACGTCAAGTTATATATTCATATATATACAGTGGACCCCCGGTAATCCGGCCCCTGTAATCAAACATGATCTATTATTTATTATTGAATACATATTTTGTATTCGCTAATGCATGATTGAATAAATTACAACTTGTACGCACCATCACTATTGTGCTCGACGCGTAGGGTATTGTTTTGATTCTGATTGCTTAGTTGGAATTTGAATTTGTACCTCAGAGTACATATAAGTACATATCTTTATATATATAACTAGCTTTTGCCGCGACTTCGTCCGCGTGGAATAGTGACTTCCGGCAGATTTTTGGTTCTTCCCACATAGTTCCCGTTCTTGCGGGTTTTTCGGAATGGTCGAGTTCTCGTAGAATTTTCAGGATGAAACCTGTTTTTTTTTTTATTAATAATGAAGTACTCTTAACCAACAACACATTTATTTGTTTATATGAATAAAGATTAATATTATTATTTTGATACAACTTAAACAAATTATTACGACAAAATTCGACAAAATTTAGCTACCATAAAAACGGTTTTTGTGAGTTAATCTTAAAAGATAGACATATACTGTCGCGGACTGTTTTTTAGATCATCAAAAGAGCTATTATTCTTTAATACATATTTTTTGTGTATCTTGAACCGCTTTCACGGCGCACGCAACGGAAAGGTTCAAAGATGAAATAATTTCTCCCGATTTTTACACATTTACCACTATATCTTTGCTCCTACTGGTCGTAGCGTGATGTTATATAGCTCACAGCCTTCCTCTAACTGGACTATCCAACACAAAAAGAATTATTCAATTCGAACCAGTAGTTTCGGAGATTAGCGCTTTCAAACAAACAAACAAACTCTTCAGCTTTATAATATTAGTATACATTCTTCTGTGAGTGTGTATGTCACTGAACTTCTGTCAAATGGAGGGACCGATTTTGATGAAATTATTTGTGTGTGTTCTAAGGGGATCTGGGAATGGTTTAGATTCATAATTTTGTCCGCTGGACAAAGTTTTTAAATTAAATTTTAATTTATTAGTAGTTGTTGATACAAATGTTTATTTTGACAACTAACTTAAATATGTCAATCATTCTGTCGCACTTCAAAACACGGAGATTTATGGCTTTAATAGGTAAACTCCAAAAATTTAAATAAAAAACGTAACAGATATTTCTTGATTATAGGGCGATACGAAGTTCGCCGGGTCTTCCAGTATATATAATATGTAAATAATCTTATCATTGAATCTGTAATTTGTCGGATTACAAGGTACTCTTTTGTAAGAATAATCCGGACTATAGGGGGTCTTAGGCAGTACTCTATAATCCGACGAATTCGATAGTTCGACCCTGCCCTGCAAAATGTTTGTCGGACTACCGGGGGTCCACTGAATATATAAACTAATAGAGGCACTATGAGTTCAAGACTTTTTTTTACTATATGATTAATATAGTTCATAAAAATTTGTCCTTGCCTTATTTAATGAAGCGTCGTCTAGTGTTGTAGATAGGTTGAGCGACGACGGACTAAACGAAGCTACTAGTGTTAATGTACAGAATCGGAACACAAATGAACCGCAAGAAGATATAAGGACCATAGAGGATGTTATAACAGGACTAAGAAGACAGAGAGAAGCTGATAAGAAGAACACGTTAGAAGGAACCGACGTACCGAACTGTTCAACAAGCACGAGACGGAAAAGAAAAGAATCATCGTTATACTCGATAAAAGATCTAACCAAAACCAAAGTCCTTTAACATTGAACCTGGACCACTTTGTCGAGAAGTAAGTTTAGATATACATTTTATTCTTGTATTCAATACTAAACAGTTATGCTTGTGGAATATCGAAAGGAATTAATGCTTTTATACAGCGAAGTCTTATTAGTCATCTATTGTTGTTTAAATTTATGTTATTTATGATTTATTCAACCGCTAATTAAAGCTTGGAGAAAATACATGTGAATATTATTAAAATTGTAAGAAATATCGTCATCCACTTTAATATTGACTTGTTATATGAACTCATTTCTTTGATCTTCTCTCTCTCTCTTTCATCATCTGTCTCGTTCTATTTCATTATTTTGTTGATCTTCCCTCTCTCTCTCTCCAGTACATCTTGCAGTACGTCCGAGTGCGCTGACGACGAGCAGATCGCCCTCGCGCTTCAAGCACAGGAACTAGCAGCAAGAAGACGGGCCAGGGATAAGTTCAAGTTAGTATTAGTTCATACACACATACAAATACATATACACATATACATTAATACACAAAACGTACCAAAATGTTTTCACAAGCCATTACTATACTTGGATATACATATTACATCAACATGCTTTTATATGTTGTCAAATATTATTTTTGTGACATATGACCATGGATAAAGATATCGGAAATTGGGCCAATAGCAAATTTTTTACAAATAATAACGTTAAACATGATCATTAAACATGGCAAACAAAATAAAATACATATATGTTTGAAGTGTGACAAGAAGGTAACTAAGAATGTTCGTATTGACTATTATACTAAGGATTTTCTAATATAAGGATACATACACATACACATATATCTCATAATCCTCTAACCATAGGTGTTCATTCATTCATTCACATATACAGTATACAACTCCTACAAATTGAAATAACACAAAAAATATATGTGTATATATTTGTGAAATATATAAGCATGTAATTTTAATACATCCAAGTATATTATTGCTTTTGAAAATATTAAGTATTTGTGAGTTAATAATATTTTTTTATAATCTTTCTGAAAATATCAGTGAAAATGTGAGGCTAGGGCTTGAGTTTAGACTTTAGAGTTTGAACTTGTATAGTCCGTTAGACGATCTTTGCATTTGTGTGAGCGAAAGTAAAAGTAGAGTTAGACAAAAAACTTTTAGAATTAACGTTTATTATATTTTAAATAGATACATAACATAAATGTTATAAAATAAACAAAACTTGTAAAAGTCCAGAAATATTTTGAATATTATGGAAAAAAAATATTGATTAATAAGAATTTTGAAAAAACTACAAATTCTTATTCACTTGACATTACGTTTTCAACATTTGATATTGCTACCAGTACAAAAGGTGAAGTGAGCAAGGTGCGGGGCAAAGTAAAAGCAGAATAAACCGTTTACAACTAGAAAATAACGTTTCATTCAAAAATTTGACATCGCACCTACACTATCCGTGTGCACTCACACAAATCAAAGCTCAGCTTAAATCAAACGCACTATACCAACCCTTATATAAGTTTCTATTACATTTTTAAGCCATCAAAATGATATTAATGACGTAACACAGTTGATATTTATCTAATATATGTTTAAATATAATTTCCAGGTCATCCGAGGATCTCATACATCGTCTGTTCGTATGTATAGCCGGGGTCGCTGACCAGTTGCAGACTAACTTCGCAGCTGATCTACGCAATATATTGAAGGCTGTCTTCCTCATGAACCAAACGGCGGAAGTACCGGAAAGCATAGAATATCAGGCTGGCGAGGATCAGGTCATACAGAACGGTATGCTAACACTAGTTTTTACCCTCGACTTGGTTCGTAAAGACTTCAGAATTGTGTCATAACTATAATATGTATGTTTATTAATCAACAGCGACATCTATCAACTGTGTCACGCGATTTCATACGAAGTATTATGTTATGCTGTTATATAGAAAAAATTATATTCGTTTTGGGACGAATTATAGGCTATATCTTATTCTGATGACTAAGCTTACAACACTGTAATAATTCATTTAAACCCGTTAAATATTTTATGCATTATAGATCAACAAACATATCGACATATATAAAGGTATTAAATCCAATATTATTATTAATCCTATATTCTAGGAAGTTCGTTCGACAGCGTTTATTCGGCTGAGGAGGTGTACGCGGACAGTAACTCCGACTCTACATCAGAGCCATCTAGAGTCGCGCGACGTAACACAGTCAACTCTACTATGAACGAGCCCAATGTTAGCGATAGACGTAAATCAGCTGATACTATGCAAGCCTCTGTGTCAACGGGAGATCTAACATATAGGTTTGTGGACTACTGGTTTTTAATCGACTTCAAATAAAATGTGTTGTGTGTTTTATATATATTTGTGTGTGTATTCAATTAGTTTCATATATAGATGCAGTTTATAAGTATCTGAGAAGGTCATTTATTTAGTTTTTTATATGTGTCAAGTTAAAATGAAATGATAAAATTTTATGATTTCTACCTTAAATCAAATAATAAACAAAAACTAATACGAAAGTAACATATAGAATAAGAAATCTCATTGAAGACATGTCATATTAGTTAGTTTCTAATATATAATGTTGTATGTATCAGGGATGATACGTCTTCATCATCAGTAGTGCAGCGAGCCCCAGAGTGGGTCCCTGATATAGCGGCGCCCGCCTGTATGAGATGCTCCTCACACTTCACGGCCTTCAGGCGCAGGCATCACTGTAGGAACTGTGGTGAGTATCCCTCTATGTGTGTGTGAGTGTGTATGTGTGCTTGTATATGTTGTGGGTGTGTACGAGTTCAGTAGGCGTCTATTTGCGCCAAGTAGCAACTATGTTCATAATAGATATGTAAGTTGATGTATTAGTGCACATGTAAATGCATGCATTGGAGTCCATTTGATTGTGTTTGTATGTAAATGCGTGCTTGAATGTGTGTGTATAAGCATGTTCGTGTCTTTATTTTAGTGTATTTGTGTAAAACTGCTTTCAAGAGTATTTATGTGTGCGTGACTAGATACATTTGTGTGTGTATGTGTGTGAGTTTAATATTTTTTTTAATTACTAATACATATAAAATAATTAATATTGCGACATGTGTTTCTATCAGGTAAAGTCTTCTGTGCTTCGTGCAGCTCAAATTCAATACCATTACCGAGATTTGGTCAGTTGAAGCCGGTGCGTGTGTGTGAGGAGTGCTATCAGACCAACTGCGGGAGACAGACGAATCGGTGAAAATGTCATTGGAAAATATACCTTGCGTTATACGAAATAAAGTTGGCTTTTAAAAAATATTTTAACAGATGTAATTCTATTGTGAGATATATAAAATAGAAAGTTTTTAAACTATTTTAATAAATTATAGACTTTATTTCGTTATATTAAGGTTTATTTTCTGAAATACTTTAATCGATCGCTCACAATTTCTAACATCACGTTATTGTTGAGAATTTTGTGTGTTAAATGTTACTGTATAGTTGAGGAAATAATAAAAAATATATTTCTTAGTTACTTTGAATTGAAAAATGTCCTAACTTTAAAAAGCGGCAGTGTTTGTGAAAACTGTGTATGGACACAGTTTTCAATATACTGAATATTTAAAAATTACATTACATTTAAAAATTCATATATCCAGTATTGCCATGCTAAAACGAGAAATGTCCCAAAAATATAATATTACCTATAATTAATTTGTGATATTTGTATGTTATTCCACAACTAACCCGCCCTAGATGACTATTAAGTACTGAAATGTAAAATTGCATTTTTGACTGAAGTTATAAGCGTGTTATTTTTTTGTTTTGTTTTTGATAGGTAGCTCTCTATACGCCAGATGTCGCTACATTATTTGATATTTTTGTAAATGTCGTAACTAATAAAAATTGACTCAGCAACTATTATATATTCATAAAACATTTAGTATATAAAGTTTATGTCAGATGCAATATATTGTATGCAGAGTTATATATATATTAATAAATAACATTTTTCATGTATAGATATGTTTTGTAATAAAATTTAATTATTTGCAGAACATTTTAAACGATATTATAAAATATGTATATTAATGTTAAGTAGTTATGTTCAAATAGTGTCTATTTTTAAGAGTATGTTGAAATGATGTTTATATTTTTTTAAATAATTAATCAGCGTTGATGTAACAGAAGATTCCATACTTTTATAACATTATTATAGTATGTATAGATATTTTGTAAAGGTTAATTATTAATTTCTACCAATATATATGTTGGCTTTTCCTTTTTGTATGTAATTTCTATGTTTGATGAGACCACAACGTCTAAGTGATATAATGATACTGATATATATTTTAATTGTATAAAATAAATGTCGGTTTTATTATTAGATAAAGTATGTTTTATTTCACTGTTTTTATATTGACTTTGTAGAAAATTCATTAAAATGACAAAATTATAAACATATCTTTTCAGTCACTAAAATTATTCTCCAGACTGATTATCCGATTTGATTAGTAAGAAAAATATTTCAATTATTTTGTAGTCCATACACACGTTATGTGTGCAAAACTGTGTGCTGTAATTGCACAAAGCAAGTTTGCTCACACTGTATTAGGTCTATAGTAATGTTTTTTTCCATCTTCTGGAACATAAACAGTTCTGATTTTTAATTTGCTTAAAAAATTCTATTTAGATTTCTGTTTTTAAGTGGTTCCGTTAATTTTTTAGTTTACATAGTGTCTATGTGATTTATGACCTCGTATGAATTGTACCAACAATTATTGTATTTCTTAAACTTTACAAGAATGAAACTAATATTTTAGGGATATACTACGTGACTCTAATAATAATACTTACTTTAGTCATTGGTGGCCTAGTGGCAAGTACCAATGTGGTTTTACCGAGTCATATATGTATATGTACTTTCTAAGAGTATTTATACAGCACTTATTAATGCATTCCCAAAGAGGGTTGATGTCAGGCAGTCATAAAAACAATTAGCCAAAACTATTCACAACATGTAAGGCAGACCCTGGCTAAAGCTGGGAAATTGCCAGGAAGAAGTAGAAGTAGAAGAAGTTTAATAATAATACTTACCTATTTACTCAAATTAATTAAAAACAATGTTGTTAAAATTTTTCACTATTATTAAACAGAATATTGTAAAAATGTATAGATTTTTTCAAACACTTATGGACCTTTTTGGCACCCACTTCAAAGATAACGTGAAATTTAATTCTCCTCAGTAAACTAAGTTTTAACTTCATTTCATAACAAACTTTATCATGTTCAAATTAGAATAATTGTCTAATATAATAACTGCTAGTTCTTATTCGTGATTTGGTCCACTTTTAATTCGGTATTATTTCAAAGAGAAATGAACATGTGTTCTTGGTATATTTTACATAGAAACGTATTGTCAGCGACATCTATCGTGTGCGTCGCGTAAATGTATACTACATGCAACTGGTAAATGTATACTACATGCAACAATATTTTTAATCATCAATGCAGATGATTAATACATAGACAGGTGTCAGATAATATGTTGTAGATTGCTTGAAAGTGTACTTTTAGAGGTCTTCTTTGTTTAATAAAACATAAGGTACTACGTCTAATCAGATCTAAGATTTTCGCAGTTTTACTCATTTAAATGAAACTAATATTTTTCGAATTATACTACGCGACTTTATTTTTATAAAAAACTATATACTAACAACCTACATCTTGTCTGCCCGTGATCACGTTTGCTGTAAAGTAGCCGAAACGTCGGGAGTATGTAGTTTATAGTGAAAATTAAAAACGGGTTGTAAATCCGAAAAATATTAGTTTAATTTGAGTAAGGTACGTCTTTTTGTGAGGTACATGACTTACATTCAACTTATTAGCTTTTATTATAAATATTAATAAAATAATAAAACAAGCCATCAAATTTCAAATATTATATATATCTGTCTGTAAATTTTTTGGTTTCAAGTTCTTGATTTCAAGAAATTTATTAAAGGACTGTATACCTACTCTCATACAAATTCAATTGAATTGTATCGATTTTGTAAAATAATGGACTGACAAACGTACACAGAAACAAATTCTTCGATAATAGGTTGTAATAATTGAAATATAAATTGATATCTACCACAATCAACAAACATTTATGAATTTTTACGCGTATTTGATTTTAAATTGTATTATATGAAATACTTTACATCAGGGTTCGGCAACAATTCGGCAGGTAGGTATAGTAAAAAAAAATAAGTTATTTTGATACCTGAATTTTTTTTTAAATAAAAGTTACTTATAAAGCCTTTTATTTACGCAGCAGTCATGGCTGCGAGTAAGTACATACATATATGTATCTATAATCGTATGTGGTCCGCGTGCCTCGTGTTGCCGACCGCTGCCTTACGTTACACATAAATTGTATAGCGCGATTCATTAAAACCCTTTGAAATCTAACCATTCACGGAAAATTGATTTTATGTTCACTTATCTAAATGGAGTCGAACACATCAATGAAAAGAGACCATTTTATAATATAATATTAGGTATATTATTTATAAAAATATTTTATTTTATATATAAAATTTTATCTAATAATTACAATGAACATATTTATGAGAAAAAAAACACGGATAGTAGGAATAAAATTCGAAGTATTCAAGGTGATTTCAATACTTAAGAATAACCTATGGAATATTTAAATCATGATATTTACCCCAAAAAATACTTAACAAGTAATAAATGAGAGTTACACTAAAATGAATTTATTTTCTACTTTTCATTCAAACAAAAATCACAATGACGGACTAAATATAAAAAGACTAGCGATAGAAATTTGAATTTGATTCCGTTTTATTCACTAAAAGTCTATTGTATTGGACTGATTCGAACTTTGTGACGAACACACGTATATAAGCATAATATATACAGGCTTTGAACAAAACATGTTAGATCAATCAAGCTTATGAATGAAGTCATTACATTATATAAATGTTTATGTTCAGATTAAGGTTTAAAGAATGTTGCTTGTGACACATCGGTTTTATATACTTAAATACTCAATAGTTGGTTAAATATAAAATATTCCGGATATTCTATTCAATAATATTTAAAAAATACATTGTAATTAAGGCAGACGAAACTTCTCAGCATTTCTAGCATACATTGTGCGGTACCCGGGTCCATCGTTGCAGGGAGAGGAGCTTCAACAGTGTCTGGGACTTGCAACCTAGGGGTAGGTTTAAGGGCCCGTATCTAATGCGCGTTAAACGCTCGCCTCCTCCGTCCCAGCCCCTCTCTATAAAATAGTCTAAATTTCATTAAATCAAAAGTAAAATATCATCGTACAGTACAAATTGATTCTGTAAAAAACGTGTTTTATAGATTTTTTTTTAGAAAGGAAGAGTAAAGCAAATAACAAATATGTGTTAAGAAATCATTGAGCATTTGAGTTGACAAATAATATATTATTATTGGTTTTAAACATTTGTTTCAAAAAGATGGTTCTATTAAAGTATTTTTATATGTATGGATTAATAACAATTAATTAAACTAAAAAAGTATCAAAATTCATTCATATTTAATTCTCTGTTATTTCTAAACCTGTATAATTTAGAAACATAATTTATAAATTTAACAGGTAATTCCAAATAACTAGTAAGCTATTTGGAATTTTACAGTATCGGGCGAAATCTGCCTTATTATCTTTTCTTTTTTGTGCTTGTAACTACATACTTATGCCATTTTTAAAATTAAGATCAATTAATATCATTAATGGCAAGTGACGCTGAATAGATTTTGGTGATCTTTTCTGTAAAATATAATAAACAGATTTTAATAAAAATAAACGAAATATCTTAGATATTATATCATTTGATAAGTCGCTGTAATTCATCCTTTTATTTTGTCTTGTTTACGAGAACAGACCATAACAGTTGTGTTTCGTATCAAAATGATGTTGACGATAGATGTCGCTAACGGTTTGTTAAAAACTTGAGTTGATTTCCAATAAGTAAATTTTATTTATTTTTATTCGAATACAATACAGAACGGAACGCGGAGAGAAACTTAAATAACGTTTAACTGTTATTAAATATGTATAATTGTTACGTAGGTACATATGTGGTACGTGTTCAGAGGAGGAAAGTTATATCTTATTAATTGAAATATCTTAATAAATTAAGAAATAAATGGGGACTTTAGAATACCCATCAGTGTGATCTGAATGATTTTGTTAAAACTCAAGCTGAAGCTGAAGTCATTATGTAAAGTGAGTTAAACCAAGTTAATACAAAGATAACATTGGTTAGAGTTGAAACTACTTACTTTGGAGTTAGGAGAAACTTAGTTTAGAAACTCACTGATATGCTTATACGTGTGTTTTATAACTTATTCGACACATTTAATATTTTTTAGCATGTAATTTAAAATTAACAGATAATAAAATAAATCTCTGAGAACATGTTGTCCTTATTATTTTAATGTAAAATAACATTTCTATAATTATTCCTTTTGTATAAAAAAAAGTATGGTATACTATATCAAGTGCCATAGATATTTTAAAATAAAGATTTACATTCCATATGCGCTTCGCAAAGGAAAAAAAAGTTAAATATATTAACTACGTTGCATGTGAAATACAACGGATTGCAAATAACATTTTTTTTCAACAAAACAGTAATTTATAGATCCACCTTTTCTTTACTCTAGTTTAAATTTTTATGCAAAAAAAATATTCTTAACCTTTATATATTTTATTAGAATAATTTGATAAGACGTACCAATATCGAAGACTTAAGCAATGTGTAAACACTGTGTTTAAAATAATTATCTATATATGTATATATATATATTAAAAAAGCATATTGGTATGAAAATATTGAATTAAAAATAAGTATTTAAATTTATTTCATAAGGATAACGACATATCACATAAGTTTGATAAATAAACTTACTTTTAAATTTTGAAATAAAATAATTCTGAATCGTTATTGATTAACATATTTCCATAAGTTAAAATAAAAAAATACAATACAGATGTATAAAACTAAAATATATACCTCGATTTATAGAAAAATATTAATAAAAAGTGTGTAATAATGATTTATAATTGTTTTTAATTAAATTAGTCTTTCCTTATTTAAACTGATAACAGTTAAAAAATATTAAAAATTAAGGTAATTTGTTATTGTAATCGAAATAATTTTTAAATCATTTGATATTAAAAAACATTTTGCAGGTGTGAAATACACTTAAACTAGTTTCAACACATTTTGTTTCAAGATTCCTTCAAAATTAATCTTTATCTTATATTTTCCTAAGTTTATTCAAATATCTCATAAACGTCCTTAGAACTTCCGCAGTAAAAATAAACATCATTATTGAAGTTATGATCAAAGCCTTCCAGGAAACGATCAAAAAATTTCGAAATATTACATGATATCCGATTTGTTTTAAATATAAATATTTATTGTATATCATGTGTTAAAAATATTTTAAGATAAAAATATAAAGAAACCTGCATCAGAGC
Organism: Danaus chrysippus; assembly: GCA_916720795.1. NCBI lineage: Eukaryota > Metazoa > Arthropoda > Insecta > Lepidoptera > Nymphalidae > Danaus > Danaus chrysippus. Next base: position 838,605 of record CAKASE010000073.1, read on the forward strand.
AGTCACCGCTTAAATTTTAAACACTTAAACATTTTTTTCAGAATTATTTTAATGAGGAAAAATAGGTAAGAAACAACTATAATTATTATTGAAGTATTCCTTAAATAAATATACACCGATGATTGGTGACGATCTGTTTACTTTTATATACCTATAATAAACTTTTTCTATATGAAAGATTTTTATCAAATATATTCTTGATTCACGTGTATTTGTTACCTTGTATAGGACGCACGATTGAGATTAGGTATGTATATATGGGATTCAATCAGTGACTGACGGCAATCTCTGGATCACTATAAGGACCTACTTCATGAGGATTACACTGATACGATTCATCTCATTATATCGTTCACTTTCAGAAGCTTATGAGCAGAATAATAACTTAGAATTGATAAAGATACGTAGATAAAATACAGTTGGTCTTGAATACATTTATACAAACAAATAAAATTGGAGTGTTTGTTTGTAATATTGAAATAATTGTTTTTTACTAGGTGCATAGATTAATACATATGTATACACGGTGCATACGCCGAAATATTTTACAATTTATATTACAATTTTTGTCTATCTGTCTGTCTGTTTGTTCAGACTAATCTCTGAAATGATCTGGCTGATTTTGCCGGGATTTTTCTCAGCAAGTAGGCGATAAAATAAGTTGTAACTTAAGCTAAGTTTTCTTGCCAACCCTGAAATTAAGCGTTATCAAGCGCGAATTTTTTGAGTCGCGGGTAACATATAGTTTTACCTTTATTGATTTTTGTTTTTTCATATAAACGAGTATTTTATTCAAATAAATTAGTATGTATCTTCAATGCACATAATAAAATAATGTTTAGAGAAAATGTATATGTTTCTATTCAAGGACTTCTTTAATCATAGTAAGTAATTAATTCAGTCACATTAAATAAATCGTTTCTTAATTATGTTATATATTATTTCCTGTGACACATTTAGTCACAATTATAATATACAAAGTTTAAAATATATATTTTTTGCAATAACTTACATATTACTTATTAAAGTGAAACTTTTATAGCTCAGGTGGCATTGCAAAAGTTTGATTTTGATACTAATATTTCAGGAAACATACTTGTATGAAACGTCCTCTTTAAAACCAATCTCAGTGACTTCCTATGTAGAATATAGAACATGAGTTACGTGACACAGTCGTGTAATGTAGGCATTGAAGGACAATAGCTTGTTTGATATATTGTTGGTTGCTGCTACATAGTCATAGGAATAATGATTCTGTTTGTGTCTGACTTGTAAGATAGTGTGAGCTTTGATTACCCCAGTGACAAATTACATGTTTCAAATTTTAAATATATTCTTTAGTTTTATGACTGAATATGATTTTTAGTGTAAAAATGTCCTCTTAATAATGCAAATTCATTAATTGTTTTGACACTGAAATTGAAGTCTTGGACAAATGTAACTTAAAAACAAATGCAGACAAAAATATTTTAATTTCCTTAAATTAAGACTATTGAAGTAAGTATTTTCTGGCCAAGTATTAGGCTTTCTGATTTTTAGTTACCAGTGGTTAGTAGTAAGTTACCAGCAATTACTTATTTGTTTTATTTAAGGGAAAAAGTCATTACAGTTTTAAGCTTGGAAAAGTATATATAAATAATATAAAATACATTAAAAATTCTTTAAACACTTTCTATTAAACAGACTGTAAGTAAAAGTATTGTAATACTCTCTGAACTACCCATATCTATAGCCTCGATCCATAGCTGAGCTCTATCCTCAAGTAAGATTAAAATTTAATGAATAAAGTTTTACAATCAGAAAGTGCTCCCTGAGATTGCAATTTCATATCATTTGAAATTAAGCGGTCAGCGCAATATTCGTGATATTTACGTTTGTTGTACTTAAACAGATCCTGGGAATTTTAAGGCTTATTAATCTTCTTCAACTTAAGTTTTGTCCGCCCTAAAGAGACATGCATTACGCGGTGGTGTACTTTCATATTATTCAAGTAAGTGGTTTAGTTAAAGAATTGCATAAACAAATTGTTAATGAATTAAAGTACATTTATTTTATGTTAAGTTTATTGATTCCCAAAAATCCGTACAAAACAAAATGCGCTTGTTATTTTATAGCAATATAAACATTTTTTAATAAGAAACTAATTGACAAGGTACATTGCATATAGCGATAAAAAAAATGTTATCAGAAGTTATGTTCCCATCAACGTGAGTATCAATCAGGTTGATCGTACCAAATAAGCAATTTTAGCGTTTCGGCCATTGTTGAAACGGTTAGACGAAATAACGACCAAGAGATTCCAAAAGACACGCAGCAAACCAAAAAGTTACGTTTTACATAAAGATTATGTTGTCAAGAATACATATGTATGTAGTATATCGTTGTGTTCTATAAACTAAATATTAAATGTTTTTAAATATACTTTTACTACATAATATCTTTTCTATACTACTAGTAATTATTATTTTAATAAAATGTTTTGATTAAATTGTATCTTTTGAGAATTATCAGCAAAGCTAGTACAGAAGTCTGATTAAAATGTTCATTTAAGCGGTACTTTGAAGCTACAATCTGTTAGTTGGTGACCCTTAGAGTACCAACAACATCAAAATGATATTTTTAATCAGAATAAAAACAATGGGAATGTTAAAACTTTAAAAATGGATAATAGTTGGGTTAGGTGTGAAAATTATAATACACAATAAAAAATTACTATAAATTTTTATTAAATTTCAAATATATGCCACTTAAAATGGTATAAACATTATTTTAAGAGGTCATTACTTGATAATTTATTATGATAAGGGTTCATACTTTGATTGTTATAGTCTTGTTTTTGTATCATATCATATCAAATCATATCATAGACTTTTTTTACGTCATAATATAAGACAAAGAAACTTGTATCATATTTGTAACCAAGTCGCGTGACAAACATAACTTATCTTTGTAATATTCTCATTGTGAAACACTCAACGATCATATTTTATCAGGTTGCAGTTTGTTTCATGAATATTTTTTACTCCTGCATATAATTTACCACAATTTAACTTTGATTAAAAATGTCTTTATTAACATCAGTAAGGTGATTTTAATGTACAATGTTTCTTAATAACAGGTCAGATAAGTTGCGAAACGAGTCTAAAACTTATTTAGATACGAAATGAAGACATAATTGTACATATATAATATTCTATTTTTTCTATTCTTATTCTGTTGTCTATGTATTTGATCTTTATCAGTAAAACATAAGTCTTTCTTTATTGAAATCTACTTATTTTTCGTCTTATTCAATAAATATAGAAAATATTATTAATAAACAAAACTTTTCAAGAATTGCGGAACACGAAGTTCAATTTAGCAAATGTCCTTTCGTTCTCAAATAACATTAAAATCTAAGCGGAGCTCTTTTTTATTGAAGATATTGTAATAGCCTTACGAAGTGGCTGTTAAATAACATCTGAAAGCACTTAGGATCTCTGTTACGGCTAAACCTACTTGCTTTTAATCTGTTATCAAAGATAACAGATTCAATTTTATTCAGATAAAAGATAAAGGTCAATGTTTGAGGATCGTTTTAGGTAATTTATTTTACAACAATTGCTTTTGAACCTTATGTAGTTAAAAGTAGTTGTAAAAAAGTAATCAAACCAGCAGTTATTATTATTCTAAATGTAATCAAATTGTAACATAAGATCTGGTAATCTTATGGAATGGAAACATTTTTCATCAAAGAGAACAAGGGAAAAGTTTAAAATTTACGAGTGATCTAATAAAAAAAATATATTAAGATAATAAAATAAAACATGTACCTAATTGTATTATAATCTTGAATACGTACGGTGGATCCATTGAATGCTTAAAAGTGGCCTCTCATTATTTTATTTTATTTCCTAAACTGGTGCAAAATATAATATTGACTAAAGAGTTTTGATGTTCCTATCACAATACGTACTTATTGTCCAGCGTTAATAACTGAAATGCTTTAAAATTGAACTATTCACGGAGAAAGGATTGGACGTCCTCTTATCTAAATAGACTTTTGATCAAGTCGATGAATGAGGACTGTTTGAGTGATATTATATTAGATTTTGCGTATATGTGTTCGTGTTCTTAAATATTTTTGTCCCAGCATTTTCTTTAAATATGTATGTTTAATATGAAGAAACTTTTCGTAGAATAAACACATTAATTTTTCAAACATTAATTATTTATTAATATTTATTATACAGGTAATTCTTTATTGATAATGTAATACTTATATTTAATAAAAAACATCCAACATTTATGAATAAAGAAGATCGGTTGGTTAGACTATATTTTTGTTATTTTTCATAATTTTTATGTTTAGTTTCATTTTAAAATGTCGTAAATACTTTAAGTTTAAGTTTGTTGTAAACAGTTCTATAATAAAAGGTTTGTCCGTTTAATTTTGTTAAAAATCAAACTTATAAAAATGTATACATAACTATTGTTTTAATTATTATCACCAATTAAATGGTCTATTAATTACATATATATATATTTATGTGAAGTAAAAAAAAACCTATTTTCCCATAACTGTCATTACAGTTCATTACAGTTTCCCATAACTGTCCACAGCAGTCTAGTTCAGATAAGGTTAAAGACTTTGAAGTTCAGATCAAAGACTTATCGATATGAAAGTTATATTGAAAATTTCAAACGAAACCCATTGACAAATGTAACAAATTTTAAAAACCTTTTTTATTAATGTTACCCTGACAACATTTTGCTTTGTTATTGCAAAATAAATATTATTTTGTATGTTATACAAAATAAGAAACAGTGTTTTCTAGGAGATAAGATTTTCTTATGTAACTAAAAGTCTTAATAACATACATACATACAGTAAAGTGGACAGTTTGCTCAAAGAAACTAATTTTACGCCATAATTAAAACTTTATATTAAAACCATTTTTTTTATCCGAAATGTATCTCAAGGATTATCCCTTGAATTGAAAGATATTTATCTACTTTTTTATATTACCGCTCCTTTAAATTACGAGTTAGGATTTTGTGTCTGCTAAGAATGGAGGGTCCACTTATACCTTTGCCAAGATTTTATACTTTTCTGTCTTGTACTTTTAGTAAGAAACACATGATTTCTTATTTTGTACTTGAAATCATTATACCCAAATATATTTAACAATATATTATACCCAAATACATTAGAAGAATATAAATAAGTCACAATTGACTGACACGGGTCTTTTACTAAAACTAATTTATAATTTCAATCCCATATCATGTCTAAATCTAAACTCATTGTTTATAGTTTAGGATTAAACTGAGAATTAAATTAAGATCGTTGAGAGTTGATAGAAGTGATGTGATAACATTTCAACTTGTCATATCCACTATCTAACATATCAAAGATATTTATAATAATATTAATTACTTATTTACTCAATAAAGTTTTCGTTAATCCACCTTCAGATATAATAGTGAGTAGAAATAAACTTTTGAAACATATAATGTTATGAAACGCGTGAGTTCTTAAATAAATATCTAATGAATTCTTTAATTTAAAAATGCATACCGTTGTGTGGGCTTATAAAAGCATTATACAAAATAAGGATTTAATAAATAAAAACAAATGATGATGTTAAGCAGAAAATCCCTATCACCTATTTATTCAGGAAACTCAAAGTTAGATAAAAGTCATTATTCAAAATCAGGTAAATTAAGATGAATCAAAGAGCATGCTTGGTTAAAGGTGCAAGTACGAAATTTGCAAATTTAAGTCAAACTTTATATTGAAACTACAGTACTGGTTTACTTATCTTGTTCCTTGGGAAATATTAAAAGTTTTTTTATGTGAAAAATTTGTATCATTATTCAATATACTTAAAATGTAGCACTGGAAACATATTGTAACGTTAAGAATCTAAGACGAAAAATATTTAATTATGTATATGTAAAACAAATAGTAAGCACTTCGTAAAAAATATACTAACATTTATAAAGATGAACATATTTACTAAGATTTGAACATGTTAAAAATTTTACTATACATAATTCATTCAAAGATATATCTGATATATTCTCAAACATACATTATATACATACATCAAGTTTAATCTAAAGATGTTAAGATTACACGTATGACATCCTGAACCACTGAGACAATACCGTTCATCTGCAACCGTTGACTATTTCCTACGAATAAGAACAATAGAAATTCCTTTTCTGGATTTAACCATTGTATTTTATGTATTATTTAGAATGAACTTAAAATAAGTCTGTTTAACGTAGTAAAAGTAGTCCTGTGAAGTATATAATTTGATATTCCCTGAATAAACATTCTTGTGACTTAGACATTATTTATAAATAAAGCCATCGTCTTAAAAATATTTACACTTAAATTACGTTTGGTGGCAGCGAAGGATGCAAGAAAAATCCGGTTTACTGATAGAATATATTCAATTTAACAATTAAGACTTAAATTTAACTACTAGCTAAAGCGGGGTCTTTAAGTCAGCGATTGTGTCTGAGTATCTGTGAGTCAGCGGTTGAGTCCAGACTGAATATATGTTAAATCCCACTTTAAATTCCTACCGATGGTACAAGGCGTGCGGTGTCCTCTTCACTTTTCCATTCCCACCGATGGCTCAGAGTCAGCATTCCGTACTTTATACCATTGTTATACCGTAAACTTAATATCTGGTTATACTCGCGTAACACTTTTAACTTTACATCAGTTTGCCTTTTCATTGTTATACCTTTACCACAAACTTTAACGTTTAAGCCAGAAATAAAAAAAACTTATTTCAATGTTGTGTTTTTTAATAATAAGCAATTGAGTTGAACTACTTATGTAACAACCGGAGGTTCCATGAAAACTCGGCAGGGTCGCTAGGCAAGCACTCGAAATACCGAGGCCCTGCCTAGGTGGCGTGGAAGAGGAACCAGGACCCAGGGGTTTTAGTGACTAAACCCCACATAACCCGGTCAAGTCCCCGATCGACAGGGTATCTGTGAGTAGATTTCCCCTGGGAAAACAAAAAAAAAGGTTCCAGGAAAAATACGAAACTTACTTATACCTATGTAATTTACAATAACAACTACATATTAAAACTTATAATCGAGGTAGTCTTGGAGTCCGTGACGTAGCGGATAAGCTTGAAGAGAGTCGCCTGAGATGGTATGGCCACGTTGCACGCCGGCCTGAGAACTACGTCGGAAGGATTTGCCTTGATATGTGTGTCCCTGGAGCGAGACCCCCAGGACGCCCAAAGAAGCGATGGCTGGACACCGTGAAGCAGGACATGAGAGCCAATAGATTAACCACCGAGGATGCCAAAGACCGTGCAAAGTGGAGGCGTTTATGTTGGAAGGCAGACCCTGCCTAAGAAGAAGAAGAAGAACCTATACATAAGACTACATGATTGCTCCCATGTTTCGATAGCAATGACATTCCAGTGCTTGTGTGGTATCAGGAATCTTTTTGTTGACATGGCTCGGTGTTTGTTCCGCAGAGTCAGCAGCGTCACTCTTTATATGATTTTGTATCCATACAACGATGTAGCCCCGGCGATCTTCATTTATTTTTTAATATTTTGCGTGTACATAACATACTGTGTAATGTTTAGTAAGATAAGATCGTAATATGTTTTGTATAAGTAGTATGTACGTATTTATAAACATTGCATGTTTATTTCCTTTTACCTTTTTAGCATAGTGTTGACTAAAGCAACGCAATATAAATAACATTTGATAGTAACCCCTTCATTAAAAATGTATTTTTTTTAGCTAGTTTTTTAAAAACGATGCAAAACTTAAACAATGCAAAGCAAGATTACTATTTTAAAAATATTATGAGTTTTTGAAATTTATTTATTTGCCAACATTTATCACGGGCACACAAGATGAAAATCAGTTATCTCTTCTATTCATCATCTAGCGCCAAGGATTTCTTAATTTCCGAGAGAACCGCTTGACCGCAATATGCAGGCATCCAGAGCAGTATACTTATTTTGAAGTTTTGCGCTTACCAACATCCATTTTTATTCTTATAAGTTTTTATGTCAAAGAGTTATATGTATAATAGTCAGCAATAATAGTTACAACATCTGTTTTATTATCAGAGTACTTATGTTTTGCTTTACTTAAAGTATGTATCTTTTAATTTTAAATTTTCACAACTCACTATGACAAAAAAACAATAAAAATATAAGCTCATAATGGTTTAAGTAAATGCAAAATTTCTTAACATATTTCTTCGTAATGTCCGTAATAGAATATCTTCCTTAATAGTTTGTATGTTTATTATATTATTTCGTAAATAATGGACTAGCATTGCCTAGAATTTTATTGAATACCAGCTGTTTGATATTGCTTTCAGCCGAGGCTGGTATAAAAGTTGTACGAGGTTTAACTGCCAATACTGTTCCCGTTGACCATTATTGCTAGTGTCACGAGTTTGAATTTTTTATTGTTAACCTAAAGCTCATGAAATTATAGATTTATTTTAGAATCACCGTATAGTCCTATTACTATTGAAAAACTACTTAGCACAGAGATAATATATTTAATGTATGTACAACGACGTAATCATGATTAGTAGTTCGAAACTAACTATTGCTAATATTTAATAATGTTTTTTTTGAAGAAATAAAATAAACATTCTGAATTTTAATGTAAATCTTATTAACATGTGAAATAATTAATATCTGTGCTAAAGCATTTAAAATGAACTGCCGAAAGTATAAATGAAATGAAAGTAGAAATGAAGTGTAATAGTTTTACATACATTTTATATTTATATCAAGAGAAATACAAATTAATGAGTATTTAAAATACCCTTTTTTAGCTATTAATAAGAAACGTACAGTGTGACGATTGAAATATAATTAAATAAATATTTTTGTTTTATTGAATAACTAAAATATTGTATCCGACAAACCAGTTTTAAATTTTTAATTATAATTATTTTTATGCATGTAATTAAAAGACGTTGGAAAGTTTCTTATGGAATTAAGCATTAAGCTTTAGTTATAATTATAAAAAAAAAATGAATAAAATTATCAAATCCTACATTTTGATTTCAGATATGATTTTTATATTACTATAGTATAAAAAAATACATATAATTGTAATAACAATGACTTGGTGTGAAAGAAAGGATTAATAAAAACGATAACTAAGAAAAAAATTTAAAAATATCCAAGAAATCGTATAAAACAATGTATCTCTAGTTGTAACTGCCACAGTGGTAGAAGAAAATTACATGTCTCAAACTTAAATCTGACTTAAAATATATGTTCACCTACCAAGCTTGAACATGTATAAAGCAAACAAGGCGACATTTAATTGGATTTCGTGACGCAATCTTTAAATGATGTAATCTTTAAATCCTTTAACTCAATATATTTTTCTTCAGTTTTTCTAAAAACAATTACAGTTTTGCAATTATTTCTCAGATCACATATAATTACAATTTTAAATGAAGAACTGGGGTTAGTCGTCATAATAGTAAATAATTGAGCGTAAACTACAGAATGAAAACAAAAGTAGTAGTGTAAATACATTTTCTCGTTAATTCTTAATACCATTTATATAGATTTACAATCTTTAATATAATAACTCAGCTGTCTTTTTGATCAAAATCTAAAATAGTACATCAAGTATTTGTTATTGAAACTACAAATAAGAAAAATTCTAACCTGACAATTAACTCTTGCTATTTCTGAGCCTATTCGGCTTTCAGCCGCAGTAATTGCTTGCCGCATTTTTGGAATTCCATTAACAATACTTTTAGTGTATGTCCAATAGTTTTAATATATTTTTTACGGCGATAGAGCCTAGCTGTGGTCAAATCATCGCAGCTAGAATATGAGCTGGCTCGACCCTTGAAATACCACCCTCTCACAGAAGATCTGTTAAGTTAGAGAACTGGTTACCCTTTCCCTTTTCACATCCTTTCCTTTCCTTCTTACTACATCCGCAAAATACTTCTGCGGAAGTCTATGGGCGACGGTACTACCTCCGTTAGGTAGGCCGTTTTCTTGTTTGACCCCTTTATCATGTAAAAAAAATATATTAATAATAACATATAAATATAATAAGCAACTATATTTGATAAATAATTTAGTCGTATAAAGGTAAACAAAAAGTTTCATAAGAATTACGATTTCATTAAAGGTACTACAAATTTCATTTAATTAAACGAGTGTTAAAACTGTAATACTTACAATATAAATTTAATATATTTAATTTATATTGTAAGTAGTCCATATATTTCTATATTGTCATATAGCTAAATCCGGAAATTTACGTGAAATTTTATATAATTATAAAAACACTTTTCATTAAAGTAAAAACTGATAATAATAATTAAACAGTGCAATTTTACGAATTTTCTTAATTGATCATAATCAAATTGTTCGTAAATCAACAAATTCAAAAGTGAACTGAATTGAAAATAAAATAATTATGTACCTTATATTTTATATTTCTTTTGCAATCTGATTTATAGTAGTATTAATCTGAAGTGGATTCTAATAGCTCTTTTAATTCTTTCAACGTTAATTATACATGGCTTTGTGAAACTGCAAGTAAGTTATCTTTTTAATAAGTTACCATTACGATTGCCTGTTTAATGTTTGTATATTTATTTAAGTTCAAGCTTAATAAAATATTCATTTTAAAATAAAATGAATGACTTACCTTTTCATCTTTCGTTTTAAAACCAAGGTGTTATTTTTTCTATTTCACGAAATTGCTCTATTTACACCTAATAACGACAAAATAATTTTATTTATTTGATAAACATTATTGGAATTAAAAACGCTTAATGAATCTTAATTGAGTTTATATCTTTTATCTTAACTTTTATCAAAATGTTTTATAAGTGTCTTGTATTCGTCAAAAGTATACTGTAAACTCCTACAGAACATGGATCATTTAAATATATATTAAGAAGTATCTTAATCCAGTTTCTAGACGATTTTAATCTGATTTCATTAGAGAGATATTTGAATTTCAAATTTTACTAAAAATAAATATAAAACGTAAATTGTATATTTTCAATTGATCTGCTATAAAATTATTAGAACTTATTAATAATATTACAAAAATAAAACATCTATTGTATTCTAAAGAAAACCTTGAAAGACAGACAAAAAGACTTCTAAGTTTTTTTTATAAAAGACGAAATAAATAAAATAACCTTCTGTATTTGATTTAACCCACCTCTTTGATTTGGGTTTCTACGGAAGTGCTAAAGAAAAATCAAAAGTTTGTTAAAAAGTCATCTGATGAAGTAAAAATATAATTATAAATATTGTGGTTTTTATTAAGGGACGAAAAAAATTCTTAATAGAAAATAAGACACAGATTTAGAGAAATTTAATTATATTATCAATTGAAACAATTGTGTACCTAGTATACAATTAGAAAACTGTGTTTCCTTGCGAAATATTTAAATTTAAATAATTACACTGTAATTTGTATTTCTAGTGGGGGTGACAAAGTATTTGAGTTTAAAAAGTTCAACTATATGGAATGTTTCCTTGAAATACCAAAAAGTTAATTTGGTTTACATATTTTTTATTTTTAGACGATTGCATTAATATAAAGCTACCATTGGAAGGCCAAAGAAAATTAAACCCTAATTAATTCTAAACTATACTTTAAATCTAAATAAAATTTAATGTTGATTGATGTATAATATACTGGATATAAGCTTGTACTAGCTAGTAAAATAGTAAAAATGCATTTATATAATTCATAAGTTGTTATTCCCCATAAATATACATAAATGTTCTGTTCAATAGAAATCTATCTATGTTAACATAATGGGTTACAGCGAATACAATTATAAAAAAAATAATTAATGGGATTTAAAATATAAATCTTGATATGTTTCTATCGGATTTAGTATATCTTCATTGATTTTAAAGAAGGATACATCATCGTTGCCGACGTCACTAACTTCAATTATTTCAGCACGTTTCATAATATTTGGTCATTGTAATTCTTGAAGGTTCTATATATTTCAACGGTCCGCAGTCACTAGACTGTAGAGAACCCAAACACCCTATTTATACCATAATTTAAAAACAATTCTAATTTTCTTTAATACAGTTATTGAGTTAAATCTTTATAATAATTTATGACAGTCACAAGTTTTTGTTGTGACACACTCATCATTGGTATTGATCATTAGTGCCGACTTATATATTGAAAGATTAAATAGAATGGTAAAGTTATTCTAAATAAAAAAATAAAATTTTGTTTTCAATGAGCGGTGGCTGTACAGAGTAATTATATTAACAGGGATAAGGTTAAAATTTCTTGTGTGCATCACTATCCGTATCCACAACAATCTAAGAACGGAAATTTAACGAGCAATATAAGATAAGCTTTCGGGCGCATGTTATGAAATCATTAAAATCTTTTAAGTACTTCAATTTATATACAGAGACTTTATTTTAAAAATAAATATACCTTACTTTCTTTAACTGTGTAATATTATATATTATGATACAGTAAATTCATTTTTATTTATTTTATTTATTTATTTATTTGGTAATCCAACAGTTTTTATACATACATTTTTATATTAAATATTACATAACATAAACTTAAAACCAACATAGGATTACACAGGTATCTTAAACATATTAATAACTAGAAGACAAGTAAAATCAGCATAAAAGTAAAATTTATAGTGTTAAAGTAATATAAAGGTAAGGGTGGGAATCCAATAGGTGCGTGTTTGCATGATTGTGTGTGTGTGTGTGTGTGTGTGTGTGTGTGTGTGTGTGTGTGTGTGTGTGTGTGTGTGTGTGTGTGTGTGTGTGTGTGTGTCTGTATGTGTGTGTGTGGGGGTGTGTGTATGTTTGTCATTATGATTTTTATCTTTTTTAATTAGTTCGAATAAAAGTTTCGGTTATTAGAATTATATCGTAATCATTGATTAATATATTTGAACGAAATTCTTCAGTTTTGGTTCGCAATCCACGGACATTCTGATAAAATAGTTGTAAAGTATTGATCATCTATGTAGGCAATTTAAAGGAAAGCTTAAGTATATGAATAAATTATAATTGAAACTAACATTAATGGTGACGTTTAAATTTAAAATATTTTTGCATAATTCTAAAACTGTGATTAAATAGTAGATAGTATTGTTAATTTGTAAATATAAGTTAAAAGTTTTCTTTAAGCATATTATTCTTATTTGTTGTGATTTTAATAAAAGTTGCCCAGCTATACAATTGATTATTATAGTATATGTAATAATACTAATAATTGATAAATATAGTATAAGTAATTCTGTAGATTGTTGTAGTGTAGTGTAGCTTGGTAAAGTGTAAGTGAGTATAAGTATGACATGTAATTTTTGTATTGAATCCCCCCCCGTCCCATTAACTAAAATGAAAAGTCTAAGTTCATAATTTTGAAAATTATGTGTAAAGTTAACAATATAACAAATATGCAATAAGAAGTTTTCAATATTAAGTTATTATAATTAAAATCTACGTAATTTTTCTTAGATCCTTTTCGGATTTTAATATGTTTCTTTTCTATTTAATATAAAAGATTATAATTTTAATAAATTGGATCACATAAGCGTCTTTCATTATATTGCGAAAAATATATATTAAGAATAATGTTTAGATATTTTGTATTCGTATGAGTAAATAATATTGCTGATAATATTAACGTATGTTTACGATTATTATGGTTTGCCATTGCGAAATACAAATATATTAACTAGGATTTTGTGTTACCTTTGCATTGATGAGTCTTATTTATTATTCTCATTTCCCTGGTAAACATTTTTAATTAATTTTAGTTTGACTTGTGATTGTAAATTTAACTTTAATTTACGAAGTGAACCCGTTATAAAGTAATAATTAGTAATGATACACATATAACTTACAATAAATTACATACAGGGTGACTGGTGAATTACTATCGATATTTGAGGACGTGATATTTGACGATCATATATGACAAAATAAAAATTAATATAACATAAATATTAATAAACTTCTAAGTAAAGTTAACCAAAAGTTATGTGATTAATTACGCATCGTGTGAACACCCTACAGATTAGGTATACACTGACACTCACACATACGCGTGTCGTGACGTGGTGTTGTGTCAGCACGCCGCCGTACGCGTCCACATTTGAACACTTGGAACGTGTACACACTTTATTTATTTATACGGAAATTTTGTCAAAAATTAAGTGCCTATTTTTTTTACATAATTCGAATGAGAATCATGTACCGAGAATTCTCCTTAAATATTGATAGTAATTCACTAGTCACCCTGTATAAAAGACAGTATCATATTATAAACCTTACTTTTTATTTTTATTAACAAATTCATAATTTTTCATTTCATATAAGTAAGGCTTTGCCTAAAAACGGGTATAAAACGGGCGTTTAAGGATTATATTATTTGAGCTGATGATCTTGACTGTGATTGCGTTTTCAAACATAATTAAATTAAATTTTGAGTTTAATTTGTACTTAAAACTTTTGTATATATATTTACAAATCATTTACACACACTACATCATAACAAAAAAATATATATATTAAAAACATTTTCATTTATTAATCTGGTGCTATACGTTTTTATCATTACTTTGTTATTAATTACAAAGTCAAATATTTCTTTATTAAAAGTACGTATATTAAGTAATTTTCTGTATAGTCATATTTTAATAAGTTATGATATTACTGATCAAATTTAATGAAAATACATTTTGAAACATCATTTATAATCCTAACATCATAATGATTGTAAAAAGGTAATATAATCCTTGAGGTAACTGGAGATATATGTAGCAAACTACATCGTCGATGGTCGAAAACCCAATTTCTTGAAAACACTGAAGATATTTTTACGGATTTAAAGTAATACTGACTTTTACTTTTTCATAATGTGTAAGGGACTTGTCCTAGCTTTAAAATATGTCTCATTGAAACTCTTAGGTATTTTTAGATTCATCCCCTATGACGATCCCCGAATAAAGGTGACGAATCAGCCGATAGCGTAAATCCGAGCTAAAACTTCAACACCTTTGTATAATTGAATATATGTATATGAAAGTTGTGTATTGTAACAGGACATTATGAAACAAGAGGTCTCTGTTACAAAATCTGAAAAATGTTACAAAAAGCATTCTGTCCTGACGCTTTCTAATATCGAAATTAGAAAAGAGCAAATTCTTTTAAACTCTTACCAGACAAAAAATTACTACAATTAATCTGAAAATCAGTGAGTGAAATATAAATCTACATCTATATACAGTTGAAATATACATAGGTATAAATATACTCCCTCTTACAATATGTAACAGGGAGTATGAATATCTACATAAAAAAAGTTTATTATTAACAAAGCTTACAGCAGAAGATTTAATATTCAATCTTTTGGATATAGGCCGCAAAAAAAAGAAAGTTAATTGTATTTGTCAGAAAAAAAATTAAGGAAAATCCTCTTACCATATCTTTTAACACATTCTGATTTCTGATTAAAGATCGTATAAAAATCTTTTAAGTATTAAGAGGGGTACTATTAATTTAACATCTTTAACATTCTCAACTCAAAATACGGATCAAAATCCGGTTCAAGTGAGTGAACGTAAACCAATTTCCCGTAAAAGCTTCAACTTCAAACTTCAAGACGAATTTCCACTGAATTAGAACATTATGCATCGTGAATACTGAACTAAGTAGTGGAACGTAGAAACTTTTGATAAACCTAAAATTTAAGAGTAATAATTTTCATTTCTTAGAAATTGTAAAAGTAATGTTTTTATACGATTATCTTAATTTTATATACATGTAATTAATTAATTAATCTTTGATATGAATAACACTCTTGTCTTAAAAATTTAATTAAAAATGAAGTATGAATCTTCACTAATTAATTAATGGAATGTAAACAGCTTGTCCAAAAAGTTGTTCGCTTAATATTTGTTTCTACAGATTCAATATTAAACCATTACTTTATTTGCATACAGAAAAGTAATAAAAATGTATAAAATTATAAGTTGGTCTATCTGGAAAGGAAAAAATCAAAATCTTTGTTCACATATGTATGGATTTCACAAGTAGTTTTGAATCGTTAAAAAAGGGAAAGGGCAACCGGTTCTCTCACTTCTCGGACGAAACGCAGCCAGTAAAGACTACCTCACGCCGATCATCTGCGAAAGGGTGGTACTTCCCCTGTCAAGCTAGACCATGTTCGAACTGTAGTAACTTGACTATAGCTAGGCTCTACTACCACAAAAGTTTTAATTCTTATATTTTTAACTCCTTTTGTAATTAATTCGGAAGTAAAATAGACAATCCGTAAACTATACTTATAATATCTACTATTTAAAAAAACCAAGCTTGTAAAAATAATAAAATCCCAAATAGACTTTCATAACCCTACTTATATGGAAATTGTTTATGAAAGTGAATCTTGTAATTTATTATATATTTCATGACTTATCGAATAGCAATTAAGGTATCCAATTTATCAAAATAAACGTGGCAATTAGAGGACCGGAAATTTATACCCTGCGTTTACTAGGAATTGCATTCCGCAATCAAATATGCTATAGATTTTACTTTGGTGTACAAAAAAATAGAATAAAGTTAATTATATTTTCGTTGATAACATTCTTTGCAGATTTGTGATTCAATCTGAGATTGTTCTTAGAATTACCACAATAAAATATTTCTTTTATTTTAGAAGTTTATAGCAAAATAATTTAAATTGATTTTTAAAGATGTTTACGAATAAACTCCTATT
Source organism: Danaus chrysippus (assembly GCA_916720795.1). Lineage (NCBI taxonomy): Eukaryota > Metazoa > Arthropoda > Insecta > Lepidoptera > Nymphalidae > Danaus > Danaus chrysippus. The sequence goes on from CAKASE010000073.1 coordinate 855,396, forward strand.
ATGGAATATGTTTTTTTTTATACAACTAAGTTCAAATATTACCCATTCAACTACATATGTTTTAATCATATGCATAGATTATATTCTCATTTTATAGAATCAAAGATGCGATATGCAATATTTGATATTGGCATATGGTAACTATAAAACTTACATAATTTAAAGTGAATGAATATTTTGTTATTATTTTGTATTTCTATTAATAACAGTTCTTTGGTAAAATAAAACTTCATAGGTGACCAATATATTTCAGGTGTTTACTAAAGAGAAAAAGTCTTGTTAAAATAAGTCACTCTAAGTAAGTAAAATAATGTCTGGGCTACACTTAACTAGTTACGAGGAAGTGCAAAATTGGTTAGATGAAAGGTTTCAATCCAAAGACAAGACCTTTTATCGTCGCGGTATCCATGTATTGCAAGAGAGGTGGCAAAAATGTGTAGCTAGCGAAGGAAAATATTTTGAATAAACCATTTTTTGTATTTTGTATCTTGAAATTTTCTATTTTTTATTGATAAAAAAACCCGGAAACTTAGTTGCACACCTAGTATTATTCAGATCTAATAGAAGTTTTATCTAAAACCTAAACCTCAATTCATTTGTAGTTTGTTGCTTTGTATACAAATGTATGAGATAGTGTCATAAACTTTTGGTACTACTTCAAGCTGATAATCACATTTCACTGTTCAGTTTTGAAAAATTATTTTTCTTTCCAAATATAAATTTCGATATATTTTTCATAAAACGAATAATACATATAATATATGTGCATAATATCAACATTACTTGAAGCGAAATTTGACGAATGATAAAAATATTATTGATATATCGAACAAAAGAAGTAAATAGTATTTTTTACAACCCAGTTTACACAATTTGTAAAAAAGCATTAAATTGTTATTGTTGAAATCAGTATATTTAATATCATATTATTTTGTTATCATTCAGTATGAAACCTAAATGCATTCAGTTTTTATAGTTATTAAAACCGAAAGCAATTAATCACAGTTAGAATTTTTCTCGCTACGAATATATATAACCACCAAGTTTCATTAACATGTTCATTTGAGCAAAACGATGTGACAACACGTTAGTTCTCCACAATTAAAATGACATCAGAAACTTACCTTAGAATTGAATAGGTACCAAATATGTATTCATGTATATTAAATTCAATACATTCTTTATTATATACGTAAAGTATATATACCTAGGGTTGGATATGGACGTTTTATTAAAGTGTCAGTAAAGCGGCTCGTTTTTGTGAATACGCTTACGTGTTATTCTATTTCGTTTCTTTCAATTTACAAATTATTGCAGCCTTTAAATGAATAATATTAAATATTGAAGCCAAAATTATTGTAAAACATTTGTTATTATTAAAAATGTAATAAAAATAATAAAACTAATTATGTTTTAAATTTATTATTAAATAAATTAAATACTGTTTGGTTCTTTCACACCCAGTTATTCTATTTGTTGATTATTTAATTAATATTATGTGAATACAGAAGAATTTATACGTACATAACTTCCTCTGCTTGGACTTAAACGAAACGAAACGAAACGAAACGAAAGAAACGAAATAGAATAACACGTAAACGTATTCACAAAAACGATCCGTTTTACTGATACTTAAATAAAACGTCCATATCCAACCCTAGGTATATATACTTTACGTATATAATAAAGAATGTATTGAATTTAATATACATGAATACATATTTGGTACCTATTCAATTCTAAGGTAAGTTTCTGATGTCATTTTAATTGTGGAGAACTAACGTGTTGTCACATCGTTTTGCTCAAATGAACATGTTAATGAAACTTGGTGGTTATGTATATTCGTAGCGAGAAAAATTCTAACTGTGATTAATTGCTTTCGGTTTTAATAACTATAAAAACTATGTAATAAAGATAATAAAATTAATTATGTTTTGCCGTTAATTAGAAATACTGTTTGGTTCTTTCACACCCAGTTATTCTATTTGTTGATTATTTAATTATTATTATGTGAATACAGAAGAATTTATACGTATATAACTTCCTCCGCTTGGACTTTAGAATTGGGTAAGTAAAAGAAAATTTCATGTTCTAGTTTTTGGATGTACGATAACCAACAATCATACATTCTCACAAATTTTAATAATTGTATAACAACACTGGAATGTTATTAAGGTTAAAAATTAAATTATATTGAATTCGTTAAATGAAAATTTACTTTTCTTGTTTTTTAGTTTTACATAATCTGATTGGATTGCGCTGCTTCAGGAGACACACTGTTGATTCCGTTGCTTGTGAAAATATTTGTTTAAGTCCTCCTCACAAGGCACTGAAATGTAAATGTATTTGGAATGTTAGTTTATTACATATGTTACCAGAATATACCAAAAATCCTCTTATAATAGTAATTTTCTTAAAAAAATAGTAAAATTATGTGAAAGATGTTAATGAAAACTTTAATATTGTAAGCATTCTTGTATGCATTCTGTCCTAAAAGCGTGATACATATAGTCATATATCTATGTACATCTACACTGATTATGGAGTTATAAGTATATTATTTGATATACATGCATAAAGGAAATAAAACAGTTATAAAGTAAAATTACATTTCATTTTATTTAGAGAAATTCTAGTAACTTATATGCATCAGTAAAAATTACTCATGAAACAAACTGCTACCTGATAAAATATGATCGTTGAGTGCTTCACAAAGAGACAAGTTATGGTCGTAACGTGACATGGTTACAAAGTTTACATCAGTTTCCTTGTTATATGTTACTATGTAAAAAAGTGTATGAGATATTATTCTATCATCAATTTATGATTTATAATAATTATGAAACATAAACCGATTATTTTTTTTACAGATACGACTTTATTTTTTGTATTCAATTTTTCATTGTTATATTGTAATCCGTTTGTTTGAAGGCATTTTTAATGTAAAGTTAGCATCTTCACATTACATACATAACATTTGATTTTTCTCATTAAAGAATTGACTTTAATGCAATGTGCAATAATCTATACGTGAAAAACTGTTAACGCTGGATGTGTAGCGTTACGACGCCGCGCCTTCTTAGATTGAGCATTTTTAGTAACTAGATTTACTAAATATCAACGATAGTCTTATGATCGAGCTGCTATTTTTGTGAGAGATTTAATTTTATTTAATATGTGAAAGAGTAAGAGTATGTAAATATCTTTAGACGTAATTACAATTATATTGATTCATATAGTTGTTGCATTGACATGTCTTCAAATAAATTGTAACCTTTTAAAGATATAACATTTTCTTACTCTACGGTCTACCTGTATTATATTATGAAAGTTATTCTCTTATCTTGATAATGGTTCGCAAAATTAATGGAAATTGCAGTTAAAACTAAACATTTGAATGCAGAAACTTCATATTCTGCACTATTATGAACGTGAAACTTTACTTCTCCTCCAATTTATATAAAGATACAGGAATAAGATCGAATTTCTAGAATAATTATGAAAGTAGAAAAGAAAATACGTAATTAAGAAAAGTTGTTATCTTCATTGTATTCTTATGTTAAGTTAACTGAGTTATTAGTTTGTTTTCACTGAACCTCATCCTAATTATTACCAATAAATATGTATATACATGCATCCTTTACAATATAATGTATTTGTAATGTTACATGTTTGGTAGGTGGTAGAGCCTAGCTGTGGTTAAGTTACTACAGCTCGAACATGGGCTGGCTCGACCGGGGAAGTACCACCCCCTCACAGAAGATCGGCGTGAAGTAGTCAGTAATGATTGCGTTTCGTCCGATGAGTGAGAGAGCCGATTGCCCTTTCCCTTTTCCCAACCTTTCCTTGTATTTTCTTATTCCCACCCCTCCCTATCCTTAAAAAGAAAAGGTTGGCAACGCATCCGCGACAAATATGTTGCGGATGTCCATGGGCGACGGTAACCACCTTCCATCAAGTGGGCCGTCTGTTGGTTTGCCACCTATAACATAAAAAAAAACATAAACGTTAAATTTTACTGTTGTAGAACTTAGTGGCATCGTTATATAACTCAATAGAATCTTTACATAATTATGTGTAGCTTCACTTGGAGCTTAGAAATTGTAACATTTTTAGTTCTATGTACATTAAGATATGTACTTGAAATGATATAATATTTTTCACTTACAGTCTAGATGGCTGTGGGCTTTCTCAAACACAATTACAAACTTGATTTATATCTGTAGGTACATTTTGTTCTGTGTCTTTTATTATGAAGAGGACATCATAGTTGAAATTAAAAAATATTATGTTCATTACAAGTCTTTGTGTACTCAGAGTCAGTTCGAAATTTTGTGTTAGATTCAGAGATTCAGGTAGATACATTTGATACAATTTAATAGGTAAAATCTAGCGTTATGCTAGAAAGTGAAAAATTGTAGCTTACTTATAAATTTCAAGGATCATTTTATTTTTATTTAAATTGTTATGTATATATATGGAGCTGGTAAAGCGGTTGAGCTCCTTAAATTATAAATTTGATTCTAACTTCAAACAGACGTAGTTGTCACTCTCTTGAATGACATATTCTGTTCGAATACTTGTCAGTTGCAACAAGCTTGAAATGTTAAATTCCTAGAACTTGTTCTGGCATAAATGGTTTAAAAAAATATTTATTCTTCTACGAAATAAGAATTTTCATAACATTGTTGATATATTTCAAAATGTTTTTTTTTCTCATGAGAGAATAAACTAAACCTTAACTTAATCTTAGTAAGCAATTAAAAGTCAAACGGCAAATAAAAAAACCTTGCGATTCTCAATATGTAATTGTTTACGCAAAGCAAAGAAGAGTTGCGCATATTATTTAGAATTAGCGTTTCTTTTAGAAATGAATGTCATTAAAATCTGTGTGAATATTTTATGATTGTGAAAACTTATCTATATTTATTATTTCTTAATGACAGGTGATTTTAGTTCGGGGCTAGAGAAATGAAAACTTCTGTCACTAAAATTTCACTAAAAACACTACCATTTTGACAATATTAAGTAGTATATTGTAATTGTGACTAAATAATAAGAGCTCCTCATTTCTTTTGAACTTCAAACGATGTTTATAAATAACTTTTATTTATTACATAAGTCTTTTGTTTCTTTTTTCTTTGACAAATAAAGCAAATAATTCATTTCTTCCAACGATGTAGAGTGTTACGTCACATGATGTAACGGTACTTTGGGAAAATAAATAGGGTGGAAAATAGCCGCAAGCGAGTGCTTAAAAGTGTGTGTACTTTGAAAGGTCTCATTTGTTTGATAAAATTTTAGGTATGTACGTCGATTCGAGACAACAGACATATTATATAACAAGGAATAAAATTACATACGATTGAATTTTGTCCATTTTTGGTATCTTACGTATCATGAAATAGCAATAATAAACACGATCCTTCAAAGCGATTTTAATCAATGAAACACGTTGTTTTAGTATAGAAAACAAAATTTTGTTTCGATATTAAAACAAAACATGTAAATAATTTAATACAACACCATCCCTTTACTCCCTTTCCTTAAAAGCAGTAATATAAGAAGCACCTAAAACTTAACGACATCTACTCATTTCATAGCATTTTTAAATGTCAATAATAATAAAAACGAAAAATTGCTGTTGCAATAATAATTTAGTGTCGAATAACTTCAAAGCTAAAAGATTTATAAAAGCTATGTCTTAACTTATCCGTTTCATTTAATAAAGCACTTTTATCTTCATTAACCTCAATGATTTTTGTTCGCTCTTTGTTTGAGGCTTGTCACCAAATTCTTCCCAATTAAACATTTATATAAAAAATGTGGCAAGAATGGTTGAAATTTACAAATATAGATATCATTCTAATATTTAACTTTTCAAACATACTCTATTTTGTCTGCTAAATTTGAAATGTTAACAAAATACGTACGAACAAAGGTTCACTGACAATTTTTAAGGTATTTACGGCAAAATAGATTTTTCATTCCTTGTAACATAAACGGCTTTGAATTCCATCAATATTAAGTTTGAATACAATTTAAGTGTTCCTCATAGTACAATTATTACCGAATAAAATATTTAAAATCGAAGTAAAGACATTCTCTTTCTATTTTGCGGGTTTTAGGAAATAGTTCACTATTACAATTTCAATAATACTCTTAACTGTTATTGAAATAGCTTAAATCGCTTAAAGTTTTATTGCTGCTGTAGAATGTTAGGATTTTTATTAATAACAGTTTCTCCTTCGTAATGTCATTGTTCTAAAGGAAGTATATTTTCTGTCAATTATATGAAAGGCAGCAGTTTTCATTGATAGTTACATTTATCATTCTTATATTGTCCATTCCTTTGTTTTCCTAAATAATAATTAATAAAATAATGATAATTACAATTAATTAATGTCATAATAGGTTCGTGTGCACTTGCACGTGTGCCTGCTTGTGTGAATGTATCTGTCTGTGACAACGTAGCTGTCAAACGGATCGACTAATTATGATGCGTTTGTTTTTTAGTTTGAGAACTAATATCCTTAAAGTAGTTATAACCTTAGCTATGTTTAGTATTCACTAGTCTATCAAAGTAAGAATATCAGATCTGTTATAAAGTAATAAAACACATTTTTTGACTAGGACTAAGTTCTTCATTCCTTTTATCACAATTGATAATAATAATGCATTCACGTTTTTTTTTTTAAATTCATAAAATTTTCGTATTTGGATTATTACTTGACATCCTCAAATCCTTTATAAAACTTCCTATTATATTAATTTATAAATTTATAAATATGATATAAATTTATAAAATAAACGATACGACATGATTTACTGATAACTAAAAACACGGCATGTGTGTTGTTTAAATCCCGACATTGATTTAGTTATGTTTTTGCTAAAAATGTTTGTATCATTAATACTTCATTTTGCATTTATCTTTTTACCGTGCCGCACGAAAATATTGTTATATATAAGCTATGTTTACGTTATGTACATCATTGAGTATCATACAAATGTTTAAAAAATATTTCACACATACGATGTGTATATAATAAAACTGGTGTTTTCAAACAAACTTATTATGTAACAATATTTTTTAGACTATCAATAAATATGTTTAGTTTATTAAGTTTAGTTTAAACAAAACTATATCAATAGCTTATAATTGCTTCCTTCCTATTGGAAAGAAAAATACTAATGCGTCATAAAGCGGAGTACTACCTGTATGTAATATAGATTAAGGATAAATGTTCTTTTAATATTATAAATACAGTTTATCAGATCGGATATTTGGTTTAAGCATCCCTTTAAGTAGCATATTTCGCTCATAGCAATTTCCGTTTCTTTCATTTAAAGGGCTTTCTTTTAAAATAATTCATGATTAAATATATTTTTCAAGTTAAATTAGATGTTTCTTCCTTATGAAACAGCACAAACTTCTTTCTGTAGCTCGAGTTCAAACATTTTGAATCTTCTATATACAGGGTGACTGGTGAATTACTATCGATATTTGAGGACGTGGTAGTTGACGATCATATATGACAAAATAAAAATTAATATAACATAAATATTAATAAACTTCTAAGTAAAGTTAACCAAAAGTTATGTAATTAATTACGCATCGTGTGAACACCCTACAGATTAGGTATACACACACACTCACACATACGCGGCGGGGGCGTGGTTTTGTATCAGCACGCCGCCGCACGCGTCCACACTAGGAACACTTGGAACGTGTCAACACTTTATTTATTTATACGGAAATTTTGTCAAAAATTAAGTGCCTATTTTTTTTTACATAATTCGAATGAGAATCATGTACCGAGTATGCTCCTTAAATATTGATAGTAATTCACCAGTCACCCTGTATATAAAAATGGTTTGCTGTTCCTTAGTTTCACTAAAACTCGAGTAAGGCTGAACGGATTTACCTTATCTTAGTCTTGAAATGTTCGTGGAGGTTCAGGAAAGGTTTGAAAGCTGAAAAATATTGATTCATTTCCGGGAAAACCCTAAAAACAGCCCTATTCTATTTCCCATACCAACGTTTTCTTTGACATTAGATTTGACAACTAATATGTCAATCATTCTGTTCGATTGAAACATGAGAAACCTGATTATTAATGGCCTCTAAAACGGAATAGAGTTCGCCCGGTCAGCTATACATATATTACTAATAACGAAACTAACGCGGACGAAGTCGCGGGCAAAAACTAGTATATCATAAAATCAAGCGCATGTACATTGTTACTGGGGTAATGAAAGTGCATGGTGTCATATGTAGACACAAGATGTCTATTGTTCTTCAGTAGCTGTATAGCATGAATGTCTTATGTAACAGATTGTAATGTATATGAGAAGCTACCAAAATTTGAATTGAAGGCGATGTGCTTCATACTGGTATGTTTCTTAAAATTTAATACATTTAAATATCAACATTGAATTTTTGATGCCGCAAATGAATTGTAAAGTTATTATTAGCTAACGGTAAAAGTTTCAAAAAGTGTTTTCTATTTATATTTGCAATATTACGGTTATAATTGCGTGGGTTTACATTTATATACTATGCTATTGATATCTACAGTGTGGGAGTAAATGATGGAAATGATTTTTTTTATATATAATATATAAGCTATGCATTTATTGAAACTTCTAAAGCAATGACTAATTATTATTACACTTTCACAACTCTATTTAGTAAAGTTTATTTCTAAAAGTAACTAAAATCGAAAGAATTAAACATCTTCATATTTATTAAATCTGTTCTTTTAATATTCAACCTATATTAAGCTTCTGAAAATGAACGATATAGTAAGGTGAATCGTATCAGTGTAATCCTCATGATATACTGGTACTTGTAGGTCCGTATAGTGATCGAGAGATTGCCGTCAGCCACTGATTGAATCCCATATACATACATATAATCTCAATAGTGCGTCTTATACAAGGTAACACACACAAGTTAATCAAAAGTGAACTTCAATAAAAATATTTTCTCAAATGAAACCACGAACATAGATGCAGTAGCTTTTACATCTTATGAAAAGATTTCCATTTTCATAGAAATTTGTATTTAATTATCATTTTGTTAATTATAATATTACGTTTAATCTTAGACGAATAAAAAAATCTCGGACGGATACCTTTATAGAGATTCTTGAAAAATTTTAACATACTTTTATTACATAAGTTTATTACTTACTTTAAATTATTATAACAGGACGATTTTTATGTGTAAAAAAATTGTTGTTTAGTTATGGGCTGAGAAAACCTACAGAAATTCCAAATATATTTAACATATCAAAATATATGTTCTAATATTTATGTAAAAAAATTACATTTTAGAATTTGATATATTACAAAATGAAATAACATTATTCTTGTGAATCCACTCTTATCTCAATCGCTTATTATTGCTAATATTACTATCGCCCCTCAGGTGGACTCACTATTATTAAATTAAACGATTTACCTGCTGTGCCTTGATGAACGCCTACATCACAAATCTAATAACTTTATAATGATTTACAAACTAAGGTAATTATTTCAAAAGCTGAGAATTCTTAATTGTTACAAACTCAATTAAGTAAATAAGGTCCTTCACTTAACTTAATGTTCAACGTTAATTTTTTTTTTGTTTTTCATATTATTATATAAAAATTTCACAAATTGAAATTTATATAACAATTTCACTTAATTTCGAGATGAAGAACATTTCTTAATCTACCTGGCAATTTCCCAGCTATAGCCAGGGTCTGCCTTACATGTTATGAATAGTTTTTGGCTATTTGTTTTTACGACCGGCCGCCTGCCTGACATCAACCCTCTTTTGGGAATCAACATTAATCAGTGATGTCTAAATACTCTTATAAAGTACATATGATTCCGAAAAATCACATTGGTACTTGCCCGGGTCAGGATCGAACCCGCGCCCTCGCCGACGAGAGGCCGAGAGGCGGGCCCTTTAACCACTGAGCCACCTCAGACTTTTAATGAAGAACATTTCTTAATATTAATCCTTAATTATATGTTTGCTAAGAATTTTCTGTTAAATAAATATTTAATAAACAAATATGTAATTTCTCACTTCTATTAATATTTACCTATATTTTTTATAAATATTACTCATACAGCATATCCAAAGTATACGTCATATAAAATACTAGTCAGAAGTAAAGTGAGTAATTCCTTCGTACACGTTCCAGAGTGTATAATGTAAAATATGGAGAGAATGATTTTTCGCTTGTGCCCTAGACGGACTAAATTTTAATTTAATAAGCTATTGTTACAAATAACTCTCTTTTGCAGGTCTCTCCACAGAGTCCAAGCTAGTGAGGTGACATTTGGCTTTGTCTACCCAGTATTAAACACTCCACGGGACTTGTGTTTTATATAATAAAGCTGTTCTGACACGAAATACTTTTAAAATAAATAAAAAAGTTTTAAGCAAATATGAACTTATATATATTGTACGCAATATATGTACTACAGCAAAACAGGGAATTTGAAAGGATCCTATATCATTGTATTGAAATCATTTATAAAAATTAATTTTGATAAAATATTATAAAAGAAATAAATACCTGGGTATAATAGAGCTCTATTTGTTGAAAAAAACCTTTTGTCAATATACATATTTTTTTTCAAATAAGAATCCGGATTTTAATATTTTTTGTTGCAATTTTTTTTTATTAAATCTAATGTATTCCAATTAAATGTTTTAATTTTGAATATACAGTATATATATCGGCGCTACCAGCTTTAATAACGGATGCGACTTGAAAATAATTAGAGGCTGCCATCAATTCTTATTAAACCTCATTAGTATTTATGATTATTGTTAAAAGTAAAACGAAATCAAAAGAGAATAGAATTATGTTTGAATCAAAAATATGACGTCTGGACTCACGACGGCGGACTCCAGAATTGAGAATTCAGCATTGATAATTCAGAGTTCAGTGAGTGTGTATCATTGAAGTATGTAATTGTGAGGAACCTTCTAGAAATACAGGAGCATTAAGAACAATTGCAGTTTCATTTTAAAATATCATGCAACGCTCTAGAAGAAGTGACATTTGTAACCTCAGCAAGGCTGGCGTCCCTCTCTCTTTTAAAACCACGAATGTGTAATAAATCCGATATCAGAAGTGGGATCGCTCTCGTGATCATGCCGGTCTTATAAATCCTATCCAGCTGAAGAAAATAACTATGTGGAGAATCGGCGTACTGAAGAACGCTAAAAGAGAATTTTTTTCATGCCATTCATTGATGTCAATAATGCAGAGCGTGTGCAAACGTTTACTACAAATAAATCAAGGGATAATATTAAAATTACTAAGAAGATCATTTTTATCATCGTTTGACCCCGGTGGTAGTGTGTGTCTTCGGGAATGGTGTCAACACATCTATATGGCTATAAATAGTTACGTAGTAAATCAGGAACCATGATTCTCAAATGAAAATGAAATATTTAAAAGGAGTGAGCTCAAATATGTGAATACGATTTGGTTACAACATTTACATAAGAAGCCACGTAGTATGGATATTAAGCGGAGATATTATGCGACGATGTGGCGCTATAACTGAGGCAAGACGGGCACGTTCTAACTGAAGGTTGAGGCCATAGCAGGCTTGACCAAATACTAATAGACATCCTGAGTTTTCAGATACCAGCTCCTCTCAACAATTAAAAGAACCTGGCGCGCCGAAGTAAATGATTAGTCCTAGTTGCTTCAAGTATGGTGAACGAGGCTACTTCGCGCCGCGCTGCCCCAGTGTTGAATTCAAGGCCAATTAAGCATGGACCGAACTACACGTGAATATCTGTTCAATCCAGATATGGTTCAGCTCTGGAGTGAAACCGGTGAGAGATTTTCATGTTGTTTCGACTCGGGTAGCGAATGTTCTTTAATAAAATAAAATAAAATTTTTTTTTGAAAGATAGTTTTCTAAGTAAATCACAATATAATAATACAATTGCATTGGAAGGTGAAGTAACGCTCGCATTAAATGTTATATCTAAATTCTTTAAACAATTTAAGAGTGATTCAGTAAAGTGAGTTTTCCATGTTGTGAATTCATGTATTTTCAACGACGTTATGATTAGACAGGATCTGCTTACATTAGGGTATTCTATAGGGATTAAAAATAATGTCTCATTCATAAAACAAACAAGATTGGAACTGAAAAATCATTTGAATAATGTCATAGAGAGAATTAAATAAGAATACGGTGTCTGATAGATATCCTTTGCCACATATTTCGAATCAAAAATGCTTTCATTTCGCCGCGACAACAGACCATTGGTTGAAGGCTAAACAAGAAATAGATAACGAAATTAATTTTATTATCACGAAACTAGAGGCAAACTATTTCAATAGTGATATCTTTAAAACTTACGATATAAGAGGCGCTCTTCTTTTTCGGAAATAATGAGAGCTCTATGTTGCCTTTAGTGTTTAGGGAATTTCCGTGAGCTAATCTCGTGTCCATGGTGTATTCCAAAGAGAACCATGAGATTACGTAGGGATGCCTTGTGGAACCGTGAGAAGACAAGTCTACGCCACAGATGTGGAGAGCGTACCTCTGAGCTACTCACGTATTACCCTTGAGCTAACCACAGGTCCTTGCTGTATCCTTGAGAATACCATGAGATGACGAAGAGCGGCCTTGGAAAACTGAGTAAATATGAAGTCACTCAATCTATAAGAAGTTACATGATTTTGATATCAAACAGCCGGCGCCACGGCTTTATTTATAATCGACTGTAGACATACCTTTCACAGTAATATTAACATGTCGGTCGACACACACAGCAGTGCCACTAAAAAACGATGTTATAATTCAAATGATAGCATAATTGACTCCAAATTTCTAATCAAATACACCTATTGCGAGTACAGCTAAGTTTTGTTCCATTTCTGCTAACCGTGGTCAAACGTTTGAATCATGTTGTCGAGGGAAAAAGGATATCACGCCGAATTTAAATTTAATATCAACTGGTAAATTTAATCTTAATAAAATGCATGATTTCAGGGGTGCGTTATACAAGAATCAATGGCAAATAACATATCCGGGAATAGAAAACAAATCGTCAAATATTTGCGAGGATTGAGGCCGGGCTCTTATTATTCCTATAAATAGTATTATGTAATTACAGGCATCAGCGTACATCTGACAAATTTAGTATCCTTGCCGATGTTATGAACATACGAATTCAATCCGGCTTTAACAGTTTAGATTACATTTTGACAATCCGTCCGTGGATATCGAAGCAACACATTTAAAACAGGATGGTCGAGGCGGAAAGAATATATAAAGTTGGATTTAAGAGATTTCGAGCTAAAATTTAAATAATTCCAGAATGGAGATTTTATATAAAAAATATCACAGAAAAAGTGAATAGAAACCGAGGAACTACTAATATATAAATACTACTACCTAATAGTTATCCGGTGAGCGTATTTCATTTTGTTCAATTTACTTCATTTCAAACGCATTACATATTTCGTAGATAGAAGTGTGATTTTGAAACACTTACTTTGAGATATATTACTATAAAATTATAAAATTATTATTATTACTATAAAAGATGCCTTTGATGGCGGATCCGAACCATAACAAAATAATAATAATAATAAAATGGTTAATAAAATAAAATTGTTGTAGACGGGTGGAGACGTCTTACGACAAATAAATAAAAACAAAATGTTGTAGGCGGGCGGAGACGTCCTATGACAAATAAATAAAAAAAAATGTTGTAGGCGGGCGGAGCCGTCCTATGACAAATATGTTATGAATGTTCGTGTGATGCCCCCAAAGCCATGTAGCTTAGATAATTGGACGTGATATTATGACCATCTCAAAGTTGTGTTGTAGTAAACAACGTTACCCATACGATCAAAAAAAAATATTTGATATTCATAATTGTAACAATATAAAGTTATCTAGGGTTACTGTGGAAGTACCTAGACTACAAAAGCATTTATCTTTTATCACAGAGCAAACATCAGTATGACCGTATCGGCATGACTTCGGAAGATGAAGCATCAATTCTTGATCCTGTCCCATCTACTTTACGAGACGCGCGACTGGTCCAAGCACATAACGAAAACCAACCAAGAGAGAACACATCACCAGGCAGGTGCAGAGCACGCACCGCCTGTCAGAATGGCCGTATCGGCGCTACCAGCTTTAATAACGGATGCGACTTGAAAATAATTAGAGGCTGCCATCAATTCTTATTAAACCTCATTAGTATTTATGATTATTGTTAAAAGTAAAACGAAATCAAAAGAGAATAGAATTATGTTTGAATCAAAAATATGACGTCTGGACTCACGACGGCGGACTCCAGAATTGAGAATTCAGTATTGATAATTCAGAGTTCAGTGAGCGTGTATCATAGAAGCATGTTATTATGAAGAATCTTTGAGAAATACAAGAGCATTAAGATCAATTGCAGTTTCATTTTAAAATATCATCGAATGCTCTAGAAGAAGTGACATTTGTAACGACAGCGAGGCTGGCGTCCCTCTCTTTAAAATCAACGAATCTGTAATAAATCCGATATATATTATGTGGAGTTATTAAAAATTCATTCCTTTTTTAAGAAGAGTGACCTCAACATTATTGACGTCACAATTGCCTTTGACCTTAATTGTAGCCAGACTCTCAGGTTACTGAAGGTAACCTCGTAAACGGTTTGACGAATCCCTTATTTCTAGAGGTCTGATCGCTGCAACGCCACTATAGGAAAATCGCGTATGTTTCGTCTCGGAACTTCGTATCTCAGTTATTTCAAAACTTAATTATCCGTAATTTTCTACACATATACGTGAAAGTATAAGGTTTAATATAATAAATAATAATTTTTAATATTATATTTATTAACTTATTTAAAAAATAAATATAAATATATTTAAACATGCACCGTTTTATCTCCTTGTGTAAACTAATGTATAAAGATTGTAATACAACAAATATTTCGAGAGCGGTACAGGGTCAAGTCTCCTTAAAAAAAAGTAACCCGAAAACTATACCATCCTCAACTATATTGGTTAATTTTAATAAATTAATTTATTATACATATAAGTATATATTAGGCGACGTTTTAAAGAGATTATAAGTATTTAAAAAATGTGTTATACTTATACATTTATATCAAAAACTTTCGAGTAATGTTGCATTGAGTTGTAGTAAAGTATTGTATCAAAATCACACCGTTTCACATGAGTTAGCTTTGATGCCTTTTTATAGGCATTATGATTTGCAAAAAATAATTAAAAATATATTGAAAAGCACAAACCGTAAATGGAAACCTAATAACGGTAATACGGTTAAAAGATATCAGGGAATGCTTAACTTGACTTAACGCTTAGCAACGATATATTAATCAAACAGTCTGTTCTGAATAAGTACCTCCTCAAATAAAACAGTCAACAGGAGTTAACAGGAATTGATAGGAAAACAAATATAGAAAACTTAAATAAATCTATTTAATCTGATATCCACTCATAGACTTTCGACAATAAATAGAGGATAGTAAATTTTACGGTATATATAGAGAGATACTCATACAAATATCTTTAGTAGAATTTGCATCCCATTTGCACAAGTGTCCAAGTGATTAGGAAAAATATTTTTTTTACGATTTTTTTACACAAAAAGTCTCCTGCAATAAAAGTAATAGAATAATGTTCTGAAAAATAACAAAAATATAAATGTTTAGAAACTTTATTTTCTTCATCTTCTGCGAAATTCTCTGTGTGCCAAACTTTAAATATATTCGGATTTACATTCATTATTCTATGTATTAATCTATACTCATTAACAACCACAACCCTTTAATGGGTTATAGATGAATATAATCATTACCTATTATATTACTATGACATTTCAGCATAATAATGCATTAAACTACAGTTATATCATTAATGAAGGGTCAATTGATCTGACAAACCATAATATTATTATCAACTAGTTTTTGCTCGCGACTTCGTCCACGTTAGTTTGGTCAAGAGTGATATACATATGTAGGTATAGCTGACTAGGCGAACTCTATTCCGTTTTAGAGGCCATAAATAATCAGGTTTTTCCTGTTTCAATCAAACAGAATGATTGACATTTTAGTTAGTTGTCAAATCTAATGTCAAAAAAAAGGTTTGTATGGGAAATAGAAAAGGGCTGTTTTTAGGATTTTCAAGGAAAAATTAATCAGTTTTCTTTACAGCTAAATATAACAGCGTGATATCGTTATATAAAGTAGTTAATTTGTTGGATGAAAATAAAATAAAGTTTAATTCAATTTATCCTCGTTCTCATGAAAGGAACAAGCTGTATGTGTGAAATTATTGTAAAGGCCTATAATTTCAAAGTATATTTACAAATAAATATAAAAAGTAGCCATAACTAAAGCCAAATAAAAGCAGCATCAGTAACTTTTTAAAATTACTTGGGACTTGTACGTATTAACGTTGATAAAAAAGTTATGCTTAAAATTATACGAGAAACGTAAGTTAAATCCAAACTTAAATTTATACTCATTTTAAGTAACTACACAATAGCATTACAAGACAACAAATTCCCTATAAACTAAAGCTTTCATCGTTAAGTTTCTAATTATTAATTCTATAACAGTGCTCTTTTAAGCTAAAATTAATTTTACTCTTCAGACAAAATGCATTTTACTTCAAGGGATGTTCGTTGTAAATTCATTAAAACTTACTAAGTAGGTAGCAAGTATTAAATTATAATATTCAAAAACTTAGTCGTCTATAATATTTAAAAGATAAATGAATGCCCACCACAACGTAATATTAAGCTGAATAATTATTTTAAGTTTGATGACAATATATTTAATTAAACGAATTATTAAAGACTTTTAAGAATTAAATAAGTTTATTTTAAAAACTGTCCATAATAATGTCTCAAATTAAAACATGTTTGTGCATATATAACTTGTCAATGTGACTTTAAATTTCCTGAGGTTTTCTCCGGAGTTGTATATTGTTCAGCAAGCTTTAATATATAAATTATATTAATATATTTATATACTTATAAAAACCATATAGTTTTAGGAAACTTTCTCCACGGTCTCTTATTATTCTTATATAAATATGCAGTTTTGATGCAATTTTTACTTTAATTAATAAAATTAAGTTTTTCGGATATACTACGCTTTTTTTTATTTTGAAACAACATAGTCTAAATTTTCAGTGCCTTTGCAGCAACCGCGATCGCGGGCAGACGAAATGAAAACTTTCGTCTTAAAATTTTACTTTTATTTAAATGAATACTCCTGAAAATCTTGGATATCATTTTATTCAATCTTATTTCACAAAATCTTGGTGACAATTCTTGATAATTTATAGTTTAAGGAACATTATGCAAAAAATACTGTAAAAGAATACATCGCTATGCAACTATAACGTTGACTATTCGATTTTACTATCAAAAAACGGCTCAAACTGTTTTTAATAAGGCTTTTTAGCAAAACTTTAGGAGACATCATTTGTACCTAATGGCATATAAATCAATATGTATATTGCTTATGGGATCGTACTGATGAAATAAAAGTTCAAGTATCATTTTCTATATCAAAATGAAACCATATATTAACAAAGTACCCTGAAATAGATTTTAATTTTAACCATTCTTTTGTCCATCTAATATCATTTTGAATATTAATAAAACTTTGAATTTAAAAGTAACGGAATAACAAGTGTTTGTTTGAGAACATCTTTAATAAATAGTTTATTAAATAATTCTCTACAGTTATAATACCGTTCTTTTGCTTGACTAGGGAGATTATTTTAATCCACTAAATACATATAACTTCTTTTCAGCAGTAAAATAAAATAAATTATGGTAGTAAGTACGGAGAAAATAAAGTTCGAAATTTATTAATATAATGTAGCACATGTTTATATATATTTTTTTATATTTCTTTATATTTTACCTGGTTTAAAATTTAATTATACCAAATAATTTAATGAGAATAAGTGATTATCTATAATTTTTGTACTGTTTATTTGTTATTTAAGGTCCGGTCCATACATATTTTTTTTCTGATAAATTTCATACTCTTTGATACCAATCATTTAACACCAAATATCGTATCATCGTATTCATAATAATTTTAGATTTTTACTCAAGAATTATTTTTTCAACACAAAGCATATTTGTCTCTTTTATTCATAACAGTAGTCTTGATATACATCAAGGTTTTGGCTTGTACTGTGTACATTTTATTTTAAACGGTTATATATTTTAAAAGAAGAATAAATTAATTGGAAGTCAAAATAAAGATTCGGAATAGCAGTTAAATGGAGTTTATACAGATTCTCTTAAAAAGGTTTAGATAAAAACATGCTACTTACATAACGATATGTAATATTTTTGTATGTACACAATTAAATGGGACTAAGTTTGTCGGATACTACGCATTTTTATTTTATTTTATATCTACATTTCGGTTCCATTAAAGCAACCGTGATTATGGACAGACGAGATGAAAAATACTGATACTTACTTTTCTTTTTATGATATAACTTTATAAAATTTTTAAGTTTAGTTTTTATATTTAAAAAATATATAACTTACGTAATGACCTAAGTGGAACAAATGTAACCCTGATAACATAGTACATATATTGTTTTTAGTAAAAAAATGTTTCTCATAGTTCACTTGCTACAGTAAAGTGTTATAAAAGATTACATAATATTATACTGCATTCAACGAATGAAGTTCAGTGTGCACAACGAGAAAACTATATTCTATAAAGAGTTATGAAGTCCGGAAAGAGTACAGATTGTGATTCTCAACATTGTCAGCAGGTTTAGTGGCCCATTTATTTTACTATCCCTTTGTATATCGAGGTATAAGGATTTAGGATTCAGAACAATTTTCATTTGTTTATGATTTAGTTGTTTGAAATTATTGATTTGTTGTATGATTCAATGTATTCACAACTAAAAAATCAAATATAAAAAAGTAAGTATTATAAAAATCTGATGTAACGAATATTAAACAAGAATATTATTTTATTATCGAGTTTGAAATGTGGTTTAAAATTTCTTGTAGCTGAAATTCAAGATATTTATCTATGTACACCTGTATCATTAATACCCTCGGTAGACGAGTTCTCTGCAGGATAAAAATGTAGTGTCTGCCTTTATCGCTGAGGTAGTTATTTTGCTACTTATACAATTCGGTTCACTCATTTTGCATAAGCAACTGTTTCCTCTTATTATCGTTGTTAATTGTAGTCGATATTGTTTATAGAATGACGAAAAAGTAAATATTTATTATATAAACAATTTCATATAAAAAAATAGAGACTAAATAGTTTTTCTATAAGTGAACCAAAAAAAATTAAATAATAAGGAACTATGTAATTAAAAGAGTTTTTTTTAAATAGATAATATACGTTAACTAGTTTTTTAAAACATGCCAAAATAATTGCATCTTGTCTTTGTACAATAAATAAAATAAGTTTAAGCATTATAAATAGCAAAGTTTGTGAAACAAATGGCCGTGAGTTAGACGTAGTAATGTGCTGTTTATGTGTTTTTTTCTACGTAAAAAGATATTTGTTATGTCTAAGAATTCAGACGGGCATTAACCTTTTGTAAATCGTTCGAAATCTCTGATACATTATCTACTGTTTAAAAGCAGTCGATGTCTCAGATAGAAATTCAGCACTCTCTTTTTATTATACCCAAGGATGTCTGATAGAGGTTGCTAGTGAAATAAGACCCTTTAATGTCTTGCATAGTCTTTTATTTGTTTCGTTACTCCTTATAGCTTTTAGGTAAAGTTTCTTATATAAAACGTTTTTTTATAAGCTCGTAATATAATTAGTGACTTAGTTTAAACCTATGTTGTATATTAATGAATAAAATGAAATCATGTTTTTTATATAGTTTTTTCTTAAGTTTTGCTATTTTAATGAAAGTCCATTGTCAGTTTATATTTGGGTAGTCTTTTTAAGGCCCCATTTTATTTTATTTTTATGTGCAGGGAAGAGTAAGGCTAACTTAAGTTTAATTTTGTATCACCACCTTTGTCGCAAAAACAGTTTGAAATAAGTATCTCGTTAGCTATCAAATCTATACAACAATGTAAGATAATTTTTTATATTGAACTAGAAGACCTGGCGAACTTCGTATCGCCCTATAATCAAGAAATATCTATTACGTTTTTTTATTTATATTTTTGGAGTTTACCTGTAAGCCATAAATCTCCGTATTTTGAAGTGCGACAGAATGATTGACATATTAGTTAGTTGTCAAATCTAATGTCAAAAAAAACGTTTGTATGGGAAATAGAAAAGGGCTGTTTTTATGGTTTTCCCAGTGATGAATCAATTTTTTTCAGCTTTTATACCTTCCCTGAACCTCCACGAACATTTCAAGACTAAGATATGATAAATCCGTTCAGCTGTTCTCGAGTTTTAGCGAGACTAAGGAACAGCAATCCATTTTTATACATACAGAAGATTAAATTCTCTGAAATATGGTTTCTATTACTTTTAATAGTATAATTACACAGAAATAATAAACAACAATTTGAAAAATTAAAGTTTATTATTATGGACTTAATTAGTAATGAAGGCAAAGAATTTTTGCTATTTAAAAAAAAAATATTTAATTACTATTTTATATATTTCAATCACAAGGTCACTTCACCTTATTATTTTGTTTTAATTAAATATCAACGAAGTAATTTGTAAACAACTAATACTCAAAACTCCGTTAAATTTACTACATGTTTTGACTGACTGACGATTGGATTAAAAAAAATGCTTAACAGGTGATAGCAGTTTTCAACTACTATCTTATGAGTTTCAAAAATACTTGCAACGGTGACTAAGCATATCACATAATATAAAGTAATAAAAATTAAGTTTGTCGTTGGCGGAATATATATAATGTCTGTCTTCTCGCTTAGCAAAATTTAACTTTCCTTTTTTATATCTTCTTACGATGAATAAATGAAGAGAAGAAACTTAATGATATCTTTAGTGATAGTGTTGCTTGAAATTATAATGAAAATGCCATCGATATTTCTTTAAAACTATGTACGTTGATGTGGTGAAGCTAAGGGGTGATATTATGTACAATGTGTAAGCATAAATCCAAAGAATATAGATGCGATATATAATCTTAAAACTCAAAATACATTTCAATTTTTTTCTGAAACGATAACTTAAAAACCGTTTTAAAAAAATTAAATAGAGTATACGTGATTTTCTTAAGTTATAATACACATAATAAGTAATTCATTATGACTATCTCCTTAGTTGTTATCTTGTTACGTTTCCTCTAGGGATAAATTCATTACTGATCTAATTTCATGGAAGAAGTCGTATTATGTCGTTATATTAATTACTAGTAGTTCTTCGCGACTTCATCTACAGTTTATTGGAATTATCGTTTACTCTTTCATTGTGAAAAGATGCTGTTTACTAACATTTCAACAATAGTAGTTTAATAGGTTCTTTATATCATACAGATGTATTGGCTGTATTTTATTATTAAAACACAATTTTATTAACAATGCTTTTTACTTGATTCGGGATATTTTGTAACAAGACAAGTTAAAGATAAATATTAAAGCAAACACTATTTTTAAAAATATAAGAAAATTTAACATAAATTTACGAAGCACAATAAAAAATGAAAGTATGTTGACTTTTCTAATATTGATTTGCACAAGCTTAATGACAGTTGCTAATATAATAATAAGTGGAGTTCAGAGACATACAGAGACAACATAGGACGATTGTCTTTATAACGGGTAATAAACTAGTGTTTTGAAACAAATAATATTTGAGCCCCTATGGTGCTTTAAAACGTAACATAACTCAGCGTATAGAACCTTCAATTTAGAAAAAATAAACACTTTTCGGTGGTCATACAGCGTCATATAGATTCAAAACAGTACTTACTTGTATTATGCTATGGAGTAAAGGTCATTTACTTCCTTTGCAATTAAAACCAATGTTCCTTCTATGACTTTATCAGTAGAAAGTACTGAGTTTTCTAACATATTTATTCATTCTTTTATTTATTAATTAAAAAACAATCACAAATAGTCATTGAAATTACAATTACAAGAAACTATGTAAATAATACGAGTATGAGAAAAATACAGTCAGACAGATCAAAACGGATCACAAACGTTGATTTTCCGAGTTTTACATATATGGGATTTTTGTTTTTTAATTTATTTCTGTTACATGAAACTACATATTCTATCATACTGAATGTTCATAAAAACTTCCTGCAGCTGTTTTGACCTTGATTTTAATGAATCAAAAAAGATATTAATGAATCTGCAGACTATTTAGATTTAAAAAAATGTTGTGTGCAAATACAATTCATACTACTAATGATGAATTATTAGTTTGAACTTTCTCCAAAAAGAGCAATATTTGGTCAAAACCATTAAAACTGGTAATGCATCACGAGTTTATCATTACCAAAAGGATACCAAAACTCCATGTAAACTCAAAAGACCCAAGAAATAGAATCAAGTTGGATTAAACTAAATGCTTTTGTCTACGTAATCTTTGTTTCCAAGAGAATGTTTAATAAAATACCTACAAGGTATGTGCAGTTTGCGAAAAGCAATCCGCCTGTTATGTCTGGACCTAAGAAATAGATTTTAGAAGCCCCTTTAGTTGTATTTTAGTTGTATGATAACAATCCTATTTACAAATCATTAACCAAAGGAAAATAAAGGTAATGCTACAGCCACGTATAAAACTAAATAAAACTATGAAAGTAGAAATAAGAATTAAAATGTTAGAATGGAACTCAGAGGATTTGTGAAAGAAAATCATGGTAAGAGTGAGGACAAATATTAATGTGTTTTAAGTAATCTGTCTTTTATATTGCCACAACCCACATATATTCTCTTTCCTTATTTTTACTTACATATTTGTATTTATATATTCATATTTATTAACCTTTACAATACTTTAGGATGTATAAAGAAACTTGCAGCTCATGACAATACAACAAATATTGTATTCTATTGTTATGACACAATTATTTTCATCAGTGTTAAAACGAGAAATATTTTGAATGGTAAAAATCATTATACCTATTAATCATTTTTATTAACTTTGAAACAAAAACGTTAAGAAGAGAACTGATATTTTATTGTTTCAAATAAAACTACTTTATTGTACACAAAGTAGAGTAAGGCGAGAAAACAATTATTCATTAAATTAATATAATATTTTGCATTAAAAAAATGTTTTATAACGTAAAAACCTATGTAAATAGTCGTAATATGAGACAGTTTTTCACTTATGCTATATCGAGTGACAAAGACCCGAACCCAATAATATTTGACAAGACCCTGATCTAATTTGAGGATCCTTTGTAGGGTTGGAGCCAGGTCCCTCGGAGAGGTTCTATAAATAATTTTCAGTAAAAGGATTCTGTCAAAGCTACAATACAATATAACTTAATTAAACAAGATTTGAAGTGAAACTGCCATTTTGATACAGTTATCATTTCCGTGAAATGATCAAATAATAGTTATAAAAAGTTAAATAGTTTAATAAATTGTCGTAATGAATTTGTTATTTCATGTTCTCTTTAAGTTAAATCACTGATATAATAAAGTTGACACCTTAACATGTTAAAAAGAATAATAAGTTTAATTTACAAGATAGGGAAATATTTCGAATTCGTACACCTGATGTTTTGTGAATTACTTTTGTAGTAAAAAAAATGATAAGAGTATGTTGAAGAAATAGAATCTGATTACAATCTAAGCAATATGTAATATTGTTAAATATAAAGGGTTTTTAAACCGTTTAATCGGATTACCATATACATATATACGTATATAAAAGAAATGAAATCTACATAAAGCATATATAAACTTAACAAATAGACAATGTAAATTTGCCATAGAAGAATATACATATATATGTATATAGTATACACTCAAATTTTTGTTTGCTCCCATTTAATTATGTTATAATTTCCTACTTATTTGAAATGATAGAATCTTTTAGATAAGCTATAAGAAATAACTCTATACAAAACGACAAATGAAAAGAACTCTGTCTTAATCTACACATAACTCATACAGTCAGTGTCAATGAGATTTTTCAATCCAGAAATGATCTAATTAAAATAATATTTTTTTCCATTATGCATGAAATTTCATGTCAGTAATAAAACATTTTTGTTTCTAGGTGACACGTTTAGGATAACCATTGCAATAACGTGCGGGACGGACTCCATCCACAAGCCAAACAAGGTAAGCTAACTAGAAAATAAGTATTCGTATTTAAAGCGATATTTTGTTTGCACGTTAATTTGAATTGTTATATTTACAGTCCTGGATTAAACTAAGCATAGATACATTTTCTGTGCCTTCTAATGAATACAAAACAAAATAAAAATATGTATGTTGCATTAAATTTCATTTTGTCACAAAATAAATAAATTGAGATAAAAGTATCATTACTTAAATATTTACTATGTAGATGAAAATAATAAGGATGCGAAGTGAAACTTTAAATATAAAGTTTATAAACTAAACTAAATTTTAGTAACATGTAACATTCACTTAGCGGCTATGCCGGGAGTGTTCAATAATTTTCTTTTGTAATGTCAAAGCTTTTAGCCCTGCGGCTTTGACATTGTCACCGGAAAAGTTGACGTTATTTCTAACACAAACTGATATTTCACTGATACATTACTCAACATTTTTATATTGATATTTGCATAATTATATGAAACACATACTTAAGGCGTAGTTTTTAACATTCATAAACTATGTGCAGTTACGACAACTATCATAACCACTCTTTCAATTTAAATCAGAGATTATGATGTAAAGATAGTTTTTTATCAAGAATTCTATTATTTATAAATTCTAAACAATATATACAAGATACCGAAGAGAAAAATCATTCCATATCTGATATTTGGCAGTGGAAAATATAGAAAAGGGAATTAAAGTTTCATGTACAATGTTAAACAGACAAAGTAACGTAATATCGCAGTTAAAATTAATGTGAATCTGAAAAGCTTGTATTTAATTTTACTAAACAATTTTAATAATAAAACTTTGTATTTAACTTTACTCTCTAAACCACTCCGTCTCGTTATCCAAGCCTCAATGAGCATGTTGCAATATAGTTTTAAGTCAGAAGCAGTCATTATTTATATTTTTTTAACTTTCAAACCCTTTTCATTTTAAATTACAAGTTTTATCAAAGTTGTATTTTACAAGTCGCCAGCTATTATGTTTTTATCATCGCAATGGTTTTTTTATAAAAAATTTCAAAACATTTATACATATATTTTATATGAATGAAATTTTGTTCAGATATAGAAAATATTTTGTTTATATTTGATTATACATGGATTAGATACAGATACAGACAAGATAATGACAGAAAAAAGTATAGAACATATGACATAACTCAAAAGATATTCATTTTGTATGACATTTTATCTCCAGGTAACATGATGAGTACTAAATCTTAAAATAGTTATTTTATTTTATGTCATTAAAAATCAAGTCGAAAAATTCAACTGTCAATTGTTTACACATAAAAAATTACAAAGGAATATAATGCTTCCAAAAAATTCTATACTCCTGCTCAGAATTCCATACAAATCCACCAAACACATTTTGTATTATAACGTTCAGTGAATCTTAACATTTTGTTCAAAAAATACGATTTTGAAAATTTTTACTAACACGGCAATTAAAAATTACTAAACACTCATAATATTTATTCTTTTTTATAAGGTACTTCACAGAGAAGATTTATCGTTTTACTATTTAATTGACGATGTGTTTAAACATCTAAGACATAAACAAAGAAAAACGGTATATAAGAAAATACCTTAAGATCTAACTCGTTATACCTTTGAATGTTCATACCATGTCAGAGCTTTCAGTAGTCCTAAACGTTTTTACTCAACTATCGCTATCACATATCAATAGACTAATGTTAATAATGCAAAAAAGTGAAGTTATTGAATAATAGTGCGTTACGAGGAAGAATTTTAGTAAATCTAGCACAAAAAGTAACTTACAACATGCGTTTGTATCAAAATTAAAGAGGTAGAGAAACCATCAACCAGAAAGAAAAATCGGGAATACAATAATTACAGTACATTTTGAGTATCATCATTTTATTTAATATAATATATTAGTATGCATAACTTAACATTCGTTTTCCAGTAAACTCAAGTGCCTTCATAAAAGTATGCGTCATGTTATTCTTTTTATAGTACTTGAAAAATCTTGTTTTAATATATAAAAATGATGTTTAATTTTGTAGTTTATAGTGAGTATGTTAAAACTTATAACCTCAATAAATTGTATAAAATATTTCATAAAAATATTTTAAAACTTTTTAATCTAATATTAATAATGGTCGAACCGACTATTTCATAAATATTACTGCATTATTTGACCTATACATGAGTTCTTAATTTTATAATTTTTTTTGTTTCCTTTATAACCATTGTCTTCCATAGCTAAATACAGTAGAAATTATAAATGATGACATCATAGTTATTTCATTAAGTAATGCTGACGTAGAACAAAATCGACAATCTGTCTTGGGTGTGAAATACTTCTGGCCAATTATTCTGACAACATCACAGTTCGAACACGACAGTAGAAAATGTCGTTAATGATCTATTCAGAGCTTGAAGTGATAATTTCCTCCAATCGTTATGTTATAAGATTACAGTGGAACCCTTAAATTATAAACTTAATGAAAGACTACTTACTGAAAAACTTTAATAAATTAGTGATTATATGATTCTTTTTGCTTCTGGATTGAAAATTACTTAATAGTCGACAGAAAATAGTTACATTTAAAGACAGTAAATAATATTTTAAGATCAAGTCCAAATAGGGTTTGTAAAAGCCGGGTACAGAGGTTCATGTAATACGAGTATAACTAATTTTATAATCAAATTACAAATAGATCTTTTTGTACAAATCATTAGTGAAATTAACCAATATATCAATAGTACATATATGTAACTGGTGAAACTATCGTTGTGTGTTATATAATCCTACAAACATAAATATAGTTTGTTATTTGGAAGTCAGATATACGAGTATGTTTTTTTTTAAATCGAAGGCTATTTTTATTATTGTACAAAGATATTTAATGAAGCTTTATAGTATTAGTTTGACGATTGTCTAGTCTTTGAATGTGACTTAAGGGAAGAAATGTAAATTTTTATATAAGATTTTTTACATGTTATATAGGTTTAAAAGTTTTCGGGTGTTTCAGTGATTTCACATATAGTAACGATGTCTAAGATATATGCGAGTCCACTTATAAATGAAACTATGATTTTCTGATATACTGGGACATTAATTACAATTTTTTAAATTTTAACAAACGTTATTCTTAATTGACAGCAATTGTAATAACAATTTAGTAAAATGAAAGTGTTTGTCAGTTAGACCGGTTATTTAACCGCTACCCCCGATTATAGCTTGATTTGCTTGCCTATTGAGTGCAGCAGGCAATAGTAAAATCAATCAATGTTGTCACAGGCAGGTGATTTTATGTTTTTGGTGACTGAACCTTAGATATTAGACAATTGCGAGCTATATGCTTTACAGAAATTAATATTATTTTATTACACTACATGTCTTTCTTCACGAGCGAGGATCATAGAAAACAGTGGTAAGACAAAAGATAATTATCAGAACCCGTCATTGAGAGAGGTTTCAGTGAAAAGAGGTTTTTTTGCGAAAGTATGAGGGTCTAGTTTAAAAATACAAAAACAATCGGGTCAAACGATCAATAGCGTTATGTGTAGTGGATAGCTCATAAGAATATATGAGGTTTTATTGTTGGAATATTCCGGTTTAGTTTACCAAAAACGGGTTCTTCTAAAACAAGGATAATGTCAACTCATATACTTTCATTGAAATCCGTTAAGGAACTTGGTTATATCGAACTCCTAGCACAACAAGAAATTAATTCGGACCTTGTAAACTCAGATTACTTTTTATTCAGTTCAATAAATAAGACTGTTTTATGGAAATAAATGAATCCAAAAGAGATACTAAAAATTTATTGTGCTAACCTCTTGCATCCAAGTTCACAAAATGGTTTTACTCATTAATGGTTTTACTTAATGGCTCAGTGAACGTTGAGTTAAAACCACAGAATACGATTGGCTATATTTCATGTATACAAGCTATCTTATTATTATGGTTATTTGTTAAACAAAGAGAACATTGGGAACCGATATTGTTTATGAGACATCCTATATATCCTACATTTTATAGACACACTATAGTGTAATATTAGTAATGAACCAATCTTCTTCTTCTATATATATAAAAATGGATTGCTGTTCCTTAGTCTCGCTAAAACTCGAGAACAGCTGAACGGATTTATCTTAGTCTTGAAATGTTCGTGAAGGTTCAGGGAAGGTATAAAAGCTGAAAAAAATTGATTCATTACTGGGAAAACCCTAAAAACGGCCCTTTTCTATTTCCCATACAAACGGCTCTTTTGACATTAGATTTGACAACTAACTAATATGTCAATCATTCAAGTGAGCGAGAAATTTTCTCACTTTGATTAATTACGTTACGATGCCGCCGAGAAAAAATCTTTAAGGAGGAATAGAGTTCATTCAGTCAGATATACATTTCTAATTCTGAAACTAACGCAGACGAAGTCGCGGGCAAAAACTAGTTACTAATATTTTATTTCTCCACACACCTCAACCACAGATTCGTTTAATTTGTATGCATTCATAAATAATTATTTATTATAATAACTGAAATTATTATTCCATTCTTTGTTAGTTCCTTCGATTAATTGTATCAATATTTATCTTCCAACAACATTTCTCAGTTATTATATTCTTACACTGATTTAATAATCTACCTCATTACTGCTTGCTATTTCGAAAGATTTATTATATGATATAATGTCAATTGTGTAGAATTGTCATTGGATTAGATGATATTTTATTGAGAGTATTTATTTTTATTTTAATAGTAAGGTAACAATACACCTTTGTGTTTGTCCTATATTATAATATGTTTGCCTTTACACCCACGGCAAAGCCAGTTTTAAATATAACCTGTCATACTCTTAGCATGTTGAAGAATTTTTTACTTATTTTTGGCACCACAATAATATTTTTTTTATATCTCTTTCTAATCCTATGTCCCCCAGATGGGGCAGAGGGCGTCCACAGTACGCCGCCATCCCGTTTGGTCTTGAGCTTCGCCTTATTGTTTTTATATACATGTTACAAAATAATTCAAAATATATCTTTAAAAAAATATTAAATAAACAGATTTTTTAAGAAATAACGAAGTTATAACCCTATTATATCGTATGATGCCTGATAGTATTTAAAGTTGTATAAAATAATGTAAAAATATGAAAAAAAACCTTAAGTATAGATTAGTAGGTGCAATAAATAATTAATTTATAAATATAGCAGTAACTTCGAGTATAGTAATGACTTAAAAACCGTAATATCCATCTGATATATTAAAATCTACTAACTAAAGTTTACTAATATGAAACACCCCTAAACTGATTTACCAATAACGTAGAATAAATAGAATTTACAAAATATATTTCTATATATTATATTTAATTTAATAATCTATTTTCACATTTTTAGAAGATCCTGTATTAATGTTTCTTGTGTTGCAATTTTATTATAACTGAAGAAACCCTTTTAACTATTCTTGATCATTTTCGAATTTAAATGTTTATACTCAATACGAAAGAAATAAAGCAAGAAACTACACTAAGGTATTTACAAAATATTATTAAAGTTGACACAAAAAAAACACTTATAATTTTCTAGACATCTTAACTTTGGGGACGGTTTTAAGAAATCTAATTAAAAAGCACAAACAAAATAAACATCACCGTCTCATATAAAAACTTTAATAAGATAATAAAGTTTATAACTTGGCAAGATGAAACTATTTTTCATTAGAGTTACTTTTTATTGATTAGAGCATAACTTTATTGCTATTCAGCATAACTTTTTGATATATATAAACTAGTAAACCTGGCGAACTCCTTCTCGCCTCCAGAAGGCTTTGTTTTAGGTAACATTTCGTTTGGTGATTAAAAGATGAAGAATGTTTTTTTTTTTTTGTTTTATATTTGAAAAGGAAAATTTTTATTTCATTTCACAACAGTAATGAATTCATTTCGATTACAAAAATGAAGTGTTATTTAGTTGAACTTCTCTAAGTAAATGAAAGTGAATCCAAAGTAGATACCGAATCGAAGCGTTATACGTGTCCGCAGATTATCCGTTTCATTGAAATGCTCCTTTGTAAACCACATTTTTTGTTTTTTGGTCTAACTTTAACACAAATAAAGCGGATGGTTTCCCAACTCATGAACACACAAACTATAACTGCCCATGTGAAAAACAATGATTTTCTAAATTTATCCCGCAAATACTAAATTACGTATCTGTTATTATACGTCAATTGCATAGCTTACAATTGTATTTCGTTATTCCACGTTTTATAGAGACTGACTTCTGAATAATATGATCTTATATAAAAGAAATTTAATTATAAATTGGTCCAGCTTTAACAGAGACGTATTTAAACTAGCATAGTAACACTATAATGTTATACTAGACACATTTTAAAATAATTAATTATCTAACAGTTGTTAAATAGGTATTCTGTTGTCATTATCCTGTACATTGAATGCTTTATTTGAGGACATAATTGTTTGAAGTGTGTCCGAATGAAATGCATCAGGAATATTCTTATCATTATGACACTGTTTTTCACCAAGTGACTTTATTTTCCATGTAATTTGAAACCTCATAACTATATCTCAAGTTGACTTGCCTTATAAATTTCTATATTTTTGGATGGAATCCTAAAGCATAACAATGATGAAATATTGATGGAAGTTATTGTACACTAAAGTATGTAACTCAAGTTATGACTCTCTTGGCACACATTGTGAATTATCCGACGTATGTCACAAGGCACTGCTGTTGGGCACGGTTATATTTTGAATATAATATGAGAATTGTTGCAACTATAACTTTAGTTCTCATTCGTGTGGACGAAAACATTACGTTGAAGCATGTTAATCTTGTTAAAATGTGTGAAAAGGCCTATTTGATAAGGTACAAATAAATTGTTTTTATCACTTATCATAGGTAAGCAATGAACGTTCAAAAAAACTAACAAGAGTCCTAAAGAGATGGTATTCTCGCTGGAGTGATTTTTTTTACTCAATGAACTCCAAATTGGAAGGAAAACATGTATATAAAAACCTCATTATACAGATATATAGGTATAAAATATCACCATATATATGTATTAGGTGTACAACTTTGCTTCCGCCGTTTTTTTCCGAAATTCGAGGCTTTATTGTAAAAAACTGGTTATACATTTATGATTCAAAGTATTGTCCATCGCTGGCCACTACTTTCTCCCATCTTTTGGGCAGCATACGAATCCCGCGTTGAAAAAACTGGTCATCTTTTGAAGCGCTCCACAAATAGATCCAATTTTTAACTTCTTCATAATACCGGAAGTGCTGGTCAGCCAGGCCGTGTGCCATTGATCGAAACAAGTGATAGTCCGAGGGAGCAACGTCTGGAGAATACGGCGGGTGGGGTAGAACTTCCCATTTCAACGTTTCCAAGTATGTCTTGACCACTTTCGCAACACGGGGTCGAGCATTGTCGTGCTGTAAAATCACTTTATCATGTATCTCGTTGTATTGCGGCCGTTTGTCTTTCAATGCTCGGCTCAAACGCATTAATTGTGTTCGATAACTATCGCCTGTGATTGTTTCAGTCGGTTTTAACAACTCATAATGCACTACGCCGAGCTGGTCCCACCAAATACAGAGCATACCTTGGAATCGTGAATATTCGGTTTGGCCGTCGACGTGGAAGCATGGCCGGGATATCCCCATAATTTTCTGCGCTTGGGATTATCGTAATGAACCCATTTTTCGTCCCCAGTCACAATGCGATGCAGAAATCCTTTCCGTCTTTGCCTTGCAAGCAGCTATTCACAAGCAAACAAACGCCGTTCAACATCTCTCGGCTGCAACTCGTACGGCACCCAATTTCCTTGTTTCTGAATCATTCTCATGACTTTCAGGCATTTTGAAATGGCTTGTTACATCACTCCCAATAATCCTGCCAATTCTTGTTGCGTTTGACACGAGTCTTGATCAAGTAATGCCACCAATTCTGCATCTTCGAAAACCTTCTCTCTTCCACCGCCATGCCGGTCTTCGACGTCAAAATCACCGTTTTTGAAGCGTTGAAACCACTCTCGGCACGTTCTTTCACTAATAGCAGCCTCACCATAGGTATTTGAGAGCATTCGATGAGCCTCAGCCGCAGATTTCTTCATATTAAAGCAGAGAATTAAAACCTCCCTCAAATGACGAGAATTTGGCTCGTAAGCTGACATGTTTAATCGAGAATAACTTTATGATGCAGACACAAATCGACTAATATTTCGATGGCGTTATGTTTACAAATGCCTAAGCTTATTGTATGGCATCTACGATCTATTTATTTCGAATACCACTTACCGCTACAACCATCTATTGCAAAACGGCGGAAGCAAAGTTGTACACCTATGTATTTAACAGCTAATCAACTGATGCAGTGGATAAGCAAAGTAGTAGATTGTCATCTTATAAATGATAGAAAGAAAGATTGTCATAAGTAAGAAGAAATAAGCATCTAAAAACGTAAGTTATCCTGCGAAGCAAAAGTATTTATCGTAATCAAATATGACTTATGGTCGTTCACACATGTGTGTTGCAGCCTTCCTCATAAATTATACTAACAGCAGTCGATTTTCTATGGATTTATGGTAAAAAGAACCTAAAACAGTAATATTTTTTGGATTTGACTAGCGTATTTGATTGAAAAGTGGCACATTGTCATCTTCCCTCCTATAACGTGATTCTGTACAATAACAGAAGACGGTGATAGGTTCAACTAAATATTGACTGCCGGAGTACTTATGACCCACCAGAAAAAGTAATTTCACTAGCCAATATTCTGGGTTCTGGTATGATTTCCTATACGAATAATCTATAATTATCGTTGCGTTTTCAAACTTTTTTATCCTGAATATCATGACTAATTAGCATTACTGAGTCTGTTTTGTTTAATTGTAAAGCATAAAATCTAAAATGCCGCAACAAAGATTTCATTGTTTATTTTTTGTTGTTTTTTTTTTTTCTCCGTTGCGATATTGCAGTTGTATTGCATTGATAAATTCAATATTTAAGTTCGTACATATTATTGGAGTAAAATTTTAGATAATATGTATATAAATACACACATAAATATATATAAAGTCAGTGGTGGCTCAGCGGTTAAAGGGTCCGCCTCTAGGCCTCTCGTCGCCGAGGGCGCGGGTTCGATCCCGGCCCGGGCAAGTACCAATGTGATTTTTCCGAATCATATGTACTTTCTAAGAGTATTTAGACATCACTGATTAATGTTGATTCCCAAAAGAGGGTTGATGTCAGACAGGCGGGCCGGTCGTAAAAACAAATAGCCAAAAACTATTCACAACATGTAAGGCAGACCCTGGCTATAGCTGGGAAATTGCCAGGTAGAAGAAGAAGAAGAAGACATAAATATATATAATGCATTAATACTTTTGTTTGAAACACCATTTAACCGGCAAATTATTATTACAGATAAATATTTGGTAATTCAAGAATCGTTATAATAAAATATCTAAAAATAAATTTACGGTCTCGTTATCTAATTTATTTATTTTTAATCTTGAAAGCGAACCTTTCGCTGTCTGTCGGAATCTTAATAATAGAAAACAAAAAATATCAATAACGACTTATATACTCTGTAGGTATATATATTTATAACGAGGAGCAAACAACACGAAAATATATTACACATAACTGAAGCACATAACCAATTCATAAATTGGCCCCAATCCCGACCTATTCACGGTCTGCCAGGCTTGTATAGAACGTGTGCTCTCCTGAATCTAATTTTAAATGGTCATTGATTAGGCTCAATAAGAACCCATGACGTTTAGGCATACAATTTATTCCTTCATATTTTTAAATATTTTTCCTAAGCTTTTCAATCTTACTAACTAGTAACCTCATTATATTTCGTTAAATAAATTTGTAAATTATTGAATGCAACGAGCGGCTGGCTATATTTGCGACTTTGGTCAAACAACCTTGGAGATGATCCGGCCTACAAAATGAACGATCTAGTTGAGGTTTTTTCTGTTATACATATAAAGCCCAGTTACCTGGTAGTTTTATCATAAAAATTAAGGTCGGAATACCAATTTCAATTTTAGGTCCGGGAAACGAAACCCATGTCCCAATAACGGTTCGTTACCGAAACGCTGAGGTCGCTTCACTCAACTTGCACCGACAGCTTCTATGAACATGAAGTGAGAAAAAAATGTGAAAGTGCATATCGTAGTTAAAGGGCTTAGAATGTTATTAACAGTATTATATATATATATATCAGTATAATTTCCTAATTCTAACTTTGTTGTCATAATTTATCAAAGACATTCGTAACATATTTCTATTTCATGAAATATGTTTTATTGACAATTTTAATTTTTTTCTTCTTGAAAAAGTATAAAGTTAGAGTCCTAATCATTAACTCTTATTTTCTGAGTATTTACAAGCATACGAATCGATATTTATTAAACATTGTCCTAGAAACAGTTTTTTTTTGCCTACTCGAACTGCCTCGAACATGGTCAGAGTCTTTTTCTGCTATTTACATTCATACCAGTTCTTGCTATTGTAAGGGCCTATCATTCTGCATTCTAGTTCTTTCTTTCGTTTATCTCATTCATGCCTGGGATCTATCTAACCGTGTATACATTTCTCTATTTTATTTTTAGGACTATAGGGTGCTATTTCATTTAATAACTTATTTTTACTTCTAACATTTGCCTTTATTATTACTATAATTACTGTCATAATTAACATTATTATTATTATTATTAGCTACATTACATACAATTATTTACATTTCCTTTTATTATTACTCATTGTTGTTATTTCTCTTTACTTTTCCTTCACTATTTCTAATATTATTTACTTTTTCTGTTTTCAGGAGTCTCCCGTCTTTTGCGCGTCCTGCTTCTGTCATGGCTCTCCGGTAATCTTCCACGGTGGTCCTCCTTCATCCTGCCTTCCCGTAAGAAGTCTCCGTGAGTATTTCTATTCCTCCAAACTTTTGGTTACCAAATTTTTGCAGGTTAGACTCTAGTCCCTCGAAAATGTCGCTATTTTGATTCTTCATGGCCGTATATATTTCTTCACTGGTATGTATAGATAAAACGTTCTTTAGAATGACCAAGGGGTCTTTGTTATTTACGTATTCTGCCTTTAATTTTCCTCCTGCTTTCCCGATCCTGTTCTTTATTTCTTCCTAGAAACAGTTTAGGATCTTATTCAAATATGCTCGAATTTTAACTTACAAAGTATAAAGCGGTGGTTTAAGGTTTAAAAGTATTTTCATATTCGAATTTACATCATAATAGATCTTAGTGTTTGTTCATAGAGGAAACTCAGGGGCTAAATAGATAACGCAAAGAAGAACCTCTATTTAAACAAACTGCTTTATTAAATTACTTACATATTTGGACTATAATAAGACTGAAGACCTCGTTCTGCATCATAAAAGTTGGAATTTAAAAAATCAAACATTTTCCATATGTGCCGTACCCTGAAAGTAGATGTCAGTTTCACATAAAAACTTTTTAACGGTTTCCAGACTCTCGTGTCAGTTGCACTCAGAAACTAACAGTGTCCTATCTCATACTATTAACAAACTTTGTTTTAATATTATCATTCGATAGTAATGTTTGTGCCAACCATCGTAAAAGCGGAGTTCGTGAGTTTTAGTGTGACGTCTGTATGTAAAATATAAAATAAATTTTATTTACCTTCCTTAATTTTTATGAAATTTTAACAATAATTATAATTAACCAAGTCCAATAGAAATTCGACTTTATCATCACAAAATCAAAGCAGCTGTGTTATTGATTTCTGCCTATATTCTTAGATATCTTAGTACCTATGTTTTATATGGCAGAATATGCTTAGATTCTTTTTAACGTGACTTAAATATATGAAGCTAGGATAGAGTTTTAAATGTCTGATAGTAACTGTTTATCTTTCTGTTACCATAATACACTGACCTCTGTAATTCTGTTAAACACCGGACACGTCTGCTACGCGTCCGGTTATTGCGATCGAATTTCAAATTTCCAATTCGTATTTGGTACGAAACCGCCATGAACGGAATTGGGCTTTTTTATTTTTAAACTGTTAAAAAGAAATGAATTTTCAGTAGGTATCCATATTTTATTATTCAGTTGTACGGTTTTAAATGATAGCATTTTTTTTTGTAAATGTATTGTTGAGTTATAAAAATTAAAGCTCCAAGCAAGTTGTTTCTATATTTGGTTTATATTTAAATTCTCGTCTGTCCGTAATCACGGTTGCTGTAAAGTAACCGAAACGTCGGGAGTATGTAGTTTATAATCAGAAATAAAAATCGGATAGTGAATCCGAAAATATTAATTTCATTTAATCTACGAGATCATTAACAAAAGTAATAAAAAGGAAAACTATATTAATTAGAACATTTTGTTCAAAACGTTATCTAAATCATGGTAAGTTAACCTCAACAAATTAATAAGTACATTACCTGACACAGCCCATTCAATTATTTTTAAAGTCATTAATTTTGTCGTTGTAAAAAAATTCGTGTTACAAAAATCAACATAGCACCGTTAACTCATCTTATAATTAAGCAGTGAACTAGATCTAGACAGGAATGTCTGGAATCTAACACATAATATGGGGCTCGTTCCAGTTACACAGCTTTGTTTGCATTGAGGTCTGAGATAATGTTATCTAAGAAATAAAAATCTTCTTCTTCGTGTAGATTATATGGAATTCTAACATTTTATATATGATTAAAAATGAATAACATGTTGAATGTTGATGTTATAAAATAAATATTATATTTATATTATTACAAAAAGTAAAAAAATTAAGTTAACATTTATGAACAAAAACTTTGTTATTAATGTTTAACAGAATCTCATATACTCAGATTTTGTTATATTTTCAAAATATATGTTTGAAGAGGCATATAAATGATTAATGCTTGAACAAACACAATATATTATCCGTAAAAAAAGTAGAACTAAAGAAATGACAATATCCTCATGTATTTAAACGATAAAAAATGTTAACCATCAGTTTTTTAATTCCGACACTATATTATAAAAGAACGAGCACTCGAACTAAACTCCGATATTGCGGATAGAATTCCGCTGATCCCAGTGAAGTCATTACAAATGTGGATTGCAGATTCAACATACTCTTTTTCATTCGTCCTCATTCGTTCATTTTCATTCTTTCTGATTGGAAACAATTCCATCGGGGCTAGCTTGAACTTAATTTTACGGACGGTGTTGAAAAGATTGATTTTAAAGTATTTTCTAAATAAAAATCTACTTATTTTCAGCAAGATTAACTTATTTTATACAGTTATATATCGAAATTTGTGAAAACGTGAAAGATTAACTTAAAAATACAACACATTTTTCTGAGAAAAACAGGAAATAGGAAAACGGGTCACGAAAACTAACGGTACGTCAATGCCTCTTTACCGCATTTTGTTTTTTTTTTAGTCTTGCTTCTGGAATTCTTATGTAATTTGCTGCCATTTTCACCGTAATGAATATGTATATGAGGTAAGAGACGAAAGCTTTGACGTTTCTCCGTACTGTTTTATCATAAAATTATTTTACTAACGCAAATATAAAATGAAGGCTTTTTTGCAAGTTGAGATAATGTACTAAGAAAAAAACATATTTTGTACTCTTTCCTAATAAATTATGTAAAAATCGTCTTTACAT
Organism: Danaus chrysippus; assembly: GCA_916720795.1. NCBI lineage: Eukaryota > Metazoa > Arthropoda > Insecta > Lepidoptera > Nymphalidae > Danaus > Danaus chrysippus. Next base: position 893,370 of record CAKASE010000073.1, read on the forward strand.
TAAAAGATGGTATTTTTGCAATTTTTATATATTTTTAAATGTATTATTATTAGTAAAATAAAAATTTCAGTTCAACTGATTACAATTCCTCTTTCATTTGAACTTTATAAATATAAAACAAGTCACGTATATCGTGGCCCACTCAGGAAAAGTACCTTTTATCTGTTATTAGAAGCAAAAAAATTCGTAATCTTACCAACACTTTTTATTAAATTACAGAACATTTAATTAACAATATTACAAGGAATTAATGACATAATAATGTCAGTTTAATTAGTAGGTAAATATTATTTGTAATATGAAATTGTTCAACTTTTGAGGCAGTGTAAACTTAGTAAAATTTTTCAAAAGGTAGAAATAAAACGAATAAAATGCTGACAGGCAGCGAAAGATTATTTGAGATCAATGAGGAAGTAACGTTAGTTAATAGTTGTAAAGTTTCAGCAAGCTATAAAATAGCAGCATAAGCTATAAACATTGAACTAATTAAGCTTTTAAGATAAATATATATTAATATTCTTCTAGATTTGCAATATGTAATATAATATAAATAAGTTATTGTCTATTGCTTTTATAATATCCAAAAATATGTAGTATATTAGAGTTAATATTAAAAAGTGAACAAAATCTTAAAATGCTTAAATTGTATCAAAATTATTGTACTGTTTGTGAAAAGTAGAAAGAATAAAAAATGAAATAAATATAATAAAAAATGGTAGCCTAATTAAAATTTTAAATTCATACATTTGTGTTGGGACACGAATATTTAAAAGGCGTAGGGATAACAACGAATTATCCCACACGTTACATTTGTCAATCTTTTCTATGTCGATATATTTTAATTTACAATTAAATTATTTAAATCAATTTAGATTTAAAATAAAAACAGATTTACAAACACCCAAGATCATAAAAAGTATATCTGCATATTTTGTACAAGTTCTAAAATGTACAAAAACATATTAATCTAACATATTGCGTATAACTTGCTCAGTTTATTGCTATTGTACAATCCTAACAATACATCTATAAAGCGGGAGTGTACAAAGTTTTCTCAATCCTAGAGAGAGCAGGTGCAATACAGGTTAATTAAAGAGTTTAACAAAACAACATCAACCTACTTGCGGTTTCGACGTCGAACTTGGGTTTGAGCTTTCTTTGCCAAGTTCTGGTCCTGAAATTGTTGATTAAACTTCTTGTGGTAAATACAACCCATTGTATCTTTAGATTTCGTATTTGTTGATAATATAATATTATATAGTTACGTTTATTGTAACAAATATTAGATTATAAATATATTTTATAGTGGTGTTTGTTGAGTTTTTTAACTGTTTCTATTGCCAATCCATACATATTTTACAAAATAGGGGAGAGTCGGATATATCGTACCATTTTTCACTTTAACTCCAATATTTCGACTATAACACGTCTTATAATAATTAATACATATGTAAAATAAAGTTTCATATTTTGGCTTCCTAAGAAGAAAAGAATAGATCCTTGCGATTATTCTAACATTGTTAAAAATGCTTTTTTGTAGAGGCTTGCCATCGGTACGATTTAGCCGACTAGTCGTTTTAATCGTACCACTAAGTCTTTAAATCGTACCATGGGTGTTTAAGTCGTACCACTGAATGAAAAACATTAAAATTCTCAATCAATTATTTATTTTTAACTGTTAGGTAAGTAATAAAACAACATTATTTATATCTAATAGGTAATAGAAACATAATTTTAACTCTTAGGTTATATAAAGGAACTATAAGCTTTCTCAGTAAAATAACATGATTATACTATGATAATGAGATCAATCAACATAACTAATAAAAATGAGACAAAAAAAAAACAGTAAACTATAATAATAAAGTAACAGTTAACAAGAATGTTATTTGTAATATAATTATTGTGCATATTTCTTAATGGAAACAATCATGACAAATGTCTGGATTCGAAGTACATGTCTCATGTAGCCACCATTTACAGCGAACGCATTGAATCCAATCAACTTTTGGACCCTTCGTATCGTAGTAAGAACAATTGCACTTTCGACGTATATGTATTTTCAAGATAATCATCGCTGTCATCATCATCATCTAGTTCTACAACAAATGTCTCTCCTGAATCATCGGTACTGGTGATGGAATGAGATCGTTTCCTCTTATAACTTTTGTTCGTGGCCTTGGGTAGTACTTACTATACGTACTTGCGGTAGTACTATAGGTACTTGCATTGGGTAGTCGGGTAAATCGTACCAGTACAATTTAACCAACTGCAAGTGGTACGATTAAACCAACTAAGGCATTTCTAAAACAAAAACAAATATCCGGCATAAACTCAAAACTTAGACAAGCAACAAAAACCCCCAATAATCTAGTATACAATTGTGGAATAATAAAAAAAAATGAATAACTATAGCTAACCTTGATTACGAGTTATCTCCTTACGAATGTACGACAATATTTATATTAATTCCTACAAAAAATGTTTTTTTTTATTACGTGCACAGTTGTTAACTCACGTCGATGTAAACTAGTGGGTGAAGAGGGATGGTACAGGGCTACGATTTGTCGTTGTCAATGTAAAAAAAAATATTCATTAAATGGGAAATTAAGAGGTGGTACGATTTAAATGCTAGTACGATATAACCAACTCTCCCCTATATACGACAGATTTTTCAACAATTTTTGTTTCTATTATTTTTGAAGATATGACAAATAGTTTATACATTCTTTAATTTCCTAAATGGGAAATGGTATAAAATAATAATTTACAATAATATTTAATTATTTAATATGTCGATATTTATTTATTAATGCACATGTACAACATACAAACTAATTATGGTATCCTATTTACTAATTAGCTGAAACAGTGTGATAACCACATTAATTAAATTCATTTGATTTGGTAATGCTATCATAAATATATATAATACTAAATTATAAAACTTATTAAAACATTAAAAACCATTTGCTAATATTAAAAAGTCGAGTTCTCATTACATTTTATATTTTTAAGTACTTACTTATTATGTTTTTCTTCTTATATATATATATATATATATATATATATATATATATATATATATATATATATATATATATATATATATATATATATATATAGTTATATATAATATATATATATATATATATATATACGGCTTTGTCTGTAACTTGGGCTCTATTCTACAACTATATAAACAGATGTTTAATTTAGATTATATATAACTATATATATATATATATATATATATATATAGTTATATATAATCTAAATTAAACATCTGTTTATATAGTTGTAGAATAGAGCCCAAGTTACAGACAAAGCCGTCGAGACCGAACAGTGTTCTATAACAATGAAAACATCTTGGGAGTAAAAACCTCCAAGTTGGCTGAGTGCCACTTGTAAGGGACTTTGAAAACAGTGTGTGCTCTAAACAAACTTCCGAATGGGGGATTACTACACTTAAACCTACTAAAATTGGTAGGTACATATATGATACCTAAATAAACGTAAAAATAGCAATTTAAATAAAGGTTACGATACTGATTTACTTTGCGATATTTTTCAATCGAATATATAACAGTCACTTTACCAAAGTTTCTTCCTTAATTCTTACCTTTCTTTTCATTTTACTTATTCTTATTATAATTTTGATTTTCATCATGATCATCAGCCTATCAGCGCCCACTGCTGAACAAAGGCCTCTTTCTTATATGGAGAAAGTTTGAGCATTAATCACCACGCTTGCTCAAGACGGGTTGGTGATTTCGAACTTATAATTTGAAATTATAAGTCCAGGTTTCCTCACGACGTTTTCCTTCACCGTCTGTCGGTGATATCTAAATACTCTTAGATAGTACATATGACTCGGAAAAATCACATTGGTAGTTGCCAGTATCGAACCCGCGCCCTCGTGTACGACAGGCGGGCCCTTTTAACCACTAGGCCACCAAAGACTTTTAATTTAACTTATTCCTATTATCCTTACCTTACTTTTAATTAAGATTTAAATGTAATATTTGTATTATAACAACTCAATATAGCTTGCAATTTAAAACAACACACTCTTAAGCATAAAGTTTAATCACTACTAAAGAAAAAAGAGCTGTAACTATTATCGATTCAATTACATTTTCAATAGAGTTCAGAGTTTTTTTTGTAATATACGTATCCAGAGCATATTTTTTTTGAACATAGGTTATTTTATCTAGTACTAATACAATCACAATTTTCATAAATCATCCATAATAAGAGGTAAACGTGTTTATTCAAAGAAAATACGCCATAAATAACCGTGGAATCTAGGACGCTGGTTTTTTCACGAGAAAAGTTCGTCTTGTCTTGGGAATAGTCCTTTTTATATAGCAACAGAGATAGACGTGGTATATACACAATAATATTATTAATATAATATTAGATCATTCTAGAATCATAGGAATACTATTGAAAGAAATTCTGATACATCACAAGTATAATCCATGGTGTATTACGAGTTGTATGTTAATATTCTTGTTCAACTAGATGCAATCATAAAAATTAGGAATAGTAACATATGTTAAATTATGAAAATAAAACATATTAATTGCGAGTTTCATATTATTAGTTCGGCTAAAAAAATACCTGAGTTAAATCGTCCTAGTTTTGAAGATTTTTACACAATAAAACTATATTTTCTCATAACACTTAAATCATTTAATTTTGTACCTAATATATTAAAAAAATTTCAAATATAAATACAAAATAATGGAAACTTCGGGTATATTCAGAAGTATAATCAAACGTTTAATAGTTATACTTCATTTTCTGATCTTAATTCTTATTAATAATGAAATTCAAACACTATCTATTAAGATTAATAAAACAATTAAATGAAACTAATATTTTCGGTTTAATTCGCGGAATTTGTTAATACTACAGACTCCCGGCGTTTCGGTTACTTATCAGGAGCCGTGATCACGTATTTTATTAAAAATATAATTAAAACTATCAGTAATTATTAAATACTAGCTGCGCCCCGCGGTGTTACCCGCGGGTTATCAGGTCGAACATTTTCCGGGATGTAAAGTAAAGTAGCCTATGTGTTATTTCTGGACGTCAGCTTTCTGTATACAAAATTTTATCAAAATCGGTTCAGCCGTTTGAGCGTGAGGAAGTAACAAACATACACACACTCACAAATTTTCGCAATTATAACATTAGTAGGATTTTGATATTTCACATGCTTTATAAGCCACTTATATTTCAGTACTTTAAACTTACTATAACTCTGTCTATACCTATAACGTCACTATTCGTACCTTGTAGCCGGTCAATATTCCCCAGACCATTATGTGCATATTAAGCTATCGCCTGAATAAACACATATCTGTTAGACCATTCCCTAAGTCTCCTTTTAACAATACTCAAAATATATTCTCATACTAACATGATTTTAATCTAGAAAACATTATTATAAATATATCTTTACTCTTCAAACATATTTATTAAACAAATATATTATACAAATATTTTAATGGGATTTAAATAAATGTTTTTATATTTCAGCTATACAATTAAATTTTATCAGATTTATTTTCTCTTTCAATATTTGTATACAAATTATATTGGTAGGAGAACTATTGTGAATTGAAGCGATTATTGTCAAATAATTATTTAATTACCCTAAAAACCTCAAACAGATGTTTTTACGGTTTCAGGGTGATGGCACGTGTTCCATTGAAATCATTGTTCTATTATATGTATATAGCTGAATATCGTAAGGACTAGTCGAGACTGTAGGGACTATTGGGTCAAACACATTTTATTTTCTGAAAAAAATTTTAGTCAGAAATACGATCATAAATCGTTCTTTATGTGTATAAAAAATACTTAAACACTATGCATGTTTTCAAGCTATTTTTATTATTTCAAGTTTCAAGATTTACTATTAAATTGAATAGGAACCAATCATAAATTATCATGAGATTAAATTGGGACAATTAACGTATACAAAGATTTTATTATATGAAAATAGCTATAATTACCTTCATATATAATATAAAGGAAAAATAAAGAAGGTATTATGTTTGAGCTGACTCTCAAGAGTTTAATAGTACATGTATTTCTCTAAAACATTGAGGGAACTATCAATAAATTTCAAGTTCTTATCATGTATTACATATAAAGGAATAAAATTTAACTAATGTCTACACAGCTCAAATCAATTTAAAAGTTTTAACATTAACTCATTGTTACTAACAAACAAAACACACAATATTTTACATAAAAATAATGTCTTGTATTGGAATTGTTACACGGAAAATAAATTTCACCGCCGGTAACACGATAAACTGTGCGTGTTGCTTTTTTTCATTTTTAAATCTGTTAACATCCAATAGAAACGAAATCCAATTAATAACATTATCTACGAATCCGATTATACGTATTATTTATTTGTCCAATATGTTTTGTTTCTTTTGTATCACATTCAGTATTTTATGAACTAACATAGGTTTTGAACTGTGATCGTATCACTTTCTATGTGAAATTCTTTCTTCTGCCTGGCAATTTCCCAACTTTAGCCAGGATCTGCCTTACATGTTGTGAATAGTTTTGGTTTATTGTTTTTACGACCGGCCGCCTGCCTGACATCAACCCTCTTTTGGGAATGTATTAATCAGTGATATCTAAATACTCTAAGATAGTACATATGATTCGGAAAAATCACAATGGTACTTGTCAGGGCCAGGATCGAACCCGCGTCCTCGAGCATGAGAGGCGGGCCTTTAAACCACTAGGCCACCACTGACTTTTTATGTGAACTGTTTTTATGTAATATGGAATAAGGTTTGGGTAGTTAGATGTTTATCGATCTCTTCATTATAGAGTTTATGTGGCATGGTAGTAGATTAAATTGTAAAAAACTGTAAAATGCTAAACGCGTGTAAGCTAGAAATTAAAATTTGCTACCATATGTGTAATTATTTAAACTAACATATGTATTTTCTGTCGTCAAACAGTTTCAAGTCATTTAATATTATAAATAGCAGCGTGACCTTATTGCTAATTATATTCATAAAACACATTCATATAAAATCATTTTCCATTTACGTCTCTGATGTCATCACATTTACATTAATTTGTATGCCCCATTAGCTATAAGCCAATTAGTCTTTGCTTACTTATGAAACAAATATTTTAATTTTACAACGTAATTTCTCGATCTTCATACATTTTCATTTCTTGTTTATTTAGATTAATATCATAGTTTTCATAATTTTATAGGGCAATAAGATTAATGGTTTTGCCGTCGTATGCCTAGCATGTAGCGTATATTGTATGATAAGTCCTTTTGTGACTTTGATCGCCATTCTCGTATGAAGAGTACGTGAAGAGTCAGATCTTTTTTTGTGACAACCAGAAGAGCTTTTAGTGTGCTATATATGGCTCGAAACACAAGCTTTTGACTAATAGCAAGCCTATCTAGGATTTACATAATTGTAGTTAGGTTCCAACCAACAGAGTACAACCTATTACAACCAGAAGAATTCAGTTTTCTCTATCTACACCAGTATAATATCGTGTAATATTTATCTCATACACAAATGTACCTCAGAACGTTTGAATTTTATTGAATTGAAGTCATCTTTATATAAATTTTCATGCTATTTTATTTAATTATTTATGATGCATTTTTAATATTATTTTTTTAATTTAATGTCAAAGCTATTCAGTGAGGTGTATTTAAACTTTTTAGTCACGGGAAATAGAGTTTCAAAGTAATCAAATAAGTGGATGTTTTTCCTACAAACGAAAATGAATTTTTTGTACCATAAAATATATTAATAAAGATACACATAGATTATTTTATTGCTAACAAATTATTTTAAGCATCATAATATTTTGTATAATATGGAAATATGTTTTGCCGATTATTAACTTTCGATGTTAAATTAATTATGAAAAATTAAGTATTTAAGAAGTTGCGAGACTATTGAAATAAAAAACCTATCCTAATTTAAATAGACAATTGACTAGCAATAATCTTACACCTGGGATCCCGTCATTAAAACATAAATTCCCACGTCCGTGTCCACACTGCAAGACCTCAAGGCAGTTAGCACATTCTGCGTGCATTCAGTGCAGTACGCTAGATAATTAAGAAATCGTTTGCGGTGTGTGACAACAAGACTAACTCTCAGACACTTTCCTCTCGTCTTCCAGTGGATGCAATTGCAGAAAGTCATTACATTCAGTGATAGTTAAATAAATACAATTAGTATGCATTTTAAAAACGTCTTTGTAATATAATTTAAATTGTTTCTGTATTGATATTCAATTAGGTGAACTTCATTTTGTATGAATACTTTGTCCATCGGTGAAGGTCAATTAAATGGGTTTGGAGAGGAACAAGAGCATCTGGCTCCAACTCATTGAATAGAACACAGATGTTACATCTATTTAATTTCGGACATCGATGATGGATCTGAAAACAATAGGTACAGTTAGGATCAGAAAAATTGATCGGAGTTTCCAGCTATTTATAAATAAAATTTTTTACTAGTTTTTGCCCGGGACTTCGTCTGCGTTAATTTCGGAATTAGTAATATATGTATGCCCGTGCGAACTCTATTTCGTTGTAGAGGCCGTAAATAACCAGATATTGTAGTTTTTTAAGTTTTGTTTTATTTCGATCGAACAGAATTAAATATATAAAATATACCTACAGCCGTTTTTGAGTTATAAATAGTGTAACTAACTCAACTTTCTTTTATATGTTATAAAGATATTCCCAAATATCTGCCTTTTTATTATTATCTTTTCTATACCACAAACAAAGGTTAAATGTTATTATACATGCATCGAAATAATACAAATTCAAACGATTTTAATGAAATTTTGGATTTAGTTAAGTAAATTCTACGTACCTATGGCCTAACTTCTATAATGGCGTGCTTGATAGTAAATTTCAAAGTTGCGCACGAATAGCGAGCATAATTTTGTGCTCTTATAAATTTACAACATTGAAATATATATTTGACTCGAGCATATTCCATGCTGTACAAGTTAAATTCATTCCTGGTAAAAGATAACAAAATATATCGTGAACGATTTAATTCTTTTGTCATGCGTGATTTGAATCACCAAGTAAGAAAATATTAAATTTATTACATAATTTTATACAATTTATAAAAAAAGGCTTAATTTATGATCAGTCCTTGAACGAAAATTCACCCATTTATAAAGTATGTTTGTTTATTATACAAAAGTAAATATTAAAATCGAATGCAATTGACAAAAATATTTTCATATAAATTATTATAAGAACTCATGTTTCATGGATTAAGAGCTTTGCAAAAAAATATATGTATCACGTTTTTGTTACTGTAGATTCCGTAAACAGTAATACGATATTTGGAGCAATTTATTTGCTAGCCCGCGGTCGGTCGACCTTTCTAAAGTTTCCTTTGCATTAACATTGAACCGAACAAATATCTAACGATCCTACCATCCGGCCAGACAAAGCACTGCCCGCCATATTAAGGTTATTTCTTATGATTAATGATGAAACGTTACGGTAAAACTTTGTTTTTCGTTTAATTTTCAAGGGCCTATTTGTTTAGCATTCAGTTATTTTAAAATGAATACTAATTTGTATTCAATAATGTCTTACCAAGTGTCAAGGATTATATTAAATTATGAAGTTTTAACTTCATAACTGTTAGTTGATTTATTGAATCGACAGTTTAACGTAAATTAATTTAAGTCTATAATAATGGAGTAAGATTAAATAACTAAATTATTGTAATAAAATTGTGTTTGGAATGGAAGTAATTAGTATAAGTACGCAATAATTCTTCTGATTAGTTTAAAAGACTTACCATATTTAATGTGTTAACCGTATAACAATGCGAATTATGTAATTTAATATATTTGTTTTTATCTCGATGTCTCGAATTCTTTAGTTAATTACTTCTATTATATATGAGAAAGAGGCCTTTGCTCAGCAGTGGGCGTCTGATCTGATATCTGATGATGATATATGTAGAATACGTTGTTAGTAAAGCATTAGAGTGCACTTGAGAAACACCTTCACGTATGTAGGATTTTAAAACCCGGCACGAAAGACATGCGTCACATACTGTTGAGATAAAGAGAGTGAAGAAACACAGGGTATTGCTTGCCCTCACAAATGATGGTCGTGATATGTCTGGCTGAAAGAATAGGTAGGTTCTAAAAGAGACAGTTACAAGACCTCTGCCTCTGAGAGCCACTATCAAAGTTCCTCTAATAGTGTTGCCAATAAAAATTAAGTCTTCACCATCAGAATTCGTTTACCAGGCGTCAACTATTGTGATATGACGATTTTTCCTTCGAAATAAGAGCAAACAAGTAACCAAGCACAGTAATCAGTTGTAGGTGTGTGAGTAGCGGCTGCCTTTTAATGAGATAGTCGCATCTTCCTCTTCATCTTTCTCCCAAAAAAGGAAACACTAAAAATAGGCTAGCGCAATGTAGGTTTATGATATGTATTTACCTCGCACTTCACACTTTCAATAATCTCCGTTAATTACCTATCACAGACGGTAATGCCTATAAAATCACTTTGTTGAGTAAAATTTTACCCTTAATATATGGTCGTATTCTTTTATTATAGTCACAATATTTAAACATTTTGTCAAATAACTTCTACGGTAAAAATTATTTTCTAAATCATGCTTCCAAAAATTAATAAAATCGACAACTGGATTTAGAATAAAGCATTAGCTTTAGCTTCATTAGGATATCTAAAAAAGATTGTAAAAATAAAGTCGGTTATTTATTTTAGGACATTTAAGCAGTTTACTTTTATTAATATTTTAGCTTATAAAATTGTTTGGAACAACATTTGGAAGAAAATTATATTAGGCATAATAGACGTCGAAAAAAATCCAATTTATATAGTGTAGTAGTAGCACCTTTTGTCTTACATTACTTTAAGTCACAGTGCTCGGTTCATAATCATTAAATTTACTTACTAAAGTACTAAAAGTTTAAACGCATTTAGTTTTTACCAAGTTCACATTAGAAAATAGAAAATTATTTGATATTTAAGGTATTAATAAACGTTTTTGTATGTTTCAACTCAAAGAATTTGGTTAAAACATTAATTTGACAAATTCATTTAACTTATGTACTAGAAACGAATGGTAATTTTACTTGGAATAGGCGAACTGAAAATTGCATCAGAGGTTCACGAAAATTATAGTAGAATCATTACAAAATATAAATGAATACTTATTTCTTTAACTCCATTTTTAGATGAAACAAAACGGGAAACAAATGTAAATAAAATCGATAACGTGTCACTATTTTCGTATCAAAAATCACGGCCTGAGGACAATAACTTCATACGTTTACTCAAATCTCGCATGATAGCTTGTGGAGCAGGAAAAAATGTGTACAAAAAGACTTATAAAGAATATTGAAAATTGTTATTCTAAGGCAAAATATCAAGATCAGAAGGAAAGCTAAAAATATTTTACTGTGAGGTGGTATTCCATTTTAATATAATAATGAAAGTTTTGGTATTGAATGCGTCATGGAGTGTTGAATAAAAACGTCACTGATTTTCCAAAAATAACATTATATCAGATATTTGGAAAAAAAGACCATAACTAAAACAGCCATAAAATAGTTGGGTGTATCAGTCGTTCTCAAAACAGAGTCGCCTTTATTTATTTAAGTTATCTTGATAAATGATAAATTTTACAAGAAAAAAAAAAATCTTACTAGGAAAATCTAAATTTAGTTGTGTATTTACTCATACTGGCTTACACAGCCATATCAGTAGACCTTTAATAAGCCGTACTAATTATAATGTTATAAATATTTTAAAGCTATCAATACATTTTCAGACGAAATTATAGAGGACCAAATATTATAATCTTATCATTTATTAAATAATTTGTATAAAAATTACACTTAGGCATTCCTGTTATTCCCTTTTACGAAGCCGTAACATTTGTAGCTTATGTTTTAACAATGGCCTCCGGGGGCTGTTTTCATAAAACGCAATGTTTGTAAAATGTCTATAAATTTATCCTAAAAAAGTTGGGTGCGGTTCCTGTTCTAGAGGTTGCATGTTACTATTTAATTTATTATCATTATTTTTTGTGCGTGATTATTATTATCAGTCTTCTTTTTCAAATACTAAATAAATAATATTCAATCTTATTAATTACATACATTTTACTTGATATTTTGTTTTTTGTAATTAAATAAATTAATATATATACATACGTCATATGAATTAAAAATGTGTATATTTTCCATATCGCTAACAATATGACCACACCCGACCCGCTCCGCTAGTCACACGCGTCGAAGCGCATCGGGACTATAAACTCAAATTGACGACTCGCATTATAATTTGTCATAAAAGGTGATTTAAAATAACAGGGGTTTTATTGTCGGTCGCACAAGTAATGGTAATGCTTCGACATTTATTTATACCTCATCAAGATATTATGTATTTTTAAACATATTTGTACCGTTTTGTATTTATGAACATCAATGATTTGGAACAATTTGCTAATTTAATGAGGTATAAGTCAATTCTGATTTATTGTTAGTCACATATTTGCTAGTTTACATTTATGTTTCAATGAGTATTTAGGTACCACTGACATGCAGTGAAGGAAATCGCCAATGCGCCTTAAACAAACGTGCTAATTAATGCTCTCACCTTCTCCATATGAGAAGATGGCTTTGCTCAGCAGACCAATAGGCTGATGATGATCACTTAAACAGTAACAAACTACAGTGAAACCCATTACTACTGCAAGATAAAAAAAATCTTCTGTTTACACACATATGTTAAATCTTTTCCTTAGAAAACGAGCAAAAATCTTGATCGTCAAGTTAAAATTACTATTTATTGTCCTCGTTATAATTATCGTGCAAGTGATCAAAGTTTCTGTAGGTTGCTACTATTGTTATTTTATGCATCTCACCGTCCTTGACCTTTATAATTTGTGCTAATGGCATTTGGCAGCAATCCCGTCTTGGAGGCATCTGTTGTGAATATAGGACAAGAACGAAATTTATCATTAAGCATTCGTTAGTTCTTAACGATGTGTAAATATTTTATTTGTGTTCCTATTTCTTTATATACATATAATTGCTTTTTGCAGTATATATACAATTTGACCTGCATAATATTTAACGTTACAGTATTCTCAGGTTCATTAGAGCTACCGCAGCTTTTTCTCCTATCTTTGTTATTAAAATAGCTAAGGAATTTTTATACCACCCATACTTTTTAGTGAAGTCATTGTAAAATAGAAGTAGAATTGAAGTATAAGACGTTTATACATAGTTTTTTTAGACAAATGGTTTTAAGATATATATTAGAGGCCACACAACTTATCAGAAACTGTTTAATCTCTTTTTTTCTTTATTTAAGACGTATAAATCTCTTTTTTACTTACTGTTTCTTTCATTGTTGTTATATATACTTTAGTGTACTTGAATAGAAGAATACTGTTTCATTTATAAATAGGTAGAAAATGCTGGTTTTTACATATATTTTGATTTATTTAATTCAAACTTTTTATCTAACAGAAGCACTACAATTGTTGTATATAATTTCCAAATCCAAACCCTACATCATTGTCGAAGAAAAATATGATTATAATTTTACTGATATTAATTCCACAAGTATCAATGAGATACCAACGATAGTTTTGCATTTTGTCAACACAAAGAAACAAAGCTTTCTGAAATAATTTAATATGTTACATTGTAAAACTGGAAACTCCTATGTTATAATTAGAATTATATAAATTGGAAATGAAGAACTTATTTTGAAACTTTTTTGATGTTTTACATTAAAAAAAAAGGATTTTCGGGATTATGTACTGGTTTATAATTATAAATATTGTTACATAAATGAAAATCATAGTTAATAATCAATTTAGAAGGTAATGTTTTTTCACCATGATAACAGTCTACTCTCAAGTCTCAAGTGAGGTAGTTGTTAGGTATTTAAGGTTTAGATTCGATAGTTAATTGTTGTTTTGAAGTATATTATTGTTGTTCTGTATTATATTTCGCGAAATTATTTGAAATATAGTGAATATATTGTGATATGAAATAAAATGATTAATAATGAGAAAGATTTTGATTTTACTTTAATGATTACTTGTTCAATATTGTATTTTTCGCTTTTATTAATGTATGTCTTGTTGGTGTTAATAAATAAATTAATAATATATACTGTATCATTTAATAATATCCAAGTGAGAAGAGGCCTTTGTTCAGCAGTGGGCTCTGATAGACTGATGATGATGATGATGAATATTATAAAGATCCATAAAGTTATTGAGTTTCATTCCATTATTAAATTTTAATATCGAATATTTTTTATCCCGAACTGGAAATAGTTTCGTTTTGTGTGGTAAAGAATACTTAATATTTAACTTGAACCATTTTCATTGAAGTTTAAGAATTATATTATGTTTATTAAATTATTTGGGAAAAACTCGTCACGTCTTCATCACCAACTGTAGCTTACATTATTTTCAAAATTATGGATCGGTATAAGTTTTCTACTCTATTATCTAACTACTCCATGAAGTTGTAAACGCTAAAAGAAATCTTTACATAGATTATTTTAATATAATAGATATTAATTTTATATTTATGATTGATTGTTTTTATTCTCCTAAAGGAAACAATTAAGGATCGAATTGTATTTGTGAAAAAATATGGTCGTCAAGCATAAAGGCTCAAGATTCTGGATATCTGGTAATTTTTACTAAAATTATATATTTACAATATCAATTTGTAAACTTTACACTGATGTTTTTTATGACTTACTATTCAATTATGTATAGACCAAATTTTAATTTCGGTAAAATATATTACATATTAACAAAACCTGTGAAATGTTTAAAGGGGGTATCAATAAAACATCAGGCTTGTGTTAATACTGCTGTAATGAATTCATTTGTTGTCACATTTATTTTAATAATATATCTTGACACACATATTGTTACGTACTAATATTTATTGTATTTCCATCCGTTTTCGCAATGGTTTTAAATCTTGTTTCCAAGTATCGGGTGTTCTACTCCAACGACGAGCATTACTGGAGGTTGGACATCGCGAAAACGGAATTTTGAAATATTGTATCTATGAAGAAACGACAACACTAAAGTATAATAGAAGTAAGTGTATATAATGCAGTACGAAGTCGCCTTCTGGTTATATATGGTGGCGCTGAGACGCTGGGGACGGGATTCATTAGGCACGTAATAATGATAGTTAATACATTTATATATCTCTTATGTTATGTAGAACATTATCTGTCATACATACTAATATATAGAAATAGTAAGCGTTAATTGATTGAACGATGTCAATCTTCTGTCAGAATAATATATTTTTATTAATCTAGATTTATAATTACATATTAAATAAGTATATTTTCACAGCTCTATAATATAAACTGAATATAAAAGTAGTGTAATAATATATTCAACGCGTGATAGTTAAATATATACGGCAAAAGGGAATGTACATATTACGTAATATTATAGGAAAAATTTTGATTCTCTCTCTTAGGGTTGTACAATTAATTGTGTTGATAAAAAAATAATTTTCATAAAATCACACGATTGTTTTATACACAGGTGTCTTATAGCGCTTCCGACGTATGAAAAGATATTTTACAAACATTTCATAGAGTCTAGATTATTAAGGCATTTAAATAGTAAGATCTATTAAGGACAAATAGTGAATATGTATTGAAAAGATTATGAAAGGTACCTACCCTATGAAACAAGACGAATATAATATTGTCAAGCGAGTCACTAAGCTACGAAAGTTATGGAAGAAAACAGATTTTGACGAGGATTAAATTCCGTCGATATGTAATGTGTATCTAACACCAATTAAAATATATGTATAGAATCAATATTAATATATATTTAAAACGGCTAGGAGGAGCCGTACATAATGATTCACAATAATAATATATCTGAAAATTCTATTAACACTCACTGGGTATATCATAATAAAGTATTTCTTTCTTTACTCAAGAATTAAAATAAGAAAGGAAAACTATAATAAAACTGATTAATGTAGTAAAAATATGTTAAAGGGAGCAACTCGTTTATAATTGTAAGTATTTGTATTCGACAATGATAATGCAGGTCAATGATATTTTGTTTTTAAGTAGCAATGAAGTTGCGAATGTCTTATATTACAATTACATACAAAGAACCAATATATGGAAGTTAATTTCAACTATAAATTATTTTAGTACGAACAAAGCTTCTTAAAAATTGGTAAGTAGGCAAATTACAGAGTATTATTCTTATTTCTAATACAATGTTCAATTGAAAACGAAAATCGTACTGTATCGGAACAGGTAAGTATGTATATGTCTTTGTATAATGACAATATATTACATTTTTGTCCAAGGAAGGTAATATAATACATTATTCATTATTTAGTGTGGGTAGAATTTTAGCAAATAAAACTTTTTAATGAACATTAGTCTACTTTCTCCTACTGTGATTCGTAGGCTCTGGGTTTACAGGCATCATAAATGTTTAAGAGGTTAAAGCAATCGATATTGCCCTATACAATGAATTTATATTCTGAATATTAAGCATTTAAATAAATGTAAGAAACGTATTTAAAGATTTTAATACTATCACGAAACAGTTGGCGTAGAAAATTTTTGAAAAAACAACAGCATTTACAGTGTGTAAAGATATATAACTATTTCGATAAAAAGAAATAACAATGTCGGTAGATAGCTATAGGGAAAATTCACTAAAGAACAAGCTTGGAAGAATAGTACCTAGACGACCTTACATACTAGTGTTTCTTAAGAAATCTACAAATCGTATAAGGCTAAGTGTTAAGTTGGGGTTTTAAGATGACGATTGTATAAAGTAGTACCACAGTATTAAATACAGGTATTTCTAATAATACACATTTAACGCTTATCCACATATTAAATGATGTTATTTTACTTCACTTATCAGTAATAAATTAGATGGTTATATTATATTTTTCTAGTATTGAAGTGATACTTGTTTAAGATATAAAGACTACTGGGTTTAAAAATGTATTTAAAAATTACACTGTTATCGTGTTTCCTTTGTTTGTAAAGTTATTGAGAAAACGTAGCCCATTTCAACTTACTTAATTTTGTCACAGAACAGACGGCAAGTTAATTATTTTTTTTACGAAACAATATTTGTTTACCATCTGAGATGACGCGTTTTGGAGTCTTTCTGAAAAAAACCTTTTCTATTTTATCTCGTTATACATATTACTAAGTATATAAGCAAAACATTTAATACAAATAAACTAAAGTGATAAAAGAGATTGTGAGTTCAGTGACGGCTCACAATAAGTACATACATCTTTAATTTCAAGCAGATGAAGTAATTATGATAAAATAACATCGATATTATAAAATATTTTGAAATATTGAATATATTTTAGTTGCCTTCCATTCTGATTCTATTGTATTTCTTTACACAATCAGATTTGAAGGAAAACTCTATAACGTTGCGAACGACATCTTAATACAAATTAATCAAGGGATAAAATAAATAATACATTAAATACATAAAATGTTATCTGCTTTAGGGGGACTGTTACTCGATCCTATTAATCGAACAAAAGAAATCGATCCCTATACAAGAAAAACACATAAAATCTACAAATACATTTCTTAATTATCTAGTCATATTATTCATCATCAAAGAATCGATTAAACTATTTGTTTATATAAATATATTTTATACATATATATGGATATGTTAAATTACATTTTCTTCTAATATTTTGAAAATGCGAATAGATATATGATATATGAATACATATATGAACAGAACATCAATTAGTAGTTCCTCATATAATTCTATAAACTCTGTTGAAAGCAAATATATATTTAAGCAATAACATTTTAATAAAATCGGTTAATTGTTGTAACTGCATCGATATTTTAATACATAAAATAAACACATTAGATGAGCACAATAAGAAACGAATAGTCCTTGTACCATCGTTATGGTTCATAGCATGGAGCAGGTCTTGTGTAGGCCATGCATCATCAGAACATATATAACTAGGCCTTGTTATATCAGGACTTGCTGTATTGAGCCGCCGTGGAGTGCTAGTTCTCATGGCGCTCCGGCGACGGCTCCCTTATAATAAAATACGCTATTTACTTAAATAGAAACAATATAAAGTAGAACTCATAAGAATTAGTGAATCATTATAACAAAACTACTCAAAACATTGAATTTAATTAAACTCAAACGATCTTATAAACGTAATAGATTGGATTAAACACGTC
The DNA here is from genome assembly GCA_916720795.1 of Danaus chrysippus. NCBI lineage: Eukaryota > Metazoa > Arthropoda > Insecta > Lepidoptera > Nymphalidae > Danaus > Danaus chrysippus. The sequence goes on from CAKASE010000073.1 coordinate 911,722, forward strand.
AACCTTTTGAATTAAACGTTTTGTGTATTGTGTTAGTACCTGGATCAATCGGGCGACTCGTGAGCGGCGAGCGAGGTGGCTGGGAACAGAGGATACCATCCATACGTGCGCTGCGGCAGGGACAGTCTGTCGAGACACATCTCCGCTCCTCACAAAGCGAGCTTGTGTTCAAATCCTCCGCATCGCTGCCAGCGTACGACCTAAGGCCTCGCTTGCCTAGTTTTAAAATTGGATAGTTTATTATAAGTCGCTTATCATTCAGAGCTTGGACACTATAGAATCAAAGGTATTATATCGGAGACTCACTTCACTTTAGTATCCCAAAATAGTGTTGAAATCTATTAATATAAACTGTTGATATTATTATTCATACTTTCTTCAAATTGAAATCTACAGCAGAGAAGAACATTTAACAGTGATGTTTTTTCTACAGTGATAAAATTATCTTACCTGTAACCCTAAATAAAGATTTTATATTAAATATACCTGATATTTAAGCGTTTGTTTGAAATGTGTCTCAGTGGTGCGGCGTATTACTCTTGTCTTACGCTTGTCAACCACTTGTCACCATCACGAAGGTAGCATGTCACGTATGAGTCAGGCACTTCGACATTAACGACGTACACCCGACGAGCATGAGATACCTGTTAGGAAATTTAAGTACAATATATGTTATTTGGAACAAATATTAATGTATCAGTATGGTTTTCAACAAAATATTAGTAACAAATGAATGCAAAGAAAACATTGCTTCATTAATAATTTTATGTATTCGGTTCTTATTATGTTCTGAATGTATTAGAAACTTCAGTCATATTTGGAGTTTTTTTTAGTACATTTGTCTACATGTACAATATATTCGAATAGAAAACGTAAAATTTTAGGTCGTTAATTTTTGTAAGTTATCCATTAAGGATATAAACCTCTAGCTCAAGTTATTTATTTAGACCCAGTTTCACCAATCATTGTTAAGTAAGTTACATCGTGTTAAGGCGTTTGATACTCTGTATCGAGCGTCCCACCACGCACAAATGTCCGATTAAATATCTTAACCAGCCACTAATATTAATTCCTGCTCTGAAGCTCCGTCTAATGACTAACAGAATATTAACGGCATTGTCAAAACTCAATTGTCCAATCATCGCCCTGATTTCTTGTAACCATAGTAACGTCATCTGTTTTGTCAGTTTCGACTATTTCCTAGTACTTATTAATAAAGTGAATTAAAATTTCATTTCCTATGTTGATTTTGCCTCTAGTTTTTTATAACATTGCAAATTAAGTTTTCTTTTTATTTATTATAATTTGAACACAATTTATGCCTATATTTATAACATAATAATATATAACACAATTTATTGACAACCCGATCTTGACAGGTTACACCTAGTAAATTGAAAAGAAAGCTTTTTGTGTGTCAAATGTATGCAACCAACGATATATAAAAATGGTCGCATTACCTACCAAGTGACGTATCGAGGGATATATACGATCAAAGTATAAAGTGGTGGATCGTGGCAAACGTGCCGTATTAAACGCTGTAGTTTCCATTTGGTCGTCTTATAACAAGAACGAATAATTTGATAGTCGGTCATTTGACATGACCTTTAATAATGCGTTGTTAATTTGTCTTCGTGGGACGTAAATATTTTAACAGACATTTATAATTTCCCTGGTTGGTTAGTAAATTCTGTGTTTAGATTAAACAAACATTGTTTGGTGAAACTGGGTCTTAATCTTATAGATATGACACTAACAGTGATGGAAGAAGACGGATTCTGGCGAAAGCTTCAGGTTCATCGCCGTAGCCCAGGGTATGATCTCGAGGCGGTAGATCATCAGCTGCGATCAAAACCACGCCGAGTTTGCGGATCTCACTCTCAAACCATACTTGTAGTTGAGCACGCGCCGGTGGACGCTCCCTAACCCGGTCCGCGCGATCTTGTTTAGCATTCGGTGTATTTGATGGTTGTTTGATCGGTGAAATAAAGGAATCCGGAAGTATGGAATTATCCACGTTAAATATATCTAAGTTGTATGCTGCGCGATCTTTAGCCTGGAGTGGAGATGGAACCAAATTGGCAGTAGCATCGCAAACTGGTGCCGTTTTAGTTTTTGAAGCGGTCCTGAGGTATTATCAAAAGCCATTATTCATTATTATCCACAAATAAAGATTAAGATAACCGGATCGAAAGACCAAAATTAAAAATATATATTGCACAGATAACCTTAGATTTATAACTACATATAATAATTTCGTTTTTAATCCAAAGGATACATATCAATTAGTACTTAATTTAATATTATTTTTATAGACACTTTCGTAGAGGATAATTGTCAATAATATCATATTACTTTTTCTTAAAAAGTATGAGCATAGAGAATGAAAATATTGAATGCAAAGTAGTATGACATTATGACCTTATGACAACCAATTTCTAATATAGTGTATTATCTATGATGACAACTTTGTCAATATTACGTTGAACACCCCAATATTATTATTTCCTACATAAAGCGCTTTAACTAGTTATGTAAAAATTAAAGCAGTTTAAAGATCTCTTAAAATTATGGTTTGAAAATAAATAATGTGCATTTCAATTTAAACGTAATAAAATAAAAAATATTATTCGACTTCAAACTTATGACAACTTAATTTACCCATCTCTTTCGAACATGCACCTTATACGTATTGCTAACCTATTTGCACATCCAAATTCTAATAGGATTACTCACTAGCTGTCGTTATATTACTTTTAACTAGTTAGTACTTTACTTACTAGCGTTGACAAAACCTTGCTTTTGTTTTCGCCACAATTCAAAATGTGTACGCTATTTAAGTATGTAATTGTTAATGTATGTTAAATGAGTAAATTAATAATAGTGTTATAGCGCGCAGTGTTTTTTAGGTATAAATTATAAAATATGGAAGTTCTAGCGAAGTGACAATTTCACCACTAATTCGTATGATCGTATCGACTAGCCGCGGTTAGATTTTTTGTGCGTTTTGTGAACTTTTCAAAAAGAAGAGAGACCCAGTGAGTTTTTGTATTCTCCAAATACGAATATCTTTATTATTAAAAGAAAGCCTACAAAGTATCTTATAAATCTTATGTTTTCTTTTTAAGTGTCTGCCGTTATCAAATGCATTCTTTTGTTTACTCAATTTAAATTACATAGGTACAGCCCACTTGTTTCGTGACTACATCAACGAAAACAAATTATGTACTGACAAAATGAATAGGTATACTATACACATTTCGTTAGCAATTTGTTGTCGTTCTTGTAACGGCATTTTTGGTCTTTTTTACATGTTAATTGTTTTAAATTACATTGGTTACAGAGGAACTACAACGTACTAAATATAAATTGACGTAATTTGCGAAGTATCTATAGTAATTTATATTTGTATATTAACGCCCGAATATTGTTTTAAAAAATCTTAAGGTTTTTATACGGTAATTAATGTGAAATCAAAATTAGTCTCATTTTTTTTCGTAAATTCCCATAATCGATGTTAAAAATGCAAAAAAACATTGTCTATTTTTCATACGCATGACTTATGTGTCGCTGTATTTTTTTCAAAAATACTCCTTGTAAAATTTAGATTTATTCCATTTGAATTAATTTATTTTGCAACGTAACAACTAAGTTTGTTAAAATTTTCATGTGTCTCATTATTACTATGGCGGATATATGTTTTTCACCTATTATATAATTGCTATTTCTTAATTTATCTGTAAGAATACCACGTTGTCAACACATATAACGGGATTCGGGAATAATTAAAATTGGACAACTATAGAATTCGCATTAATTATCGTAATAAAATATAGTAAGGTTATAATACAAGTTATTTCGCAACTGTCATGAATAAAAAACTTAAAAGAGTTTCTAGCAACCTACATCCGATATAATTTTAATCAGGTGAAGCAAAAAAGCATAACAAAACAGTGGTGTACACAACCAAGATGTATATTCAGTAAACTGTAATAAAGGCAATTTGAGTCACTATTCACGTAGATAGGGCTTTTATAAAACCTATTTGTTGCGTTTATTGCCGTGGCCAAAATAAGCATGATTTAAACTGATGCTTATTTTTAATTATAAATGGTTCTTTGTGTAGTATTATTTATATAAAGTAACTTGTTTTTCTTGTTTGAGATGTTTTTTTTTTTATAGTAAAACAATGAATGCTTTTTATTTTATAAATAATTTAACCAACGTCGACTGTTACAGGTAACGATTGGTACGCTGTCTGTCGTACCAGTAATAGTCTGATCCTGTGCGATATAGCTCGTGGTCTAACTAGCGAAGTGAGTTATATTTTCTATCGAACTTCTATATATGTAGTATTAAAAGTTTACAGTCATGAATACTCCAGATACCATGGTGGGTGGAGCCTGTCTGTTGCAGCGTGCTGGCGAACGTAGTGTGGTGGAGTACGGCCTCGATAGAGTACTACAAACGGTGAGTATAGATCAAGATGTAACAATGTCGAGTAATTTAATTTATACTAAAATGTTTCGTATCTTATGGAGGTTCGTACTGAGCGTGTGAATCCTCACGTGATCAATGAGGGCTGGACAGACAGACGATTGCTGTTATTGATCTTGTTACAGGTACGGAACATACATAGGATAGATGTTAGAGTTCCTTTGTTATGAAAAAAAAGATTGATATCAATGATGTAAATGTTGTAGGATGTCAGTAGGATTGGTTGGAGCTGAATGAGAGGGGACATCTGAACAGAAGTTCCGTCATACTAGACGACGACTTGCACCTCTCCGTATTGATACCGGTGAAGAGGTAGCACATTCATATATATAGCGTAAACGACATAGATGGATAAATTAAGTCAAAAAAATATATTTCATTGTCTGGTATTTCATTTTTTTAGGAAATTATCGCGAGCGGAGTTAGTTTCGTGCAATGGATAGAAAACAGTGACGCTGTTGTAGCCCGAACCCCAACACATTTGCTGATTTGGTAAGATTTAATAATATATTTTTTAATGCTACTGGATGGTGCTTGACTGTTGGAAGATGGAAATGAAGTGTTAGATACTGAACGCACTATCTCAGTATCATCCTATTCACGCCTTTTCTTGAAGATACCCAAATTATAACGTCATGTTGAAATATCTTTTTCATTATTAATTGTGGGATTGTAATGTGGAGATTAATGATTGTATTAGCACTTTTGAAAACATACTCCATGTAGATAAAAGTAACTTATTATGTGTACAACATTTATTTGAATATAATAAATCTTCTAACTTAAAATAATGTATCGTTGGCAATGTTTAAATGGTCAATATTAATTTAATATTTTGGGAGAGAACATATCAAAATAGTCCTGTAAATTAATCCTAGTTTTTCCTCATGATGTCTATATGTTACATTTACATGGATCATAAGGTTGTTCCTACATATATATGTGTGTTTGTATGTGTTATAGGTACAGTGTATGGGCTGTATCAGTATCAGAGCGACGAGTCCTACTGGAAGGAGGTCACATCGAGGCCATTGTATTGGATGAACATTGACTGGCTTTAGTAAGATGGCTTTAAAGTACTAACATTATTGTTATATTAATGAGATCTAAGACTTCCTCGACTATTCATTAAATGAAACACATCTGGTCTGTCCGTGATCATGGTTGCTGTAAAGTAACCGAAACATCGGCAGTAAGTCGTTTATTTAAAAATACCCGAAGACATTATTTTCATTTATTTTTGTATTATTTGAAGTGATATCTATGAATTTTTTATATAGACGACGTTTAAATTTAAAGTTCAGTAGTTCAGCAAGACTCAGTATGTTGCTAAAGTAACTTTTTGGACAGATTAAGTTATAGAATAGTACAGATTACTAAGTTTTTTTTGCATAAGACAATAAATAAACGATTTCATTATAACAGGATTGATTTAATGTTCTAAGCGGTATTTGAATTTCTTTTCATCAATCGCTATATTGTTAATGTACTATTTATTTTGAATAGATTCCGCGTTACGTAGCGGGGGCTTAAAGGATTGTGCTCAATACTTGGACGTTGGGTCGTTGTGGTGTCAACTGGCTGAACAGGCGCTAACAGGATACGATGTTGAGGTTAATATGTATGGCATTGCAGTTACATTAAATATAAACAGAAATTTGTTAAGGCTTCGTTGCCAAACACATTGAAAACATCCTACTAATTTTAAGTAAGTTTTTCACGATATTTGCTTTACACATAAAGCAAATATCGTGAAAAACTTAAACAAATTCACAAATTTGTATTCAAGTACAGAGAATATAAGTGCAGTGGATGTCTCATAAATAATGTAGATTTTCAGTTTTCACTTTTTAATATATAATGCAATGAAATAGACTAACTATGAGAGGTATAGCTCCTCGTATTTAATGGTTTTTATCCCAAAGAGCCATAAGCTCCTAGGTTAAACGGTTTTTTGACCTTAAATGCAAAAAAAATCGCATTGCTTTAATAACATCAGTTGGATTCAAATTATTTTGTATAAAATAATTTCGCCATAGATCTCAAATGTAAAGTCTGGACTGAATTTCGGATGTGGTAGGAGTTTAATATCACCAAGTTCTTTGATCGTATTCCGTGTTACTTTCGTCATTTATTTTATTTTGTCAAGATACAACAACCGGTTTTTTTTCAAGATAATTCTTTAGAATTAGAAAACCGGTTTCGGTAACATGGATATTTCTTCAAAAAAACCTCATACATTCGCATCACCTGTCCACTATTGTATAAAAACGTAGTCCTTCATCAACAAACAAACAGAAAATTATTCAAAGAAAATAAAATTACTATACCGTTCGTGGAGCTAGAGATAAATTTAAGAAGTTCCAACATATTTAAATCCATACGTTGAAATTCTTACATATGAATCGACATTACCTATGAGACACATGTATATATGATAGAAATAAAGATTGTCCAATGGTTTTAGAATAACTACTTCAATTAATTATTGGTTTAATTACATTAACGTTAGGTTCAAGTAGATTGGACCACCCTGATACCGAACAACATTTATGTTTGGTTAAGTGTTAGCCATTCAGTTGTGATGGTATATTCCTCACTGCGTAAATTAGAGAAGGACTAATATAATATATTATAACATTTAAACGTTTTAGTACCTCATAACAGATATATTTTTTTCAGTTGGTGACGAAATGCTATAAAGCAGTAGGTGATGAGGCTAGAACATTTTATCTAGAGCAAACTGTCGAGTTAGCTTCAGCCAAAGGGAACGGAAATATTGATGAAGGTATTTTTTGCATTTACACGGTTTGGATACACCTCATGTATCTGTTTCTTTTTGTACGCACTTATTGTATTAATAGTATTCATTTATTTATTTATTGGATCGCCAACAAAGTATACACAAATACAACCATTTAAATTAATACAATTAAGATGCTATGTGCTACCATAGTTACAGGCAACCACTTCATGCTGAAATAGTAACAGAGTGCATGTAATGACAAAGTTAACATTTTGGTTTAAATACATTTTAGTTTAAATACAGTGCATGAAGAACAAACAACTATAAAGTAAAATCTATTTATTTTATTAATCGTGATTATATGTAATATAATGCATAGGTTTAAAGAGTCCCGAGGTTCGTGCACGTCTAGCAATATTTGTGGGGGACTTAACCACCGCCGAAGAATACTACGTACGTGGAGCCGCTCAGCCAGAATTGGCCATTAATATGTACAAGCAGTTCAATAGATGGGCAGATGCCATCGGCCTCGCTGGAAGAGTCGATAGACAAGCGGTGACATCACTCAGGCAGCAATACATGGACTATCTCACGTCAACAGGTGCAAAAATGATAACTTATATCATATATATTTAATAATATATACATTGTGTTCGTTACCATAACACTAATAATCTATTTGACCTAATAAAGTATTATTTTGTTGGTACAGGTCGTCTCGGCGAGGCGCGGTTCGTGTGTGGGTGACGCTCTGTTACATCACCCCACACGATCAACTAGTACAGGTGAAGGTTGCATTATCAGAAATACAAAAAAAAAATGTACTGCACTAAATGGCTCCTTTATCAGATAGCTAAATAAAAATGCTACTGAAGTATCTACCTATTTAAGAGAATATCGCTTGATGGTCTCACTAAGTATAGTCATGTTGTATTTGTTAGAAGATCCTGCTTCTTTTGTTGTGGGAATCAATACTGGTGTAAATTACCAACTAGATTTTTTTGATTTAGTATCATTGATTATTATTGATCATACTGTTGTTGATGTTTCATGTAAGTTCGATTGATGCAAGATAAACATGACTGTTATGCATTTAACTAAAAAAGAATACAAGTTAATTTTATGAATATAACTGTCACAAACATAACTATTTATTCTTATACAGTGACTTCTGCATATGTCTATACATTTTAAAAAGTTAAGTTTCACTAATACTTAGACATACATTATGAACTTTACAATTTGTTTCCTTTGTAGGAGGAATGGTGGGAAATGGCTGGTGAAATATCCGAGCGTAAAGGTGATATCAGAACTGCTGTTGATTACTATTCTAGAGGCAACAACTACGCAGGAGATGTCAGTGTCGTTTATTATAAATGTTGTTTTTAATTTTTATTATATTATTTGTTGTTCTTCAGGCCTGTCCTGAAGGAGAGTGGGGCGCGTGGCTTGTATCATCGCGACAGGCGGGCGCCGCTGTACCTCATCTCATAGAGGCTGCTCGAACCGTTGATGCTCTCACTGCGGCTCTGAAAGCACATCATTATAAAAAAGGTCTTCAAATTGCACAGCTATTATTAATAATATCTGCTTACCGGGCTTTGCTGGGTATTTAGGAATTATTAGTATTTATTTTGTGTTTTTTTTTTAATTTCGTTTAGGCATTTTTAATTCAACATGTTAAGAAGACAGAAAACAATATAAATCAACAATTAATTTCTTAGTCTAACCTCGAAACAAACATTCATTGACTTCCTGGTGCTTAGCAACGCCATCTGCTGTTGTGTCGTTAAAGCAAGTAGCAAAAAGTAGTATCACTATTCGCCACTAGATGTCAGGAAGAGTCATATTTTAAACAACAAATTTTTGTTATTCTTTTTTACGTAAAATAACATTTTCTAAATGATTAATGATGATAATTATTCCTAGCTAGATCGATTTATCGCCATCGTTTGAGCCGATACCGAGATTCCAATAATATATAAATAAAGGTTTTGTTTTTTTATACAGGGTGACTGGTGAATTACTATCGATATTTGAGGACGTGATATTTGACGATCATATATGACAAAATAAAAATTAATATAACATAAATATTAATAAACTTCTAAGTAAAGTTAACCAAAAGTTATGTACTTAATTACGCATCGTGTGAACACCCTACAGATTAGGTATACACACACACTCACACATACGCGTGTCGTGACGTAGTGTTGTATCAGCACGCCGCCGCACGCGTCCACACTTGAACACTTGGAACGTGTACACACTTTATTTATTTATACGGAAATTTGGTCAAAAATTAAGTACCTATTTTTTTTACATAATTCGAATGAGAATCATGTACCGAGTATGCTCCTTAAATATTGATAGTAATTCACCAGTCACCCTGTATATATTTTTTGTAAATCAATCCATTGATATCTTTAGGTTATAGAAGATAAAGAATCTATTCGGGAGCAAAGTGAACAGTTGGGGGATCATTTTATATTTTCTCAAGTAAGTTTTTTTTACTTCATTTTTATATTAATGAACAAAAGAAATATGTTGTTATTATTTTTTTTATAATTGTTATTAACGTAATTGGATTTTGTTCATTCCTTATTAGTTATTGTGTAAAGTTGCAAAAATATAAATGTAAACATCCACTAAGGGTGTAAACTAATATGTTTTCAATTATTCATTTCTTCTTTTATACGCGGGTTTAACTTCACGATCAATTTATTCAATTTTTTGAATTCAAAGTTATGGTCGATTTTTATTTTATTCTAGTAGGCTTCATATGTCAATTAATATTCATTAATTATATTTATCTATTTTTGCAAACATTTACAGGAATGGGATACAGCGGAACGAGTTCTCATATCCTGTGGCATGACGGAGAAATGTGTAAGAGCGTACAACGCCGCGGGCAAAGTGTCGGAAGGTCTACGTGTTGCCGCTACACATGTGGCAGAAGAAGACAGATAGATATTTACTGACACTCGCTCAACAATTACGTCAGGAAGGGCGCTTTAGAAAGACTGAACACATTTATATACAGATAAAGATACAGACACAGATGAAGCTATATCTATGTATAAGGTAAAATATTGAAATATACATTGTTTAATTATATGTATAGAACAAACATATGGTTTTCCTAAATCGATGTTAAACATCGTTCAGGAAGCGTCTCAGTATGAGTCGATGCTGCGGTTGACAGACCTACTGCATACAAGCCTTTGAGAGCCACGAGGGAAAACGATGCGTCTATTGATATGAAACCAAACTTGTTAGTGTTCCATTGATTCACTGTGTAGCCATTAGGTCTATCGCGTTGCAGGAGCGGAACTTCAACAGTTCCTGGGACTTGGGACCCACGTGTAGGTTTAAGGGACCCCCTCACTCACACCGTCCAAGCTCCTCTCAAAACCTAGCCAAAATTGAAATGAACCTACTAGGGCTGCCTTCGACGCACGTTCTAATGAACTGATATTAGTTCAGAACGGGCTCTAGTCTTTTAGTAGGATGTAGAGAGAATTGGCTGTCATACCTCTCTCTGCACTTCTATAGGATACAAATTTACCACGAACCTATTCTTAGTGAGTTTTTTAGTGAGCTTGTAATACTTGTCGACCTTTATCACATAGTCTTTCGAAATGTTGGCTTCCAAAGGAACCGTGAGCTCTATTAGCACAAAAAATGCCATTACCCTCTAGGTCTAATGAAAATAAATACATGTTGTAGACATGATGTTGTATGGTATATTGTTTCCATTATTAAAAGTGCCATCCAGATGTATGACACGAGTGGTCAGTGGGAGAACGCTCCAAGCAACTTCGAAAAAATGTACCAATACGCGATCCCTTTCCGTTCGATTGAATATTAACTTTTCATATATAATAATAATTATAGTTGGTTAGTAAATAATTTATTACGGAATATTAGTCTAAATTTTTAATATGATATATTTTTATATATTTTTTTTATAGATTTTCTCTTTCTTGGCCAAGAATTTTGCCTCATGGTTTTACAAATAAGACGAGTGAAGACGGAGTAAAATTTTACTCCAACTTTATAGATGCTTTATTGAAGAGAGGAATCGAGCCTGTCGTTGTAATATATCACTGGGATTTGGCACAAAAATTACAAGATCTTGGTGAGTTTCAGAGATTGCCAAAAGTATTTGATACAAATGCATTGCTTCTTCACTATATAAAATAGAATAAATAATAAAACAAAACAATTGTTTTCAAAATAATTTATTATAAATTATAATTATATAAGTTCAAAGTGTTCATCTTTCCTGATAAAACTGAAGAACCCATTTAAATTAATATTTTTCAGTAACAACATGTTCTTTGTAAATGATTTCTTTAAACGAAAACCTTTGAACGGCAAATCATATTGATGAATAAATATTAATGAGTTCTAATCTTATAAATCAGGAACCTTAAGTAAATCTTGTAAATTAAATGTCCAACAATAAGAATCATCACCTTTCAGGGCATTCCACACAAGCTTGTAGCATTATATAAAATGTTTGTTAGCCCAAGGTATAATTCACAGGCGGCTGGACCAATCCTTTAATATCAGATTGGTTTGCGGACTACGCTCGTGTTGTGTTCACTCTATACGCTGACCGAGTCAAAACTTGGATCACTCTCAATGAACCGCTGACGTTTTGTGACGTTGTTACACTTTTGGTCTTCACGCTCCAGGAATAGTTAGCACTGGAGTTGGAAATTATATCTGCAGCAAGAACACAATGTTGGCAAACGCTAAAGCATGGCGCTTATATGACAAGGAGTTTAGACAAAAATATAAAGGTAAAAGAATTATATGAATTTATAAAAAATACTTTAGGTACCTGATTTTTTGTTAATTAATAAAATCTCTAAGTTCGTCTGAATTAATTCTGCATTTATATGCAAATGTATTACATTATATTTTAAAGGCAAAGTGTCCATCACCAATCAAGTCATGTGGTTTGAGGGAGAAGATGAAAATGAAGGAGAAGCGGCTGAACTGGCTCTACAGTTAATGGTGAAAACACAAAAACTAAACAAAAATAATAGTGTCACTAAATACTTTTGAAGTTTAATTATAATGATTGAAAATGTTCATTTACTGTCGTATAATTTCAGGGAGGACTGTACTCACACCCAATCTACTCTAAGGAAGGCGATTGGCCGAAGAAAATAGAAAAACTCATAGCAGAAAAGATTAAACAACAGGGATTCAGGAAATCCAGATTACCAGAATTCACAAAAGAAGAAACAAAACTTATAAGAGGTGAGAATAAAATGTAAATTGTCTAGTCGTTATATAAAATGATAACAAAACTAAGTATTTCTTTTAATAATTATAACTAAAGTTATGTATAAGAAAGCCGTATATGTAAATAGCAATAGGCGTCCCTTTCAAAGTTTTTTTGATTGATATTTTCAAAGGCACGTATGACTTGTACGGTTTGAACTAATACACATCACGAACTGCTCGCCTCGCCCGAGGGGAAGCTGTTGGTCCTTGGCCTCTCTTCGGTGGACCAGACATTGATGTAATAATATCAGTGAGACCAGAATGGCCGCAAGCTGGCTCCAGCTGGTTCTATGTGAGTGTTGTTGTTACTATATACAGTTGTAAGACTCATTGAGGCTGAACACTGTCTTTGAAAACTGATCGTACGTCATACGTGTTTATTGAAGAGTAATGTAGACAGCCAAGTGGTGATTGAAACAATAAAAAAGCAACTACCTCGTGTTCCAGGTGTACCCGGAAGGTTTCCGAAAGCTCATATCTTGGTTGAAGAAACAGTATGGAAACATGGAGATCTTTATAACACAGAGTGGTTTCGCAACCAGCAGCGAGGATTTAGATGATCAAGATCGTATAGATTACCATAAGAAGCATTTGGAACAGGTCATTAATACTAAAAATGAAATCAAGATAGATAAATAAAACAAGTATGTTATTATTCTAACTAATATCTTCCACCAGGTTCTCCTCGCGATTGAAGAAGATAAGGCCAATGTCGTGGCGTACACTGCTTGGTCAATGTTAGACAACTTCGAATGGAGCGATGGCTATCGGTAAAGATATTGTTTTCAAAATGTTTTTGGATTTTCTTCTGTTCATAATCTGATAATAATAATAATCTTTTCAGTTCCAAATTCGGTTTATACGAGGTGGACTTCAACGACCCAGCCCGCACCCGCCGCCCGAGAGCCTCCGCCAAGTATTATAAAGATATTGTGAAAGCTAAATAATATGATTTATATAATATTAAATGAACTTTGAACTGAAAGACGTTATTTGTTTGATAAATAATAAAATTAATTTTATTGTGATGTCACTCGGTCCTATATCTAACAATGATTCCTACTCATTAACCCATAAATATTAAACTGCTCACTCTTAAAGGTTGTATCCTATATTGAATTAATCACGTACATTCATAAACGACCAATAATATAATATAACTAAATACATTTTAATTATAAACCACTAACTTCGATTTCAACCCATTTATTTTTACATTATCTTATTATAATCCCTAACGGACTCGATCTATGTTTAATCTTACTTAACATCGTCACTACGTACGGAGCGTTAACAGTGTTTCTTTGATAAATCTTCACACGTTATAGTATTAACGTATTGTTGAATGAGAAACGGGAAACTCAAAAACTAACATTTTCGGCACTGCTTTGCTTTCGGTCACCACTACTTCCTTAACCTTACTCGTTTAAAACTTCATAGAAACTGATTCGATTGTCAAATGAAAAGGGATAATTAAATTTGTCGGTATATCGCTTAAGTGTTTTTTGTCATTTTGTTAATATTTTCTTTCGTAGTTGAAGTGAATAAGTTTTAATTATCTGATTTATTAACAAATTATGGCAAATTTAAGCTGTGAGCTCTGAACTGGTGATGTGTCTTTAACGAAATTAACAACGAGTACATTTTCAATGTTGTCCTTTGATGATAAAACTAAAATAATTACAAAGGGAAGATGTGTGGAACTTAAAGAAAGGTAATGTTATTCGTTTCAATAAAAAGTAATAAGATAGTCATAACTAGCAGGTTGTGTACGAACAAAAAAGCCTTTCCTTGTTTGTTTATTTCAAATAAGAATGTTTGGATCTCCACTGGATATTCCCTTTTAAATAATTTTCTTAAACAGATCGTAATAGTTTCAAGGTACACAAAATATTATAGATGTTAGTTGTGTTCGGACCGCTGTAACTTAAAGTGTGAATATAATCAATGTTTTAGAGGAGGAAATTGTGATGAAAATAGTTTTTTTTCCAAACATTCTGCTTATCCAACCCCACATCTATGTACATACATATATTAAACAGTTCAGGCTGAGAGATAAAAACAAGGACTATGTAAATTCTTTACAATATTCTAAATTCCAAAGTTTAGAATGCAGCGCCACCTATACAAGGTTGATCGTCAAATTAGCGTGGTTGTAACTACTTGCCAATAGATGGCGGTTTATAAAATAATTTCAATTTCTCATGGTATTCAGTCAACATGTCTGTGATTTTTGTAAATCTTAGAGAATATTTTACTTTATTGTGACTTTGGTTGTTCATGCGTTCCTTTATATTAACCATTTCTTAGTTTGCTTCAGATTTATTGGTTGCCTGGCTTGTATACCCAAACGTTTCCATCACAACATTAACAAAGGTTCAATATTAAGTTGTTTATATAAATAATTACAAATATTGGTTTCATATAATTAATAGCTATTTTTAATATGTAACAAATTTAATTTCATGTTCCCACTATTTTATCCCAGCAATATACACAGGTTCTTACATTAATTTATTATTAATTATAATCAGTCATATAAATAATTCTGAGGACTATAGTATATAACAATTAGTACGGCAAAGAAGGCGCAACTTGTAACATTAAATGTCATAACTCCTCACACTTCGGAGTTGGTTCTATGACATACAAACAGCGGAATAACATGTTTTACATACGAGTATTTAATCATTTAAAAGAAACTTATAAAAGACAACTAGCGACGTCTATGTCATGATATAGTAACTGACCCTCACTTATATGTTGCAACATTAATCATTATAAACTAAGTTGTGAGTACTGTACTAGGACATTCAGTTATTAGTTCCAGTACTAAAAATAATACATACACTGATCTCTAACAATATACAAGTATTAACAGTTTACATTATTTATTCCGTGTTCAGTGAGTGTGATACTTGAATACCTTCAATAGTTATTGTGCCTGTTACAAACACAATATAAAGTAGACAAGTTTGAATATAACAGAGGGACTAGTTGTATGATAAAGGTATATTATAAGTACATTAATTATATCCAGTTAAGTTGTAGACTTCATTATTATAATAGTTAAGAAATAATTAGATAGACATAAGCAATTTTAATACAGAATTTTACTGAACAGAGACCAGACCCTAAGGAGTGATCTGTGTGAGACAAGTGTAAACAACACATGAGTAATGAATATAACTGTTATGAATAAAACAAACATATATTGTATTATGTTTATTATATAGTAACAAGTCTCGTCTTCACATGTACATTAAACAATCCCCAGTTCATAGAGCGCCTCTCACACACCTATCATATATTTCATCAAGTGACACATCACCTATTGTTCCAAGTATACAACAATGTCTCCGATACATTTATATCTGAATAGTTTGTGTCTTGTGTATTTTTCACCGGGGCCGTGTGTCTCTGTGTGTGTAGTGTTCACAAGTCAGCTCAACGTAAAGCGACACGTCCTTAGGTTCGCTCTCCGTCACTCGTAGGAACTAGTTTCTTATACACTGATCTCGACCTCACCAACAGAATCCACAGCTCCATGTCCAAGTATTACCTGTACAGAGACATGCGTTTAGTGAAGGACAGTGTGTGAAGTGTAGTGTTCTATAGTGAGTGGTTAATAAGTGTTCCACCAGCCGTGTGAGGTGAGGACTGTAGTACAACCTGCTCACCTATACATACAGTGCTACATGTTCTCGACTCACAATTCCCACACCTGGACACAGGGTCGTTTTAACAAGCTTTGAGCTTGTGATCAAGGTTGCTACAAAGTAATATGATGCATATAGTTGTACAACGAAAATATTAGTTTCAATTAAGAAATCGATAGTGGAAGAAAGATGACGAATAATAAAACTAACTAACAGACACTTTCAACTCGTCTGTCCGTGATCAGAGTGTATGTGAGCAACCGAATTGTCGGGATTCCGAAATTTTAGAATAATAAAAATCACATATGTATACGAAAATCTTAATTTCATTTTATAAAAACTATAGTAAGCCAAGTAATGAGATATAAGATTTTCGATGGTACTCCTACAAGCTAGGTTCATTTGACTCACTAAGAAACCGCAGCGCCCCCTGGCGATGTCAAAGATCTGGTGATACTGTCAAAGTCTCTAAGCTCACAGCTATAGTCAAGTGGATACATTATGTTTATATACATTATAGATACTGTGACGGCGCTTTACACATATAATAAAATGATATTTATAATAGTATATATATAACAATAGCCACCTGGTTCATTGTTAGTTTTCATCTAACACTTGATGATCAGCCCTCATCTCCTGATGGATGAATCTCAAGTACAGTCCAATAACACCATCTGTAATACATAATACAATATATTAATACAGTTCACAAACAATATTGTTCATATATAAAGACATACAGAGACAGTTACATCAAGGATTGTTTGAATATTAATCTTAAAATATCCACAAATAAATTACACTTCATATCACTAAGAAGGTTTATTGTTCAAATAAAACAATTCTTTATATATCAGTCTAGTTAGTATTATCATTAATAACATACTGTATTATGTATGGAATTATTATTATTATTCTGTTTGAAAATTATAAATGTTTATAATTAAACTTAACACATAAATTGATTTAACTTAAAAAGTATAACACTATTAAAACACTTTTATAATAATCGATTATTCCAGAAAGACGCCATGAATTATAAAATGAATGAATGAATGTGTCGATAACGTTTTCTTCAATATAAGAGATACATTATGGAGAAATTAACACTATAATTCAAAATAATAATATAAAGTATTCAACAGACCTTACCGTCACACTACTATCGTACATCAGCTACATACACTTCTCTTCATAGAAGGTTTCCTCTCGTCCGAAGACCACGTCCTAACAGACGCTCCACCAACAGCTTCGACCCTCATGTTGAATTATATATTCTCACGAGTCCTTGAATGTTACGAATGATTCTAGTTTATATAATGACAATAGATTTATTAAAGGGTGAAAAACATAATAATAAAGAAGGCCATTGAAACGATATAACGTTGAAAAACCCTGCGCTCGATGTTACGCTTAGAGAATAATTCAAAATATACTATTACTACACATAATAAACACTGATACATATTACTCAAAACTAAAAATGTTACTTAATAAACATTTGTATTTGAACGTTATGTCAATAATGCAAAAAGTAACAATTAGAATGTTGAAAAAAAACACTCACCATGAAGATAAACGACGTAAAACACATCCATCATAAGGAAGGCCGCGGCCGACTGTCACCAGAGGCACCAGAGGGAGCCGGAAGGACAAAAGAGAGACATGAGAAATGAATTATGAAAGCAAATAATAGTAAAATCATAAAATGTAAATTAATAAAATTTAAAAACTAACAATAAACGAGCCGTCAGGTTGGCCACGCTAAGAGTCATGGGGAATGGGGATGAAACCAGTGTTGCCAACTTTACTTTTTAGAGGATCGTACTATAGACTAAAGAAAATAGTATTTTGTCTTGGAATTCAAGAAAATAAACGTACACGATGAAATTTCAATAAAACTGCGTAAGTATATCAAATAAAAGTGGAATTTAATTCTAATTTTCAATTGACATTAATCATCAATTAATATGTGGAATTAAGATATTCATTAATTACATATATTTTGAAAACAGAAAAAAAAATAATTGCATTCGTCACTATCTGAATTATTAGGCATAGCAAATGCGGGAAAAGCATTATATTTTTTGTACATAAATATATACTTAAATTTAATTTGCTCAGCATATCGTCACATGGCTTGAAGTTTATACACGATCCTTTTTCTTTAATATGTTGTGCAGCTAACAAATTCTTATTTACCATTTCTGGAATACAGTTTAGTTTTACATATTCCTTATAGTTGTAGTATAGTACTAAATATAGTTAATTATAGTTATAGTACTAAAGTTTAGTTTTACACATTCTTAATAGTTTTATTGGAGATTTATTTTTTCTTATGACTCCATTTAAAATATCGTATATTTTGCGTACGATTTCGATCGTATATCGTACAAAAGTCAAAAAGGTCGTATAAATACGATTTAAATCTTACGGTTGGCAACACTGGATGAAGCTGTCATATAATTACCGTGAAAGAAAAGATATCTTAAGTAGCTCTCAAATTGATTTGACATATTTTAAATTATTTCAGTTGTTCATTTGCCGTTGTTTACTGTTCTTCTTGTGGTGTTCGTTCTTTTTCAAACATTTGACCCGGCTTAAATATCATTGACTCCTATTTCCACGCTTTTGACGATCGACCCCGGCTCTTCTCATTTGGATTTTGATTGCAAAGTACGAATTTGGATTATCGATAAGTTGAAAAAATGCCACGGAAATCGGCTAGTAAGAGTTATTTTCGGTGTGCGACTAAAGGTACGATACTTATTTAGTAAAATCTATAAAATTATTATTTGTCATAGGTATATACGATCAATTACCACTCTTGTTACATCAATTTCAATCGTAACAGTTTATTGACTTCTAATAAAAAACATTTCAGGTCCTTTTCATCAATTTCCTAAACCTGAATACCCAAATTTGGAGAAATTCATTCAATGGAAAAATATTTTAAATGAAGACATGAAACAAAAGGAAGATTCTTACATTTATAACAACATAAGAATATGTGATCGTCATTTTGAACAGTTTTACCGTTCTTCAAGTAAATGACTCACTCAAAATGTAGTACCAACTCTATACTTAAGTAAGTATCGAAAGTAAGCAACTTCCCAAGTAGTTATAGGCACACAATACATCCTACTAATATAAAATAACTATAAATAATTAATCAATTATATTTTATAACTATGGATAATATTTTACATATTATTATTTTACTTTAGAAATTGGTGCTCATAATTAAAAATTAAAAAACAAAAAAAAATTATTTAATTGAAAATATTGAAATAGGTATACAAGTCATCTTAACATTTTTATATACTTACATGTGGTTTGATAGATTTATAATGTGCAGTCTTTATTACCTTTTTTTATCTAAATAAAGGAAAGTGCCTACAAACAGTATTCCAAAATAACTACTTGTGTCACTTCTTTACATAGGTAAAACAAAAACAAAGTGTTCTAAATATGCAGAGATTATAATTTCACTGGATAACTACAAACCAAAAAAAGTTGTTTATAGTTTTTTATGTAATATAAGAATGGCAGTGTTTAATTCAGTAAAAGTTACAAGTCTATTTACATTCAATCAGAAACTCTAAAAGAAACAAGGAAGGAAAATACAATCAAGACAATATGTTATCATTCAATTTTAAGATTTTTCATTTAACTTTTCCTTTAATATATTTATTTGTATTAAAAAAATATTTTATTTAGCAGCATCAGCATTTGAGACTGTACACTCATCACATTCTGTTGAAACTGAAAAATGTGTTGATACACAAAAAGAAGACAATGACGTTGTAGTCACAACTTGGATTTAAATATGAATCAAGTTCAGCTACAAAGGAGTTCTACTAATTCCTCTCAATTATTTCCTAAAGGTAAGTTACGGGCATATAACTAAGCTTAATATTAACTATGATTGCTATATTAACTTTTAAATTATAAAACAGCATAAAGCATTTTAAATACAATATAAATTTAAACCACACATTCACTGGATTTATTTCATATTTTCTTCAAATATGTATATTTTTTGTCTTTTAATGAACATTAATCCTGGTTTAAACCTAAGATGTTCAAAAATGTCTTCTCATCATTTAATTGATTATCTGAAATCCCTTATGACAACTATTAGTCCCGTCATTAGAGATACTACTGTATACATAATTAAACATAACTAACTATATCAATATTTATAAAACATTCATTTCACTCCCTCGTCTCCTGCCAGCCGGCCGCTGTCTTCCTAGTTCCTCGTAATGGATGTCTTTTTCTAATGCTGATGCTTCATGGTGTTTTTTTTTTTTTACATATATCTAATTTTTATATATTATATTATTGGCATTACTTACATTATAAGTTCTTATACTTATTGAGTAACATTTTTAGTTTTGTTTGATATTAGTTTTATTTTATTGTGTAGTATGTGGTAGGAATTTTGAATTATTTCCTAAGTGTTACATACATTGGGCGCAGTGTTTTTTAACGTTATCGTTTTGATGGCTTCCTTTTTTTTATTTTAACTATTATCTTTACAATTTTCGACCACGCCCTAAAATGCGACTTTTTAATGTAAGTTGATAAGTTTGTTAACAATTAATGTATTTTCTTTATAAAAGTAGTATTATTTGTAACGTTCCAGGACTCTTGAGAATGTATAATTCAAGATGAGGGTCGAAGCTGTTGGTGGAGCGTCTGTTAGGACGTGGTCTGCGGACGAGAGGAAATCTTTTATGAAGAGAAGTATATGTAGCCGATGTACGATAGTAGTGTGACGGTAAGGTCTGTTGGTTACTTTGTTTTGAGTTATATTGTACATTTTAATGTTAATTTCTCCATAATGTATCTTTTATATTGAGTAAACTGTTATCAACACATTCATTTTATAATTCCTCATGTGCTGTTGATATTATACAGCCACGGGCAAAAGTATTAGGCACCCTACAGTAAGACAAGTTTTAGGGTGTTTTAGCATAGCGAGTGTAAATAAAACTGCATTTATGATTACAATGGTTTATTTTAAGAAAATAATTAATATTTTGTAGGTCCACCTTTTCACTTAATAACCGCAGCCACTCTTTTTGGCATTGACTCTACCAGCCTGAAACATTCTTCTTTTGATATATTTTTCCATTCCTGCTGTAACGCGGCCAATAGAGCTTGTTTATTGCTAATCGAGTGCCTGCGGATATTTTTCTTTAAAATGGACCAAATATGCTCAATCGGGTTGAGGTCTGGTGATTGTGGTGGCCAGTCCAGAAGATCAATATGATTTTCAGCAAACCACTTCATGGTATGCGCGGACTTGTGGCAAGTGGCGTTGTCTTGCTGAAATTTCAGGCCATCGGTGTTTGTATCACCGAAAATTTGCGTTATCGACGTTGCTAGTGCTGTTTCCAGAACTTCAGTGTATTTAACACTATTCATTCGTCCCTCACACAACACCATTTCGCCCACTCCGTCGGCAGCCATGCAGCCCCAGGTCATTATTGAGCCTCCACCATGCTTAACAGTGGGAACCACACATTCTGGGTTGTATTCTTCGCCAACCCTTCGCCTAACATAAGTCACACCGGGTGTTCCAAACACCTATGCCAAACGAAAAAAAACACATTTATTTTCAAAGTTATTATTTTTCTTGCAGTACGTTATTTTAAAAACATTTATGTGTTTTAATATTGTACATAAAATAAATAACAATACCTCAAAGTTAGATTCGTCTGACCACAGTATGTTAGACCAATCTTCCCCTGACCAATCTCTATGTTTGGGTGCCCACTCCAACCGATTTTTCTTATTGTGTTCTGACAGCCACGGCTTCTTCCTTGCTTTACATCCTTTTAATCCAGCTTTAAGAAGTCTTCTTCTCACAGTATAAACACTCACTGAGCTGCCTTTTGCCTTAGATAATGCTGCAGCGAGCTCTAAAGCAGTTTTTTTCCTGTTTTGTAGAGACTGCCTAATCAACAATCGATCTTCCCGTTCAGTAGTAACTTTTCTTCTGCCTGTTCTTGGTCTATTTTCATGGGTGCCAGTCTCTTTGAAGCGATTTATAGCATATTGAACTGCACATCGCGAGCACTTCACTTCTCGGGCTATTTTAACTTGAGACATGCCTTGTTCATATAAAATCTTAATTCTTAGACGCTGTGCAGCACTAAGTTCAGATTTTTTCGGCATGATTAACACGTTAAATGTTAGTCTTTAGAATTGTGATAGGAATAGTTGCGTAGAAGACGTGTATGTTCACTGCAAGCACTGATAACACACTATAACCCGAAACGCAAAAAAAGCAAATTCGAAGAAACACCGCTTAGGAGCACACCTGGATGTCATAAATATTTTCTTTTATCTTAATTTGGTTAAAAATTGCCGCTAATACAATAGCTAAACCATAAAACACAGACTTGACCGCAATATAATGAGATAGTGACTAACAATAGGGGTGCCTAATACTTTTGCACGCAGCTGTACATGATGACATCCATATGGGGTCTTTCTAGAATAATCGATTATTATAAAAGTGTTTTAATAGTGTTATATTTTCTAAGTAAATCAATTTATGTGTTTAGTTTAAGTATAAACATTTATAATTTTTGTAGGAGTCTAATATTTCAAAGAGAATAATAATAATAATTCCATTCATTTTACAGTATGTTATTAATGATGATAATAACTAGACTGATGTATAAAGAATTGTTTTATTTGAATAATAAACCTTCTTAGTGATATGAAGTGTAATTTAGTTATGAATATTTTAAGATTAATATAAAATACTAGCTTTTGCCGCGACTACGTCCGCGTGGAATAGTGACTTCCGGCAGATTTTTGGTTCTTCCCACATAGTTCCCGTTCTTGCGGGGTTTTCGAAATGGTCGAGTTCCCGTATAGTTTTCAGGATAAAACCTATGTTTTTTTTTAAATTCACAATGAAGTACTCTTAACAAACAACCTATTTATTTGTTTATTTGAATAAAGATTTTATAAAATTATTTTGACCAAATTAGGTTCCATAAAAACGGTTTTTGTGAGTTAATCTTAAAAGATAGACATATACTGTCGCGGACTGTTTTTTAGATCATTAAAAGAGCTATTATTCTTTAATACATATTTTTTGTGTATCTTGAACCGTTTTCACGGCGCACGCAACGGAAGGCTTCAAAGATGAAATAATTTCTCCCGTTTTTTACACATTTACCACTATATCTTTGCTCCTATTGGTCGTGGCGTAATGTTATATAGCCTACAGCCTTCTTCGACAACTGGACTATCCAACACAAAAAGAATTATTCAACTCCAACCAGTAGTTTCGGAGATTAGCGCTTTCAAACAAACAAACTCTTCAGCTTTATAATATTAGTATAGATTATATTTTTATTTTCAAACAATCCTTGATGTAACTGTCTCTGTATGTCTTTATATATGAAGAATATTGTTTGTGAACAGTATTAATATATTGTATTATGTATTACAGATGGTGTTATTGGGCTGTACTTGAGATTCATCCATCAGGAGATGACGGCTGATCATCAAGTGTTAGATGAAAACTAACAATGAACCAGGTAGCTATTAATGAAACATGAGTGTGTGATTACACTAGACACAATATATTAAAGACAAAGAGCTACACATTATATGGAGAGGGAAGTTACTGAGATTTAAACATATTAGAATGTAAAAGACTTGAAGTATCAAGTGTAGTGTTGAAGGTGGAGTGTTGCAGCGGCTCAAACAGTCAATGTCTTTTAATACAAGCTTTATCCATACATTTGTATGTAGCTCCTGCGGGACTTGCTTCATGTTAAGAATCATTGTTTCAGTAGCTTCTGATGAGTTCACTAACAGAGGCTGTTAGCTGTTAAGATTGTTAACTTACTGTTGTTACATATTATTATAAATACTATTTTATAATAGTTAAAGTGTCAAGTAACAACAATTTCTTAATTTTCAGATGGTGTTAGGGATTCAGTCAAGGTGCAGAGAATCTAACGACTGGAGTTTTAATATGTAATTCTCATTATAATATACATAAAAATAAGTTTCGTAGTTTTCCTGGTACCTCTGGTTGCCGCCCTACATAATTAGTGTTTATTTTTTACTACAATCATTAAACTAAGTAAATATTTTTCATCATCAATATTAAGGACGAAGATTTCGTATATGAATATTTTTTCTATTTATTTATAAATACTTACTAATTTACCAAATAAATCTGAAGGAAACTTTGTAATCGATGGATTTATGTACAATCAAGTCGCAATAAAATAATATGTTCTGTAACTCATAAAGAGCACAATCAGGTTTTATAATAATTTGCGTTCAGTCGGAATTAATAAATAGAAAAACAACAAAACAAAATTAAAATTGGCAATTGTTTTAAAATAAAAACGGTTACTAATAATGAAAACATAATTACTTACATAGTTATTCTGAACCTATGGATATTGTGCTGTATATAAATTTAAAATTCCACTTTAGTCCGAGGAACTACAAGGCTTATTAAATTAAAACTAAAGTAGTAATATGTAGCTCAAGAAGGAATCCAAATTATAAATACAGTTTACAGAAATCATTCGTCAAAGTCTGGCGCAACAGCTCGATACACAAGCTGTTCAAACTAAACGTGTCGGCCATGTTCGTGTACATCATACGAGTCTAATTGTCTAATCTCTCTTTCATGTATCGAGTATCTCTGTTTCCCCGCTCACTAAGGGCGCGCGTGTCTCAATTCTTCTTCCTCTCCTCTCTTCTATACTCGTTATTCATGAGCAATATCCAAGTACAAATATATCAACACATGTAGTTCAAGCGGGTCCTACTGCATCGGTTCTCATCTTCAAGAAGTGGCCAATGTCTTTAGTTAATAGTTCTGTTGATGGCAGATTGATGTGTTTATATGAAGACATCTTCACGATCATAAATGTTGTTTAGTGTCAGCGAAGGTTTGAAAAAAAAAGTCAGTTTAACTTATAAAAATCAGTTTATTATTTTTTTACTGAGTTAGATGGAGACAAAATAATGTTTGATTTAAAAATGTACATGATAAACAGCCGTCAACACTATCTATAATATGTTTTACTTGACTTAAAACAAATACTGATGAAGTTATTTTCGTGTATAATATAAGGAATATAAAAATAGAAGACAAAGCTTGAAATCAATATCTCAATTTGCAAAAGCATGTAATGTCATTTACAAATATCTTAGTGTATGAATGTGTCTTCTAAATATTTCTACAAAATATTTAGAATACGAAGAATTTCGTCAATAGATGGCGTTGTTAACTATCACTTAGCCAATGGTTGTTTAGTTCTCTTTAAACGAAACTTACTGATTACTCTACGTATTCGCTGGGTGCGTAAGGCGTAGTGGGGGACACAAAAGTTATGTTCACTTATTGAGACAAAAAATCACTTATTGAAACTTGCTTTAGTTGTTAGGTATATGTATTTATTTTACTTACGGTTTTTAGCTGAGCCACGGATTTTTTAAAAATTAATATATCACATTCACATTGAAAAAAAAGTTAAGTTGATGGATGTTATTTTTCAATAACTATTTGAAATCTAATACATGTTATTTTCTCAAAAGAGCCACCGTAAGTTGTATCGTTAGATGGCGCTGGAGGAGCACTCAGTGAATAGTACGGAACAGTGATCACGGACAGACGATATTAAAGTTTCTGCCATTTAGTCAAACATATACAAGTGAAGTAAATTTCCTTGTACAGTCTTTAGTTTACCTAACTACATATATATGTATAATAATGAACGTTGAACGAGAAATTACAAAAATTATCATATATTTTTACATTTACATGACTTAAAGAATATATCGAATTAAAACATCTATTAATCTATTCTATCTACTCTTATAATGTAATTTATTGTTAACATTGAAAGCTAGGTTTAAGATTAAACATTATGCATCTTTAAATTTAAATAAAAATACATATATATTAGTGAAAAGTTGTGTACTTTAAAAATCATTCAATAAAGTTGTACCTATAAAGATATAATTATTTCATTTAACTACCGTACCTAAATGTTAAATTATAATTGAGTTAGAATTGTTGCATAATAAATTTAATATTTAAAAAAAAAAGAAAGTTTTTTCCATTAACATGTGGATCAAGATTACTTTTAATATACAGAAATAGATAAATATCATAGAATAGAAATATACTTTACAAAGACATTACGAACTACATTCAAACAAATTTAACAAAATAATATAAGTACAAAGAATAGTGTAAAAAATTAACAAGAACAATTGTAAAATAAAATCATGTTACACATAAATATATAACAGTTATTAAATAATATTAACAGTGGAAATACATAAAGGATTCTGAAAAGTAAGTATAATATACATTTTCATAAAAAAAGAACAGAATTGAATTTAGTGAATATAATATTAAATACAACTGCACTATTGGCACCGAGGACATGAAATTCTCTTCGTTAGTAGTAGAAGTATTCAGTTCTGTATGTGTTGTCATCCCAGAAGGGCCTGCTTGTGGCTCATTGTGTTCCATAGGCTGGTCAACACCAGGAGGCAGGTTGGAGTCATGAGATAAGTCATCTCTTCATTGGCTGCGACTGAAATTGAGAAATATCACTCAGTTAAATAAACATAGCCCTCACAGAGTGGTTGTAAAGCATCCTAATATCCCGAGCCCAGGGTCTCTTCTGGGACAACGGATCCAACGCACTCCAAGACAAAGTTATCCCAGACCCAGAGACGTCTACCTCTAAAATAGAGTATCTGATTCAATCCAAGACAAACGCTCACATCATAACAAGTAACTCATGTCCCTCCTCTTTAACGCCAATACTTTTAGATAATTGTATAATAAAACTAAATTAAAATAAAAAACGCAATAGGATTAAGTCTCAATATGGGTTTTAGTCAAAATTTCAGGTAAAATAAGGCAAATATCTCACCATCAAAGAAATCAGAGTACACATCGTGAGTCCATTGTCTCTGCCACGGAACCATATATCCTTCAAAAGCTCGAGTTGATCTGTCGTATGTGCCAGCTAACAGCTGTACCTGTAGTGTGATTATCTTCACAGCCGGGTATGATCCTCTCATACACGAGGCTAGCTTCCCTTGTGTCGAAGCGGCTCGTTTCAAACCGTGTGTGAGAGGTGCGTCGGCTCCAACATCTGTGAACACGTTCAAAGAAGATTACTGCGTCGCGTCGTCTTGTATTTTGTTATGTTCGGGGTCGGATATACAACATTAACATAATTAACGCACACCCTCAAACACCCCAATTAGAATATAATAATATAAACACAATGCATACACCAAATATTATTTATACATATTTGCGTTAGCATCATTTATTGGTGAAATTAGTTATCCCAATTTCGTGTAAATAATAAGGTCAGCTATTCACTAACACTCCGCTGCACACGCACACACAGACAGACAGACACAATGTACTCGCCCCGCCCGCGGCCCTCTCTCCGAGTGCCGTCCGACAATAATAATAATTGATTACTAATTTAATATTTCATTTTAAAAATATGAATACCCTGACTTACGATCCATTTTCGTTTCTATGAAGTGTTTAGATAACTGTATGTAGGATGAAAAAGGATCAAAATCGATCTAGATTCCGATTCTGAACAAATAAGTTTGAGGGTGTGCGTTAATTACGTTACATATTGTATATGAGGGTTCATCAATATCGGTCTGTACGTAATGTGAGGCGGCTCGTTGTAACAGCGGCGGTACATGAGGCGGGACAGACTCAGAACTCTGCGGACACTCGACACGAATCCTCGTACAACTCTGAACATGAAAAAAATATTAAAAGCTAAATGTGATGATAATACACAGCTCTCTTGAGTATTGTTTAAATTTAATAAACTATCGCTGCTGTAAGTTATCCAGCTTATGAATTTATTGATCTCTATCTTGTCCAAGAAAGTGTCATGTATGTTAATACGTAATAGACGAAGGTAACAAGCTATTTATAAAAACTATCGTTCTTAACAAAGCATTTTAACATTCTTCAAAAGGAATTCTTCAGAGATACAATAAAGTAATTTCCGTACGTACCCAAGTCTTTGTAATGCTGCACCACTTCTCTTGTCATGAGGGCTTCAAACTGTGCCAGGTCCCCGCGCTCGACCAACACCTCCTCCGTCTATACACTTCACATAAAACTACACTTACTACACTACATACTTAAATCATTAGTATAGCCAATGTAAGCAGAGCTATCAAATTTTTTTAACGACAAAAACTCTCCTATTGTTAACTTATTAGCGAATCTTATCGTTTAAGAGTTGTTTAAAGTAAATTAGAATAAAGTATAGGAACATTGAAACTAAAATTACGTTACTTATCACAGTATGTGTCACCACATGCGTGGCATGCTGTTCGGCCAAGGCCAAGCTCTTCGGTGATTCCCTTTAGACAGCCACATGTGAATCGCATCCTCAGCCGCCGAAGCTCTAAGGAAAGCCGCCTCAGCCTCCTCCGGGTTCTCTTCAGCCAGAACCGCTGCTTCACGCCTCGCTACTTCTCGCTTCGTATATTTGAATCTGACTGTTATTGTGACGTAATAAGTAAGGGATCCTGTATCCGGAGGTAATGATAATCGATTTCTTAACTGTTTTCCATAGAATAGCTGTCAGTTAGTTGGTGTTAGGTTAATGTTTGTGTACGGTCAATGACCCCGCCCACTGAACAGCAACCTGCTGCTGTACTGTAACCGGAGCGTTCTCCCACTGACCACTCGTGTCATACATATGGATGGCACTTTTCCACTCACCTGGACGATACATATATGTATACATATAAGATTATTTCTTGAATATAATACAGTAATACCCCGCTTTACGCGAGTGATACGTTCCGAAGAAAATCGCGTTAACTGAAATTCGCGTATAGTGACGTTTATGATTAAACACAATCAAAATGTAATACAAAAATATAAAAATCATTTTAATCAATCACGTTAATTCTAAGAACACTATACAATACATAGGTACTCCTATTTTTTACGAAAAAATACATGTTTTGTCTTTTGGGTAGCGTTTTGTTTTCGTTCTTGTAAAATACGTTCATAACACCAATCACTGTTTTTATTCGTTTGACACACGTTCAAGACACGGTCATCATTATTGTCTATACTCTGCAATGTCCCAACCTGAATAAATTTTTAAAAATCGCGTTATTTACTTACAATCGCGTTATTTATTTATTTAGTTACAACATCATATTTACAATATATATTTATTTTCATCCACATGCATAATTTAACGGACCTAGAATGTTATGGCATTTTTTTAAATGGGTTCGCTAATTTTAAAGTGCGTTGTGCTAATAGAGCTCACGGTTCCTTCGGAAACCAACATTTCGAAAGACTATGTGAGCAAGGTCAACAAGTATTAGGTACAAGCTAATTAACGAACTCACTAAGAATAGGTTCGTGGTTAATTTATACGCTATAGAAGTGGGGAGAGAGGTATGACAGTCAAATCTCTCTATATCATACTAAAAGACTAGAGCCCGTTCTGAACTACTATCAGTTCATTAGAACGTGCGTTGAAGGCAGCCCTAGTAGGTTCGTTTCAATTTCGGCTAGGTTTTGAGAGGAGCTTGGACGGTGTGAGTGAGGGGGTCCCTTAAACCTACACGTGGGTCCCAAGTCCCAGGAACTGTTGAAGTTCCGCTCCTGCAACGCGATAGACCTAATGGCTACACAGTGAATCTATGGAACACTAACAAGTTTGGTTTCATATCAATAGACGCATCGTTTTCCCTAGTGGCTCTCAAAGGCTTGTATGTAGTAGGTCTGTCAACCGCAGCATCGACTCATACTGAGACGCTTCCTGAACGATGTTTAACAGCGATTTAGGGAAACCATATGTCTGTTCTATGCATATAATTAAACAATGTATATAACAATATTTTAGAGTATTACCTTGTACATAGATATAGCTTCATCTGTGTCTGTATCTATATCTGTATATAAATTTGTTCAGTCTTTCTAAAGCGCCCTTCCTGTCGTAATTGTTGAGCGAGTGTCAGTAAATATCTGTCTGTCTTCTTCTGCCACATGTGTAGCGGCAACACGTAGACCTTCCGACACTTTGCCCGCGGCGTTGTACGCTCCTACACAGTTCTCCGTCATGCCACAGGATATGAGAACTCGTTCCGCTGTATCCCATTCCTGTAAATATTTGCAAAAATAGATAAATAATTAATGAATACTAATTGACATAAGAAACCTACTAGAATAAAATGAAAATCGACAAGAACTTTGAATTCTAAAAAATGAATAAATTGATCGTGATGTTAAACCCGCGTATAAAAGAAGAAATGAATAATTGAAAACATATTAGTTTACACCCTTAGTGGATGTTTACATTTATATTTTTGCAACTATACACAATAACCAATAAGGAATTAACAAAATCGAATTACGTTAATAACAATTATAAAAAAAAATAATAACAACATATTTCTTTTGTTCATTATTTAAAATAACTTACTTGAGAAGATATAAAATGATCCCCCAACTGTTCACATTGCTCCCGAATAGATTCTTTATCTTCTATAACCTAAAGATATCAATGGATTGATTTACAAGAAATGTATATAAAGAAACAAAACCTATAGCAATATCTTATATCTTTAAATGAGCAATTCTTGTACATATATTTATATATTATGGGAATCTCGGTATCGGCTCAAACGATGGCCATAAAACGATCTAGCTAGGGATCATTATCATCATTAATCATTTAGAAAATGTTATTTTACGTAAAAAAGAATAACAAAAATTTGTCGTTTAAAATATGACTCTTCCTGACATCTAGTGGCGAGTAGTGATACTACTTTTTGCTACTTGCTTTTACTAATTGCTTTACGACACAACAGCAGATGGCGTTGTTAATAATCAGGAAGTCAATGAGTATTTGTTTTAAGGTTAGACTAAGAAATTAATTGTTAATTTATATTGTTTTCTGTCTTCTTAACGTGTTGAATTAAAAATGCCTAAACGAAATTTAAAAAAAACACAAAATAAATACTATTAATTCCTAAATAGCCAGCAAAGCTCGGTAAGCAGATATTATTAATAATACCTGTACAATGTGTGTGTGTGTGCTTTCAGAGCCGCAGTGAGAGCATCAACGGTTCGAGCAGCCTCTATGAGATGAGGTACAGCGGCGCCCGCCTGTCGCGATGATACAAGCCACGCGCCCCATTCTCCTTCAGGACAGGCCTGAAGAACAACAAATACTATAATAAAAATTAAAAACAACATTTATAATAAACAACACTGACTTCTCTTGCGTAGTTGAACGGTTGCCTCTAGAATAGTAATCAACCGCAGTTCTGATATCACCTTTACACTCGGATATTTCACCAGCCATTTCCCACCATTCCTCCTACAAAGGAAACAAATTGTAAAGTTCATAATCTATGTCTCTAAGTATATATTTTTATTTAGCTATCTGATAAAGGAGCCATTTAGTGAAGTACATAATTTTTTTTAAGTATCTGATAATGAAACCTTCACCTGTACTAGTTGATCGTGTGGGGTGATGTAACAGAGCGTCACCCACACACGAACCGCGCCTCGCCGAGACGACCTGTACCAACAAAATAATACTTTATTAGGGCAAATAGATTATTAGTGTTATTGTAACGAACACAATGTATATATTATTAAATATATATGATATAAGTTATCATTTTTGCACCTGTTGACGTGAGATAGTCCATGTATTGCTGCCTGAGTGATGTCACCGCTTGTCTATCGACTCTTCCAGCGGGGCCGATGGCGTCTGCCCATCTATTGAACTGCTTGTACATATTAATGGCCAATTCTGGCTGAGCGGCTCCACGTACGTAGTATTCTTCGCGGTGGTTAAGTCCCCCACAAATATTGCTAGACGTGCACGAACCTCGGGACTCTTTAAACCTATGCATTATATTATAATCACGATTAATAAAATAAACACTATTAATAAAATAAGTGCGTACAAAAAGAAACAGATACATGAGGTGTGCCCAAATCATGTAAATGCAAAAAATACCTTCATCATTACTCCCGTTCCCTTTGGCTGAAGCTAACTCGACAGTTTGCTCTAGATAAAATGTTCTAGCCTCATCACCTACTGCTTTATAGCATTTCGTCGCCAACTGAAAAAAATATATCTGTTATGAGGTACTAGAACGTTTCAATGTTATAATATATTATATTAGTCCTTCTCTAATTTGAGCAGTGAGGAATATACCACCACAACTGAATGGCTAACACTTAACCAAACATAACTGTTGTTTGGTATCAGGGTGGTCCAATCTACCTGAACCTAATGTTAATGTAATTAAACCAATAATTAATTGAAGTAGTTATTCTAAAAGTATTGGAAAATCTTTATTTCTATCATATATACATGGTGGCTCATAGGTAATGTCGATTCATATGTAAAAATTTCAACGCATGAATTTAAATATGTTGAAACTTCTTAAATTTATCTCTAGCTCCTCGAACGGTATAGTAATTTTATTTTCTTTGAATAATTTTCTATTTGTTTGTTGCTGAAGGACTACGTTTTTATACAATAGTGGACAGGTGATGCGAATGTATGAGGTTTCTTTGAAGAAATATCCATGTTACCGAAACCGGTTTTTGTTTTCAAGATAATTCTAAACCATAAATTATGAAAGTAACACGGAATACGATCAAAGAACTTGGTGATATTAAACTCCCACCACATCCGAAATTCAGTCCAGACTTTACATTTGAGATCTATGGCGAAATTATTTTATACAAAATAATTTGAATCCATCCACAAACTCCTGTTGAATCCATCCACAAACTCCTGAATCCACAAACATCTGTTATGTTATTAAAGCAGTGCGAATTTTATTTTGCATTTAAGGCCAAAAAACGGTTTAACCTAAGAGCTTATGGCTCTTTGGGATAAAAACCATTAAATACGAGGAGCTATACCTCTCATAGTTAGTCTATTTTATTGCATTATATATTAAAAAGTGAACACTGAAAATCTACATTATTTATGAGACATCCACTGTACTTATATTCTCTGTACTTGAATACAAATTCACATAAAGCAAATATCGTGAAAAACTTACTAAAAATGAGTAGGATGTTTTCAATGTGTTTGGCAACAAAGCCTTAACAACCTTCTGTTTATATTTAATGTAACTGTAATGCCATACATATTAACCTCAACATCGTATCCTGTTAGCGCCTGTTCAGCCAGTTGACACCACAACGTCCCGACGTCCAAGTATTGAACACAATCCTTTAAGTCCCCGCTACGTAACGCGGAATCTATTCAAAATAAATAGTACATTAACAATATAGCGATTGATGAAAAGAAATTCAAATAGCGCTTAGAACATAAAATCAATCCTGTTATAATGAAATCGTTTATTTATTGTCTTATGCAAAAAAAAACTTAGTACTCTGTAATATTCTATAACTTAATCTGTCCAAAAAGTTACTTTAGCAACATACTGAATCTTGCTGTGTTGATAGTGTGCACCAGATTAACATTATCCTACCATGAACTTTAAATTTAAACGTCGTCTATATAAAAATTTCATAGTAATCACTTCAAACAATACAAAAATAAATGAAAATAATGTTTTCGGGTATTTTTAAATAAACGACATACTGCCAACGTTTCGGTTACTTTACAGCAACCACGATCACGGGCAGACCAGATGTGTTTCATTTAAATGAATAGTGGAGGAAGTCTTAGAACTCATTAATATAACAATAATGTCAGTACTGTAAAGCCAGTCGATGTTCATCCAATACAATGGCCTGGATGTGACCTCCTTCCAGTAGGACTCGTCGCTCTGATACTGATACAGCCCATACACTGTACCTACAACACATACAAACATATATATGTAGGAACAACCTTATGATCCATGTATATGTAACAAATAGACATCATGAGTAAAAACTAGGATTAATTTACAGGACTATTTTGATATGTTCTCTCCCAAAATATTAAATTAATATTGACCATTTAAACATTGCCAACGATACATTGTTTTAAGTTAGAAGATTTATTATATTCAAATAAATGTTGTACACATAATAAGTTACTTTTATCTACATGAAGTACGTTTTCAAAAGTCCTAATACAATCATTAATCTCCACATTACAATCCCACAATTAATAATGAAAAAGATATTTCAACATGACGTTATAATTTGGGTATCTTCAAGAAAAGGCGTGAATAGGATGATACTGAGATTTCTATACTGAGATAAGATGGAAATGAAGTGTTAAATACGTTCAGTATCTAACACTTCATTTCCATCTTCCAACAGTTGAGCACTATCAAGTAGAATTAAAAAATATATTATTAAATCTTACCAAATCAGCAAATGTGTTGGGGTTCGGGCTACAACAGCGTCACTGTTTTCTATCCATTGCACGAAACTGACTCCGCTCGCGATAATTTCCTAAAAAAATGAAATACCAGACAATGAAATATCATATTTTTTTGACTCAATTTATCCAGCTATGTCGTTTACGCTATATATATAAATGTGCTACCTTTTCACCGGTATCAATACGGAGAAGTGCAAGTCGTCGACTAGTATGACGGAACAGAAGCAGATGTCCACTCTCATTCAGCTCCAACCAATCTAACTGAACTCCTACAACATTTACATCATTGATATCAATCTTTTCTTTCATAACAAAGGAACTCTAACATCTATCCTATGTATGTTCCGTACCTGTAACAAGATCAATAACAGCAATCGTCTGTCTGTCCAGCCCTCATTGAGCACGTGAGGATTCACACGCTTAGTACGAACCTCCATAAGATACGAAACATTTGAGTATAAATTAAATTACTCACCGTTTGTAGTATTCTATCGAGGCCGTACTCCACCACACTAAGTCCGCCAGCACGCTGCAACAGACAGGCTCCACCCACCATGGTATCTGGAGTATTTATGACTATAAACTTTTAATACTACATATATGGAAGTTCGATAGAAAATATAACTCACTTCGCTAGTTAGACCACGAGCTATATCGCACAGGATCAGACTATTACTGGTACGACAGGCAGCGTACCAATCGTTATCTGTAACAGTCGACGTTGGTTAAATTATTTATAAAATAAAAAGCATTCATTGTTTTACTATAAAAAAAACATCTCAAACAAAAAAAAAAACAAGTTACCATTTATAATTAAAAATAAGCATCAGTTTAAATCCTGCTTATTTTGGCCACGACAATAAACACAACAAGTAGGTTTTATAAAAGACCTATCTACGTGAATAGTGACTCAAATTGCCTTTATTAACTGTTTACTGAATATACATCTTGGTTGTGTACACCACTGTTTTGTTATGCTTTTTTGCTTCACCTGATTAAAATTATATCGGATGTAGGTTGCTAGAAACTCTTTTAAGTTTTTTATTCATGACAATTGCGAAATAACTACATATTATAACCTTACTATATTTTATTACGATAATTAATGCGAATTCTATAGTTGTCCAATTTTAATTATTCCCGAATCCCGTTATATGTGTTGACAACGGGGTATTCTTACAGATAAATTAAGAAATAGCAATTATATAATAGGTGAAAAACATATATCCGCCATATTAATAATGAGACACATGAAAATTTTAATAAACTTAGTTGTTACGTTGAAAAATAAATGAATTCAAATGGAATAATTCTAAATTTTAAAAGGAGTATTTTTGAAAAAAATACAGCGGCACATAAGTCATGCGTATGAAATATAGACAATGTTTTTTTTAACGAATTTGCCTTTTTAACATCGATTATGCGAATTTACGAAAAAAAAAATGAGACTAATTTTGAATTCACATTAATTACCGCATAAAAATCTTAAGACTTTTTAAAACAATATTCGGGCGCTAATATACAAATATAAATTACTATAGATACTTCGCAAATTACGTCAATTTATATTTAGTACGTTGTAGTTCCTCTGTAACCAATGTAATTTAAAACAAATAACATGTAAAAAAATGACCAAAAATGCCGTTACAAGAAAAACAACAAATTACTAACGAAATGAGTATAGTATAGGGTGTCTCACGGAAAATTTCGAATTTAAAAAGGCTATAAAAAAAGAACGACTCGATAGATTTCAATGATCAAACATTTATTTGAAAGCATAATTCATGACATTATTTGTGAAAAATTATCTCGGTCAAATGTCCACCACAGCTTACTTGGCAGTACCCTATTCGATCAGTCCAATTTTTCAGTACATTTTCAATTGTTTCCGGCCTTATGGCAGCAATGGCAACTTCAATTTCATGTTTCAAGTCATCAATCGTGCTTGGCTTGTTGGCGTAACAAACGTCTTTGACCGCTCCCCAAAGGTAATAATCCAATGGTGTTAAATCGCAGCTTCTTGGAGGCCAATTCACATCACCATTTTTGCTGATTATGCGATTTTCGAAGATTGGGCGCAAAACATCGACCGTAGCATGGGCTGTATGGCACGTAGCCCCGTCCTGTTGAAACCAAATATCGTCCAAATCATACTCTTCCATTTGACCGAAAAACCAATCAGTTAACATAGCGCGGTAGCGCTCGCCGTTGACGGTTACGGCGGCTCCTTCATCATTTTCAAAAAAAAATGGGCCGATGATGCCGCCGGACCAAAATCCGCACCAAACAGTCACTCGTTGTGGATGTATCGGTTTCTCCTCAACGACGTGCGGGTTTTCTGTGCCCCATATACGGCAGTTTTGTTTATTTACATAACCGCCGAGGTGAAAATGAGCCTCGTCGGAAAAGATGATTTTTCGATAAAACTCACCATCTTCGGCCAAACGATCTTCCGCCCAATTTGCGAACCGTAGACGTTTCGGATGATCAATTGGCTTCAGCTGTTGGGCCAACTGAACTTTATATGGCTTCAGGGCAAGATCTTTGCGCAAAATTCGGTGCGTAGTTGACCGAGAAAGGTGCAACTCTTGCGCTCGATGACGAATCGATGTGGATGGCCGTTCACGAACACTTTGTTCCACCGCAGCGATGTTTTCGGTTGACCTTGCTGGAAATGGACGTTTACGTGTTGTTTTATCCAACAGTGATCCAGTTTCGCGCACACGATTCACAAATTGCCGCACATATGCCTCCGATGGCAAATCTTTTTTGGCAAATATTTTTTTCAAATTTCGCACAGTTTGCGTTGGCGATTCACCACTTTGGAAATAATTTTTTAATATTTCCCAGCTTTCCTCAAGCGAATAGCGACCCATTTCGTAAATGTCAGACTTATTACTAAATATGTGACACTTCTCCGATGACAGTTGACGTCTCCAATGTCAAATTATCGTTAGTTCAAATTCGAAACGCTAGAT
Source organism: Danaus chrysippus (assembly GCA_916720795.1). Taxonomy (NCBI): domain Eukaryota; kingdom Metazoa; phylum Arthropoda; class Insecta; order Lepidoptera; family Nymphalidae; genus Danaus; species Danaus chrysippus. Next base: position 949,334 of record CAKASE010000073.1, read on the forward strand.
GGGACACCCGTTATATTCATTTTGTCAGTACATAATTTGTTTTCGTAGATGTAGTCACGAAATAATATGTTGAAAACGATAAATACCAACAAGTGGGCTGTGTGTAATTTAAATTGAGTAAACAAAAGAATGTATTTGATAACGGCAGACACTTAAAAAGAAAACATAAGATTTATAAGATACTTTGTAGGCTTTCTTTTAATAATAAAGATATGCGTATTTGGAGAATACAAAAACTCACTGGGTCTCTCTTCTTTAGAAAAGTTCACAAAACGCACTAAAAAATCTAACCGCGGCTAGTTGATACGATCATACGTACCCTATTAGTGGTGAAATTGTCACTTCGTTAGAACTTCCATATTTTATAATTTATACCTAAAACACACTGCGCGCTATAACACTATTATTAATTAACTCATTTAACATAGGTACATAAACAATAACATACTTAAATAGCGTACACATTTTGAGTTGTGGCGAAAACAAAAGCAAGGTTTGGCAATGCTAGTAAGTAAAGTACTAACTAGTAAGAAGTAATATAACGACATCTAGTGAGTAATTCTATTAGAATTTGGATGTGCAAATAGGTTAGCAATACGTATAAGGGGCATGTTCGAAAGAGATGGGTAAAGGAAGTTATCATAAGTTTGAAGTCGAATAATATTTTTTATTTTATTACGTTTAAATTGAAATGCACATTATTTTTTTTTTAAACCATAATTTTAAGTGATCTTTAAAATGCTTTAATTTTTACATAACTAGTTAAAGCGCTTTAAGTAGGAAATAATAATATTGGGGTGTTCAACGTAATATTGACAAAGTTGTCATCATAGATAATACACTATATTAGAAATTGGTTGTCATAAGGTCATAATGTCATACTACTTTGCATTCAATATTTTCATTCTCTATGCTCATACTTTTTAAGAAAAAGTAATATGATAATATGGACAATTATCCTCTACGAATTTTTTAAAACTCTACGAAGTTTATAAAAAAAATAATATTAAATTAAGTACTAATTGATATGTATCCCTTGGATTAAAAACGAAATTATTATATGTAGTTATAAATCTGTGCAATATATATTTTTAATTTTGGTCTTTCGGTCCGTTTATCTTAATATTTTTTTGTGGATAATAATGAATAATGGCTTTTGATAATACCTCAGGACCGCTTCAAAAACTAAAACGGCACCAGTTTGCGATGCTACTGCCAATTTGGTTCCATCTCCACTCCAGGCTAAAGATCGCGCAGCATACAACTTAGATATATTTAACGTGGATAATTCCATACTTCCGGATTCCTTTATTTCACCGATCAAACAACCATCAAATACACCGAATGCTATTGGTAAACAAGATCGCGCGGAACGGGTGAGGGAGCGTCCACCGGCGCGTGCTCAACTACAAGTATGGTTTGAGAGTGAGATCCGCAAACTCGGCGTGGTTTTGATCGCAGCTGATGATCTACCGCCTCGAGATCATACCCTGGGCTACGGCGATGAACCTGAAGCTTTCGCCAGAATCCGTCTTCTTCCATCACTGTTAGTGTCATATCTATAAGATTAAGACCCAGTTTCACCAATCAATGTATGTTTAATCTAAACACAGAATTTACTAACCAACCTACGAAATATTAATGTCTGTTAAAATATTTACGTCCCACGATGACAAATTAACAACGCATTATTAAAGTCATGTCAAATGATCGATTACCAAATTATTCGTTCTTGTTATAAGACGACCAAATGGAAACTACAGCGTTTAATACGGCACGTTTGCCACGATGCACCACTTTATACTTTGATCGTATATATCCCTCGATACGTCACTTGTTAGGTAATGCGACCAAAATTTATTTATCGTTGGTTGCATACATTTGGCACACAAAAAGCTTTCTTTTCAATTTACTAGTTGTAACTTGTCAAGATCGTGCTGTCAATAAATCTTCTATATATATAAAAATGGATTGCTGTTCCTTAGTCTCGCTAAAACTCGAGAACATCTGAACGGATTTATCTTATCATAGTCTTTAAATGTTCGTGGAGGTTCAGGGAAGGCATAAAAGCTGAAAATTTTTTAATAACTTCTGTGAAAACCCTAAAAACAGCCCTTTTTTATTTCCCATACAACAGTTTTTTTGACATTAGATTTGACAACTAACTAATATATCGATCATTCTGTCGCACTTCAGAACACGGAGATTTATGGCTTAAGGGTAAACACCAAAAAAATAAATAAGACATAATTTATTTCTTGATTGAGGCAGTACGAAATCTGCCGGGTCAGCTAGTTGTGTTATAAAATATATAGACATAAATTGAGTTCAAATTATAAGAAATAAAAAGAAAACTTAATTTGCAATGTCATAGAAAAGCGGGAGTCAAAATCATCATACTAAATAGAATTTTAATTCACTTTATTATTAAGTACAAGGAAATAGTCGAAACTGACAAAATAGATGACGTTACTATGGTTACAAGAAATCAGGGCTGTGATTGGACAATTGAGTTTTGACAATGCCATTAATATTCTGTTAGCTATTAGACGGAGCTCCAGAGCAGGAATTAATATTAGTGGCTGGTTAAAACATTTAAACGGACATTTGTGCGTGGTGGGACGCTCGATACATGTAACAGAGCATCAAACGCCTTAACACGATGTAACTTATTTAACAATGATTGGTGAAACGGGGTCTAAATAAATAACTTGAGCTAGAGGTTTATATCCTTAATGGATAAATTACGAAAATTAACGACTTGACATTTTTATGTTTTCTATTCGAATATATTGTACATGTAGACAAATGTACTACAAAAAAAAACTCCAAATATGACTGAAGTTTCTAATACATTCAGGACATAATAAGAACCGAATAAGTACATAAAATTATTAATGAAGCGATGTTTTCTTTGCACTCATTTGTTACTAATATTTTGTTGAGTACCATACTGATACATTAATATTTGTTCCAAATAACATATATTGTACTTCAATTTGCTAACAGGTACCTCATGCTCGTCGGGTGTACGGTGTTAATGACGAAGTGCCTGACTCATACGTGACATGCTACCTTCGCCGCACCACTGAGCCACATTTCAAACAAACGCTTAAATATCAGGTATATTTGATATAAAATCTTTATTTAGGTTTACAGTTAAGATAATTTTATCACAGCAGAACAAACATCACTGTTAAATGTTCTTCTCTGCTGTAGATTAAAATTCCATTGTGGTATACAATCTAACGTTCCATTTCAATTTGAAGAAAGTATGAATAATAATATCAACAGTTTATATGGATAGATTTCAACACTATTTTGGGATACTAAAGTGAAGTGAGTCTCCGATATAATACCTTTGATTCTATAGTGTCCAAGCTCTGAATGATAAACGACTTATAATAAACTATCCAATTTTAAAACTAGGCAAGCGAGGCCTTAGGTCGTACGCTGGTAGTGATGCGGAGGATTTGAACACAAGCTCGCTTTGTGAGGAGCGGAGATGTGTCTCGACAGACTGTCCCTGCCGCAGCGCACGTATGGATGGTATCCTCTGTTCCCAGCCACCTCGCTCGCCGCTCACGAGTCGCCCGATTGATCCAGGTACTAACACAATACACGAAACGTTTAATTCAAAAGGTTGACGTGTTTAATACAATCTATTACGTTTATAAGATCGTTTGAGTTTAATTAAATTCAATATTTTGAGTAATATTGTTATAATGATTCACTAATTCTTATGAGTTCTACTTTGTATTGTTTCTATTTAAGTAAATAGTGTATTTTATTATAAGGGAGCCGTCAAGGGCTCAATACAGCAAGTCCTCATATTACAAGGCCTAGTTATTGATGCTCTGATGATGCATGGCCTACACAAGACCTGCTCCATGCTATGAACCATAGCGTTGGTACAAAGACTATTCGTTTCTTATTGTACTCATCTAATGTGTTTATTTTATGTATTATAATATCGATGCAGTTACAATAATTAACCGATTTTATTAAAATGTTATTACTTAAATATATATTTGCTTTCAACAGAGTTTATAGAATTATATGAGGAACTACTAATTGATGTTCTGTTCATATATGTATTCATATATAATATATCTATTCGCATTTTCAAAATATTAGAAGAAAATGTAGTTTAACATATCCATATAAGTATATGTATAAAATATATTTATATAAACAAATAGTTTAATCGATTCTTTGATGATGAATAATATGACTAGATAATTAAGAAATGTATTTGTAGATTTTATGTGTTTTTCTTGTATAGGGATCGATTTCTTTTGTTCGATTAAAAGGATCGAGTAACAGTCCCCCTAAAGCAGATAGCATTTTATGTATTTAATGTATTATTTATTTTATTCCTTGATTAATTTGTATTGTGATGTCGTTCGCAACGTTATAGAGTTTTCCTATCAAATCTGATTGTTTAAAGAAATACAATAGAATCAGAATGGAAGGCAACTAAAATATATACAATATTTCAAAATATTTTATAATATCGATGTTATTTTATCATAATTACTTCATCTGCTTGAAATTAAAGATGTATGTACTTATTGTGAGCCGTTACTGAACTCACAATCTCTTTTATCACTTTAGTTTATTTGTATTAAATGTTTTGCTTATATACTTAGTAATATGTATAACGAGATAAAATAGAAAAGGTTTTTTCAGAAAGACTCCAAAACGCGTCATCTCAGATGGTAAACAAATATTGTTTCGTAAAAAAAATAATTAACTTGCCGTCTGTTCTGTGACAAAATTAAGTAAGTTGAAATGGGCTACGTTTTCTCAATAACTTTACAAACAAAGGAAACACGATAACAGTGTCATTTTTAAATACATTTTTAAACCCAGTAGTCTTTATATCTTAAACAAGTATCACTTCAATACTAGAAAAATATAATATAACCATCTAATTTATTACTGATAAGTGAAGTAAAATAACATCATTTAATATGTGGATAAGCGTTAAATGTGTATTATTAGAAATACCTGTATTTAATACTGTGGTACTACTTTATACAATCGTCATCTTTAAACCCCAACTTAACACTTAGCCTTATACGATTTGTAGATTTCTTAAGAAACACTAGTATGTAAGGTCGTCTAGGTACTATTCTTCCAAGCTTGTTCTTTAGTGAATTTTCCCTATAGCTATCTACCGACATTGTTATTTCTTTTTATCGAAATAGTTATATATCTTTACACACTGTAAATGCTGTTGTTTTTTCAAAAAATTTTCTACGCCAACTGTTTCGTGATAGTATTAAAATCTTTAAATACGTTTCTTACATTTATTTAAATGCTTAATATTCAGAATATAAATTCATTGTATAGGGCAATATCGATTGCTTTAACCTCTTAAACATTTATGATGCCTGTAAACCCAGAGCCTACGAATCACAGTAGGAGAAAGTAGACTAATGTTCATTAAAAAGTTTTATTTGCTAAAATTCTACCCACACTAAATAATGAATAATGTATTATATTACCTTCCTTGGACAAAAATGTAATATATTGTCATTATACAAAGACATATACATACTTACCTGTTCCGATACAGTACGATTTTCGTTTTCAATTGAACATTGTATTAGAAATAAGAATAATACTCTGTAATTTGCCTACTTACCAATTTTTAAGAAGCTTTGTTCGTACTAAAATAATTTATAGTTGAAATTAACTTCCATATATTGGTTCTTTGTATGTAATTGTAATATAAGACATTCGCAACTTCATTGCTACTTAAAAACAAAATATCATTGACCTGCATTATCATTGTCGAATACAAATACAGTGTAAACTCTATATAACGACACTGAAGGGACCGTGCATTTTAGTGCGTTATAGAGAGTTGCCGTTAAATAGAAAGAAGAAAAATCAGAATTAGAAAAAGACAAAGTTTATTTCAGACTAGTGGTAGTACTTATATACATAAAAAAGAATGTTATTCGAACGCTATTGCGTATAGTCTGTTATTTTTGTTTGATGTCTTTTGCTGCACCAGTAATGTTGTTGTATTTTTTTACTGATTTTATTCATATCTTGCTTTATTGAGGCTTCTTAGAAAGTTCAGTATGCATGATTCTGACAGTCGAGTTTATTGCAGGCTAGGATATCAAAGCGATAAAATAACGTACACAGTTGCGCAGTTTTTACTAATTTTAGCAACTTAAAAGGTAATTTTTATTACTTAATTGTTCGTTATTGAGAGTGGGTGTGCCGCTATGTAGAGTGTATCATTGTATGGTAGACAAGCTAAACCAACCAAAGTCAAATGATTTCAACGCTTTAGAGAGTTTGTCGTTAAATCGAGTGTCGTTATATAGAGTTTACACTGTACTTACAATTATAAACGAGTTGCTCCCTTTAACATATTTTTACTACATTAATCAGTTTTATTATAGTTTTCCTTTCTTATTTTAATTCTTGAGTAAAGAAAGAAATACTTTATTATGATATACCCAGTGAGTGTTAATAGAATTTTCAGATATATTATTATTGTGAATCACTATGTATGGCTCCTCCTAGCCGTTTTAAATATATATTAATATTGGTTCTATACATATATTTTAATTGGTGTTAGATACAAATTACATATCGACGGAATTTAATACTCGTCAAAATCTGTGTTCTTCCATAACTTTCGTAGCTTAGTGACTCGCTTGACAATATTATATTCATCTTGTTTCATAGGGTAGGTACCTTTCATGATCTTTTCAATACATAATATTCACTATTTGTCCTTAATAGATCTTACTGTTTAAATGCCTTAATAATCTAGACTCTATGAAATGTCTGTAAAATATCTTTTCATACGTCGGAAGCGCTATAAGATACCTGTGTATAAAACAATCGTGTGATTTTTGTGAAAATTATTTTTTTATCAACACATTAATTGTAAAACCCTAAGAGAGAGAATCACAGGCTTTTCATATGCTTAAAAGGAGACTCCTATAACTTTATACATATTTAAGTACAAATTTGTTAAAGAAAATAAAGAATTTTTATTTTTTATTTATTATTATTGTAAAGTGTGATGTTATTATTAAGGGACATTAGACTTGTCAGCATCAGAACTAAACAGCAGGGAACAAATCTGGGGGTTGTTGTATGTATCATTAAAATGTTATCAACTTCATACTCCTCTCATCTTATATTGGCTAACTCTTTGAGCAAACGCATTATTATAGGAAGCTGTAGGTGTGTTTTAGACTACTGAACTAATTTAACCTTTAATAATCGTCTTGTGTCGTGAATAAATAATAGAAAAGTTGTATTGTTTATATAAATGATAAAGGAGATTGTCCACTTAGTATGGGGACTTTGGCCTGACGTGAACAGACATTTTATCATATTTTTTGTAATTAGTTTAAAAGCACTAACTAGTAATAATGAGAATATGAACTTAGTTTTGTATCAAAATGTTTAAAGAGAGATATTTGTCATGTGAGAAAAAACAGGTTAAAGCAAAATAAAACAACATTTTTTTATGATTTATTTTTATTCTGAGACATCATATGTTATTAATGTGTTCAAGAAATTGGGCAGGTGGTGAAATGTATTCCTGATACCTTGCCCAACTTAAAAACCATAAAATAGTAACTATATGAGCACAGGAACCCACTGTCCTTCGGCCAACCATGCAATTACAATAATTTTCTTTTGTAGTTTCCTTACCGTTGTGATTATTTTAGTTAGCGATGCAGATAGTTTATTGTTAAAGATCTTTATTCTCATAAGAACATACATAGGTTCACTTACATCAGATTAAATAATGTTACACACATACATTAATATTTGATACATGGAACGGCTAGTACTACTTAATATTGTCTAATATATATATATATGTCGCGCCGGGAGATTCGTCATACCAAGAAAATAAGCCTTTCCGCGAATTCGTTTAAGTCTTAATAATTGTTCTAAGAAAACCAGTGTAAATGTTTTCAAATTACCCACTTCATCAATGTAAATAGTCTTAGCAAAATATCAGGTGATTATTTTTGTTCAAGTACCTACAATTGTAAAAGAAAATCGACCATATAAAAGGCCGAGCATAATCTTAGTAAATTAATTCTACATTGGTCGCTCTTAGGGGTCACTCTGGTAGAATCTCTGCTAAACAATTCTTGAGTCATTGTGGGAATTTGTTAAGCAATAAACGAGTAACATTATAAGTAAAGACCCTCTTTTCTTTAAAATGGAAACCCGTGCTACGTCGCCGATATACTAAACGCCCGGACCCGAAAGCCTTTCAAGGTACTAGGCTCTTGGTCTCTTCCACGAGGATCCCCTCGCTCTCACATCAGAAGCGAGGACGTCTCACGCTTCACATTCAACCGCCGGATCGTCTACATGAAATCGCCTGGTTCGACATACAACTCTGCACGAGTTATTGGAAATGCAGGTGACAAAAGTTAAGTACTCTCACCGTATCTATAATAATTTCTGTGGCTGCTATTACTAGTCCAAAACGGACCTCCCGGTTCAAAACAACCTCCCGTTTCCCTTCAAACAAAGACCTTTCGATTAGGTCTAGCTCATTTTGCAATAGATCCAAAACCATGTCGCTCCTAAGGAGATTGTTATTTCTACAATAATGCCAATTGTAAATATGTACTCGTATCGTACGAGGTGACAAAGAAGCCCATTTGTACATACTGTTCTAAAATTAGAACACGCTTCAGATAAAGATGTCTAAAAACTAAAATTAGTGTTAGTAATAATTATTTATAATGATTTAAATATTTATCTACTCCACAAAGCCTTAAAATTTTATAAAATCACCTATTCCCAGAATCATTAACCAAGAAAAACTATTGAACGGTTTTGCAGGGTGTATTACAAAAATTCATTTCCAATTTTTTCTCGTGTTCACCTCTCCACCCACTCGTGACACCTCTTTAGCTTCAACCAAAGATGAAAATTGAAACTCAGGTCACAAGATGGCTTGTAAAATCATAATAAACTTCTTAACGGCTGTGCCTGTTCTCTCTATACTTAAATAAAACGATCCTATAGAACTATATACTTAACAGGCAAGAGAGGGGGCGTTCGTCTGAATTCATCTTCATTAACAAATACGGCTTCTATTCCACGCTCTAATTTATTAGGATCATGGTTATACAATAATCAATTCTAAATAACCCAGTACCACGTATTTACGTCGACAACTTGTCAATATCTTCATATTGCCAGCGCACATTCCGAATACACCCAAGTCAAATGTCGGCTTGACGTTCCTTTATTTCTAACCTCCAACCTACTGATACTGATCTCTTGGTTACGAGGTAGTACTAATTCAGGTCCTAATTACTAAAAGAACCATCAGCATGCTGTTGCTCATATGAGCATACGAACCACTGATGCTGAGAATAGTTAGCATTTGTAGGAGCTTCAAACGTCTTTAAAGGACTCATTTCTTTTATGATAAAAATTCAAAATACCAACAGACTTTAACTCTTCGAAAGGATCTTATTACGAAGTAGATTCTCTTTCAATATATTCACCTTTTAATAGGTTTTCTTTAAAAGAATTAGATTCATGTGTTGAATATAGGAAATGTGTTAGACTACAGAATGCTTACTTCTTTAGAAATTTAGAATTGAGAAGAGATCACGCCTTAAATCTAATCATGGACCAAGCTATTGAGGAGCGTTCTAATACTGACTGCTCTCTAAGAGACGAGTTCCTCAAGAAAGCCATAGAGTATCCCATTGTGGGACCACAACAATGTTCTGTTGTGTCAACTGCTTTCCAGTAATGTCTTAACATGTTGGATTGAGGAAAATATTCTTTAAAATAAACGAATCCTATTGGTTAAAAAGAAAATAAGTCTTATTCGCACTTCTATAAAAAGATTGTCTAATCCATATTTTATCAGTTTTAGAACAATTCCGGTTGCATCCCATATACAACACTCATCACCGTTTGAAGTTATCTAAATGTCCGTTGATGGTAAACTACCAAATAATAACAGGAACACATAATCCTAAACTAATCATGTCTATGTCAAATATATTCAAGGAGCTAGCAACGTTTTTGAACAAGAATTTCAGGTAGGCTAGTTTTTAGATATGCTATCTCTCACACTCACGTCATACGGGCTATCTGGCTGACGGTAGTGGTTGCGTTCATCAGTGCGCATCGTACTTGTGCAGGTAAACGAATTATTATTTCAAATCATTTTAAAAAGTTTTTTATTATTATTATTATTTTTATTGAACTATTCACAACATAAATTTATTATTGCCAGATATTTTTATTGTTGTTTAAACGGTGCCCAACGGCAATGTTGAAGTAAAAAAAAAATAATTTCGAAATATTTTAATATAGCTGAAATTTTTATAGCATATTATTTAACTATCTAAAGGCTCAGAATTAATTTACCAGATAAAAAAATCGATTGTTAAACCTTTTGCCAGATCGAAATAAAGTGTAAAGAGATGTAGTATCATTTAGCTTGGTCTAGAAAATTAATCGTCTAATAAATGATTGAAGAAGGATTAAAAACTATTGAATTTATTTATAGATGAATACGGTATAAAAATAATACTTTATTGTTGTACAAAATTGAGATAATAAATAAATAGATAAATACGTGTTACTATATTGTGCATAGACAAAAGCCACTATAGTATTTTGGCAACTTTAGAACAAGTGATGCATTTACTTGGTTGTTTCGATACACCAAAAGAAATAATCGTTGAGGAGGTAGTAAGTTGATAGGAGAGAATAAAACTTTCTGTGATAGTTTTGGAATTAATATTTTTGCCGTATAGTCAGGTATTAGCCGAGCAAATGGGGATCGGAACAGGCTGCGCTTTCAACCACTGGCCTCTACAGCCTAGTTTCCATCAGCCACGACGGGAAGAGTGACTCGCTTCGGGGTGCCGCGTTACCTGACGCGATAACCGTCTATTGTGGTATACGAAATTCAGAGAATGGTACCTCTGAGTTTAACATGTGTTAATACTCTAATATTAATAATCTAATAATAAGCTAACCTCATAACCATGATGTATCCGTATGTGAATTGTGAACCATCAGATTTTGTAGGGACGCCTTGCTGAGCTATCAGAAGTCAAGTGTACATCACAGATCTGGAATGTTACCTCTGAGCTAATCACGTGTTACCTTCAAGCTAACCTCGTATCCATATGAGAACCATGAGATTCTGTAGGCATGCCTTGTGAAGCCTTGAGAAGACACGTATACACCAAAGAGTGGTACCTCTGAGCTAATCACGTGCTATCCTTGAGCTAACCACAGGTCCTTGATGTATCCGTAAGAGAATCATGAGATTCTGTAGGCATGCCTTGTGAAGTCGTAAGAAGACACGTATACACCAAAGAGTGGTACCTCTGAGCTAATTACGTGCTATCCTTGAGCTAACCACAGGTCCTTGATGAATCCGTAAGAGAACCATGAAATAACGAAGGGACGCCTTGTGGAACCGTGAGGAGACATGTAAACACCGTAGATCTGGAGTGTTACACCTTTATGCTAATCATGTGCTACCCTTTAGCTAACCACGGTTTTGTTGTAACTTTAAATAACTTAAGGATGCCTTAAGTATTCATGAGTAGTCTTGTAGTCACTCGATTGTAAGAACTTGCAATATCTGTTTACTTTATGTTTTAAAACAGTAAGGGATTGGATCTCATAAAATCTAGTAAACCCTACGAGATTTTTAATTTCTATTTGATAATGATCGCTATACTTATGTTACAGGAGACGACTACAAAAGTTTGCTAACCCACACAAACGGATGGCAGTGTCGCATATTGAAAGTGTGATGACAACAAGCTTATGAATAGCACCGGAAACAAAATCTACAATATTCTACAAACCGATGGCATAACACGTGTAGTGTAGGCACATCACATCTATGAAATTCTGCTAACACGATGGCATGACACGTGTAGTGTATGCTCATCACATCTACAAAAAAAAAAAAAAAAAACAAAATTTACTAAAAGATGGCATGACACGTGTAGTGTATGCTCATCACATCTACAAAAAAAAAAAAAAAACAACAAAATCTAAAATAAGATTGCATGACACGTGTAGTGTATGCTCATCACATCTACAAAAAAAAAAAACAAAATCTACAAACCGATGGCATGACACGTGTAGTGTATGCACATCACATCTACAAAAAAAAAAAAAAAAAAACAAAATCTACAAAAAGATGGCATGACACGTGTAGTGTATGCACATCACGACATCAACAAAATTCTGCAACTACAAAAGTAATTAAAATAATAATAATTTCAGATTTGATGCATCTCTGATTGGATCTCAACTCCTCATGATAGCGAGACGTTGGCGCTGAGCACGCACCAACCGTCAGTATGGCCGTGTCGCGCCGGGAGATTCGTCATACCAAGAAAATAAGCCTTTCCGCGAATTCGTTTAAGTCTTAATAATTGTTCTAAGAAAACCAGTGTAAATGTTTTCAAATTACCCACTTCATCAATGTAAATAGTCTTAGCAAAATATCAGGTGATTATTTTTGTTCAAGTACCTACAATTGTAAAAGAAAATCGACCATATAAAAGGCCGAGCATAATCTTAGTAAATTAATTCTACATTGGTCGCTCTTAGGGGTCACTCTGGTAGAATCTCTGCTAAACAATTCTTGAGTCATTGTGGGAATTTGTTAAGCAATAAACGAGTAACATTATAAGTAAAGACCCTCTTTTCTTTAAAATGGAAACCCGTGCTACGTCGCCGATATACTAAACGCCCGGACCCGAAAGCCTTTCAAGGTACTAGGCTCTTGGTCTCTTCCACGAGGATCCCCTCGCTCTCACATATACATATATTTTAAGTTTACTTTTAAAAGCATTTAAACATTGACATTCCTTTATGTAGTTTGGCAAATCATTGTATAGTTTTACTCCATCAAAACATATATTTTTGTGTCCATAATTTAAGAGTGCCGGGGTCATTGGAAAAAGGTAGGTCGGAGTCCATAATGAATAAACAATCGTTGAAAGAAAATCCACAATAAATCATCACTCTAAATGTAGGTAAACAAAGCAAATTTAAAAATCAGTTTGTGACAATCACAGATGTCAATTTGTATTTTTTTGTTTTATTAGTGTTGCAATAAAAAAAAACATTAAAAAATCGATCGAAAACAGACATGATTACGTTTAACATTCTCCATATTTCAGTTTATAAAACGTTTTAAATGAAGAAGCTAATTATAACAATTATTTTTAATTCTTTTTGTATTAAATACTTAATTAATTAATTCTTTTTGTATTAAGTACTGCGAGATGATTCGATTTGACGCAATCGTTACTTGATCTTGCTGGTAACACAAAACGTGGATCAATAAAGCAAATCAATGAAGATACTTTAAAAATATTTTTTCAATAAAATACAAATGTACACTCAAACAACAATAGAATGGCTAGCTAAAAAAAATTTTTTTTTTCATAAACTTGTTTTTTTGATAGCAGCTTGTTCACGCTAGGCCAAAAATGGACATTGCCCTTTGATATACATATATTGAAAAGAAATTAAACGAGCAATATATACTTAAAGGAAATGTGAGCTATGTTATTGAGTATGAACATTTCAGTATATTTAATATCTACATATATATATTAATGATCAACAGGACGTAACAAACAAACAGGCCATCATTCATCGAGCTCGTAGTGTCCGTAGGAACAGGCGATGTGAACTGGGACCAGACCTCTGGAATACACAGCTTGTGACATTTAGAACGACACATTAATAGTTTGAGTTGACATGACTGGCAGCTTTAATGTAGTCTCATGATAAAATAATATTTGTACTATTTACATTATATAAAAAGCAAAGAAACAAAAGTCGCTATACCTATATATTTATGTCATCAATTTTATATAAAGTTAACTTCTTGAAAAAGATCTTAATGCATTCATGAACAGGCACGTTTTAATAACTTTAAACTTTTAATAACAATTGATTTATAGGTAAAATATTTGTAAGTTACGAAAAACATAAAATAAATATTTAATAGTCGCTTCTTTTTGTGTCGGTGTCGGATCGACACCGTGCTGCAGAAGGCTGGAAAAATAATCGAAAAGAGTTGAAGAACTGAAGTAAAGGCAATAATCAGTAGGCACCAACAAAATCATTATAATGTATAGAAAGAAACAGTACAAGATTATAAACCTCACTAACCTATACAGACGTCAACTCTTCCTTTATCAGTCGCTTCGTGTAGTTGTGTGTAACACCAATAGTCTCTGGTCGTCAATGGAGCCCTGACCACGTCCTCGTGCCTGAAGAAACTGATATATATAATGTTTAGTATGATTAAAAACTATGTGTAATAAAATTTTACTAATAATTATAATTGTATTAAAAAGGATATCTCATATATTGGCTCATCGTCACTGAGAGGCAGACACGAGATAAAGATTTTATTGTACCAAGAAAGATAGATAGATACATAGTTAAAATATGTATACTTTAAAGGTGGTAGAGCCTAGCTGTGGTGAGTTACTGCAGCTCGAACATGGGCTGGCTCGACCGGGGAAGTACCACCCTCTCACAGAAGATCGGCGTGAAGTAGCCTTTACCGGCTGCGTTTCGTCTGATGAGTGAGAGAGCCGGTTGCCCTTTCCCTATTCCTACCCTTTCCCTTCATTTCCTTATTCCCTCCCCTCCCTATCGCCAAAAAACAAGGTTGGCAACGCATCCGCAACAAAATGTTGTGGATGTCCATGGGCGACGGTAACCACTTTCCATCCAGTGGGCCGTCTGCTCGTTTGCCACCTTTAACATAAAAAAAAAATAAAAAAAAAAATGTTAGAATTTATACGAGTTTTATCTAAATATAATAAATATTAATATACTAAAAATAATTTATATCTTTTTTTTAACTAGTTTCAAGTACAAAACCAATTTGTTATATAAAATAAGTTAGTACCGCTGTAGTTGATGCATTATAGGTAATTAAACGAATATAAAAATAAAATTGAGTTCAAGATCTCTCACTGTCAGGTAATAATAGTATTGTTGTGTGTTTGTGTTATTAAATATAAATCTTATATTTTTCTTGTGACACTTCGATCATAGTTTCATTTTACTGTAGACTTACAGGAGATTATCGGTACTCTATGACAGAAAAATATTAGTATAAATGTAATATGGGAAGATTTGTGTTGTAAATTATCTCAAAGATATTTTCATTACTTTTATCAAAGAGGTTTTAGTATATGAAGTTATATGAATATATGATGCATATGAACATTAATTCTGTTGTTAACGTTGTTTATAATATAAACTTCATATACTTTTTTTAATGAAGAGGAAAACGGACAGCGACATCTATCAATCATTACACTAACTACAAACTACGTTCATCTGTTGTGCAGTAATTGTTAAGTCTACTTTACACGTAATTCTCGGGATAAATTATAGATATAACACTATTTTGATGGATCAATTATGTCATTGTAGAGTTTTATTGCAATATAATACTAGGTTTCATATAATAAGGTTTCAAATTAAATATTAGTAGTATAAATGAGATAAGTGACATCTGTGGGAAAAAGAACAACCACTTTAACGACACAGCACTACTAAAGCTTCTAAATAATAACAATAGATGGCGGTAATTAAGAACAATAACACGATTTATCAAAACCAAAAAGGGCTTTTCTGTTTTACTAATTGTCGTAATTATTGTTTTTTATTAGTATTAATTTTTTTTCGATACATATTAAACAAGTGGAATGTATGCTAATGTATAAATGTATTAAATTCATAAAATCAACTTAAAATAACAATCTGAAACTGGCTGTTCATTCTTACAAACTTAATGACTCCACTCACCAGACGAACTCAATATATCAAACTATTGATAATGATGAACATAAAAATACTAGGTAATACATATTCTGCTTTGCATAAAGTGCCTTAACTAGAAATAAAATGTATATCAAATGTATATATAAAATATTAATCCAATTTTTTATTTAACATTTTAAAACAATCATCCTTGTTAAAAGTTATATTTAATTTAAAATTACATTAAACTTTTGTTTAAATATTGCCAACCTTTACAATTTAAAACTTCGTGTTAAGTCTGATATACACTACATTAATGTATAGCTTCTAGTATACATTTAAATAATTAAGAAATACCATAGAAATACCTAGGACTATTGTTTTTATTTTATTTGAAGTATTTGATGGTTGATTTATATTAAAATCATATTTTCCTACTTCTTCTTTTATATTCAATATATTTCGTATATATTAATTAAATTAAAGTGACAACACTTACTTTCCGCAAATATTTCAAATCGTATTTCATCAATTATAATTAAAACAAAATGTATACGGATACATTAAAAGCCACGGGGCTTTTATGAACACTTTCACGTTATTTTATATTTTTATTATTATACTAGAAGACCTGGCGAACTTCGTATCGCCCTATAATCAAGAAATATCTATTACCTTTTTTTATTTATATTTTTGAGTTTACCTGTAAGCCATAAATTTCCGTGTTTTGAAGTGCGACAGAATGATTGACATATTAGTTAGTTGTCAAATCTAATGTCAAAAAAAAACGTTTGTATAGGAAATAGAAAAGGGCTGTTTTTATGGTTTTCCCAGCAATGAATCTTTTTTTTTCAGCTTTTATACCTTCCCTGAACCCCCACAAACATTTCAAGACTAAGATAAGATAAATCCGTTCAGCTGTTCTCGAGTTTTAGCGAGACTAAGGAACAGCAATCCATTTTTATATATATAGAAGATAGAAGATAAAAAATATGAATAGAGACGCAAATAATTGACAATATTAAATATTTTAAGTACCTCAATACTGCTGTTGGATTGTTTTATTTTAAGCACATACATAGTATGTATACGTTACAACTTTCTGATTTACTAAAAATATTTTTAACGTTGTATTCTTAGCTTTACTTGTATGTTGATTTGTGCGTTTGTTACTTCTTTTCTGAAATAAATAAGTGTAATTATAATACTAACTATCTCTTGCCCGCGTCTCCGTCTGCGTGTACATCACAGTTGTTCTCTGTCACTATGGCCACTGAACCTGAACTGCTTCCACTTCATGGTTCCATCCGTGTAGTTTCGTGATCGGGTAATCGGCATCATTTATCTTCATACAAAATTCATCACAATCGGTTCAGCGGTTGGGTTATGTATATTGACCGATTTATATAATATTTTACATAAAATATACGAATAGATACATAAAAGTTAAAACAATTCTAAATATTAAATACTTTACATTACTTCATATTGCTATTTGACTATTTGAAACACACCTATATATTATACGTTACAGCTTTCTGATTTACTTACGAATACTTTTATCATTAACCAATCCTTGTAGTGATTATCTTTATATGTCTCTATATAAGAACAATATTGTATTATGTATTACAGATGGTGTTATTGGACTGTACTTGAGATTCATCCATCAGGAGATGACGGCTGATCATCAAGTGTTAGATGAAAACTAACAATGAACCAAGTATTGATGAAACATAGAATTATATGAAGAGGAGAATGACTCAGTTAGTGTAACAGAGAATAGAGAATAGAGAAGACTTGAAGTATCAAATGTAGCAGTCTCCAGACAATATAAGGAGTGTGTTCACTATAAACATGTACAGTACGTGTTTGATGTGTCTATTGATATCAAAGAACCTCCTGGAATGTACGTATACATAGAATGATAATTAATTTAAATTTATTTAAAACAATTTAGAGCTCTCCTACAGAAACATCTTCCTCAATCAAAGTACTCATAGTTTCACTACCGTCATATGTTTTCACTACATGGTCTGTCCATCGATCATGAAATATATGTTAGTTTCAAAATATAAAGAAAAGTAAAGTTAATGATATCCAAACAAAAATCTTTGTAGAGGACCGCAATCTTAAGAAAATTATTATTTTCTAAACGCTATATGTGGCGAAGGCTTTTTAATTTGATAGTTGTATTTAATTCATTACTATATTTATTTTAACTTTTTTGTTGTTAATCTTTGACCACATCCTAAAATATGTGCTATCTTTAATATGAACAATAATAATTTATTAGGAAGTGGATAGTCTTTATATGAAATAGTATTATTTGTAATGTTCCAGGACTCGTGAGAATATATAATTCAAGATGAGGGTCGAAGCTGTTGGTGGAGCGTCTGTTAGGACGTGGTCTGCGGACGAGAGGAAACCTTCTATGAAGAGAAGTGTATGTAGCTGATGTACCATAGTAGTGTGACGGTATGTACTGTTGAATATTTAATATTATTCTGTTATTATTCAGAGTTAGGTTGAACTGTTTTACTGTCCATTTAATCACTTTTATTATTACGTATTATATTAATTGAACGTTTCTGACACAATGATGTCACCCGTGATATTGTTATTTGAAGAAATGCAATAAAAGAAATATTATAAAATTTTTCAAATTAAAAGTAACCTCACTAACTGTTTAATACAAACTTAAATAATTCACAATACTAAGTATTTTAAGTAGCTCCTTATTGTTATTCGATTGTTTCCAACACATCCATACGTTATGGCTTACTGATTTACAGAAAATATTTCTAACGCTTGTTTCTTAGCTTCACTTGTATGTTGGTTTGTATGTTTGTAACTTCTTTCCTGAAATAAATAATAGTAAATATAATAATAACTAGCTCTTCCTCGCGGCTCCGTCCGCGTGAACATGAGTTGTTCTATATCACTAAGACCACTGAAACTGATCTGCTTCCACTTCATGGTTCCACCCGCGAAATGTTGGGATCGGGTAATCGGTATCATCTATCTTCATACAAAATTCATCACAATTGGTTCAACGGCTTAGTCGTGAAAACGTACTCGTAACATACATATAGACAGACAGTTACTTTCCCATTTATAATATTAAGAGGGATTTGGAAAATAATTGCAATCGCTTATAGAAATCATGTAATTAATGATACAAAAAAGGACATATCTGTTGATAGCAAAATAAAAATATTTAAAATAAATTAATGTCAGAAACAGTGTTATGAAGAGTCAAACTGTAGGATCCCTGGTCCTACATGTAAGTATAACTAGTCACTGGCTCAGTAGTGAGCGTATGTACTGAACTGAATCCATGTTTCAGTACATTCTATTCAAGTTTGTAGGACTATTATGAAATTGTATTTGTTAGCTCTAGTTATAATTCACAGGTGGCTGGACCAATCCTTTAATATCAGATTGGTTTGCGGACTACACTCGTGTTGTGTTCACTCTATACGCTGACCGAGTCAAAACTTGGATCACTCTCAATGAACCGCTGACGTTTTGTGACATTGCTTACACTTTTGGTCTTCACGCTCCAGGAATAGTTAGCACTGGAGTTGGAAATTACATCTGCAGCAAGAACACAATGTTGGCACACGCTAAAGCATGGCGGATATATGACAAGGAGTTTAGACGAAAATATAAAGGTAAAAGAATTATATGAATTTATAAAAAATACTTTAGGTATTGCTTTTTTGTTAATTAATAAAATTTCTAGGTTCTTTTGAATTAATTCTGCATACATATACTTATGTATTACATTATATTTTAAAGGCAAAGTGTCAATCACCAATCAAGTCATGTGGTTTGAGGGAGATGATGAAAATGAAGGAGAAGCGGCTGAACTGGCTCTACAGTTAATGGTGAAAACACAAAAACTGTCCAAAAATAATAGTGTCACTAAATACTTTTGAAATTTAATTCGAATCATTGAAAATATTTAATGTCGTACAATTTCAGGGAGGACTGCACTCACACCCAATCTACTCTAAGGAAGGCGGTTGGCCGAAGAAAATGGAAAAACTCATAGCAGAAAAGAGTAAACAACAGGGATTCCCGAAATCCAGATTACCAGAATTTACAAAAGAAGAAAAAAAACTTATAAGAGGTGAGAATAAAATGTAAATAGTCTAATCGTTACATAAATTAATACCAAAACTAAGATTTTCTATTAATAATTATAATTTATAAGTAAAGTTAAAAGAAAGCTATGTAAATAGCAATAGGCGTCCCTTTCAAAGTTTCTTTGATTGAATTTTTCAAAGGCACGTATGACTTGTACGGTTTGAACTACTACACATCACGAACTGCTCGCCTCGCCCGAGGGGAAGCTGTTGGTCCTTGGCCTCTCTTCGGTGGACCAGACATTGATGTAATAATATCAGTGAGACCAGAATGGCCGCAAGCTGGCTCCAGCTGGTTCTATGTGAGTGTTGTTGTTACTATATACAGTTGTAAGACTCATTGAGGCTGAACACTGTCTTTGGAAACTGATCGTACGTCATACGTGTTTATTGAAGAGTAATGTAGACAGCCAAGTGGTGATTGAAACAATAAAAAGCAACTAACTTGTGTTCCAGGTGTACCCGGAAGGTTTCCGAAAGCTCATATCTTGGTTGAAGAAACAGTATGGAAACATGGAGATCTTTATAACAGAGAATGGTTTCGCAACCAGTGGCGAGGATTTAGATGATCAAGATCGTATAGATTTGGAACAGGTGATTAATATTAAAAATGAAATCAAGATGGATAAATAAAACAAGTATGTTATTATTCTAACTAATATCTTCCACCAGGTTCTCCTCGCGATTGAAGATGATAAGGCCAATATCGTGGCGTACACTGCTTGGTCAATGTTGGACAACTTTGAATGGAGCGATGGCTATCGGTAAAGATATTGATTTCAAAACCTTTTTGGATTTTCTTCTGTTCATAATCTGATAATAATAATAATCTTTTCAGTTCCAAATTCGGTTTATACCTGCTGGACTTCAACAACCCAGCCCGCACCCGCCGCCCGAGAGCCTCGGCCAAGTATTATAAAGATATTGTGAAAGCTAAATAATATGATTTATATAATATTAAATGAACTTTGAACTGAAAGACTTTATTTGTTTGATAAATAATAAAATTAATTTTACATGTGACTTGTGATGTCACTCGGTCCTATATCTAACTACGATTCCTACTCATTAACCCATTAATATTAAACTTCTCACTTTTAAATATATTGAATTATTCACGTACATTCATAAACGACTAATAATATAATATAACTAAATACATTATAATTATAAACCACCAACTTTGATTTCAACCCATTTATTTTTACATTATCTTATTATAATCCCTAACGGACTCAATCTATGTTTAATCTTACTTAACATCGTCACTACGTACGGAGCGTTAACAGTGTTTCTTTGATAAATCTTCACACGTTATAGTATTAACGTATTGTTGAATGAGAAACGGGAAACGCAAAAACTAACATTTTCGGCACTGCTTTGCTTTCGGTCACCACTACTTCCTTAACCTTACTCGTTTAAAACTTCATAGAAACTGATTCGATTGTCAAATGAAAAGGGATAATTAAATTTGTCGGTATGTCGCTTAAGTGTTTTTTGCCATTTTGTTAATATTTTCTTTCTAAGCAGAAGTTTATTTAGTTAATTATCTGATTTATTAACAAATTATGGAAAATTTAAGCTGTGAGCTCTGTACTGGTGATGTGTGTATAACGAAATTAACAACGAGTACATTTTCAATGTTGTCCTTTGATGATAAAACTAAAATAATTACAAAGGGAAGATGTGTGGAACTTAAAGAAAGGTAATGTTATTCGTTTCAATAAAAAGTAATAAGATAGTTATAATTAGCAGGTTGTGTACACAAAAAAAAGCCTTTCCTTGTTTGTTTATTTCAAATAAGAATGTTTGGATCTTCACTGGATATTCCCTTTTAAATATTTTTCTTAAACAGATCGTAATAGTTTCAAGGTACGCAATATATTATAGATGTTAGTTGTTTTCGGACCGCTGTAACTTAATGTGCGAATATAATCAATGTTTTAGAGGAGGAAATTGTGATGAAAATAGTTTTTTTTCCAAACATTCTGCTTATCCAACCCCACATCTATGTACATACATATATTAAACAGTTCAGGCTGAGAGATAAAAACAAGGACTATGTAAATTCTTTACAATATTCTAAATTCCAAAGTTTAGAATGCAGCGCCACCTATAATAGGTTGAGCGTCAAATTAGCGGTGTTGTAACTACTTGCCAATAGATGGCGGTTTATAAAATAATTTCAATTTCTCATGGTATTGTCAGTGTCTGTGAATTTTGTAAATCTGAGAGAATATTTTACTTTATTGTGACTTTGGTTGTTCATGCGTTCCTTTATATTATCCATTTCTTAGTTTGCTTTAGATTTATTGGTTACCTGGCTTGTTAATTCGATCCAAGACTAATCAATATAATTTTTTTCCCAATTTGACGGAATAAATCTTAAATTAAATACCATTTTGTTGGTAAGTTATAAGGTAAGTGTTTTATTGTATACATTTTAATGAGAAATAGCGAATAAACAGGGCAACAAGAGAAAGAAACGTTATTTTTTTTAATAAAAATAATTAAATCCTTTATCTTTAGTATTATTAATTAGTATAAATGTGAAGATAATAACATGAACAATAAAAAGAAGTATTTTCATAACAAATCTTTATCCATATTATTGACAAAATGAAACATATTTAGTTCAACGATTGTAGTAAAAAGGAAACTAACTAATTATATAGGGTAGCAACCAGAGGTCCCAGGAAAACTACGAAACTTACTTAATAGTATATTATAATGAGAATTACATATTAAAATTTACAACCTATTGCCCCGATGTTAGGATGGGAATGACATTCCATTGTTTGTGTTGTATCAGGAATCTTCTGGTTCACACAGCTTGGTGTTCGTTCTGCAGAGTCAGCAGCGTCACTCGGAATATATTTTATCTATACAACCATTTTGCCCCGGCGATGTTCATTTATTTTATAATATGTTACACGTACATAACAAACTCATCTTGTGTCGGTACAAATGTTACACTATAGTATTGATTGAAAATGTTAACTCAGAATAATGAAAAAACAGTAAAATACTAGTGTTGAGGTAGGTACAGTCTTTATTGTAGTAATGTGCTACAACATGGGTGAAGACAGTATTTGAAGCTTTCAAATACAAGTTGATACCCAAACGTTGCCATCACAACATTAACAAAGGTTCAATATTAAGTGGTTTATATAAATAATTACAAATATTGGTTTCATATAATTAATAGCTATTTTTACTATACAGAAACAAATATAGTTTCATGTTCCCACTATTTTATCCCAGTAATATCCACAGGTACTTACATTAATTTATTATTAATTATAATCAGTCATATAAATAATTCTGAGGACTATAGTATATAACAATTAGTACATCACAGAATGCGCCACTTGTAAGTTGTAACATTAAATGTCATAACTCGTCATAACATGGAGTTGGTTCTATGACATACAAACAGCGGAATAACATGTTTTACATACGAGTATTTAATCATTTAAAAGAAACTTATAAAAGAAATCTAGCGCCGTCTATGTCATGATATAGTAACTGACCCTCACTTATATGTTGCAACATTAAACATTATAAACTAAGTTGTGAGTACTGTACTAGGACATTCAGTTATTAGTTCCAGTACTAAGAATAATACATACACTGATCTCTAACAATATACAAGTATCAACAGTTGACATTATTTATTCCATGTTCAGTGAGTGTGATACTTGAATACCTTCAATAGTTATTGTACCTGTTACAAACACAATATAAAGTAGACAAGTTTGAATATAACAGAGGGACCAGTTGTATGATAAAGGTATATTATAAGTACATTAATTATATCCAGTTAAGTTGGAAGACCTCAATTTTATAATAGTTAAGAAATAATTAGTTAGACATAAGCAATTTTAATACAGAATTTTACTGAACAGAGACCAGACACTAAGGAGTGATCTGTGTGAGACAAGTGTAAACATCATTTGAGTAATGAATATAACTGTTATGAATAAAACAAACGTATATTGTATTATGTTTATTATACAGTAACAAGTCTCGTCTTCACATGTACATTAAACAATCCCCAGTTCATAGAGCGCCTCTCACACACCTATCATATATTTCATCAAGTGACACATCACCTATTGTTCCAAGTATACAACAATGTCTCCGATACATTTATATCTGAATAGTTTGTGTCTTGTGTATTGCTCACCGGGGCCATGTGTCTCTGTGCGTGTAGTGTTCACAAGTCAGCTCAATGTAAAGTGACACGTCCTTAGGTTCGCTCTCCGTCACTCGTAGGAACTAGTTTCTTATACACTGATCTCAACCTCACCAACAGAATCCACAGCTCCGTGTCCAAGTGTTACCTGTACAGAGACATCCGTTTAGTGAAGGACAGTGTGTGAAGTGTAGTGTTCTATAGTGAGTGGTTAATAAGTGTTCCACCAGCCGTGTGAGGTGAGGATTGTAGTACAACCTGCTCACCTATACATACAGTGGTACATGTTCTCGACTCACAATTCCCACACCTTCCTAATATGGCAGGGGGACAACTTATGCAACCTGTCACCTGTCTAGGCGATCATTGTAAAAATTGATTGGTAGAGCTTTTAGAGGTCCTTGGTGGCGATTGCTCTTAGGTGATCGAGCCCTAACGAGCGATGCCCCCTCACCAAACCCGCCCCTCTCTAAACACACAGAATGACGTTACAAGTCTTCTATATAGTTTGACCTTGATCATTCTCTTGAAAACAAAAAATTTTTAAATACACAATTAACAGTTGACTGTATACAGCATTTAAGACTTGAAACACTATAAACCCGCTCCACGTCTCTGGCGACTACAAAGGTCTCCGTTGGCTGGAATTTAAAGAGTAGGTCTTAAAGGACTTAGACGCTGTAGAAGTTTCTAAGCTGGGAGTCAGGATGAGATGACTTTGTGAGGTTGTAAATGACGTTCATTAACGAAGCGTCCTCAACAAATGTGTTGAGTGTGGATCAGGCTTGCATTAAAAGACATTGACTGTTTGAGCCGCTGCAACACTCCACCTTCAACACTACACTTGATACTTCAAGTCTTTTACATTCTAATATGTTTAAATCTCAGTCACTTCCCTCTCCATATAATGTGTAGCTCATTGTCTTTAATATATTGTGTCTAGTGTAATCACACACTCATGTTTCATTAATAGCTACCTGGTTCATTGTTAGTTTTCATCTAACACTTGATGATCAGCCGTCATCTCCTGATGGATGAATCTCAAGTACAGTCCAATAACACCATCTGTAAAACATAATACAATATATTAATACTGTTCACAAACAATATTGTTCATATATAAAGACATACAGAGACAGTTACATCAAGGATTGTTTGAAAATTAAAATATAATATTTTATATTAATCTTAAAATATCCATAAATAAATTACACTTCATATCACCAAGAAGGTTTATTATTAAATAAAACAATTCCTTATATATCAGTCTCATTAGTATCATCATTAATAACATACTGTATTATGTATGGAATTATTATTATTATTCTGTTTGAAAATTATAAATGTTTATAATTAAACTAAACACATAAATTTTAACTTAAAAAGTATAACACTATTAAAACACTTTTATAATAATCGATTATTCCAGAAAGACGCCATATGGATTTCATTATAATGTATAATATTAACACATAATGAGGAATTATAAAATGAATGTGTCGATAACGTTTTCTTCAATATAAGAGATACATTATGGAGAAATTAACGGTACATACCGTCACACTACTATCGTACATCAGCTACATACACTTCTCTTCATAGAAGGTTTCCTCTCGTCCGAAGACCACGTCCTAACAGACGCTCCACCAACAGCTTCGACCCTCATCTTGAATTATATATTCTCACGAGTCCTTGAATGTTACGAATGATTCTAGTTTATATAATGACAATAGATATATTAAAGGGTGAAAAACATAATAATAAAGAAGGCCATTGAAACGATATAACGTTGAAAAACCCTGCGCTCGATGTTACGCTTAGAGAATAATTCAAAATATACTATTACTACACATACTAAACACTAATACATATTACTCAAAACTAAAAATGTTACTTAATAAACATTTGTATTTGAACGTTATGTCAATAATGCAAAAAGTAACAATTAGAATGTTGAAAAATCACTCACCATGAAGATAAACGACGTAAAACACATCCATCATAAGGAAGGCCGCGGCCGACTGTCACCAGAGGCACCAGAGGGAGCCGGAAGGACAGGAGAGACATGAGAAATGAATTATGAAAAGCAAATAATAGTAAAATCATAAAATGTAAATTAATAAAATTTAAAAACTAACAATAAACGAGCCGTCAGGTTGGCCACGCTAAGAGTCATGGGGAATGGGGATGAAACCAGTGTTGCCAACTTTACTTTTTAGAGGATCGTACTATAGACTAAAGAAAATAGTATTTTGTCTTGAAATTCAAGAAAATAAGCGAACGCGATGAAATTTCAATAAAACTGCGTAAGTAAATCAAATAAAAGTGGAATTTAATTCTATTTTTCAATTGACATTATTCATCAATTAATATGTGGAATTAAGATATTCATTAATTACAAATATTTTGAAAACAGAAAAAAAATAATTGCATTCGTCACTATCTGAATCATTAGGCATAGCAAATGCGGGAAAAGCATTATATTTTTTGTACATACATACATACTTAAATTTAATTTGCTCAGCATATCGTCACATGGCTTGAAGTTTATACACGATCCTTTTTCTTTAATGTGTTGTGCAGCTAACAAATTCTTATTTACCATTTCTGGAATACAGTTTAGTTTTACATATTCCTTATAGTTGTAGTATAGTACTAAATATAGTTAATTATAGTTATAGTACTAAAGTTTAGTTTTACACATTCTTAATAGTTTTATAGGAGATTTATTTTTTCTTATGACTCCATTTAAAATATCGTATATTTTGCGTACGATTTCGATCGTATATCGTACAAAAGTCAAAAAGGTCGTATAAATACGATTTAAATCTTACGGTTGGCAACACTGGATGAAGCTGTCATATAATTGCCGTGAAAGAAAAGATATCTTAAGTAGCTCTCAAATTGATTTGACATTAGGACATATTTGAAATTATTTCAGTTGTTCATTTGCCGTTGTTTACTGTTCTTCTTGTGGTGTTCGTTCTTTTTCAAACATTTGACCCGGCTTAAATATCATTGACTCCTATTTCTACGCTTTTGACGATCGACCCCGGCTTTTCTCAATTGGACTTTGTTTTCTGCGACTACGATCGACCCCGGCTCTTCTCATTTTGATTGGAAACTACGAATTTGGATTATCGATAAGTTGAAAAAAATGCCACGGAAATCGGCTAGTAAGAGTTATTTTCGGTGTGCGACTAAAGGTACGATACTTATTTAGTAAAATCTATAAAATTATTATTTGTCATATATACGATCAATTACCACTCTTGTTACATCAATTTCAATCGTAACAGTTTATTGACTTCTAATAAAAAACATTTCAGGTCCTTTTCATCCATTTCCTAAACCTGAATACCCAAATTTGGAGAAATTCATTCAATGGAAAAATATTTTAAATGTAGACATGAAACAAAAGGAAGATTCTTACATTTATAACAACATAAGAATATGTGATCGTCATTTTGAACAGTTTTACCTTTCTTCAAGTAAACGACTCACTCAAAATGTTGTACCAACTCTATACTTAAGTAAGTATATAAAGTAAGCTACTTCCCAAGTAGTTATAGGCACATAATACATACTACTAATAGAAAATAACTATAAATAATCAATTATATTTTATAACTATAGATAATATTTTACATTATTATTATTTTACTTAAGAAATTAATACTCATAATTAAAAATTAAAAACAAAAAAATTAGATTTAATTGAATATAATGAAATAGGTGTACAAGCCATCTTAACAGTTTTATATACTTACATGTGGTTTGATAGATTTATAATGTGCAGTCTGTATTACCTTTTTTATCTAAATGAAGGAAAGTGCCTACAAACAGTATTCCAAAATAACTACTTGTGTCACTTCTTTACATATGTAAAACAAAAACAAAGTGTTCTAAATATGCAGAGATTATAATTTCACTGGATAACTACAAACCAAAAAAAGTTGTTTATAGTTTTTTATGTAATATAAGAATGGCAGTGTTTAATTCAGTAAAAATTACAAGTCTATTTACATTCAATCAGAAACTCTAAAAGAAACAAGGAAGGAAGATACAATCAAGACAATATGTTATCATTCAATTTTAAGATTGTTCATTTAACTTTTCTTTAAATATATTTAGTTGTATTAAAAAATATATTTTATTTAGCAGCATCAACATTTGAGACTGTACACTCATCACATTCTGTTGAAACTGAAAAATGTGTTGATACACAAAAAGAAGACAATGACGCATCATGTAGTTACCACTTGGATTTAAATAAGAATCAAGTTCAGCTACAAAGGAGTTCTCCTAATTCCTCTCAATTATTTCCTAAAGGTAAGTTATGGGCATATAACTAAGCTTAAAATTAACTATGATTGCTATATTAACTTTTAAATTATAAAACAGCATAAAGCACTTTAAATACAATATAAATTTAAACCACAGATTCACTAGATTTGCAAGTATTGAGATTTATTTCATATTTTCTTCAAATATGTATATTTTTTGTCTTTTAATAAACATTAATCCCGGTTTTAGATAACCTGATTTCTTTTTAAGTAAATACAGATATAAACTCAGAAGTGTAATCATCATCTACATTTAAACCTAAGATGTTCAAAAATGTCTTCTCATCATTTAATTGATTATCTGAAATCCCTTATGACAACTATTAGTCCCGTCGTTAGAGATACCACTGTATACATAATTAAACATAACTAACTATATCAATATTTATAAAACATTCATTTCGCTCCCTCGTCTCCTGCCAGCCGGCCGCGGTCTTCCTAGTTCCTCGTAATGGATGTCTTTTTCTAATGCTGATGCTTCATGGTGTTTTTTTACATATATCTAATTATTATATTTTATATTATTGGCATTACTTTTTTTTTTTTTTTGATGACGTAGTGGAAACTCTTTTTACGAGCCGTCCAACCGGCCTTGGTGGGGCCGGAAGGGATGTGTGAGGCTCGGCCTGGGCAGGCCCCTAGTCACTAAAACCACTGCGAAAGCCATCGGCCGCTATGTCGGTGTACCCCGGATCTGTCAGCGACAGGGCACACCAGCGACTTGCCGGTCCTGGCAAAGACCGGACTTTCTCCCTCGGAGAATGGGGGCGATCCCGGCAATTAGGACCACCCCGACGACGCCGGACTTTCAATAGGGCCGGGTTACCACGCCGACCCCAGCCCGGAACACAGGGGTGCTATTGGAGGCGTAGGAATTGCCTCCGTCGCACCCCCGTACGTTGCCTGCGGGGAGAGGGAGCATCAGCCGCCCTCTCCCTTTCCCGCTGAGATGCCTCCTTCGTAGACATGACCGTCTCACCGTCTCACAGAAGGAGGACACCGCCAACCAGGACCCATCACTCTCGAGCATCTTCTCCACGACACTCGAAAGCGACAGGTCCACTCCGCCGAGAGCCGCCACAAGGTCTTGGCGCTGCGCAGCCCATCTCGGGCACACCTCGAGGGTGTGCTGGGCCGAGTCCACCGCAGCGCCGCACTCATGGCAGCCTTCTCCCGGCTCTCTCCTGGCAGTCCGACACAGGTAGTAACCAAAGCACCCGTGTCCGGTTAAAACCTGCGTCAGACGGAAAGTGAGGGGTTTGCGTTTCCGCCTCATCCAACGCTCTAGGACCGGGCGAAGCGCTGCCGTTGTACGTCTACCGTATTATTGGCATTACTTACATTATAAGTTCTTATACTTATTGAGTAACGTTTTTAGTTTTGTTTGATAATAATTAGTGTTTATTTTATTGTGTAGTACGTGGTAGGAATTTTGAATTATTTCCTAAGCGTTACATACATTGGGCGCAAAGTTTTTTAACGTAATCGTTTTGATAGCCTCCTTTTTTTTTTAACTATTATCTTTACAATTTTCGGCCACGCCCTAAAATGCGACTTCTTAATGTAAGTTGGTAAGTTTGTTATCAATTAATGTATTGTCTTTATAAAAACAGTATTATTTGTAACATTCCAGGACTCGTGAGAATATATAATTCAAGATGAGGGTCGAAGCTGTTGGTGGAGCGTCTGTTAGGACGTGGTCTGCGGACGAGAGGAAACCTTCTATGAAGAGAAGTGTATGTAGCTGATGTACGATAGTAGTGTGACGGTATGTACTGTTGAATATTTAATATTATTCTGTTATTATTTAGAGTCAGGGTGAACAAATAATGATTAAATAAATAAATGAAAGACAGTAAATTAATTAATAAAAGATTTATTTCTATGAAATATATGAATGGACGCAATTAATGTAACATAATTTAAAATATTTAATATTTTAAGTCTACGTATATATGTTACAAGTTCCTGAGTTATTAAAAAAAATATTTTTACCGCTTTTTTTTAAGTTCACTTGTATGTAGATTTGTATGTTTGTAACTTCTTTCCTGAAATAATAGTAATTATAATAATAACTAGCTCTTCCCTGCGGCTCCGTCCGCGTAAACATGAGTTGTTCTCTATCACTAAGGCCTCTGAACCTGGACTACTTCCACTTCATTTTTCCCCCGTGTAGTATTGGGATTTCGGTCGGGATTATGGAATCGAATAATTGGAATAAAAGGAAGCCCAAGTCCTTTTCCTTGGTTTCATTTATATCCATACTAAAATTCATCACAAACAGTTCAGCGGTTTAGGAATGAAAACTTTACAAACAAACAGACAGTACTTTCGTATTTATAATATTAGCAGGGATTTGATAATAAATACAATCACTAATAGAAATCAGGCTATTAATAATGGTTTACAAAACAAAGGCTTCTGTGGTAAGAAGAAATAATGAGTTGAATAAATAAATGTTAAATGGAAGAAATTAATTAAATTAGAAAACTGTATGACAATGGAATAGTAATATAGCACTCCACCAACTTAAACACAAAATGAATCTCTTCTTTTAATTTGAATAATAAAAATATGCTATATTTAGTTTTCTATTTTATAGGAGTTTTTTGTTATTTTTTAAACTTTTATTAATTTATCGTTAAACAATCCTTGAAGTAAGTGTCTTTGTATGTCTCTATACATATAAGAACAATATTGTATTATGTTTTACAGATGGTGTTATTGGACTGTACTTGAGATTCATCCATCAGGAGATGACGGCTGATCATCAAGTGTTAGATGAAAACTAACAATGAACCAAGTATTGATGAAACATAGAATTATATGAAGAGGAGAATGACTCGGTTAGTGTGACATATTAGAATAGAGAAGACTTGAAGTATCAACTGTAGCAGTCTGCAGACAATATAAGGAGTGTGTTCACTATAAACATGTACAGTACGTGTTTGATGTGTCTATTGATATCAAAGAACCTTCTGGAATGTACGTATACATAGAAAGATAATTAGTTTTATTTATTTAAAACAATTTAGAGCTCTCCTACAGAAACATCTTCCTCAATCAAAGTACTCATAGTTTCACTACCGTCTTATGTTTTCATTTAAGGTCTGTCCATAGATCATGAAATATATGTTTGTTTAAATGAATATGTACGGGTTTGTACATTAAAACTATGCGCTGGTTCGGTTATTCACTATTTATTTTCTACACGAATTACAATTCTGAACACTGTTAATGATCTTCCGTTTCACTGTTCGCTGTTGAAGTCTTCCGTAGTTCTTGAGTTCCGCTTGTTGACTGTTGTTTCTCCGATGAATTGCGCTTGCTGACTGTGTTGAGTCCGTAATGGTATTCTTTCCATTTCCCTTGGGACAATGGAGCGTCCATCGGAGCTATGCTCCTTAAGGAGATTATCCCCGCGACCCACTACTGTGGGTCGGTCATTGGCTGATAACCGCCCTCGAGACGCCCGCGGGGTGAGACCCCTCTAAGCGTCTACGAGAGGGCGGTGGTTGGTCCTGTTCTGCTGCTGTCGGGACTGGCGATTCTGCGGCCCCGCTCGAGGGAGCTGGGATCAACTCCCGAGCGGGGCGTTTAAGTCGCCTCCTGCGCAGTAACGTCGTGTCTTGGTGGGGGAGGGGGGCAATATTGGCTAGGTGCTTCAGATGTGAGCAGTCAGCTCGCTCGAACATCTTCCTAGCCAGCCTGCCCATGAATCCCCCGATAGGCTCCCACTTTAGATCCCGGTGGATCGTAGTATTCTTCAAGTAGCGAGGTGCATCGACAGCGAGACGAAGGCAGGAATTCTCCGTACTCTGTAATCGCTGTCGCGTCGACTCTGCTGCCAGATTATACCAGGCCGGCCCCGCGTACGTGAGGCGTGACCTGATGTATGTTTTGTATATGGCGAGTTTCGTTCGCAAGGGCAGTCTCGAGGACAGCAGAGGACGTAATTTGGTCCTCGCTACTTGGGCCTTCGCTACGGCCGTTCCCACATGGTGTACCATCGTAAGGGACCTGTCGATGGTGACACCCAGGTACTTGACCGTCGACGACCATGGGATTTCCTTTCCCATTAGTTAGAGGCTCGGCGGTGGTGGGGCTCGTCCAGAGATGAGCGCCTGGGTCTTTGACACGTTACACTTAAGTCGCCATCTCATAAGCCAGCTAGGAAGCGCTTCGAGGTTCCGGCTCATCTTAAGAGCAGCGTGCCTGGCGCTGGTAGAGCTGGACAGGTATGCAGCATCGTCCGCAAATAGGGCCAGTTGAGTGCCGCTTGATACGGGGATGTCGTTGGTGTAATAGGCGTAGAGGGTCGGTGAGAGACAGCTCCCTTGTGGCACACCGGCCTGGATTTGTTTCTGCGTTGACGTGGCGCTTCCGGTTGACACATGGAAGGAGCGTTGGCGCAGGAATGATGCGATGACCGTGACGATAGGCCTCGGTAGGGCGGACAACGATAGCTTGTAAATGAGACCATTTTGCCACACCCTATCGAATGCCTTCTCCATATCCAGCATCACGGTCACTGTGCTGCCGCATTTGTTCATCCACGTGGCCATCTCGTTTAGTACTCTAGTCAGCTGCAGCGTGGTGGAGTGGTCCTGGCGGAAGCCAAATTGTTCCGGCCTCAACGTCAGGAGAGGATTGATTCTCACCAGCAGCAGCCGTTCGAATACCTTGGACAGCGTTGGCAGGAGTGTAATCGGCCGATAACTCTCCGGATTCCTGAGGTCCTTGCCGGGTTTGGGTATTACTATAACCCGGCCTCGCTTCCAGATGGTAGGGAAGTGGCCAGTCCTCAGGATGCCGTTAAAGAGTTGTGTAGCCGTGATGAGCGCCTTCCGAGGGAGTCTTTGTAGTGCTGTGTTGGGGATCCCGTCTGTGTTGAGTCGGCCCGTCGGCCGGTCTTTTATATCCGCGCGGTGATCTCACCGCGCATTGTCGGTGTTTGAGCGAGCGCGCAGGCGTTCGCCCAATCAGGAGCTTGCGTTGTCGAGCGTAGTTGCGCATACGATAATTTTACAGTTACTTCGCATACAAGTTGTTTCTATTTTACATTCTACATAATGATCTTATGCTAGTTTCTATATTTTTATTTACTATACTATACTGTGTTATTTACATTAATCTTACGCTATATCTTTATTTACACATTACAAGTTTCTATCGCTATTTATTTATACATATATATTATATTCTATACTATTTTCTATGATGCTATCCCGCACATCTCTCCCGCCGTACGACTCGTCGTATCCTTCGGTGCGGGTTCTTCTGTTGATATCGGCAGGATCACGAGCTTTCTGACTGGACGACGTAGTACACCTCCCTTGGTCCGCACGTCCACCGTACGTACCATGCCGTCTGGTCCTGGATACGTCGCCATCACGCGACCACGAATCCATGTGTTCCGGGGTAAGTTGGCGTCTACGATTAGCACCAGGTCATCTATCTGCACTTCAGGTCCCCTTCCGTTTGGCTCCCGCCGGTGTTGAAGCTCGGGGAGATACTCCTTCACCCAGCGAGACCAAAACGTATCTGCCAGTTGTTGTCCCGCTCGCCAGCTCGACGTGGAGATGGCGTCCTTTTCATTAAACGTTCCTGGTTGGGGTACCCGACCTGGTCCGCCTAGCAGGAAGTGGTTAGGCGTGAGCGCCTCTGGATCCTCCTCATTAACTGAGACATGTGTCAATGGACGACTGTTCACTGTATACTCCACTTCCGCGAGTAGCGTGTTTAGTACCTCTTCTGTTGGGTGGCGTTCGTTTAAGGTAGCGGTCAGGGCTGTCTTCACTGACCGCACCATTCTCTCCCACGCTCCACCCATGAATGGCGCCCCTGGAGGGATGTAACGCCAGTTGATCAATTTCTGCGCGGCCTCTTCCTTGGTTGCCCCGTCAATCGCTTCTCGCATTTCCTTGTCCGCCCCTTTAAGGTTTGTCCCGTTGTCGGACCAGATCGCCGTCGGGTATCCTCGGCGAGCGAACATTCTTCGTAGTGCCATCACTGCTGAGTTCGTGGTGAGAGAGCCGGCGACCTCGAGGTGTATAGCTCGAGTGGTGAGGCACGTGAAAATCGCCACGTACCTTTTCTGTCGAGTTCTGCCCACTGTTACCGGTAGTGGGCCGAAGTAGTCAACCCCCGTGTAGGTGAAGGGTCGCTTGTGGTGGGCTAAGCGACACCCCGGTAGGTCCCCTGTTCTTGGGTATGGCGGTTTCTGAGCCCTCACCCGGCAGAGTAGGCAATTCTTTTAGCAATGACTTTATCGTGGGGCGTATTCTTAGCACCCAATATCGTTGTCGGCATTCGTTTAGTGTTGTTTCTACGCCGGCGTGATGGAATTGCTTATGGATATATTGTATGCATAACCTCGTGATCGGATGGTCCCCGCAGAGCACCATAGGTTTTTGAACGCGTCCGTCACGTCTTGGACCGCGTCGATCCTGCTCCTGATACGTATTGAGCTTTCGCTGTATTGGATACTCAGCTGGTGGAGGCGACTCTCCTTGTTGATTTGTTCGCCGTTCTTTAGCTTTGATATTTCTGTGGCGAAAGAATCCTCCTGCGATGAGCGCATTAACAGCTCTTCCGCCGTTTTCAGTATCTCCGCCGGATTGGGAGCAGTTTCTTCTCTACGGTCAGTGGTCTCCTTTGTTCAAAATTTTTAGTGTTTGTCCAAAATTTTTAGTGGGCGATCAGCCGGGAGTGAGTATGAGAACCACGCCACGTTCTCATCTTTCTACTTTTGCGAGGTATGATTGTACCTCGCGGAACTCCCGGTCTGATTTCGGGAGGAATCTAATACCTTTCCCAAAGGGGCGGGCATTCGGAGCGAATCCGAGTCGCCTTTTCAATTCGCGCATATGACGCGGCCACTCTGGAAGCGATTCAACTACCAAGGGCGGATACCTGGCCCTGGATGCGGGCTTGTTAGTGTCGGCGGCCGTGGCGGTGGTACCGTCGGTGGCACCGGCAACATTGGAGGTTGGAGGGCTCGCTGACGGCGGAGTGGTGCGGGGCCGTGGAGTCGGCGCATCCGCATTTGCTGTCGGTGAGCGGGTGGCCGGGATGGGTTTGGATCCCGTAGGCGGTGACGCAGCCATGACTGCGTATGAGACCTCCATCTCTATGCGTGGCGAAACCTTGCATGGAGAAGTAAAGGCCGGCGGGCGGGGGGGGGGGGGGTCTTGGGTGGCGATATAAATCGCTCAGCGGGGTAGGGGGGTGGCGCCGCTAGGCGCGGGGCGGGCCTACCTTTAACCGGAGCCCAGGTGGTTTGATCGAGACGCGTGTCCTAGCGCTGCCTCTGCTCCTTGGGCGATGCTGGTCGTCTTCGGGGATCACAGGGCGGAGAGATTGCCGGTGAGGCGGCCAACTCCGGGCTGTCGAAGAAAGCGTCTCCTGTCCCAGCCGGTGTGGTGGGACGTGGTGACGGCGATGGTGATGGGTGCACATCGGATCGGGACCCAGACACGTGGGTCAGCTGTCCTCCAATCCGTTGCAACATTGCGGCCGCGGCATCCGTGCGACGTCTAGCTGCACCATGCCAAACCTGGGCCGCGCGCACTGTTCTCTTCCTTTGAGACGCAGCCGCGGGCCGAGGTGGCGATGGTGGGGCCATCACTACACTAGCACTAACACAAGTTGGTTAAAATTAGGTCCATGCCTTGAAATCACTTAAACTAAAGAGTGTCACTGTCACTGTTTAGGTCTCTGTCCTTCCACTTATCACAGCCGAACACGCGATCCTAACCGAGCGCCGTGATTGGTTCGCGGCGGCGTCGGTGGTCTCACGACGGGGGAGAGGGGTACGACCGTTCACGCACTACATGTCCGTTGCACAAATCTGCTGCAGCGGAGAGTGGCGGGTGCTGTGGCTTTGCCAACAGGAAGCTGGAAGTGGATCCGGGCGTGTCTGTCTGTCTAGTGTCTGTTCGGCCGGTTGGGCCGTCTTTTATAACGGCGTAGCGCTCGCACGTCGCATTATTTGTCGCGAGCCGCCGTTCGGCCAATCATAACGCTCGCATTGGTCGCCAAGGCACTTTACGCAACGCGGGCGTGCGTAGCAGAACCTCTGCGAATGTCCGTATAGTTGACACCGGTAGCATTTCCCCGGGATGCAGGGGTTCCGTGGTGGCTCTATTCTTAAACCGGATTATCGGCAAACGGATGCTAAATCAAAAATCTTTTTTCCCTCCGGAGTAGCGATGTCCAGTTTTTTTTTATTCTGTCGGTATGATTATAATATTTGGTAATGTCTCCTTTGGTTAGACCAAACCGACTACCCGCTTTCAATTAACAATTATCATCAAGGTTCTCCCTTAGATATTATTTAAGAGGACCTAATTAGTCACAAGTTTGCCGATTTTGGAGTGGACATCGTATGCACCGACCAAATAAAAAAACCTTCACTTCAAAGTATTCACTAACAGCCATCCGTTTTATGTAATATAATATATATGTAAATTTAAATTAAAAGATGTAATATGATTAATCTTAAGCCTAACTCTTCATGTCAGCAATACATAATAAATGTAGATAGTGTAGCAGCACGTACACGAAGTAATAACAATAGTTTATTTATTTATATCAATTTTCTAGTATAAATAACTGTAAATATTTTCATTAAATCATTCCTTGAACAAGTGAAAAGCGTATTATTCTCTCCATACGTCTCAACGCTTAAAATAGCATAGATGAATAGACGTTTGAAATAAATGTATGTTTACAGAAATATATCATAATTGTCATTTCTCGTTCAACGTTCTTTATCTAACATATATGTATTAAGGTAAACTAGTAGATGAATAAAGACTGTACAAGGAAAATTAATCCATTTTCATAACTGAAATAATGTAATAACAAGACTAAATGCAGACACTTTAATCTCGAGTGTCCTGATCACTGTTGTTAGTAAAGAGTCACCAAAACATCTGGTAATATGTAAAATATCATAATAAATACATATGTTGTAAATCCAAGTCTTTGTTTCATTTAAACAGAACTAAACATCCATTGCCTAAGTGATTGGTTACACCGCTATCTATTGACAAATTCCTTGGTATTCTAATATACTTTAGAACTGTTCATTGACTACTACAGAAGATATAAACATATTGTGTTACTACAAATCAACCCCAAAGTATGTTTATAAATGACGCACAAAACCCTCAGCATACTTAATTTCATCAACATTGTTATAACTGTGACAAAGACTCACGATGGGATACACATCTATCTTCCATCAGCAGAAATATTAAGATAAGGTTTTGGCGGCTGTCTGTAGTTGAGAGGGGATGTAGTAGGACCCGCTTGAAGAACACACCGCGGTGTCGTCCGCGAATAGGGCTAGATGTGTAGTGTGTTTTAATAATAAAAATATTTGTATTCTTCCTTGACTCACGTATTATTAACGTGGTTTCAGTTTAAGAAGCTTCATACTTCCTCATACCTAAGTAGAGTCTTATATTTAACATTCATATACAGCACAGTATCTAAACTCTTACAATTTTCTTATTATTTAAAAGTTTTAGTTCTAATAAAGTACCAAATAAAAAACATTTAATACATTTTCTAGAGTTGTATGTATACCAGTGGCTTGCACTCCATAGATGCAAATAAGCACTGCATTCCCTACGCATATAAAAACTAAACCTATATTGTTTAATTCTTATTTACATACTTTTCATGATACATTACGAGATACAAATGTTAAGACATTTAAAATAACATTTGATTCATGATTTGTTAATAAGTGCCATCTATCAACGTAGAAACGGAACATCTTCGATCGGCCCCTGGTCCCTGCTAACTGCTAGCGCCGCTATGCAGCCAGAGCGGTTATATGTCATCTCCTGATGGATGAATCTCAAGTACAGTCCAATAACACCATCTGTAATACAAAATACAATATTGTTCTTATATAAAGACATACAAAGACACTTACTTCAAGTATTGTTTAACGATAAAAGTATTCGTAAGTAAATCAGAAAGCTATAACATATACATGTTGTTTAAATAGTCAAATAGCAATATGAAGTTATTTAAAGTATTTAATATTTTAAATTGTTTTATCTTTTATTGTATTATCTATTCGTATATTTTATATAAAATATTATATAAAACGGTCAATATATATAACTAAACCGCTGGACCGATTGTGATGAATTTTGTATGAAGATAGATGACACCGATTACCCGATCACGAAACTACACGGATGGAACCATGAAGTGGAAGTAGTTCAGGTTCAGTGGTCATAGTGACAGAGAACAACTGTGATGTACACGCAGACGGAGAC
The DNA here is from genome assembly GCA_916720795.1 of Danaus chrysippus. Lineage (NCBI taxonomy): Eukaryota > Metazoa > Arthropoda > Insecta > Lepidoptera > Nymphalidae > Danaus > Danaus chrysippus. The sequence continues at coordinate 988,161 of CAKASE010000073.1, forward strand.
GCGGGCAAGAGATAGTTAGTATTATAATTACATTTATTTATTTCAGACAGTAAGTTACAAACATACAAACCAACATACAAGTTAAGCTAAGAAACAAGCATTAGAAATATTTTTAACAAATCGGAAAGCTGTACCGTATTTATGGTTTTAAAATAATCCAATAGCAATATGAGGTTACCTAAAATTGTTTAATAATTTAAATTGTTACATTTTACGTCTCCATTAATATATTAAACTAGTTTTTGCCCGCGACTTCGTCCGCGTTAATTTCGTCATTAGTAATATATGTATAGCTGACCGGGCGAACTCTATCCCGTCATAAAAAAGCAGGTATTGGTATTTATTACATTTTTCCTGTTTCAATCGAACAGAATGATTGACATATTAGTAAGTTGTCAAATCTAATGTCAAAAAAACGTATGGGAAATAGAAAAGGGCTGATTTTAGAGTTTTCCCTGAAATGGAGCATTTTTTTCAGCTTTAAGAACTTCCCTGAAACTCCACGAACATTTCAAGACTAAGTAATAAAAATAAAAGTATTGAATAAATAAACTCAAAAAATATTCTACCTTATAAATAATATCAGAATAATATTAAATATTCAACAGTACATACCGTCACACTACTATCGTACATCAGCTACATACACTTCTCTTCATAGAAGGTTTCCTCTCGTCCGCAGACCACGTCCTAACAGACGCTCTACCAACAGCTTCGACCCTCATCTTGAATTATATATTCTCACGAGTCCTGGAATGTTACGAATGATTCTAGTTTATATAATGACAATAGATTTCTTACTTAAATATTCGACTTACAAGAAGTCGCATTTTAAAGGGTGAAAAACATAATAATAAAGAAAGCCATTGAAACGATATAACGTTGAAAAACCCTGCGGTCAATGTTACGCTTAGAAAATAATTCAAAATATACTATTAAAATAAACTAGTACTCTTATCACTACACATAATAAACACTAATATTAACCAAAACTAAAAATGTTACTTAATAAACATTTGTCTTCTTCTTCTTCTTCTACCTGGCAATTTCCCAGCTATAGCCAGGGTCTGCCTTACATGTTGTGAATAGTTTTTGGCTATTTGTTTTTACGACCGGCCGCCTGCCTGACATCAACCCACTTTTGGGAATCAACATTAATCAGTGATGTCTAAATACTCTTAGAAAGTACATATGATTCGGAAAAATCACATTGGTACTTGCCCGGGCCAGACTTAATAAACATTTGTATTTGAACGATATGTCAATAATATAAAAAGTAACATTTATTAGTACCTATGTGCAAAAAAACACTCACCATGAAGATAAACGACGTAAAACACATCCATCATAAGGAAGGCCGCGGCCGACTGCCACCAGAGGCACCAGAGGGAGCTGGAAGGACAGGAGAGACATGAGAAATGAATTATGAAAGCAATTAATAGTAATATCATAAAATGTAAATTAATAAAAGGAGATTGTCCACTTAGTATGGGGACTTTGGCCTGACGTGAACAGACATTTTATCATATTTTTAACTTAATTTTGTATCAAAATGTTTAAAAAGAGATTTTTGTCATGTGGGGAAAATCAAAGTGAAAAAAAATAAAGTGAAATAAACCAACATTTTTATGATTTATTTTTATTCTGAGACATCATATGTTATTAATATGTGTTCAAGAAATTGGACAGGTGGTGAAATGTGTTCCTGATACCTTGCCCAACTTAAAAACCATAAAATAGTCATTATTTGCCAATTCAATCAAATCAATTCAATCATTCAACCATGCATTTACAATAATATTCTTTTATAGCTTCCTTACCATTGTGATTATTTTCATATAATCGCGACCTATTGGGTAGTCAACCAATAGGTTGCTGGCTATATTTCTACATACTTCTATAGTATAGGAACCATCGCCTCTTATGTGCTGCCTATAATACGAACAAGCTTGTTTAGTTGGTATGTTCCACATGCAATTAATATAAGATCATTATATTCTATTCTTTGAAATATGAAACTGTCCATGTTTACATTTATAGGTTGAAAATCTGCCCGCCTTCTATTTAAATTATTTTCGATAACAAAGTCAGCTAATGTGTTAGGAGTAAACATCTTTTCATTTATTATAAATCATAATAGAACAGTATATAAGGATTATAATTATATAAAACAATAAAACCTCATTTGGCATTATAGGAATAGCATATACAATACATATCTATTAAAAAATGAGTAATTTAAATAATTAATTGAATTGACACTTACTCGTCGAGGAGCTATCCACTGTCTTATAATAGACTGAACCTGATTAAGATCTAGACTATGTCGCCTTCGCTCTATCAAATCAGTTCCACAGTTTATGCATCTCAGAGATACGGATTGGTAAGAAGTCACTTCTTCTGTGTGCAAACTATCATGAGACACGCTTTGGTTTTGTTCAATGTCCATATTCAAGCCGTGCTTAGCGATGGAGCTAGTTTCGGGGTCCATATTTATACGGAGTGTTGGTCATCGTTTATGCCTTGATCAGAGGCCACAATACAAAAGCCAGGGTCCTCGTTTGAGCGAAATTCGGGGTCCGTAGATGTGCACGGGTCATTGGAAAAAGATAGGTCGGAGTCCATAATGAATAAACAGTCGATAATGAATAACAACTGAAAGAAAATCAACAATAAATCAACACTCTCAATGTAGGTAAACAAAGCGAATGCCGAATGTAAACAATCAGTCTGTGACATATCAATGTCAATTTGTATTTTTTTTGTTTCATTAGTGTTGCAATAGAAAAAAATCATTAAAAAATCTATCGAAAACAGATATGATTACGTTTAACATTCTTCATAATTCAGTTTATAAAACGTTTTAAATGACGAAAATAATTAAAAACAAATATTATTATTTTTTTGTATATAGTTGTATTAAGTACTGCGAGATGATTCGATTTGACGCAATCGTTAATTGATCTTGCTGGTAACACAAAACGTGGATCTATAAAGCAAATTAATGAAGATACTTTAAAAATATTTTTTCAATAAAATACAAATGTACACTCAAACAACAATAGAATGGCTAGCTAAAATTTTTTTTTTTATAAAGTTGTTTTTTTTCGATAGCAGCTTGTTCACGATAGGCCAAAAATGGACATTGCCCTTTTAAACTTAGTTTATTATTTTCTAAAGTAGTGTCTTCAATTCAGAGATTTACCCCAGACTGGATATAGGTTACTCCTCTCTCATTTCCACCGATGGCTCTGTGTCAACATTTGTTGCTCAACACCATTGTTGTGCTACAATGTAATGCTCCGGCTGTGCTTGATTTACCCATAGAGAAGAGACGAAATCTCTTAGCATTCAATGGATTCACCGTGCGGGTGCCGGGTCCATCGCGTTGCAGGGAGAGGAGCTTCAACAGTGTCTGGGACTTGCGACCCAGGTGTAGGTTTAAGGGGTCCTATCTAACACGCGTTAAACGATCACCTCCACTGTCCAAACTCCTTTCTCTACCTTACCAAGTTTGAAATCATTTTTCGATTATAGACAATTGCTGTGCCCCACGCTTTTATTTTAGTCTAGTCTGAGCATATGTTTATAATTCCCACGACTGTATCTATTTTATTATTTTTTGGTTTTTCGTACATTTATCTTAAACATTGCAATGTATGTTTCACGTAAAACCGTTTAACTTAAAAGTTTCTTTACCTATTTTTATTTTCTAGTTTTTAGTTTTTATTTCGCATTCTGTTTAATTCATTTGTGCTTCATTATTGCAAGGTTTCTTGCCCGTTAGTTTATTGCAGTCCAACTCCTCTAAAAAATTGTTATCAGCCATTTGATAGCGGCGGCCATCTTGGATTTCAATTTTTTATAGTATATTGTATTCTGCTTGTTGAGCTCTTTCATTTGATACCCATATTGATGGGATTGATAAAACCTACGTTATCCGTCATTTTGTATCGGCGGCCATCTTAATTTATAATGATAATGAATAAACATAATTATATTGTCATAAAAATCCAAAGTGTATACAAAATTTCAGATTAATCGGTTGACAGGAAGAGGGTGAAATTTGAATTACTAAATTTGACCCAAGAATAAATAATAAAACAAACGGGTGAGCTAAATAAAGCCGTTTAAAAATATGATAAAATGTCTGTTCACGTCAGGCCAAAGTCCCCATACTAAGTGGACAATCTCCTTTAAATAGAACAAAGTTTTTTTATAACTTAACCTGACTTTTTTTCCAGCTTTTTCTGACACCAAATGTGAATTCTCATGATGATCATACATACTGATATGGGATACAGAATTATATATCTTCCATCATCAGAACTATTAACCCAAGGTTTTGGCCGGTGTTTGTAGTTGAGAGGCAATGTAGTAGGACCCGCTTGAAGTATACACAGCGGTCTCGTCCGCGAATAGGGCTAGATGTATGTGTATGTATGGTACCGAGAGACTGCTCATGAATAACTAGTATTGAAGTGAGTAGAGGACGGAGTCTTAAGGGTATTCCGCCTTTAGTGATCCGGGGAGAGGAGAGAGTGCCCTTCACTTGATAGTTGACAGAACGATTTGATAAGTATGCTCGAATGTACACGAACCTATCTAACACCTTTAGTTCGAACAGACTGTAACAGCCGTCGTGCCAGACTTTGTAGAATACTTTTTTATAAACTGTACTTCTAATATAAGCTATTGTTTTAATAATTGAAATATTTGGAATCTTTTTGACTCACGTATTATTAATGTGGTTTCAGTTAAACAAGCTTCATACTTCCTCAGACCAAAGTATAATTTTATATTTAACATTCATATACAGCACAGTATCCACATGTTCAGATTTTAGAATATATAATTTAATTTTTTTTAATCATTAACTTTTTTGTTTTTACAATCATTAACATATTTCATGTTTGTTTTTTGTATTTCTCTATTTATAAATTATGCCTGAACACGTTTTACTATGTTCATATATTTACAGGATATGAAAATCCCTTACAATTTTCAAAAATTTAAAGTGTAGAATGCAGCGTCACCTATAATTGGTTGATCGTCAAATTATTGCTGAGTTGTAAATAAGTACCAATAACAACCAACTTAGTACCGTATTTTGAATTTCTTGATATGTTTCAATAAATATAAATATTCTTTGTGAACTTTTTCAGTTTTAGAAAATATTATTTTATGGCCACTGATTGTTCATGTGTTATTTTTATCTATCCATTTATTAGAAGCCTACGAATTTGTTTCTTACTTGACTACTTACAAAACTAAAAATAAAAGATAATTTCTCTCAACAGAATTCTGATTTTAAAAGTACTTGCAAATTTTGTTATTTAATGTGCAAAACTAGATCTTAATTTAAAAACATTCTGATTGTAAATTATAGGCTAAGTGTTTTTATATACAATTTTATAAGTAATAGCACATATAAAGGAAATTACATGTTTGAAATTTTTTCCAGGAGTCTCTGAATTTTTTAATGCTTATAATTAAATTCCTCATTTATAGTATACTACAGACGATAGACTCTAGCTGTGGTGAGTTGCTACAGCTCGAACATGTGCTGGCTCGACCGGGGAAGTAGCAAGATCGACGTAAAGTACTCTTTAATGACTACGTTTCGTCCTATGAGTGAGAGAGCCGGCTGTCCTTTCCCTATTCCCACACTTTCCTGGCCTTTTCCTTTCTCCTCCTTTTCCTACTCTCTTCCCCAGTCAAAGGCGTCAACGCTGCCCATTGGAGATGATAACTACTGACCATCTAGTAGGCCGTCTACTCTTATGCAACTATTCTGATAAAAATTAATTAAAAATTATTTAGTTCTTGCGACTGTATAAATAAGGAATGAAACTCATCTTGTACTTATTTGCTTGTTGTCCCTCAGTTGATCCTGTCTGTACAAATGTTACAGAAAAGTATCAACACAATATTTAAATTAGAATAAGAAAACAGTAAAATACTACTTTTTAGGTACAGTTTCAGTCTTGATTTGTAATGTTCATTGTTACTTCTAGTAATGTCGTACAAAATGGCTGAAGCCAGTATTTATATATAAATTATATATGTTATAACAAATACAAGTTGATACTCAAACATTGTCATCAATAAATTAACAGATGTTCAGTATTATAATTAATTATAAATAATTACAAATATTGGTTGCAATATAATAATCATTTATTTATGTAACTACTAACTACTATATACCTGATATAAATTTTGTATCAGTTTTCGACAATTTTATTCGGGCAATATCCACAGGTACATTTATTATTATCTATAATAATAATTCAATCATAAAATTCCTTCTAAGGATTATAGTATATTACAATTAATATGTCACAGACGGTGCCACTTGTAACACTATTCTTATTATTTACATGTTTTAGTTTTACAATCATAATAATGGATTAAATCAATTTTCTAAACAATCCGTCATTTCCTACAGTTGTATGTATATAAATATTAATAGTATGAAAGATAAGTCACAGAATAACATATCATATGAGTCATATCATGTACACACACAATAGTACATATTTGATTGAGGTCTTTATACTTTGAATTTGAAGATTTTATTTACTCATGTTATATTTTGTTTTGTGTTTATAACAAACTTATTTGTAGGATCTATATACGGAGTCCCAAAGTGTTATTATCTTCATATATATAAGCTTAACAAGCACAAGTATTACTGGTTAATAAAAATCAAAGACAATACAATACATCAACAATAACTATAATTAATTTCAATTCAACAATAATAATTCTCTTTATGATAAATGTGGTTTATATAAATATTATAAATGAAAACAGTTCAAGGTAAATCTATTATAACAAAAACTTTTAGCCATCTCTAGTGGCATAACAGATACTATTCTTTTAAAAACTATTTATTCTAGAGAAAAAAGTATGATTGAATCGTATCAGAGAAGTATATCAAGTAGATTGGGTTAAATAAAATATTATGATCCAAAAGAAATTATATATAAAACTTGTACAGTAACTGTTAAAGATATTGTTTGACAAGTCTAAATTCAATATAAAATAACTAAGTAGCAGACAAGTTGGAGATGTGCTGCTAGGCTGGCTGTGTTCATTGTTAGTTTTCATCTAACACTTGATGATCAGCCGTCATCTCCTGATGGATGAATCTCAAGTACAGTCCAATAACACCATCTGTAATACATAATACAATATTGTTCTTATATAAAGACATACAAAGACACTTACTTCAAGGATGGCTTTAAAATAAATTATAAAATGTTTAAAAAAAATTACAAAAACACTCTTATATAATACCAAACTAAAAAGTAGCATATTTGTAATTATTATGCATTCAGTTGAATATAAATTAGTGATTAACAAAATATAAGTGTTTTTGTTATATTAATCATTTACTTATTACTTATTTTCAACTCATTAATTCTGCTAACTACAGATGGTTTTGTTTTGTAAACCATTATTAATAGCATAATGACTGTCAGTGATTGCAATTATTATCAAATCCCTACTATTATTATAAATACGAAAGTAACTGTCTGTTTGTTTGTTAAGTTTTCATTCCTAAACCGCTGAACCGTTTGTGATGAATTTTAGTATGGATATAAATGAAGCCCAGGAAAAGGATTTGGGCTTCTTTTTATCCCGATTATCCGTTGACACAATCCCGACCCGAATCCCAATACTACACGAGTTGAACCATGAAGTGGAAGCAGTTCAGGTTCAGTGGCACTAGTGACAGAGAACTGTGATGTACACGCAGACGGAGCCGCGGGCAAGAGACAGTTACTATTATAATTACAATCTTTCATTTAATTATTTAATCATTACGACGTGTCGGAAGCATTCAGTTAATGTAATAAAAATAAAAATATTGAATAATTAAATTCAAAAAATATTCACACTTACTACAAATAATAAGAGAATAATATTAAATATTCAACAGTACATACCGTCACACTACTATCGTACATCAGCTACATACACTTCTCTTCATAAAAGGTTTCCTCTCGTCCTCAGACCACGTCCTAACAGACGCTCCACCAACAGCCTTGACCCTCATCTTGAATTATATATTCACACGAGTCCTGGAAAGTTATAAATAATACTATTTTTATAAAGACAATACATTAATTGTTAACAAACTTACCAACTTACATTAAGAAGTCGCATTTTAGGGCGTGGGCGAAAATTGTAAAGATAATAGTTAAAATAAAAAAAAAGGAAGCCATCAAAACGATAACGTTAAAAAACCCAGCGCCCAATGTATACCCAATGTAACGCTTAGGAAATAATTCAAAATTCCTACCACATACTACACAATAAAATAAACACTAATTATTATCAAACAAAACTAAAATCGTTACTCAATAAGTATAAGAACTTATAATGTAAGTAATGCCAATAATATAAAATATAAGAATAAGATATACAGTAGGACCCCGATTATCCGGACCTCGGTTATCCGAATTCGCGATTATCCGGACTGCCAATCGCGACGAGTTTATTCTAACACTAGCTGACCCGGCAGACTTCGTACTGCCTCAATCAAAAAATAAATTATGTCTTATTTAATTTTTTGGAGTTTATCTTTAAGCCATAAATCTCCGTGTTCTGAAGTGCGACAAAATGATTGACATACATATAGTTGTCAAATCTAATATCAAAAAACCGTTTGTATGGGAAATAAAAAAGCGCTGTTTTTAGGGTTTTCCCGGAAATGAATAAAAAAATTTCAGCTTTTAAACCTTCCCTGAACCTCCACGAACATTTCAAGACTATGATAAGATAAATCCGTTCAGTCGTTCTCGAGTTTTAGTGAGACCAAGGAACAGCAATTCATTTTTATGTATATAGATTAACATGTCAGAACTTGCATAACGCCATGCCACCTATAACACTTATACGTACATTATGTACAATTTCTTAATAAACGTTGATTTTCGCTCATATGTATTTGTTGTTTTAAATAAACACCTAACATTACATATGTATGGTACAGACTACACATGTACATATGCAAAAAGCCCGTTTTTCTTCATATATTGGATTATCCGGACTTTCAATTATCCGGATGCCTACCGACAACAATTAGTCCGGATAATCGAGGTCCTACTGTATGTAAAAAAAACACCATGAAGCATCAGGATTAGAAAAAGACATCCATTACGAGGAACTAGGAAGACCGCGGCCGGCTGGCAGGAGACGAGGGAGCGAAATGAATGTTTTATAAATATTGATAAAGTTAGTTATGTTTAATTATGTATACAGTAGTATCTCTAATGACGGGACTAATAGTTGTCATAAGGGATTTCAGATAATCAATTAAATGATGAGAAGACATTTTTGAACATCTTAGGTTTAAACCAGGATTAATGTTTATTAAAAGACAAAAAATATACATATTTGAAGAACATATGAAATAAATCTTGATACTTGCAAATCCAGTGAATCTGTGGTTTAAATTTATAGTGTACATATTTAAAATGCTTTATGCTGTTTTATAATTTAAAAGTTAATATAGCAATCATAGTTAATATTAAGCTTAGTTATATGCCCATAACTTACCTTTAAGAAATAAATGAGAGGAATTAGGAGAACTCCTTTGTAGCTGAACTTGATTCATATTTAAATCCAAGTGGTGACTACAAGATGCGTCATTGTCTTCTTTTTGTGTATCAACACATTTTTCAGTTTCAACAGAATGTGATGAGTGTACAGTCTCAAATGTTGATGCTGTTAAAGAAAATATTTTTTTTTAATACAAATAAATATATTAAAAGAAAAGTTAAATGAAAAATCTTAAAATTGAATGATAACATATTGTCTTGATTGTATCTTCCTTCCTCGTTTCTTTTAGAGTTTCTCTTCCTATAAATAACTTTTTTGGTTCCAGATTGAATGTAAATAAACTTTATTAATTATTTTACTGAATTAAACACTGCCATTCTTATATTACATAAAAAAATATAAATAACTTTTTTGGTTTGTAGTTATCCAGTGAAATTATAATCTCAGCATATTTAGAACACTTTGTTTTTGTTTTACATATGTAAAGAAGTTACACAAGTAGTTATTTTGGAATACTGTTTGTAGGCACTTTCCTTCATTTAGTTAAAAAAGGTAATAAAGACCGCATATTATTAATCTATCAAACCACATGTAAGTATATAAAAATGTTAAGATGTCTTGTATATGTAGCTATTTCATTATATTCAATTAAATATAAATTTTTTGTTTTTAATTATGAGCACCAATTTTTAAAGTAAAATAATAATAATGTAAAATATTATCTATAGTTATAAAATATAATTGATTATTTATAGTTTTTTTCTATTAGTAGTATGTATTGTGTGCCTATAACTACTTGGGAAGTAGCTTACTTTAGATGCTTACTTAAGTATAGAGTTGGTACAGCATTTTGAGTGAGTCATTTACTTGAAGAACGGTAAAACTGTTCAAAATGACGATCACATATTCTTATGTTGTTATGAATATAAGAATCTTCCTATTGTTTCATGTCTTCATTTAAAATATTTTTCCTTTGAATGAATTTCTCCAAATTTGGGTATTCAGGTTTAGGAAATTGATGAAAAGGACCTGAAATGTTTTTTATTGGAAGTCAATAAACTGTTACGATTGAAATTGATGTAACAAGAGTAGTAACTGATTGTATATATGACAAATAATAATTTTATAGATTTTACTGAATAAGTATCGTACCTTTAGTCGCACACCGAAAATAACACTTAATAGCCGATTTTCGTGGCATTTTTTCAACTTATCGATAATCCAAATTCGTAGTTTGCAATCAAAATCCAAATGAGAAGAGCCGGGGTCGATCGAAGTCGCAGAAAACAAAGTCCAATTGAGAAAAGCCGGGGGTCGATCGTCAAAAGCGTAGAAATAGGAGTCAATGATATATTAAGCCGGGTCAAATGTTTGAAAAAGAACGTACATCACAAGAAGAACAGTAAACAACGGCAAATGAATAACTGAAATAATTTAAAATATGGCCTAATGTCAAATCAATTTGAGAGCTACTTAAGATATCTTTTCTTTCACGGTAATTATATGACAGTTACATCCAGTGTTGCCAACCGTAATATTTAAATCGTATTTATAGGACCTTTTTGACTCTTGTACGATGTACGATCGAAATCGTACGCAATATATACGATACTTTAAAAGAAGTCATACGAAAAAATAAATCTCCAACAAAACTATTATCTATGTGTAAAACTAAACTTTAGTACTATAACTATAATTAACTATATTTAGTACTATACTATAACTATAAGGAATATGTAAAACTAAACTGTATTCCAGAAACGGTTAATAAGAATTTGTTAGCTGTACAACATATTAAAGAAAAAGGATCGTGTATATAAACTTCAAGCCATGTGACGATATGCTGAGCAAATTAAATTTAAGTATGTATGTATGTATGTTCAAAAAATATAATGCTTTTCCCGCATCTGCTGTGCCTAATAATTCAGATAGTGACCAAAGCAATTAATTATTTTTTTCTGTTTTCAAAATATATGTAATGAATGAATATCTTTATCCAACATATTAATTTATGAATTATGTTACATAACTGAAAATTGGAATTACATACAATTTTTATTTGATATAATTACGCATTTTATTGAAATTTCAACGCGTACTCTTATTTTCTTGAATTTCAAGACAAAATACTATTTTTTAGTCTATAGTACGATCCTCTAAAAAATAAAGTTGGCAACACAGGTTTTATCCCCATTCCCCATGATTCTTAATGTGGCCAACGTGACGGCTCGTTTATTGTTAGTTTTTAAATTTTATTAATTTACATTTTATGATTTTACTATTAATTGCTTTCATAATTCATTTCTCATGTCTCTGCTGTCCTTCCGGCTCCCTCTGGTGCGTCTGGACTCTGGTGTCAGTCGGCCGCGGCCTTCCTTATGATGGATGTGTTTTACGTCGTTTATCTTCATGGTGAGTGTTTTTTTTTGCACATAGGTACTAATAAATGTTACTTTTTATGTTATTGACATAACGTTCAAATTCAAATGTTTATTAAGTATCATAAAACATTTTAGTTTTTTAGTTATATCGTTTTAACGGTCTTCTTTATTATTATGTTTTTCTCCCTTTAAAATGCGACTTCTTGTAAGTCGAATATTTAAGTAAGAAATCTAGAGTCATAATAAAACCTAGAATCATTCGTTACGTTACAGGACTCGTAAGAATATATAATTCAAGATGAGGGTCGAAGCTGTTGGTGGAGCGTCTGTTAGGACGTGGTCTGCGGACGAGAGGAAACCTTCTATGAAGAGAAGTGTATGTAGCTGATGTACGATAGTAGTGTGACAGTAAGGTCTGTTGGTTACTTTGTTTTAAGTTATATTGTAAATTTTAATGTTTATTTCTCCATAATGTATCTCTTATATTGAGTAAACCGTTATCGACACATTCATTTTATAATTCCACATGTACTGTTGATATTATATATAATGAAATCCATATGGCGTCTTTCTAGAATAATCGATTATTATAAAAGTATTTTAATAGTGTTATACTTTTTAAGTAAAATCAATTTATGTGTTTAGTTTAATTATAAACATTTATAATTTTTGTAGGAATCCAATATTTCAAACAGAATAATAATAATAATTCCATACATAATACAGTATGTTATTAATGATGATACTAATGAGACTGATATATAAGGAATTGTTTTATTTAATAATAAACCTTCTTGGTGATATGAAGTGTAATTTATTTATGGATATTTTAAGATTAATATAAAATATTATATTTTAATTTTCAAACAATCCTTGATGTAACTGTCTCTGTATGTCTTTATATATGAACAATATTGTTTGTGAACAGTATTAATATATTGTATTATGTATTACAGATGGTGTTATTGGACTGTACTTGAGATTCATCCATCAGGAGATGACGGCTGATCATCAAGTGTTAGATGAAAACTAACAATGAACCAGGTAGCTATTAATGAAACATGAGTGTGTGATTACACTAGACACAATATATTAAAGACAATGAGCTACACATTATATGGAGAGGGAAGTGACTGAGATTTAAACATATTAGAATGTAAAAGACTTGAAGTATCAAGTGTAGTGTTGAAGGTGGAGTGTTGCAGCGGCTCAAACAGTCAATGTCTTTTAATACAAGCTTTATCCATACATTTGTATGTAGCTCCTGCGGGACTTGCTTCATGTTAAGAATCATTGTTTCAGTAGCTTCTGATGAGTTCACTAACAGAGGCTGTTAGCTGTTAAGATTGTTAACTTACTGTTGTTACATATTATTATAAATATTATTTTATTATAGTTAAAGTGTCAATTAACAATAATTTCTTAATTTCCAGATGGTGTTAGGGATTCAGTCAAGGTGCAGAGAATCTAATGACTGGAGTTTTAATATGTAATTCTCATTATAATATACATAAAAATAAGTTTCGTAGTTTTCCTGGTACCTCTGGTTGCCGCCCTACATAATTAGTGTTTACTTTTTACTACAATCATTAAACTAAGAAAATATTTTTCATTTCATCAATATTAAGGACGAAGATTGGGTATATAAATATTTTTTAATTTATTTATAAGTACTTACTAATTTACCAAATAAATCTGAAGGAAACTTTGTAATCGATGGATTTATGTACAATCAAGTCGCAATAAAATAATATGTTCTGTAACTCATAAAGAGCACAATCAGGTTTTATAATAATTTGCGTTCAGTCGTAATTAATAAATAGAAAAACAACAAAACAAAATTTAAATAGGCAATTGTTTTAAAATAAAAACGGTTACTAATAATGAAAATATAATTACTTACATACTTATTCTGAACATATGGATATTGTGCTGTATATAAATTTAAAATTCCACTTTAGTCCGAGGAACTGTAAGGCTTATTAAATTAAAACTAAAGTAGTAATATGTAGCTCAAGGAGGAATCCAAATTATAAATACAGTTTACAGAAATCATTCGTCAAAGTCTGGCGCCACGGCTCGATACACAAGCTGTTCGAACTAAACGTGGCGGCCATGTTCTATATATAGTGTCTGATTCACTGCAAGATAAAATTTTAACTAAACTTACTTTTACTTTACTTTCTTCGGCGCTACAACCCTTTGTGGGTCTTGGCCTCTTCCACAATAGACTGCCATGCGCGACGATCCTTGGCTGTCCTTCTCCAGTTCGTAAAACATTTCAGAGCCTTGAGATCATCTTCGATGCAGTCGCACCATCTCTTTCTCGGCCTTCCTCTAGGTCTCCTTTGCTGCGGCTTCCAGTCGGTCATAATCTTGGGTGCCCTGTTTTTGCCCATCCTCTCTACGTGCCCAGCCCATCTCAGACGCTGTGACTTGATGAATCGGACATTTTACCTGAAATTTTAACTAAAATATAGTTAAAATTTCAGGTAAAATAAGAGAAATGCCTCACCATCAAAGAAATCAGAGTACACATAGTGAGTCCATTGTCCCTGCCACGGAACCATATATTCTTCCAAAGCTCGAGTTGATCTGTCGTATGAGCCAGCTAACAGCTGTACCTGTAGAGTGTGATTATCTCCACAGCCGGGTATGATCCTCTCATACACGAGGCTAGCTTCCCTTGTGACGAAGCGGCTCGTTTCAAACCGTGTGTGAGAGGAGCGTCGGCTCCAACATCTGTGAACACGTTCAAAGAAGATTACTCCGTCGCGTCGTCTTGTATTTTGTTATGTTCGGGGTCGGATATACATATATAGGATATCGCGTCGATTCTTCGGGTGCTACAATCTTCATGTCAAAGACTTGTTTATCTATTACACGACTGAGAGTTTTACTTCGTGCGTTAATGCATTTGGATTTCCATCGTGTGTGTTTACAATTTAAATCGCCCGCTAATATTACTGATTCACCGACTGTTAATAATGAATTGACGTAACTCTCTAAGATGATCTTATTAAGTAAAAGATATACTGACGATAGCACAATAGTCTCATGTCCCGTCATATGTAATTGACATATCGATGCTTCTATATTAACTAATGTTGGTGGTTCTAGAGGGACACAGTAGAGAGATTGCTTATAATAAATTAAAGTTCCACCGTTGATATTAAATCTGTCATTACGTACGACTCTATAGTTTTCAATCTGTATCAGTAATATATCGACATCATTCCTAACAACAAAGTTACGCACTAGATTCATTCATTTTTCACCACAACATCAATATTTCTTGAGTCCATTACATAGTCCGGTCAAATTAGACCAAAAAATTAGGGTGAAATTACATAAATTCGCAACATGCTGAATTTTGGTACAATTGTTCAAAACACGATTATAAACAATAGCTGAAAGTTCCCCATCATTCCCGTGTGTAGAAAAATTTTATTCAAGGTCAAATGTCAAAAAACTTAGTTTTTCGCGATTTTCAGCAAAACGGTAAGTTTTATCAGAAAAATACCTCAGACTAAAATTGTAGATCATAAAATTATCTATAACAAATGTATCAATACTTCTTTTCTTACGAGCCACCGTTTCTGAGATATAACGATTCAAAAAGTTATAAAAGTTATTATCGTCATAATATGCATGAGTACGACACGTATATACATGTAGAGTTGTTATATTTTATATATATAACCGTCAGTGGTGGCCTAGTGGTTAAAAGGCCCGCCACTCATGCACGAGGGTACGGGTTCTATCCTGGCCCGGGCAAGTACCAATGTGATTTTCCCTAGTTATATGTACTTTCTAAGAGTATTTAGACGTCACTGATTAATGCTGATTCCCAAAGAGGATTGATGTCAGGCAGGAGTCCAGTCGTAAAAACAATTAGCCAAAACTATTCACAACATGTAAGGTAGATCCTGGCTATAGCTGGAAAATTGCCAGGTAGAAGAAGAAGATTTATCTTCTGGAAAAAAGATTTATTTATAAGAAGATTTATATATATAAATATTGATTTATTTGTGTAAACTTTTATCTGAAAGCGAAGTTGTTACTGTTGAACGTGGTATTAATTAATGCAAGTATCGAAAGAGCTGATGATTTTTTGAAATATCTCAAAAATCAGAAATCTGTGACAATATATGAAAATTGCCGTAAAAGTTATACTCGAAGGTCTTCTTTTTCTGCTGCTAATAAAAGACAACGTGAAGAACAAGAAGTCAGTACATCCACAGCAAGTCCTCCTCGTACTAAGTACATCAATTATCAATGAATCAGCTTTTTGTTTCAAAGAACTATGCTTATTTTGTAGCGAGAAATTAAATGAAGAGAGTGAAAGAAGAAAATCCCCATATTTTCGGCGTCGAATCAGCTGACTGTTATATTATAAAACTAGAAGACACGGCGAACTTCGTATCGCTCTATAATCAAGAAATATCTATTACGTTTTTTTATTTATATTTTTGGAGTTTACCTTTAAGCCATAAATTTATATGTTTTGAAGTGCGACAAAATGATTGACATATTAGTTAGTTGTCAAATCTATTGAAAAAAAAAAGCGTTTGTATGGGACATAGAAAAGGGCTGTTTGTAGGGTTTTCGCGGAAATGAGTCAATTTTGTTCAGTTTTAAACCTTCCCTAAACCTCCACGAACATTTCTAAGACTAAGATAAGATAAATCCGTTCAGCCGTTCTCGAGTTTTAGTGAGACTAAAGAACAGCAATTCATTTTTATATATAAAGACTAGAAGACCTGGCGAACTTCGTATCGCCTTATAATCAACAAATATCTATTACGTTTTTTTATTTATATTTTTGGAGTTTACCTTTAAGCCATAAATCTATATGTTTTGAAGTGCGACAAAATGATTGACATATTAGTTAGTTGTCAAATCTATTGAAAAAAAAAAAGCGTTTGTATGGGACATAGAAAAGGGCTGTTTGTAGGGTTTTCGCGGAAATGAGTCAATTTTGTTCAGTTTTAAACCTTCCCTAAACCTCCACGAACATTTCTAAGACTAAGATAAGATAAATCCGTTCAGCCGTTCTCGAGTTTTAGTGAGACTAAAGAACAGCAATTCATTTTTATATATAAAGACTAGAAGACCTGGCGAACTTCGTATCGCCTTATAATCAACAAATATCTATTACGTTTTTTATTTATATTTTTGGAGTTTACATGTAAGCCATACATCTCCGTGTTTTGAAGTGCGACAGAATGATTGACATATTAGTTAGTTGTCAAATCTAATGTCAAAAAAAACGTTTGTATGGGAAATAGAAAAGGGCTGTTTTTATGGCTTTCCCAGTAATGAATCAATTTTTTTCAGCTTTTATACCTTCCCTGAACCTCCACGAACATTTCAAGACTAAGATAAGATAAATCCGTTCTGCTGTTCTCGAGTTTTCGCGAGACTAAGGAACAGCAATCCATTTTTATATATATAGAAGTTTAAAAAAACATTGTCTAGCGGACAAAATTGTGAATCTAAACCATTCCCAGATCCCCTTGAATACACACAAAAAATTTCAAGTCCAGTCGTTTGAGAGAAGTTCAGTGACATACACACTCACAGAAGAATTATATATATAAAGATATAACAACTCTAGGTGTATATACGTGTCGTATTCATGCATATAATGACGATAACAACTTTTATAACTTTTTGAATCGTTATATCTCCGAAACGGTGTCTCGTGAGCAAAAAGTATCTATATATTTTTTATAGATAATTTAATGATCTACAATTTTAGTCTGGGTTATTTTTCTGATAAAACTTACCGTTTTGCTGAAAATCGTGAAAAACTTATTTTTTTGACATTTGAACTTGAATAAAAAATTTTCCACACACGGGAATGATGGGAACTTTTAGCTATTGTTTATAATCGTGTTTTGAACAATTGTACCGAAATTCAGTTTGTTGCGAATTTATGTAGCACCGAATGTCTAATTTGACCGGACTAATACGTTTTTTTGGTATGCGCGTAACGCCAGGGATAAAACCAGGGATACCCCGCACTCTGGTAGGCGGCAAATGTTCACAGTCTAAGAAAATATCATTATCAACAAAATTGATTTATATGTTTATTTTTTTCTCGCTTTAAAATTTTTTTGAGGCGCGAGGCCCCTTGTACCGCGAGGCCGTAGGCGGTGGTCCACGTCGCCCACGTCTTACGCCGCCACTGACGATAATGATATGACGATTGCGAACAAAATTTGTATGAAAACTACAACCTCTGACAGAAGTGAGAACACAACATTATAATACAAAGCTATTCCGTCCTAAAGTTTTTGAAGGTACACCTGTATGTCATAAACGCGTTGTAACTTTCTAAGTTCCTATAAGAAACGCCGTCAGTTCAATAGTAAACCAATAAAACCCTATCTG
Organism: Danaus chrysippus; assembly: GCA_916720795.1. NCBI lineage: Eukaryota > Metazoa > Arthropoda > Insecta > Lepidoptera > Nymphalidae > Danaus > Danaus chrysippus. Next base: position 1,006,517 of record CAKASE010000073.1, read on the forward strand.
TGCTCCACTTAAGATATAAGAAAGAACATCGTCTCGTATTATAGTCGACTTTTTGATGTGCAAAGACCTTTCTCACCGTACTTAAGATTCTGTTTGTTATTTTCACGGATGAAAATTAACCTTCTTTATAGAAAAATGCTTAATGTATGAACAGATTCTGTATCATTCAAATCATCAAACTTGTAAACCTTGATAGTAGTTTCTATAAAAGCTATAAACAATTTCTCTCCTTATAATTGATTCTCCTTCACCTTATAAACTGAAATCCTTCTCGACTCAGGTTTTTAGGTTCAGGATAGTATTAATCTCTCTGATTCCTAAATGTACTCAACTCTCACGTTATAACAAATACTTCAATCAAGACCAATCCCCGCCCCGAATCTTACAAACACGACACTTCCATGTCCTTAAGACCTCAGTGTTTAAACCCAGTGCGTTGTATTTGAGGAGTGTTACCAAATAACACTTAGAGACTTTCCTTAAAGAAGGCATTTTTCTTACTAGTTTTGTTGATTTATTTAAAATTGAATGATGTTAATAATATCGTAAAGCTCACAAATTAAATGCTTTTGGATCTAATGGCAATGTAAGTAACGATAAGACTCAGTACTGAGGAGTATGATGGGCTTTATAAATATTATATCTAATAATAAACTTAAAATTGCTCTTACGAGAGTTCCCGCACATAAATTCTTTAAATAAAACTATACAAAATAGTAAGATGCTGACCGTCCTTATGAAGTACAGTCAAGAAGTGTGGCGCAATAAAGAGACGGTTAAAAAACAAAAGACAAAACAAGAAACATCCATAACTACCACTGACTATGGCTTACAATAGATACTATATTCACTGTGGATGATGTAGAACAATGTAAGAAAGGCACTAAGACAGATAACGCCAGGTGTTTTATTAGTGCCATAAACCATCGGTTAACTATAAGGTTAGTTTACAATACACGCAGCTTTAAAATAACCTTATCTTGAGATATTAACTATGCTTGAGATAAAGACAGATGTTTTATTGATGAAATAAGCTCTTCTTACTCTTCGTCGCCCCTTCTAAAGTATATCTTTAATTCTCTGAGCCATAAATTATAATTATTACGTGAAGAAAATAAAAAACAGAAAACAGTAGTGGGTTTGATAGCAAACCTAGCCACCACAGTGTGTCAACATTTCTATAAGCTTTTATTCAACGTTCAACATACCTCTGTACTTTCTTGATGTTCAGCTTCTGGAAGGTTCAGCTAGGGAAGTTCTTCTGGAGGTTCAGCTCCAGTCGGCCAACGGATCATTCAAACATTTATCTACAACCTGGAATGATTCTAAGTTTCACATTCAATGTGAATGTCTACGCCGTATCAAATCTGTTTGATGTTCGTCTGTGTGTCACAGGTTCCATATCTTTGTCTAAGTTGTATTTAAAACGCCGCCAATTCAATAGTGGACCAATATAACGTGACCTGTGAGGCGCCTGATGAGATGAAGATTGTTGACTTGCCTTATTACTGAATACTCCTGCACGCGCTCGTATAAGATCGTCAAAATGTTTGTTTCATATACAGTGTAAACTCAATGTAACGTCACTCGATTAAACGACAAACTCTCTAAAGCGTTCAAATCATTTGACTTTGGTTGGTTTAGCTTGTCTACCATACAATGGTACACTCTACATAGCATCATACCCACTCTCAATAACGACAACAATTAAGTTATAAAAAGTACTTTTTAAGTTGCTTAATTAGTAAAAACTGCGCAGCTGTGTACGTTCTTTTGTCGCTTTGTTATCCTAGCCCGCAATAAACTCGACTGTCGGAATCATGCATACCGAACTTTCTAAGAAGCCTCAATATCTCAAGATATTAATAAAATAGGTAAAAAAAAAATAAAATACAACAACATTACTGGTGCAGCAAAAGACGTCAAACAAAAATAACAGACTATACGCAATAGCGTTCGAATAACATTCTTTTTTATGTACATAAGTACTAACACTAGTCTGAAATAAACTTTGTCTTTTTCTAATTCTGATTTTTCTTCTCTCTATTTAACGGCAACTATCTATAACGCCATAAAATGCACAATCCCTTCAGTGTCGTTATATACAGTTTACACTGTATTTTCATTCTTTATTGGAAAATTCTTCATCTTCATAACGGGAAATATTTATAATTAATAATTATTTTAAATTTAAAATTAAACCAACAATCAATTCAAATAAAAAAAAAAAACAAAACACAATAAAAAGGTCAATTAAACTGAAACAAATGTTGAAGTATGTTTTAATAATTGTTAGAAATGCTTTAAATGAAGTTTTGGACTAAATCTTGTTTGTTTGGTAGATATGTATGTATGTATGTATGTAAAATAAACTCCTTTTTACTACTCTCCTAAACAAAATATAGTTTCTCATTTTGAACCCCTTTTTTTTACTAAAACCCAATTTCACTGGAAACCTAAAAGAGGTTTCAAAACTAATTCATTTTCAAAAATCACAGAACGTTTTAGCCACCTTTCCTTCGCCCGCAATCATCTTATAAGACATCTAAGAAAGCCGCCAACCCCTCTCCCTCCGTATATAAGGCAAAGATGACAAATTCTGATTTCATTCGCACTGTAACCTCGGTGTCGTGAACTTACTTATAATATTCAGCTCATTTTGGAACTTTGTTTATTTCCTGAACTAAGGAACTGAATATCTCAGTGTACCACTTCTGTGTGTATTCTGAAGTGATCCAAATTAATAAGTGAAGACAAGACAAAAGTATAGTCAAAGTTGTGGGTGACTTTTCTAAGTGACAAGGTTTACCCTTTGTATTACTGACGACCCGACGGATCAGAAATTCCTTACTACATAGTTCTATAATGGATTCAAGAAATTTTGATTACGAGGGTTTCGTAAAGTATGTTCAAGAGAAACATCCCGAATTGTTGGAACGATATCATTCTGACACATCGAACTTATCCGAAGTCAAGTCACCGGCGAGTCCTCCTTCTACTGAAGAGTCTTTAAAGCCGGATTCATCTTCAACACTATGTGTGGATACCGAAGATACAATTCAGACGGCTGGTTCTTCCACTCTTCCAAAGGACCCAAATAGGCAAGTTTTAAGTGTGGTCTTCAGAGGCTTTCCCGTAAAGGTTTCTGAGCAAGTAGTATTCATAGCCCTACAATTTAGTTCTTTTCCCGTAAAGTCTGTTCATCGAATGTATAGAGCCTCTACGAGGACTCCATTTGACTGTGTTTTAGTTTTTCTAGATTGTTCCTCCGAAGGAAATAAAATTTTGAATGAAAAAAGTGCCACTTGCTCTCACTCAGTCACAATAGAATTAGCCCGGTACCCCAAAAAATGTTCTCGATGTAATCTCTACGGACACCGTGAACAGGTTTGTTATCCTGCGCGAACTATTAAGTTTCGACGGCGAAAACAATCACGTTCTAGTCACGTACCAAGCACATTACTTCCTCCAAGTTTAACGGCTGTTACTATAGACTCCAACATAAAACCCCGATCTTTGACTTTAGCTACTTTTAATGCAGACGGTCTTTTAAAGCAGATGAATCTAGTGCGCGACTTTGTTGTTAGGAATGATGTCGATATATTACTGATACAGGAATCTTTTTTAAAGCCAAATATTTGTGATCCACAGATTGAAAACTATAGAGTCGTACGTAATGACAGATTTAATATAAACGGTGGAACTTTAATTTATTATAAGCAATCTCTCTACTGTGTCCCTCTAGAACCACCAACATTAGTTAACATAGAAGCATCGATATGTCAATTACACATGACGGGACACGGGACTATTGTGCTAGCGTCAGTATATCTATCACCAAATAAGACCGTCTTAGAAAGGGACGTCAATTCATTATTAACAGTCGGTGAATCAGTAATATTAGCCGGCGATTTGAACAGTAAACACACGCGATGGAACTCCAAACGCATTAACGCAAGAGGTAAAACTCTCAGTCATCTAATAGATAAACAAGTCTTTGACATGAAGATTGTAGCACCCGAAGAACCGACGCGATATCCTCCAAATGATAGTCTATCTAGAAATCCCGATGTGCTCGATATAGCAGTATTAAAGAACGTGACACTGTTACATTCAGTAGAAGTATACGCTGGTCTACATTCAGATCACCGACCTGTTCTTATAAAACTACAAACTCCCTGACTCACATCACATCTCTGTCTTAGGAACGCGTCCTTCCATATTACATATGTGTGACGATCACGCACTTTTTCTCTAATATAGGGTTTTGAGTTAATTTTATAGTATAAATGATAGTCTCTTTAAGATATTGTAGGAATATGAGGGGGTAGGAAAGGGGCGAACGGTATATTAGCAGTTGTCAGAGGAGATCAGGACATGTCGTTCCTTAAGCGTGTTAATAAGATAGGTAGATACATTAATCGATCGTAGAGTAGATTTTCAGAGTATATTTAAATTTTAAATCTAGAATTTAGTTTTATGACACGAATATCGAAAAGTATAGGCGTTAAAGAGGCGGGAGTCATGTGTTACTTGTTATGATGTGAGATGTTATGTTTTTAAGTATATGTACTTATATTATACTTACTTTTCAGAGTCATTTAAGTATTTCCACTGTTAATATTATTTAATAACTGTTATATATTTATGTACATGATTTTATTTTACAATTGTACATGTTAATTTTTTACACTGTTCTTTGTACTTATATTATTTTGTTAAATTTGTTTGAAAGTAGTTTGTAATGTCTTTGTAAAGTATATTTCGTTTCTATGATATTTATCCATTTCTCTATATTAAAAGTAATTTTGATCCATAAGTTAATCTTTTTTTTTAAATATTAAATATATTGCGCAACAAGTCTAACTCAATAATAATTTAACATTTAGGTACGGTAGTTAAATGAAATAATTATATCTTTATAGGCACAACTTTATTGAATGATCTTTAAAGTAATATTTGTAACAGAACATATCATACAAAGTTTTTGCGAGTTATAGTGAAGTAGCTCCCTAACAAGTAATATACAAACTACAGTAAATGTAACAATTCATTTAATCCACAGTTTCTGCACAACGACAGCTTCATTTAAACAGAACTTTTCACTAACATTTTTTTCAAATAATAACTTTTTTTCAAATATATTTTTTTATTTAAATTTAAAGCTGCATAATGTTTAATCTTAAATATAACTTTCAATGTTTACAATAAATTACATTATAAGAGTATATAGTATAGATCAATAGATGTTTTAATTCGATATATTCTTTAAGTCAATCCTAGGCCCTCTATTATTCTTAATCTACATTAGCGATATTGGTAATTTGGGATTACACGGACAAGTGTCATTATACGCAGATGACACAAGTATATTCTTTTTTGGAGACTCAATACATGAGATAATATCGAACACACAAGCTGTAATTTGCTGAGTATAAATGTTACAAAAACCTCCTATATGCTTTTTACTGCTAAAAATAAAAAAAAAATCCTTATTACGAAACCCTAACCATACATAATATTAAACTCCAAAAATCAGAAACAGAAAAGTATCTTGGTTTTACTATTAGATTCCAAACTATCATGGCAACCTCATTTAGATTACTTGCAAACTAAAATAACATCACTGACTGGAGCTTTACTCAGGTGTGTCCGATGTATTCCATATAAAGTTCGAACTATTATTTATAACTCATTAGCTAAGCCCTTACTTGAATATTTAATAGAAGTATGGGGATCTGCACACAAAACTAATTTAAAAGATTTACAAATATCACAAAACAAACTATTAAAAACACTACACCAACTGGACTACCGCTTTCCAACCAAAGAACTTTACAAGAAAACTGATACACTATCTATGGCACAATTATACAAATACAAAACATGCATACTTATAAGAAAAATTCTCTCAGGACCTATACACACACAAACTACTTTTAAGACTAAATCACATAAATACTATACACGAAAATACATCAATTACAAATACCTATGTCTAGAACTCAACATTATGGTAACTAGAGTATACAATTTGAGGGAGCGCTAATGTACAATAATGTACCGAAAGAAATATTTAACGAAAAATCTTTTTTGAAATTTAAGGCTTAATTAAAAACATACTGTCAAACTTTATAATTATATTTGAATGTTTGTATAAATAAGGTCACCATAAACTTCATAAATGTTTATTTAATATGTTATTAGTTTAAGTTTCCTATGTAAGTGAACCTTGTTCTTAATGGGGAAATAAATTATCTCTAAACCTACCAATAGATGGCGGTATATAAAACAACCAACTCATTACCGTATTTTGAAATTCTTGTTATGATTCAGTAAAAATTTTTGTGATCTTTTTGAGTAATAGAAAATATTATGTATTTTATGGCCACTTTGATTGTTCATGTATTTTTATATCTGTTGATTTATAAGTAGCCTTGAGTTTGTTTCTAACCTACCTTACCTCCTTACTTGGATAAAAGACTAAACATTGAAAACTTTGTTCTTTAATTTGCAGGAATCGATCTTAAGTGTTTTATTGTATACAATTTAATTTTAATTTATCCAGTAGTCTCTGATTTTTTTAAATCCTTATAATTAAATCCCTCATCTATAGTCTATTGAAGATGGTAGAGTCTAGCTTTGGTCAGTTACTACAGCTCGAACAGGGGCTGGCTCGACCGGGGAAGTACCAAGATCGACGTGAAGTACTCTTTAATGTCTACGTTTCGTCCTATGAGTGAGAGAGCCGGCTGTCCTTTCCCTATTCCCACACTTTCCTGGCCTTTCCCTTTTGCCTCCCCTTCCTATCCTCTTCCCCAATCAAGAGCGTTAACACTGTCCATGGGAGACGGTGACTACTGTCGGTTACAACTATTCTCATAAAAAAGTATTATTTTAAATAGAACAAATGCAATGATAATGAGATGAAGAAAAATAAAAATACTTAACAAACCTTCATCCAAAACAGTATTGACAAAATGAAAATAGTTTTGTTTTTCCAACTGTAAAAATAATTAAGAAAACTCATCTTGTACTTATTTGCTTGTTGCCCCTCAGTTGATCCTGTCTGTACAAACGTTACAGAAAAGTATCAACATACAATATTTAAATTAGAATAAGAAAACAGTAAAATACTACTTTTTAGGTACAGTTTCAGTCTTGATTTTTAATGTTCATTGTTACTTCTAGTAATGTCGTTCGAAATGGCTGAAGCCAGTATTTATATCACAAATATGTACAGGCTGATACTCAAACCTTGTCATCAACAAATTAAATTAAGGGGGTTTTATAGTTAATAATAAATAATTACAAATATTTATTTATATAACTGCTATATACCTAACATAAATTAAGTATCAGGTTTGAACAATTTCATCACGGCAATATCTGCAGGTACATACATTAATTTATTATTATTTATAATCAGTCAAAATTAATTCTAAGCATTATAGTATAACACAATTAGAGTGGCACAGATGACACCACTTGTAACACTATTCTTATTATTTACGTTTCAGTTCTACAACCATAATAATGTATTAAATAAAATATATTTAATAAATTTTCTAAACAATTCGACGTTTTCTACGAGTTTATGTGTACAAATGTTAATAGTATGAAATATAAGTCACAGAATAATCCATCATATGAGTCACATCATGTACACACACAATAATATTTAATTGATAGCTTAAGACTTTGAATTTGAAGATTATATTTACTCATGTCATATTATGTTTTGTGTTTATAACAAACTCATTTGAAGGATGTATATACGGAGTCCTAAAGTGTAGTTATCTTCATATATATAAGCTTAACAAGTACAAGTATTACTGGTTAATAAAAATCAAAGAATATACAATACATCAACAATAACAATAATTCATTTCAATTCAATAATAATAATTCTCTTTATGATAAATGTGATTTATATAAATATTATAAATGAAAACAGTTCAAGGTAAATCTATTATGTATAACAAAAACTTTTAGCCATCTCTAGTGCCATAAGAGATACTATTCTTTTAAAAACTAATTATTCTAGAGAAAAAAGTATGATAAGCATAATTAGTACATACAGAAATAAAACATTTAAGATGAGCAATGATTTATCAGATTATAAATAACAATAAAGTAATTGAATCATATCAGAGCAGTATATCAAGTAGATTGGATTAAATAAAATATTATGATACAAAAGAAATTACATATAAAACTTGTACAGTAACTGTTAAAGATATTGTTTGACAAGTCTAAATTCAATATAAAATAACTAAGTAGCAGACAAATTGGAGATGTGCTGCTAGGCCGGCTGTGTTCATTGTTAGTTTTCATCTAACACTTGATGATCAGCCGTCATCTCCTGATGTATGAATCTCAAGTACAGTCCAATAACACCATCTGTAATGCATAATACAATATTGTTCTTATATAAAGACATACAAAGACACTTACTTGAAGGATGGCTTTAAAATAAATTATAAAATGTTTTAAAAAAATTACAAAAACACTTTCTTATAAAATACCAAACTAAAAAGTAGCATATTCGTAATTATTATGCATTCAGTTGAATATAAATTAATGATTAACAAAATATAAGTGTTTTTATTTTATTAATCATTCATTTATTTTCAACTCATTAGTTCCGCTAACTACAGATGGTTTTGTTTTGTAAACCATTATTAATAGCATAATGACTGTTAGTGAGTGATTATAATAATAAATATTATAAATACGAAAGTAACTGTCTGTTTGTTTGTTAAGTTTTCATTCCTAAACCGCTGAACCGTTTGTGATGAATTTTAGTATGGATATAAATGAAGCCCAGGAAAAGGACTTGGTCTTCTTTTTATCCCGATTATCAGTTGACACAATCCCGACCCCAATCCCAATACTACACGAGTTGAACCATGAAGTGGAAGCAGTTCAGGTTCAGTGGCACTAGTGACAGAGAACTGTGATGTACACGCGGACGGAGCCGCGGGCAAGAGACAGTTACTATTATAATTACAATCTTTCATTTAATTATTTAATCATTGCGACGTGTCGGAAGCATTCAGTTAATGTAATAAAAATATTGAATAATTAAATTCAAAAAATATTCACCCTAATACTATAAATAATAACAGAATAATACTAAATATTCAACAGTACATACCGTCACACTACTATCGTACATCAGCTACATACACTTCTCTTCATAGAAGGTTTCCTCTCGTCCGCAGACCACGTCCTAACAGACGCTCCACCAACAGCTTCGACCCTCATCTTGAATTATATATTCTCACGAGTCCTGGAACGTTACAAATAATACCATTTTTATAAAGACAATACATTAATTGTTAACAAACTTACCAACTTACATTAAGAGGTCGCATTTTAGGGCGTGGTCGAAATTTGTAAAGATAATAGTTAAAATAAAAAAAGGAAGCCATCAAAACGATAACGTTAAAAAACCCTGCGCCCAATGTATGTAACGCTTAGGAAATAATTCAAAATTCCTACCATGTACTACACAATAAAATAAACACTAATTATTATCAAACAAAACTAAAAACGTTACTCAATAAGTATAAGAACTTATAATGTAAGTAATGCCAATAATATAAAATATAATAATTAGATATATGTAAAAAAACACCATGAAGCATCAGCATTAGAAAAAGACATCCATTACGAGGAACTAGGAAGACCGCGGCCGGCTGGCAGGAGACGAGGGAGCGAAATGAATGTTTTATAAATATTGATATAGTTAGTTATGTTTAATTATGTATACAGTAGTATCTCTAATGACGGGACTAATATTTGTCATAAGGGATTTCAGATAATCAATTAAATGATGAGAAGACATTTTTGAACATCTTAGGTTTAAATGTAAATGCTGATCACTCATCTGAGTTTATATCTGTATTTACTTAAAGAGGAATCAGGTTATCTAAAACCGGGATTAATGTTTATTAAAAGACAAAAAATATACATATTTGAAGAAAATATGAAATAAATCTTGATACTTGCAAATCTACTGAATCTGTGGTTTAAATTTATATTGTATTTAAAATGCTTTATGCTGTTTAATAATTTAAAAGTTAATATAGCAATCATAGTTAATATTAAGCTTAGTTATATGCCTGTAACCTACCTTTAGGAAATAATTGAGAGGAATTAGCAGAACTCCTTTGTAGCTGAACTTGATTCATATTTAAATCCAAGTGGTGACTACAAGATGCGTCATTGTCTTCTTTTTGTGTATCAACACATTTTTCAGTTTCAACAGAATGTGATGAGTGTACAGTCTCAAATGGTGATGCTGCTAAATAAAATATATTTTTTAATACAAATAAATATATTAAAAGAAAATAAATGAAAAATCTTAAAATTGAATGATAACATATTGTCTTGATTGTCTCTTCCTTCCTTGTTTCTTTTAGAGTTTCTGATTGAATGTCAATAGACTTGTAATTTTTCCTGAATTAAACACTGCCATTCTTATATTACATAAAAAACTATAAACAACTTTTTTTGGTTTGTAGTTATCCAGTGAAATTATAATCTCAGCATATTTAGAACACTTTGTTTTTGTTTTACATATGTAAAGAAGTGACACAAGTAGTTATTTTGCAATACCTGTTTGTAGGCACTTTATTTAGATAAAAAAGGTAATAAAGACCGCATATTATAAATCTATCAAACCACATGTAAGTATATAAAAATGTTAAGATGACTTGTATACCTATTTCATTCTATTTGAATAAAACAAATTTTTTGTTTTTAATTTTTAATTATGAGCACCAATTAAGTAAAATAATAATAATGTAAAATATTATCTGTAGTTATAAAATATAATTGATTATTTATAGTTATTTAATATTAGTAGTATGTATTGTGTGCCTATACTACTTGGGAAGTTGCTTACTTTAGATACTTACTTAAGTATAAAGTTGGTACAACATTTTGAGTGAGTCATTTACTTGAAGAACGGTAAAACTGTTCAAAATGACAATCACATATTCTTATGTTGTTATAAATGTAAGAATCTTCCTTTTGTTTCATGTCTTCATTTAAAATATTTTTCCATTGCATGAATTTCTCCAAATTTGGGTATTCAGGTTTAGGAAATGGATGAAAAGGACCTGAAATGTTTTTATTAGAAGTCAATAAACTATTACGGTTGAAATTGACGTAACAAGAGTAGTATACTACATATTATTTGCGCTGTAGCTTGGTGCGGGTGACATTTGCCTATATGAAGTTGATATCTGTCAGTACCATATGACTAGTGATGTTGCGTAATTCATTTTTATCATTAACGATACTCGCAGTATAAATAATATAGTACTTATATAAAATAATTAAAATCGGGTATGAGTAATCTGATATGAGTTTAGACGAATAAAATCATTTTTATATAGGATCTGTTGTTTCATTAATATAATTATAGACTTTTTACAATAATAATTGAACTACAGCCAATATATGTATATTTTTTATTATAAAAAAAACATCGACTATCCACTGTAGCAGTACATCCCATCACTAAATACGTCTATGGCATTACGTTAAACGCATAATACTTTGCTTAATTTTTCTTTCCATTAGATTATATTTGTACACTAGAACATTCTGGTTTGGTTTAATTTAAACTACTTCAGTAACGAATTATTTAATTTATTACGAATGTGGTACAGCTGAAATACTAAGTCATAATTTGTAAATCGCGGCAACTTTCAAGAGTGAAACGAAACGATACTGAAACTGTCACCCGCACCATGCTACAGCGCAAATAGTATAATTGATTGTATATATGACAAATAACAATTTTATAGATTTTACTAAATAAGTATCGTACCTTTAGTCGCACACCGAAAATAACACTTAATAGCCGATTTTCGTGGCATTTTTTCAACTTATCGATAATGCAAATTCGTAGTTTGCAATCAAAATCCAAATGAGAAGAGCCGGGGTCGATTGTAGTCGCAGAAAACAAAGTCCAATTGAGAAAAGCCGGGGTCGATCGTCAAAAGCGTAGAAATAGGAGTCAATGATATATTAAGCCGGGTCAAATGTTTGAAAAAGAACGTACAGCACAAGAAGAACAGTAAACAACGGCAAATGAACAACTGAAATAATTTAAAATATGTCCTAATGTGAAATGTCCAATCAATTTGAGAGTTACTTACGATGTCTATAAAGTTATAAAGGAAAATAGTGTCAAAGTTGTTCTAACTTGTTCGTTAGATGGCAGCATTTGTTATACATTATTTTCTTACACGGTAATTATATGACAGTTTCATCCAGTGTTGCCAACCGTCCGATTTAAATCGTATTTATACGACCTTTTTGACTCTTGAACCATGTACTTCAAATCGTATGCAAAATATACGTTTTTTTAAATGAAATCTTACGAAAAAATAAATCTCCGTTGAAACTATAAGGAATGAGTAAAACTAAACTTTAGTACTATAACTAACTATATTTAGTACTATACTATAACTATAAGGAATATGTAAAACTAAACTGTATTCCAGAAATGGTAAATAAGAATTTGTTAGCTGCACAACATATTAAAGAAAAAGAATCGTGTATAAACTTCAAGCCATGTGACGATATGCAGAGCAAATTAAATTTAAGTATGTATGTATGTACAAAAACTATAATGCTTTTCCCGCATCTGCAGTGCCTAATAATTCAGATAGTGACTAAAGCAATTTTTTTTCTGTTTTCAAAATATATTTAAGTAATGAATATTTTAATTCTACTTATTAATTGATGAATAATGTTTATTGATAATTAGATTTAAATTCCTTTTTTTTTAATATACATAAGCAATTTTATTGAAATCTCATTGCGTACGCTTATTTTCTTGAATTTCAAGACAAAATACTATTTTTTTTAGTCTATAGTACGATCCTCTAAAAAATAAAGTTGGCAACACTGGTTTCATCCCCATTCCCCATGATTCTTAGTGTGGCCAACCTGACGGCTCGTTTATTGTTAGTTTTTAAATTTTATTAAATTACATTTTATGTTTCTACTATTAATTGCTTTCAAAATTTATTTCTCATGTCTCTCCACTCCTTCCGGCTCCCTCTGGTGCCTCTGGTGACAGTCGGCCCCGGCCTTCCTTATGATAGATGTGTTTTATGTCGTTTATCTTCATGGTGAGTGTTTTTTTGCACATAAGTATTAATAAATGTTACTTTTTATATTATTGACATAACGTTCAAATGCAAATGTTTATTAAGTAACATTTTTAGTTTTGTTTAATTTTAGTGTTTATTATCTGTAGTGATAAGAGTACTAGTTTATTTTAATAGTATATTTTGAATTATTCTATAAGCGTAACAACGAGCGCAGGTTTTTTCAACGTTATCGTTTCAATGGCTTTCTTTATTATGTTTTTCACTCTTATCTTCATGATTTCCGGCCACACTCTAAAATGCGACTTCTTGTAAGTCGAATATTTAATCAAGAAATCTATTGTCATAATAAAAACTAGAATCATTGGTTACGTTACAGGACTCGTAAGAATATATAATTCAAGATGAGGGTCGAAGCTGTTGGAGGAGCGTCTGTTAGTACGTGGTCTGCGGACGAGAGGAAATCTTCTATGAAGAGAAGTGTATTTAGCTGATGTACGATAGTAGTGTGACGGTATGTAATGTTAATTTCTCCATAATGTATCTCTTATATTGAGTAAAACGTTATCGACACATTCATTTTATAATTCCTCATTATGTGTTGATATTATATATGATGAAATCCATATGGCGTCTTTCTAGAATAATCTATTATTATAAAAGTGTTTTAATAGTGTTATACTTTTTAAGTAAAATCAATTTATGTGTTTAATTAAGTATAAACATTTATAATTTTTTTAGGAATCCAATATTTCAAACAGAATAATAATTCTGTACATAATACAGTATGTTATTAATGATGATACTAAGTAGACTGATATAAAGAATTGTTTTATTTGAATAATAAACCTTCTTGGTGATATGAAGTGTAATTTTTTGTGGATATTTTAAGATTAATATAAAATATTATATTTTTATTTTCAAACAATCCTTGAAGTAACTGTCTCTGTATGTCTTTATATATGAACAATATTGTTTGTGAACAGTATTAATATATTGTATTATGTATTACAGATGGTGTTATTGGACTGTACTTGAGATTCATCCATCAGGAGATGACGGCTGATCATCAAGTGTTAGATGAAAACTAACAATGAACCAGGTAGCTATTAATGAAACATGAGTGTGTGATTACACTAGACACAATATATTAAAGACAATGAGCTACACATTATATGGAGAGGGAAGTGACTGAGATTTAAACATATTAGAATGTAAAAGACTTGAAGTATCAAGTGTAGTGTTGAAGGTGGAGTGTTGCAGCGGCTCAAACAGTCAATGTCTTTTAATACAAGCTTTATCCATACATTTGTATGTAGCTCCTGCGGGACTTGCTTCATGTTAAGAATCATTGTTTCAGTAGCTTCTGATGAGTTCACTAACAGAGGCTGTTAGCTGTTAAGATTGTTAACTTACTGTTGTTACATATTATTATAAATATTATTTTATTATAGTTAAAGTGTCAATTAACAACAATTTCTTAATTTTCAGATGGTGTTAGGGATTCAGTCAAGGTGCAGGGACTCTAAAGACAAGAGTTTTAATATGTAATTCTCATTATAATATACATAAAAATAAGTTTCGTAGTTTTCCTGGTACCCCTGGTTGGCGCCCTACATAATTAGTGTTTACTTTTTACTACAATCATTAAACTAAGTAAATATTTTTCATTTCATCAATATTAAGGACGAAGATTTGGTATATAAATATTTTTTGATTTATTTATAAGTACTTACTAATTTACCAAATAAATCTGAAGGAAACTTTGTAATCGATGGATTTATGTTCAATCAATTCGCAATAAAATAATATGTTCTGAAACTCATAAAGAGCACAATCAGGGTTTATAATAATTTGCGGTCAGTCGTAATTAATAAATAGAATAACAACAAAAATATAAAAATAAGCAATTGTTTTAAAACAAAGACGGTTACTAATAATGAAAACATAATTACTTACATAGTTATTCTGAATATATGGATATTGTGCTGTATCTAAATTTAAAATTCCACTTTAGTCCGAGTAACTATGAGGCTTATTAAATTAAAACTAAAGTAGTATTTTGTAGCTCAAGGAGGAATCCAAATTATAAATACAGTTTATAGAAACCATTCGTCAAAGTTGATAGACAAGCTGTTAGAACTAAACGTGTCGGCCAGGCTCGTGTACATCATACGGGTCTAATTGTCTAATCTCTCTTTCATGTATCGAGTATCTCTGTTTCCCCGCTCACTAAGGGCGCGCGTGTCTCAATTCTTCTTCCTCTCCTCTCTTCTATACTCGTTATTCATGAGCAATATCCAAGTACCAAATACACCTACACATGTAGTTCAAGCGGGTCCTACTACATCGGTTCTCACCTTCAAGAAGCAGGTAATGTCTTTAGTTAATAGTTCTGTTGATGAAAGATAGATGTGTATCCCTTCATCTGTATGTATAATGTATGTATAACGGTCATATGAAGACATCTTCACGATCATAAATGTTGTTTAGTGTCAGCGAAGGTTTGCAAAAAAAGTCAGTTTAACTTATAAAAATCGGTTTATTATTTTTTGACTGAGATAGACGGAGAAAAAATAATGTTTGATTTAAAAATGTACATGATAAACAGCCGTCAACACTATCTATAATATGTTTTACTTGACTTTATACAAATACTGATGAAGTTATTTTCGTGTATAATACATATAAGGAATATAAAAATAGAAGACAAAGCTTGAAAATTTGTAAAAATATGATCTTAATGTCATTTATCTTAATATCTTACTGTATGAATGTGTCTTCTAAATATTTATACAAAATATTTAGAATACGAAGTTTTTCGTCAATAGATGGCGTACTTAACCAATGGTTGTTTAGTTCTCTTTAATCGAAATTAAGACTTGGATTTACAACATAATATTATATTACTTTACATATTCATAGACGTTTCGATTACTCTACGTATTCGCTGGGTGCGTAAGGCGTAGTGGGGGATACAAAAGTTATGTTCACTTGTTGAGACTTGTTTTAGTTATTATATTTACTTTACTTACTGTTTTTAGCTGACCCACGGATTATTTATTAAATTTAATACATCACATTTCACATTGAAATAAATTAAGTAAATTTTATTTTTCAATAACTATTTGACATCCGATACTTGTTTATGTTCTCAAAAGAGCCACCGTAAGTTGTATCGTTAGATGGCGCTGGGGTCACGGACAGACGATATTAAAGTTTCTGCCATTTAGTCAAACATATAAAAGTACAGTAATTTTCCTTATACAGTCTTTATTTACTAGTTTACCTAACTACATATATATGATAATGAACGTTGAACGAGAAATTACAAAAATTATGATATATTTTTACATTTACATGACTTAAAGAATATATCGAATTAAAACATCTATTAATCTATTCTATATTACTTTAAAGATCATTCAATAAAGTTGTACCTATAAAGATATAATTCTTTCATTTAACTACCGTACCGAAATGTTAAATTATAATTGAGTTAGAATTGTTGCATAATACATTTAATATTTAAAAAAAGATAGTTTTTCCATTAACTTGTACATCAAAATTACTTTTAATATACAGAAATAGATAAATATCATAGAAACGAAATATACTTTACAAAGACATTACAAACTACTTTCAAACAAATTTAACAAAATAATATAAGTACAAAGAATAGTGTAAAAAATTAACATGTACTATTGTAAAATAAAATCATGTACATAAATAACTAACAGTTATTAAATAATATTAACAGTGGAAATACTTAAAGGACTCTGAAAAGTAAATATAATATACATATTCTCAAAAACAAGAACAGAATTGAATCTAGTAAAAGTAATATTCAATACAACTGCCCTATTGGCAGAGAGGACATGAAATTCTCTTCGTTGGTAGTAGAAGTATTCAGTTCTGTATGTCTTGTCATCCCAGAAGGGCCTACTTGTGGCTCATCGTCTTCCATAGGCTGGTCAACACCAGGAGGCAGGTTGGAGTCATGAGATAAGTCATCTCCTTCATTGGCTGAATCTGAAATTGAGAAATATAACGGCAGAAATGTTTTCGATTTTTGATTTCACTCAGTTAAATAAACATAGCCCTCACAAAGTGGTTGTAAAGCATCCCAATATCCCGAGCCCAGGGTCTCTTCTGGGACAACCGATCCAACGCACTCCAAGACAAAGTTATCCCAGACCCAGAGACCTCAACCTCTAATATAGAGTGTCTGATTCACTCCAAGACAAGTGCTCACATCATAACAAGTAACTCATGTCCCTCCCCTTTAACTGCAATACATTTAGATATTCATGTCATAACACTAAATTAAAATAAAAAGCACAATAGGATTAAGTCTCAATATGGGTTTTAGTCAAAATTTCAGGTAAAATAAGAGAAATGCCTCACCATCAAAGAAATCAGAGTACACATCGTGAGTCCTTTGTCCCTGCCAAGGAACCATATATTCTTCAAACGCTCGAGTTGATCTGACGTATGAGCCAGCTAACAGCTGTACCTGTAGAGTGTGATTATCTTCACTTATTATAATATGGTCAGCTATTCACCAACACTCCGCTGCACACGCACACACAGACAGACACAATGTACTCGCCGCGCCCGCGCCCCTCTCTCCGAGTGCCGTCCGACAATAATAAGTAGTAAGTAATAATAAGAACACGAAATAACTACATTATGATTCTTCTTTCCATCACACTTTTCAGGCTTTAGACACCACAATACCTACGAAAAGTTAAACACAGTCGGCGTGTTTAAATGGTGTGAATCAAAATATTAACAATAGTTTAAAGATCATAAACAAACTTACAGTTTAATTTGCACTCGCACAGCTGTTTAAATTTAACAAACTATCGCTGCTGTAAGTTATCCAGCTTATGAATTTATTGATCTCTATCTTGTCAAAGAAAGTGTCATGTATGTTAATACGTAATAGACGAAGGTAACAAGCTATCACCATTTTATAAAAACTATCGTTCTTAACAAAGCATTTTGACATTCTTCAAAAGGAATTCTTCAGAGATAC
Source organism: Danaus chrysippus (assembly GCA_916720795.1). NCBI lineage: Eukaryota > Metazoa > Arthropoda > Insecta > Lepidoptera > Nymphalidae > Danaus > Danaus chrysippus. Next base: position 1,024,697 of record CAKASE010000073.1, read on the forward strand.
AATAAAGTAATTTCCAAACGAACCCAAGTGTTTGTAATGCTGCACCACTTCTCTTGTCATGAGAGCTTCAAACTGTGCCAGGTCCCCGCGCTCGACAAACACCTCTCTCGTCTATACACGTCACATAAAACTACACTTACTACACTGCTATAATCATTAGTATAGCCAATGTAAGCAGAACTCAAAAAAAAAATTAACGACAAAAACTCTCCTATTGTCAACTTATTAGCAAATCTTATCGTTTAAGAGTTATATAAAATAAATCAGAATAAAGTATATGAACATTGAAACTAAAATTACGTCACTTATCAAATAAAATATCTCACCATATGTGTGGCATGCTGTTCGGCCAAGGCCAAGCTCTTTGGTGATTCCTTTTAGAGCCTGTCCAGAACTAATATCAGGTCATTGGAACGTGCGTTGTAGGCAGCCCTAGTAGGTTCGTTTCAATTTTGGTTAGGTTTTGAGAGGAGCTTAGAGCATTTAACGCGCGTTAGATAGGGGTCTCTTGAAGCTCCTCTCTCTGCAACGCGATAGACCTAATGCCCACACAGCGAATCTATGGAACACTAAGAAGTTTGTTTTTCATATCAATAGACGCATCGTTTTCCCTAGTGGGTCTCACCGGCTTGTATGTAGTAGGTCTCAGGTCCCCCGCGTCCCGGAGGTCGCTGGCCGCCACCAACCGCATCATCGACTCATACTGGCACGCTTCCTGAACGATATTTAACAGCGATTTAGGAAAACCATATATTCGTTCTATGCATATAATTAAACAATGTATATTACAATATTTTAGAGTATTACCTTATACATAGATATAGCTTCACCTGTATCTCCTAGTCCTATATAAATTTGTTCAGCCTTTCTAAAGTGCTCTTCCTGTCGTAATTGTTGAGCGAGTGGTCAGTAAATATCTCTCGTGTCTTCTTCTGCCAGATGTGTAGCGGCAACGCGTAGACCTTCTGACACTTTGCCCGCGGCGTTGTACGCTCCTACACATTTCTCCGCCATACCACAGGATATGAGAACTCGTTCCGCTGTATCCCATTCCTTTAAATGTTTGCAAAAAAAGATATTAAAGATATTAATTGACATATGAAACCTACTAGAATAAAATAAAAATCGACCCAAACTTTGAATTCTAAAATTGAATAAATTGATCGTGACGTTAAATCTGTATGTAAAAGAAGAAATGAATAATTGAAAACATATTAGTTTACACCCTTATTGGATGTTTACATTTATATTTTTGTAACTATACACAATAACTAATAAGGAATTAACAAAATCGAATTACGTTAATAACAATTATAAAAAAATAATAACAAAATATTTCTTTTGTTCATTATTTGAAATAACTTACTTGAGAAGATATAAAATGATCCCCCAACTGTTCACATTGCTCCCGAATAGATTCTTTATCTTCTATAACATAAAGATATCAATGGATTGATTTACAATATATATATATAAACAAAACCTATAGCAAATATCTTATCTTATATCTTTAAATGAGCAATTCTTGCATATATATTTATATATTATGGGAATCTCGGCTCAAACGATGGCGATAAATCGATCTAGCTAGGAATCATTATCATCATTAATCATTTAGAAAATGTTATTTTACGTAGAAAAGAATAACAAAAATTAGTCGTTTAAAATATGACTCTCCCTGACATCTAGTGGCGAATAGTAATACTACTTTTTGCTACTTGCTTTTACTAATTGCTTTAACGACACAACAGCAGATGGCGTTGTTGATTACCAGGAAGTCAACGAATGTTTGTTTAAAGGTTAGATTAAGAGATTAATTGTTGATTTATACAGGGTGACTGGTGAATTACTATCGATACTTGAGGACGTGATATTTGACGATCATATATGACAAAATAAAAATTAATATAACATAAATATTAATAAACTTCTAAGTAAAGTTAACCAAAAGTTATGTAATTAATTACGCATCGTGTGAACACCCTACAGATTAGGTATACACTCACACTCACACATACGCGGACGGCGGCGTAGTGTTGTATCAGCACGCCGCCACACGCGTCCACACTAGGAACACTTGGAACGTGTCAACACTTTATTTATTTATACGGAAATTTTGTCAAAAATTAAGTGCCTATTTTTTTTACATAATTCGAATGAGAATCATGTACCGAGTATTCTCCTTAAATATTGATAGTATATCGCCAGTCACCCTGTATTATTTTCTGTCTTCTTAACGTGTTGAGTTAAAAATGCCTAAACGAAATTTAAAAAAACACAAAATAAATACTAATAATTAATTAATACCCAGCAAAGCTCGGTAACCAGTTATTATTAATAACACCTGTACAATTTGAAGAGCTTTTTTATAATGATGTGCCTTCAGAGTCGCAGTGAGAGCATCAACGGTTCGAGCAGCCTCTATGAGATGAGGTACAGCGGCGCCCGCCTGTCGCGATGATACAAGCCACGCGCCCCACTCTCCTTCCAACCTGGTCACTTCACCGGGACAGGCCTGAAGAACAAAAAATGATATAATCAAATTTAAAAACAAAAGTTTCAAATAGATAGTACTAACTTCTCTTGCTAGTTGAACGGCTCTTGCGTAGTTGTTGCCTCTAGAAAAGTAAACAACAGCAGTTCTGATATCACCTTTACGCTCGGATATTTCACCAGCCATTTCCCACCATTCCTCCTACAAAGGAAACAAATTGTAAAGTTCATAATCTATGTCTCTAATTGGTGAATCTTAACTTTTTACAATTTATTAACTTTTTACAATTTTTAAATTCCAGCCTTCTCTAATGAAATTCAAAAAACATCCGCTTTTCAATACAGAAAATGACTGGACTGGTAAGGGGCTGAAACGTCAGAATTGTTTAGTTGAAAAATAATAAAAAAAAGAACGTTGCAGTATCCGAAAACCTTAGTTTCATATAAATGAATACACTCGAAAATCTTACATATTATGTTTAAGTAATATACAAAATGAAACATTGATATGTACATATTTTTATTAAGATCTAGATTGTTATGACTATTTTAAATATTAATATTACAAGTACGGAAAAATAGATTTATTAAATGTTAATTTTAATCTAATTAAGAAGTACCTTATAATAAAGTTCCTTACTAGGGGTTCATCTTTTTCATTTCATTACATCTAGTCATAAGTTTATAAAGAAACCTTTTTCTGTTATATTTCTGATACTCCGTTGTGATATTGGTCATAAACTTGAAATTATAAAATGGAGAAAAGGGACACGAGCTTTGTTTTTATTTGATTTCTCTACCAGAAACCGATTGTATTTCTACCTATCTTCTATTCTACTACCAGAAACCGATTTTATCTGAATGCTTGTAGGATTCTTACACCGACAAGACACCGAGACCGGAGTCGTCGTTTCTTTGATTCCCTTTGAACCAATGCCAATGAAATATATGTAGTATACAACCACTCAGAAGGGACTCAGACAAAAACAGGACATTAAAACACTGCACTTTATATAATCTTTAAAAAAATGTTTGGACAAACAAAAAAGGCAATGACTCAAATTTGCTTTTATTTAAATATTTAAACTTATTGAACAACACAACATATTGTCAACAAGATTCAGCTCTCAGCTTCTTCCATACCGTTATGAAGTTTAAACAGAGATATTTTTAATTATGTACGTACATTTGTAAGTTTTATAAAAAAATCATTAAATATTCAATGAAGCCAGCCTACTGCCAGTAAAAAAATTCAATGGTCACAAATATTAAAGTAACATGAAGCTTTAGGGTCAGTAGAAAAATAAACAAAAGATTACATTTTTTACATATATACGAGTATATTGTCTCATTATCAGTATTGTGGGCGGAGTCCAGACAAGACATTTATGATGATTGCGAATTTTAAAACACGCTATGTTAATAGTTTACGCTTTTTTGAGTAACCAACAGCCTCAAAGACCATGCCACCAAGGTGAATAACTATTACGAGCTCACTAACCAACTAACTAAGAATAGGCTCATAGTAAATTTGAACGTGATGGAAGTCGTGGTACAAGGAATTACAGCTAAATACTGCCAAAAACTTGGGCCTGTCCCTGACCCGGCACCCGCATGGTGAATGCTGAGAAGTTTTGTCTCACAGCAGAATAAAGTCTTGAAATTAGTATTTCTGTGGACTTTGACAGACATACATATAAGTAAGTTTGTAAGTCTTTGTTCTATACGTACACGCATACACATACACGCACGGACACACACATACTCGTATATGGAACTAAATAGACGACAAGGATTAGACGTTAGAACAATATCATCAAGTGCTTATTTAAAGAACCTAAGCAAAGATTTTTAAGTAAACATTATTGGCAGATTTAAAAGGAACCTTAACAATATTTGAAATGGAGTATACTTATATATGTATAATGATTGATATTAGCCATGTTCAAGACGACAATGACGTATATTTTTCTTTCTCTTCTGATTTAGCCAGTAGCGACGACAGCTTTCAAAGTATTCCTTCTCTCAATGAATCCCTATCGAATCTTTTCACAGACGTACCTAAAAACTTTAACATTGTTCATATTAACGCTCAGAGTATTCCTGCTCACTATCCTGACCTTCTCACTTCGTTTGATAACAAAAACCTTCATGCCATTCTTGTTTCTGAATCATGGCTTAAGCCATGTTTGTCTTCTGAGTCATATTCTTTACCGGGTTTCCATTTAATTCGAAATGACCGTGTCAATAGAGCTGGTGGAGGTGTTGCCATGTACCTACGATCCTACATTCCTTTTAAAATTATCAGCATGTCAGCACCTCAGACTGGACCTTCCGCGGAACATCTTTTTATTGAGTTAACCTTTTCCCATTGTAAACTTCTACTATGTGTTTTCTATAATCCTTGTCTATCTATTGACTACTTCTCCTCACTAGAATACCTTCTTGAAAAATTTACTCCTCAATATAACCACACTATATTGATGGGTGACTTTAATACTTGTCTGATCAAGAATGACTATAGATCCGTGAGACTCAATTCCTTAATATCTTCATCTAATTTGCACATTCTTCCTCTCTCTGCCACACATTCCTTTCCGAATTCCAATCCTTCACTCCTTGACTTAATTATTGTATCTTCCACGGACCATGTTGAAAAACATGGTCAGTGCAATGCTACAGCATTCTCTTATCATGATTTACTTTACCTGTCCTATAAAATTAAACCACCTAAAGACAAGTCAAGGATCCTTCTGCTGCGTAACTTTAGTGGTGTAGATATCAGTCGCTTGCATGAAGATGCATCTAAAATAGATTGGTCAGTAGTACTGGATGCGGATACAGTTGACGAACGGGTTGCAATTTTTAATTCCTTACTGACACAACTATACGACACACATGCTCCCATTCGTCCTGTGCGCCTTAAACATCGGCCTGCTCCCTGGCTTACTGATGAAATCAAAATACTGCAACATCGTAAGAACATAGCCAAAGCCAAATATAAGTTGAATCCTACAGACAAAAACCGCGAGAAATATAGAAATATTCGGAATCGCTGCAACATGCAATGTAGAGATCAACAAAGACGCCATATTCATCAGTCCTTAACCGACAATGATCCTTCTAAAGTGTGGAAATTTCTTGAAACACTTGGAATTGGGAAGGCACGTCAAGAACTAAATTTAAATAATCTGGATATAAACCAACTTAACCAGCATTTCTCGTCTTCTGATACCATAGATGGTACGTTAAAAACTAGCACTATTAGAAATATTTCAGCGCCTTCTACTCCCAATATTCCTTCTTTCTCTTTTAGTCAGTTTACTGTATGTGATGTTAAGAAGAACATTTTAGACATCAACTCTGATGCCGTGGGTTCAGATTGTATTAGCCGTAAAATGATTCTTCCTATTATTGATCTTGTAGCTCCTATCCTTACATCTATCTACAACTTGTCGATAGAATCCTGTACATTTCCTACGATCTGGAAAGATGCTCAAATAATCCCTGTACCTAAAAAGTCCAATCCGAATAGTTACTCCGAATTTCGTCCTATATCGATTCTTCCTTTCTTATCTAAAGTATTTGAGCGTCTTATATATCAACAAATGACTCCCTTCCTATCCAAAAATAACCTTATGAATCCTTTCCAATCCGGTTTTCGCCGTGGTCATAGTACGGCTACTGCTCTCGTTCAAATAACGGACGACATCAGACTTGGTATGGACAAACAACTGATTACAGTGCTAGCACTGCTGGATTTCAGTAATGCATTTTGCACTGTAGATTTTGATATTTTACTAGCTATACTACGTTCTCTTAACATATCTCCTAAGGTGACTGACTGGTTTCAGTGTTACTTGCGAGGGCGTCGGCAGCGCATATATACTAATGGTCGTAGCTCTGACTGGTGTATGCTAAGTGCTGGTGTCCCGCAAGGTGGCGTGTTGTCTCCTCTATTATTTTCTATATTCATTTCCTCTATCACTAATCACATTTCTTCTCTCTACCACTTGTACGCAGATGATCTCCAAATATATTCACAGACTCAATTAAGCGGGCTCTCGGACACCATTGATTTAATAAACAAAGATTTGTTACACATAAGCCAATGGAGTAAATCTTATGGTCTGAGAGTTAATCCCACAAAAACAAAGGTGATTATCATTGGTAGCCCGAGACTTATTTCACGGATTGACTGGAATCAATTACCACCTGTCCTTTTTGATGGCGTCTGCATACCAATCTGTGAAATAGCAAAAAATCTCGGCGTTATCTTTGATAGGCAACTTTCTTGGGCACCTCAAATAAATGAGGTTAGTAAAAAATTATTTTCATCCATTGGCTCACTGAGAAGATTGAAAAACTTTTTACCTATACCAACTAAAGTTACGCTTGCACAATCTCTCCTTCTACCGATTCTTGACTATGCCGACACCTGTTATACAAACTTAAGTGAGGAGCAATTAAATAAGCTTGAGCGATTACAAAACCTATGTATTCGGTTCATATTTGGTTTACGCAAATATGACCATGTTTCTGAATTTCGCCAAAAACTCAAGTGGCTCCCTATTCGCCTTCGCAGGAATACTCACATTTTATCTCTTCTTTATTCTATTCTTTTTAATCCAGCGACACCCTTCTATCTTAAAGAGCGTTTCACTCTCCTTAGGGAGACTCATGAGCGTGCTCTTCGCTCGAGTGAAAATTTAATTCTCTCCATTCCTTCCCATTCTTCTTCTTACTTTTCTAAATCCTTCACTGTAGAAGCTTCTCGACTTTGGAATACATTACCCTTAGCTGTAAGGCGCGCACAGTCTTTAACCGTTTTTAAAAAAATGGTTAAGGACTTTTACACATCTCATTAGTTATAAGCGGTCGTTGTTGTTGTTAATTTCTTGTTTACGTAATATCTTCTATTTTATTATATATATTCTATGTATATATTTATGTATGTATGTATTTAATATAGTATATATGTATATTTATGTTATATATATATTTATTTTTATTTGTGTTTACTGTACCCTTCCACATTATGATCCTCTTCCCAAAGGTTGCCTGGAAGAAATCGCTGGTTAGCGATAAGGCCGCCTGTTGCACCTCATGCATGTAATATACATATAACGAAAATGTAATTTCTTTAGTTTTAGTATGTTGTGCAATAAAGAATAAATAAATAAATAAATAAATATATTCTTTTGACCCAATCGGACTAAAGTACATAGATTGAACACTTTTGTTAACATTGTATTGCATCATTGAAGGGGTTGGTTTCAAGTTTTTTTCTATATATAAAACAAATAGTAAGGATATATAAGCCACAACATTTGTTTGAGTTCAATTGAAGTTACATTATTATATAAATAATAAGTATAAGGTATGTACGACAATTTATAAAGTTATATGAATGGAGACAATCACGCTAATTTCATCATGCTTACTTATCAAAAATATTAGTTCAATTATCGTTACTTTATAAAAAAATCTCTCATGTTAAATATGTCATTATTACAGATTCAAATGTTAATTTGAAAACCGTATAAATAATAAAATAGCGGACACTTTAACGACATTGCTTCGTCCGTAACAAAATCCAGTTGTCTTATGTAGAATTTTCGGAAATAACGTTCCCTTGCTAATTCGGCTCTTTATGTTTTATAAATGAAACAACCTCTACCTAATTCGCTAAATTGACTCCGCTGGAATTATTTTATTATTTTTGATGAAAGGCCTTTGTTTAACATTCAAGGAATGGATTACATCTGCTTTTATTTTAAAACAATAATACCCGGGGACGTCTGTACAAACGGCAGCCGAATCTATGGACGTAGAATGTTCGAGCTTTGTTTTGTATGTCATCACAATATTATTTGAATAATACCATGCTAAGTAGTGTTATCATAAACAAAGAAAAACTTTCAAGAGTTCATTAATATTGATACAAAAAATTACACAACTTCAAAACCGTAGAGAGCTTGAGATATAATTTGACCACAGCTAGGCTCTACCACCTTACATAATCCAGCCATAATCTAAAGTATGTCTAGTAATATTTGTTACAATTCGACCTATCGGATGTAACAACGGTGCTAATATTTGGAAAGGGGCTGTGCAAAAAAGTATTTTAATAGTAAACTAGTAAACTTCAGGTCTTTTACTTCTTCCTACCTTAAGCTGATAGTTCTCCCTGGCCTGTTTCACTCTGTTACCAAACCGGCCAATGAATCCGTCTTGATCGCGAGCCTCCACGAACGTTAATACGCCGCTGTTGGGCCTCGCTCGCATCACCCACGACACTGACTTGAGGGAGCGGACCGCACACACCGACCTGGAGATAAACGTACATTATAACATTAATATATTTACAAATTTCGTTTAGTAAAGGGAGCAGCTTGGACGGTGGATGTGAGCGATTAACCCCCGTTAGATAGGGCCCCCTTAAACAAGGGTCGCAAGTCATAGACACTGTTGAAGATCCTCTCCCTGTAACGCCATGGACCCGGCACCTGCACAGTGCATTCATTGAATGCTAAGAGGTTTCGTCTCATAATACACAGAACCACTTTCTTTCAAACCCTATAGTTAAGTAAGTGCTATATCAGTCAGTGTTTTTGTTCTCATGTTATATATACGGACCTCTTCTCCTCAGTCAGACGATTGATAAAGTCCACGAGCGCGGCGGCCGTCCTCCTGAACATGACGTCATCGTGCGTCACGACAGTTCTGCCACGACAGACACGAACACCAGTGAGCCTCCACACCCGCCTCGCTACACGGTCAGTTCTTTGGTATCTGGAGAAATTATAAAAAGAGTCAGATCAAAAATAATATTAATATTTGTAATTTCGATGTTTTAATAATACGAACTATAGAATAAATCTTCATTGGCATGGATTAAGTAGGACTCGAAATATCGCTTTACAATTGTTTTCTGAACTAAACTATTGTGTGAGTCGAATATTACATATAATGTACTGACCGGTTCCAACAGACTGAGTCCCCTGTTCAGATCGGCTCCTTTAACTCTATATGTGTTAGTGAACTGCGTCAGGTCCAGTACATCTAACACCGTCTCGTATATGTCGTGAGGTGTCGTCAATACTTCCACGTTCTCCTTTAGATTCTTCTCCACCTCCGTTCTCCTCTTCTTCAGTTTTTCTGGAAGTCTGATCGCCATGAGCGGTAATCTCTCTTCCAGTTTCCCTTGGAGAGTATCTCGAACGTTTACCTTATTTTATGGTAAAAACATTGTGTGACAAGCTTATTTATTGATAATTCTTGAGGATCTCTTTTACGAGTCAAGTTTTAATTTATTTTTAGGTATATCAGTTTAGTTGCTAAATCGTATTATATTATTAGCAAACAAATGGCAATATTAAAACATATGATACTTTCTTAAAATAAAAGGTAGAGGCAATTCGATGATTATTTATGAGTACTACAATTAATACAATTGTAAAAAATTAAATATAATAACATTACATATATCATTTGCTTTTTGTTTATTTGATTTAATTATAATATTTACCTCGTTCCATGGTCCCCCATGACAATTATCAAGGTGTCCTCTTTATATCGGTCATGGAATCTTATAAGATACTCCGCAGTGTCTTCATCAGCTATAGATATCATGTTGAAGTCATCATGGGATATGTCAACTATAGACGTGAACGCAAAACGTTTTCCGTCCAGACGGAGAAACTGAAAAGAAGACGAATGAAAAGATAAAAACAGGAAAATAATATTTGACTTATAAAACTAAGCACCGTCAGAACAACTGAGCTATTGTATCAGATAAAATCTAAAATGTATTATTGTAGTAGGAATTTCAATATTCTATATACTTAATTGAAAAATTATGATGAACCAATCAAAAATATGCCTTATTTAAGAAAATTTAAAGAATAATTTCCTTGCACCTGATCAGTAATATCCAACATGAGTTTATACTGCGGAGTATCTCCCACTCAGTATTTGTTCAAGCTGCTCGTCCACCATTTCTTGCCACCGTTTGACTCCTCCATATAAAACGATAACAAGTAATGATCCGCGGGTTGATTCTTGAAACCATTGAATCTGTACTGGAATGTTCCTATCCAGGGCATGTCTTCGAAGAACGCTGTTCGGTAACTGAAATCATACATATTATGCTGACATCAAACAGATCTTTAAGCATCAGTAAGTTTGTGATGCATTTTGCTCGTTTGTAGCTAAAAAGAATTTGCACAAGTCATATGGAATAAAGGTATAGATTAATTAATTGTCAAGAAACGAACTACAAATAAAGAAGATTTAATGTATGATTAAGTAAATAATATCATTTTGAAAATCCAAAATCATTTAAATTTCTCTTTATAATATCTGTCTTAATTTTTCTTAGTTTTAATGTTCATTTTTGAAGTGATTCATGAAGAGTGAATGATTACTTTAAAGTAAACATTAAAAAGACTAATGCTCATAATATTTCCCCAAAATTAAGTCCACCCTATCCACCAAGTCTCACCCTTCATCCTTCAGCTTATAGAATATGAAGGGCATGTCGTCCAAGGTTCTGTTGTTCTTCATCTTCTTCCTCACGTCAGGCAGTTCCAACTCCGTCTTCCCTGTGAGGATCGGGAACAGGGCGGCGGGCGTCCCATCGCTTACTATGTTGTACCTATCATAAAATATTATTGAAATTTTCTAATATTACTAAGACTATTGGGGTCGGTATTTAGATTAGAATTCCTCAAGAGAAACATAAAGTAACGAAATGTAAAGTTGTTTACCATTTTAGATTTTGTTTTCTTATAAAGTTTCTCATCAAAAAGATGCAGATAAATTTAAGCAAAACAACAAACAAAATTTACCCCGTAATCTGTTATTCAAAATATCATGTTGGTTGTTACATACCCATTCCAAATCGTAGCGCCCAATGTTTCCTTTAAAACATTATAACTCTTCGGCATTTTTAGTATGAATCCGTTTTTGGAGGTGGAATCGAATCCCAGGATGAGCACGTTCAAGGAGTCACCTCTTCCTTTCGGAGGGAGTTTTGCAAGAACAGTGGAACGGAAGCCAAGAGAGTGGCCGATCCATTTGGATGGGAGTATACTGGAAAATCGTGAATACATTAGAAACATTTTGGTCAGATTTCCATTAGTAACAATTATTCAAAATTGTTACGTGACGTCTATACTAGGGAAAATAATCAAGACTGTTAAAAAAATATGAATTACAAGTAACATATGTATTACAAGTAAAATATGAATTACAAGTAACAAGTAAGAATGGGATTTTTACATATATTCAGTCTGGAGTCAACCGCTGACTTACAGACACCTCTTTAGTATGTAGTTAGTTATAAGACTTAATTATAGTATGGGTCTTAAGTCAATCGCTGACTTAAAGACCCCGCCCTAGCTAGTAGTTAAATTTAAGTTTTAATTGGTAATTGAATATATTTTATAAGTAAAACGGATTTTTCTTGCATCCTTCGCTGCCACCAAACGTAATTAACCATTTTAAGACGATAAACACTTGAATTTAGTTTATACTCTTTTATTCTCGATGACTACATTATTTAGATTTTATCATAATATAAAAAAATCTATATTTATAAAACTTTGTTTACCAGCATTTGTAAGTAATGAAAGCATTATAACATACTATATCTGTCACACGAATAACTAGTCTAAATTTATCATTTATCATATCTTTTAGTATAAACGTAATAAAGTCATTTCAGTGTATCAAGAATGTTTTATTTCAGGATGTTGCGCATCTTGTCACCTGCGTCAAGTTGAGGAATTTTTAATAATAAATTATATCACAGTCTACCTAACAATTTGTATGATAGCTATGAAAAATGACATGTTTTCAATTAAATTAATATTTTCGGATAACTACGCGTATTTTATTATTTTAAACTACATACTCATAAACTACATACTCCTAACGTTTCGTTTACTTTGCAGCAACCGTTATCACGGGCTGACGAGATGTGTCCTCTCAATCCGAAAATATAAGTTTCATTTAATTGAATACTCGCGAAAGTCTTACTTCTCATAATGATATATTTTAAATTAAATCAACGTAAAGTTCTGATAAATATTAATTTCGATATATGTATTCGATAAGATTTAGACTCATAATTATATATCTCATATTGTTAGTAAAAGTTTCTAATATCATAAGAGAGTAACAAATAAAAAATTAAATTTATTTAATTATAAAACTACTAGCTTTCCGCCCGCAGCTTCGCCGCGTGGAGTTCGGTTATATCGCGTTTCCAAGAGAACCTTTCAAAAGTCTGGGATAAAAACTATCCTATGTTCTTTCTCAAGGTCAACTCTATCTCTGTACCGAATTTCATTAAAATCCGTTCAGTGGTTTAGGCGTGAAAGCGTAGCAGACAGACAGACAGACAGACAGACAGACAGACAGACAGACAGACAGACAGAGTTACTTTCGCATTTATAATATTAGTAGGGATATTTGTTCATTACTAAAAAGTTACAGTATTCTTGAAGATGAAAGACTTGTTTCAATTATCATACATTCAAACTTTTTAATAATTACGAGTATTATTTTGAATAAAGAATATGTCTTTCATATAAATCTTTTATATATTTTTTATTGATGTCTTCATTCGCACTTAAACCGTGGAAGATTTTACCAATGTCATTTAAATCTTTTAAGTAATATATGTATAAACTTTCATATGAAGACTCTGACTGAAGATTTTATGATGAAATACTATCTTCGGGGCTAAAGAAAGAACGCTTAAAATACATGTAACAGAATATATAAATCCAGTACTAAAATCCATAGAAATTGTCATACAATTTTTGACACAGTGCCGTCTAGTAATACGAATTTAGATTTTCTAGTCCATAATTGTGAAATATGACTCAATATCATCCAACCTCAATTCTTTCTAGTATGAACGGGTTACTGTCAATAGCTAGTTTCATTTTATTAGACCTAAAGGAACTAAAAGTCTAGTGACATTTTACGAGCGGGTAGCTTCATTGGTCGATGACAGTCGTAAAACATCGTTTGTGTTAGAAACCTAGGTTTAGTTGTTGGTATAAGCATTCAAAGAACTATATATTATGTTGTTTGTATTGAGGCATAAGGAGTGACACCGTCTTGGATGACAATAAATGTCTGAAGTCAAATTTTATGACCAGGATCTGTACTCGATGACTTTATTTCAAATGTTTATTGTACTATCAAATAGGTTCACTCCAAATATTCAAAAACAACAAAAACGTTTTATTTTTATTACTTTAAGTGACATAGTTTCTTTAACTATAATAAAAAATATATTATATTCCTGTATTCAGGAGAAGAATTACAATCCATTTAAATTTTTAACTGTACCTCATCAAAATTCAAATGTTTTTACTCGTATTTGGAATGAGTACTTCGTTACTATTTGGAATGATTATTTTTAAGTGTTCAAATTAACTGTACGTATAAAACTAGTTTGATAATCTTAAATCTACATATACATTTTTTTTTTCAAAGAATTATGCTCTATATACGTAGCCGTAGATTGTTATATAAAACTAGCTTTTGCCCGCGACTTCGTCCGCGTGGAACAGTGAATTCCGGCAGATTTTTGGTTCTTCCCACATAGTTCCCGTTCTTGCGGGATTTTCGGAATGGTCGAGTTCCCGCAGAATTTTCAGGATAAAACCTATGTTTTTTTCGAGTTCCAAACTATATCTGTACAATTTTTACAGTAAATTTAATTATTTTTAAGAACTTCTGTATCTCGCGGAGCTACGCCCCCCTCCCGGCTTACCCGCACCGCCTCTCTCCCGCCGCGCCGGCCAGCGCAGAGAGCGAGTTGGTTTTGTTTCAGAGTTATTTATCATTGTAATCTTTAAAGTTTTTTGTTAAAATTAAGTGACATCAAAGACAATTTTATTCACAATACACATTGCACGCACATGCGCAGTTCAGCTACGCAAAATCAACAATTTTTAAACTCGCCATATCTTTTGAATGGAGTATCCGATTAAAATAATTTAAACAGCAATATAAAGGTATTGAACTACTGTTAAATAAAAAGTAAGTTATTTAGATTAGTATAAATACCATGGTATGAATATCGACATCTTATTTTCGTTGCCGATTTACATACATAGTTTGTTAAACTATAAAAGGGTTTATATTGGCGTAACTATAATACTTAGATATACACTACCGCGGACTTTTATGTAGATAATAATACGGTCAACAAAATCGTAGCACATTATTTTGCTCCATCATCAATAGTTATTGCAGCGCACGCGATTTAAGGTGGTTTATGTTATCGAAGTTTTCGCAGAGATCCCTATTTTTTTTTTCAAAATAAAATATAGCCTATGTTACTTTGGAAAGATGTACAATCATAATGGTGAAGGAATTTTTAAAATCGGTCCAGTAGTTTTTGAGCCTATTCGTAACAAATAAACAACCAAACAAAAAAATATTACCTTTTTATAATATTAGTTTAGATGAAATAGCTATACTAATTGTTAATGAAAATATTTCATATCGTAAAGAAAAATTCATTTAAAATATTAGTCTCGAAACATTGAAAACGTGAACAAAGTCGGATAGCAATTTTTCATATACATATATGAATTACTATACAACAATAAAATATTGTATGTATATATAAACATAACTTCATTTAAAAATTAAATTATGTACTTCTATTGTTGACTTGAAATACTTCTAAAAATTATTATTTTGGTCAACTATGTACATATCGCTGGCGCAACAAATTTATTTGAATTAATTTTAATGTATTAATTTCATTTTTATGAGTAACAAATGACTGATACTATTTGGCAGCATTTGTAAAAAAATGCCTGAAATATGTCATATGGTTTACAATATGCATATAAGGAATATGAAATATATATATTTAAATGAGATATATATTAATCTGTAAAGTTGGTCTTTTTCAATAATAGTAATAAAGTATCGGTTACATTATAATCTTATAAATTTGTACAGATCATAAACCATGTATCGACCTGATAGTTCACAGATTCTAAAAAACTCGAGTTACACGTTGATCAATAATCTTTATATATATAAAAATTTCGTGTCACGTGTTTGTCGGCGATGGACTACTAAACCGATTTAAAATTTGATTTGCATTCCGTGTGCATTTTGATCCAACTCGAAAGATAGGATGTAACCTACATCTCAATTTATAGTCACAATATTATTTTATTGCAAATTATTTGTGTATTAAAGAATCTGTTGACAGAGTTAAGCATTCAATAGATGGCGCCATGTTAAAAATACAAACGTCATAATATTATATGAGCGACTATTTAATAATAGCATAACCACCACGTGTTTCTGAGGCTAAGGTATAACCTAAATTTATTTAATAAAAAAACGTAACAGATATTTCTTGATTATATAGTTCGCCGGGTCATCTAGTAAATACATAAAGCAACGTTATGTAAACGTTTTAACAATAAAGCATTTTGATAATAAAATCATAAGTGTGTTAATTCTAATAAAATGTATTAAGTTTACAAACAAATTTAAAAACTACTAGACCTTTTAATCAGAAAACTTCACGTTAGCTGTAGCCTTAGCATGAGTTTACACTTCTAAACTAAATACCAACCAACCAACAAATGTCTAAAGTACATAATAACTAGTATTACTTCAGAGAGCTACGTCAAATTGACGTTCATGGTATCATTAATATGATTAAGATAAATTTCTTATAGAGACATAAACAAAGAAATTGCAACATATAATAAAATTACTTTAGTATTAGGAAAATTTAAGGCATTTTTTCAATACATAAGTAAATAAAATAATCATCATCATCAGCCTATACGAATACGATCCCACTGCTGTGAAAAGCCCTCTTCTCACATGGAGGGAATTTGATCATTAATCACCACGCTTCCTCAAGACGGGTTGGCGATTTCAAACTTATAATTTGATAACTCTAAGTTTCCTCCGATGTTTTCCTTCACCGTCTGTCATTGGTGTCTAAATACTCTTATAACGTACATACGACTCGGACAAATCACATTAGTGCTTGCCAGGTTTCAAACCCACGCCCTCATGCACGACAGCCTTTAACCTTTAACCACTAAATAAAATAATGATATATACTAACTAACTCACCTATCAAATATCCTCAAACTCTCGTGGAGCATGTCGTCATGATCTTGTAGGGCCAGACCACGCGGGCGGAGACATTGTTCTCTGCGTAACGATCTCACAGTTTCAAGACTTCTGGTCAAAGCCTTAGCCAACGGTCTCATTGCTGCCGACTCTTCCTCCCTATTCATTATAGACGACGAACCAGCTGCCAGGCACTAGATATAATTTTGATAGATATTTACGTCATATTAAGATAAAATTAAATTTAATAGCTGTTACAGTGGAACGTAACTTTCTAATTATATGATTTTTAATTTGAAATTATGGCATAGAATACAAAAGCAGACGACTGACTTATTTGAAACTAATTTGATTCTAGATTTTTTTACTTCAATAATACTATAAACAACAACAAAGTGCTTCATAATATATGTAATAATATATATCTTAGTACCTCAGCCCCGAACCACAGCTGACCAGCCAGATTATCCTGTAGTACGTCCTCTGGGAATTTGACACGGAAGCCGCGAGCGACTCTCTCATCTCCGAGAACTTGGTCCATTATCTGACTAGTGATGTTGAGAACTCTATCCTGAAATATAACATGGAACATTCACCATCAAAAGAATAATAAACATACAGGCCCATATACATATATGTATGTATATAGTAGGAATATGAGAAGGTAAAAGATGTCATTTTACGATCAGTTTAAATCGAGATATCTGAAAGTTATTAGTTCAATATTGTTTTTAGTTTTGTGTATATTAATAGTGAAATTGTATACAGTACCTATTACTTTTAAAAAAGTCATTTCTAACCTTGTTTCTACAAATGTATATTAATACATTAGAGAGAAGATTTTAATTCGCATGACATAATTTTCATAATAACTATAGACTGATAACTTCAATTACATTATATGTCACGATAGAGACATTGTTGATCACGACTGAGTACAATATTATTATATGCACTGTGATCATTGAACCTTACACTTTATCTGGAACTCATTTAACAGTAGGTAAGTAAATGAAATTTATAGCTTACCAGTTACCATATATTTAATATGATTTTATATAAGGACTAGACGAACCGGCGAACTTCGTATCGTATATAATATATTCTTGATTATAAGAAATATCTGTTACGTTTTTTTATTTATATTTGTGGAGTTTACCTATTAAAGCCATAAATCTCCGTGTTTTGAAGTGCGACAGAATGATTGACATATTTAAGTTAGTTGTAAAATCTAATGTCAAAAAAAAGGTTTGTATCAACAACTACTGATAAATTAAAAAATAATTAAAATAACATTATCCAGCGGACAAAATTGTGAACCTAAACAATTCCCAGATCCCCTTGAACACACAAAAAAAAAAATTATCAAAATCGGTCCAGTTGTTTGAGAGAAGTTCAGTGACATACACACTCTCAGAAGAATTATATAGGTTTTTTTTTTTTTTTTTATGTTATAGGTGGCAAGCGAGCAGACGACCCACTTGATGGTCAGTAGTGGCCGCCGCCCATGGACATCCGCAACATAGATGTTGCGGATGCGTTGCCAACCTTACTTGTGGAGGAAAAGGGAGGGGTGGGAATAAGGAAATACAAGGAAAGGTTGGGAACAGGGAAAGGGCAACCGGCTCTCTCACTCATCGGACGAAACGCAGTCATTACTGACTACTTCACGCCGATCTTCTGTGAGAGGGTGGTACTTCCCCGGTCGAGCCAGCCCATGTTCGAGCTATAGTAACTAAACTACAGCTAGGCTCTACCACCTAAATAGGTATAGGCTAGGTATATAAAGATATATCATACATAGATTTGGTAGGTACATAATGGAACTTGTACTTAAGGGATTTATGTGACTTTTATTAAGTGACTTATTGTGCGGGATAGCATCATAGAAATTCTTCAACAGCGAACAGTGAAACGGAAGATTATTAACAGTGTTCAGAATTGTAATTCGTGTAGAAAATAAATAGTGAATAACCGAACCAGCGCATAGTTTTAATGTACAAACCCGTACACTTATATTAAAACTACGATGAATATTTTTTCTTACTTTATCATCAGTCATTTAAACGTTGAAAACGAAATATTCCATACTCCATATACATATACTTACTGATGCGTCTTTTAATAATTTTATAAGCTAAATAATTCACAATACATCATAAAATTAGTTTATCTACTTAATATGAGAGTGTTTGTTTCCTGTCACAGTATATTCTGATATGAGTAATAACATAAATTACTGGTGACATTGAAAACTTTCCAAATATCCCAAATTTATTAAACAATCCGCGACATATACGAGAAATATCGTTCTCACAATATTTTAACCTGGAAATTTTTCTTAGTAGTTATACTATAAAAAATATAAAGAAAATTGCACGAATTATAACTTTGGTATACATAGCAAAATAATAAAATCTATATAAACTTACATATTTATTTTAAGGTGGCTTAAGACGAGAGAAAGCCGACATTATTATATACGCATAATGCTCAAAATACACACACAATGCTTCAAGGTGACTTAATCAAGACAGTGTAATAATATTAAAATATAAAGGATCTTAAAAATGTTTACAAATTTAAGGATTCCATCTAATAAATAAAACAGTTGGTTATTGTTTATCTGTCGGAAATTAAATTATTATTTTTGGTATTTAAAAAATAATAAATATGTATTTTTGATAAACAAAATCACGGTATAGTGACGAAGGTGAAATCTTTTAATTTGTAAACATATAAAATTAACAAAGAAAATTTATCCAAGTGTCCCAAAAATTTAAAACAAATAAGTTTTTAGAAAAGTCAGTGTATTTTAACTCTTACTAATATCAAAGAAAATTAATGGCTTTATATTTTAGAAAATGGGAATTGATACTTCTTAACATATATCCGTAACTAGCTTTTGCCGCGACTTCGTCCGCCTGGAATAGTGACTTCCGGCAGATTTTTGGTTCTTCCCACATAGTTCCCGTTCTTTCGGGGTTTTCGGAATGGTTGAGTTCCCGTAGAAGAGTACTTCATTGTGAATAAAAAAAAAAACCTATGTTTTTTTTTTTATTCACAATGAAGTACTCTTAACCAACAACATATTTATTTGTTTATTTGAATAAAGATTAATAATATTATGTTGATACAATTAAACAAAATTATTTCGGGCAAATAGGTACCATAAAAACGGTTTTTGTGAGTTCATCTTAAAAGATAGACATATACTGTCGCGAACTGTTTTTTAGATCATTAAAAGAGCTATTATTCTTTAGTACATATTTTTTGTGTATCTTGAACCGTTTTCACGGCGCACGCAACGGAAGGCTTCAAAGATGAAATGATTTCTCCCGTTTTTTACACATTTACCACTATATCTTTGCTCCTATTGGTCGTAGCGTGATGTTATATAGCCTACAGCCTTCCTCGATAACTGGACTATCCAACACAAAAAGAATTATTCAATTCAAACCAGTAGTTTCGGAGATTAGCGCTTTCAAACAAACAAACAAACAAACAAACAAACAAACAAACAAACAAACTCTTCAGCTTTATAATATTAGTATAGATATACAGTATGTTACTTACAGAGGGCATTCCCGTTAATACGCAATAATATAGCATCCATACATACAAATTCTCGCCTTTCTTTCTTCTTGATATACCGTAGTCTTTCCTTTTATTTTTCTCTTTCGTTCATTTCTGGATCATTTTTAAGTTCTGCGTACCTTTTACGCTTGTAGGCTGATAGATTGGCTGTCCATGAGGTTTTGTTCATGATCACCAAACCTGGAACAATTATTCGTGTTGTTTAAAGAACAAGCCCGAGCTAAGCTACGATACGTTATCAATATACATACGATACAATGCAAGATATACCTAATTACAGCACTAAAGTGTCGTAAAAACTCTCAATAACGTAAAAAAACCCGTCGTTTCTATTCATTGCACTATACCCACACGCCCTCCTGGTAGATGATCAGAGCTCGAACAATCAAGACCCAAAAGAGCCATATTAATATCATATTAATTCACATTGCTGTTAATCCTATAGATAATTCTATACGAAATAAAAACAAGCACAGTTAATAGTCATTACCGGTAGTCACGAACCATTTCCGTCTTGAACATTTCACTGGAGATAATTATACTGGAAATGACTTATTTTAGTTCAAGTCGAAACTTATTTATAGCGAATTAAACAAAGTTTGGCCGTTTAAACTACTTAAAAGCCATTAATACAGAAGGATATTATTTTTCGTAAGCGAGGATGCGCGTGCGAGTGTCGCCGTAGCGATGACGGACAAGCGTTACACGGCTAAAGTCTGTGCGGACTGACGAGCCCGGCGCAGTGCCCGCTCGGCTGACCAGCGGGGAAAAGCGGGGGCTAGCGGGGCTACAGGTGCGCGGGCCCAGACGACGCGTACAATAGACGCAGCGCGCATCCTCGCAAATCGCAATATACAATTTAATAAAAAGTTGGTTAATCGCAAGAAATAAAAATATTAAATAAATTTTAAACAATTAATATACATAATATATAGAAATGAATATAAATTTACAATACAATAAACGAACATAATCTAAGTAGCTCCACTACATGTTCACAAGATACAGTATTCAACGTAACAATAATAATTTCGAATAATCGGAATATATGTAAAAAGTAATGGATATATTCGTTACTTACAGTCTACTGCGTCCTTTTGAAAATGATGTGATGCGTATTGCATGACAAACTTCTTGTGTAAATCGTAACTTAAACAATAAGTTTTGAGCGCCAATTGCCTAATTAGCAACTGAGAAAGGTCACAACTCACAAGGTGCGCTCGCGGGGCGCCATGGGCTTTGTGCGACAGAGTAAAAACAGAATACTCTTTAAAGGACTTTTACAGAAATTATAAAAATATCGTATCACTTAATAATATTTTTTAAAACTTAATTAATTGAAAGTTAATTTTCAAAATTTTTTAGTTGTAGTGAATCTTTATTTTATAGTCGCTCTATAGTTATTTTCAAAAAACGCCCCCTAAAAGCCGTTTTGGTGTTAATTTGATTTTTATAGTTAGGTACACGACTTTTCGTCGGGTTGGAAATGACGTTAGGTGTGTGTTTTGTAAAATTCTATAAATACGTAATATTCCCGGACAAAATATTATTGACGCCTTCGAATATAAAATACTTAGGAAACACACTTTTAATTTGAACCAAACCTTTCAATTCCCGAATGCATCCGAAGTGATATTAAAGTGATGACGCTTGGTTTTTTGACTTTTTACGCGGGAAAGTAATTTGTGAACACTACTTGTGTTTTTGTAATAGAATTTAACTTATTTAAGATGTTTTGGCTTAAGATAATGATAAGTTTGCTCTAGTTAAGGTTTTATTGTTATTTAGAAGTACTGGCTTTATGAGATTGATCTGCGATATTAAAGTGTCGCCCCGCCCCCTCACCCCGAACGTCCTCATACTTTTATTCGCAGTAGTAATCGCACGCGTTGACTGGGACCAGACGTTCATTATTTCGCATTACTACATCTTGTGTTATTCTCGCGTGAAAGATGCCGCGTTATAAGTTCAGTGCGCAGGAGTACGTGAACATGGTGCTCATTTATGCTGAGTGTAATTATGATGGCGAACGTGCTCTGAGGATGTAAGCTGAGAGGTCGGCACTCTAATGCACACCAACCGCTGAATTCTCGTGTAATTGTGAGTGTCCTGGTGCGTATGCGTAACAATAAGCCGGTAGTGCCGCGTCGTTCAGGTGGCCCGCGACCCGTGAATTCAGTGCGGCAGGAAGAGAACGTGCTAAGACATTTTGAGGAGGAACCCGGTTCAAGCCCTAGAAGAGCCAGCCACCTGTGCATATTGAGCAGTTCAAAATCCAGGTAACTTTTAACATTATTTAAATGTAACATAATACCTTAAACATTTCAAGAACATTTCAAGAACACACTAAACATTTCAAAAACACTAAACGAGTGAGCCTCAAAATTAATAAGTTCAGAATGCCCACTCTTTCCTAAAACTGCTTTCTACCGCGTTCAACGAACATTTTACCACCGTGACGATACGCGATTGCTTTTAATAAACGCAAGTACTACTTAGGTATTACGAAGGTAACTAGCATAAAGTAAAAGTTTTTAAATTTTTGTAATTGGAGAAAACATTCACTTACTAACGTGTAATACCGCCATGATCATTTAAATCCTTGCCAAGACTGGTTTAAATAAATGATACTTTCATCCAACTTAATAAAGCAAATTCATGTGCCCATTTCCGTGAGTAAACCTTTAGTATTTCTTTATTTTGTGGCCACGAGCGCGCGACGACGGCGACCTGTCGGCAGAACTCAGAACCCCGCGATTATTTCTCGGCCGCTGCGTACAGATTCTTGTCTTCTCTGTATTTTAATTGTAATGTTATTAAAACGCGGCTTAGATATGTAGATACATGAATTTATGTTTTTTTTATTTACTGTTTGCGAATAGGTACCTCAGTGACACGTTCCTTTGTCAGCGATACATTTGAGACGGGTTAAGTGGTATTGCTAAAACTAAACATACATTTAAAATGTTTATTGTTACTTATAACTATCCGACTACGTGTCTTCACAATTCTATATGCCGCCATTATAAAAGTCGCCGCTCGGCATCGTGCGTATTGCAACGTTGCGAGTTTGGGCAATGTTACTACGCTAGATACCTACCTACTATTCCGGGCTACTATTTTGATTTTGCACAGGAGGTTTCGAATTTATTGTCAATATATACATATATATTTATAATTCAGATTATTTTATGCTGATGTTTCTATGCTGATATATTTATTTTAATCTATTAGTGATATACAACATGTAACACCCCAATTAGAATATAATAATATAAACGCAATGTATACACCAAATATTATTTATATGTGGGTTTGCATTTTTTTTTTGTGAAATTAGTTATCAAAATTTCGTGCAAATAATGTGGTCAGTTATTCACCAACACTCTGCTGCACACGCACACACAGACAGACACAATGTACTCGCCGCGCCCGCGCCCCTCTCTCCGAGTGCCGTCCGACAATAATAAGAAGTAGGTAATAATAAGTATACGAAATAACTACATCATGATTTATGATTTTTCTTTCCATCATACTTTTCAGACTTTAGATTGTCGACATTGAATTTACTTTTAAATGTGAAAGCAATATTTTATAATTACTGATTTGTTAAATTAAATTTGTAAATACATAGATTATTATTAAACAGCTGATAACGCGTGATTTGATTAGACACCACAATACCTACGACAAAGTGGGCGTGTTTAAATGGTGTGAATCAAAATATTAACAATAATTTAAAGATCATAAACAAACTTACAGTTTAATTTGCACTCGCACGGCGTTGTCGTTTTAAAACATTTTCAAAATGTCCACCGCCTTGTTCAATGCACTTTAATGACCGTTTTCGCAATTATGCTTTTATTTTAGATAATACTGTAGTGTCAGTTTTCACTTTTACAAAGGCGGTTATTATCTTATTTTTTAGTTCCTCGGCACTTGTTGTCTTTGTGTTATAAACTAGCGATTTAATTCGGGTTGAATTATTACAAAAAAAAGTCGAGTGGCGTCAAATCAGCTGATCTAAGAGGTCAATGGACACGTGCGTAGGTATTTAATGTGTGCCGGCTGTCGCTGTGCGTGCGTAGGTATTTGTAAAATACTATTTTAGCCTTGAAACAAGTATCAGTTTTCTTTAATTGAATATTGATTACTAATTTAATATTTTAATTTAATAATCTTAATACCTTGACTTACGATCCAATTTTTTTTCTATGAAGTGTTTAGATAACTGTGTGGAGGATGACTGTAATTTACTTAGTTCTATCTAAAGTTGAGAAATAAAATGACCTACATAAAAAACTATCAAAATCGATCCAGATTCCGATTCTGAACAAATCACTTTCAGGGTGTGCGTTAATTATGTTACATGTTGTATATTTACGATTTCAAGGGAGCAGCCTCTGTTATATAACATACTGTATTTCAATAAATATTAAACCGAACTTAACTTATAAAAATTATTAAAATTCAAATATCGAATAACAACCTATCAACAGTGAAGTTATTAAAATTATTGTAAAACAAATATCTAATCTTTACGGTCCGTTAAATCTTGCCCAAACAGAGTATTGATCATTATTTTATCTTTACTTTTTCAACTTATGTATTTTATTGTTAAAACCAAGTGAAATGCCTAAATTCAATTGATGAAAGGATTGCGATACGTGGGATTGATTATCTTATTATAAAAATAGGCTATATTTAATGATACAATAAAATATCAAAATTCCAAGTTTTTGGCGTCAATAATGATTCTAATGAACAACTTTAAATATTCTCAACTTTTTGTTTACTAATTTTTATTACTTTTTTGTTTACTAATTTTATATCTTTTATTTCTATCTGAAATAAATAAATAAAAAAAATTAATCCATTGCAGTTATTATTAGTAAGTTGTTGCAACGGGAAGATTAAATTAAAAATTGCTTTTCTTGGTTTCTTGCTTCGAAAGTAATGACAATTATTATATATCCATATATCAATGTAATTAACATTTTTGGAAACACGACTAATTATTTGACATAAATGTTTTCTTAATTTATTGCATTCTTTGAACTTTTAATTAAACTATATTTTTTAATAAACATAACTTTCAACAAAATATCCGACATAAATCCATTGAAGTTAAACTTAGGACACGAGTTGAAAAAAAAAATCTGACTAAAAGTAATTAAAGTAAGGAGTTTAATAGTTCTGAGAAAAACATTCTGCTTAAATTGTTTATGGGACTAAAAAAACCTCTATATCGGATAAAATCTTGATCAGATACTTTGGATTAATGGATATAATTAGGTGATGATCAAAATATAATTTAAAAAAAATAAAAAACATTGTTTTACAAAAAATACGTAACACCCATATTTTAACCATTAAAAATAATAAAATTTGGTGACTCATATGTATTTTGAAATCTGATTTTCCTTAGAGGCTGTAGCAAAACCTTTCTTATTTTTTCTACAGAACGGAGACTATCTACTGATTGATTGCTAATAAAATTTCTTTGCTGTGAGTGGAACAGAAATATGAAACTTTTAAGTTTAAATGTTCTTAGTAGAACAGTTTAAATGGGTCATTGATCTATAAATTAATTATTTTTATAAAGTAACTGAAGTCGGATTATTCGTGCTCTCGTCGAGTATTAAGATAAATTTCTTTTCATTATAATAAAATTTGATAAATGGTTTTTTCAAATTGTTATAGCACTTTTTAGTTAATTTTACTTTTTTATGTATTTTGATGCTAAGAGCAAATGTTTAAAAAACATTTGTAGGTTTCATTAAGAGAAAAAAACGGTAAATAATAAATAATGGGGTGTTTTTTGTTACTGTTTAAACTTAACTTATTAATGTAAAGATATTTCTTTAAAAAAATTTCGCTAGAAAAAATTGTATCAGTGGGCTAAACTAAATCGTCTATTACGAGTATATTCAAATATAAATCGGTATAAAGAGTATAGTACTTAAAATCAATCCTTAAGAAAGATATAACTTTCTTGGAATGTTATCTCTATTGAGAACAGTAGATTAGATTTTCCACACTCCTTTTTTAAAAAGATTCAAGTAAAATTACGTAACGGACCAGAAATAATATTTATTATCTAATTAAAATGTCTTGACTATTCTTAATAAATTCAATTTATTTATGCATATTTCTGTATTAAATAATATTTATTCTTGAAAATAAAACAATATTGCATTTAATTATTCAGTGCTACGTGAAGGTTGCCTTTATTAAAATACAAAGAACCTCCAAGGACAATGTAAATTTCATAATACACTTTTAAAAAGGTAAACCACTTACGAACCTCAAATGAAATAGAACTGTTTTTTTACATGTTCTCTGGTATTTATTTGTTTATTTAAATATTGCTTCTAACGAATTGTAATTCAAATTGCAATACAAATAGATATTTTTGTTTTTTAATATAAATTATTGTTGAAAATATTATACTGTATAAAGATTGTTAACAACGTGACAAACTTTTTATAAGTAAAACAAAATATACAAAAGTGTTTAATTTACAAGTTTTAATTTTATTTGACTGCTTGTATGTTTAAAGATTTTTATCCATATTAACTTGGTGGGAAGTAAATAGGAATCGTTGAAGAAAGTCGGAAGAAAATCAATATTACAATAGTATTTGACGAGGCGAAAGAAATTGTGAAATGTATTTCTACAAGTAATTTTGAAAAAATGTTTTCGACTGTTTAAACTAACTCATTTATTTCATGAAATATTTTAAATTTCCGTTCTTGTTCAGTAACTTTTACATCAGAAGTTATGAAGGACTAGCTTTTGCCGCGGCTTCGTCCGCATGGAATAGTGACTTCCGGCAGATTTTTGGTTCTTCCCACACAGTTCCTGTTCTTGCGGGGTTTTCGGAATGGTGGAGTTCCCGTAGAATTTTCAGGATGAAACCTATGTTTTTTTTTTTATTAATAATGAAGTACTCTTAAACAAGAACAAATAATGTTTATATGAATAAAGATTAATATTATTATTTTGATACAACTTAAACAAATTATTTCGACCAAATTAGGTACCATAAAAGCGGTTTTTGTGAGTTAATCTTAAAAGATAGACACATACTGTCGCGAACTGTTTTTAGATCATTAAAAGAGCTATTATTCTTAAACACATATTTTTTGTGTATCTTGCATCGTTTTCACGGCGCACGCAACGGAAGGCTTCAAAGATGAAATAATTTCTCCCGTTTTTTACACATTTACCACTATATCTTTGATCCTATTGGTCGTAGCGTGATGTTATATAGCCTACAGCCTTCCTCGATAACTGGACTATCCAACACAAAAAGAATTATTCAATTCGAATCAGTAGTTTCGGATATTAGCGCTTTCAAACAAACAAACAAACTCTTCAGCTTTATAATATTAGTATAGATTTACAGAATTGAAATGTATTTTTTGTAAGTAACTTTTTTAGTTTCAGTTATTTATCGATATTTCAATTATTTAGGTGTTCATTTTTTAAATTGTAACTAGTAACTAGTATGCGGCTCGATATTTAAGTTTTAATATCATTTTCATATTACGGTTATTTTCTTGCTCATATTTCCTTGCTGTTATTGATGCAGACACATATTATGTAAATATTTCCTATAACTTCACAAGGCTTAAATGAAAAATTAATTATCAGTGAAGGTTACGTTAATATAAAATAAGGTAACTTCAAAAAAGTCTCTGAAATAACATTCTAAATTATTTTTGTTGTCATGCATGTTACACACCATTAAAACATACCCTAGTTTCCTTTCCTTTTTTAATAGACATTTTGACATTGGATGAGTTAAATTCGTTTACGTCAGATTAAGCGGAAGTTGATTTATTATTTTGAGAATATTGTATATCTCATCAATGTAACAATTTGATCATGACATGAAGAAATAAGTGAGTCTCGGAATTGTTAAAAAAATATCACCTCAAAATACACGAACGTGTTTTATTTCTACTCATTTTTAAAACTTTAGAAATTAAGTTATGTATGTTTATATTTATCATATTTTTATAACAAAATAAAACCTTCAAATAGGTGATAATTATTTGTTTATATTAAGTATTTCTTTTTAAGTCAAACAGTAATCATAATATTCACTGAGCTGTTACTTGGTTCAACAGTTTATCACGGGATAATTTATTCATGGAATATTTTCTTCACAGTGCATTTATTATTCTTACAGTAATTTATTACTATCATGTGTGAATTTCTCTCGTCTGTCATATATCAGTAAATATTTTAGTGCATATTAATTTTAGTAAATATATCTTTATATTGTATATGTTAATCAGTCATGCAACAGTGAGTTTTCTTTTTAAGTGTATATATTATTTTAGTAACTTAAAGATTTTTTTAAAGTTTAATTAGGTATGAACAATAAAACATTATAAATTCTGAAATTTATTGTGGTTATATATACAGTTCGTAAATATTTGCAATTCTGTATGAAAAACCTTGTTGTTCTAATATAATATTACTGCAGGCACGGACATTCTATCGCATCTCCTCGTGACACAACACACAAACGCGTACTTAACTGAGGAACTAGCACGGGCCAACACCGTCAGGGAAGAACCAAAACCTGCTGATGAAGTAGAGCCTGTGAGTATCTACTAGTGATTACTCATACTGTTTTGCGATTATATTATAACATTACATTTGCCGCTCAGGCGCGAGGCACGATAAAATCAAAATAAAATTTTCATGTCTTAATAACAATTTTATAGAACATATTTGCTCTTTATTCAAAACTCTTAAAGTAATTTAAAAACGGCTTAAATAAACATGCGTTTCGTAAGGAGGAATTCATTTATTTCAGTTTCAATATTAATTTTAAGAGGTCACATCAAGTAGTATACTACGTAGAAGAAATTAAAATCATCGTATATCTGTCTTCAGATGATTCCAGTGTACGCTGAAGGCTGTGAGCTGACGGCCAACGTGCTCCTCTACATGGACCATCTCAAACAACACCAGGACAAGGAGCTGGAGATTAAATGTACGAGATGTGTGCTGAGATTGTAAGTACTATATAAACAGATGAAACTAATATTTTCGGATTGTTTCGCGTACTTTATTATTTAAAAACTATTATATATACACCCGACGTTTCGGTTACTTGTCAGCAACCATGATAAAGGCAGACGAGTTGTCGGGAGTGTGGTGTTTTTAAAAATAATAAAATACGCAAAGTATTCCGAAAATATGACTTTCATTTAAATTAATACTCGCAAGTCTTAAATCTACTATATAAAAATAAGGCAGTTCTTTCTTCCTGATGCAACTCCAGAACGACCGAACCGATTTCCAGGGGTTTGCATTCGTTGGAAAGGTCTCTGACTCCGTGAGGTTTATAACAAAAAAAATTCAGGAAAATTTTCAACAGAAAAGCGGGACAATCTTTTTTTCACATACAGCGCCATCTCTGATACGTAACAGTACTACAAATCAATATTTTAAGTAGATGGTGCCGGTGTATGATACATTGTTTGAAGGCTACTCATTGTTCTCTGCTCAGTTAATTTCATGTGACAAACCGGTATTGTGTTTGTAGTTTAAACTCTTAAAACCATTTAGTATTTGCGGGATAAATTTAAAAAATCATTGTTTTTCACATGGGCAGTTATACTTTGCGTGTTCAGGAGTTCGGAAACCATCCGCTTTATTTGTGTTAACGTTAGACAAAAAAACAAAAAATGTGGTTTACAAAGGAGCACTTCAATGAAACGGATAATTTGCGGACACGTATAACGCTTCGATTCGGTATCTACTTTTGATTCACTTTTATTTACTTAGAGAAGTTCAACTAAATAACACTACATTTTTGTAATCGAAATGAATTCATTACTCTTGTGAAACGATATTAAAATTTTCGTTTTCAAATATAAAACAATACAAAAATTCGTCATCTTTTAATCACCGAACGAAATATTACATAAAACAAAGCCTGGTGGCGAAACGGAGTTCGCCGGGTTTACTAGTCTCATTATACAATCAAAATAAACGCTCACATCTCGTCTGTCCGTGATGACGGTTGCTGAAAAGTAGCCGAAACGTCGGGAGTATGTAGTTTTTATCAAAAATCAAGTAGCGTAGTATATCCGAAAACTATTAGTTTCATTTACAATAAAATGAGTTCAATACACACATTAATACGTATAATATTTTTCAGGTCAACTGAAAGAGCATCAGATTCGAGACCACAACCCGTTCGAGGAGGTTCTACCTCTGTGTTCTACTGAGCACTTGATTAACCTGCCCAAGGTATGTACGTCATATTTCTCTACTGCTACTTTTATACAACATGTAACATAATAAACGCACACCCTCAAACACCCCAATTAGAATATAATAATATAAACGCAATGCATACACCAAATATTATTTATATGTGCGTTAGCATTGTTTATTTGTGAAATTAGTTATCCTAATTTCGTGGAAATAATATGGTCAGCTATTCACCAACACTCCGCTGCACACGCACACACAGACAGACACAATGTACTCGCCGCGCCCGCGCCCCTCTCTCCGAGTGCCGTCCGACAATAATAAGTACACGAAATAACTACATTATGATTTATGATTCTTCTTTCCATCACACTTTTCAGGCTTAAGATTGTCGACATTGAATTTTTTTGTGAAGCCAATCCCTACTAATATTATAAATGCGAAAGTAACTCTGTCTGTCTGTCTGTCTGTCTGTCTGTCTGTCTGTCTGCTACGCTTTCACGCCTAAACTACTGAACTGATTTTAATGAAATTCGGTACAGAGATAGAGTTGACCTTGAGAAAGAACATAGGATAGTTTTTATCCCAGACTTTTGAAAGGTTCTCTTGGAAACGCGATATAACCGAACTCCACGCGGCGAAGCTGCGGGCGGAAAGCTAGTATTTTATAATTACTGATTTGTTAAATTAAATTTGTTAATAAGAATTATTAAACAGCTGATAACGCGTGATTTGATTAGACACCACAATACCTACGACAAAGTCGGCGTGTTTAAATGGTGTGAATCAAAATGTTAACAATAATTTAAAGATCATAAACAAACTTATAGTTTAATTTGCACTCGCACGGCTTTGTCGTTTTAAAACACTTTCAAAATGTCCACCGCCTTATTCAATGCACTTTAATGACCGTTTTCGCAATTATGCTTTTATTTTAGATAATACTGTAGTGTCACTTTTCACTTTTACAAAGGCGGTTATTATTTTATTTTTTAGTTCCTCGGCACTTGTTGTCTTTGTGTTATAAACTAGCTATTTAATTCAACCCTACAAAAAAAAGTCGAGTGGCGTCAAAACAGCTGATCTAGGAGGTCAATGGACACGTGCGTAGGTATTTGATGTGTGCCGGCTGTCGCTGTGCGAGCGTAGGTATTTGTAAAATACTATTTTAGCCTTGAAATAAGTATCAGTTTCTTTAATTGAATGATGATTACTAATTAATATTTTAATTTAATAATCTTAATACCTTGACTTACGATCCATTTTCTTTTCTGTGAAGTGTTTAGATAACTGTGTGTAGGATGACTGTAATTTACTTAGTTCTATCTAAAGTTGAGAAAAAAAATGACCTAGGTACATAAAAAACTATCAAAATCGATCCAGATTCCGATTGTGAACAAATCACTTTCAGGGTGTGCGTTAATTATGTTACATGTTGTATACTACTCCTTGCATGTATATCATATTTATCTACAATTAACAAACTGAAATTATATAATAATATATTATTTTCAGAACAAAGTCCGCCCTCCCATCAAGGACGTCGCGTGTCACGCCATCAGCGACACGTATGAAGGTGTCACGTTGGCCATACAAGAGGGTCTTCTATGTCGCGAGTGTGACACGCCGCTTGACAGTGACAAACACTTCCTGTTAGTATAACCACTTGATAAAACGACGATGCAAACATTGAATACAATCAGATTTATTGAATGTCAGTAAAGAGACGTAGTTTTTCCTTTATCGTTTTGAAAACACTCATTAAGTTTTACAAAAATTTTTTTATTTTAGTAGCCCTTATTATATTGTGATATCATCTTTTTAATATTTCTATATTTTCTAATGAAGAAAGATTAGATAAATAATATACCAAATGTTTAATACACACTAAAGTATAATTTTAATATTCTCAATATACAGCGGTCGCACGTCGCGCAGCAAGTGTCCATATGCTACATCATGTTACCGAGCGATGTTGAGACACAGTGGATATTGCGCCGGCTCACTTTCACTGGAGGCCGCTCCTAGACCCGCTCCCACGCTATACTGCATCTGCGAATACTCTACAGACATAAGTCAGTTTACACTGGTTATAGGATATCAATCAATATAATATATTTTCATTTTCTTTTATAAATTTTATAACTAACTATGTAACTGTTAGACCAGCAGCATATATAAATCAATATAAAATATACAAATACCCAATGACTATAGTAACTAATAAAATATTAATATTTTAATCCCCAGATGGCATCGTTAAATTAAACAAGTATGTAGTATTAACAGATTTTATTTTCACGACGCAAAAATTGTATACAGTTCGTAAATATTTGCAATTCTGTATGAAAAACGTTGTTGTTCTAATATAATATTACTCCAGGCACGGACATTCTATCGCATCTCCTCGTGACACAACACACAAACGCGTACTTAACTGAGGAACTAGCACGGGCCAACACCGTCAGGGAAGAACCAAAACCTGCTGATGAAGTAGAGCCTGTGAGTATCTACTAGTGATTACTCATACTGTTTTGCGATTATATTATAATATATTATGACATTTGCCGCTCAGGCGCGAGGCACGATAGCTCAATAAGCTTAAATAGTGCCTAGTTTTAACAAAATAAACCAAATTTTCATGTCACATAAAATCAAAATAAAATTTTCATGTCTTAATAACCATTTTATAGAACATATTTGCTCTTTATTCAAAACTCTTAAAGTAATTTGAAAAACGGCTTAAATAAACATGCGTTTCGTAAGGAGGAATTCATTTATTTCAGTTTCAATATTAATTTTAAGAGGTCACATCAAGTAGTATACTACGTAGAAGAAATTAAAATCATCGTATATCTGTCTTCAGATGATTCCAGTGTACGCTGAAGGCTGTGAGCTGACGGCCAACGTGCTCCTCTACATGGACCATCTCAAACAACACCAGGACAAGGAGCTGGAGATTAAATGTACGAGATGTGTGCTGAGATTGTAAGTACTATATAAACAGATGAAACTAATATTTTCGGATTGTTTCGCGTACTTTATTATTTAAAAACTATTATATATACACCCGACCTTTCGGTTACTTGTCAGCAACCATGATAAAGGCAGACGAGTTGTCGGGAGTGTGGTGTTTTTAAAAATAATAAAATACGCAAAGTATTCCGAAAATATGACTTTCATTTAAATTAATACTCGCAAGTCTTAAATCTACTATATAAAAATAAGTCCGTTCTTTCTTCCTGACGCAACTCCAGAACGACCGAACCTATTTCCAGGGTTTTGCATTCAAGCGGGACAATCTTTTTTTCACCTACAGCGCCATCTCTGATACGTAACAGTACTACAAATCAATATTTTAAGTAGATGGTGCCGGTGTATGATACATTGTTTGAAGGCTACTCATTGTTCTCAGCTCAGTTAATTTCATGTGACAAACCGGTATTGTGTTTGTAGTTTAAACTCTTAAAACCATTTAGTATTTGCGGGATAAATTTAGAAAATCATTGTTTTTCACATGGGCAGTTATACTTTGCGTGTTCAGGAGTTCGGAAACCATCCGCTTTATTTGTGTTAACGTTAGACCAAAAAACAAAATGTGGTTTACAAAGGAGCGCTTCAATGAAACGGATAATTTGCGGACACGTATAACGCTTCGATTCGGTATCTACTTTTGATTCACTTTTATTTACTTAGAGAAGTTCAACTAAATAACATTACATTTCTGTAATCGAAATGAATTCATTACTGTTGTGAAATGAAATTAAAATTTTCCTTTTCAAATATAAAACAATAAAAAAATTCTTCACCTTTAATCACCAAACGAAATGTTACATAAATCAAAGCCTGGTGGCGAAACGTAGTTCGCCGGGTTTTCTAGTCTCATTATACAATAAAAATAAACGCTCACATCTCGTCTGTCCATGATCACGGTTGCTGAAAAGTAGCCGAAACGTCGGGAGTATGTAGTTTTTATCAAAAATCAAGTAGCGGAGTTTATCCGAAAACTATTAGTTTCATTTACAATAAAATGAGTTCAATACACACATTAATACGTATAATATTTTTCAGGTCAACTGAAAGAGCATCAGATTCGAGACCACAACCCGTTCGAGGAGGTTCTACCTCTGTGTTCTACTGAGCACTTGATTAACCTGCCCAAGGTATGTACGTCATATAACACTACTGCTACTTGTATATGCTACTTATTTATCTACAATTAACAAACTGCAATTATATAATAATATATTATTTTCAGAACAAAGTCCACCCTCCCATCAAGGACGTCGCGTGTCACGCTCATCAGCGACACGTATGAAGGTGTCACGTTGGTCATACAAGAGGGTCTTCTGTGTCGCGAGTGTGACACGCCGCTTGACTGTGACAAACACTTCCTGTTAGTATAACCACTTGATAAAACGACGCTGCAAACATTGAATACAATCAGATTTATTGAATGTCAGTAAAGAGACGTAGTTTTTCCTTTATTGTTTTGAAAACACTCATTAACTTTTACGAAAAAAAATGTTATTTTAGTAGCCCTTATTATATTGTGATATCATCTTTTTAATATTTCTATATTTTCTAATGAAGAAAGATTAGATAAATAATATACCTACATACTTAGTCATATGAATAATGATTCTGTTTGTGTCTGACTTGTAAGATAATGTGAGCTTTGATTACTCCAGTGACAAATTATATGTTTCCAATTTTATACGTATTCTTTAGTTTTATGACTGAATATGATTTTAATTGTGAAAATGTCCTTATAATAACGCACATTCATTAAATGTTTTGACACTTAAATTGAACCCAAGATTACATGAACTTACCAACAAATGCAGATTAATTCCCTTAAATTTAGCATATTAAATTAATTTTATTGACAAGTGTTAGGCTTATTGATTCTTAGTTAACGTCATCCTTGCGCAGTTAGTTAACAGTGATTTGTAGTAGTAGGAATAAGAAATCCAGGTTTTTACAAAACTTATAATAAAATATATAAACAGTATAAATTACATTCAAAATCCATTTACTATTTTCTATTTAACAGGCTGTATGTAAAAGTATTATAATACTCACTGAACTATCCATATCTATAGCCTCGACCCATAACTAGCTGTATCTTCAAGTAAGATTAAAATTTAATGAATAAAGTTTTACAATCAGAAAATGCTCAGTGAGATTGCTATTCCATA
Source organism: Danaus chrysippus (assembly GCA_916720795.1). Taxonomy (NCBI): domain Eukaryota; kingdom Metazoa; phylum Arthropoda; class Insecta; order Lepidoptera; family Nymphalidae; genus Danaus; species Danaus chrysippus. The sequence continues at coordinate 1,060,381 of CAKASE010000073.1, forward strand.
CACTTTTAAATTAAACATTTGTATTTAAACAGGTCCTAGAAATTTTAAGGTTTGCCCCTAAAGAGGCATTAATTACCATTACCTTCCATACTATTCAAGTAGCTATTTTAGTTAAAGAATTGCAGAAACAAATTATTGAAGTACAATTTTTATTATGTAAGTTTTTTTAATGCAAACGAATAAGAACGAGTCACATAAAAGTTGCATCCCAAAGGTTTCATACAAAAAAAAAATAACATTTCGCTTGTTGTTTTAAAATAGTATTTTTTTAATATAAAATAACCAATTGAAAAGGTACATTGCAGTTATGGAAAAAGATTCTTTGCTGTGAAAAGTTATATTCTCATCAACGTAAGTATCTATCAGGTTGACAGTACCAAATAAGCAATTTTAGCATTCCGGCAATCGATCAAACAATTGATAATCGGTTAGACGAAATAACGACGAAGCAATTCCAAAGGCTTTCGTTTATACCATTTGAAATACTAAACCTTAAAAATTAATTCCTAAAATAATTTAAATGTTTTTTCTGCCTCTTGAAATAAATGAAATACGGCGTTGCTCACTTTGAGACCTTTTTTTCTGGCCGATCTGTCCTTTCCGTATTTTTATTTTAAAAATATTACATTTTAAAATATGTGGCTCCTATTATTCGTTTTTTCAAGTAGTAATTATAATAGAAATAAATGCTTTCTTTAAATAGTTCAAGTTTGTATGTACTCGTATATATTTTTACAAACAGTGCATAACTGCGTGTGTGATTATTATTGGTAGTTAACTCCCAATTACCACCTCCGCATTTTAAGGATAAGTCCCATCAGATCACCCACCCTAGCGGTAACATCATTTTCAAAAACCAAGAATAGTCCTTCCAGAAAGACTCATCGCAAGGTTTTAAAAACAATTCACCCAATCATTGTTAGAAACTAACGTATAGGGCGTTATAATATCTGAAGACTCGTTTTCGTCTAATCCTGATCCTAATTAATAGGATTATAATTTATGATCAGTATGAGAGGGTATGATTTTTACTAAGTGCCATGATAAATTGGAGATATGAAATTGATATATTAATTGGGCCGCTTTTGAGAGTTTATAATTTCAATTTTATTTTTTAAACATAAAAACGTATAAATAATTAAGTTTTCTAATTATGGTCAAAAAGTTTGTGCGCTTTACTAAACTAATACCTCGTGCGCTTCGGCGAGTGCACGAGGACTGCTAATACATCTTGTATGAGAAACGAAATAATACGCCTGACGCGTGAAACAAAAGTTAGTTCATAGAAATGTACCGACTAATGAGTCGGTTCTCGAGCGCCGCACGAGTGGCCGAAGATTACCGAGAGATTACCGAGAGCACCCGACGTATGACGAATTGAGACGTGATTGACATCTCGTTATGTTTTGTTGCATTGTCTAATTTTAATATTTTAGTAAAGTGCACCACCAGTTTTATAACCCACCAGCCGCCACTGTTCAAAACAAAAATATTTTTCGAAAATTTACTATTATCTTAATGAGGTCTGAGATAATCGTGATCACCATTGCTGTAAAGTAACCGAAACGTCGGGAGTATGCAGTTTTATAACAAATAAAGTTGCGTAGTATATGAGCAAAATATTAGTTTCATCTTTATTAACTCTAGAGACAAATATGGTTTTGATAATATAATTTATTTTAAAACTAACTTTTACAGAAATTTTAAAATAAAATAGAAATACAACAAATATTTTACAATTATCGCACTCTTAATTTCTGGTTATAATTAATACAATTATATGTTACTTCAGTGACGCGTCCATCAACCTTGCCGCAGTAGCGATAAAGAGCGTTACAAATTAGCGTTACCGCTTGACGGTTTAATGACAGTGATCTACATATACCAAAAAAAATCCCAAAGAAAGTGTTAAGCACAACGGAAAATTTCTCGGAATAGGGGTTTCTGCTAGAAAGCTTTTTTAATACAAAAAAAGAATAACAAAAATTGAAGTGTATACAGGGTGACTGGTGAATTACTATCAATATTTACGGAGCATACTCGGTACATGATTCTCATTCGAATTATGTAAAAAAAAATGGGTACTTAATTTTTGACCAAATTTCCGTATAAATAAATAAAGGGTGGACACGTTCCAAGTGTTCCAAGTGTGGACGCGTGCGGCGGCGTGCTGATACAACACCACGCCACCGCGCGTGTGTGTGTGTGTGTATACCTAATCTGTAGGGTGTTCACACGATGCGTAATTAATTATATAACTTTTGGTTAACTTTACTTAGAAGTTTATTAATATTTATGTTATATTAATTTTTAATTTGTCATATATGATCGTCAAATATCACGTCCTCAAGTATCGATAGTAATTCACCAGTCACCCTGTATATGTGTATGTGTATATTATAATGAAAAGAAATATACTTACAATTATTATTAGTAATAACTTGTTTGAGTTTCCAATATTAGTCTACAAATTTAAGTCATGTAATTTAAGAATAAATTAAATGTACATTACATTTCTCTTTCCGCTACTTGTTTAATTAGGTATAATAGATATCAGTTCTGTTATCGATTCTTCATCTTTATCTGAATCTTTAATTTGTTTTCCCGAGAGAATAAAGTTACATGTTAATATAAGTTCTGAATACGAATTTTACAAATTAAAATATTAACATCTTTGACAAGAATTTCAGTAAAGTAAGAGATTGTTATCAAGAAAAGATAAAAACTTGTATTACACTTTGTAGTTCAAGAACATGAACTCAAGAAAAAGATGTCTTTAAATATACTTATAATTACATAACATCTTTACTACACTACTAGTAATTATTAAAATGTGTTGATTAAATTGTATCTTTTGGGAATTTTCAGCAAACTAGTACATAAGTCGGAATAAAATGTTTATTTAAGCGTTCCTTTAAAGCTACAAGCTCTTAGTTGGTTACCCTCAAAGTACCGAAACAACAACAATATCGAAATGATATTTTAAATCAAAATAAAAACAATGGGAAAATAGAAATTTTAAAAAATAGATAAATAGTTAGAGGAAAAAATTACAATACACAGTAAAAAAATGTATAGAATATTTATTAAATTGCCAAAATATACAACTTAAAATGACAAACATAATTTTAACAGACCATAACTTAATGCTTAACATAATAGGTAAAGGATCATACATTGATTATTATTATTGATTTTTTTTGTACCATATCATATCATAGTCTTTTTTTAGGTCATAATATAAGACAAGTTTCCTTGTCTTATCTTCTAGAAGAAGATAAGACAAGGAAACTTGTGTCATATTTGTAACCAAGGCACGTGACAAACGTAACTTATCTTTGAAATATTCTCATTGTGAGGCACTCAACGATCATATTTTATCAGGTTGCAGTTTGTTTTAAGAATATTTTTACTCCTGCATATATTTATATAATTTATATAACTAATGGAGATACGAAATGAAGATATATAATACTCAATAATTATTGTACATATATAATATTATGTTCTTTCTATTCTTCTTCCGTTGTCTATGTATTTGATCTTTATCAGTAAAACATAAATCTTTCTTTATACAAATCCATTAATTTTTCGTCTTATTCAATAAATATAGAAAATATTATTTACAAACAAAACTTATCAAGAATTGCGGAACACGAAGTTCAATTTAGCAAAAATATCCGTTCGTTCTCAAATAACATTGAAATCTAAGCGGAGCTCTTTTTTATTGAATATTGTAATAGCCTTACGAAGTGGCTGTAAAGTAAAATCTCAATGCACTTAAGACCTCTGTTACAGCTAAAAACCTAGTTGCTTTTAATATTTTATTCAAGATAAAGGTCAATATTTGAGGATCATTTTAGGTAATTTATCTTACAACAATTGCTCTTCAACTTAATAGTAGTTAAGAGTATTTGTAAAAAAGCAAAATTAAGCCAGCACTTATTATTATCATTCAAAATGTAATCAAATCGGAACATAAGATCTGGTAAGCTTGTGGATTGCAAACATTTTTCCTTAAGAACAGTGAAAACGTTTAAAATTTAAGAGCGATCCCATAAAAAAATAGGTATCGAAATAAAACACATTATAACAGCAAAGATTCACGGTGGATCCATTAAATGATAAGGAATTTCGTCTCATTATTTTATTTTATTACCATGTCACTACATTTTAATATTGACTAAAGGGATTTGTGATGTTCCTAACACAATACCCATACTGTCTAGTCTTAATACATAACTGAAACGCTTTAAAACGGATCTATTCACTGAGAATGGATTTAACGTCCTCTTATCTAAATAGGCTTTTAATCACATCAATGAATGAAAAGTATTACAATGATATTATATTAGATTTTGACTATATACGCTGGTATTGTCAAATATTTTTTCCAAGTATTTCTTATAAAAATGTTTAATATAAAGAAACCGTAAGTATAATAAACACAAACTTTTCAAACATTCAGATTATTCTTCATACATATTGTAATACTTAAAGTCAGTGGTGGCCTAGTGGTTAAAAGGCCCGCCTCTCATGCACGAGGGCTCGAGTTCCATCCACGCCCGGGCACGTACCAATGTGATTTTTCTGAGTCATATGTAGTTTTGTTGAATAACTAAAAAAATAAATTCAACAAACCAGATTTAAAGTTGGGTTATAATTATTTTAATGCAATTACAATACATGAGAAGGATTCTTACGGAATTAAGTCTCAAACTTTAATTATAAATATCAAAATACATAGAACAGATAGAATATAAGACGGAATAAAAAGAATTATCCGAATATAATCTTTATATAATTTCATTACTATAGTTTAAAAAGACTTTATAATTGTAATAAAAATGATTGAGTATGAAGAAAAAGTTTTAAAAAGACGAATAAAGGAACAAAAGAATCAAACAACATCAAAGACACAATATAAAACAATATATTTCTACTTGTCACCAACACAGCAATAGAAGAAATACATGTGATATATGTACTTAAATCTGACTTAAAGTAGATTGTCACCTAACAAGAATGAAAATATATAACGAAACAAGGAGAAACTTTTAATGATAAGTTAGCTTTTTAAATATAAGTAATTAAACAATGTTATATTAATATAAGTGTTATAACTTATAATAAAGCATGCATTAAATTTTCTTCTAGTCTAAAAATTCAAGGTAAAATACATATATTCAAAAATGAAGTCTCGAAAATTGCAAATAAACATAAAACCAACTAGAAAATTGGCTTTTAAATATCCAGATCCATTTACTTTATCCACGACTAAGTATTTTCTTTTTGACATGCCCTTTTCAAAGCTATGACTGGACGGTCAAAAGGATTAATAAAATTCTTTCAATATTACGATGAGCGATATGGGTTACAAGAAGGAAATAAATCGCCATTAGTTTTTATTTTTTATATCCTTGTAAAGCATCTCAAAAACTTTGTAATTATTTAAATTAAATGCTGTTTTATTGTGTATTCAAGCATCCTTATTACAATTTAAACATATAGTATAAAGATTAATATACAGGGTGGGCCATGAATTAGTTAACATTTGAAATAATCATTTAAAAAAAACTATTTGACATATTTTAAAAATTGTTTTATTAAAAGAAAGCTAATTAGTTGGAAATTATTTTTTAAGAATCATATCATCTAAATGACCACCATTTCGATTTTTACACTCTTCTAAGCGAGTAACGAAATTTTCGAATACTCGTACGCACAGAGACCTTGAGATCGTCGATATCTCTTCGCTGATTTTTTCTTTTAGTTGACGTAGTGTATTTGGTTTATATGTAGATGTAGACACCAAGATTCCACCGAAAAAAAAGTGATACAATCAAAATTCTTCTTATTTACTGCCTTTTAGGAGGAATACAGTACCTCGGTCAACTGAGGTCCTCATATATTTCAAATTTTGAAACTAACGCAGACGAAGTCGCGGGGAAAATCTAGTATTATACAATTTATTTAATTCAAGTCTTATTTATTTATGCCTAATAAATGTAATATTTGTTAAAATTATACTCAACTAGAAGACCTGGCGAACTTCGTATCGCCCTATAATTAAGAAATATCTATTACTTTTTTTATTTATATTTTTGGAGTTTACCTGTAAGCGATAAATCTCCGTGTTTTTAAGTGCGACAGAATAATCGACATATTAGTTAGTTGTCAAATCTAATGTCAAAAAAAACGTTTGTATGGGAAATAGAAAAGGGCTGTTTTTATGGTTTTCCCAGTAATGAATCAATTTTTTTCACCTTTTATACCTTGCCTGAACCTCCACGAACATTTCAAGACTAAGATAAGATAAATCCGTTCAGCTGTTCTCGAGTTTTAGCGAGACTAAGGAACAGCAATCCATTTTTATATATATAGAAGATAGAAGATTTTCAGTATTGTATCCACATTATAATATCTGTTCGGTAATATTCTTATTTAATGTAATTGTATCATTGATTTTCATTCTATAGTTTTTCTCCCAATGCTATTTTCAGGTTGTTCGCTTACTTCGAACTATGTTACGTTAGTGCGATGGTAAATGTCAAGAATCCACACGAATTCGAGGCCCAGCAGTTGATATGTGTCTTGTTCTCTGAGAGTCTAAGACGAGCTCTCAAACAGAGTCTGCTTACACAAGAACAGGTAATATGTTATAGACTTTACAAGCTAGTCTAGACTGAATAGTATTTTCTAATACGATGTAGAAATTTTGTGAACAGATAGGAGTTTTTGTCTATTAGTCTAGCTATTCTCATATTAGACTTAGTATTTGCATATTTACAATTAAAATATAATATACAAGTCAGACATTATTACAAACTTAATTCTCTGATTTTATTTTAGTATAATAGTATGTTAAAACAATATATACTCTTATATTTCCAGGTTGATTCATGTGACCCAGCGCTAATGTTCGCTGTTCCACGTCTCGCTATAGTTAGCGGTCTGTTGATATACAGGGTGACTGGTGAATTACTATCAATATTTAAGGAGAATACTCAGTACATGATTCCGCGGCGTGCTGATACAACACCACGCCACGCCACACTGTAGGGTGTTCACACGATGCGTAATTAATTACATAACTTTTGGTTAACTTTACTTAGAAGTTTATTAATATTTATGTTATATTAATTTTTATTTTGTCATATATGATCGTCAAATATCACGTCCTCAAGTATCGATAGTAATTCACCGGTCACCCTGTATTCTAGCGGACCTCTCAGTATAGACAAACTACCTGGTGAGTGTATATGTGTGCTCTATGTGTGTGTGTGTGTGGATTAATGAATTCACTACAGATGTGTTTGGTTATGGTTATGGTTATATATTTTGTATGTACGTTTACAATACGAGTCACTGAATGTATTCATATTTATTTAAAAATAAACGGCCGTAGATGATCTTTTATTTATTTTGTATTAGATAAAGTAATATATCCTTTGTGTTTATATTTATGTATATAATCATGTGCAGTGGCGGCTGGTGGGTAATCGAACCGGTGGTGCACTTTACTAAAATATTAAAATTAGAAAATGCAACAAAAAACCAATTGACATAAAATATGTTTCTTTTTTATACATTAACTAGAAGACCCGGCGAACTTCGTTTCGCCCTATAATCAAGAAATATCTGTTACGTTTTTTTATTTATATTTTTGGAGTTTACCTATTAAAGCCATAAATCTCCGTGTTTTGAAGTGATTAGGAATGATTAATAGTTAATATGAGAGTTACACTGAGCTAGCAAAATAATAATTGTCAACGATACTACTACACTTGATGCACAAACAATAACGATGGCCGACAACTGTGTAGGGAGTGAGAGAAGTCTAATTGTGTGAGAGAAACAGAAGACCGGCTTCGTTCTCATCCCTACTCCGTGCTGTTTACTGGGTCAGAAGTGACACCTGTAGATATCTGGCGGGGATAACTTATTAAATGACGATTGATCAGTTATCGACCGGAGATGAAAAATGATTAAATTACTAAAATAGCTATTAAAAAATAAGGGTTGATCGTAGAAGGGTGAAAATTTAGGATTGTATGTATTTTTGTACGTTGTATCATAAAAAAATAGTAATTAAAAATTTTGTCTAAAAAATAAAAAAAAAAATTAGGGGTGGACTACCCCTAACATTTAGGGGGATGAAAAATAGATGTTGGCCGATTCTCATAGCTACCGAACAAGCACAAAAAATTTCATCAAAATCGGTCAGGTTGTTTCGGAGGAGTATGGGCACGAAAACTGTGACACGAGAATTTTATATATTAGATTATAATTATAATTATTAATGCAACGACATTTTTCCGAAGCGAAATGTTCAATCACCTATTTATTAAAATCGGGTATTGTTTGTGTATATTTTTTTATTCAATACTAAGCACAGAAAGTGCATTTAGCAAGTGCGAGGTATTTCGGAGAAAAGTTTTGATTCTTTTCAATTCCAATTCGTCATAGATCGGGTGCTCTCGGTAATCTTCGGCCGCTCGTGCGGCGCTCGAGAACCGACTCATTACTCGGTATATTTCTATGAACTATCTTTTGTTTCACGCGTCAGCGTATTAATGCTTATCTCATACAAGATGTATTAGCAGTCCTCGTGCGCTCACCGAAGCGCACGAGATATTAGTTTAGTAAAGCGTTCAAACTTTTTGACTATAATTAGAAATTTAATTTTTTATACGTTTTTGTATGTTTAGAAAATAAATATTAAAATAGTAATTTAAAAATAAAGATGAAGTAATATTTTGTAATTTTTAAATCTTTTGAATTGGTGGTTCAGCGCACGAGTGCACTTAAGGTACAGCCGCCACTGATCATGTGTATGTGTCATGTTCAATGCATTTATTAAATATGATGTTATATAAATAACATATTAAACAAGTGTGTATGTATATATTTACAGAGGAGATGTCCGACATGTTGCGTCCCTTTCGCACCCTTCATAAAATTCGTTCTCTCCTCTGGACATTGGATCGACGGGTTATGTACTAACGAAGACGTTTCCAGTCTCGCCGGGCTTTATATCAGTGGCGGCTGGTGGGTAATCGAACTGGTGGTGCACTTTACAAAAATATTAAAATTAGAAAATGCAATAAAACATAACGAGATGTCAATCATGGCTCAATTCGTCATACATCGGGTGCTCTCGGTAATCTTCGGCCGCTCGTGCAGCGCTCGAGAACCGACTCGTTACTCGGTACATTTCTATGAACTATCTTTTGTTTCACGCGTCAGGCGTATTATTTCGTATCTCATACAAGATGTATTAGGAGTCCTCGTGCACTCGCCGAAGCGCACGATATGAGTTTATAAAGCGCTCAAACTTTTTGACCATATTAATTAGAAATTTAATGTTTTATACGTTATTGTATGTTAAAAAAATAAATATTGAAATGTTATTTTAAAAATAAAGATGAAGTAATAATTTGTAATTTTTAAATCTTTTGAATTGGTGGTTCAGCGCACGAGTGCACTTAAGGTACAGCCGCCACTGCTTGATATACCCGGTTAGTATTTGTGTCCTATACAATGTTACGTCCAATGAAACACGATAAATATTGTAAACAAACTTTCTAAATTAAGAACAGCCCAAAAATCTTAATGCATTTTTCTATTATCCGTTTCTTAAGAATACTATCAATTAATATGCTAAATGTTAAAGTTGTCCTTAAAGTTACAGTATTGAAAGTTTGTTTACATTTAATATCAGGTTTATTTGTCACATCTGTATATAATAGTCCGAACTAGCTAAGCTTTTATATTTAGATTTTCTTGGCTTTATAGTTTTTACTAAATTTGTTTTACTTATATTCCCAGCTGATGGTTCAACGACTGATTCATGTTATCCTGATATTGGCGAATTCGTTTCTAAATTCTACGCGGATAACGTGCATTGCCGGGATCTGTACACCCAGAGGTAATATATTGAACTGTATATAATACACATTAAGTTATTTATTTAAATATATTCATATATAAATTAATACAGGTACAATGAGTTGAGATTTTTCTTACTATATCATTAACTAGTAAACCCGGCGAACTCCGTTTCGCCACCAGTTTCATTGAAGTGGTCCTTTGTAAACCACATTTTTTAACAGACTCGTCTGCCCTTGATCACGGTTGTTGAAAAGTAGCCGAAAGGTCGGGAATATGTTATTTTTTACAAAAATATAGTCGCGTAGTAAAATCCGAAAAATATTAGTTTCTTTAAATGAATAAAACTTGCGACAATATTAGATCTCATTATATGTAAAGGTATTAAATCCAATATTATTTACTACAGGAAGTTCGTTCGACAGCGTTTATTCGGCTGAGGAGGTGTACGCGGACAGTAACTCCGACTCTACATCAGAGCCATCTAGAGTCGCGCGACGTAACACAGTCAACTCTACTATGAACGAGCCCAATGTTAGCGATAGACGTAAATCAGCTGATACTATGCAAGCCTCTGTGTCAACGGGAGATCTAACATATAGGTTTGTGGACTACTGGTTTTTAATCGACTTGAAATAAAATGTGTTGTGTGTTTTATATATATTTGTGTGTGTATTCAATTAGTTTCATATGTAGATGCAGTTTATAAGTATCTGAGAAGGTCATTTATTTAGTTTTAAATATGTGTCAAGTTAAACTGAAATGATAAAATTTTATGATTTCTACCTTAAATCAAATAATAAACAAAAACTAATACGAAAGTAACATATAGAATAAGAAATCTCATTGAAGACATGTCATATGAGTTAGTTTCTAATATATAATGTTGTATGTATCAGGGATGATACGTCTTCATCATCAGTAGTGGAGCGAGCCCCAGAGTGGGTCCCTGATATAGCGGAGCCCGCCTGTATGAGATGCTCCTCACACTTCACGGCCTTCAGGCGCAGGCATCACTGTAGGAACTGTGGTGAGTATCCCTCTATGTGTGTGTGAGTATGTATGTGTGTGTGTACGAGTTCAGTAGGCGTCTATTTGCGCCGAGTAGCAACTATGTTCATAATAGATATGTATATATGTGTGTGTGTGTAAGTTGATGTACTAGTGCACATGTAAATGCATGCATTGGAGTCCATTTGATTGTGTTTGTATGTGAATGCGTGCTTGAATGTGTGTGTATAAGCATGTTCGTGTCTTTGTTTTAGTGCATTTGTGTAGAACTAATTGCTTTCAAGAGTATTTATGTGTACGTGACTAGATACATTAATTGTGTGTTTGTGAGTTTAATTTTTTTTTTAAATTACTAACATAAAATAATTAATATTGCGACATGTGTTTCTATCAGGTAAAGTCTTCTGTGCTTCGTGCAGCTCAAATTCAATACCATTACCGAGATTTGGTCAGTTGAAGCCGGTGCGTGTGTGTGAGGAGTGCTATCAGACCAACTGCGGGAGACAGACGAATCGGTGAAAATGTCATTGGAAAATATACCTTGCGTCATACGAAATAAAGTTGGCTTTTAAAAGATATTTTAACAGATGTAATTCTATTGTGAGATATATAAAATAGAAAGTTTTCAAACTATTTTAATAAATATTTGACTTTATTTCGTTACATTAAGGTTTATTTTCTGAAATATTTTAATCGATCGCTCACAATTTCTAACATCACGTTATTGTTGAGAATTTTGTGTGTTAAATGTTACTGTATAGTTGAGGAAACAATAAAAGTACAGTGTAAACTCTATATAACGACACTGAAGGAACTGTGTATTTTATGGCGTTATAGAGAGTTGTCGTTAAATAGAGAGAAGAAAAATCAGGATTGAAAAAAGCAAAGTTTATTTTAGACTAGAGTTAGTACTTATGTACATAAAAAAGAATGTTATTCGAACGCTATTGCGTATAGTCTGTTATTTTTGTTTGACGTCTTTTGCTGCACCAGTAATGTTGTTTAATTTTTTTACTTATTTTATTCATATCTTGCGATATTGAGGCTTCCTAGAAAGTTCGGTATGCATGATTCCGACAGTCGAGTTTATTGCGGGCTAGGATAACAAAGAGACAAAAGAACGTACACAGCTGCGCAGTTTTTACTAATTTTAATTAAATTAAATTAAATTAGCAACTTAAAAGGTACTTTTTATTACTTAATTGTTGTCGTTATTGAGAGTGGGAGTGGGTGTGTTATGTAGAGTGTATCATTGAATGGTAGACAAGCTAAACCAACCAAAGTCAAATGATTTCGACGCTTCAGAGACTTTGTCGTTAAATCGAGTGACATTACATGGAGTTTGCACTGTATATTTCTTAATTTCTTTTAATTGAAAAATGTCTTAACTTTAAAATGCGGCAGTTTTGTCATACACAGTTTTCGATATACTGAATATTATAACATTAAAAATACATAAGTATACCCAGTATTGCCATGCTAAAACGAGAAATGTCCCTAAAATGTAATATTACTTATAATTAATTTGTGATATTTGTATGTTATTCCACAACTAACCCGCCCTAGATGACTATTAAGTACTGAAATGTAAAATTCCATTTTTGACTGATGTTATAAGCGAGTTATTTTTTTGTTTTGTTAATGATAGGTAGCTCTCTATACGCAAGATATCGCTACATTTTTTGATATTTTTGTAAATGGAGATGTAAATGACCTACTGGCTGAAACGTGAGATGCACATTAACATTATGTTATAGTGTGACACACAAATGCAGTTGTAGGGTTATTGTACGGTTTATGAAAGTCATCAAAATCTTAATTGTACCTTGTATTAAAGTTGCCTGGTCATTAAATATTTTTAAAATAAGTACAGCCTTTTGGAATTTTCAGCCTAAACTGACAGATAGACAGACAGATAGATAAAACCTAAATACACTGGTTTTTAAGTATTGGTAACTTGCAAATAGACACTTATTTTTTTTATTAACTTACAATAATTTCCTTTTCAATAAATAGTTTTATAATCCTAATAAAAATTAATTTGTAAACCTTATGTATATCGTATTTGTTACAGTTTTGCTTCCATCGGTCAGAGCGATGTGGGTAAACAGCTTCGGGCGGCACTTGTCGATGGAATGGATGAAGATAATGCTGAAGGTGATTCATTGATAGTTAATTTGTATAAGTTATATGTATATAGTAAAATATAGAACACTCGATATGTTTATTTATATACTAGTTCATGACCGTGACTTCCTTTGCGTTAGTGTCAGAATTAGAAATGTATAGCTGACCGGACTAAAGCTGTTCCTCCTTAAAGGCAGTAAATAAGGCTAAAGTATCCTACGTTTTTTCTCTTGCTATAAGCTATCTCTCCACAAATTTTCAGCTAAACCCCTACGACCGTTTTTGAGTTATAAATAGTGTAACTAACACGATGTACATACAAAGATAGTTGGTGTAGTTTGGATCAAATTGATTATACGAAGGCTAGTGTAGTGTAATAAGTAGTATAAGATTTAGATCTTAAGTTTAAGTTACAAGTAGCGTAGCAGGATGCTCCTGAAAATTTAATTTTAAGCAAACAAAATCGTAAGTGTAATTATGATAAATATACAAATAATGTATGTAAAAATAATGGTCAATTAATTTTAATTAAAAATGAAACGGCAAATAAGCTGGACATACAGTGGGTTGAACCATTTGTAGTTTTAGAAGATTTAGGAGTGAATGTAAAAATTTTGAAGTGTAATAAGCCTTATATGTATTACAAACCATTTGATACCTAAAAAAAAATTTTATAAAAATATTTTTTTTTCAATTCATCCCCGAGGTGTAGTGTAATAAGTAGTATGTAAGTCAGATATTGTATAAGTATTAAGATCGTTGAATTGATTATTCAGTAATAAATCATCTTCTACCAAAAACACTCGTTTCAATAACATAAGTCCCCTCACTAGTGTGATGTGACATATTATTCTAAATATTCCAGGTACATCAGCTGACTATGAAGAGGAGGGGGAAGAGATGCAACAAGAAACAAAAGAATCAGATTCAGAAAGTGAAGCGCTGGAGGAGTTAGTGAAGGCTGGACAGTGGCAGCGCTGAGTGGACGACCCGGGACAAGGCAGCACATTACGGCTCAGATACGCTGCTCACCTGTTCAACACAAATTATATAATAATGTGAATACGACGTATTGGATTGTTTTATAGTTTTGATTGGCTGAAATTGCAATTTCTGTCTTGTTTCACAATTTTAATACCAATATTTATTTATTTTTCTTTTAACTTATAATTATAATGACTGTTTATTTACTTAAAATATCACACTTTTAACTGAAATTTAAACTAGCTTAAAAGTGTATTATAATTTTTTATCACATTTAAACAGTATAGTGCATTACCATCAACGATTTAATTTCCACGTTCCAACTCGTGGAATGACTGTCAAGCGCTATCCATTCGAGATAATAAAGAAACCTTTTTCCATTACATTATAGGTGCATGTGTTTACTACCTAATTTATGTTCCAGTGTATGGAAGGCGTAGATATTGTGAGCGAAGATATACCAGAAGTCCTTTCCCAAGTTCTGGAAGTGCTTCGACAATATCTGACAGATGACGCCGGTGTGGTGATAATGTCTACTATTGATAGTGCTTTATCCAAGGCTGTATGCAGTGAGATCCTTGTTAGGATATCCGCTGCCCCCAAAGCCCTTAATGCCATGAAGGAAGCAGCGGCCATTATGGTGGTAGCTGGAGCCGATGAAAGGCGCATACAGGTTTTTATAGAATTATCAAATTTGATTTGAAGAGAAAACGTAAATACGGTTTAGACAATAATAGTTTGTTTAGATACCGGAGCTCCAGAGGTGTTGTAACTACTTATTCATGTACCTATTAATCTCATTTTAAGTAAACCCTGTGTTTTTATGAGAAAATAAACTCTTTAAACTTAAATAATATATAATACTAGCTGAGCCCCGCGGTGTTTCCAGCGGATTTCCGGGATATAAAGTAGCCTATATGTTATTCCTGGACGTCAGCTTCCTGTATACAAAATTTTATCAAAATCGGTTTAGCCGTTTGAGCGTGAAGAAGTAACAAACACACACACACTCACAAGCTTTCGCAACTATAATATTAGTAGGATGTAACTGTAATGTTATCTAGTTGTTATTTACAAAGAAAAAATCCGATGCTACGGATATAAAGGTATGTAAATTCAAATAGAATGTTAATGTCTTTAGGCTATCACACTGCTGATGGGTCCAAGGCAGCTCGAGCCCTGCCTCGATACGCTGACATCATTGTTGCTGATGTTGGCAAGTATTAATGTGCTGCTGTTTGTATTGAGACTGCTCCAACAAGCATGACTTGAACACTTTGGCAGTAATCATTGAATTAGAACTAAAATTTTCGGATTTTGGATCACGGTTGCTGCAAAGTAAAAGAGAGGTCAGGAATATTATAGAGGTAAAATATTTAAAAACGCGTCGTAAATCTGAAAATATCAGTTTTATTTCAGTCCAGACAAGCATAAATAAGTAATTATGACATAATAGTTGCGTTGGAAGTTATTGGTATTACAATATTTATTGTGCATAATTAAAGATTTTATTTTTACGTGACCGTATCTATAATTTTATCACGAATCTTCGACCAGCTTTTATCTGAAGAGGCATATAAAAACCATAAATTGTTTACTCATAACTTAGTAATTTTCGTGAAAGATTTAATATAATATAATGCCATGAAGGCTTTCACAATTTTTACAAATGATAGCAGAATAGATTTGCAAAGTGCTAAGAAATGATCTTCAAATGTTCAATCCAATCCATCCAATTAATATAAATAATTCAGAAGTTGCTCACGATGTGTGTATGAAATGACTTTGATAACATCTTCATGTAAATGTAGTTAAAGTTAAAGAATAAGACTAATAATAATTCCATTGTTAGTGTGTATGATTAGTTTTCCATTGCAGCGTATTACTTATGTGGCGAGGTGATCCGCGGTGAATAAGCCCGCGGGGCCCGGGAGTCTTTCGTGTTGCTGAACCACTGTCTGGACCTGGTGGAGGCCGCTGATGATGATGGGAATCAAATGTTGGACTACGCCGACTTTGGTGTAACTATTGTACCTCTACTATGATTATATTGAACTTATATGTAGATATATATTTTATATATATTTTTTATGCTATGGCTTCATTCGCATCGGAATCTTGGAATATTTTGCTAATGTCATCGTTTTTATTTGTTGGATGAGTCATATTCTTGAGTATGGGTGTAGGAAACACGAAAGAGTTTGTTGAATGGAATAAAGCCGTTTATTTAATTGTTATTTCATATTTTATGAAATTGTTATAAATATTGGGCGAATGTTCATTTTATGTTGACATATATCATGTATTTGTTATAAATATTTTTATTTAACATAATTATTGAGATAATACTTGAGATAATATTTTTTGTAATATATAAAAATTAAAGATAGATTTTTGAAGCATTTACAAAACCTTTCGGTAACACCTCATGTATCTGTTTCTTTTTGTACGCACTTATTGTATTAATAGTATTCATTTTATTAATCGTGATTATATATTAATATAATGCATAGGTTTAAAGAGTCCCGAGGTTGGTGCACGTCCAGCAATATTTGTGGGGGACTTAACCACCGCCGAAGAATACTACGTACGTGGAGCCGCTCAGTCAGAATTGGCCATTAATTTGTATAAGCAGTTCAATAGATGAGCAGATGCCATCGCCCTCGCTGAAAAAGTCGATAGACAAGCTTTGACACCACTCAGGCAGCAATACATGGAATATCTGACGTCAACAGGTGCATAAATGATAACTGTTCAGTATATAATTTAAGATTGATAAAATTAAATTAAAAAAAAAATATTAGTCAAATCTTATATATTATCTTCGTCAGAATAACACTAATACTCTGTTTGCCCTAGTAAAGTATTATTTTGTTGGTACAGGTCGTCTCGGCGAGGCGCGGTTCGTGTGTGGGTGACGCTCTGTTACATCACCCCACACTCATGAAAGATGATGAGCTTCTGCAAGCTGTGCACGATCAACTAGTACAGGTGAAGGTTGCATTATCAGATAGACAAAAGAAATAATGTACTGCACAAAATGGGTCCTTTATCAGATAGCTAAATAAAAAGGCCAGTGAAGTATGAACCCATTTGTGGGAATACCGCTTGTTGGTCTCACTAAGGATAGGCATGTTGTAGCAATGAAAAGATCCTGCTCAATTCGTTGTAGGTCTTAATACATACGTAAATGACCAATTAGCGTTTGTTTTTTATTTAGTATTATTGATTATACTATCGAAGAGGTAATGTAAATGTGAATTATACAAGTTAAAGACGAGGGTTATGCATTTAACTGAAAAAGAATAGTAGAAGTATATTTTTTGAATATAACTGTCTCAAACATTAATGTTTATTCTTATACTGTAACTCCTGCATATATATTTTAAAAAGTTACGATTCAATAATTAGAGACATACATAATGAAATCCGAGCGTAAAGGTGATATCAGAACTGCGGTGGACTATTATTCTAGAGGTAACAACTACGCAAGAGCCGTTCAACTAGCAAGAGAAGTCAGTGTTGTTTATTATAAATGTTGTTTTTAATTTTTATTATATTATTTGTTGTTCTTCAGGCCTGTCCTGAAGGAGAGCGGGGCGCGTGGCTTGTATTATCGCGACAGGCGGGCGCCGCTGTACCTCATCTCATAGAGGCTGGTCGAACCGTTGATGCTCTCACTGCGGCTCTGAAAGCACATCATTATAAAAAATCTCTTCAAATTGTACAGCTATTATTAATAATATCTGGTAAAAACAACAAAATATTAAAGTTTAATAAACATGCAAAGAACTTCACTGTAACTTGAAGTACATTAGAAGTTAATGTTATGAAATAGAATTAGTAACACTATGAAATAGAAGTAGTAGAATTAGTAAGAGGTTCCAGTCTGAATAAGAAACAAACGTACTTATCAGTTCCCTACTTATGGAATTCCTTTACAATTGTGACTTCATTCACTGTTAACTAATGATAATACTAACTCGATCTCTGTATTGAATACCGGAATAATATGAATGTAATCAAATACTCTAGAAGCTCTTGTTTCTTATAAAACTCATTATTAAGGAACAGTTATTATTAGACTTCAGAGTAATAACAAGTCTATGCAGATAAATAGAATTTGTGTAAAGAATTATTCCTCTACATAAACTCCATGATAATTTGTGATTTTTATTATTCTTATTTTGAATAAACCGATTTTTACGAACATAAATACAAATTTTGTTACAATAAAGCTATGCTGGTTATTTAGGAATTGTTAGTATTTATTTTGTGTTTTTTTTTTAAATTTCGTTTAGGCATTTTTAATTCAACACGTAAAGAAGACAGAAAACACTATAAATCAACAATTAATTTCTTAGTCTAACCTCAAAACAAACATTTATTGACTTCCTGATACTAAACAACGCCATCTGCTGTTGTGGCGTTAAAGCAATTAGTAAAAGCAAGTAGCAAAAAGTAGTATTACTATTCGCCACTAGATGTCAGGAAGAGTCATATTTTAAACGACTAATTTTTGTTATTCTTTTTTACGTAAAATAACATTTTCTAAATGATTAATGATGATAATGATTCGTAGCTAGATCGATTTATCGCCCCCAAAACCCCCATATATACTAAATATCATGAACATCATTTGAGCCGATACCGAGATGCCCATAATATATAAATATTGAAACGGGAGGACAATAATTATACACACTTTAGTTTAATCTGGCGTTTATTACTTTTCACACATTCCCGTAGGTACACTGTCAGAGATTCCTCTAGCACTCCGTCACGAGAGAGATCCTTCCCTTCCAGGGTATCTTCTCTCAATCCCCCTGCAATTCCAAAATTAAACGATGTGACGCCACTGACGCTCTCGCTGATTGGTCAAACGCTATGATTGGCTAAGCTCTGTGATTGGCTAAGACAGTTTCGGCGGCATACTGTCATGGCAATACTTCCGCCTGGCTCAGGCGGTGGCTTGGCTGGGCTTGGCATGGCATGGCACTTATGGCATGGCGTTACAGTCGGCCATCCTACAATAATTGCTCCCGCAATGGTTATTAGCTTTCCAGAAGATCAATTAAGTCTTCCGTCTCCAATTGCTCATCGGAACTGCTGGCACTGTCAGATACAGGAGCTACGCTATGATAGGGTCGCAGACTATCGCCCGAGACTAGACCCGTAAAGTTTTTATAACCTCTTAGACCCTTAATGCTTCTAATCCTGTATCTGTCATTACCAATACACTTAATGATAATATACGGTCCGGAATATAAGTCATCAAGTTTAGTATTAACCTTAGCAGCACTACTTGTAGGAGCTTTTTTCCATAAAACTAGGTCTCCTCTTTTGTAAATATGACAGGCTTTACGTCGTTTATCAAAGTTACGTTTTATCTTAACACTGGCCTTTTTAATACGTTTATTAGCTTTCTCACGCCTTGACTGAATAGATTCAGGTATACGACCTGGTATTGTTACATCCCACACAGGCCTAGCACTACGCGCGAATACTAAGTCGTAAGGCTTAATACCCGTGGTATCATTTATGGTATTGTTTATACCCCAAATGATATTAGGCAAACAATTAGACCAGTTATTAGCAGCTTCACTAGGGTCGGTAGCGCGCAATGCATCGAGTATAGTCCTATTTGTTCGTTCGACTTGGCCGTTAGCACGCGGGCACGCTATTGCATTAAGTGTATGTTTGAATTACTTTTCGGAAGCATACTTTTTGAAATACCGGCTTGTAAACGCCTTGCCGTGATCCGTTACTATCCTATCAGGATATCCAAATAATGAGAATATTCTTTTGAGCATTCTAATTGTTTCTATTGAATTAATAGTTCTAGTAGGTTCTGCTATAACGAATTTAGAAAACGCGTCGGTTACTACTAACATATACGCATAACCTTTCTTAGCCTTACAAAATGGGCCTAAATGATCAACATGTATCATTCTAAATGGTTCCGTTGGCTTAGGTATAGGATGAAGTAATCCTTCCTTCCTGCCATATATCCCCTTCCCATAAGCACAATGTAAACAAGAAGTGACATACTTTTTGATGAACCGCGACATTTTAGGAAACCAAAACTCACGTTTTATTAGATCAGTACATCGCTTTAAACCCACATGACCAATATCATCATGGTGCATTTGGACAATTTTCCACTTCGCAAGTCCGGGAACTACTAACCGATTGCCATTTAGTGTCTTACGGTATAATCTATTATCTAACAACTCATAATTGTTGAGTATCTCGGGCTGAGCCGATCCGTTTTTCAACTGCTCCATGATATTTCTTAGTTTGTCATCCTGATATTGAATCGTATAAAACCAGTCAGCAATTTCGAGACGATTTATATTGACTGTGTCAATAGGATTCCTACTTAAAGCATCAACATGTTTCATGCGTTCGCCGGGTCTATATTCAACGCTAATGTCGTACTCTTGTATCGATAACCACCACCTAGCAATTCGCGGAATGAGATCCCGTTTTATAAGAGTGGCACGAACAGCCGTACAGTCCGTTACTACTTTCACATGTTTGCCTATGACGTACACGCGAAATTTTCGCAACGATTCTACTACCGCTAATGTTTCAAGCTCATAGCTATGATAAATACTTTCTTCTTTAGAGGTTACTCGACTAAAATACATAACTGGGCGCAACGTATTATCTGATTGCAGCTGTAACAAAATACCTGCGACCCCTAACTTGCACGCATCGGTATGTATTTCTGTATGTAGTGTTGGATCATATAATGCTACCACAGGTTTAGAGCACAAACGCTTTTTTAACTCCTTAAAACTACCGTCCTGTTTATCGCTCCATACCCAAGGCACATTTTTCCTAGTTAGTTCTGTCAGAGGACGAGCTATAATTGCAAATTTGTTTATAAATTTTCGGAAGTAACTACAGAGGCCAATAAATTGGCGTACCTCGTGAACGCTTTTAGGCACAGGGAACTTTGAAACGGCATCTAATTTTGAATCTGAGGGTTGAACACCTTTTGAAGTAATTTCGTGTCCTAAGTAAGTGACTTTGTCTTGAAGAAATGAACATTTTTGCATATTTAGTTAGTTTAAGTTTTCAGATTCGAACTTTCGCAATACTGATTCTAACATTTTTATGCCACTGTTTATATCCATAGAGGGAAGTAATAAATCGTCTAAGAATGCTAAAATCTCATTCGAGGAGCTGCCATCTGACGTATAACGGATGGAATCGACTATTTTGTTTACGAGACGCATAAAAACCGAGGGTGCATTCGCTAATCCAAAAGGAACACGTAAGTATTCGTAATGACCCTGAGGAGTAATAAAAGCTGTCTTATGGGTGTCTTCGGGAGCTAATAATAATTGATGGTAACTTTGTGCCATATCTAAAATTGTAAAATACTTTTTACCGGCTAATTTAGAAATCTGGTCTTCTATATTAGGGAGAGGATATCTATCTTTTACTGTGATATTATTGAGGGCACAATAGTCGACACATAAACGACTGTCGCCGTTCTTTTTCCTAACTAAAATCACTGGAGCAGCGTAACTCGATTCCGACTCTTTAATGATAGAGGCATCTAGTAGGTCACGAACTTTAGAATTGACAATTTGCTGCTCAGCATGCGATAACCTATAAGGTTGACGATATATTGGCTGTGGAGTCGTAAGTTTTATTTTCATTTCTAACAGTTTTGTGCAACCGAGATCTCTAGTATTTGCCGCAAAAGTGTGCTTAAATCGCAATAGTAATTGTATCAAACTACTATGTTCGACTTCATTTAACTTTCCTACACTAATTTCACTTATAGGTACTCCTCCTATGATTAAACTAGAAAGATCGTCTGTATTCAAAATAGGAGCTATAGATTTTGATTCAGGTGAGCTTTTGGCTAAGTAGGGCGTATTTGGCATGATTTTAAGTAAATTTGTTAATGGTTTGGCTTGGCTTACTCGAGTTGGCTGGTTGGCTACTTCATGATAGCTCTCGGCACGCGCTAGAACCTGGCCCGCTTCCCAGTTGACGTCCCCTGTACCACTGTTTACCACCTTCATGTAACCCTCTCCGCCTTGAAGCAACGTTGCCGGTAGAGAATATGAGACACCATGGAGTTCGTAGTGGCGTGGTGTGGTGCAAACTTCATTCCCATCTCCATTACCGACCACCCTAACCTTAATGATGGAGGCACCAGGCGGTAAAGACTCCTTGTTCAATGTAGTAACCATAAATTTATTCTTGTCTTCGACGACATCGAATTCTGGCGAGACATCTGTTTTCCGAGTCAATGTGGCTCTCCCATTAGTGACTACTAACGATACATGTTCTGCATTGATAACGGGTTGGCCAATCAGTAGGTGAATATCTTGCATGTCGGCCTCCGTCACATGTGCCGTGCATTGTATGTGAATATTATCAATTTCTAACTCAAATTCTACTACTCCACGACTAGTCAAAAAATCACCTGAAAAGCTTTTGAGCCGTGTACTTGTAGGTGTAACATCGAGCGACAAGAGACTCACCATCTGGACATTTATAACGTTAACTTGGCTTCCGGTGTCAATGTAAGACTTAATATAAATTCCATTCACCTTTGCTACCTTTTTGTAGATTTCGTTGTAGTTTTGCACCATTCTAACCTCTTTAATGTTGTCATTTGATTCCATAGAACGTCTGGAGTTGCTAGCCGAAGTGCCGGAGCAGCGAGTGGCGATGTGTCCTTGTTGACCACATTTAAAACAAATACGTTGATCCGGTAATGTACAGTTGCGCAACATGTGGCCGGTCTTCTTACAACGGGGGCAAGGATCAATTTCAGGATTGACTTTTTTATCCGAACTCGACGATTGTTTCGTGTCTTTGGTCATCATCCGAGGTTCAAATGTGGGAGAATGATAATCATCAAGAGCACAGAGGAAAGATTCATATAACTCATCAGGACGTTGGCATTGAAACGCTCGGGCATTCGGTTGTAGGTATACGGGTAAGCCTCTGATGATACACGATACACTAGCACTATCAGATAAATGGCAACGGAAGCACATAGCAATTTTGTCTTGGTAATATTTGGTCATCGTCTCGTTTGATAGCTTCTTTCTTTGCATCATTTCGTTTAATAGTAGGCTAAAGTCGCGATGTTTTGGAAAGGCTCGTACCAGCATATGTTTCCAATCGGCCCAGGAGTAATCGTAGTTTTCAAGTCTGTTGTACCATTTGCGAGCTTGACCACGTAATTTATCCTGCAGGTAAAAAGCTTTGATTTTCTCGTCCCACCCATGTATGTCTCCTAATTGATCAATCTTCTTTAACCACGAAGTTACGGTGCAATCTTCACCATCGGGATCGAATTCGGGAATAAGGGATGCTGCACGATGACTCTTGACGTGGTTGAACGAAATAGTGTCGTCATTAAGGTTGTAAATTGCTTTTTCGACTTCATTTTCTAACAATGACTTCAATATTTTTCTTGCAGGTGGAAGTGAATTATTTTCTTCCTCGTCACTATCGTCTTGATTTTCGCTCCATCCTGGAGGGCGGACACTACACCCAGCTTCGTTAGGACGACTGCGCTTCATATCCCACTTCTGAGTGAAACGGGAGGACAATAATTATACACACTTTAGTTTAATCTGGCGTTTATTACTTTTCACACATTCCCGTAGGTACACTGTCAGAGATTCCTCTAGCACTCCGTCACGAGAGAGATCCTTCCCTTCCAGGGTATCTTCTCTCAATCCCCCTGCAATTCCAAAATTAAACGATGTGACGCCACTGACGCTCTCGCTGATTGGTCAAACGCTATGATTGGCTAAGCTCTGTGATTGGCTAAGACAGTTTCGGCGGCATACTGTCATGGCAATACTTCCGCCTGGCTCAGGCGGTGGCTTGGCTGGGCTTGGCATGGCATGGCACTTATGGCATGGCGTTACAATATATATACAAGAATTGCTCATTTAAAGATATAAGACATTGCTATAGGTTTTGTTTTTTTTATAAAAAAATTTTTTGTAAATCAATCCATTGATATCTTTAGGTTATAGAAGACAAAGAATCTATTCGGGAGCAATGTGAACAGTTGGGGGATCAGTGTACATCTTCTCAAGTAAGTTATTTTAAATAATGAACAAAAGAAATATGTTATTATTATTATTTTTTTAATAATTGCTATTAACGTAATACGATTTTGTTAATTCCTTAGTAGTTATTGTGTATAGTTGCAAAAATATAAATGTAAACATCCACTAAGGGTGTAAACTAATATGTTTTCAATTATTCATTTCTTCTTTTACACACGGATTTAACGTTACGATCAATTTATTCAATTTTTAGAATTCAAAGTTATGGTCGATTTTTATTTTATTCTAGTAAGTTTCATATGTCAATTAATATCTTTTTGCAAACATTTACAGGAATGGGATACAGCGGAACGAGTTCTCATATCCTGTGGCATGGCGGAGAAATGTGTAGGAGCGTACAATGCCGCGGGCAAAGTGTGGGAAGGTCTACGTGTTGCCGCTACACATCTGGCAGAAGAAGATACGAGAGATATTTACTGACACTCGCTCAACAATTACGACAGGAAGGGCGCTTTAGAAAGGCTGAACAAATTGATATAGGTCTAGGAGATACAGACGAAGCTATATCTATGTACAAGGTAATAGTCTAAAATATTGAAATATACATTGTTTAATTATATGCATAGGACAAATATATGGTTTTCCTAAATCGCTGTTAAAAATCGTTCAGAAAGCGTCTCAGTATGAGTCGATGCTGCGGTTGGTGGCGGCTCATCGACGAGGAGGAAGGCCGCCAGCGACATACCTACTACATACAAGCCGGTGAGACCCACTAGGGAAAATGATGCGGCTATTGATATGAAAACAAACTTGTTAGTGTTCCATAGATTCACCGTGTGGGCATTAGGTCTATCGCGTTGCAGGGAGAGGAGCTTCTACAGTTCCTGGGACTTGCGACCCAGGTGTAGGTTTAAGGGACCCCTTTCTAACGCACGTTAAACGCTCCAAGCTCCTCTTCAAACCTAAAAAAAATTAAAACGAACCTAACGAACGTGTGTGGGTACAACGCACGTTCCAATGACCTGATATTAGTTCTGGACAGGCTCAAGTCTTTTAGTAGGATATAGAGAGATTTGGCTGTCATACCTCTCTCTTCACTTCTATAGGATACAAATTTACCACGAACCTATTCTTAGTGAGTTTTTTAGTGAGCTTGTAATACTTGTCGACCTTGATCATATAGTCTTTCGAAATGTTGGCTTCCAAAGGAACCGTGAGCTCTATTAGCACAACGCGCTTTAAAATTAGCGAGAGCATTTTAAAATATGCCATTACCCTCTAGGTCCGTTGAATTATTATGCATGTGAATGAAAATATTATATTGTAGACATGATGTTGTATGGTATATTGTTTCCATTATTATATTCAAGAAATAATTTTATATGTATATAAAAGTGCCATTCAGATGTATCACACGAGTGGTCAGTGGGAGAACGCTCCGGTTACAGGTCAGCAGCAGGTTGCTGTTCAGTGGGCGGGGTCATTGACCGCCCGGGGACTGGCAGCACACAAACATTTACCTAACACCAACCGACTGCCTCTATTCTATGGAAAACACATAAACTTTACGGAACTCGTAAATTCAGTTAAGAAATCGATTATCAATGCTAATGCATTACCTCCGGATACAGGATCCCTATAGAAATATTGCGAAATTGAACTTTTCAATGCCATATTGGCCTTACTTATTACGTCACAATTGCAGTCAGATTCAAATATGTATTTAGATGGGATATTGCAATCGCGTTGAGTGAGAAGTAGCAAGACATGAAGCAGCGGTTCTGGCTGAAGAGAACCAGGAGGAGGCTGAGGCGGCTTTCCTTAGAGCTTCGACGGCTGAGGATGCGATTCGGATGTGGCTGTCTAAAGGGAATCACCAAAGAGCTTTGGCCTTGGCCAAACAGCATGCCACGCATATGGTGAGACATTTTGTATGATAAGTGACGTTGTTTTAGTTTCAGTGTTCATATACTTTATTCTAATTTACTCTATACAACTCTTAAACGATAAGATTCGCTAAGAAGTTAACAATAGGAGAGTTTTTGTCAAAAAAAATTGATAGCTCTGCTTACATTGGCTATAGTATTGATTTAAGTAGTGTAGTAAGTGTAGTTTTATGTGACGTGTATAGACGGAGGAGGTGTTGGTCGAGCGCGGGGACCTGGCACAGTTTGAAGCTCTCATGATAAGAGCCAACCGACCGAGGGAAGTGGTGCAGCATTACAGAGACTTGGGTTCGTACGGAAATTATTTTATTGTATCACTGAAGAATTCCTTTTAAAGAATATCAAAATTCTTTTTTTAGAACGATAGTTTTTATAAAATGGTGATAGCTTGTTACCTTCGTCTATTACGTATTACCATACATGACACTTTCTTCGACAAGATAGAGATCAATAAATTCATAAGCTGGATAACTTACAGCAGCGGTAGTTTGTTAAATTTAAACAATACTCAAGAAAGCTGTGTATTATTATCACATTTTGCTTTTAATATTTTTGAATGTAGTTTAGTGTGATTAAATAATATTTTTTTTTATTTTCAGAGTTGTATGAGGAGCTGTCTCGACTGTCCCGGAGAGCTCTGAGTCTGTCCCACCTCATGTACTGCCGCTGTTACAACGAGCCGCCTCACACGCAGACCGGTAATGATAAATATATGAATATGACGTCACATTGTTTATGTGCCATGAACTAAACTACTTAACCATCATTAATACAATTTTTTAACCTGTGTGCGGTTTTCGTCCTACTTGAAAAATAGGTTTCTTTGAATCTTAATTTTGTAATGGAAATGTAAATAACATTTCTATTTCTATTTAATAATATTTCTATTTCTTTTCTAGTTTGTTTATTTTTCTGTTACTATCATTTAAACAGTAATAACTGTTTGTAGGTTCCACAACACAGACAGACAGACAGATAGATAAAACCTAAATACACTGGTTTTTAAGTATTGGTAACTTGCAAATAGACACTTATTTTTTTTATTAACATACAATAATTTCCTTTTCAATTAATAGTTTTAAAATCCTTTTAAAAAATTAATTTGTAAACCTTATGTATATAGTGTTTGTTACAGTTTTGTTTCCATCGGTCAGAGCGATGTGGGTGAACAGCTTCGGGCGGCACTTGGCGATGGAATTGATGAAGATAATGGAAGGATGAAGGTGATTCATTGATAATTAATTTGTATAAGTTATATGTATATTGTAAAATATAGAACACTCGATATGTTTATTTATATACTAGTTCATGTCGGCGACTTTGTTTGCGTTAGCGTCAGAATTAGAAATGTATAGCTGACCAGACTAAAGGCTGTTCCTCCTTAAAGGCAGTAAATAAGGGTAAACTATCCTACGTCCTTTCCCTTGTTGTAAGTTACCTCTCCACAAATTTACAGCCAAACCCGTACAGCCGCTTTTGAGTTATAAATAGTGTAACTAACACGATTTATATACAGTAGTATATATACGGTATAGTTCCGATCAAATTGTTTGTACGAAGGCTAGTGTAATGTGATATATACAGGGTGACTGGTGAATTACTATCAATATTTGAGGACGTGATATTTGACGATCATATATGACAAAATAAAAATTAATATAACATAAATGTTAATAAATTTCTAAGTAAAGTTAACCAAAAGTTATGTAATTAATTACGCATCGTATGAACACCCTACAGATTAGGTATACACACACACACACTCGCGCGCGGCGGCGTGGTGTTGTATCAGCACGCCGCCGCACGCGTCCACACTTGGAACACTTGGAACGTGTCCACACTTTATTTATTTATACGGAAATTTGGTCAAAAATTAAGTACCTATTTTTTTTACATAATTCGAATGAGAATCATGTACCGAGTATTCTCCTTAAATATTGATAGTAATTCACCAGTCACCCTGTATAACTATTCCAGGTACATCAGCTGACTATGAAGTGGAGGGGGAAGAGATGCAACAACAAACAAAAGAATCAAATTCAGAAAGTGAAGCGCTGGAGAAGTTAGTGAAGGCTTTTTTTATTTATGAATATGCTTATTGCAAAGAAACCGTCGTCATTTTACTGTTGTAGTAAATTTTTTTAGAGTAAAAAATACTTGTATTGTTAGCATGAAGTATAAGAGACGTAATACATTAAAATAAAATTTTCTGTCTATTGTAATACATCTTCTTCTATACTATATCTTGTAATTCTATATCTTGTAATACATATTATTGTGTAATATCAGACTCTGCCATTGGACAACCGTGGTAAATACATCTCGTACGTGGGACCAGACGAACAGTGCTGCGTCATCACCGGGTTTTAATTTTGCGAGGTTCTAACAAGTGCGATGTTTTAATTTTTTATTTACAAATTATTTACTACGGTAAGGTAACTTAAATATTATTTTCAGAAGTCAGTAATTGATTTGTTTATAATAACTATAGTAGGTAATATGTGTGTTACTATATAATAAAGATCCATAAAGTTATCGAGTTTCATTCCATTATTAAACCTTAATATCGAATATTTTTTATTCCGAACTGGAAACAAGATAGTTATTAGTTTCGTTTTGTGTTGTATAGAATACTTAATTATATTATGTTTATTAAATTAATTTTGATAAAAAATCGTCACGTCTTCATCACCAACTTTAGCTTACATTATTTTCAAAAGGATGGAGCGGTATAGGTTTATGAAGTGGTAAGCGCTAAAGAATTTTCTTCATCATGGTTAAATGAATATGATCGATATAAGAATTTGTATTTATGACTGATTGCTTTTATTCTCCTAAGCGAAACATTTAAGAATCGGATTGTATTTGTGAAAAAAATATGGTCGTCAAGCATAAAGGCTCAAGATTCTGGATATTAGGTAATTTTTACCAAAATTATATGTTTACAATATCAATATGTAAACCTTACACTGATGTTTTTATTACTTACTATTCAATTATATATAGTCGAAATTTTAATTGCGCTAAAGTATATTTTATATGAACAAAACCTGTGAAATGTTCAAAGGGGGTGTCAATAAAACATCACGCTTGTGTTTTTACTGCTATAATAAACTCATTTGTTATCACATTTCTTTTAATAATATATTTTGATACACATATTGTTACGTACTTACTAGTATTGTATTTCGCAATGGTTTTAAATCTTGTTTCAAAATATCGATGTTTTAGTCCAATGACAAGCATTACTGGAGGTTGGACATCCCGAAAACGGAATTTTGTAATATTGTATCTATGAATAAACGACAACACTAAAGTAGAATAGAAGTAAGTGTAAATAATGCAGTACGAAGTCGCCTTCTGGTTATAACTTATATATGGTGGTGCTGAGACGGTGGGAACGGGATTCATTAGGCACGTAATAATGATAGTTAATAAATTTATATATCTCTTATGTTATGTAGAATATTATTATACATACTAATATATCGAAATAGTAAGCGTAAATTGATTGAACGATGTCAATCTTCTGTCAGAATAATATATTTTTTAAAATCCAGATTTATAATTACATATTAAGTAAGTATATTTTCACAGCTCTATTATATAAACTGAATATAAAAGTAGTGTAAAAATATATTCAACGAGTGATAGGTAAATCTATAAGGCAAAAGGGAATGTACATATTACGTAATATAGGAATTAAGATCAATTTTGATTATCTCTCTCTTAGGGTTGTACAATTAATGTGTTGATAAAAAAATAATTTTCACAAAAATCACACGATTAATTATTTAATACACAGGTATCTTATAGCGCTTCCGACGTATGAAAAGATATTTTACAAACATTTCATAGAGTCTAGATTATTAAGGCATTTAAATAGTAAGATCTATTAAGGACAAATAGTGAATATGTATTGAGAACATCATAAAAGGTACCCTATGAAACAAGATGAATATAATATTGTCAAGCGAGTCACTAAGCTACGAAAGTTATGGAAGAACACAGATTTTGACGAGTATTAAATTCCGTCGATATGTAATGTGTATCTAACACCAATTAAAATATATGTATAGAATCAATATTAATATATATTTAAAACGGCTAGGAGGAGCCGTACATAATGATTCACAATAATAATATATCTGAAAATTCTATTAACACTCAGTAGGTATATCATAATAAAGTATTTCTTTCTTTACTCAAGAATTAAAATAAGAAAGAGAAAACTATAATAAAACTGATTAGTGTAGTAAAAATATGTTAAAGGGAGCAACTCGTTTATAATTGTAAGTATTTGTATTCGACGATGATAATGCAGGTCAATGTTATTTTGTTTTTAAGTAGCAATGAAGTTGCGAATGTCTTATATTACAATTACATACAAAGAACCAATATATGGAAGTTAATTTCAACTATAAATTATTTTAGTACGAACAAAGCTTCTTAAAAATTGGTAAGTAGGCAAATTACAGAGTATTATTCTTATTTCTAATACAATGTTCAATTGAAAACGAAAATCGTACTGTATCGGAACAGGTAAGTATGTATATGTCATTGTATATTACATTTTTGTCCAAGGAAGGTAATATAATACATTATTCATTATTTAGTGTGGGTAGAATTTTAGCAAATAAAACTTTTTAATGAACATTAGTCTACTTTCTCCTACTGTGATTCGTAGGCTCTGGGTTAACAGAGATCATAAATGTTTAAGAGGTTAAAGCAATCGATATTGCCCTATACAATGAATTTATATTCTGAATATTAAGCATTTAAATATATGTTAGAGACGTATTTAAAGATTTTAATACTATCACGAAACAGTTGGCGTAGAAAATTTTTGAAAAAACAACAGCATTTACAGTGTGTAAAGATATATAACTATTTCGATAAAAAGAAATAACAATGTCGGTAGATAGCTATAGGGAAAATTCACTAAAGAACAAGCTTGGAAGAATAGTACCTAGACGACCTTACATACTAGTGTTTCTTAAGAAATCTACAAATCGTATAAGGCTAAGTGTTAAGTTGGGGTTTTAAGATGACGATTATATAAAGTAGTACCACAGTATTAAATACAGGTATTTCTAATAATACACATTTAACGCTTATCCACATATTAAATGATGTTATTTTACTTCACTTATCAGTAATAAATTAGATGGTTATATTATATTTTTCTAGTATTGAAGTGATACTTGTTTAAGATATAAAGACTACTGGGTTTAAAAATGCATTTAAAAATGACACTGTTATCGTGTTTCCTTTGTTTGTAAAGTTATTGAGAAAACGTAGCCCATTTCAACTTACTTAATTTTGTCACAGAACAGACGGCAAGTTAATTATTTTTTTTACGAAACAATATTTGTTTACCATCTGAGATGACGCGTTTTGGAGTCTTTCTGAAAAAACCTTTTCTATTTTATCTCGTTATACATATTACTAAGTATACAAGCAAAACATTTAATACAAATAAACTAAAGTGATAAAAGAGATTGTGAGTTCAGTAACGGCTCACAATAAGTACATACATCTTTAATTTCAAGCAGATGAAGTAATTATGATAAAATAACATCGATATTATAAAATATTTTGAAATATTTAATATATTTTAGTTGCCTTCCATTCTGATTCTATTGTATTTCTTTACACAATCAGATTTGATAGGAAAACTCTATAACGTTGCGAACGACATCATAATACAAATTAATCAAGAGATAAAATAAATAATACATTAAATACATAAAATGTTATCTGCTTTAAGGGGACTGTTACTCGATCCTTTTAATCGAACAAAAGAAATCGATCCCTATACAAGAAAAACACATAAAATCTACAAATACATTTCTTAATTATCTAGTTATATTATTCATCATCAAAGAATTTATTAAACTATTTGTTTATATAAATATATTTTATACATATATATGGATATGTTAAACTACATTTTTTTTAATATTTTGAAAATGCGAATAGATAGGCCATCTACGAACAGAACATCAATTAGTAGTTCCTCATATAAATCTATAAACTCAGTTGAAAGCAAATATATATTTAGGCAATAACATTTTAATAAACACGGTTAATTATTGTAACTGCATCGATATTATAATACATAAAATAAACACATTAGATGAGCACAATAAGAAACGAATAGTCTTTGTACCATCGTTATGGTTCATAGCATGGAGACGGTCTTGTGTAGGCCATGCATCACCAGAACATATATAACTAGACCTTGTTATATCAGGACTAGCTGTATTGAGCCCTTGACGGCTCCCTTATAATAAAATACACTATTTACTTAAATAAAAACAATATAAAGTAGAACTCATAAGAATTAGTGAATCATTATAACAATATGACTCAAAACATTGAATTTAATTAAACTCAAACGATCTTATAAACGTAATAGATTGGATTAAACACGTCAACCTTTTGAATTAAACGTTTTGTGTATTGTGTTAGTACCTGGATCAATCGGGCGACTCGTGAGCGGCGAGCGAGGTGTCTGGGAACAGAGGATACCATCCATACGTGCGCTGCGGCAGGGACAGTCTGTGGAGACACATCTCCGCTCCTCACAAAGCGAGCTTGTAAACTGTGAATATTATTATTCATACTTTCTGCAAATTGAAATGGAACGTTGGATTGTATACCACAATGAAATTAAAATCTACAGCAGAGGAGAAGAGTGATGTATTTTCTACAGAGAAAAAATTATCTTAACTGTAAACCTAAATAAACATTTTATATTAAAATATACCTGATATTTAAGCGTTTGTTTGAAATGTGTCTCAGTGGTGCGGCGTATTACTCTTGTCTTACGCTTGTCAACCACTTGTCATCATCTCGAAGGTAGCATGTCACGTATGAGTCAGGCACTTCGTCATTAACGACGTACACCCGACGAGCATGAGATACCTGTTAGCAAACTTCAGTACAATATATGTTATTTGGAGCAAATATTAATGTATCAGTATGGTTTTCAACAATATATTAGTAACAAATGAGTGCAAAGAAAACATTGCTTCATTAATAACTTTACGTATTCGATTCTTATTATATTCTGAATGTATTAGAAACTTCAGTCACATTTGGAGTTTTTTTTTTGTAGTACATTTGTCTACATGTACAATATATTCGAATAGAAAACGTAAAATTTTAGGTCGTTAATTTTTGTAAGTTATCCATTAAGGATATAAACCTCTAGCTCAAGTTATTAATTTAGACCCAGTTTCACCAATCATTGTTAAATAAGTTACATCCACGGATGGAGATTAAGGCGTTTGATGCTCTGTTAGATGTATCGAGCGTCCCACCACGCACAAATGTCCGTTTAAATGTCTTAACCAGCCACTAATATTAATTCCTGCTCTGAAGCTCTGTCTAATAACTAACAGAATATTAATCATTAATGTCCAAACTCAATTGTCCAATCACAGCCCTGACTTCTTGTAACCATAGTAACGTCATCTGTTTTGTCAGTTTCGACTATTTCCGTCTACATATTAATAAAGTGAATTAAAATTTCATTTAGTATGATGATTTTAACTCCAGTTTTTCTATGACATTGCAAATTAAGTTTTCTTTTTATTTCTTATAATTTGAACACAATTTATGTCTATATTTATAACACAATTCATTGACAACACGATCTTGACAAGTTACACCTAGTAAATTGAAAAGAAAGCTTTTTGTGTGCCAAATGTATGGAACCAACGATAAATAAATTTTGGTCACATTACCTACCAAGTGACGTTCGAGGGATATATACGATCAAAGTATAAAGTGGTGCATCGAGGCAAACGTGCCGTATTAAACGCTGTAGTTTCCATTTGGTCGTCTTATAACAAGAACGAATAATTTGGTAATCGATCATTTGACATGACTTTAATAATGCGTTGTTAATTTGTCATCGTGGGACGTAAATATTTTAACAGACATTTATAATTTCGTAGGTTGGTTAGTAAATTCTGTGTTTAGATTAAACATACATTGGTTGGTGAAACTGGGTCTTAATCTTATAGATGTGACACTAACAGTGATGGAAGAAGACGGATTCTGGCGAAAGCTTCAGGTTCATCGCCGTAGCCCAGGGTATGATCTCGAGGCGGTAGATCATCAGCTGATATCAGAACCACGCCGAGTTTGCGGATCTCACTCTCAAACCATACTTGTAGTTGAGCACGCGCCGGTGAACGCTCCCTGACCCGGTCCGCGCGATCTTGTTTAGAAATATCATTCGGTGTATTTGATGGTTGTTTGATCGGTGAAATAAAGAAATCCGGAAGTATGGAACTATCCACGTTAAATATATCTAAGTTGTATGCTGCGCGATCTTTAGCCTGGAATGGAGATGGAATCAAATTGGCAGTAGCATCGCAAACTGGTGCCGTTTTAGTTTTTGAAGCGGTCCGGAGGTATTATCAAAAGCCATTATTCATTATTATCCACAAAAAAAAATATTAAGATAAACCGACCGAAAGACCAAAATTAGGAATATATATTGCACAGATAACCTTAGATTTATAACTACATATAATAATTTCGTTTTTAATGCAAGGGATACATATCAATTAGTACTTAATTTAATATTATTTTTTTAGACACTTTAAATTAGAAGAGGATAATTGTCAATATTATCATATTACTTTTTCTTAAAAAGTATGAACATAGAGAATGAAAATATTGATTGCAAAGTAGTATGACATTATGACCTTATGACAACCAATTTCTAATGTAGTGTATTATCTATGACAACTTTGTCAATATTACGTTGAACACCCCAATATTATTATTTCCTACATAAAGAGCTTTAACTAGTTATGTAAAAATTAAAGCAGTTTAAAGATCTCTTAAAATTGTGGTTTTAAAATAAATAATGTGCATTTCAATTTAAATGTAATAAAATAAAAAATATTATTCGACTTCAAACTTATGATAACTTCCTTTACCCATCTCTTTCGAGCATGCACCTTATACGTATTGCTAACCTATTTGCACATCCAAATTCTAATAGGATTACTCACTAGGTGTCGTTATATTACTTCTTACTAGTTAGTAGTTACTAGTTTACTTACTAGCATTAACAAAACCTTGCTATTGTTTTCGCCACAACTCAAAATGTGTACGCTATTTAAGTATGTAATTGTTAATGTATGTTAAATGAGTTAATTAATAATAGTGTTATAGCGCGCAGTGTTTTTTAGGTATAAATTATAAAATATGGAAGTTCTAGCGAAGTGACAATTTCACCACTAATTCGTATGATCGTATCAACTAGCCGCGGTTAGATTGTTTGTGCGTTTTGTGAACTTTTCAAAAAGAAGAGAGACCCAGTGAGTTTTTGTATTCTCCAAATACGAATATCTTTATTATTAAAAGAAAGCCTACAAAGTATCTTATAAATCTTATGTTTTCTTTTTAAGTGTCTGCCGTTATCAAATACATTCTTTTGTTTACTCAATTTAAATTACATAGGTACAGCCCACTTGTTTCGTGACTACATCAACGAAAACAAATTATGTACTGACAAAATGAATAGGTATACTTATTTCGTTAGCAATTTGTTGTCGTTCTTATAACGGCATTTTTGGTCATTTTTTTACATGTTAATTGTTTTAAATTACATTGGTTACAGAGGAACTACAACGTACTAAATATAAATTGACGTAATTTGCGAAGTATCTATAGTAATTTATATTTGTATATTAGCGCCCGAATATTGTTTTAAAAAGTCTTAAGATTTTTATACGGTAATTAATGTGAATTCAAAATTAGTCTCATTTTTTTTACGTAAATTCGCATAATCGATGTTAAAAATGCAAATTCGTTAAAAAAACATTGTCTATTTTTCATACGCATGACTTATGTGAGCTGTATTTTTATCAAAAATACTCCTTATGAAATTTAGAATTATTCCATTTGAATTCATTTATTTTGCAACGTAACA
This sequence comes from Danaus chrysippus, assembly GCA_916720795.1. Classification (NCBI taxonomy): domain Eukaryota; kingdom Metazoa; phylum Arthropoda; class Insecta; order Lepidoptera; family Nymphalidae; genus Danaus; species Danaus chrysippus. The sequence continues at coordinate 1,096,368 of CAKASE010000073.1, forward strand.
ACTAAGTTTGTTAAAATTTTCATGTCTCATTATTACTATGGCGGATATATGTTTTTCAAATTTCACCTATTATATAATTGCTATTTCTTAATTTATCTGTAAGAACACCACGTTGTCAACACATATAACGGGATTCGGAAATACTTAAAATTGGACAACTATAGAATTCGCATTCATTATCGTAATAAAATATAGTAAGGTTATAATATGTAGTTATTTCGCAACCGTCATGAATAAAAAACTTAAAAGTGTTTCTAGCAACCTACATCCGATATAATTTTAATCAGGTGAAGCAAAAAAGCATAACAAAACAGTGGTGTACACAACCAAGATGTATATTCAGTAAACAGTAAATAAAGGCAATTTGAGTCACTATTCACGTAGATAGGTCTTTTATAAAACATATTTGTTGTGTTTATTGTCGTGGCCAAAATAACCATGATTTAAACTGATGCTTAATTTTTATTATAAATGGTTCTTCGTGTAGTATTATTTATATAAAGTAACTTGTTTTTCTTGTTTGAGATGTTTTATTTTATAGTAAAACAATGAATGCTTTTTATTTTATAAATAATTTAACCAACGTCGACTGTTACAGGTAACGATTGGTACGCTGTCTGTCGTACCAGTAATAGTCTGAACTCTGATCCTGTGCGATATAGCTCGTGGTCTAACTAGCGAAGTGAGTTATATTTTCTATCGAACTTCTACATATATATGTAGTATTAAAAGTTTATAGTCATGAATACTCCAGATACCATGGTGGGTGGAGCCTGTCTGTTGCAGCGTGCTGGTGAACTTAGTGTGGTGGAGTACGGCCTCGATAGAGTACTACAAACGGTGAGTAATTTAATTTATACTAAAATGTTTCGTATCTTATGGAGGTTCGTACTGAGCGTGTGAATCCTCACGTGCTCAATGAGGGCTGGACAGACAGACGATTGCTGTTATTGATCTTGTTACAGGTACGGAACATACATAGGATAGATGTTAGAGTTCCTTTGTTATGAAAAAAAAGATTGATATCAATGATGTAAATGTTGTAGGAGTTCAGTTAGATTGGTTGGAGCTGAATGAGAGTGGACATCTGCTTCTGTTCCGTCATACTAGACGACGACTTGCACTTCTCCGTATTGACACCGGAGAAAAGGTAGTACATACATATATATAGCGTAAACGACATAGATGGATAAATTGAGTCAATAAAATATGATATTTCATTGTCTGGTATTTCATTTTTTAGGAAATTATCGCGAGCGGAGTTAGTTTCGTGCAATGGATAGAAGACAGTGACGCTGTTGTAGCCCGAACCCCAACACATTTGCTGATTTGGTAAGATTTAATAATATATTTTTTAATGCTACTGGATAGTGCTTGACTGTTGGAAGATGGAAATGAAGTGTTAGATACTGAACGCACTATCTCAGTATTATCCTATTCACGCCTTTTCTTGAAGATACCCAAATTATAACGTCATGTTGAAATATCTTTTTCATTATTAATTGTGGGATTGTAATGTGGAGATTAATGATTGTATTAGCACTTTTGAAAACATACTCCATGTAGATAAAAGTAACTTATTATGTGTACAACATTTATTTGAATATAATAAATCTTCTAACTTAAAATAATGTATCGTTGGCAATGTTTAAATGGTCAATATTAATTTAATATTTTGGGAGAGAACATATCAAAATAGTCCTGTAAATTAATCCTAGTTTTTCCTCATTATGTCTATATGTTACATTTACATGGATCATAAGGTTGTTCCTACATATTTATGTGTGTTTGTATGTGTTATAGGTACAGTGTATGGGCTGTATCAGTATCAGAGCGACGAGTCCTACTGGAAGGAGGTCACATCCAGGCCATTGTATTGGATGAACATCGACTGGCTTTAGTAAGATGGCTTTAAAGTACTGACATTATTGATATATTAATGAGATCTAAAACTTCCTCGACTATTCATTTAAATGAAACACATCTGGTCTGTCCGTGATCATGGTTGCTGTAAAGTAACCGAAACATCGGCAGTAAGTCGTTTATTTAAAAATACCCGAAGACATTATTTTCATTTATTTTTGTATTATTTGAAGTGATCAATATGATTTTTTTATATAGACGACGTTTAAATTTAAAGTTCAGTAGTTCAGCAAGACTCAGTATGTTGCTAAAGTAACTTTTTGGACAGATTAAGTTATAGAATAGTACAGATTACTAAGTTTTTTTGCATAAGACAATAAATAAACGATTTCATTATAACAGGATTGATTTAATGTTCTAAGCGGTATTTGAATTTCTTTTCATCAATCGCTATATTGTTAATGTACTATTTATTTTGAATAGATTCCGCGTTACGTAGCGGGGGCTTAAAGGATTGTGCTCAATACTTGGACGTCGGATCGTTGTGGTGTCAACTGGCTGAACAGGCGCTAACAGGATACGATGTTGAGGTTAATATGTATGGCATTACAGTTACATTAAATATAAACAGAAGTTTGTTAAGGCTTTGTTGCCAAACACATTGAAAACATCCTACTAATTTTAAGTAAGTTTCACGATATTTGCTTTATGTGAATTTGTATTCAAGTACAGAGAATATAAGTGCAGCGGATGTCTCATAAATAATGTAGATTTTCAGTGTTCATTTTTTAATATATAATGCAATGAAATAGACTAACTATGAGAGGTATAGCTCCTCGTATTTAATGGTTTTTATCCCAAAGAGCCATAAGCTCTTAGGTTAAACCGTTTTTTGGCCTTAAATGCCAAAAAAATTCGTACTACTTCAATAACATCTGTTGGAATAAATTTATTTTGTATAAAATAATTTCGCCATAGATCTCAAATGTAAAGTCTGGACTGAATTTCGGATGTGGTAGGAGTTTAATATCACCAAGTTCTTTGATCGTTTTCCGTGTTACTTTTGTCATTTATGGTATTTTGTCAAGATAAAAAAACCGGTTTCGGTAACATGGATATTTCTTCAAAAAAACCTCATACATTCGCATCACCTGTCCACTATTGTATAAAAACGTAGTCCTTCATCAACAAACAAACACAAAACTATTCAAAGAAAATAAAATTACTATACCGTTTGTGGAGCTAGAGATAAATTTAAGAAGTTCCAACTTATTTAAATCCATACGTTGAAATTCTTACATATGAATCGACATTACCTATGAGACACATGTATATATGATAGAAATAAAGATTGTCCAATGGTTTTAGAATAACTACTTCAATTAATTATTGGTTTAATTACATTAACGTTAGGTTCAAGTACATTGGACCACCCTGATACCGAACAACAGTTATGTTTGGTTAAGTGTTAGCCAAGGACTAATATAATATATTATAACATTTAAACGTTTTAGTACCTCATAACAGATATATTTTTTTCAGTTTGCGACGAAATGCTATAAAGCAGTAGGTGATGAGGCTAGAACATTTTATCTAGAGCAAACTGTCAAGTTAGCTTCAGCCAAAGGGAACGGAAATATTGATGAAGGTATTTTTTGCATTTACACGGTTTGGATACACCTCATGTATCTGTTTCTTTTTGTACGCACTTATTGTATAAATAGTATTCATTTATTTATTTATTGGATCGCCAACAAAGTATACACAAATACAACCATTTAAATTAATACAATTAAGATGCTATGTGCTACCATAGTTACAGGCAACCACTTCATGCTGAAATAGTAACAGAGTGCATGTAATGACAAAGTTAACATTTTGGTTTAAATACATTTTAGTTTAAATACAGTGCATGAAAAACAAACAACTAGAAAGTAAAATCTATTTATTTTATTAATCGTGATTATAATATAATGCATAGGTTTAAAGAGTCCCGAGGTTCGTGCACGTCTAGCAATATTTGTGGGGGACTTAACCACCGCCGAAGAATACTACGTACGTGGAGCCGCTCAGCCAGAATTGGCCATTAATATGTACAAGCAGTTCAATAGATGGGCAGATGCCATCGGCCTCGCTGGAAGAGTCGATAGACAAGCGGTGACATCACTCAGGCAACAATACATGGACTATCTCACATCAACAGGTGCAAAAATGTTAACTTATATCAGATTTAATTTATTATAATTTAATAATATATACATTGTGTTCGTTACAATAACACTAATAATCTATTTGCCCTAACAACGTATTATTTTGTTGGTACAGGTCGTCTCGGCGAGGCGCGGTTCGTGTGTGGGTGACGCTCTGTTACATCACCCCACACGATCAACTAGTACAGGTGAAGGTTGCATTATCAGACACACAAAAAAAATAATGTACTGCACTAAATGGCTCCTTTATCAGATAGCTAAATAAAAATGCTACTGAAGTATCTACCTATTTAAGAGAATATCGCTTGATGGTCTCACTAAGTATAGTCATGTTGTATTTGTTAGAAGATCCTGCTTCTTTTGTTGCGGGAATCAATACTGGTGTAAATTACCAACTAGATTTTTTTGATTTAGTATCATTGATTATTATTGATCATACTGTTGTTGATGTTTCATGTAAGTTCGATTGATGCAAGATAAACATGACTGTTATGCATTTAACTAAAAAAGAATAAAAGTTAATTTTATGAATATAACTGTCACAAACATAATTATTTATTCTTGAACAGTGACTTCTGCATACTTCTTTACATTTTAAAAAGTTAAGTGTCTCTAATACTTAGAGACATAGATTATGAACTTTACAATTTGTTTCCTTTGTAGGAGGAATGGTGGGAAATGGCTGGTGAAATATCCGAGCGTAAAGGTGATATAAGAACTGCGGTTGATTACTATTCTAGAGGCAACAACTACGCAAGAGAAGTCAGTGTTGTTTATTATAAATGTTGTTTTTAATTTTTATTATATTATTTGTTGTTCTTCAGGCCTGTCCTGAAGGAGAGTGAGGCGCGTGGCTTGTATCATCGCGACAGGCGGGCGCCGCTGGACCTCATCTCATAGAGGCTGCTCGAACCGTTGATGCTCTCACTGCAGCTCTGAAAGCACATACACACACATTGTACAGGTATTATTAATAATATCTGCTTACCGAGCTTTGCTGGCTGTTTAGGAGTTATTTTTATTTTGTGTGTTCTTTTAATTTCGTTTAGGCATTTTTAATTCAACATGTTAAGAAGACAGAAAACAATATAAATCAACAATTAATTTCTTAGTTTAACCTCGAAACAAACATTAATTGACTTCCTGGTACTTAGCAACGCCATCTGCTGTTGTGTCGTTAAAGCAATTAGTAAAAGCAAGTAGCAAAAAGTAGTATCACTATTCGCCACTAGATGTCAGGAAGAGTCATATTTTAAGCGACAAACTTTTGTTATTCTTTTTTTACGTAAAATAACATTTTCTAAATGATTAATGAGGATAATGATTCCTAGCTAGATCGATTTATCGCCCCCGAAACCCCCTATATACTAAATATCATGATCATCATAATATATAAATACATATACAAGAATTGCTCATTTAAAGATATAAGATATTGCTTTAGGTTTTGTTTTTTTATATATATTTTTTTTTAAATCAATCCATTGATATCTTTAGGTTATAGAAGATAAAGCATCTATTCGGGAGCAATGTGAACAGTTGGGGGATCATTTTATATCTTCTCAAGTAAGTTATTTTAAATAATGAACAAAAGAAATATGTTGTTATTATTTTTTTTATAATTGTTATTAAGGTAATTCGATTTTGTTAATTCCTTATTAGTTATTGTGTATAGTTGCAAAAATATAAATGTAAACATCCACTAAGGGTGTAAACTAATATGTTTTCAATTATTCATTTCTTCTTTTATACGCGGGTTTAACTTCACGATCAATTTATTCAATTTTTTGAATTCAAAGTTATGGTCGATTTTTATTTTATTTTAGTAGGTTTCATATGCCAATTAATATTCATTAATTATTTATCTATTTTTGCAAACATTTACAGGAATGGGATACAGCGGAACGAGTTCTCATATCCTGTGGCATGGCGGATAAATGTGTAGGAGCGTACAACGCCGCGGGCAAAGTGTCGGAAGGTCTACGTGTTACCGCTACACATGTGGCAGAAGAAGACAGACAGATATTTAGTGACACTCGCTCAACAATTACGACTGGAAGGGCGCTTTAGAAAGACTGAACAAATTTATATACAGATATAGATACAGACACAGATGAAGCTATATCTATGTATAAGAAATATTAATTGTTTAATTATATGCATAGAAAAAACATATGGTTTTCCTAAATCGCTGTTAAACATCGTTCAGGAAGCGTCTCAGTATGAGTCGATGCTGCGGTTGACAGACCTACTACATACAAGCCTTTGAGAGCCACTGGGGAAAACGATGCGTCTATTGATATGAAACCAAACTTGTTAGTGTTCCATAGATTCACTGTGTGGCCATTAGGTCTATCGCGTTGCAGGGGCGGAGATTCAACAGTTCCTGGGACTTGCGACCCAGGTGTAGGTTTAAGGGACCCCTATCTTACGCTCGTTAAACGCTTACTCACACCGTCCAAGCTCCTCTCAAAACCTAGCCAAAATTGAAACGAACCTACTAGGGCTGCCTTCAACGCACGTTCTAATGAACTGATATTAGTTCAGAACAGGCTGAAGTCTTTTAGTAGGATGTAGAGAGATGTGGCTGTCATATCTCTCTCTGCACTTCTATAGGATACAAATTTACCACGAACCTATTCTTAGTGAGTTTTTTAGTGAGCTTGTAATACTTGTCGACCTTGATCATATAGTCTTTCGAAATGTTGGCTTCCAAAGGAACCGTGAGCTCTATTAGCACAACGCGCTTTAAAATTAGCTAGCGCATTTTAAAAAATGTCATTACCCTCTAGGTCTAATGAAAATAAATATATGTTGTAGACATGATGTTGTATGGTATATTGTTTCCATTATTAAAAGTGCCATCCAGATGTATGACACGAGTGGTCAGTGGACGGGGTCATTGACCGCCCGGGGACTGGCAGCACACAAACATTAACCTGAGACCAACTAACTGACAACTATTCTATGGAAAACAGTTAAGAAATCGATTATCATTACCTCCGGATACAGGATCCCTTACTTATTACGTCACAATAACAGTCAGATTCAAATATACGAAGCGAGAAGTAGCGAGGCGTGAAGCAGCGGTTCTGGCTGAAGAGAACCCGGAGGAGGCTGAGGCGGCTTTCCTTAGAGCTTCGGCGGCTGAGGATGCGATTCACATGTGGCTGTCTAAAGGGAATCACCGAAGAGCTTGAAATATTAAATTAGTAATCAATTATTATTATTGTCGGACGGCACTCGGAGAGAGGGGCGCGGGCGCGGCTAGTAGGTACATTGTTGTGTCTGTCTGTGTGTGCGTGCGCAGCGGAGTGTTAGTGAATACCTGACCATATTATTTCCACGAAATTGGGATAACTAATTTTACAAATAAACAATGCTAACGCAAATATAAATAATATTTGGTGTATGTATTGCGTTTATATTATTATATTCTAATTGGGGTGTTTGAGGGTGTGCGTTAATTATGTTACATGTTGTATATCCGACCCCGAACATAACAAAATACAAGACGACGCAGTAATCTTCTTTGAACGTGCTCACAGATGTTGGAGCCGACGCTCCTCTCACACACGGTTTGAAATGAGCCGCTTCGACACAAGGGAAGCTAGCCTCGTGTATGAGAGGATCATACCCGGCTGTGAAGATAATCACACCGTACAGGTACAGCTGTTAGCTGGCTCATACGACAGATCAACTCGAGCTTTGGAAGAATATATGGTTCCGTGGCAGGGACAATGGACTCACTATGTGTACTCTGATTTCTTTGATGGTGAGATATTTGCCTTATTTTACCTGAAATTTTGACTAAAACCCATATTGAGACTTAATCCTATTGCGTTTTTTATTTTAATTTAGTTTTATTATACAAATATCTAAAAGTATTGGCGTTAAAGAGGAGGGACATGAGTTACTTGTTATGATGTGAGCGTTTGTCTTGGATTGAATCAGATACTCTATTTTAGAGGTAGACGTCTCTGGGTCTGGGATAACTTTGTCTTGGAGTGCGTTGGATCCGTTGTCCCAGAAGAGACCCTGGGCTCAGGATATTAGGATGCTTTACAACCACTCTGTGAGGGCTATGTTTATTTAACTGAGTGATATTTCTCAATTTCAGTCGCAGCCAATGAAGAGATGACTTATCTCATGACTCCAACCTGCCTCCTGGTGTTGACCAGCCTATGGAACACAATGAGCCACAAGCAGGCCCTTCTGGGATGACAACACATACAGAACTGAATACTTCTACTACGAACGAAGAGAATTTCATGTCCTCGGTGCCAATAGTGCAGTTGTATTTAATATTATATTCACTAAATTCAATTCTGTTCTTATTTTATGAAAATGTATATTATACTTACTTTTCAGAATCCTTTATGTATTTCCAATGTTAATATTATTTAATAACTGTTATATATTTATGTGTAACATGATTTTATTTTACAATTGTTCTTGTTAATTTTTTACACTATTCTTTGTACTTATATTATTTTGTTAAATTTGTTTGAATGTAGTTCGTAATGTCTTTGTAAAGTATATTTCTATTCTATGATATTTATCTATTTCTGTGTATTAAAAGTAATCTTGATCCACATGTTAATGGAAAAAACTTTCTTTTTTTTAAATATTAAATGTATTATGCAACAATTCTAACTCAATTATAATTTAACATTTAGGTACGGTAGTTAAATGAAATAATTATATCTTTATAGGTACAACTTTATTGAATGATTTTTAAAGTACACAACTTTTCACTAATATATATGTATTTTTATTTAAATTTAAAGATGCATAATGTTTAAACTTAAACCTAGCTTTCAATGTTAACAATAAATTACATTATAAGAGTAGATAGAATAGATTAATAGATGTTTTAATTCGATATATTCTTTAAGTCATGTAAATGTAAAAATATATGATAATTTTTGTAATTTCTCGTTCAACGTTCATTATTATACATATATATGTAGTTAGGTAAACTAAAGACTGTACAAGGAAATTTACTTCACTTGTATATGTTTGACTAAATGGCAGAAACTTTAATATCGTCTGTCCGTGATCACTGTTCCATACTATTCACTGAGTGCTCCTCCAGCGCCATCTAACGATACAACTTACGGTGGCTCTTTTGAGAAAATAACATGTATTAGATTTCAAATAGTTATTGAAAAATAACATCCATCAACTTAACTTTTTTTTCAATGTGAATGTGATATATTAATTTTTAAAAAATCCGTGGCTCAGCTGAAAACCGTAAGTAAAATAAATACATATACCTAACAACTAAAGCAAGTTTCAATAAGTGATTTTTTGTCTCAATAAGTGAACATAACTTTTGTGTCCCCCACTACGCCTTACGCACCCAGCGAATACGTAGAGTAATCAGTAAGTTTCGTTTAAAGAGAACTAAACAACCATTGGCTAAGTGATGGTTAACAACGCCATCTATTGACGAAATTCTTCGTATTCTAAATATTTTGTAGAAATATTTAGAAGACACATTCATACACTAAGATATTTGTAAATGACATTACATGCTTTTGCAAATTGAGATATTGATTTCAAGCTTTGTCTTCTATTTTTATATTCTTTATATTATACACGAAAATAACTTCATCAGTATTTGTTTTAAGTCAAGTAAAACATATTATAGATAGTGTTGACGGCTGTTTATCATGCACATTTTTAAATCAAACATTATTTTGTCTCCGTGTAACTCAGTAAAAAAATAATAAACTGATTTTTATAAGTTAAACTGACTTTTTTTTTCAAACCTTCGCTGACACTAAACAACATTTATGATCGTGAAGATGTCTTCATATAAACACATCAATCTTCCATCAACAGAACTATTAACTAAAGACATTGGCCACTTCTTGAAGATGAGAACCGATGCAGTAGGACCCGCTTGAACTACATGTGTTGATATATTTGAACTTGGATATTGCTCATGAATAACGAGTATAGAAGAGAGGAGAGGAAGAAGAATTGAGACACGCGCGCCCTTAGTGAGCGGGGAAACAGAGATACTCGATACATGAAAGAGAGATTAGACAATTAGACTCGTATGATGTACACGAACATGGCCGACACGTTTAGTTTGAACAGCTTGTGTATCGAGCTGTTGCGCCAGACTTTGACGAATGATTTCTGTAAACTGTATTTATAATTTGGATTCCTCCTTGAGCTACATATTACTACTTTAGTTTTAATTTAATAAGCCTTGTAGTTCCTCGGACTAAAGTGGAATTTTAAATTTATATACAGCACAATATCCATAGGTTCAGAATAACTATGTAAGTAATTATGTTTTCATTATTAGTAACCGTTTTTATTTTAAAACAATTGCCAATTTTAATTTTGTTTTGTTGTTTTTCTATTTATTAATTCCGACTGAACGCAAATTATTATAAAACCTGATTGTGCTCTTTATGAGTTACAGCACATATTATTTTATTGCGACTTGATTGTACATAAATCCATCGATTACAAAGTTTCCTTCAGATTTATTTGGTAAATTAGTAAGTATTTATAAATAAATAGAAAAAATATTCATATACTAAATCTTCGTCCTTAATATTGATGATGAAAAATATTTACTTAGTTTAATGATTGTAGTAAAAAATAAACACTAATTATGTACGGCGGCAACCAGAGGTACCAGGAAAACTACGAAACTTATTTTTATGTATATTATAATGAGAATTACATATTAAAACTCCAGTCATTAGATTCTCTGCACCTTGACTGAATCCCTAACACCATCTGAAAATTAAGAAATTGTTGTTACTTGACACTTTAACTATTATAAAATAGTATTTATAATAATATGTAACAACAGTAAGTTAACAATCTTAACAGCTAACAGCCTCTGTTAGTGAACTCATCAGAAGCTACTGAAACAATGATTCTTAACATGAAGCAAGTCCCGCAGGAGCTACATACAAATGTATGGATAAAGCTTGTATTAAAAGACATTGACTGTTTGAGCCGCTGCAACACTCCACCTTCAACACTACACTTGATACTTCAAGTCTTTTACATTCTAATATGTTTAAATCTCAGTCACTTCCCTCTCCATATAATGTGTAGCTCATTGTCTTTAATATATTGTGTCTAGTGTAATCACACACTCATGTTTCATTAATAGCTACCTGGTTCATTGTTAGTTTTCATCTAACACTTGATGATCAGCCGTCATCTCCTGATGGATGAATCTCAAGTACAGCCCAATAACACCATCTGTAATACATAATACAATATATTAATACTGTTCACAAACAATATTCTTCATATATAAAGACATACAGAGACAGTTACATCAAGGATTGTTTGAAAATAAAAATATAATCTATACTAATATTATAAAGCTGAAGAGTTTGTTTGTTTGAAAGCGCTAATCTCCGAAACTACTGGTTGGAGTTGAATAATTCTTTTTGTGTTGGATAGTCCAGTTGTCGAGGAAGGCTGTAGGCTATATAACATTACGCCACGACCAATAGGAGCAAAGATATAGTGGTAAATGTGTAAAAAACGGGAGAAATTATTTCATCTTTGAAGCCTTCCGTTGCGTGCGCCGTGAAAACGGTTCAAGATACACAAAAAATATGTATTAAAGAATAATAGCTCTTTTAATGATCTAAAAAACAGTCCGCGACAGTATATGTCTATCTTTTAAGATTAACTCACAAAAACCGTTTTTATGGAACCTAATTTGGTCAAAATAATTTTATAAAATCTTTATTCAAATAAACAAATAAATAGGTTGTTTGTTAAGAGTACTTCATTGTGAATTTTAAAAAAAACATAGGTTTTATCCTGAAAACTATACGGGAACTCGACCATTTCGAAAATCCCGCAAGAACGGGAACTATGTGGGAAGAACCAAAAATCTGCCGGAAGTCACTATTCCACGCGGACGTAGTCGCGGCAAAAGCTAGTATTTTATATTAATCTTAAAATATTCATAACTAAATTACACTTCATATCACTAAGAAGGTTTATTATTCAAATAAAACAATTCTTTATACATCAGTCTAGTTATTATCATCATTAATAACATACTGTAAAATGAATGGAATTATTATTATTATTCTCTTTGAAATATTAGACTCCTACAAAAATTATAAATGTTTATACTTAAACTAAACACATAAATTGATTTACTTAGAAAATATAACACTATTAAAACACTTTTATAATAATCGATTATTCTAGAAAGACCCCATATGGATGTCATCATGTATAATATCAACAGCACATGAGGAATTATAAAATGAATGTGTTGATAACAGTTTACTCAATATAAAAGATACATTATGGAGAAATTAACATTAAAATGTACAATATAACTCAAAACAAAGTAACCAACAGACCTTACCGTCACACTACTATCGTACATCGGCTACATATACTTCTCTTCATAAAAGATTTCCTCTCGTCCGCAGACCACGTCCTAACAGACGCTCCACCAACAGCTTCGACCCTCATCTTGAATTATACATTCTCAAGAGTCCTGGAACGTTACAAATAATACTATTTTTATAAAGAAAATACATTAATTGTTAACAAACTTATCAACTTACATTAAAAAGTCGCATTTTAGGGCGTGGTCGAAAATTGTAAAGATAATAGTTAAAATAAAAAAAAGGAAGCCATCAAAACGATAACGTTAAAAAACACTGCGCCCAATGTATGTAACACTTAGGAAATAATTCAAAATTCCTACCACATACTACACAATAAAATAAAACTAATATCAAACAAAACTAAAAATGTTACTCAATAAGTATAAGAACTTATAATGTAAGTAATGCCAATAATATAATATATAAAAATTAGATATATGTAAAAAAAAAAACACCATGAAGCATCAGCATTAGAAAAAGACATCCATTACGAGAAACTAGGAAGACCGCGGCCGGCTGGCAGGAGACGAGGGAGTGAAATGAATGTTTTATAAATATTGATATAGTTAGTTATGTTTAATTATGTATACAGTAGTATCTCTAATGACGGGACTAATAGTTGTCATAAGGGATTTCAGATAATCAATTAAATGATGAGAAGACATTTTTGAACATCTTAGGTTTAAACCAGGATTAAAGTTCATTAAAAGACAAAAAATATACATATTTGAAGAAAATATGAAATAAATCCAGTGAATGTGTGGTTTAAATTTATATTGTATTTAAAATGCTTTATGCTGTTTTATAATTTAAAAGTTAATATAGCAATCATAGTTAATATTAAGCTTAGTTATATGCCCGTAACTTACCTTTAGGAAATAATTGAGAGGAATTAGCAGAACTCCTTTGTAGCTGAACTTGATTCATATTTAAATTCAAGTTGTGACTACAACGTCATTGTCTTCTTTTTGTGTATCAACACATTTTTCAGTTTCAACAGAATGTGATGAGTGTACAGTCTCAAATGCTGATGCTGCTAAATAAAATATTTTTTTAATACAAATAAATATATAAAAAGAAAAGTTAAATGAAAAATCTTAAAATTGAATGATAACATATTGTCTTGATTGTATTTTCCTTCCTTGTTTCTTTTAGAGTTTCTGATTGAATGTAAATAGACTTGTAACTTTTACTGAATTAAACACTGCCATTCTTATATTACATAAAAAACTATAAACAACTTTTTTTGGTTTGTAGTTATCCAGTGAAATTATAATCTCTGCACATTTAGAACACTTTGTTTTTGTTTTACCTATGTAAAGAAGTGACACAAGTAGTTATTTTGGAATACTGTTTGTAGGCACTTTCCTTTATTTAGATAAAAAAAGGTAATAAAGACTGCACATTATAAATCTATCAAACCACATGTAAGTATATAAAAATGTTAAGATGACTTGTATACCTATTTCAATATTTTCAATTAAATAATTTTTTTTTTTTTTTTTAATTTTTAATTATGAGCACCAATTTCTAAAGTAAAATAATAATAATGTAAAATATTATCCATAGTTATAAAATATAATTGATTAATTATTTATAGTTATTTTATATTAGTAGGATGTATTGTGTGCCTATAACTACTTGGGAAGTTGCTTACTTTCGATACTTACTTAAGTATAGAGTTGGTACAACATTTTGAGTGAGTCATTTACTTGAAGAACGGTAAAACTGTTCAAAATGACGATCACATATTCTTATGTTGTTATAAATGTAAGAATCTTCCTTTTGTTTCATGTCTTCATTTAAAATATTTTTCCATTGAATGAATTTCTCCAAATTTGGGTATTCAGGTTTAGGAAATTGATGAAAAGGACCTGAAATGTTTTTTAGTAGAAGTCAATAAACTGTTACGATTGAAATTGATGTAACAAGAGTGGTAATTGATCGTATATACCTATGACAAATAATAATTTTATAGATTTTACTAAATAAGTATCGTACCTTTAGTCGCACACCGAAAATAACTCTTACTAGCCGATTTCCGTGGCATTTTTTCAACTTATCGATAAACCAAATTCGTACTTTGCAATCAAAATCCAAATGAGAAGAGCTGGGGTCGATCGTCAAACGCGTGGAAATAGGAGTCAATGATATGTAAGCCGGGTCAAATGTTTGAAAAAGAACGAACACCACAAGAAGAACAGTAAACAACGGCAAATGAACAACTGAAATAATTTAAAATATGACCTAATGTCAAATCAATTTGAGAGCCACTTAAGATATCTTTTCTTTCACGGTAATTATATGACAGCTTCATCCAGTGTTGCCAACCGTAAGATTTAAATCGTATTTATACGACCTTTTTGACTTTTGTACGATATACGATCGAAATCGTACGCAAAATATACGATATTTTAAATGGAGTCATAAGAAAAAATAAATCTCCAATAAAACTATTAAGAATGTGTAAAACTAAACTTTAGTACTATAACTATAATTAACTATATTTAGTACTATACTATAACCATAAGGAATATGTAAAACTAAACTGTATTCCAGAAATGGTAAATAAGAATTTGTTAGCTGCACAACATATTAAAGAAAAAAGATCGTGTATAAACTTCAAGCCATGTGACGATATGCTGAGCAAATTAAATTTCAGTATGTATGTATGTACAAAAAATATTATGTTATTCCCGCATTTGCTATGCCTAATAATTCAGATAGTGACTAAAGCAATTATTTTATTTTTTTTCTGTTTTCAAAATATATGTAATTAATGAATATCTTAATTCCACATATTAATTGATGATTTATGTCAATTGAAAATTAGTTTTAAATTCCACTTTTATTTGATATACTTACGCAGTTTTATTGAAATTTCATCGTGTACGTTTATTTTCTTGAATTCCAAGACAAAATACTATTTTCTTTAGTCTATAGTACGATCCTCTAAAAAGTAAAGTTGGCAACACTGGTTTCATCCCCATTCCCCATGACTCTTAGCGTGGCCAACCTGACGGCTCGTTTATTGTTAGTTTTTAAATTTTATTAATTTACATTTTATGATTTTACTATTATTTGCTTTCATAATTCATTTCTCATGTCTCTCTTTTGTCCTTCCGGCTCCCTCTGGTGCCTCTGGTGACAGTCGGCCGCGGCCTTCCTTATGATGGATGTGTTTTACGTCGTTTATCTTCATGGTGAGTGTTTTTTTTCAACATTCTAATTGTTACTTTTTGCATTATTGACATAACTTTCAAATACAAATGTTTATTAAGTAACATTTTTAGTTTTGAGTAATATGTATCAGTGTTTATTATGTGTAGTAATAGTATATTTTGAATTATTCTCTAAGCGTAACATCGAGCGCAGGGTTTTTCAACGTTATATCGTTTCAATGGCCTTCTTTATTATTATGTTTTTCACCCTTTAATAAATCTATTGTCATTATATAAACTAGAATCATTCGTAACATTCAAGGACTCGTGAGAATATATAATTCAACATGAGGGTCGAAGCTGTTGGTGGAGCGTCTGTTAGGACGTGGTCTTCGGACGAGAGGAAACCTTCTATGAAGAGAAGTGTATGTAGCTGATGTACGATAGTAGTGTGACGGTATGTACTGTTAATTTCTCCATAATGTATCTCTTATATTGAAGAAAACGTTATCGACACATTCATTTTATAATTCCTCATTATGTGTTAATATTATATATAATGAAATCCATATGGCGTCTGTCTGGAATAATCTAAGCGCACGGTAGTGCGCCGGCCAAGTTCCACAGGCCGGCGCATGCCGTGCACTATATTTACACGAACCGTTTCGGCCCACTTTCGACCCCCCTGTAGCTCAGTGCCTATTGCAAGTACAGAGATAAAATTTTACCTACGTAATCATATAGTAGTACTAAAGCAGTATTCCAAATTTCACAGATAAAGCTTGAGTAGATCTTGAAATATGACCCTGTGAAAATAGCTAATTTTGGCACTGACTCACTGACAGGTAATCAAAACCTCTAGGCCACTTCCCATTGTTTTAGCATTATGAAATTTGGTACACAGGTTGTGTGTTATATGTAGATTAACAAAAAATTAAGAAATTTAAGAAATCGGTCAAGCGTGAGTTACCTCAATTCTAAATATCGAATTTTTAATAAATTCGACCCACTTTTGACCCCCTGTAGCTCAGTGTCTATTGCAAGTACAGAGATAAAATTGTACCTACGTAATCATATACTAGTCCTAAAGCAATATGCCAAATTTCATAGATAAAGCTTCAGTAGATCCTGAAATATGACCCTGTGAAAATAGCTAATTTTGGCACTGACTCACTGACAGGTAATCAAAACCTTTATATAGGCGCTCAGCTCAGCACAATAAAATACATAATAATGAAATATTAATAATTAATAATATGAGTACATCTATCAATCGGTGATAAATGAAACTAAAAAATTAAAAATAAATATAGTTTAAAAAAAACTAAAAAACACGCTCCAATGATGAAAGAAACCGCGTGGAAACTAATTTAACCTTTACAACCTTGGAAATCAATTTAATTTAAATTTTTTAAAATAAACAATAAATGGTATTATTGAAAAAAAAAGCGTGGGGCGCTTCTCAAGAAGTGATATATGAAGCTCCCCACGCTTTTTTTCACAAAAATACCATTTATTGTTTGTTAATTTATTTTTAAATTAATATTATTGTGAATAAAGTGTGGGGCGCTTCTTAAGAACTGATATATATAAGGGATATAAAATATTGTCATGTATACATAATGCACACTGTATAACTTAATTTAATATTGCTTACCTAAAAAATCAGGTTTCTATTGTTATAAATTACTTTCGATAGATAGCGCTAGAGGTATGATTGAATCGCGATATTGTTTTGTCTGCAGTATATATGAATGAAAGTCGATAAGGAATCTATGGTCATTTCTTTTTATTTCTTTCTACACTTATGTCTTGATATCTTATATATGGTTACGATTACGATTAAATGGATCACTGATTTGACTTCCTAAAGGATTAATTTTGTTATTGCTTAGTGGTTGATTACTTGTGTGTGTTAAAAGCACAAATTCACTCTATTTCTTTTCTACTATTCATTTACCAACGATGGAAATTGTACATCTTTCGGTGGTTGGCGGAGATATACCACATAGGGTAATTCCTATGCCATCAGATGGTAGCTGTATGTTTCATGCTGTAAGTTATGCATTGTACGGCAGTATAGTACGATTGTATGTACGATTTCTTGAAAAAAAGTATTGAAATCTCACCAAAAACATGCCTGTTAAAAAGGGGGCCAAGTTCCAACGGCTAATTGTTTGCCTAAAAAAGGGGTGAAATCCAATCTAATGCCAAGTTTAGATGCACTTTGAAATCGATCATAATCATCTTCATCAACAGCATGATCCACTGGTAAACATTTGGCATTCCCAAGACTCGCCACCACACCCAGTCCTCTGCCTTCCACATCCAGCCACTACCCGCCACCTTATTCACGTCAACGGTCCATCTGGCCGAAATTCACTTTACCATACACCCAACTTAAAATATGGTATAGTTGTGAAAATACGTAGGTGCTTGGTTAAAAATATCTAAAATTATAATACTTCTAAATTTGAACTTGGCAGGTTAATTTAATTAGGCAGTTAATTTAATATAAATAATTATATAAATAATAAATTAATGATACAATTAATTAAGTGTTACGTACTGCACGAAAACCTGCCAAGATCAAATTTAGAAGTATTATAATTTTAGATATTTTTAACCAAGCACCTACGTATTTTCACAACTATACCATATTTTAAGTTGGGTGTATGGTAAAGTGAATTTCGGCCAGATGGACCGTTGACGTGAATAAGGTGGCGGGTAGTGGCTGGATGTGGAAGGCAGAGGACTGGGTGTGGTGGCGAGTCTTGGGAATGCCAAATGTTTACCAGTGGATCATGCTGTTGATGAAGATGATTATGATCGATTTCAAAGTGCATCTAAACTTGGCATTAGATTGGATTTCACCCCTTTTTTAGGCAAACAATTAGCCGTTGGAACTTGGCCCCCTTTTTAACAGGCATGTTTTTGGTGAGTCGATTATTATAAAAGTGTTTTAATAGTGTTATACTTTTTAAGTTAAATCAATTTATGTGTTAAGTTTAATTATAAACATTTATAATTTTCAAACAGAATAATAATAATAATTCCATACATAATACAGTATGTTATTAATGATGATACTAACTAGACTGATATATAAAGAATTGTTTTATTTGAACAATAAACCTTCTTAGTGATATGAAGTGTAATTTATTTGTGGATATTTTAAGATTAATATTCAAACAATCCTTGATGTAACTGTCTCTGTATGTCTTTATATATGAACAATATTGTTTGTGAACTGTATTAATATATTGTATTATGTATTACAGATGGTGTTATTGGACTGTACTTGAGATTCATCCATCAGGAGATGACGGCTGATCATCAAGTGTTAGATGAAAACTAACAATGAACCAGGTAGCTATTAATGAAACATGAATGTGTGATTACACTAGACACAATATATTAAAGACAATGAGCTACACATTATATGGAGAGGGAAGTGACTGAGATTTAAACATATTAGAATGTAAAAGACTTGAAGTAACTGTCTCTGTATGTCTCTATATAAGAACAATATTGTATTATGTATTACAGTTGCTGTTATTGGACTGTACTTGAGATTCATCCATCAGGAGATGAGGGCTGATCATCAAGTGTTAGATGAAAACTAACAATGAACCAGGTGGCTATTGTTATATATATACTACATATTATAAATATCATTTTATTATATGTGTAAAGCGCCGTCACAGTATCTATAATGTATATAAACATAATGTATCCACTTGACTATAGCTGTGAGCTTAGAGACTTTGACAGTATCACCAGATCTTTGACATTGCCACGGGGCGCTGCGGTTTCTTAGTGAGTCAAATGAACCTAGCTTGTAGGAGTACCATCGAAAATCTTAGATCTCATTACTTGGCTTACTATAGTTTTTATAAAATGAAATTAAGATTTTCGTATACATATGTGATTTTTATTATTCTAAAATTTCGGAATCCCGACAATTCGGTTGCTCACATACACTCTGATCACGGACAGACGAGTTGAAAGTGTCTGTTAGTTAGTTTTATTATTCGTCATCTTTCTTCCTCTATCGATTTCTTAATTGAAACTAATATTTTCGTTTTACAACTATATGCATCATATTACTTTGTAGCAACCTTGATCACAAGCTCAAAGCTTGTTAAAACGACCCTGTGTCCAGGTGTGGGAATTGTGAGTCGAGAACATGTAGCACTGTATGTATAGGTGAGCAGGTTGTGCTACAATCCTCACCTCACACGGCTGGTGGAACACTTATTAACCACTCACTATAGAACACTACACTTCACACACTGTCCTTCACTAAACGGATGTCTCTGTACAGGTAATACTTGGACACGGAGCTGTGGATTCTGTTGATGAGGTCGAGATCAGTGTATAAGAAACTAGTTCCTACGAGTGACGGAGAGCGAACCTAAGGACGTGTCGCTTTACGTTGAGCTGACTTGTGAACACGCACAGAGACACACGGCCCCGGTGAGCAATACACAAGACACAAACTATTCAGATATAAATGTATCGGAGACATTGTCGTATACTTGGAACAATAGGTGATGTGTCACTTGATGAAATATATGATAGGTGTGTGAGAGGCGCTCTATGAACTGGGGATTGTTTAATGTACATGTGAAGACGAGACTTGTTACTGTATAATAAACATAATACAATATACGTTTGTTTTATTCATAACAGTTATATTCATTACTCACGTGTTGTTTACACTTGTCTCACACAGATCACTCCTTAGGGTCTGATCTCTGTTCAGTAAAATTCTGTATTAAAATTGCTAATGTCTAACTAATTATTTCTTAACTATTATAAAACTAAGGTCTTCCAACTTAACTGGATATAATTAATGTACTTATAATATACCTTTATCATACAACTAGTCCCTCTGTTATATTCAAACTTGTCTACTTTATATTGTGTTTGTAACAGGTACAATAACTATTGAAGGTATTCAAGTATCACACTCACTGAACACGGAATAAATAATGTAAACTGTTGATACTTGTATATTGTTAGAGATCATTGTATGTATTATTCTTAGTCCTGGAACTAATAACTGAATGTCCTAGTACAGTACTCACAACTTAGTTTATAATGATTAATGTTGCAACATATATGAAAGGGTCAGTTACTATATCATGACATAGACGTCGCTGGTTTTCTTTCATAAGTTTCTTTTTTAAATACTCGTATGTAAAACATGTAATTCCGCTGTTTGTATGTCATAGAACCAACTCCGAAGTGTGATATGTTATGACATTTAATGTTACAAGTTGAGCCATCTTTGCCGTACTAATTGTTATATACTATAGTCCTCAGACTTATTTATATGACTGATTATAATTAATAATAAATTAATGTAAGTACCTGTGTATATTGCTGGGATAAAATAGTGGGAACATGAAATTAAATTTGTTACATAGTAAAAATAGCTATTATACTATATGAAACCAATATTTGTAATTATTTATATAAACAACTTAATATTGAACCTTTGTTAATGTTGTGATGGCAACGTTTGGGTATCAACTTGTATTTGTAAGCTTTTAAATACTGTCTTCACCCATGTTGTAGCACATTACTTACAAACAAAATGGCATTTAATTTAAAATTTATTGTGGCAAATTAACAAAAAATATATATTGATTAGTCTCGGATCCAATTAACAAGCCAGGTAACCAATAAATCTGAAGTAAAATAAGAAATGGATAATATAAAGGAACGCATGAACAACCAAAGTCACAGTAAACTAAAATATTCTATAAGACTTACTAAATTCACAGACACGTTGACTGAATACCATGAGAAATTGAAATTATTTTATAAACCGCCATCTATTGTCTAGTAGTTACAATTCCGCTAATTCGACGATCAACCTATTATAGGTGGCGCTGCATTCTAAACTTTGGAGTTTAGAATATTGTAAGGAATTTACATAGCCCTTGTTTTTATTTCTCAGCCTGAACTGTTTAGTATATGTATATAGATGTGGGGTTGGATAATCAGAATGTTTGGAAAAAAAACTATTTTCATCACAATTTCCTCCTCTGAGACATTGATTATATTCGCACATTAAGTTACAGCGGTCCGAAAACAACTAACATCTATAATATATTGTGTACCTTGAAACTATGTATTACGATCTGTTTAAGAAAAATATTTAAAAGGGAATATCCAGTGGAGATCCAAACATTCTTATTTGAAATAAACAAACAAGGAAAGGCTTTTTTGTGTGTACACAACCTGCTATTAATTATAACTATCTTATTACTTTTTATTGAAACGAATAACATTACCTTTCTTTAAGTTCCACACATCTTCCCTTTGTAATCATTTTAGTTTTATCATCAAAGGACAACATTGAAAATGTACTCGTTGTTAATTTCGTTATACACACATCACTAGTACAGAGCTCACAGCTTAAATTTTCCATAATTTGTTAATAAATCAGATAATTAAAACTTATTCACTTCAACTACGAAAGCAAATATTAACAAAATGGCAAAAAAACACTTAAGCGATATACCGACAAATTTAATTATCCCTTTTCATTTGACAATCGAATCAGTTTGTATGAAGTTTTAAACGAGTCTCTCGGGCGGCGGGTGCGGGCTGGGTCGTTGATGTCCACCTCGTATAAACCGAATTTCGAACTGAAAAAATTATTATTATTATCAGATTATGAACAGAAGAAAATCCAAAAAGATTTTGAAAACAATATCTTTACCGATAGCCATCGCTCCATTCAAAGTTGTCTAACATTGACCAAGCAGTGTACGCCACTACATTGGCCTTATCTTCTTCAATCGCGAGGAGAACCTGGTGGAAGACATTAGTTAGAATAATAACATACTTGTTTTATTTATCCATCTTGATTTCATTTTTAGTATTAATCACCTGTTCCAAATGCTTCTTATGGTAATCTATACGATCTTGATCATCTAAATCCTCGCCGCTGGTTGCGAAACCATTTTCTGTTATAAAGATCTCCATGTTTCCATACTGTTTCTTCAACCAAGATATGAGCTTTCGGAAACCTTCCGGGTACACCTGGAACACGAGTTAGTTGCTTTTTTATTGTTTCAATCACCACTTGGCTGTCTACATTACTCTTCAATAAACACGTATGACGTACGATCAGTTTCCAAAGACAGTGTTCAGCCTCAATGAGTCTTACAACTGTATATAGTAACAACAACACTCACATAGAACCAGCTGGAGCCAGCTTGCGGCCATTCTGGTCTCACTGATATTATTACATCAATGTCTGGTCCACCGAAGAGAGGCCAAGGACCAACAGCTTCCCCTCGGGCGAGGCGAGCAGTTCGTGATGTGTAGTAGTTCAAACCGTACAAGTCATACGTGCCTTTGGAAAATTCAATCAAAGAAACTTTGAAAGGGACGCCTATTGCTATTTATATAGCTTTCTTATAACCTTAATTATAATCCTTAATAGAAATTCTTAGTTTTGTTATCATTTTATATAACGATTAGACTATTTATATTTTATTCTCACCTCTTATTAGTTTTTTTTCTTCTTTTGTGAATTCTGGTAATCTGGATTTCCTGAATCCTTGTTGTTTACTCTTTTCTGCTATGAGTTTTTCTATTTTCTTCGGCCAACCGCCTTCCTTAGAGTAGATTGGGTGTGAGTACAGTCCTCCCTGAAATTATACGACAGTAAATAAATATTTTCAATCATTTGAATTAAACTTCAAAAGTATTTAGTAACACTATTATTTTTGGACACTTTTTGTTATTTTATTCACCATTAACTGTAGAGCCAGTTCAGCCGCTTCTCATTCATTTTCATCTTCTCCCTCAAACCACATGACTTGATTGGTGATGGACACTTAGCCTTTAAAATATAATGTAATACATTTGCATATGTATGCAGAACTAATTCAGAAGAACCTAGAGATTTTATTAATTAACAAAAAATCAAGTACCTAAAGTATTTTTTATAAATTCATATAATTCTTTTACCTTTATATTTTCGTCTAAACTCCTTGTCATATATCCGCCATGCTTTAGCGTGTGCCAACATTGTGTTCTTGCTGCAAATATAATTTCCAACTCCAGTGCTAACTATTCCTGGAGCGTGAAGACCAAAAGTGTAAGCAACGTCACAAAACGTCAGCGGTTCATTGAGAGTGATCCAAGTTTTGACTCGGTCAGCGTATAGAGTGAACACAACACGAGCGTAGTCCGCAAACCAATCTGATATTAAAGGATTGGTCCAGCCGCTTGTGAATTATAACTTGGGCTAACAAACATTTCATAACTATCTGCCCAGCGGACTTCATACTGCCTTATGATAAAGAAATATTTGTAACCTTTTTATCTGAATGAAGTTAATTTCCTTATTCCTCAATGAAGTTTTGGCTGGTTCAACCTAATAAAGATTAATCACTCAGTTTCCACTTTTACATACTTATCAACAGCATATTGGTGACAGAGACGCTAACATATTAAGATGTGATTGACCTTAACTTCTCCAACCATAAGCCTGTATGGATAGTAATTCATTTAATTAACTTTTTTTTTTAGTTACAGAACCTAAAAACATTTTTTTTGTGATAAAATTGTATAAATTACTTAAAGCTATGATAAACATTAAAAACTTAAATTTCTTATTTACCTGTAACTGGATTTATCATCTTCATTAAAAATAATACCCATCTTCACCTTTCCAAATAAAATAAAATATATTTATATATGTTCGATGTGTTTCGGACACATGCTGCAGTTGATTGTTACACCAGTGTAAAACAATATTGCTGTTATCCACATTTTCACCCACAATGACAATAGCGACTTTATCAATTCTTTGGGCATTAAAATGTCTTATGTGTTTTTTATAACAATTTTGTGATTATCAGATGGCATGTGATCTAATGCGGTCTTAAATAATGCAACCAATTATTGGTTGTGGTGATGGAATAATAATTGGAGCTGTTCCACAACTGGTCTTTTCACAGAATAGTTGTGTGCACAACACTGATCAACTTGTCTTCCTGAATCGCCCATGAAATTAATTTGGAAAAATTTTTGGTCACTGACCGGCACTGGTAATAACTAATAAGTTCAATGATATATTTGTCCTTGAATCTGCAAAGGTAAACATTCCTGTATTACATATACATATTGTAAAGTGAATTGTTCAGACCACCAAGTGACACTCAAAATACTTTGTGAGCACTACCACTTCCCCCCTAAACTTTTTTAACACAATTCCTTCTGGCTACGAAAAGTAATTCACAGAGCTACAAATGTACTTTAAGCCATTTCAAATGATACATCATTACAATTGATAACTGTCAACAATAGTGGTAAATGTACCTTGCCTTAAAACTACACTTACCTTAAAAGTTGGCATAAAATATATTGTACTGTTGACCATTTCTGTTATAATCAAATGCAGCTCTATAGCGGTTAAAAGCAACACTTCTATATTGTTGGTTTCGTTTCCATCGATTCCGTTCAAATTCATTCTGCGTTTCACGTTGTTCATCAGTTAGACTTGCTCTTCTATATCTAATATCTTTGACTTGAGGCATTACGGCTTCTGCGACTTAAGTTTGTACGTCTAATTGCCGGCATGTTTTGAAACAAAAATTCCACTGAAAAGAAAAAATACTATTATTCTATTCCTATTTTTTTGTAATAGTATCAAAATGGTCTATCAAAACTTTCCAACACTATAAAAATTTTACTTTACCTTGTTGGACAAACACTTCAGAAAAAAAACACACGTTACAAATTATCTTGTAGAAACCTGAATGTGAAAGTTACACTAAGAAATGGTAAATGAATTATGTAGGTATTTTGTTATTATAACTCCGGCCACAAATAGTGAAACTGAATATGTACTCGTACAAAACCACACACAAAAAAAAAAAAAAAATTTACTGTTTTGCAAACAATTTCGAAGAATAACTGATTTCTGAACTTTTAAGACAGAGACAATAGTTTATCATAGACTAATAACACAAACGACAAGCTCAGCTTATGTATGGTTCATTTAAAAGTAAGTAATTTTAATCATGTAAAATGTAAATCATAAATATTAACAAAAAAAATCAATTCTATTTTCATTCAGTGCTTTGTGATAAACGATGTTTTTTGTTTGATTACCTGGCGCATAGACAAACAAATCTGATGGTTATTATAATATTTTGTGACTATTCAATTGGTCGGGTCCGCGATCACTTTTTTTGGTTTCTGAACGCGACATTAAATGCTCCAACGACGTATTCTGTATTCCAACGCACACGGTTTTGATAGATATGATTGAATTTGAACTTTGTGTAGCGGTAAGAAAGTGCAAATTTAGGAATTTTGACTTTAGGAAAACACCTGCATTTCTTAGATAACAGTGAGAGCTTGTAATCGAATATGATAATTGAACATAATAGCAATAAAGCTCAAATTGATTCGACGTTTTAGTTAGAAAACGTTTGTATGTGAGAAGGAAAAGGGTTGTTTTTAGGGTTTTCCCGGAAATTATTAGATTTTTTCTCGCCGAAAGAACCATCCTTGGACTTCAAGGAACATTTAAAAAAAAGAATTGGCCAAATTGGTCCAGGCGTTGTTGAGTTATGCGCTTACCAAGACATTTTGCCATTCATTTTTATATTATAGAAGATATATTTAATTTTTATTGTTAAATGACTATTTTATTGTGGTGTACACTAAAGTACATTATTACATTAGGTATGTAATTTTCTTAATAACATTATTTAATGTTCACTCTATAAGCAGCATCTTCAAACCCTTTTATTGTATGAGGTTTTACACAACATACTAATCTTTCCTGTGAACAACACGAGGTGGCGCCATTAGCGGCATGGGTCGAGTAGTGGATATGATTGATTGAATATGGAAATAAAACTACACAGGGTTTTAATAAAGTTCAACACTTAGATGTATTACTTAATAAAAACACAAAGAATACATCCACAATAACTATAATTCATTTCAATTCAACAATAACAATATTCTATATGATAAATGAGGTTTATATAAACATTATAAATGAAAACAGTTCAAGGTACATTATAACAAAAACTTTCAGTGGTATAATAAATACTATTCCATTAAAAACTAATTATTGTAGAGGAAAAAGTATGATAAGCATAATTAGTACATCCAGAAAAAAAACATTTAAGATTTCTTATGTTTTATCAGATTTTAAATAACAATAAAACATTAGAAAAGTACATCAAATAGTGACTAGTGAATAGTTGACTGGGTTTAACAAAATACTATGGACCAAAAGATATTACATATAAAACTTGTACTGTTAAAGATATTGTTTGTCAAGTCTAAATTCAATGTAAAGGATTGAAGTCGCAGATAAGTTGTAGATCGGCTGCTAGGCCGACTGTGGGTGGTTACGCGGGTACATTAGGGGCCTAGGGTACCTGAGAAGTTTCCGGCCTAAATCACACTCGTTCGAAAAACCCAGTGCTGTATTACGCCTTTATTTAGCCATTGGTTACCCAAGCGTTGGTTTCCAGAGATGCAGCAGGGTTGAGAGCAGACTCACGGACTTTTTTGGGAAAAAAACTTATCTTGGTAAAATTATGAGTAACAAAGAAACAAAGCAAGAATTTATAAGATACTGTGTGCAAATCACACAAATGGCTAACAGAAGAAACAAGTAATACAATAATGTAAAATAGCAAATAAGAGTATCGAAAAAATGAAGGAATGAAGAAATAAATTTGAATATACATAAATACGTAGTTGGGGAGGATCAAGGAGGATGCAATGAAGAGCCCTTCTGTAATATATGACTGCACCTCCTTTGGCTGAAAAACGGTGGTTCCTAATGATGTTATAGTTCCCAATCCGTGGGTTTCTACTCTAAGAAGGACTCTTATACTAGGCGTACAACACTAGGAGTGACATTGCCCCGGGGCGAGGCGGTTTAACGGTGGCTCTATTGTCAGTCCGAATAACTGACATACTGAGGCTATATTGAATATCTCTTTACCTTCCCTGGTAAGCGACAGGGGGACTAGCACCATATCGAATGGTTTTTTTGTTTGGCTTGTGCATACGATGCACCTCTAAAACTGGCAGGTTTTGGGACTTAAGGTCCTCTTTTATTTCATCAATGGGAATCTCCGCGGGGAGACCCTTGATGACGACTGTTAGCCTACGCTCCTCCGGGAGGGCGTAGGTGTGGTATTCTAATTTTTGTAGTCTTAGCATCGCGGATAACGCGCGATGGTCGTTCGGTGTGGCCGCGGTGACCTTAATTCCCGCCTGTGCGTTACGTGCCGACACGTATTTTATCTTTTTGTCGTTTAGGAGGCTGGATATGGAGTTCCAGCTCTTGTTAGTTCGAATGTATAACGGCGGCGGGTATTTAGTGAATGTTTTGGGTGCGGACCCAGGTAGACCCGCAGGAGCGGACACAGGTGTACCCGCAGGTGCGGACACAGGTGTGTCCGCAGGTGCGTGCGCAGCTGCACCGGCAGCTGCTGGGGTCAACGGTTTTTTGGTTGGCGGCGGCGCCTTTAGTGACTTGGCCGCCTTCCTCTTACCAGATTTGGTAAGGACGGGTTTGAACCCGTCGTTTTCCTCTTCTGCGTCCGAGGAGGACGGCGTCGAGTCTGTCTCGGCTTCCGAGCCGATTGGTGAGCAATCCATGCGACATGGATTGCTTTTTGGACAGTCCGGTGAAGCCGGGCTGTCCGTATCGAAATTGGTGGGTTTTATTTCGGGGTTCACCTCGGTGAACTCCCTGTACGCATCTGGGAATTTTTTTATGAAGAAAGCTAGTAGGGCCTCTAATCGGCCCGAATTATGGTCGCCCATGATGGGCGACGGACTTATGGGGAGTCCTCCCTGCAAGGCAGGGAGGTGTGTAACCTATTTGATTCTAATCTAGACCCTGTTATTAGGTAACAGGGGTGAACCTACTTCCCTAAAAACTAACGACTGTGT
Organism: Danaus chrysippus; assembly: GCA_916720795.1. Classification (NCBI taxonomy): domain Eukaryota; kingdom Metazoa; phylum Arthropoda; class Insecta; order Lepidoptera; family Nymphalidae; genus Danaus; species Danaus chrysippus. The sequence continues at coordinate 1,124,985 of CAKASE010000073.1, forward strand.
AAATACCTTATGAGGGTGGCAGGACAACGGCGACTAAACGACGGTAACTGCTACCCTTTTCTTGATACTTCTATCGACGCCGGACACGTCGATCTTCTGACCTCTTCTGTAACTTGATGACACGTAACACAAACACCATCGGAACACTGATTACGCACGTCTGCGCCGTGCGAATGCCCAACTGAGAGTCCGCTGGTTGCGAAACCATTTTCTGTTATAAAGATCTCCATGTTTCCATACTGTTTCTTCAACCAAGATATGAGCTTTCGAAAACCTTCCGGGTACACCTGGAACACGAGTTAGTTGCTTTTTTATTAATTCAATCACCACTTGGCTGTCTACATTACTCTTCAATAAACAAGTATGACGTAGGATCAGTTTCCAAAGACAGTGTTCAGCCTCAATGAGTCTTACAACTGTATACAGGGTGACTGGTGAATTACTATCAATATTTAAGGAGCATACTCGGTACATGATTCTCATTCGAATTATGTAAAAAAAATAGGCACTTAATTTTTGACCAAATTTCCGTATAAATAAATAAAGCGTGGATACGTTCCAAGTGTTCCAAGTGTGGACGCGTGCGGCGGCGTACTGATACAACAACACGCCGCCAAACGCGTATGTGTGTGTGTGAGTGTATACCTAATCTGTAGGGTGTGCACACGATGCGTAATTAATTACATAACTTTTGGTTAACTTTACTTAGAAGTTTATTAATATTTATGTTATATTAATTTTTATTTTGTCATATATGATCGTCAAATATGACGTCCTCAAATATCGATAGTAATTCACCAGTCACCCTGTATAGTAACAACAACACTCACATAGAACCAGCTGAAGCCAGCTTGCGGCCATTTTGGTCTCACTGATATTATTACATCAATGTCTGGTCCACCGAAGAGAGGCCAAGGACCAACAGCTTCCCCTCGGGCGAGGCGAGCAGTTCGTGATGTGTAGTAGTTCAAACCGTACAAGACATACATGCCTTTGAAAAATTCAATAAAAAAGCTTTGAAGGGACGCCTATTGCTATTTATATGGCTTTCTTATAACTTTACTTATAAATTATAATTATTAATAGAAAATCTTAGTTTTGGTATTAATTTATGTAACGATTAGACTATTTATATTTTATTCTCACCTCTTATTAGTTTCTTTTCTTCTTTTGTGAATTCTGGTAATCTGGATTTCCTGAATCCCTGTTGTTTACTCTTTTCTGCTATGAGTTTTTCTATTTTCTTCGGCCAACCGCCTTCCTTAGAGTAGATTGGGTGTGAGTACAGTCCTCCCTGAAATTATATGACAGTAAATGAACATTTTCAATCATTTGAATTAAACTTCAAAAGTATTTAGTAACACTATTATTTTTGTTTAGCTTTTCTGTTTTCACCATTAACTGTAGAGCCAGTTCAGCCGCTTCTCCTTCATTTTCATCATCTCCCTCAAACCACATGACTTGATTGGTGATGGACACTTTGCCTTTAAAATATAATGTAATACATTTGCATATGTATGCAAAATTAATTCAGAAGAACTTAGAGATTTTATTAATTAACAAAAAATCAAGTACCTAAAGTATTTTTTATAAAATCATATAATTCTTTTACCTTTATATTTTTGTCTAAACTCCTTTTCATATATCCGCCATGCTTTAGCGTGTGCCAACATTGTGTTCTTGCTGCAGATATAATTTCCAACTCCAGTGCTAACTATTCCTGGAGCGTGAACTCCAAAAGTGTAAGCAACGTCACAAAACGTCAGCGGTTCATTGAGAGTGATCCAAGTTTTGACTCGGTCAGCGTAGAGAGTGAACACAACACGAGCGTAGTCCGCAAACCAATCTGATATTAAAGGATTGGTCCAGCCGCCTGTGAATTATAACTTGGGCTAACAAACATTTTATATAATGCTACAAACTTGTGTGGAATGCCCTGAAAGGTGAGGATTCTTATTGATGGACATTTAATTGACAAGATTTACTTAAGGTTCCTGATTTATAAGATTAGAACTCATTAATATTTATTCATCAATATGATTTGCCGTTCAAAGGTTTTCGTTTAAAGAAATCATTTACAAAGAACATGTTGTTACTGAAAAATATTAATTTAAATGGGTTCTTCAGTTTTATCATGAAAGATGAACTTTTTGAACTTATATAATTAAAATTTATAATAAAGTATTTTGAAAACAAATGTTTTGTTTTATTATTTATTCTATTTGATATAGTGAAGAAGCAATGCATTTGTATTAAATACTTTTTCCAATCTCTGAAACTCACCAAGATCTTGTAAATTTTGTGCCAAATCCCAGTGATATATTACAACGACAGGCTCGATTCCTCTCTTCAATAAAGCATCTGTAAAGTTAGACTAATATTCCGTAATAAATTATTTACTAACCAACTATAATTATTATTATATATGAAAAGTTAATATTCAATCGAAAGGGATCGCGTATTGGTACATTTTTTCCAAGTTGCTTGGAGCGTTCTCCCACTGACCATTCGTGTCATACATCTGGATGGCACTTTTAATAATGGAAACAATATACCATACAACATCATGTCTACAACATATATTTATTTTCATTAGACCTAGAGGGTAATGGCATTTTTTAAAATGCGCTAGCTAATTTTAAAGCGCGTTGTGCTAATAGAGCTCACGGTTCCTTTGGAAGCCAACATTTCGAAAGACTATGTGATCAAGGTCGACAAGTATTACAAGCTCACTAAAAAACTCACTAAGAATAGGTTCGTGGTAAATTTGTATCCTATAGAAGTGCAGAGAGAGGTATGACAGCCAATTCTCTCTACATCCTACTAAAAGACTTGAGAGTGTTCTGAACTAATATCAGTTCATTGCAACGTGCGTTGAAGGCAGCCCTAGTAGGTTCGTTTCAATTTTGGTTAGGTTTTGAGAGGAGCTTGGACGGTGTGAGTATATTCATATCAATAGACGCATCGTTTTCCCTAGTGGCTCTCGGCTCTCAAAGGCTTGTATGTAGTAGGTCTGTCAACCGCAGCATCGACTCATACTGAGACGCTTCCTGAACGATGTTTAACATCTATTTAGGAAAACCATATGTTTGTTCTATACATATAATTAAACAATGTATATTTCAATATTTTACCTTATACATAGATATAGCTTCATCTGTGTCTGTATCTATATCTGTATATAAATGTGTTCAGCCTTTCTAAAGCGCCCTTCCTGTCGTAATTGTTGAGCGAGTGTCAGTAAATATCTGTCTGTCTTCTTCTGCCAGATGTGTAGCGGCAACACGTAGACCTTCCGACACTGCCCGCGGCGTTGTACGCTCTTACACATTTCTCCGCCATGCCACAGGATATGAGAACTCGTTCCGCTGTATCCCATTCCTGTAAATGTTTGCAAAAATAGATAAATATAATTAATGAATATTAATTGACATATGAAACCTACTAGAATAAAATAAAAATCGACCAAAACCTTGAATTCAAAAAATTGAATAAATTGATCGTGAAGTTAAACCCGCGTATAAAAGAAGAAATGAATAATTGAAAACATATTAGTTTACACCCTTAGTGGATGTTTACATTTATATTTTTGTAACTATACACAATAACTAATAAGGAATGAACAAAATCGAATTACGTTAATAACAATTATAAAAAAAAAATAGAAACATATTTCTTTTGTTCATTATTTAAAATAACTTACTTGAGAAGATATAAAATGATCACCCAACTGTTCACTTTGCTCCCGAATAGATTCTTTATCTTCTATAACCTAAAGATATCAATGGATTGATTTACAAAAAATATATATAAAAAAACAAAACCTTTATTTATATATTATTGGAATCTCGGTATCGGCTCAAACGATGGCGATAAATCGATCTAGCTAGGAATAATTATCATCATTAATCATTTAGAAAATGTTATTTTACGTAAAAAGAATAACAAAAATTGTCGTTTAAAATATGACTCTCCTGACATCTAGTGGCGAATAGTGATACTACTTTATGCTACTTGCTTTTACTAATTGCTTTAACGACACAACAGCAGATGGCGTTGTTAAGTATCAGGAAGTCAATGAATGTTTGTTTTAAGGTTAGACTAAGAAATTAATTGTTGATTTATATTGTTTTCTGTCTTCTTACCGTTCTGAACTGCTTGCACATATTAATGGCCAATTCTGGCTGAGCGGCTCCACGTACGTAGTATTCTTCGGCGGTGGTTAAGTCCCCCACAAATATTGCTAGACGTGCACGAACCTCGGGACTCTTTAAACCTATGCATTATATTATAATCACGATTAATAAAATAAATAAATTTTACTTTCTAGTTGTTTGTTCTTCATGCACTGTATTTAAACTAAAATGTATTTAAACCAAAATGTTAACTTTGTGATTACATGCACTCTGTTAATATTTCAGCAAGAAGTGGTTGCCAGTAACTGAGGTAGCACATAGCATCTTAATTGTATTAATTTAAAAATTTGTATTTGTGTATACTTTGTTGGCGATCCAATAAATAAATAAATGAATACTATTAATACAATAAGTGCGTCCAAAAAAAAAAAACTTGATACATGAGGTGTACCCAAATCGTGTAAATGCAAAAAATACCTTCATCATTACTCCCGTTCCCTTTGGCTGAAGCTAACTCGACAGTTTTCTTTAGATAAAATATTCTAGCCTCATCACCTACTGCTTTATAGCATTTCGTCGCCAACTGAAAAAAAGATATATCTCTTATGAGGTACTAAAACGTTTAAATGTTATAACATATATTAGTCCTTCTCTAATTTGAGCAGTGAGGAATATACCACCACCACTGAATGGCTAACACTTAACCAAACATAACTGTTGTTATGTAATTAAATAATGTATGTAAACATAACTGTTGTTATGTCAATGTAAAGGAAGTTATCATAAGTTTGAAGTCGAATAATATTTTTTATTTTATTACGTTTAAATTGAAATGCACATTATTTATTTTCAAACCATAATTTTAAGAGATCTTTAAACTGCTTTAATTTTTACATAACTAGTTAAAGCGCTTTATGTAGGAAATAATAATATTGGGGTGTTCAACGTAATATTGACAAAGTTGTCATCATAGATAAAACACTATATTAGAAATTGGTTGTCATAAGGTCATAATGTCATACTACTTTGCATTCAATATTTTCATTCTCTATGTTGATACTTTTTAAGTAGTGGATAAATTCTGTGAGTGGACGGATGGATTGAGGACAAAACCCAGTAAATGTCCTTGTCTGTGTCTTGGTAGGCGGAATACAAGATACACCTCATACGATCCGGGACTATCGTTAGGCGGTTAATGAATTTCTACGGTTACGGAAAATGCACCATTTAAATTTCTCGGTAGTAAGATTGATAATATAGGCCGTACTCCATCTTTAGAAGGGTTAGTAGATAGCTTTTTGAACGACCTTAACAAGGTAGACAGCCAACTGATCAGTAACGTTAAAAAAGCGTGGATCTACGATAATTACTTAACTTCACGTTTGAACTGGCCTTTCCTCGTCTATGATTTTAATAAAACCCTTTTGTCAAAGTTGGATGCAGGCGTCATAAAGATGTTGAAGTTGTTGCTCGGGCTCGCGCTAACGGCTGATTCATCGGCGTTATTTAGGGGAAGCAATAGTTTTGGGATGAGTCTAAAAAGGCCATCGGAGCTCTATAAACACTTAAGAGTTTCCAAGAGATATATCCTGGGGAAATCCCATGATGACGTAGTGACATCGCTCCCAAAAGATGAAGATGCCCCCGAGCTAGAGTCACGACTACAATTCCATAAGCAATTTATGATAGGAGCACAAAGTAACAGAGTGGGATTAGGATCAAATAGGAAAGTCCAAGATGCGGATATATTGAAGTATTATAATTCGGCAAGACGAGAATGATAAATATAAGATCCATGCAATGAATTTAGAAATGCAGAACGAGTGGTTAGACATAGGAGATTTTTGCATCCCATTAGCATGAAAATGGCGCACTTTAATTTATGATTGGTCGCCAGCATTGCTAAAATTCTATCTCAATGCGTTCCAGATGACTCTACCAGTTCAGAGTAATTTAGTAAGATGGGGAAAAGTACCGAAAAAACTTGCTATATCTGTGGAAAGGCAGTTGGAACTGCTAAGCATCTGCTGGTGGGATGTAAGGTACTCCTGGACAGCGGTCAATACTCGCGTCGTCACGATAGGGTTCTAGAAGTGAAGCGGTTAGTCTTTCGGTAGCCAGAGCGCAAAAGGAAATAACCACAAACGAACGATCAGTAGGTTTTGTGAGAGAAGGCACTAGGGTTACAAAATCAAACGTCAAGCCTTACTCCATCCTTAAAGCGGCGTCGGATTGGACTATAATGATGGACACGTATGAAAAACAATATAAAATCCCCGAGGATATTTGTGCGTCGGCCTCCAGACCGGATATATTTTTGTTTTCGTGAATTTTAAAACGCGTAGTGATGATAGAGCTTACGGTCCCTTGGGAAACCAACATCCCCAAAGACCATACCATCAAGGTCAACAAATATTACGAGCTCACAAACGAACTCACTCGAAATAGGTTCGTAGTAGATTTGTACGCGGTAGAGGTGGGAGCGAGAGGTATAACAGCGAAATCTACAACCTACTAAAGGACCTGGGCTTGTCCAGAACTCACATTAATGCATTCTTGGAACGTACATCGAAGGCAGCCATAGTAGGTTCTTATCAAATTTGGTTAGGTAGGGAGAGGAGCTTGGACAGTGGAGGTGAGCGTATAACGCGCGTTAGTTAAGGGGCCCCTTAAGCCTACACTTGGGTCGCAAGTCCCAGGCACTGTTGAAGCTCCTCTCCCTGCAACGCGATGGACCCGGCACCCGCACGGTGAATCCATAGAATGATGAGTAGTTTCGTCTCTGTTTTTTGCCCGCGACTTCGTCGTCATTAGTAATATATGTATAGCTGACCGGGCGAACTCTATCCCGTCCTAAATAACCAGTTATTGGTATTTATTAAATTTTTCCTGTTTCAATCGAACAGAATGGTTGAAATAGAAAAGGGCTGATTTTAGAGTTTTCCCGGAAATGAATCATTTTTTTTCAGCTTTTAGAACTTATCTGAACCTCCACGAACATTTCAAGAATAAGATAAGATAAATCCGTTCAGCCGTTCTCGAGTTTTAGTGCGACTAACGAACAGCAATTCATTTTTATATATATATAAAATGTAAATATTTTTTTTTTTAATTGATTTACATATGTACTATCTTTCATTTATTTATGTAATCATTTTGACGTGTCGGAAGCGTTCAGTTAATGTAATAAAAATAAAAGTATTGAATAAATAAACTCAAAAAATATTCACCCATACGTTAAATAATAACAGAATAATATTAAATATTCAACAGTACATACCGTCACACTACTATCGTACATCAGCTACATACACTTCTCTTCATAGAAGGTTTCCTCTCGTCCGCAGACCACGTCCTAACAGACGCTCCACCAACAGATTCGACCCTCATCTTGAATTATATATTCTCACGAGTCCTGGAACGTTACAAACAATACTATTTCATATAAAGACTATCCACTTCATAATAAATTATTATTGTTCATATTAAAGATGGCACATATTTTAGGATGTGGTCAAAGATTAACAAAAAGTTAAAATAAAAATAGTAATGATTTAAACCAAACTATCAAAATAATAAGTCTTCGCAAAATATAGCGTTTAGAAAATAATAATTTTCTTAAGACTGCGGTCTTCTACAAAGATTTGTTTGGATATCATTAACTTTACTTATCTTTATATTTTGAAACAAACATATATTTCATGATCGATGGACAGACCATGTAGTGAAAACATACGACGGTAGTGAAACTATGAGTACTTTGATTGAGGAAGATGTTTCTGTAGGAGAGCTCTAAATTGTTTTAAATAAATTAAAATTAATTATTTTTCTATGTATACGTACATTCCAGGAGGTTCTTTGATATCAATAGACACATCAAACACGTACTGTAAATGTTTATAGTGAACACACTCCTTATATTGTCTGGAGACTGCTACAGTTGATACTTCAAGTCTTCTCTATTCTAATATGTTACACTAACCGAGTCATTCTCCTCTTCATATAATTCTATGTTTCATCAATACTTGGTTCATTGTTAGTTTTCATCTAACACTTGATGATCAGCCGTCATCTCCTGATGGATGAATCTCAAGTACAGTCCAATAACACCATCTGTAATACATAATACAATATAGTTCTTATATAAAGACATACAAAGACACTTACTTCAATTATTGTCGGTTTAAAATAAATTATTAAATGTTTAAAAAAATTACAAAAACACTCGCTTATAAAGTGACAGACTAAAAGTAGCATATTTTTAATTATTCAAAATAAAACTAGAATGAAAAAAAGAGATTCGTTCAGTGTTTAAGTTCGTGGAGTGCTAGATATTTCTATTCCATTGATTATGTCATACAAGGCGAGTGTACACTTTGGGTACATGTGAGCAATTCCATTCACTTTAGGCTAAAACACATGAACGTACTCTTTTCCCAGTGTGTACACTACACTCGCCTCATATTATGATTAGATATCTGTAAGGGTACCGTTATATTAAAAAGATATGTGGTACTTTTATAACTAGCTTTCCGACCGCAGCTTCGCCCAAGAGAACTTTTCAAAAGTCTGCAATAAAAACTATCCCATGTTCTTTGTCAAGGTCAACTCCATCTCTGTACCAAATTTCATTAAAATCAGTTCAGTTGTTCAGGTGTGAAAGCGTAACAGACAGACAGACAGACAGAGTTACTTTCGCATTTATAATATTAGTAGGGATAAATTGCTTCCATTTATAACTCTATCCTTTTTTGTGTTATTAAACAAATATCAACTTTATAATTTAGTATTTTATAACAGTGTTTATTTATTATTTTTCAAATCCCTACTAATATTATAAATAGGAAAGTAACTGTATGTCTGTTAAGTTTTAATTCCTAAGCCGTTGAACCGTTCGTGATGAATTTTAGTATGTATATAAATGAAGCCCAGGAAAATGACTTCGGCTACTTTTTATCCCGATTATCCGATTACATAACGATTACCCGATCCCGAAAATTTACGGGTTGAACCATGAAGTGGAAGCAGTTCAGGTTCAGTGGCCTTAGTGACAGAGAACAACTGTGATGTACACGCAGACGGAGCCGCGGGCAGCAGCTAGTTATTATTATAATTATTATTATTTATTTCTGACAGTAAGTAACAAACATACAAAATAACATACAAGTGATGCTAAGAAAAAAGAAATAGAAATATTTTTAGCAAACCGGAAAGCTGTAACGTATATACATATGTGTTTCAAATAGTCAAGTAGCAATATGAAGATACTTAAAATATTTAATATTTTTAATGATGTTACATTTCAGGTCTCCATTAAAATATTTTATCTAATATAAATCTTTTAATAATTGACTTACTATTTTTTATTTATTTATTAAATCATTATGACGTATCGAAAGCGAATGGTAACTGAATAGTTAATGTAATAAAAATAAAAGTATTGAATTAATGAACATAAAAAAATATTCACCCTTACTATAAATAATAACAGAATAATATTAAATATTCAACAGTACATACCGTCACACTACTATCGTACATCAGCTACATACACTTCTCTTCATAGAAGGTTTCCTCTCGTCCGCAGACCACGTCCTAACAGACGCTCCACCAACAGCTTCGACCCTCATCTTGAATTATATATTCTCACGAGTCCTGGAACGTTACAAATAATACTATTTCATATAAAGATAATCCACTTCATTATAAATTTTTATTGTTCATATTAAAGATAGCACATATTTTAGGATGTGGTCAAAGATTAACAACACAATAGTTAAAATGAAAATAGTTATGAATTAAACCAAACTGTCAAATTAATAAGCCTTCGCCACATATAGCGTTTAGAAAATAATAATTTTCTTAAGACTGCGGTCTTCTACAAAGATTTGTTTGGATATCATTAACTTTACTTATCTTTATATTTTGAAACAAACATATATTTCATGATCGATGGACAGACCATGTAGTGAAAACATACGACGGTAGTGAAACTATGAGTACTTTGATTGAGGAAGATGTTTCTGTAGGAGAGCTCTAAATTGTTTTAAATAAATTAAAATTAATTATTTTTCTATGTATACGTACATTCCAGGAGGTTCTTTGATATCAATAGACACATCAAACACGTACTGTACATGTTTATAGTGAACACACTCCTTATATTGTCTGGAGACTGCTACAGTTGATACTTCAAGTCTTCTCTATTCTAATATGTTACACTAACCGAGTCATTCTCCTCTTCATATAATTCTATGTTTCATCAATACTTGGTTCATTGTTAGTTTTCATCTAACACTTGATGATCAGCCGTCATCTCCTGATGGATGAATCTCAAGTACAGTCCAATAACACCATCTGTAAAACATAATACAATATTGTTCTTATATGTATAGAGACATACAAAGACACTTACTTCAATTATTGTCGGTTTAAAATAAATTATTAAATGTTTAAAAAAATTACAAAAACACTCGCTTATAAAATGACAGACTAAAAGTAGCATATTTTTAATTATTCAAAATAAAACTAGAATGAAAAAAAAGAGATTCGTTCAGTGTTTAAGTTCGTGGAGTGCTAGATATTTCTATTCCATTGATTATGTCATACAAGGCGAGTGTACACTTTGGGTACATGTGAGCAATTCCATTCACTTTAGGCTAAAACACATGAACGTACTCTTTTCCCAGTGTGTACACTACACTCGCCTCATATTATGATTAGATATCTGTAAGGGTACCGTTATATTAAAAAGATATGTGGTACTTTTATAACTAGCTTTCCGACCGCAGCTTCGCCCAAGAGAACTTTTCAAAAGTCTGCAATAAAAACTATCCCATGTTCTTTGTCAAGGTCAACTCCATCTCTGTACCAAATTTCATTAAAATCAGTTCAGTTGTTCAGGTGTGAAAGCGTAACAGACAGACAGACAGACAGAGTTTACTTTCGCATTTATAATATTAGTAGGGATAAATTGCTTCCATTTATAACTCTATCCTTTTTTGTGTTATTAAACAAATATCAACTTTATAATTTAGTATTTTATAACAGTGTTTATTTATTATTTTTCAAATCCCTACTAATATTATAAATAGGAAAGTAACTGTATGTCTGTTAAGTTTTAATTCCTAAGCCGTTGAACCGTTCGTGATGAATTTTAGTATGTATATAAATGAAGCCCAGGAAAATGACTTCGGCTACTTTTTATCCCGATTATCCGATTACATAACGATTACCCGATCCCGAAAATTTACGGGTTGAACCATGAAGTGGAAGCAGTTCAGGTTCAGTGGCCTTAGTGACAGAGAACAACTGTGATGTACACGCAGACGGAGCCGCGGGCAGCAGCTAGTTATTATTATAATTATTATTATTTATTTCTGACAGTAAGTAACAAACATACAAAATAACATACAAGTGATGCTAAGAAAAAAGAAATAGATATATTTTTAGCAAACCGGAAAGCTGTAACGTATATACATATGTGTTTCAAATAGTCAAGTAGCAATATGAAGATACTTAAAATATTTAATATTTTTAATGATGTTACATTTCAGGTCTCCATTAAAATATTTTATCTAAATAAATCTTTTAATAATTGACTTATGTACTATTTTTTATTTATTTATTAAATCATTATGACGTATCGAAAGCGAATGGTAACTGAATAGTTAATGTAATAAAAATAAAAGTATTGAATTAATGAACATAAAAAAATATTCACCCTTACTATAAATAATAACAGAATAATATTAAATATTCAACAGTACATACCGTCACACTACTATCGTACATCAGCTACATACACTTCTCTTCATAGAAGGTTTCCTCTCGTCCGCAGACCACGTCCTAACAGACGCTCCACCAACAGCTTCGACCCTCATCTTGAATTATATATTCTCACGAGTCCTGGAACCTTACAAATAATACTATTTTATATAAAGACATATACCAACTTACTAATAGATTATTAGTCATATAAAAGATACTACATATTTTAGGATATGGTCAAATATTATCAACAGAAAAGTTAAAATATAAATAGCAATGAATCAACGAAACTATAAAATTAATAAGCCTACGCCCAATATAGCGTTTAGAAAAAAATTTAATATTATGTGTTCCTACCCACTGGTAGACGTAATAATGACTAAGATATTAAACAATGTTTTATGTGAAGTAATAATTGTATCATAATAAGACGTGTAAAGAACTCACCTTGAAATAAAACAGACGACTGAAGAAGACGCCAGAGTCATGAGGAAGATCGGAGCTGACTGTGACCAGAGGAAGGAGGAACATGAACCGGTTTGATTTAAAGACTGACTGACGTGAAGCAGTGAGGTTGGATACACTGAGGATGTTAGGACCGTTACACACGATGGATGTGGAAGAGATGTGTTGCTATATGTAGTAATATAATAATAAAAATATTATTATATTACTACACACGATGGACGTGGAAAAGATGTGATGATTAAAAGGATTTGAAACATTTGCAGAGAGAAAGTGTTGATTCTTTCATTTAATTAAAAATACAAAATAAATTAAAATAAAAAAAAGAAAAATGTATAAATTTATGGTTTTAATATAAAACAATCATCAAATATTTCAAACAAAACAAAAACAATTATACTAGGTATTACTATCTAATTTCTTAATTATTTAAATGTATACTAGAAGCTATACATGGTGAAGGTTGGCAATACGTAAAAAAAATTAACTTATGTAATTTTTAATTAAATATAACTTTTAATAAGAAAGATACATTTTACATATTAAATGAAATTTTGGGCTCGTAATAATATATATTTCTTTTATATTTCGATTGATTCAAAGCAGAATGTATTGGTATTTTCATGTTTAAGCATGTGAGCAGTTTAATATATTGAGTTCGTCTGTAGGCCAGTGTAGAAGCTTTTAAAATTAATGAAAAGTGAAAATAAAATATAGTAGAATGAAACTTATTAGAAAAGGAGGGTTATATTATAAAAATTAAAGGAAAAATAATTTACGGGCGATCTGAGGTCGGGAAGGGTATTTAAGGGTAAAAAATGGGTTTTCTCGATTTCCGGCAAAACTAAAAGTTTTACTGAAAAAAGTTATATGGCAAAGTTGTAGGTAATAAAAAGATCTAAAACTTTTGTACCAACATTATTTTCACATAACCTCAAATTTTATGTGGAAAATTCGAAAACCAAGTTTTTGGTTTTTTATTTTTATCTTTTAAGAAAAAACAATATTTTGTCACGAAATTTGGTGAAAGCGCAATGTCCATTTTTGGCCTAGCGTAAACAAGCTACTATAAAAAAAAAACAAATTAATGAAAAAAAATTTTTTTTTTAGCTAGCCATTCTATTGTTGTTTGAGTGTACATTTGTATTTTATTGAAAAAATATTTTTAAAGTATCTTCATTCATTTGCTTTATTTGTTTTGTGTTACCAGCAAGATCAAGTAACGATTGCGTCAAATCGAATCATCTCGCAGTACTTAATACAACTATGAGTATTTAATAAAAAAAATATATATTTGTTTTTTATTAGTTTCGTCATTTTAAACGTTTTATAAACTGAAATATGAAGAATGTTAAACGTTATCATATCTGTTTTCGATCGATTCTTTAATGATTTTTTTTCTATTGCAACACTAATAAAACAAAAAAAATACAAATTGACATTGATATGTCACAGACTGATTGTTTACATTCGCTTTGTGTACCTACATTGAGAGTGTTGAGTTATTATGGATTTTCTGTCAACGATTGTCTATTCATTATGGACTCCGACCTATCTTTTTCCAATGACCCCTGCACATCTAGGGACCCCGAATTTCGCTCAAACGATGACCCTGGCTTTTGAATTATGGACTCCAGTCAAGGCATAAACGATGACCAACACTCCGTAAATATGGACCCCGAAACTAGCTCCATCGCTAACCACGGCTTTAATATGGACATTGAACAAAACCAAAACGTGTCTCATGATAGTCTGCACACAGAAGAAGTGACTTCTTACCAATCCGTATCTCTGAGATGCATAAACTGTGGAACTGATTTGATAGAGCGAAGGCGACATAGTCTAGATCTTAATCAGGTTCAGTCTATTATAAGACAGTGGATAGCTCCTCGACGAGTTAGTGTCAATTCAATTATTTAAATTACACGTTTTTTAATAGATATGTATTGTATATGCTATTCCTATAATGCAAAATGAGGTTTTATTGGTTTATATAATTATAATCCTTATATACTGTTCTATTATAATAAATGAAAAGATGTTTACTCCTAACACATTAGCTGACTTTGTTATCAAAAATAATTTAAATAGAAGGCAGGCAGATTTTCAACCTATAAATGTAAACATGGACAGTTTCATATTTCCAAGAATAGTATATAATGATCTTATATTAATTGCATGTGGAACATACCAACTAAAACAAGTTTGTTCATATTATAGGCAGCACATAAGAGGCGATGGTTCCTATACTCTAGAAATATGTAGAAATATAGCCAGCTACCTATTGGTTGACATGATTCCTTTGGCCAACTGCAGAATATTGCGTGGAAAAATACAAAGCAGGCATGTAAGTCGAAAAAAATATTTTATATATTATATTATATGAAAATAATCACAATGGTAAGGAAGCTATAAAAGAATATTATTGTAATTGCATGGTTGGCCGAAGGACAGTGGGTTGCTGCGCTCATATAGTGACTATTTTATGGTTTTTAAGTTGGGCAGGTATCAGGAATACATTTCACCACCTGTCCAATTTCTTGAACACATATAAATAACATATGATGTCTCAGAATAAAAATAAATCATAAAAATGTTGTTTTATTTTGCTTTAACATGTTTTTTCTCACATGACAAATATCTCTTTTTTACCATTTTGATACAAAACTAAGTTCATATTCTCAATATTACTAGTTAGTGCTTTTAAACTAATTACAAAGAGTATGATAAAATGTCTGTTCACGTCGGGCCAAAGTCCCCATACTAAGTGGACAATCTCCTTCATCATTTATATAAACAATACAAATTTTCTAGATTGTTTGAGGAGTCATTTACAATATTATTAGCTGCAATATGTCTCAGTGATTTGAACATCCACGTGAACTTCCTAATGCGTGCCGCAACATGTTCAATTTGCAGGTACCATGACAAGTTCTGGTCGACCATTATTCCCAAGTATTTTATTTGACTCACTTTATTTATTAATGGACAATTGCAGTTATTACCTCTTACTTCATTACAATTATGAATTTTTATGCGAAAATTTGTTTTGGGTTGTGAACTATTTTTTATACTGAAAGTGATGAAGTTAGTTTTACAAGACCAGCATACTTCCTGTCACGTCGTTGCGTGCGCATGCTTCACCCACGCTCGTCCCTCAACAATAAACAAACTGCAAGTGTTACAAAACAAATAACTACAACGATGTCTTGATGAGGCGCTCTTGGGACGGGCCTACTCCTTTATTACAGACCCGAAGGGCCCGTATATAACGGGTAGGTCCCGTCGGGCCAACCACTCCTCCTAGTGACACTGTCAAGACTCAAGGCCAACAGTTACAGTGAAGTAGAAACTAAAATATAATTATTATTTAAGAAGAGATTTACGAAAAAAATATCGTTTTAATTATTCTCCTTAAAAAGGCCGTTGTGTATTGTAACTAGAGTTTATTATAAATTTAATATAATCGACTTCTAGAATATAATCTATCAAACATGATTTCATTAGCATGTAATATCAGTTTTACTCATAAACTAATCATTTCAGAGTCTTTAAGACATCCATTCAGGACTCCGATCAGCATCTCTTGCTCAACAATATTGTTGTGCTATAATATTATGCTCCGACTGTACTTGATTTACATATATACAGAAAAACTAAAGTTTCATTAAAATATGTACACGTGTGTCTGGCTTGAAACTAAAACCAATTAGGTATTTATCTTCGTGTTTAGTATTAGTAATAGAGAAATAGATGCTAAAGCTTAAGATCATCTCTTTTGGTGAGAATATATGTTATATACAAATATCTTATTATGTTGTTGTCTACGGTATCGTTTACATAAATTTAAAAATTGTGTGTCAGGGACAGGGCTATAACAATGTTGATGAAATGAAATATACTGAGGGGTTTAATGTGTTTGTATCTTCTATAGTTATCAATGAACAGTTTTAGAATAAATTAGAATACAAAGAAATTACTCAATAGATGGCTTTGTTACCAATCACTTAGCCAATGAATATATAGTTCTGTTTAAATGAAACTAAGACTTGGATTTACAACATATTTATTTTGATATTTTACATATTAACAGACGTTTCGGCTTCTCTTTAGTAGCAGTAATCACGAACAGACGAGATGAAAAAGTCTGCATTTAGTCTTGTTATTACATTATTACAGTTATGAAAGTGGAGCAATCTTCCTTGTACAGTCTTTATTTACTAGTTCACCTAACTACATATATATGATAATTAACGATGAAAGAGAAATGACAATTATGATATATTTCTGTACACATACATGTCTTAAAGGCTATAGTGAATTTAAACATCTCAACATCAATGTAAGCTATATACATTTAAATTTATTTATTTAATTATTTATTTTACGAAAAATCATATATTGCATCTTAAATTTAAATAAACATATTATATTAAATAGAACGTGTAAAACGGATGGATGTTAGTGAGAAGTTCGAAGTGTTTGTACGTGTAAAACTTGCACAAGATTGGTGTTGGTCCTACGCTAGCGTAGCATTCGCTCATCGGATTCTGAAACCCCTTCAGACTCTCTATAACTGCTTCCTATTCACGATCACGGGCGCCCCGTGGTACCACTATCCCAATCCTCTGGTGAAGGAAGTGATAACCTACCTCCCGAATAGATATCATGAGGGTGTTAGGACACGTCTCAAGCACGTGCTCAGCGATCCGGAACAAGAAATTACGACTAGCAATGGGATAAACCATGCTCGCAAAAATTGTAACGAAGCTCGCCCGGGCAAGGCGAGCGCCGTGATTGGCCAAACGGCGGATCGGTTCGCTCGCAAACAAACGATGCGTCGTGCGAGCGGCGCACAGATCTAAAAACGGGCCGACCGACTGAACACACCCGCACGGGTAGACCGGGGTGCATCTTCTTCGCGGAGGTTGAAAAGACCGCAACAGCTGCCTAAGCCGCCTACGAAGTTAACGAGGTGCTGCTCATGCCTGGCGTCGTCGTTGAGCCTTGGAGAGGGAAGAAAGGCCCAGCTCAGTGCCACCGATGCCAAGCTTCCGCCACAGCTCCCAAAACTGTCATAGGCCGCTGGCCTGCGTCAGATGTTTAGGCAGACACTTCGCACAACAGTGCCCGCGTCCCAGAGACGAACCCCCCACGTGCGCTAACTGTAAGGGAGCTCACACAGCCAGCAACCCAGCGTGCCCTGTGTTCAAGCGCGAAGTACGCAGTAAAAACGCAGGGTTGCGACCGGTGAAAACAGGACCCGCGCAGCTGGTGGCCCACCCCAACCAAGTAGAATCGGCCCCAGCCACGCTAATGGCGAAAGCAAATAACCCCCAAGCTAAAGGCCCCACCACAGCTTCTTAAAGAAGAAGGAGGAGGAAAAAACCACAGCCCACAGTGGACAAACCCGAGGCCGCTGTTGGAGAGGAGAAGCCATCGAGTCAGAGTTGTATCTATGCCGAAAAAAAGCAACTCGCCGCCCTACTTTCGCTGCTGGCACAGCGAGTCAGAGGCGGTGACATCGACATAGCTGGAATACTTCAGGCTCTCCCTTCCAATGGATAAGCCGCTTAGGGTGGTCCACTGGAATGCCCAGTCCTTAAAAAGCAAAATAGGACTAGTCCGTCTTTTCCTGAGGGAGCAGCAAATCGACATCATGTTGATCAGCGAGACGCACCTCAGGAAGACGACGCCCTTGAAGATCCCGGGCTACATGGTCTATCGTCAAGACGAGGTTTCGCCGTCAGGCTCACCCTACCGGGGACTCGCAGTCCTGGTGAGGAGGACAGTGGTGCATCAGCTCGTAGAGCCCAAACCACTCAACACCATCTATGCCCTCGGTGTTGATGTACTAGTTGGAGGACGAGAAATGCGTCTCTACGCAGCCTACCGACCCCCACAAATACAGGAGTCGGGAAATTTAAGGTGGACGAAATCCGCGGCCTTCTACTTCCCTCTACACCCGCCTTGATCGCCAGGGACCTAAATGCAAAGCACCCGGCATGGCACTGCGCAAGCAGCAACCGAGTAGGGGAACAAATAGTCCAAGATGCCAACGCATTTAACTACGAAGTCGACGGACCCAGTGAGCCAACTAGGCTAGACCCTGTGGAGTCACATTCGGATAATGTGCTGGACATCGTCATCTACAAAGGACTGAAGGCACCGCCAACGCAAGAAGTCCTATTTGATATTCCATCAGACCATCGACCAGTGCTGCTGGTGTTCAAAGAACCCATGGAAATGGTCAAACCACCCCGAACTCGACTGAGAACCAATTGGTCACGTGGGAACGGCCGTAGTTAAGGCCCAAGTAGCGAGGACCAAATTACGATTACCAAATTACGACCAAATTTCGCCTCTTAACATCAGAACGAGTAAAAGCTGGAACGCCATTTCTAGCTTACTTAATGATAAGAAAATAAAATACGTGTCGGCACGTAATACATCGGCAGGAATTAAAGTCACCGCGGCCACTCCAACTGACCATCGCGCATTGTCCGCGATGCTCAGGAAGAATCAACTAGAATACCACTCCTACGCCCTCCCGGAGGAGCGTAGGCTAACCGTCGTCATCAATCGTCATTTTATAGGCACTCGCAGAGGTTCTACCACGCACGCCCGCGCTGCGTAAAGTGCCTTGGCGAAAGTACAAGTTTTTAACCCCGCGGAAGTACAAACGTTCGCAGCCAAGTTGAGAGCCTCAGACGGCAATCCACAGGCACGCATGATGTCAGTATGTCAGCATGCGAGCTTGAAGCAGGTCGTACGCGATACGTCACTTCTACCACTGGAGGATCCACCCCTCAAAGAGACCACTATAGACGAAGTTTCTTCTCTAATTAAGGGACTGAAGTCGCGGTAAACAGTTGGCCGATGGAGGTTAGATATTATAAAACACGAACAGAACACCTCAGTCATCTACACTACAAACATCCGTTTTAGAATTAGCCTTCATTAAATATTTTAATATTGTTATCAGTCTTAACACGTGGCGTCCTATACAAAGACTCGTTTAAATATCATTTAATTTTCTTGTTTTAAAATTATCTTCCTATTTTGAAACAAACATACTTCATGATCGATGGACAGACCATGTAGTGAAAACATACGACGGTAGTGAAACTATGAGTACTTTGATTGAGGAAGATGTTTCTGTAGGAGAGCTCTAAATTGTTTTAAAGAAATTAAAATTAATTATCTTTCTATGTATACGTACATTCCAGGAGGTTCTTTAATATCAATAGACACATCAAATACGTACTGTACATGTTTATAGTGAACACACTCCTTATATTGTCTGGAGACTGCTACAGTTGATACTTCAAGTCTTCTCTATTCTAATATTTTACACTAACCAAGTCATTCTCCTCTTCATATAATTCTATGTTTCATCAATACTTGGTTCATTGTTAGTTTTCATCTAACACTTGATGATCAGCCGTCATCTCCTGATGGATGAATCTCAAGTACAGTCCAATAACACCATCTGTAATACATAATACAATATTGTTCTTATATGTATAGAGACATACAAAGACACTTCAAGGATTGTTTAATGATAAATTAATAAAAGTTTAAAATTTAAATAATAACAAAAAACTCCTATAAAATAGCAAACTAAATAATAGCATATTTTTATTATTCAAATTAAAAGAGGAGATTCATTTTGTGTTTAAGTTGGTGGAGTGCTAGATATTACTATTCCATTGTCATACATACAGTTTTCTAATTTAATTAATTTCTTCCATTTAACATTTATTTATTCAACTCATTATTTCTTTTTACCACAGAAGCCTTTGTTTTGTAAACCATTATTAATAGCCTGATTTCTATTAGTGATTATAATTATTATCAAATCCCTACTAATATTATAAATACGAAAGTAACTGTCTGTTTGTTTGTTAAGTTTTCATTCCTAAACCGCTGAACTGTTTGTGATGAATTTTAGTATGGATATAAATGAAACCAAGGAAAAGGACTTGGGCTTCCTTTTATTCTAATTATTCGATTCCATGATCCCGACCGAAATCCCAATACTACACGGGGAAAAATGAAGTGGAAGTAGTTCAGGTTCAGTGGCCTTAGTGATAGAGAACAACTCATGTTCACGCGGACGGAGCCGCAGGGAAGAGCTAGTTATTATTATAATTACTATTATTTCAGGAAAGAAGTTACAAACATACAAATCTACATACAAGTGAACTTAAAAAAAAAGCGGTAAAAATATTTTTTTTAATAACTCAGGAACTTGTAACATATATACGTAGACTTAAAATATTAAATATTTTAAATTATGTTACATTATTCGCGTCCATTTATATATTTTATAGAAATAAATCTTTTATTAATTAATGTACTGTCTTTCATTTATTTATTTAATCATTATTTGTTTACCCTGACTCTAAATAATAACAGAATAATATTAAATATTCAACAGTACATACCGTCACACTACTATCGTACATCAGCTACATACACTTCTCTTCATAGAAGGTTTCCTCTCGTCCGCAGACCACGTCCTAACAGACGCTCCACCAACAGCTTCGATCCTCATCTTGAATTATATATTCTCACGAGTCCTGGAACGTTACAAATAATACTATTTTATATAAAGACAATACATTAATTGTTAACAAACTTACCAACTTACATTAAGAAGTCGCATTTTAGGGCGTGGGCGAAAATTGTAAAGATAATAGTTAAAATAAAAAAAAAGGAAGCCATCAAAACGATAACGTTAAAAAACCCAGCGGCCAATGTATGTAAGGCTTAGGAAATAATTCAAAATACCAACCACGTACTACACAATAAAATAAACACTAATTATTATCAAACAAAACTAAAAACGTTACTCAATAAGTATAAGAACTTATAATGTAAGTAATGCCAATAAAAAAATATAATAATTAGATATATGTAAAAAAAACACCATGAAGCATCGGCATTAGAAAAAGACATCCATTACGAGGAACTAGGAAGACCGCGGCCGGCTGGCAGGAGACGAGGGAGTGAAATGTATGTTTTATAAATATTGATATAGTTAGTTATGTTTAATTATGTATACAGTAGTATCTCTAACGACGGGACTAATAGTTGTCATAAGGGATTTCAGATAATCAATTAAATGATGAGAAGACATTTTGAACATCTTAGGTTTAAATATAGATGATGATCACTCATCTGAGTTAATATCAGTATTTACTTAAAAAGGAATCAGGTTATCTAAAACCGGGATTATTGTTTATTAAAAGACAAAAAATATACATATTTGAAGAAGATATGAAATAAATCCAGTGAATCTGTGGTTTAAATTTATATTGTATTTAAAATGCTTTATGCTGTTTTATAATTTAAAAGTTAATATAGCAATCATAGTTAATTTTAAGCTTAGTTATATGCCCGTAGCTTACCTTTAGGAAATAAATGAGAGAAATTAGCAGAACTCCTTTGTAGCTGAACTTGATTCATATTTAAATCCAAGTGGTGATTACAAGATGCGTCATTGTCTTCTTTTTGTGTATCAACACATTTTCCAGTTTCAACAGAATGTGATGAGTGTACAGTCTCTAATGTTGATGCTGCTAAATAAAATATTTTTTTTTAATATAAATAAATATATTAAAAGAAAAATTAAATGAAAAATCTTAAAATTTAATGATAATATATTGTCTTGATTGTATTTTCCTTCCTTGTTTCTTTTAGAGTTTCTGATTGAATGTAAATAGACTTGTAATTTTTACTGAATTAAACACTGCCATTCTTATATTACATAAAAAACTATAAACAACTTTTTTTGGTTTGTAGTTATCCAGTGAAATTATAATCTCTGCATATTTAGAACACTTTGTTTTTGTTTTACATATGTAAAGAAGTGACACAAGTAGTTATTTTGGAATACTGTTTGTAGGCACTTTCCTTCATTTAGTTTAGATAAAAAAGGTAATACAGACTGCACATTATAAATCTATCAAACCACATGTAAGTATATAAAACTGTTAAGATGACTTGTATACCTATTTCATTATATTCAATTAAATCTATTTTTTTTGTTTTTAATTTTTAATTATGAGTATTAATTTCTAAAGTAAAATAATAATAATGTAAAATATTCTCTATAGTTATAAAATATAATTGATTAT
Organism: Danaus chrysippus; assembly: GCA_916720795.1. Lineage (NCBI taxonomy): Eukaryota > Metazoa > Arthropoda > Insecta > Lepidoptera > Nymphalidae > Danaus > Danaus chrysippus. The sequence continues at coordinate 1,147,501 of CAKASE010000073.1, forward strand.
TTATAGTTATTTTCTATTAGTAGTATGAATTATATGTGCCTATAACTACTTGGGAAGTAGCTTACTTTATATACTTACTTAAGTATAGAGTTGGTACAACATTTTGAGTGAGTTGTTTACTTGTGAAAGGTAAAACTGTTCAAAATGACGATCACATATTCTTATATTGTTATAAATGTAAGAATCTTCCTTTTGTTTCATGTCTTCATTTAAAATATTTTTCCATTGAATGAATTTCTCCAAATTTGGGTATTCAGGTTTAGGAAATTGATGAAAAGGACCTGAAATGTTTTTTATTAGAAGTCAGTAAACTGTTACGATTGAAATTGATGTAACAAGAGTGGTAATTGATCGTATATATGACAAATAATAATTTTATAGATTTTACTAAATAAGTATCGTACCTTTAGCCGCACACCGAAAATAACTCTTACTAGCCGATTTCCGTGGCATTTTTTCAATTTATCGATAATCCAAATTCGTAGTTTCCAATCAAAATCCAAATGAGAAGAGCCGGGGTCGATCGTAGTCGCAGAAAACAAAGTCCAATTGAGAAAAGCCGGGGTCGATCGTCAAAAGCGTAGAAATAGGAGTCAATGATATATTAAGCCGGGTCAAATGTTTGAAAAAGAACGAACACCACAAGAAGAACAGTAAACAACGGCAAAAGAAAAACTTAAATAATTTAAAATATGTCCTAATGTCAAATCAATTTGAGAGCTACTTAAGATATCTTTTCTTTCACGGTAATTATATGACAGCTTCATCCAGTGTTGCCAACCGTAAGATTTAAATCGTATTTATACGACCTTCTTGACTTTTGTACGATATACGATCGAAATCGTACGCAAAATATACGATATTTTAAATGGATTCATAAGAAAAAATAATTCTCCAATAAAACTATTAAGAATGTGTAAAACTAAACTTTAGTACTATAACTATTATTAACTATATTTAGTACTATACTACAACTATAAGGAATATTTAAAACTAAACTGTATTCCAGAAATGGTAAATAAGAATTTGTTAGCTGTACAACACATTAAAGAAAAAGGATCGTGTATAAACTTCAAGCCATGTGACGATATGCTGAGCAAATTAAATTTAAGTATGTATGTATGTACAAAAAATATAATGCTTTTCCCGCATTTGCTATGCTTAATAATTCAGATAGTGACGAATGCAATTATTTTTTTTCTGTTTTCAAAATATATGTAATTAATGAATATCTTAATTCCACATATTAATTGATGATTAATGTCAATTGAAAATTAGAATTAAATTCCACTTTTATTTGATATACTTACGCAGTTTTATTGAAATTTCATCGCGTACGCTTATTTTCTTGAATTTCAAGACAAAATACTATTTTCTTTAGTCTATAGTACGATCCTCTTAAAAGTAAAGTTGGCAACACTGGTTTCATCCCCATTCCCCATGACTCTTAGCGTGGCCAACCTGACGGCTATTTTATTGTTAGTTTTTAAATTTTATTAATTTACATTTTATGATTTTACTATTATTTGCTTTCATAATTCATTTCTCATGTCTCTCCTGTCCTTCCGGCTCCCTCTGGTTCCTCTGGTGACAGTCGGCCGCGGCCTTCCTTATGATGGATGTGTTTTACGTCGTTTATCTTCATGGTGAGTGTTTTTTTTCAACATTCTAATTGTTACTTTTTGCATTATTGACATAACGTTCAAATACAAATGTTTATTAAGTAACATTTTTAGTTTTGAGTAATATGTATTAGTGTTTAGTATGTGTAGTAATAGTATATTTTGAATTATTCTCTAAGCGTAACATCGAGCGCAGGGTTTTTCAACGTTATATAGTTTCAATGGCCTTCTTTATTATTATGTTTTTCACCCTTTAATAAATCTATTGTCATTATATAAACTAGAATCATTCGTAACATTCAAGGACTCGTGAGAATATATAATTCAAGATGAGGGTCGAAGCTGTTGGTGGAGCGTCTGTTAGGACGTGGTCTTCGGACGAGAGGAAACCTTCTATGAAGAGAAGTGTATGTAGCTGATGTACGATAGTAGTGTGACGGTATGTACTGTTAATTTCTCCATAATGTATCTCTTATATTGAAGAAAACGTTATCGACACATTCATTTTATAATTCCTCATTATGTGTTAATATTATACACTATAATGAAATCCATATGGCGTCTTTCTGGAATAATCGATTATTATAAAAGTGTTTTAATAGTGTTATACTTTTTAAGTTACAATTTATGTGTTTAGTTTAATTATAAACATTTATAATTTTCAAACAGAATAATAATAATAATTCCATACATAATACAGTATGTTATTAATGATGATACTAACTAGACTGATATATAAAGAATTGTTTTTTTTGAACAATAAACCTTCTTAGTGATATGAAGTGTAATTTATTTGTGGATATTTTAAGATTAATATAAAATATTATATTTTTATTTTCAAACAATCCTTGATGTAACTGTCTCCGTATGTCTTTATATATGAACAATATTGTTTGTGAACAGTATTAATATATTGTATTATGTATTACAGATGGTGTTATTGGACTGTACTTGAGATTCATCCATCAGGAGATGACGGCTGATCATCAAGTGTTAGATGAAAACTAACAATGAACCAGGTAGCTATTAATGAAACATGAGTGTGTGATTACACTAGACACAATATATTAAAGACAATGAGCTACACATTATATGGAGAGGGAAGTGACTGAGATTTAAACATATTAGAATGTAAAAGACTTGAAGTATCAAGTGTAGTGTTGAAGGTGGAGTGTTGCAGCGGCTCAAACAGTCAATGTCTTTTAATGCAAGCTTGATCCAGACTCAACGCATTCGTTGAGCACGCTTCGTTAATCAACGTCATTTACAACCTCACAAAGTCATCTCATCCTGACTCCCAGCTTAGAAACTTCTACAGCGTCTAAGTCCTTTAAGACCTACTCTTTAAATTCCAGCCAACGGAGACCTTTGTAGTCGCCAGAGACGTGGAGCGGGTTTATAGTGTTTCAAGTCTTAAATGCTGTATACAGTCAACTGTTAATTGTGTATTTAAAAATTTGTTGGTTTCAAGAGAATGATCAAGGTCAAACTAGATAGAAGACTTGTGACGTCATTCTGTGTGTTTAGAGAGGGGCGGGTTTGGTGAGGGGGCATCGCTCGTTAGGGCTCGATCAGCTAAGAGCAATCGCCACCAAGGATCTCTAAAAGCACTACAAATCAATTTTTACAATGGTCGCCTAGACAGGTGACAGGTTGCATAAGTTGTCCCCCTGCCATATTAGGAAGGTGTGGGAATTGTGAGTCGAAAACATGTAGCACTGTATGTATAGGTGAGCAGGTTGTACTACAGTCCTCACCTCACACGGCTGGTGGAACACTTATTAACCACTCACTATAGAACACTACACTTCACACACTGTCCTTCACTAAACGGATGTCTCTGTACAGGTAATACTTGGACACGGAGCTGTGGATTCTGTTGGTGAGGTTGAGATCAGTGTATAAGAAACTAGTTCCTACGAGTGACGGAGAGCGAACCTAAGGACGTGTCACTTTACGTTGAGCTGACTTGTGAACACTACACACACAGAGACACACGGCCCCGGTGAGCAATACACAAGACACAAACTATTCAGATATAAATGTATCGGAGACATTGTTGTATACTTGGAACAATAGGTGATGTGTCACTTGATGAAATATATGATAGGTGTGTGAGAGGCGCTCTATGAACTGGGGATTGTTTAATGTACATGTGAAGACGAGACTTGTTACTGTATAATAAACATAATACAATATATGTTTGTTTTATTCATAACAGTTATATTCATTACTCATGTGTTGTTTACACTTGTCTCACACAGATCACTCCTTAGGGTCTGATCTCTGTTCAGTAAAATTCTGTACTAAAATTGCTTATGTCTAAATATTTCTTAACTATTATAAAATTGAGGTCTTCCAACTTAACTGGATATAATTAATGTACTTATAATATACCTTTCTCATACAACTGGTCCCTCTGTTATATTCAAACTTGTCTACTTTATATTGTGTTTGTAACAGGTACAATAACTATTGAAGGTATTCAAGTATCACTCTCACTGAACACGGAATAAATAATGTCAACTGTTGATACTTGTATATTGTTAGAGATCAGTGTATGTATTATTCTTAGTACTGGAACTAATAACTGAATGTCCTAGTACAGTACTCACAACTTAGTTTATAATGATTAATGTTGCAACATATAAGTGAGGGTCAGTTACTATATCATGACATAGACGGAGCTAGATTTCTTTTATAAGTTTCTTTTAAATGATTAAATACTCGTATGTAAAACATGTTATTCCGCTGTTTGTATGTCATAGAACCAACTCCGAAATGTGAGGAGTTATGACATTTAATGTTACAACTTACAAGTGGCGCATTCTGTGATGTACTAATTGTTATATACTATAGTCCTCAGAATTATTTATATGACTGATTATAATTAATAATAAATTAATGTAAGTACCTGTGGATATTACTGGGATAAAATAGTGGGAACATGAAACTATATTTGTTTCTGTATAGTAAAAATAGCTATTAATTATATGAAACCAATATTTGTAATTATTTATATAAACAACTTAATATTGAACCTTTGTTAATGTTGTGATGGCAACGTTTGGGTATCAACTTGTATTTGAAAGCTTCAAATACTGTCTTCATCCATGTTGTAGCACATTACTACAATAAAGAGTGTACCTACCACAACACTAGTATTTTACTGTTTTTTCATTATTCTGAGTTAACATTTTCAATCAATACTATAGTGTAACATTTGTACAGACACAAGATGAGTTTGTTATGTACGTGTAACATATTATAAAATAAATGAACATCGCCGGGGCAAAAGGGTTGTATAGATAAAATATATTCCGAGTGACGCTGCTGACTCTGTAGAACGAACACCAAGCTGTGTGAACCAGAAGATTCCTGATACAACACAAGCAATGGAATGTCATTCCTATCCTAACATCGGGGCAATAGGTTGTAAATTTTAATATGTAATTCTCATTATAATATACTATTAAGTAAGTTTCGTAATTTTCCTGGGACCTCTGGTTGCTACCCTATATAATTAGTTAGTTTCCTTTTTACTACAATCGTTGAACTAAATATGTTTCATTTTGTCAATAATATGGATAAAGATTTGTTATGAAAATACTTCTTTTTATTGTTCATGTTATTATCTTCACATTTATACTAATTAATAATAGTAAAGATAAAGGATTTAATTATTTTTATTAAAAATTCGATACAACGTTTCTTTCTCTTGTTGCCCTGTATATTCGCTATTTCTCATTAAAATGTATACAATAAAACACTTACCGTATAACTTACCAACAAAATGGTATTTAATTTAAGATTTATTCCGGCAAATTGGGAAAAAAATTATATTGATTAGTCTTGGATCCAATTAACAAGCCAGGTAACCAATAAATCTGAAGCAAACTAAGAAATGGATATTATAAAGGAACGCATGAACAACCAAAGTCACAATAAAGTAAAATATTCTCTAAGATTTATAAAATTCACACTGAATACCATAAATTGAAATTATTTTATAAACCGCCATCTATTGGCAAATAGTAACAACTCCGCTAATTTGATGATCAACCTATTATAGGTGAAGCTGCATTCTAAACTTTGGAGTTTTTATATTGTAAAGAATTTTCATAACCCTTGTTTTTATCTCTCAGCCTGAACTGTTTAATATATGTATATGGTAAATAAAAATAACAAAATAAAATATTTCATTGTTTGTTGAAACAAATCAGTTAATAATGGCAAAAAATTGAATTACTAATATAAATGTCCTGAATTTTTTTTGATTTTATCTCGAGGAAGTATCAAGCTTTTAAAACAGAAATCACATTAATAATACTTAACATAAAGAGGAATTCAAATATTTCTATTATTAAAACGCTACTTTAGCCTAAATTAGAAAAACAGTTTACAGAAATCATTACATACATTACAGTAGGTACATTACAGTGTTGTACAAAAGCTCGATATACAGTCTGTTCACATCATACGAGTCAACTTAACTAATATCTCTACCCTTTAACAAGTGCAGAGCACCCTCTCTCTCTCCCCGATCACTAAAGGCGGGCTCCTCAATACTCGTTAGTCATGAGTAGGGCCCGGATAAATATGTATTAAAAAATCTAAAATACGTACATAAAATATGGACGAAAAAAATCAAAAATATGGACAAAATATGGAATATAAAATTAAACTTTCATAACTAAACATTGTTTTACTATAAGAAAAGGGTCACTCAAAAAAAGTAGCGAAATATTATTTCAACAAAAAATAACAGTTTTATTCAACTTCCATTACACTAGCCTTATCAAATTGGTTGAAATACACAATGACGTGCTTCTTTAAATAATCCAAATGAAAACTGACCATTTGGTCGACATATAGCATTACATCTGCTGATTGGTCTCATCTAAAGTCACATGACGTGATGGATGCATACTTAAACATGCTTAAGTCAGTAATTGTGTAAGCCATGTCTACCGCCCTCGAAACTTTTGCACAGAGTTTTGTTCATTTTTTTAGCGTATTAAATCCTTCATTTTTATCCAAAAAATTAGTGGCGGGAACGTAAATTTTATGTATTTTTGTCAATATATGGATGATTTTGACATTTTCTTGTAAAATATGGACTTAACTTTGAAATATGGTAAAACATGGAAAAATATGGAAAATAAAAGTTGGTTTTTCACAGTCTAAATATGACAATTCATGTAAAAAAACATTCTAGACAGAAAATCGCGTAAATAAAAAATATGTATTTACATATTAATCCGGGCCCTAGTCATGAGCAATATCCTGATACCGAAAACACCAACACATCTAGAGCTATTCAAGGAAGATACTTCATGGAGGTCCTACTAAGTATATCGTCTCACAACTTTAAGAAGCGGCCAAAGCCTTTAGTTAATAGTTATGCTTATGGAAGATAGAAGAAGTATCTTCATCATCAGAAATGATGTTTGGTGTCAGCGAAGGATGTAAATAATCAGTTTAACTTATAATTTTTATTAAAGTTAACATTTAAACTTAATTTAATATTTTCTAAAGTAGCATCTTCAATGCAGTGACTTACGCCAGATTGAATAAATGTAACTCTTCTCCGGGGGCGTGCACAGAGATGTGGGGTTGGATAAGCGGAATGTTTGGAAAAAAAACTATTTTCATCACAATTTCCTCCTCTAAAACATTGATTATATTCGCACATTAAGTTACAGCGGTTCGAACACAACTAATATCTACAATATATTGTGCACCTTGACCCTTGTAACTATTACGATCTGTTTAAGAAAATTATTTAAAAGGGAATATCCAGTGGAGATGTAAACATTCTTATTTGAAATAAACAAACAAGGAAAAGCTTTTATGTGTACACAACCTGCTAATTATAACTATCTTATTACTTTTTATTGAAACGAATAACATTACCTTTCTTTAAGTTCCACACATCTTCCCTTTGTAATTATTTTAGTTTTATCATCAAAGGACAACATTGAAAATGTACCTACTCCTTGTTAATTTCGTTAAAGACACATCACCAGTACAGAGCTCACAGCTTAAATTTTCCATAATTTGTTAATAAATCAGATAATTAAAACTTATTCACTTCTGCTTAGAAAGAAAATATTAATAAAATGGCAAAAAACACTTAAGCGACATACCGACAAATTTAATTATCAATTTTCATTTGACAATCGAATCAGTTTCTATGAAGTTTTAAACGAGTAAGGTTAAGGAAGTAGTGGTGACCGAAAGCAAAGCAGTGCCGAAAATGTTAGTTTTTGCGTTTCCCGTTTCTCATTCAACAATACGTTAATACTATAACGTGTGAAGATTTATCAAAGAAACACTGTTAACGCTCCGTACGTAGTGACGATGTTAAGTAAGATTAAACATAGATTGAGTCCGTTAGGGATTATAATAAGATAATGTAAAAATAAATGGGTTGAAATCGAAGTTAGTGGTTTATAATTATAATGTATTTAGTTATATTATTGGTCGTTTATGAATGTACGTAATTAATTCAATATAGGATACAACCTTTAAAAGTGACAAGTTTAATATTAATGGGTTAATGAGTAGGAATCGTTGTTAGACATAGGACCGAGTGACATCACAAGTCACATGTAAAATTAATTTTATTATTTATCAAACAAATAAAGTCTTTCTCTTCAAAGTTCATTTAATATTATATAAATCATATTATTTAGCTTTCACAATATCTTTATAATACTTGGCGGAGGCTCTCGGGCGGCGGGTGCGGCCTGGGTCGTTGAAGTCCACCTCGTATAAACCGAATTTGGAACTGAAAAGATTATTATTATTATCAGATTATGAACAGAAGAAAATCCAAAAACATTTTGAAAACAATATCTTTACCGATAGCCATCGCTCCATTCAAAGTTGTCCAACATTGACCAAGCAGTGTACGCCACGACATTGGCCTTATCTTCTTCAATCGCGAGGAGAACCTGGTGGAAGATGTTAGTTAGAATAATAACATACTTGTTTTATTTATCCATCTTGATTTCATTTTTAATATTAATCACCTGTTCCATATGCTTCTTATGGTAATCTATACGATCTTGATCATCTAAATCCTCGCCGCTGGTTGCGAAACCACTCTCTGTTGTAAAGATCTCCATGTTTCCATACTGTTTCTTCAACCAAGACATGATCTTTCGGAAACCTTCCGGGTACACCTGGAACACGAGTTAGTTGCTTTTGTATTGTTTCAATCACCACTTGGCTGTCTACATTACTCTTCAATAAACACGTATGACGTACGATCAGTTTCCAAAGACAGTGTTCAGCCTCAATGAGTCTTACAACTGTATATAGTAACAACAACACTCACATAGAACCAGCTGGAGCCAGCTTGCGGCCATTCTGGTCTCACTGATATTATTACATCAATGTCTGGTCCACCGAAGAGAGGCCAAGGACCAACAGCTTCCCCTCGGGCGAGGCGAGCAGTTCGTGATGTGTAGTAGTTCAAACCGTACAAGTCATACGTGCCTTTGAAAAATTCAATAAAAAAACTTTGAGAGGGACGCCTATTGCTATTTACATAGTTTTCTTTTAACTTTACTTATAAATTATAATTATTAATAGAAAATCTTAGTTTTGGTATTAATTTATGTAACGATTAGACTATTTACATTTTATTCTCACCTCTTATAAGTTTTTTTTCTTCTTTTGTAAATTCTGGTAATCTGGATTTCGGGAATCCCTGTTGTTTACTCTTTTCTGCTATGAGTTTTTCCATTTTCTTCGGCCAACCGCCTTCCTTAGAGTAGATTGGGTGTGAGTACAGTCCTCCCTGAAATTGTACGACATTAAATATTTTCAATGATTCGAATTAAATTTCAAAAGTATTTAGTGACACTATTATTTTTGGTTAGTTTTTGTGTTTTCACCATTAACTGTAGAGCCAGTTCAGCCGCTTCTCCTTCATTTTCATCATCTCCCTCAAACCACATGACTTGATTGGTGATTGACACTTTGCCTTTAAAATATAATGTAATACATAAGTATATGTATGCAGAATTAATTCAGAAGAACCTAGAAATTTTATTAATTAACAAAAAATCAAGTACCTAAAGTATTTTTTATAAATTCATATAATTCTTTTACCTTTATATTTTCGTCTAAACTCCTTGTCATATATCCGCCATGCTTTAGCGTGTGCCAACATTGTGTTCTTGCTGCAGATATAATTTCCAACTCCAGTGCTAACTATTCCTGAAGCGTGAACTCCACAAGTGTAAGCAACGTCACAAATCGTCAGCGGTTCATCGAGAGTGATCCAAGTTTTGACTCGGTCAGCGTAGAGAGTGAACACATCACGAGCGTAGTCCGCAAACCAATCTGATATTAAAGGATTGGTCCAGCCGCCTGTGAATTATAACTGGAGCTAACAAATAATTCATAATAGTCCTACAAGCTTGAATAGAATGTACTGAATCATGGATTCAGTTCAGTACATACGCTCACTACTGAGCCAGTGACTAGTTATACTTACATGTAGGACCAGGGATCCTACAGTTTGACTCTTCATAACACTGTTTCTGACATTAATTTATTTTAAATATTTTTATTTTGCTATCAACAGATATGTCCTTTTTTGTATCATTAATTACATGATTTCTATAAGCGATTGCAATTATTTTCCAAATCCCTCTTAATATTATAAATGGGAAAGTAACTGTCTGTCTATATGTATGTTACGAGTACGTTTTCACGACTAAGCCGTTGAACCAATTGTGATGAATTTTGTATGAAGATAGATGATACCGATTACACGATCCCAACATTTCGCGGGTGGAACCATGAAGTGGAAGCAGATCAGTTTCAGTGGTCTTAGTGATATAGAACAACTCATGTTCACGCGGACGGAGCCGCGAGGAAGAGCTAGTTATTATTATATTTACTATTATTTATTTCAGGAAAGAAGTTACAAACATACAAACCAACATACAAGTGAAGCTAAGAAACAAGCGTTAGAAATATTTTCTGTAGATCAGTAAGCCATAACGTGTGGATGTGTTGGAAACAATCGAATAACAATAAGGAGCTGCTTGAAATACTTAGTATTGTGAATTATTTAAGTTTGTATTAAACAGTTAGTGAGGTTACTTTTAATTTGAAAAATTTTATAATATTTCTTTTATTGCATTTCTTCAAATAACAATATCACGGGTGACATCATTGTGTCAGAAACGTTCAATTAATATAATACGTAATAATAAAAGTGATTAAATGGACAGTAAAATAGCCCAACCTAACTCTGAATAAAAACAGAATAATATTAAATATTCAACAGTACATACCGTCACACTACTATCGTACATCAGCTACATACACTTCTCTTCATAGAAGGTTTCCTCTCGTCCGCAGACCACGTCCTAACAGACGCTCCACCAACAGCTTCGACCCTCATCTTGAATTATATATTCTCACGAGTCCTGTAACGTTACAAATAATACTATTTCTTATAAAGACTATCCACTTCCTAATAAATTATTATTGTTCATATTAAAGATAGCACATATTTTAGGATGTGGTCAAAGATTAACAACAAAAAAGTTAAAATAAATATAGTAATGAATTAAATACAACTATCAAATTAAAAAGCCTTCGCCACATATAGCGTTTAGAAAATAATAATTTTCTTAAGATTGCGGTCCTCTACAAAGATTTGTTTGGATATCATTAACTTTACTTTTCGTTATATTTTGAAACTAACATATATTTCATGATCGATGGACAGACCATGTAGTGAAAACATATGACGGTAGTGAAACTATGAGTACTTTGATTGAGGAAGATGTTTCTGTAGGAGAGCTCTAAATTGTTTTAAATAAATTTAAATTAATTATCATTCTATGTATACGTACATTCCAGGAGGTTCTTTGATATCAATAGACACATCAAACACGTACTGTACATGTTTATAGTGAACACACTCCTTATATTGTCTGGAGACTGCTACAGTTGATACTTCAAGTCTTCTCTATTCTAATATGTTACACTAACCGAGTCATTCTCCTCTTCATATAATTCTATGTTTCATCAATACTTGGTTCATTGTTAGTTTTCATCTAACACTTGATGATCAGCCGTCATCTCCTGATGGATGAATCTCAAGTACAGTTCAATAACACCATCTGTAATACATAATACAATATTGTTCTTATATAGAGACATATAAAGATAATCACTACAAGGATTGGTTAATGATAAAAGTATTCGTAAGTAAATCAGAAAGCTGTAACATATAATATATAGGTGTGTTTCAAATAGTCAAATAGCAATATGAAGTAATGTAAAGTATTTAATATTTAGAATTGTTTTAACTTTTACGTATCTATTCGTATATTTTATGTAAAATATTATATAAATCGGTCAATATACATAACCCAACCGCTGAACCGATTGTGATGAATTTTGTATGAAGATAAATGATGCCGATTACCCGATCACGAAACTACACGGATGGAACCATGAAGTGGAAGCAGTTCAGGTTCAGTGGCCATAGTGACAGAGAACAACTGTGATGTACACGCAGACGGAGACGCGGGCAAGAGATAGTTAGTATTATAATTACACTTATTTATTTCAGAAAAGAAGTAACAAACGCACAAATCAACATACAAGTAAAGCTAAGAATACAACGTTAAAAATATTTTTAGTAAATCAGAAAGTTGTAACGTATACATACTATGTATGTGCTTAAAATAAAACAATCCAACAGCAGTATTGAGGTACTTAAAATATTTAATATTGTCAATTATTTGCGTCTCTATTCATATTTTTTATCTTCTATCTTCTATATATATAAAAATGGATTGCTGTTCCTTAGTCTCGCTAAAACTCGAGAACAGCTGAACGGATTTATCTTATCTTAGTCTTGAAATGTTTGTGGGGGTTCAGGGAAGGTATAAAAGCTGAAAAAAAAGATTCATTGCTGGGAAAACCATAAAAACAGCCCTTTTCTATTTCCTATACAAACTTTTTTTTTGACATTAGATTTGACAACTAACTAATATGTCAATCATTCTGTCGCACTTCAAAACACGGAGATTTATGGCTTACAGGTAAACTCAAAAATATAAATAAAAAAAGGTAATAGATATTTCTTGATTATAGGGCGATACGAAGTTCGCCAGGTCTTCTAGTATAATATTAAAAATATAAAATAACGTGAAAGTGTTCATAAAAGCCCCGTGGCTTTTAATGTATCCGTATACATTTTGTTTTAATTATAATTAATGAAATACGATTTGAAATATTTGCGGAGAGTAAGTGTTGTCACTTTCATTTAATTAATATATACGAAATATATTGAATATAAAAGAAGAAGTAGGAAAATATGATTTTATTATAAATCAACCATCAAATACTTCAAATAAAATAAAAACAATAGTCCTAGGTATTTCTATGGTATTTCTTAATTATTTAAATGTATACTAGAAGCTATACATTAATGTAGTGTATATCAGACTTAACACGACGTTTTAAATTGTAAAGGTTGGCAATATTTAAACAAAAGTTTAATGTAATTTTAAATTAAATATAACTTTTAACAAGGATGATTGTTTTAAAATGTTAAATAAAAAATTGGATTAATATTTTATATATACATTTGATATACATTTTATTTCTAGTTAAGGCACTTTATGCAAAGCAGAATATGTATTACCTAGTATTTTTATGTTCATCATTATCAATAGTTTGATATATTGAGTTCGTCTGGTGAGTGGAGACATGAGTCATTAAGTTTGTAAGAATGAACAGCCAGTTTCAGATTGTTATTTTAAGTTGATTTTATGAATTTAATACATTTATACATTAACATACATTCCACTTGTTTAATATGTATCGAAAAAAAATTAATACTAATAAAAACAATAATTACGACAATTAGTAAAACAGAAAAGCCCTTTTTGGTTTTGATAAATCGTGTTATTGTTCTTAATTACCGCCATCTATTGTAATTATTTAGAAGCTTTAGTAGTGCTGTGTCGTGAAAGTGGTTGTCCTTTTTTCCCACAGATGTCACTTATCTCATTTATACTACTAATATTTAACTTGAAACCTTATTATATGAACCTAGTATTATATTGCAATAAAACTCTACAATGACATAATTGATCCATGAAAATAGTGTTATATCTATAATTCATCCCGAGAATTACGTGTAAAGTACACTTAACAATTACTGCACAACAGATGAACGTAGTTTGTAGTTAGTGTAATGATTGATAGATGTCGCTGTCCGTTTTCCTCTTCATTAAAAAAAGTATATGAAGTTTGTATTATAAACAACGTTAACAACAGAATTAATGTTCATATGCATCATATATTCATATAACTTCATATACTAAAACCTCTTTGATAAAAGTAATGAAAATATCTTTGAGATAATTTACAACACAAATCTTCCCATATTACATTTATACTAATATTTTTCTGTCATAGAGTACCGATAATCTCCTGTAAGTCTCCAGTAAAATGAAACTATGATCGAAGTGTCACAAGAAAATTATAAGATTTATATTTAATAACACAAACACACAACAATACTATTATTACCTGACAGTGAGAGATCTTGAACTCAATTTTATTTTTATATTCGTTTAATTACCTATAATGCATCAACTACAGCGGTACTAACTTATTTTATATAACAAATTGGTTTTGTACTTGAAACTAGTTAAAAAAAAGATATAAATTATTTTTAGTATATTAATATTTATTATATTTAGATAAAACTCGTATAAATTCTAACATATTTTAACTATGTATCTATCTATCTTTCTTGGTACAATAAAATCTTTATCTCGTGTCTGCCTCTCAGTAACGATGAGCCAATATATGAGATATCCTTTTTAATACAATTATAATTATTAGTAAAATTTTATTACACATAGTTTTTAATCATACTAAACATTATATATATTTATCAGTTTCTTCAGGCACGAGGACGTGGTCAGGGCTCCATTGACGACCAGAGACTATTGGTGTTACACACAACTACACGAAGCGACTGATAAAGGAAGAGTTGACGTCTGTATAGGTTAGTGAGGTTTATAATCTTGTACTGTTTCTTTCTATACATTATAATGATTTTGTTGGTGCTTACTGATTATTGTCTTTACTTCAGCTCTTCAACTCTTTTCGATTATTTTTCCAGCCTTCTGCAGCACGGTGTCGATCCAAACTTACGGACCATGTAAGGGGAGACTCCGTTGTATGTAGCTGACCCAGAACTGAACCAGTTCTAACAGGTCGGTTACAGCACTCTGTACCATTGACCAGAACAAAATATTCACTAAAATCCAATGTTCACAATCTTACCGACACAAAAAGAAGCGACTATTAAATATTTATTTTATGTTTTTCGTAACTTACAAATATTTGAACAAAATTTTACCAGCTTTTCAAATATTTTACCTATAAACCAATTGTTATTAAAAGTTTAAAGTTATTAAAACGTGCCTGTTCATGAATGCATTAAGATCTTTTTCAAGAAGTTAACTTTATATAAAATTGATGACATAAATATATAGGTATAGCGACTTTTGTTTCTTTGCTTTTTATATAATGTAAATAGTACAAATATTATTTTATCATGAGACTACATTCAAGCTGCCAGTCATGTCAACTCAAACTATTAATGTGTCGTTCTAAATGTCACAAGCTGTGTATTCCAGAGGTCTGGTCCCAGTTCACATCGCCTGTTCCTACGGACACTACGAGCTCCATGAATGATGGCCTGTTTGTTTGTTACGTCCTGTTGATCATTAATATATATATGTAGATATTAAATATACTGAAATGTTCATACTCAATAACATAGCTCACATTTCCTTTAAGTATATATTGCTCGTTTAATTTCTTTTCAATATGTATCAAAGGGCAATGTCCATTTTTGGCCTAGCGTGAACAAGCTGCTATCAAAAAAACAAGTTTATGAAAAAAAAAATTTTTTTTAGCTAGCCATTCTATTGTTGTTTGAGTGTACATTTGTATTTTATTGAAAAAATATTTTTAAAGTATCTTCATTGATTTGCTTTATTGATCCAAGTTTTGTGTTACCAGCAAGATCAAGTAACGATTGCGTCAAATCGAATCATCTCGCAGTACTTAATACAACTATAAGTATTTAATACACAAAGAATTAAAAATAATTGTTATAATTAGCTTCGTCATTTAAAACGTTTTATAAACTGAAATATGGAGAATGTTAAACGTAATCATGTCTGTTTTCGATCGATTTTTTAATGTTTTTTTTTATTGCAACACTAATAAGACAAAAAAATACAAATTGACATTTGTGTGTCACAAACTGATTTTTAAATTTGCTTTGTTTACCTACATTTAGAGTGATGATTTATTGTGGATTTTCTTTCAACGATTGTTTATTCATTATGGACTCCGACCTACCTTTTTCCAATGACCCCGGCACTCTTAAATTATGGACACAAAAATATATGTTTTGATGGAGTAAAACTATACAATGATTTGCCAAACTACATAAAGGAATGTCAATGTTTAAATGCTTTTAAAAGTAAACTTAAAATATATGTATATATATATATTACACAATATTAAGTAGTACTAGCCGTTCCATGTATCAAATATTAATGTATGTGTGTAACATTATTTAATCTGATGTAAGTGAACCTATGTATGTTCTTATGAGAATAAAGATCTTTAACAATAAACTATCTGCATCGCTAACTAAAATAATCACAACGGTAAGGAAACTACAAAAGAAAATTATTGTAATTGCATGGTTGGCCGAAGGACAGTGGGTTCCTGTGCTCATATAGTTACTATTTTATGGTTTTTAAGTTGGGCAAAGGTATCAGGAACACATTTCATCACCTGCCCAATTTCTTGAACACATTAATAACATATGATGTTTCAGAATAAAAATAAATCATAAAAAATGTTGTTTTATTTTGCTTTAACCTGTTTTTTCTCACATGACAAATATCTCTTTTTAAACATATTGATACAAAATTAAGTTCATATTCTCAATATTACTAGTTAGTGATTTTAAACTAATTACAAAAAATATGATAAAATGTCTGTTCACGTCAGGTCAAAGTCCCCATACTAAGTGGACAATCTCCTTTATCATTTATATAAACAATACAACTTTTCTATTATTTATTCACAACACAAGACGATTATTAAAGGTTAAATTAGTTCAGTAGTCTAAAACACACCTACAGCTTCCTATAATAATGCGTTTGCTCAAAGAGTTAGCCAATATAAGATGAGAGGAGTATGAAGTTGATAACATTTTAATGATACATACAACAACCCCCAGATTTGTTCCCTGCTGTTTAGTTCTGATGCTGACAAGTCTAATGTCCCTTAGTAATAACATCACACTACAATAATAATAAATAAAAAATATATTTTTTTATTTTCTTTAACAAATTTGTACTTAAGTATAAAGTTATAGGAGTCTCCTTTTAAGCATATGAAAAGCCTGTGCCAGGAAACTCCGCTGTTCCATATCACGAATTAGGTACAAGTATACAAGATATTTATGGTACAACAATAATAAAGAAATAATATAAAAAAGTAATAATAAGAGAAGTAATTACCATAAAGGAAGCAAATGTGGGATTAAAATGTATGTGTATGCATGCGTGCGCGTGCGGATTTGTGTTTTGAATATATATCAACGTATTTATTTATTTTATTATATAAATAAGCAGATCTATTATAATACTGAATCATAGCGAAGACTGTTTTAGTAGCAGGGAGAGATATGACATTATATGCTATACGTTTATTGAGTAACGATATATCGTATACAATTTCCGTACAGTTAACAAACCACTTTCTTTATAGAGTCTTTCTGTACTGAACCGTTGTTTTTTAAAGAACATGCTCTTTGAGCTCGTTCAATTTCCATGAATCGTGTTTTACGTGCACCTCCCCAAATAGGTAAGCAGTATGTTATTATGGATTGCACCAAAGCTATATAAATTTGATTTAAAAGATGGTTTGAGGAGTCATTTACAATATTATTAGCTGCAATATGTCTCAGTGATTTGAACATCCACGTGAACTTCCTAATGCGTGCCGCAACATGTTCAATTTGCAGGTACCATGACAAGTTCTGGCCGACCATTATTCCCAAGTATTTTATTTGACTCACTTTATTTATTAATGGACAATTGCAGTTATTACCTCTTACTTCATTACAATTATGAATTTTTATACGAAAATTTGTTTTGGGTTGTGAACAATTTTTTATACTGAAAGTGATAAAGTTAGTTTTACAAGACCAGCATACTTCCTGTCACGTCGTACGCAGGCGCGTGCTTCACTCACGCTCGTCCCTCAACAATAAACAAACTGCAAGTGTTACAAAACAAATTACTACAACGATGTCTTGATGAGGCGCTCTTGAGAGGGGCCTACTCCTTAATTACAGACCCGAAGGGCCACATGTGTCTGGCTTGAAACAAAAAACCAATTATTTATCTTCCTGTTTAGTATTAGTAATAGAGAAATAGATGCTAAAGCTTAAGATCATCTCTTTTGGTGAGAATATATGTTATATACAAATATCTTATTGTGTTGTTGTCTACGGTATCGGTTACATAAATTTAAAAATTGTGTGTCAGGGACAGGGCTATAACAATGTTGATGAAATGAAATATACTGAGGGGTTTAATATGTTTGTATCTTGTATAGTTATCAATGAACAGTTCTAGAATAAATTAGAATACAAAAAATTACTCAATAGATGGCTTTGTTACCAATCACTTAGCCAATGAATATATAGTTCTGTTTAAATGAAACTAAGACTTGGATTTACAACATATTTATTTTGATATTTTACATATTAACAGACGTTTCGGCTTCTCTTTAGTAGCAGTAATCACGAACAAACGAGATGAAAAAGTCTGCATTTAGTCTTGTTATTACATTATTACAGTTATGAAAGTGGAGCAATCTTCCTTGTACAGTCTTTATTTACTAGTTCACCTAACTACATATATATGATAATTAACGATGAAAGAGAAATGACAATTATGATATACCTATTTCTGTACACATACGTGTCTTAAAGACTATAGTGAATTTAAACATCTCAACATCAATGTAAGCTATATACATTTATATTTATTTATTTTACGAAAAATCATATTGCATCTTAAATTTAAATAAACATATTATATTAAATAGAACGTGTAAAACGGATGGATGTTAGTGAGAAGTTCGAAGTGTTTGTACGTGTAAAACTTGCACAAGATTGGTGTTGGTCCTACGCTAGCGTAGCATTCGCTCATGGATTCTGAAACCCCTTCAGACTCTCTATAACTGCTTCCTATTCACGATCACGGGCGCCCCGTGGTACCACTATCCCAATCCTCTGGTGAAGGAAGTGATAACCTACCTCCCGAATAGATATCATGAGGGTGTTAGGACACGTCTCAAGCACGTGCTCAGCGATCCGGAACAAGAAATTACGACTAGCAATGGGATAAACCATGCTCGCAAAAATTGTAACGAAGCTCGCCCGGGCAAGGCGAGCGCCGTGATTGGCCAAACGGCGGATCGGTTCGCTCGCAAACAAACGATGCGTCGTGCGAGCGGCGCACAGATCTAAAAACGGGCCGACCGACTGAACACACCCGCACGGGTAGACCGGGGTGCATCTTCTTCGCGGAGGTTGAAAAGACCGCAACAGCTGCCTAAGCCGCCTACGAAGTTAACGAGGTGCTGCTCATGCCTGGCGTCGTCGTTGAGCCTTGGAGAGGGAAGAAAGGCCCAGCTCAGTGCCACCGATGCCAAGGCTTCCGCCACAGCTCCCAAAACTGTCATAGGCCGCTCGCCTGCGTCAGATGTTTAGGCAGACACTTTGCACAACAGTGCCCTCGACCCAGAGACGAACCCCCCACGTGCGCTAACTGTAAGGGAGCTCACACAGCCAGCAACCCAGCGTGCCCTGTGTTCAAGCGCGAAGTACGCAGTAAAAACGCAGGGTTGCGACCGGTGAAAACAGGACCCGCGCAGCTGGTGGCCCACCCCAACCAAGTGGTAGAATCGGCCCCAGCCACGCTAATGGCGAAAGCAAATAACCCCCAAGCTAAAGGCCCCACCACAGCTTCTAAAAGAAGAAGGAGGAGGAAAAAACCACAGCCCACAGTGGACAAACCCGAGGCCGCTGTTGGAGAGGAGAAGCCATCGAGTCAGAGTTGTGTCGATGCCGAAAAAAAGCAACTCGCCGCCCTACTTTCGCTGCTGGCACAGCGAGTCAGAGGCGGTGACATCGACATAGCTGGAATACTTCAGGCTCTCCCTTCCAATGGATAAGCCGCTCAGGGTGGTCCACTGGAATGCCCAGTCCTTAAAAAGCAAAATAGGACTAGTCCGTCTTTTCCTGAGGGAGCAGCAAATCGACATCATGTTGATCAGCGAGACGCACCTCAGGAAGACGACGCCCTTGAAGATCCCGGGCTACATGGTCTATCGTCAAGACGAGGTTTCGCCGTCAGGCTCACCCTACCGGGGACTCGCAGTCCTGGTGAGGAGGACAGTGGTGCATCAGCTCGTAGAGCCCAAACCACTCAACACCATCTATGCCCTCGGTGTTGATGTACTAGTTGGAGGACGAGATATGCGTCTCTACGCAGCCTACCGACCCCCACAAATACAGGAGTTGGGAAATTTAAGGTGGACGAAATCCGCGGCCTTCTACTTCCCTCTACACCCGCCTTGATCGCCAGGGACCTAAATGCAAAGCACCCGGCATGGCACTGCGCAAGCAGCAACCGAGTAGGGGAACAAATAGTCCAAGATGCCAACGCATTTAACTACGAAGTCGACGGACCCAGTGAGCCAACTAGGCTAGACCCTGTGGAGTCACATTCTGATAATGTGCTGGACATCATCATCTACAAAGGACTGAAGGCACCGCCAACGCAGGAAGTCCTGTTTGATCTTCCATCAGACCATCGACCAGTGCTGCTGGTGTTCAAAGAACCCATGGAAATGGTCAAACCACCCCGAACTTGACTGAGAACCAATTGGTCACGTGGGAACGGCCGTAGTTAAGGCCCAAGTAGCGAGGACCAAATTACGATTACCAAATTACGACCAAATTTCGCCTCTTAACATCAGAACGAGTAAAAGCTGGAACGCCATTTCTAGCTTACTTAATGATAAGAAAATAAAATACGTGTCGGCACGTAATACATCGGCAGGAATTAAAGTCACCGCGGCCACTCCAACTGACCATCGCGCATTGTCCGCGATGCTCAGGAAGAATCAACTAGAATACCACTCCTACGCCCTCCCGGAGGAGCGTAGGCTAACCGTCGTCATCAATCGTCATTATATAGGCACTCGCAGAGGTTCTACCACGCACGCCCGCGCTGCGTAAAGTGCCTTGGCGAAAGTACAAGTTTTTGATCCCGCGGAAGTACAAACGTTCGCAGCCAAGTTGAGAGCCTCAGACGGCAATCCACAGGCACGCATGATGTCAGTATGTCAGCATGCGAGCTTGAAGCAGGTCGTACGCGATACGTCACTTCTACCACCGGAGGATCCACCCCTCAAAGAGACCACTATAGACGAAGTTTCTTCTCTAATTAAGGGACTGAAGTCGCGGTAAACAGTTGGCCGATGGAGGTTAGATATTATAAAACACGAACAGAACACCTCAGTCATCTACACTACAAACATCCGTTTTAGAATTAGCCTTCATTAAATATTTTAATATTGTTATCAGTCTTAACACGTGGCGTCCTATACAAAGACTCGTTTAAATATCATTTAATTTTCTTGTTTTAAAATTATCTTCCTATTTTGAAACAAACATACTTCATGATCGATGGACAGACCATGTAGTGAAAACATACGACGGTAGTGAAACTATGAGTACTTTGATTGAGGAGGATGTTTCTGTAGGAGAGCTCTAAATTGTTTTAAATAAATTAAAATTAATTATCTTTCTATGTATACGTACAATGTACATTCCAGGAGGTTCTTTAATATCAATAGACACATCAAACACGTACTGTACATGTTTATAGTGAACACACTCCTTATATTGTCTGGAGACTGCTACAGTTGATACTTCAAGTCTTCTCTATTCTAATATGTTACACTAACCGAGTCATTCTCCTCTTCATATAATTCTATGTTTCATCAATACTTGGTTCATTGTTAGTTTTCATCTAACACTTGATGATCAGCCGTCATCTCCTGATGGATGAATCTCAAGTACAGTCCAATAACACCATCTGTAATACATAATACAATATTGTTCTTATATGTATAGAGACATACAAAGACACTTACTTCAAGGATTGTTTAACGATAAATTAATAAAAGTTTAAAAAATAACAAAAAACTCCTATAAAATAGCAAACTAAATAATAGCATATTTTTATTATTCAAATTAAAAGAGGAGATTCATTTTGTGTTTAAGTTGGTGGAGTGCTAGATATTACTATTCCATTGTCATACAGTTTTCTAATTTAATTAATTTCTTCCATTTAACATTTATTTATTCAACTCATTATTTCTTCTTACCACAGAAGCCTTTGTTTTGTAAACCATTATTAATAGCCTGATTTCTATTAGTGATTATAATTATTATCAAATCCCTACTAATATTATAAATACGAAAGTAACTGTCTGTTTGTTTGTTAAGTTTTCATTCCTAAACCGCTGAACTGTTTATGATGAATTTTAGTATGGATATAAATGAAACCAAGGTAAAGGACTTGGGCTTCCTTTTATTCTAATTATTCGATTCCATGATCCCGACCGAAATCCCAATACTACACGGGGGAAAAATGAAGTGGAAGTAGTTCAGGTTCAGTGGCCTTAGTGATAGAGAACAACTCATGTTCACGCGGACGGAGCCGCAGGGAAGAGCTAGTTATTATTATAATTACTATTATTTCAGGAAAGAAGTTACAAACATACAAATCTACATACAAGTGAACTTAAAAAAAAAACGGTAAAAATATTTTTTTTAATAACTCAGGAACTTGTAACATATATACGTAGACTTAAAATATTAAATATTTTAAATTATGTTACATTATTCGCGTCCATTCATATATTTTATAGAATTAAATCTTTTATTAATTAATTTACTGTCTTTCATTTATTTATTTAATCATTATTTGTTCACCCTGACTCTAAATAATAACAGAATAATATTAAATATTCAACAGTACATACCGTCGCACTACTATCGTACATCAGCTACATACACTTCTCTTCATAGAAGGTTTCCTCTCGTCCGCAGACCACGTCCTAACAGACGCTCCACCAACAGCTTCGATCCTCATCTTGAATTATATATTCTCACGAGTCCTGGAACGTTACAAATAATACTATTTTATATAAAGACAATACATTAATTGTTAACAAACTTACCAACTTACATTAAGAAGTCGCATTTTAGGGCGTGGGCGAAAATTGTAAAGATAATAGTTAAAATAAAAAAAAGGAAGCCATCAAAACGATAACGTTAAAAAACCCAGCGCCCAATGTATGTAACGCTTAGGAAATAATTCAAAATTTCTACCACATACTACACAATAAAATAAACACTAATTATTATTATCCAACAAAACTAAAAAGGTTACTCAATAAGTATAAGAACTTATAATGTAAGCAATGCCAATAATATAAAATATAATAATTAGATATATGTAAAAAAACACCATGAAGCATCAGCATTAGAAAAAGACATCCATTACGAGGAACTAGGAAGACCGCGGCCGGCTGGCAGGAGACGAGGGAGCAAAATGAATGTTTTATAAATATTGATATAGTTAGTTATGTTTAATTATGTATACAGTAGTATCTCTAATGACGGGACTAATAGTTGTCATAAGGGATTTCAGATAGTCAATTAAATGATGAGAAGACATTTTTGAACATCTTAGGTTTAAATGTAGATGATGATTACTCATCTGAGTTTATATCTGTATTTACTTAAAAAGGAATCAGGTTACCTAAAACCGGGATTAATGTTTATTAAAAGACCAAAAATATACATATTTGAAGAAAATATGAAATAAATCTCGATACTTGCAAATCTAGTGAATCTGTGGTTTAAATTTATATCGTATTTTAAATGCTTTATGCTGTTTTATAATTTAAAAGTTAATATAGCAATCATAGTCAATTTTAAGCTTAGTTATATGCCCATAACTAACTTACCTTCAGGAAATAATTGAGAGGAATTAGCAGAACTCCTTTGTAGCTGAACTTGATTCATATTTAAATCCAAGTGGTGACTACAAGATGCGTCATTGTCTTCTTTTTGTGTATCAACACATTTTTCAGTTTCAACAGAATGTGATGAGTTTACACTGTACAGTCTCAAATGTTGATGCTGCTAAATAAAATATATTTTTTAATACAAATAAATATATTAAAAGAAAAGTTAAATGAAAAAATCTTAAAATTGAATGATAACATATTGTCTTGATTGTATCTTCCTTCCTTGTTTCTTTTAGAGTTTCTGATTGAATGTAAATAGACTTGTAATTTTTACTGAATTAAACACTGCCATTCTTATATTACTAAAAAAAAACTAAAACTATAAACAACTTTTTTTGGTTTGTAGTTATCCAGTGAAATTATAATCTCTGCATATTTAGAACATTTTGTTTTTGTTTTACCTATGTAAAGAAGTGACACAAGTAGTTATTTTGGAATACTGTTTGTAGGCACTTTCCTTCATTTAGATAAAAAAAGTAATAAAGACAGCACATTATAAATCTATCAAACCACATGTAAGTATATAAAAATGTTAAGATGACTTGTATACCTATTTCATTATATTCAATTAAATCAATTTTTATTGTTTTTAATTTTTAATTATGAGCACCAATTTCTAAAGTAAAATATTATCTATAGTTATAAAATATAATTGATTATTTATAGTTATTTTATATTAGTAGTATGTATTGTGTGCCTATAAGTTTTAACCACTTGGGAAGTTGCTTACTTTAGATACTTACTTAAGTATAAAGTTGGTAAAGCATTTTGAGTGAGTCGTTTACTTAAAGAATGGTAAGACTGTTCAAAATGATGATCACATATTCTTATGTTGTTATAAATGTAAGAATCTTCCTTTCGTTTCATGTCTTCATTTAAAATATTTTTCCATTGAATGAATTTCTCCAAATTTGGGTATTCAGGTTTAGGAAATGGATGAAAAGGACCTGAAATGTTTTTTATTAGAACTCAATAAACTGTTACGATTGAAATTGATGTAACAAAAGTAGTAATTGATTGTATATATGACAAATAATAATTTTATAGATTTTACTAAATAAGTATCGTACCTTTAGTCGTACACCGAAAATAACACATAATAGCCGATTTTCGTGGCATTTTTTCAACTTATCGATAATCCAAATTCGTAGTTTGCAATCAAAATCCAAATGAGAAGAGCCGGGGTCGATCGTAGACGCAGACAACAAAGTCCAATTGAGAAAAGCCGGGGTCGATCGTCAAAAGCGTAGAAATAGGAGTCAATGATATATTAATCCGGGTCAAATGTTTGAAAAAGAACGTACAGCACAAGAAGAACAGTAAACAACGGCAAATGAGCAACTGAAATAATTTAAAATATGTCCTAATGTCAAATAAATTTGAGAGCTACTTTATTACAGATATCTTTACTTTCACGGTAATTATATGACAGTTTCATCCAGTGTTGCCAACCGTACGATTTAAATCGTATTTATACGACCTTTTTGACTCTTGTACGATGTACGATCGAAATCGTACGTAAAATATACGATAATCTAAATGGAGTCATACAAAAAAAAATCTCCAATAAAACTATTAGGAATGTGTAAAACTAAACTTTAGTACTATAACTATAATTAACTATATTTAGTACTATACTATAACTATAAGGAATACGTAAAACTAAACTGTATTCCAGAAATGGTAAATAAGAATTTGTTAGCTGCACAACATATTAAAGAAAAAGGATCGTTTATAAACTTCAAGCCATGTGACGATATGCTGAGCAAATTAAATTTTAGTATGAATGTATAAAAAAATAAATTGCTTTTCCCTCATCTGCTGTGCCTAATAATTTAGATAGTGACTACAGCAATCTTTTTATTTTTTTTCTGTTTTCAATATATATGTAATTAATGAATATCTTAAATCCACATATTAAATGATGGATAATGTTAATTGAAAATTAGAATTGAAATCCTTTTTTATTTGATATACTTACACAGTTTTATTGAAATTTCATCGCGTACGCTTATTTTCTTTAAATTCAAGACAAAATACTATTTTTTTTTAGTCTATAGTACGATCCTCTAAAAAATAAAGTTGGCAACACTGTTAACTCGATTATTGTTAGTTTTAAAATAATGTTAATTTACATTTTATGATTTTACTATTAATTGCTTTCATAATTCATTTCCCATGTCTCTCCAGTCCTTCCGGCTCCCTCTGGTACCTCTGGTGGCAGCCAGCCTCGGCCTTCCTTATGATGGATGTGTTTTAAGTCGTTTAACTTCATGGTGAGTGTTTTTTTTGCACATAGGTACTAATAAATGTTACTTTTTATATTATTGACATAACGCTCAAATACAAATGTTTATTCACTAACATTTTTAGTTTTGGTTAATATTAGTGTTTATTGTCTGTAGTGATAAGAGTATTGTAGTTTATTTTAATAGTATATTTTGAATTATTCTCTAAGCGTTACATTGACCGCAGGGTTTTTCAACGTTATATCGTTTCAATGGCCTTCTTTATTATTATGTTTTTCACACTCTAAAATGCGACTTCTTGTAAGTCTTAAGAAATCTAGTGTCATAATAAAAACTAGAATCATTCGTTACGTTACAGGACTCGTAAGAATATATAATTCAAGATGAGGGTAGAAGCTGTTTGTGGAGCGTCTGTTAGGACGTGGTCTGCGGACGAGAGGAAACCTTCTATGAAGAGAAGTGTATGTAGCTGATGTACGATAGTAGTGTGACGGTATGTACTGTTAATTTCTCCATAATGTATCTCTTATATTGAGTAAACCGTTATCGACACATTAATATTTAATTTTATAATTCATCATGTGCTGTTGATATTTTACATATATGATGAAATCCATATGGCGTCTTTCTAGAATAATCGATTATTATAACAGTGTTTTAATAGTGTGATACTTTTTAAGTAAAATCAACTTATGTGTTTAGTTTAATTATAAACATTTATAATTTTTATAGGAATCCAATATATTTCAAACAGAATAATAATAATAATTCCATACATTTTACAGTATGTTATTAATGATGATACTAACTAGACTGATATATAAAGAATTGTTTTATTTGAATAATAAACCTTCTTAGTGATATGAAGTGTAATTTATTTATGGATATTTTAAGATTAATATAAAATATTATATTTTTTATTTTCAAACAATCCTTGATGTAACTGTCTCTGTATGTCTTTATATATGAACAATATTGTTTGTGAACAGTATTAATATATTGTATTATGTATTACAGATGGTGTTATTGGACTGTACTTGAGATTCATCCATCAGGAGATGACGGCTGATCATCAAGTGTTAGATGTAAACTAACAATGAACCAGGTAGCTATTAATGAAACATGAGTGTGTGATTACACTAGACACAATATATTAAAGACAATGAGCTACACATTATATGGAGAGGGAAGTGACTGAGATTTAAACATATTAGAATGTAAAAGACTTGAAGTATCAAGTGTAGTGTTGAAGGTGGAGTGTTGCAGCGGCTCAAACAGTCAATGTCTTTTAATACAAGCTTTATCCATACATTTGTATGTAGCTCCTGCGGGACTTGCTTCATGTTAAGAATCATTGTTTCAGTAGCTTCTGATGAGTTCACTAACAGAGGCTGTTAGCTGTTAAGATTGTTAACTTACTGTTGTTACATATTAGTATAGGTGTTATTTTATTATATGTGTAAGGCGCCGTCACAGTATCTATAATGTATATAAACATAATGTATCCACTTGACTATAGTTGTGAGCTTAGAGACTTGGACAGTGTCACCAGATCTTTGACATCGCCAGGGGGCGCTGCGGTTTCTTAGTGGTTCAAATGAACCCAGCTTAGTAGGAGTACTATCGAAAATCTTAGATCCTCATTACTTGGCTTACTATAGTTTTTATAAAATGAAATTAAGATTTTCGTATACATATGTGATTTTTATTATTCTAAAATTTAGGAATCCCGACGTTTCGGTTACACTCTGATCACGGACAGACGAGTTGAAAGTGTCTGTTAGTTAGTCTTATTATTCGTCATCTTTCTTCCACTATCGATTTCTTAATTGAAACTAATATTTTTGTTTTACAACTATATGCATCATATTACTTTGTAGCAACCTTGATCACAACGTCAATGCTTGTTAAAACGACCCTATATCTAGACTCAACACATTCGTTGAGGACGCTTCGTTAATGAACGTCATTTACAACCTCACAAAGTCATCTCATCCTGACTCACAGCTTAGAGACTTCTACAGCGTCTAAGTCCTTTAAGACCTACTCTTTAAATTCCAGCCAACGGAGACCTTTGTAGTCGCCAGAGACGTGGAGCGGGTTTATAGTGTTTCAAGTCTTAAATGCTGTATACATACAGTATACAGTCAACTGTTAATTGTGTATTTAAAAATTTGTTGGTTTCGAGAGAATGATCAAGCTCAACGGTGTGTTTAGAGAGGGGCGGGTTTGGTGAGGGGGCATCGCTCGTTAGGGTTCGATTAGCTAAGAGAAATCGCCACCAAGGACCTCTAAAAGCTCTACAAATAAATTTTTACAATGATCGCCTAGACGGGTGACAGGTTGTGAAAGTTGTCCCCCTGCCGTAGTAGGAAGGTGTGGGAATTGTGAGTCGAAAACATGTAGCACTCTATGTATAGGTGAGCAGGTTGTACTACAATCCTCACCTCATACTCACTATAGAACACTACACTTCACACACTGTCCTTCACTAAACGCATGTCTCTGTACAGGTAACACTTGGACACGGAGCTGTGGATTCTGTTGGTGAGGTCGAGATCAGTGTATAAGAAACTAGTTCCTACGAGTGACGGAGAGCGAACCTAAGGACGTGTCGCTTTACGTTGAGCTGACTTGTGAACACTACACACACAGAGACACACGGCCCCGGTGAGCAATACACAAGACACAAACTATTCAGATATAAATGTATCGGAGACATTGTTGTATACTTGAACAATAGGTGATGTGTCACTTGATGAAATATATGATAGGTGTGTGAGAGGCGCTCTATGAACTGGGGATTGTTTAATGTACATGTGAAGACGAGACTTGTTACTGTATAATAAACATAATACAATATACGTTTGTTTTATTCATAACAGTTATATTCATTACTCATGTGTTGTTTACACTTGTCTCACACAGATCACTCCTTAGGGTCTGGTCACTGTTCAGTAAAATTCTGTATTAAAATTGCTTATGTCTATCTAATTATTTCGTAACTATTATAAAACTGAGGTCTTCCAACTTAACTGGATATAATTAATGTACTTATAATATACCTTTATCATACAACTAGTCCCTCTGTTATATTCAAACTTGTCTACTTTATATTGTGTTTGTAACAGGTACAATAACTATTGAAGGTATTCAAGTATCACACTCACTGAACACGGAATAAATAATGTAAACTGTTGATACTTGTATATTATTAGAGATCAGTTTGTGTATTATGCTTAGTACTGGAACTAATAACAAAATGTCCTAGTACACATTTTAGTAACATAATAAAAAATAAATGAACATCGCCGGGGCAAAATGAATGTATAGATAAAATATATTCCGAGTGGCGCTGCTGACTCTGCAGAACGAACACCAAGCCGTGTGAACCAGAAGATTCCTGATACAATACAAGCAATGGAATGGCATTCCTATCCTAACATCGGGGCAATAGGTTGTAAATTTTAATATGTAATTCTCATTATAATATACTATTAAGTAAGTTTCGTAGTTTTCCTGGGACCTCTGGTTGCTACCCTATATAATGAGTTAGTTTCCTTTTTACTACAATCGTTGAACTAAATATGTTTCATTTTGTCAATAATATGGATAAAGATTTGTTATGAAAATACTTCTTTTTTATTGTTCATGTTATTATCTTCACATTTATACTAATTAATATAATACTAAAGATAAAGGATTTAATTAATTTTATTAAAAATACAACGTTTCTTTCTCTTGTTGCCCTGTATATTCGCTATTTCTCATTAAAATGTATGCAATAAAACACTTATAACTTACAAACAAAATGGCATTTGATTTAAAATTTATTGCGGCAAATTGAGAAAAAATTTATATTGATTAGTCTCGGATCTAATTAACAAGCCAGGTAACCAATAAATCTGAAGCAAACTATGAAATGGATAATATAAAGGAACGCATGAACAACCAAAGTCACAATAAAGTAAAATATTCTATAAGATTTACAAAATTCACAGACACGTTGACTGAATACCATGAGAAATTGAAATTATTTTATAAACCGCCATCTATTGGCAAGTAGTTACAACTTCGCTAATTAGAGGATCAACCTATTATAGGTGGCGCTGAATTTTAAACTTTGGAATTTATTATATTGTAAAGAATTTTCATAACCCTTGTTTTTATCTCTCAGCCTAAACTGTTTAATATATGTGTATGGTAAATTGAGTTCAGTCTTAATAAATAGAAATAACAAAATAAAATATTTCATTGTTTGTTGAAACAAATCAGTTAATAATGGCATAAAATTGAATTATTAACATAAATATCCTAAAAACGTTTTGCTTTTGGCTTGAGGAAGTATCAAGTTTTTAAAACAGAAATCACATTAATATTACTTAACTCAAAGAGGAATTCAAATATTTAAATTATAAAACGCTACTTTAGCCTAAATTAGTAAAACAGTTTACAGAAATCATTATATACATTACAGTGTTGTACAAAAGCTCGATATACAGTCTGTTCACATCATACGAGTCAACTTAACTAATATCTCTTCCCTTTAACAAGTGCAGAGCACTCTCTCTCTCTCTCTCTCCCCGATCACTAAAGGCGGGCTCCTCAATACTCGTTAGTCATGAGCAATATCCTGATACCGAAAACACCAACACATCTAGAGCTATTCAAGGAAGATACTTCATGCAGGTCCTACTTATATTATTAGTAATTATATTATTGAGAAATTTGATGTTAATGGGTCAATGAGTAGGAATCATTGTTAGATATAGATCCGAGTGACATCCCCAGTCACACATAAAAATAATATTATTATTCATCAAATAAATTACGTCTTTCTGTTCAAAGTTCATTTAATATTATATAAATCATAGTATTTAGCTTTCAGAATATCTTTATAATACTTGGCGGAGGCTCTCGGGCGGCGGGTGCGGGCTAGGTCGTTGAAGTCCACCTCGTATAAACCGAATTTGGAACTGAAAAGATTATTATTATTATTATTATTATCAGATTATGAACAGAAGAAAATCCAAAAACATTTTGAAAACAATATCTTTACCGATAGCCATCGCTCCATTCAATGTTGTCTAACATTGACCAAGCAGTGTACGCCACGACATTGGCCTTATCTTCTTCAAGCGCGAGGAGAACCTGGTGGAAGACATTAGTTGAAATAATAACATGCTTGTTTTATTTATCCATCTTGATTTCATTTTTAATATTAATCACCTGTTCCAAATGCTTCTTATGGTAATCTATACGATCTTGATCATCTAAATCCTCGCCGCTGGTTGCGAAACCATTTTCTGTTATAAAGATCTCCATGTTTCAAGATATGATCTTTCGGAAACAACTGGGTACACCTGGAACACGAGTTAGTTGCTTTTTTATTGTTTCAATCACCACTTGGCTGTCTACATTACTCTTCAATAAACACGTATGACGTACGATCAGTTTCCAAAGACAGTGTTCAGCCTCAATGAGTCTTACAACTGTATATAGTAACAACAACACTCACATAGAACCAGCTGGAGCCAGCTTGCGGCCATTCTGGTCTCACTGATATTATTACATCAATGTCTGGTCCACCGAAGAGAGGCCAAGGACCAACAGCTTCCCCTCGGGCGAGGCGAGCAGTTCGTGATGTGTAGTAGTTCAAACCGTACAAGTCATACGTGCCTTTGAAAAATTCAATCAAAAAAACTTTGAAAGGGACGCCTATTGCTATTTATATGGCTTTCTTATAACTTTACTTATAAATTATAATTATTAATAGAAAATCTTACTTTTGTTATTAATTTATGTAACGATTAGACTATTTACATTTTATTCTCACCTCATAAGTTTTTTTTCTTCTTTTGTGAATTCTGGTAATCTGGATTTCCTGAATCCCTGTTGTTTACTCTTTTCTGCTATGAGTTTTTCTATTTTCTTCGGCCAACCGCCTTCCTTAGAGTAGATTGGGTGTGAGTACAGTCCTCCCTGAAATTATACGACAGTAAATGAACATTTACAATCATTTGAATTAAACTTCAAAAGTATTTAGTAACACTATTATTTTTTGACACTTTTTGTTATTTTATTCACCATTAACTGTAGAGCCAGTTCAGCCGCTTCTCCTTCATTTTCATCATCTCCCTCAAACCACATGACTTGATTGGTGATGGACACTTTGCCTTTAAAATATAATGTAATACATTTGCATATGTATGTAGAATTAATTGAGAAGAACCTAGAGATTTTATTAATTAACAAAAAATCAAGTACCTAAAGTAATTTTTTATAAATTCGTATAATTCTTTTACCTTTATATTTTCGTCTAAACTCCTTGTCATATATCCGCCATGCTTTAGCGTGTGCCAACATTGTGTTCTTGCTGCAGATATAATTTCCAACTCCAGTGCTCACTATTCCTGGAGCGTGAACTCCAAAAGTGTAACAACGTCATAAAACGTCATCGGTTCATTGAGAGTGATCCAAGTTTTGACTCGGTCAGCGTAGAGAGTGAACACAACACGAGCGTAGTCCGCAAACCAATCTGATATTAAAGGGTTGGTCCAGCCGCCTGTGAATTATACCTTGGGCTAACAAACATTTCATAATGGTCCTACAAGCTTGAATAGAATGTACTGAAACATGGATTCAGTACATTCAATTAACTAAGAAACTAAGAATTAATTCTGGTGAACATTTAATTTACAAGATTTATTTAAAGTTCCTGATTTGTAAGATTAGAACTCATTAATATTTATTCATCAATATGATTTGCCCTTCAAAGGTTTTCGTTTAAAGAAATCATTTACAAAGAACATGTTGTTACTGAAAAATATTAATTTAAATGGGTTCTTCAGTTTTATCAGAAAAGATGAACTCTTTGAACTTATATAATTAAAATTAATAATAAAGTATTTTGAAAACAAGTGTTTTGTTTTATTATTTATTCTATTTTATATAGTGAAGAAGCAATGCATTTGTATTAAATACTTTTAGCAATCTCTGAAACTCACCAAGATCTTGTAAATTTTGTGGTAAATCCCAGTGATATATTGTAACGACAGGCTCAATTCCTCTCTTCAATAAAGCATCTATAAAGTTGGATAATATTTTACTCCGTCGTCACTTGTCTTATTTGCAAAACCATGAGGAACAATTCTTGGCCAGGAAAGAGAAAATCTATAAAAAAAATACATACACAAATTAGTTATCATATTAAAAATTTAGACTAATATTCCGTAATAAATTATTTACTAACCAACTATAATTATTATTATATATGAAAAGTTAATATTCAATCGAACGGAAAGGGATCGCGTATTGGTACATTTTTTCCAAGTTGCTTGGAGCGTTCTCCCACTGACCACTCGTGTCATACATCTGGATGGCACTTTTAATAATGGAAAAAATATACCATACAACATCATGTCTACAACATATATTTATATTCATTAGACCTAGAGGGTAATGGCATTTTTTAAAATGCGCTAGCTAATTTTAAAGCGCGTTGTGCTAATAGAGCTCACGGTTCCTTTGGAAGCCAACATTTCGAAAGACTATATGATCCAGGTCGACAAGTATTACAAGCTCACTAAAAAACTCACTAAGAATAGGTTCGTGGTAAATTTGTATCCTATAGAAGTGGAGAGACAGGTATGACAGCCAATTCTCTCTACATCCTACTAAAAGACTAGAGCCCGTTCTGAACTAATATCAGTTCATTAGAACGTGCGTCGAAGGCAGCCCTAGTAGGTTCGTTTCAATTTTGGCTAGGTTTTGAGAGGAGCTTGGACGGTGTGAGTGAGGGGGTCCCTTAAACCTACACCTGGGTCCCAAGTCCCAGGAACTGTTGAAGTTCCGCTCCTGCAACGCGATAGACCTAATGGCCACACAGTGAATCAATGGAACACTAACAAGTTTGGTTTCATATCAATAGACGCATCGTTTTCCCTAGTGGCTCTCGGCTCTCAAAGGCTTGTATGTAGTAGGTCTGTCAACCGCAGCATCGACTCATACTGAGACGCTTCCTGAACGATGTTTAACAGCGATTTAGGAAAACCATATGTTTGTTCTATGCAGATAATTAAACAATGTATATTTCAATATTTTAGAGTATAACCTTGTACATAGATATAGCTTCACCTGTATCTATATCTGTATATAAATTTGTTCAGTCTTTCTAAAGCGCCCTTCCTGTCGTAATTGTTGAGCGAGTGTCAGTAAATATCTGTCTGTCTTCTTCTGCCAGATGTGTAGGGGCAACACGTACACCTTCCGACACTTTGCCCGCGGCGTTGTACGCTCCTACACATTTCTCCGCCGTGCCACAGGATATGAGAACTCGTTCCGCTGTATCCCATTCCTGTAAATGTTTGCAAAAATAGATAAATAATTAATGAATATTAATTGACATAAGAAACCTACTAGAATAAAATAAAAATCGACCATAACTTTGAATTCTAAAAATTTTAGTAATTGATCGTGACGTTAAACCCGTGTGTAAAAGAAGAAATGAATAATTGAAAACATATTAGTTTACACCCTTAGTGGATGTTTACATTTATATTTTTGCAACTATACACAATAACCAATAAGGAATTAACAAAATCGAATTACGTTAATAACAATTATAAAAAAAAATAATAACAACATATTTCTTTTGTTATATAAAATGATCCCCCAACTGTTCACATTGCTCCCGAATAGATTCTTGATCTTCTATAACCTAAAGATATCAATGGATTGATTTACAAAAAAATTATATATAAAAAAACAAAACCTAAAGCAATATCTTATATCTTTAAATGAGCAATTCTTGTATATACGGGGTGACTGGTGAATTACTATCGATACTTGAGGACGTGATATTTGACGATCATATATGATAAAATAAAAATTAATATAACATAAATATTAATAAACTTCTAAGTAAAGTTAACCAAAAGTTGTGTAATTAATTACGCATCGTGTGAACACCCTACAGATTATACACACACACACAAATACGCGGCGGGGGCGTGGTGTTGTATCAGCTCGCCGCCGCACGCGTCCACACTTGGAACACTTGGAACGTGTCAACACTTTATTTATTTATACGGAAATTTTGTCAAAAATTAAGTGCCTATTTTTTTACATAATTCGAATGAGAATCATGTACCAAGTATTCTCCTTAAATATTGATAGTAATTCACCAGTCACTCTGTATATTTATATATTATGATGTTGATGATATTTAGTATATAGGGGATTTCGGGGGCGATAAATCGATCTAGCTAAGAATCATTATCATCATTAATCATTTAGAAAATGTTATTTAACGTAAAAAAGAATAAAAAAAATTTGTCGTTTAAAATATGACTCTTCCTGACATCTAGTAGCGAATAGTGATACTACTTTTTGCTACTTGCTTTTACTAATTGCTTTACACAAGAGCAGATGGCGGTAACCAGATATTATTAATAATAGCTGTACAATTTGAAGAGCTTTTTTATAATGATGTACCTTCAGAGCCGCAGTGAGAGCATCAACGGTTCGAGCAGCCTCTATGAGATGAGGTACAGCGGCGCCCGCCTGTCGCGATGATACAAGCCACGCGCCCCACTCTCCTTCAGGACAGGCCTGAAGAACAACAAATGATATAATAAAAATTAAAAACAACATTTATAATAAACAACACTGACTTCTCTTGCGTAGTTGTTGCCTCTAGAATAGTAATCAACCGCAGTTCTTATATCACCTTTACGCTCGGATATTTCACCAGCCATTTCCCACCATTCCTCCTACAAAGGAAACAAATTGTAAAGTTCATAATCTATGTCTCTAAGTATTAGTGAAACTTAACTTTTTAAAATGTATAGAATTATGCAGAAGTCACTGTATAAATAATTATACAGTTACTGTATAAATAATTATACACTGAATAAATAATTATGTTTGTGACAGTTATATTCCTAAAATTAACTTGTATTCTTTTTTTAGTTAAATGCATAACAGTCATGTTTATCTTGCATCAATCGAACTTACATGAAACGTCAACAACAGTATGATCAATAAATAATCAATGATACTAAATTAAAAAAAATCTAGTTGGTAATTTACACCAGTATTGATTCCCGCCACAAAAGAAGCAGGATCTTCTAACAAATACAACATGACTATACTTAGTGAGACCATCAAGCGATATTCTCTTAAATAGGGAGATACTTCAGTAGCATTTTCATTTATCTATCTGATAAAGGAGCCATTTAGTGCAGTACATTATTTTTTTTGTGTATCTGATAATGCAACCTTCACCTGTACTAGTTGATCGTGTGGGGTGATGTAACAGAGCGTCACCCACACACGAACCGCGCCTCGCCGAGACGACCTGTACCAACAAAATAAATATCAATTGAATACAAATTCACATAAAGCAAATATCGTGAAAAATTTACTAAAAATTAGTAGGATGTTTTCAATGTGTTTGTCAACGAAGCCTTAACAAACTTCTGTTTATATTTAATCTTACTGTAATGCCATACATATTAACCTCAACATCGTATCCTGTTAGCGCCTGTTCAGCCAGTTGACACCACAACGACCCGACGTCCAAGTATTGAGCACAATCCTTTAAGTCCCCGCTACGTAACGCGGAATCTATTCAAAATAAATAGTACATTAACAATATAGCGATTGATGAAAAGAAATTCAAATACCGCTTAGAACATTAAATCAATCCTGTTATAATGAAATCGTTTATTTATTGTCTTCTGCAAAAAAACCTAATAGTAATCTGTACTATTCTATAACTTAATCTGTCCAAGAAGTTACTTTAGCAACATACTGAATCTTGCTGAACTACTGAACTTTAAATTTAAACGTCGCCTATATAAAAATGTCATAGTAATCACTTCAAACAATACAAAAATAAATGTAAATAATGTTTTCGGGTATTTTTAAATAAACGACTTACTGCCGACGTTTCGGTTACTTAACAGCAACCATGATCACGGGCAGACCAGATGTGTTTCATTTAAATGAATAGTCGAGGAAGTCTTAGACCTCATTAATATAACAATAATGTCAATACTTTAAAGCCATCTTACTAAAGCCAGTCGATGTTCATCCAATACAATGGCCTGGATCTGACCTCCTTCCAGTAGGACTAGTCGCTCTGATACTCATACAGCCCATACACTGTACCTATAACACATACAAACACACATATATATGTAAGAACAACCTTATGATCCATGTAAATGTAAGATATAGACATAATGAGTAAAAACAAGGATTAATTTACAGGACCATTTTGATATGTACTCTCCCAAAATATTAAATTAATATTGACCATGTAAACATTGCCAACGATACATTAATTTAAGTTAGAAGATTTATTATATTCAAATAAATGTTGTACACATAATAAGTTACTTTTATCTACATGGAGTATGTTTTCAAAAGTGATAATATAATCATTGATCTCCACATTACAATCCCACAATTAATAATGAAAAAGATATTTCAACATGACATTATAATTTGGGTATCTTCAAGAAAAGGCGTGAATAGGATGATACTGAGATAGTGCATTCAGTATCTAACACTTCATTTCCATCTTCCAACTGTCAAGCACTATCCAGTAGAATTAAAAAATATATTATTAAATCTTACCAAATCAGCAAATGTGTTGGGGTTCGGGCTACAACAGCATCCCTGTTTTCTATCCATTGCACAAAACTGACTCCGCTCGCGATAATTTCCTAAAAAAATTAAATACCAGACCATGAAATATCATATTTTTTTGACTCAATTTATCCAGCTATGTCGTTTACGCTATATATATGAATGTGCTACCTTTTCACCGGTATCAATACGGAGAAGTGCAAGTCGTCGTCTAGTATGACGGAACAGAAGCAGATGTCCACTCTCATTCAGCTCCAACCAATCTAACTGAACTGCTACAACATTTACATCATTGATATCAATCTTTATCTTTCATAACAAAGGAACTCTAACATCTATCCTTTGTATGTTCCGGACCTGTAACAAGATCAATAACAGCAATCGTCTGTCTGTCCAGCCCTCATTGAGCACGTGAGGATTCACACGCTCAGTACGAACCTCCATAAGATACGAAACATTTGAGTATAAATTAAATTACTCACCGTTTGTAGTATTCTATCGAGGCCGTACTCCACCACACTAAGTCCGCCAGCACGCTGCAACAGACAGGCTCCACCCACCATGGTATCTGGAGTATTCATGACTATAAACTTTTAATACTACATATATATTCAAGTTCGATAGAAAATATAACTCACTTTGCTAGTTAGACCACGAGCTATATCGCACAGGATCAGACTATTACTGGTACGACAGACAGCGTACCAATCGTTACCTGTAACAGTCGACGTTGGTTAAATTATTTATAAAATAAAAAGCATTCATTGTTTTACTATAAAATAAAACATCTCAAACAAGAAAAACAAGTTACTTTATATAAATAATACTATACGAAGAACCATTTATAATTAAAATTAAGCATCAGTTTAAATCATGCTTATTTTGGCCACGACAATAAACACAACAAATAGGTTTTATAAAAGACCTATCTACGTGAATAGTGACTCAAATTGCCTTTATTTACTGTTTACTGAATATACATCTTGGTTGTGTTCACCACTGTTTTGTTATGATTTTATGCTTCACCTGATTAAAATTACATCGGATGTAGGTTGCTAGAAACTCTTTCAAGTTTTTTATTCATGACAGTTGCGAAATAACTACATATTATAACCTTACTAT
Source organism: Danaus chrysippus (assembly GCA_916720795.1). Classification (NCBI taxonomy): domain Eukaryota; kingdom Metazoa; phylum Arthropoda; class Insecta; order Lepidoptera; family Nymphalidae; genus Danaus; species Danaus chrysippus. Next base: position 1,186,433 of record CAKASE010000073.1, read on the forward strand.
ATTTTATTACGATAATTAATGCGAATTCTATAGTTGTCCAATTTTAATTATTCCCGAATCCCGTTATATGTGTTGACAACGTGGTGTTCTTACAGATAAATTAAGAAATAACAATTATATAATAGGTGAAAAACATATATCCGCCATAGTAATAATGAGACAAATGAAAATTTTAACAAACTTAGTTGTTACGTTGCAAAATAAATGAATTCAAATGGAATAATTCTAAATTTTAAAAGGAGTATTTTTGAAAAAAATACAACTCACATAAGTCATGCGTATGAAAAATAGACAATGTTTTTTTAACGAATTAGCCTTTTTAACATCGATTATGCGAATTTACGAAAAAAAAATGAGACTAATTTTGAATTCACATTAATTACCGTAAAAAATCTTAAGACTTTTTAAAACAATATTCGGGCGCTAATATACAAATATAAATTACTATAGATACTTCGCAAAATACGTCAATTTATATTTAGTACGTTGTAGTTCCTCTGTAACCAATGTAATTTAAAACAATTAACATGTAAAAAAAATGACCAAAAATGCCGTTACAAGAACGACAACAAATTGCTAACGAAATGAGTTTAAATTATAATATATTCACTTAGTGAGTACATTATTTGTTTTCGTAGATGTAGTCACGAAATAATATGTTCAAAACGATAAATACAAACAAGTAAACAAAAGAATGTACATATTTGATAACGGCAGACGCTTAAAAAGAAAACATAAGATCTATAAGATACTTTGTAGGCTTTCTTTTAATAATAAAGATATTCGTATTTGGAGAATACAAAAACTCACTGGGTCTCTCTTCTTTTTGAAAAGTTCAGAAAACGCACAAAAAAATCTAACCGCGGCTAGTTGATACGATCATACGAATTAGTGGTGAAATTGTCACTTCGCTAGAACATCCATATTTTATAATTTATACCTAAAAAACACTGCGCGCTATAACACTATTATTAATTAACTCATTTAACATACATTAACAATTACATACTTAAATAGCGTACACATTTTGAGTTGTGACAAAAACAAAAGCAAGGTTTGTCAATGCTAGTAAGTAAAGTACTAACTAGTAAGAAGTAATATAACGACATCTAGTGAGTAGTCCTATTAGAATTTGGATGTGCAAATAGGTTAGCAATACGTATAAGGTGCATGTTCGAAAGAGATGGGTAAAGGAAGTTATCATAAGTTTGAAGTCGAATAATATTTTTTATTTTATTACGTTTAAATTGAAATGCACATTATTTATTTTAAAACCATAATTTTAAGAGATCTTTAAACTGCTTTAATTTTTACATAACTACATAGTTAAAGCGCTTTATGTAGGAATTAATAATATTGGGGTGTTCAACGTAATATTGACAAAGTTGTCATCATAGATAATACACTATATTAGAAATTGGTTGTCATAAGGTCATAATGTCATACTACTTTCAATATTTTCATTCAATATTTTCATTCTATATGTTCATACTTTTTAAGAAAAAGTAATATGATATTATTGACAATTATCCTCTACGAATTTAAAGTGTCTAAAAAAATAATATTAAATTAAGTACTAATTGATATGTATCCCTTGGATTAAAAACGAAAATATTATATGTAGTTATAAATCTAAGGTTATCTGTGCAATATATATTTTTAATTTTGGTCTTTCGGTCCGTTTATCTTAATATTTTTTTGTGGATAATAATGAATAATGGCTTTTGATAATACCTCGGGACCGCTTCAAAAACTAAAACGGCACCAGTTTGCGATGCTACTGCCAATTTGGTTCCATCTTCACTCCAGGCTAAAGATCGCGCAGCATACAAATTAGATATATTTAACGTGGATAACTCCATACTTCCGGATTCCTTTATTTCACCGATCAAACAACCATCAAATACACCGAATGCTATTTCTAAACAAGATCGCGCGGAACGGGTGAGGGAGCGTCCACCGGCGCGTGCTCAACTACAAGTATGGTTTGAGAGTGAGATCCGCGAACTCGGCGTGGTTTTGATCGCAGCTGATGATCTACCGCCTCGAGATCATACCCTGGGCTACGGCGATGAACCTGAAGCTTTCGCTTCCATCACTGTTAGTGTCATATCTATAAGATGAAGACCCAGTTTCACCAATCAATGTTTGTTTAATCTAAACACAGAATTTACTAACCAACCTACAAAATTATAAATGTCTGTCAAATTATATACGTCCCACGATGATAAATTAACAACGCATTATTTTAATATAAACAGTTTAATTTACTGGCCCCGCAATGCGGGAACTTTCAGATATTAAGCTAAAAAGAACAGATACTACACTTTGATTTTAGCCAAAAGGCCGAGAAGCGATGGCGACCTACACTCATACAGAGAGGGTGATTGCGAACGATAAATCTCACTAGCGCGATTTAATTTCACTTGTAGCTCTCGAGCGTCATCTAGTTATAGCCATAATCATTTCTTTAAGAGTTCATACATAATATTATATTGCCGTTACTGTTACATACTTATTTTGTTTTCTATTTCAGAGTAATGCTCTACCAGAATACTCTTCTAAATGACATACATATACAACAGGTTCACATTTCAGAGCGATTTAAAATCTTTCCAAAAATATGATACGTTCGCTCGCTTCTGCGGCTGTATGAATATAATAATAATAATAATATTAAACAAGGACAATTAATGATGAAAATAGGTAGACAAAAGAAAACAGGGAAACAAAAAAGCCAACATCACGCGGTGTTCCCAGGCGGTCACCCATCCAAGTACTGACCGCGCCCGACGTTGCTTAACTTCGGTGATCGGACGAGAACCGGTGTATTCAACGTGGTATGGACGTTGGCGACTATTAGACATTAAATTGTCAACTAAATGTGTCGCAATTTTCTTAATCTTTAATGTTTATTTCAATTTCATGTGATTATAATTGCACATAATTGAAAAGCCGTTAACATTATTAATATATTCTCTTTTTGAAAACATCTGGTTTTATCAGTAACATTTTAGTCAATCACTTTTTCATCTGTTTTGGTTTATATGAAAGGTTAAATGAAAAGTTATGTCTGTGCCATCTAGATTCAGGACACGAAAATGATGTCATTGAAGGTTTACAGATTCTTCGAGTAATAAATACGAGGAAAAGCGTGAGATGGCGCGTTACGGGCGCTTTATGACCAAGTAAACATTAAAATTGGTGAAAAGATCAAAATATATGGATGGTAACAAATAATCAAAGAGTAAATTAAAATAAGGGGATAATTTAATCAATAGTCTTGTACATCTGAATACAAGAAACTATTATACAGGGTGACTGGTGAATTACTATCAATATTTAAGGAGCATACTCGGTACATGATTCTCATTCGAATTATGTAAAAAAAATAGGCACTAAATTTTTGACAAAATTTCCGTATAAATAAATAAAGTGTTGACACGTTCCAAGTGTTCCAAGTGTGGACGCGTGCGGCGGCGTGCTGATACAACACTACGCCGCCGTCCGCGTATGTGTGAGTGTGAGTGTATACCTAATCTGTAGGGTGTTCACGCGATGCGTAATTAATTACATAACTTTTGGTTAACTTTACTTAGAAGTTTATTAATATTTATGTTATATTAATTTTTATTTTGTCATATATGATCGTCAAATATCACGTCCTCAAATATCGATAGTAATTCACCAGTCACCCTGTATAAAGCCAACATGTGATAGAACCTAAAAAAAACAATTCATTCACAATTCCAAACTTACATATTGTTTTAGTATTTTAAATTAAATTTGCTTTGTCCCAAAACTATTAAAACCCTATTAAAACCCCAACCCCAAGATGCGCGAAGTGATTAAGTGATCACGCGACCATTGATTGTCTGCGGAAGACTACTATGGAGGAAGTCCTCCCTCCAAGCTGCGTCCTGTGACATCAGACGGGCCACCCAGCGAATCCTCGCACCAGCCGAAGGGTCCTGAAGCCTCTGGTGCGCGCAACCTCTGCCCTTCATCATCCCCACCCCCCTCCCAATATCCCACCTAATTTAGATACATACCTATAAAGAGTAATTAGTGTAATAATAAAATCATGGATGTCACAAAACTTTAAAATCGTAGTAGTGAACATATAAACCTTCTATTCGATTCAAATAATTTAGCTTGTTAAAGTACTAAGAACGGTTAACAAGAAGACATATTTAAATATAAAACTACTGAGGATTATGAATTTTAATGTTTCTTTTGTAATGTTGTCATTAACTTTATACATCAAACATAGAAAAGTTTGTTTGTTTTTGATAAATTGTATTATTGTAAATCATTACCGCCATCTATCTTTATTATTAAGAAGCTTCACTCGTGCTGTGTCATTAAATTGATTGCCTTTTTTCCCACAGATGTCACTAATCTCATTTATACTACTAATATTTAACTTGAAACCTCTATATAGTTATTAGATGGTAATAAAACTCTACAATGATATAATTGATACATGAAAATAGTGTTATATCTATAATTCATCTCGAAATTACTTGTACTTTCTTAACAATTATTGCACAACAGATGAACATAATTTGTAGTTAGTGTCATGGATGATAGATGTCGCTGTCTGTTTTTCTCTTCATTACGGTAAAGTATATGAAATTTATATTATAAACAATAATAACAACTGAATTAATATTCATATGCATCATACATTCATATAACTTCATATACTAAAACCCCTTTGATAAAAGTAATGAAAATATCATTAAGTTAATTTACAGGACAAATCTCCCCATATTCCGTTTTATACAATATTTTTCTATCTGAGTATCGATAATCTCCTGTTAAGTCTCCAGTGAAATGAAACTATGATCGAAATTTCACAATAAATTATATTTAATACCAAAAACACAACAATACTATTATTACCTGACAGTGAGAGATCTTGAACTCAATTTTATTTTTATATTCGTTTAACTACATATAATGCATCAGTTGCAGCGGTGTTAACTTATTTTATATAACAAATTGTTTTTGTATTTGGGAAGTAGTTGAAAAATATAGATTTTAATTATATTTTTATTATAATAATTATTTTATTAAGATAAAACACGTATAAATTCTTATATTTAACTATCTACTTTGGTAGAATTAAATCTTTATCTAGTATCTGCCTCTCAGATTGTCCGACTAAACCAGTAATCCTTACAGTTAGTGGTGTTACGTTCCATGCTCGTGATGAAGGCTGCTGCAGTCTCTCCACGTGTTTCTTCGGGCACGAGGACGTGGTCAGGGGTCCACTGACGACCAGACTATTGGTGTTACACACAACTACACGAAGCGACTGATAAACGAAGAGTTGACGTCTGTATAGGTTAGTGAGGTTTATAATCTTGTACTGTTTCTTTCTATACATTATAATGATTTTGTTGGTGCCTACTGATTATTGTCTTTACTTCAGTTCTTCAAGTCTTTTCGATTATTTTCCAACTTCTGCAGCACGGTGTCGATCCAAAATTACGGAGCAACTATCAAATATTTATTATATGTTTATCGTAACTTAGTACTTACAAATATTTGAACTAAATTTTACCAGCTTTTGAAATATTTTACCTATAAACCAATTGTTATTATAATTTATAAGTTTAAAGATATTAAAACGTGTCTGTTCATGAATGCATTAAGATCTTTTTCAAGAAGTTAACTTTATATAAAATTGATTATATAAATATATAGGTATGGCGACTATTGTTTCTTTGCTTTTCATATAATGTAAATATGTAGTAGGTACAAATATTATTTTATCATGAGACTACATTCAAGCCGCCAGTCATGTCAACTCAAACTATTAATGTGTCGTTCTAAATGTCACAAGCTGTGTATTCCAGAGGTCTGGTCCCAGTTCACATCGCCTGTTCCTACGGACACTACGAGCTCCATGAATGATGGCCTGTTTGTTTGTTACGTCCTGTTGATCATTAATATATATATGTAGATATTAAATATACTGAAATGTTCATACTCAATAACATAGCTCACATGTCATTTAAGAATATATTGCTCGTTTAATTTCTTTTCAATATACATGAAAGGGTAATGTAAATTTTTGGCCTAGCGTGAACAAGCTGCTATCAAAAAAACAAGTTTATGAAAAAAAAAAATTTTTTAGCTAGCCATTCTATTGTTGTTTGAGTGTACATTTGTATTTTATTGAAAAAATATTTTTAAAGTATCTTCATTGATTTGGTTTATTGATCCACGTTTTGTGTTACCCCCATGATCATGTAACGATTGCGTCAAATCGAATCATCTCGCAGTACTTAATACTACTGTAAGTATTTAATACAAAACAGAATTAAAAATATTTGTTTTAATTAGTTTCGTCATTTAAAACGTTTTATAAACTGAAATATGAAGAATGTTAAACGTAATCATATCTGTTTTCGATCGAATTTTTAATGATTTTTTTCTATTGCAACACTAATATAACAAAAAAATACAAATTGACATTTGTGTCACAAACTGATTTTTAAATTCGCTTTGTTTTGTTTACCTACATGGAGAGTGTTGATTTATTGTGGATTTTCTTTCAACGATTGTTTATTCATTATGGACTCCGCCTTTTCTTTTTCCAACGACCCCGGCACATGTTCGGACCCCGAATTTTGCTCAAACGATGACCCTGGCTTTTGTATTATGGACTCCGAACATAGCATAAACGATGACCAACACTCACGTAATATGGACCCCGAAACTACTTGGATGATAAACTGACATGGAAACCACACATTGAGCATATCAGATCAAAACTCATCGCTTGTAGGAGCACTCCGAAGATCTAATAATTGTATACCAAAAAAAGTGCGAAGTGTTATCTACAATTCCCTGATAAAACCACACATTGATTACTTAATTGAAATATGAGGGTCAGCTTCAAAGTCTAACCTTAAAATCTTACAAATTACGCAGAACAAAATTATAAAAGTAGTTTTTCACACCATCGATAGAACTGTACAAAAAATCAAAAATATTCAACCTAAATCAAACATATATTTTAACACATGTATTTTAATAAATAGATACTATCTAAAAGTATTCATTCAAACATAACATTGACACAAAAATCAAACAAGCATAACTTAAGAAACAGACATAAACTTGAGTTACCTAAAGTCGAAACCTTAAACTATGGACACAAAAATATATGTTTTGATGGAGTAAAACTATATAATGATTTGACAAACTACATAAAGGAATGTCAATGTTTAAATTGTTTTAAAAGTAAACTTAAAATATATATATATATATTAGACAATATTAAGTAGTACAGGCAGTCCTCGTACTTACGGCATGTTAGGTTCTTGAAATACGCGACGTAAATCGAAACGACGTAAGTCGAGACATATTTTTTCATATGTTTACATGTAAAACTCAAGGGTTAGGTTCCACACGGACTCGAAATAATAAAAAAAACTGCATTTATAACAAAGGACGTACTTTATTATTAAAAGTAAGTTCTTAAAATAATTATATATTATGCACTTATGAAATTGCTAGTTATTTTTGGTATTTTTGTGTTATTAATTTTAATAATAATTATAAAACTTATACATATGTAATGATAAATAATAAATTAAACTTTTGGCTTAAAGAAACTATCAATTCTAGATTGCTTGGCTTCTTTCTTCTTGCTATCATACAGATCTTGGTAACAGTGATAGGCTGCACAAATTTTGTTATTAACGTTAAAACTTCTCTCAAAATTAGGATCATTTTCTTCAAAAATTTTCATGGCATTCTTCAAATTTGCAAAGGCTACGGAAAGTTTTTTTAGTGTAAGTTCTTTTTCAGAATCACTAATAGAAGAAGCTATTTCTTGTGACTCGAGTGCTTCCTTTTGTACTTGTGCCTCCAATTCAATAAGATCTTCATCAGTCAGTTCTTGCGAATGTGATCTTAACAGATCATCAATATCATCAGTAGTAACTGCAATGTCAGGCAAACGGTTAGCGCCCCTCACGGACATTGACCTTGCGACAAGTGAATTCTCCGATATGCCGGAAATCGAAACAAATGACGTATGCTTGAGGAATAGTGTCAAAACATTGTTCGACGTAACTTGAAACGACGTAAATCGAAACGACGTAAGTCGAGGACCGCCTGTACTAGCCATTCCATGTATCAAATATTAATGTATGTGTGTAACATTATTTAATCTCATGTAAGTGAACCTGTGTATGTTCTTATGAGAATAAAGATCTTTAACAATAAACTATCTGCATCGCTAACTAAAATAATCACAATCGTAAGGGAGCTACAAAAGAAAATTATTGTAATTGCATGGTTGGCCGAAGGACAGTGGGTTCCTGAGCTCATATAGTTACTATTTTATGGTTTTTAAGTTGGGCAAGGTATCAGGAATACATTTCACCACCTGCCCAATTTCTTGAACACATTAATAACATATGATGTCTCAGAATAAAAATAAATCATAAAAAATGTTGTTTTATTTTGCTTTAACCTGTTTTTTCTCACATGACAAATATCTCTTTTTAAACATTTTGATACAAAACTAATTCTCGTTCATATTCTCGTTATTACTAGTTAGTGCTTTTAAACTAATTACAAAAAATATGATAAAATGTCTGTTCACGTCAGGCCAAAGTCCCCATACTAAGTGGACAATCTCCTTTATCATTTATATAAACAATACAACTTTTCTATTATTTATTCACGACACAAGACGATTATTAAAGGTTAAATTAGTTCAGTAGTCTAAAACACACCTACAACTTCCTATAATAATGCGTTTGCTCAAAGAGTTAGCCAATATAAGATGAGAGGAGTATGAAGTTGATAACATTTTAATGATACATACAACAACCCCCAGATCTGTTCCCTGCTGTTTAGTTCTGATGCTGACAAGTCTAATGTCCCTTAGTAATAACATCACACTTTACAATAATAATAAATAAAAAATAAAAATTCTGTATTTTCTTTAACAAATTTGTACTTAAATATAAAGTTATAGGAGTCTCCTTTTAAGCATATGAAAAGCCTGTGCCAGGAAACTCCGCTGTTCCATATCACGAATTAGGTACAAGTGTACAAGATATTTAAGGAACAACAATAATAAAGAAATAATATAAAAAAGTAATAATAAGAGAAGTAATTACCATAAAGGAAGCAAATGTGGGATTAAAATGTATGTGTATGCATGCGTGCGCGTGCGCATTTGTGTTTTGAATATATATCAACGTATTTATTTATTTTATTATATAAATAAGCAGATCTATTATCAAACTGAATCCTAGCGAAGACTGTTTTAGTAGCAGGGATAGATATAACATTATATGCTATACGTTTATTGAGTAACGATGTATCGAATACAATTATATACAATTTCCGTACAGTTAACAAACCACTTTCTTTATAGAGTCTTTCTGTACTGAACCGTTGTTTTTTAAAGAACATTACTTTAATCAATGCTCTTTGAGCTCGTTCAATTTCCATGAATCGTGTTTTACGTGCACCTCCCCAAATAGGTAAGCAGTATGTTATTATGGATTGCACCAAAGCTATATAAATTTGATTTTAAAGATTGTTTGAGGAGTCATTTCCAATATTATTAGCTGCAATATGTCTCAGTGATTTGAACATCCACGTGAACTTCCTAATGCGTGCCGCAACATGTTCAATTTGCAGGTACCATGACAAGTTCTGGTCGACCATTATTCCCAAGTATTTTATTTGACTCACTTTATTTATTAATGGACAATTGCAGTTATTACCTCTTACTTTATTACAATTATGAATTTTTATACGAAAATTTGTTTTGGGTTGTGAACTATTTTTTATACTGAAAGTGATAAAGTTAGTTTTACAAGACCAGCATACTTCCTGTCACGTCGTACGCATGCGCGTGCTTCACCCACGCTCGTCCCTCAACAATAAACAAACTGCAAGTGTTACAAAACAAATAACTACAACGATGTCTTGATGAGGCGCTCTTGGGACGGGCCTACTCCTTAATTACAGACCCGAAGGGCCCGTATATAACGGGTAGGTCCCGTCGGGCCAACCACTCCTCCTAGTGACACTGTCAAGACTCAAAGCCAACAGTTACAGTGAAGTAGAAACTAAAATGTAATTATTAAGAAGAGGCTTACGAAAAAAATATCGTTTTAATTATTCTCCTTAAAAAGGCCGTTGTGTATTGTAACTAGAGTTTATTATAAAATTAATATAATCGACTTCATTAGCATGTAATATCAGTTTTACTCATAAACTAATCATTTCAAAGTCTTTAAGACATCCATTCAGGACTCCGATCAGCATCTCTAGCTCAACAATATTGTTGTGACTGTACTAGATTTACATATATACAGAAAAACTAAAGTTTCATTTAAAAATGTACACACGTGTCTGGCTTGAAACTAAAAACCAATTAGGCATTTATCTTCGTGTTTAGTATTAGTAATAGAGAAATAGATGCTAAAGCTTAAGATCATCTCTTTTGGTGAGAATATATGTTATATACAAATATCTTATTATGTTGTTGTCTACGGTGTCGGTTACATAAATTTAAAAATTGTGTGTCAGGGACAGGGCTATAACAATGTTGATGAAATGAAATATACTGAGGGGTTTAATATGTTTGTATCTTGTATAGTTATCAATGAACAGTTCTAGAATAAATTAGAATACAAAGAAATTACTCAATAGATGGCTTTGTTACCAATCACTTAGCCAATGAATATATAGTTCTGTTTAAATGAAACTAACACTTGGATTTACAACATATTTATTTTGATATTTTGCATATTAACAGCCGTTTCGGCTTCTCTTTAGTAGCAGTAATCACGAACAGACGAGATGAAAGAGTCTGCATTTAGTCTTGTTATTACATTATTACAGTTATGAAAGTGGAGCAATCTTCCTTGTACACTTGTACAGTCTTTATTTACTAGTTCACCTAACTACATATATGTATATGATAATTAACGATGAAAGAGAAATGACAATTATGATATATTTCTGTACACATACGTGTCTTAAAGACTATAGTGAATTTAAACATCTCAACATCAATGTAAGCTATATACATTTATATTAATTTATTTTACGAAAAATCATATTGCATCTTAAATTTAAATAAACATATTATATTAAATAGAACGTGTAAAACGGATGGATGTTAGTGAGAAGTTCGAAGTGTTTGTACGTGTAAAACTTGCACAAGATTGGTGTTGGTCCTACGCTAGCGTAGCATTCGCTCATCGGATTCTGAAACCCCTTCAGACTCTCTATAACTGCTTCCTATTCACGATCACGGGCGCCCCGTGGTACCACTATCCCAATCCTCTGGTGAAGGAAGTGATAACCTACCTCCCAAATAGATATCATGAGGGTGTTAGGACACGTCTCAAGCACGTGCTCAGCGAACCGGAACAAGAAATTACGACGAGCAATAGGATCACCGCGTCGTCAGATAGTTTTAATAGTAGTAGTAGGACTAGGAAAGTCACACTACACACAGACACACACACCCCGCCTCCGCACACCCCTCGCGAGAGGGCGTCGGAGGCCGCCGCTGGCAATCCCCCCTTGATCCACGACGTCCTAAGATCGTAGTCCGAGCCTCACTTTTAGCAGGCGGTCTTATAAGAATAATAAAGTCTTATAATAATAATAATAATAATAATAATAAGTGAAATAGAATATAAGATGTAAAATGTACGCCGAAGAGGTTCCAGGAGACGGCGGCTCGGCGAGAAGATGGTACCTGCTGCATTTCGCCGTGACCCATCCCACGAAAAAGTTCAACGAAGAAGTTCAACGGGAAAAGTTTGAATGATATATTATGGCCAGAGCACAGGAAATTCAAGACGTCCATCACCGGGGAGGAAAAAGAAGCCAAGCACCTCGTGGCCGTCGTTTCACCTAGCAGCCTTCCCACACCTGACCCGGTGAGATTCTCCCGGTGGGTAAGGCTCCTACGGGCGACCGCGAGGGTGCTTCAATTCGTTCAACTGTGCCGCAGGGAACGGACTCTAAGCACACGATCCAGCGACCCGGTGTGGACAAAGAAACACAATAAAACGAAAACGAAGGCACAGCACTCAGCTCCACTCGCAATAAAGGAGCGGTACAGTCCCCTAGAGCCCGAATGGCTAAAAAAGGCGGAAGAATTGCTACTACGAAGAAGCCAAGAATGTTTCAAAGAGGAAAGAAAGGCTGTGGAGAGCCAGCAACCCCTAGACCGGAAGAGCAAACTTAAACGGCTGGATATCGCCGTGAACGATGGGCTTATAAGGATCCGCGGCAGGATCGACGCCGCCGAAGAACTCGACCGCGATCTCAGGCAGCCAGTAGTATTAGACGCGAAAGATGACATTACGAAGTTGATCCTGACCCATTACCACGATAAGTTCAATCACGGTAACCACGCTACCGTGATGAACGAAGTAAGGAGAAGGTTTTGGGTCCTGGGCCTGAGATCAGCGGTGCGAGCGATAGCCCATCGGTGCCAGTGGTGTCTAGTACGTAAGGGCACTCCGAAGACCCCACCCACAGGAGATCTACCGCGGGAACGGCTCCGATACGGCGAGCCACCTTTCACTTGTACCGCGGTGGATTATTTCGGCCCAATGACGGTCACCGTGGGGAGGAGAAACGAGAAGCGGTGGGGGGCGTTGTTCACTTGCCTCACCACCAGAGCGATTCATTTAGAGTTGGTCGCCTCATTATCGGCCGACTCGATGATACTGGCGCTCAGAAGGATGACGGCCCGCCGGGGTTGGCCCAAGGTTATGTTTAGTGACAACGGGACCAATTTCGTGCGGGCTAACAAAGAAGTTATCGAGGCGCTCGGAGCGGAAGCACAATTGAAGGGCATCAGGTGGAAGTTCATACCACCTGGTGCCCCGAACATGGGAGGCGCGTGGGAGCGTCTGGTGGCCTCCGTGAAGACGGCCCTCTCCGCGACGTTGAAAGAAAGGAAACCAAGGGAAGAAGTTTTGCATACCTTGCTTTTGGAGGCCGAGCATATAATAAACTCACGGCCACTAATAGAAGTAGATGACCACAAGGAAGAGTCTCTGACCCCGAACCATTTCCTGATTGGGAGGTCTTGCGGGGCGCCGACGATGGGAACATTCACTGAAGACGAGGTCAAGGGTAGGACCTGGAAAGCAGCGCAACATTTAGCGGACCACTTCTGGGCGAGGTGGATGAAAGAATACCTCCCTACTCTTGTTCCTCGTCGAATTGGAGGCGGCGCCGACACCGCAGATCTTCAGCAGGGGGACGTGGTCATCGTTGTGGACTCGACGCTACCAAGAAACTCGTGGCCGCGAGGAGAAGTGATAAGGGTTTACCCAGGCCCCGACGGGCGAACGCGCTTAGTAGACGTGCGCACCTCCACTGGCCTTATAAAAAGGCCGAGCTCGAAGATTGTAAGGCTGGTGAGCCAGCCCACCGTTGAAGACAAGATCGCCGAGCAGCAGCGCGGCGGTCCGGAACAGCTTCGCGTCGCCGGACAAGAGGATGGTGCGAAGCACGAGGGGGAGGATGTCGGCGACGCAGCTAATATTTAGTAGATAATTAGATTTAAATATAAGAGATGTAAATATTAAGGAAGTTAGGTTAATATTTATATAGAAATTGTATGTTTAATAAATAAAAGACTGTACGGAAAGCGACTCTTGTAAGAGCGCATCATGTTAATTATAAATGTACACGTATAACTATGAATATATCTATGAGCGTCTCTTGCAAGAGCGCAGTCTATTGTTGTAAACTCGATGCGAACCTATTGAACAATAAACGTACGGCGGTAGAGTCACTTGGAAGGGGCGGGGCATTCGCGCTGACTCACAGCGGTGCTAGGTGCGCGCGCGCAACGCGTATAGAACACGGCCGCTGTGAGTCGAAAAGTAATCTTAATCTTTACCAGAAGCAATCGAGTAGGCATCCCCTACAGAAAGGTCTCACTTTACGATAGTCCCATTTCCTGGCAAAAAAGAGCCAAATATCTGGGGGTTACTCTAGATAGTTATTTCAGCTTTAATCCCCACATTCGAACTGTCAGAAATAGGGCATCCTTCATCTTAGGTCGCCTATACCCCCTCATCTGCAGTAAAAGTAAACTGTCCCTTAGAAATAAGGTCACACTTTACAAGACCTCCATACTTCCAGTTATGTCATACGCAAACGCATGCTTCGCCCATGTCCGGCCCTCAGCCATTAATAAACTGCAAGTAGTGCAAAATAGATTCATGCGCATAGCCACAGGCGCACCCTGGTACCTCAGGAACTCAGATCTTCATAGGGACCTCCAACTTCCTACGATAGCTGCGCACATCAAGATGATCTCAAAGAGATTCTTCGATACCGCGTCAATTCATGCGAACCCGCTAGTAATCCAAGCGTCTAAATATTCCCCGTCACCCAACTCCAAATTAGGTAAGAGGCGTCCGAAAGACGTCCTCTTAGACCCTGACGACCAGATCACGACAGACAATACGAACAATAATCCCAACAACACACCAGACATCATAAACACTCACCGCCTTCGCCGGCGAAGGCGGTGAGTGTTTCATACACGTCACTCCGGCGTTCTGCCGTCGGGGGGCGTCATGCATTCAATCAACCGACTAATACCTCCACGACAACGACGTCCTAAGCCGAGGTCCGGCCTCTTAGAGGCACCCTTGGGACGGGCGTATCCCTGGTCGGGCCCTTCGGGCCCGAATTAAATCGGGTCGGTCCAATCAGGACCACCCACCCCTCTCGGTGACGCTGTCAAAGCCACTAGGGCCAACAGCATATGTCAATTCGAAGAAAAAAAAAATAAAAAAAAATCGAAAAGTCAGTCATCAGCCAGCTCTCGTGATTACAACAACTCCTACGCTTTGAAGAACCCGAACATTGAAGAACCGAACTTAAAGATAGTGACTAGGGCCCACGTGGTCATTTAAACCAAGTGATTCTGCCGCCATTACTAGCAAGTTGTGGTTTCATTGTGAACGGCGATACGACCTGCCACGAACCCTGATCCCGAGGATCGGATCACCGGCCGCCTACTATCGGAGGAATTATTATCTGATCCGATCCACCCCTCAAGCGGCGAACGATTCCGATTGTAACAATCGGACATCCCGACCGCAACAACACCTCAGTCATCTACACTACAAACATCCGTTTTAGAATTAGCCTTCATTAAATATTTTAATATTGTTATCAGTCTTAACACGTGGCATCCTATATAAAGACTCGTTTAAATATCATTTAATTTACTTGTTTTACAATTACCTTTATATGTATTTTAACATAAACATGTATGTAAAGAGATATAAGATTGTCGCGAGTCTTATTCATTTAAATAAACATGTATTTCATGATCGATGGACAGACCGTAAAGTGTTAACATACGACGGTAGTGAAACTATGAGTACTTTGATTGAGGAAGATGTTTCTGTAGGAGAGCTCTATACAAATGTATGGACAACAAACATGTATACTTTGAACACTTCATTAAGTGGCCTGGTTTTAAACAATCAATAAGTAAAGTAGTCTATCTTATCCACCACTCTTATATCTCTCGTCGTTACTAACTTCTATTCTGCATACTTCAATGAACTGATACGACTTGGTAATGTTAACAGTTGTTAGACATTAATAACAACTCAAGATGTGCAAATATAAAATTGTTTTAAATAAATTAAAATTAATTATCTTTCTATGTATACGTACACACACATTATTACACTAACCGAGTCATTCTCCTCTTCATATAATTCTATGTTTCATCAACACTTGGTTCATTGTTAGTTTTCATCTAACACTTGATGATCAGCCGTCATCTCCTGATGGATGAATCAAGTACAGTCCAATAACACCATCTGTAATACATAATACAATATTGTTCTTATATAAAGACATACAAAGACAGACACTTCAAGGATTGGCTTAAAATAAATAATGAAATGTTTAAAAAATTTACAAAAATACTCGCTTATAAAATAGCAGTCTAATGTTTGGAGGAGGTGCTCTCAAAGGTGCAGGAACCAAACCGTAAATGACTTATTGGCTAAGGAATCGAAGGTTAATAGGAGAACACTCACCAGCAGCACCAGATCCGCTGTGTGGCAGATTGAGTATGGAGTCAGTGACAGCATGGAGTCCGGAACAATCAGCAAGGAAGAGCAAAAAGACGAGCTCCTGGTCGGCGGAACTCCTGAAATAGAATAACAATACAATGTAGTCATTTAAATAACAATGAATGACCAAACATAAAATATACCTAATGTTAAATTCAATGTTAAAAATGTAAAATGTTTAAATGTTAATGTTTAAATGTTAAAAATGTTACATAAATTTAATGTAAAAATTAAGATAAATGTAAAATGTAAATATGTAGGATTAGGGCAATTATTGTAAATAGTGAAAAATTAAAAATAAATTGTAAAATAGAATTCTCGCAATTGATAAAAGTAAATTGGAAACGTATGAAAAGTCATCAAGGACAATGTAATAAGAAATAAAAGATGAAAATAGTATAATAGAATATAAGTCAGGAACACAATAGGAAAGGTATAACCTAGGAATGAAAGAGATGTATGACAGAAAGATAGTATGAGGAATGAAAGGCCCTAGCAAAAGAGAGAACTAGCATGAAAGTGTCGAAGAACAAAGGTCTCTGACCACGTCAGAGGGACTAGCATACAAAAAAAAAATAAAAAAAAGTACCAATCTAAAAAGATCTAAATTTTTATAATTCACATTAAAAATATTATGATCAAAAAACGGATTTTATTTTGGTGTTAAAGTTCGCGGAGTGCTAGATATTACTATTCTGTTAAACCGTTCTAATATTATAAACTAATATTATAAATGCAAAAATAACTCTGTCTGTCTGTCTGTCTGTTACGCTTTCACGCCTAAACCACTGAACTGATTTTAATGAAATTTGGTACGGATATGGAGTTGACCTTGAGAAAGAAATAGGATAGTTTTTTATCCCAGACTTTTGAAAAGTTCTCTTGGAAACGCGATATAACCGTACTCGACCCGGGTGAAGCCGCGGGCTGAAAATTAGTTAAGCCATATAAGGCAGATGTGTACTATGTTGGTACACGTGAGCAATTCTCTTCATTTTAGGCTCAAACACATGGATACGTACTCTTTCCCACGGTGTACACTCGCCTCTCACGACTTGATATTTATAAGTGTACCGTTATATTCTAAAATCTAAAGATACGTCGCGCTTTTTTAAATTAAATTATTTCTTTCATTTACTATTCCTCTTTAATATAAATTATTTAATAAAAACAACTTCGTAGTTTTGTATTTCATAACAATGTTTTTTACATTAATTTAATTTCAATATTTTTATTTGGCTATCAACAGATGTGTCCTTTTTTGTATCATTAATTGCATGATTTCTATAAGCGATAGCAATTATTTTTCAAATCCCTCTTAATATTATAAATGGGAAAGTAACTGTCTGTCTATATGTTACGAGTACGTTTTCACGACTAAACCGTTGAACCGATTGTGATAAATTTTGTATGAAGATAGATGATACCGATTACACGATCCCAACATTTCGCGGGTGGAACCATGAAGTGGAAGCAGATCAGGTTCAGTGGCCTTAGTGACAGAGAACAACTGTGATGTTCACGCGGACGGAGCCGCGGGGAAGAGCTAGTTATAGTTATAATTACTATTATTTATTTCAGGTAAGAAGTTACAAACATACAAACCAACATACAAGTGAAGCTAAGAAACAAGCGTTAGAAATATTTTCTGTAGATCAGTAAGCCATAACGTGTGGATGTGTTGGAAACAATCGAATAACAATAAGGAGCTACTTAAAATACTTAGTATTGTGAATTATTTAAGTTTGTATTAAACAGTTAGTGAGGTTACTTTTAGTTCGAAAAATTTGATAATATTTCTTTTATTGCATTTCATCAAATAACAATATCAAGGGTGACATCATTGTGTCAGA
Organism: Danaus chrysippus; assembly: GCA_916720795.1. Lineage (NCBI taxonomy): Eukaryota > Metazoa > Arthropoda > Insecta > Lepidoptera > Nymphalidae > Danaus > Danaus chrysippus. The sequence continues at coordinate 1,204,428 of CAKASE010000073.1, forward strand.
AACGTTCAATTAATGTAATACGTAATAATAAAAGTGATTAAATGGACAGTAAAATAGTTCAACCTAACTCTGAATAATAACAGAATAATATTAAATATTTAACAGTACAATATACCGTCACACTACTATCGTACATCAGCTACATACACTTCTCTTCATAGAAGGTTTCCTCCCGTCCGCAGACCACGTCCTAACAGACGCTCCACCAACAGCTTCGACTCTCATCTTGAATTATATATTCTCACGAGTCCTGGAATGTTAAAAATAATACTATTTCATATAAAGACAATAAATTAATTGTTAACAAACTTACCAACTTACATTAAGAAGTCGCAGTTTAGGGTGTGGGCGAAAATTGTAAAGATAATAGTTAAAATGAAAAAAAAGAAGCCAGCGTAACGATAACGTTAAAAAACCCTGCGCCCAATGTATGTAACACTTAGGAAATAATTCAAAATTCCTACCACGTACTACACAATAAAATAAACACTAATGATTATCAAACAAAACTAAAAACGTTACTCAATAAGTATAAGAACTTATAATGTAAGTAATGCCAATAATATAAAATACAATAATTAGATATATGTAAAAAAAACACCATGAAGCATCAGCATTAGAAAAAGACATCCATTACGAGGAACTAGGAAGACCGCGGCCGGCTGGCAGTAGACGAGGGAGCAAAATGAATGTTTTATAAATATTGATATAGTTAGTTATGTCTAATTATGTATACAGTAGTATCTCTAACGACGGGACTAATAGTTGTCATAAGGGATTTCAGATAATCAATTAAATGATGAGTAGACATTTTTGAACATCTTAGGTTTAAATGTAGATGATGATCACTCATCTGAGTTTATATCTGTATTTACTTAAAAAGGAATCAGGTTATCTAAAACCGGGATTAATGTTTATTAAAAGACAAAAAATATACATATTTGAAGAAAAAATGAAATAAATCTCGATACTTGCAAATCTAGTGAATCTGTGGTTTAAATTTATATTGTATTTAAAATGCTTTATGCTGTTTTATAATTTAAAAGTTAATATAGCAATCATAGTTAATATTAAATTTAGTTATATGCCCATAACTTACCTTTAGGAAATAATTGAGAGGAATTAGCAGAACTCCTTTGTAGCTGAACTTGATTCATATTTAAATCCAAGTGGTGACTACAAGATGCATCATTGTCTTCTTTTTGTATATCAACACATTTTTCAGTTTCAACAGAATGTGATGAGTGTACAGTCTCAAATGTTGATGCTGCTAAATAAAATATATTTTTTAATACAACTAAATATATTAAAAGAAAAGTTAAATGAAAAATCTTAAAATTGAATGATAACATATTGTCTTGATTGTATCTTCCTTCCTCGTTTCTTTTAGAGTTTCTGATTGAATGTAAATAATTCTTATATTACATAAAAAACTATAAATAACTTTTTTGGTTTGTAGTTATCCAGTGAAATTATAATCTCAGCATATTTAGAACACTTTGTTTTTGTTTTACATATGTAAAGAAGTTACACAAGTAGTTATTTTGGAATACTGTTTGTAGGCACTTTCCTTCATTTAGATAAAAAAGGTAATAAAGACCGTACATTATTAATCTATCAAACCACATGTAAGTATATAAAAATGTTAAGATGTCTTGTATATGTAGCTATTTCATTATATTAAATTAAATATAATTTTTTTGTTTTTAATTATGAGCACCAATTTTTAAAGTAAAATAATAATAATGTAAAAAATTATCTATAGTTATAAAATATAATTGATTATTTATAGTTTTTTTCTATTAGTAGTATGTATTGTGTGCCTATAAGGGAGCGTTCAAGTATTACGTAACGCAATTTTCGAAGATTTTTGCCCCCCCCTTCCCCCCGTCGTAACGCACAGTAACGTTTTTCTGTAGCCCCCCCCCCCCCTTCTCAAAACGTTACGTAACACTCAAGTGATCAATTTCATCAAAAGACTTAAAATGCAATCTAGGTATTCCCCGTAAAATATCAATTAGTTAGGTTTGCAAACTTGGAATAACAAATAAAAATATCGACCAGACTAATACAATCTGGTCAACAATGTATTATGTATATGAAAAGATTTGCCAGTTTGGAGGTTTTTATTAATATATTTTTTTAGAAACAATGCTACGTAACGTTTTGTAAGAGACACCCCTCCCGCCCCATACTTACTTAAGTATAGAGTTGGTACAGCATTTTGAGTGAGTCATTTACTTGAAGAACGGTAAAACTGTTCAAAATGACGATCACATATTCTTATGTTGTTATGAATATAAGAATCGTCCTATTGTTTCATGTCTTCATTTAAAATATTTTTCCTTTGAATGAATTTCTCCAAATTTGGGTATTCAGGTTTAGGAAATTGATGAAAAGGACCTGAAATGTTTTTTATTAGAAGTCAATAAACTGTTACGATTGAAATTGATATAACAAGAGTAGTAACTGATTGTATATATGACAAATAATAATTTTATAGATTTTACTGAATAAGTAGCGTACCTTTAGTCGCACACCGAAAATAACACTTAATAGCCGATTTTCGTGGCATTTTTTCAACTTATCGATAATCCAAATTCGTAGTTTTGCAATCAAAATCCAAATGAGAAGAGCCGGGGTCGATCGAAGTCGCAGAAAACAAAGTCCAATTGAGAAAAGCCGGGGTCGATCGTCAAAAGCGTAGAAATAGGAGTCAATGATATATTAAGCCGGGTCAAATGTTTGAAAAAGAACGTACAGCACAAGAAGAACAGTAAACAACGGCAAATGAATAACTGAAATAATTTAAAATATGGCCTAATGTCAAATCAATTTGAGAGCTACTTAAGATATCTTTTCTTTCACGGTAATTATATGACAGTTACATCCAGTGTTGCCAACCGTAATATTTAAATCGTATTTATAGGACCTTTTTGACTCTTGTACGATGTACGATCGAAATCGTACGCAAAATATACGATACTTTAAAAGAAGTCATACGAAAAAATAAATCTCCAATAAAACTATTATGTATTTGTAAAACTAAACTTTAGTACTATAACTATAATTAACTATATTAAGTACTATACTATAACTATAAGGAATATGTAAAACTAAACTGTATTCCAGAAACGGTTAATAAGAATTTGTTAGCTGTACAACATATTAAAGAAAAAGGATCGTGTATATAAACTTCAAGCCATGTGACGATATGCTGAGCAAATTAAATTTAAGAATGTATGTATGTATGTTCAAAAAATATAATACTTTTCCCGCATCTGCTGTGCCTAATAATTCAGATAGTGACCAAAGCAATTAATTATTTTTTTCTGTTTTCAAAATATATATAATGAATGTATATCTTTATCCAACATATTAATTTATGAATTATGTAACATAACTGAAAATTGGAATTACATACAATTTTTATTTGATATAATTACGCATTTTATTGAAATTTCAACGCGTACTCTTATTTTCTTGAATTTCAAGACAAAATACTATTTTTTTAGTCTATAGTAACGATCCTCTAAAAAATAAAGTTGGCAACACTGGTTTTATCCCCATTCCCCATGATTCTTAATGTGGCCAACGTGACGGCTCGTTTATTGTTAGTTTTTAAATTTTATTAATTTACATTTTATGATATTACTATTAATTGCTTTCATAATTCATTTCTCATGTCTCTGCTGTCCTTCCGGCTCCCTCTGGTGCGTCTGGACTCTGGTGTCAGTCGGCCGCGGCCTTCCTTATGATGGATGTGTTTTACGTCGTTTATCTTCATGGTGTGTGTTTTTTTTGCACATAGGTACTAATAAATGTTACTTTTTATGTTATTGACATAACGTTCAAATTCAAATGTTTATTAAGTAACAAAACATTTTAGTTTTTTAGTTATATCGTTTTAACGGTCTTCTTTATTATTATGTTTTTCTCCCTTTAAAATGCGACTTCTTGTAAGTCGAATATTTAAGTAAGAAATCTAGAGTCATAATAAAACCTAGAATCATTCGTTACGTTACAGGACTCGTAAGAATATATAATTCAAGATGAGGGTCGAAGCTGTTGGTGGAGCGTCTGTTAGGACGTGGTCTGCGGACGAGAGGAAACCTTCTATGAAGAGAAGTGTAAGTAGCTGATGTACGACAGTAGTGTGACAGTAAGGTCTGTTGGTTACTTTGTTTTAAGTTATATTGTAAATTTTAATGTTAATTTCTCCATAATGTATCTCTTATATTGAGTAAACCGTTATCGACACATTCATTTTATAATTCCACATGTACTGTTGATATTATATATAATGAAATCCATATGGCGTCTTTCTAGAATAATCGATTATTATAAAAGTATTTTAATAGTGTTATACTTTTTAAGTAAAATCAATTTATGTGTTTAGTTTAATTATAAACATTTATAATTTTTATAGGAATCCAATATTTCAAACAGAATAATAATTCCATACATAATACAGTATGTTATTAATGATGATACTAACTAGACTGATATATAAAGAATTGTTTTATTTAAATAATAAACCTTCTTAGTGATATGAAGTGTAATTTATTTGTGGATATTTTAAGATTAATATAAAATATTATATTTTTATTTTCAAACAATCCTTGATGTAACTGTCTCTGTATGTCTTTATATATGAACAATATTGTTTGTGAACAGTATTAATATATTGTTTTATGTATTACAGATGGTGTTATTGGACTGTACTTGAGATTCATCCATCAGGAGATGACGGCTGATCATCAAGTGTTAGATGAAAACTAACAATGAACCAGGTAGCTATTAATGAAACATGAGTGTGTGATTACACTAGACACAATATATTAAAGACAATGAGCTACACATTATATGGAGAGGGAAGTGACTGAGATTTAAACATATTAGAATGTAAAAGACTTGAAGTATCAAGTGTAGTGTTGAAGGTGGAGTGTTGCAGCGGCTCAAACAGTCAATGTCTTTTAATACAAGCTTTATCCATACATTTGTATGTAGCTCCTGCGGGACTTGCTTCATGTTAAGAATCATTGTTTCAGTAGCTTCTGATGAGTTCACTAACAGAGGCTGTTAGCTGTTAAAATTGTTAACTTACTGTTGTTACATATTATTATAAATATTATTTTATAATAGTTAAAGTGTCAATTAACAACAATTTCTTAATTTTCAGATGGTGTTAGGGATTCAGTCAAGGTGCAGAGAATCTAACGACTAGAGTTTTAATATGTAATTCTCATTATAATATACATAAAAATAAGTTTCGTAGTTTTCCTGGTACCTCTGGTTGCCGCCCTACATAATTAGTGTTTACTTTTTACTACAATCATTAAACTAAGTAAATATTTTTCATTTCATCAATATTAAGGACGAAGATTTGGTATATAAATATTTTTTGATTTATTTATAAGTACTTACTAATTTACCAAATAAATCTGAAGGAAACTTTGTAATCGATGGATTTATGTTCAATCAATTCGCAATAAAATAATATGTTCTGAAACTCATAAAGAGCACAATCAGGGTTTATAATAATTTGCGGTCAGTCGTAATTAATAAATAGAATAACAACAAAAATATAAAAATAAGCAATTGTTTTAAAACAAAGACGGTTACTAATAATGAAAACATAATTACTTACATAGTTATTCTGAATATATGGATATTGTGCTGTATCTAAATTTAAAATTCCACTTTAGTCCGAGTAACTATGAGGCTTATTAAATTAAAACTAAAGTAGTATTTTGTAGCTCAAGGAGGAATCCAAATTATAAATACAGTTTATAGAAACCATTCGTCAAAGTTGATAGACAAGCTGTTAGAACTAAACGTGTCGGCCATGTTCGTGTACATCATACGGGTCTAATTGTCTAATCTCTCTTTCATGTATCGAGTATGTCTGTTTCCCCGCTCACTAAGGGCGCGCGTGTCTCAATTCTTCTTCCTCTCCTCTCTTCTATACTCGTTATTCATGAGCAATATCCAAGTACCAAATACACCTACACATGTAGTTCAAGCGGGTCCTACTACATCGGTTCTCACCTTCAAGAAGCAGGTAATGTCTTTAGTTAATAGTTCTGTTGATGAAAGATAGATGTGTATCCCTTCATCTGTATGTATAATGTATGTATAACGATCATATGAAGACATCTTCACGATCATAAATGTTGTTTAGTGTCAGCGAAGGTTTGCAAAAAAAGTCAGTTTAACTTATAAAAATCGGTTTATTATTTTTTGACTGAGATAGACGGAGAAAAAATAATGTTTGATTTAAAAATGTACATGATAAACAGCCGTCAACACTATCTATAATATCTTTTACTTCACTTTATACAAATACTGATGAAGTTATTTTCGTGTATAATACATATAAGGAATATAAAAATAGAAGACAAAGCTTGAAAATTTGTAAAAATATGATCTTAATGTCATTTATCTTAATATCTTACTGTATGAATGTGTCTTCTAAATATTTATACAAAATATTTAGAATACGAAGAATTTCGTCAATAGATGGCGTACTTAACCAATGGTTGTTTAGTTCTCTTTAATCGAAATTAAGACTTGGATTTACAACATAATATTATATTACTTTACATATTCATAGACGTTTCGATTACTCTACGTCAGTGGCGGCTGGTAGGTAATCGAACTGGTGGTGCACTTTACTAAAATATTAAAATTAGAAAATGCAACAAAACATAACGAGATGTCAATCATGGCTCAATTCGTCATACATCGGGTGCTCTCGGTATCTTCGGCCGCTCGTGCGGCGCTCCAGAACCGACTCATTACTCGGTACATTTCTATGAACTATCTTTTGTTTCACGCGCCAGGCGTATTAATGCGCATCTCATACAACATGTATTAGCAGTCCTCGTGCACTCGCCGAAGCGCACGATATGAGTTTAGTAAAGCGCTCAAACTTTTTGACCATAATTAGGAAATTTAATTTTTTATACGTTTTATATGTTTAAAAAATAAATATTAAAATGGTAATTTAAAAATAAAGATGAAATAATATTTTGTAATTTTTGAATCTTATGAATTGGTGGTTCAGCGCACGAGTGCACTTAAGGTACAGCCGCCACTGCTCTACGTATTCGCTGGGTGCGTAAGGCGTAGTGGGGGATACAAAAGTTATGTTCACTTGTTGAGACTTGTTTTAGTTATTATATTTACTTTACTTACTGTTTTTAGCTGACCCACGGATTATTTATTAAATTTAATACATCACATTTCACATTGAAATAAATTAAGTAAATTTTATTTTTCAATAACTATTTGACATCCGATACTTGTTTATGTTCTCAAAAGAGCCACCGTAAGTTGTATCGTTAGATGGCGCTGGGGTCACGGACAGACGATATTAAAGTTTCTGCCATTTAGTCAAACATATAAAAGTACAGTAATTTTCCTTATACAGTCTTTATTTACTAGTTTACCTAACTACATATATATGATAATGAACGTTGAACGAGAAATTACAAAAATTATGATATATTTTTACATTTACATGACTTAAAGAATATATCGAATTAAAACATCTATTAATCTATTCTTTATTACTTTAAAGATCATTCAATAAAGTTGTACCTATAAAGATATAATTCTTTCATTTAACTACCGTACCGAAATGTTAAATTATAATTGAGTTAGAATTGTTGCATAATACATTTAATATTTAAAAAAAGATAGTTTTTCCATTAACTTGTACATCAAAATTACTTTTAATATACAGAAATAGATAAATATCATAGAAACGAAATATACTTTACAAAGACATTACAAACTACTTTCAAACAAATTTAACAAAATAATATAAGTACAAAGAATAGTGTAAAAAATTAACATGTACTATTGTAAAATAAAATCATGTACATAAATAACTAACAGTTATTAAATAATATTAACAGTGGAAATACTTAAAGGACTCTGAAAAGTAAATATAATATACATATTCTCAAAAACAAGAACAGAATTGAATCTAGTAAAAGTAATATTCAATACAACTGCCCTAGTGGCAGAGAGGACATGAAATTCTCTTCGTTGGTAGTAGAAGTATTCAGTTCTGTATGTGTTGTCATCCCAGAAGGGCCTACTTGTGGCTCATCGTCTTCCATAGGCTGGTCAACACCAGGAGGCAGGTTGGAGTCATGAGATAAGTCATCTCCTTCATTGGCTGAATCTGAAATTGAGAAATATAACGGCAGAAATGTTTTCGATTTTTGATTTCACTCAGTTAAATAAACATAGCCCTCACAAAGTGGTTGTAAAGCATCCCAATATCCCGAGCCCAGGGTCTCTTCTGGGACAACCGATCCAACGCACTCCAAGACAAAGTTATCCCAGACCCAGAGACCTCAACCTCTAATATAGAGTGTCTGATTCACTCCAAGACAAGTGCTCACATCATAACAAGTAACTCATGTCCCTCCCCTTTAACTGCAATACATTTAGATATTCATGTCATAACACTAAATTAAAATAAAAAGCACAATAGGATTAAGTCTCAATATGGGTTTTAGTCGAAATTTCAGGTAAAATAAGAGAAATGCCTCACCATCAAAGAAATCAGAGTACACATCGTGAGTCCTTTGTCCCTGCCAAGGAACCATATATTCTTCAAACGCTCGAGTTGATCTGACGTATGAGCCAGCTAACAGCTGTACCTGTAGAGTGTGATTATCTTCACTTATTATAATATGGTCAGCTATTCACCAACACTCCGCTGCACACGCACACACAGACAGACACAATGTACTCGCCGCGCCCGCGCCCCTCTCTCCGAGTGCCGTCCGACAATAATAAGTAGTAAGTAATAATAAGAACACGAAATAACTACATTATGATTCTTCTTTCCATCACACTTTTCAGGCTTTAGACACCACAATACCTACGAAAAGTTAAACACAGTCGGCGTGTTTAAATGGTGTGAATCAAAATATTAACAATAGTTTAAAGATCATAAACAAACTTACAGTTTAATTTGCACTCGCACAGCTGTTTAAATTTAACAAACTATCGCTGCTGTAAGTTATCCAGCTTATGAATTTATTGATCTCTATCTTGTCAAAGAAAGTGTCATGTAAGTTAATACGTAATAAACGAAGGTAACAAGCTATCACCATTTTATAAAAACTATCGTTCTTAACAAAGCATTTTGACATTCTTCAAAAGGAATTCTTCAGAGATACAATAAAGTAATTTCCAAACGAACCCAAGTGTTTGTAATGCTGCACCACTTCTCTTGTCATGAGAGCTTCAAACTGTGCCAGGTCCCCGCGCTCGACCAACACCTCCTCCGTCTATACACGTCACATAAAACTACACTTACTACACTGCTATAATCATTAGTATAGCCAATGTAAGCAGAACTCAAAAAAAAAATTAACGACAAAAACTCTCCTATTGTCAACTTATTAGCAAATCTTATCGTTTAAGAGTTATATAAAATAAATCAGAATAAAGTATATGAACATTGAAACTAAAATTACGTCACTTATCAAATAAAATATCTCACCATATGTGTGGCATGCTGTTCGGCCAAGGCCAAGCTCTTTGGTGATTCCTTTTAGAGCCTGTCCAGAACTAATATCAGGTCATTGGAACGTGCGTTGTAGGCAGCCCTAGTAGGTTCGTTTCAATTTTGGTTAGGTTTTGAGAGGAGCTTAGAGCATTTAACGCGCGTTAGATAGGGGTCTCTTGAAGCTCCTCTCTCTGCAACGCGATAGACCTAATGCCCACACAGCGAATCTATGGAACACTAAGAAGTTTGTTTTCATATCAATAGACGCATCGTTTTCCCTAGTGGGTCTCACCGGCTTGTATGTAGTAGGTCTCAGGTCCCCCGCGTCCCGGAGGTCGCTGGCCGCCACCAACCGCATCATCGACTCATACTGGCACGCTTCCTGAACGATATTTAACAGCGATTTAGGAAAACCATATATTCGTTCTATGCATATAATTAAACAATGTATATTACAATATTTTAGAGTATTACCTTATACATAGATATAGCTTCACCTGTATCTCCTAGTCCTATATAAATTTGTTCAGCCTTTCTAAAGTGCTCTTCCTGTCGTAATTGTTGAGCGAGTGGTCAGTAAATATCTCTCGTGTCTTCTTCTGCCAGATGTGTAGCGGCAACGCGTAGACCTTCCGACACTTTGCCCGCGGCGTTGTACGCTCCTACACATTTCTCCGCCATACCACAGGATATGAGAACTCGTTCCGCTGTATCCCATTCCTTTAAATGTTTGCAAAAAAAGATATTAAAGATATTAATTGACATATGAAACCTACTAGAATAAAATAAAAATCGACCCAAACTTTGAATTCTAAAATTGAATAAATTGATCGTGACGTTAAATCTGTATGTAAAAGAAGAAATGAATAATTGAAAACATATTAGTTTACACCCTTATTGGATGTTTACATTTATATTTTTGTAACTATACACAATAACTAATAAGGAATTAACAAAATCGAATTACGTTAATAACAATTATAAAAAAATAATAACAAAATATTTCTTTTGTTCATTATTTGAAATAACTTACTTGAGAAGATATAAAATGATCCCCCAACTGTTCACATTGCTCCCGAATAGATTCTTTATCTTCTATAACATAAAGATATCAATGGATTGATTTACAATATATATATATATATATATATATATATATATATATATATATATATATATATATATATAAAAACAAAACCTATAGCAAATATCTTATCTTATATCTTTAAATGAGCAATTCTTGCATATATATTTATATATTATGGGAATCTCGGCTCAAACGATGGCGATAAATCGATCTAGCTAGGAATCATTATCATCATTAATCATTTAGAAAATGTTATTTTACGTAGAAAAGAATAACAAAAATTAGTCGTTTAAAATATGACTCTCCCTGACATCTAGTGGTGAATAGTAATACTACTTTTTGCTACTTGCTTTTACTAATTGCTTTAACGACACAACAGCAGATGGCGTTGTTGACTACCAGGAAGTCAACGAATGTTTGTTTAAAGGTTAGATTAAGAGATTAATTGTTGATTTATATTATTTTCTGTCTTCTTAACGTGTTGAGTTAAAAATGCCTAAACGAAATTAAAAAAAAACACAAAATAAATACTAATAATTAATTAATACCCAGCAAAGCTCGGTAACCAGTTATTATTAATAATACCTGTACAATTTGAAGAGCTTTTTTATAATGATGTGCCTTCAGAGTCGCAGTGAGAGCATCAACGGTTCGAGCAGCCTCTATGAGATGAGGTACAGCGGCGCCCGCCTGTCGCGATGATACAAGCCACGCGCCCCACTCTCCTTCCAACCTGGTCACTTCACCGGGACAGGCCTGAAGAACAAAAAATGATATAATCAAATTTAAAAACAAAAGTTTCAAATAGATAGTACTAACTTCTCTTGCTAGTTGAACGGCTCTTGCGTAGTTGTTGCCTCTAGAAAAGTAAACAACAGCAGTTCTGATATCACCTTTACGCTCGGATATTTCACCAGCCATTTCCCACCATTCCTCCTACAAAGGAAACAAATTGTAAAGTTCATAATCTATGTCTCTAATTGGTGAATCTTAACTTTTTACAATTTATTAACTTTTTACAATTTTTAAATTCCAGCCTTCTCTAATGAAATTCAAAAAACATCCGCTTTTCAATACAGAAAATGACTGGACTGGTAAGGGGCTGAAACGTCAGAATTGTTTAGTTGAAAAATAATAAAAAAAAGAACGTTGCAGTATCCGAAAACCTTAGTTTCATATAAATGAATACACTCGAAAATCTTACATATTATGTTTAAGTAATATACAAAATGAAACATTGATATGTACATATTTTTATTAAGATCTAGATTGTTATGACTATTTTAAATATTAATATTACAAGTACGGAAAAATAGATTTATTAAATGTTAATTTTAATCTAATTAAGAAGTACCTTATAATAAAGTTCCTTACTAGGGGTTCATCTTTTTCATTTCATTACATCTAGTCATAAGTTTATAAAGAAACCTTTTTCTGTTATATTTCTGATACTCCGTTGTGATATTGGTCATAAACTTGAAATTATAAAATGGAGAAAAGGGACACGAGCTTTGTTTTTATTTGATTTCTCTACCAGAAACCGATTGTATTTCTACCTATCTTCTATTCTACCAGAAACCGATTTTATCTGAATGCTTGTAGGATTCTTACACCGACAAGACACCGAGACCGGAGTCGTCGTTTCTTTGATTCCCTTTGAACCAATGCCAATGAAATATATGTAGTATACAACCACTCAGAAGGGACTCAGACAAAAACAGGACATTAAAACACTGCACTTTATATAATCTTTAAAAAAATGTTTGGACAAACAAAAAAGGCAATGACTCAAATTTGCTTTTATTTAAATATTTAAACTTATTGAACAACACAACATATTGTCAACAAGATTCAGCTCTCAGCTTCTTCCATACCGTTATGAAGTTTAAACAGAGATATTTTTATATCTCTGTTTAAACTTCATAACGGTTTTATAAAAAATCATTAAATATTCAATGAAGCCAGCCTACTGCCAGTAAAAAAATTCAATGGTCACAAATATTAAAGTAACATGAAGCTTTAGGGTCAGTAGAAAAATAAACAAAAGATTACATTTTTTACATATATACGAGTATATTGTCTCATTATCAGTATTGTGGGCGGAGTCCAGACAAGACATTTATGATGATTGCGAATTTTAAAACACGCTATGTTAATAGTTTACGCTTTTTTGAGTAACCAACAGCCTCAAAGACCATGCCACCAAGGTGAATAACTATTACGAGCTCACTAACCAACTAACTAAGAATAGGCTCATAGTAAATTTGAACGTGATGGAAGTCGTGGTACAAGGAATTACAGCTAAATACTGCCAAAAACTTGGGCCTGTCCCTGACCCGGCACCCGCATGGTGAATGCTGAGAAGTTTTGTCTCACAGCAGAATAAAGTCTTGAAATTAGTATTTCTGTGGACTTTGACAGACATACATATAAGTAAGTTTGTAAGTCTTTGTTCTATACGTACACGCATACACATACACGCACGCACACACACATACTCGTATATGGAACTAAATAGACGACAAGGATTAGACGTTAGAACAATATCATCAAGTGCTTATTTAAAGAACCTAAGCAAAGATTTTTAAGTAAACATTATTGGCAGATTTAAAAGGAACCTTAACAATATTTGAAATGGAGTATACTTATATATGTATAATGATTGATATTAGCCATGTTCAAGACGACAATGACGTATATTTTTCTTTCTCTTCTGATTTAGCCAGTAGCGACGACAGCTTTCAAAGTATTCCTTCTCTCAATGAATCCCTATCGAATCTTTTCACAGACGTACCTAAAAACTTTAACATTGTTCATATTAACGCTCAGAGTATTCCTGCTCACTATCCTGACCTTCTCACTTCGTTTGATAACAAAAACCTTCATGCCATTCTTGTTTCTGAATCATGGCTTAAGCCATGTTTGTCTTCTGAGTCATATTCTTTACCGGGTTTCCATTTAATTCGAAATGACCGTGTCAATAGAGCTGGTGGAGGTGTTGCCATGTACCTACGATCCTACATTCCTTTTAAAATTATCAGCATGTCAGCACCTCAGACTGGACCTTCCGCGGAACATCTTTTTATTGAGTTAACCTTTTCCCATTGTAAACTTCTACTATGTGTTTTCTATAATCCTTGTCTATCTATTGACTACTTCTCCTCACTAGAATACCTTCTTGAAAAATTTACTCCTCAATATAACCACACTATATTGATGGGTGACTTTAATACTTGTCTGATCAAGAATGACTATAGATCCGTGAGACTCAATTCCTTAATATCTTCATCTAATTTGCACATTCTTCCTCTCTCTGCCACACATTCCTTTCCGAATTCCAATCCTTCACTCCTTGACTTAATTATTGTATCTTCCACGGACCATGTTGAAAAACATGGTCAGTGCAATGCTACAGCATTCTCTTATCATGATTTACTTTACCTGTCCTATAAAATTAAACCACCTAAAGACAAGTCAAGGATCCTTCTGCTGCGTAACTTTAGTGGTGTAGATATCAGTCGCTTGCATGAAGATGCATCTAAAATAGATTGGTCAGTAGTACTGGATGCGGATACAGTTGACGAACGGGTTGCAATTTTTAATTCCTTACTGACACAACTATACGACACACATGCTCCCATTCGTCCTGTGCGCCTTAAACATCGGCCTGCTCCCTGGCTTACTGATGAAATCAAAATACTGCAACATCGTAAGAACATAGCCAAAGCCAAATATAAGTTGAATCCTACAGACAAAAACCGCGAGAAATATAGAAATATTCGGAATCGCTGCAACATGCAATGTAGAGATCAACAAAGACGCCATATTCATCAGTCCTTAACCGACAATGATCCTTCTAAAGTGTGGAAATTTCTTGAAACACTTGGAATTGGGAAGGCACGTCAAGAACTAAATTTAAATAATCTGGATATAAACCAACTTAACCAGCATTTCTCGTCTTCTGATACCATAGATGGTACGTTAAAAACTAGCACTATTAGAAATATTTCAGCGCCTTCTACTCCCAATATTCCTTCTTTCTCTTTTAGTCAGTTTACTGTATGTGATGTTAAGAAGAACATTTTAGACATCAACTCTGATGCCGTGGGTTCAGATTGTATTAGCCGTAAAATGATTCTTCCTATTATTGATCTTGTAGCTCCTATCCTTACATCTATCTACAACTTGTCGATAGAATCCTGTACATTTCCTACGATCTGGAAAGATGCTCAAATAATCCCTGTACCTAAAAAGTCCAATCCGAATAGTTACTCCGAATTTCGTCCTATATCGATTCTTCCTTTCTTATCTAAAGTATTTGAGCGTCTTATATATCAACAAATGACTCCCTTCCTATCCAAAAATAACCTTATGAATCCTTTCCAATCCGGTTTTCGCCGTGGTCATAGTACGGCTACTGCTCTCGTTCAAATAACGGACGACATCAGACTTGGTATGGACAAACAACTGATTACAGTGCTAGCACTGCTGGATTTCAGTAATGCATTTTGCACTGTAGATTTTGATATTTTACTAGCTATACTACGTTCTCTTAACATATCTCCTAAGGTGACTGACTGGTTTCAGTGTTACTTGCGAGGGCGTCGGCAGCGCATATATACTAATGGTCGTAGCTCTGACTGGTGTATGCTAAGTGCTGGTGTCCCGCAAGGTGGCGTGTTGTCTCCTCTATTATTTTCTATATTCATTTCCTCTATCACTAATCACATTTCTTCTCTCTACCACTTGTACGCAGATGATCTCCAAATATATTCACAGACTCAATTAAGCGGGCTCTCGGACACCATTGATTTAATAAACAAAGATTTGTTACACATAAGCCAATGGAGTAAATCTTATGGTCTGAGAGTTAATCCCACAAAAACAAAGGTGATTATCATTGGTAGCCCGAGACTTATTTCACGGATTGACTGGAATCAATTACCACCTGTCCTTTTTGATGGCGTCTGCATACCAATCTGTGAAATAGCAAAAAATCTCGGCGTTATCTTTGATAGGCAACTTTCTTGGGCACCTCAAATAAATGAGGTTAGTAAAAAATTATTTTCATCCATTGGCTCACTGAGAAGATTGAAAAACTTTTTACCTATACCAACTAAAGTTACGCTTGCACAATCTCTCCTTCTACCGATTCTTGACTATGCCGACACCTGTTATACAAACTTAAGTGAGGAGCAATTAAATAAGCTTGAGCGATTACAAAACCTATGTATTCGGTTCATATTTGGTTTACGCAAATATGACCATGTTTCTGAATTTCGCCAAAAACTCAAGTGGCTCCCTATTCGCCTTCGCAGGAATACTCACATTTTATCTCTTCTTTATTCTATTCTTTTTAATCCAGCGACACCCTTCTATCTTAAAGAGCGTTTCACTCTCCTTAGGGAGACTCATGAGCGTGCTCTTCGCTCGAGTGAAAATTTAATTCTCTCCATTCCTTCCCATTCTTCTTCTTACTTTTCTAAATCCTTCACTGTAGAAGCTTCTCGACTTTGGAATACATTACCCTTAGCTGTAAGGCGCGCACAGTCTTTAACCGTTTTTAAAAAAATGGTTAAGGACTTTTACACATCTCATTAGTTATAAGCGGTCGTTGTTGTTGTTAATTTCTTGTTTACGTAATATCTTCTATTTTATTATATATATTCTATGTATATATTTATGTATGTATGTATTTAATATAGTATATATGTATATTTATGTTATATATATTTATTTTTATTTGTGTTTACTGTACCCTTCCACATTATGATCCTCTTCCCAAAGGTTGCCTGGAAGAAATCGCTGGTTAGCGATAAGGCCGCCTGTTGCACCTCATGCATGTAATATACATATAACGAAAATGTAATTTCTTTAGTTTTAGTATGTTGTGCAATAAAGAATAAATAAATAAATAAATAAATATATTCTTTTGACCCAATCGGACTAAAGTACATAGATTGAACACTTTTGTTAACATTGTATTGCATCATTGAAGGGGTTGGTTTCAAGTTTTTTTCTATATATAAAACAAATAGTAAGGATATATAAGCCACAACATTTGTTTGAGTTCAATCGAAGTTACATTATTATATAAATAATAAGTATAAGGTATGTACGACAATTTATAAAGTTATATGAATGGAGACAATCACGCTAATTTCATCATGCTTACTTATCAAAAATATTAGTTCAATTATCGTTACTTTATAAAAAAAATCTCTCATGTTAAATATGTCATTATTACAGATTCAAATGTTAATTTGAAAACCGTATAAATAATAAAATAGCGGACACTTTAACGACATTGCTTCGTCCGTAACAAAATCCAGTTGTCTTATGTAGAATTTTCGGAAATAACGTTCCCTTGCTAATTCGGCTCTTTATGTTTTATAAATGAAACAACCTCTACCTAATTCGCTAAATTGACTCCGCTGGAATTATTTTATTATTTTTGATGAAAGGCCTTTGTTTAACATTCAAGGAATGGATTACATCTGCTTTTATTTTAAAACAATAATACCCGGGGACGTCTGTACAAACGGCAGCCGAATCTATGGACGAGCTTTGTTTTGTATGTCATCACAATATTATTTGAATAATACCATGCTAAGTAGTGTTATCATAAACAAAGAAAAACTTTCAAGAGTTCATTAATATTGATACAAAAAATTACACAACTTCAAAACCGTAGAGAGCTTGAGATATAATTTGACCACAGCTAGGCTCTACCACC
Source organism: Danaus chrysippus (assembly GCA_916720795.1). Lineage (NCBI taxonomy): Eukaryota > Metazoa > Arthropoda > Insecta > Lepidoptera > Nymphalidae > Danaus > Danaus chrysippus. The sequence goes on from CAKASE010000073.1 coordinate 1,221,789, forward strand.
TTACATAATCCAGCCATAATCTAAAGTATGTCTAGTAATATTTGTTACAATTCGACCTATCGGATGTAACAACGGTGCTAATATTTGGAAAGGGGCTGTGCAAAAAAGTATTTTAATAGTAAACTAGTAAACTTCAGGTCTTTTACTTCTTCCTACCTTAAGCTGATAGTTCTCCCTGGCCTGTTTCACTCTGTTACCAAACCGTCCAATGAATCCGTCTTGATCGCGAGCCTCCACGAACGTTAATACGCCGCTGATGGGCCTCGCTCGCATCACCCACGACACTGACTTGAGGGAGCGGACCGCACACACCGACCTGGAGATAAACAGACATTATAACATTAATATATTTACAAATTTGGTTTAGTAAAGGGAGCAGCTTGGACGGTGGATGTGAGCGATTAACCCCCGTTAGATAGGGCCCCCTTAAACAAGGGTCGCAAGTCATAGACACTGTTGAAGATCCTCTCCCTGTAACGCCATGGACCCGGCACCTGCACAGTGCATTCATTGAATGCTAAGAGGTTTCGTCTCATAATACACAGAACCACTTTCTTTCAAACCCTATAGTTAAGTAAGTGCTATATCAGTCAGTGTTTTTGTTCTCATGTTATATATACGGACCTCTTCTCCTCAGTCAGACGATTGATAAAGTCCACGAGCGCGGCGGCCGTCCTCCTGAACATGACGTCATCGTGCGTCACGACAGTTCTGCCACGACAGACACGAACACCAGTGAGCCTCCACACCCGCCTCGCTACACGGTCAGTTCTTTGGTATCTGGAGAAATTATAAAAAGAGTCAGATCAAAAATAATATTAATATTTGTAATTTCGATGTTTTAATAATACGAACTATAGAATAAATCTTCATTGGCATGGATTAAGTAGGACTCGAAATATCGCTTTACAATTGTTTTCTGAACTAAACTATTGTGTGAGTCGAATATTACATATAATGTACTGACCGGTTCCAACAGACTGAGTCCCCTGTTCAGATCGGCTCCTTTAACTCTATATGTGTTAGTGAACTGCGTCAGGTCCAGTACATCTAACACCGTCTCGTATATGTCGTGAGGTGTCGTCAATACTTCCACGTTCTCCTTCAGATTCTTCGCCACCTCTGTTCTCCTCTTCTTCAGTTTTTCTGGAAGTCTGATCGCCATGAGCGGTAATCTCTCTTCCAGTTTCCCTTGGAGAGTATCTCGAACGTTTACCTTATTTTATGGTAAAAACATTGTGTGACAAGCTTATTTATTGATAATTCTTGAGGATCTCTTTTACGAGTCAAGTTTTAATTTATTTTTAGGTATATCAGTTTAGTTGCTAAATCGTATTATATTATTAGCAAACAAATGGCAATATTAAAACATATGATACTTTCTTAAAATAAAAGGTAGAGGCAATTCGATGATTATTTATGAGTACTACAATTAATACAATTGTAAAAAATTAAATATAATAACATTACATATATCATTTGCTTTTTGTTTATTTGATTTAATTATAATATTTACCTCGTTCCATGGTCCCCCATGACAATTATCAAGGTGTCCTCTTTATATCGGTCATGGAATCTTATAAGATACTCCGCAGTGTCTTCATCAGCTATAGATATCATGTTGAAGTCATCATGGGATATGTCAACTATAGACGTGAACGCAAAACGTTTTCCGTCCAGACGGAGAAACTGAAAAGAAGACGAATGAAAAGATAAAACAGGAAAATAATATTTGACTTATAAAACTAAGCACCGTCAGAACAACTGAGCTATTGTATCAGATAAAATCTAAAATGTATTATTGTAGTAGGAATTTCAATACAGTAAAAGCTCCTTATTCGCGGGGTATATGTTCCGTAAATATACCGCGAATACAGAAACCGTGAATACGGAATGGTAATTTAAATGGGATTATAGGGGATACGTTCCTAGGTGACAAAAAAAACAACAAATATATAAAAAAATATTTAATTGAAGTATTTGATCATTATAATTAATTATCTTAAGGCTTAGGCAATGGTTTGAAGAATTTTGTAATTTTTTCTTGCTTGGCAGTTTTTAAAAGCTCCTTCAATTCAGACTGATACACAGCAGTCGCATTAGCAATTTGCCTCTTAAAAATAAGACTTCGTTCCATATACGGATCAATGTTCATAAAGAAATCGCAAAGTAATTAGGTAAAGTTGTAATAAGATATATTACTTTTTAATTAGTCAATTAGACAAGGATATTGTGTTGGATACCTATTTGGAAAAATTTTATTATTATGTATGTACTTATTAGATCCGCGATAAAGAAATTTTTAGTCGCGAATATAGGAATTGGTAGCATTTTTTTTAATCCGCGAATAGTGAAAACGCGAGTAAAGGAAGCGCGAATAAGGAGCTTTTACTGTATTCTATATACTTAATTGAAAAATTATGATGAACCAACCAAAAATATGCCTTATTTAAGAAAATTTAAAGAATAATTTCCTTGCACCTGATCAGTAATATCCAACATGAGTTTATACTGCGGAGTATCTCCCACTCAGTATTTGTTCAAGCTGCTCGTCCACCATTTCTTGCCACCGTTTGACTCCTCCATATAAAACGATAACAAGTAATGATCCGCGGGTTGATTCTTGAAACCATTGAATCTGTACTGGAATGTGCCTATCCAGGGCATGTCTTCGAAGAACGCTGTTCGGTAACTGAAATCATACATATTATGCTGACATCAAACAGATCTTTAAGCATCAGTAAGTTTGTGATGCATTTTGCTCGTTTGTAGCTAAAAATAATTTGCACAAGTCTTATGGAATAAAGGTATAGATTAATTAATTGTCAAGAAGCGAACTACAAATAAAGAAGATTTAATGTATGATTAAGTAAATAATATCATTTTGAAAATCCAAAATCATTTAAATTTCTCTTTATAATATCTGTCTTAATTTTTCTTAGTTTTAATGTTCATTTTTGAAGTGATTCATGAAGAGTGAATGATTACTTTAAAGTAAACATTAAAAAGACTAATGCTCATAATATTTCCCCAAAATTAAGTCCACCCTATCCACCAAGTCTCACCCTTCATCCTTCAGCTTATAGAATATGAAGGGCATGTCGTCCAAGGTTCTGTTGTTCTTCATCTTCTTCCTCACGTCAGGCAGTTCCAACTCCGTCTTCCCCGTCAGGATCGGGAACAGGGCGGCGGGCGTCCCATCGCCTACTATGTACCTTGTACCTATCATAAAATATTATTGAAATTTTCTAATATTACTAAGACTATTGGGGTCGGTATTTAGATTAGAATTCCTCAAGAGAAACATAAAGTAACGAAATGTAAAGTTGTTTACCATTTTAGATATTGTTTTCTTATAAAGTTTCTTATTAAAAAGATGCAGATAAATTTAAGAAAAACAACAAAGAAAACTTACCCCGTAATATATCATTCAAAATATCATGTTGGTTGTTACATACCCATTCAAAATCGTAGCGCCCAATGTTTCCTTTAAAACTTTATAACTCTTCGGCATTTTTCGTATGAATCCGTTTTTGGAGGTGGAGTCGAATCCCAGGATGAGAACGTTCAAGGAGTCACCTCTTCCTTTCTGATTGAGTTTTGCAAGAACAGTGGAACGGAAGCCAAGAGAGTGGCCGATCCATTTGGATGGGAGTATACTGGAAAAACATGAATACATTAGAAACATTTTGTTCAGATTTCCATTAGTAACAATTATTCAAAATTGTAACGTGACATCTATACTAGGGAAAATAATCAAGACTGTTAAAAATATGAGTAGCAAGTAACATATCTGAAAAATTACTAATCAAAAAAAACTTGACCACAGTGAAAGATCTCAAGAAACAGCAGTAATCTTCTATATCTTCTATATATATAAAAATGGATTGCTGTTCCTTAGTCTCGCTAAAACTCGAGAACAGCTGAACGGATTTATCTTATCTTAGTCTTGAAATGTTCGTGGAGGTTCAGGGAAGGTATAAAAGGTAAGAAAAGTTGATTCATTTTCGGGAAAACACTAAAAACAGCCCTTTTCTATTTCCCATACAAATGTTTTCTTTGACATTAGATTTGACAACTAACTAATATGTCAATCATTCTGTTCGATTGAAACAGGAAAAACCTGATTATTTATGGCCTCTAGGACGGAATAGAGTTCGCCAGGTCAGCTATACATATATTACTAATGATGAAATTAACGCGGACGAAGTCGCGGGAAAAACTAGTATACAATATAAAAATGGATTGCTGTTCCTTAGTCTCGCTAAAACTCGAGAACGACTGAACGGATTTATCTTATCATAGTCTTGAAATGTTCGTGGAGGTTCAGGGAAGGCATAAAAGCTGAAAAAAATTGATTCATTAGTGGGAAAACCATAAAAACAGCCCTTTTCTATTTCCCATACAAAAGTTTTTTTGACATTAGATTTGACAACTAACTAATATGTCAATCATTCTGTCTCACTTCAAAACACGGAGATTTATGGCTTACAGGTAAACTCCAAAAATATAAATAAAAAAACGTAATAGATATTTCTTGATTATAGGGCGATACGAAGTTCGCCAGGTCTTCTAGTAGATTATAAAAACTAAGACTAATCGATAATCTTTCTGTTATCATGATTATTGAAAAGTATTTTTCACTACACTTTCTATTGCTTTTAACACATAATCTCACCTGACCCTATGTTTCCCTGAACACTTAATCTTTACATGATCGCTCTTAGTGAGAACATACTCGTTATCACCTCTGACCCCTGTGGGAGGACCGATTGTATATTTTTGAACACTCTCATATATTATGTCTTGGTATGAACATACTATGTTATCGGTGGTATGTAATATTTTCGGAACTACCCTACATTTAGAATGCTGAAAAAAATTATATGAATACATAGAATATATGTTATCTTTCGTGTTTAATATCAGGATTTATTACAAAAGCAGTATCCAAATCAAATTAACTCACATAACATTTAACCCAATCCGTGCCCAAACACATAACCTTGGGTATGTCCTTATCAAACTGCGTGACTTCTTTAGAGAATGGATCCAATCTGGGTATCTCACACCCGGAGCCTTTGTCCTGTTTCAGAGATTATTCTAATCGTCTTTCCGTGGACCTGGATTAGAAATATCAAACGGTTTCTTCGAATTAAATCATAAATTCAAAATATTTACGAATAAAATATAGGATTTTACACTAGAAAATAATCAAGATTTATTTATATATTTGTGTATATTATAATAAAATAAAACAGATATCACCTAACCGATATTGATAAAATTATGTTCATCGCTGCATGAAATTCCAATTTTAATAACACCTCCCATGTATATAAAAAGGTTTATAACTATACAAAACAAATAAAAAGTATATTGAACGCTACAGAAATACGTCAAAATACATAGGTCTACTTACTCAATAACAGGCTGCCTGAAATATATATGATTTATCAATCACCAACATAATAAAAACAAAGATTCAAATAATAGCAAATATGTATAATACGAACAGCATCATTATTAACTTATTTAATAGAATGAAATATGAATGGTGGATTATTATTAAAACTAACTACAAATTAGGACCGTTTATACGGCTGTTATTACAAATCCATTTGTTGTTTGTAAAATTAAAGTAACACATTTTTTTTTGTTCTAACATAAACTATCTATGACGTAGCATCAGAATCTTTTTCGTTTCTTTAATTTAGTTGAAGTAATGAGACAAGGCAATTAAATATATATTCAGGATAGCTACAGTCGAGAAATTCTGTCACAATTGCTTGAATAACACTTTAATAATCCAAGAAGCTTCTAAAACTATGTACACACCTCCTGGTAATATCGAGTTTGTGCTCCCTTTGTAAGCTAGCAGAGAGACTTATGTAGTATATTATAAAGGCGGCTATGAAAACTATAATAACGATTTGGGTCCTTCTCGACCGATACCATCGTTTAGGCATTGTGACAGACATCTGGAACAGATATATATACATACATACATTAGGCTACAGTTACACATGGTTTAAACAAGCATACCTGGCAGCCGTTTATATTTGCGGGCAATAAGCAATCTTAAAACAAACTTTCCAGATACATATGCTTTTTTAAAGCATACTTTTCTCGCTCTCTGTCCGTTCAAACAAAGATAAGACCATCCTTTTGCTGGGGATGCAATGCATCCAGAAGCTTAAATTAAATTAAATATCGAGAAGACAGGACTTGGAATCAAGTGCTAATTTACTTACAGAAATACGAGGAGACGACGTTTCATCTGTTGTAATTAACTGATCGGTACTAGCATGCTTAATAAGCAAACGTGTTTAGACGTGCTTAAAGCATCCACCCTTGGACCCGCGCCGCTAGTAGCATGCTTAAAAATGATACGCCTGTCGATTTTAAAGCATGCTCTAATTAAGCATGCTTATTTTAAGCAACAATGAATACACGTTTTAGCTACTTTTCAGCAACCGTGATCACGGGCAGACGAGATGTGAGTGTCTGTCAGTCGGTCTTGTTATTTTATTACAATAAAATACTAGTAAACTGCCCTTTCCCTATTCCTACCCTTTCCTTTCATTTCCTTATTCCCATCTCTCCCTATCCCCAAAAAACAAGGTTGGCAACGTATCCGCAACATTTTGTTGCGGATGTCCATGGGCAACGGTAACCACCTTCCATCAAGTGGGCCATCTGCTCGTTTGCCACCTTTCACATAAAAAAAAAAGTAAAGTAATAAAATACTAGTAGAAAATCCGTAAATATTAGTTTCATTTAAATGAGTACTCGCAATAATTTTAGATCTCAGCAAATGCTCAATTAAAGCATGTTTTCGTGATTGAAATAAGCATGTGTAACAGTACAACAGCCTCACAATGCTCACTAATTCGGACACACGATTATATGTACTAAGTCAGTGGTGGCCTAGTGGTTAAAGGGTCCGCCTCTCGTTGTCGAGGGCGCGGGTTCAAACCTGGCAAGTACCAATGTGATTTTTCGGAGTCATATGTACTTTCTGAGAGTATTTAGACACCACTGACATACGATGAAGGGAAACATCGTGTGGAAACCTGGACTTATAGTTTCACAATTATAAGTTTGAAATCACCAACCCGTCTTGAGCAAGCGTGGTGATTAATGCTCAAACCTTCTTCATGTGAGAAAGAGGCCTTTGCTCAGCTGTGGGCTCTGATAGGCTGATATTTCGATATATGAGCCGCACATATTATGCTAAAATAGCATTTTTTCTAAAACCTACCTGTTTGTTTCGCTTATTCTCAGAAACGGCTTGATTTATTTTGAAGTGACTGAAGTAATTTGCAATTTATAATATCTGTTAACAAAAACTGCACCATCATATTTAAATTATCCTAAAAGTAACTTAAGTTACCTAGAGAGAATAAATATATTTTTCAATTATTTTGTTTTACAACGAGCTAACAGAATCTTTTACAAATGTAGTACATAGATTCTTGTTTTAGATATTTTTTATTGTTATTGCAAATTAATATTCCTTCAAGCATAAATAACAACATGTTTTAACATTTTACATAGAACCGATATGTAATGGTCTTAGTGATATTTTTAGTTGACTACTCTATTGAACTGTATTTATAAACTACTTAAAGACTTTTGCCTGTCCAGAACTCACATTAATTCATTCTTGAAACGTACTTCGACTTCAGCCCTAGTAGGAACTTTTCCAATTTGGTTAGGTAAAGAGAGGAGCTTGGATAGTGGAGGTGAACGTTTAATGCGTTAAGAGTGTTCTGTAGAAAACACATTTTTGTGCTTCTTAAGAACTAATACTCGAAAATCTGATTAATTATTTAAGTTACATTAGATGTAACCTGTGACAATATTTATTGTAATGGATATATAATAATAATAAAACAAGAATTATATGAAAATATTATGAACACTACTAAAAATAAATAAAGGGAAAGCAACCGTAATAATTGTTAATATTGAGTATGATAAAAAATAACTGAAATTCTTGCAGATAATTCCATTTATAAAAAAGTTAATAAAGACCCGACTAGTAAAGTACTTATAGAAACCAATATCTTAATAAAAAAAGATGTTAAAAATATATATTTAGATATCAACTCATTCATACTATCGTGTATAAAACAATTAAAATTGTTTTAGTTACCCAAAGTCCATAAAAAAGAATTAACTATTGTCCTATTGATTTACTGACTCTTAATCTGGCTAAATTTATTTCAAATATATTATGACCACTCGGCACTCCGCGGTCACTAACAATTATTTGTTAGGGATTCCTATCACTTTGTCAATAATATAAAACATGTAAAATTTAGAAACAATAACATAATGGTAAGTTTTGACTTAAAGTCATTATTTCTTTGTTTCTCTGGTCTTGACTGCATTGAGATTGTAGGAGGTAGGTTAAAGGATAACAATATGCCTGTAAAATATATTGAGCTCATTAAAAATATAAAATTCCATGTCCGTGAAGATCTTGAGAAACAGTTTGCGCGCTCTGCAGGCCTTCAGACACATATGTATGCATCTCGTCTGCTTGGGATCATGGTTGCTGCAAAGTAACCAAAAGTCGGGATTAAGTATGTCGTTAAAAATAATTATAAACGACTAGTAAAGCCCAAAAATATTTGTTTATTTCAATAAATACTCGCGAAAGTCCTAGACTTCATTATAACATATAAGTTGACAACGTTTGGACTAGTTAAAAATATTTACTGTCGACTTTTAACGGAAAAGAAAAAAGAATTTTGACGTCACAATTTTTATTATTTTTATCATATATATTTCTGAATATTCAAACATATTTGCGCAAGAATATTGTTTATTTTACAATATCCTTTGTTAATATGTGATATGATCCGTGACCAATAATTTATAGTAAATGATTTCCAGCGAGATATTTCTGTCTTAAATATAATTTACATCGAACATTTACTGGAACTTAACTATATTTTAATTCAGTAATACCTATTTATTCAGTATTAATGAGTCCGTCTCGAACATTATGTTTAGAGTGAAGTTGTTATTATATCATATTATTCCAGATTCAAGACATTTGGAGCTAAATTGAAATGCTTGAATATAATATGTTCTATTAATAATAAGAATACTTTTTTTTATTTATTTATATACGGTCGCTTTTTAACAACAAGGTCATTAACGACCACAGTTATACAATTTAAATTAATTTATACAATTTTATCGTTTTAAGAAACTTTAAAGTACATTTACATCCATGTATACTATTAAGACAATCTTTTAAATTAGTGGGTACATCACAAATTTGTTTTTCATTATTATAAGCGGTACAACTTTCGAAAATATGAAGCACTGTTAAGTTTAAGCCACATTTACATTTAGTTCTATTATTTTTTATAATTACATGAATACGAGTCATATTTGTATGACTAATACGTAACCTTGTGATAACAACTTGGTCTTTTCTACAAGTGAATGAAGCAGGGGATTTATCAAAGATACTATTTCGGATACCGAAGAGTTTCGATGTGTTATCTGTTTTCCAGCTTATATTCCAGCTTTGTTTTATTTTGAACTTGAAAAATTTTCGTAAATCTGTTGGATTTGCTTTAGATCCATCGAATTCGTTATCAGATATAGCTAATAAGAATACTCTTTGTTTATTTAAATAGAAAAGAGATATTTTCATATAAAATTTTGCTAATAGGCACTAAGTGAACATATTGTGTACTTCCCTTATCTGTCTTAAAGCGTTCAAGTTTCTTAACTTACTTGGGGAAAATTTATACTTTTAAGTTATCTTCATACAAGTTTTCAATTCGCTACATTTGTGCCATTAAATTATTTTAACCTATATGGCAGCTGTTTAAAGCTCTTTTAAGTATTTAGATTGCATTATTTTTAATTAATGTTAGAAAACTGAACAACAGAGAAAAATTAATAGGAATATATTTGGACACCTTATTGATTAAGGGCAGTATTGTATTCATAAATCTTCCATAATTATTTGTAATGACTAAGTTTATTAAAAAAAGTACAAGGAAACTCTTCGTATATTACATGATGATGGAAAATTGAAATACGATGTATGAATAATGATGAGGTGAATGTATACAAGTCAATGGCGGCCTAGTGGTTAAAGGGTCCGCCTCTCATTGCCGAGGGCGCGGGTTCGATACTGGCCCGGGCAAGTACCAGTGTGATTTTTCCGAGTCATATGTACTTTCTAAGAGTATTTGTGGTGTCTACCACTGACATACGGTGAAGGAAAACATCGTGAAGAAACCTGGACTTATAATTTTACAATTATAAGTTTGAATTCGCCAACCCGTCTTGAGCAAGCGTGGTGATTAATGCTCAAACCTTCTTTACGTGAGAAAAAGGCCTTTGCTCAGCAGTGGGCTCTGATAGGCTGATGATGATGATGAATGTGAATTTGAAGCGTCAACGTATTTTTGCGGCATTTATAACGGACGAAAAATAGGCAGGGGCTCCTCCCCTGCCTATTTTACTTAATATATGAGGGACAAAAACTGATATTTTTTTTAAATAGAAAATTAAAGTAATTTGAGAGTTTTTTTACATATTCATTATTGTTAATTATACTGTTTTTTGTTATAAATAACGCCTAGATTTTAAATGAATTATTAATATGTTAAATTTGGAAGAGTTTGTTACAGAATAGTAAAGAGACAGGCCAGGGTAGATACTTTTTTCTAGGTCAACATGAAATTATAGCTAAACTAAGTTAATTCAGATACTGTAATTCATTGGTAAAAAAGTATGCTTTATTTATTATTAAATATGACTGAGGATTTCCGCGAATTATCAAATTATGTATGATTTTTTCATGTAGCCGTCGATAGTACCTCTTAACGTAGAACTATCCGTTTATAAAAAGCTCAGTGATTCCGGAAACTGTCGTTTAAAAAATACCAATCTATACATATAATTAGATTGTAGAAGAGTGCTGTCTGTACATTGAAAATAAAAATAAAAAAAACAGCAAGGGGTTACTGATATGTATTTTTTTTGTCTGTTTGTCTGTTCGCGCTAATCTCAGAAATGGCTGATCCGAGTTGGATGCGTTTTTCACGAATATATTGTGGTATGCTTCAGTTATGCTTTAGTGTCTGTTTCATGTCAATCGGTTCATAAATAAAAAAGTTATGTCAAATTAAAGAATCACGTAATTTAATATGTATTACGTTTAATCCCTACTAATATTATAAATGCGAAAGTAACTCTGTCTGTCTGTCTGTCTGTCTGTCTGTCTGTCTGTCTGCTACGCTTTCACGCCTAAACCACTGAACTGATTTTAATGAAATTCGGTACAGAGATAGAGTTGACCTTGAGAAAGAACATAGGATAGTTTTTATCCCAGACTTTTGAAAGGTTCTCTTGGAAACGCGATATAACCGAACTCCACGCGGCGAAGCTGCGGGCGGAAAGCTAGTATTGTATATAGAGAAGCATTACAGTAAAGTAGGTTTTTTATCTACCCAAAATGACTGTGATTATGATCCAAAATAAAAATAAGTATATATGTATTTAAAAAAAAACGCTGCTCATAGAATGAAAAAATATTAGTTTCATTTAAATGAAGACTAGCGAAAATCTTTGATCTCATTAATACTAATATTACCTGCATGGATTTTATTTTATATGTGAATTAAATATATTTTGCAATCGATAATAGTAAATGTATCATTGAATGAAGACTAAATTATAATCACATTATTTTATCGTAATACAAATAATACTGTGCAATACTATATAAAAAAAATGCATTTTGTCACAAAGTACATTCGTTAATTTTATTACTCTTCAAACTGTACAATTTATGTACATATATCAAATTAGTTATTTTGAAGAATATTGAATTATAGGTTGAATAATTTATTCCTAGGACAGTTATATATATCCGGCGTGAAATTACTTTGATCTCATTGATTGCATTGGTTCATATCTTCAATCTTTTAATCAATATTTTATGTTCCTTCCTTTACTTCCAAATAATTTATTATTATTTAGAGTAAACCTCCAGACGAAAATCTTTTCTCTACATTAACTGCGCGTCTCATTTATTCGCATTCAATATTACTAAGAGATTTTAAAAATGCTATAAAAAACGAATACTTTACAGTGATTCTTATTTATGAATTTACATTTGTAAATAGTAGTTGTAGGTGCAACAGTGTTTATATATACAGTATGTTATGTAACACAGGTTCCGTTGAACTCGTTAATATATCACTAATAGATTAAAATAAATATATCAGCATAGAAAAACAAGCATAAAATAATATGAATAAAAAAAATAATTAATTCACAATAAATTTTAAAGCTGTGCAAAATCAAAATAATGGCGTGGAATAGTAGGTAGGAATCTAGAGTAGTAACATTGCCCAAACTGGCAACTTCTCAATACGCACGACTTTTATAATGGCGGCATATTGAATTATAAAGACACGTAGTCGGACTGTTATCAGTAAAAATAAACATTTTAAATGTACCTATGTTTAGTTTTGTTTTTTTAATTGATTAATTATTATATTTTAACAATTTATGTATTATTAATTTTTTATTAACAATCTATGTATTATTTTTTAAATGAGTCATTGTTACTAAATAATAATAATAATAATATTTATTTGCTCCGAATGCAGGTACAGAATATAGGTGTATATAATAGAATCTAGTATAAGTTCCAGCACATTCTACCTTAAGGCATGCAAATGTTAGGCTTAAATTATAAATTCAAATTAACCATTAAATTAAAATTAGAAATTAAAATTAAACAATGCAATTAATTATAAATTCATATTAATCAAAATTAACAATGATAGATAGATACATGATTAAGTTGTATATTTTATTTATTTTTTATTCATCAATTTATTACAATATTATGTTTCGTCCATTAGGTAATCATTAATTGAGTAATAACGTTTAACATTAACTTGAAAATAGAAATAAATAAATAAGTTAGCAATAACACTTAATCCGTCTCAAATGTATCGCTTACAAAGAAACGTGTCCCTGAGGTACCTATTCGCAAACAGTAATTTAAAAAAAAACTAAATTCATGTAACTACATATCTAAGACACGTTTCAATAACATTTCAATTAAAATACAGAGAATTTGACAGGGGCCAAGTATTGAATGCGTGGTTGTGGGGCGGCAGCGCCTTTGAGTTCTGCCGACATGTCGCGACACTATGGCGACGCATCGCCGCTTTCGCGCGCTCGTGGTCACAAAATAAACAAATACTAGTTAATACAGAAGTTCTACTCACGGAAACCTGGGCTCCTCCTCAAAATGCTTTAGCACGTTCTCTTCCTGCCGCACTGAAATCACGGGTCGCGGGCCACCTGAACGACGCGGCACTACCGGCTCATTGTTACGCATACGCACCAGGGCCCTCACAATTACATTAGAATTCCGCGGTTATACTTACACTCAGCAGAAATAAACATTTACATACTCCTGCGCACTAAACTGATAACGCGGCATCTTTCACACGAGGAGGACGTAATATGTAGTAATGCGAAAATAATGGACGTCAAATCCCGGTCAGCGCGTGAGATTACTACCGAATATAATTACCTATGCGGACGTTCGGGGGAAGGGGGGGGGGTGACACTTTAATATTGTAGATCAATCGATCAATCGTCATTCATAAATAAATTGCGACGATGCTGTTCGTCAACTATGCGTGTACGGAGTCTTCCTTTTACGTGTCAATTTAACATTTATATTGTTTTCTTTTAATTAAAAAAATAAAAAAACATTTTGTTTTCGATTGGAAATATATTTTTTAGCATGTATGGATAATATTTTATAATACTTAATTATTTAATAATACTTTTTACAACAAAATACAATCAATAAACAGATAAAAAATCTTGATTCGAAAAAACAAATATTCTGGTAACACTGCTGCGTCGAGCTCGTCACTCGTCAGTCCGCATAGTCTTTAGCTGTGTAACGCTTGTCCTTCATCGCTACGGCGACACTCGCACGCGCAAAATCGTTTACGAAAAATAATCTCCTTCTATGTAAATGGCTTTTAAGTAGTTTAAATTGTTAAACCTTGCTTAATTCGCTAAACTGGTGAACCTGACGTGATTGTACTGTTGGTGGAACTTTGAGGGCGGTGTACACAAATCCATTCGAAGTGCTTCAGCGTGGGGATAAGGTTTTCACTATCTTAAGTAATGGTAAGAAGGCCACCCCACACTCAGAGAGTCGGGAATTACCTAAACCAAGGAACAAGTTCGCCAGACTCGGTCGAGGCGCAGGGTTCGACTCCCAGAATATTATCGCCCGTAGCTCGGTCTCTGGAGGGAGGTGATGTAGCGGAGCTACTTAACATTAAGATTTCAAACGTTTATATTGTAAATTTAAATTCATTTCTATATTTGTTGAATATTTTTTTGAAATTTAAAATTTATTTCATATTTTTATTTCTTTCGTCGGCCTAACTTATTAAATTGTTTATTGTATATAGCGAGTATGTGCGCTGCGTCTATTGTTCTCGTCGTCCGGGCCCGCGCACCTGTAGTCCCGCCGGTCCCCGCCAGTCGCCGCTGGCTAGCTGAGCGGACACTGCGCCGGGCTCGTCAGTCTCAGTCCGCAGAGACTTTAGCTGTGTAACACTTGTCCGTCATCGTTACGGCGACACTCGCACGAAAAATAATCTTTTGTATTAATAGCTTTTAAGTAGTTTAAATTGTTAAACCTTGCTTAATACGCTAAACACATAATACCATTTGTGTTATATATTTTAATAATATCTTTAATAGTGATAAGTTAATTACATAATTATAATATTTATAATTATTAGTCTGTCGGCTTCAGTAGTTTAATATCTCCGAAAATTCATTAATTTAATATCTCCGAAAATTTGCAATAGATAGAAAAAAATTAAGAAGAAAAACAATACTTTGAGAAGGTCAGTGTTTAAATTAATTATTAAATGTTAAAGAAACCAATTCATACTAGGTATGTAATTTCTTTTCAGTTTAAGAATTAGCGATTGTTGATTAGCTATAAGTTTTACACTAGAATAAAGATCTTGTATTCTTCACAGGAGTTTCTTTCTGTTAAGTTATTATCTAAGCATTTATTTAATACCATTTTTATTAACTTAAAGGATCGATGATATCCAGGACAACTCTTTAGTTCGTCGAGGAAAACCAACAGCACATTTGGTCTACGGTGTTCCCTTGACCATCAACTCTGCTGTTCAAGTAATGGCAGAGTCAATGAAAATAGACCTCGAGTTAGCACCAGATGCTTCGGTCTGATTATAACTATTAATTAATGTAACGTAGAACTAACAGATGTAACTTAAAATATAAATTGTAGAACGAAACCCTTTCATAAAGTGTTGTTGAAAACTGTACAAAAAAATATGATACAATAATGTAGACTACGTATAGTAATTATGTGATTAATGTGAATAAGATCTATTTTTTACAGAAAGTCATTGGATTCGCGGATCAAATACACGAAATGTGGCAGGACAAGGCACTGAGATTTATTGGAAGCAAAACTTCATTTGTCCCACTGAGGATCAATACAAAAAGATGACACATATGAGTAATATATAACTTATACATTTTTCTAATATCGTTACTATCAGATGAACAAATATCTCACTGATAATATTTTACATTAAACAGACTTTATATTTCCAACAAATTTAAATTTATCATAACAGTTTTAGAGAAATTTAATTGAAATGTGAATGTTTTTCCAATTAACGATGGTCATTATATTTTTTATTCAGCTTCGAGATGGCTATTGTAATCTTCGTGTTTTTGTGTTCCTAATATAATTGATTTATATATATCATTTTCGAAAAAAATATATATCATACTAGCATTTCCCCCGAAGCTTCGCTCGCGTGGAGTTCGGTTAAATCACGTTTATAAGAGAACCTTTCAAAAGTCTAGGATAAAAAGTATCCTATGTTCTTTCTCAAGGACAACTCTATATCTGTACCAAATTTCATGAAAATCAGTTCAGTGGTTAAGGCGTGAAAGCGTAACAGACCGACAGACAGAGTTACTTTCGCATTTATAATACTAGTAGGGATTCATTATGTGTTTTACTATTCCAGTTAAACAGCAATGGCAGTTTCTGTGAAGATTTATCAGAAGGAAAGTTCACGTTACCCATCATACATGCATCCAAAACATCAGTGGGAAGCGAAGTTTTACGTGAGTACACTAAACCTCAGTTACTTATTGTATACATACGAGAACGTATTTATATGGATCAAACATTACAGTTTTATGTAACCCTTCGATAGATATGTAATCATTATTCTTAATAATTTCATCAGGTTATTTCATAAACTTGATGAGTTACATATCAATTTAAAATTTAGAGTTTTGAGAACTTCGTGTATTTTTTAATAGTTTCATGAGATCAGGGCCGCTTAGGAAGTTTCTTCCTTGATCCTCTTTTTTTTATACTTTATTGATGTTAATTTTTGACATTATTTTTTGTGTTTGGTAAATAAGTATAAACATAACTATCTGATAATTCAGTTACAGTAAATTTTTATCACTTATCAGGTATCTTGCGGCAGCGTACCCGTGATATTGACCTGAAGAAGTACTGTATGTGTTTGTTGTAGAAGGCGGGCAGCATACAGTACACGAGAAACAGACTCAGTGAACTTGATCGAGAAGCTCGGGCTGAGGTGAATCAAGTACATATACATAGTATTCATTGAAGTATTGTTGATTTAAATTGAAGTATACAATCTAGGTTTCTTACAGGTCGCCCGGTTAGGTGGAAACCCACTACTGGAAAAATGTTTCGACGATCTCAGTAGCTGGAGGGATGACGTAATCTTCTTCTTCTATCTTCTTCTTCTTCTTCTATCTTCTATCTATATATATAAAAATGGATTGCTGTTCCTTAGTCTCGCTAAAACTCGAGAACAGCTGAACGGATTTATATTATCTTAGTCTTGAAATGTTCGTGGAGGTTCAGGGAAGGTATAAAAGCTGAAAAAAAAATTATTCATTACTGGGAAAACCATAAAAACAGCCCTTTTCTATTTCCCATACAAACGTTTTTTTTGACATTACATTTGACAACTAACTAATATGTCAATCATTCTGTCGCACTTTAAAACACGGAGGTTTATGGCTTACAGGTAAACTCCAAAAATATAAATAAAAAAACGTAATAGATATT
The DNA here is from genome assembly GCA_916720795.1 of Danaus chrysippus. Classification (NCBI taxonomy): domain Eukaryota; kingdom Metazoa; phylum Arthropoda; class Insecta; order Lepidoptera; family Nymphalidae; genus Danaus; species Danaus chrysippus. The sequence continues at coordinate 1,239,004 of CAKASE010000073.1, forward strand.
TCTTCATTATAGGGCGATACGAAGTTCGCCAGGTCTTCTAGTGACTAAATAATTATTACACTATTTTGTTACACGGGACACTGTAGTATTTAAAAAGTCTAGCAAGTCTTCAAAATATATGTTTGTTACATTGTTTATCCGATATTATTAAAAATGAATATATAAGCATTTTTTGTGGTTTTTTTTATTTCAACAAATTATTTTAATTTATTCACGCTTTATAGAGATGTACAATATTATAATTCTTCCTAAATTTCCTATATAACAAGACCCTTCCCAATTTATTAAATGTTATTAATGAAGGTTCTTGTCATAATTATCAAAGTCAACTAAACATATTATAACCTTTCTTTTATTTACAGAAAAAATAATGTAAGTAATTGTGCGATGATTCTTACAGTCATTAAAATCTAATGAGAAAAACAACCACATGAATAGGTAAGTGGTTAAGTTAGGAAAGTTTTGTTAATATACAAGGGCTATCATATAGATAAGAATTTAATGCAATACAAAAATACATAATTTTTTAAACAATTAATTTAATCATTATACTTTTGTTAGCAAACTAAATCATTTTTAAATATGTATTATTATATTAAGAATTCAGATAATATAACTATTTAGTGACATAAATTTATATTAAGTAATGAGGCAGTATTTTGTCAACCTCAACTATGATTATAAATGACACCAAGAAGGTAATCTTTTGTTTCAAATTAGAATTAATTCTCTTACTATACTGATGTGTTTTATGTTAGTATCAACGAGGATTGTATATTTGATCCCACAAATAGTATTTAAATGTATTTTCACATTTATCTGTACCTACATTATGAGTTCACATTTGAATGATAGCATTACTCAAACTCAAATAATTTTATTCAATATAGAAGCATTACACTTCCTTATCGATGGTCACTTGACACACTACCACCTATGAGACAGCTGAGGTATCACGTTTTGCAGTTTTATAATAGTAGGTAACGTTAGAAATACTTGTTCATTCTTCTCAAAGGTATAGATTCAAAAATGTTGGAGAAGATATCACACTGACTGACCATACTGACATTGAAATGTAACTTAACAATTCAAAGGAATATGTAATAGTCTGTTTGAAAACAACCCATTTTATTTGTACATCATAAATCGCCTACTTAATTTACATTTATCATCATAAATTAATTAAAACATACATATTATATTTAAAAATTATATAATAAATATTAAAAAATATATTTTTAAATAACAATTTAATTACCTGTTTCCCTTATAATATTCTTAAATATTTATCACAATTACGTTAATTTCATTGAAGATATTGTTTGTGAAATTTATTTTCATATTTTCAAGCGTTTTGACATTAATTAACAGCAATAAAGATGAAACATTCTTTTGTCATATAAAGAGATTTTATTCAGTAAGTAATTATGAATTATACCACAAGTAATGAAACCGTATTGACAAGTAGGTATATCTGTCGCAAAGCTTTGTTTGCGCTGTAATTAAAAAAAAAAACAAGAAAGTTTAAAAAAATGCCATTATGCCAGTTCGCTAAATCTGGAAATTGCTTTTTGGTACTCTTCGTGTTTTCTAAGAATACTGAATGGCCTTTGTTTACCTTTCTTAAAAAAAGCAGGATTGTAATCACAGCCAGTGATCGCATGAAAGCCTGGTAAACTTTGAGATAAAGACGGTTCTTATTCCTCGTAAATAATCATCTTATGCATACTCATGGCGAGTTTTAAATATGTCTGGGAGATATTTGTCCCCTAGAATTTTTCTGGCTGCACAGAAATAGTGTTAAAATAGTTTCTAAATTATCATATATAAAAATCAAGACTCAGACTTAGAGTAAACTTACGTTATTTTTTCCAAACTTTAAAGCGTCTGGCGTAAATTACCGCCCACGAAAACGTTCTGGCACTATTAATTTTAAATTTTTAATTAATTTTTTTTAAAATATATATAAAAATCAGCTCTCAGAATTTAAGAAAAGTGACCAATATTTTTATGTACCTCTAGCACCTGGTACCTGTGAATTGGCCGTCGGCCCAAGTTAGCAGGTATGCGTACCTTCAACGTATACCCTAACCCTACTCTGTACGATACTTTTCGTTACTCAGAAAATAAGTAACGTCTGGGGGCCCGGGGCTCTTACTCTATTTGTCCTTAATAGATCTTACTATTTAAATGCCTTAATAATCTAGACTCTATGAAATGTTTGTAAAATATCTTTTCATACGTCGGAAGCGCTATAAGATACCTGTGTATAAAACAATCGTGTGATTTTTGTGAAAATTATTTTTTTATCAACACATTAAGTGTACAACCCTAAGAGTGAGAATCAAAATTAATTCCTATATTACGTAATATGTACATTCCCTTCTGCCGTATAGATTTACCTATCACCCGTTGAATATATTTTTACACTACTTTTATATTTAATATGTAATTATAAATCTAGATTAAAAAAATATATTATTCTGACAAAAGATTGACATCGTTCAATCAATTTACGCTTACTATTCCGATATATTAGTACCTATGTATGACAGATAATGTTCTACATAACATAAGAGATATATAAATTTATTAACTATCATTATTACGTGCCTAATGAATCCCGTCCCCACCGTCTCAGCACCACCATATATAACCAGAAGGCGACTTCGTACTGCATTATATACACTTACTTCTATTCTACTTTAGTGTTGTCGTTTCTTCATAGATACAATATTTCAAAATGCCATTTTCGCGATGTCCAAGCTCCAGTAATGCTCGTCATTGGAGTAGAACATCCGATACTTGGAAACAAGATTTAAAACCATTGCGAAAACAGATGGAAATACAATAAATACTAGTACGTTACAATATGTGTGTCAAAATATATTATTAAAATAAATGTGATAACAAATGAGTTTATTACAGCAGTATTAACACAAGCCTGATGTTTTATTGATACCCCCTTTAAACATTTCACAGGTTTTGTTAATATAGAATATACTTTGGCGCAATTAAAATTTGGTCTATATATAATTGAATAGCAAGTCATAAAAAACATCAGTGTAAAGTTTACAAATTAATATTGTAAATATATAATTTTAGTAAAAATTACCAGATATCCAGAATCTTGAGCCTTCCAGCTTCCTGCTTGACGACCACATTTTTTTCACAAATACAATTCGAATCGTAATTGTTTCCTTTAGAAGAATAAAAACAATCAATCATAAATATAAAATTAATATCTATTATATTAAAATAATCAATGTAAAGAATTTTTTTTAGCGCTTACAACTTCATGGAGTAGTTACATAATAGAGTAGAAAACGTATACCGCTCCATAATTTTGAAAATAATGTAAGCTACAGTTGGTGATGAAGACGTGACGAGTTTTTCCCAAATAATTTAATAAACACAATATAATTCTTAAACTTCAATGAAAATGGTTCAAGTTAAATATTAAGTATTCTTTACCACACAAAACGAAACTATTTCCAGTTCGGGATAAAAAATATTCGATATTAAAATTTAATAATGGAAAACAAACTCAATAACTTTATGGATCTTTATTATATAGTAACACACATACTACCTACTATAGTTATTATAAACAAATCAATTACTGAAGTCTGAAAATAATATTTAAGTTACCTTACCGTAGTAAATAATCTATATGCCCTGTCGCTGACAGATCCGGGGTACACCGACATAGCGGCCGATGGCTTTCGCAGTGGTTTTAGTGAGTAGGGGCCTGCCCAGGCCGAGCCTCACACATCCCTTCCGGCCCCACCAAGGCCGGTTGGACGGCTCGTAAAAAGAGTTTCCACTACGTCATCAAAAAAAAAGTAAATAATCTATATATTAAAAGTTAGAACATCGCACTTTGTTTCAACTATTTAAAAGACATTTCAAGTAATATTTGACAAATGAAATAGATAACAAATAAATAATATTGAAGGGCTATTAATAAAACATAAATCTATCCTACTAATATTATAATTGCGAAAGTTTGTGAGTGTGTGTGTATGTTTGTTACTTCTTCACGCTCAAACGTCTGAACCGATTTTGATAAAATTTTGTATGCAGGAAGCTGACATCCATGAATAACACCATAGGCTACTTTACATCCCGGAAATCCGCGGGTAACACCGCGGGGCGCAGCTAGTATTCAATAAATGGTAATCAGTAGTATGCCTCTTAATTAATAATAGTGTGTGGCCACTAAACGTGCGAGTAGTCAGCTGGTCCGGGGAGGAGTTACGAGCGGCTTGGATCACGCGCGACCACCACTCTCTGTTCGCACATCTACCTGCAGATAATATATATGTATATACAGGGTGACTGGTGAATTACTATCGATATTTAAGGAGAATACTCGGTACATGATTCTCATTCGAATTATGTAAAAAAAATAGGTACTTAATTTTTGACAAAATTTCCGTATAAATAAATAAAGTGTTGACACGTTCCAAGTGTTCCAAGTGTGGACGCGTGCGGCGGCGTGCTGATACAACAACACGCCGCCGCTAATCTGTAGGATGTTCACACCATGCGTAATTAATTACATAACTTTTGGTTAACTTTACTTAGAAGTTTATTAATATTTATGTTATATTTGACAAATACTAATATACTCAATTAAATGTTCATCTAAAAGTTTTATGTATAAGTTACGAAGTCTAAGTAATAATTGATTCCTATAATAATATGTGCTTATAATAGTTTACCATTCGTAAATGTAACCAATCGCGATGACAACGGATATCCGGTGATGACGCAGCACTGCTCGTCTGGCCCCACGTACGAGATGTATTTACCACGGTTGTCCAATGGCAGAGTCTGAAATAAACAATAATATGTATTACAATTTACAATAGACAAAAAATTGACATTATAATAATATACATGTATATATTATGAGGCTTATATTGAACGCTTACTATATATGTACTTTCAAATCTTGCTCCAACAGTAAAGTGACGATGGTTTCTTTGCAATAAGCATAAATATAAAACAATTTCTTTTAAGCAGCTTTTTGTCGACAAATATATGTACCTTTGAATTTATTAAGTATCGATATTATGTTAATAGACAAAGAATCGAGAAGGCTTTCGATACATTATAAAATAACTACATAACTAGTTATATAACTATAATATTCATGATGTCGACATCTCAAATCCTCGCATTTTTTATACAGATTGGATAATACTCGCCTGAAATGATTCGGCCTCATATGTACTTGTCTAAATGTCCACCTATAAATTCTAGTCACTCCTTCTACGTATATTAAAGTCATGTTAATAAGTCTGTGTGTACACGCACCTGGTCGACCAGTCTCTCAACTCAGAGAGAGTGGTCCCTCGGACACACGAGCCCGACTACAATAGCGGACTCTGACGATTAGAAAATTACATACCTAATGTAATAAAAATAATATACTTTATTAATATAACAATAAAAATGAAATATATACAAAATAAAAGTTGATGCACAATAAGGCGGTCTTATCGCTAGGTAGCGATTTCTACCAGACAACCATGGTATGGTATATGTACATTTCTAACCATCCGTTTTCTATTGAACTTACGTAACTAGAGTAGGGAGATAATCGAGTACTTAATAGAATAAATCGATTTTGCACCAAATATTAAATTGGAAAATCGATCTTGCAACAAATATTGTACTCGATAATAAATATACAGTACCTCAGTGTACTAACTGATATTGAAATTGCTTCAAAAAGCCTTTGGTTTAATACATTTTAAAATAATTTAAAAACAAAACTCCATCGTTGTTTTCTTCATACAGTACTCAAGATTATAACTCGTTCAACAATAAAAACGATGACATTAGCAAAATATTCCAAGATTCCGGTGCAAATGAAGCCATATATGCTATATTTAAAATATTTATCTAGATATAAATTAAGTTCAATATAATCATAATAGAGATACGATAGTTAGATTTTAATATATAATATTTTATATAATTTTAACATAAAATATACAATCATTATATTGTTATTTTAACGAGGAGAGTGTATTGTTATAAGACACATTTGATGCCTCGCTGAAGTATAAGTGAGTAAGTTAGTAAGTTTGTTGAATGGATTACTACATATACAACGTGTAACATAATTAACGCACACCCTGAAAGTAGTTTGATCAGAATCGGATACTGGATCGATTTTGATAGTTTTTATGTAGGTCATTTTTTTTTTCTCAAATTTAGATAGAACTAAGTAAATTATAGTCACCCTACACACAGTTATCTAAACACTTCATAGAAACGAAAATTAATGGAAACGAAAATGGATCGTAAGTCAGGGTATTAAGATTTTTAAAATGAAATATTTAATTAGTAATCATCATTCAATTAAAGAAAACTGATACTTATTTCAAGGCTAAAATAGTATTTAAAAATAACTACGCACGCAACACCATAGCGACAACCGGCACACAGCAAGGTCACTACAGTGCAGTGGCGGCTGTACCTTAAGTGCGCCCGTGCGCTGAACCACCAATTCAAAATATTTAAAAATTACAAAATATTATGTCATCTTAATTTTTAAATTACCATTTTAATATTTATTTTTTAAACATACAAAAAGGTATAAAAAATTTAATTTCCAATTATGGTCAAAAAGTTTGAGCGCTTTACTAAACTCATATCGTGCGCTCCGGCGAGTGCACGAGGACTGCTAATACATCTTGTATGAGACACGCATTAATACGCCTGGCGCGTGAGACAAAAGATAGTTCATAGAAATGTACCGAGTAACGAGTCGGTTCTCGAGCGCCGCACGAAGCGGCCGAAGGTTACCGAGAGCACCCGATGTATGACGAATTGAGCCGGCCGGCAAGGGGCCGGCCGAAAGGATGGGTGCTATGATTGACATTTCGTTAATCGTTATTGGTATTGTTTCAACTTTCACTGTATGCGTGACGCGTTAATTCGTTATTGTTTATAATTATTTCCGTAATTCGTTTTAGTTTTTATTTCGTTTCTATAATAGAACTTTTATTCTGTACTGTGTTTTTTATTAGTTGAAAATGAGTATAAATATTGATTATATTGTAGAAAATAAAAAAAATTTTCAAAGTAAAGTGAACATAAAATTGGCCGGGCCGCCACGGCCCTTTTTAAATTTAAAACAAGAGTGTAAATCGAAAAATAAAGCATTCATACGAAGTTTTAAAAGTGAAATGTATAATAGAAAGAAATGGTTGTGTGGATGTGAGCGTCTTAATACATTCTTTTGTTTTCCTTGCATTATTTTTGGCGGACAATCGATTTGGACAGAAACTGGAATCAGATTTTAATAAAAAGGTGATAGAACATTTCGCTACAGAAAAATGTCGTCGCATTGATTTAATGTACAAAAAATAAACATATTTTATGTCAATTGTTGTTTTTGTCAATATTTTAGTAAAGTGAACCACCAGTTCGATAACCCACCAGCCGCCACTGCTACAGTGCATAAAAGAAAGCCGCGTAATACAAAAATTATTACTTTCTCCTTCTTTCTTCGGCTTAATAACATTACAATAGAGCGAGACGGCAGGCTAATTCCGGGAATCAGAGTAATAATAACTAAACATCGAAGTCAACAAAAATGTGTTTTGGGTAAGTTAGTCATGCCGCGTCCACCTTATCGAAAAGAGGTCAAGTGTAAAGTGCAAATAAAATCTTAGTCGCGCATTTCGCTGTGTCGTTTCGGTACACTAACATTCAATACATCAAATACCTACGGACGTGTCCATTGACCTCCTAGATCAGCTGATTTGACGCGACTCGACTTTTTTTGTGGGGGCGAATTAAATCGCTAGTTTATAACACAGAGATAACAAGTGCCGAGGAACTAAAAAATAAGATAATAACCGCCTTTGTAAAAGTGACATTGCAGTATTATCTAAAATAAAACCACAATTGCGAAAACGGTCATTAAAGTGCATTGAACAAGGCGGTGGACATTTTGAAAATGTTTTAAAACGACAACGCCGTGCGAGTGCAAATTAAACTGTAAGTTTGTTTATGATCTTTAAATTATTGTAAATATTTTGATACACACCATTTAAACAGGCCGACTGTGTTTGACTTTGTCGTAGGTATTGTGGTGTCTATAAATCAAATCACGCGTTATCAGCTGTTTAATAATTCTTATTTACAAATTTAATTTAACAAATCAGTAATTATAAAATATTGGCTTCACATTAAAAAGAAAATTCAATGCCAACAATCTAAAGCTTGAAAAGTGTGATGGATTGAAAAATCATAATGTATGTAGTTATTTAGAGAGAGGGGCGCGGGCGCGGCGAGTAGATGAATAGCTGACCATATTATTTGCACGAAATTGGAATAGCTAATTTCACAAATAAAAAATGCTAACGCACATATAAATAATATTTGGTGTATGCATTGCGTTTATATTATTATATTCGCATTGGGGTATTTGAGGGTGTGCGTTAATTACGTTACACGTTGTATACATACGTGTCTTGTTTTCCAACAAAACTATAAAGGAGATCATTCTTTTTGGGCCTTTTTTAAAAGTGCCGGCCAACAAAAAAAAAATGGTACATGTTTGATGAACTAACCATTTGGAACAATAGTTAATATGGCGCAAAAGTTGTAGAATCCAAGATATAGAAGTTATACAAGTTTCAAGATTCATCATTTTGGTACATTGTTTTTTTTTCTGAAAGTGCCAAGAAACATAAAATAATGATTGATATTGCTAGAGATAAGCTTCTCAAGCAAATCATTATAGCCATAATCTGTTAGAAACATGTCGTTTTTATGTAATACTACCGAACCCGACAGACGTTGTTCCGCCAAGTATCTGAACGCATGCAACACATTTCTTGATGATTTTATTATTTGTCTAAACTAATATGTATATCGGGGTGCCATTTTTATATATTAAAAAAATGGGCCTAGAATCACTTTTAACTGATTTTGTACCATTTCGGGTCGGATTTGATCATATGTCGCGAGAGCAAGTTTAAGGTTAAAGCCTTAAAGGTAAAAGCCTAAACCAATAACATTTTTCGACACAACCGGGAGTAGCTTGTTCACTAAATATTCTTATGAGTCAGATAAAAATATCCTTTTTGGTTTGTTATCATTAGAAAAAATATAATTTATAATTTCTGTAAATACTAAAACATTGTTATGACATAATAATTCATGGCTACCGTTGGCCATTTAATTTCCTTTTAAAGAACATTTTTTTTATGTATCGTCACACTTCAGGTTAATAGTAGAATAATAATTAACAAAAAATATTTAACCATCATCGAATAAAAACACTTGTACAAATATATACGATATTTTTAAACACTTTTAATTACTTTGACCGGTTTGTTTGGGTTAAAATTAATAGTTGAATGTGACCGCTTACATTCCTGTCAATACATCGATCTGATTTTGGTTCAAGCGTATCGAGTACCTACTGTTGAAATGCACCATGGCCGCCACTATAAAATATTTTCTTCCATATCTCTTCAACATGAATAACAAAATAAAAACTCGCAGAATGCTGTGTATAAGGAATAATAACGTACATATAATAAATAATTTATTTAGTTAAGCGGTATGATAAAATTACGTAGGTTGTGCAATAAAAATTATCAAATTATTCAGTCTTCGTTAACTTTCATGACTGTTGCAGTAGCACTTTTCTCATCAATGTAGGATAATAATGATATCTAAGATTTTCGAGAGTATTCATTTAAATAAAACTAAGATTTTTCTATTTACTAGGCGTTTCTTTATTATTTTAAAGCTACATACTCGTTTCGGTTCCTTTGCATCAACCGTAATCAACGGATATTTATCAGATAAAAGAACAGTAAACTATGGGGAGAGTTACACTCCATCTATACTCAATGGATCACAATATTATAAAAAATATTAACATATTCGAAGCTTATAAGAAGCCCTATGGTTATTTATTTTACTTATTTATTAAGTAAATAAAACCTTCATTTCCAATAATATGTTATGATGCAACAGACAATACATCAATTTATTTATTTGAACAGTTCTCTCATATATTCCTGCTTCTAAACTGTACCTACACAAATCTTACTGCACGCTTTTTATATTATTCCATTACTTCTTCTATCTTCTACCTGACAATTTCCCAGCTACAGCCAGGGTCTGCCTTACATGTTGTGTATAGTTTTGGCTATTTGTTTTTACGACCGGCCGCCTGCCTGACATCAACCCTCTTTTTGGGAATCAACATTAATCAGTGATGTCTAAATAGTCTTAGAAAGTACAATAACTCGGAAAAATCACATTGGTACTTGCCCGGGCCAGGATCGAACCCGCGCCCTCGGCAACGAGAGGCGGGCTCTTTAACCACTAGGCCACCACTATATTCCATTACTATTATTCTGGAAAAGTTATTAAATAGGTGACTTTGTGTTTTAAAACTACACAGATTCATCTAAGTCTATTCTAAGCACCCAAAAACTTTTCTTCTATACATCACTTTGAATTTACTTGCAATATTATCGAATAATTCCTGATAATCGATAGTTCAGAAATATCGATACTATCGATAATAATTTAAAATTGCAAATTTTACAATACTATCGACACTATCGATAATATCTAGTAATGCTTACGTAACAATCTTTAAAATTAGTTTATATTTACATTCAATTTAATATCTTAAGGCTCGTTTAAAAATTAATAATAATGATGTCCCTCATTATGTCACTAACTAGTTTTTTTAAAAGCCTACAGAATCAATGGAATAAGTAATTTTAGAGGAACACAATTTCACATATCATATTCAAAACGAGATAATATATAATAAGTCCATTACGTTTACTTGATCTATTTTTAAAATACCTACCATTTTGAAAATAATATCTTTCAATTAAATAAGTAGTGGAATCGAGTTTTATGCATAAAATTAACAAAAAGAATATCTTTATGTGAAAAATAAAATCTTTTTGTTTGTTTTTCATTGTCATATAATATTTTGAAGGCGTAATCAAAACACTCCTCATTATTGAAATATTTCATCAACTTAAAAATACCAATGTAAATTATATACGAGTTTGAAAATAAAAAGTAGAATTAAAATAAAATCTTTTCATGTTATGTACTACCTAGTTTTATTAAATTCAAAGTATGTAGGTAATTTATAAAACAAAACAGTTATCACTTGCTAGTTGTTACCCACCTTCACTATTTGTAACGACGTTTAAGTCTGGTATGCACTAAGTACATTAATTTATTGACTTATGAAGACATTTATATATAAAATTGAAAGGAAAAGATATTAAAATATATTTATTGCTGAATATTTAACAGTTTGTTTATATTTATATGTTTAATTATCATAATAAGTAATGACTTAAAATAATATATTTATGTCTCTGAAGTTTAATATTTTTCGTCAATCAGTAATAAACATCTTATTATTATGAAAATTATGTCAAACTAATTAATTATTAAATAAAATATGTGACATCTTCTCGTTATTTACACGAATGATACTTAATTTTAAATAATAAAATATTTATTTATTTCATAAAATAAAAATTGTTTTTCATGATAATTTCACGTTGTTTTTTTAAACACAATGTGTATTTTTTTTATTATTTTCCGATATAGTTTAACATTATAACATAATTTATTTTCATATTTATGTAATGTGTAACTGTCCTTACATTCTCAGTGTGTCAAACCTGACTGCTCGTTATTTGTTCGTATTTAAGTCTCACTACAGTACTTCTTATTGCTCGCATTTCTCTCCTGCCTCTGGTGACAGTCGGCCGCGGTCTTCCTCATGATGGATGTCTTCTTCCATCATCTGTTACTTCATACCTCATGGTGAGTGTTTCTTTATATAGCTAATTGATCAATTTTATATTATGGACATTAAGTTCTTATACTTATTTAGTAACATTTTTAGTTTTGTTTGATATTATTATTTATACCTTGTGTAGTACGTGGTAGGAGTTTTGAATTATTTTCTAAGCGTAACTTTGGATGCAGGATTTAAAACGTAGTCGTTTCGATGGCTTACTTTATTTTTATATATTTTTCTCACTTTTATCTTTATAATTTTAGGCCACGCCCTTAAATGCGTCTTCTTGTAAGTCGAATAGTTTATAATAAATATATAATCTTTAGATAAAATAGTATCATTCGTAACATTATAGGACTCGTAAGAATATATGTAATAAAAGGGAATTTCATTAAATTCAAATTTGCCGCGCTTCGCGTGTTTGTAACTTGTCGACCAGGGACGCGTCACTATTCACTAATGGCGAATTGTGTTTAAGTTTTGTGCACTTTATGATTATTAAAACGTGTAGAGAGGTTAACTAAGGGATATAATTGAGGAGGCGATATTAGTGGACTTTAATGACGTTTCTTTGTATTTTCAGGTAAAGTGTAATTGTCATAATTAAACAATAATTGTTATAATATTGTGAAGGCGTGTCCAGTAAAATCTTTGTATTTTCAGAGAAACAAATAGTGGTTTGCTTTGAGTGCCCTTGATAATATTCCTTATATTATATATATATAATTCAAGATGAGGGTCGAAGCTGTTGGTGGAGCGTCTGTTAGGACGTGGTCTGCGGACGAGAGGAAATCTTTTATGAAGAGAAGTGTATGTAGCCGATGTACGATAGTAGTGTGACGGTATGTACTGTTGAATATTTAATATTATTCTGTTATTATTCAGAGTTAGGTTGAACTATTTTACTGTCCATGTAATCACTTTTATTATTACTTATTACATTAATTTAACGTTTCTGACACAATGATTTCACCCGTGATATTGTTATTTGAAGAAATGCACTAAAAAAAAAGGTTATCAAATTTTTCAAATAAAGTAACCTCACTAACTGTTTAATATAAACTTAAATAATTCACAATACTAAGTATTTTAAGTAGCTCCTTATTGTTATTCGATTGTTTCCAACACATCCATACGTTATGGCTTACTGATTTACAGAAAATATTTCTAACGCTTGTTTCTTAGCTTCACTTGTATGTTGGTTTGTATGTTTGTAACTTCTTTCCTCAAATAAATAATAGTAATTATAATAATAACTAGCTCTTCCCCGCGGCTCCGTCCGCGTGAACATGAGTTGTTCTCTATCACTAAGGCCACTGAACCTGAACTTCTTCCACTTCATGGTTCCACCCGCGAAATGTTGGGATCGGGTAATCGGTATCATCTATCTTCATACAAAATTTATCACAATCGGTTCAACGGCTTAGTCGTGAAAACGTACTCGTAACATACAGATAGACAGACAGTTACTTTCCCATTTATAATATTAAGAGGGATTTGGAAAATGACTGCTATCGCTTATGAAAATCATGCAATTAATTTTACAAAAAAGGACACACATCTGTTGTTAGCAAAATAAAAATATTGAAAATAAATTAATGTAAGAAACAGTGTTATAAAAAGTCAAACTGTAGGATCCCTGGTCCTACATGTAAGTATAACTAGTCACTGGCTCACTACTACCCCGCCTAGAGCGCAGGCGCACGCCACCGTTCCACTGTACGTGAGACAGTGTATTATATCTATTGTATTAAGATACATACACTACAGTTAGTAAATAATTTATTACGGAATATTAGTGTACATTTTTAATATGATATCTAATTTATGTATATATTTTTTATAGATTTTCTCTTTCTTGGCCAAGAATTTTGCCTCATGGTTTTGCAAATAAGACGAGTGAAGACGGAGTAAAATTTTACTCCAACTTTATAGATGCTTTATTGAAGAGAGGAATGGAGCCTGTCGTTACAATATATCACTGGGATTTACCACAAAATTTACAAGATCTTGGTGAGTTTCAGAGATGTGACACTATTGTTAAAACTATTTAATACAAATGCATTGCTCTTTTACTATATAATATAGAATAAACAATAAAACAAAAATAGAATTAAACAAAAAAAAGTGTTCAAAACAGGTTTTTGTACTAAAATAATAAACTACTTGTTTTATTAATTTTAATTATATTAGTGTAAAGAGTTCATCTTTCATGATAAAACTGAAGAACCCATTTAAATTTATGTTTTTCAGTAACAACACATTCTTTGCAACTTATTTCTTCATTCGCATACTAAACGAATACTTACCTTGAACGGAAAATCATATTGATGAACAAGTAATGAGCTCTCATCTGATAAATCTGGAACTTAAAATAAATCTTGTAAATTAAATGTCCATCAATAAGAATCCTCACCTTTCAGGGCATTCCACACAAGCTTGTAGCATTATATAAAATGTTTGTTAGCCCAAGGTATAATTCACAGGCGGCTGGACCAATAGTTTAATGTCAGATTGGTTTGCGGACTACGCTCGTGTTGTGTACACTCTGTACGCTGACCGAGTCAAAACTTGGATCACTCTCAATGAACCGCTGACGTTTTGCGACATTGCTTACACTTTTGGAGTTCACGCTCTAGGAATAGTTAGCACTGGAGTTGGAAATTATATCTGCAGCAAGAACACAATGTTGGCACACGCTAAAGCATGGCGGATATATGACAAGGAGTTTAGACAAAAATATAAAGGTAAAAGAATTATATGAATTTATAAAAAATACTTTAGGTACTTGATTTTTTGTTAATCAATAAAATCTCTAGGTTCTTCTGAATTAATTCTGCATACATATGCAAATGTATAACATTATATTTTAAAGGCAAAGTGTCCATCTCCAATCAAGTCATGTGGTTTGAGGGAGAAGATGAAAATGAAGGAGAAGCGGCTGAACTGGCTCTACAGTTAATGGTGAATAAAATTACAAAAAGTGTCCAAAAATAATAGTGTTACTAAATACTTTTGAAGTTTAATTCAAATGATTGAAAATGTTCATTTACTGTCGTATAATTTCAGGGAGGACTGTACTTACACCCAATCTACTCTAAGTAAGGTTGTTGGCCGAAGAAAATAGAAAAACTCATAGCAGAAAAGAGTAAACAACAGGGATTCAGGAAATCCAGATTACCAGAATTCACAAAAGAAGAAAAAAAACTAATAAGAGGTGAGAATAAAATATAAATAGTCTAATCGTTACATAAATTAATACCAAAACTAAGCATTTCTATTAAGAATTATAATTTATAAGTAAAGTTAAAAGAAAGCCATATAAATAGCAATATGCGTCCCTTTCAAAGTTTTTTTATTTAATTTTTCAAAGGCACGTATGACTTGTACGGTTTGAACTACTACACATCACGAACTGCTCGCCTCGCCCGAGGGGAAGCTGTTGGTCCTTGGCCTCTCTTCGGTGGACCAGACATTGATGTAATAATATCAGTGAGACCAGAATGGCCGCAAGCTGGCTCCAGCTGGTTCTATGTGAGTGTTGTTGTTACTATATACAGTTGTAAGACTCATTGAGGCTGAACACTGTCTTTGGAAACTGATCGTACGTCATACGTGTTTATTGAAGAGTAATGTAGACAGCCAAGTAGTGATTGAAACAATAAAAAAGCAACTAACTCGTGTTCCAGGTGTACCCGGAAGGTTTCCGAAAGCTCGTATCTTGGTTGAAGAAACAGTATGGAAACATGGAGATGTTTATAAAAGAGAATGGTTTCGCAACCAGCGGCGAGGATTTAGATGATCAAGATCGTATAGATTACCATAAGAAGCATTTGGAACAGGTGATTAATATTAACAAAGTTACATTCCAGATGGACAAATAAAAAAAATATGTAATTATTCTAACTAATATCTTCCACCAGGTTCTCCTCGCGATTGAAGAAGATAAGGCCAATGTCGTGGCGTACACTGCTTGGTCAATGTTGGACAACTTTGAATGGAGCGATGGCTATCGGTAAAGACATATTGACTTCAAAATGTTTTTGGATTTTCTTTTGTTCATAATCTGATAATAATAATAATCTTTTCAGTTCCAAATTCGGTTTATACGAGGTGGACTTCAACGACCCAGCCCGCACCCGCCGCCCGAGAGCCTCCGCCAAGTATTATAAAGATATTGTGAAAGCTAAATAATATGATTTATATAATAATAAACTGAACTTTGAACAGAAAGACATAATTTGTTTGATGAATAATAAAATTAATTTTATATGTGACTTGGAATGTCACTTGGATCTATATCTAACAATGACTTCTACTCCTCATGGACTAGTGACTTTACGTTTATAATTTCATACAGAAATACTATTGATTATAAGTTAGTGTTAAAAGACGAAAGGAACAGGTTTTAATTAAAAGTATTATGATAGTTATAATTAGCAGGTTATGTACACACGAATAAGTTGTTTTGTTTTTCTTGTTTGTTTTTTTTTTTCAAATAAGAATGTTTGGATCTCCACTCGATATTCCGATGTAAATAATTTTCATAAACCGCTGATGAACAGATCGCAATAGTTTCAAGGTACACAATATATTATAGATGTTAGTTGTGTTCGGACCGCTGTAACTTAATGTGCGAATATAATCAATGTTTTAGAGGAGGAAATTGTGATGAAAATAGTTTTTTTTCCAAACATTCTGCTTATCCAACCCCACATCTCTGTGCACGCCCCCGGAGAAGATTTACATTTAATCAATCTGGTGTAAGTCACTGGATTGAAGACGTTTCTTTAGAAAATATTAAACTAAGTTTAAATGTTAACTTTAATAATAAAAATTATAAGTTAAACTGATTATTTACATCCTTCGCTGACACCAAACATCGTTTCTGATTATGAAGATACTTCTTCTATCTTCCATATAAGCATTCTATAAGCATAACTTTTAACTAAAGGCTTTGGCCGCTTCTTAAAGTTGTGAGACAACATAGTTAGTAGGACCTCCATGAAGTATCTTCCTTGAATAGTTCTAGATGTGTTGGTGTTTTCGGTATCAGAATATTACTCATAACTAACGAGTATTGAGGAGCCCGTTTTTAGTGATCGGGAAGAGAGAGAGCTCTGCACTTGTTAAAGGGAAGAGATATTAGTTAAGTTGACTCGTATGATGTGAACAGACTAAATATCGAGCTTTTGTACAACACTGTAATGTACCTACTGTAGTGTATGTAGTGATTTCTGTAAACTGTTTTATTAATTTAGGCTAAAGTAGCGTTTTAATAATAGAAATATTTGAATTCCTCTTTGAGTTAAGTAATATTAATGTGATTTCTGTTTTAAAAGCTTAATACTTTCTCAAGCCAAAAGCAGAACATATTTAGGACATTTATATTAATAATTCAATTTTATGTCATTATTAACTGATTTGTTTCAACAAACAATGAAATATTTTATTTTGTTATTTCTATTTATTACGACTGAACTCAATTTACCATATACATATATTAAACAGTTCAGGCTGAGAGATAAAAACAAGGGTTATGAAAATTCTTTACAGTATAATAAACTCCTAAGTTTAGAATGCAGCGCCACCTATAATAGGTTGATCGTCAAATTAGCGGAGTTGTAACTACTTGCCAATAGATGGCGGTTCATAAAATAATTTCAATTTCTCATGGTATTCAGTCAACGTGTCTGTGAATTTTGTAAATCTTAGAGAAAATTTTACTTTATTATGACTTTGGTTGTTTATGCGTTCCTTTATACTATTATCCATTTCTTAGTTTGCTTCAGATTTATTGGTTAACTGGCTTGTTAATTGGATTCAAGACTAATCAATATATTTTTTTTCTCAATTTGCCGGAATAAATCTTAAATTAAATACCATTTTGTTTTTAAGTTATAAAGTAAGTGTTTTATTGTATACTGTAATACAGAGGGCTTTGACGTGAAGGTTGGTTTACAATAAGACGGCTAGGCCTCTAATAACGTCGACACCAGGGAGCTATCCCACCCAGTGGAAGTAGCCAACGGAAGTCGAACTTAGAAGAGTGGTTTCCTCGGTAGCTTTCAAAATACAGTCCCAACCAGGTGGAAACAGTATCTTTGCCACTATCGAGGTCCCTGTGACTCGATACAAAACAATTATTTTCTGGGTTATTTATTCACTATATAAAGTTATAACGTTAGCGTGATTTAGAATACAAGTAACATCATCTATTATCAAAAAGATGAACTAATGTAATGTCAGGAGTAGGAATATATTGCTGTTACAATACATTTTAATGAGAAATAGCGAATGTACAGGGCAACAAGAGAAAGAAACGTTGTATCGAATTTTTAATAAAAATAATTAAATCCTTTAGTATTATTAAGTAGTATAAATGTGAAGATAATAACATGAACAATAAAAAGAAGTATTTTCATAACAAATCTTTATCCATATTATTGACAAAATGAAACATATTTAGTTCAACGATTGTAGTAAAACGAAAACTAACTAATTATATAGGGCAGCAACCAGAGGACCCAGGAAAACTACGAAACTTACTTAAATGTATATTATAATGAGAATTACATATTAAAATTTACAACCTAATGCCCCGATGTTAGGATAGGAATGACATTCCATAGCTTGAGTTGTATCAGGAATCTTCTGGTTCACACAGCTTGGTGTTCGTTCCGTAGAGTCAGCACCGACACTCGGAATATATTTTATCCATACAACCATTTTTACCGGCGATGTTCATTTATTTTTTATTATGTTACACGTACATAACAAACTCATCTTGTGTATGTACAAATGTTACACTATAGTCTTCTTCTTCTTCTACCTGGCAATTTCCCAGCTATGGCCAGGGTCTGCCTTACATGTTGTGAATACTTTTTGGCTATTTGTTTTTACGACCGGCGCGCCTGCCTGACATCAACCCTCTTTTGGGAATAAATGTTACACTATAGTATTGACTGAAAATGTTAACTCAGAATAATGAAAAAACAGTAAAATACTAGTGTTGTGGTAGGTACAGTCTTTATTGTAGTAATGTGCTACAACATGGGTGGAGACAGTATTTAAAAGCTTTCAAATACAAGTTGATACCCAAACATTGCCATCACAACATTAACAAAGGTTCAATATTAAGTGGTTTATATAAATAATTACAAATATTATCCCAGTTCCAGTACTAAGAAGAATACTTACACTGATCTCTAACAATATACAAGTATCAACAGTTTACATTATTTATTCCGTGTTCAGTGAGTGTGATACTTGAATACCTTCAATAGTTATTGTACCTGTTACAAACACAAGTTGTAGACTTCATTATTATAATAGTTAAGAAATAATTAGATAGACATAAGCAATTTTAATACAGAATTTTACTGAACAGTAACCAGACCCTAAGGAGTGATCTGTGTGAGACAAGTGTAAACAACACATGAGTAATAAATGTAACTGTAATGAATAAAACAAACGTATATTGTATTATGTTTATTATACAGTAACAAGTCTCGTCTTCACATGTACATTAAACAATCCCCAGTTCATAGAGCGCCTCTCACACACCTATCATATATTTCATCAAGTGACACATCACCTATTGTTCCAAGTATACAACAATGTCTACGATACATTTATATCTGAATAGTTTGTGTCTTGTGTATTGCTCACCGGGGCCGTGTGTCTCTGTGTGGGTAGTGTTCACAAGTCAGCTCAACGTAAAGCGACACGTCCTTAGGTTCGCTCTCCGTCACTCGTAGGAACTAGTTTCTTATACACTGATCTCGACCTCACCAACAGAATCCACAGCTCCGTGTCCAAGTGTTACCTGTACAGAGACATGCGTTTAGTGAAGGACAGTGTGTGTAGTGTAGTGTTCTATAGTGAGTGGTTAATAAGTGTTCCACCAGCCGTGTGAGGTGAGGACTGTAGTACAACCTGCTCACCTATACATAGAGTGGTACATGTTCTCGACTCACAATTCCCACACCTGGATATAGGGTCGTTTTAACAAGCTTTGACGTTGTGATCAAGATTGCTACAAAGTAATATGATGCATATAGTTGTAAAACGAAAATATTAGTTTCAATTAAGAAATCGATAGTGGAAGAAAGATGACGAATAATAAAACTAACTAACAGACACTTTCAACTCGTCTGTCCGTGATCAGAGTGTATGTGAGCAACCGAAACGTCGGGATTCCGAAATTTTAGAATAATAAAAATCACATAGTTATACAAAAAAACTTAATTTCATTTTAGAAAAAATTATAGCAAGCCAAGTAAGTTTACTTGAATCACTAAGAAAATGCAGCGCCCCTGGCGATGTCAAAGATCTGGTGATACTGTCCAAGTCTCTAAGCTCACAGCTATAGTCAAGTGGATACATTATGTTTATATACATTATAGATACTGTGACGGAGCCTTACACATATAATAAAATAACACCTATAATAATATGTAGCAACAGTAAGTTAACAATCTTAACAGCTAACAGCCTCTGTTAGTGAACTCATCAGAAGCTACTGAAACAATGATTCTTAACATGAAGCAAGTCCCGCAGGAGCTACATACAAATGTATGGATAAAGCTTGTATTAAAAGACATTGACTGTTTGAGCCGCTGCAACACTCCACCTTCAACACTACACTTGATACTTCAAGTCTTTTACATTCTAATATGTTTAAATCTCAGTCACTTCCCTCTCCATATAATGTGTAGCTCATTGTCTTTAATATATTGTGTCTAGTGTAATCACACACTCATGTTTCATTAATAGCTACCTGGTTCATTGTTAGTTTTCATCTAACACTTGATGATCAGCCGTCATCTCCTGATGGATGAATCTCAAGTACAGTCTAATAACACCATCTGTAATACATAATACAATATATTAATACTGTTCACAAACAATATTGTTCATATATAAAGACATACAGAGACAGGTACATCAAGGATTGTTTGAAAATAAAATTATAATATTTTATATTAATCTTAAAATATCCACAAATAAATTACACTTCATATCACTAAGAAGGTTTATTATTCAAATAAAACAATTCTTTACATATCAGTCTAGTTAGTATCATCATTAATAATAATAATAATAATAATATAATACTAAACCTTTTATTTCCAATCTACATTTCTTTAAACATTATCTTTTGAATATATATATTACATATTAGCTTGCTTTCCATCGATCGGAACCCCTTTACGGGTAAAGGCCTCCTCCAGCGTCTTCCAGACCTCTCTATCCATAGCCTTTTCCATCCATTCCCTTCCCGCTACTCCTTCTATATCTTCTACCCACCTCTTTCGAGGGTGACCTCTTTTCCTTTTTCCTCTTGGTCCCTTCCATATAATTGTCTCTTTGGTCCACCTTTTGTCCGTGTATCTCGCTATATGTCCTGCCCACTGCCACTTCTGTTTTAGAACATATTGTAAGGCGTCTATCACTTGCGTTTTTCGTCTTATTTTGTGGCTTTTCACTTTTTGTATCCTTCTCAGTTTCAGTATGCTTCTTTCCATTGCTTTTTGGCACATTACAACTTTGTTTTTTATTTTAGTGTTGTAAGTCCACGTTTGGCGTCCACGTCCATGAACGAGAACAAAACCAAAATAATGACAAACAGTCGCATAAACACTATAAACCTAAACGGGAAACCGCTAGAATACGTGAACAATTACATATACCTAGGAAAACAACTATCATTCAAGGACAAAGGTGAAGTTCAAGAGGTAGACCGGCGAATAAACATGAGCTGGAAAAAATTTTGGTCTCTAAAAGAAATCTTAAAAGGGAAATATCCTGTCCACCTAAAAAAAACAGTCTTGGATACCTGTGTTTTACCTACTCTAACATATGGATCATCATTAATAACATTAAAATGTACAATATAACTCAAAACAAAGTAACCAACAGACCTTACCGTCAAACTACTATCGTACATCAGCTACATACACTTCTCTTCATAGAAGGTTTCCTCTCGTCCGCAGACCACGTTCTAACAGAAGCTCCACCAACAGCTTCGACCCTCATCTTGAATTATATATTCTTACGAGTCCTGGAACGTAACGAAGGATTCTAGTTTTTTTTATCACACTAGATTTCTTAATTGAATATTCGACTTTTAGAAGTCGCATTTTAAAGGGTGAAAGACATAATAATAAAGAAGGCCATTGAAACGATATAACGTTGAAAAACCCCGCGGTCAATGTTACGCTTATAGAATAATTCAAATTATACTATTAAAATAAACTATTACTCCTATCACTACACATAATAAAAACAAAAAAAAAATACTTAATAAACATTTGAACTTGAACGTAATGTCAATAATATAAAAAGTAACAATTAGTATGTGCAAAAAAAAAACACTCACCATGAAGTTAAACGACGACAAACACATCTATCATAAGGAAGGCCGCGGCCAACTGCCACCAGAGGCACCAGAGAGAGCCGGAAGGACTGGAGAGACATGAGAAATGAATTTTGAAAGCGATTAATAATAAAATCATAAAATGTAAATAAATATAATTTAAAAACTAACAATAAACGAGCCGTCAGGTTGGCCACACTAAGAATCAATGGAATGGGGATGACACCAGTGTTGGCAACTTTATTTTTTAGAGGATCGTACTATTGACTAAAAAAATAGTATTTTGTCTTGAAATTCAAGAAAATAAGCGTACGGGATGAAATTTCAATAAAATTGCGTAAGTATATTAAATAAAAATGGAATTTTATTCCAATTTTTAAATATGTAACTTTAATAACGTTACATATTTAAAAATTTAATGGACGTACACTCGAAAGCTACAACGACAGGCTCAACCGTTTCGGACTGCAAACGCTTGAAAAGCGTCGCAATTGTAACAGCTTAGTGTATTTGCACAAAATTATTCACGGTGTCGTTGATTCACCCACGCTTCTAGGCTCCATAAATATAAACATCAACTTTAAATTCCGACACCCCAGAACATTTACCCTGGATGTTTATAATAACAATATCTCGTATCACAATCCTATCGGACGTATGTGTCGCGCTTACAATAGGGTCTCTCTTGAGGACGACGGGTTGGATGGTATCGACGTTTTCAACAGAAACCTAAAGCTATTTAAAAAACGATTGGTTTCGGTTAACAGCCAGGAATAGTGATCGAATCTATATTATTTGTTTATTTTTTATTTTTCATTATTTTTCATTTGTAAGTGTGTTGTGTTACGTATTTTTGAGTGCTGATGTGTTTTTTTTTTTCTTTCTTTTTTTATAAGTGAGATACTTTGTATATAATCTGTGTTCGCATAATTGTTGGATTGCAACTCAGTTCATTTATAATGTTTGCTCATTAAATTATTCGCATATTAAGTTGTAATCTGTTGTGTGAACCGTTCAAAATAAATAAATAAATAAATAAATAAATAAATCACAAATTAATATATGAAATTAAGATATTCATTAATTACATATATTTTGAAAACAGAAAAAAATAATTAATTGTTTTAGTCACTATCTGAATTATTAGGCACAGCAGATGCAGGAAAGGCATTATATTTTTTGAACATACATAAATACTTAAATTTAATTTGCTCAGCATATCGTCACATGACGTCACATATACACGATCCTTTTTCTATAATATGTTGTGCAGCTAACAAATTCTTATTAACCGTTTCAGGAATACAGTTTAGTTTTACATATTCCTTATAGTTATAGTATAGTACTAAATATAGTCAGTTATAGTTATAGTACTGAAGTTTAGTTTTACACATTCCTTGTAGTTTTATTGGAGATTTATTTTTTCGTAATACTTCATTTAATAATCGTATTATTTGCGTACGATTTCGGTCGTACATCGTACAAGAGTCAAAAGGGTCGTATAAATACGATTTTAATCGTACGGTTGGCAACACTGGATGAAACTGTAATATAATTACCGTGTAAGAAAGTAATGTATAGAAAATGCTGCCATCTAACGCACAAATTTGACACTATTTCCCTTTATAACTTCATAGATATCTGAAGTAGCTCTCAAATTGATTTGACATTAGGACATATTTTAAATTATTTCAGTTGTTCATTTGCCGTTGTTTACTGTTCTTCTTGTAGTGTACGTTCTTTTTCAAACATTTGACCCGGCTTAATATATCATTGACTCCTATTTCTACGCCTTTGACGATCGACCCCGGCTTTTCTCAATTGGACTTTATTTTCTGCGACTACGATCGACCCCGGCCCTTCTCATTTGGATTTTGATTGCAAACTACGAATTTGGATTATCGATAAGTTGAAGAAATGCCACGAAAATCGGCTATTAAGTGTTATTGTCGGTGTGCGACTAAAGGTACGATATTTATTTAGTAAAATCTATAAAATTATTATTTGTCATATATACAATCAATTACTACTCTTGTTACATCAATTTCAACCGTAACAGTTTATTGACTTCCAATAAAAACATTTCAGGTCCTTTTCATCAATTTCCTAAACCTGAATACCCAAATTAGGAGAAATTCATTTAAAGGAAAAATATTTTAAATGAAGACATGAAACAAAAGGAAGATTCTTACATTAATAACAACATAAGAATATGTGATCGTCATTTTGAACAGTTTTACCGTTCTTCAAGTAAACAACTCACTCAAAATGTTGTACCAACTTTATACTTAAGTAAGTATCTAAAGTAAGCTACTTCCCAAGTAGTTATAGTCACACAATACATACTACTAATATAAAATAACTATAAATAATCAATTATATTTTATAACTATGGATAATATTTTACATTATTATTATTTTACTTTAGAAATTGGTAC
This sequence comes from Danaus chrysippus, assembly GCA_916720795.1. Lineage (NCBI taxonomy): Eukaryota > Metazoa > Arthropoda > Insecta > Lepidoptera > Nymphalidae > Danaus > Danaus chrysippus. The sequence continues at coordinate 1,263,659 of CAKASE010000073.1, forward strand.
TCATAATTAAAAACAAAAAAATTAGATTTAATTGAATATAATGAAATAGGTATACAAGTCATCTTAACATTTTTATATACCTACATGTGGTTTGATAGATTTATAATGTGCGGTCTTTATTACCTCTTTTATGTAAATAAAGGAAAGTGCCTACAAACAGTATCGCGAAATAACTACTTGTGTCACTTCTTTACATATGTAAAACAAAAACAGTGTTCTTAATATGCAGAGATTATAATTTCACTGGATAACTACAAACCAAAAAAAGTTGTTTATAGTTTTTTATGTAATATAAGAATGGCAGTGTTTAATTCAGTAAAAATTACAAGTCTATTTACATTCAATCAGAAACTCTAAAAGAAACAAGGAAGGAAAATACAATCAAGACAATATGTTATCATTCAATTTTAAGATTTTTCATTTAACTTTTCTTTTAATATATTTAGTTGTATTAAAAAATATATTTTATTTAGCAGCATCAACATTTGAGACTGTACACTCATCACAGTCTGTTGAAACTGAAAAATGTGTTGATACACAAAAAGAAGACAATGATGCATCTTGTAGTCACCACTTGGATTTAAATATGAATCAAGTTCAGCTACAAAAGAGTTCTCCTAATTCCTCTCAATTATTTCCTAAAGGTAAGTTACGGGCATATAACTAAGCTTAAAAATAACTATGATTGCTATATTAACTTTTAAATTATAAAACAGCATAAAGCATTTTAAATACAATATAAATTTAAACCACAGATTCACTAGATTTGGAAGTATCGAGATTTATTTCATATTTTCTTCAAATATGTATATTTTTTGTCTTTTAATAAACATTAATCCTGGTTTTAGATAACCTGATTCCTTTTTAAGTAAATACAGATATAAACTCAGATGAGTGATCATCATCTACATTTAAACCTAAGATGTTCAAAAATGTCTTCTCATCATTTAATTGATTATCTGAAATCCCTTATGACAACTATTAGTCCCGTCGTTAGAGATGCTACTGTATACATAATTAAACATAACTAACTATATCAATATTTATAAAACATTCATTTCACTCCCTCGTCTCCTGCCAGCCGGCCGCGGTCTTCCTAGTTCCTCATAATGGATGTCTTTTTCTAATGCTGATGCTTCATGGTGTTTTTTTTACATATATCTAATTATTATATTTTATATTATTGGCATTACTTACATTATAAGTGCTTACACCTATTGAGTAACGTTTTTAGTTTTGTTTGATATTAGTTTTATTTTATTTTGTAGTACGTGGTAGGAATTTTGAATTATTTCCTAAGCGTTACATACATTGGGCGCAGGGTTTTTTAACGTTATCGTTTTGATGGCTTCCTTTTTTTTATTTTAACTATTATCTTTACAATTTTCAGCCACGCCCTAAAATGCGACTTTTTAATGTAAGTTGATAAGTTTGTTAACAATTAATGTATTTTCTTTATAAAAATAGTATTATTTGTAACGTTCCAGGACTCGTGAGAATATATAATTCAAGATGAGGGTCGAAGCTGTTGGTGGAGCGTCTGTTAGCACGTGGTCTGCGGACGAGAGGAAACCTTCTATGAAGAGAAGAGTATGTAGCTGATGTACGATAGTAGTGTGACGGTATGTACTGTTGAATATTTAATATTATTCTGTTATTATTTATAGTAAGGGTGAATCATTGTTTATGTTCATTTATTCAATATTTTTATTTTTATTACATTAACTGAATGCTGCATGCATCTTAAATGTTTTATTTCTGTATGTACTTATTATGCTTATCATACTTTTTTCTCTGCCTGCATAGCCACCAACGAAAGTGTCTATTATAATCACACACTCTCATAAATCAAATCATCTGTAATAGATGAAAAGGCCAATGATGATGACTTTTTTCTCTAGAATAATTAGTTTTTAAAAGAATAGTATCTGTTATGCCACTAGAGATGGCTAAAAGTTTTTGTTATACCTAATAGATTTACCTTGAACTGTTTTCATTTATAATATTTATATAAACCGCATTTATCATAAAGAGAATTATTATTGTTGAATTGAAAGGAATTATACATAGTTATTGTGGATGTATTGTATTGTCTTTGATTTTTATTAACCAGTAATAGTTGTACTTGTTAAGCTTATATATATGAAGCTTATACAGGGTGTATGAAAAACTGTGTCAACCCTTGAAGGCATGTATACATATAAGTATAAGCTTATTATAAAAAATAGTATAACTTAAAAAATATCAAGCAGAGGTCAGTTACAGTGCATAGGCTAAATAATTTTTAAATCGACATTATTCGAAAAAATGTTCCAAACATCTGACCCATGCAAGGTCAAGACACCGTATAGTCGCGACGGCGCATGCGTGACCACTGACCGCAGGCGCCGGGCCGCCGGCGTTATTATTACTATTTTGTTAGTTGTTCGAATAGAGATTTGAAAGTGTAAAAATTAGTTATATCGATAAATATTCTATCGACATTTTCAATATTGCTATAAATAGTTATGCTTTTCACATTAAAATAATTTCATTTAAAATAACTTTTATTAATAATAAATATTATAATTTGAAACTTGTTCAGGTAAATTAACTACATATGTTGTATTATTAGGATAAATCGTTAATCTATTTCTGTTAAAAATGGTGTTTTACTATCAAACATAATATTAATGTTTGATATATCAAAATAAGTATCGAAATAATATGAATATTAAATATATATTTATTGTTATGATTTTTTAAATATCGATATTTTCAATAATGTGAAAGTAACTTCAAGGTCGTCACTAGTAGCGCAGCAGCTGTGATGACGTCATTGAGTGTCATCGTGTTAGACCAGGGTTTACAAACATTTTGTTACTCTACATATAATAATCATTTAATATTAAATTTTATTATTTTTATTGAAGAGTTTGTAAATGTAAGTTGTTTTATTGTGTTACATTATCGATACTGATAACATAGTTAAGAGGGTTGACACAGTTTTTCATACACCCTGTATATATGAATGATATACATCCTTCAAATGAGTTGGTAATAAACACAAAACATAATATGACATGAGTAAATATGATCTTCAAATTCAAAGTCTTAAGCTATCAATTAAATACTATTGTGTGTGTACATGATGTGACTCATATGATGTATTATTCTGTGACTTATCTTTCATACTATTAATATTTGTATACATACAAACGTAGAAAATGTCGGATTGTTAAGAAAATTTATTAAATGTGTTTTATTTAATACATTATTATGGTTGTAGAACTGAAACATATAAATAACAAGAATAGTGTTACAAGTGGCGTCATCTGTGCCATACTAATTGTATTATACTATAATTCTTAGAATTAATTTTGACTGATTATAAATAACAATAAATTAATGTATGTACCTGCAGATATTGCTGTTATGAAATTGGTCAAACCTGATACTTAATTTATGTTAGGTATATAGCAGTTATATACATAAATATTTGTTATATATTGCAAGCAATATTTGTAATTATTTATTATTAACTATAAAACCCCCTTAATCTAATTTGATGATGACAAGGTTTGAGTATCAGCTTGTACATATTTGTGATATAAATACTGGCTTCAGCCATTTCGTACGACATTACTAGAAGTAACAATGAACATTAAAAATCAAGACTGAAACTGTACCTAAAAAGTAGTATTTTACTGTTTTCTTATTCTAATTTATATATTGTATGTTGATACTTTTCTGTAACATTTGTACAGACAGGATCAACTGAGGGACAACAAGCGAATAAGTACAAGATGAGTTTTCTTCATTATTTATACAGTTGTAGGAACAAAATATTTTTTTTTTGTCAATATTGTTTTGGATGAATTTTTGATCAGTAATTTTTTTTCTTTATCTCATTATCATTGCATTTGTACTATTTAAGATAATACTTTTTTATGAGAATATGTAGTTGTAACCGACAGTAGTCACCATCTCAAAATATCTTTCTCTTCAAAATATCTCTCAAAATACAAAAAAACAAACATGAAATATGTTATTGATTGTTAAAACAAAACAGTTAATGATTAAAAAAACAATTAAATTATATATTCTAAAATCTGAACTTGTGGATACTGTGCTGTATATGAATGTTAAATATAAAATTCTACTTTGGTCTGAGTAAGTATGAAGCTTCTTAAATTGAAACCACGTTAATAATATGTGAGCCAAAAAGGATCCAAATATTTCAATTATTAAAACAATAGCTTATATTAGAAGTACAGTTTATAAAAAGTATTCTACAAAGTCTGGCACGACGGCTGTTACAGTCTGTTCGAACTAAAGGTGTTTGATAGGTTCGTGTACATTCGAGCATACTAATCAAATCGTTCTGTCAACTATCAAGTGAAGGGCACTCTCTTCTCTCCCCGGATCACTAAAGGTGGAATACTCTCAAGACTCCGTCCTCTCCTCACTTCAATACTAGTTATTCATGAGCAGTCTCCCGGTACCATACATACACACACATCTAGCCCTATTCGCGGACGAGACCGCGGTGTACTTCAAGCGCGTTCTTCTACGTCGCCTCTCAACTTCAAACAGCGGCCAAAGCCTAGGGTTAATAGTTCTGATGATGGAACATAAATAATTCTGTATCCCATATCAGTATGTATGATCATCATGAGAATTTACATTTGGTGTCAGCGAAAGCTGGAAAAAAAGTCAGGTTAAGTTATAAAAAAACTTTGTTCTAGTTAAAGGAGATTGTCCACTCAGTATGGGGACTTTGGCCTGACGTGAACAGACATTTTATCATATTTTTAAACGGCTTTATTTAGCTCACCCGTTTGTTTTATTATTTATTCTTGGGTCAAATTTAGTAATTCAAATTTCACTCTCTTCCTGTCAAGCGATTAATCTGAAATTTTGTATACACTTTGGATTTTTATGACAATATAATTATGTTTATTCATTATCATTATAAATTAAGATGGCCGCCGATACAAAATGGCGGATAACGTAGGTTTTATCAATCCCATCAATATGGGTATCAAATGAAAGAGCTCAACAAGCAGAATACAATATACTATAAAAAATTTAAATCCAAGATGGCCGCTATTATCAAACGGCTGATAACAATTTTTTAAAGGAGTTGGACTGCAATAAACTAACGGGCAAGAAACCTTGCAATAATGAATTAAACAGAATGCGAAATAAAAACTAAAAACTAGAAAATAAAAATAGGTAAAGAAACTTTTAAGTTAAACGGTTTTACGTGAAACATACATTGCAATGTTTAAGATAAATGTACGAAAAACCAAAAAATAATAAAATAGATACAGTCGTGGGAATTATAAACATATGCTCAGACTAGACTACAATAAAAGCGTGGGGCACAGCAATTGTCTACAATCGAAAAATGATTTCAAACTTGGTTAGGTAGAGAGAGGAGTTTGGACAGTGGAGGTGATCGTTTAACGCGTGTTAGATAGGACCCCTTAAACCTACACCTGGGTCGCAAGTCCCAGACACTGTTGAAGCTCCTCTCCCTGCAACGCGATGGACCCGGCACCCGCACGGTGAATCCATTGAATGCTAAGAGATTTCGTCTCTTCTCTATGGGTAAATCAAGCACAGCCGGAGCATTCCATTGTAGCACAACAATGGTGTTGAGCAACAAATGTTGACACAGAGCCATCGGTGGAAATGAGAGAGGAGTAACCTATATCCAGTCTGGGGTAAATCTCTGAATTGAAGACACTACTTTAGAAAATAATAAACTAAGTTTAAAAGGGCAATGTCCATTTTTGGCCTAGCGTGAACAAGCTGCTATCAAAAAATCAACTTTATAAAAAAAAAAATTTTTAGCTAGCCATTCTATTGTTGTTTGAGTGTACATTTGTATTTTATTGAAAAAATATTTTTAAAGTATGTTCATTGATTTGCTTTATTGATCCACGTTTTGTGTTACCAGCAAGATCAATTAACGATTGCGTCAAATCGAATCATCTCGCAGTACTTAATACAACTATATACAAAAAAATAATAATATTTGTTTTTAATTATTTTCGTCATTTAAAACGTTTTATAAACTGAAATATGAAGAATGTTAAACGTAATCATATCTGTTTTCGATCGATTTTTTAATGATTTTTTTCTATTGCAACACTAATAAAACAAAAAAATACAAATTGACATTGATATGTCACAGACTGATTATTTACATTCGCTTTGTTTAACTACATTGAGTGTTGATTTATTGTTGATTTTTTTTCAACGACTGTTTATTCATTATGGACTCCGACCTATCTTTTTCCAGTGACCCCTGCACATCTACGGACCCCGAATTTCGCTCAAACGATGACCCTGGCTTTTGTATTATGGACTCCGATCAAGGCATAAACGATGACCAACACTCACGTAATTTGGACCCCGAAACTAGCTCCATCGCTAACCACGGCTTTAATATGGACATTGAAAAAAACCAAAGCGTGTCTCATGATAGTCTGCACACAGAAGAAGTGACTTCTTACCAATCCGTATCTCTGAGATGCATAAACTGTGGAACTGATTTGATAGAGCGAAGGCGACATAGTCTAGATCTTAATCAGGTTCAGTCTATTATAAGACAGTGGATAGCTCCTCGACGAGTTAGTGTCAATTCAATAATTATTTAAATTACTCGTTTTTTAATAGATATGTATTGTATATGCTACTCCTATAATGCAATATGAGATTTTATTGTTTTATATAATTATAATCCTTATATACTGTTGTATTATAATAAATGAAAAGATGTTTACTCCTAACACATTAGCTGACTTTGCTATCGATAATAATTTAAATAGAAAGCGGGCATATTTTCAACCTAAAAATGTAAACATGGACAGTTTCATATTTCCAAGAATAGAATATAATGATCTTATATTAATTGCATGTGGAACATACCAACTAAAATAAGCTTGTTCGTATTATGAGCACCACATAAGAGGCAATGGTTCGTATACTATAGAAATATGTAGAAATATTGCCAGCGACCTATTGGTTGACTAGCCAATTCCTTTGGCCAACTGCAGATTATTGGCATGGAAAAATACGAAAGCAGGCATGTAAGTCGAAAAATATATTTCATATATTATATGAAATTATCACCATGGTAAGGAAAAGCTATAAAAGAATATTATTGTAATTGCATGGTTGGCCGAAGGACAGTGGGTTGCTGCGCTCATATAATGACTATTTTATGGTTTTTAAGTTGGGCAAGGGTATCAGGAACACATTTCACCACCTGTCCAATTTCTTGAACACATATTAATAACATATGATGTCTCAGAATAAAAATAAATCATAAAAAATATTGTTTTATTTTGCTTTAAACTGTTTTTTCTCACATGACAAATATCTCTTTTTAAACATTTTGATACAAAATTAAGTACATATTCTCAATATTACTAGTTAGTGCTTTTAAACTAATTACAAAAATATGATAAAATGTCTGTTCACGTCAGGCCAAAGTCCCCATACTAAGTGGACAATTTCTTTTACCTTTTGATGTCTCAAATATACTAGAATTTATTTGATGAGAAATATTAATTTTTTCAGCTTATTTTGAATATATATCTAAAAATCAGCCTCATTTTCAATCGAAAAATCACCCGTCAAAATATCAGCTATTTTCAAAAATTTGGTGTGTTTTCTGTTCGTTGAAATCTCTATTTTCCAATGGTGAAGAAAAAAATAAAAGTTTCGTACTTACAGTACCATTTTTGGATAAAATAATCATATCTCTTTTAATGAAATGACACTCGACATCGTTTTGAAAATGCTCTTTCCAATATATTTTTAATAATTGTGTACTCTGGAAGTTCTTCAGATAATCCCTCTTTTAGGTAATTTACATAAAATTGACATTAAGCTGCTAAAACTAAAAGCTAAGGATAAAACTAAAGCTAAAGCAATAGACTGACTGGTGGCGCAGTAGAAGTGTTCTGGGCTCAAAACCTCTAATGCCTAACATATTTGGTTATTCAGTACAGACTAATTTTATTAACTTTTGACATAACATTTATCATTACATCATAAAGTTTACATTGCAGAGAATAGATGTCGCTAGTAGTATATTTATGTATTTCGATACAATTAACTAACACAGGATACTAATAATTATAAAATTGAATCAAATCTAGTATTATACATATTAATTAATGAAAAACCAAAAAGCCTATTTACTATTTTGAATGAAAACTCATGAACACGTTCAGTAAAATAAAATTTACGATACAAATAAATTAATTTATTTTACATTTATGTTACAATGTTTTGTAATCTTATATTTAGGATTGTTTACTTATTGTGGTCTTACAACTACTATTGGTAATCTGATGCACCACACAGATACAGCATTTTTATCCTCCACTCTGAATTCAATTGTCACTGGAATCTATATACAGAGGAAATTAAATTAGACGAAAATAATTAATTTTTATCATTAACTGACTTTTAATATCAAACTCACCGTCGGGAACCAAGGTTCTATGAACATTTTCAGAGAATATTCAACAATTTCTCCTTCCAAAATCGGACAATAGGAATTGTTTAGGAAATTACATGTGACTTCATTTGGACCTAAAGGATAATTGATGGGTATCGCCATCAAAGCTACCGCTCTCGTCTTCATATCGTGGAGCATATAAGCTGAAACAATTAATTAACATCAAAAGAAAACCACTTATTCTAGTTATCTATATATACAAAACAAAGTTGTGTTAGTTACACTATTTATAACTCAAGAACCGCTGTAGGGATATGGTTGAAAATTGGTGGAGAGATAGATTAGAACAAGGAGACGGACATAGGATATTTAATTCTGTTCCATCGAAAAACAAAAAAGAATCTTAATAAATTCCAATATATGGTTCTTTACAGCATTTATTGCGGAATATGGTTCGCCCGGTCAGCTATACATGTATTACTAATTCCGAAATTAAAGCGGACGATGTCGCTGACAAAAACAAGTCACTTATATAATGAAGATTCATTGATATACCCTTAACTAGTTTTATACTCACGAGCTTTAAATACCACTCGGATTTCAACATCTTGGTTTTGTGGTAGAGAGCATGGCAATTCTAAACAGCCCACCACGTGGGCATTGATTGGTAGTGACCCGTTGCTCGCCTGACCTGATGCAAAAATAATAATAAATATATCACTATATATACTAGTATATAAGTCTTTAGTATATAAGTTAATAAAGAGATTGTGTTGGTAACGAAGTAATAGCAGTAATAATATTCATATTAATTTCGTTTTTAATATTGGCTCAGTGATAATTAAAAATAGAGAACCAATAGTTGTATCATCATCATCATCAGCCTATCAGAGTCCACTGCTGAACAAAGGCTCTTCTCACATGGAGAAGGTTTGAGCATTAATCACCACGCTTGCTCAAGACGGGTTGGTGATTTCAAACTTATAATTTGAAACTATAAGTCCAGGTTTCCTCACGATGTTTTCCTTTACCTTCTGTCAGTGGTGTCTAAATACTCTTAAAAAGTACATATGACTCGGAAAATTACATTGGTACTTGCCAGGTTTTGAACCCGCGCCCTCATGCATGAGAGGCGGGCCTTTTAAACACTAGGCCACCACTGACTATGACTATCTACATCTACATATATATATAAAAATGGATTGCTATTCCTTAGTCTCGCTAAAACTCGAGAATGGCTGAACCGATTTGGCTAATTTTATTCTTGAAATACTCCTGGAAGTCCAGGGAAGGTTTAAAAGGTAAGAAAAATTGGAATAATTACCGGGAAAACCCTAAAAGCAGCCCTTTTCTATTTCCCATACAAACGTTTTTTTGACATTAGATTTGACAACTAATATGTCAATCATTCTGTTTGATTGAAACAGGAAAAACCTGATTCAGTCAGCTATACCTACATATATTACTCTTGACCAAACTAACGCGGACGAAGTCGCGGGCAAAAACTAGTACAATTATATATATCTTTCTTATTAAAAATTAGTTTCAAATCATATACTTGCATTGCGCAACTGGCGTTGATTGTCCGTGAGTAGTTTCCAGACAGAAGAACGCGAAACACAAAATCACAAACCGATACATTATAAATGAAAATAATTAAAAAACCATTATCTCTGATTTTAGACCATTTATATTTACACTATCTTATCACATGATAATAATTCCTAATGAGCTCGATTTGTGCTTACATTTAGTTTCCATCGTCACTATGAAAGACTTTTGACAGTTTTTTTTGCTTAATCTTCACAGATTAAGGTATTAGTGAATGAGAAACGAGAAACACATCGTACGTAGTGTGACGATGCTAACTTGTGGTAAGCGTATTGGACAGATTAGTCAGAAGTAATCTGATCAAATGACCGTTTAACTTCATACACCTGGCTAAATATCTGATAAGTCGATGTGTCAATTATAAATCTAATGTACATTTGATCATATTATCTCAGTTGCCTTGTAACCATTTTTTAATATGTATAGTCATTCAAAAAGTCAGTGGTGGCCTAATGGTTAAAGGGTCCGCCTCTCGTTGCCGAGGGCGCGGGTTCAAACCTGGCAAGTACCAATGTGATTTTTCAGAGTCATATGTACTTTCTGAGAGCATTTAAACACCACTGACATACGGTGAAGGAAAACATCGTGAGGAAACCTGGACTTATAGTTTCACAATTATAAGTTTGAAATCACCAACCCGTCTTGAGCAAGCGTGGTGATTAATGCTCAAACCTTCTCCACATGAGAAAGAGGCCTTGCTCAGCAGTGGGCGTTGATAGGCTGATGACGATGACAATAGTCATTCAAATTATCAAAATAATTCTCATTACCAAAATGCGTTTTTGTACGTCCAATGAGTGACAAACCATTCCCTATTCCCACCTTTTTCTGTCCTTTTATTCCTATTCCTCCCTATTCCTGAAAATACAAGGTTAGCAAAGCATCTCTGTAGCTGATGTCTATGGGTGACGTAAGTACAGCCCACCAAGCAGACCGTCTTTTCATTTGAAAGCTTTCACATAACATAAAAAAAAAGATATATAATATAATAAAAAACGAGTAGTATCCCAAAAAAATTCATATTATTACTGGGATAATTATAAATTATAAATGCATAGTTTTATTTTATACATAAACACACTTTCTATTTATTACTATGCATAAAAACATAAAGTCTTTTTATTAAATTTTCATTCTGTACATATCTATAACTTATATTATTTATAAATCAAATGTCCACAATCACTTTATACAATGTCATTACAAGTTGTTGCTGTTTGAAAAATTATCAACAGGTGTTTCTTTGATAATGTAAAGATAATATATCTTTTAGAATAAGATTTAATTCAGGTTAATATATTATTATAATAATTATTTTATTTAATAATAATATAAATTAATTACAATCGTTTTTTTTTGAATTAGAAATAAATAGACTAGTTCATTATTGATGTATCATTGTGTAATGTTTAAGTGTACGCACTTACTTTAGTTTAACTTTGTACGTACATACTCAAACTCAAAGAACTTTATTCAATATAGAAGCATTACACTTTCTTATTGATGGTCATTTGAGACACTACCACCGGTTCGGAAAAGAAAATATTCTGACCTGAGAAGAACCGGCGAAAGAAACTCAACGGTTTTTTTTTTTAAATATATATGTATAAATTTGTCTCGTATATTATATACACAATTTAATATGAGATGAAATAGCCAGGAGGCGATCGTTTCATTCCCAAGGTGTGCTATCGTTCATAAACTCATTAATTGTATAGTAACCTTCAACAAGTATCGTTAATATATTGGCTTCATATATACACTATGTATTTTCAGTGATTTATTTATTTTATGGGAATGGGGTTCAACATAGCAGACGGTCTACTTGATGGAGCCAGTACCGTCGCTCATGCACTTTTATTATGAAGTTGTGAAAAATCGACATCGATATCGTGTCGGCTAAAAAAGTTACAGAGGTCAAAAGGTCACGAAAATCAGTTCTTTGCAAATATTTCGCGACCTATCGCTCGGAGGTCGATAGAGATCATTATAGAAATTATTGCTCATAAAATTATCTACGAAAACGTTTCTTGCAGTTTTTCTGTAAACTTAACAGTTTTCGGATTAGAGAGCTGCGAAAACGAATAGAACGCACTCACATATGGTACTGTATACTACACTACGGTATAAACTCTTTTCACTTTTGCTTTTATTAATATTTGTAAGTGTCTTAATAATCCATTATTTTATATTTAGACGTTTCGAGAAAGATATTTTTATCGCAGAAACATTTAGTTTTTGCAGTGAGACATATTATATCCCATTCAAATAACATTTCAATGATTGAGGTTTTTAGTAAGACGTACTATGTCTCATGCGAACATTATCAAAATATGGTGCTGTTGGTTTTGGACTTAATTTATATTGTAAACTACATAGAAGACCTGGCGAACTTCGTATCGCCCTATAATCAAGAAATATCTAATACGTTTTTTTATTTATATTTTTGGAGTTTACCTGTAAGCCATAAATCTCCGTGTTTTGAAGTGCGACAGAATGATTGACATATTAGTTAGTTGTCAAATCTAATGTCAAAAAAACGTTTGTATGGGAAATAGAAGAGGGCTGTTTTTATGGTTTTCCCAGTAATGAATCAATTATTTTCAGCTTTTAAACCTTCCCTGAACCTCCACGAACATTTCAAGACTAAGATAAGATAAATCCGTTCAGCTGTTCTCGAGTTTTAGCGAGACTAAGGAACAGCAATCCATTTTTATATATAGAAGAAGAAGATATTCACAAAGTTTCTCTTAAATTTTATTATTTAAGCTGATTCCTTGAAATAGCTATAGCGGATCGATCGTTACTTTACACTTATGTACTATGATAGAAACGTTTACTGATGATAACGGTAGGACTATGTCCTGTAATTTCTGTATTAACAGGAATTGTTGGTAATTAAGAAATTAAGTATTATAATGCCAAAGAAATAGATCTGCAGTCATTAAAAAAAATACAGAAATAAATTTCGACAAAATTCAATCAATACGCTCAAAAAATAGTAATGTTGTGTTTGTGTTATCTTCTATATATGTATATAAAAATGGATTGCTGTTCCTTAGTCTCGCTGAAACTCGAGAGCGGCAGAACCGATTTGGCTAATTTTAGTCTTGAAATACTCCTGCAAGTCCAGGGAAGGTTTAAAAGGTGAGAAAAATTGGAATAATTGCCGGGAAAACCCTAAAAACAGCTCTTTTCTATTTCCCATACAAACGTTTTCTTTGACATTAGATTTGACAACTAACTAATATGTCAATCATTCTGTTTGATTGAAACAGGAAAAACCTGATTATTTATGGCCTCTAAGACGGAATAGAGTTCGCCTGGTCAGCTATACCTACATATATTACACTTGACCAAACTAACGCGGACGAAGTCGCGGGCAAAAACTAGTTAAATATAAATCTAATAAATGTATTGAGGAATTTCGATCATATTTTCGTTTTAATAGGTAAATAACTTCTCTTCTTCATATTATTAACAACAATTTTATCGATACTCTATGACAGTAACAAATTACCATAAAACGGAATATGGGACTATTTGTCCTAATCATTACCTTAGTCGTCATAATCATCAACAAATAATAGCTGATTGTACAAGCTACAAGAACCTTATCTTTATTAAAGTGTTTCAATATATTAGCTTAAGGGCCAGTGAACGGATACCTGTATGTATTTGACCAGACCTGGGCTTTTGTACGTTGAGACCCCTTCACCTACCGTACATGAGATGGGGACTCACTAAGCCCTAAGTGGTGGACGCGGCTAGTGCGCAGGTAGAACAGGACAGGTATCGATTTATGGCTATAAATGCATTTGACCACGTCTGCCGTTTTGATATTTGAAAATATATTATTATTATTAGTGGATTTTATTTGTTAGATTAATGGTATTCAAAGATTGATTTTAAAAATAAAAAAGTTAATTACTAAAAAGACGAAAATGCCAATTATTAACTATGGATGCTCGAAATGCTAATCTTTACGAAGAAATAATACCAGCCGGACAAAGTTAGTAAAATTGCCAAATAATTCAAAGGATGGGGATGTATTTGTTCCTAAGCAGATAATTAGTAATTGTTTACTTCTGATTGTTTCAAATAATGATGTAATTTTCTCAATGAATCATACCTTTACAGACGAAATATTTAATACATATAAAAAATTAGTATTTAACATCACTTTCTAATCGAACGAAAGAAGTTTTATCGCGTCTTCGCACCGACCATTTGAAACCATAACCGCTAGCTAATTAAAAAAATGTGCACGTTACTCAGATGTATTTTATTATGAGGGAGAACTCTTAACATTTATTAATAAAATCAAAAATAAAATTAAAACGACTTAAGTCCCCGTTGATGCTAAAATTTATAGGTATCCATATATTCACAAACAAGACATAATAATGCTTCAACAGAATATAATTCAGACTTCCGAATCCACGTACAGCTCTCCTATTTGGGTAATTCCTAAAAGGTGAGGCTTCAGGTAAAACTAAATGGCGCTTAGTCATAGATTTTCAAACTCAAACAACTTTATTCAATATAGAAGCATTACACTTTCTTATTGATGGTCATTTGAGACACTACCACCGGTTCGGAAAAGAAAAAACCCTGACCTGAGAAGAACCGGCGAAAGAAACTCAGCGGGCTTATTTTTTTTAATATATGTATATGTATAAATTTGTCTCATATATTATATACACAATTTAATATGAGATGAAATAGCCAGGAGGTGATCGTTTCATTCCCAAGGTGTGCTATCGATCATAAGCTCAACTCTTTTCGAAGAGTTAACGAAAACACTATTGACGATAAGTACCCCATGCCTAATATATCAGACATATTGGATAAATTAGGATATACTAAAACCGACATTACAACAATTCTGTACTATCCCTCCACCATGTAAGCCTTTCATATCTGTTCATTTGGACTTATTAACCATACGGAGCGAAAAGTTTTAATAATCGTCGATACATTTTCGAAATACGCGCAGTCGACAGTTGTATTATCTAAAAGACGGAACGGCAATAAGTATAGTTCAAGCAGTACTCAAATTCTGTACTCAACACGGTATATCTTATATTATATTTTAGTGACACAACGGTCCTGAATTCACAAAACAAGTATTTGCTAAACTTATAAGACTACATAAACTTCAACAAAATGAAATGAAATGAAATTATTGAAAGATTTTACTTCACACTTTTAGAATATCTACGTATACTTAATATGGAATCAAAGATTGAATCCGTTATTAATTTAATTAATTATGCCCTTTTAGCTTACAATAAATAGTTCAATACACAGTTTTACTAAATGTAAACCGATTGACGTTATTACTGGACACTTTGACCCACTACACATACTCGTAGATCTAACAGCACATTGATTTTTTTTTTTTGTTTATTGGTAATCCAACAGCGTTATAGTAATTTTAAAATAATAACAATATAACTATAAATAAGGCCAATTTAGGATTACACAAATTTTCATTTATACAGTTACACTCGAGCATACAATTAAGGATAAAAAGAAAAGGAAAAAAAAAGCAAAGCAAATGGTGTTACATACAAAAGTGTGTGTTTGTGTGCGTGTGTGTGTGTGTGTGTGTGTGTGTGTGTGTGTGTGTGTGTGTGTGTGTGTGTGTGTGTGTTTTTAACATAAAATTACGGGTTACGATGTATCTTTATTATTTCTTTTTTAAGTTGGTAATTATGCCAACAGTATACCATAAAACATAGAGATCAAATGAACAAGGTTTATAATTTAATTCATGAACATAATTTAATGAATAGGAAAGATTTCACAGAAGCTCATAATGGATCTAGAGAGACTAAAAAGCAGTACTCACCCGAGCAACAAATATTCGTTAAAAAGCCATTGGCTTCTCGTCAAAAAGTAGCTCCACGTTATACTCGTACGCAAGATACAGTTACGGTCTCAATTACGATCTCCTAATACATACACATATACATATGTATAAACTTGACTACTATCACTCTTTTTTAAAACACATCAATATCCAAGAGTTACGAAAAAAAGTAAATTCAGTTCATATCCAGTTAATTAATAAAATCCCTCATCTTAATAATATAACACTTTCGTTATTTCATCCTCATATAGAATATTTAAAAGAAAAGCTTCAAACCATTCTCGACCAATCGCAGTCATTTGAGCTTAGTCGTGCTACAAGAGGTCTCGTTGACGGTCTCCGTTCCGTAGTAAAAAGTATAACCGGTAACCTTGATTATTCAGATGCGATATAATTTAATAAAACAATAAAATTACTTCAAAATAACGATAATAAATTATTAATGGAATTTAACAATCATGTCAGCCTGACGAAAGATTGGGTAACTCAGTATTCGAAAATTATAGATAACATAGTAGATAATCAGTATAAATTAATTATCAGCATTAGTTATAAATTTTAATCGTAGTTTAGAAGAAGAGAACTAGGAATTATGTCAATACATTCATTTAGGACAAGTTATTTCTATTATTAGCAATAACGTTGATCGCTTATCATAGTAAGTTACAGATCGTATCGTATTAAGTTCTAATGTGGTTAATTACTGGGTTTGAAAAGAAACGTCTTTGTAGCTTTAAGTCGTATTTAATAATATAAGAAGATTTCAACATAGCATAATGAAAGCTTGGGCCAATGGGTGGTCCACCATATTTGAATGTATACATGAGATGTTTTATAAAGGAGACTACACTAGACTTAGTTCTATAATATAGCATACACACTATATTTATTACACTTCAAAGTTACAAAACTTTTTAGCATTTATAAAGACAACTACGGCTCACCACGATGTCATCAGTTTAAACTCAATAAGAAGTATAATTGATAAGTCACGTAGCATTTACGGTAGTAATCGAGTATTATATATACATAGGAGCCCGAGAGTATTAATACAATTGGGTTCATATTATAAAAGTAATTTAAATAATTATAGTACATATATGTATAAATTCCCAATTATTCCATCCCAAACATATAATTTGTATAAAATATCAATTACTCCTATCAAAAATCATGAAGTTCTTACACCTACCTCACTCCCGATTCCTTGCAATCCATCTCAAAGATTTCAAGTACATAGAGGCTGAATGCCCGAAGTCCACTAAAGGGTATATATGTGAAGAGATACACAACATGTACAGCCCGACATCGCCTGATTGTATAACAGCTCTTGTTACTACGCAGTAAAAAATTCCTAATTGCAACCAGTCATCGCATCTCTACATACGCCAGCCTACGAGAAACTCGACAACCGACACTGCACCATCAGTTTTCTAACTCAAATTAAAACACGCTTATCTTGCGGTCAAGACGTCTCTAAAATGCTACAAGGAAGCTTTTTAGCTATAATTCACTACAACTGTTTTATACAAACATCTAACTTCATCTCATATCTTAATCATAAATTAAAAGATCAAGCCTTGAAGATAGTCGACATTCCTGAAGAAAATATGAACGGTACAGCAACACGTCAAATATTTAAACTAAACTCAATTCATTTGAACAAACTTCACGCTGCCAATAGAGAAGTAATGTTACAGTCACCGGTACAATCATCAAGGACAGCGATAGAAGCCTCTATCATACAACGATACCACTGTACACGCTTCTACTCATGAGCGGCCTTGCATATCGAAGATACCACCTTAGACACAAAAAGCTTAAGGTGGGACAGTCCAGTGAAAATGAAAATCCACAGCAAAGCATCTACGTCATCTCTGAAGCTCAAGGAGACGGATCAGGTCGTCTGCCAGCGCAATTTACGACCAAGGTCTTCAATAGACGCTGTTCTACGGGGGGAGGTGTTACGTAAGCATAACCCGATATTAAGTTTACGGTATAACAATGGTGTAAAATACGGAATGCTGACTCTGAGCCATCGGTGGGACTGGGAAAGTGAAGTGGGACTCTGAGCCATCGGTGGGACTGGGAAAGTGAAGTGGAATGGGATTTTACATATATTCAGTCTGGAGTCAACCGCTGACTTACAGACACCTCTTTAGTACGTAGTTAGTTATAAGACTTAATTATAGAATGGCTTTTAAGTCAATCTCTGACTTAAAGACCCCGCCCTAGCTAGTAGTTAAATTAATTCTTAATTGGTAATTGAATATATTTTGTAAATGTTAAAAAAAATTTTTTTGAAAGTAATTGACCAGATATGCCATCAATATATTTTATTTATTATAGTCTTAAAAACTTATATTGTGAATGGCAGACTTTTTCATGTAAACATCAGCACATAAATAAATCTGAGACACACTACCCGGTCAGATGTCTATCTATTACGATAGCAGTTTTACATTAATATAATTTACTTTATCGCTGTATTTAATGAATTTAATAAATTCCATGTAGTCTACATACTGAACTTTTAAAGTTAAACGATAAAGGAGATACATAACGAAAAAATCTTAAATATTAAAGTATAGGTACTGCTAAGGACAAAAAATAATTTTAATTTGTACATATTTTATTTTTTAAATTTATTTGTTTTGTCAATCATATCAAGTTGTTGATGAGGAGATACAGTAAGTATTGTTGAAGATTTATGTTGTACTCCACAGGAAGAAGCAGACACAATAATAATCTATCATGCTTGTAATATTTTTACTCGTTACTTAGCATTTCATTCTCATGAAATATCATTCAGATGCCCGTATGAACAACGTTTAATTCACTTTGGCATGAAGAGCTTGCATGCTCGACGATCAATTCATGATTTGTTGATTATGTTTAAAATCGTAAATGGTATTATAGATAGCAGCCATCTACTAGCTCAGCTTACTATTTCAAACAGGAAATAATGAAAGATATATTAACATCACACAAATTTATACAGAGCTTGGTGAATGGTTAGCTAAAAGTTTAATCGTCTTCCATGCGTTCACTGGGTGTAATTTTAATCCCGCTTTTTTTAATAAAGGAAAGAAAAAACCTTTTACATTGCTAAAAATAAATACAGCATTCCAAGAAGCATTTACTGCTCTTGGTGAAGAAAATTTAACAAAGGACCAATTACAACACCAATTTAATGTTATTAACAATTTGTTTGCCAACTCTACAATGCCAAAAAATCGCAGGACGTCAATGATGGAAGGTTCCAACTATTTGTCCGTAATTACAAAGCTTCAGACGACATCAATGAAAATTTCAGCGAAAAAAGTTTAAAATTGGAGGCAACCTCACTTCCACCGTGTAAGAGTGAATTCTACCAACAATTTCTGAGAGGTCATTATATTTCTACAATTTAGAAAAATGCTTACAAAAAGCAACCTACTGATTTAATACCATTTCGATTATGGTTGGATTGAGCAGGTCAAGAAACTAGGAGGTCGACTTCCATCTTTTGTGAGTGACTTAATCACCGATGTTCCTGGTAAGTTAATAAAAATCAATTCTTTATCGAATATGTTCGAATCAATTTACAAGTTATTTATATTTTAAAATTAACGTTTAATTAAGCAGAATCCGGTTCAATGGATATGGATGATGAAGACGACTTGAAAGATAATAACCATGGCTCGGATGATGATGATTGAAGATCAAAATTAATGATTTAGTAATGCATCAATATAATATCAAAATTAATGTATATATTAAGGAAACACACTTTAAATTTTAATAAAACTATCAAAATTCCCGAACGCAACCGAGACGAATTTTACAATAAAACATTTGATTGGCTCTCTTTTGCGACTGCGCCGTGGGATAGTGGTTGTCGATGCGATTTGTGAGTGGTGATGTAATGTAAACTATCATTAAAAAAAAATTACCATCTGATAAAGAGTTAAAAAAAATGGGCATGGGAGCTTTTGCACAAGTCGTGTCTAACGATCACAATATAGCTATTTTTTGAGAGGAGTTCTAATCTACAACCTGATGCTCTATACAAAGCTGAGAAAATAATAAAAAAACCAGTAGCGGAGAGGCCTGATAATGCTACTCGTTACGACCTAAGGGGACATCTTCCTGCGTTTACGACAAAAGGCAGATGTAAACTATGTACGAAACATCAAACCAAATTTTTTTGTCCAAAGTGTAACGCACGGTGTATAGTTGAAGGGCGAAATTGCTTTATAGATATTCATACAAAGTAGTATTTAAGTTTTTCATATTGACACAATAGATAGATATGTAAGTAAACTTTGATCTCAGAGCTTTAGGACTGAATATTGTGATAAATAATGATAAGAAGTTTAACTTTGTTTGAAAAAAAAATTTTTAACTAATGTAACATGCGTTACTTATTGACCTAGTTCCTAACAGATCTCAAAACTTGTTAATATTTTTTAGATTTATATTATTTTTACAATTTTGTTTAGTTATAACATGGCAGTGTGCATGTAAAACCACGTTCTTCTTTATATTTTTTTGAAGAAAGCTGAGAAATTATAAAAAAACACCTAAAGATAGAATTAAACGTTCTTATATAGAAACGAGATTGGAAATATTGGAACAGTTGTCTATTGAATTTGAGAATGAACACAAGGCGATCATTTCGAGTGATTCTGTTGACAAGAAATAATCATACTTCACCGAGGGTAAATACGAGATGTTTGAAGAGTTATACGTACAATATAAAACTAATCTACTAGAAGCTTTAGATGAGTCTTCGACGCCACGTGCAGATACACTTATCTCGACAGTATATATTATATATAGATCTACGCCGTGTTCAACACCTGCTAAACGAGCTAAAGAAGATGAAACTGGATCCAACTTCACACGTGAAGCTCATGACACTTTTTGGGATTGTTTCATTGAAGTAGCAAAGGATAATATGTAGAAGTGACTGTCGCGATCAAGAAAAACAAAATCCAATTGTTAACGAGATTGATTTTTTCTTAAAGACAGCTCGTATCGACCGCAATCACGACCCATATATTTGGTGGTCAGTTAATGTGAACCAGTACCCGCAGTTGTCAAGGTCAGCACCTGGCAGCAGCGTTTATAGCGAAAGGCTGTTTTCAGAAGCGGGTCTGGTATACGAAGATAAGCGGAGTCGCCTGTTACCAACAAATGCGGAAAATTTGGTATTCATTCACCACAATTTGCCTTTTGTTAATTTTGAGTACTAAACGACCTGATTAATATTTAACCAATTACTTTGCAATTATAAAAATAAAACTTGTTCTTATCCTATATGTCGTATCATTTGCTTTGTGTAAACTACGTAATGTATTTTTATTTTAATATCCGAAATCCGGCCGGATACTGTATTACTATCCGGTATCCGGCCGGATAGTGAAAACAAGGCCGGATAGGCCGGATACCGGATAGTTACCGGATATCCGTTTCATCTCTAGTATATAATACAAAAGGGCACAGTAAGTGCAGTGACATTAAATTACCGCGCGTACAATTACCTACTTTTGGCGGAAAATATGAGGAATGAGTCATTCCATAATTTTCAGCATGAAAACTTTTCTATTATAATTGAATATATTTTATGTTTGCCTGCTACAAATGCTCCCGTAGAAAGGGTATTTTCTATTATGAATAAATTGTGGACATCCGAGAAAACCCAGTTACAAATTTCAGTTCTAAGGGCGATGTTGATAATTAAGGTGAATATAAAAAAAACGTGTCAAGAGTTTCATTCTTACTTGAAATCGTCACCAGCTATATTAAAACAAATTTGTTCTTCTGATAAATACCTATAAACATAAATAAACATTTTGCCTTTCTAAACAGTACCTTTCTGAATCGTAACTCTCTCTTAAGCCAACTAACATTTTCTGAATAAATAACTTTAAAAAGCGTTGTTTGTTTCATTTACTACTTTTGATTTAACCTAAATAAAACAATGTCCCGTTTTGAGTCAAAAAATAAATGGTCACCTTAGGAATGACAGACTTTCTAGTACAATATGCTTTCCTCGTTAATACACAACAATGTCAATTATCGTATATTTTTGCAGCAGTGTAATACATAGCGGCCAGACAGTAGGTATATACAATATTTATATACAAACTAGTTTTTGCCCGCGACTTCGTCCGCGTTAGTTTGGTCAAGAGTAATGTATGTAGGTATAGCTGACCGGACGAACTCTATTCCGTCTTAAAGGCCATAAATAATCAGGTTTTCCTGTTTCAATCAAACAGAATGATTGACATATTAGTTAGTTGTCAAATCTAATGTCAAAAAAAGCGTTTGTATGGGAAATAGAAAAGGGTTGTTTTTAGGGTTTTCCCGGCAATTATTCCAATTTTTCTCACCTTTTATACCTTCCCTGAACCTCCACAAACATTCCAAGACTAAGATAAGATAAATCCGTTCAGCTGTTCTCGAGTTTTAGCGAGACTAAGGAACAGCAATCCATTTTTATATATATAGAAGATATGATAATATGTCATCGAATAAATTATTGAATGTATTAATTTTTTTGTTCTTGATATTTCGATTTTAGTTTATTAGCTTTATTACTATAAAATGATAAAGTGTAATTGTCATAATTAAACGATAATTGTTATAATATTGTAAAAGCGTGTCTGGTAAAATAAATCTTTGTATTTTCAGAGAAACATATTGTGGTTTGCTTTGAGTGCCCTTGATAATATTCCTTATATATATAAAATACTCACACCTTTTAGTGGATCACTACACAAGATTTGCTTTTATTGCGACTTCAAAAACACAGAATGCAAGTGTGAAGTGACTTTATAAAATTAACAAAGAATGTACTAGAAACAGATAAGATTGGAATATTTATGACAGATCAATATCCAGGAATCAATTCAAATGAATTTAAACTCTCGAAAAGGCTGAACGAACGATTAAACCAAACAATAGTAAATAAAATAAGATGGAAAATGAATGAGAAAAATAATAAGAAAAAATGGACAACTGTGGCAAGAGAATATATCGTCATCAGCCTATCAACGCCCACTGCTGAGCATAGCCTCTTCTCACATGGAGAAGGTTTTTTGAGCATTAATCACCACGCTTGCTCAAGACGGGTTGGTGATTTTCTTGTCGTTTTTATGACAAGAAAACTTTATTAATTGAGAAATATCTCAGACAGGATGTCCGATTCCTACAATGGTAGACGTATCAATCCGATCCAGCGTGGAAAGCCCGCTAGCGGATTCGATAATCGAAACCGAAGACCCAATACCGGTACAAAGAGCCAGAGGCGAGCATATGAATTCCAGCAGCAGAGGGCAGCTAAGACAGATTGGGCAGAGGCGCGTGAGTTTGAAGAACGCCCCCCAGAACCACGTGGTCCGACACAAAGAAGCGTAGCCCGGAAGGACAAACAAAAGAAGAAAGTAGAAAAGGAGAAGAGAATATATACAGAAATATAATTTACTGGATGGTACAAATGTCAGTATTTTACCAACTGACATTAAAAAAATAGTAAAGGAAGACAAGTGGATTGCTGATAGACAATTAGCATTAGAGAAACAACAAGAATTTTTTTGATAAAAATAGGAAAATGGAAGACTACGACATAGGAGACAGTGACGAACGACGAACTAAAAATAGGCCCTTTCAAAATAATAGAGAAAATATCAAACTCCATTTATAAGATTGACATTGGCAATAGAAAAACAGAATCAACTTTATTCCATGTATCAAAATTACAACATGTCACAGTAGGAGATATAATAGAAGAAAACGAATATGAAGATAGTTTGTAGGTACGCAGTATAGATTATAATAGATAGAATTCTCGATCTTAGGGGGGGAGATGTAATGAAATGACATTTCATTACATTTTAATTGTCGACTAGAGACGCGTCACTATTCACTAATGGCGAATTATGTTTAAGTTCTGTGCACTTTATGATTATTAAAAGGTGTAGAGAGATAAAATAAGATAAAATAATTGAGGAGGCGATATTAGTGGACTTTAATGTAGTTTCATTGTATTTTCAGGTAAAGTGTAATTGTCATAATTAAACGATAATTGTTATAATTTTGTAAAAGCGTGTCTAGCAAAATAAATCTTTGTATTTTCAGAGAAACAAATTGTGGTTTGCTTTGAGTGCCCTTGATAATATTCCTTATAAGTATATCAATATTTCAATTCAATACTTTTTTTTTTAGGTTATATAAGTATAAGTTTAATTTTTGTTGAGTTTTCTTTCTAATTACTGTCTATTACTTATTTCCAGGTGGTGCCAAGTACAAGTACAAAAGAAATGACAGAATATCTAGCATCTACAGAGTCCGAGACTCAGTTCTCCGTAAAAAGAGAAAGCAGCCCACTTTAGTTAATGTTTTGGGATGAGGATTAAGTTTCGAAGCTGAGTTGTAAAAAACATGCGTGTAGATGCTCTCTTTGGACTCAACAACATTTAAAATAATCGCTGACACAGTAAAATTATTAATAACAGTTATTCAACAGAACATTTTAGTGAGGTACACAAATTAATTTGAGGAAAGTGCGGTTTTTCATATCACAAAACGCTTTGTATGACGTCCGCTTATTATGGCGTGTTTGTCAATTCCTTTTGATGTCATAATAAACGGATTCTACTGTGTCTATTTTTAATTACAAACTATATATTGTGTAATCCAGAGGGTGTCCTACTAAATATTTTTCGGAGGGCATGCGAATCATCGCCCTAAAAATCATGAACACATTCTAACTCATTACCAAAATTGTAAAAGGTCATCATTAAAATTATCTAAAGGCTATCAAAGAAGTATTCATTTCAAACCATCATCAACATCACAAACATTGGTCCTTCGAGCGGGATGAAACAAAGAATCGCGCGACCAGCATAAAACGCACTCATGAAACCAGCATTAAGGATCCGTAGGGGCCAACAGAATACAGCCAAGTCAGCCAATCATCCATCTTTTATCCTTCCTTACCTCTATCCAGTGCTTATTTTGTGGTAATAGTGTGTTAATTCCGGGCGTAAATGATTATTTCATGCGCAGTGTACGTCGCTTACCCACATCATTAGAAAACTATAAATTCTTCCCTTTGGCTTCCACAAACAGATAATAATGACGCATGTAGATACGTTGAGGGACTTAAACAAGAAAAGCAGGATATAAAAGGTAGATTTACTTTATTTTTCAAATATGTTGAGTCGATAGAAAACGTATTTATAACTGACGTAATTAAAACTGAGTTGCAAGAACGGTTGCAAAAAGCCGAGTCATTGTTGGATAAATTTTCTGAAATTCAGAATGAAATTGACTTTAATGTCGTAGATTCTCAAATTGAAAAGGAATTAATTGAGCGGGAAACCTTCGAGAACCATTATTATGCATATATAACTAAGTCTCAGTGTATCCTAGCCGAAAATAGTAACGTTACTAATAATTCTCGTAAAAATAATGATAAAACTACCAACAATTTCCTTGCCGTCCTTTGACGGTTCCTATGATCAGTGGCTTGAGTTTCGCGACACCTATTTATCCCTGATTCATAATTCGGAAGACATAGATAACGTACAAAAGTTCCATTACTTGCGGTCTTCTCTCACAGGTAACGCACTTATGGTAATTAAATCATTGGAGTTTACGTGTGAAAATGCAAGAGTTCGATATAGGAGACAGTGACGAACGACGAAGATGAATAAAAAAAAGGCCCTCACAAGATAATAGAGAAAATATTTAACTCCATTTATAAGAATGACATTGGCAATAGAAAAACAGAATCAACTTTATTTACGTTTACGTTTGAAAATTACATTAAAGCATGGGATATATTAGAAAACCGACATAACAATAATCGTTTGCTCGTACAAAATTATGTAAAGCGTTGTTTTCTACTGTGGCGGTATATAAGGAGTCACCGGTTCAAATACGTAAATTAATTGACAATATTTTCAAGAACATACATATTTAATTGTTTCAAAACTTGATTCGTCTACGGAACGAGAATGGGAAAATTACAAAAGTACAATTATTGTCGGCGACAAGTTAAAAAAATAACTTATAGTTATGTAGAGATCATGTTAATTATATAGAGATCATGTTAATTATATAGAGATCATGTTAATTATATAGAGATCATGTTAATTATATAGAGATCATGTTATTTATGTATAGAAATAAAAGCTAAGACCTCTTTGCGTCTCGTATTCGGTGCGCAAGCTACATTTCAGTTATACTCGTATTTAGTATGGCTGGATTGTATTTTTGTAAAGTCACAAACAGTGAACTTGAAAAATAATAAATAAACACGGCAGCAGAGTCACAAACATAGCCGCCGCGCCCGACGTCATCGACCTCACTTTAGTGCAGGGCCTGAGTACAGACCCGTCGATTGACGTCCTAGACGACCACATGATGTCGGATCACCAACCGGTTCTGGTCACCATTGATCTGGCGCCGATCCGGAGGGAAATCCCGTCCCCGCGTCATAGATAAGACTGGCATATCTTCGCGGACCACCTGTCGAAGAACTTGCGGTCTTTTCAAGTGGACAGCCCCGACGATGTGGACCGCCTCGCCCTCGAGCTTACCGAGTCGATCACCCGGGCACTCGAGGCCTCGCGGCTAAGCACCACATCACACCGGAAACGACCGCAGTTACCTGCCGGGATACGAGATATGATCGAAGACAAAAGGAGGCTGCGTAGACTATACCAGCGCACCCGATGCCCGACCATCAAGTCCCAGCTCAATGCTCTGGCGGAGAGAGTCTCAGCTGTGTTGGAGGACCACGCTGTGGACTCCTGGTACAAGACCATCGAGCGAGCTCGAGAAGACTGGACGGGTATCCACCGCATTTGCCGCCAAGAATCCAGGAAGTCAGAACCGATCCGGCCCCTGCTAGCGAGTGACGGCACCCCACGTTACCGCGCAGCGGACCGAGCCGAGATCTTCGCTGACCACCTGGAGAGACCCAGTTCCAACCATACCCAGCCGGTTGGAACTACAAAAATTATAATAACTCCTACTACAGCGCCACCAAACAACTCTTCAATAAACTTGGAAAATCTAATAGTCAAAATTTAATCTCAGCGCTAACTGGCGGACACTACTTCAACCACAAAAATTAATATTTACAATTAGCCACATTGCCATCTACCATAGATAACGGAACTATAGCTTTAAAATAAAAATCTTTAGCCATAGCGCCACCTAGTGGACAGTAGCCGTACTGAAATTAATTTTAAACTTTTTAGCACAGCGCCATCTGGCGGACCATTTTGGAAGACAATAATTCTAATATTGAAATTTAGTGACAGCGCCATCTGGCGTCGATTTTCTTAGCCAAAACTAGTATATCATCGACAAAATAAAAAATAAAATTATAAAATCGCGCTAGAAATCCCCAAACCTTCCCCATTCCCTACCCCTTATCCTAACACCCTCGTGTTTGGGCTCATTAGAAAGGGCACGAGGTGCCCTAACGACTGGGCCCAACCGATTCTCCTTCCCATTCCTCCTAAATTTCCCCACCTCATAACTCCTAAGATCCTGGACCTAGACCCCCCGTGTTGGGGCTCAACTTGACGGGCTCGAGCTGCTTAACGGATAAGCTGCAATAAGCTTTGACCTGACGTGATTTGCGACAAAATTTTATTAACTTACTGTTACTGACATAGAAATATACTGATTAAGATAGATTTAGACACCTGGGAGTCCTTTACACCTCCCAGGATATACTGTGATTGACGAAAGATACTGACTAGACCTCCTATACAAGGTATAGATAATAAGTAATTGTGGTACATATATATAGTTTTATATAACTCTAGAATAGGAATTGACTGATATAGTTTTAGACACCTGGGAGTCCT
Source organism: Danaus chrysippus (assembly GCA_916720795.1). Classification (NCBI taxonomy): domain Eukaryota; kingdom Metazoa; phylum Arthropoda; class Insecta; order Lepidoptera; family Nymphalidae; genus Danaus; species Danaus chrysippus. The sequence goes on from CAKASE010000073.1 coordinate 1,291,491, forward strand.
CTACACCTCCCAGGACATACTGCGTTTGACTAGACATTGACCAGACCTCCTATACAAGGTATAGTTAATAAGCAATTGTAATATATATAGTGTTATATAAACTTAGAATAAGTAATTTTAGTTTTAAATCGGACGCAACCTCTGACCATGGTGCTGAAACACTCCCCCCCACCAAAAAAGATTGTCCCGAAGGATAGCAGCCAGAAGATAGGGAAACCATCAGCGGCGAGCAGCTCGGGAAGTCGGGGTGGAGTACGACCAGAACCAGCGTTGCCCCCAAAAACCGGACCAAAAGAGGCGGTCAGGAAGGCAGAACCAGCGGCACCATCACAAATGATCGACGACGACCAAAACAGTGTTGTAGCTAAAGCAAAATTTTTCTACGACACTGCTATGGAAAACCTGGCTGCCTCACGAAACCTGAAAACGGAAATAAAGGAGGGAGTAATGCGGGGCATCGAAGGCTTGTATGAAATAATCCTCAGCCTTAACCTAGAGATAGGATTGTTACAAGAAGAAAACCACGAAATGGACGAAGGGGGCCCTTTACACCCCCCGTCCCCACCTAGCCCTCAACCCCCATCCGACGGAGCAAACAGAGAACTATTTGAGAAAATAGAAGAGCACATGAAGATGCTAAAAGAAACAAATAGTAAAATGGAAGATCTAAAAGATGAAATAGAAGGACATCGGAGGACACTGGAGGGGACCACATACGCGGGAGTAGCGGCTGGACATAAAAGAGGGATTTCACCGGAAAAAACCACGCTGCACTCGATTGTGGTTACCTCCAAAGAGGTCATGGATACCGGAGAGGATGTCCTTAACAAAGTTAGGAAAGTAGTTAATGCAAAAGAAGGTGGCGTAAAAATAGACAGGGTGAGGAAAGCCCGAGATGCCAAAGTCATCATCGGATGTAGGTCCGAGGATGACATAAAGGAAGTTCAGAACAGGATTGATAAATCCGGTGGCCACCTAAAAGCTGAGGAGGTAAAGAATAAAAAACCCCTGGTGATCCTCAAGCACGTAGTCTCCATGCTCTCCGATGAGGAAGTATTAGAAGCGATAAGAAACCAAAATAAAGATGTTTTCCAAGGACTAGGAGGGGAAGAAGAGGAGATGGAAATTAAGTTTCGGAAGAAAACAAGAAATCCTCATGTGAATCACATCGTGGTAAAAGTCTCCCCGACATTGTGGAAGCGACTGGTGGAGAGAGGGAAGATACACATAGACCTGCAAAGGATATGTGTATCGGACCAATCCCCACTGGTCCAATGCTCCCAATGCTTAGGCTACGGTCATACGAGACGGCTGTGCAATGAGAAAAATGAGGTTTGCAGCCATTGTGCAGGCAATCACCAGAAAAAGGACTGCCCTTGGTTCAGCGCGGGATCGGCTCCCAAATGCTGCAATTGCCTGGCTGCCAAGTTGGAAGAGACTGGGCATAATGCTTTCGACGCGGAATGCCCAGTCAGGCAAAAATGGGACAAGTTAGCAAGAGCCGTTATAGCGTACTCCTAAGGGCGTCCAAGAGGACTTTCGGTGCATACGCAGCAGTAGCAAGCGTCACCTGGCGAGGAACTCCGGAAAGAGTCGCACTGGGTTCAAGCCAAGGAAAATGGAGTTAGGACAAAGACAAAGAAAGGAAACTACCAAACTGCTACAAAATACCACCAGAAATTGGCAATCTTTAATGGTAAAGGTTCCCCAATTTAAAAGGGCAGACCCAACCCCAAAACTTGGACAGAACGGAACCAGTGCGATTCGGTCGGGGCTAGGAGGAGGAGCTCAGAAAAGGTGGAACAAAAACCTGATATACTTAGTGAATAAGAATGGATGGTAATAAAAGAACACTCACCAGAAGCACCAAATCCGCCGCGTGATAGACCGCAGGAAGGCGCGTACCCGAGAAGAGGCACGGCACGAGATGGAAGACCTAGGGCGGGAGAACATCCGGAACACAGATAAATGTTAAAGTTAAAATAAATGTAAATTAGGATAAAACAAAATTGTAAATTAGGATAAAACAAAATTGTAAATTAGGATAGAACAAAATTGTAAATTAGGATAATGTAAATTAATAAATGTAAAGTAGGAAATGTAGATTAGGTAATGTAAATTAGGAAATGTAAATTAGGAAATGGAAATTAGGAAAACTAAAAATGGCAATAATGGGAATGTAAATAAATTTAAGAAGGAAATTAAAATTTAGATATTGTAACGTAGGGAACAAAATGTAAAGAAATAGAAACTGAAACTGTAAATAAAATTAGAACCCCCCTCCTAATCCTAGGAATAGTATTAAGAATAAGCTAGGTACACAATATAGATAGAAGGTACAACCTGAGGGTAAAAGAGATGAATGCAAGAAAGATTAGTATGAAGCAAGGCAGGCCATCGTAAACGAGAGAACTGGAATGAATGAGAAATATAGTAAACAAGGTCTCTGACCAGGTCAGAGGTACAGAGTATATAAAAAAAAAAAAAAAAAAAAAACCATACCCAGCCGAAGACACCCAGCACGCAGAGGAAGTCGAACAAACCGTAGACGAATACCTCGAGCAAGCGATAGCCCCCACGGAAGACCCCATAATCATCACCCCCGGCCAAGTTTTTTCCAGATTCGCCGTACTAAGCTCCGGAAGGCCCCGGTCCTGATGGAATTACAAACGAAGCCCTCCGTCACCTCCCCGCTCTTGGCATAGTAGCGGTGACGAGATTAAAATTGTTAAAAATTGTTATCTTGCTAATATTCCTTGTATCTCATTTTAAGTGAATGTAAAATTCTTATGAGAAATAAAAAGTTCTTTATACTCATTATACAACGGAGTCCTCAGGACCGGCCACTTCCCTACCCAATGGAAGCTCGGCCGAGTCATCATGTTACCGAAGCCATGTCACATAATAATAATAATAGCACAGTGTTAAAAACGAAACACAAACTATATTACGATCGCGTAATTTTGACTGATAGGACCATCCATTACAATCGCGGCCTGATATAGTGCTAACAGACAAACACAATAAAATTACATTCTTAATTGACATAGCTGTACCTAACACTCACAATTTGCAAAAAACAATAGCGGAGAAAATTCATAAATACACCGATCTTAAAGACGAAGTCCTGTCCTAAGCATCTGGAAGCAAAATAAAGTCTACGTAGTACCCGTAATCCTATCAACGACCGGCGTTATCCCCAATAATTTACATAATAGCCTTAAACTTATTGGACTGAAACCCACTTCTTATATACATATAATACCAAAAAGCCGCTATACTGAACACATGTAGAATAGTTAGGAAATTTTTAGAATAAGATGAAACCTTTCCACAAACTTAAATCAATCCAACAGTAACCTCTACTTGACGCCAGTCCGTACAGGTTACTTATATTCTACCGGTGTAAGCTGAGAAGACAAATATATATAAATAATAATAATAATAATAATAGTTTATTTTAGTAAACATAAACCTGACACAAATCATATAAAAAGGACATCGAATCAACAATACAAGACGCATAGCTTTATATCTACGCAAAATAAACAAAATAAATTTATCAAAGGAATATTAATTGTTTATAAATGAATATATTGAGTTGGGACACATGAAACCGTCAAGTGACACGAAACCATCATGTTATTTACCACACCATTGTGTTTTACGTGACGATTCAACAACAAAATTACTGAGAGTCGTATTTAATGCGTCATCGCTTACATCAATGGGATTGAGTTTAAACGATCTCATGTATAAAGGACTCAATTTACAACTAAATCTTCAATTATTAATATTAAAATGGCGACAATACAAAATCGCGTTTACGAAAGATATTGAAAAAAAGTTTAAAACATATGGATGCACGAGGATGACCAGAATTTACAGAAAATTGTGTGGAGAGATGATCCGAAGGATAAGTTGCAGGAGTATCAATTAACTACAGTTACATACGGCTTAAAAGCCGCTCTTTTTCTCGCTATGATGACATTACGACAGTTAGAGAACGATGAACGAGATAATTATCAAGAAGCAGCAAAAATCATTGAACAGTCATTCTATATACTTTATCATCAGCAAAGGGACTTAATTAATTTATTAAAGTCTGGTGGATTCAATTTACGAAAATGGGTATCAAACAATCCTAATTTGTTACAAGGACAAATTAATGATCAAAATCAACAAAGCACTCTTCATTTTAATCTTCATCGACGAAAAAACAAACAAGAATACCAACTCGTCGTGGACTCAGTTCTGCAATCATGACTTTGCTTTACTTCATGATCAGTATATCCAGCACACATTCGACTTCAAATATAACTAAATTTAGAGACAATCAAGGTTTATAGTTCGATACGTTTGGAGATATGCAAATAATACGGGACGATTGGAAACTTATTCTATATTACAATATGGAACCTTATTGGGAAGGAATAACAGCCATTAATAAGAATAAAAAATCACTCGAACAAACCTTCAAAACAATAAGAACTCAGACACGATGCGAGTTACTATTATTACAGTTACGTCACGGGTGCGACTGGAATATTACAATCAGCTGTTACTTGGTCAGCATATTTTATTAACGGAGTCGCCTATCTTGCAAATAGCCTGTTCGAAGCAGGTACTGGACGCAAGATTCGCAAAACAATATGAAAAAAATATCACATTACTTCGTACTAACCAATTAAACTTAGCATCATACTGGTAAAATCAAACTTCTATAATTGAAGCTGAAAATAACGTTCTTAAGCAATAAGTATAAAATGATTCATAAGCACATTAATTTATTGGATCAATCGACAAATAATTTTCAATCAGAAATTCAAAATATAACAATAATTCATTAATGAAATGCTCGGAGGAGCTGTCATCGGAAGTAACATGCTTAATAATCTAAAAAAATTACAGAGTACGTTACTAGACACCATTACAGTCTACAGATATACAGGGTGACTGGTGAATTACTATCGATATTTGAGGACGTGATATTTGACGATCATATATGACAAAATAAAAATTAATGTAACATAAATATTAATAAACTACTAAGTAAAGTTAACCAAAAGTTATGTAATTAATTACGCATCGTGTGAGCACCCTACAGACTAGGTATACACTGACACTCACACATACGCGTGTCGTGACGTAGTGTTGTATCAGCACGCCGCCGCATGCATCCACACTTTAACACTTGGAACGTGTCAACACTTTATTTATTTATACGGAAATTTTGTCAAAAATTAAGTGACTATTTTTTTTACATAATTCGAATGAGAATCATGTACCGAGTATTCTCCTTAAATATTGATAGTAATTCACCAGTCACCCTGTATATCATGGTTGTATGAATCCACATTTAATAACACCTAAGCAGTTGGGAAGGCAGCTTAGTACCATAACAAGCAACTATATAAAGACGTGACCTTGCCAATACCCAATATACCTATGTACACAAAAAAATAAAATTTATAAATTCATTCAATAGAGAGCAAGAATATTAGAAAATATTTAATAATAGAGATAAGAATACCATTGGTAATTGGAGACATGAAATATTTTGTATTATTCCAATACCAAACAGAAAAGAAAATAAAATGATTAGCATTATAACGTTATCGAATTATGTAGCAATCAACTTAAAACATAACATTATAAGTTAAATTATTTAATAAATAAAAATATGTGTCCTAAATTATATTTAGGAACCTTAAACCAATATAGAAAGATTACAAAACTATGTTTAAATTACAGAAACTATGTTTGAATTACCGTGTAATGCATTGCATATCGAATATTATTTTTTTTTAACAGACTTGGACATGTTTTGCGATTCATATTCGAAATTCAGACATACATTGCAAAAAATATTTCTAAAATTGTAACTTTTCGCTTTCAATTTACATATGTGTTGTTTTTATTAATTAGTGTTGTTTTTTTTTTTTTTGCAGATGTAATTTAATTTAATTAGATTAAGGTGTTGTTGTTAAAAACTTTTTAGACAGTGCTGTGAATACTTGTAATAGGTGTACATATGAAGGGTTGCGAAGCGGAAACCTCCCCGAGCGCCTGACTGTTACCAGTCCCTCACGGACCACGGTCCGGGGGGAAGGGTAGCAGCCGGGCCTGGTGGTCTCTCTTCAAGAGACCCTCGCAGAGTAGGTGCAGTGGGCACGGGACATGGCAAGGATAATGGACAACGATTTGCTAGTGATTTGGACAGGACGACGACGGTGGTCAGCTCGGACCAGGAGGAGCAGACCACGGTAACTACGAGAGTGCACACCACGAGTGGCTCAGAAATGGAGGCGGAGGAGACGCGCTCGGCGTTCTTCGCTGGAGGGACGACGGCGAGTTTCAAGCCGTTCCGGAAGAGACCACTCAGGAGAGAGTCAGAAGGGAGCTCCTCTGGTGGCAGTGCCAAATCCTCCCTCGTAAAAAGAGGGAGGGGCGAGGACGGCTGATCGTGCCTGGGATGAGGAAACGGCGGCGATGACGGCGCGGCGAGTCGAAGCCGCAATATCGTCAGTAAAGACGCTGCCGGCCTCATCCCTAGCGAAAGAAATGGAGAGGGCCCTGGGGGTTATTGTGGAAGTGGCCACAAACTCCACGAATTTGAAAGGAGGCTGGGTCCCGGCGCTGAAGACGTCGAGGGCGTTGTTGGGAGAAGCTAAAGACGTCCTCCTGCAGCGGACCAGCGGAGAAGAAACGGAAATCCTCCAAGCCCGGCTCGAGGAGGAGAAGCGCAAGAACGCGCTCCTCCAACAAGAGCTGGGGATGTTGAGGGACGGACAGGCCCGTCTACGGGCGGACCTGGACAAACTCTCATCCCCAAGGGCAACGAGGACGGACCGAACGGAGGAAGAATTTCGCGGGTCCCTGATGCGGGAAATCGGGGTCATGATGGATAGAGGGGATAGAGGGGCGCCTGATGCCTGAAAGGCGCCTTAGACCTCCCCTGGCATCGGATAAGACACAGGCACCACCGGTCAGAACACCAGCACCGGCCACGGCTGCGTCAGAGGCCAGGCGGCTGGAGCGGCGGCCAACGGTGCCAAGGCCAAAAAGGCCAAAGACAAGGACACGACGGCAAGACCTCTGCCCACGCCGCCTCCATCCATGCAAGGAAGAAGGCCGCAGTCGCCTGTGCTACAGGTGTGGCAAGCCCGACCACATCGCTGTGGAATGTAAGGAGAAGACACACTGTGTGGTGTGCGCATCCCACAACAAGAGTGCCAACCATCGCTTGGGAGGTCCAAAATGCTCGGCCCCCAAGAAACGAATACCGAGAAGAGCCACCGCCGTAACATCGGCGGCGTCCCAACCGAGCGGGGACCGAATGGAAGTAACAGAAATCGTGGGACATCAATAGAATGGAACTCAAAACTCTACAGGCGAATCTAAACCACTGCGCCAGAGCTCAGGACCTTGATGTGTAAACATAATATTATACAGATAATACGAGAATAATTCATTTTGTATTGAAGTTATAAGAAATTTGTGTTATGTTTAAACAAACTAATTATATACCCGTAATAGTGTGTACATGTTCGACGTTATTCAGTCCAGTTGTGCTTACTTCCTATTTCAAGTGTGTGTCAAAGTAGATAATAAGCGAGTTGCGTTGTGACATGACATTGTTATTACTGTTTGTACCAAAACTTGAATGATTTCAATTTGACGATCGTACGGCGCAGTGGAAACGCGTATGACTGCAACTCAGAGGTTCGCGGGTTTAATTCACCTTCAAGACAACAAACACTATAATGCGTTACGGATTATTGCCAGCAAAAGAATTTAACAGTTAGGCATAATGAAATGAAATGGATTTTATTTTAATTTATAAATCAAACTGATATACCTAATAATATTCTTAACGATATTTGTAGATTTGAATGTGACTAAAAAGAAGTTACAAAGATTCCTAAAATAAACTGGTCAAGCGTACGTGAGAAAAGATGGCATTGAAGTAGCTGCTAAAGAAATGAAACCTAATCCGTGTGTGGGCAAAAAATGTGGCAATGGTTGTGAAACTATAACAAACGAGAGACGAAAAAGTATATTTGACTATTTTTGGAGTCTATCAACGACACGGCGTAAAGACTGGCTAGTATCGATGACACAAAAAACAGCTATAAACCGAAAAAGAGCTAATTCTGACAAACGTTCATATTCTTATAAGTACTCAATAACAGAAGCTGAGGGCAAAAGATGTGTTTGTCTTCAGTTTTTAGCGGCTACTTTGGATGTCGGCGTAAAATTTATTCAATATACTATACAAAACTCTGAAATTGGATTATCTAAAGAAGATAATCGTGGTAGACATGAGCCTCATAATAAAAAAAAAGGAATTGACCATAGCGTTAGTGAATAATTACATAAAGAGTCTTCCAGCTGTTCCCTCCCATTACTGTCGTAAGGATTCCAGTCGTGTTTACTTACCAACTCATATTAAAAATCCATCATATTTGTATCAAATGTATAAAAAGTGTTATATAGAAAGAGGCATTGATATTGTAAGTGAGCGTACTTTTCGATCGAAATTTAATGAAAAGTTTAATATTGGATTTCATGTACCCAAAAAGGACAAATGTCTGAAGTGCCTTAAACATGAACAATGTAAAGATAACACAAATATTCAAGAAGAAATTAAACTGCATGAGAAGGAAAAAAATGAGAGCTACTGTAGATTTAAAGCTCATCAAAATATACATAAAAATGACCCTGGCACGCTATGTGTCAGTTTTGATCTACAAAAAGTATTAAATACCCCATACGGTGACAGCATGCTTTTATAGCCGTAAACTAGCTGTGTATAACCTATGCTTCTATGAGAGCGGCACACGCATGGTATTTTGTTTTCATTGGGATGAAAGTCATGGTAAAAGAGGAGCCAATGAAATTGCAACAATAATCAATAAATACATTAATATTGTGGATGAACGTGGCACAGTAAAAAAAATTGTAGTTATACTGCGATTGTCGCCCTGGCCAAAATAGGAATCGGATAATCATGGCAATGTTACACTCAACTTTGCAAGCATGCAAAAACATTAACATAATTCAGTTATTTTTTTATTAACAGGACATCCTTAAATGCCAGTAGACTCTGTCCACGCTGTTATAGAAAGAAATTTAAAAAAAACTATCATTCACGCACCTTCGCAGTGGTATACTATCTTTAGTACAGCGAGACAAGATCCAGAACCTTACATTGTCTAGTCACTACAATTCCAAGATTTCTATAAATGGGATTCAATCAGTGAAAAGTATTTCAAGGGTAATCTCAGTGGCAAAATCAGTAAAATGCGCATTGTCACATTTAAAAAGATCAATAACAATGTAATTCATGCAAAAAACTCTATTACCGAAAATGCAGACTCATATTCAATAGAAGTTCTAACAAAGTCTAGAATTAATGTTCCACCATGTTATAAATCTCGGTTGCCTATTTCGAAAGCCAAACTTGACGACTTACTGAAGCTTTGTACCGATAAAGTGATCCCTCAAATATTTCACAGTGAATATCAGTGTCTTACAAGTGCCAACAGCATTAAAGATACCCTTCCAGAATCAGATCTAGAAGTTAATTATGAATTCTTCTTAAATCTCAAACTACTTCAAGAACAGTGGGGATACAACTTCAACGAAAACTTCCATAAAGAAACAATAGTGTGGAATGATCTTAAAGTACTGAAATTTGACAAAGCGGAGATGTTCCACTTTTATTGTAAAACATCATACTCCGATGAGATGTTTTCTCAAATCAACATGCGCAATAAACGTAAAAAAATGATGGGGTTCAATGAAATTGTAATTAAACAGCTGTATGAGCATGCACTTGAGTTAAAAGAAAATAAAAAAAGGGATCTCAAAGATTTAGTCAGAAAAAATTTAATACCTAGTATTTACGCTAGTTTTTACAACACTTTGTAAGAAACTTTAATTCAAATAATAATAGCACATGGACACATACGACAATTACCTATTATGAGATATTAAAGTAACAAACTTTAAAGAAGTATGTTGTACCAAAAAGCTAAGTCTGAATCAGTGCAATAGGCAAAGTTTAATAGTTGATTAAGTACAACTGAATTATAACCAGAATACTGTTACTGTGGTAAACTGATAGATAAGTTATGCTATTAATACTGATTTTGATGTGATTCAAATACTTTAAATAACTATTTTTATTTTGGTTACGTTTCGTTAAATTTAAGAATTCGTTATCTAAACCAGTGAAAACAGAAGGTCTCATTATTTGGATTGTCTGAGTTAAGCAGAGTTTAATTAAAATTTGATTAAGTAATACATCCGAACTATAACTATGTACAAGACTGTACTAGTACCACTATGTTCAACTGAAAAGTTAGTGCTAATATAGGAATATTGTTGATTTGGATAAATATGTATTTTATTAGTGTTATAGAAGACTGATATTGATTATGTTTCGTTATTTCGTTAAGTATTACTTACGTAAACGTTTGGTTTCCTACTTTATGACACGATTTTGATACTATTTTTTAGTGTGATTATTATTACTGATCTCTATTAAGTCTAAGGAGTGATTTATTAAATGACATTTACACATACTTTACTGTTATATTTAGCTTGTTTGAAAAAATAAACAAAATCTTAAAAATGAAACTGACTTATTTTTAGAAAAACATATTTTTTTAAAACAAAGTTAGAAATGAACAGACCTTTACCTAAAAAGGTCAGTAGAAATAAAAAACTTCTAATACTAAAGTGACCTATTTTTTCGATTTTTTTTCTAAACTTTATTTTATACGAGAAAATCATATTTTTTTGCAAAAACTATATAATGTTTCTAAAGCTATTTAGTGAAACAATAAATTTCAACAGAAATTCATAACTTTTGTTACCATGTTTTAGAGTTATTGTAAAATGAACAGAAAATGTTTAATACGACGAACACATTTTCGCTCTTTCCCAAAAATTAGCAATTTTGAGTTGAGTCACTTTCACAAAACCCATACAGAATATAGTTTCAAAATTGAGTATATAAAAAGGTAAAGAAAACGTAGGAGATGATGCTTTGTCAAGAATTAATATTACGTCAAATGATTTAAAAGGCATGAATGAGCAAGTTATGGCAGTATTAACTAGAAAGCAAAATAAATAATGCAAGAAGATAGAGCAATGTAGAAAAGGCTACACCCTTTCTTATTAATACTAGAGACGAAAGGACTGATCATACTCGAGTTGTGGAGTTATTAAGAAAGCCATGTAATTCGATTGGAACGAAGTTGATAGAGGCATCTGAGTTAGATAAATTACGAAAGGAAAGTAGGCTTAGTAAAGAGTATAGTATTTCTTATTGTCCGAGTAGACGAATGTTATACATTAACCTCAGCTTTAAGCCGTAATTCTCGTGAGTCGAATTTGTGACCATGTTGAGTGATTTTTGTAAACAGCTTAGTATCGAAGAGATAAGTATATGTACATATAATAAGAGATAAAAGTAATGAACATTTTATAAAAGACTAGTAAACCTGGCGAACTCGTTTCGCCTCCAGAAGGCTTTGTATTAATTATTATATAACATTTCGTTTGGTGATTAAAAGATGAAGAATTTTTTTTGTTTTATATTTGAAAAGGAAAATTTTATTTCATTTCCCAACAGTAATGAATTCATTTCGATTACAAAAATGAAATGTTATTTAGTTGAACTTCTCTAAGTAAATGGAAGTGAATCCAAAGTAGATACCGAATCGAAGCGTTATACGTGTCCGCAAATTATCCGTTCATTGAAGTGCTCCTTTGTAAACCACATTTTTTATTTTTTGGTCTAACGTTAACACAAATAAACCAACACACACAAACTATAACTGCCCATGTGAAAAACAATGATTTTCTAAATTTATCCCGCAAATACTAAATTACATATCTATCATTATACGTCAATTGCATAGCTGTCAATTGTGTTTCGTTATTCCACGTTTTATAGTGACTGACGTTTCATGTCAAGTCCCACGGGAATGCTGTCGAACGGGATTAAAAGTATCCTATTGCAATTTCCTGGCTCTAAACTACTTCTCTGCCAATTTTCAGCTAAATCGGTTTAGCCGTTCTTGGGTCATAAGTGGAGTCACTAACACGACTTTCTTTTATATATATAGATTTAAGGGATGAGATAAAGTCGACTGGAAATTGGTCCGGACCATGCATCCATATATTAAATAATGTAACTAGGATTAAGAATTATGAAGAAAAATCATTCATATTAAATGATTTTCATCTACTACCCACAAGTGGCCATGCTGGTGTACGTAGAATGATAATAATATCAAGAGACGATTTTATTGGCCAAATCTCGAAACTGATGTAAGAGATTTCATTAGAAAAGATATATATGGATATAGTAGGCCATCGTCCTAAAGATTATGAGGAAAATGTGTATATTAACCGTTGAGTGTGAGTTAAGCAAGTTTATAGATGCTTATCCACTTAAGAATAAGGATTCCATTAGTGTCGCTAGGGCGTTAGTTGATAATTTTATTTTAAGATTCGGCATCCCTAAAATAATAGCAACTGACCGAGGAACTGAGTTTACTTCTGCCACCATGAAACAGGTGTGTAAATTATTAAACATTAATTATTTAATTATTAAAAATTATTTAATGGTTTACCTACAACTAAATTTGGCTAAATGTTGTATTATAACATATTCAAGAAAAAAAATTCAACATTCTTTCAGTTATTCAATGTTTGGTGTTAAATTGCGAAGGGTAACTGAGTTGTTCGATAAGCATATTGAAAAAATTACTTTAAAATCTTACCAGATGTTAGGCTTCATCTCAAGGCAAGGTACTGATTTTAGGAACCCTTATACACACATTATATGTACTTTATAATGCTTACGTTCGATCACATTTGGAATATGCATCGACTGCCTGGGATCCATGTTATGCTAAGTATATTCAAGCAATTGAAACAATTCAAAACAAATTTCTTAAAAAATTAAAATATAAGTTTGGTCACGATTTGCCTACTCTACTGTCCTTGAAAACTAGACGAAAATATAGAGACCAATTGTTTCTATTTAAAATTATTAACAGCCTTATAGATTCGCCTTATCTCCTCAATAAAATATTATTTAACTGTCCTCGCGTAAGTGCTCGGTACAAAGACACTTTCGCAACTCCAAATCATAAAACAAATTATTACAAAAACAGTTTTATAGTAAGATCGTGTAGCAACTATAACGATAAATATAACCACATAGACTTGTTCAGCAGCGGTCTCAGTAAGTTTAACTCGATACTTAAAAATACTTAAAAATAATTAGATTAAGTTTTGTTATTTACTTTTTTTCTTTTTCATTTCACGTGATATAAGTTTGGTTTGTATACATTTTTACACTTGTTAGTTTTTTTTTATTACCATACATTTAATTTTACTGTTTTATTTCGTTTATATATTTGTTCACTTCCAGATTAATTATTTGTGGAAACTGTATTGGCATGTGGGTTATTTAAGGTTTATAAGTTTTACATATAAAATATGCTGTTTGTTTCACTTTATTACAAATAAAATAAAATAAATAAAATTACATCAACAGCATACCATCATCAGTTAATAGGTTCGTTAGAAATGCTCATAAAAAATTAGGCGCATTTTTACGAATTTAGTGCGACAAAAACAAGGAATCTTGGTCTTATTGGTTACCATACTGGAGTTTTATTTAATAACAGATACAAATATAGAAACTAATCCAAAGAAAAAAAAATATAACTATATCGGCTGAGACTGATAGTGACGATGAGACTGACATAAGCTTAAGAGAAAGTTCTTGTTCTCCTTTCGACGAGAGACGAAGATCCAGTTGTGACCGAAAACATTAAAGAAGAAAGATTTTTGTTGGTGAAGTTTGAAAAAAAGAAGACTGTTTTACATTATATTGGGCAGGTGAAAACAAAATATAGCCCTACTGAATACAAAGTTTCATTTATGAGAAAGAAGCCGGGCACCTGGAAATTTGTTTTACCTACGAAGGAACTGTTTATTTATCAGACGTGCTCTGTGTATTGCCTCCGCCTAAATCAGCTTCTACAGCAAGAACAGCTGATATAATTAGTTTTGCGAAAGTTGTTACCATGTATAATGTGCAATAAATAACAGATTTGTTATGTTTTTTTAATAAGTTACCCTAATGGTTAAGTAAAATGTTGATTTTATGTCTAAGATTTAACAAAGTTGATTGTAAATGACTGTATTGTTAATTATAACTACATTTAGAGTCCATTTTGTGTTAATTTGATCTCAATAAATAGATAAGTTCATATAAAAAGGTTTTTTATATACTATGTATGAATGCTCCCCGCTATGTACGAATGCACCTTTCCCTATGTACGAAGCTACCACGGGTGTTTGATAGCTTCGTACGTTTTCCATATTTTAGAAATAGTGCCGTTGCTTTATAATAGTACTTGATACCAGTTTTTGACTTTACTATAACTATAGCCAAATATATAGGGTATACAATAGCATTAAAATGATTTTGCAATAACGAAAAACTTTTCTGTTATAAAGCTAAAAGTAAAAAGTGTACGAATCCTACCTGCTTTCCCCTACCGAAAACATAAATTTGGACATTAATCGTCTCGAAAAAGATATTAATGCTACAACAGTCTTGGTATCAACATTGGCGGATCAGCTGCGTCTTAAAGAACAAGATGGAAGAAAAATAACCTTGAAATCTCTGGTATACCGATGTCACACAATGAAAACCAAAGAACACGAATTCCACAAGTTTTCACAAACAAGAGAACACATAAAAAAATGGTCTAACAGAATATAATTCGGTTTCGAATCCCCGTGGAGCTCTCCTATTTGGGTAGTTCCTAAAAAGGCTGATGCTTCCTGTAAAACTAAATCTGTCTGGTTTATTTGGATGACGTCGTCATATTTAGTACATCTTAACAGGAACATATGATTAACTTTCGCGTGAATCTAACATTAAGACCCAGATGGATAAATAGGAGTTTTTAAAATTAGAGACAGAGTTCTTAGTAACTACATATAATATGTAAGGATGGAGTGAAACAAAATTCAAATAAAATTAATGTCATAAATAACTGTACATTGCCTACGACAATTACTGAAATTAAAAGATTTCTTGTCCTCTTAGCCTACATTATCAAGCCGTGAAACTTGTACGAGTACTTGCACGATTCACAAAAACATGGACCTTCAACTAGCTGCTCTAAAGAAGGAAAATACGCTTACAACAGTGAGTAATCATCAAAATATGTTGGAACTGCTTTGTTGTGATCGATATTCTGAAAGATGTCTAGAGAGAACAAGTGATAACTATTGCTCAAAAACTCTGACTTATACAGAAATCAATAATTCAAAACCAATATTAATAAAACAGTGGGTGAGTAAGAAAGAGTCCATAATACATCTGAAAACGAAGAAAGAACGATTTGTGACGAAATGTAAAATAGAAACACAGGAAATGTCACCTAGAAATGTCATTACAAAACTAGAAAATGATATGGTTAAATTTTTCGGGCATTCTTTTAACATATTACATCAGTACAATGCCATTAAGCAATTGAAAGAGTCTTTATCTGAAACCGATGTCATTGTACATATGGATTTTATACGAAAATTTTTGTAGGGGCCACTTGTAAACGAGCAGCAGACCAAGTGATTGCTACAGGAGGAGATATAACCTGAATGAGTTCGCTACTGTCATTAGTGAAAGATGCCAGGGTATAAAAATGGATGTGATCATTAATAATAAGTCGTCCGAAATGGTTGCTTTTAAGGGGACATTATTGGTGCATCATTACTGGCACAGCTTATATTCCCAACAATCTTATAATTAAGTAAAATTACCTCAAAATAATATTAAAGTCAAGTAATATAACATTATAAAAATCTCAAAAGGCTGTTATGAATACTGGGATAGTTGACTTTCATAGTATTATATTGTTATTGTTCTTAATTTCATGATAATAGTACTTTTAAGATAAATATTGTTAGATTTTTGTTTCTATTGTTTTTTGATTACTTAGAAATGTTAAGACCCAGTTTCACGTATCAATGTTAAATAAGTAACTTTTTGTTTTTGTTAGTTGACTGAAGCGTCTTATTTTATTTTTGTTCATTTAAGTAACTGCATGCTACTTTAGTTTTACGGAGTTTACTGTTTTATTTAATTACCCTTAAATTTCAATAATATAATTTCTTAGCTAATAATGTTTCCTTTTTAATGTGAGCTCCTTATACTCTGCCCATTAGTGTATTTTTCAAAGTGGTTTTTGTATTCGAAACACTTCATTTAAGACAAAATGCCGCTCAGTATAAAAAATACATTTGGGAAATATTGAAAAAAATACAGGACGTAACGTTGATACACATACAAATATTAAGTGGCTCAAATATTATGAAGCTGCTCATTTTGTATTTTAAGTAACTCATATTAATGTTTGTAAAATATTATTCTGTTGATTTTCCGTCACTAACAGTCAGTCGATCACTTAGTAATTATGTAACCCAAATTAATTTATTTTGACACTTAAAATTGTAATTTACAGTCACTCGTTATATTACTACTTTATAATTTATAAGCGGCGTAGTATTTACGGTAGTAATAGAGTATAAGATACAGGAACTCGAGAGTATTATAACATGACACAATTAGATGCATATTATGTAATTAATGAAATAATTCAATATCGGTCGGTTGCGAGCCTCTGACATCTATATATCAGAGGCTCATTGCCGATATGTACCTATATGCAGAGCAGTGCTTGTACCTAGGTAGCTTCAATCACGAAAATAACGAACATGAAGTCGAACAAAGAACACAACTAACATGGAATAATTACTGGAACCTAAAAGAAATATTCAAAAGCAGCTCACCAACCAATATGAAAACGAAGGTCGTGATCGTGCCTCTTACCCTACTTAACATACGCCTGCCAAACGTCGAAATATACCATTAGCGTTAAAAGTATATTAGTAAAATGTCAACGAGGCATGGAGCATAGCATGCTACATCAAAAAAATCCAAAGAATACGTCACACAATAAAAAGAGTGACAACAAAGGCTAAAGATGGACTAGTACAAGCGGACTCTAAAATGGAAATGGGCTGATCATGTAGCACGCTTGCAAGACCAAAATAGTTGATAAAAGGAGAAGAGGAAGACCCTGCGCAAAATAGGAAGATGACGTAAAGTCGCCGTAGATTGATTTCAGATAGCACGTGGCACGTGGTCGTCGATCCAGGACAGCTGGCGAGTACCTGATACCACTCTTAAATTAAACATCTCAAGACAAACCCCCTGACACCTTTTGTTCCCTCGGGAGACCACCCTATAAGGAGATACAGGCATTTCCCTGGAGAACCTTCCCGGGGGCATAACTCACTAAAGGGTGGAAATAACCCTATCTAGTTTGGTATCGGCAGAAACGTGACATCGAGATCTACACGTTTATAAACACCAAATTAACATCCCGTGCACTCATCGCCCAAAAAACCAACAAAAATGGCCGATCAATCCCAAGAGCAAAAGTTGGCGCCAACAACTGCGCCATCCACCTCAACCAGTCAAAAACCGGCAAGGAAACCTGTTATTAAGACTGTTAAACAAACATCTACCAAAACAGCAGTAACACCAACAAAACAGAGGACTTTAAGGCAGAAAAAAAAAGACGTTGGGCAGCAAGACCTCCATGCGCTTCGACATGAAGCTCAAGGGGATGCATCACCTACAGAAACAGAAGCCCGTGGGGGTCCGGACCTATAACTGTACCAAATACGACATCAGATTTAATTTTAAACACCCCATCACACACAAGGCTACGTCAAAGACATTTTATCATCAGCAGATTTTCGTCAGGAGGTTGCAGTGACCCTATGGAAAATGGGTACAAAGTCTGGTATGTCTGGCCGGCGTTCGCTGGAGACCAAGATTCAAGCCAAAAGGCACAAAGGACCTGCACAATACGTACCTCCAAGACCAGATAGGCCACTGGCCACAATTGTCTGGAAAAAAAATGAGGTGCAAGCTTTCAAAGTGCGTTGGATTTACGTATAACATGTGTGAGAAATGTGGGGTAGCACTGTGTTATAACAAAACTAAGAATTGTTTTAGAAATTTTCACTTATCATAATTTTTTCAGAAATAGGTTTCTAATACATAGTTTTATGTTTTTTTAGTCTTATGGTCCAGTCTTGCTTTAAAGCAACACTCCCCTTTTCAAAAATTATCTTCTAAACTATTTTAATAAATAAAAATACTGAAACACGTGTATTTTATTTTGCCGTTTTAAACCCGGATCTAATTTTTATTTTAAAATCCACGTTCTTGAGTGATAGAGGGTTAAGAACAGTCCAATCCAGAACACTCAATTCTGTCGATTATGGATCCACACAAAATTAAAATCATTCAATGCAATCTAGACAGGTCCAAACACTCTATTAAAGGGTTCATTACATGCATTATTAGCCTACAGTAGCTCCAAAGTGGAAGAAGAATTATAGGACGAACATACCCGGTGAGTTTACAGAAGACGTGGGAAAAACGGATCAAGTACTACTGATGGAGAATGTTACGCCTCTTTCACTATTTCACCTTTTTTGGACAGAGCATTTACAGGACATTTTATGTTTTCAAAATAACCTTTACGCTACTCAATCTGGAAAGCCTTTTACTACCACAACTGAGGAGCTTGATGCTTTCATTGCTTTGAACTTTGTGATGGGTATAAAAAAATTGCCGAGCTACAGAGATTACTGGTCTTCAGCACCTGATTTACATGACAGTTATGTGTCAAAGATCATGAGCTTCAACCGATTTAGTTAGTTGGCTTTTGAATAACTTGCACGTAAATGACAATAGTGTAATTCCCCACAGAAACAGCCCAGACTTTGACAAACTTTATAAAATAAGACCTTTACTTGACATTCTGCGAAAAACATTTCAACAATATTACAAGTTACTGTAAAAAGAACAAAATAGAGAATATTATTATTTTGATAATGATATTGATGTTTTAGAAAAATAATAAGTTTTTTGTGTTTTTTAAATAGTATTTTAGTTAACTTGTTTCTTGTTACTGTTGTGTTATTGAATAAATCTTGAAGCTAATCCAGATAAAAAAAATATTTTATTATACTTTAATTGAAAGGTAACATAATATTTTACATTCGAATTTCACATTATAAATAAAAAAATTGCATTTTTTGCCTGTATCAGGAGGCGAAGAAATCAATAAAGAAGGAAACTATGAATTTAGAGAAACTAAAAGTAACCAAAAAGCATCAAAAAAATATAGGAAAAAGAAAAAGAAGCTTTTCAAGCTTTGGTAGCTACAAAACCTGGAGCAGAATCGATAATAACTTTACACAAACATCTTGGTCGCCCACGGCTGGAAAATGAAGACAATTTAATAAAAACTATTACCGAAATCGTAATGTATGGAAGTTCAGTGGATGAGAAACGTAGAAGAGATATTATTCTTTCTTACGGTGCAACGGACATATGAGACACTAAAGCCGATCATCTATAAGGACCTAGCAACCTGTACACATGTCTTCGTGAGAAATGACACAGTTCGAGCACCCCTCACTGGGAAGTACGATGGACCCTACGAAGTTTTAAAGAGATATGAAAAAATATTTCAAGATAAAAACGCCTCTTCGCACTACTGTGGTATAGCTGGGCAGGCTCAAGCCCGCCTTCATATGCAGTGACATGACAGTGACTTCAGGAGTGATGAATACAGCGAGAGGAGTTTCATCGAAGTGGTCAGACTGCCGAGGCGAGCGAAGAAATCGCCATATATTTATAACCTCCGATTGAGACGTCCGATCGTGCTATCTCTCTCTAAACTAATCTGTACTGGAAAAATCGTCACTATAGCAACAACAGCAACCAGTCGACAGATCGAGGATTACAACATCAAGATGGCAATCAAATCGAGGGACTTCAATACCATCAAAAATATAACGTCTTACTATACGAACGTAAACGATAATCGCTTCTCAGGCCAACATGACGTTACAGTTATAGAGTACATGACATCGCACCATCATCACCGCAGATGGCAGTCGCCTCAGCATCCAGATTGGAGTCGGCGATGGACATGATGGCTCGAGTTAACGAAACAGGTCAGCGAGCTCACCACAAGACACCATCGCCCGCGTTCCAGAAGCCGACAGATGCCACATCAGAAGTCTCGATCGACTTCTAGAAGATCAATTACAAACTACAAGAAGTTTCCTGTGTGCTGGTATCATTACAAATTTGGCAACCTCGCGAAAAAGTGCATACCCCCATGTGACTATGATTCGGGAAAAGTAAGCGGCGGTCGGTAATGGCGACGTCCGATTGCCCTTCCACCACTGGTCGCCTGTTCCTCACCGATCGTGGTTCCAGGATGCAATTTCTCATCGATACGGGAATTGATTTAAGTGTTTTCCCCCGAGCTGCGCTTCGTCAACCACGTGTGCGAACTGACTATCAATTGTGTTCGGCGAATGCGTATTCGCTTGACTAAGTGGGCCTGCGATTGACTTACAGAACATGTCGATTTTTGCCAAAAAAAAAAACATATTTTCAGATAAAGCTTTTTTAATCTTGGCGGGTATGTAAACAAGCAAAATTGACGCATTTGGGACACAGAAAAGGGAAAACCAACACGCATACATTGAAAAGCCGACGCCTCCAAAACAGTCACTGTTTGGTGCGGATTTCTGTCCGGAGGCATAGTTGGGCTATTTTTCTTCAAAAATTACCAAGAAGTGGCCTCTACAGTCAATAGCGATCGTTATCGGGACATATTGAGCGAAATTTTGTTCACAAAAATTGTAGAGGAGGATATTGGCAACATTTGGTTTCAAAAGGACGGCGCTACGTGCCACACATCCAAAGCTGCACTCGGTATTTTGAAATCGGAACTGCAATCTCGGGGACTCCTAACACAAGATAATTCCATTTCTTAAAAGGAGCTCCCTAGTTGAATCTATTTGTTTCTAGGTATAAGTTAAAGTAATAAACAAATTTTTATTTTTTTTATTTTAATTTGACACCGTTGGACTATCGTGAGTGAGGTGCCGTCAAAGATAAGTGTTACTATAACTTGCCAGAGTAAATTGACGCTTCAAAGGACAATATTCGTGAAGACATTCGTGAAATACAGCAACACACAATCGATAATATGCTTAAAAATTAGACCGATCGAGTATGCTACTGCATGGCCAGCCGAGGGAGCCATTTGAATAATTTATTTTTGATTAACAATCGGAAGAATTGTTTTTTGGATACCATTGGAGCCAATTTATTTTATTTTCCCCAGTGCTCTTACTTTCCTAACGACGCCATTCTAGCGATGTGTTGAACCTTAGCACAATACTCAATCATAAAATAAAATCTTTTCCTATAAGTTCAAACTTAAAAACAACGTAACGACATTATTATAGAAAAAAAGAATACATAAGAGAGTGAATGCATTCTAAGAGATTATGAGAAAAGATGTAGATGTTTCCATCAGCTACTGTTTTGCCTTCCAAAAAATTTTACCTCTGCCGAAAACATCTGTGTGGGTGTGCTATTTAAGACAAATCAGATTTTACAACTTGTGTACTGTGAATTTGAAAGGATTAAACCCAAAATTTTACTAGTCAGAACAACAAGATGGAAAGGAAGTATGGAAATATCATTCCACATCTGACTTCCAATCACACGGACTTTTAGGACTGTTTGTTGATAAAAATAGAAATAATATTATAGTACATATGTACTATTTTTCACTTTATGCAAACTCATATAACGTCACCCACAGAAATTCATATGCACTTTCTGACCTGTTTACATTCACCTCTACCAGCAAATAATTCTAAAATATTCACTTTTTAACCTATTGCTGTATTTAAATTATACTGTATCCACGGATTCGTGGCTTTATTTCCAAAGTATCCAACCCTACACTTCAGACTATTCGATAGAATCTTCAGCCGAGCTGAAAAAGTATTAAGACATAAGCAGACTCCTATTGAAAAAGTGAAATACATAGAGATCAGAAAGAACTATGGCAATTGTAAGTGCTAAGTCATGAGTGATAACTTAAATCCTTGGTGGATTTAAAAGGGTACAGGTAAGGTCTAAAAGTAAAAGAAATATCAAGAATTATTTTTCAGTCAGCGAGGTTAAGGGTACGAAGAACTTTTACTATGTCCAAGACAAATTCTGTCAGACTCTGAACAAAGAATCATTTACCATCACTATTTTAAGCACAATGATACCACAGATATTGCCTCTAAGAAGATCCTTAACTGATGAAAAGGAGTACACAAATTACTGTATACTACTTTTGGAAACTAACTAAAGTTAGACGACAACCTTTTCAAATATACAAGATACTTCTTTTCAATACTTGTACTATTTCCGAGTAAAATAATTGATGCGAAAAATGAAAGAATACCTAGATCAAGAAAACTGTGTTAGAATTTAGTTAATTTAGTTATTAACTAGTGTAATGCTAAAATAGAATTGTCCAAAATTCTTTCTTGTGTTCGTTGGTACCTATATAATGTTTGTTATAAATAATAATTGAACCAAAATTATAATATCAATAAATATAACATTTTAAAAAATCATGCTGACCATTAAAAATATGTTACTTATTCTCGATACAAAAAAAATTGATAATAAACAAGCTAAATTCATGTGATACCTAGTTTAAATAATTTTTTCAGTTACATCCAATTCACATTTAAGCATGAAATAATTCACAAATTACAATACAAATTAGTCACAATAAAGTAAGTTTATTTTCTACAATCTATAATTAAAGGACAATCATCTTATGTAAGTCATTTCCTCCAGTATTGGAATTCAAGAATAGTAGATCTGGACTTATAATGCTTACAAGGACCCTTTTACAATATAATATTTGAGGTAACGTTTAATCATGATTCTCAATGTTTATCGTTTATTATAGTAATGCCCCACAAAAAGGTTGAAGCCGCTATTTATAGTTTACAAATACAAGTTGATACAAACATTGCAATTACAATATTAAGAGGAATTCGAAATTATAATTACTTACAAATAATTACAAATATTGATTTCGAAATAATTAATAACTATTTATATTACTACTACATAGGTATATTATTTTATTATAATTTAGTATCATGTTACCACAATTTCATCCCAGCAATATCCACAGGTACAGTAATTAATAATTAATAATTCTAAAGATTACAGTATCTAACTAAGTACAACAATAGTTAACTATTCAAAACCTTGAGTAAGTACATATAAATTTGTTAAAAAACAGTTTCAATATAGATGGTTAATTTTTTACTAGACATTACTTACTAATACTACTAATACTAGATACTAAATTACTGGCTTTAGTAATTTAACAAGATACAATAATAGTAAAATACAAAGAATTTAAACTAGTTTTTAACACTTCTGAAATCTTTTACGCACCCACCCATGGCACATGGCACGCATGGCACCCATCACAACAACCTAGGAAAACCAGAAAAGACCAAAAATGAAATACATTTAATAGAAGAACTCATATTTTATATTTCGCAAATTTACTGTTATTTAAGAAATAAATAATCTTAACTTCTTTTACCTGTATTCGTTCTAAGACTTAAACATAACGGTCTTATTACATCTTCTTCTTCTCCCTGGCAATTTCCCAGCTTTAGCCAGGGTCTGCCTTCCTACTTAAACGCCTCCACTTTGCACGGTCTTTAGCATCCTCGGTGGTTAGTCCGTTGGCTCTCATGTCCTGCTTCACGGTATTAAGCCAATATTATTAACGGTCTTATTACATAAAATTGAGTAAATATTACTATCCACTAGCCTCTTAACCAAAATAATCACATATTATAATTTAATTTTGAATTTCAGGGAACCATGTTCTTACACGCGACTCAGCAATTAAGTCAACTTATTATTTTTCCGTTTTCAAAGCATATGTTTAACTTTTTCCACCATTAATATAACAAATACATATATACCTTTTAATGCTTTGGCTTATTTGCACTGGAATCGTGGCATATTTTGGAAATATCAACATTTTGATTCGTCGTTTGAAATTGAAAGCTTACGCTTTACGTAGTAAACTTGTAAGGCCAATAACTGTAGATAATACAAGCTTCTTGTACACTTTACAGATAATAAAGAGTACCGTTTCATTACCTTTACTTTTATTGAAATTATTATTTAAAGTAATTGTATTTATTTATTGTATTAATTATTTTGCTTTTATTAAATATATAAATAAATTATTATTACACCTTGTCATATATTATTTCCCACCGGTTATTGAGTCTAAGGCGGGAATTGAAACGTTGACGCGGGCTTTTTGAAAATTTTAATTATTTTAAATAGTTTTATACTATAAATTGCAATTTTTTGTTTAGTTTATTTTAAAGAAGTAAAACTTAGTCTGTATATAAGTGTTTATGTGGAGAGATGGTGAAAAAACGTAAAATGAAGGATTCGGGTGAGTCCTTGCCTTTCAGCACAAGCAGCGATTCCGATTGCGAGGATTCGCCAGTATTGCAGGATGCAAATGCCTTCGCTCCCTTTAGGGTCGCTGATTATTGTCGGCGATACCCTGAAGATGCGGAAGCCAAGTCTGAATTCATAGTGTTTGTCGAAAGTACTAATGATGTCCCACTCGGTAATAGGGACATGATGTCGCTTAGTACTAGTTTTATACGCTCTGTGAAAGGTATACAATATTTAAAAAAAATAAATAAATATGTATAAGGTCGGTGTCGTTTTCCAACGTGAGAATTTGGCAAATGCCTTTTTAGAAAATACTACATATCTAAAGGAACAACGACTCAAAGCTTCAATACCAGCAGGGGCCACCGAACTATCGGGAGTTATCTCTTCGGTTGCCACTCATTTATCCAATCACAAAATATACAGGGTGACTGGTGAATTACTATCGATATTTGAGGACGTGATATTTGACGATCATATATGACAAAATAAAAATTAATATAACATAAATATTAATAAACTTCTAAGTAAAGTTAACCAAAAGTTATGTAATTAATTACGCATCGTATGAACACCCTACAGATTAGGTATACACACACACTCACACAGACGCGGCGGCGGCGTAGTGTTGTATCAGCACGCCGCCGCACGCGTCCACACTTGGAACACTTGGAACGTGTCAACACTTTATTTATTTATACGGAAATTTGGTCAAAAATTAAGTACCTATTTTTTTTACATAATTCGAATGAGAATCATGTACCGAGTATGCTCCTTAAATATTGATAGTAATGCACCAGTCACCCTGTATACAAAAATTAAAAATTACATTTTTGATAATAGTAAAAAACCAAAACACATATGTATGTATATTTTTAGCTGACTCCTAAGAATATTTAGTGACCAAGCTATTCCCGGTTTTCTTATTATTGGGTAAACAGTGTTGGAATATTGTATTGGTTTTGGCTTTTGAATTAGCGCCATCGACTGGTAAGATTTTTAAGCATTGTTTTGTCGGTAAAACAGTCCTAAACAATTATTGGCTAGTGTTGCGTTTTACCGCCATCTATTGTAAAGCTATATTATTGTTGTTGTGTCAATATTACAGGAGTTTTTCTTTACCTGAAAACAAGAAAAGCATAATCCGACTAGATTGATTTGTAGCCTCCGGACCTCTATTGAACATGAGAATCGTTAGAATACTTGCCAGAATACAAATTTAATAATAAAAAGTTGGTCATTTAATAGCTGTAGATAAATACCATAGAGAAATTTTAAAAACTATATCTATCTATATAAATATCGCAACAATCTTTTTTAATAAAAAATAATAAATGAACAAATAGAATTCTATTAAATATAGTAAAATTTATAGTTTTGTTGGAAAACAAGACATGTATGTACATATATACAGTAATACCTCGGACTTACGCGATAGGTGGGACTGAGTGCTATCCGCGTAAGTCGAATTCGCGTAAGTCGGGGTACAATTTTGCATATAAAGTCATACAAAGTATGTTTAATTGGGACTGGAGACTAAATAAAACAATAATTTAGGAAATAATTAGTATCTAATTCTAGATAATATGACAAACTATATTAATAGAGTGTATAAACACAATCCGAAGTTATTTTGATGTAGAAGGTTTCATAAATTGTAACAAAGTCGTCTGACGAGTCAATGATTTTTTCTTCTCCCGTAATATCTCCTCGTAGCATCCTAGTAATTTTTTTATTCCATTTTTTGTAACAAAAATTCGCTCTTCATTGGAGTCTATGCTTTCCAAAATTGTTAACCCTTTCTCAATCGAACTGAGGGCTTCTGTCAAGTTTCCAACTGTCATTTGATCTTCTAATTGAACTGGATCCAAGGAATCATTATCAATTTCTTCCTCTTGTTCATGCATTGTTATGAGCTCATCAATTGTAAGCTCCTCATTGTGTGATTCCAACAGCTCTTGAACATCATCACTATCCACTTCTAAATTTATTTGTCTACCAAGTTCGACAACGTCTTTGATCACACTGCAAATTTCATCAGGCCCTGGCACTGATTCCACCTGAGTCTCAGTGGAGAAAAAAAATGGACAGAGTTTTTTATATATGTATTAGAAAATTAAATCGCGTAACTCCGAATTCGCGTAAGTCGAGGTAGCGTAAGTCGGAGTATTAGTGTATAATATTTGACTAAATAATTAATCTAACGAACATCTCATTCTTAGATTTTTGTTTTTATTATTGAATTTAACTATTTAAAAGTATTTTTAAACTTTGACTGCCCTTTTTAAAAGTTATATTCCTAAAAATATAATGTTTCAATAGATGAGAATATATTTTTAGGATTGTATTGTACAAAAGTATGGAGTCTTAAAAGACAGTCTTACGTTTATTTTAATAATGCAATTAATATATTATAATAACTATTTGCCTTTTAATCGAAGTTTCTGTTTCTAATAAAGTACCTATACAAATTTCAAAGAGATCTTTCTTATTCAAAAGTTTGTTTTAATCTATTAAGTAAGCGTAAGTGTCTAGACCTGATAAACTGACTTATAATACCTTTATCACAATTCCTTTCGACCCTTTGTTTTTGGGCCAAGCTTAGATAAAGTTGTTGTAAAATGTATGCCGGACACGTTTTCATTTATTCAATATAATGTCTGTTTTTCATATACGTGATTAAGTTATAATTTTGGTAAGATATTACTGTAAAATATTAAAACTTGTTTAAATTCTGTACTTGTAGGGATAGACATGCAAATCTATAGTATGACGTTAAAGTTTTCGTTAATGAACAATATAGGTTTTAAAGAATTAATTTTTAAGTTTTAATGTAAAGAAATATGAATATGTTTTCATTAAGTATCACTTGAATATTTTATCAGAATGTTTTTTTATTTGTACTCCAAATTATGTTTTTGGATTTGATAAGAGTCACGATATAATAATTATATATTTTGTCTCCATCAATTACTAAATGTGCTGAGAAAAAATGCTTGTATTTTTTATTTATTACATACATGATTATTTAAAAAAACTCTGAATTTTTTATTTCGTTATTTCGAATAATAAGTATAATTTCGTAACATAAACTTTAATATTGATCAAAAGCTTAAACTATTTAGTAATTCATAGTAAATAGTTCTTAATAAGTTGTTTGAATCAATAAGAAAGTATGTTTAACTTGTGTAAAAGTTATTTAAACCCTTTCAAATTTATTTCTGATATAAACGTTCCAAAAGCCGAAACTGTGAAAATAATTTTGATTAATGTTGAACGAAAGTTTGTAGGACAATCATTTTTGGTAAAACTGAAATAACTGTTATCAAATTCATAACAAATTTAAAGTTACATATATAAAAAAAATATTGTACTTAAATAAATATATTATTTGTTAGCCTTTTTTCTAATAATTTAATAAAAAGTAGATAAAAGTGGATCCAAGTAAAATAACAGTTTTTTACATAAAGAATCTAAGAAAGTTCAGACATAACCATTTGCAAGCAATCTTTCTTTTATTCACAGTAACTTTCTACAAACCTAGTGGTTTAAAACTATCTTGCTCTCTGAATTATACATGTATTATGTAAACAGCATCATTTATATAATAAACAAAACAAATGAGAAGAACAGTTGCGCTGCACGTCAGCCATAAAGAGTTATTAATTTTAAACGAATTATAGAAGATCTTGTGATAGAATGCCTATTTTATTAAAATCTTGAAATGTAAAACAAGTATATTTCAAATGGAGAATTATGTTACTTATTTACCAAAATCATGATAACAACGTTTACATAAGATTATCTTAAAAAAATATGAACAATCAAAAGTTTAAGGATTTTTTATAGAAGGTTATAAAGGTATAAAGGTTGCTTGCACAATTTTTACTCATCAGAAAAAGTCATCCGCTAACCGATTTCATAAAGTACATACGTCCAAGATGGGTCTGAAGAGTAGTTTGGCCGCCGTGTCATAGTTACCGTACATAGCCATACTCTTTGGCGATCTCTGGGGGTATTTACTATGTCCACTAATTAATAAGTCAAGATTTATATAGGGCTATCATTATTAAGAGCTAATAAAAACTTACAGATCAATTACTTTAGGATAATTGACACAATAATATAAATTTGATTATTTCATTGCTCTAAGAAGAAGTCATAGGTCTGGGAACTCTTAATTGAATTGTTAATTTTATTAAATCAATGAATATTTTGTTCTACATTGATAAGCTGCTTCAGTAATTAGTAGAGAAGTCAAACTAAATTAAAGATTAAATTATTCCTTTGACGTATATCTTGAATAAATTTTACTTCAATACCTTTTTTCTAACAGCCCTAGGGTGAGTGATTTGAAACGATTTAGAAAAGGATTAAAATTTAGAAATATATATTCATTATTGAAATAATTTAATTGGCTGAGAGAGATTTTTGATACTTTGTTACCGACTAAACAATAGTAAGTTATATTTTTACAACGCTAAACGAGATAAGCAAACAATGGCCTGAAACAACTATATGAAACGATGGGGTGAATTTCGCTTCCAAAGAGGAAATGTTTATAACAAAATAACTCTTTTTCCATGATTTTGTTAATTTTGTCAATAGTATTCAAACAATATAAATTTCAGCAGTATCAAATCTGCAACCTCCGGAAAATCGGGTCTCAATTACTTTAGCAGGTAAACTATCATGACTTGAGTACATGAATCAAACATTCATTAGGTTCTGTTACTAAAATCCAAATTAAAGTTTTCTTACTTTTTAGTATAAAAGAAAAACTCTACTTCGACATTATAATGTTTATTCAATTCATACTATTATCTAATTCAATAAAAGGAGACAGTCTTCTAGGTTCGGATTCACGTTCACTTGCGGTGATATTCGTCAATCTCTCCCATATGTGAGTGGTGTAACTGAGGACGATGAACTCGACTTGACAGTAATATGATGCGCACAACAAATTTGAGGACTAATAACCTTTTTATATTCAATATTGTATCCGTTTTATAAATGTAACTTGTTATACATTAGGGTGGAGTGAAAATGTATGGAGCAAAAAAAAATCGTTTTATCTTAACGGAATAGGGACGAAAAGTTGTCTTATAATATTTAAAACAACTGTAAAAAAATTACACTTACCAGTCGCAATATTTTGAGATGCCCCAAAGGAGATGAAATAAAAAAAAAAAACCGATTATTTACTGCAATATTTTTTATTTATTTACTGCAAAAATTAAAAATTAAAAAGCAAAATTAAATTTCAAACTGTTTTTTCGTATTAAAAGTAGGCATTCGTGTAGGCGAAAGCAGTCTCGCTCTAATGAAACCGTCTCTTTTATTATCCCCACAAACTGCATTTGATGCTTCTGTCACCAACTTGATACAGCGCTCTACGGCTTGAGTGTGACATGTAAAATCAATAATCTGACACATCCTGAGCCCGTTTTTGACCACATCTTTCAAAATTTCATCAGTAATTTTTAAAGTAAGAGGGGGTTCCGTTATCTCGTAATCTCGCCACGTAATAATATCAGTATAACCTTTGGCGTCAAAATGAAACGTAGGGACCTTAAACATCCGCAGTCCTTGAGCCTTCTCTGATCTTACTTTGACAATTCTTCGGTATGCAATATCCCTTATAACCTCTCTGTCATCGCCAAGCATCGTAAGAAGAAGATTTTCTGTGTGCCCGAAATACCCGTTTCGCTGGATTACCTTGACAATAATTTTCTTCAAATTGGCATCCAAATAACGACTAATACGAATGGTTTGAAATAGGTGCTTGGCTCCGTTAATATACGAAGAATTAAATTTTATCGTAAACCACATCGGTCCATAAACCCTCATAACACAAGTGGCTAATATTTTTAAATTTTCTGCTGGGTCAGTTTTAGAGGCATACAATATACATATAAACTAAACTAAACAAAAATAAAGATATATATTTTACATTATTAAATATATAAAATAATTTAACCAAAAATGTCGAAAAGTTGTTTTGTTCTTTTATAAGACTGTTATTTATAATTATTTTTGATACATAAATTGAGAAATTGCAATAAGACGCATTGTCCTTTTTTAAGTAAATCAAACGAATGCACAGAATAAGTCAAAAACAAAACTATTTGTCAAACTAGCCGGTTACGGTGGGAAAGTGCAACCACAACCTTCCCAACGTAATCCTGCAGCAAATGAGCAAAAACAAAGAAACTATAAATAATGAACAAAATTGCTTATCAGAATTAGAAGAAGCAAATTAAAACAATATATATGTATCTTAACTTATTGCAACGATTACTATTATATTACGAAGATTTTTTATTATTACTTTACAATAATTTTAGCCTTTAGGAATTGTTCATATTATTTTCCAAACCTGTTGAATTGAATTCAGCAATGAGTCATGGTATGTTTAAGTATTTACTATCATACGACCTGAAAATGAAACTCAAATATGTATAAAGTTAAAAGCTATCAGATAGATAAAATAAAAAAAAGAATAAATTATGAACATCTAAAAGATTTTTTAAATGTTCGTAAGATATTATCTATACTAATATTATAAAGCTGAAGAGTTTGTTTGTTTGTTTGAAAGCGCTAATCTCCGAAACTACTGGTTCGAATTGAATAATTCTTTTGTGTTGGATAGTCCAGTTATCGAGGAAGGCTGTGGGCTATATAACATCACGCTACGACCAATAGGAGCAAAGACATAGTAGTGGTAAATGTGTAAAAAACGGGAGAAATTATTTCATCTTTGAAGCCTTCCGTTGCGTGCGGCGTGAAAACGGTTCAAGATACACAAAAAATATGTTTAAAAGAATAATAGCTCTTTTAATGATCTAAAAAACAGTCCGCGACAGTATATGTTTATCTTTTAAGATTAACTCACAAAAACCGTTTTTATGGTACCTAATTTGGTCGAAATAATTTGTTTAAGTTGTATCAACATAATAATATTAATCTTTATTCAAATAAACAAATCAAAATGTTGTTGGTTAAGAGTACTTCATTGTGAATAAAAAAAAACCGGTTTTATCCTGAAAATTCTACGGGAACTCGACCATTCCGAAAACCCCGCAAGAACGGCAACTATGTGGGAAGAACCAAAAATCTGCCGGAAGTCACTATTCCACGCGGACGAAGTCGCGGCAAAAGCTAGTTTAATTATAAAGTATTTTAGTTACATCGTATTTTATATTTTCCAAGAGAACCTTTCAAAAGTCTGGGATAAATACTATCCTATGTTCTTTCTCAAAGTCAACTCTATTTCTGTACCAAATTTCATTAAAATCAGTTCAGTGGTTTAGGCGTGAAAGCGTAACAGACAGACAGACAGAGTTACTTTCGCAAATATAATATTAGTAAAACTTTCAAGTAATGTGGCGTTGAATTGTAGTATAATGTACCTACTGGGCCAAAATAACTTTGTCAACTTTGATGCCTTTTAATATATGTATATTATGGTTTGCAAAAAATAATTTAAAAAATATAGAAAAGAAAGCTCATTTATACGACTAAATTAATGAATTAGTTTTACTGCATAGCAACAACTTTCATGTGAATGGGTTTTGAGACGGCCTTGTATGGGGCTTTCCCAAGTGCACTATGAGAAAATCGCGTATATGCTGTCTCAAAACTCCGTATCTCAATTATTTCAAAACTAAATGATCTATAATTTTAAAGTTTCATGGTTTTATCTTCTAAAATTAAGAAATCCCATACAAACTGTCAACCCTTATTTCACCCCCTCACTGGTCGAAATTTCAAAAACGCTAGATCAAATGTTTAAATATATCCTATCAAGTGCTTAAATATTAAGTTTCATGGTTTTCTCTTTTAAAATTCAGAAATCCCGTACAAACTTTCAACCCCTATTTCAACCTCTTCATCCCCTTTTTCGCAATAAAAGGTAGCCTATATTTTTCTCAGGCTCAAAAAATTGTCTGTGCCAAATTTCATCAAAATCGTTTGAGAGGTTTAAGTGGGAAAGCGTAACAGACAGACAGACAGAGTTACTTTCGCATTTATAATATTAGTTGTGATGGACTCCCCTCCGTACCCCAGTGACGCTTATGCCTCCTCTAGACAGATTTGTCTGCAGACGTCCGCAGACGCATCCGCAGATGAATCTCTACGAGCCGTCCACACGTCGCCAGGTCGTTCAGTCTATGTTGGTTCTCGTCAGATGCAACACGTACGCACGCAGAATGGATATAGAGACCGTTGCTGCCGCAGCTATTTATTTATTTAGTACCTACAAGTATTATTTAAGCGTCTATCGCAATAGAGTTATTAAAAAAAAATGGAGAAGAAGAAGGTGGTGGATGCTGACTATACATAGAAACCGAACAAAGTAAGTGGGATTTTTTTATTCATAATATAACTTGTACGCTTTTTAATCGACTTCAAAAAAAGAAGGTTCTCAGTTTGACCTGTATGTTTGTATGTATGTTTGCGGTTTTCATAAAAGGATTTGTTACATTTAGGTAGAGGTTATAGTATATAATACTTCTTAGTTTAATGATGACCTTCGGCAATATACTTGGATATTCTTACGGGTTAGTGTTTTTGAAGTCGGTTCTCTTTTATAAAAAGTTTTTTTTAACGTAGGTAACGACTTCTTACATTACTCTGTTTCTTCGCAGGAATAGCATGGAAAACCAGTTTGCAGAACTATATGCAGAGCCCTCTGGAGAATTTAATAATTTTGTTCGAATGTCTAGCAGCGATTTTGAATATTTACTACAAAAGATATCTCCAACGATTGCTAAAAAAGATACAGATTGGAGGGATGCCATTCCAGTGAAAGTGCGTTTGGCAGTAACATTAAGATATTTAGCTACTGGTGATAGCTATAGAAGCTTGCATTACCTGTTTAAAATTTCAAGCCAAGTTATATCCATTATTGTTCCTGAAGTATGTTTAGCGCTCAATAACGTGTTAAAGGATTTAGTGAAGCATGCTGTTGCTCGTGCTAGGTCGACTGAGGATTATTTGTGAAGGAGAAGAAACAGCATATGATCTACCCTGCATCGTGTTGTAACGACGACGTCTGTTCATCATAACACCATGAAGCTCGTACATTATTTCTTCCCTTTCAAGTTTTGGATACTCCCTTATTTGTTTTGCCAACATTTTACAAAATAAATCGCATTCGTCTTCTTCTTTTATGTTTTCTTTGTTAGCCAATGCTTTATTTAATGCTGTAAAAGCAGTACTCATTTTTTTATTGGCTTCTTGCATTTCGGGTGGATCTTTAGCACGACGTTTTTGTGACTGAATAATTGGTTTGTTTTGAGATGTAGTAGGGATGTCGGCATCATTATGGTCTTCGTTTTTAGCATCCGGAATATTGTCACTAACCTGCACGTTAGAAGCGCTATCCTCTTCATACAAATCAGGTTGTGTCTGGGAAAGAAAAAATTCAATAAAAATATATTTAAATAATAATATTACATTAAAGAGCAAACCAGCGTTTTTTTTTTTTAAATTGGCTATATATTTTTATTTTCAGATACCTAACACTACGGATGAATGGCTTGCAAAGGCAAAAGGATTTAATTTTCCTCATTGTATTGGCGCTTTAGATGGGAAACATGTCATGATTCTACCGCCACCCAATACCGCAACGGAGTACTTCAATTATAAAGGGCATTTCAGTATTGTACTCTTAGCACTAGTTGATAGTGACTACTGCTTTATGTTTGTAGATATAGGTTGCCCAGGGCGAATTAGCGATGGTGGAGTCTATAATCAAAGTGTTTTAAAGCAAAAAATTGACACAAATGTGATCAACTTGCCTTCTCCTAGTTGCTTACCCAATAGTAATACAAGCTTACCCTACGTATTTTTAGCTGATGCCGCATTTGCATTGAGTACACATATTATGAAACCATTTCCAGGGCATCACGCTCTTGGTACTCCAGAGAGATTATTCAATCAAAAGCTCTCTAGTTCGCGTGTAGCAGTCGAAAATACTTTTGGTATAATGTCTAGCGTATTCAGAATTTTCAAAAAGCCTATACCCTTGAATATCACTAAAGCATCTTTAATTACAATGACATGTGTCTTGTTACACAATTTCTTAAGAAAAAGTAAAACATCTCAACATTTGTACAGTCCCCCAAATTCAGAAGATAAGTATCTCAATGGAGAATTAATCCAACCAGGGTCTTGGAGACAAAATTACACGGGAACATTCGATCCACTGCAACCTATACCTCGAAGAGCGCCTACATGTGCAGTTGAAACGCGATTAAAATTTACCAGATATATTAACGAGAATAACCATTAATTCAAAAGTACCTAGTAATCTAGTAGTATCTAAATACCTATAAATTTAAGATAAGTATATAGAAATGTATGTTGTGTTGGCTACTCAAATAAATAAATAATCCAAAAATAAAGAATGTTTTATTTTTACTTACTTTTTCCTCTGTATTTAGAATACTTGTGGATTCGTAAACATCTGTTAAAAACGCAGCCATCACATCGTAAAATATCCATATGGGCTGATACACATCCTCTGTTCCCGCCCCTGACCGAATGGATGCATTTCTTTTTTTTAAATTCGTTCTAAATGTACTAAGAAGATTATCTTTTTTCTTTTTTAACTCATGCACTGGAATGCCCATCGTATCAGCAATACGTTTCCATGAATCATTAATCTGAAAAAATAAAATAAGTAAGTATAATCATTGTGGTTATATCAATGGGCATAATAACAGCTGGTCAAAATAAGTTGTCGTGTGTCGCGTTAACACGATCAAAATACCCATTCACATAAAACTGTATTATAACTTTGACCGTGTTTCAATGCGGCTTTAATTCGAACTAAAATAACAATTGCCTACCCGTCATAAATCCACATTGTTAATATCTAATAACCAATTTACAGTAAACTCAACTGAATTTGTAAGTAGATAGTTAAATAAAATGAATGAATTGTGTACTTAGAACATTTTTATTTTTGTGGTATTTATTTTTGGGATTCCACAGGCAGTTTTCTGCTTGATACAGCTCCAGAAATTTAAATGTTTCCTCTGTGCTCATGTTTGCCATTTCAACAAGCAAGAAAAAAACGGCGGTAGGTAAAAAAGAACGGCGAAAATCACGCGTGCACTCTCACTCGCTTCCCGCTGAACACTGATGCGTCGTCAGACGTGTGGACACACCGCACGCTCGCGCCGGGCGCCCGCGCCAGATCCCTTTGATCCGTGCAACAAAAACCGACAACAAACGGATAAGTGCCGGACGCGTCTGCCGACGTCAAATACCTACCACAGACGAGCAAATCACTCCCTCTACACGTAGGCGGACGCGTCCGCCGATACCATCTTCAGAGGTAGAGGAGGCATTACATAGAGCCTACATCGCATGCTGGCTAGCTGAGCGCGATGAGCGTCAACCACGCGACTTTTTTCTAATACTGCATTTTTAAACTCGTGATATCTTCCGAATGAAATGTCCGAATTGAATAATTCAAAGAGTTATAAGAAGGTATTGAAGCCGTCTTGAATATAAAGTTATTTATTTTGATAAGGATTAATACCAAGGTACAAATAAAGAGCCTTTTCAAGCGGCGGTATATAAATTAAATTTTTAGAATATTAAACCGCCTACTGTGACATATCTATAATATTTAGACATATGCTGTCGCGACACTTTTTGTAGATGATAATGAGTTCTGCAAAGTCGTAGTAAATGATTTGGTTCTATCATCAATAGTTTTCGCAGCGCACGCGACGTAAGGAATTTTTCAGATCATTTTTTTATACCTCGGGTTATATTGTTGGAGTTTTAGTAAAGATTTCTAATTTCTATTTAAATATAATATAGCTTATATTACTCAGGAATAATGTAGCTTTCTAAAGGTGAAAGAATTTTTGAAATCGGTTCAGTAGTTTCGGAGCCTATTCATAACAAATAAAGAAACAAATCTTTCCTCTTTATTAATGTATTTTTTTATACCTCGGGTTATGTTATTGGAATTTTAGTAGGGATCTCTAATTTCTATTTAAATATAATATAGCTTATATTACACGGGAATAATGTGGCTTTCTAAAGGTGAAAGAATTTTTGAAATCGGTTCAGTAGTTTCGGAGCCTATTCATAACAAATAAACAAACAAATCTTTCCTCTTTATTAATATAGATATACGTATGTTAAGGGTATGAGCGTTAAATTTTATTATATAAAAACTATATACGTACTATCATAAACACAAATTTTAAGAAGTAAGCATAATATACTTATGAGTGAAATATTAAAGAAAACAAATTTTGTTGCCTTTCATTATGTATTAAAAAGGTTATTGTAAAAAAGAGATGCAAATCAATCAGTAACGTATCATTTGATATTTATATATTTTAACTTTCTTTTAAAATCAGCAACTTTTCTTTCTTTCAACTGCTGAAGTGTGATGGTGGAATACATAATGCCTATATTACGATTAATTACCATGTAAAAGGAACATATCTCATAAATTGATTTAAAAGCATTTTCTTTTAGAACGAATAAAAATAATTTTCCCACTTTTAAGTAACAATAGAACTTAGGTAAGGGAAAGATTATCAGTGACAACCAGACTAAGAAGTTGAGTAACTTTTTCTTATTTTTAGAGAAAACTTTTGCTATTTTCCGTGTTTGTGCTATTCTTACTTAATAACTTCTTCGGACGTATACTCTGATAAAGTTTAACAAAATTAGATATGCTTCAACATTTATCTCTTTAAATCTTTATCTGCTAAAATTATAACAAATGGATAATGTAAACGTTGCTGGATATTTAAAAGAAACTAAGTTTTTCATATACTACACCTTTTTATTCTTTTATTTTTCGTTTTCTGTCATCTTGGGTAGACGAAATGAAAATCACTTATATCAGGTTTTACCTTGTTCAATCAAAACAAATAGAAGAATATTAAAGAATAGTTATTTTATAATTCTATTCTATGACTTTCATATAAGACTATGATATTTGAAAAAGATTCAAATCATTCAGTTATGCTCTCTACAATTCTATTTAAAATCGATTTTAGTAAATTCTCACAATATATAACATAAAAAAAAAATTATTACTATGAAAGTTATCGCAATTTATTATTTATTTATTAAATTGATAAAGGCGAAAACAAACACAATCCTTAAACTTTTCTAATGTAAAACATATACAGTTATAAGTGCTTCCTGTAAATCTTTCATGTACTTTACGTAAAGATTCAGATATACCTCAAAACTGTACAAAGCCTTATGACGGCAACGTGAACTGCAACGGCAACTTGAATGCAAATTCAAGAATTCATGTGAGCCAATATTCAGCCGCAAGATATTCTCTTTTACAAACATTTATTCGTATATCTTATTGACATTATATCATTTGAGATAAGTTAGTAATTAGTGATTTAAACAGCTATGTAAATTGTGGGAAGAACCAAATATCTGCCGGAAGTCACTATTCCACGCGGACGAAGTCACGGACAAAAGCTAATACTAAATAAAGGCGATCAAAATAAAATAAATTAAACAATAAATTTAATCTCTTATATCATAAAAGTAAATTGTATAATTCTATTGTAAAAGTAATCTTCAGGAATTGAGTACTTATAAATACTGAATGAAAGGGTTTCATGGTTATGTCAACCCTACATCTCAGTTTATGGAGCCAAGACTTGAGATTAGATCGACCCAAACACATAAAACAATCACTGTGCTCTTTAGGGACAGGTTAAAACTTAAACCCTGTTAAACTAATTTTCACAAAAGATACTTTTACTTAATATTTTTCCTATCGTAACTTTAAGGGACATGTAATTATTACGTGATTTTTTACTATAAAATGAAATCCAATTAAATTTCCCATTTCAATTGATATTCGACGAAATAAAGATCGTAACATACTGGTAAATAATTGTATAATTATGAAGTAAATCTATCTTAACCATTCTTACGGTTCTAGAGCACTTTATATCCGGACTAATAAACCTGGTGGATAGCTTTAATACTGCTACCCCATTACCAGAAGAGGTTTCCAAGCGATAAAGTCACATCCTGTAATGTATTTCCGTTCAATAATTCTCTTAGGTCCTTATTTTGATGGTTTTAAATAAACTGTGACGATTTTATCAATGTATAACTTTGACTTAATATTACGAGGATAATTAATGTAAATTTCCCTTTTAATGGAACTGTTTGTGGTGTATACAACGAAATGATATGTGAAACCGAAGTAAAATAAAAATTGTGGGTTAATTTTTTACAATGCAAGTAATACTTTAAAATGTTTCACAATTTTGTAATAACAAAAAGTTTATCTAGCTTATTTGAAATTGCGTTCTGAAACTTATGTTATATAAGTTTTAATATATAAAATAAATTTTATTTTAGGCATAGCATAAATTAAAGAACATTTAACATGCCACATAGATTTCACCTATTAGAATCTAGATAACTTTCAAATGAATTCTGTACGAAAATACTTTTTCCGTGCTCTCCTCCAACCTGTCCACTAAACAGGCTTTTAAAAATGATTACTAAACAGGCTTTTAAAAATGATTATCCGCGTGGAATAGTTACTTTCGACAGATTTTTGGTTCTTCCCACATACACAGTTCCCGTTCTTGCGGGGTTTTCGGAATGGTCGAGTTCCCGTAGAATTTTCAGAATGAAACCTATGTTTTTTTTATTAATAATGAAGTACTCTTAACCAACAACATATTTATTTGTTTATATGAATAAAGATGAATATTATTAGTTTGATACAACTTAAACAAATTATTTCGACAAAATTAGGTACCATAAAAACGGTTTTTGTGAGTTAATCTTAAAAGATAGACATATACTATCGCGGACTGTTTTTTAGATCATTGAAAGAGCTATTATTCTTTAAAACATATTTTTTGTGTATCTTGAACCGTTTTCGCGGCGCACGCAACGGAAGGCTTCAAAGATGAAATAATTTCTCCCGTTTCTTACACATTTACCACTATATCTTTGCTCCTATTGGTCGTAGCGTGATGTTATATAGCCCGCAGCCTTCCTCGATAACTGGACTATCCAACACTAAAAGAATTATTCAATTCGAACCAGTAGTTTCGGAGATTAGCGCTTTCAAACAAACAAACAAACAAACTCTTCAGCTTTATAATATGTATTAGTATAGATAAATACAATATATATATATATATATATATATATATGTATATAAATTTTATTACATTAATTAAAATTTCAAGTTTTATAGAGGTGCGAGTACAATTTAATCTAAATTTAGATTTTGTACAAAAATTAATTTTAAAGACTCTGCAAAACGTGCTTTTATGATAATGACACATTTTTTAGATATTTTAACGAAGCGCTCTTAAGTAAAAACAAGTTGGAAAAGTTGAAGTAACATATTTTTATGTTATAAAATTTTTTGTGATATTTTTTTAAAGTAGTACATTATTTGAAATGATCTTCAAAATATTCAATACAAATTTCGCTTCAAGTATCGCTGAAAAATTCAACCATGTTGGAAAGACACGGAACTAAATCTAAGCAAAGATTTAGCGCTCAAACAAAGAAAGAGTATGTTGTATTTCTCTCTCGTTCGTCGTGTCTTTATGGTGTATAGACGTGATCATGGCAGGTGTTCTTGCCACCACATTCTGAGCCAGGTGGATATTGCAGGGGCATGCACAGAGATTTGAGGTAGGGTAAGCAGAATGTTTGAAAAAAAAATATATAAATTTTCATACTAATTTCCTCTTCTAAAACATTGATAATAATGAAATCTTTCGCAGGTATTAATTTAAATGAAACTAATATTTTCGAATTACTACGCGTAATTTATTATTTTTAACGAGCAGACGAAATGTCTGCGTTGTCACGGATGCTGAAAAATAACAGAAACATCGGGAGTATGTAGTTTATCCGAAATATAATCTAAAAATATTAGTTTCATTTAAACATTGATATTATTGGCGCATAAAGTTACAGCAGTCGGATCAGAAGGAAAATGTATATATATCATGAATCTCTCAACTACTTCTGAGCCACGCAAGTACCTTAAAACGATTAGGATCTGTTCATCACCGCTTAATAAACGTTACGTCTTATATTATAAATATTTTAAAACAACAAAAAAGGAAAACAAAATAACTAATTTGTGTGTACACAACCTGCTAGCTAATTAAAACTATCACAATAGTTATTATTGAAAGGAATAACATTACCTTTTTTTTAGTTTATTCTCAAGTGGTCACACCCCTTTCCTTTGTAATTATTTTAAATCTATCATGAAACAGCAACAAATGATCGCGCCTAAATCAAAATTCAAACGAAAAATTAATATGTACTCGTAATTAATTTCGTTAAACATATAGTTATTATTTTCCATCATTTACTAAACTAATTCACTATTTACTAATTAGCTAATTAAACCTTATTCACTTGCGCTTAGAAAGACAAATGACAATATTCATTAATAACAAAATAGCGAAAATATATATAAAAAACACTTTATTGACCAATCAAAGAGTCGCGTTTCATTTGACAATTAACAGAGTTTCTATGACATTTTAAAAGAAAAAAAGAAAGCAGTGCCTAGAAACACAATACATAGATTTTGCACAGATACATGCAAATATTTTCTACATAAAACACGAGATTTTTATATCGTCTTTGAGATTATTCTATCCAAAATAATAATAATAAATTATAACAGCAGCGGCCGATGATTATGTAGGGTGGCAATCGGAGGTTCCAGAAAAACTACGAAACATACTATTATATGTTTATTGAAATACGAATTACATGTTAAAACTTATAACCTATACCTAAGACTACACTATTACCCTAACACGATCGAAAATGTTTCGGTTTCAGTTTAAAGATGGCACTTTTAACAATTTTACCAAATCCTAAATCAAATGTATTTTAAATGTCGGTAAATATTCGTATTTCGTAATGTATGATTAGAAGTTCAAAAGTAATAATTAAACAATATATTCTTAGTTGTTGTATGGGCAGGGTAAGCAGTATTTACTTCAATCTATGGTGTTCACGGCACTGGGATTTTGGACTGCATCTTCTTAGTTGTACCTTCTCCTTTGCATCGCTTCATCTCATGGGCCTAGGTTCTCTACTCCTGTTTAAAATAAATTCAATTGTATTACGTAATACTAAAGCAATAAATAGTGAAATATACCTCTAAGATATATTACAAATCTTTGAAAATTACCTCCTCATTAATAACGTTACATAATACATGCGACATTTTTGGACAATTTTTGCTATCATAGAATTGCTCTCAATTCCTTAGTTCTAGTCTTTAAAAGTGAACAAGGATTTTTGTTGGTTAGAAAAGTAACGAAATTTATGGAGTCAATCCCTTTATTTAATAATTCATTTCAAAATCAATCACTCACTTTTACACCATTTTTTTGAAAGCGCGTTACATAAGGGCCCCTTAAATCTATACCTCAGTTGCAAGTCCCATGAATTTATGGAACGCTTAGAAGTTTCGTTTCATTAAGATTATTATTACTGATTGCCATCTTTCGTAAGAGGGTGCACGTCATACATATAAGTAGTCGTTTTTCATGCAAGTTAAACCTGAAAATTATTTCAGAGTACATAAGGACATCCCTAATTTTCTGACATTTGAATGTAGATCATTTCTATCAAGCTGTAACGACTTTTTAAGACACCGGTAAGGACTTTTTATTTATCAGTGAGTTATAACACAATTTTATATATTTAATGAAATGTTTGATTGTGATATTTTTCTACATTAAAGTTATATAGTTTTTTATTCTAGTATATCCATATTTTCTTAATTAAAGTAGTAATAATATCTCATTCAAAACGGTTTAAAATATAGGTCATAGTTTCTTTCTTCATAATTAATATGTTTTATATTGGAACATTATTCTGATTGAAGGAAATGCTAACTTTTTTGTTTTTTATCGATCAATATTTAATTGACACTACATTCCTAATGTTTTGTTAATTCCATTATTTATTGATACATGATATGTATTATGAAATTTCAAGACACTCAGTGTAATCAAATTATCGAAAGTGGATGAGAAATGAGATTATATTCCTCTTTATTGTAAGAGAATAAAATTGTATATCTTTCAGAAAAGGACAGAATGTTTCTTACTCTTAAAAATATTTATTTTATATAATCTTAAGTAAATATTTATATATTTTTTTATTTATCATGCAAGCATCCTATTCTATTCCATTATAAAAATATACTGATAAATCTTATTTACGATACATGGAACAATAATTACTTAGTGGCATTTTTAATTCGGTATTTTTCCAATGTATACTTAGAATAAATGTTATAATAAAATTTAATGAAGATGATAAATCCAGTGACAGGTAAATTAATATTTTAAGTTTTTAATGTTTGTCATAGCTTTAAGTACCCAAATTATATAATTTGATCACACAAAATGTTTTTAGATTCTGAAACTAACAAAAAAGCTACCTCAATGAATTATTATTCATATATGTATAGGTTTATAGTTGGAGAAGTTGAGGTCAATCACATCTTTAAATGTTGGCGTTTCCTTCACAAATATGCTGTTGATATGTATGTTAAAGTAGAAACAAGTAGTCAAACGTTTATCAAGTTGAACCAGGCAAAACTCCATTTAGAGAAATAAGGATCTTAACTTCATTCAGACAAAAACACAACGAATATTTCTTGATTATAGGGCTTTACGAAGTTCGCCGGGTCATCTAGTATTCTGTATAATAATTCCCGAATTTTCTTTGGGCGACCGGCTGTAGCCAGTAAAATATGTATTATATTATATATATTTTAAGAAAATATAAAATATTCACTCATAATAACAATATTTCTTACAAAGAAAAATGTTATACAAACAAATGAATTTAGTCCCATATTAATTTATAAAATCAAACACATTTTTTTACTTTAATTATTAATTTACAACTAGATACTCACGAAGTTTCGGTTACTTTGCAGCAACCGCGATCATAGACAGACGAGATGAATATGTATTGTTATTTGTGAGCAATATTTTCCATTTAAAATTAATGATTGCGAAAGTCTTACATATTATAATATGTCTTACATATTATAATATCTTACAAATTATTAATGATGTTCGTCTTCGTCATCAGCCTATCAACCGCCCACTGCTGAGCAAAGACCTCTTTCTCACATGGAGAAGGTTTGAGCATTAATCATCACGCTTGCTCAGGACGGGTTGGTGATTTCAAACTTATAATTGTGAAACTATAAGTCCAGGTTTCCTCACGATGTTTTCCTTCACCGTAGGTCAGTGGTGTCTAAATAATCTCAGAAAGTACATATGACTCCGAAAAATCACATTGTTACTTGCCAGGTTTGAACCCGCGCCCTCGGCAACGAGAGGCGGACCCTTTAACCACTAGGCCACCACTGACCACTGAATGATGTTCAATAAAGTAATTTGTATAACTTAAGACACTAGAATATTTATATTCGACACACTTTGTATGTCACACTCGTCTTATAAATCTAGAAAATATAAAGCCATCTATTTAGTTATTATGCTAATAAAATACTGTTAAAATGTTTTCTTTTAATACTATTCTGTTCCTTGTTAAACTAAATTGGTCTACAACCCCCTTATTTTATTCCATGTTTCGTAGATAGTTGCCATGTTTTCCAATTAGTTTTTTTTTTTTTTTCTGATCTTTATTTCTAACTTTTTATAGTCAAAAGTAGAAATAAAACGAATATTTATCCTTATATTTATGTATCCATGAAGGTGTCATTTTACCAAAACCAGCATTGTAACGTGACAGATTAGTGTATTTTTTTATTCTGTGTCATGATATCATTTGATATTTAAATGGAACAAATATTTTTCGCATGTACTATGCGATCCGTGATCACGGTTGCTGTAAAGTAGCCGCAACGTAGGGAGCATGTAGTTTTTATCACAAATAAAGTCACGTAGTACATCCGAAAAATATTAGTTTCATTAAAATGAATACACGCGAAAATCTTAGATCTCAGTGTCGTTTGATATTGTTTAATAATAAATTTTGAAAAGAGCATGTAATATGTATGTATTGAAAATGTCGCTTTATTATATTAAATTTCTTTT
This sequence comes from Danaus chrysippus, assembly GCA_916720795.1. Lineage (NCBI taxonomy): Eukaryota > Metazoa > Arthropoda > Insecta > Lepidoptera > Nymphalidae > Danaus > Danaus chrysippus. The sequence goes on from CAKASE010000073.1 coordinate 1,336,143, forward strand.
TCAATTACAGTGCACTAAGATCAATTTATATTAATTTCTAATTAAAAAGGGATAGTGTTACCGTGGCAGTTGTCCTGTGAACCATTTATATACAACCTTTTTACTTTCGTTTCGTTTAATATAATAAGAAAATAACAAATAAAACGAAAAATAAACAGAATGTTAATGTGAACAATAAGAATAATAATTAAGGCACGGTCTTTAGATGTTACACATTTTACCAAATAATATTATTGCCCAGTTTCTTCAAATGTTCATATAACGACTTACGCACATTATACTAAATTCTTTGATAAGCAGACATAATTCTTTAAGGTAATTAATTACCTATTGCCATAATATATTGCTAAAGCCCTGAAAGAATTTATAAACCTGGGGATATTGTTGATTTATAAAGGAATGTAATGTTCACTAAATGAAAGTCTGTTTGAAATTACATGATCTTTCTTTGTTTAATTTAAGTACTTAAAAAATTTACAGTCAACGCCTTAAGCTCATATCTGATATAGCAATGAGACTTTTTTTAGCTCCTGACTTGCTTTAGTCTACGATAAAAGGCTGTATAAAGAGTGAATATATAGTATCGCATATTTTGTAACTCACCTATAATTATAATGACACTTCTTCTGTAATAAATGTTAATATTGTTTATTCACAATATATAAAAGTGTCACAACAATTGATGACATTTTCACTTTAAAAATCTTTGAGAAGTTTTTCCAGTTATTGTTTTATAATATTTTTTTTATATCAATGGGACAAACGAGCAAACCGGTCTACGTGGGAGGTAGTCACCGTCTCCCATGGACATCGGCAACATGAGGGATGTTGCGGATGTATTGCTGGCCTTAATTGTGGAAGATAGAGTCGAAAGGGTAGGAAAAGTAAAGGACAACCGGCTCCCTCACTCATCTGAAGCAACGTAGATATTTAAGACTACTGCGCGCCAAGAGAGTAGTACTTCCCCGGTCGAGCCAGCCCAGCAGTATCTTGCTAAACCACAGCCACTCTCTACAATCTTCAAAATTATAATTATCAACTAAGCATTGAATATTATTTAAATAATTATTATTATTAATCAAATTTGATGCTTATCCGGGTGTTTGAATGATATCCCAAATGGCTGCAGGCAGTGTTTACAGCTTAAAACTACAAGTTGATACTTAAATATTATACTTCATTACGCAGAAAAAGTATGTTTAATAATTAACTATAAATATTGATTTTTAAACTTAGTACAAGGACGAATTTTATCATGTAGCTAGTTTAATTGCTTTGTCTCGGTTGACTGTAAACATTAAAATATTATTATAAGTAAATTTAAATTTCGCTATAACCGAATATATAAGTTGAAAAATACTATTTGGGTTGTGACTCGAGTGAATTATTAGTTCGATTTATAGTTTCCACTACGAGGGGTTTTGTCTACTGGTCCATGTGTCAAATTGTGTAGATAGTGCTAAAGCATTGACACTGCAGATGATTGATATATAATTGTTTTAGGAATTAAATATATACTATAACTGAATAATATGTGTAAGATATATGTACATCTCTAAGTGTAAAACAATGAACTCTTAGTATGGTCAATATTATGTTCGCCGCTTAAAATGATTGGATAGAATTTTAGTGAGAAAACGTATAAAATTCTCAACAATTTTTTTATGATTTTGTCTCGTCTTTAGCTTGATATTTTTTTCCAATATGTAGGTTACGTTTTGAAATTTTATGTGACTGTTGTTTATTTTCAAAATATAAGTTTTTCTTATATTATTTAAATTTGCTTCTGTGAGAACTTGAGCTTCACAAACATTTATGTATATATTTTGATATATATAAATCAATTATAATAATAATTTTACACTTTAGTGGTGGCCTAGTGGTTAAAGGGCCCACCTCTCGTTGCTGAGGGCGCGGGTTCAAACCTGGCAAATACCAATGTGATTTTTCGGAGTCATATGTACTTTCTGACAGTATCTAGACACCACTGACATACGGTGAAGGAAAACATCGTGAGGAAACCTGGACTTATAATTTCACAATTTGAAATCACCAACCCGTCTTGAGCAAGCGTGGTGATTAATGCTCAAACCTTCTCCATGTGAGAAAGAGAACTTTGCTCAGCTATGGGCGTCTGATAGGCTGATGATGACGACACCTAAGAAAAAAGTACTAAATTATAATGTTGTGGTTTCTGAACTGGTCCATACATGTAAGTATGCAAAATTCCAAATGTGTAATAAAAAAATATTGTTACATATTACGTTCTTGTTTATTACTCGAAATATATTCTATAAATTCAGTAAGAGGCTTCTCTCTGAAACCATGTCTGTAAATTATTTATCCTATAATATACAATTAGGTAACATCATAAACAATTTTGACACATTAATTACTTAAGAGGAAGTGACTAATTAATATCATAGCCATGATTCCTTGAACCCTTTTCACATTTGACTTGAGACGGCTTTGTTATGTCACACTCCATTAGGAATGGTTCTACGAGTATATAAATAAGACAAAACTGAATGCTATTTGAATTTACAAAGACTGTGAATTGCCACATTCTGACAGATCTCTAAATGCCAGAGAATGCGTAATAATATTTTTATATTGTCTAAAGTACAAGGTACGATGTAAAATTACATATTTTTAAGTCAATATTTTGCTATTTATAATAAAAAGGGCCACATTTCAATATTGTGATCTGGGACGTAATTCAAAGAATGAATGAGTCTCTCTCAAAATATACGTTATCATATTTTTTTTACTTTTTTCGAGAATAACCCGCTCAATTTTCTCTTGATGATGACCGGGGCCTTTATTAACTAGGCTTCGTGTTTTATAACGTTACGACTTGATAAGATGTTCATTAAAAAATTAAAGAATTTTTGCTTTGTTTCAGCGTATTTAAATAAAGATAGTTTTTTAAAAGGTATATGGCTTTTATTTATTATGCATATTGTAGATATTTATTTTATCATTGAAGTTTTTTAATTGACCATTTTTTCAAACCGAAATTTAAAGCTTATGAGGGAATATTAGGAATCTTTACTAGTTATTTAAGTCTTTACTAACTCATTTGCCTTGATTAATATTTACGCCTTCTTAAACTCTTTAAGAGTTTATGCTTAGTCCGTAGCAAGCAATGAGCAAAGTAAAACAGTTTAAAGTAACATTGGATCTTTAATTTTTGCTGCCATATTACAACTCACGATGGTCTCATTAATGAATGTTCCTAATACATATAAATTATCATATGAAATAATGACATGTGAGCTTCACAAAAAGTCAGGTAGTAATAAAATATTGGTTTGCATGTACACGTAATTTGTTTATTGGTTGTTTAAATTTGTGGTATTGTAATATGATATTTCTAACCAGTACTATTTTCATCTAAACGATGTTTCATGTACATATATCATAAAAATATGTCGAAAGGACCTACTGTTACCGTTGTATGGAAGAAATTTAAGTTATTTAATGAAAGAGAAATCTGCTACCTAAATTTGGTTTACTTTGTCTCTGTTATTAAAACAAAGGAATTATGGTGGACCTATAGAAGTCCAATTGTATCAAATTATTCAACTAGTTTTGGACAACGCGTCTCCTAAATATTTGTGTCACGTACCACTTAACAAGCATCCATTAAATTAGAATGTTTACTATTTTATCTGAAAAGTACAAAAATATCTTTTTTGTTACCCGACCTTGCTTTGGAATTTCTTTTTACAAGTATACCAGATATATTTGATGAAAATCTATAAAAAATATTTTTGGGAGATGAAATATTAAACTGAAAATAATTTTCAGGTAAGTTTATTACTGAAATTCATAACCTATATAATGTTTAAAAGGAGCAATAAAGTCTGTGAAATAATTATTAATCCTTCTTACCTTGCAACCCTAGTTATATATTCTTTTCATGAAAAATTAGGAAACTTATCGTAAGTGCTATTACATTAGCAACTTTTTCAAAACAACACCGTGTTTATGTTTGAGTCAAATTTTACTTTATTTCAGTGTTATATAAAAATACATTGTTAGTATTTTAATAACAATTTTACTCCTTTATGAAATCACTTATATACACAATATTGCATAATCAACGTTTAATGTTTGCAAGGAGACAATATCAAATAAACATGACTCTGTTGAAGGCATTAGCATTTACTATGTTACTAATTGAAACCTGAACAAATAATTCAGAGGTTACATTTTAATGATAATATGCCCCATGAAAACGTGGATAATAAATGAATGTATTTTCAAAGTTATTTAAACCTTTCTTCTATACATTTTTGTTGATCGGTTTCTTAAATCATTTAAAATTAAATGTAAAAGTAATCTCCAAAGTATAAGAATCACCAGAAATACCAGAATCAAAGCTTTTGCCATGAAATTTTTTTAAGATAGTAATTTTCTTTAAGTTATGTATTTAGTGTGAATTATATTCATACGTAAATATTTGATACATTAAATCAAAGCTTAAGCCAAACCTCAAGTAGAGTCAAGTTTCCAGCGCTATAAACTAATCTGTACAAGCTAAACTAACACTACACTTAACGTGTACCACTAATGTATGCTTACTTCTCATAAAAAACAATGTTTCTTACAACTTTAAAAGTTTTACATTAAATAAAAAATCACAGCATTTTTTAAAGAAATAAAAGTGTTAATTAAATTTAAATCTATAGAGTATTTTTATCCCTATGTGCTCTATAACAGCCAACACCTTTATTTGATCAATATAGGTTTTATCATAAGGCTTTATTGTTATTAGATTTTTTGAAATTCAACAGACGTTTGTAATTCTTTTGGAAAGAAATTACAAAAAAATATCTTTTTGTATGAGTTAATCTTGTTTCGTGATAGTTATTCTTAATATTTTAAAAAATAATATTTAATTTATTCGTAATTAATGGATTAAAAACAAGAAACTTTTTTTTGCCTCTTGCATAATAACTATAGATCCCAGTGGTTATGATGGTCACTTTCTAAGGTATTTGAGCAACAGAGAAGAAGAGGTAAGCAAATGATAACTATTAAACAATTTATCCACTGCCATAATTTTAATTGAATAAATTTATTAAAAGGGATATGCAGAGATTGATTTATTCTCAAGTACATCTTGTGCGTCAGTTATTATCTAGTAAGTCACGTCTTCACTCCGGTCACATACCACAGGAGATGAGCAGTTTTATCACCATGACTATAAATTTGGTATAATTATAAATATATATATTAGAGAAACACGGGCTTCAGACAAATCTTGTTAGAATAGCTATTATCTATAAAATATATGTTACATATAATTACTCTGTTTGTTGTCTTTAAACACATTCATTACAATTTTATTAAATTAAAGTTGTGATAAAAAAATAGGTTATATGAGTATTTGAGAAGAAAATATGAAAAACTGAGTGAGCTATCGACAAGGTGGAGATGTGACATTTAGATACAATTGGTTCAATTAATTATTTAATCAAATCATCCACATCCACATCTAAATATAGGCTTCCCACAAATATATTTTGGTTACTGTCAATTTAAATTGACGTAGAACAATCTTATTCCTATCTTAAAATAATTAAAATTAAAAGTATAAAATAAAGTAAACTGAATATACGTTATTTATTTTAAAGAACAAATCTACACCTGGGTCGCTAGTCCCAGGCACTGTTGAAACTTCTCTCTCTTCAACGCGATGGATCTGGCACGCGGTGAATCCATGGAATTCTGAGAAATGTAGTCTCGTCTCATGGATGTGAAAATAAAAGTGCTATAAAACTTGTATTGTGTTCATAATTAATTAATATACCCAAATACATTATTTGAATAAACACTTTATTTCGGAATGAGGCTAATCAGACTTACAGAATCATAGACAAAACTTAGTCTTGAGATCGAACTAAAAAGGTTTAATGCTGCTAACTAATTTAATTTAAAAACCTAAAAATAAGAAAAAGTCTATTCGTACAAATGTGTAGTATTTTTATATTAATTTCCTAGTGACGTGTTTTTCGACGATCTACCAAAGATGAAATTGCGGCATATCAATTAAATGAAGATAATACTTTTTCAGTCCTTTACAAAGCTAAATTTAGATTTTTTCAATAAGAGTGGATATAACAATCCATCATGAATTCCTTTTTAGTTTAGAATAAACTGGGCCAACTGTTAACTAATTGAATTAATATGATCTCTGGGTATATCTTTAAATTAATACCACAACATTCATACTTAAAAATTCCATTCAATTTGTCTTAATTAAGCAAACTCTCAATGTATGTAATTCCAACAAATAAAATGAAAATGCAAAACGGAACTATTACACTTTCAAACAATAGAATAATTTGAATTCGATAAGTGGTTTATCATAAATTACTGTCACATGTTTTGTCGCTTCTGCTCCGTGTTTCATTTCATTTCATTTTAGTTTTGTGCCGTATATATATATGTATGTATGTATACTTATATATCAATATCATTTAATTTGTTTAATTTAAGTTATTCCGTCCTTTTACATTTGCTTCATATTGTCTTTACAATGTGCGTAGTCCGTACTGGTTACACTTTCATTTCTTTATTTAAGGAAGTTTATCATACTTAAATTTATTATAAAATAAACTCTATTCTGAAGTAAATATGAAACAAACAAAAAAATAACAAACACAGTTATTTATTAACATGGTTTAATCAATTTGCGTTTCTCAATAAAGATGACATTAAAAAATATTTTTTATATTATATTACAGTTGTATTATTTTTACCTCAAATTTAAAGCGATAATCATTTTTTCAACTACAAAATCCTGCAATTTTTCCTTGGTTTTGAATGCTCTCACAAAACTCAACACATTTTAGGGACTCAAGGTGGTGAAAGAAACGGTCCGTGATGTTAGTCACCTCACGAGTATACGCCATTTCTCTCCACTTGCAGATAGTCTGTTGCACTCATGCAATTGAACACCCACAGCAGAATTGATTTGGTCTGTCCATCGCTTGTCTCTACCAGGATCTCGCGTGCCTTCCACTTTTCCTGGCATTATAACATGCTCTATAAAACTATCTCCTCGCCGGGATACGTGTCCGAAGAATTTTATGCGACTTTACACTAACGTCGAAAGACGTTGCTTAACATCGAGTTCTTGGAGTATGGAGATATTAGTACGATGTTCGGTCCATGAGATTCTTAACATACGTCTCCAGCACCACATCTCCAGAGCATCAATTTTTTTCTTTTCGATTTATCGCAAAGTCCACATCTCTGCAGCGTATAAAAATATGGAAAAACAAGAGTTTGTACGAGCCGGATCTTAGTGCCCTTGGTGATGTTTCTATTGTTCCATATTTTATTTAGCCAGTTCATAGCAGTTCTTGCCATCGCCATACGTCGCTTGACTACATCTACACAACCGCCACTGTTCGAAATTAAAGCACCAATGTATGTATATGTAGGTATAGGTATATATAGGTTTAGGTATATTAAGGTATGTAATGTTCCATATTTTGCAATGAACTTAGTAGGTAATTGATTAGATGTTGCTATGAAACAAATCTATATATATGTTTATATATAATAGGAACCAGTATGTATATGAAAACCTTTATTTAAAATACTATTTGATACAATTAATCATTAATTAATCAGTCTTAATCCATACATATGATGTAACATAAACATAAAATGCATTTAAATTTCAAATGTTATATGATAGATTGTGAAAAAATTTACATGTGTAAGATATATTGCAAATAGATCTGAAGTATTTATGTATATTAAAATGTATTCGGAGCAGATGGTCGTATGTAGGTAATAAATAGTCATTGTCTTCCGTATGAACAAATTTATCTATCTATATTAATAAAGAGGAAAGATTTGTTTGTTTATTTGTTATGAATAGGCTCCGAAACTACTGGACCGATTTCAAAAATTCTTTCACAATTGGAAAGCTACATTATTCCCGAGTAATATGGGCTATATTATATTAAAAAAAAATTAGGGATCCTTACTAGAACTCCAATAATGTAACCAAAAGTGTAAAAAAAATGATCTGAAAAATTCCTTACGTCGCGTGCGCTGCGAAAACTATTGATGATAGAACCAAATCATTTACTACGACTTTGCAGAACTCATCATTATCTACAAAAAGTGTCGCGACAGTATACTGTATATGTCTAAATATTATAGTTATGTCACAGTAAGCGTTTATTATTCTAAAAATTTAATTTATATGCCGCCGCTTGAAAAGGCTCTTTATTTGTAACTTGGTATGAATCCTTATCAAAATAAATTACTTTATGTTCAAGACGGCTTCAATACCTTTTCATAACTCTTTGAATTATTCAATTCGGACATTTCATTCGGAAAATATCACGAGTTTAAAAATGCAAGTATTAGAAAAAAGTCGCGTGGTTGCCGCTCATCGCGCTCAGCTAGCCAGCATGCGATGTAGGCTCTATGTAAGCGTCACTGGGGTACGGGGGGAGTCAATCACAACTAATATTATAAATGCGAAAGTAACTCTGTCTGTCTGTTACGCTTTCCCGCTTAAACCTCTCAAACGATTTTGATGAAATTTGGCACAGACAATTTTTAGACCCTGAGAAAAATATAGGCTACCTTTTATTGCGAAAAAGGGGATGAAGAGGTTGAAATAGGGGTTGAAAGTTTGTATGGGATTTCTGAATTTTAAAAGAGAAAACCATGAAAATTTATATTTAAGCACTTGATAGGATATACATATTTAAACATTTGATCAAGCGTTTTTGAAATTTCGACCAGTGAAGGGGTGAAATAAGGGTTGACAGTTTGTATGGGATTTCTCAATTTTAGAAGATAAAACCATGAAACTTTAATATTATAGATCATTTAGTTTTGAAATAACTAAGATACGGAGTTATGAGACAGCACATACGCGATTTTCTCATAGTGCACTTGGGAAAGCCCCATACAAGGCCGTCTCAAAACCCATTCACATGAAAGTTGTTGCTATACAGTAAAACTAATTCATTAATTTAGTCTTATAAATAAGCTTTCTTTTCTATATTTTTTAAATTACTATTTTTGCAAACCATAATATATGTATATTAAAAGGCATCAAAGTTGACTCATGTTCAATGGTGTTATTTTGGCCCAGTATTACATTACATTATACTACAATTCAACGCCACATTACTTGAAAGTTTTACTAATATTATAAATGCGAAAGTAACTTTGTCCGTCTGTCTGTTACGCTTTCACGCCTAAACCACTGAACTGATTTTAATGAAATTTGGTACAGAAATAGAGTTGACCTTGAGAAAGATAGTTTTTATCCCAGACTTTTGAAAGGTTCTCTTGGAAACGCGATATAATCGAAATCCACGCGTGCGAAGCCTCGGGCGGAAAGCTAGTAGTAAATAAAATTCGAAGTACAGAGCAAGTCTTTTACAATTTACATTATTCTATTTGAATAATTATATATCCGAAGTTACAACTTTATTTAATAATATATTCTGTTTAGTTGTATGCATAAAATCATAGCCTATTTTAATTATTGCTAATTATTGTTAAATTTATTAAAATAATTTTAAGAAATTATAAGTTCTCCAAACCTTTATAAACATGTTCGGTTTGGACCAGACGTTAATATGATATAATTACTAATACTATATATTATTATTATTATGTCACTTTTAGCATGAACAAGTTAATTAAAGTTAAAACGCCCATGAAATTATAATATTAGTGTCCATACGATAGATATCAACTTGACACATAAATTGTGTTTATAATACATATATTAGTTAAGTGGCTTCCTCACTATGACGTGAAACGTGAAATTGAATTAACTCGCAATAACATAATGCTTTTACAAATAACATATTTTAATCAAACTAACAAATTGATCCACGCAACGTTTAAATTAGTCTAGAAATCAATTCGTCATAATATTCATATTTGGACGAAATTTGTGTCCCTTTTTAAAGACAGATAAAATCAAAGTTTGTTTTTGTAACATATTGTAATGAGTTCTAAGACTTTCGCGAGTATTCATTTAGGTAAATGAAACTAATATTTCTCAGATTATACTATCGTTTTTTATTGCATTTCAACTTTTCAGCAACCAACCGCGTGGTCACGGTAACAGACACGTCGGGAGTATGTAGTTTTTAAAATAATAAAAAAAAGGGTAGTATAATCCGAAAAGTATTGGTTTCATTTAACCACATTGTATTGAAAGACTCGAATGTATTTTTAAATGTTTTGAATGAGTTTTGAGTTCTTTGTATAGGATAATATACATATTACAATTTTTATCACACTCTTGCAAAAGTTTTAGCCAATGTAGCATATTTTATTTAATTTTTGAAAAGTGATACTATTATATGGTTATAATTTGAAATATCAACAAAAATTCTTTAAATGAGAATATAAAAGTAGTTTATTAGTTATATTCATTAAGTCTGTTCAGGAAGCCATTTATAATAATTTAGAATTAAAGATATTTTATCAAAAAAAATAATATTTAGATATAACGTAATACATTTATATAATATACAGTTTGTTATAACATTTTTGAGAATCTTCTCTATGGTCACAGTAAATGGTATTTTTTTATGAATTAATGTAAGTAAAATAATTTTTCTATGGTAGGAATCACTTTATATTATAACTAAGTATTTCAAATTGAAAAAATAATATTTCCACACGAATGAACTGAAATGAACTATTTCGTAGCAAAAAGTCTTTTGCATATTGCTTTTTTATTATTAAGAACAGGATATAATTGTAAAAATCAAGCCAAAAATATATCTATTTCAATTTTGAGGAAGACCTATATGAGTTTCACAAAATTTTTTTTTATAATAGTAAATAATATGAGAGACCAGTGTATTTTAGATGGAGGTACCACACATTTTTTTGTGTAAGTGCCAGAAGGTGAAAAGTATTTTTACCTTTATTTATACATTCGGAATTTCAAACACATCAAAATGAAATGTCAAGATGTCGTCTCATATTTACAGCAGAACTTTATTAAGTTATAGAAAAGCGATGGCATCTTAAAACTTGAGTATAACTGAACTAATCAGAAAGTTTATGAACTGGTTAGGTGACGACGAACTGCGTACATAATAGGACAATTTATTTATTGATTTCAAAATGCAACATCCTTTCATAATGTAACTTTTACTTGATAGGTACCCAAAAGCCTTTCTATGTATATGAGAAACATTTTTAAGATCTTGTATGTTATTAAAAAGTAATTTAAGTAATAACAACGTGTCAATATCTGATACAAGCAAAGACAAAATTAATTTCAGCTATAAAAACGGAAAACGCAATTTTTAGGTTTTATCAAATATAAATAATATTTGTAATAGAAATACTAAATAAATAATCTTTGCCCTTTACATAACAAAGATATAAGGAAATACCGAGTTTATAATTAATATGAAATGAACTTAACTCCAATTATCACATTTCATTCAGGGCCCGGAAATGTACAATATAGTGAATATTGTGATATTTGTATAAAGATTACAATTAACCGCTTCGGACATTTGTTTATTAATTAGAGTATAGTCCGTTAGACTTAAGCTGAGCTTTGCATTTGTGTGAGTGTAAGTAATAGTAGAGTTAGACAAAAAACTTTTGGAATTTATTTTTTTTATATTTTAAATAGATACATAACATAAGTGCTATAAAATAAGCAAAACTTGTAAGAATCAGATGGAAATATTATGAATATTATGAAAAAAAAAAATTTTTGAAAAACTATACAAATATATATAGCTTAAATCAAAACTATAGCTTAAATCAAACGCACTATACTGAATTATGAAATTTTCAGCGCAAATCCCAATATTTGAATATTACCTTAATAAGGATTGGTTGATAAATCATAAATACAGTAATCTATATCATTATCATAAGATGTAAATAAAATTAATAATTGTTGATGTATTTTATCATCGGGCATATAACATAGTGTTTTATAAAATACATATGAAAAGTAAAATGTAAAAGTGTTCAAGTTTAAAAGTAAGTAGAAATTGATAACTCGAAAGTTGCAAATTCGTAATCAGCTCGTCGTGATGAATTAATCATTCTATATTTTCTTATTTAAATTTTAGTTATATCTGCTTTAATATTTGATTTGTTTATAATTAAGTTAAAAAAAATTATATAAAAGTTTATAAGTGCTTTTAATGTTAATTATATTTCCTTAAATATCAATATTATTCCCACTTTGTGTATTAAAACAAAAAACGTTGTGTTTCAAGAGTTTGTAGTTGTTTTCCAATTCTTATAAATAATGAGAAATTGTTTCATTTCATTCATTTAAAACTTCAGCTAATTGTTACTGATGCATTATAACATTTAAAACAAAACACGCCATTAGGAATAATTTTACCCGTTTCAAAAAGATTCCTACGAGCGACATTGTTCATTACTCTACTGTGAAATCCTTATTTAAAAAAAAAATCAGAAACCTCTGAAATAGAGATTATATTAATTTGTAATCAACGATGTCAATAAATCATACATATACACAATTAACCTGAAATCTGTAAATGCACTCAAAACAATTTCATCACTGATATTCAATACATATAAATTATTATTATTAAACACTATTACCGCCGTATATGAAATTGATTTAATAGTAACACCAAAATACTATTTATTTATTCACACTGTTTAATTGTACTGTTATCATGTTTCTAATTATAAAAATACTATAATATACAATTTTAATATAGTTATCGATTAACATGCCACCTAGAACTAACGCCGTCGGTGAGAGCGCGCATCTTAAAAAATCACTCTTCATTTTTTTCCATCCCGCCAAAAGAAGTATAACTCCAAAAATAAATTTACAGAAGCCCGAGATATTTTTTATAATGTACCCTCCTCTGTTACTTTAATTGTTGTATATTAGAAATCTGTTAAGACAAATTAAACTTTAATTAATATTTTATATAGTTCAATTTATTTTTATATTCCCTGCTCTCACATTTCCTATCTCAAATGCTCACAAATGTTTTATATTTAGTTTGGCCTGATTTCGTTTTCTGATCTGAATTTTGGTGCTCCGCTGGCCTCGTGCAGACATTAGCGGCTCTAATTAGTAAACTAGCCACTTAAAATATGCCAACTAGCAAATTGTGTAAAATTCTTGAGTGGCTTCATTTCATTTTTTGATGACCGGATGGGAGGAGCCGGTGTCAATACGATCCAGTGACCATGCACACTCTAGATCAAACCAACATTGGCACAGCAAGTTTTGGTTTTCTATAATTTCTAGACATCGTTAAACTTCGTTCATTTATTTAATCTTTCCCTGTATATTATACGTGTCAATTGAATGTTTGTATTGTTATAAGTTCTCATTTAAATTGACAAACTCATAGGTATACAAGATGTTATTTAAATGCAGGAATGAACATACATCATTGCACTTCAAAGTCGAAATGTCGTAACTTACAAACTTTGAAGTTATTTTCAAGTTAAAGCATGTGTTAGAAGTTATTAAACAAGTATAATTTATTTTACTCTTAAATTTTCTATAATAAGTTTGAACAGGTATGACATAATATATTTGGTTTCAAAGGGCAAATTTCGTCTCGGTTCGTCTGTAGAAGTTAAAAAAAAATCATGTTTAATCACTTATAGCATTTCAGAAAATTTATTAGGTGTGATAACACTCTATAATGTGTACTTATAAATACCAAATTAAACATCTTTATAAATCTATTTTTAAATGTGAATTAGGAAATTATAACGAAAATTTAAAGCTCAAATATTATGATAATCAATGTGCAATTAATTTTTCTTTGTGTTTTAAAATAACTTATTCAAAACTCTAGTGTTTTTATTTTATTAGAAAAATCAATACTTTTTATAACAACAATATTTTTCGAGACAATTTCTTTCTATTTTCCCTTCAATGATAAAAGGCTAGACCTAAAAACTAGAAGACCCGGCGAACTTCGTATCGCTCTATAATCAAGAAATATCTGTTACGTTTTTTTTTATTTATATTTTTGGAGTTTATCTTTAAGCTATAAATCTCCGTGTTTTGAAGTGTTACAGAAAGATTGACATATTAATTAGTTGTCAATTCTAAATATTCTTAAATAGTTTATTGTTTTACTTATAAATAAATAAATTGATTAATATTTATATAAATATAAGATAAATGTAATATTTCATTGACTGAATGAAATGTATAAAATTTTTTGGTACTTAAAAAATAAGAAATCGAAGTACTTAATACAGTATTCTACATATATTATTATTTTTAGTACGTTTTCTTGTATTTTTGAAAGTTAAGAAAAAGTTCCAGTGTACCCGTTGTTGCTCTGAAGTCTAAATAAAAGTAATGGCATTTGTTGTGCATTGTAATTTATAAATAGTGAAATTATTCTACTTTTTTTGTCTTCACCTACATTAGGTATTAAAAATATTAAGATTAGGTGTTATCTTAAAAAAACACTTATACATATGTATATATCGTAAAAATTCAAAAAATAAAGTGATTTGACACAATAACTTATAACATATGTCATTTAAATGAGCATACAATTTATGTCTTCAAATACGAAGAGCAGTAAATGACAAATTTTGAGCAAGATGTTGTTAAGTTATAGAATTTGTTATAAGTTATTAAAGAAGTCTAAATTATATATCCTTTATATTTATGACTAGGAGACCCGGCGAACTTCGTATCGCCCTATAATCAAGAAATGATGTTCGATAATAGAAACTAAATGTAGCCATTAATGCGTGTCATCCTTGCGACAACCCTCCAGAGTGTATACCGTTTATTTAATTACGATAATAAATAATAATTTTCCTTAAACATTTCTGTTTTCTGGTAGATAAACAATTATTTTATACACCGTTCAGTATACCTTTAAAATATTTGCGTAAATAGAAAATTAATAATAGCTTCCAATAGAAATAAACATCATATAAAATGTTTGTTGTAATTATGAAATTATTGTAAATCCGAATTATTTTATTTTACAAACTCATAAATTTACAATGGCGAATATTTATTTTGTACCTATTAGAATTAAAACTTGTAAGTAAAAAGGTCATCAAATTTTTTTTTTATATATTATATAATTTAGCTTGTGATATATTTCTAAGCTTATTTTAAGGAAAAAAAATAATACATATAATTTCAGCAAACAAAACAAAATTTATTTTACTTATAAGGGTTGAAATGGATAATGCTTACTCGTAGGTTTCATTTCTGCATACATTAAAAGGTTTTAAAGGAAGTAGAAATAATGAGAGAATTTCCCCACAGGTGTCGTAAAAGGCTCAGAACAGTTATAATTTTTGGTAGTTTCAAAAATCACTGCTAAATGAGACGAAATTCCTAAGTTTTATTACAATTTATAGATAGTATCATTACAATGTATGTAATATCAGTGTGAAATAACAAAAATGCCTCAACTATGTTTAAGTACTATTGCAAGTCTTTCAATTACTTTGTATTCCCACGGTTGAATTTAATTCGAAGACAGACGAAAAGATTCAGCACATAAAAATATTATTTAATTAGCTATGGTTAATTTAAGAAGTACTGAAATATCGGGCATTTCACTATTATTACAGTATTGATTCATTTAATAGTTACCTATGCAAAATGAAGTGAATTTTATGATTAAAGGAACTGCAACGAATTTAATTAAAAAGTACTATTAAGCTACACAGGATAAGGGATTATCTTAATTATTGTTTTAATAACGCTTAAAAAAATCTAGCTTTTGAAATTGATTTAAATGCAATATTTATTTTGATCGGTTTCATTGAAAATAATTGTCACTAGATTTATAAATTCCCTTTAATTCGTCACCACAGTTATAATTTAATCATCCTTTTGATTGGATATTTACTTGCTAATTGGATCCATAATTGTATTTTGTATTTAATACAGTATGATAAGTCGTTAAAATTAAGTTTGACTGATATAAAATGTTAATAATAAAAATGTATATATGGAAAAACATGTAGAAAAAATTAAAAGATCATTTATGGTGAAATTTAAACGTGCATTATAATATTTAAATGATGGATTACAACTATAAAACGAGCTCATCAGGTATTATTGATTCACAAAGTTTTATATTTTTGAGACATTTCTAAGTCCTCTTACTTTAACAGTTATGTGTTTTACAAAGCTATAGATAAAAATTAAATAGATATGTTATTGAAAACATGCTTAAGGTCACAAGAAAGTTTTATTTACTATTCGTGTTCTGAATAATAGGTGTCACCCGCATTTAATCGGATGAAAATACTACCAATCAAAAACGAATGTGTGAATAAATTTATATGAGGCCGAATTCTATTCATCGAAATTGAAATAACGAGCACAAAGAGATTTTTAATTTAATCCACTCCGTCACGTCAGTCATTCCTTACAGAAACAACAATGAATGTAACTAAAATGTATTTTAAATATAACGATATATAATGAATAAAAAAGCACTGGAACAAATATGTACTTTAAAGTCTAACTTGAGTGACTATATATACATATAAGTAGGGATGAATGTTTGAAATTATTAACATGTTTATATGTAGTAATTACATATATAATTTTCTGAACATACAGTAAGATCGTAAATATCTAAAAAAGAGACGAGCAAAACATAAAGAATACGTCTTAAAAAAAGAATGAAAAAACAATCGTCCTGTTCGTGAAAAATTGTATGATGTATTACTTTCTGAGTTGTCTTATTAAACAACTTCTTTATTATATATATATATATATATCTCTTTAGAAATCACAATATCTGCCCAACAGTAGAAATTAAATGTGGCAACAAAGTAATGAAAGAAAGCACAGCTTTTTGGTCATATATCTTCTTTTTAGTATCGTATCTTACAAAATAAAAATTCTTTTATTGTGTGTCTGCTCAGAAAATTGAATATAATTTAGTCTTTAGTACAAAAATCACCTCTATAATTTGTGTGTTCTTTATAGTCCCTTTAAAATGTAAACACTTCATTTCTTTTGTATACATAAGATCCTTAAAATATAATTCATAAACTGTCTTTTGAGGTTTTAAATGCTTTTGTAGTTAACTGGTAAACCTAAAATGATAACTATAATAATTAATTAAAGTTTTAAATATCTTTAAAATTTTGATATATCGGTTATAATACAGTTGCGGGCTTTTAAAATATACGATATTTGATTGTGAATAGGCAAAAAAAGTAATCAATAGAGAAAATAATTAAACACATCTTTATAGAATGCTTTCTGGGACTTAATTTTGTAATATTCTATTTTCTCTTCTTATTTTTAAGTTCTGTAAAATATAAAGAAATCGAAGCACTTTTTCGTCAGATATTGTTAAATTTTATTTTGATTGTGCTCTGCGCTTTATAGTTAAAAAAATGTGTTTAATGATACTAGGAGTATGAGAGAGATATAGAGAGAGAAAAAGGGAGAAGGAAGAACTTATACGCAATTGGGAAATTGAAAAAAAAAAGTATTGATTTTTTTTATGTATTTTAAAACTTTATTATTAATTATATTGATTTTTAATGCAAAAAACTTGAAAACATTTTTTTTAAATTAATTATAAACAATTAAAAATTTATAAAATTCAAAAACAAATCACGTGACTGATAACGCGCCATGATTGGTCGGCATACTTGTGACGTCATAATGTTAAAGCAATTTCATAATAGTACAGTGTTTATGGCTATTATTTTTGACTTGATAAAAATATCTCAAATTTATTAGTGAAAAACGATTTGAAAAGTTTATTTCGACTAACTATGTGTGATAAAGGATTTATAAAAGCAAAATCGGATAATATTCCTGATGTTGATATATTTATAACTAATTTTTTTAAAAATGACGTCCGGTTTAATTCTGCTGAAGTTCGAGGTGCTAAGGCATCAAGGTAAATCTGTTAAAAATACCATTCTAAATGAAAATAAGTATTTATTTTCTATTAAATATAATTAATAATTATTTCATTAATTGTAGAGCATCACGTGAGAGTTACGGTGATAAAGCTATAGGTTATGGTCAACTTAATCGTAAGAATGGTATTTGTGGTTTAAAAGGACGTGTGTGTCCAGAACACCGAGTTCGGAGTAAAGCTTACTCAGTTACTCTAACTATCAATGAAAAATTAAGAAGAAGAATAATAAAAGTAGAATTAATAAAATGTTATTATAACATTATGAAAAACCAAAATAACATATACTTTAAAAATTTAAATGTAGTCTGATACAGAACCTAGAATGTTATAAAATTATGAAAATATCTATTAATAGAATTCCAATTATTAGACAAACATACATATAGATTTACTATTTAATCGCTTTGAATTATCAATTAAAATTTTTTTAATCCTACGATTCTAAAGGTTATGATTTGGAGCCCAGGTAAAAAAATTAATTACTGAACTATACTTATTCGATTTATACACTTAGATAAATAATAATTAATAACAATATTATTATGAATACTTACATCGAAATGATCTTCACAACAAAAAAAAATTGATTTTGTTTTTGAATAATCTCGGTGCACTGCTTGAAACCATTTTTTTCGACGTTTTTCGTCTTGTGGAACATTTAAAAACATTTTTTCAGGAGTTGTTTTTGTAGTATTTGTACATAATGGTACAAAACAAGAGCGATAACTTTTGAGTTTTAACATTTTTGATTATTTAACAATGCCAACAGAATTTACTAGATAAAAACTCAAAACACTGTACTAATTATTATATCTCTGTATGCTACAATGAGCAAAAACTAACATTGTGACGTCACACGCGCTCGGGTTTATTCGGGAGCTGTCGGCGGATCTTCGGTACTGAATTTAAAATTTAATTTTTATTTTGAAATAACTTTTTAATTATTGCAAAGAAAAAATAAATAAAAATAGTTTTGTTATAAAACTTATATATGATC
Source organism: Danaus chrysippus (assembly GCA_916720795.1). Taxonomy (NCBI): domain Eukaryota; kingdom Metazoa; phylum Arthropoda; class Insecta; order Lepidoptera; family Nymphalidae; genus Danaus; species Danaus chrysippus. The sequence goes on from CAKASE010000073.1 coordinate 1,355,091, forward strand.
TTTCCATTTATCACAAAAAAAAAATATATTCAAAAACCCAATTATGTTTTTTATTTAATGTGGTCATACGCTTTAAATTTTAATAAACATCGAAACATATTGTAACAAAATCAAGAGAAAAAATATTTATTAATATAAAATATCGAGTCTGACTTGAAAACTGAAAAAATAATAATAATAGTCTGGCCCCTGTGATTACTAATTTTAAAATAGTGTCAAATAAATAAATTATAAATATTGAATGGGACCGATAACACTTTCTTCTGGGACACGAAAAAACCAAATAGCATATATTCACCCTTATATAATATATTGTTTTTCGTCTACTTAACGTGTTCACTTAAAAATGCCTAAACGAAATAAAAAAGAAACACAAAATAAAAAATAATTATTCCTCAATACCGAACAAAGCTCGGTAACCAGATATTATGAATGTAAAGTAATGAAAGATTTTAAAGCAATTTCCACATTCATTATTAATACTGTAACATAAGAACACAATTTAACAAACAACATAAAACAAATATCATTTCAACTGCCTCGCTCCGTCAGTAATGTTAGGAGACAGGGTTCAGGAACACCTCGACCACACTCACATTATAAAGGGAAAAGTGAAAAACTAAATACAAATAGGAGAAGCAATTGAAACGAAAATATTAATGAAACACTGCGCCCTCAACAATAATAAACTAGTTAGGTTTAAATACTAACAAATAACTAACGAACGGGTGACAGGTTGGACACACTAAGAATGTATGGAATGTACATAAGTATGCTACACAGGAATTAAATAAAAAATATTACTAAGTTGATGTAGGCGAGTATTTTAAACATTAAAATTGTTTTGATTATGTACTCATGAAGAATATTACTAGTTCCATGAAAAAAATGGGTTTTCGTTTTTACATCAAGATTTTTATTAATTAATTATTTACTTATATAAGATAAAATTTTCAAAATTTTATAACAAGTCAATTAAACGTAATGCACTAAGTATCTAGTTTTGTATTACATAGATTCCTGAAATTGTTTATTCTTTATAATCTAGTAGAAATACTAATTCAGTTAGAAGGGTATAAATGAGACCATAAAAACATCGTCCATCCGTTTGATCACTTAATATTATACAAAAAGAAAACTAACATAATTTTAAATTTATTTTGAAGGATCCCTAATAAATTAAATTGAATTTAAATACAAACTAACTTTAAGGATTCTGTTGCTTGGTGATTTAAAATATACCCTTCATCCGTCCTCAGACGTGCACAGTATATTCTGAGTTGATGCTATCACTTAACTTATGTTTTTCTTCTTTAGTTAGTGGCGTTTCCTTATAGATTACGCCAAAATAAATAAATAGGGAATGATTTCGAAAAGGATAGCTATATTATATTTCGAGTTGCGCTTGAAGTTCGCTAGCACTACATAGAACAAGATAAATATTCAGATAGAAGGGGCATTTAATGAAACAAATTGTTTGTTTGATGATTACTATTTATTATTCTATACATATAATAAAATCGTATTTAAGTCAAAACTGAACATCGATTGTTTTTTAAAGAATACTTGATTTACAATCTTTTAAGTTGAGATTCAAAAACTGTTGTTCTGACACAAAGTTATTATTTTTTTAAACCTTTACAATATTCGTCATACTAGTATTTTCTTTGTTTAGTCTTTTATTTTTGTTTTTTAGAACTTTATTTTTCCTTTGTAATTCCGTCTTTTGAAGAGTCAGTTTTTGAGCTCGTTTTTTCAGCGTCGTGTTCCTTGGTGAATCGAATACAGAGTCCATGTTCGATATATTTACATCATTAAGACTGGTGGTGTACAAGCTCGTGGAACCATATCCTGCAATAAAATCGTACACAAAATATACGTTTTTTAAATGAAGTCTTACAAAAAAATAAATCTCCAATAAAACTATAAGGAATGTGTAAAACTAAACTATAGTACTATAACTATAACTAACTATATTTAGTACTATACTATAACTATAAAGAATATGTAAAACTAAACTGTATTCCAGAAACGGTTAATAAGAATTTGGTAGCTGCACAACATATTAAAGAAAAAGGATCGTGTATATAAACTTCAAGCCATGTGACGATATGCTGAGCAAATTAAATTTAAGTATGTATGTATGTATGTTCAAAAAATATAATGCTTTTCCTGCATCTGCTGTGCCTAATAATTCAGATAGTGACCAAAGCAATTAATTATTTTTTTCTGTTTTCAAAATATATGTAATTAATGAATATCTTAATTCCATTTATTAATTAATGACAGTTGTTAATTGAAAATTAGAATTAAATTCATTTTTATTTGATATACTTACGCAGTTTTATTGAAATTTCATCGCATACGCTTATTTTCTTGAATTTCAAGACAAAATACTAATTTTTTTAGTCTATAGTAGAATCCTCTAAAAATTAAAGTTGGCAACACTGGTTTCATCAATATTCCCCATGATTCTTAGTGTGGCCAACCTGACGGCTCGTTTATTGTTAGTTCTCAAATTTTATTAATATACATTTTATGATTTTACTATTAATTGCTTTCAAAATTCATTTCTCATGTCTCTCCTGTCCTTCCGGCTCCCTCTGGTGCCTCTGGTTGCAGTCGGCCGCGGCCTTCCTTATGATGGATGTGTTTTACGTCGGTTATCTTCATGGTGAGTGTTTTTTGGCACATTGGTACTAATAAATGTTACTTTTTATATTACATATTGACATATCGTTCAGCGTTCTAATTCAAATGGTTATTAAGTAACATTTTTAGTTTTGGTTAATATTGGTGTTTTTTATCTGTAGTGATAAGAGTACTAGTTTATTTTAATAGTATATTTGAATTATTCTATAAGCGTAACATTGACCGCAGGGTTTTTCAACGTTATATCGTTTCAATGGCCTTCTTTATTATAATGTTTTTCATACTCTAAAATGCGACTACTAAAAGTCGAATATTCAATTAAGAAATCTAGTGTCATAATAAAAACTAGAATCATTCGTTACGTTACAGGACTCGTAAGAATATATAATTCAAGATGAGGGTCGAAGCTGTTGGTGGAGCGTCTGTTAGGACGTGGTCTGCGGACGAGAGGAAACCTTCTATGAAGAGAAGTGTATGTAGCCGATGTACGATAGTAGTGTAACAGTAAGGTCTGGTTGTTACTTTGTTTTGAGTTATATTGTAAATTTTAATGTTAATTTCTCCATAATGTATCTCTTATATTGAGTAAACCGTTATCGACACATTCATTTTATAATTCCTCATTACGTGTTGATATTATATATAATGAAATCCATATGGCGACTTTCTAGAATAATCGATTATTATAAAAGTGTTTTAATAGTGTTATACTTTTTAAGTAAAATCATTTTATGTGTTTAGTTTAAGTATAAACATTTATAATTTCTGTAGGAATCCAATATTTCAAACAGAATAATAATAATTCCATACATTATACAGTATGTTATTAATGATGATACTAACTAGACTGATATATAAAGAATTGTTTTATTTGAATAATAAACCTTCATAGTGATATGAAGTGTAATTTATTTGTGGATATTTTAAGATTAATATAAATTATTATATTTTTATTTTCAGACAATCCTTGATGTAACTGTCTCTGTATGTCTTTATATATGAACAATATTGTTTGTGAACAGTATTAATATATTGTATTATGTATTACAGATGATGTTATTGGACTGTACTTGAGATTCATCCATGAGGAGATGACGGCTGATCATCAAGTGTTAGATGAAAACTAACAATGAACCAGGTAGCTATTAATGAAACATGCGTGTGTGATTACACTAGACACAATATATTTAAGACAATGAGCTACACATTATATGGAGAGGGAAGTGACTGAGATTTAAACATATTAGAATGTAAAAGACTTGAAGTATCAAGTGTAGTGTTGAAGGTGGAGTGTTGCAGCGGCTCAAACAGTCAATGTCTTTTAATACAAGCTTTATCCATACATTTGTATGTAGCTCTTGCGGGACTTGTTTGAACAATAGGTGATGAAATATATGATAGGTGTGTGAGAGGCGCTCTATGAACTGGGGATTGTTTAATGTACATGTGAAGACGAGACTTGTTACTGTATAATAAACATAATACAATATACGTTTGTTTTATTCATAACAGTTATATTCATTACTCATGTGTTGTTTACACTTGTCTCACACAGATCACTCCTTAGGGTCTGGTCTCTGTTCAGTAAAATTCTGTATTAAAATTGCAAATGTGTAACTAATTATGTTGTTACTATTATAATAATAAAGTCTACAACTTGAATAGATATAATTAATGTACTTATAATATACCTTTATCATACAATGAGTCCCGCTGTAATATTCAAACTTGTCTACTTTATATTGTGTTTGTAACAGGAACAATAACTATTGAAGGTATTCAAGTATCACACTCACTGAACACGGAATAAATAATGTAAACTGTTGATACTTGTATATTGTTAGAGATCAGTGTATGTATTATTCTTAGTACTGGAACTAATAACTGAATGTCCTAGTACAGTACTCACAACTTAGTTTATAATGATTAATGTTGCAACATGTAAGTGAGGATCAGTTACTATATCATGACATAGACGTCGCTAGTTTTCTTTTATAAGTTTCTTTTAAATGATTAAATACTCGTATGTAAAACATGTTATTCCGCTGTTTGTTTGTCATAGAACCAACTCCTAAGTGTGAGGAGTTATGACATTTAATGTTACAACTTACAAGTGGCGCATTCTGTGATGTACTAATTGTTATATACTATAGTCCTCAGACTTATTTATATGACTGATTATAATTAATAATAAATTAATGTGAGTACCTGTGTATATTGCTGGGATAAAATAGTGGCAACATGAAATTAAATTTGTTACATAGTAAAAATAGCTATTATACTATATGAAACCAATATTTGTAATTATTTATATAAACAACTTAATATTGAACCTTTGTTAATGTTGTGATGGCAACGTTTGGATATCAACTTGTATTTGTATTTGTAAGCTTTTAAATACTGTCTTCACCCATGTTGTAGCACATTACTTACAAACAAAATGGCATTTAATTTAAAATTTATTGTGGCAAATTAACAAAAAATATATATTGATTAGTCTCGGATCCAATTAACAAGCCAGGTAACCAATAAATCTGAAGTAAAATAAGAAATGGATAATATAAAGGAACGCATGAACAACCAAAGTCACAGTAAACTAAAATATTCTATAAGACTTACTAAATTCACAGACACGTTGACTGAATACCATGAGAAATTGAAATTATTTTATAAACCGCCATCTATTGTCAAGTAGTTACAATTCCGCTAATTCGACGATCAACCTATTATAGGTGGCGCTGCATTCTAAACTTTGGAGTTTAGAATATTGTAAGGAATTTACATAGCCCTTGTTTTTATTTCTCAGCCTGAACTGTTTAGTATATGTATGTAGATGTGGGGTTGGATAATCAGAATGTTTGGAAAAAAAACTATTTTCATCACAATTTCCTCCTCTAAGACATTGATTATATTCGCACATTAAGTTACAGCGGTCCGAAAACAACTAACATCTATAATATATTGTGTACCTTGAAACTATTACGATCTGTTTAAGAAAAATATTTAAAAGGGAATATCCAGTGGAGATCCAAACATTCTTATTTGAAATAAACAAACAAGGAAAGGCTTTTTTGTGTGTACACAACCTGCTATTAATTATAACTATCTTATTACTTTTTATTGAAACGAATAAATTACCTTTCTTTAAGTTCCACACATCTTCCCTTTGTAATCATCTTAGTTTTATCATCAAAGGACAACATTGAAAATGTACTCGTTGTTAATTTCGTTATACACACATCACTAGTACAGAGCTCACAGCTTAAATTTTCCATAATTTGTTAATAAATCAGATAATTAAAACTTACTCACTTCAACTACGAAAGAAAATATTAACAAAATGGCAAAAAAACACTTAAGCGATATACCGACAAATTTAATTATCCCTTTTCATTTGACAATCGAATCAGTTTCTATGAAGTTTTAAACGAGTCTCTCGGGCGGCGGGTGCGGGCTGGGTAGTTGATGTCCACCTCGTATAAACCGAATTTGGAACTGAAAAGATTATTATTATTATCAGATTATGAACAGAAGAAAATCCAAAAAGATTTTGAAAACAATATCTTTACCGATAGCCATCGCTCCATTCAAAGTTGTCTAACATTGACCAAGCAGTGTACGCGACGACATTGGCCTTATCTTCTTCAATCGCGAGGAGAACCTGGTGGAAGACATTAGTTAGAATAATAACATACTTGTTTTATTTATCCATCTTGATTTCATTTTTAGTATTAATCACCTGTTCCAAATGCTTCTTATGGTAATCTATACGATCTTGATCATCTAAATCCTCGCCGCTGGTTGCGAAACCATTCTCTGTTATAAAGATCTCCATGTTTCCATACTGTTTCTTCAACCAAGATATGAGCTTTCGGAAACCTTCCGGGTACACCTGGAACACGAGTTAGTTGCTTTTTTATTGTTTCAATCACCACTTGGCTGTCTACATTACTCTTCATTCTTCAATAAACACGTATGACGTATCAGTTTCCAAAGACAGTGTTCAGCCTCAATGAGTCTTACAACTGTATATAGTAACAACAACACTCACATAGAACCGGCTGGAGCCAGCTTGCGGCCATTCTGGTCTCACTGATATTATTACATCAATGTCTGGTCCACCGAAGAGAGGCCAAGGACCAACAGCTTCCCCTCGGGCGAGGCGAGCAGTTCGTGATGTGTAGTAGTTCAAACCGTACAAGTCATACGTGCCTTTGAAAAATTCAATAAAAAAACTTTGAGAGGGACGCCTATTGCTATTTATATGGCTTTCTTATAACTTTAGTTATAATTCTTACTTTTATTATCATTTTATGTAACGATTACACTATTTACATTTTATTCTCACCTCTTATAATTTTTTTTCTTCTTTTGTGAATTCTGGTAATCTGGATTTCCTGAATCCCTGTTGTTTACTCTTTTCTGCTATGAGTTTTTCTATTTTCTTTGGCCAACCGCCTTCCTTAGAGTAGATTGGGTGTGAGTACAGTCCTCCCTGAAATTATACGACAGTAAATGAACATTTTCAATCATTTGAATTAAACTTCAAAAGTATTTAGTAACACTATTATTTTTGGACACTTTTTGTTATTTTATTCACCATTAACTGTAGAGCCAGTTCAGCCGCTTCTCCTTCATTTTCATCTTCTCCCTCAAACCACATGACTTGATTGGTGATGGACACTTTGCCTTTAAAATATAATGTATTATGTAAAACGTTTTGCATATGTATGCAGAATTAATTCAGAAGAACCTAGAGATTTTATTAATTAACAAAAAATCAAGTACCTAAAGTATTTTTTATAAATTCATATAATTCTTTTACCTTTATATTTTCGTCTAAACTCCTTGTCATATATCCGCCATGCTTTAGCGTGTGCCAACATTGTGTTCTTGCTGCAGATATAATTTCCAACTCCAGTGCTAACTATTCCTAGAGCGTGAACTCCAAAAGTGTAAGCAATGTCGCAAAACGTCAGCGGTTCATTGAGAGTGATCCAAGTTTTGACTCGGTCAGCGTAGAGAGTGAACACAACACGAGCGTAGTCCGCAAACCAATCTGATATTAAAGGATTGGTCCAGCCGCCTGTGAATTATAACTTGGGCTAACAAACATTTTATATAGTGCTACAAGCTTGTGTGGAATGCCCTGAAAGGTGAGGATTCTTATTGATGGACATTTAATTTACAAGATTTATTTAAAGTTCCTAATTTGTAAGATTAGAACTCATTAATATTTATTCATCAATATAATTTGCCGTTCAACGGTTTTCGTTTAAAGAAATCATTTACAAAGAACATGTTGTTACTGAAAAATATTAATTTAAATGGGTTCTTCAGTTTTATCATGAAAGATGAACTCTTTGAACTTATATAATTAAAATTTATAATAAAGTATTTTGAAAACAAATGTTTTGTTTTATTATTTATTCTATTTGATATAGTGAAGAAGCAATGCATTTGTATTAAATACTTTTTCCAATCTCTGAAACTCACCAAGATCTTGTAAATTTTGTGCCAAATCCCAGTGATATATTGTAACGACAGGCTCGATTCCTCTCTTCAATAAAGCATCTATAAAGTTGGAGTAAAATTTTACTCCGTCTTCACTCGTCTTATTTGCAAAACCATGAGGCAAAATTCTTGGCCAAGAAAGAGAAAATCTATAAAAAATATATACACAAATTAGATATCATCTTAAAAATTTTGACTAATATTCCGTAAAAAATTATTTACTAACCAACTATAATTATTATTATATATGAAAAGTTAATATTCAATCGAACGGAAAGGGATCGCGTATTGGTACATTTTTTCCAAGTTGCTTGGAGCGTTCTCCCACTGACCACTCGTGTCATACATCTGGATGGCACTTTTAATAATGGAAACAATATACCATACAACATATATTTATTTTCATTAGACCTAGAGGGTAATGGCATTTCTTAAAATGCGCTAGCTAGTTTTAAAGTGCGTTGTGCTAATAGAGCTCACGGTTCCTTTGGAAGCCAACATTTCGAAAGACTATGTGATCAAGGTCGACAAGTATTACAAGCTCACTAAAAAACTCACTAAGAATAGGTTCGTGGTAAATTTGTATCCTATAGAAGTGCAGAGAGAGGTATGACAGCCAATTCTCTCTACATCCTACTAAAAGACTTGAGAGTGTTCTGAACTAATATCAGTTCATTAGAACATGCGTTGAAGGCAGCCCTAGTAGGTTCGTTTCAATTTTGGCTACGTTTTGAGAGGAGCTTGGACGGTGTGAGTAAGCGTTTAACGCGCGTAAGATAGGGCTCCCTTCAACCTACACCTGGGTCGCAAGTCTCAGGAACTGTTGAAGCTCCTCTCACTACAACGCGATAGACCTAATGGCCACACAGTGAATCTATGGAACACTAACAAGTTTGGTTTCATATCAATAGACGCATCGTTTTCCCTAGTGGCTCTCACAAGGCTTGTATGTAGTAGGTCTGTCAACCGCAGCATCGACTCATACTGAGACGCTTCCTGAACGATGTTTAACAGCGATTTAGGAAAACTATATATTTGTTCTATGCATATAATTAAACAATGTATATTTCAATATTTTAGAGTATCACTTTGTATATAGATATAGCTTCACCTGTATCTATATCTGTATATAAATTTGTTCAGTCTTTCTAAAGCGCCCTTCCTGTCGTAATTGTTGAGCGAGTGTCAGTAAATATCTGTCTGTCTTCTTCTGCCAGATGTGTAGCGGCAACACGTACACCTTCTGACACTTTGCCCGCGGCGTTGTACGCTCCTACACATTTCTCCGCCATGCCACAGGATATGAGGACTCGTTCCGCTGTATCCCATTCCTGTAAATGTTTGCAAAAATAGATATTAATTGACATATGAAACCTACTAGAATAAAATAAAAATCGACCATAACTTTGAATTCTAAAAATTTAATAAATTGATCGTGACGTTAAATCCGTGTATAAAAGAAGAAATGAATAATTGAAAACATATTAGTTTACACCCTTAGTGGATGTTTACATTTATATTTTTGCAACTATACACAATAACTAATAAGGAATGAACAAAATCGAATTACGTTAATAACAATTATAAAAAAAAATGACAACATATTTCTTTTGTTCATTATTTAAAATAACTTACTTGAAAAGGTATAAAGTGATCCCCCAACTGTTCACATTGCTCCCGAATAGATGCTTTATCTTCTATAACCTAAAGATGACATCTTTAGGTTATAGAAGGATTGATTTAAAAAAAAATATATATAAAAAAACAAAACCTAAAGCAATATCTTATATATGAGCAATTCTTGTATATATATTTATATATTATGGGAATCTCGGTATCGGTTCAAACGATGGCAATAAATCGATCTAGCTAGGAATCATTATCATCATAAAACATTTAGAAAATGTTATTTTACGTAAAAAAGAATAACAAAAGTTTGTCGCTTAAAATATGACTCTTCCTGACATCTAGTGGCGAATAGTGATACTACTTTTTGGTACTTGCTTTTACTAATTGCTTTAACGACACAACAGCAGATGGCGTTGCTAAGTACCAGGAAGTCAATTAATGTTTCGAGGTTAAACTAAGAAATTAATTGTTGATTTATATTGTTTTCTGTCTTCTTAACATGTTGAATTAAAAATGCCTAAACGAAATTAAAAGAACACACAAAATAAAAACTAATAATTCCTAAACAGCCAGCAAAGCTCGGTAAGCAGATATTATTAATAATACCTGAACAATGTGTGTATGTGCTTTCAGAGCTGCAGTGAGAGCATCAACGGTTCGAGCAGCCTCTATGAGATGAGGTACAGCGGCGCCCGCCTGTCGCGATGATACAAGCCACGCGCCCCACTCTCCTTCAGGACAGGCCTGAAGAACAACAAATGATATAATAAAAATTAAAAACAACATTTATAATGAACAACACTGACTTCTCTTGCGTAGTTGTTGCCTCTAGAATAGTAATCAACCGCAGTTCTTATATCACCTTTACGCTCGGATATTTCACCAGCCATTTCCCACCATTCCTCCTACAAAGGAAACTAATTGTAAAGTTCATAATCTATGTCTCTAAGTATTAGTGAAACTTAACTTTTTAAAATGTATAGAAGTATGCAGGAGTTACAGTATAAGAATAAATAATTATGTTTGTGACAGTTATATTCACAAAATTAACTTGTATTCTTTTGAAACGTCAACAACAGTATGATCAATAATCAATGATACTAAATCAAAAAAATCTAGTTGGTAATTTACACCAGTATTGATTTCTGCAACAAAAGAAGCAGGATGACATGACTATACTTAGTGAGACCATCAAGCGATATTCTCATAAATAGGTAGATACTTCAGTAGAATTTTTATTTATCTATCTGATAAAGGAGCCATTTAGTGCAGTACATTATTTTTTTGTGTATCTGATAATGCAACCTTCACCTGTACTAGTTGATCGTGAGGGGTGATGTAACAGAGCGTCACCCACACACGAACCGCGCCTCGCCGAGACGACCTGTACCAACAAAATAAATATCAATTGAATACAAATTCACATAAAGCAAATATCGTGAAAAATTTACTAAAAATTAGTAGGATGTTTTCAATGTGTTTGTCAACGAAGCCTTAACAAACTTCTGTTTATATTTAATCTTACTGTAATGCCATACATATTAACCTCAACATCGTATCCTGTTAGCTCTTGTTCAGCCAGTTGACACCACAACGACCCGACGTCCAAGTATTGAGCACAATCTTTTAAGTCCCTGCTACGTAACGCGGAATCTATTCAAAATAAATAGTATATTAACAATATAGCGATTGATGAAAAGAAATTCGAATACCGCTTAGAACATTAAATCAATCCTGTTATAATGAAATCGTTTATTTATTGTCTTATGCAAAAAAAACTTAGTAATCTGTACTATTCTATAACTTAATCTGTCCAGGATGTTACTTTAGCAACATACTGAATCTTGCTGAACTACTGAACTTTAAATTTAAACGTCGCCTATATAAAAACTTCAAAGTAATCACTTCAAACAATACAAAAATAAATGTAAATAATGTTTTCGGGTATTTTTAGATAAACGACATACTGGCGACGTTTCGGTTACTTAACAGCAACCATGTCACGGGCAGACCAGATGTGTTTCATTTAAATGAATAGTCGAGGAAGTCTTAGACCTCATTAATATAACAATAATGTCAATACTTTAAAGCCATCTTACTAAAGCCAGACGATGTTCATCCAATACAATGGCCTGGATCTGACCTCCTTCCAGTAGGACTAGTCGCTCTGATACTGATACAGCCCATACACTGTACCTATAACACATACAAACACACATATATATGTAAGAACAACCTTATGATCCATGTATATGTAAGATATAGACATAATGAGTAAAAACTAGGATTAATTTACAGGACCATTTTGATATGTTCTCTCACAAAATTGAAAATATTAAATTAATATTGACCATGTAAACATTGCCAACGATACATTAATTTAAGTTAGAAGATTTATTACATTCAAATAAATGTTGTACACATAATAAGTTACTTTTATCTACATGGAGTATGTTTTCAAAAGTGATAATACAATCATTGATCTCCACATTACAATCCCACAATTAATAATGAAAAAGATATTTCAACATGACATTATAATTTGGGTATCTTCAAGAAAAGGCGTGAATAGGATGATATTGAGATAGTGCGTTCAGTATCTAACACTTCATTTCCATCTTCCAACAGTCGAGCACTATCCAGTAGAATTAAAAAATATATTATTAAATCTTACCAAATCAGCAAATGTGTTGGGGTTCGGGCTACAACAGCGTCCCTGTTTTCTATCCATTGCACAAAACAGACTCCGCTCGCGATAATTTCCTAAAAAAATTAAATACCAGACCATGAAATATCATATTTTTTTGACTCAATTTATCCAGCTATGTCGTTTACGCTATATATATGAATGTGCTACCTTTTCACCGGTATCAATACGGAGAAGTGCAAGTCGTCGTCTAGTATGACGGAACAGAAGCAGATGTCCGCTCTCATTCAGCTCCAACCAATCTAACTGAACTCCTACAACATTTACATCATTGATATCAATCTTTTTTTTCATAACAAAGGAACTCTAACATCTATCCTATGTATGTTCCGTACCTGTAACAAGATCAATAACAGCAATCGTCTGTCTGTCCAGCCCTCATTGAGCACGTGAGGATTCACACGCTCAGTACGAACCTTCATAAGATATGAAACATTTTAGTACAAATTAAATTACTCACTGTTTGCAGTACTCTATCGAGGCCGTACTCCACCACACTAAGTTCGCCAGCACGCTGCAACAGACAGGCTCCACCCACCATGGTATCTGGAGTATTCATGACTATAAACTTTTAATACTACATATATAGAAGTTCGATAGAAAATATAACTCACTTCGCTAGTTAGACCACGAGCTATATCGCACAGGATCAGACTATTACTGGTACGACAGACAGCGTACCAATCGTTACCTGCAACAGTCGACGTTGGTTAAATTATTTATAAAATAAAAAGCATTCATTGTTTTACTATAAAATAAAAACATCTCAAACAAGAAAAACAAGTTGCTTTTTATAAATAATACTACACAAAGAACCATTTATAATTAAAAATAAGCATCAGTTTAAATCATGCTTATTTTGGCCACGACAATAAACACAACAAATAGGTTTTATAAAAGACCTATCTACGTGAATAGTGGCTCAAATTGCCTTTGTTTACTGTTTATTGAATATACATCTTGGTTGTGTACACCACTGTTTTGTTATGCATTTTTGCTTCACTTGATTAAAATTATATCGGATGTAGGTTGCTAGAAACTCTTCGTGGTGTTCTTACAGATAAATTAAGAAATAACAATTATATAATAGGTGAAAAACATATATCCGCCATAGTAATAATGAGACACATGAAAATTTTAACAAACTTAGTTGTTAAAATAAATGAATTCAAATGGAATAATTCTAAATTTTAAAAGGAGTATTTTTGAAAAAAATACAACTCACATAAGTTATGCGTATGAAAAATAGACAATGTTTTTTTAACGAATTAGCCTTTTTAACATCGATTATGCGAATTTACGAAAAAAAAATGAGACTAATTTTGAATTCACATTAATTGCCGTATAAAAATCTTAAGACTTTTTAAAACAATATTCGGGCGCTAATATACAAATATAAATTACTATAGATACTTCGCAAAATACGTCAATTTATATTTAGTACGTTGTAATTCCTCTGTAACCAATGTAATTTAAAACAAATAACATGTAAAAAAAATGACCAAAAATGCCGTTACAAGAACGACAACAAATTGCTAACAAAATGAGTTTAAATTATAATATATTCATTTTGTCAGTACATTATTTGTTTTCGTAGATGTAGTCACGAAATAATATGTTCAAAACGATAAATACAAACAAGTCAACAAAAGAATGTACATATTTGATAACGGCAGACGCTTAAAAAGAAAACATAAGATTTATAAGATACTTTGTAGGCTTTCTTTTAATAATAAAGATATTCGTATTTGGAGAATACAAAAACTCACTGGGTCTCTCTTCTTTTTGAAAAGTTCACAAAACGCACAAAAAAATCTAACCGCGGCTAGTTGATACGATCATATGAATTAGTGGTGAAATTGTCACTTCGCTAGAACTTCCATATTTTATAATTTATACCTAAAAAACACTGCGCGCTATAACACTATTGTTAATTTACTCATTTAACATACATTAACAATTACATACTTAAATAGCGTACACATTTTGAATTGTGGCGAAAACAAAAGCAAGGTTTGGCAATGCTGGTAAGTAAAGTACTAACTGGTAAGAAGTAATATAACGACATCTAGTGAGTAATCCTATTAGAATTTGGATGTGCAAATAGGTTAGCAATACGTATAAGGTGCATGTTCGAAAGAGATGGGTAAAGGAAGTTATCATAAGTTTGAAGTCGAATAATATTTTTTATTTTATTACGTTTAAATTGAAATGCACATTATTTATTTAAAACCATAATTTTAAGAGATCTTTAAACTGCTTTAATTTTTATATAACCACATAGTGAAAGCGCTTTATCTAGGAAATAATAATATTGGGGTGTTCAACGTAATATTGACAAAGTTGTCATCATAGATAATACACTATATTAGAAATTGGTTGTCATAAGGTCATAATGTCATACTACTTTGCAGTCAATATTTTCATTCTCTATGTTCATACTTTTTAAGAAAAAGTAATATGATAATATTGACAATAATCCTCTACGAATTTAAAGTGTCTAAAAAAATAATATTAAATTAAGTACTAATTGATAGGTATCCCTTGGATTATAAACGAAATTATTATATGTAGTTATAAATCTAAGGTTATCTGTGCAATATAAATTTTTAATTTTGGTCTTTCGGTCCGTTTATCCTAATATTATTTTGTGGATAATAATGAATAATGGCTTTTCATAATACCTCAGGACCGCTTCAAAAACTAAAACGGCGCCAGTTTGCGATGCTGCTGCCAATTTGGTTCCATCTCCACTCCAGGCTAAAGATCGCGCAGCATACAAATTAGATATATTTAACGTGGATAACTCCATACTTCCGGATTCCTTTATTTCACCGATCAAACAACCATCAAATACACCGAATGCTAATGGAACGGGTTAGGGAGCGTCCACCGGCTCGTGCTCAACTACAAGTATGGTTTGAGAGTGAGATCCGCAAACTCGTCGTGGTTTTGATCGCAGCTGATGATCTACCGCCTCGAGATCATACCCTGGGCTACGGCGATGAACCTGAAGCTTTCGCCAGAATCCGTCTTCTTCCATCACTGATAGTGTCATATCTATATTAAGACCCAGTTTCACCAATCAATGTTTGTTTAATCTAAACAGAATTTACTAACCAACCTACGAAATTATAAATGTCTGTTAAAATATTTACGTCCCACGATGATAAATTGACAACGCATTATTTAACGTCATGTAAAATAACCGACTACCAAATTATTCGTTCCTGTTATAAGACGACCAAATGGAAACCACAGCGTTTAATACGGCACGTTTGCCACGATGCACCACTTTATACTTTGATCGTATACATCCATCGATACGTCACTTGGTAGGTAATGCGACCAAATTTTATTTATCGTTGGTTGCATACATTTGGCACACAAAAAGCTTTCTTTTCAATTTACTAGGTGTAACCTGTCAAGATCGGGTTGTCAATAAATTGTGTTATTATATTATTTTGTTATAAATATAGGCATAAATTGTGTTCAAATTATAAGAAATAAAAAGAAAACTTAATTTGCAATGTCATAGAAAAGCGGGAGTCAAAATCATCATACTAAATAGAATTTTAATTCACTTTATTATTAAGTACAAGGAAATAGTCGAAACTGACAAAACAGATGACGTTACTATGGCTACAAGAAATCAGGGCTGTGATTGGACAATTGAGTTTTGACAATGCCATTAATGATTAATATTCTGTTAGTTATTAGACGGAGCTCCAGAGCAGGAATTAATATTAGTGGCTGGTTAAGACATTTAAACGGACGTTTGTGGGACCCTCGATACATCTAACAGAGCATCAAATGCCTTAACACGATGTTACTTATTTAACAATGATTGGTGAAACTGGGTCTTAATAAATAACTTGAGCTAGAGGTTTATATCCTTAATCGATAACTTACGAAAATTATAGACCTAAATTTTTACGTTTTCTATTCGAATATATTGCACATGTAGATAAATGTACTAAAAAAAACTCCAAATGTAACTGAAGTTTCTAATACATTCAGAACATAAGAAGAAACGAATACGTAAAATTATTAATGAAGCAATGTTTTCTTTGCATTCATTTGTTACTAATATATTGTTGAAAACCATACTGATACATTAATATTTGCTCCAAATAACATATATTGTACTGAAATTTATTAACAGGTATCTCATGCTCGTCGGGTGTACGTCGTTAATGTCGAAGTGCCTGACTCATACGTGACATGCTACCTTCGAGATGGTGACAAGTGGTTGACAAGCGTAAGACAAGAGTAATACGCCGCACCACTGAGACACATTTCAAACAAACGCTTAAATATCAGGTGTATTTTATATAAAATCTTTATTTAGGGTTACAGTTAAGATAATTTTATCACAGGAGAAAAAACATCACTGTTAAATGTTCTTCTCTGCTGTAGATTTCAATTTCATTGTGGTATACAATCCAACGTTCCATTTCAATTTGAAGAAAGTATGAATAATAATATTCACAGTTTATATTAATAGATTTCAGCACTACTTTGGGATACTAAAGTGAAGTGAGTCTCCGATATAATACCTTTGATTCTAGTGTCCAAGCTCTGAATGATAAGCGACTTATAATAAACTATCCAATTTTAAAACTCGGCAAGCGAGGCCTTAGGTCGTACGCTGGTAGTGATGCGGAGGATTTGAACACAAGCTCGCTTTGTGAGGAGCGGAGATGTGTCTCCACAGACTGTCCCTGCCGCAGCGCACGTATGGATGGTATCCTCTGTTCCCAGACACCTCGCTCGCCGCTCACGAGTCGCCCGATTGATCCAGGTACTAACACAATACACGAAACGTTTAATTCAAAAGGTTGACGTGTTTAATCCTACCTATTACGTTTATAAGATCGTTTGACTTTAATTAAATTCAATGTTTTGAGTAATATTGTTATAATGATTCACTAATTCTTATGAGTTCTACTTTATATTGTTTCTATTTAAGTAAATAATGTATTTTATTATAAGGGAGCCGTCGCCGGAGCGCCACGAGAACTAGCACTCCACGGCGGCTCAATACAGCTAGTCCTCATACTACAAGGCCTAGTTATATATGTTCTGATGATGCATGGCCTACACAAGACCGTCTCCACGCTATGAACCATAACGATGGTACAAGGACTATTCGTTTCTTATTGTGCTCATCTAATGTGTTTATTTTATGTATTATAATATCGATGCAGTTACAATAATTAAACTATTTTATTAAAATGTTATTGCTTAAATATATATTTGCTTTCAACAGAGTTTATAGAATTATATGAGGAACTACTAATTGATGTTCTGCTCGTATCCATGTATATGTATAAAATATATTTATATAAACAAATAGTTTAATCAATTCTGTGATGATGAATAATGTAAATAGATAATTAAGAAATGTATTTGTAGATTTTATGTGTTTTTCTTGTATAGGAATCGATTTTTTTTGTTCGATTAAAAGGATCGAGTAACAGTCCCCCTAAAGCAGATAGCATTTTATGTATTTAATGTATTATTTATTTTATTCCTTGATTAATTTGTATTGTGATGTCGTTCGCAACGTTATAGAGTTTTCCTATCAAATCTGATTGTTTAAAGAAATACAATAGAATCAGAATGGAAGGCAACTAAAATATATTCAATATTTCAAAATATTTTATAATATCGATGTTATTTTATCATAATTACTTCATCTGCTTGAAATTAAAGATGTATGTACTTATTGTGAGCCGTTACTGAACTCACAATCTCTTTTATCACTTTAGTTTATTTGTATTAAATGTTTTGCTTATATACTTAGTAATATGTATAACGAGATAAAATAGAAAAGGTTTTTTCAGAAAGACTCCAAAACGCGTCATCTCAGATGGTAAATACTTAAATATTGTTTCGTAAAAAAAAATAATCAACTTGCCGTCTGTTCTGTGACTAAATTAAGTAAGTTGAAATGGGCTACGTTTTCTCAATAACTTTACAAATAAAGGAAACACGATAACAGTGTCATTTTTAAACCCAGTAGCCTTTATATCTTAAACAAGTATCATTTCAATACTAGAAAAATATAATATAACCATTTAATTTATTACTGATAAGTGAAGTAAAATAACATCATATAATATGTGGATAAGCGTTTAATGTGTATTATTAGAAATACCTGTCTTTAATACTGTGGTACTACTTTATATAATCGTCATCTTAAAACCCCAACTTAACACTGCCTTATACGATTTGTAGATTTCTTAAGAAACACTAGTATGTAAGGTCGTCTAGGTACTATTCTTCTAAGCTTGTTCTTTAGTGATTTTTCCCTATAGCTATCTACCGACATTGTTATTTCTTTTTATCAAAATAGTTATATATCTTTACACACTGTAAATACTGTTGTTTTTTCAAAAAATTTCTACGCACAACTGTTTCGTGATAGTATTAAAATCTTTAAATACGTTTCTAACATATATTTAAATGCTTAATATTCAGAATATAAATTCATTGTATAGGACAATACCGATTGCTTTAACCTCTTAAACATTTATGATCTCTGTTAACCCAGAGCCTACGAATCACAGTAGGAGAAAGTAGACTAATGTTCATTAAAAAGTTTTATTTGCTAAAGTTCTACCCACACTAAATAATGAATAATGTATTATATTACCTTCCTTGGACAAACATGTAATATATTGTCATTATACAACGACATATACATACTTACCTGTTCCGATACAGTACGATTTTCGTTTTGCAATTGAACATTGTATTAGAAATAAGAATAATACTCTGTAATTTGCCTACTTAAAAGTTTTTAAGAAACTTTGTTCGTATTAAAATAATTTATAGTTGAAATTAACTTCCATATATTGCTTGTTTGTATGTAATTGTAATATAAGACATTCGCAACTTCATTGCTACTTAAAAACAAAATAACATTGACCTGCATTATCATCGTCGAATACAAATACAGTGTAAACTCCATATAACGACACTCGATTTAACGACAAACTCTCTAAAGCGTCGAAATCATTTGACTTTGGTTGGTTTAGCTTGTCTACCATACAATGATACATTCTATATAGCGTCACAGCCACTCTCAATAACGACAACATTAAGTAATAAAAAGTACCCTTTAAGTTGCTAAAATTAGTAAAAAATGCGCAGCTGTGTACGTTTTTTTGTCGCTTTGTTATCCTAGCCCGCAATAAACTCCACTGTCGTAATCATGCATACCAAACTTTCTAAGAAATTTGTTCTTCACCAATATGCCTCAATATCGCAAGATATGAATAAAATACGTAAAAAATACAACAACATTACTGGTGCAGCAAAACACGTCAAACAAAAACAACAGACTTTATAACATTCTTTTTTATGTACATAAGTACTAACAGTAGTCTGAAACAAACTTAGTCTTTTTCTAATTCTGATTTTTCTTCCCTCTATTTAACGGCAACTCTCTATAACGCACTAAAATGCACGGTCCCTTCAGTGTCGTTATATAGAGTTTACACTGTACTTACAATTATAAACGAGTTGCTCCCTTTAACATATTTTTACTAAATTAATCAGTTTTATTATAGTTTTCCTTTCTTATTTTAATTATTGAGTAAAGAAAGAAATACTTTATTATGATATACCTAGTGAGTGTTAATAGAATTTTCAGATATATTATTATTGTGAATCATTATGTACGGCTCCTCCTAGCCGTTTTAAATATATATTAATATTGGTTCTATACATATATTTTAATTGGTGTTAGATACACATTACATATCGACGGAATTTAATACTCGT
This sequence comes from Danaus chrysippus, assembly GCA_916720795.1. Taxonomy (NCBI): domain Eukaryota; kingdom Metazoa; phylum Arthropoda; class Insecta; order Lepidoptera; family Nymphalidae; genus Danaus; species Danaus chrysippus. The sequence goes on from CAKASE010000073.1 coordinate 1,375,387, forward strand.
CAAAATCTGTGTTCTTCCATAACTTTCGTAGCTTAGTGACTCGCTTGACAATATTATATCCATCTTGGTCCATAGGGTAGGTACCTTTCATAATCTTTTCAATACATATTCACTATTTGTCCTTAATAGATCTTACTATTTAAATGCCTTAATAATCGTGTGATTTTTGTGAAAATTATTTTTTTATCAACACATTAGTTGTACAACCCTAAGAGAGAGAATCAAAATTAATCTTAATTCCTATATTACGTAATATGTACATTCCCTTTTGCCGTATAGATTTACCTATCACGCGTTGAATATATTATTACACTACTTTTATATTCAGTTTATATTATAGAGCTGTGTAAATATACTTACTTAATATGTAATTATAAATCTAGATTTAAAAAAAATATATTATTCTGACAGAAGATTGACATCGTTCAATCAATTAACGCTTACTATTTCGATATATTAGTATGTATGACAGATAATGTTCTACATAACATAAGAGATATATAAATTTATTAACTATCATTATTACGTGCCTAATGAATCCCGTCCCCAGCGTCTCAGCACCACCATATATAACCAGAAGGCGACTTCGTACTGCATTATATACACTTACTTCTATTCTACTTTAGTGTTGTCGTTTCTTCATAGATACAATATTTCAAAATTCCGTTTTCGCGATGTCCAAGCTCCAGTAATGCTCGTCATTGGAGTAGAACACCCGATACTTGGAAACAAGATTTAAAACCATTGCGAAAACGGATGGAAATACAATAAATACTAGTGGGTAACAATATGTGTGTCAAGATATATTATTAAAATAAATGTGATAACAAATGAGTTTATTACAGCAGTATTAACACAAGCCTGATGTTTTATTGATACCCCCTTTAAACATTTCACAGGTTTTGTTAATATGTAATATATTTTACCGAAATTAAAATTTGGTCTATACATAATTGAATAGTAAGTCATAAAAAACATCAGTGTAAAGTTTACAAATTGATATTGTAAATATATAATTTTAGTAAAAAATGCCTGATATCCAGAATCTTGAGCCTTTATGCTTGACGACCATATTTTTTCACAAATACAATTCGATTCTTGCTTCCTTTAGGAGAATAAAAACAATCAATCATAAATATAAAATTAATATCTATTATATTAAAATAATCAATGTAAAGATATTTTTTTTAGCGTTTACAACTTCATGGAGTAGTTACATAATAGAGTAGAAAACGTATACCGTGACATTAAGTTGAAAATAGTGTAAGCTAAAGTTGGTAATGACGATGTGACGAATTTTTTTTCCATATAATTTAATAAACACAATATAATTATTAAGCTTCAATGAAAATAGTTCAACTTAAATATTAAGTATTCTTTACCACACAAAACGAAACTATTTCCAGTTCGGGATAAAAAATATTCGATATTAAAATTTAATAATGGAATGAAACTCAATAACTTTATGATCTTTATTATATAGTAACACACATATTACCTACTATAGTTATTATAAACAAATCAATTACTGAAGTCTGAAAATAATATTTAAGTTACCTTACCGTAGTAAATAATCTATATATTAAAAGTTAGAACATCGCACTTTGTTTCAACTATTCAAAAGACATTTCAAGTTATATTTGACAAATAAAATAGATAACAAATAAATAATATTGAAGGACTGTTAGTAAAATATTAACATATATATATATTCAATAAATTGTAATTAGTAGTATGCCTCTTAATTAATAATATGTAGTGTGTGGCCACTAAACGTGCGAGTAGTCAGCTGGTCCGGGGAGGAGTTACGAGCGGCTTGGAACACGCGCGACCACCACTCTCTGTTCGCACATCTACCTGCACATAATATATATGCAGTGGCGGCTGTACTGTTACTAAACTAATATCTCGTGCGCTTCGGCGAATGCACGAGGACTGCTAATACATCTTGTATGAGATACGCATTAATACGCCTGACGCGTGAAACAAAAGATAGTTCATAGAAATGTACCGAGTAATGAGTCGGTTCTCGAGCGCCGCACGAGCGGCCGAAGATTACCGAGAGCACCCGATTTCGAATTGAAAAGACGAATTGGAATTGAAAAGAATCAAAACTTTTCTCCGAAATACCATGCACTTGCTAAATGCACTTTCTATGCTTAGTATTGAAAAAAATAATTATATTGTAGTAGTATTGCTTATACTCGATTTTAATGAAAAGGTGATTGAACATTTCGCTTCAGAAAAATGTCGTCGCATTGATTTAATATTTAAAAAATAAACATATTTAATGTCAATTGGTTTTTTGTTGCATTTTCTAATTTTAATATTTAATTAAAGTGCACCACCAGTTCGATAACCCACCAGCCGCCACTGTATATATGTATATATTTCGTCGGGGATAGTGCGAATCCGGGTATCTACGTTGGAAGCAGATTATCAGAAGAAAGTTTAAGCTAAAACATTTTCTAATTAACGACTTTTAAGGTAATTTTTTCACAGTTAGTACTAAAAAATACGCGGATTTGCACTATCCCCGACGATACGTAATCCATTCAATACATAAAGGTACATACTTAAAACGTTCTGACAGTATACGTTTTACAATTAATAGATTCAATTTAATCCTATTGTTCTTTATAATATAATTTGTCACAGTTTTTTTTTGTGAAAATATTTTTTTTATTAGACAAATACTAATTTACTCGCCTTAATTTTTAACACAAATATACTCAATTAAATTTTCATCTAAAAGTTTCATATATGGATTACGAAGTTTAAGTAATAATTGATTCGTATAATAATATGTGCTTATAATAGTTTACCATTCGTAAATGTAACCAATCACGATGACAACGGATATCCGGTGATGACGCAGCACTGCTCGTCTGGTCCCACGTACGAGATGTATTTACCACGGTTGTCCAACGGCAGAGTCTGAAATTAAACAATAATAGTATTACAATAGACAGAAAATTTACATTATTATAATATACATGTATATATTATGAGGCTTATATTGAACGCTTACAATACATGTACTTTCAAATCTTGCTCCAACAGTAAAGTGACGATGGTTTCTTTGCAATAAGCATTAATATAAAACAATTTCTTTTAAGCAGCTTTTTGTCGACAAATATATGTACCTTTGAATTTATTAAGTATCGATATTATGTTAATTGACAAAGAATCGAGAAGGCTTTCGATACATTATAAAATAACTACATAACTAGTTATATAACTATAATATTAATGATGTCGACATCTCAAATCCTCGCATTCTTTATACAGATTGGATAATGCTCGCCTGAAATGATTCGGCCTCAAATGTACTTGTCTAAATGTCCACCTATAAATTCTAGTCACTCCTTTTACGTATATCAAAGTCATGTTAATAAGTCTGTGTGTACACGCACCTGGTCGACCAGTCCCTCAACTCAGAGAGAGTGGTCCCTCGGACACACGAGCCCGACGACAGTAGCGGACTCTGACGATTAGAAAATTACATACCTAATGTAATAATAATAATATACTTTAGTGTACACCACAATAACATAATCATTTAACAATAAAAACTAAATCTTCTATATATATAAAAATGGATTGCTGTTCCTTAGTCTCGCTAAAACTCGAGAACAGCTGAACGGATTTGTCTTATCTTAGTCTTGAAATGTTCGTGGAGGTTCAGGGAAGGTATAAAAGGTGAGAAAAATTGGAATAATTGCCGGGAAAACCCTAAAACCAGCCCTTTTCTATTTCCCATACAAACGCTTTTTTTGACATTAGATTTGACAACTAACTAATATGTCAATCATTCTGTTTGATTGAAACAGGAAAAACCTGATTATTTATGGCCTCTAAGACGGAATAGAGTTCGCCTGGTCAGCTATACATATATTACTAATGACGAAACTAACGCGGACGAAGTCGCGGGCAAAAACTAGTCTTCTATATATATAAAAATGGATTGCTGTTCCTTAGTCTCGCTAAAATTCGAGAACAGCTGAACGGATTTATCTCATCTTAGTCTTGAAATGTTCGTGGAGGTTCAGGGAAGGTATAAAAGCTGAAAAAAATTGATTCATTACTGGGAAAACCATAAAAACAGCCCTTTTCTATTTCCCATACAAACGTTTTCTTTGACATTAGATTTGACAACTAACTAATATGTCAATCATTCTGTTCGATTGAAACAGGAAAAACATGATTATTTATGGCCTCTAGGTCGGAATAGAGTTCGCCCGGTCAGCTATACATACGAGTATATTACTAATGACGAAACTAACGCGGACGAAGTCGCGGGCAAAAACTAGTACAAAATAAAAGTTGATGCACAATAAGGCGGTCTTATCGCTAGGTAGCGATTTTGCACCAAATATTAAATTGGAAAATCGATCTTGCATCAAATATTGTACTCGATAATAATTATACAGTACCTCAGTGTACTAACTGATATTGAAATTGCTTCAAAAAGCCTTTAGTTTAATACATTTAAAATAATTTAAAAACAAAACTCCATCGTTGTTTTCTTCATACAATACTCAAGATCAACTCGTCCAACAATAAAAACAATGACATTAGGAAAATATTCCAAGATTCCAGTGCAAATGAAGCCATATATGCTATATTTAAAATATTTATCTAGATATAAAATAAGTTCAATATAATCATAATAGAGGTACGATAGTTAGATTTTAATATATAATATTTTATATAATTTTAACATAAAATATACAATCATTATATTGTTATTTTAACGAGGAGAGTGTATTGTTATAAGACACATTTGATGCCTCGCTGAAGTATAAGTGAGTAAGTTAGTAAGTTTGTTGAACGGATTACTACATATACAACGTGTAACATAATTAACGCACACCCTGAAAGTAGTTTGATCAGAATCGGATACTGGATCGATTTTGATAGTTTTTATGTAGGTCATTTTTTTCTCAAATTTAGATAGAACTAAGTAAATTATAGTCACCCTACACACAGTTATCTAAACACTTCATAGAAACGAAAATTAATGGAAACGAAAATGGATCGTAAGTCAGGGTATTAAGATTTTTAAAATGAAATATTTAATTAGTAATCATCATTCAATTAAAGAAAACTGATACTTATTTCAAGGCTAAAATAGTATTTAAAAATAACTACGCACGCAACACCATAGCGACAACCGGCACACAGCAAGGTCACTACAGTGCATAAAAGAAAGCCGCGTAATACAAAAATTATAAATTTAAATTTATATTTATTTAATATTTTTTTATTTCTTGCGACGGACAAACCTCTTATTAACTTGTATACAGCGAGGATGCGCGCAGCGTCTATTGTTCGCATCGTTCGGGCCCGCGCACCTCTAGCCCCGCTGGCCAGCTGAGCTCGAGCACTGCGCCGGGCTCGTCACTCGTCAGTCCGCATAGACTTTAACTGTGTAACGCTTGTCCGTCATCGCTACGGCGACTCTCGCACGCGCACACTCGCTTCCAAAAAATAATCTCCTTCTAAACCTTGTTTATTCAGAAGATAGAATACATTTTATATTATTGTATGATTACAAGGAAAAATTATTTCAATAATAATTCATTTATAATAACGTGTTATTGAATTGAAACGTTAAAGCATCTAAAACTACTTTTTATTTTCTTTAATAATTCTCATCAGTTTATTATGTACAACCATAAATATTACTATTATTCAGTCTGTTTTATAATAAACTAGTTTTTGCCCGCGACTTCGTCCGCGTTATTTTCGTCATTAGTAATATATGTATAGCTGACCGGGCGAACTCTATTCCGTTTTAGAGGCCATTAATAATCAGGTTTCTCCTGTTTTAATCGAACAGAATGATTGACATATTAGTCAGTTGTCAAATCTAATGTCAAAGAAAACGTTTGTATGGGAAATAGAAAAGGGCTGTTTTTAGGGTTTTCCCGGAAATGAATCAATTTTTTTTAGTTTTCAAAGCTTTCCTAAACCTCCACGAACATTTCAAGACTAAGATAAGATAAATCCGTTCAGCTGTTCTCGAGTTTTAGCGAGACTAAGGAACAGCAATCCATTTTTATATAGGTATATAGAAGAAGAAGATTATGTAGGGATTATAACATTTACTAAAACTAATACAACTTTGAAAATCGCCATTTTTGTAAGTAAATTTAATTTCAAATTGAAAAGTCTGAATCTGAACGGAATATCAAACCACATTTGAAATTCGTTTTTTTTCGTTTCTGTCAATGTTTAGTAAGTTCAACGTTGAATGTTTGCAATATGTTTTACATCAAATTTTAATTTTGGATATCTTCTTTGAAATAAATGTTTTCTCATACGTGGATTAAAAAAATATAAAACTATTAAAAAGTTTCAGTTGATTAATTCAACAAATACATGATTTGAAACATATTAATTCTATGAATACTTTGATCAAGGAGATCTATTAGTCTAATATTGAATCAGTGTTATTAACTAATAATCCTTCATATTAATGTTTGAACATAATTGATTAATACAGGATTCTTGAATACAATAATTAATTAATAAATGATATTAAACTATAAATCCTAAGCACGTTTAATTTCCATCTCAATCGTTTATAATTCGTAACGTATTCATAATGTTTAAAACAAACTATATTTTACACTTGAATTTGTAATGTGTTGAATATTATTTTAAATATTGTTATGTACATTTATTTAAAAAGATTCATTACTTATTTTTCCAAACTAAAAGCAATTCAAATTATACTCGGTTGAGAACATTTAATGAAGGCTTCAATTTATAATATAATAATATAAATTTTGTAATTCAAATATATGTATAGTCCATTTCGATACAAATTGGCAATCTTGAAACAAACCACGATGACTCCGTTCTTATACAATGTCAGTTCTGATAATAATTACATCTCAATGAACCCATCACTGTTTTAACAATCTTTTCATCTTTAAACAACTGTTTATATATGTTTACTTTATAAAATTATTTTAAAATTTGAACACGAAAATTTATTGCATTTGTCAAATTGACACCATCATTTTCTACACGTCAGTCTCTTTGTCTTTGAAATATTAGTGGTGTACATAACAATTATACAATAAACTACTCTTTGTCCGCGACTTCCTTTACTTTACTTTCAAACTTAGAAATGTACAGCGGACTGGGGGAAATCTGTTTCCCTTTAAAAGCCGTAAAGTCGTTTTTGAACTATAAATGGTGTAACTGACACGACTTTCATGTTTAAATAAAGATATTTATAATCATTATTATTTGAACTTTAACCAACTCACAAATATTAAAAAGATTTGACTATACTAAATACTAAAGTGTACTCAACAGGCTGTGATGAAATTCAGCCCATTATTCAAAATAGCATTTTTTCTGATATTTAGTAGATGTAACTAAATATACATAGGTAGAGCTAAATGGTTTTTGAAGTTTTTAGTGCTAATGAGATACAAACAACTCTTCTGTGTTCTCATTAAAAAAAGCTCACCAATAAATACTTAACAAAATATGAACGAATAAAAGTAAATATTTTATATTAATACTGTAATATAAAATATTAATTAAGATTAAAGTATCTTGAAGAGTACTCACATACTCACACTAGGGGCATGAAGTCTCGGACAATATCAGCTGAACACGTTACGATACCTCCCACGTAAGTTGTTGTATGCCACAAAAATGCTATTTTGCTTTTTTTATGAAAAACATCCTATTATTCATCATTACATCCATTCTAATTTAAAAAATAAAACCAACAAAAATACTATTTTTAAAGGATTTGTCAGACGCATAATGTTGTAATTTTCAAACGCGAACGGATAACACTGATGTACATATATGCCCATACAATCGTTTAGGCGGGGCGCGAGGTGGGTAAAATCAAGCGTATGAGTTATATACAACAGAATGAGACTTGTGTTTTTCAACGCATACAGTTGTAACTATCATATACCACAAGTGATGCTTCCTGAGCGCCGCGGTATAATGTTGTAAGTATCAGATACAACGCCTTTTTTATGTAGCTTCTACTCCGGAGTAAAATGTCGTATGAACAATATAAAAACGATATCTCCGTAAATAGGCAAAATAATTAAATTAATTAAAATGTCTTTTAACGTAGTTAAGAAGACTATTGAAGACTAATTAAAATACGAAATTTTAAGAGGATGAATCAATAAATGCAGATTTTTGGTTAATTTGAATCTTTTAAACGCTCTACTGTAAAATTACAGTTTTGGAGATACAACAACTTACGTGGGAGGTATTAGTTTGTTTACAAAATTGTCAATTTCTATTGAAATTAACGAAATATATTTGAAATTTGCCTTTATTTGTTATCTGTCTGCCGTTTGTAAATTTAACGTTTTTTCCTAGAAATATTCTTATATTAAACAAAAATAGACGAATAATGGTTAACTTAAATTAGGAGACTTAAAATATTTTAAGAATTAAAATATATATTTCATTTTGTAAGCACAAATAATATACAACAAATTATATATTTTTAACGCAATACAAAACCGAAATAATTATAAATAATAAACATCCACTTTGCTGTTAACACACATTAATTTATCAATTTACTCATATGTAAATATTTTATTTAATGTGTATGGACGTGATTATCTTGAATAAATAAAATTATGATTTTTGGGTACTAAATTATGATTTACAAAATTATATTTCCTAAAGATATACCTTTGCAGTGAAAACAAGTATACCAGTTGAAAAACTCCCTAAAACTTAGAATCAAGCAAATCAAAAAGGTTTAAAGAGCACATGTAATATAATTGTAATAGTAATATTTGATGTATTAAAAAAACATATCAATATTATAATTTTTAGTTTAATAATAATTTAATATTGTGGAATCTGATAAAAGATAAGAAATATTCATAACTATACTGATTGCAACACGTTAAGTTCTGGAGTTAATTTAAATGTGCAATGTAATAAATTTTCGATATTGAAGTTTTACTAGTAATATGTATGTTACATAGTGGAAGTGTTTTTTTTTTTAATTTCATATTTAAGGTACTGAAATTTTCAACGACCATTAGTTATGTACCAGGTACATATACATATTTATGTATCAAGTTCTCTACGAAGAATGTGTGAGAAAAATAACTTTAGTTATTACAATTATAAAACATTATGCGAAAATATCTCTAGAATCTGTTAGGAATTTTTAAAAAAAAACCCCGATGGATAAAAATACGAAGACACTTTTACTTAGCATGAATAATATAACCTGTACATAAATATGATGCGAGGAAATGTTGTTGGATGTATGGTTGATACTAGATGACATCTTGACGTTGATCTTGAACTAAAGTTTAACATTTATATAAAATATATACATTCTTGAGCAAATTAAAGTTTACTTCACTGTAATATTTTTTAAGTCAGCTATAGCTGGAACACGTTGCTGTTAAAATTCTCTGTAGGACAATAAATGTGAGGAATATTCAATATGCATTGTTAACATCACTCCGGCGGGCACTTAGAGCAATAATTACAGCATACTTATTGTATCAATATTTTCAGACGATGAAGCTTACATATTAAGTGTGTGAATCGTTTATAAAAATGATAAGTAAGTAGTTTATTCTGTAAATAGTTTAGAGGAATTTTTATTTATAATATACATGTTATTTTAGGTTAAGTGAATATTTGGAAATTGTTAATTTTTTTCTTAGTTTGTGGTTATATTTGAAAATACTAGCTACTATAACGATTATAATCAACTACTCTTACAATGCTTTCATTACATTTTACCTCAAGTTCTAATTTCTTTCAAGTGTATAGATCACAACTACATCGTTTATCTACGAGGATGTCGTACTCTCGCTGCCCTTCCTCGGTTTCTTGTGACGTGTGTTTAAAAACTGTTAACAATCAACAATGCTCTTACAAATTGTAGAAAACGTAAAACAAATAAGCATTCTTAGAAACCAAAGATAGTCAATGTTGGTGGGATTAATTAAAGCATATTTTACGCGGGGCACATACTCGTAAATGCGTCGACATAGATTTATTTATACATGATATATCAATTAAATATAATATTATAAGTGAATGAAATAATTTATAAATAATATATGATGTCATTTATACAAAAGATACATCGATATTGATAAATACTGAATCGTTTCCAAATAACTGCCAAACGAATAATTATATAGTATTCATGTAATGCTAGTAGCATTTTGTTAAATTTTTGTGCAATTTTTATACCACAATGTTAATGTTTAAAAAAAAAGGGAAAAAAAATTGTGTTCCTTTCATCATTGAATAATAATCTATGAAACGATTGAAAAAAAAAATATCTCATAAAAATCAAGATAGTATTATAATTTTTATAAAACAATATATTTAGTAATACTCTCACCCAGCGACGCGACGTATGTGGTGATGACATTTACTGACAATTATTATAAATGGACAACTAACTACGATATATATATGTACATAGTAGGGGACACTTTTGGTTCAGCGTTAGAGGAGACCGGAGTGTGGAACTTAGTACTTTAAAGGAAAATGATAAAGTGTTAACGAACAAAGACTAATGTTTAATGAGTGTGTGTACGTTTTAACTTTAACCCTTTTTTATCGTAAACAAACAATCAATACAAGTTTAAGCCGATTCGTTTTTCTCTTTATATCTTACCAACCAGGATTATCACACTATAATACCTATGTTACAATTTTCAGTCTATCTATGATTATAATAGAACGATAACAATTGTTTCATGTTACAAAATTTATACATATCGTTTGTATATGAAACATGAAACATTATTTTTTTATCTTTCAATCTGGTTTTAATTAATTCATCGATAAAACCCTTTGTCACTGAAAAAAGCTGGAAAAATAAAACCAGTAGGAGAGACCAAAACTGATTATTAAATTGGTGACCAATATGTATATTTCCGAATATAAAATAGCCATTTATTAATTAAAGTTCTACAAGGACCACATCAGTGGTTAACTAATGTACATTTAATTTGAAATTATTTTACAATATAAGATATTACATACGATAATTTAAATTATTATTAAGAAACTAGAAGACCTGGCGCACTTCGTATCGCCCTATAATCAAGAAATATCTACTACGTTTTTTTATTTATATTTTTGGAGTTTACCTGTAAGCCATAAATCTCCGTGTTTTGAAGTGCGACAGAATGATTGACATATTAGTTAGTTGTCAAATCTAATATCAAAAAAAAACGTTTGTATGGCAAATAGAAAAGGGCTGTTTTTATGGTTTTCCCAGTAATGAATCAATTTTTTTCAGCTTTTATACCTTCCCTGAACCTCCACGAACATTTCAAGACTAAGATAAGATAAATCCGTTCAGCTGTTCTCGAGTTTTAGCGAGACAAAGGAACAGCAATCCATTTTTATATATATAGAAGATAGACGCATCAAACAAGTTGAAGTTCAGTATTGTTTTATTTAATACATGTATTGGTGACTGAAATATATATTTTTAAATACAAATTAATATTCTGTACAATTTTAAATCTATACATACAATAAAATTGTAGAAAAGTGCTGTCTGTACATTGAAAATAAAAATAAAAATAGCAGGGGTTATTGTTATGTCGATGTCGAACCCAAAAATGTAATTTACTTTTTTTTGTCTGTTTGTCTGTTCACGCTAATCTCAGAGACGGCTGATCCGAGTTGGATGCGGTTTTCACGAATATATTGTGGTATGCTTCAGCTATGTTTTAGTGTTTGTTTGGTCGTACGTTAACTTTTTATATATTTATTTGTATGTAAACAATCATTTTTATATTCTACAGAAAAGAAAAAAACAGTATTTTGGTTACTTAGACATATTTTTTACCTTATTTTAAGGAATTTTTCAAAATATTAAAATGAATTTCAAGAACATAGAACTTAACAAAAATTCAATATCTGTGATGTCAGCGCCGAGATGGTTAGAACTATGTCGTTTATCTTGTGATATTATAAATCGATATTATGAAATTGGTTTTATATAAAATGCACAATGTCGTAAGTCTTGAATTCAATTTTATATGGTAATCTTGTTACAGTGGTCACATTGTCTAGACTTAAATTACTATACTTAAATTTTGTATACATCAATCTTCAAGGTGAGCTGTATATTCTATATTTGTCTTCTGTTTAATCAGCTCACAAAGGACCAGATGTCCAGCCTTGGCTATGGCTTCTTCCTGGTCGCACACATTAAGTTTTCAGAGGATTTTCCTTCCGCGAAAGCAAGCTGTATGAAATATACGCCGCGATGTTGATCCTCAACGCTGAATTCAGGTTTATACAAATAATATGCAATTGTTGTAACTCACAAATGGAACTCGATCATTAATATTCAAACTTTGAAAGAGGCTTTAACAATATTTATAATGTATTTTAAAGTATTGGCTTTAAGTGGAAACTTGATTTATTTGTAATTTTTGTTTTATATTACAGTGTTTTTAAATTGTTTGTTTCCCAAATAAATAAATAAAAAAAAAATAATAATAGTATGACTTAAATATTTTTGGTTATTTTTATAACGCATTATGATAAAACTATAAAACTTATGTTTTATCGCTCACAATATTCAATAGCTACGATAAGACAGATATTCTGAGGAACTAGCACTATAGTATGGTACTTTGTGTTCAATGAAACAATGTTTATAACTATACTAAAATTTAAGCATTATTCTCTACACTCTGCTTGTTGGTTTTAATGAAATATTAAAAGTTCGGAGAAACCTTCTCATAGTCTAATTGTAATAATATTAATTTTACGATATCATACTTAACTGTTAATTTGAAACTTATTTTCTTCAAAACTTTTTAAATATGATAATGAAGATTTAACTAAAATTATATTTTACATAAAATTCTGGTGCCCTAATAAATAACACGTTTATTATAATCCAACTTACAGCTTCATTTAGGTTTTCTAGATTTAAAATATTTATATAACTATCTTAATAGACAGAATAATCTTTAATAAAATAATAGAATTAAATTATGGGAATTATAAAATTATGTTAAAATCATGTTATTAAACATTACCATTGAAATCTGTGAGAAACCTTATTATTTAAAAATTCCATTTCTAAAGATAGAGGAAGATAAAGTTTTAAATTATGAAGTTAAGTTATTCGCCTCCTGTTAAACTCTGCTTTTATTTCATGCGAGAGAATTTCTCCGAGATTGTCAAGGGTTTAAATTTAAATAAATCATTTTTTACATTTTTACACGTTTAACTCTTGAACCTTTTAAAATATTACTTTGTGTAAACGTGACTACACCAGACTGGACACAAAACAAATGTATTGTTGACTTAAAGCTTTCAACTCATATATTTAGCATCTTTTTACTAAGTACATTTGTGTCTTTGATATATGAATATCTCACAATCTGAAAAATAAACCAGGTTTACAGCAAGGTTTGCTTTAGATTTCTGTACATAAGCACCACTTCTGAAATTGAGTACCGATCTACTGCTTATTGCCGAACCCCACTACGAAGTATTAGATAATAATTAATAAAAGAGTAATGATTTTTAAATACATTTTAAAACCAAATGGTATGTAAGATTTAATGAAAACAAGTAAATATAATAAAACTTAAATGTCTTTATTTTCCGTGTCGTCTCGGATCCGTCCCGCATCCGTCCCAGGATGTGTCCCGTACCATGTTGGTAATAACATTTTACAAGCATATTTATAGTAGAGCCTTTCTAATAGCCACTTATAAGTTTTAATGTTTGTATGAAAATTCAATTTATATAAAAACAAAGGCTATGAAAACTAACTACATATGATACAATTATATGAAGTGTTGTATTTTATTAAATACATAGAAGAACTTGTTCTGTGTATAAAGTATATATACTTTAAACAATTCAAAACTCCTAGAAAACTTGTATCTGACTGATTTGGAATTTTATTCAATAAAAATAAGGCAATATATTCCATAAATGTAATATCATATTCGCAACTAGTTATTGGATGTTTATCTCGACGACACGACGCTAGACACTAGATCGAAAAACAAGAATCTTATAATTATAAAGAAGATAATAAATATAATAAAACTGATCTTTTATTTTAGTGTAAATGGGATCAGCTGACCCAGAGACTACGTACTTTGACAAAGAAAAATTAACATAATTTGAAATTTAAGGAAAATTCAAAACGTAACGCATCTCTGTAAACAGTCTGGTATTTAAGTTAATATGTAAAACACTTGACTTTGCTAATTATTTACTTCACTATAAGGAACCCTTAAACCTACTCTACTATAAGTATCACTTAATTAAGGACACTCAGTCACAGACGTATGTACATGAAAAGGAGACATCACAAATAAGAACAGTATAACCTTATTACGAGGTTGTACCTTTGACTTAGCTCCGACATTTTTCCATGTATACGTTATAGAGATAAGGAAAAAAGGTTGAACACTCAGCTTCTTTATTAAATAAAAACTCGTACTAAAGGTATAGTACTACACTCTTTGTAGTGGTTCTTAAGTATAGCAAACTCAGGCCCCTTTGATGATTATTGAAAAAATGAGCTTACATAAGTACTTTGCAATCATCCTAAGTATAATATTGTATGGTGACATTAGTATTAACATAATCCAAATAAATTTTACACTTCTCTATGTAAGGCCCTAAAAAATATAACATTTAAATTATTATAAAAATATTTCCATAAAATTAATTACTTTGGATTCTAGACAGACAGAAATACAATAATAAGTTTTCATATCACTTGGTCATTCATTAAGACGAGGTGACTCGCCGATGGGTACTTGTAGATATCCCAGCCACCACAGGTATAAGTGCTTTAATATACCAGAGACATATTATATTATATACATTTTTTTATCTATCTATCTATATTTATACAATAACACCTGTAAAAATACTTCTACAACCTTATAAGGGTAATCATTAAAAGAGTTCCTTTTTTATTTTTAATGAATGATTTAAAAAATTATAAATAATTCCACGCCTCATACATATAAAAGAACAAAATGATTCGTACCTTCTCCAACCTGCTAAGGTTGTCAAGTTATGTTATAGTGTAGTTATAATATCTACAGTAACTGCCTTATTTTGTTCTCAATCTTTGCAATTTTAAGCTACTTAAGGATATTACTTTAAAACTTAGCCTTTATTGAAATTCTTCATCATAATATTTTAGATATTCAGGAGACATCAGATATATGTGAGTATTCATACGATGTCGCTTAAAACTGGCTAAATGTTAAAAATATTATTATAAAACATTATAGATGTTACTTGTAAGTAATGAAGTAGGTACACAATAAAATTAAGGTGATTGTAGATTACGTAATTATACAACGACAGAAAATAAATTCGGAAGCCCCGAGTACTCATTAAAGTGTCGGAGACAAAGAAAATATGTTAACTTGGACCAAGTTTAATTGCCTTACTATATTTGACAGAAGTAGCTGGTGTGTGGCCACCAACTGGCAATTTTTAAAAGGAATCGCACTTTTTCTTTAAAATTAATGTAACTTCACAATACAGGCAAATACAAATAACACCAGTTACGTTCTAACTAATTATGATTGCATACCACTTAAAAATATTGTGTTAAATAAACTCTGTTTTAGGAGCTCCAACAGAATTTCCATCACCAACAATATGCAAGTGAAACGCATTGTAACAAACCTCAAGGAATTCATTTTTATTATTACGAACCGGGTCGGGTTTTGCGACAAAAAGAAATAAATCGGTCCGCTGTGAACTTAAATATTACGATCCGGCGACACCAAGATGTTACAATGTATTTTAAATTATTAATTTTAGTGATAATGTTTTCCAGTATTACTTTAACGATGTATTTAAATAGATTTGAGAAGAATAATTGTGTAACCAAAATAACACCCTTGAGGTAAATGGGAAAATTAGTATGATTATTTTTATTAATCAATGAGCAACGATATGACGCAGATTTTCCCATAGTGCGACGGCTAAATATGCGTTGTAGAGTTGAAGGCGTCACTCGGGCAGGCAGGTATGGGAGGGGGGTTAAGATCACGAAATAATATCTAAGAATTAAATTTTATATTTTTTTATTTGACGCAAAGAATTGTGAATATTTGTGTAAATGTCATGTTTAGTGCCCGTGCGAAGTCACTATATTTATAATAACATCCGTTACAACGTTTACACTTTTTCTGTAATGTATTCAGTAACTAGAACGAGAGTTGTTTGATGAATATTAACACATAAACAATATTGAAACATTTATTAGTCAGTAGTAGTACTACTACTATCCTATTGTGTTTATTAAGGACTCTTAAGTATATACATAATTAGTTTATATAATTTACTTAAGGGTGCAATTTATTACTTTCGAATATGTAGTGCAATTATCACGTAAGAAATGGTCATTAGCATGTCTTGAATTAATCCCCATTCATAACATGTGTTTCGTTAGAAGCGTCCGTCTTAAACTGCATCAAACTATAACTATTATTCAAACTATATTTCTACAGGGGTAAGAGATTACAGATTTGAACGCTTAACATTCCATATACCTAATATTTACATTTTTTTTTCGAATGTCAATACATAGATCAAGTATTTAAAAGACTAAATAAGATTGATAATAAGATTGATAATAATTTTACCTAGCAGTATTCTGTTCGTTATCAGCAACATTTAAACTGTGACAGAAGTTTATGTAACACCAAATAACGTTAGTATTTTGGGAAATGATGTACATTATGTCAGAAGAAATTTAAATTATGCGTAAAGGCGTCTGTCTCAAATTTTATCTCTTGACATTAGCAACCATTTTGCAAAACACACAACAGCTGAAAAATCTATTTAAAATAAAATAATAGTGGTCTTTCATCTATGAGATATCTCCATCCAACAGTAGTTCAATGTTTATACTTAGATCTCGTTTTTCAGCTCATTTTAGTTTTTCTTAATACAGTAAAAATGATCAAAACGCATCCGTGCGTTTTAGATACTTGTTTGAAATAGAGTATTTAAATCGAATTCAAATATGCTTCAAAAAGCAAAGTTCTTGTGAATGCGTTGTATATGTTTTAGACACATCCTCTTGTAAATATTTTATGAAACATATTGTATAATATACATCAGTAGATGTTACTCGTAATATGCGTCATGTAGCTTCAGTAGTTTAAAATCACATACAGATTTCATGCATTTAATAGTTCAAATATCTCGCCTCGGTTTCGAGCTTGGACTTTGTATTCAATTATGCTGTTATACAGGGTGACTGGTGAATTACTATCGATACTTGAGGACGTGATATTTGACGATCATATATGACAAAATAAAAATTAATAGAACATAAATATTAATAAACTTCTAAGTAAAGTTAACCAAAAGTTATGTAATTAATTACGCATCGTGTGAACACCCTACAGATTAGGTATACACACACACACACACGCGCGTGCGGTGGCGTAGTATTGTATCAGCAGGCCGCCGCACGCATCCACACTTGAACACTTGGAACGTGTCCACACTTTATTTATTTATACGGAAATTTGGTAAAAAATTAAGTACTTATTTTTTTTACATAATTCGAATGAGAATCGTGTACCGAGTATTCTCCTTAAATATTGATAGTAATTCACCAGTCACCCTGTATAACGAAGCTAATCATTAAGGTGTCAAGAAAATTTAAACACTATTTTGAAATAATGTTTTGGTTATAGTTATTTTCTATTTGTTTATCCTTCTTTAAAACTTGCAATAATATCATATTAAAGCGGAGACATACCTGATATAAATTATAAATAATTTAATATTGTTTGGAATTCTGTCTAAAATAAATTAAACTCGTAAAAACAAATATTATTAAATACACCTTCAGTAGTGCTAAGCTCAACTATAAACCACGTACCGAAATATTAAAATTCCAAATGACCCATCGTTTAATTGTTATTTTCGAATTCTATATTTCTAATGAATTCAAAACTGAATCGTTGAGAACATTTTTATCAAACGAATTAGTCACTGTAAATGACCAAAGTTGAAGATCACTAAGCATCGTAATGAAAGTCTTTACAAAAATGTTATGTAAAAATGATGTCGCTGGAGAAGCAATCACCTACTGTAAGCGTGATTGATTGCTCTATGCATGAAAGGAAGACATTGGCTTAATTGTTTTAAATTAATATTTCTAAAAGGATTTTAATAATCTTTGTTTTAAAAGTTTAATAGTATTGTTTACTAATATATTTTCTATATTTATAACGTAGAACATTTATCGATGCTATGTGTATTTCAAAGTAAGTTCAGACTTCAATCCTCTTCTCTCGGATAAGTTTAAAGTAACTTCAGTAGGTGCTGAAGTTTTAAATGAGTAATCTGTGAAAATTCACCCCACATTCTTACGAGACTCACGAAATCTACATAGGTATGTTTGTGTATAGTTATATATTACTGAGAGATCCAAGTATTTTAACAGTAATAAATTTCGTCTTCGAGTATTGTCTAAGGGTTTGATCAACTATTGCCAAAATAGATATGAATAGTGTCTGATTGGGTTTTAAGTAATAAAGCTTTATTTCTGTTTATCAACCTATGATTCGCAAAGTGATCTTTAAGATCCCCAAGGCTCGCAAGTGAATATGAAGTGTTAAAAGTTACAAGTACAGCCATGAAAAATTTAATTGGTTTTAATATTAAAGAAAGACCGCGGGCTCAATTAATTTCCTTTTGAACTTTGAGAATACATTTCTAGCGACTTTTGCATAAACATTACCATACTCAAAATTCAGTAAAAGGAGTGTCAAGACTTTCAAGAGCGCCGCTCGCGAGTCTGCGTAGCTAATTAAGACGACATACGAGATGTGAAATATTTTATTTCATTTTTAAACAATTTGAGTAAAACTAACAAAGATACTAACTGACAAAGACAACGTCATCATAAGACGGTGAGAAAAGGAAATTTAAAGATTCTCTTGTTGTATATGCTCATACTTAGTCATTATTTAAAATGAATTCTATTTTACAATAGTGTAGAAATACATGTTACTGACGTGACGTAATAACAATCAAAAATTTATTTGGGTCGAAACTTAGAAACAGATATCCAACTACATTAAAATAGTAGAACGGCCTTCTAACACAAAACAAGGCAAATAATTCTTACACAAACCTCATTATATAAAATTATCTATTAATATACACTTTTTATATCTGCAGATATATTACATTTTTATAACAGAGATTTGTAAAGCTGTACCTTATGTTAGTTGGTGTTACATATCTTAACATTAATAGGTTCTGAACTGACTTAAACACAAGAGTCAGTGACGACCAATAACATAAATGTAGTGTGCGTAACCAATTGGAGCGAATAAAATAAGATAATGAAATCCTCATGTCTCTAATCATTTGTATCCATTGTTTGTGATTTTTTTTGTTTTTTAAATTTTATACACCACGTACTAAATCTTAATCTCTAACAATGTAGTAGTTCACTTGAGGTTATGTAGAAGTCGTTTAAGACAGATGTTTCTGTACTGAATGGGTCTTAACTCAAGATGCGTTTAACTACGGATAATGTTTATTTAGTATGTGATAATTGCGCTACATATCCGAAAGTAATACAACGTACCCTAAAGTAAATTATGTGAACTTTATACTAGAGTCCTCGATGTTATAAAACAGAAAAATAGTATAGTTTAAGCAAAAATTATTACGCAATTATTTACTCTAATTTATTATACCCAGATTATTTTATAGTATGTAGGGAGGAGAGATCTTTACATATCCGTAAATTGAGAAATATATTTATTATTTATTTATAACAATTATATTGGTATTTTTAACATTTATGTCTAAGTTTTCACAGTGTCTCATAAACCAATATTGGTTTTTCCGTACACTGGAATTCATCGTCGTTAACTCACAATTACATTATTTTGTACTTAATGTATTAAACAATAAAAGACATCAAGCCAATTATATAATGATACGAGTATGGCAAAATAGAGTAATAAAATTAACTAAAGATATAAAAATAATATAAAGTGCATAATATAACAATCTAACAAATAAGTAACATATGCAAGGTAAATGTAACCTGATTATTATTTTTCAATATACAATTTTTATACGATATTAAACTTGTTATTTAAGGTGTGATTATGCAACTTATGAAATACTTCTTCCACACATTAAAACACATTTAAGAACACTCCCGGAAAATATTCAAACGAAGCAAACACACCTATAATAATTTAAAATACATTGTAACATCTTGGTGTCGCCGGATCGTAATATTTAAGTTCACAGCGGACCGATTTATTTCTTTTTGTCGCAAAACCCGACCCGGTTCGTGATTTTAGAAATGAATTCCTTGAGATTTGCTACAATGAGTTTCATTTGCATATCATTGGTGATAGAAATTCTGACGGAGCGTCTAAATCAGAGTTTTTTAAATGTTATAAATTTGATTTAGATATTTGTATATTTTTCTGATTGATATTTTGGTTTTATACAAATATTTATTCGTTTTTATAATCTATTAAAATAAAATAAAGTGTTGATAATTTCCTAGTAAGTGTTGTGTAAGTAAGTAGTGTTGTGTAAGTGTTGATAATTACAAATTTACCACTATATCTTTGCTCCTATTGGTCGTAGCGTAATGTTATATAGCCCACAGCCTTCCTCGATAACTGGACTATCTAACACAAAAAGAATTATTCAATTCGAACCAGTAGTTTCGGAGATTAGCGCTCTCAAACAAACAAACATACTCTTCAGCATTATAATATTAGTATAGATTGTAAAACTTCAATGCCATCGCTTTGACCGCTGAGTGGCCAAAGATCGGCGCGAACCGTCCGCGGCATATCGCCCATAACTCCCGCGTCACTCGTTCACCGGTAGCGCTTATTAGTAGCTGTGCAATTCGTGTCCTATATTTTAAATCGTTAATAGCTGATGGTATTTTATGTTATGTACTCTCTTCTTCCTATTTTTCTTCATTACATAGTTTATCTGAAATCTTTGTTGTATCATATTAACTGCGTTGCTGTTGTCTTTACTGTGTTAATAGTCATCAAGTCAGTTTTATTCAAACCAATTGTGCTGACATTTTGTATATGCGAGTATTGTTAGTATCGATGATAATGTTAGGTGTTTAGCAACAATTTAGTTTAGTTGGTTTAATAGGTGGAGCTTAGCTGTAGTCAAGTTACTACAGCTTGAACAAGGGCGATTTGACCGGCAAAATACTAAAAGGAATAGCATCGTATTTTATAATATACATTACATTATTTTTCCCCGGCATGAGTGAAACAAGATGATAAGCATAGATATTATTATATTATAATACACTGAAGTTGTGAGTACACATTGTACATATGCTCCTAGCATACCGCTAATGACGTCATCAACGCTCTATGTAGGATAAGACACATATATAACAAATGTGATGTACTCGTAGAGATTCATACATTGCTTTGTATTTGATTTAACAAAAAAGATTTGTATTTTATATAGCTAGCTCATTGAAAAAGTATTTATTTTAAAATTGTACATAGTAAGCATTAATATCAGTAGACAAATACTTCTAGCTGAACGTGAGATAGCTTTGTATTATATTTTAAAGTAATTACTTTAACTTAGTCCATTGTAACATATTCACAAAAAACAAATAAAAAGTAAGTTTCTACAATAAAGATTATTTATATTTTACAGTTATTTCATTTATTAACTAGTTCTATAAAAGCTGACGACGATACTGCATTAACTTACTCAGAGTGTTAATCGAATGTTGTAGCTCCCCAGAGAGACACCAATATTTATATGATAATGAAATTAGCTCCACATTAACAGTAAAATTGGGATGAATAAATGTCCTTTGCAATAAATAAATATAATTTCTTTTATTCATAATAAAAAGTTACGAGTGTGCAACTAGAACTTTTAAGGTAACTTTTCCTTTTTTATAATGAACGTCGACAGTGAACAAGACTCGGCTTCCCCCGTGGGGGTAAGACTTGAACTCTTAAGGAACGGACACTCGAATTCACACGATAGAGCCAACAGGCACTCTCGTCCCGTAGCAAACTGGTAAGACAGTGTCCAGAAATTATTTACCTTTCATATATTGCAACAAAAAATATAGAAAATGCTATTAAAATTCATGCGATTCATGGCTCTCACTACAATTTTTAAAGTATTTTATGATATATTATTTCTTTAAGCAAGGCAGAGTAAGAATGTAAACAATTTTTATTAATTAATTTATCCACTCTCTTCTGTCGCTATAAAATTTAAATACAACTTTATTTAAACAAACAATTCAGTAATGTTAGTTTTTATATGACGTTAAATGGTGTTTGCGGAAAACTTAGTTTTATCTAAAGCACTTTTGACTGGATGCTATGAGTTTCCATTATATAAAGAAGAAATAACATCTCATTTATTTTATCTACCTTTGGAGAGGGATTTATATTTAAAAAAAATATATTTCATACAAAGGAGTAAACAAAATACAAGAGTTATTGCCGCTTCACTTTTAAGAGGTTGGTGGATGCAAATACGTTTTTATTCAAGTGTATATTGTAAGATTATGGAAAGTCTTCACTGGCCATAGTTATTTAATATGTCTAATTAGTTTCTTAGCTTAAAAAAATATTTTTTAAAATCTTTTCATATTGATTTCATCTTTCTGTCATCAATTCTTTCTTGGGAAAAAGATTTTGATGACAAAAAATAACAACCCTTAAACACCTTTCTAGATAAATTAACATTTTTTATTTGTGCTAACTTAAACACCGGATGTTAGGGATTACTAATTCTTCCTTATTAAATTATAAGATTTCATCTTCTTAAACTACAAACGTCATCTAACACTTTTATACATTTTTTATGCATTTTGGAAGTATTGGTGCATTGTAAAAACTATATTTCTGGATTCCGTACCAGTCATAACATAAATATTTATAAAATCAGCTTTAGACAATTAATAGTAAGGAAACAACCTTAACACGATAACTATTACTGAATGTTTAAGATCGATTAAAATATCCTGTGTTAATGTTATGATCATAAAAATGAATATATTTTACAAAACCGTTTCCTTTATATGAGCTGGCGCACATCCAGAATACATATACGAATATTTAAAAAAAACTTGTTTGAAGCTATGGATTGTGTACATATAGTTTCAAACTTAACTTGCCCTTAAACTAACATATACATAACTCTTGAAATTTTGTAAAAGAACCACATATTATGTAATCGATTAAATAGAATAAAAAAGATTTAACCATTCCTTGTAAAAAAACCTTTTTTTAAATGATGCTGGTACTCAGACGTCATGATTATCATGGAATATTATATATTAGATGATGTGTTCAGATAATCGTTTTCTATAATTCAATTAAATTCTGAATTCTTTTTCATACACTATACATTCCTTAGAAAGTGTCTTAAAAGAATATAAAAAAATGATTTTGTGTTATACTTATGCTAGATGATAATATTATGCTATTTACTCAAAAGCGTCGCCGCTTGATAAATTCAAATCAAGTCGACTATTTCTTTAAACAATGAAGCAGATCATTCAGAAGAATTCTTAAATCAGTTTTAAAATAAACTTGTTTCTTTCATCTCAATCGTAGTATGTGCAGGTTTAGTTCATACAGTCACGTGATTGAATGTAGTTAAAAAATACAACATAGGTGATTATTCTAATTATTGATCTATGATAATTATAAAACTATTTGCAAGATTAAAAGTAAATGGAACAACCGTTTTAAAAAGTGTTTTTTAAATATCCACACAACTCTCGGACTGGAAACTCTTTTATAAAGGATTTAAATTAAAGAGCAGTGTAAGGTCATATGAAATATTATTTTATAAGAGCTTTCACGTTACTTGCACTGGCAATAGTCCAAGATATTTTTCTGGAACCAATATCTTCCTGAGCCGAACGAAATTCATTCACAAATAAATTATAAAACGTCAACAGTGTAAGATAAAACGACAATCAAAGAAAAAAATAAGTTTCTAGAAATATTTTAAGCTCATTGGACATTAATTTAATAAAGAACATAAATTTTAGTGTAACCATTTTATTTTAAATGTACATTTTGTAGAAGCGGACATGTGAGTAAGCCTAGGATAGTAAGTGATTGTGCTTATGGTGTCACGAGTGTATTCCGCCAGCATCCAGAGCGGTACGCCAGAAAATTAAGAAATCGTTGGTGGTAGATGATGAATAACAAGAGAGAAAGTCTTAGATCTCATTAGTAACTAATGTTTATATACTTAATAGATATTGTGACGTCCAGTACTTGCTTTAAAATTTTTATTTGTATAACATCTGTTTCTTTTAAAATAATAAGTAATATATTTATTAAAAAGTGATATGATAATGAGAGTAGTTTTAATTGAACTCTTAATTAGTTGTTTAAACTTTACAAATTATGTGTTATTGTGTGTTTAGATGAGAAGAGAGTAAATAACTAGTACCCACTAAGGTAACCCTAAGGGGTAAAGGTACTGAAAAACTTGCTATTCTAATATCTGTGGAAAGACTGTAACAACTGCTAACCATTTGCTGGTGTGATGTAAGATACACCTGGACGGCGGTCAATATTCGCCCGATCACGATAGGGTTCTGGAAATTATACGTGAAGCGGTTAGTCTTTCAGTAGCCAGAGCGCAAAGGGAAATAACTATAAACGAGCGAGCAAGCGGGCGGGCCCATACCCTTCCCGACCGCAGATCGTCCGTAAATTATTTTTCCTTTAATTTTTATAATATTCTCTTTCTTTTCTCATGAGTTTCATTCTATTATAATTTATTTTCACTTTGCATTGTTATTAAAGGCATCTGCACTGGCCTATTGTAGTATATAATGAGTTTTTACGCTTCTCTTCTTCCCTCCCCTTTATATGGCGAGTTTTAATAAAGATATATTCACAGTTTCAAAATTCGAGGGCAACAAAGAGTTTGATGTCGTATGGAAAATGAATTTTCGTACTTATGTATTAGCCACCGTTATGAATAGTCTAAGCGTGGAAAACACATCCATTTGTAAAAAGAAAATAATGAAACCTTTCTAACCTTCGGTATGAATGATGCTGACAGTCTAGATTAGTAAGTGTCAGAATAATTAAAAAGCGTACACAGCTTGGAAGTTTTCACTAATTAAAAAAGGTACTTTTTATTATTTAATTGTCGTCATTGTTGACAGTGGGGTGATGCTATATGGACCGTATTACTGCATGGATATCTTTTTTTTGTTCACGCGGTGAACGGTTTTATACCTACCCCTTCGTCTAGGGGAGACGAAGGCGGTGATGTGGGACTCCCGGGCAAGGCCCATGCTATCCACCAAAACACCAGTGGTCACTCTCCGTCGCCGCCTAGTGGATCGCCACGAGAACCGCCGAAACATACATCCACGACGATCAAGCGGCGAGCCCCTCCCCCGAGGGATTACTCCAAGTGACCAGGAGCATCCCCCCGCCTGGCGGGCTTGCTTAATCGTGAGAGGGTTAACCCCTTACCCCTCCCACATAAAATATATCATATAGTTTGGGTAATCATTAATGATGTAATCTTATTTGCTACAAATTGTATTTTTACTATATTAAAACAAACTGCTTCGTAATGTATTTATACGTATGTAATATACATATATCTTAGCGCACGTTAGTGCGCCGGCCAAGTTCCACAGGCCGCGCGCATGCCGTGCACTATTTACACGAACCGTTTCGACCCACTTTTCACCTCCCTGTAGCTCAGTGCCTATAACAAGTACGGAGATAAAATTGTACCTACGTAATCATATACTAGTACTAAAGCAGTATGCCAAATTTCATAGGTAAAGCTTCAGTAGATCCTGAAATATGACCCTGTGAAAATAGCTAATTTTGGCACTGACTCACTGACAGGTAATCTAAACCTCTAGGCCACTTCCCATTGTTTTAGCATTATGAAATTTGGTACACAGGTTGTGTGTTATATGTAGATTAACAAAAAATTAAGAAATTTAAGAAATCGGTCAAGCGATAGTTGCCTCAATTCTAATATCGAATTTTTAATAAATTCGACCCACTTTTGACCCCCCTGTAGCTCAGTGCCTATTGCAAGTACAGAGATAGAATTGTACCTACGTAATCATATACTAGTACTAAAGCAGTATGCCAAATTTCATAGATAAAGCTTCAGTAGATCCTGAAATATGACCCTGTGAAAATAACTAATTTTGGCACTGACTCACTGACAGGTAATCAAAACCTCTAGGCCACTTCCCATTGTTTTATCATTATGAAATTTGGTACACAGGTTGTGTGTTATATGTAGATTAACAAAAAATTAAGAAATTTAAGAAATCGGTCAAGCGATAGTTGCCTCAATTCTAATATCGAATTTTTAATAAATTCGACCCACTTTTGACCCCCCTGTAGCTCAGTGCCTATTGCAAGTACAGAGATAGAATTGTACCTACGTAATCATATACTAGTACTAAAGCAGTATGCCAAATTTCATAGATAAAGCTTCAGTAGATCCTGAAATATGACCCTGTGAAAATAGCTAATTTTGGCACTGACTCACTGACAGGTAATCTAAACCTCTAGGCCACTTCCCATTGTTTTAGCATTATGAAATTTGGTACACAGGTTGTGTGTTATATGTAGATTAACAAAAAATTAAGAAATTTAAGAAATCGGTCAAGCGTGAGTTGCCTCAATTCTTATATCGAATTTTTAATAAATTCGACCCACTTTTGACCCTCCTGTAGCTCAATGCCTATTGCAAGTACAGAGATAAAATTTAATTTAATTGAATAAACTAACTTCATTTAAAATAATGTAGACAACGGATCGCACTTACTCTGTCATATGATTGATATTAAATCCAATAGGAACTAACTACTAGAAATATTAAGCACAAATATATTTGATTAACATTTATTTATACATAACTAACCTAATAAAGTTACTAGCTATAAAATACCGATCAAAGCATACAAAGTGATATATTTTTTTAAAGTTGCTCAATTTCTCCTACAATAGATATAACACGAAATCGTAAAAGTTTTTATAATAATTAAGCAAATATGAATACATATAGATGCAATTCTAGGCCATAAAAGGTGTTGAAATTACATATATTATTAGTATATGTAGAAAAAGTAACAGAAATAAGTAAATAATGTTCTAAATTTGAATTTTTTTTAGAATTTTTCAGTCATACATAAAATGCAAATCAATTCGTTAAAACCTTATTAAATTACTTATTCGTGTAACTTAATTAAAAACGATATCTCACTATATATATTTTTTATTATAATTATAAATGCGTTGTCGTACAGTCTAGAAAGAATTTACATAAACACATTTATACATATATAAGACATGTATGTCAGTTTGTTCTTAATTTATAAATTAATTATGACAGATTAAAAAAAACCCTTACATTATTTGTATGTTTAAATTGTGATTACTAAATGAGATGAATGAGTATTCGTTAATTCTGATTTATCTTTCCCTTTCCAACCTTATCTTTCTTTAATTTTGACTTGAATGTTTTGAATATCAAACGTTGATGGTACGTCTACTACATTAAAATAATTCACAAATCACAATATATACATTTAAAACATCTTAATATTTATATAAAATAATTTCATAAGAACGTCTCATGGATACATATATGCAATAATTATATTGCTTCCACGATTTTTTTAAGTGAAAAACGAATATGCTACAATATAAAAAATTATATCCGTAATATATTGATACAATCGATAATTGAGTGCCGGCGTACGCCAATAAGCAAAATATAATTAAAAAATAAATCTAACTATAAACAGCCATAACCTTAATAGCCTTCTCATATAAATACTCAAAAGCCAAAACACTTCATAAACTAGCATGCATATAAAAAAAAATCACCAAACACTATACGAGGAATATCGGCCAAATAAAAGAAATTACCGCCAAGCGAAAAACGATCATAAAACGACGGGGAATAAGGTGCATTTTATACATTAACCACGGCAATGACTGGAAGCGATATTATATAGCATCAATCACACGTTTCAAACATTGCAGTGCCTACTCTAGGTGCTTCGAAAGGGACAATCGATAAAAAATAGCGTACAAACAAAACCAAAAATATAAGTGCATCACGTCCAATAATTATATATTTAACAGATTACTACAATATTTTTTGCATTTTTTTTTTATTTTTTTTAAATGTGTAATCTAAAAAGTCTATTTTACAGGTTCATTACTAGCAATGGAACGCTCCCATGCCTGCGCGTGCGCAGCCATTTGAGTATTCCATCACTGGGATGATTACGCATCTACTATCCGAATAACGTGTATCAGCTGACATGAATTACGCACTTTCAGCAAAGAAAAATATGTCAAAACACTACGAACGTTTTTTTTTCGACTTGCGACTAGTGAAATCAACTCTACATGACCATTAATCGATCTGTATTCTTTTAACTAGACTAGTTCGTCCCATGCACTATTTAGTATCACCTACGACACTGTTCGATACATTTATATATTTCTCGATATCATATGACCTGTATACGTAACAGAAACAACGATGTTTTTAACGTGTCAGATAAATCGATCCCAAAAATTAATATCTATACTCCCTAAGAAACCTTAATTAGCCAATTTCTAAAATCAAAAAATTCGATTTCTTTATATATATGTATATACCGAAGGTTTAATTTTACAATGATAAGTTAATTTAAACGGAGACATGATTCAATACAACATAATTGAGGTTAGTTTTAAAATAATTGAATTTCATATGAAACCTATTAAGAGTATGTTGAATTATTATTAAAATAAACATATCTGAGAGATTAAAAGTTTGCTTCAAAATATTTGAATCAAATTTTTAATATATTTTGTATGCAGATGAATAACTCGATGAATCACATCTCCAGTAATGGTTAGAGTTGACTGTTGCGGCGCTATTCCGCGCCATCCTCACTAATTGTCTCGCTTGCTTTCTCTTGGGAAATGTTTTGACCTGAAATTACAATAATCATTTAAATTTATTTTCCACCTACAGGTCAGTAATAATTTCTAGCCTATATTTGGGTTGGATTTTCTTTTTTTGATTAAGTTTTAAACAAGAAAAAGATTTAGTCAAAGAAGTTTTTATATAATTAAATAATTATCCAAGCGAAATTTCTAATGCAAATAACAATGCACAGCCAACATTTTATATTATGCCATTATAATGAAGAGTTTATTGAAGACATTTCTGTGTGAATAACTTTTTATGTAAGTAATATTAATTAAGCATTATTACTACAAATTATAAACGTTACATTTGTTCTCCTCGATCTATGTTGACATTTATTCACATCTAAGACTGTTTATTACAGACTGTTTGACATGTGGAAACAAAGGTAATAAAATAAAATATGTTAAAATAACACTTTATTTATATCCTTTATAAATGGTAGAAAGAATTTACTAGGTCTTTTAAATTGATGAATATATGTACTATATTTATATACGGTAGTATAGTAGATGTATACTTAATATTAGGTACATACCCTTTTTCGCTGATGAAAGTATGCACTTCTTGCAGCTTATGAAGAAAAAGGAGACACGTTAGAGTTAGGTGTAGAGGGCGCCAGGTCCATGGTGCGACACACCCAGCCCGCTAGGTCCGCCGCGTGAGCATCCCCCATACGGATCCACTCGTGGTTCTGAACAAATATTTATTGTTCATAATTGTTATATATACATATATATAATTCGACATTATTATTCATAATTCCAATATTTTTTACATTTAAAACTCCTGACGTTTATTTACTTTGGAGCAACCGTGATCACGGGCAAACGATTGTTATTCATTATTTAAAGTTGTGGTTCATGGTCAAAGTTATTCATTATTTAAAATGTGATTCATCGTTTATATATTGTTATTTTTCACTTGCAAGGGCTATTCATGATTTAAAATTTTATTCAGGTCTTGAAATAATGGTTTTCAATTCGATTTATAGACTTACAAACGATCACCCTAATCGTAAGTGGCTAATGTCGACTAAAAAAGTGTGTATGGTTACAAAATGGTGAGTTTAATCAAACTAGGATTAATGAGAGAACTATTAAAGTTTCAAATTATTTGACTAAACATCCCCCTAAAACTATAGTGGTAAATTTACCCAACTCTTTAAAACCTCTATATTTATATACAAAATGCTTTAAATTATATATAGATATAGTCAGTCAGTGTAGATATTAGATATTTTTCTTGACAATATGTTCATTAAATTATACATGTATAATGTATATATCGGCGCTACCAGCTTTGATAACGGATGCGACATTAAAATAATTTGAGGCTGTCATTAATTCTTATTAAACCTCATTAGTATTTATGATTATTATTGTTAAAAGTAAAACGAAATCAATGGTTGTTTAAAAGGAGAATAGAAATTTGTTTAAATCTTGATATAAATATGACGTCTGCACGCACGACGGCAGAATTCAGAGTTTAGTGAGTGCGTATCATTGAAGTATGTGATTCTGAAGAACCTTCGAGAAATGCAAGAGCATTGAGAACAATTGAAGTTTCATTTTAATATATCATGGAACGTACTAGAAGAAGTGACATTAGTAATGTCAGCGAGGCTGACGTCTTTCTCTTTAAAAGCAATGAATTTGTAATAAATCCGATATCAGAAGTGGGATCACTCTCGTGAATAGTTACAGCCGGTCTTATAAATCCTGATCCAGCTGAAGAAAATAATCGTGTGGAAAACTTGCGTACTGAAGAACTCTGAATTTTTTTTTCATGCAGTTGATGACAATAATGCAGAGCATGAGCGAATGTTTGCTGCAAAGAAAACAAGCGATATCATGAAATTAACTGAGAAGATTATCATTATTTATGTCATCGTTTGACCCCGGTGGTAGTGTGTCTTCGGAAATGGTGTCAACACATCTTTATGGCTATAAATACGTACTAAATCAAGAACCATGATTCTCAAATGAAAATGAAATCTTTATAAGGAGTGAGCTCAAATGTGTTAGACGACGATTGGTTACAACATCTACATAAGAAGCCACGTATGGATATTAAGCGGAGATATTATGCGACGATGTGGTGCTATAACTGAGGCAAGACGGGCACGTTCTAACTGAATGTTGAGGCCATAGCAGGCTTGACCAAATACTAATACACATCCTGAGTTTTCAGATACCAGCTCCTCTCAATTAAAAGAACCTGGCGCGCCGAAGTAAATGATTACTCCTAGTTTGCTTCAAGTATGGTGAACGAGGCTACCTCGCACCGCGCTGCCCCGGTGTTGAATTCAAGGCCAATTAAGCATGGACCGAACGACGCGTGAATATTTGTTCCGTCCAGATATGGTTCAGTTCTGGAGTGAAACCGGTGAGAGGTTTTCATGTTGCTCCGACTCGGGTACCGAATGTTTTCTAATAAACAATTTTTGAAAGATAGATTTCTAAGTAAATAGCAATATAATAATACAATTGCATTAGAAGGTGTAAGTAACGCACGCATTAAATGTTATATCTAAATTCTTTAAACAATTTAAATTTAGAGTTATTCAGTAAAGTGAGTTTTTCATGTTGTGTATTCATGTATTTTCAACGACGTTATGATAAGACAGGTACTGCTTATATTAGGGTATTCTATAGAGGTTAAAAATAATGTCTCATTCTTAAAACAAACAAGATTGGTTTTATTTGTGATATAGGTATTAAAGTAAGTAATTTCTAAAGTATATGCAGCGACGTTCCTTATTATGAGAAAGAGAGATTTATTGGTTAACTGAAAAATTATTTTAATAATGTCATAGAGAGTACACCAACTGGTAAGGTTAGCACAAGTCAACTGATAATTAAACTTATCAATCGTAATCTCACGGTTCAAACGAAAGACGAGAGGTGCGCTGACAATCCAAAAGAACTTTAGTCAACTCGCATACGTGATAGTCCTTACCCCTTCGTGAGCTCCATCATCCTAGTAAAGGAGGACAGAAGCGACAGGCTATGCTTGGATTAGAGAGAATTAAATAGGAATACGGTGTCTGATAGATATCCTTTGCCACTTTGGTTTCATTTCGCCGCGATAACAAACCATTGGTTGAAGGCTAAACGAGAAAAAGATAACGAAATTAATTTTATTATCACGAAACTAGAGGCAAACGATCTTAATAGTGATATCTTTAAAACTTACGAGATTAGACGCGCTCTTCTTTTTCGGAAAATTGACAGAAATAATGAGAGCTGTATTTTGCCTTTAGTGTTTAGGGAATTTCCGTGGGCTATTATTAATTAACTATGTTCACGAAAGTGTCATGCGTGTAGGGTGCGAGGAAACACTAGAAAAGGCCTACCGCCACTATTGGTTTCCAAATGTGAACAAATACGTACGAAATTTTATATTGTATGTATTATAGTCTAAAAAAAATATTGACTTCTATGCTTTTGTAGACATTACTAATAACGCAAATGAATTAGGAAAATCAACACAAGTTATTATAGTAACCTAACGAAACCAGGGCAAACGAACTACCAAATAATAATAAATAAAATATATAAAATAAAATTTTATACATCGGAGTGTATTTGTCCACACTTGAACACTTGGAACGTGTCAACACTTTACTTATTTATACGGAAATTTTGTCAAAAATTAAGTGCCTATTTTTTTTTCATAATTCGAATGAGAATCATGTACCGAGTATTCTCCTTAAATATTGATAGTAATTCACCAGTCACCCTGTATATGTATATAATGAAATTGAGTAATGCTATCTCGTCTCGATGTTAGAGAGATGCATGAGTAAAAACAGCGAGTAAGAAGAACATTTAATCCAGTTGCTGATTATTATAAAACGATGTAGTCAGTTTGGTAGTGATAAATATTCATCTAAAAATTGTTTGTATATCTGTGATAAAAGTGAAACATCTATTTATAAAATGTGATATCTTATGACAACTAGTACATTAATATGAATCTTAGTGTGACAATTTTTTCTTCAATTTGACTAACTTACATTGCACTTACTAAACTGCAAACTGCAGAGGGGGCAACAAAACTTCATTTCAGTTCAATCGCAATGTGTTCTCAATATAATAGAGATATACAAGTTAATTTTCAAGCATGTGTTAATAAAATTTTATTTACTAAGCAATTGTAATAAAGTTGTATGTAACTGAGGCATTTAAGATGTTTTAGAGGTGAGATCTATGATTTTCGCGAGTTTTTTTCACTTAAATGAAATTAATATTTTTCGGATTCTTCTTGACTTTATTTTCGTAAAAAACTACATACTCCCGACGTTTCGGCTACTTTTCAGCAACCGTTATCACGGACAGACGAGATGTGAATGTCTTTCAGTTGGTTTTGTTATTTTATCATCTATCGCCATCGATTTGTTAATTTTCTGGCGTACCGCTCTGAATGCCGGCAGAATGCGCCCACGGTGTCCCGAGGTTCTACGGGGCGGTCACGGCCATGGGATTATTATTTTAATTAGTTTTATTTATTTTTTCTGTTTCAGAACTCTATTTGATTTTAATAAATTTAAATGATATAGTACATAATCAGTATATTTTTGGATAGTTTACCGTAATAAATGGATTTTTCTGTTTAGATTATTCTATTTACTTGCTAAGAGAAAGTTAGTAAAAGTTTTCGGTTTACACAAGTAGAAAGTTATGGAACCTTATTTTCTGTACCTTTAGTCGGATGATTTTATAAGACTTGTCGCTACCATTATATTTAGCTATCAATCCGGCTACTAAAAACAAAGTAAATTAAATCAGTGTCATAGAGGTCGCTATAGGTTGTATGTTAAATAATTCAGTTAAATGATAGTTAATTAACAATCGCTTATTATCGTATCGCTCGCAAACCAAAGATCTGGCTTCTTTGTAGTTAGAAGATGACACTTCTAGATTTGCAATTACTCGTGCCTCATCTCCCTCGAGATACGAAATTAAATAATGATATTTGTGAATACTTGATAAATGTTCGTTTTCGTGCACTACAGTTTGAAAAGTATCTCGGAATTTTAGCCAGCGGAAATATGCGCCGTCAAATTTAGCGATTTGAATTTGTGGCAACTTAAAACCAAGACTGTCAGGATCATGATGGTGATGGCACGAGGTTGCAGGAGCTTAAGATTTACGTCGAACTTCAGATTGTATTTTCGCATTTACAATGAGAATTTTAGCTGTTGCTATGCAAGAAATAATTTCGCTTTCGATGCCATCTCTCTCATTGATCTCAGAGTCTAAGTTTTGATAATTTAACTCCATTTCAGTTTGTAAATCTTCAAATTTAGTAGATAAAGTTTCAAATTTATTTAATTTTAAAGATAATTCTGCTACGCTAGTACTAGATAGTTGAATTGACTCTAATGTTGTTAAATAATTTTTAAATTTTGTAATCTGGCCTTTTATGGAACTACGTTTTAAGCTTAACTCCTTATATTTAATAATAGGTTTATCTGAATCAGTAGCCATGACTTCGAATATTAAAATTAAGTTAATTTACAATATTGAAAATTCGAAAAGTTATTAATTTATCTCACTTAGCTGCACTGGAGTAAATTAAATGCGTCGTCACTCTCCTCCCTTCGGCGATACTCCCAGCAAAGAAACTAGCTCGATGCACAAAACCAGCGTCCTGCCAGGCACCTGGAAATTTCGGCAGAAAGTATGACTAAAGGTGAAACAGTATGGTGCTCTAAGAGTGCAGCTATTTAAATAACTTAGAGTATGACTACGTATTGTACGCACATGAACACGTGGCACTATGATGAAAATGTATAATTATTATTTATTTATTTTAGTTTTAAAAGGGATATATTTCGTAGTATCGTAATCGTTCTAGCTTAGATTAACTTTTAGTGTTTTATATAAATTTTGAAATAATTCAAAAGAAATTGTTTTAAAATAATGAGAGAGTAATTTTGTTTATTATTAGTAATAAGAAGTTGAATAAGACTATGAACTTGAACTTAAATTCGTTTGACCTTTGTACTTATCACACGGACGTGTCGAAACAAAAATAGGCATTTATTTCTGTTAATTATTAGGAATTAACACTCACTGTTTTGGAATAATTGATTGCAAATAATTTTAAAATATGAATAATGCACTGTGGAGGCAATGAAGTAAACAATTGTTAATAACGTGGTTTGTAGGAAGGACAAAGGAAGGACACTATGTTTTCGTAGAATGCTGCCGTAATCGTGGCGAAGTCTTACTGATATTGCTTCGCTGACGGACTCGACGACAACCAGAAATGATGAATTCGTCTTCGTCTTCGATAAATCACGGATGCGATGCCGTTACCTTTTGATAACCTGGCACGTCTTTACCTCGTATCTTGATTTTGTTGATTTTTGTATCCATACGTCGATCACGTCGGGGTCACCAATTTATGTGTTCAAATGAGACACCTGCGAGTCTTATTATTAAGAATAAAACCCGAAAATACTGTAAATCTTTTCTAATTTCAGTTTCATTAAACAGTTCCGTTGCACAGTACAAAGACGAGTTAACTAAATTATAAAATACGTTTTAGACAAAGAAAAGATTTATATTGTAATTAAGTGTTGGGGTAGTATTAGAAAAAATGTCAATAGTTGCGCCTGTGTAAATAAGATGGTTGACGGTTGTTGACATCATTGCTCTGTGAATTTTGTGAAATCTGAGAATGAATAGCAGGAGCCGCGACACTTGGTAAAATAATTATTTCTGATCATTAGTTTATTAGAACAAGTTAATTATATCAAAATGATAAACTCATCATTTAATATTTAATATCTGGATAAATAAATCAAAGTACCTGTTGATTTGTAGTAGATAAATCTATTTCTTTTTCATTTTAGTTTCCTGTTTAATTGAAAAGCATTCTCATGAAATTCGAAACATAATTTTGTTGATTGGTAAAGTGTAGATTAAAATAAAAATACTTTCCTTAGAAAATATTAAACTTATATACATATTTAACCCTACAATGCATGATTTTTTTAAATCATCTCAAAAAAATATATGCGATTCTATATGATGTCTAGACATAATAAAGTACGAAAACAATAATCAAAATCCATTGCTTTTATAGATAGTCATTTATTTAATTTTGTTCCATATGTGGTACAGTATGCATTTATAGTAATATTTGGCTCTTAATTAGGAACAATTAACATAATCGAATAGTTTCAAATATATTACTTTTATGAATGAAATTTATTAAGACAATTGTTATCTTTGTTCAAACACAACTCAACACGACACTTTTTGCAAGATACGTATGTTTTTCCTTTACACTGAGGATACTTACAGCGTTGTCGTTTCTGGTTACATATGGGAAGATAATCAAATTTATCATGTTTTACATCTCGAGGGGGAAGGATAGCTGCATTATTTGTTTTCTTCTTCTCGATAATGTTATATACAGCAGAAGAGGGTCTTCCTCTTTTTCTTTGGTCCGTCTTTAACGACGGACCACACATACAAAGACTTTTGCTAGTTCTAGTTTAGAATTGTTTTATTTAATATGATTGGACTCTTTCTCCTTTTCTCCTACCTTCTTGTGCAGTAGCCAGCAATTTATGGTGGTAATGTCTAAAAAATGGTAAAACAAACGTAAATACGATTTTTTAAGTACGCATTTTTATATTATGCTTTCCAAGTAAGAGGCCATCAAATCATCTCCCTTATATGTTGATTATAAACTTTTACTATTTAAGGACAATCTACTTCAATGTACTTTTTCTGTTTATTGCAAAACCTTCTAATCTTGCTAATAGGCTGTAGTCCTACAATCGATGAGGACTAAACTACAGGCTTTTTATCATACCACATTACCACAAAAATTTATATAAAAAATATTGCAAATGGAGTATCCAAAATTGTGATTAGTGGTTTTAAATTTCTACTTCCAGAAAATTTATGATATTCAGTTTGCAAAAGATTTCTTTTTCCATATTAAATTTCTTTTCTTCCTCTTATTAGTTACATTATTCGTAATTTGATTTCTTCTAACTGACAAAGTGAAGCAACTTCTATTTTCGCGTGATGAAGTACTTGATTCTGATATGGTGGCCTGAGGCTTTGTCCATTCTTTATTCATATATTCGTTGAGGGTAGTACTGAAATTAGCAGAAGAAAGTGCTGCATACCAGATAAGCTCATGTTCAGAGTCACCATCTTCATTCATTTAGTACAAGTTTTCTCTGAACTTCGCCAGGTCATCATCACTTTCCCCACTTGAAAAGTCTTGACCGTCTTCTGTTTCTGACAGTATATCTAAATACTGCTCAATGAACTCGTTGGACAATACCTTCTTTGCCATAATCTGTAATAAAATCCAACCAAAATAAAATAATAGAAGTGAACTAATGCACAGTGTTTCATATCTGGAACATTTAAATAAGTTGATATATAAGAACAAAAAATAGTAATATTTCAAAAAAATAACTTACCTTCACTTAATATACACTATTTCTAATGTAATTGTGTTTTTTTCCGCTTTATTATATTCAAAAAACATTTTTTTTAAGAATTTTCAATTTACGTTAACCACGAGTACGCGTCGAACTTTCAAATTGTGTACGGATTACAATAACAATCGATAGCTAAAACCATCCGATGACACTTACCATTACAAATCCGTTGCTAAGAGCTCAAAGATTATTCCGTCATTCGAAATATGTCGATAGGTGTCTTTAAGTGAACAGTAAACTTAATTATTATGACTGTACCAGATATGGCACAATATGCATTGTAGGGTTAAAAGTGGGATGACCCAGAAAAGGTATTCCCATTATTCTTAATTTAATATACATAATTGGTTGGCATGAAGTATCAATGATTTACAATGTATGTATGTACCGATACTGATTGATGTACCACGATGTTACTTATATCACATCTACATTCAAAATAATATACTCAATAAATAACTTTCCCTTATTAACGATCATAAATGCTATTGCGTAGACATATCACCTATATATACTTAATAACGACTTTATCGATTTCATTAATTCTTTTCTTAATGTTTGTCATAAAAATTCGCAGACGAACTTAGTTAAAAAAAATTGGAAATATTTCAACAGATATTTGTAAAACTTATTAACGGCCTATATTATAAAATTTTTTAATTAATAATTTCCTACAACATTCTTCTGATGAGCAAGTTCTACATAACTACAAGGTTTTTGCAGTTATCTGACAGTTTTTCACAGAGATCACACTGCGCTATTATCATTACTTAGATAATTTTACTAGACAGTTATTTAGTTTTAACGAAAGGTAAAGCATTATTTATTTAAAGAATAGAAGATTTTGTTATTGAAAGCATTTTTATACTTGACATAACTGCAAAAGTTTTAAAGAGATCTGACTGATGTTATTTGCAAATGATTAAGAAGTTATTGAAAGATCTTATCGGTGTTAAAAATGATGTAAATTGTTAAGAAGTGAGCCAGGATACATTTAATATTTGATAAAAAACATGAAAATTAAATCTAAAGCCTCTAAATAGAGTTTACACAAATAATACATTAAATCTCCATTGAACGAAGAGAATTGTTAGTTTTATCGCAGGATTAATTAGTACAGGAGCTTATTTCATAAATTTTTAATATCGTCACTCACCGCTATCATACGCTCTGGGTTTTTAATGAATCATTCGTATGAACGTTCGGTTATTTAATAGTTAGTTGCTAACTATGTATAGTTAAGTTCCTTATTTAATACAACTAAACAAAAATTAAAAATTCACATTTATAAAAATATTAAACATATAAATCACAATATAATGTATAATACTAATGAACTAATTAAAAATATATATTATTCACAAAACAAATTATATACATATTATTTTTACTACTTTTATACATATAACCGTAATGATTGCGAAAAATATAGTTGTTTATACTTAAGTTAAAAGATGCTTATATTATATTTAAAATTGATCTTTATGTATGTATATCTGATCTGCCACTTCGTAAGTAACATAGCCCTTCCTTTCCGTTATTGTGATAGGGAGTGATTGCTTCATAAACATGAAATTAATACTTATAAACCAGATTTGAAGTATGTGTTGTAGCAGAAGGACGCTGACGATACGTTTACATCTATCTGACATCTTTTATTTCCCTTATACACCATTTCACTATATTGTAACCATTATTCATTGTCACGAAAAATATTATGAAGATAATTTTTAATATTTTTACTGGTACACAAATAAATAAAATTAAACTGTTGTTATAAAGACAATTTTTCGGTTTCGGTTACCGTAAAGCGTCAATGATATCAGCAAAAAAAAAGTAATATTCGAAAATAAAGTTTTATTAAAGGCATATTATCGATACAAAAGCAGACTGAATGTTTTTAATACTATCTACACATTGAGTAATAATATATAAATTACTAAAATTCCTTTAAAGAAATGTAACACTATGAAAGTAAAGAGAAAAATATTTATGGTACATATTATGATGTGTAATGACTACAAAAGATATATAAAGTTACAATAATTTTGTAATTTAATAATTAAAATATTTCATGTACTAAGTTTTATACTATGTTTTTAACAATACTAGTAATACTGGTATAGTAAATTATAAACAGTGTTGTAGTCTCCAACAGGTTCGTTCAATCAAGTTTAGATTACATTCAGTAGTCTGTCTGTTCGTCGTTAACAGTTTACTAACTACTGTTAAAATACAATACAAACATATACATCGTAGTTTTAACGGCTGCAGTTTAAATGTGTGGCTTTATAATATTGTCTTCGATATTTAAAAAACAAGAGCCGTTAAACTTTAGATGAGTTGAAGTGTTGTGATAGGTAAAGCTAGTTTATATTATAAGTGTTAAAAAGATACCAAGTTCCTTAATGTCCATCATAATAAAATATAAAATATTGTGGTGGACGTATAAAATTCCTTTTATTTGATCACTGTGCAGGTTATAAACTGTCCACATAATCATTTTTTCATATATTAATACTGTCATGTAAGAATTATATTTCAATTTATTACATCGATGACAATTTTTTAACTAATAATAATTAATTAACGCATACAATTTCAATGATACATATCATTGCATAGAACACTTTTAAACTCCTGCTTGATAACGTTCAAAATAAAAGAAGACAGAAATCACATTGAATTGCTACTTTACTCTTACAAGTGTTTAATGTGGAGTTTTAATATTAAATTTGTTAAGTATGTATATTGAAATTAAATATCGAAAGAATTGTTTTAAGGAATTAGATGCCTGAAATCTGTTCAAGCGTCTAGATATCCATCAACATTTCATATGATACTGATGAGGATATTACTTCTTTAATCATTTAAAGAGTTTCTTATAAATTAATATTTTTTTTGCATGACATCTGACGTGAACTTTGCTGGCTATTGAAACACATTAAACATAGCCACGTATTTATTGACCGTTCATTTTTTTATCGTTTTCAATGCACTAATATCCGGAACAAAGTCTGATCCGGTTTGTAGGTCGGTTTAATTAGATAATAATATATCTTTTATATAAATTCTTAATTCTTTTCAAAAAAAATAAATGTTTCTTTTTCGTATTGAGAAGACTTTTTTTGACATGTTTAAGATCATTTGGTCTGTCAAATGTCATCGCCAGTCTTCAGACCGTTAACAAGAGAAAATAAAAGTTATTCAAGTTATTTGTAATACAAATGTCATAAAATATAAGAACAAGAATGAAGATGACTTGACGATAATAAAGAATTAATAAATAATACAAACACGAGATAAATCATTCAAATATAAAATAATATTAGTGTTATATTAAATAAAGGTTTGATGCAAACCTTTATTCCATACAATTTAAAGTTGTGCACCTGAATACTTTCTAACAACCAGTATAGTAAAGTCTAATATACTATTATAGTAAATTAAACTGTATAGTTTTATCATAAAATTATCGCAGGTGCACAAATATTTTATATCTTTTCGGACATATTTATATTTACTGTAACCTAATTCAGTTATAAATCAGCCTTGGAGCTGTGTATCGATCGGTCAGCCTCCTACAGCCTGCACAAAAAAATATTTTAACAAATTTGTATGATCCACAAAAAAATGGGAGAATGTAAGTGATGTAAAGTAGAACATAAAACAAAACAGATGGTGAGCTGTCTTGCACTTTGTGGCTTGATACGTTTTTAAATATTCACTGAGTTGAAAAATCCCAGCTCAATGGATTAAAATCTGTTATAAGATTACAAAGTTTCCTCACTTTAAAGTAACGAGTCTCGCTTCCTCTCGATTAATACAACAAAGATTTTATTGAATTTATCAAAACCGTTAACAATGCCTTAACTTTTATCAAAGTATTATCATGATTGTTCAGAGGAAAGTGTTTATAAATGTTGCCTTAAGAAATAACGCAAATAATCTTTGATTTCAGATATCAGAGATTTAATAAATTTATTTAACCAAATTTTGCCCATTTATTTAAGTTATTAAGTAATATTTAAAACAACAAAGAAAAATTATTATTTACCTACCTAAATATCAATTTTCTGTATTTTATTTACTAAGAGTTAAATAGAAATTATCATTTTAGATTTTGCATGTACGTTTATCAATTTCTTATTATCTTTATTAAAAGAAAATTAAGAGACAAGGCTTCCATCACTCTCATACCCTGTAGAAAACTTAGCTGTAGATGCGTATTTCAAATACGTACATTATTAAACAATGAATAAATAATCAATAATTATAATAATTAATAATAATTAATCAATGAAATATCAACATCTAGGTGTTACATATTGATTAATAGTCTTTTGAAATGATAAAAACATTTCGGAGTAAACTCTTAAATCTGGAATATCAAGAAGGAAAAATTAATTATAAATATTGTTTTAAATTCAGTTCTTTGTGTATTAATTTTTTGTACAAACTTGTTTAAATTTGCGTAGAATTTAAAAACGAGATTACCAATTTATATAATTATTTTGATCTGATTTTGTGGTGAAATTTTATAGAAATGAAGTAAATGAATTGAGAAGCAGTATTTCAGTAAAATTTCATAGAATATGGAACACCCACAGTGGCCATTCCGGAATATAAGAATTTAAATACTGGTAGCTGTTGTTGTGAAATATTCGGTATCGGTGGTATTAAAATACCTTTTCACAGAAACCCCGCATTCTTTAACTGATCCAGCACTTGTACCGAAAAGCATTTTTTATTTCTTTCGAAAATGAAATTCAAGAGACTACGTGAAGAAATGTCATTTGTGGGATCTGCATATAATAAATAATGTTTTGTTTCGATTCTTTGTAAACGTTACATCTAGAAGTCATTTAAACTATTAAAAAATATTATTAACATAACCGGTTTATTGTCACATTGAATTTAATGGAATGAAATGTTGTACTAAATGCAAACTTGTAACGAAACGTTTTAAAATAACAAGCATACATTCATAATCCTCAATTGTCGAAGATATTTAAAATTTAAAATATTTTATAGAGAAGGTAATTAAAAAACAGTTTTGTGGTTGTAGATCTCAATACAGATGAAACTTTTCATTATATCAAAGATGTTTAACAAATATGTTTCTGAAAATTATTCGTATGCAAGAATCGAAATCCGAGTCGTTCTCATTAGAAGTCCTGCGACTATCAATGAATATATGAAGAAAAACATTGAAAACATTATGTACATATGTGGTTAAATATTATTTGTTCTGTACATTGACACACTGATTTTTCAATATTTTGGTTTGTAAATACATATACTTATCACAATCCAAACTTTTAACGAAACAGTAAACAATAGGCGTTAGTTCAGCAATTCTTATTTTATGTTTGAAAATTATTTCTATACATTCATATATTGAAATTATGAAACGAAAGTTAAAAAATAATTCAACATTTTTTAGATTAATAAACACCTGATATATATATATATATATATATATATATATATATAGTATAGTCCGAAATAAGCCAGGAAATAGTGATATGTTATAATATCAAGGTAGAATAGTCTTAATATCTTCAGCTGTTTATATTAAATTCTGCTATTCTGAGAGAAAGCTTGATAGGTTCTTTGCATCCTGAAGTTTGTAGTTTCCGTAGAAATTATAAATGTTGTATCAATAATTTTTAGTTCTTCTAAGCTTTGAAAGTCAATGTTATACTTAGTTGGTTAAATATATCGTTCAGTTTAATTCTTACCTCCTAAAGCATTGAAAAAATGTTTTATTACAATTTGTCGTAAGTTATCCTGATATTATTGATATTATTATTTCATATTTTTTTTCTTTGTAGCCATTAAATTGATAAACAAAAACTTAAGAAAAGATTCATTACAGTCATTTTCATAGGGATATTTTAAATCGTATTAATTTTATAACATTTCATATTAGTTTTGAAACCTTCTGTCAACATTCATATTATGGATTATCTTAAATAACAATTCATTAAATGATAATGATGAATCGACATCGGGTCGGGTGAGGTCGGGTTGTAATGTTATATTATAATCTAGCAGCATTAATTCATCTCGTTAAAAATCACATTTTATTATAAACCATTCCTTTGTTGTAGTTTGTGAACGCTTTGATGTTCGACGTATTAGTCTTTAAACTTAATGTTTCTTTCAATACAGTCGTAGTTATTGGAAGCGGTGAGTAGCAAGCAAATAATATTAAGGCAGAAATATTATTATATTTCAATTAAATTAATAGCGATGCATCATATTTTTTTATAGGGTTTTGATATATGTATGTAGTTAGAGGGCATACATTTGAGAGAACAGACTAACTATAAGTATTAGATTAATTATTAATTATTATTAGTACTTCTCGTTTTTAAATAACATTTTTTCTCACTGTTCAATCTTTACTGATGTATGTATTAAAAAACCTTTTTATAAATTTGTAACTAAAGAAATTCAAGCGTAACTAATGGAGAAGTTGTTGAGAGTGAAGTTGGAATTTATACATAATTACTGACTAAATACATTCAATATAGAAATAAAATGCATTATGGAAATTAAAAAAAGAATAAGAAATATACAATTGTAAAAGAAATTCAAATAAACGCCGAAAATTATGAGAAATGTTAAAGCCTTTACAAGACGTTGAACAAAGTGCATTAAATATTTAGTGGCTGCTTCACCGAGGTCCTACGGTATTAGTGACTCTACAATATTATATA
Organism: Danaus chrysippus; assembly: GCA_916720795.1. Classification (NCBI taxonomy): domain Eukaryota; kingdom Metazoa; phylum Arthropoda; class Insecta; order Lepidoptera; family Nymphalidae; genus Danaus; species Danaus chrysippus. The sequence continues at coordinate 1,419,661 of CAKASE010000073.1, forward strand.
ATTCATTCAGATGAGTCCTCAGTTAAGATTTGTCTAAATATTAATTATAATAATATACTTTGCCTGACTCTATTCGTAGAGCCCCTTCGCGCGATTCTTTCAAGCGCCAAGTGAAAGAATTTTATCTGTCGTCTGTCAACACTATGTGATGGCCTTTCTTCTTTACTATTATCAATATTGAATTCATATACATATATATATATATATATATATATATATATATATATATATATACTAGTAAACCTGGCGAACTCCGTTTGGCCACCAGAAGGCTTTTATATAACATTTCGTTCGGTGATTAAAAGATGAAGAATTTTTTTTTTGTTTTTTATTTGAAAAGGAAAATTTTTATTTCATTTCATAACAGTAATGAATTCATTTCGATTACAAAAATGAAGTGTTATTTAGTTGAACTTCTCTAAGTAAATGAAAGTGAATCCAAAGTATCCAAAGTATAATTATCCGTTTCATTGAACTGCTCCTTTGTAAACCACATTTTTTTGTTTTTGGTCTAACGTTAACACAAATAAAGCGGATGGTTTCCCAACACACACAAACTGTAACTGCCCATGTGAAAAACAATGATTTTCTAAATTTTTCGGGCAAATACTAAATTACATATCTGTCATTATACGTCAATTGCATAGCTGTCAATTGTATTTCGTTATTCCACGTTTTATAGTGACTGACGTTTCATGTCAAGTCCCACGGGAATGCTGTTGAACGGGATAAAAAGTATCCTATTGCAATTTCCTGGCTCTAAACTACCTCCCCGCCAGTTTTCAGCGAAATCGGTTCAGCCGTTCTTGAGTTATAAGTGAAGTCACTAACACGACTTTCTTTTATATATATATATATATATATATATATATATATATATATATATATATATATATATATATATATATATATATATATATATATATATATGTATTTGTATATATTTGTGTATATATGTTATATATTTATGTATATTATGTATATGTATATTTATGTATTTTATACCATGTATATATTTTTAATGTTTCTTTAACTTCTGTGCACATCCTACTTACTACTCTCCTACACTATTCTGGGTTGGCTGGCAGAAAATGCTATAATAGCGTTAAGTCCGCCCTTTTTACATTTCTTTCTGTGCAATAAAGAATAATAATAAAAAAATTGTAAAATAAACATTTTCGTTTCAACCATTACAATAATAAACAGTTAATAAGTTGTGAGCCGGGGTTTCATCTTCATGGACTACTTTATATTAAAAATGCAACTTTAAATACAAAAGTTTCATTCTTCTATAACTTAAAAACACACGTACATGTTCATTAATATTATTAATGATTTAATGTAACGTGTAGTAGAGTAACATTGTGCAGTCATTACACACACGGGTTTGTTTCAGTACAGGATGGCTTTACTTGATCAGAAAAGAACCTTCTACAGGATCTCAATTTTGTCACAAATTATTTTATTTTGTACATCCTTCTTATATGTTATTGATTGAGACGATGGATAAATTGAATGTTATATTTTTATTAAACTTTAATAATTCCTTTTTTTTAAGGGGAAAATCATCAAATGACCCCTCTTGTCCTGGGTGGGGCAAGAGGGAGAGTTAGACTCTTACTGACTAAAAATCTACTCCTGCTCCGAGCCTGGCCGCGGTACATCATTGCGCATACACCAACGACCTGGCCAGGCATCGGCTCTAGGGCCCCATCTGTGTTGGTCCGATGGCTCTTTGAGGCGCGCGCGGTACGCTACGCGCCGTACGCTCGGGAACCGTTAATGACTCCTAATACTAGAACGATTAAATGCTTCTTTTGTAAGAGAATGTCTTATCTATATAAACTTTATATTATAATAACAATTCTATTAGCACCCGATCGTCTCAGATCGTGTAGTTAGTGTTTGTAATAGTAAATCCGTATTACCAAAATACCATTATTTTGTACTAACATGAAAGAATCCTGACGTAAGATTTGTGTAAACGATAGTTTTTTATTTTTATTTTCTTTGCTTCAATAAGTGTTTCCAATAATATAATTTCCAATATCTTGTATGACTTTATATTTCATTCTCAAACATTGATCTTTTTTATTTAACATTTGAACAATTTCATTTACAAAATTTATCAAAAGTCGTTTTGATAGAGTAAAGATTGAAAAGAGAGAGAAAATATTCTTTGAAAAACGAGATGTATTATTACGTAGCAGTTACAGTCAGTATGCTCCTTCAAATAGTTAATAATCTTTCAGATGTTTGTGCCTAAATACATACATTAAGTCCCTTACTATATCAAAGATACCATCCCCGATAAATTGATATTAATTTAATTGAAAGATTTTAATAATAATGCCTTCGTACACTTTTGGATCCTAAGTACCTATTGTAATGACTTTTGTCACTGTTACGTTACTTAATACTTTTTTATTATTTGTTAAACCGTAGCTAATTAAAAAACAAATACTTCCTTTTCGTTGCGATATCATACATTTTTCAAAGGGAAAATCAATAAATATAATTCTTTATTCTTAACTTTATGTTACACTGATAAGTTCGGGAATTGGACTTAAGGGTATTTTATCATTTAATATGACCACCACATACTTACGACTCATATTTTATAAAAAGAATTTAGAAATATCGAAGATCAGTTAAATCTATAATATTATGCAAAAATAACTGTGATATCTCAGAATTGCTCGCGTATTGATTGAAATGAAACTAAATCACTACGCGTCTTTATTATTTTACAACTACTCTGAAAGTTTGATCTCGTCTGTCCGTGATCACGGTTGCTGCAAAGGAACCGAAACTATACCAAACTGAAAAAGTAATCAAAGAAAGTCGTTAGTTTGGTAGATTATATTAATTTTCTCGTCGACTCTCAGACGCGAGAGATTGTCTAATGTTCACCGAGTATTAATTAATATGAAGCTTGTTTAATGAACTAACGGCGGCGTCGCTTGCAGCAAAACTAACTGTCTATTGGTGTAATAATAATTCATTTGGACTTTAACAGATGCAGTATTCAAAATCATCATTGATTTATTTGATTACGTCTTGAAACAAGGCTAAAAATAAGTGTAAATGTATATTATAAAAGTTAACTGTGAAAGAAATTCATGCTTAAATAAACTATTATTATTGGTTTCACACACAAAAAAATATTCTTTTTTAACAGAAAATATATTTGAAAAACAATGACCTCAATAAAAAACTCTTTTTCGTATTTAGACCATTATGATCTGACTACTTGTATTGTATATGTTATTAAATTTCTATTTCAAATATTTTTAATATATTAGACAATAGAGTTGTTTTATAAAAATACACTTTTATATTATTGTATTTTATACAGATAGTATTTAATATATACTTCATATAACACTGGTAACACATCATGTCCAGGGTCCATCACAGCTGACATCATCACGCGCCGTCGACCAACTTTAAATTACATTATCTATGTAGTTCGCTGATCACAATATACATACAAACTGTCGCGAGAACAGAATGAAACTAGATATTAGATTCCTGGGACTTATAAAGAAATGACTTACTGAGACCTATTAATTATTATTTATATACATAATGAAGGACATTAAAAATTCTACTCTGATATATATCTTTCAGTTCGAGCGAGAACAATACTGTTTAGAATCAATATCATCTCCTCTTTATTAATATGTTATTTTTGTAATATAATATTTCTTTGTATATTCATAAAAATCAAGTTTTGTAATTAATTAAAAATAATAACCGTTGCATTTTACTTATAAATCGCTGTTTAAATAAATGCCTAGTAACAACTTTATCGAGGCAACGCGTTTTAAAAATTAAATTTATATAATTGGTGTTGTTGTGGCTCTAGTTATTAAACTTAATATATATTGTTCTTATATAAAGCTGCAATTGGCAATAACTTATACAATGAATGAAAGCATCACATACATAAATGATAACAACTATTTACCTAAAGTTATATAAAGAATTTTTAAAAATTAAATTTAAATACATCTTGTTTAAAATATATTTTTTTCGTTTGGAATATTTTAGCACTTAATAATTTATTACTAATGTTATTATCATTGACACTTTTTTCCAAAGGTTTGTATTCAAGTTTAATATTTATGTCAGTGAAGTCATATGTTACATCTATCGAAATCACTGACAACTACATATAACTTAGTGTTATTAATTGTTGTTGAAATTATCAGTTTTGTATATCATCGATCTCAATTTAATTATTGCATAGAAATAAGTCTAAGAAAACTTAATCATTTTTGATGGTACTTAAAAAACACATTTAATCTTTATACATAAGAGAAGTTATGAAAACAAACGCCGAACTTTTACACCGTTAATAATAACGTGATGTTTTGAGTCGTTTATCTGGTTGTGTTATTTTTTTAGAATGACACCTTAAAATTTAGTTATCCTTGAAGGAAAATAATATTGGTCATTAAAAAAGTGTGAACAAGGAATAAGTAGCATAAAAATATACATTTTAATAAAAAAACATGTCAAAGGAAAGGGAATATCTGTCTGTCCTTCGATGTCAGTGTTTTTTATGAAAAAATATGACTTTTTTGCTGTGTCTTCATTGTTATTGAGGCAACATGACCCTGTCTATAAAAATACTAAATGTAAAAAGATCGATGTCGTCCTATATATAAAAAAAGAAAAACAAAGTATACGCCAATATATATTGAATATTCTTTTAACATTAAATTATCGTTATATATGTATATTTTTCAATGTTATGTGGGATTGCAGTATAACAAAATACTTTATGAAAGTAATTCCTCACCTATGGCAAATATTAACGGTCATCGGTGACTATACATACCAATAGACAGATACTTGTTCAAATGTACATATTTTACAAGACAACAAAACATATAATTTAATGTACTTAGTGACGGTACATACAACTGGTAGAAATCTCAAATATCTAAGAACTTATTAGTATATCTCTTTAAATCATCATCTTAATCAACCAAACCTGTCTTAATAATTATTTTGGTTATGTTTAATGTCCCTTTGATATCTTGCTTAAAAACCAGTTACAGCAAATTATTCAAGGTGAGGTGTAGAGTCGAAATATTAATTAGGCTAACATAAATTTAGGTATTATTTGAGGAATAGTTTTCTTATCATTGTCTAAGTAAATAGTAATGATGATGATGATGACAATGATCTGAGTAATAAACTAGGGAAACCTCAGCATTGCTTAAGAAAAGTAACAGAGTTCCCTTTTTCCGATCTTGAAATAAAATTTGTTTAACACTGTATTAACTCCTCAATTAATGTCAATAAACGTTCAGGTCCCTAGAGAGAAAGAAAGATAAAATTCATTTATAGCAGCTAGCAATATTTTTTGATCTATTTATGTACTGTGTTTTAATTATTATTTGTGTTTTAATTTAGATCTATTGAATTAGTTTGAAAAATAAATCCAATTTTGATTTTATAATGATGATTTTCATTTTATTGTACTAATTGAACGTGAACTGAACTGAACTAATTGAACTTATGAACGTGAACGATACTAAAATGGATATGTAAAATAAGGAACAATAAATAATAAATTAGGAAGTTGTATACAAAAAATGGTGGTCGGTTAGATGTCGTTAGCAAGTTTATGAAGATCGTTTATTATGTACTTTGACTATGATCTGTCCTGGGTATGAGGTGTACTTTGTCCTGGGTATGAGGTGCACTCTGATAGAATAGAACGTGTACAAAAACGTTTTTTATATTACTTAGCGTACACAGATCTAAATGCAAAGAATTTTAATTCTTACGACGCACGCCTTATTAATTATAAAGTGAAAACTCTTAAATATAGAAGAGAAGCTGCCGACTTGATTTTTTTATACAAATTATTGCATGGATATATTGATGCACCTAATCTACTTGCTAAAATTAGATTCTACATTCCGCGTCAAAATCGTAAAATATTTAGCCTGACTGATGTCAAATCAAATCTTTGTCAACATTCGAATTTTCCGTATTTGCTCGCTTGCGAATTGTAGTCGTCAACACCTAGATGTCCTCAGTGAATCTGTTGGTTCTCTTAAAAATAAACTTGAAATAAAATCACATTATTTTATGTAATAATCAAATAATTAACTAGTCAGTAATTACACAAGTACTGTTATAATTAACTAAGCAAGGTATATGTTTTTAAAGCATGCTAGGTTTACATCCAGAAGACTGCAACTTAATGACACTCTGTTTTAGCTTAGATTTTATTTTGTATGCATTAGTTGTAAGTCAGTTTTGTAAACTTAAATTTAAAAAAAACAAAAAAAAAATAGGTACATACATGCCTGTATAGATGTTATTATTTTGTTTCATTATTTTTGACTATTGTTAAGCAATGTTACAAAATAAGTAAATGGTTCATAAAAACTCATAATCTATACTTATAATAAATCTGTAGAGAGGTCAATTACAGAATTAATATATATTTAAAAAATAACTATCACGGGGTGGTTAGGGATCGCTACTGATGCCAAAAATGCAATCAGTAAAATTTTTGTCGGTCTGTCTGTATGTATGTTCGTTATAGAAACAAAAACTACTCGACGGATTTTAAAGAAATTTAGCATAATTATTCTTCATACTCTTGGACAGGTTATAGTATACTTTCATTATCGTACGATTAATAGGAGTAGAGCAGTGAATGGAAATATTGGAAAAACGGGAGAAATTACTCCATTTTTTAAGCTTCCGTCACGTGTGCAGGCTTATAGGTTGTAAATAAAGTAAACTATAATTTAAAATGTTCCTTAAGGGTTTAAAGAACTTAGTGAATAAAATGTGAAAATAAATTAAAACCTAAGTAAGTTACTAAGAATTAATATTTAAAATAACACGTATGATTAAACTACCAAAGGTATATTAATTCAAATATATTATTATATTATTTTTATATTTCCTTCAACATGATCAGTTCTATTATCTTAAAACACAATTTTCATATAATTATAACACTAAACTATACCGACAGTTTGTTGGTTCAACACAAGTTAAAACACACATTCAGTTTGTGAAACAGAGAATTGAGTTAAAAGTACTCCTACTATGTAGTATCATGCTCTGTTAATTCAACTTAATTGACAAAAAGTTACTATGTATTTTTAGATTTAAAATGGCGATAAAATAAAGAAATATAACATTTTAATTCAATACAAAGTGTATATAAAATAGGACCGACATTTCAACCTCGATTGAGGATATATACGTTTTGAAAAATAAATGGAGACAGTTGTTTCAATTCCATATATTTTATAACTAGACAACTCAACACAGAATTCCCAGTTCACTATGTATTTCCTTTTATAATATTCAGTGTTACAAGATTAAGTTCATGATAAGTTACAATATCATACAAAGATCGTAAGTTGTTCCTCATAACAGTTACCAAAACATAATAAAAGATTACAAATTATAAATTCAATATTTTAGTATTTGGGCATTTAAATTATATAAAGAAATATTATATTAACAATTACTATCATTAGTTTTCAGTATTATAACTAATATACAGATGACGCTAGTACACTATTATAAAGTGTTTAATAATTTCCATTATTTTTAAGTATTTATTGTTATGACCATTAAATTTCAAAAGTGATGTAGATATGTCTAATTATAGTGAGTATCTATGACTGACTATTTTGTGTTTATTAGAAACACAAGAATACTAGTGGTGCCCTGCAAAATAAACAATAACACATGAAAACATTTCTATATAAAATTAATATTAAAGTAATCAAATGTTCTTAACGATGGGTTGCAAGTTTCAGTCATGAGATTGATTTTTCTAAGTTACTACAGACTAATTAAAAAGTAATTATCATTTAGAGAAATTCAAGTCAAATACTAATATATGTATTAGTTCGAAAACAGACCGAGCGGTAACAAGTGACGAACCTGTTATAAGCAACTCTTTTTATACTTTATATAAAGTCTTTTGAACCACAATATTATATATTCGGCTTTGAAAATATTTCACAATTTATATAAATGCCCAGGACGAATGTTTCTTCTGATTTATAAATATAAGATCTTTAAAAGCACTTGAACCTCGGTGGAAAATTATGTTTTTCAGAAGAGAGAAAGTATACTCAAGAAAATAAGAAACGATTCAGTTTAGTAAATTTATTATTTGTAGAAAACATTTCTTTACCACTTATTTACATACATACGGTCGGTACTCTTCTAGTATCTAAGATATCTGTAGTATTTCTGTACATATGTATGTTGTACGTTAAGTGATCTTCAATTTAAACTTTTACTTGAGTATAGTTTTTCCTTTGCCAAAACTTAGATGACGGAGAGGCTTCAATAAGGTTTACTATTGAGCAGAGTTTAGAACCGACAGTGTACTCCTGTCTTATTTTATTAACTAAACTATTTAGACTCAATAATTACAATATTTAAATAATATTCTGACACAATATCACGATGACTTAGTATAACTGTACTATCCTAATTGTTAAGTAGGTATTCTTTCTTTGATTGATTGAAAATTCAATTTAAGTACAAGATGGCTTGAGTGTTAATGTCGTGATCAAAATATGTTAATATAGTAGGCGGATCACGATGTTTATTAAATGCAATGAACTAAGGGAATATTGATCAGTATTTTAATAAGAAAATAAAATAGATGTCAGCTCAGCCCCGTCCACATATTGAAGGTCACAGGTTCAAACCCTAGTCGTGACGATTTATTTTTATTCGATATTTTTTTATTTCAATATTAATTATATAACTGATAATAATATGTGGTTGACTGTTGTTAGTTACGTTTTACTAAAAGACGCAACAATTATTTAGTTAATATATATTTTGTTACTGCCAGGTATACGACACACTGTGTCATTATGACCCGACCAGTAAAACAAACTCGAAATATTATTCATTATTGTTAGTAAATTGTTAATTTCCTAAATTTATTTCGTTCGCAACCATATTGCAACATCTTTCTTTGTCATATAATATACGTAGCTGATTGTAAACAAAGCAGGTAAGTATGAGTTGAAACATGTTCATTGAATACATTTCATTTGTGAAGGGACTCGAGGTTTTATCAGTTATTTTTCTGTCTCACATTTGACTACTGTGAACTGAGGAACTTAGTACTAAGAAGGTAATGGATTTAATGAAATGTTTCTTGAAGAGATGTGCTCTGGTCGGAGACTACAGTGTGGAGGCATAGTTGATTCTTTTGTTAGAAAATAGTAATCACACAATTTAAAGTGAACTCATCATTTGATTCATCTGAATGAAGGGCGTGTTTCTTAACATATAAAACTCTTTAATACTGTAACTGACACATTATATTTGTTCTGTCACACATGTTAGGGTCGACATGTGCCTCCGCTCCTCTCTAACACGATACAACCCTCCAGAGAAATGAACACACAACAGAATCACGTAACAGATTTGATCACTTTAAATCACTTGTTTTCAAACCGTTAAAACAAATATGTGAAATATTAACCTGCGCTTTAAGAACAAAAAATAATATTTTCACATTATAGATATAACCTCAATGTGAATTGTAAGTATATTATACTAGTAAACCTAGCGAACTCCGTTTCGCCACTAACTTTAACACAAATAAAGCGGATAGTTTTCAAACTCGTGAACACGCAAAATATAACGCCCATGTGAAAAACATTGTTTTCAAAATTTTTACCGCAAATACTAAATGGTTTTAAGAGTTCAAACTACAAACACAATTCCGGTTCGTCACATGAAATTAACTGAGCAGAGAACAAAAAGTAGTTGTCAACCAATGTATTATGCACCGGCACCATTTACTTAAAATATTGATTTGTAGTACATGTTATTTATGATGGCGCTGTATGTAAAAAAAGATTTTCCCGCTTTTCTGTTGAAATTTTTTGTTATATACCTCACGGCGTCCGAGACCTTTCCAACGAATTCATAACCGTGGAAATTAGTTCGTTCCGGACCGGACTTATTTTATATAGTAGATCTCTTACAAATATCTAGTTGTCATCATTACGTCATTACATATCTGTCATTATACGTCAATTGCATAGCTGTCAATTGTGTTTCGTTATTCCACGTTTCATAGTGACTGACGTTTCATGTCAAGTCCCACGGCAATGCTGTCGAACGGGATAAAAAGCATCCTATCGCAATTTCGTGGCTCTAAACTACCTCCCTGACAATTTTCAGCTAAATCGGTTCAGCCGTTCTTGAGTTAAAAGTGGGGTAACTAACACGACTTTCTTTTATATATATAGATTGTGTCCAGTTTTCAAGACTCTTCCATAGAATTGTTTAAGTAAAATTCACGTATTTTTCATTTGATTCGTATTTTCTTATTCACATTTACATTTTATATTTCTCAAGGTTCATAAAACCTTTTATACATTATTGTTACCATGGTTCATTACTGTCACCACGCTCGGCATGGTTGTGGTAGAACTTACATTTTATATTACGACTAAACTATTCCACTTCAATATCTTATTTATTTTACAGTCTTGTAAATTCTTCTTTTTGTTCAAATGGAGCTAGGTATGTATGTTTAAAGCAGTGTTTCTTTTTTATTTCGCTTCATATTCACGATCTCATATTAAACATAATATTCTAAAAAATATATAGACCACTACAAACTGTTCACAGTAATCCGTGCTTACTAAATGAGACTCATTTTATAATATAATACACGAGCAGAATGTTCAGAGAAAGTCTTAGACTCGGTGAAATTATGTTGTCTATTACATCTACATCTATTTTTACGAGTTGCAATTTTATGAATCCCTCAAAATTTAAGGAAAATTACTATATGAGAGTTGTATCATTAAAACTTGTTAATACACGAGTGTTCATTAATAACAACACCGAAGCTTTATTTAATATAACAACAGTTTCAAAAACAATTAAAACTTGTAATGTTTGTTCTCCCGTTTTTTTCATTAGAGATGAAAGAACATCACGAGAATTGAAACATTGAAGAGTGTTCCTTTATATGAAGAGGAGTGTGTTATGAACAGAGAGAGGGATACGAAGAATCATTATTATGGTTTCATTTCTTCAATAAACATGAAGAGAAATCCTTTCAATGATAAATAATTCTAATGATAATGTCTTATCAACAAACCTACATTATATAACTGATAATGGACGCTCCTCTTCCTTTTCTGCATTTATTTAATTTATCGAAATAGCGGAACAGTGATTTATAAGTTAGATTTATTAATTTTTGTGTTTCATATTATTATATGTCAACCCTTAAACAATTCTGATATGTTTTTTATGAGTTCAGGAAATAAAAAAAATACTTCAACTATCCTTAAATATTGAGGATTTTAATGAGAAACTTAGAAAAACAGCAGCTCTGCATAATAAGGATCAATGAACCGATGTCACTATCAACCGACAACTTAACCTAAGAATGTTTCATCTGTAGCGGGTGTGTTACAACAATCCTTTCAATCCTACATCTTATGATTCTTCATCCTTTGTTGCTCTTTCCTTTCTCTCGAGTCTATTGTGGATGTGTGATCTATAGCTACAGTGAAGAACACGGAATAAACTCTCTTTAATATTTCTCCTGTATTGTATAACCCAGTAATACATTGATGTATTTATAAATATTTAGGGCAGCTTTTTTTTCACGTTTAATTATTTTTGCATAAGCTGTTTTGTAAAGAAAAAAACAACTTTACTAATGCAACAGTTACTGAAAAACGGATAAAATTAATTATCACTCGTTGTTGCAACATTCAGTTGACAATAAAGAAAAAAAGAATTTAAAAAAGTTACCTTAAATTATAAACGCAATAGAATTATTTACCTTTTTTAAATATAGTAATCCAAAATAAAACTGAAGCAAACTGAATGACACTAGTTGTTGCCCACGACTCTGTCCGTTGGTTCTGAAGCTACGTTTTTCTATTAAGTTATTTTTGTATTTTAGTGAATAAAAATCTTTCATCACTCTGAGCATCATGTGACTCCAACAATCTTTCGTATTGTTTTTTTTTCTTATAACTTTCAGTATTTTGGATGTGAAGAAGGTTTGGCTGACTACTAAAAACTGTATAATTTTACAAGTTTATGCGATAAAACTATTTTTATTTAATTTACTATCAAAATAATATAAACAAGATAAATTCTAAAACATGTTTAAGCTTTTTAGAACATCATTACAGTTTTATCTTTTTATTCTGATTCAAATATTGTTCGATGTTATTTAAAATTTATGAATTTGGTTTTTGGTCACGTTTTAAGTACATTTTAAATTATTTTATAGCTCAATTACTCCGTGACGGCTGAAGTTGTCAACAATGTTCGCTCATTATAATGTTCCTCACATTATGGAGCCCTCACTCCTACCGCTACTTATTTATCACGAGTTCACAGAGGAATGTTTTTATTACTGGACATAAATAGACTTTATATTTCTGTAGATTTTATCAAAGAAATCTTTTTAATATTCTGTTAAACATATTCCAAGCTATTAAAAGTTGTTTTAATATTTACTGTTAGAACTATGTAGCGGCATTAATAAATTAACAGCTATCCGAGTGGTTTTAACTCACACAACTCAGATCTCTGTGTACATGAAGTGGTAAATTTATTTGCATAAATTAAAACGTTTTGAATCACTAATATAAATTTTTTAATACTTTTAGATTAATTATTTAATATCTGTATATGACGTTGCAATCCTAAGCTAATTATTTCATCTCCGTGTCCTCATAACACTAATTTCCCTTGAGTTTTCTTGAGCTACATTTAGTTATTCCTCATTGTTCAATATTAACAATGACCACATCTTTACCTAACATAAAACTTTTTATTGAACTCTGAAGGAGTAGTAGACTCTATTATCTTATTAAAGTTCTATTCTAGTCTGTAGTCTGTATAATTTTTATTTAAATTATTTTCCATATATTTTTTTTAACGTGAACCGTTTTCAACTTCAAGTGTCAAACTTTTACTGTTTATTATTATGTTAAATGCCTGTAAAGTTTTTGTAGTATATTTTGGTACAAAGAACATCTCTCAGATCAGCAATTCAACGCCTTCAATAAATCCATTCATTTCTTAACTTTATTCTACTTATAAAGTATAAATGTAAAAAGTCTCGAGTCTTCTATGTCTGAAGAGAATAATTCTTATAAAACATTACACAGCCTGAGTGACATACCTCAGAGTATTTCAACCGGATTGTTCATTTGCCTCTTATTGTCATTAATTATAATATTCAGGTTTTTGTCTCGTATTTCGTTTCAGTACTCCACGTAGTAGTTTTCGTTCTATTATTTACAGACCATTTGTTCTCCAAAACGCGTTCTATTTATGATTGTTTCATTTTCATTAGAAGGTTCATTAAAAAAAACTGAATTTATTAATCGTGGTCAAAATAAAAAAGTAACTGTAGTTTTAATTTTGACTCATTAGTTTATGTTCATGGACGCTTTCCCAAGTGACTCAAATAATCAGACCCGAGTCTGTCTGGGACACAGCATAATTTTATTAAATAATATAAAAAATAATTTTGTACAATTCATATAAGTCGTTGCTTTTGGTGAAAATGTATTTAATATAATTTCGAAATAAAATATATCATTAATTGGCTATTCTGTTGCTGATTTTCCGTTAGTATATTTTTAAGTTTTTCCAGTCTTAAGTAAACACAATGATTTATTCAGTACGTAGGTAATATAAGAATACATCGTCATAATGAAAAGCTCAGTACAAAATAGTTCAATAACCAACCATAACCAAAACCGAACTAATGAACTGTTTACATGATAGAAGCCGCGGGTCAAAAGGAAGTTGAATACACTGTGTTACTAAATATGTATACACAGTCCTTATTCATATACACATATAAACAACATATACAATATGACATAAATAAATTAAATTCATAATGTAAGTAATAATGCTTGCGTGTAACAAAAGCTGAATTTTCTGACTGAATCAAAAAGTAAAGTAAATATTTCTCCCTGAATAATATAATTACATATTATTCAGGGAGAAATATTTACTTCCCTGTAATATAAAGATGATAATTATTATTTTTATTTCAAAGGTGGCAAACGAACAGACGGGTTACTTGATTGCAGGTAGTCACCGTCGCCCGTGGACCTGTACAACATAAGATATGTTACAGATGCGGCTCCAGCCTTAGTTGTTGAAGAGAGAGAGGAAGGAGTAAGATAAGAAAAACACAACAGGCTCTCTCATTCGTCGGTCTAAGTGCAACCATTAAAAACTACTTCATCTTCTGTGAGAGAGTGGTACTTTCCCGGTCGAGCCAGCCCATATTAGAGCTGTAGTAACTTGACAACAGCTGGGATCTACCTGTAAATTAACCCCGAGGTTGGCAATGAATCTTTGTAAATATTAAGCGAGTTTCATATAATATTCAGAATAACAATATGACTTTATTTAGTTCAGACATTTATTTCGATGTATTCAGTTTGGTTCATGGGATTTTGTATAGATTTTGTTCTTCTCATCAGAACAGCATTACTAATCAGAAGTAGCTTCCCTTACGCACCCACTTACATTAGAATATTTTATTTTTGCAATTCAAGAATAAAAATTACGTTTTATATGAATATTCTTATCAAAATATAAAAGATGTTCGATACTATTGTAAATAAGTACTATATTAAGTAGTTACAAATGAGTCAACGACCAACATAATTCATGTTATAATGTTTCTGTCAGCGTCATACGTAATTAACTGACTGTAGTTCAGTAAAATACTTGGAATAATATTTGAAATACACTTTATATGAAGTAACTGCTTTCTAATAAAATTTTGAAGTAACAATAGAAAAAATAAAAGTTTCCCAGAGGCAATGGATTAATTTATTTAAACTCGTTGTCTTCAATCGCACTACTAACGACTGTATTAGTATTTCAGGACGAATGATATGTCTTTAAGTGAATATGATACGTCATAACTCATCTGTTTATCTCTTAGTTCTAACTAGAAGATATAAAGAGGAATAATGTAAAAGATCGTCATATAGTATGATGATCATTAAACTCGCTCACCTTACACAATATTTATTAAATAAACAGAAAGAAGCAAGTCATGAATATTAGTAGAAGAGTTGTTATTGTTAAGAATACTATAATTATTGTGTTAATACGGAAGAGAAGTTAAAACAACATGTTCATGTCAGGATCTGTTAAATACTATTAGATATGCGTTTTGTATTTCTATTATGTAAACCTTCAGTGAGTTTTTACTTCAATATGATACAGTTGTTTTTCGACTAATTATTTT
Source organism: Danaus chrysippus (assembly GCA_916720795.1). Taxonomy (NCBI): domain Eukaryota; kingdom Metazoa; phylum Arthropoda; class Insecta; order Lepidoptera; family Nymphalidae; genus Danaus; species Danaus chrysippus. The sequence continues at coordinate 1,434,974 of CAKASE010000073.1, forward strand.
CTTTAAAATTCTCGTGAAATACATTTCATCCATCGTATACACATGAATGTAGACATGACTTGCCACTCTCGCTCCTCTCAAGAGCGGTATGATGTCAGTCGTTAATGAAATGTTGCCGAGAGATAATCGATGGAGAGGACAAGTAATGTCTCAGAATTAATGAAGCTCTACCACTGTGGCAGCTCATTTCATTCATAACACTAAATAGAATAATTATCTTTATCGTTATTCTTAGCTTCTATAATATTTTGAAGAATCGCAAGATTTCAAATAAGTCGCATACAACATACTTTACGGAAGTAAAAAAAAACACACAAAGACAGCTCCTAATGATGTATATCTACGTAGTTTTTGGAAGAACGTTTCTTAAAATATGTAATATTTTCGATATTGGATTATTTTCATTAGATCAATTTTTTTATATATTTTGTTAACAAAATTAGATCACCCTCCCTTCTAGACCATCAGTTATTGTCATTTTAAGTGAGTTTAATTCTCTAAAATCACTTTTTATTTGGAGGTTTCTTAAAATCATAGAAACAAGACTTTTAAAGATCTAAAGGAAATATTTTCTTTCACGTTTTTGTTTTTGTTCCGAAAATATTTCATGAAATGATTTTTAGAACGTTTTAAAATTGCGAAGTTAAATTATTTTCATTAAAATAATGCTATTCTCTTATGTTCCTAATATTTATAACTACATATTATTGAAGCTATTGTACTTCCCTACTTAAACATTTACGAGTATGCGTGCCTTTATTATAAGACTTATTACACTCGGTATTATCAGAATTTTAATATCTGTAAATTTAATTCAGTATTAAAAATATATTCTTAACATATTCTTTCCTTAATTTAATGTTTATTTTATTATTATTTATTATTTTATTCGCCTTTTCCTTCAGCTGGTGGGAGTGCGAAAGCGATCCCCCGCCCCGACACAAGGGCCGTCGTGGAACACCCTTGAATAATTTTTCAAATACAATTATAAAAATATTTGTTTTTATACTATTTTATACACATGGCCTCTGATTGGTAACCATCCGAGATAGCCTTTACTACATATATATATACATACATGCCGCTGTAAGTTTTTTTTCGAAATAATATTACGTAAAATGGTTTAATAAAAATGTATGTTTAGATTCTGGTCAAATGCTAGTGGTGCTTCTGGTCAAATGCTAGTTCTAAATGCTATTCTGGTAAAATGGTCACATCAGCATATTAAAGAAATTAATATCCCGAGTACTGAGCTTTATACGACACTTGATAGACCATATAAGAAATATTTGCTGAGTCAGTTTCGTTATGAAAATAACGAAATATCTTAACACAGATAACTGTACACGTATTAAGATGATTTTGTTAAATGTGACTCTATTGAAAATATTTATAAATAGTTAGTGTTTCATTCAGAAACATTCTCCATAAAACACAAACAAACACAAACTGTTATGTTAACTTAAAGTATTGTAATTATTTTTTACATCTCATACTTACACAGATACAAAATTGTTATACAGTGTTTATTATTCTATTTTCAATTAAATAACCATAATTATTAGTATTTTCTAACCTAACCAGATAAATCTAGTTTTTTTTTCTGCAGATGTAATTGTGCTACACTGTTTCTTAGTACATATATTCGTATGTGTTTCTCGGCGCAACAATATTTAAAACCCTTATAAGGGGTAGTTGTTTCATAAGTATTTTACTTTAGAGGGTAGATGTTACATAAACAAATCACGAACGTCATTGTGTCAGTGATTTGTTTATCAAAATTATTTATTCTAGAAATCGTTGTGTGATTTGTATTAAAGAACAGTAAAAGTTAATTCGTCCCGTGATTTGTAATATGTGACGATTAATCATTCTGTAGCTTTAAGTAAAAAAGGTACTTAATAAGTAACTACTTCGTATTCAATGTTAATCAATTATGTTTTCTATAAATTATTAAGTGGCAATATTAAGATTAAATGTTTGAATAATTAATCACTTAAACTAATGTAATGTTTTGTGTTCATTTGAATAACTAAGACTAATTGGTACGAGAGCTAGCAACGTCAAAAAAACAAGCATTTCAGGTAGGCTAGTTTTTAGATATGCTATATCTCACACTCCCCTGGACGTCATACGGGCTATCTGGCTGCCGGTAGTGGTTGCGTTCATCAGTGCGCATCGTACTTGTGCAGGTAAAAAATTAATATGTCAAATCATTTTAAGAAGGTTTTTATTATTATTATTATTATTATTGAACTATTCACAACATAAATTTATTATTGCCAGGTATTTTTATTGTTGTTTAAACGGTGCCAAGCGGCAATTTTGAATTAAAAATTTATTTTTTTCAAACTATTTTAGTATAGCTGAAATTTTAATAGCATGATATTTAACTATCTAAAAGCTCAGAATTAATTTGCCAGGAAAAAAATCGGTTGTTAAACTTTTGCCAGATCGAAATAAAGTGTAAAGAGATGTAGTATCATTTAGCTTGGTCTAGAAAATTAATCGTCTAATAAATGATGGAAGAAGGATTAAAAACTATTGAATTTATTTATAGATGAATACGGTATAAAAATAAGACTTTATTGTTGTACAAAATTGAGATAATGATCAATGTTAAGTTTGAAAAAGCGCTCTGGCTACCGAAAGACTAACCGCTTCACGTATGATTTCTAAAACCCTATCGTATAATTTTGAAAAAAAGTTCCGTAATTTTAATCCATCAAGTCTACCACCGAGTAAAGCTGAGTTATATCAACACTTACTACGAGTTCGTTATGTCACAACGTTTTTGAGAAATGCTTATTTAAAATACCCAACATCTCTATCACCTCAAGCTTCTGGCTGGACCATTAATGATGATAAATATGATTTTATCTGGTTTGTTGGGGATCAATTACCAACATTAGTTGCTGATATTATTATTAAAGGTAAAAATTTGAACTAAAATACAAAAAAAAAATATTTCTCGAAAGATATTAAAATTTTTGATTCTATAACAGATAACAGCTTATTACAAAATGATAATAATTTTAAGGACGATGATAACAATGGAAATGACAGCAGCGATGAAGATGATGATCTTTTTCAAACTTAACATTGATCATTATCTCAATTTTGTACAACAATAAAGTCTTATTTTTATACCGTATTCATCTATAAATAAATTCAATAGTTTTTAATCCTTCTTCCATCATTTATTAGACGATTAATTTTCTAGACCAAGCTAAATGATACTACATCTCTTTACACTTTATTTCGATCTGGCAAAAGTTTAACAACCGATTTTTTTCCTGGCAAATTAATTCTGAGCTTTTAGATAGTTAAATATCATGCTATTAAAATTTCAGCTATACTAAAATAGTTTGAAAAAAATAAATTTTTAATTCAAAATTGCCGCTTGGCACCGTTTAAACAACAATAAAAATACCTGGCAATAATAAATTTATGTTGTGAATAGTTCAATAATAATAATAATAATAAAAAAAACCTTCTTAAAATGATTTGATATATTAATTTTTTACCTCCACAAGTACGATGCGCACTGATGAACGCAACCACTACCGGCAGCCAGATAGCCCGTATGACGTCCGGGGGAGTGTGAGATATAGCATATCTAAAAACTAGCCTACCTGAAATGCTTGTTCAAAAACGTTGCTAGCTCTTAGAATAAATCGTCATAGTTTAATATTAAAATTTATATTCGCAAATGTTGGCGGAAGCGACACAGTGTACTGAGAGCCATTCAGGAGGAAGATTATCTAATTACAAGTGCAAGTTAAAGTCTGAAATAAAGTAAAGACAGTGTTTGTGAGTGTATTAATAGTTAAATGAAAATGGAAGATGGATAAGTTGACTGTTGAAAACAGTGATTGTGACGGCAGCATTGCCAATCTTTCAGATGTCCAACACACTCTGACAGCTCATGGGGATGATACACGTCTCATTGTCGCTGCTGTCTTGTCTATTTCTATCAAAAGTCTATTTTGCCTTTAGCTCTAAACATAATTAATGAATTTTAGTAACGTCAATTAAATTTTGTGATCACAATGAATATCAATAAAAAGAGTACCTTTAAACCTATATACCTGTATAACGTACACAGTCTCGTGAGTAAATTGACTTAATGGATTTAAACTCGGGCTTAAGTTTGTTGAACGTTTATTTTAAATAGATTTTGTAAATGAACATGGAGTGTAAAGTAAAGTTAATATAATATTATATAAAAAAAGGTTTATACTGTTTCTTATTAAACACACATGTGATTTTCTGCCTATTCTCTCTTAACACTGATGCTGGTATAACAATGTATGTCTTCAGGAAGGCAGTAAGTTGTCATCATCTGACCCTCGTCCTTCACCACTCACCTGCTGCTCCTCGAGAACAGACCACGACCTCCCCACAACAGACGACGCCCTCCATCCAATTGAGAGGATAGTATGTAGTACGGGTATGTACTCGTAGTCTGTCTAGTTGATCTCGACATGTGTAAAACGTTTCATATACCTAAAAACCATATTAAAACATTTACATAGTAATCTTACGATACTATACCTCGAAAATCATATCTCAATTTGTGCTAATACTTGAAATGTTTTAATACCAATAACATAATTGCTTCGTGATCGGAGAAGCACAACTCAGTCTTAGTAGTGGTTCTTGAAGGATACACACTGCCCGGCGAAGGCCACACCTCATTGGTTTTTAAACTCAGCTCTACGACCATCTGTGAAATGTTAAATCTGTAAAATATTATATGATTAAAGAAATGATACGTCACTAGAGAGAAAAGTTCAACATTACATATTCTTACTTCAATACAACTTCTCAGTTGTATTTTCACTGTTATACTTTCTGTCTTTGTTCTGTCATCCTCGATACAGTGAGCTTTACAGATATGTCTGGAGAGTCCCAACAGCCCAACAGCCAAGGCGCTGTTGTGTTAGCCGTATCTCTAACGACCCTTCTCCAATGTTCTGAAGTTTCACCGTTTTGCGAACTCTAATTGGAAATTAAAAACATCATTCAGTCTTGTTGTTGTATGTTAGCATATAGGAGTACTCGTATTTTATACGATTATTATTTCCAAGCTAGATTTATGTTATGTGTATTTTATATTTTATGCTCGCCTCATAACATCACCGGCGGTCAGTTCCAGGGCACACAACGTCACTCGTATCTCGGACTGAGTGTTTCTGAGGTCGGAGTATCGTTCAGCTTCACGCAGCGCCACGCACTGGACGGGTGGCGGAGGGCGGTACCACGCGACACTACATACAAATGAAAGAAGACACAACATCAAGGTTGTATCTGTAATTGTTTATTATAGCCTGCATTTAACTCGTAAGTTAACTTTTAGTACAAAAAGCGTTCTACATGATAACATCTCTACAAATCATTCTTTGGTTGTATCTACACACTACTGCTGCGCATTATACGTACTAAGATTAGTATTGCTCGCGGGAAAATATTATATCAACAATATTCTCACCCGCACTCGTTGACTGGTAAACTTCGAAGCATTAAAGTTTAATAAGGCGCCACTGCTTGACGTGGAATCGACCGTATTGTTAATGAGGCACTCTCTCCCTCTTTTATCGACAACTGCAGAGGCTCGACCTGCGTGAACATTATTTTCAAACATATTTTTTCTCCTGTGATAATGTTTTATATAGACATCGCTAAAGTCAGTGAAAACATGTAAACCTGATAAAACGATTCATCTTGTATTCCAAAGTCAGCTGCCAGATATAACTCCACACCTGTGTCCATCTCTTCCTCGTACACACTTTGTTCCGAAACCTCTTCGTCTATGAAACTTCTAGCTATTATTAAACGAGAACTATAAGCCGGTGTTTATTAAACTACTTACATAAATATTCATAAAAATCAAACTCACAACTGAGGGACAAGGACAGACACGAGGTAATACATCACAAAGACGCAGGTACAGACGGAATGGCAACTCTTTGAGTTTGAGTTTGAGTTTTGGTTCCCGGCAACATACGTGCCGATGATATTAATTATATTTTCCTCAGAAGGCGTAAATATTGTGCGGTTTCATAATTGTCAATGAATTCACTAAAAGTTGGAATACAACAGCTTATTTCTTTCAGATAAATTTAATATGTACGTTGGCTCTGTTCTATCAAAGTATAATTATAATTCCCGTAAATTTCAGACATGTATATTTACATATACATTTTAATAAATGTAAGAAAAATAACATAACAGAATTATATTTAGGATTCTATAAATTAACAGAAATGTTGATAAAAAACTTATGTTATAAATTTACCGTTAAATATTTACACCATTATTGGTGCATTTTCCGTTTTCGTAGAAACGTATTGACCGCCTAACTATAATCGCGGCTCGTATGAGGTATACTTTGTATTCCGCCTACCGAGACACATACAATTAAATTTATTTGATTTTGTCCTCAGTCCATCCGTCAGCTCACAGTATTTATCCATTGATATCCATTCATGCATTCCGTAGTACTTGACAATGTTTGTAGTTTCGTGTCCGAATTGCAAGATCGTCAGCGAAGGCTTAAATGGATCCCGTGTATTGATTATTAAACTTGAACCGATATCCCCATTTCTACTCGTTACTTATTAGTTTATGTACTAAGATATTAAATACAATCTTAAATATGATTTTAGACAACAGCCTTTAAAATAGTTCTACATTGTAATTTAGTTGCTAGTGCGTTAACGTAAAAATACAATTTCTATAACAAGTTTTATCATTTTCTTTAACAACATATGGATACACATTACACAGTCAAGTCGGCGCGTGAGGTATTTGTTATGTTTACGAGCCGCTCGGGATCCGAGTGAGAGATCCTGGAATTAATTAAAATACCGAGTTATTATACAAGGGTTTAACACCATACTCACGGTCTTATAAAAGGACGAAAAAACGACACTGATGAAATATATTTTAATAACACCCTAAAGATACCGTTTTTTTTAACTTTACCGTTGTTACCAAAATACAATAGAAGAAATATTTTAATCTAATGATTTATATCTTTTCCTTGTGAAAAATATCAAAGGAAAAATATCTCGTAGTTAATATCTTTATTTTCAACTAATATTTAAACTAATTTAAATAACATTTCGATTGTTACATTTCGTATATTTGTAGCGGTTCATATATTTATTATCATTTACAGGATATCATAACCTTACCACAGCACCAGCCATTGAGAGTCTCGTGTCCGCAAAGCGAAGCTCAGCGGCGAGCCGACCGCCTCCACCCACACGTCTATGACCAGCGACTCCAGCTCCTCGACCTGTGAATGAAAGAAATGTTGATTGGAAAATACGAATAAGGTCGCTGAAACCGTATAGGGGACCTCGCATAGTATTACAAAAAATTGGTTTGACCTGTACTAAGACGCCGCGCATGTTGTCTGAAAATTCCCTCAACAAAACATGAAACATTCTCTCGACCCCACAGTGTACAAAGCCAGTTTGGTTGGAGTCCTCTAAGCGAGATTCCTACGCTAGTCAGTTATGGTCATACAGTAGCTACATTGTCACATCTCTCAGATCCCTCCCTTTAATAAAAGTACTTTAAGACAAATCAACTCTCAAATGTGTTAAAAACTATTAATCGATCTTATTTGTACTACATTTTCTTTTAAATGTTTATGAAATACCTCCAACATCAATTAATTATTATTAATTGTTTCCTTTCTAAACAAGTCATTTGTAATAATTTTATTTTATAACAGATTTATACTGAGGCGGGGCTAGTATTTTCATATTATAAAAAAGGTAATTACAATGTCGATGAGTCAAATTAAAAATGTATTATTCAGTTTTTTACGTCAGTGAAGAATGATGTTAGAAGGAACACTTGGTGTTGTGGTGCGTGTGTCTCGTATTTATATCTGGTGTATTCCCTTTATCTATTAAGGGAACGAAATTAGGCGTGACATTACCGCTGGCAGTATGCGCGAAAATATTTGCTGTAGCTATGGGTAAAATTATTTATTCCCATATTTTGAATGAAATATTTTTTAAAAACAACAGTTAGCAACATTAATATTTCAAGTTTTGTCGCCTTCTTCTTTCCATATGCGTGAGTGTTTGCTGTTATTTTATAACGTTTGAGCTGCTTGCATAATACAAATTGTATCTTGTTTATTAGAATAAGGCACATTAATTAATTTTAATAGTAATTTAATAACATACAAAAATATTAAAGTGCTAACGTTGCCCTATTCTGAAGCTGAAATTAAAATAAAAGTAAACTCTTTCCACCTTTCCAGAAATATACGTATATAAAAACCACTATGTAAATAAAATATACTCGTCTCGGACGTGCCTTAATGAAAAATGTGAAAAAATTATTACGAAAGACAGGCATTAACATTTTCTATTTTTTCATATTTCAGTTATAATACATTGTCTAGTTACTGTAGATACTTTTCTCTTTCATGAATTCAAACGATCTACCTTAATCTTTGATTTTCTTTGAATTTTTGCGAACATAATAACTGTCATCGCATTATTAATAGTTGTGTTCACTTCACCTCAGAGAACAACACGGTACATACGGATCCTCCAGAATCTCGATGAGGTTAATATTTTATACAAATGTAATCTAGACTAACTAACTTATTAAGAAGTATAGAAGATTTTTTTTTCTTAACTGTTAATACAATAAAATCCGCTTTTAAACTTTTCCACATATTATTTTGAACTTGAATTTATATCTTTGATAATAATTTAATGACTTCATTTCTTTGCAGATAGATAAAGAAGTATTAGAAAATAACAGTGAGAGAAAACTAACGACATTTGTTTTGTCATTCCTTCTTATAACTTTAATATTACGAAGATACAACTTTATTTATTACATCTAAAACGAGAAATCATCACAATGTACGTATATATATACATATATTAACTGGACACATATACAAACTCATATTATTTATTCACATCTTGTTTATAGTTATCAAATATTAACTGTATAATTTCTTTTAAAAGATATATGTATTATCTTAAGACATGAATCTTATCATGGTAATGGCTATACATTTTCGAATAATGTTATGTACAAATATTTCATGATTTTTTTTTAATCAGTGAGACTTGCAATTTTTGAATATATAAAATAGATGTAGCAGAAATACAAGTATCTTTATTCGCTCAAAGAACAAGGCTAAGTTTAATTGTGGTCAACAATACTCTTGATCATTTATGTAGAATGAAATCAAGTAACGGTAAGTTTGAAAGCAATAATTCCATCAATAATTACTTCAGCTCAGAATAATTACTGAGCAAAATTAATTCCTTTTTCGTTTTACTTATGAGTAACTCCTAACTGGTACTAAACAAATATAATAAATTATGATAATAATATGATTGTGTGTAGTGATTTACTCTCAGTATGAAATTAATAATTAAAAGTCAAATATTAGATATTCCCTAGTTTGTGCCTGTTATATTTAAAATTAATTTCAAAGAAAGGAATAATAAAATAGGGTCGAAGAAAAGACTTATATAGTGAAAGGAAATATATATGTAACGGAACAGAAGACTGTACTCTATATAAATATCTATATACTCGATATGTAAAAAAATGTACAGCATTTTCAAGTGTAATCTTATTTAATGAAGATAAGTAACTTGAATTTTTGTGTTTTCAGATTACGAGCGGTCACGTCTACGACAGAAGATCATTGTACCAACCAAAAGAGTGGACATAAGACAGTCAACTACTGGAATATTAAAAGAAGATAATTCTGGTGATACTCACTGTGTAAATTTAAATAAACTGTGTAATAGTAAATTTATTGGAACTACTTGTATCTTTAATGGCTCGGAGAAAGAAGTTAAGTATAAAATCCTCAACAATAGTCTTTAACATATGTATGAAGTTCCTTCACAGAACGGTAAGATTTCAATCAGCTTTTACCTTAAACTATTGTAAATCATAATTTTTGGACTGGATAGGTACTATAAAAACGGTAAAGTGCTCACTAACAAACATATAATCAATTTTCGTTGTTTTCACGCGCATTGGTTCATCCTCAGTGTTAATTGTATAACTGACCGAGGAAGGCTTCAAAGTTTCGGTCTACACTTTTATTATTAAGATAGTAATAATAGTGTTTTTACTATTTATCTTGAAAGGTTTCAGTGACGTTATCTTACACCGTGCATATCTTATTAGCATTAAACAATAAGCGACTCAATATACAAATGATTCATTAACGATTACAAACACTAGTCTGTATTAATATTATATTTACTGATTCAACAAGTGATAAACTAGAAAATGTCAAATCGTGATGTGTTGTTGCCCTTGAATATGTTATCAAAATCATCATCAATACATGTTATAAAACAAAGTCCCCCTCGGCGTCTGTCTGTCTGCCTGTTCACAATAAACAAAAAAAACACTACACCAATTACCTAGCGGTTTTCACCATTCGATAGATTTATTCTCGAGAAAGGTTTTAATATATAATTTATTAAGGTTTCATAGTGATTTGTGTGTTCATTAACGATATTTGTTAAAGATGTCGGGAAAAAATGAGCCGTCTGGGATCTTTTAACGAAAACGCTGCTAAAACCCTTTGAGATATAACAAAACAATGTATGGTGGGATTGGATATATACTATAGGTCTACAGAGAAGTCCACAATATCATATGTCTATCTCTTGAGGATAACACACTATATCTATTTTACGAATTTTGAAAATTGCCATTCATAAAGCGATTATAGGAAAGCTATTTTCATAATTATAGTATTAAGTCTTATCAAAATAAATTACTTTGTGTTTATAAATAATACAATAAGCCTCTACAGTATTCATTAATTTATTTTTTGTATTATTTAATTCCGACGTAACATTTGAAAGTTATCATAAGTTTAATAATTCACAAAATTAAATCCACGCGATAGCTCACTTTTGTCATGATCACGTCATTAATCTTGTATACAAAATTGTATTAAAAAACTATTATTAACATAAGAAATATAAGGTTTTTCTGAGTTCAAACTTATTTTATGTTTAACGAAGAAAGATGACGTAATTTTTGTTTGTCTTCATTTAACTCAAAAAGAAAGTGCTGAAGGCATTATACGCAACATAGGCTATTTTATATTTTTTGTAAAGTACCCCTGCAAAGCTGGGGTGGGTATCTTGTGAATAATAAATATAAATAAGTGAATGAATTGTAGCATGTAGCACAAACGATGGTATCGGTAAGGTTAGATGTATAGTTCAATCGTAATTTTGGCATGAGTTTTGAAATAAATTTAAATTAAACATAAGTGTATTGCATATAAAGGGCTTGAAGAATTCTTAAATGTAACTATATTACAAATGGTAAATTTATAGATTACATATTTTCTTTATTTTTTTTTCAGAAACTGGACCGTTATGTGAAAAAAAAGTCATTTGTAACAATGAAGAAGACGAATAAAATAATGACAATAACGGAAACACCGAATCAAAACAATAGTGGAGGTGTTGGCGCCTACGTGTGGACCTGCACTACATTTATTTTATATGACATTTTGTCTATATAAACTACGATATTCTACATAAATTTTGTAATCCTTTTTTATCTATGTACATACGTCACTTCCTTTATATTTCAATATTGAATATCATTCCGCTACGATTTCTTTTCTTAGTAACATCTGTATTTCAGATAAAGGTATTTAAAAAAAACCAAAGAAGTTTTCTTTAACCTGTCTTAATACCGAACATAAAAAGTGGCGACCGTGACAGGACAGCTAAGCAAGAAATATTTCAATCCAACGGAATCGCGTTTGAAGCCATCGCCGATTCGCAACAGCATCGCAGCACAGGCTTAACGCTCAAGCACCACTAAGAAGATTTGCAAGCACCAGCCGGTACCTATCAACGCTGCCCAAGCAGGGCCAAATCAGATAAGTGTCTACCTTTTCAACAAAATCTCCGTTCATCCATCTATCAATCATCCATTCATCATCATCATCCATCTATCATCATCACCATTATCATATCACACTATTTTTCTAACTATCCATCAAGTGCACAAGCTCATATCCCGTAAAATCAAAATTTTATTGCAACCCTTAAAATTCAAATTTGCCAAGTCATCGTAACATAAATCATCTTAACTATAACTTCAATTGCATCACTATAGCTACAAAACTAACGCTAACGTTATATTCCAACGTCTTAAACGCACTTTTTTATCCATTATTTTAAACGAATTTCAATTTATTTCCTGATACTTCTGTAAATTTCACTGCCACAATTCACAACCTAAACTTAAACCACTTCATAGTTTCATACGCATCCCATTTTATCATTCATTTGAGGCACATATTTAAACAAGATATTGCCGACGTTTTCAGCGTACGAGAGTGTTGGTCGTGCGGGCTGATGCCACGCTGAGAACTGGCGAGCGGTCAGTCTCTGCAGGTGTCCGAGGCAATTAGCTTATCGCTAAACAAAGGAGGAGCGTATGTAAAAAACTTTATTACCCACTCGAGTGAAGTGTTTGTCTGCGTTTGAATAGATCAGCTGTGCCTGTCATTGGTTCTTATTAGTACTTACATTTGTTTCTTTTGTTCGCATTATAATGTCTTCTTAAAAATAATTAATTTTAAAACGCAGTAGTATTAAAGGACGTGTCACTAAGTTGAAAAACTATATACAAATATTAAATAATTTGTCAAGTTTAGACGCGATTTAATTAAACGAAATAAAGATCAAGTTAAATAAGTTAGAATGTTTATCGAACGTGTTATGTTTCTGACCAATTCTCTATGCAGTATATTTAAACAAACAGATTATTTACTAATTGTTTTTCTTGTCTATACTAGTGGTTCAGCAGAACAATTATTGTCTATAGTAGTAGCTCAAGAACGACCAGATTTGGAAGAGTTGAGAGGTCAACTCATCGTGTCTCGAGCTCAGCTAGCAACACAATTAGCGGAAATTCAATCTGATATTTTGTATGGCCTGTCTAACAGCGAAGGATCTCCAGTAGAGGATTTGCCTCTTATATTAACTTTGGAGGCTATTAAAATCAAGAGTGTTGAAATTTTGGTATTTATATGAATATTTTGTCAAATTAGTTTAAATTTCCGTTCAATTACTGTGTCAAAATACAGATTTAATATATGCAGATTTTAAACAAAGTTTACTCGTAGATCAGATGATTTTCTTTGTTCATGAGAACCAAAAAGACACCTTGAAATTACGAATGGGTCTGGAAACGTATACGTAACGGGCTTTACTATTTAAGAATAAATTTTATCTTATTAATTAATTAATTAAAGTTTTTTTTTACATAGAATATATCTGGATATTCCAGACTTCCGTATCCAAAAAGACTAGATTCCCAATTAGATGCATTTCAGAAGCTACTTATCCTGTAGTGCTAACGACCTGACAAATTGATTCCTGGTCTTCAGGTATATTTTATTATAAATAATGTTCTTTCGTTTTCATAACCGTGAAAAAGAAGTTCAAATAGTACTGTATATATGGCATACAGCTATAAATTAAACCTGAAATTTATTTTCTTTCTTCCTTCGTCCAGGACGACGTAGTATCAGGTCTTGGGGCTCGTTTCGTTGAGCCGCAGCCAGCAGATCTTGCAGCTCTCTACGCTGAGTCTGATCCACTCGCTTCTATAATTTTCGTTCTCTCCACCGGTACTTGCCCAGCTGCGGGTAAATATTACTTTTTGTCTGCCTACTTGAAGCCTACTTGGTAGATGTTAAATTGTTTGAAAAATATAACTTTTCTTTATAGTGTTGCAGTAATTCTATGCAAAATCAAAACTAACTATGTATAACTTTTACAAAGTACTTAATTGTTATAAGTCCTTATTTAAATATTTTTAATTTCTCTTTACATAGTGGATCGTTAACTGTGGTTTGATTTTGTTTACATGATTATTTATCGACTAATTGAGTGTAACATGTTTCAGATCTGTTGAAAGTTGCCGACAAAATGAAGATGGGCAAAAGATTTGAAAGTATTTCATTAGGTCAAGGTCAAGGACCTCTAGCCGAAGCTATGATGAAAGTTTGCTGTGATTCTGGTAACTGAGTATTTTTTCAGATAAAGGTTTACATTTCCATTCAATCGTAAAGTATATTCGTTTTTTTAAATTATTCGAATATAACTTATAGCACGGCTTAAGTGTTTTTCATAATGAATCTAAAACAATTTTAAGAAAATACTATATCACAATTCAAAGAAATTAATTTAAGATTAACTCTTAAAGATTCCAGATATTTATAATATATCCGATTTATGTACATATTTTAATAAAAATGTGATAATAACTTTGTCTAGGCTAATTGACTGTATTTTTATTCAGTAGACAGCAAAATCTATTTTAATGAAATTTATTACGTTAGATGTTAACTCGAACCTACATATGTGTAGATACCTTTTTAGTGAGACTTCTGACCTCACGATATATATTTTTTTAAATGTAAATTACAGAATTGTCATTTGTCTCCATCATGGATGCCAGTCTTGGAGTTAAATGTGGAGCAAATAGTCCCAGAAGTAGTTCATAAGGACTTTCGGCTGTGGTTTACATCAACACCTTCACCCTTCTTTCCTGTGCCATTATTACAGAACGGTATTTTAAATATTATTCGTACATAAAGTTAATTATAACCATACGATACACAAGTATTTAAACTATACCTTATTTACTTAAAGTTATAAATATAAATAAGACGTTAAATATAATTCTAATTATAATAATTATCATTACCAAATTAATTATAAGTCAAAGGTTTTAAAAATATATATGAATTTTTCAGGATATAAAACGACAGTGGAACCACCTAGAGGAATTAAAGTGAACTTATTAAAAGCATATATGAATCAAGTCCCTTATTTTCTTGAATATTTTAATTCATCAGACAGCAAAGTTCCTAATTTAAAGGTTTTCCATATTATTTGTAATTAAAAAAAAACAAATGTACAATTTATCTCTTTTTTCATTTAATTAGTTATATGATTTTAAAACATTCATATATTATTTTATTTATTGACTTCATATAGGAGCTATTATATTTTATTTGTTCAGATTTTAGGCCTGTTATATTATTATTAATAAAAATTATGTCATTTCCAGTGGCTCCTATTTTCACTATGCCTATTCCATGGTGTAGTTCTAGAAAGACAGAAGTTTGGGCCTCTTGGTGTTAATATACCATAGGAATTCACGGATGGTGATCTTCGTTTTTGCATCTCCCAGCTTCACATGTTTTTGACTGAATACCATGAAGTTCAATTGCGGGTTTGTTTATTAATTTTACGGTAAATTAATACCTTTAATTTGTAAAAGACTGCTTTTTATTCACTAGTTAACATGGAAGAACCTATGAGTTTGTTATAATTAGTAGTAGATTACTATGTAACTGTTATTGTTTGTAGTCTTGGGTCGTATGATATTCTGGTAGAACAATAGGACTGACGTTGAGGGTCGTTACTAAGTCTCTAATTGAAATAGGGTTCACGAAAGCAATAACTTAAACAATGCTTGCATTATGGACAAGATTTAATTGGAATATTATTATAATAGATAAGATACATTTTAATGTTTACATACTTGTAAGTGGTATTTTAAATCATTTTGTTCAGATGTCAACGTATACAGCGGGTCATATTAACTATGGTGGACGAGTCACTGATGGTTGGGATCGTCGATATTTATTGTGTTTGTTGGCTGATTACTACACAACTGCTGTACTCAACGATAGATGGATATTTGATGAGAGTGGTGCTTATAAACAGGTATTTAAATTCCTTATGATGTATTATGATTTCGAAGATATAGTTCAAATAAAACCAGGAGAACGCATCGTTAATATCATTCAATTCAGACACCAATGATTTCTCTTCATACTTCTAGACCTTTTTATTGTATAATTTGTTTGAAGTTATAATTACTGTTTTAACAGCAACAATCTTCATCCACGATTGATGACTACACTCGTTATATACTCACCTTACCACTGAACGATGACCCGTCGTTATTCGGATTGGCTTGGGTAAAAGATTTATGTCTCCGAGTACAATTTATGCAGCAGTGGGCTGATGGTGGGATTCCTAAGGTGTTTTGGATTTCTGGGTTCTACTTCCCCCAGGCATTTCTTACTGGTGCGTTACAAAACTATGCTAGATAACATGTCATTGCAATTGATACCGTCGCTTACGCTTTTTAGATAAGTCTAAGATAACACCCCAATGGTAGGTACAATTCAAATTTAAAAAATATCCAGGTATTTTGGACACACTGTTTCGCTTCCTTAAGTATCAGTAGTGATAGTGATTAGAAGTGGAAAATAAGATAGAAAACCTGTACTCACGCATAATTCTATAAGTAATTATATCTTCTGGTCTCAAAACTCTAGCAGACCAGCTTCGGATCAGTTTACGAAATGTAATCTTTATTTGATTTATAATTAAAATATAATAATAATAGAGGTTTATTATAAAAGAATACTCGCGAAAGCCTTAAATCTCATTAGGTTTATTATACTTAATTATAAATTCATATTAGTCAATGTTAAACCAGTTAATAAACACAACGTACATTTTTTGTTACAAACTAAGTTATATCTCCAGGTTCTTAACGCTCCGCCAGCGAAGAAACCAGATGATGGTTGCTGTGTCCGAGGCCTATTTTTAGAAGGTGCTAGATTTAATACTGGTGATATGACACTAGAAGAAAGTAGGCCTAAGGAGCTACATACCGGTCGGTATTTCAAAACTTCACTACTTATAAACTTTATCAGTAATTCATGTTAATGAGGTGATAAAAACTAAAATATTTAAAATATTCAATTTCAGAATTGGCAATCATATATATAAAACCGGAACAAAATCATCGTCTAGCGCAAGTTTTACACGAATATCCGACATACAAGACACTCGTTAGAGCCGGGACACTCTCGACCACTGGACACTGGACCAACTATGTAATGACTATTGAACTGGCGACTAAGCCACAATCTCACAGGATAAAGCGTGGCGTCGCTTTGTTCTATGCTTTGGATTATTGAAGGATTAGGCATATGCCGACGTTTCGACATATTGCACTATCCCTAATCACCCTAATCCGCAGGACTACCATTGGATAATTTCGATAAAATATTTTCCAAATAAACGAATTTTAAAATATTTTTTTCACGATTAGTACATAATTATTTAGTGTTCAATTTATTTCTAATTGTGAAAAAATCACCTTAAAAGTTGTTAATTTAGTTAATATTTAACAGCTTTACAGCCTTAACTTTCTTCTGATAATAATCTGCTTCCCATTGGAATTATCCAATGATAGTTACGGGGATTCGCACTATCCCCGACGATATCATTTTTTCATCTTGACTTATTTAATCATCGTGTGATAATTTTGTTATTGTTACACTGTCTTTGATTATAATTATTTTATGTTACATAAGTTTTAATTAATTATGGAATAAAGTTTTCAAATTTATATTCTTTTTCTTTGTATTTAGATGAGTGAAGGATAAATATTTTTAGTTTCTTTCTTTTAATCGTCTCGAAAATTTTGTAGTTGGTGCTTCATTAGATCTGTTTTTTATATGTAAATATATCATAGTATAACTATATAAATTAATAACATGGACACTACACATATAATATACAATACATAATTGAAATTAAAAGAAATTCTTTTATTTAATCTATATTACTGTCTAGGCTGTTGTACCTTAAAAATATTACTTAATACTTATTTACATTGATTTTGGAATACTGAGAAGTTTCATCTTATCAATATATATATTTTTTTTGTTTCTTCTTTTTATCTTATTTACCAAGTAACTATTTCTGAAAAGTCCGTGAGATGTCAATAAAGTACTTCTGACAGTAAGATTTAAACAATCGGATTTTAATTACAGGGCTCCAGGGTGAAAATCTACGAACCAGAAATCTTAATTTTAACTTCATTTTCTTTAGAATCTTGTTAGTAGTCACTCCTTGCATTTGGCTTTGTTACTGAGGTTGATATTGAAACGAAGTGATACATAATAATATCTTAAATGTCTACCTTAAATGTAATGAAAGAGTTTTTTTTTATTTAAAAGAAATAAGTAGTTATCACTTCACTTCATTTATTTCATTATAAAGTTTCCTAAAGCATCTTAAAGTAGAAAACAGGAACTTTGAGTTGTACAGCACAATAATTATATGTATGTGTGAAGAGGTTATCAAAAATAGCTTTCAAAAAAAGTCACACAAAAACCAAATACATTAGTTGCAATTTTGGCATCTCTATTCTGACTATGACAAACATTAGACTAGATCACTTAGTCTGTTCCTTATTAAGCTGTTTCGGGTCACTTTTATACATTGCGTACAAAGGTAGGGTTCTTTAATCATCACTCTAGCTGGACATTCCACGACGACTGGATAAAATATCGACCTCTCTCATCCATATTATGATATCTACTAAATTAATGGATCATATATGTAATACAATCATATCTTATTGTACTTAAGCAAGAAGTATGTCTATAAAAACTTAAGTGCACAAAGCAGAATGGTGATTTGTCATTTTTGTAGCTTTTTATACCAGTTGTTAAAATCTTAACAGGGAAATACCAATTTTTTAAGTTACCCATTTATTAATGAGAACCGAGAAGTATTTGTACAAAAGATCGGTGAAATAATAAAATCCTTTTTTCTTATACGTTAATGAAAAAAAAAACAATACTTCATGTACCATATTATTATTTTTTGCTTCTAATATCCTTCACTAGCTAACAATTTCTACGACATATAATGTATTCCTTATGTTTGCGTTTAATGATCATGTGTTGTATGGTTTGTTATTTATCCAAAAAAAATGGGTTGGACTATCCTTAACCCGGATTATGTGAATATTTTATTGTAATTTTTAAATTAAATCCTTAATTTATTCCAAGCGCAATGGCTAGTTGAATATGTTCTCATTTTAAAACGTTTGGGTTTCATTTAAAAATATTATTTTATATTCTTATGTAAATATAATTAATAAAAATCTTAGAGAGATACCTTTACAAACATTACTTATTCTGGGTTGTGTCTTTTCTATGACATACCTACTTTATATCAAATAAAGTAGAAAAAATGGCAGTAATAATTAATGGTCTAATCTAAATCGGCAAGAATTAATTAAATTCCTTATATTTTAAATACTTAAATATCTTGAAAGTTAAATTAAGTAATAAAATGCATCTGTGATCTTAAAACTATTTTCAAAAACTGATGTAATAAGAAAGTTCTGGAAACTGTAAGAGTTTCGTCATTCGTTCCTCGAAAGAAATCTGTCCTACTATCACTTTCAGAAAAATTATTACAAATAATTCGATTTGTTTCTTTCATATTTGTTAACAAATTGAAACGTAAATGCGTGTATGTCAAAGTGAACTTAAATAAAGAGGATACAATTTTAGATACAGCGGAGTAATTAAAGCATAATTTATATTTATGGAAGTGAATACTAAATCCACCATTGATGGATTGTGGGTATGTTTAATTGTAAATTCTAAATTTATTCTCATTTACTAATTCATGGAATAAGGTTTTGAAATTTTTTTAAATAATATGTGACGGTCGGTCAACTTTACTTGAATTTGACAATACATCTGATTGTAGGCAATATATTTTTGCTAGTGTTGTATTTTTTGTAGGCGCTATATAAAAATCTCGCAGTCCCAAGATTGATGTCGGTATATTCTCACACATTATGATCCACATGCATACAAGATTAGCGCATTAGGCTCGTCGTCAGTTATCTTACAACAAATGATGAAATATAAGCCTCCCTTATGATGATTTGTGGCCAATTTTGTTTGACTTATTTGCTTTGTCAAGTAGACATTACTCCTTGCAATAAGTGTAATAACACTGGTCAAAATAAATAGTAGTACTGTAAGTAGTACAGTATAATAATATTTACATTAAAATGTGTGCCACAATATCGAATGTTGGTTTTATTCATTAATTTGATATTAAGTTAGTTAAATTACGGTATTTTTTTAATCTAACACCAGCACATATATATACCATTTGAAAAGACAGTTTATAAATAATAATGTTTAAAATACATATGTATATATAAATAATAGTGTAGTCAAGTGGACAATCTATTTTTTTATTCATGACAATGGCAAACAATTATACGGGTTTTCTGAGTTTAAGTGGTTAATATGTGCGCATTGTCAACCTTTCAGATACTCGTATCAATTCAGTCCTCTCTTGAAGAATTTCTTATTTCTTTCGATAAACTCATTATGGTGTTAATTCCATAGCACCAGTTCGAGGAAGAAAAATCCTCTGAAACCTTATTGTGCGCGATCTTATATAATTTTTTTTGGAGGTTTTTTTTGTGGAGGTTTGGAATTACAATAATAAAAAAAACTCAAATTTACCAATATGTAATTCATAACATTTCCAGAATACTTACTGCTACTACAAAAGTTATGTGAAAAATTCGATTTATTATCCATTGTATGTGCCTCGAGCAACGTTGCAACTACTATTTGTTTCAAATACTGCAAGCTAGTTTATTTGTAAGATAAATAGAACACTCAAAACACTTGAACACGGGAAAGTTATGGACAAGATTTAATTGGAATATTATTTATTACTTTATTACTTATTTCTAACATGCAAAAAATGCTTTATATGTGTATAACTGAAGAGTTTGGAAACGAAACGATGGGTAAGATCCGTTAAGCAAAACTATTAAACCAACAAAATAGAAAAAAAACTAATTAGGTATGCACCGTCTAAATAAGTTAAGTTATCAAGTGCAGAACCACTTATTAATCAGACAAAATATGTAAAGTATACTGGATGATATAGATACATTTATACATCTGACCTCCGTAAGGTTTGGTATGTACCTTACATATATAAACTGAATTGAACTTATATATATATATATATATATATATATATATATATATATATATATATATATATATATATATTCCCTGCAACACAGTGTATTTGTAACTTAAAAAAGTTGCCATTATAAATCTTCTTCAGTTGATAAAATGTGTAAAATCCTTTATTTGTTTAGGGTCTTGGAGTTTTACACAATCAATGTGTTTTACGTAAAAAATTTAATAATAGTTGAATATTACTTCTTTTAAAATTAAAAGATATTTTTAATTAACATACGTCTTTGGAATAGAAAATGCCAATAGACCTCCGTGCATTTCAGAAATCGCTTATTAAAATAAAAAAAAGACGGTTGGACAGGTATTATAAATGTATCAATAATTATAGTCACAGTGTCGGCAACTAAGTGCTTTTAAGTCAACTGGTAATATCAATTCATAGAATGTCAATTAAGTCCTATTTTGTTTAATGACAACAGCATTGATTCAAGTAATGGTGTCAATAAAGTAAGGGTACAAGGAGGAATCATTGGTCAAAGCTTAATTTTGTCCATCAATACACTCACTCACTCTCTTGTAATAAACTTAAAAATTTATCGAATAATGTAATTTTTTTTCTAAAATTATACTAGTTGTAGATTTCACGAGATATTTGCTAAATTATAATCTACAGTATGTCTTCTCCCTTTTGCTAACTGATCAACTGTTCCATTTCTTTAAAATTTATCTACATATTACAAGAGTTAACTGTATACATGAAGCAAAAACGATCTCATTTAACGTTATAGTAAAAACAGATTTTCAAATCATGTTTCAATGACTTTATAAATAATTGGAATTTTTATTTGAATTTTTCCTAATAATAGGGAATATTAAGTTTAAACACATTTGCTGCCGGGGTCATTATTTCTAATACGAGACCCATTATACACTTACGTAGGAAATTTTTTCATGTCATGCTTGATTGCTAATGCTACATACTTTAATATTATATTTATTTGTAGATTAAACATTTGATTACCGTTAATGGTAAAAAATCGATGAAAATAAAGATATGGTCATTTATTTTTGTTAATAATAGTCATCATAATAGTCATTTGAAACTTTCTGCATCATCCAAGATTTATAAACTTTAAACCTTATATTTCTATTTTCTAGGTACTCCAATACCATAATTTTTAAAACCTAAGAAATATCATTTGAAATTTTGATGTTAACGTCTCAATTTAATTTATAAGTATAGTTATCTTTTTCATCGGTAGTCGGTACTGATGGCATGTTACATACAGTATAAGCAATATAAAATCGTTGAAGCAATTATCTCCACATCTCCAAGTCAGATACGTGCATTATATGTTATCATTATTTCGACATGTTTTCCATTGAACCCATCTAATATGTGGCACAAATACTTATATATAATTTTTCCGCTAAAAATTGCAAGTAATTTCAGATCTACTGCTGCCTACGAAATAAACGGTTGCCTTAAATCATCGAATCTATGGCACTATATTGAGAAATTTCACCTGGCAACAAACACGAGAGTTGTAATGCTAAACGATAAATCTACTGCAGATTTCTCTGAGCAATAGGGAATATGCATAAAATGTTATATAGCCTAAAATATTATTTCTCGGATACTTATTATCGTCATTTTATAATGAAAAGGCTTTTCTTATTTACTTATTATTCAAACCCCTAAAATAATATTCAAAACGGGTAAAATAACGCAGCGAGATCCAAACTTCCCAAACGCGCACCATTGGTCGAACGATACCTGACGTCATCTGATACAACATTGCATTCATCAGCGTAGAAACTCGTATTGTTTTATAAGATTTAGTGAAAAAAATATAATTTAAACGTGTATTCTTATGCTGATTGTAGTTTAGACTCATTTAATTTAATTTTCTTGAGGGTTATTAAGTTGTGTTTACTAGGAAGCGTAATATAAAAGAAAATAATAACTTAGGCAATACTAACAAAATATTTTTTACTCTTTTTCAATAGCAGTTAGCATGCTACTACATACATATAACATTTTAAACTCTTTCTTATCCTATGAATCGTTTTGCACTTCGCACGACTCAGTTTGATAACTTAGTTCATAATCAGCAGAAGTTATAGAAGAATAAGATGATAGAAATAATTTTCACTATGTTTTCTATAAACAACTTTCTTTTAAAACAGATAGTGAAGTTCAAATATTTTGTGTTACAAGAGAAAATGGTAAAAATGCTACATTTTGTTTTTTAGTAGGTATTTACATTGAGACCTTTACTTCTATAGTTTGGTTTAATATTAACTTGAACAGCTTTGTCACAATGAAATTGCTCCTCAATATAAGAAGTGAAAAGCTGTATCTGTGGATCATCACATCAAATACGGGAAGTACTGGGTCCTGGTTGAACACAGACATTTGTGTGGGAAGTAGTTGGACTTATTTTATAGAAAGTTATAGCTAACTTTTTTTATTGGTTAGGTTAATTTTTCTAATAATCAATATCTAATGCAAAACTTACTTTTTACTCATTGAAACTAAGGGTGCTTAAGTTAAAATGATTTTCACAACAATATAAACACGATTTAGGTGATATATTATCCCTCGTCATCAACTTACACTGCCGTTTTCGTATTTTCGCATCACTTAAATTACGAAAAAAACACTTTGTCGGTTGTGATTCGAATTATATTTGTGCACTCCGGTACTGTACAATACTTAAAAGATAATTTTTTGGCTTCTTCTATGATCTTAAAGTTATTAAAACTGTAAATATGTACGAAGTAACTGTAAAGTTCATAGTAAAGACCCATTGGATATGGCGTGTGGCGTCAGGCAAAACGCGCACAAAATGACGGCGTTTCAACATCTCAAATTTATTCAATGTTTCAAATTCCATTTAAAAAATATTTAGAATATTTTGAAGCCTATTTATATTTTATTCTATGTTATAAAGTAGTAAACTATTAATTTAAGAGAAAAAAAAACATGAATATTCTCTATTGCTGACTATTAATGATCGAGTAAATGTCGACGAATCAAGCGGATTGAATTAATTTCCTACGAATTTCTGCAACTGTTTCTTTAATTTCTGTAACTGGGTCTGTATCTCATTAAAGAACGCATCAACAAAGTAGTTATAGAGGAACTGATATTCAGTAGGGTTAAAATAAAGTTAGATTCAGACTACCCCTAATATAATTACCATATTATATGTATTATCATATTAATTTGTTTATAGATCAAAGCAAATTGGGAATAAACTTTGCAACTGGATTGTTAATTAAAGGTATAAAATTATTGGAAACGAAAGTTGTTATCAACTCTATTGTAAGGATAAGCACAATGGGTATTCAATAACTTTTTGATAAAGATATTTTGGGACGTTCGGACCGCTTCAAAATAAAATTAACGTTTTTAAACATAAAATTAGAAATAAAAATAAAAGCAACTACATACTTGTTTACTTCTGTAAAAACTTGAAAACTTAGGAACTACGTATTTATAATATTTGGATTCTGGAATGAACTTATTCGTATATCATGTATATTATAATCCAATAATATTTTTCTTGTATGAAGTACAAGGATGAAGAGCATTAATTTTACATTTGTATAAATGAAACTGATTAAAAGACAATATTATTGAATATTTGTTTGAACTATATTGTTAATTTACATTAAAACTGAGATTACATCTTCTTGGATAAACAACAGTTCTGACAAACAACTGTTCAAAACGACTCTGAGATAAACCAAACAATAAACTTTGTTGACATTGAAAATTAAACTACAGAAATTGTACATAAGGACATAGTACACATTATTTTGAAGTTAAAAAACATATTTTATAAGGTCGACAGTTCCTTATAAATACTTATAATAATTAGCAAAATTATAGTCTTACAAAAGTGATACTACATTTTAAATTAAACAATATCTCTTCATTTATTAATAACCAAAAAAGATAATTTATTAATAAAAAATTATAATGTTTCTATCGAAATTTATAAAACATTCGATAGAGTTAATTAGTAATTTGGTAGATATATTTCAAATTCTCTGAAGATATTAATGTAGAAGTTCTTAATGAATCTATCTTTACTGTGCATTGACTCTCAGTATTGCATCGTTTTCATCATTATTCCGACTCACATGCTAGCCTTAATTGATGTCTATTTAAAATAACTAAAAGGCGTTTTAAAGGTCCACCATTCGAATACGATATATTTGATACGATGTTGGAAATAGTATTATTTGAAAGCTAACCAAAATGATTAATGACGCTTAGGTCTGCATTCCATTCTACACATTAGATTTAAGTTTAAAAAATAAGACATTATTGATTAAGAAAGATTCTCTAACCACATTATCCAGCTTACACACGGAATTATTCTTATAGAAGACCTAAAAGATATTTCTCCACGAGTCTAAGCATTTATAACACGTTAAATATACGAGTATTATTCCTTTAATACTCTCTTGTAGATGTTCAAGGACAACTATGATTATTAAATGCTTTGTAAGACTTCTACTGTTATGCCATAATTAATAAACAATCATTCTTGAGGTTTGTGTTACTGACTTAGTTGTTTGAATAACATTTATTTATTTTTTGTTTCTATTTAAACGGTTTTATTTAGCTCACCCCGTTAGTTTTATTTATTATTTGTTAATCACGTTTAACCTTTACATCTCAGTTTCAGGTAGACATACTTAGTTTCAAGTTATTGCTTTGTCAGCAACTAAAGTTATTTTTAACAATGGTTTTTAGTCAATATAACAAAACTTGAGTAAACATGTAAACTTTTATAATGATGTGATTGTCCGTCTATAGAAATGAGACGAGCTCGGAATGATTAGCGTGATATCACTGATAGCTGGTTCTTAAGACATACCCAATTAATTTAAATTGTCTGTAAATTACCTATTTTTTTATTTTTATATAAACTTTAACATAAAAAAATATTAACTAACTAAATACAAAAAAGCAGTTTCAAATCGAAAATTGTATTATGATTTAGGATAACCTTTTATTTATATCATTGATTCTGTTTTCAAATTATATATATATTTTTTTAATTGTTAAATACATAAAATAAACCTCTTATTATTATATAACTTGAAAATTTCATGTATTTTCAAGGATTACTTTATTGTTTATTCATAAATGAACTGAGATAATATGAATTTGTTTTGCTACAATTGAATCTGAGATGAATAAAACAAATGATTTCTACTAGTAATTAGTACGAGTATGTATTCGTATATAAGATTGAATTTTAACTAACTTCTTTTCATTCAAATATTTGTATCTCATATTTTTATGATGTTAAGAATATGTGAGAGTAGTTGTGTGAATTATAAGACGTTTACTAATGTCAAGACCAAAAAAAATCCACGAAACTGAATATGAACAAAAAATATAAAAAGACAAATGAATATAAAAAAGTTAGGATTTACTTACTGAAGAAACTAATTTGATTCTAATACAAAAAAATCTTTGGGAGTTTCATTGTAATTTAAATATAAAAAACATTATTAATTTAAACTTGGTTAATAGCTTTTAAATAAGTTGTTAACAAAATAAAATGATAAAATAAAAGATATAATACATCCAATTTTTAATTGTTGAAACAAAACTTTTAATTGGTTTAGTTAAATTATAATTGAAGTAAAAGAAAGCTTTTCAGTTACAAAAATCGATTAATATATAAGATTAATTAATAAAGTTTCTTTTTATATAAAATATAATTTTCATATGTCTTTAATCAACCACTTATTTTAAGATTGTGCTTCATTATTTGTGAAGAAACTGTGATGTACCAAGCCTTTCTAATATAGGTTTCTTATAATGTAACACTAACTATGACAAAAAGCGTCGTAGTAGTAATTTCTTCCTGGAATTTCTTTGCACAATATTTTATTAGAAACTTGTTTTTTCAATTTACCTAGTCTGTTCATTACTATGTAAATAAAAATATAATCCGCTTCCTCTATTATAGTAGTATAAAAATAACAAATGCAAAATATTAATTAGCTCGGAGTGACTGAAAGTGGAGGAAAATATATATTTTTATTATAAACATCCAACATTGTTTAAAAGAATATTTTTATGATACCTTACACTAGAGACACAATCACATATTCTGTCGACTAAAAAAATGTATATGTTAGAATTCCTGAATATATATTAATTTTTTTTGTTTGGTGATGTCATTAATTTCTACGTATTAGGTATTTCAAAAATGTCTCTGGATGCAAAATATTTAAAAAAATAATTATTTAAAAAGTCATTTTTTAATACTCAAAACAAATATAAAAATTCTAAAAGCTAATCAATGTTTCCTTTCATACTGGATTTTTCGTAGTTAGTTTCATTACATCCACATTTTATTTTGAATCTTCAATGGTACCACAAACAAGTCTTAAAAATTATAACACAAAAACTGTCAGTAACAATTAACCAACCCACCCTTTTTACAATTAAACTTATAAGCACTTCAATTTGTATTGCTGAAATTCTAAAATAATACTGTTGTGCTGAATGAGCGACGAAATTAATATGTATATAAATCCTTTAAATTAAATATTATAATACGACTTTTAAATATCTTAAATGAGGCTCCGTATGTATTTATATATGTATATTATAAAATGCTTATTAGTAAACGCAAAAGTTAGACAATTTAATATCTCAGATTCCACAGTCAGAGAGGAACTTAAGAAAATTATAAAATATTTTCTTACATATCCTTGCTATAGCATATTTTGTGAGAAATTTTTCATTTACGTACCCTACCACTGAAAGAAAACTTTACCAACAGTTTGTTACAAAATATGCTAAGTTATACTCTGTATTTTGTGGTTGCCGAACAAATTTAAACTTATATAAAGTATCTGTTATACTACACATAATACAAGTATTTGGTCAGCCAACGATAATCCCGGAAAACTAATTGGTTCCCATTTACACATCATATATTTATTGAAAATTACATTATTTGATTATAATTATTCCAATAATAAATATGCATTCTTGTGATCTTTGGTTGTTGTTTACATTCAAACAAAACCTTTTTTTATGTGAAAGGTGGCAAACGAGCAGACGGACCACTAGATGGAAGGTGGTTACCGTCGCCCATGGACATCCGCAACATCTTTGTTGCGGATGCGTTGCCAACCTTTTTTTTAGGGAAAGGGAGGGGTAGGAATAAGGAAATGGTAGGAAAGGGTGGGAAATAGGGAAAGGGCAACCGGCTCTTTCACTCATTGGACAAAACGCAGCCATTAAAGACTACTTCACGCCGATCTTCTGTGAGAGGGTGGTACTTCCCCGGTTGAGCCAGCTCATGTTCGAGCTGTAGTAACTGACTACAGCTAGCTAGGTGGTGGACCACCTTTTATACTAACCTTAAAACTATTTATAAAGAGTCAGATAAATTCATCTGATAGTCTATTCAAATAAAGATAAATTATGTATCTATATAAATATTGGAAGATATTTTACCAGTATTTCTTTTTAAATATTCAGTGAAGTAACAATTTTTTATTAAATTTGTATAACAAACTTATTTATAAGAAAATAATTTTATATTTACATATTTTTCACCTACATTTATACAAAAAGTACTTCTTTGAAAAACCTCTTAAAAAGTCAAAACTTGTCTCACCTGTTACTTTTTCTTATGCTTGCAAAGAAATGAATTATTTTAATTATTAGTTAAGGAAAAGAATTTGAAATATGATACTTTAAGCTAATTTTGCAAATAGTCACATAAATCAATTCAAAATTAAACAGATATTTATATGAACCAAGAACCGATTGAACACATACTGCCTCTTTTTATTAAAATTATTATATGTACCTTTTAAACATTATTTCCTTAATAATACTACAGAAAAATATCTGTGATTTTTTTAATCATGATAATATGTAATTTAATATTTTTATTATTTAAAGAACCTTTGTATTAAGCTAAGAAAAATTAAGAATATATCATACTCAAATCGAATTAT
Source organism: Danaus chrysippus (assembly GCA_916720795.1). Taxonomy (NCBI): domain Eukaryota; kingdom Metazoa; phylum Arthropoda; class Insecta; order Lepidoptera; family Nymphalidae; genus Danaus; species Danaus chrysippus. The sequence continues at coordinate 1,463,922 of CAKASE010000073.1, forward strand.
CACGATTTGTATTATCGCGAGTTCATGTTACCTTGAAGAAATTGGTAAGGGAAAAATGTCGATTTAAAACTTACTTAGCCTATGCACTGTAACTGACTTCTGCTTGATATTTTTTAAGTTATACTATTTTTTATAATAAGCTTATACTTATATGTATACGTGCCTTCAAGGGTTGACACCTGTATAATATCCGACCCAAAAAGCGGGGTGTTAAAGATTGATGTAGATGCTGCGTGTGTGTCTGTATGTGGATTGGTAGCTCTCAAAGGGATCATCCAATTTCGATGTTTTTTTTAATCTGAAAGCCAATTACTTTGCAGTAGTTCTTGTCTATGTTTGGCTAATATCGGTCAAACGTAAGAGCACTTTTTCAAAATGATGCAACTCCTTTTTTTCCTATGATGACGTGATTTTGAAATGGCAATTGATGTGTGGGCTATTTTTAATTAAATAATTTTTTCAGTTATTTGTATTTTGGCAACTTTTTTATTACTTTTATATAAAACTGTTAATCCTGTTTTCCATGATTTATTACAGAAAATGACATCACCACGCAGCTTGATACTGAGTGATTCTTGGCGATTCATACTAAGTACACCTTTCAAGACTTTGCTGTTTTGCTCAAATACGTTTTTCATCAAATGGAACTGGTTGTTACTTTCCACGTTCTTTCAAAATATTTAATATCATCGCGCTTTATAATTATTGGTTAGTTAATACTATAATTAATATATTTTTCAAGTCACAAAATGAATCCTTGGTTGTGTTTGGTATGATCACTGGAAGTCTATTCTAATTCAAAGGATACTACATATATACATATACTATGTGTAGTCACATTATTTTTAGTAAATATTATATTATTCACAAATACATATAATAGTATTTTAAAGATGAAGTGACAAAATCTTTGAACATATGTAACGATCAGTAAAGCATAATAAATGTTTGTAATAGAACAAATTATTTTACTTCAAATGGCTAAAAAAACATATCATTGATATATAAAAATTATTTCAATAAAACACTGCAAGGATATTAAATAAGATACAACTACTTTTAAGTGTGTAATTGCAACTTTGGAAATAATATACAAAAAAGGAATAATAGCACTATAAATGGTCTTATTTTATCTTATTTATAAATTTTCAAAATATAATATTAATTTGTATTTTTAGAACTGTTTCTGTCATTCAGGATTTACTATTTCGTAACAATTAGCACGGACAGTGTTTACCAAAGAAGATTCTTATTTTATAGCGTTCAAACAATGTTAAATATGACAATATTTCATTATGGAGCTTCCAAGAATGAAGTGAGGATTAAAAACTATCTTATGCATGAAAGTAAAATATAGTATAAGGTATGGTATTTACTTTTAAGAATTGTTAATGACTGTCAATTAATATTACAAAAATAATTTTAGACAATAAGATGCTTAAACACTGGTAAAGGAATGCCATAATTAGGAATGCGTGACGTCATATTAATGATATTTTTTGTCATTGGACTACCGGTCCTCATGGTTATAGATTGCACAATCTATTCATACGGCTGTAAGTATTATAAAATAAATTTAAATATTTTCAATGAGATCTAAGACTTTGCCCCCTTCAGCATAAAAAAGGTCTTTTGCTTAATTCATGTACAATATTGACAATTTCATCTGGACTCATGTTTTTGAGGCAATCTCGCGATGTTTGATGATGTTCCCATTAACTCATGGACTCATGTTTTTGAGGCAATCTCGCGATGTTTGATAATGAGATTTTTGTTGTAATGTATTTCAGCTCGAATAACTATTTATTATGGCATTACTATTCAATTTACTGCGATAAATCTTCTCCAGCTGCAATTTTTGAATATGGCAATTTCTATCAGCGCGGCGTTCCGTTTAAAATGATCAGAGCAGAACTAAAAATGGAACTATCTAGAATGACTGACAGTGGATTGTTAGTTTTAACTTGATCGTTATATTTCAAACAAACAATTTATATATAATATTGTAGTACAAATTTCATGGATTCATTAAAATTAGTATCATAAGAATTTAATTTCAATAAAACCATTACAATTTCTGTTTCAGGCATTTAAATATAACTTCAGAATCAATCAATACTGCCATTGATAGGAACGGTGCAGTCGATAACACACCTCAGAGTACGTTACTATTAAAATTTTCTCATTAATACATAATTAAGTTTTATGTTATATATTCGACACATATTTATTATTTTTTTAGATGACAACACTTTTAAAAAGCAGTTAACAAAGCAGAGTATCAGTCAAATCAAAAAGTCCTTCGTTCAAACATGTGATGTTTTAAAGGATTTCAATACCTCAGATAACTTTTTGTTATTTTTGTTACTTGTGTCGTTTACTTTCAATATTGCATTTACGATATACAGTATTCTTCTTACAATGGAAGGTATAAATTTAAAATTGAACAAAATTGTAATTGTTTTGTATTATAATTTTTTATTAAGCTATTGCATAGCTTCTATCGCGGGCCTTGAGCGCGGGGACCGAATCCAGAAATTCCGTAACGAAAAAACCTCACGCTCCCCACTCCGACGGGCACGGGGGTGTGGCTTGAAGGCCGTGGATCGTCTAACGTCGTTTCAGTTCGGCAGTCTTCGACATGGCGTTGTGTGCGTGCGATTAGACTCATAGTAGAGGATCCCGATAAGATAAGATAAGATAAATATACTTTATTGTACACCAAAACAGAAGAAAACAAGAAGCAACATAACAAACAATGAAACATGGTACAAAAGGCGGTCTTATCGCTGAAAGAGCGATCTCTTCCAGACAACCTTTGGATATAGGACATTGAATAAAAGAAAGGGGTTCGGAGGTGTACACTTTCAAATAAACCATACATACACATACATAACATATTTACATAACATACATACATACGATTAATACTTTATATATATAATATATAAATACGTGTATAAATAAAATAATACATATGTTTTATAAATAAATTCAAATACATACTTATATAAAAAAAGTACAACGATTTACAATGACAGATAATAGTCTTTTAAAAGCCTCTTAAAAACAGAAACGGATTGTGCACGTCTAATTTCTATGGGCAAGGAGTTCCACAAGCGTACTGCTTGGACAGAGAAGGATTTAGTAAAGAAGGAAGACGTATGGGAAGGAGTTTTAAGTGTGAGGTTTTGTTCAGAGCGAAGACTGCAGAAATGGGAATCACTAAGGAATTGGAAGGACAGATATAAGGCGACCTTCACCGAAATGTTTATTTGATGAAACATATTTTATATTCAATTTAATATGTCAATAAATATATTACATATGGGTTGCCTCATAAATTTTAGTCCAGGATATGATTAATTAACAATTAAAAATAGTTTTTTTTTCAAATATTTCACCTGTTTGATTATTAGATAAACTCCACACCAATCGAAAGTACGGAGCCCATAGAATATGAAAACGTTAGGTTGCCTATTCTTTTCCAGTCACAACTCTCGGGTTTCCAGGGATAAACAGGTACATCGATAGTAGCATTTTGCACCGGTCTGATAATTTAATCAAATTTAAATGAAAACAAAGAATATTTAATTACGAACAAGGTAGTATAGGGTTGCCTCCGAAAAATCAGTCCTAAATTAGGGTTGTCAATTTTTAAAGTTTGATGTTTCTGCGATTGAAAATGTGCGACTGAGAGGTCCCAAGCAAAAACAATTAAAAAAAAACTCTGTTTATTGTTCAAAATTATAAAAACATATATATTTTTTAAATTATTAAGCTTCTGAGTCATCGCACATAAAACTACGAAACTCCCACGAATCGAGACGAGCTGCTCCAAAATCGGACGAATACATAAGCAGCTGTTTATGAAAAATTTCCTCTCATCTTGGCTGGCGATTTTAACATTAACTTCGCTGATAAAAAATCAGAGCGGTTGACAACTTTTCTATCAAAACATTGAATTTGAAAATGAAAATGATCCACACGAGTACACAACAAAATATGGGACCACCGTTGACGCGATATTTTCTAGGTATTTAGAGGATATTAAGTCGCAAAATTATGTTTCTTATTTCAGTTATCATAAACCTATAGTTTCAATGATAAATATTCCTGAATAACCCACATCTACTGTAAGATAATAAAACCCACATCTACTGTAAGATAATAAAACCCACATATATTGTATAATAATAAAAATATTTTAAACAATATAAACATTTTATTTATTTAATAAAAGAAAAAGTTGTTTTCTTATCGGTCAGCACGCTCAAAAAGTGTAACTTGAATGAATATCAAAGAAAAAGAAATACTGCATGAATAAAATAAAAATAAATGCTATGCAATAGCTTTACCGCGGCAGTCCCCGAGTGCCACACGTCTATTTTTCAATGATGACCAGAATTTAGTTATCTTTCATGAACCGGGCAAGTATGTTATTAAAGGAAAAAAGAAGAGTGTTTTAATTTTGATTAAAATTATATTTAAATATTTTTTAAAATAGAATTTTATTTGTAAATGTTATGTTCTTGCCTATCAGCCTATCAGAATCTCACTGCATATCTATACTAATATTATAAAGCTGAAGAGTTTGTTTGTTTGTTTGAAAGCGCTAATCTCCGAAACTACTGATTCGAATTAAATAATCCTTTTGTGTGTTGGATATAACATCACGCTACGACCAATACGAGCAAGTAAATGTGTAAAAAACGGGAGAAATTACATATTTCATCTTTGAAGTCTTCCGCTGCATGCGCCGTGAAAACGGTTCAAGATACACAAAAAATATGTCTTAAAGAATAATAGCTCTTTTAATAATCTAAAAAACAGTCCGCGACAGTATATGTCTATCTTTTAAGATTAACTCACAAAAACCGTTTTTATGGTAACTAATTTGGTCGAAATAATTCGTTTATGTTATATCAACATAATAATATTAATCTTTATTCATATAAACAAATAAATATGTTGTTGGTTTAGAGTACTTCATTATTAATAAAAAAAAAAAACATAGGTTTCATCCTGAACATTCTACGGGAACTCGACCATTCCGAAAACCTTACAAGAACGGGAACTATGTGGGAAGAACCAAAAATCTGTCGGAAGTAACTATTCCACGCTGACGAAGCCGCGGCAAAAGCTAGTGTTCTTATATAAAAATATTTATTTTCTGTTACTTTAATGGCACGATTCAATTCCTATAATGAGTTTATGACCATTTTTGCACTTTGAGAACCTAAGAAAAAAAATATTTTAGTTACAAAACTCTATGGATCGTTTTGCACTTCTATTAATGTTAAACCTAAAACTTTATATTATTGGATTGTAAGAAAATGTTACTGCTGCAAGTATTTGACTTTAATAAGAAAAGAATAAGGTATAAACCTTAAGAATCGTTATGGAAATACATGTCTTTAAAATACACAAAACACTGATAAACATATTTGTTATATGTATAATTTTTTATATACATACTAGCTTTTGCCGCGACTTCGTCCACGTGGAATAGTGACTTCCGGCAGATTTTGGGTTCTTCCCACATAGTTCCCGTTCTTGCGGGGTTTTAGGAATGGTCGAGTTCCCGTAAAATTTTTAGGATAAAACCTATATTTTTTTTATTCACAATGACGTACTCTTAACCAACAACATATTTATTTGTTTATTTGAATAAAGATTAATATTATTATGTTGATACAACTTAAACAAATTATTTCGACCAAATTAGGTACCATAAAAACGGTTTTTGTGAGTTAATCTTAAAAGATAGGCATATACTGTTGCGGACTGTTTTTTAGATCATTAAAAGAGCTATTATTCTTTCACACATATTTTTTGTGTATCTTGAACCGTTTTCACGGCGCACGCAACGGAAGGCTTCAAAGATGAAATAATTTCTCCCGTTTTTTACACATTTTTAACTATATCTTTGCTCGTTTTGGTCGTAGCATTATGTTATATAACCCACAGCCTTCCTCGATAACTGGACTATCCAATACAAAAAGAATTATTCAATTCGAACCAGTAGTTTCGGAGATTAGCGCTTTCAAACAAATAAACAAACTCTTCAGCTTTATAATATTAGTATAGATTAGTCTTTGTAATAAAAATAAAGCATATTATTTGTTATGTGAATATGATAGCATACATACAGCGTTCATTTTTTTGTCAAGTGTCTTAAGTTGCCTATAGAAATCTTCAATATAAGAATAATTGCGAATGAGGTGCCGGCCTTAAATGTCTGCGAGAAATTTGTTTTTAAACCATATATCCCAAATTAAGAGATTGGCGCTATCATAAATAATTAATTAATACTTTTGAAGATTCCTCGTTGAAGGACGACAATTTAAATTGAGTCAAAACAAGTCTAAATTCAGGACAACTGATTTTAATTCAAATTCTTTTTTGATTCAGTTAAATTAAGTTGATGTAGCAAATTGAGTGACCTCAAGGCAAAGTTGAGAATAGTACTCCAAGCGGGGACAATTCTATACTTTGTAAAATAAGAACAAGTGCAGTGATGTAAAGTGCTGCCTTGTCTTAATCTATTAGAACAGGAGTCTCTAAAATTTTTCTTGAAACTTTTATAGCTTTATCTTCTACATACTAAAAGTTTAAGTATAATATAAAAAAAAAATTTGCTCAATATATATAATAATTACTTAGTTTTGTTCTGAAACCATAAACCAAGTGTTGTGATAATTCATACAAAAATAAAGATTTTAAAATCTTCTTAGAACTATACTTAAAACAGTGTTTTTGTAAACATATATATTTGTTGCAATAAGCGTGAATTGAAGGTATCGCAGAAAGTTGAATACTAAGACTTTTTAAATTTATATTTTTCATTTAAACATATGTATATGTAAAATTTCAGATTTGAGTTAAAAACGTTCAAAGCTTTATTTATAACATTTTAGGGTTTTAAGAGAAAGCACAATGGAGTCTTATCATTCAATCCGATTGTAATTTCATGTATTCACATGGCATCTATTGCATTGAGTCATTTATACTCAACGTTTGGTAAACCACTCGGTGATGAAACATGATGTACATACATATGTAGGTTTGATTACTTCTTAATAAAAAGGAATTCCTTAACTTATAATTTAATAATAGGTACTTTTGTAAAACTATAATTTAACTGATTATTATTAGAAGTATTTATAATCTTGTGGAATTTTAAGAAGCTGTAAGAGAAAGTTTATTGTTTAGTTTGTTTCAGAATTGTTTAACAGAAAACTGTTGTTTATATCTTACTTTTAATGTTAATTAACAATATAATTAACACAAGTATTAAATAATATGGTCTATTTAACATTTTTGATTTATACTGCTGTAAAATTAATGCTCTTCATTCATATACTTTATAAAATTAATATTATTGAATTAAAATATACATGAAAAACAAATAAGGCAATTTCAGAGCCCAGATATAAATATAGCTCCTGAGTTTTTACTTTAAAATAGTATACACGATAAATGTGCAAAGCAAATGTACTGGTTTGATGATAAGATGAGACGTTTCTTTACAACATATTAAAATACACCTAAATTAAACTTACAGTTGTCACTATTACACTATGTCAAACTATGAAATACTTTTCGCCCTTCCCTTCCCTTCCCTTTTTTTTTTAACGAGGAGAATCTTTCAAAGACTTCCCGCCGCGGGGGAAAACAGGGGGGGGGCGTGTGGGATTTCCACCCACTAAACTCCTCGGCGTTCTCTGCGCTGTGCGTAGGCTAGTGAGCGGGAACGGCAAGCCATACTTCCGCTCACTACGCACGAGTCCCATGGACTCCGTCTTCGGCAGGGGTAACAATGGCTTCACCACACTTCCCCTCCGACTCCAGAGCAGCGTGCCGGGAACGCCAAACACGCCACTCTCACTCAAGCCTATGTTGCCCGGACGCCGGTTACCCACCAACGCCCGGAGGCTCCTCTCACTGGGGAGGCATTTGGCGAGCGTAGGCCCGCTGCTTTCTACCCAGCCTTCGTCGACGCAGGGGCGCCGAGGAGGGGTCATCTTCCCGCGCTCGTTCAGCGGCCTCTTTCCACGAGATGACGCACTCGCTGAACCGGACCACCGCCTCCCAGGCACTCTCGCTACCGACCATGGCCTGAACCACTGCCGGCAACGAGAGATCTGCACCAACCACATCTCATCTCTCTTCGGCCACGGCAAATGGCACCCCGACCCTAGAAAGGCCTCAGAGAAGCAAGGGTTGTGTTGCCGCACGGTGTGGAGACATCGCTGTGGTGGGCGTTTACTTTTCTCCGAACCGAACTCTGGCCGAGTTTCACAATTCCCTAAGGGACTTGGTCGACGTCGTCAACGAGTTCCGTTCTCTTCCCGTGCTCGTTTTAGCTTTAATAAAGTTCCGTGTTCGACGCTATAAAACAACTAGTTCTAAAAGCCATATTAATCGAGTTATGAAAATAAAATGACCAGCATTTTTAGATTTTTCATTCGTTAATATAACAGATTTAAGGTTGGTTGCTTCAACCCGAGCAAAAGTATATGAAAGATTTTATATTTTCAACATATGTGAGGTTATACAAAATATTTATAGCTTGGAACTCATATTCAAGTAATAAACAGAAAAAAGAACAAAAACTTTATTCCTAATACAATTAAATTAAGTAAAAGTAAGAATAAACAAAATAAAACAGTTTAAATTACAAATAACAAAGAGGTAACTTTTTTTATCAAAACAACCTATGTTCGATCCCTGAAACATAAACTCACTTAGGTAGGATATTGACTCATCTTTTTTTTTGATGACGCAGGGAAACTCTTTTTACGAGCCGTCCAACCGGCCTTGGTGAGGCCGGAAGGGATGTGTGAGGCTCGGCCTGGGCAGGCCCCTACTCACTAAAACCACTGCGAAAGCCATCGGCCGCTATGTTGGTGTACCCCGGATCTGTCAGACTTACTCCCTCGGAGCATGGGGCGATCCCATGATATTGACTGACCTGGCATCTTGTATTTGAGGACACTATTATTTGAATTATATGAAATAGTAGATTTTTAATTTTTTTACCTTTTAAACAGCTTTAAAGCAAATATTCTCAAAAATATATTATAGTCACTGTTAATAAAGTTACATCAAATATTTCATACTTCAAACTTTTACTTGTTTATTAACTTTTAATAAACAAGTAAAAATAAAAAAATGATATATTATTTTACTTTTTTAGAACTTGTTATCAATATGAAGTTGAAATAACTTATATGTATATCACAAGCAATAGATTGATATTAAAATGTTTATAATGTATATGATATATGTCACTTTATTAGACATAGACAATGATAAGGCCTGTATTCATGTACGGTAGTGAAACCTGGGCTCACACAGAGGCATATCCTAACACAGGGGCATGTCCATACCATCCAAGTAGCTGAAATGAAGATGCTCAGATGGATGTGCGGCGTTACACGGCTGGACAAGATCCGCAATGAATATGTGCAATAAACTCCAAGAAAGCAGGATGAGGTGGTATGGACATGTAAAAAGGAGACCACCTGATTACGTCGACAATAAAGTGCTGAATTTGTCTGTCTCCGGAAAGAGTCCTAGAGGAAGACCTAAAACCACCTGGACAAATGTGTTGCTGGCAGATATGAGACAATGTAATGTTTCCGAAGACGACGTCGGAGACAGAGCGAAGTGGAGGCAGAAGACAGAGAAGACTGACCCCATCACCATGTGGGATACGCAGTAAGGAAGAGAGAGATAAATATGACACTTTATTCATTGAATAGCCTGAACATTTTTTATGATACTAAAAACAATATTTGTCTTTATTTCACACAACAGAAATAAACATTTTATTATATTGCAATAGATTACAATTTTATAAAAATTATAATGGAATTGACTTGAGCTACTTACCTTTAACTTGATACAAAATATTGCGATGATATTATTCCTTTTGCTAAATAACTGTAAAATGAAGTAAAACGTTTAGAAATGGTTAAAAAGGTATTGAAATACCAAAGTGGTGTGAAGGACTAAAGTTTCACAAATACATACATTTTGTTTAATTATATTTATAATAAAAACGTAAATTTTTTCCTTTGTGTCTCAAAAGGTGACCATGTTCAGCTTATATTATTATTAATTTAACTCTTCGAATCCTTCCTTTTGTGACTTTCATCCAACCTCAGACTATCGATACCTGATGGCAGTTCAAATAACAGAAGCCAGAGTTAATAATTTTCAGAATTTCTCTGTAAAGATCAAAAACAATTGTTATGTGGATGATTTATTTGGGGAATTCGTTTCAGTGTTTTTGCTTCTCGTTACGTATGATGTGCGTTCATCACTCCAAGTCGATCTAAAAACTGACCTTTATAAAATCTGCAGGTGTTAAATTCGACTAGGAGGCTTTAATGATATTGACATCTCTTACTAGGAACACGGTAAAAAAAGCAACAGGTGCAATATTTTTTTTATTTTGTTGATGTATTTGGATTTTTATAGAGAAGTATTCATATGTCATCTTTCAAACAATTATTTGAATGAGTTACTTCTAATTTTATTAACTACAATTGTTGACAGAAGATATTAACCATCGAAACTGAAAAGATAAAAAACTCAGTCAAATAGTTTTATTTGTTTTATTAGTATTTTGATATGAATATATTCATTATGCATATTAAAAACTTTAATTCTCAAAAGCATGAAATTATTTAGAATATAATAAGATACAATTTAGTATATATAGGTTTAAAAGATACAGATGAAATATCAATACAGATACACCTGTTTTTATGTTTATCAAAATTTAAAACATAAATCTCGAAAATAAATGTATTAAAAGTTTATCTCAATCCTATCATCGACCTTTTATAACATATGGATGAAAGATCTTTAAAATAATTCTCAAATATTATTCATAACTTTATGAAATATTATGATTTCAAGAAGAAAAAATTTATTATCAGACTAACTCTTTTGAAATTAAAATGCAACTGAAACATATTTATTTCCTTCCCAATTATTTTATGGACGAACGTCTCATGTTTTGTTGCAAGATTTGAAAGACACATTTAATTCACTAAATATTTATCTTTTATGAAACTAGGTATATATATTGTGCAATTTACGGTCATCCGAAGGTTCCTGGCAAACTATGATACTCGTTAGAAATATATGTATAATATTAAAAGTTTCATATATAAAACTTATAAACTAAACCTGACACTATATGATAACCTGATGTTAGTAAAGCAAAAGTGGTAGAGGATAGTTGTGGTCAAGTTATGTAGTAGCTCGAACATGTGCTGACTCGACCGGGGGAGTACCACCTTCTCACAGAGTATCGCTGTGGAGTAGTCGGTAATGGCTACGATTCGTCCGATGAGTGAGAGAGTCGGTTATCCTTTCCATTTTCCTGTCCTTGTCTCTCCCTCTCCCACAATAGGTCGGTAATGCATGAACAACATCCGTTATGTTGCACATGTCCTTGGGCGCGATAATTACCTTCCATCAGGTAGGTACGAGAGCTCCTTTGCCTCCTTTGAAGTAATAAAATAATACTAACACATTCCTTGTAACTAGAATGTTTAAGATCAAACGACCAGGTGTTAATTACCTTTAGTCAGTAGCAGCAGCATTCACAATGTGATGTTTTTTATTTTTACAACAGCGATGTCTCTGTGATGTTCGCGTATTTTCAATATGTCTTTCATGTCCGTAACAATCTGCAAAAGAAAATTCCATAAGTGGTCGTTTTAATGAATTATTTATTTTTAACATTCACAAGATAAGACGTCAAATAAGTATAGACATATCAAAATACTGGATACAAAATCAGATAGTATATTTGCAAAATGTATCTATAAATAAGTAAGTTTCTAATCAAAATTTAGTTTGCCTAAAATTTTTAATCTAAACCATATTAAACTCAATGTTATTGAAAAATATAAAGTAAGTTTTCCTCCATTCTATATGGGTATATTGATTATTATTGAAAGCCTTTCCATACTAATGTACACTTACGCGTTTAAGTAAACGTTTAAAGTTTGGTCAAGAGTAATATATGTAGGTGTAGCTGACCAGTCGAACTCTATTCCGTCTTACAGGCCATAAATAATCAGGTTTTTCCTGTTTCAATCAAACAGAATTGACATATTTGTTAGTTGTCAAATCTAATGTCAAAAAAAACTTTTATATGGGAAATAGAAAAGGGCTGTTTTTATAGTTTTCCCAGTAATGAATCAATTTTTCTCACCTTTTAAACCTTCCCTGGACTTCCAGGAGTATTTCAAGACTAAAATGGGCCAAATCGGTTCAGCCGTTCTCGAGTTTTAGCGAGACTAAGGAACAGCAATCCATTTTTATATATATAGAAGATTATAAAGCTGAAGAGTTTGTTTGTTTGTTTGTTTGTTTATTTGTTTGAAAGCGCTAATCTCCGAAACTACTGGTTCGAATTGAATAATTCTTTTTGTGTTGGATAGTCCAGTTATCGAGGAAGGCTCACAGCTATATAACAGCACGCTACGACCAATAGGAGCAAAGATATAGTGGTAAATGTGTAAAAAACAGGAGAAATTATTTCATCTTTGAAGCCTTCCGTTGCGTGCGCCGTGAAAACGGTTCAAGATACACAAAAAATATGTGTGAAAGAATAATAGCTCTTTTAATGATCTAAAAACAGTCCGCGACAGTATATGTCTATCTTTTAAGATTAACTCACAAAAACCGTTTTTATGGTACCTAATTTGGTCGAAATAATTTGTTTAAGGTGTATCAACATAATAATATTAATCTTTATTCAAATAAACAAATAAATATATTGTTGGTTAAGAGTACTTCATTGTGAATAAAAAAAACATAGATTTTATCCTGAAAACTCTACGAGAACTCGACCATTCCGAAAACCCCGCAAGAACGGGAACTATGTGGAAAGAACCAAAAATCTGCCGGAAGTCACTATTCCACGCGGACGGAGTCGCGGCAAAAGCTAGTTATGAATAAAACAAGTCTAAGTTTACAGAATAGCACTATGACCATGGACGTTGTAACGAAACTTTACGAGTCTCTGATCAGTTATGCCAATACCGCACGCGATAATTTTGATCAGTACGAAACGGCTGCTAAAGAAAAAAATCCATATGCTGACTACAAAGACACATTTGAAAGAAAAAGATTTCGCAGCACACGCATCACTTTTTTTGAAGGATCATCAAAGACGGCACAGTTGAGAGGCAAAGGAAAGTTTCGTGTAGATACTTTCATTCCCATAATTGACACATTAATTACTCATTTAAAAAAACGTTCTGCAGCATACCAAGAAATTGATAGTCGATTTGGTTTTCTTTGTCATTTAACAATAATAGAGTCTGATGAGTTGACCAAAAAATGCAAAGAATTTGCAAAATTTTATCATGAAGACATAAATGCAGATGAGTTTAAAACAGAAGGTTTTCATTTAAGTCAATATTTAAAAAACATAGCAAAGCGATCGGTGGATTTAAATATCTCAACCTTACATAACTTAATAAAAGCAGATAAATTGGAAGAAACTTTTCCAAACGTAGAAATTGCTACAAGAATATTCCTTTGCTTGATGGTTACTAATGGCAGTGGAGAGCGGTCATTTTCGCAGCTTAAGAGAATAAAAAATGAGTTGCGAACAACAATGTTACAAGAACGACTAAGTAATTTGTCAATTATGTGCATTGAAAGTGATATCCTTCAAAACATTGACTTTAATGATATAATAGAAGATTTTGCTCAACAGAAATCCCGAAAGAAACCATTATCGTAATCAGAACCAAAAAACAGCAGCATTCGTATATCATTAATGACGTATTTATAACATCAATAAATGATTAAACTTATTTTTAAAATGTTAGTGTAATTAGCGTTTTTTACTTTCCAAAAGGGCCTCTAATTCTGATATGCCCAAGGGCCCCAGCTTAGTTTAAGACGGCGGTGTTTATATCCTCTATATTCTTAAAAAAATGTAAGGTCGTTACATTCTGTATTGCATACATATAATGATTTTGCATGCATTGATATAATCTGCGATCTCCGGTACACTTTCCCCTTGCTTTTTACTGTACATTATTTATTTGAATTTATGTTCAAGTTATTCACAAGGCCTTGTAACAATTTATGTATTTATAAAAGAAAATATTTAAAAATGTTGAAATACATATTTCCTTACGTTTTAGTGGGTTATATGTTGTAACAGTGTTTTCTTGAGTAATGACCACATAAATTTTATGTTAGGTCTATTACAAAAATAATATTCACATTCATAGTATATCATGATGTTGTGTTAATGGTATTGTGGGTGGTAAAGGTGAGTGAGTTTTGTTACTGATGTTGGTATTATGAAGTCAAGTTGTGATAATTGTTAACAGTAATCCCTATATACACTACGATTTAAGTGTATAGATCAACGTACATTACTTGCTCCCTTGGTTGGAACAGATTGTTAAATACACTACCGGCATAGCGCTACAACAATGCATTGCCAACAAATTAAACTAAGTTTTTTAAATATAATAAATTTGAACTCTAGTTACCCTTTTCTTTTTTGAATTTATTATTGATGAATGCTTCGCTAAAAAGTAAAAGAATCATCAGGAAAATGTCGAAATAAAAAATTAAAAAACGTGTTGTATATCAGAAAAACTAAGTTCATTTTAATATATACACGTGAAAATATATTTTGCTGTGTCACGTATTATTTTTTAAGTCTATTTTGTAGATTTTGGTGTCTTTACAATTTGCGACAACTCACGACTATCTATGTATACATAGGTATATCCTTTAGATAGGACTTCGTATTGTTATTAGATTCATTGCAAAAGTTACAAAAACACCAGAACATTTTTATATTTATATAATACAAGCTTTCCGCCCGCGTGGAGTTCGGTTATATCACGTTTCCAAGAGAACTTTTCAAAAGTCACTAACAGGGTTAGATTAAAATGAATAAAGTGAATGATATTACGAGTATATAAATGTTAAATGAAAATATGTGAATGATACGCATGAGACGAATTTTTTTTTGGGTTATAAAATGTTAAAATATGTAACATAAACAAGTTTATACATATTTTATGAATCTCTTCGGTAGTAGCAAATAACAAAAGTATTATTATTATTCTCATGAATAAACATACATTTGATGTCAGAAAACCTTATTTGTAGTATCACAACATCATCATCATCATCATCATCAGCCTATCAGAGCCCACTGCTGAGCAAAGGCCTCTTTCTCACATGGAGAAGGTTTGAGCATTAATCACCACGCTTGCTCAAGATGGGTTGGTGATTTCAAACTTATAATTATGAAACTATAAGTCCAGGTTTCCTCACGATGTTTTACTTTATAGAGTCTGGCCCTTTAACCACTAGGCCACCACTGACTTGTCTGTTAATAAAACGAATGAAATTTATAGATGAACCGTTAATGGGTTTTGGTTCTACTTTCTTCTAAAAAATTCAGACCTATGTATTATTTTATTTACAAATCGTCCTTTTTTATATGTCTCTCAGTCATGAGAAAAAGTAGAATAGTTAAATATATTTGTCCAGATGTCGTCTCTGAAGGAAAACACTAGAAAGGTTTTAGAAACTGCAAATACGAACTAACTTACAAGCCTTCTCATCATATCATCATAATTCTAGGAACCTTTGCTCAGCTCCGGAGATTCATTTAAATTTAATGTTTATGTATGTTTGTATTTCAAAACTTTTTAATACATTAGTTGTTAAGAACATCACGTTAACAGGAACTACACTGTTTTTTTGGTAAAGAATAAATAAAATACAACACTTAATCGCAATGATATACAGTTTTATTATACAATATTATTTTACTGAAGTTCCTTGTTAATTTTGTAAGTTATATTTCATAAAGTGTGCTGAAAGGTAATTATCTCAATTTGTTGCATGTTATTTTATGAAATGTTTTATTTTAACGATATGTAAACTATGATATTTTTGTATTGTCATTTACTTGTAATGGTTAATTGACATTCAACTATTTGTGGAGCGCTGAAGTAAAAGTTATTAATACAAAATGTGTAATTAAAAGCATTGCATGGAATTCTCATTGGTGTCACATGTATTAATATTTAAAAATTGTTATATGTTTAATCCAATATGTCAACGTTTTTATTTCTTGGACGAATTATAACCTTGAGTGCTGTGTGGAGGAAAAATGAAGGAGTGATCCTTTCCTTTGCTGTTTTATTACTAAAGAAAATGTCACTCAAATTTTGAACTTAAACAACTAATTTTTGAAATGACAGCATATTTGAAATTTGTCAGATTACACTACGAACACTTTTAATGTGAACTATATTTTACAAGTTTAAATACATTATAAAGTAGTTAAGTATCACAATACTTGATTTTATCCAACCCATATTATAAAGGGTTAACTTCACATATTTATTAATATATATACATATATTTGGACGTCATATATGTGAAATAAGAAATAACCAGGTAAATGACCTCATTTACCTAAACTCAAAAATGTATGTACCTTTGAATAAATGATAAGGCTGCATTAATTCAAATAGCTATAGTTTTTATAAATGATATATTTAAAATCCCTTTGTATATTTTAAAGTCTTCTTATCCTAAACAACATTGAACGAACACATTAGGTTAACAAACAATTGCTTGAAGTAAGATTGAATATTTAAATGAAATATCTGAATTTAACAAAGAAATCCAACAATCGACGAAATTCTCTAATAACATGTTTGTTGTATTTATCGCTTAAAATTAAAAACTTATTATGAAATCTACGTCATATATTTATAAATCCTCGAGTTTCATGTTTGACACAATAAAACGACTAGTTCTAAAAGTCATATTAATCGAGTTATGAAAATAAATTGACCGGCATTTTTAGAATTTTTCATTGGTTAATATAACAGATTTAAAGTTGGTTGCTTCAACCCGAGCGAAAGTATATGAAACATTTTAATATTTTCAATATCAATGAGGTTATAAAAAATATTTATAACTTGTAATCAAATAATAAATATAAATAAATTTGAAAAAATTTGTCCCAAATACTATTAAAGGGAAAAAAATTAAGAATAAACAATATAAAAAACAGGATTAATTTAAATGGCAAAGACAGTGCTAGATTAAACCTAATTTTTTTTAACAAGATGCCAACTTATGTTTGGTCCCTGAAACATGAATTCACTTATGTGTGATATTTACTGACCTGGCATCTCGTATTTGATGATACTAATGTTTGAAAGATATGAAAAAGTAGATATTCACATTCGTGGGTCTTGAATTAAATAGCTTTAATCCAAATACTTTCATAAAGAGCTAGTGGAAAAAAAATTAACTATTTAAAAGGCCATAAATGTCCTGAACGGAAAATACGTAATGTATGAATTTCAACTTTGTTTCAGTTCGCTGAGTAACTGTAAATGGTCTACCAGATATTATTTTCCACTATTCAAAGCGGTGTAGCATTTGATTGGCTATACAGTTAAAAGATTCACCGAAATCGATCATAGCGATTTATAAATAATTTGAATTTGTATTTTTGAATAAATAAAAATCCTAATTTTACAACTTACAATGAACGACACTTTCTTAAGATTTAAATCCAATTTCCTTTAAATAATAATCAAGATCGCAAGACTTGTTAATAATAATTTTTACCTTGACTTTTACCTTGTTATCCTTTAAGAGATAAAAATTGGTATTTTGCAGTTATAAAAACATAATGTATCAAAATAAGAATAAAACATCCAGAAAACCTTTTAAATGTTAAAGTATTAATCAATTTTCTTTTTACTTTAGATATTTGTCCAAATATATCCTAAGTGAGAGGGCGATGCTATTAATAACATTATCAGTAATTTATTGGAAAGTTGGTTTTATTAATAAACTGTTGTTTATATTTTAATATTGATTAATATATGAAGGGAATGTTTAAATTTATTATATCTAATAGTTAAAGAGAATATATATTCAATTTATTAAAATATTTGTCTGATTGACTTCAAGGATAATAGAATAATATAATAATTTAGTTTTTAGTCTAAAAATATATAGTCGCTATTAATAAAATTACTTCAAATATTTCATACTTCAAACATTTCATGTGTCGATCAACTTTTAATAAACAAGTATAAATAAAATATGTATATACATATATACATAGTTTTACTATTTTCGAGCTTGTTACGAATATAAAGTTACTTATATATCATAAATAATAGATAAATATTATATTTTTTTATAAATATGACAGTTTATTCTTCTATTTAGTTTTGAGACTTCCATCAAACCCCAGGCTATCAATGCCTGCTGGCAGCTCAAATAACAGAAGCCAGAGTTGGTAAATTGTAAAACTTCTCTGTACAGATCAAATAACAATTGTTATGTGGATGATATATTTGGCGAATTCGTTTCAGTGTTGTTCATCGTAATAAAATCTACTGGTGATAAATTCACCTTGAAGTCCTTAATGATATTGACATCTTTTACTAAGAAGCTTTACGTTATTTTATTGATGTATTTGTAAATTTATAGTGTAGTATTTATATTTCGTCTTTCAAAGAATTATAATTTGATAGGGTTTACTATAATTTAGTAACTACAAGCACAGATAGAAAATATATTTACCATCGCAGCGGTAAAGTTGGAAGGACTCGGTCCAATAGTTTTGTTTGTTTTATCATTACTGAAATGGATATATACATATTAATTTATTAATTTTAATTCTCAAAAGAAATATTCGGATACTTCAATATATGTTTTACATAAATTTCTGTAAGCAGTTATTTCTCACCTGAAATAAAGTTATATGAAACTCTTTTACTGTCAGTATATATGGGTTTAATAAAACAGTTGAAATATCAATACAAATATACCTGTTTTTTATGTTTATCAAAATCTAAAACATAAGCTCGAAAATAAGAGTATTATAAGCTTACCACAATCCTATCATCGAGCTTTCATAACATTTGCATGAATTTTCTATTAATTAAAATTCCTATAAATACTGGATACAAAATCAGATAGTATATTTGTAAATTGTATCTATCTAAGCACATTATGTTATAAACGATAAATAAGTAAGTTTCTAGTCAAAATTTAATTTGCCTAAAATTTTTATTCTGAACCATTCCATTGCTATCAAAGAAAAACGATACATCTACATACATACGTCCATATATTCATACAAAATATTTTTTTATAATAATAGAAGTCTTTTTCACGAACCATTTTCAATTCAAGCTGTTAACGTCTCGCCGTTTTGATATTAAAAAAGTTGCCTTTCAAAATATCCATACAAACTTGCGTCGAGTTAATAGGTATATGAATAAAATATTATGTTACATGAATACGGAATGTAATATTCAGGGAATTTCAGCTCGCTTTAGAGTAACTATTGCGAACAAAGTCCAGGTTCATGTTATAAAACAATGAAGCAACTGTAATTGAAAAAATATTTAAATTTTTTACCTTGCTATATTAAACTTTACTGTTGCTTTTTAGTGTGCGTCTAGCTCATTATTTCTTTTTTAAGTGATAAACTTTTGCCTTCACACGTAGTTCTCATGTGTTTGAACATTTTCAGTAATGTTTTTAAGATGAATTAGAGCTCAAATATTTGATGTGGTCAATTGGTGTGGATTAAATTTATATAGATATTGTTAATTTCCATAGCTGTTGTACATAATTTCATAGAAATTAATGAAATATTTATATTATCGGTTATAAAACGAACTGAATTTCAAAACAATATACATATATATATAATATGTATTAACACACTACCAAAGGTTGTGTAAGAATAAAAACTCAATTGCGTTTCTCTGTGAAAGAAATGTTTTATTATAATAATCATAAATTACAAAACACTGTAGTTCCATAAAAGTAATTACTATAAATATTACAAACCTGTGAAAGAAACAACATTTGAAGCGAAACACTTATTTCACCACGTGTTCTTAGAAAGAAATCCTAGTATTGACAGCAGCGACCCTCATGACATATAAGCTGCTTTCAAAAACTAAAACTAAATGAAGATTCATACATGACCTTCACTTACATATATATTCAAGTTCTTTATATAATCCCGGTACTGGTTACCAAAAGTAGTAATAACGGAAATTATTAATATTTTTTAAAAACGTTTTTTTAGATGAAAGCTAGAAATATATTAATTTGATTTCAGTACAAAAAATACTTAATTTTAATATTATTCACGTTAAATATTTTGTATACTTACATTAAACTTATATATTTTTAATAATTTTTGTTATGTTATTACCGGTTGTTGAGATGGTTCAAATGCAATATTTAACACTTGAAAGATCAATCTTCCAAAGTTTTTTTATTTATAAGTAGAATGATAATTCTAAGTCTATTTAAATATGTATATCCATAAAAAACATCTAAGAAAAAACCTTTTGCAAATCATTTAACTTTACTGTTTCATTGGATTCTTTGAAATCAATAATTTTGTAAAGTTTATCGTCACTTAAGTATTATATATTTGTTTCGTTGCTATCACCTCCTCCAGAAAGTTTTTTAATGAGTTAATACAAATTCTAAAGTTTAAAACAAATAATTAATCATAATTTTTCTTTTATGACTCCCACAAGTTAAGATTTATCTTGTTGTAGCGACCATAGAGAAATTCACTTAAATATTTGTCTTTGCTAATTGGTAACAAATATTTTTATATCACATATTTTTCAAAGTAGTTAACATTTTTACAGTAACTTTAAATATCTTAGTATTGGTGCTAGCTGTTCGCGTTGTATTTAAAATGTTTTTCAAGTTGAAAAACTGTCATTTACTAAAGTCTTTAATTCCAGCAATCGTCAATTCCGGATAAAATTAAATAAAAAAATTGTATTAGAAATTCGTTAAATATATTATAAAACGGTTTAATATGTGTAAATAATATATGTATCTAGTTATATATCACGGTTATAATAAAAATGAGTAGTGTTATAATCACTATACTCACTCACAATATGCAATAGGAAACTTGCTTGCTTTATGTCATGTTATAATTTGTGATAACACACAATTTAATAAGATGGTTATGTGGACCTGAAGAAGTTTGTTAGAACAAATGTCACACTTTAATCGAGTAAGATTGCCTAATAATTAGACAAAATTTACAATAACTTAGGAAGACAAGAGAAGACGAAGGCAACATTTAAATTTAATTTCAAATGTATTCTGTACAAGTTGCATGCTATCACTTAAGAACTTCGTGCCTTTATATATAGTTTGAATTGATGTCAATTGAGATCATGAAAATGTTTTACATTACAATTTGTGTCGGCATTTAGTTGAAACACAACAGGTTTTACTAAATTTTCATGAAATTAAATATTTAGTAATATTTTGGATTGTTTTGTTCTTTTTAGAAACGATTTCACGAAATTCATGACGTTATCGATGTTAGCAAGTCAGCAATTTTTACGTGTTTGTATAGTTTATTGAAAGCAAATTCTTCGAATAAACCGTGTTTCACAGTTTCATCCTATTCTGATGTTCTATGATTTACTTTTGTTCATTTACAGCAGTTTCTACGAAATTCAAAATGGAATTAAATTTTCTCCGTTCGTAATTTTCTAGTGTTTATAATATACAAGTAGTAAACAAATACTTCTATGTCTTCTTTGTCAAAGGACGTGTAAATTGTATCATGTTAATTGAAATTTTAAAATAAACGCTTTAGTAATAATGATGTAAAAAGAATGTCATATCTGTTTGAATTTCCTTAATAATAAAATTAGTCAGGAATGTTATTGGGGTAAGGTGTACCTTATAAACCAATTAAAGGAAGAAACATAAAAACATAAATTAATATTTTTTTATTGGAACTTAATATAATATAATTATTGTGACGTACATGGAGACATGTGATTAAAATATAGTAATATATTTTATGTTTTTACTCAGGCAAACTATTTATTGAGAGACAAGCTGACTGACTATCAACTCGTAGTCTTGAAATAGCTTTAAATTAATTCTAGTTATAAAAAGAGAGTTGATATCGGTTACACTTTATTAGTATTTTATTGAATTTTGTTGATTCAAATTATATTCATAGTATATTTTAAAAAGAATTATTAGTTCAGAGGTAGAGTTTATTTATGTCGAATATAATATTTTATCAAACAGCGCCGAGAAGAAAATTAATAAATTTGCTTTGATCGTGGATCTTAAATTGTTTGTTATTTAGTATTGTTTTAAAACTGTTTTTATTAAATTGGAAACATGATGAGCGATGTTATAACAAGCGTTAAATTAAAATTTTATTAACAGATTCAGAATGTTGGTCCTTTATAAGCTAATTTCTTAAGTGAAAATATTTCCTTAATTGACTGATGATGTCTAGAATTTTCTATAAAATTATTCCAACGAACTAATAATTATCCAATAATATGCGGTGGTTCATAACAATTAATATGTTTTGCCATGACGTTTCATAAAAAGATATTTGAAAATTGATCTTAACGCAAGCGTTACAGCGGGCGCCATGTGTTTAACATGTGTTTATGCTGTCATTAAGTCATACTTAATAATAAAAAACCTATATATGCTCAGGAATCAGTAAATTTACGAATTTATATAGGTAGCTTCCACCTTGGAGACTTTAATAACTACATAAGTATATGGAACCATTGTACCTACTACTTATGGGAACAACGATGAGACAGAAAAAACAAGTTATGGTTAATATGAGATGATTAAATAATAATGAATGAGTACTGTGAAAAACTGGTTTTGGTGCAATGTGTAACAGTATGAGAGAATTCAAACAATGAATACACCTAGTTGAAATGAATATTAAATTCAATAGTGTACTTACCTCGGGAGGAATGAAATTTTAGTGGTCTCTGAATAAAAACTATCTTTTATCTTAATATAGTTTAAGGGAAATTCAAAATAAACAATTTAGTTATGCTTAGTTTTATCATAATAGCGATAGCGAGATTGTATACAACAGAGATAATATAAAAACAAAATATGTATTACAGAGCGTCACGTGGTTTGTTTACTCTTTTCAAACACGTAAGTGATAGTAGTGTAGAGAGCCAGACTATTAAGATAGTTTGTAATAATTCATGAATCATGAATAAATTTATGACTGTTTAAAAAAACATTAATATTATCAGAAGAAACACTAGGATCAAGTTTTGTTTGTGCTCGTACTGTTTGGTAAGTATTATGTTACTGGGCAGAATAATTATATATACTACGACCATTTAGTTTTGTCGTTTAATATTTTAATAATTAAAGTTTTACAGCATTCCGGTCTACGCGCGAGTATAAGTTAGTAACGGAAATTAAGCCTTAAATAGATAAATCGTTGTGTTCAGTCACTGTTGGTATTTTACTACTTCTTGAACACGTTTCTTCATTCAAACGAATTACTTTTTGAAACACGCATTCAATAGTAGCAAGAGATAACTAAATCATATAACATTAAAATATTTGACATGAATGTTTGAATATTGTTATTAGTTTCAATACGTTATATAAATTCTAAACATATTAAAACCTTTTCTAAATCCAAATAATTATATTTATTTACATTTACCCGCTACCCCATAATTTATATTACCAATTAAATTGATACATAAGTAAACTAAAATAATATGTCACAAAGTCCTTGTACGGTTACTTACTGACCAAATAAATTTATTATAGTAAATGTATAACAGAGGGATCACAACATCCTAAATTGTTATACAGGAAAAACAATCGCTCGAGGTCAATAAAAATTGTTTCAAGATAAGGGTTGGTTTTAAATAAAAATACCTATTCCCCTTATATGGGGTAAAAGTAGTTACAAATGATAAAAGTATGAAGGTTAAATTTTATATTTTTCTATTTAACAGATAACCAATTAAAGTATATACTTATATATATATATAACAAACAAACAATCTCATATATATATATATATATATATATATATATATATATATATATATATATATATATGAGATTGTTTGTTGGAGGGTTCAATTGATTACTCAATTTTAACTTAATTGTTATTTAGAAATTTAGAAATTCATTGCAAAGGATTAGATTATGGGGTCTTGACTGTGTATATTTAATTTAATCAAACTGACAGATATTGCGTTAATTTAAGAACACAGTTACTACAAAAATATAAATCAAATAAAGTGAAGAACATCCAAACGAATATAAATAGTTTTCTCTGAAATACACAATATAAGAAGTGTATGCGCACTTTGTTAAATTGATAGGAATAAAAACTGTTGAAGACAAAATAAGCTTTGGCCTCTCTCAGTATACGAGTATTTCTATGAAACTCTCGACGGTACTGTGAATCATTAATAATAATTAATTATTACTAAAATATAAAGGACTTTGATGTGACTGTAACTGAAGTTTTTAATAATCTCGGAATCAACGTATTTATAAAAACAACGTATATTTTAAAAATTTACTGCAATGATTGCAAAAAACAATGAATAAATTATGGCATGTTTTATTTTATACATTAAAATATATTATTGAGTCTAGTGAAAAGATGGATATTTAACAAATACTTTTAAATATTTTTAAGGAATGTCTGGCTGATAAGGTCTACATTTTTATATTACTAAACTAATTGTTTTTTATTTTATATCTGAATTTCCTTTTAGAAATATTAAAATGTTAAGCAAATAAATATATGTAAGAAATAAAATTTTAAAGCTTAACTTTATTAAAATATCATGTTTTCTTCTTGTCAATTGATTCCTTGTTATACTTGAGCGTGTTTGTAAAGTCTCCTGCATTTTGCATTGATGCCGGATCTTTGATCTAAAACATCAAGCACAAGCACTTTTACATTTTTCTACTTTTGATGATGTTACTTTGTGGCCTTTACATTATAACTAACAAGTTATGTAGTTTATTTTTAAAATGTTCAACTAAACATAACATAACATAACTAAACTCTTAAATAAATAAAGAAACAAAGCTTAAATATTAAAAAAGACACACTTATTAGTAAAGTTATAATTTATTTTTATTTATAATTTTCACATATTAGATTCATCACTTGAAACTGAAAAATAATTCTGAATATTTCAAATAAATGTTTAGAAAAAAAAATGCCAAAAATTGCTAAACTCTTGTTAAAGATATGAAGTGTGTTTCACACATATTGATGAAAGATTTAACATGTTACGGTAACATTAACTTCACGCTAACAGCTATTTACTAAGGAAATCAAACAGACAGACTATTATTAATGTGATCATCGGATGATGTACAATGTATATTCTAAGAATAGATAGTTTAAGAATCCTTGAGTATTTTTCTATCTTTAAAAATACTCTGCACAACACTAGATGAACACTTTTGGTATTTTATTTTTGAAGAGCGGTCTGGATAAAATTTCCATCTACGAGCGTGTGACAAACGTCAGAATATGTGAGTCATCTCAATCAGTGACGTAGATATTTTTAAACAGAATAATATCTTCAATAATTCTGTAATATCCACAGTTACCTACAATACTCTATAGTGGAATCTATAAGTCCTGTATTGTATTTAAATAAGGGTTGAAATTAATACTCAAGTTTCAAGGCCCGTTCAAAGTTATTTTATACATATATATTTTAAAATGTTTTAAATAATATTAAAATATTAAAATGTTTTAAATAATACTAAAATCTTACTGAGTACAAAACAAATAGTAATTTATCTATTTCAGATTATGGATCATAAAACAATAATATTAATAAACACGAAAGATCTTTTATCTCCGAAAGGAAAACTACTCGAAGAGAAAAAATAATGTAGTTTCTTTACAAATTAGGGAAAATTTTGGTTCAATCAATGAAGATTCTATGTTTCGGGTAATTGAAGAGTAAAGGTTATTGGTGTATCCAAAAGAAAATATTACTTCTGTTTAAGTGATTTATGAACAAAAAACCTCGACCTTTATCAATAAAACTATTTGTTTTGAAAATAATTTTCAAATAAAAATGTAAAATTTTTCAATGGTCAAACCTATGTGTTTTCTATTGTTTTATTAATAACGATGATTTTTCCAAAACTGATATAAATTTGTTTCTTTATTTCCATAGGCAATCCTTTGCCTGTTAGTCCTTTTACTTGAAAAGTCCTTTACAAATATTTGTATAAAGGTATCCTCCTACTTTTAAAGATGATGTAATGGATTCCATGGACGGTGAAGGCGAGCGTTAGATATTGGCCCCTTAATCATACACTTGGGTCGCAGTCCCAGGCACTGTTGAAGCTCCTCTCCCTGCAACGCGATGGACCCGGCACCCGCACGGTGAATCCATGGAATTATGAGAAGTTTAGTCATTTATTATTATAAACATAAAAAGATAAGTGGGCCTTTAAAGATGTCCAATTTTTGTTATAGATACTATGTTTGCCCCAGAAGTAAATTAACTTTTGTTATTTACTTAAAGACAACCCAGTCTTTACTAATATACCCATATTAATAAACCTTACTCTTTATAATAAATTAATAGAAGTTTTGGTTTGGAAATTATCTTAACAACTCATAATAAAAATTAAAGTTTATATTATTAAGTAATCTGCTTTTTATTTTGAAATTAGTGTTCCTCAAGGATGTATTCCTTATTATCTTTATATCTGACTTATATATGAGATGTTTATATAAATTCTGTTCCTTGATAATTACTTTTCATTTTGTAAGTTGCTGGTTTAAAATCCTATTAAATTGAAGTAATGAGAACTCTATCTATATATATGGAATACCAAAAAAAATTGGGTTAAGTTTTGTTATATTGGAAGTTCAGAGCTACATACAACTTCTACATGAATAATGAAATGTAACACGTAACTGATGTCAAAGTTTTCCTATAACTTTAATTGAAACATTCCATTGGCATCTTTCACGTCTTGGGTCAGTGTTTGCAGTCAAGATAGTAGAACATTAAGTTTAAATATAAACAAATGGACTTGAAGTTCAGCTGGTCTTTTCTACATAGTTTATCTTTTCCATGTTTTCATTTTCTAAATCTACCCCTAAGAAGATCTCTAAAATATATTCGAACTCAATTAATCAAAAATTAGAAAATAAAATTGAAAGTTAATTAACTTATTAATTATAAAATGAAAAATATATTCGGGAGGAGATATAATTTTTTCTTTTATCTCGTAATATGTAATTGGAATATCAATGTTATAGACCTGAAGACACCTCTTGTTTATTTATTCATAATCGCTCAATTATGTAGTTTAATGAGATTTACTTTGAGATCCCGATCAAATCAATAATTTTTATAAAAAAAAGACGAATTTAGCAATTTAAAAATGTGTGTCAATTTTTTTATATCATTGGTTTTTATACTCGTAAACCTCTTTGAATATGACAAAATAAAAACAAGCCAAGGTAATCTTAGATTGAGTCACAGTCTATAAAGTGATCTTGTTTAATCTCATCGACCGATCTGGCCCTTTCGGAACTTCTAATAAATTAACTGTAAATTCTGACCTTAACTTTGATCAGAATGTCCCAAAAGCTTGTATCATGTTAAGATCTTGCAAGTCACTACTGAATCTTGTCAAACTTTCATTAAGTTGATTACATGTTGCTTGTAAACTTTGCTAAAAAGGCTACTTTGATTTTAATCACCAACAATCTAGGTTTCTACTATTTACTATTTAGTGCTAGTCATTGGCTTTTATTAATACTAGAGACTTGTTGGACGATAATGAATAATGTGTTGAAATAATGGGCCAATAGTTTCGAATATTAGCTGGAAATTTTGATGAAGACTAAAAGGAAATATATTATTCTTTTCAATCTCTACCTATACCAAAATTAAGTAAAAATATAGTAAAAATTAAATTTAGGTCATTTTTCTTTCACTTTCGAAGTGGACTTCTGATGTATAATATTAAATTCTAAGCGAAATCATTTTCATAGATATTCTTTTAAAATTCGGGCTTACTTTTTCTGACAAATACGAAAATATACAAACATACTCCTTGACAAACTATATTTAAATGCTTGCCTCGCATGTTTCAAGAGGATTGATTGTGGTGAGCGGTAAATGTCCTGAGAAAGACTAGTCGAGTATTTTGGTCCTTTCATTATTTAAATTTCACTGTACGATAAAAAGTAAAGTATCGATAAAAATTGGAAATAATAGTTATATAGGTATATTTCCTGACACCACTGAGTTTTTCAATGCCGATTTTATTCTTCTATGGGTAACATCGACCAACTAGTATAGTCCACTTTTGTTTTCTAGTTTAGTAAGTTTTTTATACATTAACATCAATCGGTTGCATTTTCTTAGTAACCGTTAGAAACTGTGTAGTTTTCTCTTTAACACAAATGTTCCGCAACACATTCACAATTTTAGATTGCGGATAGGTGACGGTGTCACAAACTTTCCACATAACTCTTATAATATGTCACTTCTTCTACCTCTTCTACCTGGCAATTTCCCCGCTACAGCCAGGATCTGCCTTACATGTTGTGAATAGTTTTTGGCTATTTGTTTTTACGACCGGCCGCCTGCCTGACATTAACCCTCTTTTGGGAATCAACATTAATCAGTGATGTCTAAATACTCTTAGAAAGTACATATGATTCGGAAAAATCACATTGGTACTTGCCCGGGCCAGGATCGAACCCGCGCCCTCGGCGACGAGAGGCGGGCCCTTTAACCACTGAGCCACCACTGATAGTATATATCTTAAAGTATGACACTATTACTTGATAATTAATAATAAATAAATTTGTATTCGCTTTGGAGACTTACTTAATTTATAAGTGTAATTTATGATTCTAATTAATATTTTTTTTATTTTTATTTCCATATATCTCAGATCACTAGGTACCGAAGTGTTGAGGTCTGATCTCTTGACATGTGTAACTATTGTTAATACCGTGGTGTTACTTACATATGATTTACAGTAGGACCCCGATTATCCGGACCTCGGTTATCCGAATTCGCGATTATCCGGACTGCCAATCGCGACGAGTTTATTCTAACATAAGGCTGCCAACTTTCCGAAAACTGAATGCGTGACTTAACCTTTCGTGAATGGCGGGGGGGGGGGGGGGGTGTTAGGGATTGGGAATGTCATAAAAATCTTCGCAACTGCCCATATTAAATTTAAGTGCTCTCTTACGCGTCATGACTTCAGAAGAAAGAAAGAAAACGAGATTATCGCGGGCGCGATACGCTTTTCCCTATTATAGGTAATCTGTGTTCCTGCACTGTTGGCCGTGGTATGGGTGTTGTGTAAAAGTCCGGTAGAAAAATAGGGATGCGGGACGCATACAACGTTTTGCTTGACTATTTTACTAATAATTTCAAAGCGGGATTTCGTCTAGAATTGCGGGACGGTTGGCCCCCTTATTCTAACATTAACATGTCAGAACTTGCATAACGCCACGTCACCTAATTATTGTAAGCAAATTATACGTATAATTTGCTTACAATAATTATTTACTTTTTCTTAATAAACGTTGATTCTCGCTCATATGTATTTGTTGTTTTAAATAAACACCTAACATTACATACGTATGGTACAGACTACATATGTACATATGCAAAAAGCCCGTTTTTCTTCATATATTGGATTATCCGGACTTTCAATTATCCGGATGCCTACCGACAACAATTAGTCCGGATAATCGAGGTCCTACTGTATTTAAAAATAATATTATTTATATATCGGTGTTGTAATCACCTTACCGTCCTCGTCAGTGAGACATTACTCAAAATTTTGAAGTGGAAAATGCTTTAAATTAAAACATAAAGAACAATATTATACATGTCATACAAAGAGAATATAAAAAGTAATATATTCAATGTTGATAAAGTAATGAAAATACATTGTGACTTAGTTATACATATAAGTATATTAAAAAGATGATATAACTTTATATAACAGTTGAAATTGATTTTAGACAGGAATTTCCAACTTTACTTCTCTTTAAAACGAATCAAACTTATCCTATTCATAATATAGAAATAATAATTTCAAAATAAATTGATTAAGAAACTTATTAAATAGTTTGAATATCATTCCTTCACTCCTGTGGGTTGATACTGTAATATAATAATTCTAATAAGTACAAGATCTTCAGGACAATACACAGACTAATGTGATATTTTGGAAATGCACGGTAACAATAAATTATTGAAGAAACAAAGTTTTAAATATTTTGACAAATTAATCAAAATTTATTAATAACCATGTATTATGCGTGTTTATATTAAGAGCTTCAAAATATTCGAAAGCAATCACATAATTTTAGTATTTTAAGATCACCTCTACAACACAGTTATCGGTATGAAACCAAAAAGATATTTGAATACCAAAATTATCATTTAACAACCAGCTTAAAGCTTGTTCTTTTCCAGCAAAGAACTGTCAGATGTTTTGTTTTCATTGAAACAGAAAAGTGTTAACATTTATTTATTTACCATTTAAATATTCTACGAATTACTTATTTTTATTAACACGTTGGGACCAGGGGCAATTTTCAATCCTTTAAATATATTATATGACTACTTCTATGAAATAATGTTTTTAAAGGAGCTCACTGTAAAAAAAAAAAAAAAAAAATTAAATAATAGAATTAAAAGTTAATTATAATTACACTGTGATTTAAATTATTTTATGTATATATTTTAATGCAAACGTTTAAAATTTATTTTTTCATAAATATTATAATAAAGGAGTTCTCCTTGATCTGACATGGGGTCATGAAAAAGATTTATTAAAATATACATTACTTTCATAAATTGTATCAAAATATTAAAACGATTCAAATCTTAAGAAAGTACTGTTTGATATTTAATAAACAAGTCTCTAACAGTCAAACTCTTTATATAAAATGTACAGAATATATGTACATTGAATTTAAGTGATTCCGATATATGTAACTGACTAAGGGTAGAAGTTCATATTTGTAGTGTGAAATGTCAGTTTTAGAGCTTTTTTATCAGCTACTTTTATGTGTAAAAATAGAAAGTAAAAAAAGGTATTTTGCATAGATTTTCTAAGTAAATAATTATTTATTCAACAACAAAAAGTTATGATTTGTAATACTCGTCAAAGATTATAAAGAACAGTCTGAGAGATATAAATAATAGATTTGAACAATTATGTTAAAATCAGTATGGAAGAACAATGAAGAACTATCAGGAAACTTATCAAGATTGATAAAATGTGTTCTCAAAAATATTCAATTTCATTTATTAAGAGATACTTACAGAGATTTTAAAAAATCTTTAACGTAAATATGAAATTTCAAGAGCTATATTAGTCTTTCACCCAATAAGAGTATGAAACTTGATAGATTTATCGTTTCTGAAATGGTTTTTATAATGCATAAAAAAGGAATAACAGTTTTAGTTTAGTAAGCAATAAGAATACTTTTCTGAATGAATATCATTACATTTTCTTTCCTTATAAACTGACTACCAACAGCATATAAAAGCTGAATGTCTAAAACATGCTAGTTTGTTTATTAAAGATTTAAAACTTAATTCACGCTCAATGCGAAATTGTATCAAATATTATGCGACGTCACGCACAAATATAAGATGCATCATTATATTGTTGTTTGTTTCGTATATCGTAGAATCCTAATTTAAATAAAAATGTATTAAAAATATAGTATGTCTTCTTTTTTGGGAATTAAATTCTTCGTTATTATTATTATTTACTTATCTTAGTTTTATATACAGTGAAAGAATTATAATTTCCTTACTATTATAACCGAAAGTATTTTATAAATAGTCTTAGAATTTATCTATTTCATTTAAAGAAATGATATTAATAGTCATCAATACGTAGATTCCATTACAAATTGGTTATTTACAAATGTCTTTCATATTAATTTGTATCTATTTATTAAAAAAAGACTTGAATATTCACTACGGTAAGGTTGAATTTGCAATGCGAATAGACTCGATGTTTTATTCAGTAAGGATTCCAACAATATAACTGGTTAATTACCAGTATCTTTTCTATAGCAACGTTTTTTTTTTTCTCATCTCCTATATTTGACAAAGTATTACTTTAGTTATAAGTTTGGTTACAATATATAACATACATATATTGGTCAGGTGGTCAGGACGATCATGTAATATAATCTTCTATGAACACATATATTATAAGGGTAGATATCAATACCCGATAGTTAAATAATTATTATCTAATAATCGAGTCTCAAGAAAGTTCCCTTGTTTATTATGATTTTATTGTCCCGCCAGGCTTGTAGAGATGTCAATCTAGAATGATTTCACATATTATTATACTACTATAATTTCAGTTTTATTTTTAGTGTTACACAAATATTGTAATAATGTCATCTTTCTTCATGTTTCTTTTTGTTTTTCTTTAGTCTTGTGATGTTGTTATCACCCCTGCTACCATTTTTATGATAAATGTAGAATAATTTGAACTGGTTACGACAAATCGGTGTCATATTATGTTTAGACTACATATTTATTTTACGATTCCACAAATAATAAAAATACTTAACCTCTCGTAATTATTCTTTAATACCTGCAAGAAAGTCGCCATTTGTTGCCATTGAAAGAATGTATATAATTTTACAATTAATGATTCTTGATTTTATATTATAATCTTACTAGTAATGGTCTTGTTATTTACAGAAATAGTCAAACTTCAGTGTGTTAAACTAAATATAATAAAATATAATTTAAATATAATCAAAAAGATTTTCAACCCTTATGACCGTTTTCATAATAAACAAGCTAATTTACTAACAACTTTAGAGTCAAACGAAGGTCTGGGAATAAACAACTCTATTAGAGAGTCGACATTTTAATGTGAGACATTCTGTTTAATTTATAAAGCCCAAAACAAACGTTACAGAATAAATTATTCAAAGCTCGTAAAATATTGCCACCATTCACTTCACTGAACTTCTAATTCTTACTGATATTTTCGTATCTCCAATACTTTACTGTATTTAAATATAATTTTAGTCAAACTAATTTAGGATGTTAAAACCAAACTATATCTTAGTATATAGGTATACTGAACTAAGATGTCCATCAAATTTACATTGCTTATAATAATAAAGTATGATTTTACTTTATTTCTTATTTTATATTTGAATCAATAAGAACTATAACGTATCATCTCTCTTATATAACGTTGTAAGACAAAAAACAACAATACATTTTTCGAAAATATTTTGCGTGTGATTTTTATTGTAATTATAATATAGGTGCATAAAACAATAGCACAAATTCCCACAAATATAATACTGTTTTAAGTCGGTAGGTAACGTAAATATTTCATTATCTTAATGAAATACGCGTGTAGTAAAAACATTAAATCTATTTTTATTTGTCGGTAGAAACTGGTTTATTTCAAGTTATTGAATTAGTTTTAGCTTACAATCCCAATTCTATGAAGCAATCGTAGAAAAACAAATCCCGAAATTCTCGATAGTCAACCTAATCTAAAAAAAAAAAACAATTGAATCAAACATTTTTATTTATTAATTTCCTATACTATTGTGGTATAAAACAGTGTTTCATTTTGAAAATTTTACAATGATATTCTAAATATTAATTTTGAGGAGTAAGCGTCGTTATACCTTTTTCAGTCAATCCTTCATCAAAAGTTTAATTTTAAGAAATAAAGTTTTGCACATAACATTGATATACACATTAATATTAAGTAACTCTCGCACTACAGTAAACCTTATACAATAACTCTTATTCAATATTAAGAAAAAACCTGATTACATAAGACATAATTTGGATAAGACAATATAAAAGGGGTTGTTTTAAAGAAATATTTCAGATTGTAAAAAAAACTATTTGTTAAAGAAATATGTTTTAAAGTTGTTTCTTTTGTCACAGATTTGCAACCTTTTATGACTTATGTGGTAAAATAAACTTTTTGACACAAAGCAACCTTTTTGGTTTTATAAATTAAACAAGGATTTGTTATCTTGAGAAAACTCCTATACGATCTTTTCTCCAGAGCTGAATAATTAAGTTTTATCTGTGTTTGAACTAAGTGCTTTTCTTGTATCGTAGTAATTGATGGTAAGTGAAAGTGTAGTCGCAGATAGTCAGTACGCATTATTGTCGTAAAAATCTATTCACTTTTTCCTTGAAACCTCCTAATTGTAATTGGAATGAAACATTACACAAACTTTTACGGTCCTTATATGTTGCATAATGAAAGAGAAATTATGACCTTTGTCCCTAGGGGAGGAAGACTTGCTGTGCTTTTTATCCGTTGATAATAAGGGGATGAAGAAATTATATCATGCAAATGTTATGCACACTCTCCAAATTGTATCCTATTAAATAACGATAACATGAATTTTCAACACAGTCCTCATATGTCCGACTATACTGGTTTTTAACCATGAAATCACTAGTAAGTTTTGACCGTTTTTTATGTTCTCGGATATATTATCCAATTATTAAGTTATTATTGTGGACGTCATATAATTGCAAAGTTGGCAACGAGTTTGGAATTCTAGAAGTAAAACATTAGAATATCAACGAATTCTCTAATTGTAGGAAGAAATTGTACGACTAAAATAATTTAAAAACCTCAAGAAAGTTTAGTTAGACGGTTTTTAAACTTAAAATAAGTAAAATTAATGATTGATTATTATTTTAATAAAAACGAATAAAATATCTGGAGTACTACTTTAGTTTTGATATGCGAGTTTATTATTTAAACATAATATAAAGTTTTAAAAGAATTGGATGGTTTTTTGTTATTACATTTAATTAAATGAATAATGTTTTTAAGTAAATTTTATTCTTGCTTTGGAAAACCCAAAATTATAGTGAAATAAATTAACATCCGTCGTACATTTTTGAATGATATACCTATTAAAGGGAATTAGACGTTTCTTGAACTAATTAACCTACAAAATTCGCATCTACTTTAAATAAATTAACAGTAAAAGTAACTTAAAATTAGCAAAGACGCGTGACATTGGACATAAAATATATATATTTAATTTTCCCAAGGTAGGAAGAGAGGACTTTGTAGTTATGGAGGGAGGCTTCTTCGTCTCCAAGGGGAAACGTAAATAATTCAGAACTCAGAGATTGCTTCGTCAAAAATCCCTCCCAAAGAACTTAACCTCACACTTTAAGGTTGAGCGGTAGTGTACGTATTTATTTTATCCTCCAAAAACTGGATCTTCTGAGAAGCGGAATTTTATTCCTAACATGTCACTGTAGAATCAGTTGACTTTCGCAGCTTCTTTTATGGGTGGCTGTGACTTATTTTACTTTGTATTCCCCGTTCTCAACCCCCGGAATTGACAGATCCGACACTCGAATTTTCTATTCCCAATTATTAATTTGAAGAACCCAATTTGAAGAAACCCAGGGCGTCACGGCATTTATACTAGAAGAGAGTAAAAGAATGTAAATATTACAATCGTCAATTTGAATGGTCTGAATTGGTATTGAAAGCACAGGAATTATTACAAGTTATTATTATATTTGTTAATTCTCCCTCAGTTCTGAGTTTGTTTCTCAAGCCATAAGTGTAAACCGCTAACCATTCATACTCGTAATCGGGTAGTACTGTGATCCTTGCAACAGCAGTTTTAGGGGCGAAAAGCTAAGCGCGCTTCTTACTGCATCGCTGCCGCTGCTCCTTTTGCCGGTGCTTCGTTGCCTCTTTCATTATATTTTTTTATATTAGTATAAATAAGAGAAGAGTAAAACTTTTTAACATATTATATTATATAGATTTGGGAAAAATTGATATTTCTTAAGTCCTAATTCAAAAAAGTCACGGACGGTAATTGAAATGCAAAAAGTTTTTAATATGAGTGGATATAGAGGATACCAGTAATGTGACGATATATTTTTTACATTGTCAACTTTTATAAAGGTCGCAATAACAAAGTTCAAAAATATTTTTTCATGAAATTTTGTTAATTTTAGAGCATTCGTTACATATTATTTTGCCAGATATTATTATTATCGATCAATTGTAGTAATTGTTATAATATTATTATGTGTTTTATATTTATGTAGTGTGACTCTAGTGACTGTAAATTTTCTTTACAAAGTAATGTAAGTTAAATAACCAGGTCGTGTTACTAACAAGCCATTAGATATCGTATGACGGTTATTAAAATATAACAGTTCCAATCAACAACTTCAATATTAACCCGTATATAAACTAAATATATATTTAAAATTTGGATGAACTATCAGAATTAAGCTAATCATTTTAACTCATATAACTTTTTGTTTTTTATCTTATCTGTGTACTAATTATGAAAACTATAACATCATCGATCAAGATGATACCACCATTGCGAGTTCATGTTTTAAATAAAAAGAAAGTCATAACATTGAAGGAGTTTTTAAATAAACTTAGCTCCTTATATAGGAAATACTATATCCACCTCGATCTAACAACTTTGTTCTCGAAGTTGAAATTGTAGAAATTCCCTCATAAAGAAGCTTACATATACTTAGTTGATGTGTTACTTGTAAACTTCTGACTCCTTCAACATTCCACTCTACTTATAAACTAACCGAGTCAAGTTAAATACCTTTAAGATAAATTGTGTTTAACAACATTGAGAACAAGTTACTGCTTAAACATATCTCCCAACATAACATTGTTTAATTTTATGTTATAATGTTTAAAGAAATTAAACACTCAGTAAATATATACATAAGTTACATGTACACGATTGATAATATTATTTGAGATCGTACAACTACTTTAATTAATAATTACTTGTTTCTAATAAAGTTTTGCTTAAAGCGGTATACAATATGGTCAAAGCGAAATTCACACCTCGTGTGCCCGTGGTCACGGTTGCTGTAAAGTACGTATTACTTTTTTTAAATATAATTTTAAAATAATAATATTTCTTAAAATTAATAACGTCGGGAGTGTGTAAATTTTGAAAATAAAAATTAGCAAATCATTTATTTCAGAAAGGCAATTATTTAAGTGCTGAAATAATTATTTTTTTTTTAATTTAATTTACATCATTTATATGTATGTTGTAGGTATGTCTTGTTGATTTGGAAGCCATTATATTGATCTAAGTATGATAATATTTAGTAGAAATTAGGACATCGGTTAAGTCAAGTTATATTATTATATGTAGATGTTGGTATGTGGGAGGAAATTCTAATTACATTTTGTTTTATAATAAAGATATCAAATATGTATATAAAACAAAAAACATTATTTTAAATTCTAGCTGTCATCTAAAGTTCATTCAGTGTCATTCCTTTATTAATATTATTGGTTTATAACTATTTATTAGTCATACGTATCAGTAGTCAACATTCTGATCAATGCTCTCAGTGATCTAAACAGTTGATCTCCTAATAGGATTATACATATTAATATTAATAATAATACTATTGCAATTTTCCGTATTAATCTGAGTGGTATCACATATAATTAATTTAATTGGTGTGTCTCTGAGGCTTAAACGCTTTGAAACTTTGTTATAAATTGCTTTGAATTAGTCTTTTCAATATTGCAATAGAAAATATTTTTACATTTTTTATATTTTTATGTGTTTTTCTTATACAATTTGCAGAATATGAAAGTTTTATTAAATTCCACGTAAATGTGGTAGAAATAATCCCTTTTTTTGTTTTATTCCTAGTAGTAAATAAAATAACAGTTTATAATAAATTCTAGTAAAAACATTGTATATAATGAATACAAAATATTCAAGCGAAGTGATATATCTCCCAGTTTTCTTGAATATTTTTTTAAATTTGAAATCCTCCGAAGATGAACAGGAAATTTAAGTCTGTGACTTTATAAATAGCACGAAATGACAAGGCAGTAATTTATTATATAACAATAACATAAGGTTAGTTTTAATTTATAGAAACCGAAATTATCATATGATTTGAGCAACAAGGATGACCCTTATATCTCTAGCTAGCTGTTTTTGTTACCTTATTACTCTTTTACTCTGTGTATTGAATCATTTACAGATTAAGAGAACTCATATAAAAGCGATAGCAGCCACAGAATACTTTCTTACTTTTATTCAATCAAATATATTTTTACGTTTTCATTGCAATCAAATAGTGATTTATTTCTAGTATTTAATTTATTTTTTTAATTTTATTCTATCTTCACTAGATGTCAAACTATATTGATTATTGTAAAAATATAAAAGGAATTCATATTGAAGCAAAATTATATTCTATTGAAAATAAAATTATGTGTAATATATTCAAACAAAAAAAAAATCTTACGCTTTGCCATTATAGCAAATGAAGGATTGTATTAGAATATTTTACTTAAATTCATTGTTATGACAATATGTCAAGTAAAAACCTGATTGAGATTGATAAGTTATCAAAATTTTAATAAAAATACATATGTTTCTTCAGATATGAACTTGCTGAATTCAATAAGCCTCCGCTCATATATCACAGTTTTCACAACGTTAACAATATCAAAGATATGTCTCAACATGACAGTGAGATGGCACGGACGAACAATACTGTTTGTAGAGGACTCTGGAAATGTATGAGTATATCATGCCAGCATTGTTCAATATTGTGTGGTCATTTAAGAATAGAATTAAATATAGATTCGAATTTTGGTAGATATCAAATATAATTGTATAGATATTTCTATACGAATTATTTTTGGTGAAAAAAAAACTACTCGCCCTTTATGTTTTATTTTACTTTATATTTGATTTTATTAATGCAGTGAAAACATATTTTAACTGTAAACAAGCATATTATAATGCCAACTATATGACAATTATTCACACAAAAAATCAGTTTAAAACTTCTAGTTTAAATTGTTCATAATGAAGAGAAAACAATTGTCGATAAAAAGACATTCGTAGTAGGTATAGAGACTACATAATATCTACAATACCTGCTATGAATGAAACTTGTAATATCCATTCTTAGAACCACCATTACAAACAAACAACATTATAGAACGATAAAAATTCAAGATTATTCTCTTTTACTTTTCGCAAAATACACCACAGACAATACTTCTTATTACCATAATTGATAATTCTTGGAACTATCCATTTTGTTACACAGATCCGTTAAGAACAAATATAAAAGAAGGCTCCAATATAATGAGTTCACGCCGATCTTCTGTGAGAGGGTGGTACTTCCCCGGTCGAGCCAGCCCATGTTCGAGCTGTAGTAACTTACCACAGCTAGGCTCTACCACCTAAATAGTATTGAAAAATGTTACGAGAACAATAGAAAAATATTTATGATGGCAGGTGGTAAGAGGTTTATTCTGAGTGTTATTGACTTTAAATTTATATTATTATTAAATTAAGGAAGGCCACCCAGTTGACGAATATATAAAGGCAGAATAGGATGGCTTGTTTCAGTTTAATCGTAACAGGTGATGTGTATGAATTAATATCGTTGGGAATAATTATAATATATTAAAGATTCAGTGACTAAAAATTAGTTCGGACCTGCTTTAGACAAAGAAATAAAGTTTTCAGAAAGAAGGAACACGCCACAGTAGTGATAACTTACTATCAGTAAAAATAAACCACAAAATAACTTTTGATTGAGGGGTTTCAAAGGTACGATGAGACACCACACTTGTATCAACCTGATGTATTCTTTATTTAAAGGTTACCATAACTAACACGGCCCTTTTAATATGTGTAAAATCTTTATATAGTTCTCTCGTGTAGTTGTAAATTTATCAAACAAAACTAAAATATTCTTTAAAATAAGTGAAAAGAACCGTAATTTTAATTTAAAAGGTTTTGATATGATAGCAATTAAAGAAAACTATTTTTAGTAAATATCAGATTTTACAAGGAGCGGTAAATGCTCGTTACAGCAGGATCGTTAAGTAAATTTGCTATATTATGAAACATAACTCCATTAGAAATATTGTTTAAGTAACAATTTCACCTAAAATTAATTAATTTTCGTTTTTTTTTATTAATTAAAAATATTCTCTCATAATTAAAAAAATTCTCTCATTATTCTTAAGTCCAATGAACTTATATGTTCTTAAGAGTAGGTAAGCTTTTCAATATTGTAGTCTTATTTGTATCTTTTCCAGAACGTGCTGTTGACTCTGAAAACTTTAAAAGTTATTTGGGACCGTAAAGGTTTTGATTGGAAACTAGAATCGAAGGGGCAAAGCAGATAATTCCGAAAACTAGCTTTTAAACAAAGACGAAACTTCTCAGCATTCCATACCGTGTCCATCGCGTTGCAGGGAGAGGGGCTTCAACAGTGCCTGGGATTTGCGACCCAAGTGTAGGTTTAAGGGGCCCCTTACCTAATGCGCGTTAAACGCTTACCTCCACTGTCCAAGCTTCTCTCCCTACATAACCAAATTTGAAATGAACCTACTAGGGCTGCCTTCGATGTACGTTCTAAGAATGCATTAATGTGTGTTCTGGACAAGCTCAAGTCTTTTAATAGGTTGTAGAGAGATTTCGCTGTTATACCTCCCGCTCCCACCGCGTAAAAATCTACGACGATCCTATTTCGAGTGAGTTCGTTAGTGAGATCGTAATATTTGTTGACCTTGGTGGTATGATCTTTGGGGATGTTGGTTTCCCAAGGCACTGTAAGCTCTATAATCACTACGCTCTTTAAAATTCGCGAATACAAAAATATATCCGGTCTGGAGGCCGACGCACAAATATCCTCGGGGATTTTATATTGTTTTTCATACGTGTCCATCATTATAGTCCAATCCGCTTAGAAATATACTATTAGAAATATAACATCGTCTACCACAAGAAGTACTATAGTGGAAAAAATATTAATACTATTTTACATACATAAAGGAAGAATACTATTAAATGTATTAATAAAAATTTAATGCTTCATGTCAAATAATGGGTGTTGAATCTCAAATCTCAAACACTTATTCATTACACGTGATTGGGAATATATTTTAGGAATATGAATTAAGTTAAATGAGTGAGATTGTTAAAAGTTTCAGGTCTATTTTATTCCTCCTATTTAAATTGGCTGAATGATCTATCTTTTTTCTAGTATTAAACTTTGTAAACTCGTAATTTTCAAAATTGACAATTAAAAATTATTATCTCGGATTTATTATCAAATATAGAACTATTTGTTTGGAGAAAAAAATATTATGAAATCAGTTGACAACAATACGCATATATATTGCAAATCAGCTTCTCGTTTTATATGATTTTAATTTCTTTTACGTAACGTGTATGTAATACAAATAAAAATGTAAAAATAGTTAAAAAATTATAATACTATCCTTTTAGGTGAAATAATTTACTATGATTTATAAACATCTGAAAATCATGTAATTTTATTTTCATATAAGTATGTAACTACTTTTAATGTTATAATAAATCTATCTAAAGTTCCCAAATATATACATTCACACAGAAAGAAAATAAATCTTAGGAAAGCCGACCATCAAACTTCGATATATCTCGTGTAACTTGGAAATAATTCATGACTAGAGTTATTATACTTCTTGCTTAAAACAAAGTTCAGTATTTTATTGGATGTACCTAAGTAAGAAATAATGGCTTTGATCATGAATTGTTTCTTTGACTACAGTTAATAATATGTTAATAGTTGTGCTTTTACAAGCTTCATTGCACAGTATCGAGGCGGATAAATATATCTTTTAACGTAGTTAAGAAGAGTATTATGTTAAATTAAAATACGAAATTTTAAAAAGATGCATCAATAAATGCAGATTTTGGTTTTATTTGAATCTTTGAAACGCTCTACAGTAAAATTACAGTTTTGGAGATACAACAAATTACATGGGAGGAATCGATTTATGTTAGTTTTGTTTCATTTCGTAATATTTTAAATCATATCATATTTTCAAC
The DNA here is from genome assembly GCA_916720795.1 of Danaus chrysippus. Classification (NCBI taxonomy): domain Eukaryota; kingdom Metazoa; phylum Arthropoda; class Insecta; order Lepidoptera; family Nymphalidae; genus Danaus; species Danaus chrysippus. Next base: position 1,505,800 of record CAKASE010000073.1, read on the forward strand.
AAAGCCCAAAAAAATAATCAATGAACCTGTTATAATAAATATTTCATGCAGGTGTTGCCAGGGGTTTAAGTTACATGTAAACATTATGTATTATAAAAACCTTTTAATTATTAAAAGTTGACTTCATAACTTTTCGTGGTGAATAAATTTACCTATTATTCTCTCATATCTATTATATAATCTATTTTAAAGAAGGTTAAAAAAACTGTTAAAGGTCTAGATTCATAGATATTTCTGAATTAATTTGTATGTAATTCTTAATTATAATAAAATAAAAATTTATTTTCATAGGAAAATGCACTATTTAAGTACAATGATATCATTAAATTTTCACTGCAACTTTAATGTCAAGTTCTTTTAATAACCATTTTTATATAAAAAAAATCACGTACATATTAACTTTTCGCTATAAAATACAACTCCGTCGTTCTTTGTTTCGTTAAGTTTACAATCTGGGTAAGAGTTAAGTAATGGTTTGTATCGTGGCTTAAATTTTTACTTTTCTTAATATTAAAATATGTACATACATCGATGGAATATTTTACTTAAATATTGTCTCTTAATAATGGCCATTAAAATGTTTTTGCACAAGATCATTAAAACACACACCTATATAGGGGAGAGTTGGTTATATCGTACTAGAATTTAAATCGTACCACTTCTAAATTTCCCATTTAATGAATATTTTTTTCTACACTGACAACGCCAAATCGTAGCCCTGCACCATCCCTCTTCACCCACTAGTTTAAATCGACGTGAGTTAACAACTGGGCACGTAATAAAAGAATAATATTTTTTGTAGGAATTAATATAAATATTGTCGTACATTCGTAAGGAGATAACTCGTAATCAAGGTAAGCTATAGTTATTCAGTTTTGTTTTTAATTATTCCACAATTGTATACTAGATTATTGGGGGTTTTTGTTGCGTGTCTAAGTTTTGAGTTTATGCCAGATATTTGCTTTTGTTTTAGAAATACCTTAGTTGGTTTAATCGTACCACTTGCAGTTGGTTAAATTGTACTGGTACGATTTACCCGACTACCAACCGCAAGTACCTATAGTAAGTACTACCCAAGGCAAAGAACAAAAGTTATAAGAGGAAACGATCTCATTCCATCACCAGTAGCGGTGATTCAGGAGAGACACTTGTTGTAGAACTAGATGATGATGACAGCGATGATTATCTTAAAAATATATGTCGAAAGTGCAATTGTTCTTACTACGATAAAAAGAGTCCAAAAGTTGATTGGATTCAATGCGTTCGCTGTAAACGGTGGCTACATGAGACGTGTACTTCGAATCCAGACATTTGTCATGATTGTTTCCATTAAGAAATATGCACAATAATTATATTACAAATAACATTCTTGTTAACTGTTACTTTATTATTATAGTTTACTGTTTTTTTGTCTCATTTTTATTAGTTATGTTGATTGATCTCATTATCATAGTATAGGGGAGAGTTGGTTATATCGTACTAGCATTTAAATCGTACCACTTCTAAATTTCCCATTTAATGAATATTTTTTTCTACACTGACTATACCAAATCGTAGCCCTGCACCATCCCTCTTCACCTACTAGTTTAAATCGACGTGAGTTAACAACTGTTCACGTAATAAAAGAAAAACATTTTTTGTAGGTCTTAATATAAATATTGCCGTATACTCATAAGGAGATAACTCGTAATCAAGGTAAGCTATAGTTATTCATTTTTTTTTATTATTCCACAATTGTATACTAGATTATTGGGGGTTTTTGTTGCGTGTCTAAGTTTTGAGTTTATGCCGGATATTTGCTTTAGTTTTAGAAATGCCTTAGTTGGTTTAATCGTACCACTTGCAGTTGGTTAAATTGTACTGGTACGATTTACCCGACTACCAACCGCAAGTACCTGTAGTACTACCGCAAGTACGTATAGTAAGTACTACCCAAGGCCAAAAACAAAATTCTTACTAGTTACTACGATAAGAAGGGTCCAAAAGTTGATTGGATTCAATGCGTTCGCTGTAAACGGTGGCTACATGAGCATGTCTCATACTTCGAATCCAGACATTTGTCATGATTGTTTCCATTAAGAAATATGCACAATAATTATATTACAAATAACATTCTTGTTAACTGTTACTTTATTATTATAGTTTACTGTTTTTTTTTTTTGTCTCATTTTTATTAGTTATGTTGATTGATCTCATTATCATAGTATAATCATGTTATTTTACTGAGAAACCTTATAGTTCCTTTATATAACCTAAGAGTTAAAAATTATGTTTCTATTACCTAAAAGATATAAATAATGTTGTTTTATTATATTTAACCTAACAGTTAAAAATAAATAATTTGATTGAGAATTTTAATGTTTTTCATTCAGTGGTACGACTTTAACACCCATGGTACGATTTAAAGACTTAGTGGTACGATTAAAACGACGAGTCGGCTAAATCGTACCGATGGCAAGCCTCTATCAAAAAGCATTTTTAACAATGTTAGAATAATCGCAAGGATCTGTTCTCTTCTTCTTAGGAAGCCAAAATATGAAACTTTATTTTACATATGTATTAATTATTATAAGACGTGTTATAGTCAAAATATTTGAGATAAAGTGAAAAGTGGTACGATATATCCGACTCTCCCCTATGTACATACATATATATAATAAGTATGTTTGTATAATGTATGTGGTCCGTCACCTGAGTCGAAAATATTTTATAAAATTTGTATTACTAATAACAAATTTTACCAAAAGAACCATGGTAAAATTTTTGTTTCCAATTTGTTATTTCTCAAAGCTCATAGTAATATTGGATGAAAAGAGGTAAGACGTACTACGGTCAGTGCAGAGGAAAGATATTTGTCTGAAATAATATTACTTAAATTCTAAAAAACAAAACTTTTAGGATATCTACCACGGGATAAATATGATTAATGTCAAATCCTTCTGAGTGTGTATAAATGTTCCAACTTCACTTTGATTTTGCAATCACATGATTAACAAAGTATGGATGTGTTATATTTGAATGAAATGAAAGTCTTACTTGACAAATATTTTTTTATAATAGTTGTCCTCTTACTTCATAATTTTGTCTTAAGTTTTATGTGTTTAAAATACATAATGTACATGATGACATAAAAGTTAAGAGAACAAATCAAAATAAAAGAATTGACATTTTACTTTCCATCCACGAAAGACATCTTTATCAATATAAAACCTTTCTGCCTAAATCAAATAATTTTAAGCCAAAGGAACTTATATTAAAATGACAAATATATATGTATATATGATTTCTCATTTCGAGTAACTATTACTTATGAATTAATTTCTTATAAAAATAAAAACGGATAATTTATTATTCTTTTACTGATGGTAACCCTTAAATAAGCATAACTTTTTTTTAAATATAATTGCAAGTATTAAAGTAATTGTGTTTCCATAACAATCAAAGTAGTAAAGATATTAAAAAATTAAATTAAAATACTTTTATTTAAGTTATTTCATATTTTCGTTCTTTATGAGGCAATAAGAATTCAAAAAAGTATTCGACATAATTAATCATAGAAGTCAACGATAATTTGAACACAGTGTAGCAGATAATAAGGTTTAAGTTTATAGCGTTGTGTTAACAATAGTTTGTCAGGACGTCTCGAATGGGAATGAATTATACCGTCATAAACTGAATTCGGATAACTCATGACTTTAACGATGTATAAAAATTTCTCATAGTGACTTTGTAGCTGTAAAATATTTTATTTATAAAGCGCAAAGAACATCAAAATATGTTGGAGTATTATTATCGGAATATATTTTGGGATTAAAAAATATCAGTCTCATTAAGAACGTTTCCTTACCGTTTTGTGTGTACGTGCGTGCAAGTACCGTATGCGTCTATGTTATTGTTGAACAATAAATGTAATAGTTTTCCTTTCTTCATTTAATAACGGAATTACTGATAAGCCACAACGAATAATACTCAATGGAGTATTGTGTTTTTTATACAAGCACTGTGTTAAAAGACTTTCGAACTGTAGGTATTTTGCTGTAATCAACAATAACAAAGACCTATTTAACGATGAAAAAGTCTTAGTTCCTAAATGTCACATCTAGAAAACTAGAAATAAATACAAACAAAAAATGCGGAATGGTAGTGAAACAGGTATTCTATAAAAATTGTATGTTTTACTCTAAAGTATCATAGTTTCAATTAAATAATTCACGAACTATTCCAGTCCGTGGAATCTGACCATTGACCGAACAAAAGATACAATATAAATAAAATGAAAAGCACTGAAGTGGTGCAATGTGTTTATAAACATTTTTAGCAACTGTTTAAATAACTTATTTTTAGGAAAATTTTCCATATGGTAAGATTATAAATATTTTTTTTTTTAACATAAATGATATTTTTAGAGGGTCTAGTTATTATTTAGCCAATAAAATTCAAGATATATAAGAAAATTTGTAACCAATAAAAAAAATATATTGTATCCATTATATCACTTTTGTCTGTGGACCTAATTTTGAAGATTTCTTTTATTATAACTTAAAGTATCATACTATCATAATGTCTGTCTTTTGACATCTGCTATTTATTATAAACATTTTTTTACTATCGATAACAAAAGAACGGAATTTTATATCATCTACTTTTTTTTCGATGAGGTATTTGTTGGTTAGCTTGGGAACTTCGTTTGTATAAAACAGCCAATCTATGTACAATTAGAAAAATGAAGTAAGTAGGCTTACTTTTGGTAGAAGCTAAGGCGATTAGCTTAATTGCTCTCTTCATCATTGAGAGCCTGAACCGATCCATCTTAGATCTAATTAAGATAAAAAAGACCTAACAGCGTTTGAAAATAAATGTTTTAAAAGTAAATTTATATTAGGTACTTACCTTTAATTATAATTTGAATGTTGTTTTAACCTAATGAACAAGAAGTCCATGGGCACAAGTGAAGATTATGTATTTTTATAGGCATTGTAAAGAAGTTTAGCTTTACATTACTGTAAAATTGTTGTATATTTTACATTAACCTAACTTTATTATATTGGTAAAAAAACATTTATTAATACTTACTATTATAATAAAATTAAATAAATGGATTTGAATTTCTGCAGATAATTTTAAAGTACAACTATAAAAAAAATTCGTCTTGTTTACCGAAAATGTATTAATCTTTTTAATTATGTTCCCTAAGAATCCAGGGAAATATTTTCATGGGGACTTTTATTAGCAGAAACATAAAAAGCAGTCTTATATTTTACCTATATACACTCGTAATATATAAAAAAAGATTTTACGATTGCTTAAGACCTTCATTTGTCACCGATGTTGAATTGGTAATAGATAGAAACGCTATACGTAGAAAAATATTTCTGTTATTATGTAAGTACAATAATATTTATCTTAATGTTAAAGATATCACGTTGAAATATTTCAGAATATTAATATTTAAATTATTTAAAAAATAGTTGGCAAAAACAAAAAATAACTATGTATTGAAAGCAATTTGAAAGGCAATATATGAAGTCAATAGTTGACGATATTTTACCATTTTGCATCATAATTTAGTTTGTTGTTTTCTTATACCAGAAAGATTTGATAAAAATTACCATATTTACATACTTTTTTAAAATAATATCCATAAAACCACTAAAAAATGTATTTTTTGATTAAACTTCAGTAAACAATTCTATTTCTGCAACAGAATACAATTAAAAGTTATAGTTGAAAACTACTAACATTTAAAGGTATATAACTTTACATAGTTCACATACTTGTTGGGTATATTTTCGTTTGACGTGCCAAGTACAGTGAATAACAGATAGGGTTATTATTTGATTTCCGAAAGATTTTGAAAGATTTCCTTTTTTCTCTTATTATGGAGTTAAACTTTCCTTTAATATGTGGAATCTACATTACCTACTACACGCAGCGTCCATACATAACATCAAGCATATGACCGTCGCGAGCCGAAGGGGCGCGGTTACTAAAGCGTAGTCGAGCACATACGCAGAGTTTAGTATTTAGTATAGACAGGCGCGTATTAATATGGCACGCCCATATATGGCATATTTACATACTCACTCGCTATTGGTAGAAAGGCCAATGTTTTGATTGGTACATAATTTTACTAAAGATTTTTATTTTTGTTATACTCCTTCTGATTGGATAACTTGTAATTAAATTGTAAGTCACATTATAATCAATTTTCATTGGTCATAATGTAAGTCTTTTTATGGGAGACGAATTTCTGTAAATGTTGTATTGGTTATTTATAATTGTCATTTTTTGTATATAATATACCTGTGTAATTATTAAACGGTTTTTTTAGCTCACTCCGTTTGTTTTATTTATTCTTTTTTCTTGGGTCAAATTTAGTAATTCAAATTTTAAACTCTTCCTGTCAACCGATTAATCTGAAATTTTGTATACACTTTTAATTTTGGTGAGAATACAATTATATTTATTCATTATTATTATAAATTCAAGATGGCCGCCGCTACAAAATGGCGGATAATTTATGTTTTACCAATCCCATCAATATGGGTATCAAATGAAAGGGCTCAACAAGCAGAATACAATATAGGTACTATAAAAAAATTAAAATCCAAGATGGCGGCCAAAAAATGGCGGATAACGTAGAAGCCATACCTACCCATACCTAATTACTTTAAATAAATGGCCCAATTTGCATATGGATATGGTTTGAAATTTTATATACTTATTCTTTAAATTGACATTTCAACCAAGGGCAGGTTTTGAATTTCTTTTCAATGCAGACTATTTTTTTTAACGTTTTCTACACAAGTTCAATTATAAGCTTATATTAGGTAAAAGTGAAATAATAAATATAAGAATTAAAAACACAAGTGCTTGTAAATGGTGTAGTTTGTATATACCGTTAGACTTATATGTATAGGTATTATTATAAATCCATCTATTGTAATTAAATTTGTAATTATTATATAACCTTTTCTTTGTCTAAATGCAATTAGAAACTATTCATTGAGTTTGTTTGTGTTTTATTTCTCGTGCAAACACTCCTCAAAAGTGAAAATCGTTAATTGTAGTTATGTTTCACAAACCATAGAACGCTTTAAAACTATTACATCACAAAAAATGTAATTAAGGTATTATATCATAACTTGGGGAAAGGTTTTTCGCTCCATAAATATATAACAAGAGGTTGGGTCACCGAGGATAAGGATAAGTCTTTAAAACGTTCTCTTTTAAATTAATTATGGTTGTGATGTATGATGACTGCGCTTGTTATAAAAATAACTTTACATTTGATTTGGACTTGACAACAACACTGAGTCTTTCAGAGTATGTATTATAATGAGTAACGTCAAATCACGTCCTTCAAGGATCGTATCTGCCAAGGATTAATCCTTCGTTCAACAGATTTATTAGCTTTATTGCATTATATATAATATTTTCCTATAAAAAAATTTAAAACAAATTAATTACAGATCAATTCTTTCAGTTCTTCGTTTTTTTCAGTAAACATATTTGGTTTAGTCTCCTTATCCTTACTTATTTTTCTAATATTATATTGTTGTATGGTATCTTACAATACGAGTATGTTAATGTCTCGGTCTACATTAATCCGTCTTCTTTGGTTGTGACGATATCAGTCACGTGACATTCAAATAAATCATAATTTGTTTTTTGTGTTCAAGCCGCGACACATCTGAGACGTTCTAATAACGATGTACTTTTATAGGTACTCGTCTGTTGTATTTGTATGGACGTAGAATATTAATAACAACTTATATACAGCTCGTTAGAAATTATTTGATTAAATAAAATACGATTTTATATGTGTAACATCTGGAGACATTTTTTATATCTGAGAGAGTTTCAATTTAAGAAAGTTGCTGAAATATTACATTTCTGGAATTGTATGAGATGATTATTATATATTGGAAATATTTGACCCTCCTTCTGAATAACCTCACAAATTTGACAAAAATTTCTTTTATTACAAACACCTATCTTAAATGCTTATTTGACTCCGGACAAAATATTTTTTAATTACACTAGGTATAGTATTGTTCTTTAGAATGAAATAATTTATAATAATTTAGATTGTGTATCTGAATAATTTAATGATAAATATTTAGTAATTCCGAAGCGGTTTCTACCTACTCATATTATTTTTAGGATTATAAGTTATCATAATAAAATATGAAGTAAATCAGTAGAATACAGCTAACGCTTTTATCAAGGAAACTGTAATATGAGCATCAAATATTCAGATGAATAGACTGGCGGTTGAAACTCACAAATTGTAATTAAGATAAACGGGAAGTTTCCTGAATAATTAATGAATTGTTCGTTAAATAATTAATAGATATCAAATATAAATAAAACAGTAATTTCTCTCCAAAGATGTTGTTATCACTAGAATGGGATCATTATTTTATGTTTGTTTATACATTTCATATACATTTGATTACAGTCATTATGATAGACTGTAATCAAGTAGTTATCAAGTATATTTATACGTATAATTACATATTTAAGTTTCATCAAAGTAATGCTGTTAAATTCATTCCCATAAATACATTACCTCAGTAAACAATGTAGGTTTAGTTGATTTCGTCACCACGATCACAGAGAGCTAGTTACCTGGGAAATGAAACGAATGAAAGAAAGACGAAACTATAAGGTCAACGATGATAGAAATCAGTAGATGTTTCTTAGAATGCTTGGTGTTAAAAGTATTAAGAACTTTACTATAATGTCTACATGAAAACTGAGTATTATTACATCTCATGATCGTTCCGAATCTTCTAAGTGTAGATGAATTATTAATGCTTTATGTATCATGCTTTGTCTTGTAATGAATTTATATTTATTAATCGTTGTAAAGTGTTAGAGTTATTTCTAATCGTTGATTTTCTCACTGTAGCCACGATATATAAGATTATACGTATCGTAAATAATAGTGATCAGGTAAAGTGTGGATTTATTTTCAACCAATTTTTATTTCTGAGACAAGAAATTTTGTCGAATTTAAACATTGCTAAAACGCATTCACAACTGCAAAACCTCACTAGGAGTTTTGAGTCAATAGATTTGTGAAACAAAAATCGTACCGTTTAATAGTTTTAGTTGGGTATGTTTGGAATACTTCAGTGAATATAAAACCATATACCTAGTGCTCCTTTTGTTGAAACGATCTGAACTTTCATTAACGAGGAGTTAGTGTTAAAATATGGTTCAAATAAAATGTTTTGAACAGTGATAGTTTTATAAGTAAACATACATACCTACAATATATAAAAAATGTATTTTTAGGGCAAGTTAACGCAACTAAAAAGATAGTAATATGAATGAAAAAAAAATTTAGTTAATAATTCAATTCATTTTATAGAATTATAAATTATAATCCAAGATTATTTCAGTTTCCTTCAAAACTTTAATAGTCAAAGAACTTCAACGAAATCATAAAATACAACATTGTACGAGTTTCTAGCAATTTGTTTAATATTAAATAGACAGGCAAGAGAGACCACTGGATAACAGTCTTGAATAGTTTGAGTATAGACTGGAAAACAAATTAAAAAGAACTGTAGTTAAATACTGTGAGTCTGAATACAAACAAACAACAGTCGGGTTGACAGAGTTTTATAGAATTCATGTAATAGATTTTCATGAGGGACGTCGGTTTCAATAGTTTTAAATGTCTATTTATATATTGTATAGTTATTGATTAACGGATAATTAAACTTCTTCTTTAAATAGTTCCCTGTGTTAATGTGATGAACTACTCACATAATTCTCGGTTGTATATTTTAACTTCACTCGCATTCAGAACAAATTTGAAGTAATTTTAAAGACTTGGCTCAAAAAACGCCGTTTATTCCAGTCAGAGCATTTGCCAAATTACCTCTACTTGTATTTGTCACACGAGGTGAGGATTGTGACTTAAATATTTATGTTTTAATGAACATGATTATATGAAAAGTGTTTTAAATCAAAATATACAGGGTGACTGGTGAATTACTATCAATATTTGAGGACGTAATATTTGACGATCATATATGACAAAATGAAAATTAATATAACATAAATATTAATAAATTTCTAAGTAAAGTTAACCAAAAGTTATGTAATTAATTACGCATCGTGTGAACACCCTACAGATTAGGTATACAAACACACACTCGCGTGCGGCGGCGTAGTGTTGTATCAGCACGCCGCCGCACGCGTTCACGCTTGAAACACTTGGAACGTGTCCACGCTTTATTTATTTATAAGGAAATTTGGTCAAAAATTAAGTACCTATTTTTTTTACATAATTCGAATGAGAATCATGTACCGAGTATTCTCCTTAAATATTGATAGTAATTTACCAGTCACCCTGTATATATTGTGAAATAAATATCTTATCGGAAGTATAATTATATTATTATATATTATAATATAATAAGGAAGGAAGAATAATTATATATAATACAATAATATTTTAAATAAAAAAAAGCAATGTTTCAGTAAACAATAGTCGTAAGAAGCAAAAGAAGAGAAAACCTAAAAAAAAAGAAGTTTATAGTCTTACAGCTTAACATAGTTTTAGATGTTTTGGAATAAAATCCATACAGCCTTTTATACGAGTATATGTGGTCAAGCTGCTTTATTCTACGCAAAAAAAAACTTTCAAAATTTCCTTTTCTATTACGAAATTCCATTCAAATTAATAAACTCTTCAATAAGAGAGTAGTTCATTCACTACAAGGAATTCCTGTCAATCAACTCGACTTTGTTGTCTGGCTTTACGGAAGCTTGTTTATTACATTCATTGTATTTAAAATAACGAAACTTATTCTAAGATGATACAGTTTTTATTTACTACCAAAATGTATCTTCTCTTCTACCATGTGAGGTCCACTGCTGGATATAGGCCTCCCTCATTGACTTCCAAGCACTATGGTCGGAGGCGGCCTGCATCCACCGTGAACACGCGGCCTTGACTAGGTCGTCCGTCCATCTCGTTGATGACGTCCGACGCTGCGCCTTCCGAGCCGTGGTCTCCATTCGAGAACTTTTCGGCCCCAACGGCCATCTATTCTCCTGGCTATATGGCCTGCCCATTGCCACTTCAAAGAGCTAATCCGTGTAGCTATGTCGGTGAATGTATGAATCAATCAAATTTTAAGTATGTATTTACCACACAGAAATTGCATTTCTAATTAATATAAACGAAGTAATTATGAGCTACGGTTAGGCGCCTACATTTTGAGGTAAGCGCTTTTATAGAATCTGTATTGGAGTTAAAAAAATTGAAGAAAAAGTCTTTAGGAACAATCGTCGGAATAAAATTGAGATTCTAGCAATTGTCGCGAAGAAAAGTAGTTAACTTCTACCTTACTACTCTTACTCATATTCAATAAGGTAAAGCTTAGTTAACCTAAACTTCAATTGAGTTTATAGTTTCAAGCAGGCCCGTGTTCCTGATATAAATGATTCTTGTATATAATTTAGTATGTTTCATCTTTTATTATTTATTGTTATTATATTTTATGGCTCGTTTCTGTCGTTTTATGACGTTATTAACATTGAATCATATCAAACAACTGTGGTCGGATGAAAACAGGATAATAAGAAATGACAGTATAGTTACATGAATGTAACTTAGCGTTGTGTTTATTCTTCTCAACATTTATTAGACATACCAATCTCATAACAGACATTGATACTGATAACCGGGTCAGTGGGCTTAATAAATACGGTATCTTTATTAATTTTGGCAAATATTTATCAAGTAAAGCCAGCCTGTACTGAAACAAACCCGTGTGTGTAATGTGTGTAATATGTAATGACTGCACAATGTTACTACTACACGTTACATTAAATCATTAATTATATTAATGAAAAATAAAACTTTTGTATTTAAAGTTGTATTTTTAATATAAAGTAGTCCATGACGATGAGACCCCGGCTCACAACTTATTAACTGTTTATTATTGTAATGGTTGAAACGAAAATGTTTATTTTACATTATAATTAATATTTAGAAAAATCTTAACTGAGGACTCATCTGAATAAATTATATAATATTATAGCGTCACTAATACTGTAGGACCTCGGTGAAGCAGCCACTAAATATTAAATGCGCTTTGTTCAACGTCTTGTAAAGGCTTTAACATTTCTTATAATTTTCGGCGTTTATTTGAAGTTCTTTTACAATTGTATATTTCTTATTCTTTTTTTAATTTTCCTAATGCATTTTATTTCTACATTGAATAGTAGCAAAAGACTAAATAGAAAAAAATGTATTTAGTCAGTAATTTTGTATAAATTCCAACTTCACTCTCAACAACTTCTCCATTAGTTACGCTTGAATTTCTTTAGTTACAAATTTATAAAAAGGTTTTTTAATACATCAGTAAAGATTGAACAGTGAGAAAAAATGTTATTTAAAAACGAGAAGTACTAATAATAATTAATAATTAATCTAATACTTATAGTTAGTCTGTCCTTTCAAATGTATGCCCTCTAACTACATACATATATCAAAACCCTATAAAAAAAATATGATGCATCGCTATTAATTTAATTGAAATATAATAATATTTCTGCCTTAATATTATTTGCTTGCTACTCACCGCTTCCAATAACTACGACTGTATTGAAAGAAACATTAAGCGTAAAGACTAATAGGTCGAACATCAAAGCGTTCACAAACTACAACAAAGGAATGGTTTATAATAAAATGTTGAAAATGTTCAATTTTAATAAATCATCTAACTAAAATCTAGTTCTATTACATATATTAAGTGTCTAAGACCTAATGTCCAAGATCTTCTCAAACATTTGGTCACTTGCCGAGTTGCAATATATCAATTCATATTATCTTTTCTCTGCTTAGTACGTACATTCCACTCGTCTGAACGTGGTACGTTTAAACAGATTTATTCTGCCCCACAACTTAGATGACTTTTCTCACTGATGGATTCCTGAAGAAACAAATCATGATTTTCAATATAATATTAATATAGAATGAAATTATTAATAATCAAATAAGAGAAATGATTTGATATTATACCATGTGAGATATCTGAATATATTTTAAAATGTGACATATCAAAATAAACAAGCACTTGAAATAAATGATAGCTTTTGTACGGCGCTTCATGGTGTGGTTATAATGAGAAGTACAATAACTATTAACAATAGTACAATAAAATATATCTTGATTCAGAACTACTTTAATGTGCGAGGAACTGAAAAATCAGATAAAAAGTAATTAACACGAAATTTTAAACAGAAATTTTATTTTCCAGTTCTTGGCATTTTTCGAACTTATTACCTTAATGTGATTTTTAACGAGATGAATTAATGCTGCTAGATAATAATATAACATTACAACCCGACCTCACCCGACCCGACGTCGATTCATCACTATCATTTAATGAATTGTTATTTAAGATAATCCATAATATGAATGTTGACAGAAGGTTTCAAAACTAATATCAAATGTAATAAAATAAATACGATTTAATATATACCTATGAAAATGACTGTAATGAATGATGTTTTAATGGCTACAAAGAAAAAAAATATGAAATAATAATATCAATAATATCAGGATAACTTACTATAAATTGTAATAAAACTACAAAGCAAATTGTTTTTTCAATGCTTTAGGAGGTAAGAATTAAACTGAACGATATACTTAACCAACTAAGTATAACATTGACTTTCAAAGCATAGAAGAACTAAAAATTATTGATACAAAATTTATAATTTCTACGGAAACTTCAAACTTAAGGATGCAAAGAACCTATCAAGCTTTCTCTCAGAATAGCAGAATTTAATTTAAACAGCTCAAGATATTAAGACTAGGCTACCTTGATATCATAACATATCACTATTTCCTGGCTTATTTCGGACTATACTATATATATCAGGTGTTTATTAATCTAAAAAATGTTGAATTATTTTTTTAACTTTCGTTTCATAATTTCAATATATGAATGTATAGAAATAATTTTCAAACATAAAATAAGAATTGCTGAACCAACGCCTATTGTTTACTGTTTCGTTAAAAGTTTGGATTGTGATAAGTATATGTACATATTTACAAACCAAAATATTGAAAAATTTTAAAACTTTTCGTTACAAGTCGTTAATATATTTCTCTTTTACGGTCAAACTGCGATTCGACTTTTAAGAGGAGTCCGTTTATCTGTGCGTTTACTTTTAGAAACTTGATTCAAGAACTACCTTTCATTAAAGTTACGTGTTTTAACTCTACAACTGACTATTAACATTGTTTAAATGTAGTATTGAATTGCTGTGTTTGACTTATTAACTTTGAATATCTTTGACTCATAATCACTGACGTTTGCATTTAGTACAACATTTCATTCCATTAAATTCAATGTGACAATAAACCGGTTATGTTAATAATATTTTTTAATAGTTTAAATGACTTCTAGATGTAACGTTTACAAAGAATCGAAACAAAACATTATTTATTATATGTAGATCCCACAAATGACATGTTTTCACGTAGTCTCTTGAATTTCATTTTCGAAAGTAATAAAAAATGCTTTTCGGTACAAGTGCTGGATCAGTTAAAGAATGCAGGGTTTCTGTGAAAAGGTATTTTAATACCACCGATACCGAATAAACTGCAGCGTTGATCCAATTTTGAGGATTTCACAACAACAGCTACCAGTATTTAAATTCTTATATTCCGGAATGGCCACTGTGGGTGTTCCATATTCTATGAAATTCTACTGAAATACTGCTTTTCAATTCATTTACTTCATTTCTATAAAATTTCACCACAAAATCAGATCAAAATAATTATATTAATTGGTAATCTCGTTTTGAAATTCTACCCAAATGTAAACAACTTTGTACAAAAAATTTATACACAAAGAACTGAATTAAAAACAATATTTATAATTAATTTTTCCTTCTTGATAATCCAGATTTAATGTTTACTCCGAAATGTTTTTATCATTTCAAAAGTCTATTAATCAACACTTATGTATCACCTAGATGTTGATATTTCATTGATTATTATTATTATAATTATTGAATATTTATTCATTGTATAATAATGTACAATATAGTTTTCTACAGGGTATGAGAGTGATGGAAGCCTTGTCTCTTAATTTTCTTTTAATAAAGATAATAAGAAATTGATGCACGTACATGCAAAATCTAAAATGATAATTTCTATTTAACTCTTAGTAAATAAAATACAGAAAATTGATATTTAGGTACGAGTAGGTAAATAATAATTTTTGTTTGTTGTTTTAAATATTACTTAATAACTTAAATAAATGGGCAAAATTTGGTTAAATAAATTTATTAAATCTCTGATATCTGAAATCAAAGATTATTTGCGTTATTTCTTAAGGCAACATTTATAAACACTTTCCTCTGAACAATCATGATAATACTTTGATAAAAGTTAAGGCATTGTTAACGGTTTTGATGAATTCAATAAATTCTTCGTTGTATTAATCGAGAGGTAGCGAAACTCGTTACTTTAAAGTGAGAAAACTTTGTAATTTTATGACAGATTTTAATCCATTAAGTTGAGATTTTTCAACTCAGTGAATATTTAAAAACGTATCAAGCCACAAAGTGCAAGATAGCTCACCATCTGTTTTGTTTTATGTTCTACTCTACATCACTTACATTCTCCCATTTTTTTGTGGATCATACAAATTTGTTAAAATATTTTTTTGTGCAGGCTGTAGGAGGCTGACCGATCGATACACAGCTCCAAGGCTGATTTATAACTGAATTAGGTTACAGTAAATATAAATATGTCCGAAAAGATATAAAATATTTGTGCACCTGCGATAATTTTATGATAAAACTATACAGTTTATTTTACTATAATAGTATATAAGACTTTACTATACTGGTTGTTAGAAAGTATTCAGGTGCACATCTTTAAATTGTATGAAATAAAGGTTTGCATCAAACCTTTATTTCATATAACACTAATATTATTTTATATTTGAATGATTTATCTCGTGTTTGTATAATTTATTAATTCTTTATTACCATCAACTCATCATCATTCTTGTTCTTATATTTTATGACATTTGTATTACAAATAACTTGAATAACTTTTATTTTCTCTTGTTTACGGTCTGAAGACTGGCGATGACATTTGACAGACCAAATGATCTTAAACATGTCAAAGAAAATCTTCTCACTACGAAAATGAAACATTTATTTTTGTTGAAAAGAATTAAGATTTTAATATATAAGATATATTATATTTACTAATTAAACCGAGCTACAAACCGGATCAGACTTTGTTCCGATATTAGTGCATTGAAAACGATAAAAAATGAACGGTCAATAAATACGTGGCTACGTTTAATGTGTTTCAATAGCCAGCAAAGTTCACGTCAGATGCAAAAAAAATATTAATTTATAAGAAACTCTTTAAATGATTAAAGTAGCAATATCCTCATCAGTATCATATGCCATGTTGATGGATATCTAGACGCTTGAACAGATTTCAGTCATCTCATTCCTTAAAACAATTCTTTCGATATTTAATTTCAATATACAGACTTAACAAATTTAATATTAAAACTCCACATTAAACACTTCTAAGAGTAAAGTAACAATTCAATGTGATTTCTGTCTTCTTTTATTTTGAACGTTATCAATCAGGAGATTAAAAGTGTTCTATGCAATGATACGTATCATTGAAATTGTATGTGTTAATTAATTATTATTAGTTAAAAAATTGTCATCGATGTAATAAATTGAATTACAATTCTTACATGACAGTATTAATATATGAAAAAATGATTATGTGGACAGTTTATTACCTGCACAGTGATCCAATAAAAGGAATTTTATACGTCCACCACAATATTTTATATTTTATTATGATGGAAATTAAGGAACTTGGTATCCTTTTAACACTTATAATATAAACTAGTTTTACCTATCACAACACTCTCCTTCAACTCATCTAAAATTTAACGGCTCTTTTTTTTTAAATACCGAAGACAATATTATAAAGCCACACATTTAAACTGCAGCCGTTAAAACTACGATGTATATGTTTGTATTGTATTTTAACAGTAGTTAGTAAACTGTTGGCAATGAACAGACGGACAACTGAATGTAATCTAAACTTGGTTGAACGAACTTGTTGTAGAGTACAAGACTGTTTATCGTTCACTATACAATTATTACTAGTATTGTTGAAAACGTATTTTAAAACTTACTACATGAAATTGTTAAATTATTTAACTCCAAATTGTTATAAATGTATATATCTTTTGTAGTAATTATACTTCATATGTAATATAAATATATTTTCTCCTAAGTTTCATTTTTGTATTACATATGTACATAGCAGTATAAAAGTCTGCAGTTTAAATGTGTACATAATATTTAAAAACATACAGACTGCTTTTATATAAATAATATTTCTTAAATAAAACTTTATTTCCGTTTAAAATTAAAATTTTCTTTCTCATATCACGGATGCTATAATTTTTGTATGAGAATGATTAATGGTCATAATATAGTGAAATGATATATAAGGGAAGGTAGAGACGTCATATACATACGCGTTAAAGTATTGTAATTGTCCTTCTTATACAACGTCCACTTCAAATCTGGTTCCAGGAGTAGTAATTACATCCTTGTGTAGCAATCGCCCCCTCTTACAATAACGGAAAGGAAGGGCTATGTTACTTACAAAGTGGCCAGGTGGAGTTTAAGTTGCATGTCGTTTCATCCGACACAGATATATAAAGATTAGTATTATACATTATGTAAAGATGTTTTAACTGAAGCATAAACAACTTTATTTCTTTCACTTAGTACGGTTATTTAAAAGTAGTAAAAATAATCCAAATGTAATAATTTCTTTTGCGAAAAATATATATTTTTCTAAGTTTCTTAGTATTCTGTATATTGTGATTTATATACATATATCATATTCGTTATAAATGCGAAGTTTTAATTTTATTCTAGTTTTAATAAGTAAGACTCTTAACAACGGTTAGCAACTAAATATTAAATCACCGAAAGTAATAATAATAATTCATTTAAAACCCAGAGTGGCTGATAGCGGTGAGTGACGATATTAAAAATTTGTGAAATAAGCTCCTGTACTAATTAATCCTTCGATAAAATTAACAAATCTGTTTGTTGAATAGAGATTTAATTTATTATTTGTATTAACTCTATTTAGAGGTTTTAGATTAATTTCTCTTGTTATCTATCAAAATTTTAACAAGCTCTATAATACTATGCGTAAATGATCTGTTCTGGCTCACTTCTTAACAATTTCCATCATCCTTAACACCAATAATAATCCTTCAATAACGTCTTTATCATAATGTAAAAGATCTTTCAGTCGGAGATATTTCTTTAAAACTTTTGAAGATATGACAAATATAAAAATGCTTTAAAATGATAAGTATTTTAAATATAAATAATAATTTCTCGTTCGGTCTTAACACTGAAGCGATCGGAATTATATTTTTTTTTTCGAATAATTCGACTTTTCAGTGTTAGTTAAGATGTAGTGTAGTATAAAGAAATATTAATTTACCCTTCGTCGAACTAAATAACCGTCTAGTAAAATTATCTCAGTAATCGTTAATAGCGGAGTGTGATCTTTGTGAAAAACTGTCAGATAACTGAAAAACTTATAGTTATTTCGAACTTGCCTAGTAGAAGAATGTTGTAGGTAGGTAGGTTATGGACCGGACAGTCGCTGGTGTGCCCTGTCGCTGACAGATCCGGGGTACACCGACATAGTAAATATAACGTTACCAATATTATCTAAAATTATTATACTCTTTTATATTGTAAAATTTTAGAACATTTATTTTAAAACATAAAATAAATAATTGTTATAAATAAAAAAAACACGTTGCGAACATGTTTCGTATGTGAAGATTAACTAGAAATGTTCAAAAGTGTAAACAGTTAAAGGCTTTATTTGTAGAGATTATAAAACGGTCATGTCCACGAAGGAGGCATCTGAGCGGGAAAGGGAGAGGGCGGCTGATGCTCCCTCTCTCGACGTACGGGGGTGCGATGGAGGCAATTCCAACGCCTCCAATAGTACCTCTGTGTTCCGGGCTGGGGTCGGCGTGGTAACCCGGCCCTATTGAAAGCCCGGCGTTGTCGGGGCGGTCCTAATTGCCGGGATCGCCCCCATTCTCCGTGGGAGTAAGTCCGGTCTTTGCCAGGACCGGCCAGTCGCTGGTGTGCCGGTACGGGGTACGGGGTACGGGGTTTTAGTGAGTAGGGGCCTGCCCAGGCCGAGCCTCACACATCCCTTCCGGCCCCAAAAAGGCCGATTGGACGGCTCGTAAAAAGAGTTTCCCTGCGTCATCAAAAAAAAAACATAAATAAATAATAATTTAGAACAAAAAGTAAACTTAATTCGATAAATTAAATTACTATTAAATAATTATTTCACAATGTTATATATAATAAATTACTTTACTTTTTTATATCATAAAAGTGTTCCGTTGAACCTTTTTGGTTTTTAAAAGTTTTCTTATTATTTTTTTGTTAAGAAAAAGAAGAATAACAAATGTCACATATTTTCTATTACAAAGAAAAGTTACTCCAATAAATAAGGGAATTAGAATATTGAGTAGCTAAAAAACGTTTGATATGTAATAATATAATGTGCAGTAGGTAATAATTAATATGTCATTTTAAAATCCCCCTAATTTAAATTATTAACGGGAGGGTGAATATAACTGTAATCTTCTATCTTCTATATATAAAAATGTATTGCTGTTCCTTAGTCTCGCTAAAACTCGAGAACAGCTGAACGGATTTATCTTATCTTAGTCTTGAAATGTTCGTGGAGGTTCAGGGAAGGTATAAAAGCTGAAAAAAATTGATTCATCACTGGGAAAACCATAAAAACAGCCCTTTTCTATTTCCCATACAAATGTTTTCTTTGACATTAGATTTGACAACTAACTAATATGTCATTCTGTTCGATTGAAACAGGAAAAACCTAATTATTTATGGCCTCTAGGACGGAATAGAGTTCGCCCGGTCAGCTATACATATATTACTAATGATGAAATTAACGCGGACGAAGTCGCGGGCAAAAACTAGTAATACATGAAAATTTTAACTAATATATTAATTGATGAATTGTCTCACGATGAAATCGAATATTGATTTTTGATTGGACGAATCTTTAACATCTAAATATATTAATTAATTATGAAACTACAAAGTTATAATATAAAATATTTCATTCTATGATTAGACCAGTGCAGAAGCCTTTAAAATTAATGAAAAGTGAAAGTAAATTATAGTACAATGAAACTCATTAGAAAAGAGGGGAATATTATAAAAATAAAAGGAAAAATAATTTACGAGCGATCTGAGGTCGGGAAGGGTATGGGGATGGGTATTTAAGGGTGAAAAATGGGTTTTCTCGATTTCCGGCAAAACTAAAAGTCCTACGGAAAAATGTTATAATATGGCAAAGTCGTAGGTAATAAAAAGACCTAAAACTTTTATTCTAATATTTTTTTCATATAACCTCAAATTTTATGTGAAAAACTCGAAAAACCAAGTTTTTGGTTTTTTATTTTTGTCTCTAACGAAAAACAATATTTTGTCACGAAATTTGGTCAAAACTTTCCTTTTGATGTTATAAATGCGCTGTAATGTATTTGATTAGAAATATATGTTTTTTCAGCTTATTTTGAATAAATATCGTAAAATCAGCCTCATTTTCAATCGAAAAATTACCCGTCAAAATATCAGCTTTTTTCAAAAATTTTGTATGTGTTCTATTTACTGAAATCTCTATTTTTAGATGGTGAAGATAAAAATTTAAGTTTCTTACTTGCAGTACCATTTTTGGATCAAATAATCATGTCCTTTTTAATGAAATGACACTCAATATCGTTTGAAAAATGCTCTTACGATTTATTTTTATTTTGGTTCCTTATTTATATCTTGTTTTCATTTTAGTTCGTATTTTTTTAACAGTAAGTTTTCATATCAGAAGTTTATGTACCCTATTATCTTACAGGTTATCTACCATCTTGAGAATACGTGCACTTATGAAGTATCTTTAAATACATTAATACGATCATATATTCTGCAGACTCCACCACAAATCTCTGTACACGAATCTGAGAACAACGAAGCACAACATGCAAGCAAATATCACGAGTAAGGTGGATGTCCTGTAATGTTTAAACTCAATCACGATTGACTACGTATTTTCGCCTCTTACTAGACTAGAGAAAATAAGTAAATAAGGTACATTGAAAAACTTATAAAAATAACAGGTGTACATTCACAAATAAAAATGAAACAAAGTTAGGATTTTAGCCTTGGTTTTTTTTGATGTATAAGTATATAAAACCGATCCTTGACTGTAATGAAGATACACAAAGATATAAAAACAATCGGGTAATTTTTATAAGGCATAAAAAACCATTCATATTTTACACGTTTCAACAATTTTAATATATATTTTTTTATTCTATTAGTCTTTTATATATACATGTTTTACATCGTTGAAGAAAATAATGTTATAAACACAACCTTACATCATTATAACAAAACTCCTTCATTATAATTTAACTTAACTAAGATTATGTAATAAAAATAAAAAGTAAAGCTGAGACTAAATTAAACCACATTTGTATGAACGAGAGTATTTTAAAGGAAAATGTAATCTGAGAAATATGTAACAGTAAATTAATATTATAGATGTTGAAGGTCCACTCCTCTCTCAAACATAAAACTACGGCTTGCAGCCCCAGGAACTCAACCCGCAAGTCAATGGTGGCCTAGTGGTTAAAGGGCCCGCCTCTCGTTGCCGATTTAGACCTGGCAAGTACCAATGTGATCTTACGGAGTCATATGTACTTTCTAAGAGTATTTAGACACCACTGACATATGGTGAAGGAAAACATCGTGAGGAAACCTGGACTTATAGTTTCACAATTATAAGTTTGAAATCACCAACCAGTCTTGAGCAAGAGTGGTGATTAATGCTCAAAACTTTCTCGATGTGAGAAAGAGGCCTTTGCTGGGCAGTGAGCTCCGATAGGCTGATGATGATGTCATACATATATTTTGTTATCGAAAAAACACCTAAAATTAAATTTAAAACCAGTTTTAGTAAAGTTAGTCAGAGATTTAAAAACGCTGTAACTTACAGACTCAATTTCAGAAATATTAAAAACCTTATGGGGCTAAAGAATTTTTCTAACCACTTGTAGCTAATGAAACGGTAAAGCAGCTTAATAAAAAAGAAGCACACTTCCTTTTGTCTCGAATACAATCAAGTTAATTTCTTTTACTACAACACACACACACACACACACACACACACACACACACACATATATATATATATATATATATATATATATATATATATATATATATATATAAAAGACTATTAAGTAGTGACTCACTTAAAAGCCAGTCTACTAATTGCCGCTAAGTTACTGCAATATTCATAAACTACCTCTATTACCGACCCCCCTCCACCCTCACCCTTCTATGAGAGGAGTCTCTTACCAACACACAACCACCTTCACACTACTCCTGTATTGTAACAACTCATCGGTGACTCATATAGAACAGTTCGTCTCATAAAGCAACATTAATATCCAACACTTGACTCGGCTCCATCGATACTCGATACTGTGTCTTTGTACATGTCACTCACACTCATTCATCATACTAGAAACAGTATTATACTCTTATATTTCCGCTGTTACTAAGCCATTGTTTTTATTTGTTAATTATATTTTGTCATGTTTCATTATAGATGAAAAAACTGACGAATGTCAATAATGTATTGCTTTCAATAAATTTCAAGACATACCCGGTTAAATTAGGCTGATTAATATAATAAGCTTAATTATTATAATTAATATGTATAATAAGCTCCATACGTCTCTAATGCGGTAACTGGGGAGGACTTGCCGTTGAAAAATGTTAACTGTTGACATAAATAACGATTTTCCGTTTATGTTAAATGTAATAATAGTATTTTCTATACTTATAATATAATGTTGTACATTAATATCTTCAGTTATGAATGGTAAAAGTTTATAAAGCCTTTTTCAAAACATGTGAAAGTATTACAGTAAATAAGTTGGATTATTTATTAATGATTCTCTTCCAAAAGGTAAGATTACCGAAGTTAGTTTTGAGTCAAAGTGATTCAGGAGTAAACTAATTCTATTACTAACAAAAAATAATGTTTTTTTATCAAATAAAAAGGTTAATATCTATTTCAGTGTTTATGAAGCCGTTAAATATTTTTATATGTCGTGTCCTGACACCGCATCAACCGACGGAGCGTTAGAAGAAGAATTTACAATGAAGTTAGTGAAACATGTGATCTGATGAAGCCACACTTTATTATAACATTGATGACCTCTTGATTCATATGAACAGTAACTAACTAAGATTGAAATATAACATGAGGAAATAAATCTCTCTCTTTCACTTGACGGCTCTGTGTAGTACGTAGCAGGGAGGATGATGCTGGCTACAACTAATATTATATAATATGAATATAACTAAAGAATATATGTATTTATACGTGTAAGGTTTATATACTTTTATATGATTTTCGTTAAAATGACTTTACGTTTACTTTACGCATTAGTCATGGACTATTTCTATTAGTTTATCTAACATAAGAGCCTGTCCAGAAAGCGCGATTTACGTGCGAGTCAACTATGCGGTTTGCGCATTTTGTTTTGTATTGAGTCCAGATGCGGCGAAATAACGCGCGTATGTGATAAGACGGATTTGTTCAGTTATTTAGTTAGTTTTTTTTTCTCCTCGGAATCACCGGCTTCACAAAAAAAATTCTACTATTTCTTCCCAGTTCCGACCCTTAATAGTTCTATTAGAATAATCTGACCATTACATATTCCATATAGCTACTCTTTTCTCAATTTCGTCAATAAAAAGTTCCGTATCAAAGTTTTCACGCTCCATTTTTAAAAAACGAATACGTCCACTCGCCACGACCACGCGCTTCGTTCTGGACGCTGCAACGGCGCCGGAGTATCTCGACTCGGCGGCGCTCGCACGTAATACTCGCGAGTGAGGTAACGCGCGAGAGCATCTGGACGGAATGTATGCAGCTCCAATAACTCGAGAACGCGCGAGTGCCTACGCGCGAGTGGACTTGCGAGTAAATCGCGCTTTCTAGCCAGGCTCTTAGTATCAACCGAGGTGACCATACATTGTTGAATATCTCGCCGTAGCCACTCACCAGATCATCGGTCCACCTGGCAGTAGGTTCATCCACCCTATACTTAGTACTACGTGATATTCATAGAAGTAATAGTATTTCATCTGGTAATTTAATAAATGTTTAACTCATTTGTAGTATTTTGAGGAACAAATAAAACATTAATTCAATGAGTCGTATCAGAACACGATACTTGAATAAGTACATATATTAACTAGGTCGTTATTTACCGGACGTGGAGTGTTTTACATGTGATTGACTTTACAAAGAATGTAGATACGAGTACATATGTATATTAATACATCTTAGTTACACATCATTTAAATTAAAACGATCTAATGTATGTATAATGTCTGTCATCATTTCTGTCGTCAATGAAGGCCAGACGTGTCGCCCTCATTAAAATGCAGATTTTTAACTAGGAGCACTAGATGAGAGCTCGCGGAGGTTTAATTAAAAATTGTTTAAAGTTATGCATCCCTCGTCCTAGGAGCTGAGTTCATGACACAACACACACACCGCAGGGCATACTGCGGGGATATTAAAAAGACTCGCTTCAATGAACTGAGTGGAGGAAACTAGACGTTACGATGTTCTTTATAAAATAAATAAACTTATACATAAACACATCAACATAGTTGATACAGACTTATTATAGATTACTGTTATTATATATGTGAAATCATTCGTCATGTCTTTATAACGATTACTTGTTTAATATAATGTTTTAAATTTTAAAATTGATTGTATTTAAATGATTATACCTTTGATAGTTCTTGTAATAACTTATATTTATTCTGAGTTATGTCAACATTATAAATAAATGAGGAATTATATAAGTAATAGTAACAAAAATACTTGATAGAAGTTATTAGATATTGTACTAACTTCCTTCTTTCAAAATTTTAACACAACAAAACGTGATTGTAATCTTTAGTTGCATATTTTATTAACGAGTTAAGTCTCTACTATTTATACAAGAAAAATATATATATATATTTTGAAAATGTTACATATTTTTGTACATTAAACTGATGTTTACAATATTTTCAAGCAAGATTGTTCACGTCAGGCAACGGTTTGAAAAATTTCATTAGAAAACACGAAGAAAAATCGCTTCTTTTCCTATTCGCTGACAAGTCAAACGCATTACTTTTGTTTTTCATAGATCTTCCCTACCCTTTTGGAATATTTGCACAAGTTATGTGAGTCATGTCAAAAGTGTAATCTGAGGGAACATACCGTCCTTCGTAGTATATAGGACGTTTATTTTGAAACTTTACTATGCCCATCACGTTTTTCCGTTAGAGAAAGTTGAATAATTTTGTTGGTATTATTTCATTTCAAAGCTCAAAAGTATTTTATAAGACCGCTGCAATGAATGCGTATGATATGAAAAAAACTATCAATAATAGGTACTTTTCAAAAAAGAGACAATGTGTTTGTTAATCAGTTCAGTTGTGTAAGAACTAGAACTTTAATTCTATGAAACATTTAAACAATCTTTATCTCATGAAATCAATGTAAATAAGTACTAAGCAAAGTTCTTATAAGTAGTAAAGTAAGTAATATTTTTAAGGTACAGCAGCCTAGACAGTAATATAGATTAAATAAAAGAATTTCTTTAAATTTCAATTATGTATTGTATATTATATGTGTAGTGTCCATGTTATTAATTTATATAGTTATACTATGATATATTTGAATATAAAAACAGATCTTAATGGAACACTAACCACAAAATTTTCGAGACGATTAAAAGAAAGAAACTAATAATATTTATCCCTCACTCATCTAAATACAAAGAAAAAGAATATAAATTTGAAAACTTTATTCAATAATAAATTAAAACTTATGTAACATAAAATAATTATACTCTAAGACAGTGTAACAATAACAAAATTATCAAACGATGATTAAATAAGTCAAGATGAAAAAATGATATCGTCGGGGATAGTGCAAATCCGAGTAACTATCATTGGATAATTCCACGTATCTACATTAGAAGCAGATTACCAGAAGAAAGATAATTCTGAAATATTTTCTAAATTAACGACTGTTAAGGTGATTTTTTCACAATTAGAAATAAATTGAACCCTAAATTACTAATTTTGAAAAAATATTTTAATAATCGTTAATTCAGAAAATATTTCAGGGGAGTTATCCAATGGTAGTAACGCGGATTTGCACCATCCCCGACGATATGAGTAGTCGTTCAAAAAAGCACAGAACATAGCGACGCCACGCTTTATCCAATGTGATTGTGGCTTATGAGTCGCCAGTTCAATAGTCATTACATAGTTGGTCCAGTGTCCAGTGGTCGAGAGTGTCCCGGCTCTAACGAGTGTCTTGTATGTCGGACATTCGTATAAACCTTGCGCTAGACGATGATTTTGTTCCGGTTTCATATATATGATTGCCATTTCTGGAATTTAATATTTTAAATATTTTAGTTTTATCACCTCATTAACATGAATTACTAATAAAGTTTATAAGTAGTAAAGCTTTGAAATACCGACCAGTATGTAGCTGCTTAGGCCTGCTTTCTTCTAATGTCATATCACCAGTGTTAAATCTAGCACCTTCTAAAAATAGGCCTCGGACACAGCAACCATCATCTGGTTTCTTCGCTGGCGGAGCGTTAAGAACCTGGAAATATAACTTAGTTTGTAACAATATGTGTACATTGTGTTTATTAACTGGTTTATCATTGACTAATATGAATTTATAATTAAGTATAATAAACCTAAGGAGATCTAAGACTTTCGCGAGTATTCATTTATAATAAACCTCTATTATTATTATATTTTAATTAATTATTATTAATCAAATAAAGATTACATTTCGTAAACTGATCCGAAGCATTTCTGATAGAGTTTTGAGACCAGAAGATATAATTTCTTATAGAATTAGTCGTGAGTACAGGTTTTCTATCTTATTTCATACTACTAATCACTACTGATACTTAAGCAAGCGAAACAGTGGAAATTTGTGTGTCCAATATACAAAGGTATTTTTTAAATTTGAATTGTACCATTGGGGTGTTATTTTAGACTTACCTCAAAAGCGTAAGCCACAGTATCAATTGCAATGACATGTTTTCTAGCATAGTTTTGCTATGCACCAGTAAGGAATGCCTGGGGGAAGTAGAACCCAATAATCCAAAACACCTTAGGAATCCCACCATCAGCCCACTGCTGCATAAATTGTACTCGGAGACATAAATCTTTTACCCAAGCCGCTGGTGAAAAACAAAAATTATTAATAAACCTTCTGTAAATTTATCAAGCAGCTTATTTTTTGCCTTTTTTTTTTGTGATAAAAAATATTATACCTAATGGTTTAAGCGAAGGATACGCCTTAGCAATCCACATATTTGGAACAGCGTTTTTAGTCAAACTTCCGGACATACTTTCTAGGGCTTCCGACATAACAACTAAACCTTTAAGCGCCTTTTGTAGGTTGCTAGCAGAAATAAAATATTAGTAAAAAAAAAATAAACTGTTAATTGCGATTTGATATATAAACATACTGAAGAGAACTGCTAATAACGGCCAAAAGCTTATTATATCGTATGGCTCCTTGAATGAGTACTGTATTAAGAGACTTCTTATATAAGACACGAGGTAACTGTTAGGATAAAATATATATGTATATTAAAGTAACTTTATTTATATTTTATATGTAATGCATTAACTTTAATGTATAAGGGAATTACGTTGCAGCGATGTATTTAACGTCAAGCGTAGGAGTCAACATACTAAGAATGTCTTTTGCAGCAATTTCTGTCGTCTCTTTGGCTGTGAGATCCCCTTCGCCACTTACTTCCTTTGGTTGAAGATCGCTCAGAGTATCTGGAATAAAACAAAAAAATCACATCAGGAACTTTGTGTAAAATAATTTATCTATTTCAACAAGGGGCTTTAATATGTCGCTTTCACAGAACAAACCCAAATGTAATAATGTTCATCTAGGAGTTATAGCCAGTTAATTTTTATAATTATACAGAAAATAGCCTATCTATTAGTAATTTTCATATTTAAAATGACATATGACTTACTTATACAGGAGCTGGTACAGACATAGCTCAACTAATAATGGCGTTAGCGTGCAAACTGAATAACGACGGGTCATCGTTCAGTGGTAAGGTGCGTATATAACGAGTGTAGTCATCAATCGTGGATGAATATTGTTGCTGTTAAAACAATAATTATTATAATTTCAAACAAATTATACAATACATTACGATCTAGAAGTATGAAGATAACCTATTAATTGTTGAAATTAATGATATTAATAATGCGTTTTGCTAAATTTTAGATTACAAAATACCTTCGTCATAATACAACATAAGGAATTTATATACCTGTTTATAAGCACCACTCTCATCGAATATCCATCTATCTTTGAGTACAGCAGTTGTGTAATAATCAGCCAACAAACACAACAGACACCGACGGTCCCAATCATCAGTGACTCGTCCACCTTAGTTAATATGACCCGCTGTATACGTTAACATCTGAATTCCAATTAAATCTTGTCCATAATGCAAGCATTCCAAGTTATTGCTTTCATGAACCCTGTTGGAATTAGAGACTTAGTAACGAACCTCAACGTCAGTCCTATTGTTCTCCCAGAATATCATACGACCCAAGAATACAAACAATAACAGTTACATACTAATCTCCTACTAATTATAATAAACCCATAGGTTCTTCTATGTTAACTAGTTAATAAAAAGCAGTCTTTTTCAAATTAAAGATATTAATTTACCGTAAAATTAATTAACAAACCCGCAATGGAACTTTATGTTATTCAGTCAGACAAATGTGAAGTTGAGAAATACAAATACGAAGATCACCATCTGTGAATTCGTATAGTATATTAAAACCAAGACGCCCAAACTTCCGTCTTTCTAGAACTACACCATGGAATAGGCACTGAAAATTACAAAAGTTTTGTTACTACTAATTCAACAGTCCTAAAACCTGAAGAAATAAAATAAAATAGCTTCTTCATAAAGTCAACTGAGAAAATAACATGTCTTTGTTTCGAAGTCATATAACAAATTTAATAAACAGAAACATTTTATACTTGTTTTTCTTAATATAAATAATATGGAGAACCGTAAAATTAGAAACTTTGCTGTCTGATGAATTCAATTATTCAAGAAAATCAGGGACTTGATTCATATATGCTTTTAATAAGTTCGCTTTAATTCCTCTAGGTGGTTCCACTGTCATTTTATATCCTGAAAATACATATATATTTTTAAAACCTTGACTTATAATTAAATATGATAATGATAATTATTATAATTAGAATTATAATTAACGTTTTATTTGTATTTACAACATTAAGTAAATAAGGTATAGTTTAAATACTTGTGTATCGTATGGTTATAATTAACTTTATGTACGAATAATATTTATAAATACCATTCTGTAATAACGCCACAGGAAAGAAGGGTGAAGGTGTTGATGTGAGTCACAACCGAAAGTCCTTATGAACTACTTCTGGGACTATTTGCTTCACATTTAACTCCAAGACTGGCATCCATGATGGAGACAAATGGCAATTCTGTAATTTACATTTAAAAATATATATATCGTGAGGTCAGAAATCACACTAAAAAGGTATCTACACATATGTAGGTTCGAGTTAACATCTAACGCAATAAATTTCATTAAAATAGATATTGCTGTCTACTGAATAAAAATACAGGCAATTAGCCTAGACAAAATTATTATCACATTTTTATTAATATATGTACATAAAACGGATATATCATACATATTTGGAATCTTTAAGAGTTAATCTTAAATTAATTTCTTTGAATTATGATATAGCATTTT
The DNA here is from genome assembly GCA_916720795.1 of Danaus chrysippus. Taxonomy (NCBI): domain Eukaryota; kingdom Metazoa; phylum Arthropoda; class Insecta; order Lepidoptera; family Nymphalidae; genus Danaus; species Danaus chrysippus. Next base: position 1,535,908 of record CAKASE010000073.1, read on the forward strand.
CTTAAAATTGTTTTAGATTCATTATGAAAAACACTTAAGCCGTGCTATAAGTTATATTCGAATGATTCAAAAAAACGAATATACATTAGTATTGAAAGAAACTGTAAAACTTTACCTAAAAAATTTAAGTTATAAAAAATTACTATAAACACTTATTAAATACAAAAAATATTACTTTTAATCGAATATACTATTGCTAACATGTTTTTCATAGTATAATATTGTTCCAGTGTGTACTAACCGCTATCTCCGCCCTCAGTGCGTCGTGGTGCGCCCTCTGAGCGTGCGGCAGCTGGGGATGACGACCACGAGATGACGTCACGGAGCTGGGGAACGATATTCATGATATATATCTAAAAAATATAAATTCTTCTGTGAGTGTGTATGTCACTGAACTTCTCTCAAAAGACTGGACCGATTATGATGAAATTTTTTGTGTGAGTTCAAGGGGATTTGGGAATGGTTTAGATTCACAATTTTGTCCGCTGGACAATGTTTTTTTAATTATTATTTTATTTATTAGTAGTTGTTGATACAAACGTTTTTTTTGACATTAGATTTGACAACTAACTAATATGTCAATCATTCTGTCGCACTTCAAAACACGGAGATTTATGGCTTTAATAGGGAAACTTCAAAAATATAAATAAAAAAACGTAATAGATATTTGTTGATTATAGGCCGATACGAAGTTCGCCGGGTCTTCTAGTATATTTATAAAATTCTCGTGTCACAATGTTCGTTCCCATACTCCTCCGAAACGGCTTGACCGATTCTCGTAAAATTTTGTAAGCATATTGAGTAGGTCTGAAAATCGGCCAACATCTATTTTTCCTTCCCCTAAGTGATAGGGGCTGTTCATCCCTAATTTTTGTTTTGATTTGGACGAAAGGTTTTGTTTTTATTTTTTTATCAAGTGGCATAAGAAAATACATAAAGTCCTAAATATTAATTTTTTTATCACCAACCCCTACTTTTGATATGACAAAACAACGTTTGCGGGGCAGATAGTATATATTAAATAATAAATAATCAAAACTAAGACAACCATTAAATTAGTGCTTAATATAGAAAAATATCTCTTAATTAAACGTTATTTCATTTAATTTTTGTTACAAGTGCGATGTCGAACTGTATATTCATAAATGTTTTTGTTATAATTGTAATTCTCATATAAGTGATAATAATGTCTTAATGGAAATAAAATATCATAAAGGATCCATTATTTATAGGCGTAAAATCGTTAATAATTAATTAGTATATAAAGAAAAAATATATAAATTAGATAGATTAATCAAATGTAGCAATATATTAACACACTATCAGATCATAAAGGTTTTGTATAATAGTGAAATCCCACAGTAATACCTCGGATAGGAAGGTCTGTAATTCCAGGTGTTGGTGCAGCAGTTTCCTCCTAAGGTCTGCAGCACCTCGCAGTGACCGCCACGCCTCACTGATCGCCTGCTGTCTCAGCGCTATCTGCTGGAAGTTACCGCCGGGGCATAACCGCTGGAGGCGAGATCCTTCCTCCTGGAGCACCTGGAAATAGATTTAATATCACTACAACTATCTCTTCTACCTGGCAACTTCCCAGCTTTAGCCAGGGTCTACCTTACATGTTGTGAATAGTTTTGGCTAATTGTTTTTACGACCGACCGCCTGCCTGACATCAACCCTCATTGGGAATGCATTAATCAGTGATGTCTAAATATTCTTAGAAAGTACATATGACTCGGAAAAATCACATTGGTACTTGCCCGGGCCAGGAAGTATATTACTACAACTATAAAATACTGCAAAAATCAGTTAAAATCTTATTTAGGCAGAATTAGGCTACATTAAGTGAGGAGCTATGATAGTATGAAATAGATTTTGACAAGTATTCATTTCAATGAAACTAATATTTATCATATCGTCTGCCCGTGATCATGATACTGTAAAGTAAACGAAACGTCGGAAATATGTAGTTTTTTATCAAAACGTTCATCCAAAAAATATTAGTTTCAGTTTAAAATCTTAGATTTCATTATAAGTCAATCTTAATAGTTACTCTGTGTCTATAAGTTTGCATTTCTTATCACTGTTTTGTACACAATTATTGGTGCTTTGAGGGTGTATATTTTAAATTTCATGTTTAAAGCAAAATTTATTGTAAGAATATGTTAAACTATGAATAAGTTTTAATTTAAAATACATAATATGTTTATCGTCATAATTTTCTCAAGTAAGTGAAATGTAATTTCTTTTTGAGAAAAATAAAGTATGTTTAACCATAATAATTGTTTTGTAGTACCTGCATCTGCGCGTCTATAGCGACCATATCGTTCTCGGCTGCGTCGTGGTCCCGCAAGAAGGCGTGCCCGGCGCTCCCCGGCCCGCGCCAGCAGGTCCCCGGCGTCGCGGTGGAAGCGGTGTATCTCGCCAGCAGCAGCCAGGCGCTGGCTGCAGGACTGGATCTGTTCTACGCTGACCAGACGCTGCCAGGACTCGCTGGAATGTATGAATTGTATTTGAGTTGTGGATTATGTAAATTAGATCTTATAAATATATTATTAAAATTCATTTTGCCTTGTTTTAAATGACATGTGGAATTTTTTAATTAGATCCTATGTGTATGTTATTAAGTCTCATTTTTCTTTGTCTAAATTAAATTCTATATCTAGTCATTAAGTCTCATTTTAACTTGTACAAATTAATTTGCATTTGTGGAATGTCTTATTTAGATTCTATATCTGTATGTATGGTTAAAGCTAATTTTGTTTGGTATAAGTTTATGTGGACATATTGGATATCTGAATTAGATCCTATATGTTATGTAATTAAGGGTCATTTCCCAAGTTCCCCTCACCCGAGTACTTCCTGTCACTTTTCAATGTCAGCGATGTATGGGCTGTCTGAGGCGACCAGCTTCTTGGCCAGCTCCTCACACTGGTTGAACCTCTCCGCCCCACTCTCTACACTCTTCGAACTTGGACCTAAGAATCTGTGGTTGGGGAAATATGATGTCTTAGATTATAGTTATAATGAAATGGTTTTGGAGGATATTTTAATTAAGCTGTAAAACTTTAGGTATACTTAATATTATGACATGCTAATCTTTGCACATCCTTCTGAGATACAAGAAATAAAAAAAAACACTAAATTACGTACTAATTTAGCATTCATTCGTTAGTTTCTAAAAATAGTATTGCTGAACGGATTTCCGTGAAGTTTCAAAGCGTAGTATTTGAAGATATAACTGAATAATGTCTCCATCACCAAGTGTGATGGCTGGAGCACCCTCTCATCATCATCATCATCTACATATCGTTACTCACCAGTAAGTGTTCAAAGTCCTGTCCGTAGTATTCACTGGAGGCGGCTGCTTGCTGCTCCGCAACCCATTCCTCCAACTCAGCGCTCTCAGCCAGATATTCATGTCTAAGGATAGACACACATATTTTAAAAGGATATCCTATTTATATATTCCTATAACACACATATACTAGTCTTTGTCAGCAACTTCTTCATAACCAAGAAAGGCGTTACTGTGTAACGCTTAAGAAGCAGTAAATAACAAGTCTTTGTTAAGTAGTTATTTATTTAAATTTCGACCTCGCTTGATGAAAAGTATGCTACGTCAGTTTCCTGTTTCTAAACTACCTCGAAACAAATTTACAAATTCTTATAGCCCTTCTTGATTACAAGTAGTGTGACGAATATGATATGTGTATATATATATATACAGTATCTCTCACCTGCACGCACTCTCCATTAGCGCGGCCTGCCTGCTCGCAGCCAGTCTCTGCAGCCTAGCCAGACTGCCAGCCAGCTGGTCATGTCTGGTGACCAGCGCGGCACCCTCAGGATGACCACCGGAAGCCATGGATTGCGCCACGTGACCCATTCCGCTATGATCGCCGCGTATGTGTCCAACTCGAGTTCTACGGCCTGTTGGTAGGTTAAAGAGGAATTGTAAGATAATGCTGAATATACTCTGTATTATTATATTTCTGTTAATTGAAAGTGTTAGAAATTTAAATAATGACAACTTCTTCTGATTTAAGTCCATATATATATGTTAGATGTCATACTCCTGCCAAACGGCTTAACCGATTTTTATGAAACTTTATATGCATATCCAATAATTTTAACAATTGGCTACTATCTATATTTCATACCCCTAAGTATAAGGGCGGCCCACTTTTAACACCTTATTTAATTTTTTTTGGACAACCTTTCATAATGTGGCATTATAAAATACATACAACCCTAAATTATCACTCTTCTATCACCAACCCTTATTTTTAATATATGTTTTATAAATATTTGATCCTACTAAATAACTGATAAATTTTCACTTCATAAGTCACTTGATGACTTATACAGGGTGACTGGTGAATTACTATCGATATTTGAGGACGTGATATTTGTCGATCATATATGACAAAATAAAAATTAATATAACATAAATATTAATAAACTTCTAAGTAAAGTTAACCAAAAGTTATGTAATTAATTACGCATCATGTGAACACCCTACAGATTAGGTATATACACACACACACACTCGCGCGCGGCGGCGTCTTGTTGTATCAGCACGCCGCCGCACGCGCCCACACTTGGAACACTTGGAACGTGTCCACACTTTATTTATTTATACGGAAATTTGGTAAAAAATTAAGTACCTATTTTTTTACATAATTCGAATGAGAATCATGTACCCAGTATGCTCCTTAAATATTGATAGTAATTCACCAGTCACCCTATATATATGTATATAGTGATTTATCATACATTTCAAATAGCTCAAAAATTGTGTGATATGACGAAAATCTAATTCTCAGCTATCTATTACCTTATGCCGCGTGAGTAGTTGAATCGCTCTATGCCTATCATTGCCGACGTCACCGGAAGCCAGTGCGGCGGCCTTGTCAGCCTTGGGCCAGCAACTACTGGGCCTTGAGTGCCACCTCCAGCCGGGCCGCGCGCTCCTCCGCCGCCGATGATACAAAGGAGTACGCCTCTTCAAGCTCCTGGCACAGCTGCTTGATCTGGAATGTGATCGTTATAGTTTAGTGAGTGGAGTAGGGAAATAAATTATATGTATATGCATAAATTAATCTTCTTCTTCCTGGCAATTTCCCAGCTTTAGCTAGGGTCTGCCTAAGATGTGTGAATAGTTTTGCCTAATTGTTTTTACGACCGGACGCCTGCCTGACATCAACCCTCTTTTGGAATGCATTAATCAGTGATATCTAAATACTCTTATAAAGTAGATATGACTCGGAAAAATCACATTGGTACTTGCCAGGACCGAACCCGCGCCCTCATGCTTGAGAGGCGGGACTTTTAACCACTAGGCCACAACTGACTGAGGAAATGAATTATATGTATATACATAAATTAATAATATACATATAACACAAATTGGTGTTTCAATTAATGTCGCGTTCACACTGTTTACTTCGCTGTAAGCAACAGTACTATGCACATGTGCTTGGAATCTACTCTCAATCTCTCTCCTACTTTCTACATTTGTGTATCTTTCTTTCCCATCGTTGAACGTTTAACGCAACCTTGTTGGTAGTCGCATAAGAAGTTTTACTTCAAGAATTCACTCAAAAAATATTAAAAAAATTAAATTATTAGCCGAACTTTGTCCAAGAATAATTTAATTATGCATGCTGTATATAATATTTCAGATGAACCAAGGTATGGTGAGGAGATCCAGAATGAATTTAACTATGATACTATGACGTTGGTAAGATGGACATTTTTTACTATGCGTCAGTTCTGCTCTATCGAACGGACGCGTGTTTCTCTCTTAGAAATAAATACCTACATATAATCACTACAAATACAATGGAACATACAATGAGAATGTGAGTTATATATATAGTCCACCTTCCCAGCCTGTGGATGCGTGTCCAGCTCCTTGCCCCGTTGGAGCACCCTCTCCACGACAGGCCTCCGCCCCTCCAGCTCCACCCTCAGCTTGGCGTGTTTCTTCTGCGCGTGGCAGATGAAGCGGCGGCCTGGCGCTCCGACACCCAAGCTAGCTCTCCTGAAACCTCGGCAGCGAACTTGTGTAATCTGTGGAGGATTTGGATGAATAAAATTAGTCCTCAAATTGATTATGTACTATTACTATCCTACTAATATTATAATTGCGAAAGTTTGTGAGTGTTTATGTATTTATTTATTTATTTAGGCACACAAACAGAATATAATCCGGATTACATATGAATTACAGTCTTAAATTATTTTTAGCTTGATTATATTCCTAAGTATGTGTCACGGCATAATCATTACAAAAACAATATTTTTGTCGGGTGCTACATTATTTAGGTACAATTTAAGACTAATGAATAAACAGGAAAATGTATGTTTGTTACTTCTTTGCGCTCAAACGGCTGAACCGATTTTGATAAAATTTTGTGTACAGGAAGCTGACGTCCAGAAATAACACATAGGCTACTTTACATCCCGGAAATCTCGGAAATCCGCGGGTAAAACCGCGGGGCGCAGCTTATATGGTATAAATTATAAAACAGTTGCTTTTCTTTTCCTTATATCTGTATGCATTCTTAATAACTTAAATAGTTTTAACTGCGTAGTCGCAGTGGATTTTGGTGCAGTTTTTTTTGAAAGATAGATTGTTTGAAGAGGAAGGTTTGTATGTATAATGATATCCATACATAAGTGGAGAATCCTTATCCAGTTAAATAACTTTAGTACATTTTTGATTTAAAATAGATCTATGGCCCTTTACAGTAAATATTTTAATCTTTATACCCGTCCCGGCTCAATTGTATATATGTATTACATACATATATATTGTTCCGTCAACCGTTAATCATTTCTTATATAATATTGTATTGAATCATATTTTGTTTTAGTTATATCGTATACTGACTGTAGACTAGTTTCCAGCGACTGTCTCCTCTCGGCCGCTCGAGGGCGGAGCGCCCGGGCGGTCTGCAGCAGCGCAGCGGAGTCTCTCTCGATGGCCGCGCCGTCGAAGTGACTACTGGAGACCAGGTCGGAGCCCTGGGCTGCAAGGGACTCCGCTCGTTGTTCGCATTGACTCAACTCTTGTTCCAGAGCCTGTAGACATTTATGTTACTATTGAATATTATACAGGGTGACTGGTGAATTACTATCAATATTTAAGGAGCATACTCGGTACATGATTCTCATTCGAATTATGTAAAAAAAATAGGTACTTAATTTTTGACAAAATTTCCGTATAAATAAATAAAGTGTGTACACGTTCCAAGTGTTCCAAGTGTGGACGCGTGCGGCGGCGTGCTGATACAACACTACGTCACGACACGCGTATGTGTGAGTGTCAGTGTATACCTAATCTGTAGGGTGTTCATACGATGCGTAATTAATTACATAACTTTAGGTTAACTTTACTCAGAAGTTTATTAATATTTATGTTATATTAATTTTTATTTTGTCATATATGATCGTCAACTACCACGTCCTTAAATATTGATAGTAACTCACCAGTCACCCTGTATAAATATAGATATATTATGTTCTAGTGAATACAACGACGAAATCGCATTTTTCTGTAAACAATAATTGTTTTTATCAATACACATTTCTAAACAATATAATTCTACTTGTTTTACTTTAAAACAAATTGTTTTCTCATCTGAGGAGCCCTTAGTTTAAATCTAGTTATTAAAGCACCAGCAATTAGCTCTTTACACTTTGATTTTATAAAAATAATCTTAGCAAAAAAAGAAATCTTTAAAACCACATCTCCACTCTCACACTGACAGTTACCTCAAATTATATCAGTTAGCTGGCATAACTACGACAGATAATAATTTGAAAAGCAATACTATATACATGTACTTATATAGTATATCTAGTAGGTAAGTATGTATGGATATATGTTGGTCTTACAAGTAAATTATCCTAACTGATTTTGATAACACTCTTCTATAAAGCAATTTAGACCTCACAATGACATCCATTATATTAGATACACATTAATCACCATCTGAGCAATACCTAATACACGCATGAAGCCGCAGTAAACAGCTAGTATGTGATGTACCCAACTGGTGTAGTAGCAGCAGTCTCTTGCAGGATCTCAAGTCTGAACCCAGCTCGGTGATGTTCAGAGCTCGCTACACCTCCGACAACCTCGCTTTGGCGTCTTGCACCGACCTGGGAAATCATAATTATATGAATATATTGAATGCATATTCATAATATAGGAGATTATATGAGATGTTTCCATCATCATCATCCTATCAGAGCCCACTGCTGAGCCTCTTCTCACATGGAGAAGGTTTGAGCATTAGTCACCACGCTCGCTCAAGAAGGGTTGGTGATGTCAAACTTTTTATATGATATTATTGAATGTATAACCACGCTAAGGGTGATAGATGTATCACATACATTTAACAAGATTAGAACTTACAATCTGTACATAACGCGGTCCAGATTTTATGTTTTACTGAGAAATCATAAAGTATTTAGTGCAAGTTCGCACTTGGTTTGCTACGAAATTAAATTCAAAAATTTATTATCAATATGTGCCTAAATATACTTTATATCATACACATCCGTCTGCCCGTCATGACTGTTTCTTATACCTATATACAATGAATACAAAAACTTTTAATAGTTATTATTTCACTTGCAATGTATGTATGTTATTTTATTTTATTTTAGGGAAACAAACAATAAGATAAACTTATGGGACATAATTATACAAAATTACATATATCAGCTAAGTTTCCACTGGTAATTAGACACATATAATTAAAAAAAGACTAGTAAACATTAAAAACGTATACTGACGAATTTCTTCGGCAGTTATGAATAAAATCTAACATAAATATAATTAAACGAAACAAATTTTAAAAAAAAGAAGTAACAAAACACATAAAATTGAAGGCATTAATGACTACATCGGTTAGTAAAATTACAGGCAAAACATTTATACACGTCAAAACAAGCTATGAATTGATACATAAATTAATCTCATTAACTTTATTTTTAAAAGAATACATTTTTCAAATAATATATCAATATCTTAATAAACTTTATTATAATTTTGGCAGCTACGATATAAGAAGATATTATTAGTACTTTTCGTTTCACAAATCGGCACATTAAGTAATGGTTTATATCTAGAATTTATTCGTGAACAATTAAATTCAATATTAGACGATAGGAAAGGTGAATCTACGAAACTGTTAATTATTTTAATTAATGAAAGATACACTTTGTTTAAAGTTTGCAATTTCGTCCTTTAATAATGGTTTGAGTTGCGCAGACATTATATCGGTTATAGTATTTTCCAATTTAAGCCACAATTTGTCGAACTCTTTGGATACAATATTTTGAACTTCCTCACTAGAGACTGGTATTACATTTGTATCCACTTTGGATGAAGCAATGTGGACTCGTACACCTCTACGATTTTTAATATTATCATCCATGGTTTTTTTACAAATTAATTATGTGTAATCTCAAAACGAGGAAAAAAAAATAAAATAAAATCAATCCTCTCACATGCGATGCCCGGGATCGAACTCTCGCTTCACGCGTACTATGCTTAGTAAACACCTTTCGGCCAATTTGTTTCTGGAGTAAGGAGTGAAAAAGATGATTTAGTTAAAACAGCTGGGTTTTATCATTTGATTTTTGACCAATCAGGAGTAAGGACGCAATACTCTTGAGCGTTTGAATAAAAATACTGGTTTTTACCTTACAAATTTTAAAAAACACTTAATCACCTTCTCGAAGTTAATGCACTGAATGTTTTAAGCACTATTGACAGCAATAAAACTAAAAAAACACTTATTATTCTAAAGTTTAAACAAAAAATACTATTCCGATATACACTATTAGGTTAATATTATGAAGATAACAATTTGACGTCAAACACCCAAAATCACCAAGTTAACCGCCTACAAACGGTAATAGCGAATAATTGTACAATAATTTGACCGATAATCACTTGATAGTGGCAAGAAAACAAATATTTACAATTTTATTGATTTTTATGTACGGAGCCAATGTTTACGCTACCGGTAGCGACACCTAATTGATATTCTAACCTAATTTATGTTCACTAATTACTAATTCACTACTGGATCTGTATATGTAATGAACATCGCTATTATCTGGTATTTAGAGGTCACCAGCTGGAAAGATTTATTAACCACAGAGGTCATTTCAATGGAATATATAATTTAAATATAATATCAAACTAGTTGTAATAGATAGCACCTGCGGGCAATTATCATATATGGTCATAAAATTAATTATAAAGAGTCTAAGAGAATGTCTGATAAGTTAGAACAAGGCAAGAAAGACTCAAAGATATACAAATATCGGTAACAAGTATGGAATTTTACGAGGAACAGGAGTAGTGAACTATGTGATAAAAGTCATAAAATAAAACAAATAATTTTAATGGAATAAGTATGTATTTTATTCCTCTTCAATAATAATTACAATGTCGTCTAGGAACTATGCAGGGGGTACAATGTTACTAGTTGCTATCCCACAATTCCCACAGCGATGCATCGTTTCAGTAATATCCAATCCACAAACCTGTGAAATAATCCAAATTAACAATTCCAAGTCAAACGTGCAGGAGATCGTCGGTGTCCAATCTGAAAGCAAGGGTCGTAAAACGTTAGGCGGGTTCGGAGTCCGTAAAAAACAAAGCAGTGGTCGTTGAAAACGTTAAAAACGATCGGGAAAGCACTCGAAACGTATCAAAAAACACGAAACAAGTGAGACTCAGATAACAATGCATCTGGCATCGTAATTGTTAAGTGTCAATGTTATGTTGCCATAGACTATATACTGAATGATGTCGATCGATATGGAATCGATAATGGAAAAGGATGTTTTGAAATAATATTTAATATTATTATTATATTAATACACATTATTAAAAGTTATCTTTATTGAATTATAGACATATATGGTGTAGTTTAAATGAAGTTACTATAAGGTTAAAACTAGGAGTGAAGTTTTTATTTTGTAGATAAATAATCGAATAATCATTTTTATTTAACTAATCGTTAATCGATTGCTTCATAAAAACAGTTATTTGCATATTTCTCCGCTTGGAGATTGAGAATTTATGCAGATTTTTGGTATTTCATACAAAAAAAAATTAAATTGATTTTGAACTCATAACATTTTGGGCAAACCAGTTTCCATCTCCTTTAATTATATTTGTTTAATTATTGTTTAAAACTTATTTAATATTTTTCTTTCTTGCGATGGACAAACGTCTTATTAAATTGTATATATCGAGGATGTGCAATGTCGCCGCTAGCCAGCTGAGCGGACACTGAGCCTCAGTTTTGCTAGACGGGGCTATCTCCCTTACCGAGCTGCGATATTATTTTATTCGCTCGCTAAAGGTAGCCGACTTGGCTATATATATTTTTTGAAATATTTAATTAACAAATCCTTTTTATGCAGAAAAAAAAAGAATATCAACATTCAACACTCAATTTCAATAAGTTTTATGTATATGGTATAGCATGGATTTTAAAACGGAAACTTTCTCGCAATATATACAATATGTATATACATATATACTCCAGCCAAATTCGATGTGGAATGTTTAATAACAAAGCGTTGCTTAGCAACCAACGTCAGGCAGATTCTCAAAATATTTTTAGAAATACATATTTAAAAAAATATTTAAATTCTTATTTTATAGTACTTATTAAGATAATATTTTATAATACTTAATTATTTAATAATACTTATTAAAACAAAATGCAATCAATAAGAAGAAAAAAATCTTGATTCGACAAAAAAATATTCTGGTAACACTGCTACGCCGGGCACGTCTCTCGTCACTCGTCAGTGATTGACGGTCAGTCCGCTTAGACTGTAGTTGTGTGACGTTTGTCCTTCATCGCTACGGCGACACTCGCACGCGCACTCTCGCTTACGAAAATTAATCTCCTGTATTAAATGCTTGTAAGTAGTTTAAATTGTTAAATCTTGATTAATTCGCTAAACACATAATACAATAAAATAATGATTCGTTGCTAAAATGAGGTATAGTTATAATATTTCTTTTAATATTTGGTCTACGGTGTTCCCTTGATCATAAACTCCGCTGTTCAAGTAATGGTGGAGTCAATGAAAATAGACCTCGAGTTAGCACCAGATGCTTCGGTCTTATTATAACTATTAATTAATGTAATTAATAATTAACAGAAGTAACTTAAAATATAAATTGTAGAACGAAACCCTTTCATAAAGTGTTGTTGAAAACTGTAAAAAAAATGATACAATAATGTAGACTATGTATATAAATTATGTGAATAATATATATTTTTTACAGAAAGTCATTGGATTCGCGGATCAAATACACGAAATGTGGCAGGAACTAGGCACTGAGATTTATTGGGAGCGAAACTTCATTTGTCCAACTGAGGATCGATACAAAAAGATGACACATATGAGTAATATATAACTTACTAGCTTTCCGCCCGCAGCTTCGCCGCGTGGAGTTCGGTTATATCGCGTTTCCAAGAGAACCTTTCAAAAGTCTGGGATAAAAACTATCCTATGTTCTTTCTCAAGGTCAACTCTATCTCTGTACCGAATTTCATTAAAATCAGTTCAGTGGTTTAGGCGTGAAAGCGTAGCAGACAGACAGACAGACAGACAGACAGACAGACAGACAGAGTTACTTTCGCATTTATAATATTAGTAGGGATACATCTTTCTAACCTCTACGTTTTAACAAATCTGTCCTATATAAATAAACATCGTTACTATCAAATGAACGAACATCTCACTGATAATATTATAGATTAAACAGACTTTATATTTACAACAAATTTAAATTTATCATAACAGTTTTAGAGAAATTTAATTGAAATGTGAATGTTTTTTCAATTAACGATGATCATTATATTTTTTATTCAGCTTCGACATGACTATTGTAATCTTCGTGCGAAGGAGGTTGTTTTTGTCTTCCTAATATAATTGATTTATATATATCATTTTCGAAAAAAAATTATATCATACTAGCTTTCCCCCCGCAGCTTCGCCCGCGTGGATTTCGGTTATATCGCGTTTCCAAGAGAACCTTTCAAAAATCTAGGATAAAAAGTATCCTATGTTCTTTCTCAAGGACAACTCTATAACTGTACCAAATTTCATGAAAATCAGTTCAGTCGTTAAGGCGTGAAAGCGTAACAGATCGACAGACAGACAGAGTTACTTTCGCATTTATTATATTAGTAGGGATTCATTATGTGTATTATTACTATTCCAGTTAAACAGCAACGGCAGTTTCTGTGAAGATTTATCAGAAGGAAAGATCACGTTATCCATCCTACATGCATCCAAAACATCAGTGGGAAGCGAAGATTTACGTGAGTACACTAAAACTCAGTTATGAATTGTATACATACGAGTACCTACGTATTTATGTGGATCAAACATTGCAGTTTTATGTAACCCTTTGATAAATATGCTATCATTATTCTTTATAATTGCATCAAGTTATTTCATAAACTTGATGAGTTACATATCAATTTAAAATTTAGAGTTTTGAGAACTTCGTGTGATTTTTTTACTCGTTTCATGAGATCAGGTCCGCCTACGAAGTTTCTTCCTTGATCCTCTGTTTCTAATACTTTATTGATGTTAATTTTTGTCATCATTTTTGGTGTTTAGGAAATAAGTATAAACATAACTAGATGGTAATTCAGTAATAGTAAAGTTTTTCGTGATCATATTTTTATTACTGTCAGGTACGACGGTCAGGTACGACAGCGTACCCGTGATATTAACCTGAAGAAATACTGTATGTCTTTGTTGGAGAAACAGACTCAGAGAACTTGATCGAGAAGCTCGGGCTGAGGTGAATCAATTATTTTAACATAGTATTCATTGAAGTGTGGTTGTTTTAAATTAAAGTATACAACCTAGGTTTCTTACAGGTCGCCCGTTTAGGCGGAAACCCACTGCTGGAAAAATGTTTGGATGATCTCAGTAGCTGGAAGGATGACTTAATGATCAAATAATTATTACACTATTTTGTTACACGGGACACTATTAGCCAATAATATTTAAAAGGTGTGGGGTACAAAGACTCGCAAGTCTTTAATATATTTTTTTGTTATATTGTTTATCCGATATTTTAAGACATGAATATAAAAGCATTTTTTGTGTTTTTTCTATTTCAACAAATTATTTTAATTTCTTCACGCTTTGTTCATGTATAAGGTTACAATTCTTCCTAAATTTCATGTATAAAAAGAACTTTACCAATATATAAAATGTAATTTATGAACGTTCTTGTTACAATAATAATCAAAATGTTATAGAATTACATACAGGGTGACTGGTGAATTACTATCGATAATTGAGGACGTGATATTTGACGATCATATATGACAAAATAAAAATTAATATAACATAAATATTAATAAACTTCTAAGTAAAATTAACCAAAAGTTATGTAATTAATTACACATCGTGTGAACACCCTACAGATTAGGTATACACACACAAACACGCGTGCGGCGGCGTGGTGTTGTATCAGCACGCCGCCGCACGCGTCCACACTTGGAACACTTGGAACGTGTCCACACTTTATTTATTTATACGGAAATTTGTTCAAAAATTAAGTACCTATTTTTTTTTACATAATTCGAATGAGAATCATGTACCGAGTATTCTCCTTAAATATTGATAGTAATTCACCAGTCACCCTGTAGATAAGAATTTAATATAACACAAAAATACATTATTTTTTAAACAATTTATTCAAACATTTAACTTTTGTTAACAAAGTCCATCATTTTTAAATATGTATGTATTATTATATTAAGATTAGAGATAATGTTACCATTTTATATCATGAGTCTCAATATCCTAAGAAATTAATAAGTGAGTGTCTTATAACTTTAGAATCATAGTGATTGATCACTTTTAGTCAAAATATATGAATTAGCTCTACGTTTTCCTTTTAATCGTTTATTTTATTTTTACCGTGTATGTGTTTAAATTTTATTCTAAGTTAGTCTTTTCAGTGTGATATGTACTATTTGTTTTTTGTATGGTAGAAATTGTTATATACTCGTATGTATTGAAATTGTTATGTATGTAATTGTACAATGAAGTTTACTTAGTGATGGTCAACCAAAATCGTATCTGACTAGGATCATAGGATAGAACAATATCCCGAAATAATTTTTTTAAATCAAATTATAAAAATTTCGTTTAGAATCACATTTTGGAATTATTTTTTTAAAACCTGTGCTATTTTTTGTTTACTGGAGCAAAACTTTTATTGAAATATGAATAATAAAAAAGTTTTCAACAACATTCTGTTTTAAAAAGTAACGAACAAATATCTGTGTAAAACATAACAACATTTATGTTTTTCATATGGATATCAGTTACAACATGTTTATGAGAAAACATTTGCATTATTTGAAGTCGTTCTGGTTTGAAACAGAAATTGCGACTGATTATAATTTTCTATATGGATCTTAGCTAAAATATAAATCATATTTTGGTAAACATATTTTACTTTGCTAAGTATGTAATGCAGACAACTTGATACACATGATGAAACAGTAACCGATTATCAGAATAGATATTATCTGACATGTAAAAACAATACAATGAACCAATAAAAATAGTTTGAATAGTAGAGACGGAGATTGAAAATCGCTGTCAAAAATATACCTCTAGGTACATTGCATCTTTTTTGGCATTCAAAGTACAAAAGGACAGAAACAATAACATTGTAGCGTGGATCATACTTGTACAATAATATTTGCTACACACATAAACGTCGGATGCTTTGGTAATCATAAATTTTTTTGAAATAGGTATTTATGGTTGCTTTGCTCATTATTGCTGTCAATTGTCATATTTTTCAAGTTAATAAGTTTTCATCATATCAATTTATAAGTAAAATAATATTTTATTCACTCAAGTATATAATTTATAGTTATATCTATGTATTAAGCTGTAGTCCATCTCCTGCAAATTCTTATAAGTCTGGTCACGTCCCCTGCATTCTGACGCTGACAAGAGAAACGTTTCAATTATTGTACATATAAAAGAAGAATGACATCGAAGAACAGATATTCCCTTTGAGCTCTTTTGACATGTTTCTTATTGAATGAAATATTTCTGTGATACTTTTCTTTTTATAGTAACAAATTATTTTACTTCGTATTTTTCTTTATTTAAATGGGAACAAAAATTGTGTTGTGAAATCTTTTAATTTCTAAATTCTGTAAAATCCTGTAAGTTAGTTTAACTTCAATAATAAAAATAAAACTACTTAGGAGCTTTTAATATCTCTTAAGTAATTTTAAAACATATGAGATATTTTAGTAAAAATAATCATAACATTTCTTTATATGTTAGTATCATAACTTATCTATAAAAAAAACAACTCAATTGTGAAAAAAGAAAGATTAAGTCTATTGCAAATAATAAATAAAATATGTATACTTACATAAAATCAGAAGAAAAAAAAGAGCTTATATTTAATGAATGAAAAAAAGTGATTTTCCACTTTAAGTGATGTGGTTTTATTCATAATTTTCAGTAGTAAAGTGGTAGCTCGTATTAATTAAAAAGAAAGGAAGTCACTAAATACTTTAAATAACAGTATACCAATAAAACAAAATAGTCATTTTTAGTTTCGTTTAACTACTATACATAACTTCTGCTAATAATGTTACTCGCTTGCCGGCTATCCTGATAGAACGAACACGTTTCCAATATCAATTCTGAGATACTTTTTTCATTGCGTTTAAGACTGTAAAATTAATTTAGACGGCTTGGTAAAGGCTAATAAACCTTTACAAAGCCGTTTGAATTATTTACTTTCAAAGTATTTAATTTACAGGTGATACAAAGACTATAAATCGCATGATACTAAAATGGCAAGCGATGAGAAAATTACCTTGCACCACGTCTTAGAAACTGTTTGAGCAAAAAGAAAATTTATATTTGAAAATATAAAATTAATTAATTAGTTGATTAACACAAAAAAGGTGTACATTATATTACGATTTCCGATATTTGTCACGTAATTTTTCTTTTCATTTCAATAAAAGTGGTTGCTAAATCTGTAAACTAGTGTAAATTGGAAAGAGAATAATCTTCCAACATTTTTAAACCGTTATCTACTACTATTTATGTACAACACATTAATGATGAAACTCAGTCTGTAATTAAATTCCATCATTGGAATGATGTCGTGTTGGTGTTCAACCGAGCATTTCCTCCTAAAGCGAACACTAATAGAGCTGATATGTAAATTTATGGTCAGTTTGTGTAATTTATAATTCAAGTGTTTCACGTCAGACTAATTTACGTTTTGTTAGAAGTTGAAAAATGTTTTATAAATTTGCAGATACCTTACTTTAGTAATGAAACATTTAATAATGTTTAAAACACCGCGGATTAGTTTGTGGTCCAATATCATGACAAAGTATTATTCTTTCATAATATTATTATTATTTAAAAAAATACTCTTGAAAATTATTCGATATGATCTTTCTTTTTTGCATATAAATGGTATATTAAAATACGTTTGTATATTACTTCCAGAAAATTTCCTAATACAATTTTTCCAACTTATTTTTCTATTTTAACTTATAATAATATACATTGACGTAGTGTCTCAAAATAGAAGAGTACATTTAATTACTTAGTTAAGGCATGTTTATACTGGAATAGTTTAGTAACTAATTCTAGGCTACTTTAATGTATGTCATCTTAATCTGTCAGTCTTCCTGTATTACAAGAGAACTGGCAATTCTAATTACTAATACGTAGGACAGTAAGTAAACATAGATGTTGCAGCTTTGTGCTAAACTATAATTTATGTAGTTATTGTACTTCTGTTACATAATGGTTTAATAAACAAAAGGGATTAAAAAATGGCTATTAGACAGTATGTTATATGGAAACGGGAAAAACTTATTATAGTTAAATTATCAAAATTAATTGATTGTCATTAGGAAAACTATGTATATTTGAAAGACCTTGTACCCTTTTACTTGATAAGAGTTGATAATAATCCGATTTTTTCTTTGTAAAAACTCCTGGATCGACATATTCTTTAATCATTAAACAAGTTTTAATAGGATATAGATATAATTTATATGATATCAAGTAAATATTTATTATCAAATTGTCTAATACTTTATAATATCGCTTGTAATACTTATTTTATAAGTATTCGTGTTTTAATCTGTTCTTCTGAAATTTAAATTGTTAAAACTGTTGACCTCAAAATTACAAAATGTATGTATAATGTAGTTATAGCATCGGAAGTGATACAGATTTAAAAATTATCTCGTGTGACATACGTTCTTGATCAATACTGCCTCCAATAAGGCCTCGGCCTCGAATTTTGCGGGCAGCGGAGCGGCGGCGGCGGCGGCGGCACGGCAACGCATACTGTTCTCCTAACTAGCGGGCAGCGGGCACCGCTGTATTCGAGGGTCGGTCCATTTGATTATACGCGTAAGATCCTGCTGCTCCCGCCGCCGCTCCGCTGCCCGCAAAATTCGAGGCCGAGGCCTTACGATTAGCGACAATTTGATATCAAGAAACATCATTATTCACAAGCTCCTCATTACTAGTGGATGTTTATATTTGTGTTCACCGTCTTTTAAACGTAAGATGTGATGGTTTATGAGGAAACCTCAAGTGATTCAGAAATTGCCCTTTCCTTTTAATAATACGTCAATCGTACTCGAGAACCTGGAAAATGTCATCTAAAGTTTAATATCTGTTAAGTAGAGACAAACGCAATGGCGTAAAGTTAAATCTCAGTAAAAACCTATTCACCCTTTTCGTGTTTACCTCCAAATCCAAAAACATACATAAATAAACTAGTCGAATACTTTTGTTGTGCTTGAAAAAGGAAAAAACGAATCGTTTAGTTTGTATTCTAGAAAGATCCGAAACGAGTAGATGGATCTCCACTGAACGTGTAATTAAATATTCTTGAAAATCGTTCTATCGTAAAGTTGTTAAGAACTTTAAGTGATATACATTTTTTTATATTCTTTCTTTTCAAACAATACACTTTATAAGAGCTAGAAGGTTTCCTTGTAAAGCAAGAGGAATTTCTGAAAACCTAATAACAAATTCAAATGGCGTTAAACTGTAATTCATTCGTAATATTTCTGATATACAAAAAACATTTTCAATATTAATAGGCTTTTGTTATAATTAACATATTTCCTGTTGTATTAAAAATTCTAACATCATATTAACTCAGCTTTATATCTAATTCCACAAAAGAAAAGACAATTATAAAGAAAGGAGTGAATGTGAAATGTGTATACTTTCAAAGTGATTAAAATCAAAATCAAAATAAAAATAAATTATAAAGTTTTTCCTAGCAATGAAACAGTTTTTCCAACAAAATAAGCCACGAAATCCTTAAACTTTTTTAACATCTCCAATTAAGCTTAAACAAAACAAATTATTGAAATAAGTTTAAGTTGAAATGTTTTAAGTATTTTTAGTTTGAATTTACGCTGCTCATTTTATTTAGGCTTAGTACTATCTATTTTGTTTGTAGATTTCGTCTTATTTTATTACATCATATTTTATTTCAGTCAAAATTTGCTGTAAGTAACGTTTATCACTCAAAGAAAATTTGAGAAAAATATAAAATATTATTTTAGTTTAAAATGAATTTTGCAATATGTTACCGATTTACTTTACAACAAATTAAGAAATTTAAAAGGAACCGTTTCAATAATGGCTATTAACTTTAAATCAGAGCATAAAGGAAGATTCATCCTCACGCTGTACTTGAAATTATTGGTGATATTATCAGTTTAATATTTGAGGACGACTCCAAGCGACGTCATTACCAATTCATTCACCAGCTCTCATATTAATTAATGCTCGATGTATTTCAGCGAGGCTCCTCAACTCTTAGGGTATAGAATATTTATATGAATTAAAATAATATAAAGTCTGATGCTAGTTCTTTCTTGGTCATATTTTAAAATAACATGTTTTTTTGTGATAAATTAAGTGAGTGGGAAGCCATTTCTCGCAGTGATGCTTCTACATAAGAATTCAATGTAGCCCGCATCGGCTTTTATAGATCAATCTGTAATCAATTATTCCGTGACGTCGAACACTTCGAAAATATTTTAATTTACGAAACAATATGACCGTTTATTATTAAAATTTACATTTTGTGCATAATAATTCTGAATTTCATGATGAAAAAGTACATGGATAGTAATTTGTATGAAATTATAATGACGAAAGTAAAGTTACATGAATAGGAATATAGTTTCTGTTTTAGTTTTATAAGTAGCGGTAAATGTTTAATAATGAAAAATAATTAATCCAACACATATGTAGTAACTCCAAGTTCACGTCGTCCTCTATGTACGAGGCAATTTTCGTTTCACATATAATCAAATCATAATACTATAACGTATGAAAATTTATTAATTAAAAACTGTTAATGCTACGTATGTATAGTGATTATCCCAACTTTGAGTAAGGATACCGATTAATTAAATTAAACAAGCGTTAAATCAGAATCTGCAAAAAGTTCAATGTCTGTTATGAGATTTGTATTTCTAATGAATGTCAAGGACAATAAACACATCGCTACCTTACATTCATATAACAACGCTGTCATTTCTTATTATCCTGTTTTCATCCGACCACAGTTGTTTGATATGATTCAATGTTAATAACGTCATAAAATGGCCCCCCCTCACAGGCAATAATAATATAATGTATTGAATATATAATATATGACCCATCCTTAAACAGAAATTCATTAATACGATAACTTATCATAACAAAATAAAATCCGTCATGTAATAATAAAACAGGCTCGAGAGTAGTTTTCAGGTTAGTTCTTATTCAGGTCAATTCAAGCAATATATATGCATATATGGTACGGTTTAACCTACTGAGGTATTACATTCAGCTTCAGTAATTTTTTTAAGCATTCTTATTTATAACCCTTGCTACTATAGTTTTTAAGTTATATTTTTGTTTAACTTGAAGTATAATAAAATGACAAAGGTACTATGTAAACCTAAAAATTAAAGTTATAAACTCGATAAGATTTTTTATCGTTTTAATATATTACTGCACTTAATAGATTGTAAGTTCCCTTCGTTCTCCTTCCTACTAAGAGTTTTTTAAGTCAACCCTGGCCACTAATGTTATTTTATGTTCACTTAATTATGATTTCGGGAAAGTGGCAAAGTTCTTGAAAGCCAATAAATTTTTTGAAATCGAAGTAATAAAAACACTGTACTTGAAAAACATGTCCACAGTACACAGTTACACAGTAAATTGGTACAATTATTCATTAGCGTTGTAATATAAGAATATTGCTATTTTCCACACGAATTAAAAGCACTCCGTTTTTTATATTAATAACTTAAATCAGATAAAAACCACGTTCAGCGTTCAATGAATGAACCGACCGTCTTTTATTTACTTCATATATTGAAACATTTTCTATCAACTATATTATTTACATTTTAATACCTTATATACTTATATAAAATTTTAATTGATGAATTGAACCACAACCTATACGATAAAGCCAGTCGTCTGTTCAAATTGTAATAGTAACACTAGTAATTAACATTCAAACATAAATTAAATATATATATTATGTATATATAACAGTGGTGGGAAGGATCACATTCAGTATTACAGACAACGCTTGTAGGGGCGCTCATTATAAAGATTTACTAATATATTGATGAAACAACCTAACTACTTGAAAATTTAAGAAAACAGAAAACCATTTTAATATTACATTGACTTATATGAACAGTTTTTAGTAAGACATTGTTCTCTGCTGTGCCTTGAGGGGAAAAATACGAGAAAGAGTTTTAGCTCTCTCTCACTAAATATTATTTAAATCTTAACTAAGTGGAACTAATTTATATAAGAATCCTTGGAGATTCTAATATTATGCATTAAGGCAATTATCATAAGCAGAAATAAACTTAAGTGTTTCTCAATTATTACACGTAAGAGTTCCCGCAATAAATTAATAGTTTACTATCATCATTAACACTATTTATAAAATGTGTGATTATTTTCCTACAAACTTTCTGTGTTTTATACATACAATATAAGTTTTATTGGATGCGAACAGTTTATTTGGAGTTTCTGTGTGAGATGCTTTTGATGTGAGATATTTTTGTCTGGCTTGTTGCGACAATCCTAATTACACAGACTTAGCGTTTGTTTAAGTACATATGCACTTTGCTTTCTAGTTTGACCTTTTCAGTATTGATAAATGTATTATACATATAAAATTGAGATTTCAAATAATTTTTGAACCAAAGAATCTACAGACTGTTGATTTATATTATTTGGAAACCTTCATACTCTTATATTATTATAAACTCGCGACATATTTACTGTCTGTTTAGTTTAATTTTTATAAATTTAAACACAATTAATATATAAATAATTATTTCACATACATAACAGGGGATTCTATTGATTTTTTTAAATTAATCACATAATAATAAGTCCATTTCAATAACCATATTAAAACATTATACAATTATCATAAGTAAAGTATATATACCATTTACATATTTAATGTAAACTATTATTCATCTATTTTATATTGATTGTAATAAAAAATTGTTCTGAAATAGATAAAGCTATTAATAATTATATCGGTATAAGTGAGTCAAAAGACAGAAGTATTTGAAGAGTACTTATTGAAGAACATGGCATGAGGGCCAACTAGAGAGTTGAATTCAGTCTAGGCGTAGTCTGACTTACATTTAGACCATAGTCCCGTCCTAATGCTACTGGGACACCATAAATGTAACTTAGCAATTTAGATTTCTAATAGTGTTTTTTAATAAAAAGAAAAGAAAATACTCTTTGGAAAATATTTGATTTAAGATGGTTTTTTGAGTATTAATTTTGTTTAAAATTATGAACTTGTATTAATAAACAAGGCCTCATAACAGCCCTCACAAATAAAGCTTAGCCCAATATATATTAATTTAAATAAATAACATGTTCAGGAACATATTTCACATATTTGTTAATTATTAGTCAGTACAATCATTAATTATATAGTATGATTAATTAGTTTGATAATAGAGTTAATAAAAAGTTATTTTAAACACATTGGTTTACTTTTAAAACTTTTATTATTTATTATAAATTAAATCATTTAGTGAAACTCATGTCGTAAGTAATAATTCGTCTTGGTTAAAGTCATGCAATTCCAAGTGTCATGATAAATTAATACTTAGGTCTCGTTCAAATATAGCTACGTTAAGGATACGATACACCTGAACGATTATTATCTAAATTGTCATTTTCTTTGAGTTATTCGGAAAACTATTATTACTTATGTCAATGCAATAGATGAACAAGTTTTTCCAGCCACTTATAATCACCAGAGTCGGATTAAAAAGAATTTTCTTTGGGGGTGTAACTTATCATGTGTATCTTTATACTTCAATTTATCGTTATTATTGACGACGCTGGATTTAAATATTTTTGATTAAATAATACTCGTAGTTGATTGAAGAATTGTGATTTTGAAATATTAATTGCAGTCCGTCTGTTGTAATTGCCGTCCCCTTTAATTTCCTTACACAAATTTAAAAAATATTTTTGTTTATAATTAAAAGTTTTTCTACTAACTCAAATGATTACATTTGATGAGTTTCATCCATCCTCTGTGTATTAAAATAATTAAAGGTAATATAAATAAAAGTATTCATTGATGTTACTGTTACTTTATTTCAACTTTACAAGCACATGGCAATATAATAGAGAGCCTGCAACTATTTAGTTTGCAGGTGAGTCACACCTGTTATATGTTACTACACACGACAAAAATAGAACTGCACTCTATAAATAAAATTATTTCACTGTACTTAATACATTTATATGAAGCAACTTAAAGTGAGTTCATATAACCGATTCAATTGAGGATATTTTTGCTTAAAATACACATGCATATATGTACATACTTTATATTCGGGACACACTTAGCACTTTAATATGAACCTAAATTATGGTTGTAGATATATATTTTTTTATGCGAAAGGGGGCAACCGAGCAGACGGCCTACCTGATGAAGGTAGAACAGTCGGATATAGACATCCTCAACATTGTTTGCGGAAGGGTTTCTAGGCCTGATTAGGGAAGATGAGAAGGAAAGAATGGGAAAGGGAGGGAAAAGGGAAGGGGTAGGAAAGGGTGGGGAAAAAGGGAAAGGGCAACCGGAACGCAGTCGAATAAGACTACTTCGCACGCATCTTCTGTGAGAAGATGGTACTTCCACGGCCGAGCCAGCCCATATTCGAGCTGCAGTAACATGATCACAGCCAGGCTCTACAACCTAGTTGATGTCAAATATGTCTCTGTCTATGTTATTTCAGATGTCTAAGTTAAAGTCGCCTTTCTATTTTTATTTTCTTAAATATAAAGCCCATAGAAATGTGCTGCATGTCTAGATAATAGTTTTCTTATGGATTCATTACAATATAAAACTTTTTAACACTTAAATTTATAAAAAATAAAATAAATTCATAGCAGTATCTCAGTATTTACTTTTGCTTGAAGATGCCAAATATTTTATGAACTACGTTCTTATAAATATTAAATTAAAAGGTTAACCAATCATCCTTTTGATAATAAATCATAAACTATTAAAAGAAATTGACAAATATAAAAAAATATATAGTAACTCTTTTATTATACATATTTATAGTGATTCTGTTGGAAACTCAATCTAATTTCAACTATTTGATACTTCAGTCGGAGAACGATCCTTTTTATCAATCACAACTACATTTATACATATGTGTTTTGTTTTTTTCTTTCTTCAGATATCGGGTTTTTCTAATCTTGTTAGAAACGGATTTTTCGGTCATTTTTCACATTGTATTTCAATGATCCGAGCAAATGAATACTGAGAAAAATATGAGAGGATTTGAACAAAACAAATAACATGTTTTACTGATGTTTGCTCATAATAATACCGTTTTGATATCTTTATAATATGTTCCTTTTTTATGATTTTTCTATAAATCATTATTAACTGAACTGGATAAGTTGCATATTAATTTGGAGTAAAATATTAATAACAAAGTTCTATTAAAATCACACACGTAGTCTTAATCATAATACTTCAATGGATCATTTGAATACATTTTGTTAAAAGGCATAGTCATTAGTAAAAAAGTACACAAAACAATGTTTAAAACTGAAATTCAAGGATATTGAGAAACGAAATATAGAATTTATTTCTTTATTTAAACAAAAATCAATTATCTTTCAATCCCATTATAGAATTTTATCGTTTTCGTTTGTAGATTCGTGACGTTACCTTCTGTGTAGTATCAGTGTTAGTCTGATTCGACTGGGGTCCAATAATGTACGGAATAAGGAGAGTGAACACTAGGGAACGTACCCTACCTGAGGAGGCTGTACAGATGATAAAGATGAATGACCTTCGACTATATTTGTGTCAGATTGAGAGACGAGATTGTAAAACCAAGTTATCAGTACGACTCATTCATTGTATTCTTGATAAACAATACTAAATTCAGAGTTCTATTTTTTATAAATATACAAGCTAGTCATTGTAATATTAGCATTAACAGAAGCCGTATTGTTTATTTCTTTGACACATTTTATCAAAAAATACATGAATTCATTCAGCTATTTAAGTTACCTTAAGTAACACCATTTGTCACTGTCACTAAGATAAATAGAGTACCTCTGTTATATTTTTGATAGTCCTAATTATAAATTATTAACATTACAAAAAAGTTCTATACATTTTTAATTTTCATGTTTAACTTATTAAAATACTTTAAGTACTTGAGTTGATAAAATGGTATGTAGTAAAAATTTTAAAGTAAGAGTAATTTATCGTTATTTTATATATATAATTGCTAGGTTTTAAATTTTAAGTCTTTTAAATTTGATGAAATGGTGAAAAACACTTTCCTTAAATATCATTCAACGTTATAATCTCCAGAGTTTCTTTTAAACGACAAGAATCCTAAAAACAAGTCATGAATAAATTTATTTAGATAGTTTGTGAACTCAGGTCCAAAACGGTAGCTAACATTTCAAATTCTCCTCTACTTTCAGTTTTCCATCTTTTATGGAAAAGTAAAAATTCTACTATAAATATACCGCCCACGTTGTGTTAGTATATACAAGTAGGTTTGTGAATTTTAAGAAAATAAGAGTTTTTGTTAGAATCACAGAGAGATAAACTTTGAAGTAAAAGTTCCCGGAGACTTTAATGTTTACATATTGTGAATACCTTTCAATGTCTTTCGTCTTTCAACTGCTTCACTCAAGCTTGGTGATTTCAGCAGAGCCACTAAATTCTGTTATTGTAATGTATTTGATAACGTTATACTTAATATTGTATAGGGAATATCTTTTTCACTAAATTGCATAAAATTTTCAGAACTATGAAAAATTATACAAATAGTACTCAGAGATTTGTCAAGTTAAGGTTAGACTGTCGGAGGTATTTAACAATTTTATTTAGATAATCCGTTTGCTTGTTATAAATTAAGTGGCTGATATTAATTATTATACAGTAAGGATCGCGTTGACAGAACAAACTGATCTGTGGTGGATACCTTTACTTTGGAATAAATAATTAATATAAAATATTGCAACATCGGATTAAATTTAAGTAGAAAATATAATATGTTTATATATTTAGTTTAGTTATAAAAGATGAATCAATACAATACATTATGTCACACACCGCAACTTAATTAGCGGGTCGATTAACTCACTGAGTCGGGAGCTCTAATGTTATATTGAGAGAACAATTTTATTATATACTTAGTATATTATATATATTGCTTGGAAAAATTAAATTTTGCCTAATGTTTTTCGTTAAAAATAATCTTAAGCTCAGAGAACAAGCCATTTTATAAAAATTTAGCTACAAAGTCTATGAAACTTTGTAGCTAAATTTTTATTTTAAAAAGTCTCTCGTTTTAAAATCTGCTTCATGAAACAAAGTATTTTAAATATTTGGAAAATAATCATATTTCATGCAAAAACTACGTTTAATATTCGGGTGTTAGAGAATTGTGTTTTATAAATAAAAGGCAAAAGCCTCAATAAACATTTTGGTGAATTATTTACCATTTTTTTATCTTATAAAAGATAGCAGTATCGGACAACCTACTAATGTCGCAGGTAAATAATGTTTAAGTTTACAGACGGCTTCAGCATTTTATAAACATGAACCTATCATAAAACGAGAAAAATGCAGAAGCAAAAAATAACATTCGCTACTAATGTTAGAAAACATTTTATAAAATGACGCCAATTTACAATCTGACGTAGGCAATTTTTCAATTATACAAATTGTCTGCAATATGAACACAATTTTATTAAGATGTATTTAGTATCACAATTATTTATTTAGTTTTTTAATTCAAGAGACAGAACGTATTATTACTTTAGTGTCAAGATTTTATTACTTGTTAGAACTGTTCGTAGTCTTCCTGGATCCAGTGGCTGCCCGTGAACCGCACTCTATACAACTACCTCAGACACTCTCACATAAAAAAAAATTAAACCTAATCTTGAAGGAGACTTAACACTCTACGGACTGAAGGTTTCAATCACTTTGTTTTACTAAAAACGACCTAAAAATTAAAAAAGAAGAGTTAGCCTATTACAAAAAAATGTTTAAAGAGGAGTAATTATAAAAAAGAATAAAAGTAATTAAGGTGTTTATATTTGGTATAGTAAGAGATGTAACAAAAATGAAGCATCATCTTGTTACAATAATGGGAACATGTCTCAATAATTGATTTACCAAGCACGGAACAACATCAACATGAACTGATAATGTATTTAACAAGAAGTAAACACTGAACACTTAAAGATATGTGTATAGTGAAGGTACTTCAAATTTAAACTAAGAAACTTTTAAGACCTATTTGATTAATAAGAAGATTATCGAATATACAGACCATACCAAATTATAACATATGTATACTTTTTTAATTAAGTCTACAAATAATTCGGTTTAAAGAAAAATGCAACCGTCGTTTAACTTAAATAAAGTTAAAATTTTACTTCACTTCTAAGTTATTGGAACTAATGAATAAGGAATAAAATAATTTCAAAAGTATACATTCGAGAAAACTTCAGCGTATGGTCCAAAACATTGGAAAGGCAGTCAATTGTATGTCAATTATATGTAGATGTAACTTGACAAAAAATTAAATCTAATTTAATTAAATTGTAATGATTTACATTAATCAATCTTTGTGATAAATAAATAAGAAACGATTTCAGATATGTTTATATACAATTTTATTTGATTATTTCCATAACACAAGATTTGTTTGACTCTGCAATAATTGTTGTCAAGAATGTTGCTGGTGTATCTGTTTCTAAAACAATAAGAGCAAAAAAATCATTTCTTCAGTAGCGGGTCAAGTACCGAACTGTCAGCACTGACTCTTGGCCAGATGAAGTGTACACACACACTCCTCTACATCCTGGTATAAGCTCAATTTTATATTTCCATTTTTTTAACAGTTAGAATGTTACATAATATGAGTGATCAACTTTATTTAAGTGAAATTTATTGTTTTATGTATAAATTCAAATGTGTTTCTTTGAAACTGGAAAAACTGAAATATGTTCTGATTCCACAGCAATCGGTTATTATAAATAAACTTAACTATAAAGAACGAGTTTACTTTAGATCGTGTAACTCAAGTGAATCTTCTCTGACAGCATCACAACACATATGTTTATATAGTATAAGTTTCTTAAATAAATATTAAATACAATCTGCAAATATTAGACGATAAAAAAGATAGGAAGTATACAATACCAACCCTTAGTTCTCTACTAATAAGAAGAGAAAGGAAATAAGTTGACAAACTGAAGATCTCTTACCAACTTTTCAACTATTAGTACTAGTTTTTATGTTTATTAAATATAAAAATATATATAACTTTATAATGATTTAGATGAAAACTAACGCATTCCTCAAATAAAAATGTCTCAAATGTATCAAATGTTTCGTAAAAATATGTAATAAAGTCTTTTACTGATAAATATTTTTACAAAATTGACTGCAAACTAAAACTGACTGTTATTGAAAATTTTCAGTAAAAATTATATAGAGGAGGAGGACTAATAAAAAAGAATGTAAAATCAGACTTAATCTTTGATTTCATTATAAACATCTTACAGCTTCAAGCAAACCCAATGTGAACAGTAATTTAAACGAGATGATCAATACTGTATGTAGCCTTCAATTTAATAAAACGGCAAAATACTTCTAACATCACCCCTCACAAGTCACGTAAAATAAAACCTTGAATGATAAATAACATTAACTCAGTCGTATTAATTGCGTATTAAGAAAGTCTGACCAATATTTTTAAATTATTCGTGAAATTGAATCGGAGTTCAAATTCATGAATCTTATAGAAATCATCATCATTATGTCTACCACTTAATACTGCGTGAAACGTATGTAACAATTAAGACATGTAAATTACTTTTTTTTGGAGACGTTGCTATATAACTAGTAACTAGTGTTAAAATATAGTTTCTTTGTTATACGAATAAAGGTTAACAGCTTCGAGTCAAGTTATTCACATCAACGGAGCTAATTTAAAACTTGAGTTAGTAAAGTTTGTAAATAATTTCATTCTGTTCTTGTTCTCTTTCTTCATAAAATAAAACTATGTTTTCTACGGTATTATCGTACAAAGAAAATACAATACACAGTAGTTGTCTTCACTTTTAAGATGATTCTCTTTAGACTAATAATTTGTTGTTTATATGAATAATAACAACATTTATTTTAGATATATTGGTGGGAGTTAAATCCAGCCCAAGTCAACATTAGAATTGTTGTGAAGGCATTTTATTCTTGACATGTTATGGAAAACTTCTCATTCAACTAATTCTCTTATCTCGTAGTCGGTATTGTCATATGTTATATGATTCGTTGTCCATAGTAGGAATAGAAAGTTTCGTGTATATTGAGTAATATATATACATATGTATAGGGAACAAAAGATTGTTCTTAATGTAAATCTGATTGAGAAAGTAATTCAAAGAACCTTGATCCGGAGTATTCTAGATTTTTTTCGGCACTCTGGCGCTATTTAAATTACACATAGTAGCGGCAAAATAATTTGTGATTGCGTCGAAAGTATTGTAAGAAAATAATAATCAGTTGCACTATTAAAACAACATGTTATCCTCTGCTTGAAGCTCTTAATCGAGTAAATATAAGTATCAAATGTCGTACATCATTTTGTTAAGCTAAAAAACTGATTCTCTTACTCCGTTGTGTAACTGATCATAGCTTAAAAACACCGCAAGCAAGCTGGCTATCATATTATGTGGAATACGCATTGAAATCAATCAATCCGTTTATGAACTGGGATCCCACGGACAGACTCACACATACAAATGTAGGCGTTAAAATTATAAGTCTCTTATTGTAGGTCGGACAAAAATAAATGATTTTTTTATTTTACTGCATATGTCAGTTTTTAAGGTTTCCTAGTGACGGAACGGAAATTATGTATATATTCCTTTAATATGAAGGGCAGTTTCTTTGATCATTCCTTAAATTTTGTAGAATTATACCATGTTATAGCATTTTATTTATCAAAAAGAGTTATTTAGAAGTACCACTGTCACAATAAGTAGTCTTAAATGGCTGCATTTCAACCAATGAGTGAGCCGGATACCCTTTCCCTTTTCCCATTCTGTCCTCTTCCTCCTCCACAATCAAGGTCGGTAACGCATCTATGTACAACCGTCCATCTAGTAGACCGTCTGTTCTTTTCCCATTTTTAATATAAGATAAAACAATCTTATATGTATCTATATCTATCAGGTTTTTCTTGTTCTATAAAAACATATAGACAAACAGAAACAGACAGACACCGTAAGTAAATTAGTTAAATTAGAACTTTTAAACACCTGTTTGTTTTTTAAAAGGAAAAGAACAATTTCACTCTTCATTATGTAATGTAAATTTCTAATTCATAAATAATGGTGTTAAAACGTAATAATCACTGTTAGGGAAGTCTTTTATTTTGTTTGGAAGCTTGTTTTTTAAAGAACCAAAGCCAGCGCATTTCATTATGTAAATAGGGATAAAGTTTTAAGGAGTGTTGGTTTACTTCTGTTAGAATAAGCTAGCCTTTAAAAATCTGAACTATAAAGAATTGAAATTTTTTTATTCTATTAGTTTAATTTATAATTAAAGAGATATACCTAATTGAAGATGATTATTAACATTTTCTGAAGACAGTGAAAAATAACACACACCTATAGAGTTCTGACTTCACAAAATCAATAATTAAATTTACAGAAATAAACAAATTTTATTTTATTATTTATTTTAATTAAAGTTATACTTTTCAAAAAAAATTGCATAGTATATAATATTTACTGAGACATCACGGAAATATCTCTGTTCTGAATATTAACCTGAATTGAAATAAATACAATTACCATAAAAATTTAAGATTACTGTTTTTGCGAAAATATTTAATGGATGTTTTAGTCTATATAAGTGAGATTCATATATAAAAAAGATGTAGTAAGTGCCTATACGTTTATTCTCTTATACTAATTATTTATAAGTATAAAAGAAAACTTTACATTTTGTTACCAATAACAACTTAAAAGATTACTTTTAGTGGATACATACAGATTGATGAAAATCTTTCGCTCTTTTAACAGTTAATCAGACTTTAAATATCTTAAAAACTTTATGAGATGATCCTCATAAAATGTCAAATACTTTATAAAGAGTCTCAAGATACAATACGTCATTAATAAGTAAGTCTCTTTCCACTACCTCTGTCAGATTAATGACTAACATTTCACAACCATATTAATGTATAAATAAAAGGTTAAATAAATAAGCTGTAGATCAAAACCTTGTGAAAAAATGTAAGTCAAAATTAAGGTTATATTTTTAGTATTCAATAAAATGTGTCAATCTGGTTGTACTTTCAATTTAAGAGTTTTTTAATAAACGCGTTTCAAACCATACTGTATGTATGTATGTACTTACATCCGAAATTAAATTTACGAATGGTTTCACTGTAGCTAAGTAATATCATAAAGAGTTTTTAAGTTTCTTTTTAACTAATTTAAAAAAAGGAGGAAGTTCTTAATACAACATTATGTAGACATTCAATTGAAAGCCGGTTTTAAAATATTTCTTTTCAATCTAAGGCATAATATTCATTTAAACCGTTACCTTCACGGTCAAGGTTTAACTGATCGAAAATTCAGTAAGTTAAGACCTCCTTTTGTACTTTTTTCTCAGCATCGTTGTCCGAAATAGTGTTTTTAAATTTTAATATTTTCATATGGTATAATATTACAATAGTCATTTCTAAACCGTTTCCTTATAAAAATAAGATCACAAGAAACAAGTATCACGGTACACTGGAGATCTGAGTTCTGATTGACTCTATCGTGCATGTCACTATGGTTGGACTACTCGGTTTGTGAACGGAGTTTATTTCTTTATTTCATTCGTAACAGCTTGCAGCATATTTTTTATTGACTAATGAAAGCAAGTTTATAAGAAAGTAGAATTTTTATCTTATTTATATTGCAGCTGCGACTTCTAAGTCGGAACTTATAATGTTACCAAGGCAATACATTTATTTTCGTGTGTTAAACAAATTAAAACTAATCAATTATAATTTTTAGTGTACTTGATGGTTTTTAATTAAATTTCCCCAGTTTTCAGTTACGTACTATAATTGATTAGCCAACAGCTCCTAAATATAGGAAGCGCAATGACAATAACATTCCCTGATGTTCACCAGCTTAACTTACAAAAAACTGAGATCACATTAAATACTTATCATATTCATTTCTAAGCTTGTTTTTTAGATATTTTTTTAATATAAATATTATAATTTAGTGAAAAGAACTCAAAAATACTCATACAAGACCATCTATATCACACATATTACAGATGCAATATGACTTCGTTATCATACTCTGACAGTATGTATTGAACTTTCAAATTAAAAAGGGTCATTGAAAAACTTTAGATTAAAAAATAAATACGAGTTAAATTAATGTTCTCAAATGTATATTTAATTTGTATTGTGTAATATACATTAAATGTACAGCGTCCGTCTCCAGCCTCCCCTCGGTCCCTTCAGTCTCTCTTACCCGAACTTCTCTCACAACTCGGGTGAGAACTCAGTTATGCGGTTTGATATAGTAAAATAATTGAAAATGGAGCTATGTAACATGCAATATAAATATCAACCAGCGTTAGATTGTGAGTTATATAAATTTTTAATCTTTCAAAATGATCTGGCCTTACAGTAGCGCTTATTAACTATGATCTAAATTATAAGAACTTAAAAAAAAGTATATATTTACTTCATAAAACATATTATCCAGATCCACTGCTAATAAATACTTGGGGAAATTGCATGTCGTAGATTTTCACGGTAAAGACGTCGTTTGTTTCACTCTAAACACCGACTTGCCAAAAATAAAAGTTTTTCTTTTGTCTGCTTCAATAAATTACTACCACGCGCTGCTATGTAAACAAAAAAGAGATATTTTATACTGTTTGATAAATTAACTTAATAATGTATAAGTAGTTGATGTAAAATTTTAGTTTAATTGTTAATATCTAATTTACTCTATTTATACCCCTTACTTATTACTTATTGTAGAGGAAACATAATATCTGACAATTATTTTTGGTATCGTTATATATCGTGTTTTAAAAATAAAATCATGTTACCATATATTTATGTATCAGTGACCTTTTACAATAAAACAATATTTTGGTATTTGAGGAGCGGGGAACATATCGGATAAATATTTTTTGGAGCTGAAAATTTTTTAAACATTAACTATACAGATATTTATATGTAACTTTAACATTCCAAGGAGTTTAAATGTTATCTAATTATTATTTAATTTATTCGCAATATTTTAATAACAATATACATGTTTCTTAAATGAATAGTAAATTTTTCATACGATTATTTTTTTATTTTTGATCTTCCACAGCACAAAATTTATGAGAGAATTTTCTATATTAAATTTGATCAGACTATATTACAGACGTTTATGTATGTGTTAATAAGCAATGAATAATTGAACGGATCAACTTACTTTTCTTCTAAAAGCAAATTTTATTTATAATTATTCCTTACATGTTTACAGGTAAAGAAGCCGTAATTACCAAAATATCTCAAAGCTGAAATAAAGAGAAATATTAAAAAAAAATCTTTGAAAATTCCAGATACATTTATAAAGAAAAGGAGGCTGTGACTGAAAACAAGCAAATAGGAATATTACTAGTTTGACGTCACTAGACGCTTCGATTGGTAACTAGAATATTTGAAGGTTTTATCTACATTTAACATTTGAAAATTTATTATAGAATGAGAATAATACATTTAAAACATTACATAATAAATATTCTAGAACAAATATATAAATAATAAGATGTAGGGGAGAGTTGGTTATATCGTACTAGCATTTAAATCGTACCACTTCTAAATTTCCCATTTAATGAATATTATTTTCTACACTGACAACGCCAAATCATAGCCCTCCACCATCCCTCTTCACCCACTAGTTTGAATCGACGTGAGTTAACAACTGTGCAAGTAATAAAAGAAAAACATTTTTTGTAGGAATTAATATAAATATTGTCGTACATTCGTAAGGAGATAACTTGTAATCAAGGTAAGCTATAGTTATTCAGTTTTTTTTATTATTCCACAATTGTATACTAGATTATTGGGGGTTTTTGTTGCGTGTCTAAGTTTTGAGTTTATGCCGGATATTTGCTTTTGTTTTCGAAATGCCTTAGTTGGTTTAATCGTACCACCTGCAGTGGGTTAAATTGTACTGGTACGACTACTACTGCAAGTACGTATAGTAAGTACTACCCAAGGCCAAAAACAAAAGTTATAAGAGGAAACGATCTCATTCCATCATCAGTAGCGATGATTCAGGAGAGACGCTTGTTGTAGAACTAGATGATGATGATGACAGCGATGATTATCTTGAAAATATATGTGGAAAGTGCAATTGTTCTTACTACGATAAGAAGGGTCTAAAAGTTGATTGGATTCCAATACCTACTTCCAATCCAGACATTTGTCATTACTGTTTCCATTAAGAAATATGCACAATAATTATATTACAAATAACATACTTGTTAACTGTTACTTTATTATTAAAGTTTAATATTTTTTTTGTCTCATTTTTATTAGTTATGTTGATTGATCTCATGATCATAGTATAATCATGTTATTTTACTGAGAAAGCTTATAGTTCCTTTATATAACCTAAGAGTTAAAAATTATGTTTCTATTACCTATAAGATATAAATAATGTTGTTTTATTATTTACCTAACAGTTAAAAATAAATGATTTGATTGAGAATTTTAATGTCTTTCATTCAGTGGTACGACTTAAACACCCATGGTACGATTTAAAGACTTAGTGGTACGATTAAAACGACTAGTCGGCTAAATCGTACCGATGGCAAGCCTCTATAAAAAAGCATTTTTAACAATGTTAGAATAATCGCAAGGATCTGTTCTCTTCTTCTTAGGAAGCTAAAATATGAAACTTTATTTTACATATGTATTAATTATTATAAGACGTGTTATAGTCGAAATATTTGAGTTAAAGTGAAAAGTGGTACGATATATCCGACTCTCCCCTATATAACATTTTTATTTGTGTTCTTACAAATCCTTAAAAATTATAGTTTTGAGAATAAAAGTTTTTTCATATTTAAAATTATTATTAAAGCTTTTTATCTTGATTCCGACAGTTAACTAAATTTACGATTTGTTCTGACCTACATGTTTAATAGTGTCAGAAAAAGATTAAGAATATTCTTATATTCTTAATCTTTTTCATAAAAATAAGAATTCAAAACAAATACATACTTATTTTAAATATATTTCAGTAATATTTTCCAATCCACTATAAGAGTCCATCAATTTCACTGTTTTGGTGTTCACCTGGACTTAAATACGAAAGTTAAGTTAAGATGTTAAAACTCCCTAAATAAAGTAAAGGTGTTTAAGAATATTTTTAAATCTTCCAACTTTAATACAATATTCAATACTGCAGTTCAATATTAGCATCGCCTCAGAGACCGCTCGTGAAAATAATATTGTTGATGTTGTGGCGGTTGTACTAACCACATAATGTATTATCACTGGAGTGATGACACCACATATACATATAGATATGTATATATTATGTATGGACGATACATCTCCCACCATATGGTCGACTGAGGAGATTGCTGGCGGGAACAGCTAAGAATAATCATTGTTTCATTACTCTGTAATTTATAAGTTTTTTTTAGAATTTAAAAATTCAAAAATTTTCTTGTACATTTTTTCCATACGTTGAGTCTGTAATTATTGTGAAAAATGTTATACATGGTACATAAAATAAAACGAAGAGTAAAATAATTTTTCATGAACAATAGTTGTGACTTCTTCTATAAAATTAAACTTTAATTAAAAAACTTATTTTATATGTAATATTAAATAAGATTTATATGATTTTTAAATATAATTCCGTCATAATATACAAGTTTAAATTCAATAAACGTAGCTAAAATCTAAGCTTGTTTAGCAATTGCTCGATGTTGTATAGTTTGTTGGTTTGTCATTTAACATCCAGAATTGAACATTTCTTAATAAACAGTTTGAGTAGAGTTAGGCATCGAAAAAATATAATTCACTTAAACTTCGAATCCTCATTGACACTCCACGGAAGATAGATATGCATATGATTTGTACCAAAACGTATTTTGAATGGAAAGGAAATCTTTCAATTAATATGTGTTTCATGCAGCCAATACGATGAGCTCTCAGTTGATATTTAATAACAAGGTACTATCTGACAGATTTGTCACATTATTTAAAATAATAAAAAGTAAACGTATGTATTATAAATGTCTACATAAAATTATCTTATAATATGTATAGTTAAACTATTATTATTGGAAAATAGAATTTAATTTAGAATTGTTGTCGTGGGACATAATACATAGATAAGCAATATTTCTCATAGAGTCTTTTTAGTGGTATAACTACTATTACATATCTTTGATATACTCGTAAAATTTTCAGTAACGAATATATCGTATTCATAATTAATATTCATGGCAGTAGTGTCTGATGTAGTTACACGCCGCATCGATCAGAATCGAGTTCATCATTACAATAAAACTTAGAGCAAATATCATCTCTCGAATATTAATTTTTAAGCTTTGTTTACATAAAAATAAGAGGTAAAAAAATGAGCTGTTACTATGTCATTTAACCACATTGAAAAATTTTTTTAATAAAATATGTCTATCCTGCGTCTACCTCTTTTTCTCTTCGTAGTTCTGCTCTAATTTCATACTTATAATAAAACACAAATTAGAATGAAATAAAATTATAATTTCAACTATCAAAGCACATGTAATAAGTTCTTTAAAAAATATGATTTTTTGTTAAAAGTCCTTTAATTTTTGATAACTCATCAACGACTCATTGCAGCTTAAAAATCATTTTTTTATCAAAGCATACACATTTATCCACATTTACCAATGTGAGTTTAGTTTCAAAAATTTAATCAATGATAGGTATCTAAATTAATTTTTTTATTATTTTATCAGATAACTTAACAAGAAATCAAATTAAAACCTTTGGGAATAATAAAAAATAACATGCTATTAACTTATTCTTTGTATCCAATTTCTTATTATATGTATTACTGCTTCGTTTCCCTTGGGGTATAGTATTTATGTTCAGAGCGGGCAGTACAAAGTGATATTTTTCTGAAACAATATTTCTTTTCAATCTGACTCGGAATAAATATTTAATTAAATTCTAATGGATGTTCCTGTCTATTGATTTCAATATTTATATTTGTTGTAATTTTTCTATACGACTATCAGTCGTCATGTAAGTATTATGGCAGGTTGTCACTCAACTGTACGTGGCTTCAGATGGTTTTAGAAATGCTGTTGAGGTAATTATAGTTTTTCGATGATAAGATCATGTTTTACTTAGAGCGACTCGGTCTGTGGATGTTTAGCATTATAAATATTTAAGCGTCTGAAAGAAAAATTTGCGAACAGAAGTTAACTGGCTAGGGCGATAGTATGATTTCCGTAGTATGTCGAGGAAACATAGTTATAAAGAACGAATATTTGCTGAAGATTTAAATGATGAACAATAATTGGATTAAACTTAAATAAGACATTCAAAAGAAAATTGTTATAAGTAATATCAAGTCCGTATTTTAAAAGTAGTTTCCACTCTACGTCTCCAATATCATTAAACACTCTCCACTCGAGTATCACAAATATTGACCGAGCGAGATTAGATGCGACACAGGTCAGAGTAAATGATAGGGAATTGAAAATTAGATAAACATCTAAAGGTGGAAAAACTTATGTAAATGAAAAAATATATAGTTATTATAATTTCGTTTTTTACATTATAAAAATTGATGACCACTGAGAAAAATATAATTGAAGTAATGAAATATAAAAAATGTAATTACATATTTCAAATGATTTGTATTATTTAATTTATTAACTATTTTTAATATAAGAAGTATTAACATAAGATTGATAAAATGTTATGGTAATGTTTTTCTTTTAAAAACAAACTCATGAGATAGTGGGGGATCTTGGATGAGAAGTAGCAAAAGAAGGGCTACCTGATTCTCATTCTCCGAGGGAGTAAGTCCGGTCTTTGCCAGGACCGGCCAGTCGATGGTGTGCCCTGTCGCTGACAGATCCGGGGTACACCGACATAGCGGCCGATGGCTTTCGCAGTGGTTTTAGTGAGTAGGGGCCTGCCCAGGCCGAGCCTCACACATCCCTTCCGGCCCCACCAAGGCCGGTTGGACGGCTCGTAAAAAGAGTTTCCACTACGTCATCAAAAAAAAAAGTATCAAGTGATATTATTTAAGAAAGTACAATAAATATAACAAATAAAACATGGAAATATTTTATTTGGTAAAATTATGAAACAGTTGTATATTTGCACAAACGTATTATTTTGCGATGAAACTTCTCAGCATCCTATAAATTCACCGTGCAGGTTGCGGTAACGTTATAGGCAGAGGAGCTTCAACAGTTCCTAGGACGATACACGTGTAGGTTTAAGGGGCCCGTATATAAATAGAAAGACTAACCGCTTCGCTTATGATTTCCAGAACCCTATCGTGACGACGCTAGTATTGATCGCTATCCAGGAGTACCTAACAATCCGGCAGCCTAGCAGTTCCAATTTCAAAAAAGGAAATATTTTTTCGCCTTATCTACTACATAATACGTGTTCCCGTTCCTATATAGTATACAGTAACTGTGATCACGGACAGCTCAGATGTAAGTCAACATTCATCTCGTCAGTAGGTATAAGGAGATCACAGTTTCCGTAAAACTTAGTTTCATTTAAATGTGCTCTAGTGAAAATCTTAGATAAGGAAGTTTATTAGTTTTTCAAACTGAATATTCGAGGATAACGGACGTAGTTCGAAAGCCGATTCCAAAGATGACAATACTTTTTACTTCGCTTAAATAATATGGATTTTAATATGAATTGTTTCTCATAATTTTCAAATTAAGTTTAATCGTTTGCAGAAAATAACAAGAATTAAAGATAACTTGATTTTTCGTCCATTCTGCCATAATTACTTACTTAAAACCACAAAATGTCAGAAAGCCTATCAATACATAATTCATCGCTAAGTTAATGTTATAAACGTTTTAAAGGAACTGCTTTTTTGAACAAATCTTATCTAATTAACTCTGAAATCAATACAACGAACACAAAATGGTCGAAGATTTTGTTACTATAGATAAAATTCTATTATAATGTTTCGTCTATACTAAATTACTTTCTTGATTTTCACACTAAAATATTATAGATATCTTCTAAAACTTTCACTTTATCGAAGAATTCCTTTTATTAAGGTCTTTTCCCAGTTTGAACAGATTAAGAAGTTCTAAAGCATATTTTACCTAACAAACTATTTTATTACATCAAAAGATTCGTACATTACATCAAAAAAGTTATTAAACGTTTTTGAATACAGACAATTTTCTTGAGTTTCATGTAATATTCAGAATAACAATATGACTTAATTTAGTTCAGACATTTATTTCGATGTATTCAGTTTGGTTCATGGCATTTTGTATAGAATTTTTTCTTCTCATCAGAACAGCATTACTAATCAAAAGTAGCTTCCCTTACGCACCCACTTACATTACATTTTTTTATTTTTGCAATTCAAGAATAAAAATTATATGAACATTCTTATCAAAATATAAAAGATATTCGATACTATTGTAAATAGGTACTACATTAAATAGTTCCAAATGAGTCAACAACCAACATAATTCGTGTTATAATGTTTCTGTCGGCGTCATACGTAATTAACTGACTGTATTTCAGTAAAATACTTGGAATAATATTTGAAATACACTTTATATGAAGTAACTGCTTTCTAATAAAATTGTGAAGTAACAATAGACAAAATAAAAGTTTCCCAGAGGCAATGGATTAATTTATTTAAACTCGTTGTCTTCAATCGCACTACTAACGACTTTATTAGTCTTTCAGGAAGAATGATATGTCTTTAAGTGTATATGATACGTCATAACTCATATGTTTATCTCTTAGTTCTAACTAGAAGATATAAAGAGAAATAATGTAAAAGATGGTCATATAGTATGATGATCATTAAACTCGCTCACCTTACACAATATTTATTAAATAAACAGAAAGGAGCAAGTCATGATTATTAGTAGTGTTGTAAGTGTTAAGAATACTATAATTATTGTGTTAATACGGAAGAGAAGTTAAAACAACATGTTTATGTCAGGATCTGTTAAATAGATATGCGTTTTGTATTTCTATTGTATAAACCTTCAGTGACTTTTTACTTCAATATGATACAGTTGTTTTTCGACGCATTATTTTCTTAAAAATCTCGTGAAATAGTTTTATCCATCGTATACATATGAATGTAGACGTCACTTGGCACACTCGCTCCTCTCAAGAGCGGTATGATGTCAGTCGTTAATGAAATGTTGCCAAGAGATACTCGATGGAGAGGACAGGTAATGTCTCAGAATTAATGTAGCTCTACCACTATGGGAGCTCGTTTCATTCATAACACTAAATAGAATAATTATCTTTATCGTTATTCTTAGCTTCTATAATATTTTGAAGAATCGCAAGAGTTCAAATAAGACTCACACAACATACTTTACGGAAGTAAACAAAGACAGTTCCTAATGATGTATACGTATATTATATTAGAACGTAGTTTTTGGAAGAACGTTATTTAAAATATGTAATATTTTGGATATTGGATTATTTTTATTAAA
This sequence comes from Danaus chrysippus, assembly GCA_916720795.1. Taxonomy (NCBI): domain Eukaryota; kingdom Metazoa; phylum Arthropoda; class Insecta; order Lepidoptera; family Nymphalidae; genus Danaus; species Danaus chrysippus. Next base: position 1,577,393 of record CAKASE010000073.1, read on the forward strand.
TACATTTTTTTTATATATTTTGTTAACAAAGTTACATCATCCTCCGTTCAAGACCATCAGTTACTATCGTCTTAAGTGAGTTTGATTCTCTGGAATCACCTTTTATTTCGGAGGTTTTTTAAAAACATAGAAACAAGAGTTTTAAAGATCTAAAGGGAATATTTTCTCTCACGTTTTTGTTCCGAAAATATTTCATGAAATGCTTTGTAGAACGTTTAAAAATTGCGAAGTTAAATTATTTTGATTTAAATAGTACTATTCTCTTATGTTCCTAAAATTTATAACTATTGAAGGTTCTTCCCTACTTAAACATTTACGAGTATGCTTACCTTTATTATAAGATCTATTACACTCGGTATAAAATATATATTCTTAACATATTCTTTCCTTTATTTAATGTTTACCTTATGATTATTTATTATCTTATTCACCGTTTCATTCAAGACAACTATTACATTTTATATTAGAAGTTTACTTTAAAGTTATTCTATTTTTATGAATGCTTGTTTTCAAATAGTATTATAAATATATTTGTTTTTATACTATTTTATACAAACGGCCTCTGATTGATAACCATTCGAGATAGCCTTTATTATGTAGGTACTATATACATTCAGCTGTAAGTTTTTTTTTCGAAATAATATTATGTAAAAATATGGTTTAATAAAATATTTGTTTAAGTTCTGGTCGAAAGCTAGTGTTATTGAGCTCACATCAGCATATTAAAAAAATTAATATTCCGAGTACTGGGCTTTATACGACACTTATAGGTTTAAAAAATATTTGCTGAGTCAGTTTTGTTATGAAAATAACGAAATATCTTACTGTACACGTATTAAGATGATTTTGTTTAATGTGACTCTATTGAAAATATTTAAAAATAGTAAGTGTTTCATTCACAAACATTCTCCATATGTACAAAACTGTTTTGTTAACCTGAAGTATTGTAATTATTTTTTACATCTCAGACTTACACACGAGTCGTTAAAGACCAAGAGTCTCTGTTTATCTGTTTTATGACAGTACTCACCGAAATCTGCTTCAGTAAAAAAGCAACAAATATTGTTCACGATAGCAACCACGAGGATGAAAGGCAATATGTATTCATGTATCCTGCTCATGTAAATGAAAGTTTTCATCTCTCTTGAATATTACTATGTAATTTCATCCAATAACAGTTTTTTAGTAAGTCAATTGTTACTGCGTCTTTCTCCACTTGGCGAAAGGAAAATATATTGAATATTGTATTACTTTGACTAAAGAGCTCTTTTTAAGCTTATACGATGTTAATGAGACGAAACTTCTTAGCATTCCATGGATTCACCGTGCGGGTGCCGGGTCCATCGCGTTGCAGGGAGAGGAGCTTCAACAGTGCCTGGGACTTGCGACCCAGGTGTAGGTTTAAGGGGCCCCTTAACTAACGCGCGTTATACGCTCACCTCCACTGTCCAAGCTCCTCTCTCTACCTAACTAAATTTGAAAAGAACCTACTAGGGCTGCCTTCGATGTACGTTCCAAGAATGCATTAATGTGAGTTCTGGACAAGCCCAAGTCTTTTAGTAGGTTGTAGAGAGATTTCGCTGTTATACCTCTCGCTCCCACCTCTACCTACAAATCTACTACGAACCTATTTCGAGTGAGTTCGTTTGTGAGCTCGTAATATTTGTTGACCTTGATGGTATGGTCTTTGGGGATGTTGGTTTCCCAAGTGACCGTAAGCTCTATCATCACTACGTGCTTTAAAATTCGCGAAAACAAAAATATATCCGGTCTGGAGGCCGACACACAAATATCCTCGGGGATATTATATTGCTTTTCATTCGTGTCCATCATTACTGTTTTTTTTTTAATATAACTGTAACTTATTTATAAATCTCTGAACATTTAACTGTACACACAAACCTCCATACAAACAGACGAACAGACGGTAAGACACGTGTTATTTATAATATAAGTATGTGATGTCAGAAAAGCACTAACAATTATAACTATAAAGGTTTAAACAAGATCAGAAATATTTGATTAAAAAAATAACACTCTGAGAATTATCATTATGAACCAATATAAAAATAATATTACCTTTTTTTTTTATTAAACAAAGCATATAAAGAATATTTGTATTGACATAAATAATTTATAACATCAATTAGATCAAAAAAATAAACAACTGACCCAAAAAATCTGACTTTAATATTAAAGTAAGAAACCAGAACTTTATGATATTCCATCAAGTGGCGATTAATGCTGAAATAATAATAGTAAGGCTCTGTTCTTTTAGTTGGAAAATAATCAATTTAAAAGATACAATCCCGTTTTTATTTTACCCAAACAAAATAAGGCCAAATCAATTTATACCATTTAATACACATAGAAGCTTTCCAGTTAATACTCTTAATATTATTGGATTTTCAAAGTGATTACGAATGGTTGTGTGTATACAGTCGTTTATATAAAACACTTTGATGGAGTGATCACTGGGGACTACATGATATGATAGTTACACTCTTATTATATAACGACGAGTGATGCTCGTACCGCTCCATACAATAAGTAGTGTCTGTTTATCATGACTGGCAGCACATGCCTCTATAGATTAACCTCACCTCACACAGTAGCAGCGGGTGAATCATATATGTATATGTAATTTGTTTTATCTTACAACCTGAATCAAATAACTTAAGTTCAACAGGATATAGACGCTGAGAACCACCACCAACTGTGATGGTCCTTGTTCTGACAAATCGTCTTGATATTTATGATTTACTGATCAATATATCTTTAAGAAAAGTAGACTACAGCTTGCTACCGGCCCTGAGACATACTGTTGTACAAAAGATTTAATAAATTAAATTTTTTATACCTAAAGTGTTTATTATTCTACTTTTAATTTAATAACCATAATTATTATTATTTTGTAACCTAAGCAGATAAAGCGAATTAATTTTTTTTTGCAGATGTAATTGTGCTACTCCGTTTGTTAGTACATATATTCGTATGTGTTTCTCGGCGCAACAATATTTAAAACTCTTATAAGGGGTAGTTGTTTCATAAATATTTTACTTTAGAGGGTAGATGTGACATAAACAAATCACTAACGTCATTGCGTCAGTGATTTGTTTAACAAAATTATTTATTACAGAAATCAGGAGGAAGATTATCTAATTACAAGTGCGAGTTAAAGTCTGAAATAAAGTAGTGACAGTGTTTGTGAGTGTATTAATATATATGTACATAGTTAAATCAAAATGGAAGATAGATAAGCTGAATGTTTTAAACAGTGATTTCACACTTCTGAAAAATCAAATATGACAAGTTTCTTCAACATATTTATATTATATATTAAATAACTGACAACTTTCTATCGTATGAGAGCTGAATATATAAGTCGAGTCATTAGTTTATCTAGATCGGCTCCGTACCAACCTCTCAGATATCCGACACACTCTGACCGCTCATGGGGATGATACACGTCTCATTGTCACTGCTGTATTGTCTATTTTTTATCAAAAGTCTATTTTGTCTTGAGCTATAAACATAATTAATGAATTTTAGTAACGTCAATTAAATTTTGTGATCACAATGAATATCAATAAAAAGAGTACATTTAAACCTATATACCTGTATAACGTACACAGTCTCGTGTGTAAATTTACTTAATGGATTTAAACTCGGGCTTAATTTAGTTGAACGTTTATTTTAAATAGATTTTTTAAATGAACATGGAGTGTAAAGTAAAGTTAATATAATATTATATAAAAAAAGGTTTTGACTGTTTCTTATTAAACACACATGTTATCTTCTGTCTATTCTCTCTTAATATTGATGCTGGTATAACAATGTATGTCTTCAGGAAGGCAGTAAGTTGTCATTATCTGACCCTCGTCCTGCACCACTCACCTGCTGTTCCTCGAGAACAGACCAAGACCTCCCCACAACAGACGGCGCCCTCCATCAAATTGAGAGGATAGTATGTAGTACGGGTATGTAGTCTGTCTAGTTGATCTCGACATGTGTAAAACGTTTCATATACCTAAAAACCACATTAAAACATTTACATAGTAATCTTACGATAATATACCTCGAAAATCATATCTCAATTTGTGCTAATACTTGAAATGTTTTAATACCAATAACATAATTGCTTCGTGATCGGAGAAGCACAACTCAGTCTTAATAGTGGTTCTTGAAGGCCACACCTCATTGGTTTTCAAACTGAGCTCTACGACCATCTGTGAAATGTTAAATCTGTAAAATATTATATGATTAAAGAAATGATACGTCACTAGAGAGAAAAGTTCAACATTACATATTCCTACTTCAATACAACTTCTCAGTTGTATTTTCACTCTTATACTCTCTGTCTTTGTTCTGTCACCATCGATACAGTGAGCTTTACAGATATGTCTGGTGAGTCCCAACATCCAAGGCGCTGCTGTGTTAGCCGTATCTTTAAAGGCCCTTCTCCAATGTTCTGAAGTTTCACCGTTTTGCGAACTCTAATTGGAAATTAAAAACTTCATTCAGTCTTGTTGTTGTATGTAAGTATATAGGAGTACTCGTATGTTATACGATTATTATTTCCAAGCTAGATTTATGTTATATTTGATATTTTATGCTCGCCTCACAACATCACCGGTGGTCAGTTCCAGGGCAACGTCACTCGTATCTCGGACTGAGTGATTCTGAGGTCAGAGTGTCGTTCAGCTTCACGCAGCGCCACGCACTGGACGGGTGGCGGAGGACGGTACCACGCGACACTACATACAAAAGAAACAAGATACAACATCAAGGTTGTATCTGTAATTGTTTACTATAGCCTGCATTTAACTCGTAAGTTAACTTTTAGTAAAAAAAGCGTTCTATATGATAACATTTCTACAAATCATTCTTTGGTTGTATCTACACACTACTGCTGCGCATTATACGTACTAAGATTAGTCTATGATAGTATAGATCGCGGGAAAATATTATATCAACAATATTCTCACCCTCACTCGTTGACTGGTAAACTTCGAAGCATTAAAGTTTAATAAGGCGCCACTTCATGACGTGGAATCGACCGTATTGTTAATGAGGCACTCTCTCCCTCTTTTATCGACAACTGCAGCGGCTCGACCTGCGTGAACATTATTTTCAAACATATTTTTTCTCCTGTGATAATCTTTTTATATAGACATCGCTAAGGTCAGTGAAAACATGTAAACCTGATAAAACGATTCATCTTGTATTCCAAAGTCGGTTGCCAGATATAACTCCACACCTGTGTCCATCTCTTCCTCGTACACACTTTGTTCCGAAACCTCTTCGTCTATGAAACTTCTTGCTATAATTAATCGAGAACTATAAGTCGGTGTTTATTAAACTACTTACATAAATATTCATAAAAATCAAACTCACAACTGAGGGAAAAGGACAGACACGAGGTAATACATCAAAAAGACGCAGGTACAGACGGAATGGCAACTCTTGTTGTTTAAACTCTGAAATTTTCATTATGATATGAATGTTTTAATATTAATGATTGTGTTATTATTAGTTCATAAAAATATTTAATAATTATATGTATAGATTATTTGGTTCCCGGCAACATACGTGCCGATGATATTAATTATATTTTCCTCAGAAGGCGTAAATATTGTGCGGTTTCATAATTGTCAATGAATTGACTAAAAGTTGGAATACAACAGCTTATTTCTTTCAGATAAATTTAATATGTTCGTTGGCTCTGTTCTATCAAAGTATAATTATAATTCCCGTAAATTTCAGACAGGTATATTTACATATACATTCAAAAAAATGTAAGAAAAATAACATAACAGAATTATATTTAGGATTCTATAAATTAACAGAAATGTTGATTAAAAACTTATGTTACAAATTTACCGTTAAATATTGACACCTTTACTGGTGCATTTTCCGTTTCCGTAGAAACGCATTGACCGCCTAACTATAATCGCGGCTCGTATGAGGTATACTTTGTATTCCGCCTACCGAGACACATACAATTAAATTTATTTGATTTTGTCCTCAGTCCATCCGTCAGCTCACAGTATTTATCCATTGATATCCATTCATGCATTCCGTAGTACTTGACAATGTTTGTGGTTTCGTGACCGAATTGCAAGATCGTCAGCGAAGGCTTATATGGATCCCGTGTATTGATTATTAAACTTGAACCGATAACCCCATTTCTACTCGTTACTTATTAGTTTATGTAGTAAGATATTGAATACAATATTAAATATGATTTTAGACAACAGCCTTTAAAATAGTTCTACATTGTAATTTAGTTGCTAGTGCGTTAACGTAAAAATACAATTTCTATAACAAGTTTTATCATTTTCTTTAACAATATATGGATACACAGTCATTGCTACATGCTATCACGATAACATATTGTTATGTGGAACCTTATCATGAAACGGGAACAGAGGTACTTTTAAAATAGTATTGTAAATGTATTGTTTTTTAAATTATTTAAATTATAAAAGTAATAATTTTAGTACTATAAACTTAAATACGGAAATCTGTCAACATAAATAGGAATACACAAACGGTTTGACATTCAAAACTATATTTTTCATGTGTAATAAGTTTTATAGTTTGGAATAAACAGTATAGTAAAGGCATCACTTATAATATAAGTGTAATAAAAAAATACAACAAAACGGAGAGAAAGATTTCTTCTTACTTTAAAATCTTAGAGGCCGCTAGTTATATTATATATGGGCGTTCAAAAAGAAATAAAAAAGTGTTTCTTTGTAGATGCAGAGGCTTCAATTCTTACTATGATCCATGAAGTGGAAAAATATAGATAAAACTGAGATCAGGAACGAACAAGGACAACCGGCTCTTTCACTCATCGAACGAAACACACCCATTAAAGGCTACTTCACGCTGGTCTTCTGTGAGAGGGTGGTACTTCCCCGGTCGAGTCAGCCCATGTTCGAGCTGTAGTTACATGACTACAAGTAGGCTCACGACTTACAGGTAGAGGAAGGTAGAAGGTTCTTATCATAGAAGTGTTTTTAAATAAAGACAATGCCCTGCCCTGCCTTAACAACAGCATTTCATTTACATATCTTTGTCGATTTACATTGGATGATATTAAAACTAAAGGATAATGCAATTTTGAAAGCGGTCTTATCAATGTTTTAATGATTTGATTGATGATATTAAATATGTATTTAATTTTAAGTAACAATTTATAATTTATATCAAAACTTTGAACACGCACGTCCATACACTAAATTATTGACTTACAGTAATGTAGATATTTATCTTGATGTTGCGGACAATAATATATTTGTGTTTTTACGATTAATATGTAGATAAATGATTTGTTCATAGGTAACGCGATACAATTCGAATGTTACGTATATTGTATGTATATGTGTCAGTTCAACATTCAGATTGTCTTTACAATGTATAACTTCCTAAAAATTTCAAATACTCTGGTCTTAATATTTACTCTCCTAAACAAAGAAGTAATACCTTGATTATATTATACATACATATGTAGGATAAATTTATTATTAATTCATTATTTAATTAAAACAATGCATTATTTCTCTTTAGTAATTCAGTACGTTAATGAAGAATAATGGTTCGAGGAGCACTCGGTGTAACTTTGTATTTGGCTCGTATGGCAGGTGTTTGTCCATTATACCTCGAGGGAACTAAGTATCGCTTGTCATTACCAAGGATATTTTGTGAGATACTTTTTGCTATTACTGTTGGTAAGATTCTTTTTTCTTTAATATTCAATCAAATAACTAAATGGTTTAAAAGTTATCTTTATATCTATGGATTTTCTTGTGATATTTATATTTTAGATTTTATATTTTTTTCTTTCTTAAACCAGTTTTTTTTGAAGTCTCGATAATAGTAAAGATTAATATTATCTGTCAAGTCAAATACTATAAACTATATAATATATTTCTTTTTTTCATATTTCAGCTCCAGTCTTTCTCGCTACAGTTACAAGTAAATACTCTAATCAATAAAGTGGACCATCAGAATCAGTGATTCATTTTCTTCGTGAATTAGCTGGTTTAATAACTGTTATTGCATTATTGATCGTTGTGTTAACTTCACCTCAGAGAACAATGCGGTTCATACGGATCCTCAAGGAACTTGATGAGGTAAATATTTAAGGCATATTAAATTTAGAGTAGATGGTCGTATAAAAATGCAAAAAGCAGCCATTAAAGACTACTTTTCGCTGATTTTCTGTGATAGGATACTTCCCCGGTCGAGCCAGCCCATGTTCGAGCTGCAGTAACTTAACCACAGCGAAGCTCTATCATCTTAAAAATTGTGAACATGTATGAAAATCCATACATCCAGATTTTTGTTTATGATTCACACAAAACTACTTTAGTTATTTAAATGAAAACTTATACTTGAAAATAGTATAGTTTCTCAAGAAACCCTTTTAGTTTCTTTGGGCTTACGGCAAAACAAGTGTATTTTAATATGAAAGCATGTGACAGGCTATGGACTGGTTTCCGTATCTATTGTTGATGCATTTGATTCATTTAAAAAGTTTCACGTACAGAGTTAAGGATAAAAGCTAGTAATATATTAAAGTAATCAAACACATTGGGAGAAAAGAGATTTATTTTTCATCTAATATTAAAGTGAAGGGTGTCTATCTAACTTAACCAGATTTTTTCTTTCAGATCGACAAAGAACTATTAACAAATACCAATCAGAAAAGTAATAGTGAAAGAAAACTAACTACGTTCATCTTACTATTCTTTGTCGTAATCTTACTAATGCGCAGTAGCGGTTTATTCTACTACCTCCTTAACGACAGCACACCACATTGTACGATAGTTCTTTTATTTTTAAATAATATTATTTATTCAGTTCTTGTGTTTGAAAGTGATAATTATCAATAACAGTAGTTTTGGCAGATACAGCTGTTAGAAAAAGTAACGATTAAACCGACATTTTTTTGTATTTCAAGTTTTCAGCAGATTATCTTTTTCTATTAATACCTATAGTTATTTTATGAGCATATTGTGTACAGGTACATAACTTCTTATTTTCTTGCAGTAATCCTGGTGATTTATGTCATATCTATTTGGGTTGCTCTGTATATGATATTTTTTTTGGAAATACTTGTATCTTTAATAGGTCGGAGAACGAAGTTAAGTTTAAAAATCCTCAACAATACTCATCAACATATGTATGAAGTTCCTTCACAGAACGGTAAGATTTCAATCAGCTTTTACTTTAAACTATTGTAAATCATAAGTTTTGGACTGGATATGTACTATAAATACTGTAAAGTGCTCACTAACAAACATATAATCAATTTTCTTTATTTTCACGCGTATTGGTTCATCCTCAGTGTTAATTGTATAACTGACCGAGGAAGGTTTCATAGTTTCGGTCTACACTTTTATTATTAAGATAGTAATAATAGTGTTTTTACTATTTATCTTGAAAGGTTTCAGTGACGTTATCTTACACCGTGCATATCTTATTAGCATTAAACAATAAGCGACTCAATATACAAATGATTCATTAACGATTACAAACACTAGTCTGTATTAATATTATATTTTTTTTATTCATAAAGTGACAAACTAGAAAATGTCTAATCGTGATGTGTTGTTGCCCTTGAATATGTTATCAAAATCATCATCAATACATGTTTTAAAACAAAGACCCCTTCCGCGTCTGTCTGTCTGCCTGTTCCCAATAAACAAAAAAACCACTACACCAATTACCAAGCGGTTTTCACCATTCGATAGCGTTATTCTCGAGAAAGGTTTTAATATATAATTTATTAAGGTTTTGTAGTGATTTGTGTGTACATTAACGATATTTGTTGAAGATGTCGGGAAAAAATGAGCCGTCAGGGATCTTTTAACGAAAACGCTGCTAAAACCCTTTGAGATATAACAAAACAATGTGTGGTGGGATTGGGTACATACTATAGGTCTACAGAGAAGTCCTCAATAGCATATGTCTATCTCTTGAGGATAACATACTATATCTATTTTACAAATTTTGAAAATCGCTATTCATGAAGCCATTACATATAAGAAAGGTATTTTCATAATTATAGTATTAAGTCTTATCAAAATAAATTACTTTGTGTTCAGGCCTCTATAGTATTTATTAATTTATTTTTGTATAATTTAATTCAGACGTAACATTTGAAAGTTATTATAAGTTTAATAATTCACAAAATTAAATCCAAGCGATAGCTCACTTTTCACATGATCACGTCATTAATTTTGTATACAAAATTTTTGTAATTTTATTATATTAAAAAACTATTATTAACATAAGAAATATAAGGTTTTTCTGAGTTCAAACTTATTTTATGTTTAACGAAGAAAGATGATGTAATTTTTGTTTGTCTTCATTTAATTGAAAAAGAAAGTACTGAAGGCATTATACGCAACATAGGCTGTTTTATATTTTTTGTAAAGTACCCCTGCAAAGCTGGGGCTTGAAGAATTCTTAAATGTAACTATATTACAAATGGCAAATTTATAGATTACATAATTGCTTAATATTTTTTTTTCAGAAACTGGACCGTTATGCGAAAAACAAAAGTCATTTGTAACAATGAAGAAGACGAATAAAATAATGAAAATAACAGAAACATCGAATCAAAACAATAGTGGAGGTGTTGGCGCCTACGTGTGAACCTGCACTACATTTATTTTATATGACATTTTGTTTATATAAACTACGATATTCTTCATAAATTTGTAATCCTTTTTTATCTATGTACATACATCACTTCCTTTATATTTCAATATTGAATATCATTCCGCTACGATTTCTTGTCTTAGAAACATCTGTATTTCAGATAAAGGTATTTAGCAAAACCAAAGAAGTTTTCTTTAACCTGTCTAAATACCGAACATAAAAAGTGGCGACCGTGACAGGACAGCTAAGCAAGAAATATTTCAATCCAACGGAATCGCGTTTGAAGCCATCGCCGATTCGCAACAGCGTCGCAGCACAGGCTTAACGCTCAAGCACCACTAAGAAGATTTGCAAGCACCAGCCGGTACCTATCACCTACCTATCAACGCTGCTGAAGCAGGGCCAAATCAGATAAGTGTCTACCTTTTCAACAAAATCTCCGTTCATCCATCTATCAATCATCCATTCATCATCATCATCCATTCATCACCATCGTCCATCTATATATCATCACCATTATCATACCACACTATTTTTATAGCTATCCATCAAGTGTACAAGCTCATATCCCGTAAAATCAAAGTTGTATTGCAACCGTTAAAATTCAAATTTGCCAAGTCATCGTAACATAAATCAACTTAACTATAACTTCAATTGCATCACTATTACTACAAAACTAACGCTAACGTTATATTCCAACGTCTTAAACGCACTTTTTTATGCATTATTTTAAACGAATTTCAATTTATTTCCTGATACTTCTGTAAATTTTACTGCCACAATTCACAACCTAAACTTAAACCACTTCATAGTTTTATACGCATCCCATTTTATCAATCATTTAAGGCAAATATTTAAATGTTTTCAGCGTACGGGAGTGTTGGCCGTGCGAGTTGATGCCACGCTGAGAACTGGCGAGCGGTCAGTCTCTGCAGGTGTCCGAGGCAATTAGCTTATCCCTAAACAAAGGAGGAGCGTATGTAAAAAACTTTATTACCCACTCGAGTGAAGTGTTTTTCGCGTTTAAATAGATCGGCTGGCCGGTCATTGGTTCTTATCAGTACTTACATTTGTTTCTTTTGTTCGCATTATAATGTCTACTTTAAAAGAATTAATTTTAAAACGCAGTAGTATTAAAAGACGCGTCACTAAGTTTAAAAACTATATACAAAAATTAAATAATTTATCAAGCGAGTTATCGAGCGAGTTTAACGACGTGCAAGGTCAGATCGAAATCTCGAACGGCGATATTTTAGAAGCTGAGCTAGATATTCGCGAGGAGATGGAGAATGACATCGATAGTAGTATTGGCATTGCTCAAAATATCATTGCACGGTATTCCAAATCTACGCAGATGTTAGAGGACGAAGAAAGCAGGCATTCCCAATGTCAACGCGAACCACACGGCATAGGTTTTAATACAAATGGCGAAATTTGACGGAACCTACATATTTCCGATGGCTTGAGTTTCGTGATACTTTTAGATCTCTTATTCATTACAACGAAATAATCCTACCTATTTATAAGTTTTATTATTTAAACTCATATTTAGAAGGTGAAGCCGCTCGTGTTATCTCTAACTTGGAAGTTTCTGAAATAATCTACAACAAGGCATGGAATGTGCTGTGCGGGCGGTACGACAATAAGAGACAGTTAATAAATAACCACCTTAATGCTTTGTTCAATATTGAGCCGATATAGGGAATCCGAACAGTCATTAAGATCTTTGATTGATCACGTCAATAAAAATTTACGTGCGTTAGCAAGTTTAGGCCAACCCACAGATCAGTGGGATACGTTAATCATTCATTTGTTAGTTCAAAGTTAGATAATCACACAAGTATGAAGTGGGAGGAGCATCGATATATTCTAAGCGATATGCCAACCTTAGATCATATTCCATAGGTTTCTCAAGGACCGTGCTGATGTACTAGAATCATTTAAACATAACAAGCACATTTCTACTAGTACGTCATCGTCTAGCAATAGTAATAATTTTAAGATTACGACACATCAAAAACCGTTTTCGTGCACTTCTAATTTAGGTATCAATCAAATAGTTGCGAGTTGATATTTAATATTAATACACAACTAAAGAATAACTTAAGAATTAGATAGAGAGAAGATCCTTTATAGGAGCAAGGTTTTAGATTTTACAAATATTATTTACTTGGCTATGTTTGACTTAGTGTAATTATATAAAGTAAGATAATTTGTATTAAATAATTACATTTCACATACTGTTCATTGAGAATGTCTGTTTTATAGTAAAAATTATTATATATAATTTTATTATTTCACCTTACTGAAGTGTAATGTTTCAGTAAAAACTGTCAACTAAACAATAAAACGGCAAGAAGTGTGAGTCAACTCAATGAATAACATACTAAGTTGCCTCGAGTTCAGTCGATCCTAAACAAACAGATCTACATGAGACTCTCTAGTAAATATTAAATGTGTGTTGGACATGGTTACTAATGAGTTAACAATCATTGAAAATAATTTATCTTTACTATGTTTATAAGTTGACTGACGGGGCTCTCAATATAACACCATGACATTATATAGATATCATGAAGTAAGTGCGTTTATAAATACTTGAAGTACCTACATATGTATATTCATTTTGATTTGCTCTTCTCTATTTTGTATCAAAAAGTATTCGTTTGAAAAGCCCAATTCAAATAACAATGATTTGATGAATAGCCTCGTAATAGTTATTGAGGAGTTCTTTTATTCATTTTTTTATATTTTTCGTTCAGTTTATCGATAAACAAAGCTGTAACTAATATTTATATATACACATATACACATATTTATAAAAATTATATTATACATATTTATTAATAATGATATGAAAACTTTCATCACATGTAAAATTTATTTTTATCTACGAGGATATGTATTTGTTGAATGTTTGTGAGTATACTTATAATGTATTGATGACAAATATAACATAATGCTGAAGACTGTATTATTGTCTGGAAACAAACCACCCTTTTTAAAAGATATTAATTTCCTTTTCTCATATTTATTAACAAAAATATGTTTTTCGAGAGTCAGAATTAACGTTATGATAACGTCACTCAAAAAGGTTCCGTGCGCAATGTTTTTTGATAAAAAATTATGAGTTATAACATATAAAGATATACAAATAATTTTAATAATAACTTGTGAGAAATCGATTTTTTATATTCACTGAGATATTTGTAAATATTAAATATATGTGCTTTTTAAATCTGCATATTATAGCAATATAAGGCACGAATAGAAATTCCAACTGAACACGCTCGGAGTACACCATAATGACATGTTATGAGACACGTGTCAAGACTCAAGTGATGATAACAGAACCTTCATACTTGGCAGAATATACTGTGCACTTTTCTGCACGGATGAAGGCCATATTATAAAAGAAAGAAATAACCTTCATACTATTAAACTCTTATCTTCTATATATATAAAAATGGATTGCTGTTCCTTGGTCTCGCTAAAACTCGAGAACTCCTGAACCGATTTATCTTATCTTAGTCTTGAAATACTCCTGAAGGTCCAGGGAAGGTTTAAAAGGTGAGAAAAATTGGAATAATTGCCGGGAAAACCCTAAAAACAGCCCTTTTGGATTTCCCATACAAACGTTCTTTTTGACATTAGATTTGACAACTGACTAATATGTCAATCATTCTGTTTGATTGAAACAGGAAAAACCTGATTATTTATGGCCTCTAAGACGGAATAGAGTTCGCCTGGTCAGCTATACCTACATATATTACTCTTGACCAAACTAACGCGGACGAAGTCGCGGGCAAAAACTAGTATATTATAAGAATCCTGTTGATATACCTCTATATGTAGGTTTCAGACGTTGGAATTATTTCATATGCCCACTACTTTTGAGACTACATAATCCAGGTAATTCTTTTGTTATTATAATGTTTGTAGATCACGATACCATGTCGTGGTCTTCAGCATGTTTTATTCAGAATCATATAAAATGAGTCAGTGGTGGCCTAGTGGTTAAAGGGCCCGCTTCTCGTTGCCGAGGGCGCGGCTTCGATCCTTTCAATTACCAATGTGATTTTTCAGAGTCATATGTACGTACTTTCTAAGAGTATTTAGATACCACAGACAGACGTTGAAAGAAAACATCGTAAGGAAACTGGGACTTATAATTTCACAATTATAAGTTTAAAATCACCAACCCGTCTTGAGCAGGCGTGGTGATTAATGCTCAAACCTTCTCCATGAGAGAGAGAGGCCTTTGCTCAGCAGTGAGCTCTGATAGGCTGATGATGATACAAAATGAAAACTGAGTGATTCATTGATTGTAACAAATGTTACTTGTTAAAGGTATTTACACTTTACATACTTGTAAAAACAAACAATTTATTAATTTATAAACAACGTTCCCATTTAGTTTCATTAATGAATCTTAAAAAAAAATAAACACTTAGTACTTATAAAAAACATACCTATTTAATTAGATTGTTAATCTTTTGTTATTACTTCGGAGTCATTTTAGCAGATCGGTAGGACTCTCACTTTTATGAAGTTACAGGAAATATTTGTGGCTGTCACGACCCGCTCTTAATACACGCGGGTTAATTCGACACGTCAAATGAAAAAGAGGTACGGTTAAAAATTTAATACTGAAGTATTTTATAACGTTTGATAAAATTTGAACTTATTACAATTGAAAAAGTATGTTTAATGTGGAAATAGTGCGATGGATATAACAGCGATGTGTTATTATTAAATGTGACATTAATGACTGTGTAGGGTCAAAATATAAACGACTGGGTGTAGATAATAGTTATGTGAAATAATATTATATAACTGTTGCTAGATATGGGAGTTACCACAAATAGAAAATAAATACACCGAATACGGTTCGTGTAACTTTAGCATTAAATATTATCTATTTCGATAATTCGGGATCGAAGGTTTTATAGAATTTATATTTTTTCAAGAGCTCTTTTTCTTGTTACTGTTTCAATATTAGATGCAACAGACAGAGATATAATAAATCTCATATGTTGTCAAGATTCAGAGAACTTTCACGTTAAAACTCGTATCTTTTACATCTATTGAACAACTTCCTATTGAAATATCCAAAGACGGTGACGTTATTACAAAATAATTGATGAATACTGACTCATCACTTCATAGTTAGTAAGGTAATGTTTCAAAAGTTTAAATCTTCTTGTAAAATGTATATCCCGGGTAATATCATGTATAGTAATGCATGTTCTAGATTTTTTTTTTCTATTTTTTGGTCTGGTCCATCTTGTCAGTGAATTTTATTGAGTTTAGATGTTTTGGTAGTTAACTAATCCACTGGACCAACAAACTGAAAAATATGCCCAAGATTATAATGAAATCATATTTTATTATAAATAATAATTGTATATAAAACGTTTTAAAACGACTTCTACTTCAGAAAGATAAAATATTCACAAATATCTTTCTGTTTCAGAGAACGCTACATATTTATGTCGTTCCTAAAACTTGTATCAAAATATGATACAATCAAGTCAGAGCTATCTAAGAATGAATTCAATATATTTTTTGACATACCGAACCATTTATCATGAATATTAAGATCAGAAGATGTACCCCGTTCGTAGATGAAATAAAACAGGGAACAAACTTGGGATATTATTGCTCTACGATTAAGAAAAGAAAAGATATTTAAATTGACTGGGATATTTTTCACATAATACATTAATTATTTTAAGGAACAAAACATTTGGTAAGGTTCTGAAGACTGAAACAATTGTATTTTATTATATATATATTATATGTAAACTCTAAAATATATTTAAGACAAAGCTGAAGGAGTATGTAAATACGGTTTAGACGATAATAGTTTGTTTAGATACCGGCGCTCCAGAGGTGTTATATTGTAACTACTTATTAATGTTACCTATTAATCTCATTTTATGTTAACCCTTTTTTTTATGAAAAATAAACTCTTTAAACTTAAATCTTATCTTTTTTTATTGAGTTGTCAGCTGCAACGTTAAAATAAATCTTTTTACCTTAAAGACTTCTTAAATAGTGTCGTTATAAATTCTTTGTATTACTTAATTGTGTATTACATCTCTGAATGGAAATTATTATGTTGTATAACATAAAAATAGGTGTTACGTTGTCGCTTTTTAAACTCTATTTTCCTGATACTTACAAATGTTTTAACCCTAGAATATTTGTCCCTTATAACGATTAATAATCAACTGAGCTATTTTACCAATAACTCACTCACTTTTAATATCTTCAGCCAATGTGGACTATTGGATATAAAATGTAGGTGTTATAAAATTGAAAAAGGGAAAATTAAATTAGACTTTACCAAATATTCGTCACATATTATTTATTTTTATATAAAAATATGAATAAACAGTTTAAATATAGGTATGTATATCTTCCTCGTTTAAATAATATACGAAACTCAGGTTATTTGAAATAAATTAATAGCAATTTAAAAGAAAACAAAAAATAAAACAAATCAGATAATTTTATAGCAATTACTTGTAACATAATGAGATCTAAGATTTTCGCGAGTACTCATTTAAATGAAACTAATATTTTCGGATTTTTACTTCGCGTTTTTATTTTTGACAAGCTTTCCGCCCGCGGCTTCGCCCGCGAGAGTTCCCTTATATCGCGTTTCCAAGAGAACCTTTTCAAAAGTCTGCGATAAAAAACTATCCTATGTTCTTTCTCAAGGTCAACTCTATTTCATTAAAATCAGTTCAGTGGTTTAGGCGTGAAAGCGTAACAGACAGACAGACAGAGTTACTTTCGCATTTATAATATTAGTAATACTTTCAAGTAATGTGGCGTTGAATAATGAATTGTACTGGGCTAAAATAACACCATTGAACATGAGTTAACTTTGATGCCTTTTAATATACTTATATTATGGTTTGCAAAAAATAATTAAAAAAATATAGAAAAGAAAGCTTATTTATAAGACTAAATTAATTAATTAATTTTACTCCATAACAACGACTTTCATGTATGGGGCCTCGTATGGGGCTTTCCCACTGTGCGGCGACGACGACCGACGGCAGCGCTGGCGTTGCAGATTACCTATTCGTTTAAAGGAACTTGAACTTCAAAAGCCAATTTTTTTTAACTTGATACACCTAAACTTCTAAATATGATGTTCTTAGGTTCAGTGGTTAAATTTTGTATACAAAAAGTTTAGCTTCGTAGTTCCTGTTCCGTTCTGTTCGAATTTCGGGAATTCCGTGTGTAGAATTTCACTCCCACGGTGGTAAAAATAACAAACGATTATAAATTTCAAAAACGCTAGAACAAATGTTTAAATATATCTTATCTTATGCCTTAATATAAAGTTTCATGATTTTATCTTTTAAAATTACGAAATGCCATACAAACTTTCAACCTTTTCATCCCCTTTTTCGCAATAAAGGGTAGCATATGTTTTTTCTCAGGGTCTAAAGATTGTCTGTGCCAAATTTCATCAAAATCGGTTTGCTTTGGAACTTTAAGAGTTCAAGATTGTTTTCTTACATTCGATAAAAGTATCTTTTCATTTGTATTGTAGTCATTTCTTTATCCTCAAATATTAAACAGGTATAAAGTAGCACTAAGTTTGTAATTCTGCTTTAGCGTATAAAATCGATAACTAAAAAGAAATGTCTGTCATAAAAGTATAATGTTGAGATTTTAATAATATTATAACAATCACAATATTAATACATGAAGCGATAACGTTGTGTCCCTTTATAAAAGAAATGCACTAACAGATGAATCTGAAATTTAACAAAGTCAAAGATAAATAGGAGAAGAGACTTCAGAGCAGATTTTATAAAATGTATTCTTTTTTGTAGATTATTTAATCTTTGTGCTGTCATCTAATTATCCTGGTGGTTAACGACTGTTTTAAGATACTCAGTTTCTGTAATTTGAAAAAGTATTCTGATAATGTTCATTAATACCTATATCATGATTTTATGATTTCAATTCATTTAAATATGTGTATTAAAAAAAATCAATAAATAGTTATCGTTTCTATAATTATTGTTTAGATTAGTGAGTAACATTTATGAAATCTGATAATAAATACGATTTTTTCGAGGTCTCAATAAAAACTTTTTGTATGTTACTAGTCTAGGAACTATCTACCTAGCATGTCACAGCCAACACAGAATTAGCACGCTTAATATGAATAATTGACGAGGGAAGATAAACTATGGAATTCAGAAACTAAAAGTGTAAACTCTTAGTACATTTGAGCTACATGTTTTCAAAACCGCCGCTAAGTGCCTTTTTATTTCAGTTATTTATGTCTAATTGAGTGGACGGTACAACAGACAGTATGCATGTTTACATGGAGTTGTTTTCTCTCACTAACAACATACACTTGCATCTTATAACTAGATACTGATAGGGAAGCAATCTTAGCCATATTTAAAGAAGTTACAATCAAACATTAAAGTTATTCCGTTGATTCACAAAATAGACTACTTAAGTTTTTTTATTTTTATTATACTCTTAACTTTTTCTGTTACTTATTAAGGGTACACAATGTGAACACTAGGACTACGTATCGTTGCGCGGGTCTGCGGACGGCGAGCAAGGGTAGCTTGCTTCCCGATCATATCCAGACCCGAGCGTACCGCGCGTGCCTCAAAGAGTCATCAGACCAACACAGATGGGGCCCGGTCACGGGTGTAAGCGAAATGATGTACCGCGGCCAGGCTCGGAGCAGGAGTAACTAGAGGGAGTATTTAGTCAGTAAGAATCTGATAATTCCTCTTGCTCCACCCAGGACAAGAGGGGTCATTTAGTGATTTACCCCGTTAAAAAAAGGACTACGTATTGATAAAGTCACTAAAAATAATCACATTTTGTTTTTTAATTGTAAAATACCTACGATAAGCAAATTCCGGTATTCTTTAAAAAGTTACTTGGTGTTCTTTTTAATCTTAACTTAATTTTTAACAGCCTTAATACTTTTTTAACAACTTTTTTTAACAACTGAAATTTACCGAAAAACAAAAACGTAATCGAGATTTGTACAACGGTTGAATATCACTCGTATATGTATACAGATCAGTTAAGGTTATGTGATGATTCAGTAACATTAGAGTTGAAAAAACTTTTAGTCCCTTTACAACAAGAGAAAGGTTTTTATATGTAATGTAATCAAGTGTTTTTAAGATAGCTTTTTATTCAGATCAATTAGGAAGGTTTAATATACATACAGTGATAGATCCTGGCTGGCGGTGTCCTCCTTCTGTGAGACGGTCATGTCCACGAAGGAGGCATCTCAGCGGGAGAGAGAGAGGGCGGCTGATGCTCCCTCCCCCCGCAGGCGACGTACGGGGGTGCGACGGAGGTAATTCCAACGCCTCCAATAGCAACCCTGTGTTCCGGGCTGGGGTCGGCGTGGTAACCCGGCCCTATTGAAAGTCCGGCGTCGTCGGGGTGGTCCTAATTGCCGGGATAGCCCCCATTCTCCGAGGGAGTAAGTCCGGTCTTTGCCAGGACCGGCCAGTCGCTGGTGTGCCCTGTCGCTGACAGATCCGGGGTGCACTGACATAGCGGCCGATGGCTTTCGCAGTGGTTTTAGTGAGTAGGGGCCTGCCCAGGCCGGTTGAACGGCTCGTAAAAAGTGTTTCCCTGCGACATCCAAAAAAAAAAAGGTTTAATATACATATATGACTATGACCTAATATTGTTGGTTAGTATCTCTATCTGTTTAAAAGTTATTAATTTTGAAATTACCTTCCTATGTACCTCTAAATCTGTTTAAACCTCCCTATTTTATTTTAAGTCTGTCTGTCTGTTAGTTTGTCCAACTCTATATCTGTTTCCATAATATATTTCATATAAATAGTTTCAGTGGTCTTTGTGTGATTTAGTAAACAGTCCCAACATTCAGACTTGTACATACACAATAACTAATGTCAGTATATCTATAAGTACGTAACGCACACATACCACACTGGCACACACACATTATACTTTGACCTGTATGAATAAATTTTACATTTATATGAAGTTGTTTCATTTTAGCTTCAGAGCTACTTTTGAATTTATAGTAACTTGATTATTAATAGTAATAATATTACACAATTACATTAAAATATTATTAAAGTAACATCAAAAATAATTTAATAGTTAAAATAAACACAAAAGTATTCTTTTGTTGTAATAAACATGTTGTCATCGATATAATACTAGAATTGTAATGGAAATGATTATAAAGGATTGAAAATATTCTCTTCAAAATGTTAATGTGTTTCAAATATATATCAATGTACATGAGGCCATTAATAACATGTATACATACATATATACGAGTATGTATACAGTGTCTAGTGTGTCATGTTTACATGTCATAAATTTTACTTTAGTTAATGTTCTAGCTTCAGAGTTAATAATTATTGGTGAACCAAATTTATTTTCATCATTAATAGGTCAAGACCCTTTTTATTATTAAAACCTTATCGTCGTCGTTTATATAATTAATTTATTTCCTCATGAATGATTTTCAATGTTGGTGAAACATCAACTCCATCAGCGGGCTCGTTCTTCAATGTTAAAAGGTTTGCGCAATTATAATATTTGCATAAGTTATGTTTAAATTATCTTTTGAATTACTTTCATTTAAATAAATTGGAATATTTTTTGTAACGTGATCAATAAAAATTTCTATTTTAGTACATTACTTTAGTATAATTCTGTAAGACATAGAACAGAAAATAATATTTGTTATAGTTATACAGGTTTATAATGATAAAGGGTTGATTTTATGATAAGGCGTCATAATACTAGGTCATTTTACTCACGAAGTTTTCCAATTAAATAGATACATATGGACCGATATGATATTACAGCTTAACAATAAAAAAAACGGCAAATGGGAGCTAGATTTTTTATTGCGGTGATATTTGTCATAGTTTAAGATCATTTTTGTATTTATTACATAATAAGTAAATGTAAAAAAGATGCTATCGCTACTGAGCGCTTATGGCGGATGCGGGGCGCCGTGCGGGGAGCGGGAGAGGGGTAGCATTCCAGAGAAGTGCACAGTTGATTCGTAGGGGTCAGGCCTCGGCCTCGAATTTTGCGGGCAGCGGAGCGGCGGCGGGAGCGGCAGGATCTTACGCGTATAATCAAATGGACCGACCCTCGAATACAGCGGTGCCCGCTGCCCGCTAGTTTGGAGAACAGGTATGCGTTGCCGTGCCGCGGCCGCCGCCGCTCCGCTGCCCGCAAAATTCGAGGCCGAGGCCTTATAGACAGAATAATTACAACGGATTTTGATTGAAACCACATTGACTGGGATAAAAATAATTTAATTTGAATGAAAAACCTCAAAAATTGTTACATCTGAATTGTTTACATACAATTTAATGTTTAAGAAAACTTAATTTACTAGAAATTGTTATGACACTTTATAGTGAACAGGTGATTTTAATATTAAAAGTAATAGAAGAACTTCCGAAAACAAAAATAAAATTTCAATTTAAAACAGGTGCTTTAATCAATTTAAACAATAATGTGTAAACGGTTAAATAGTAAAGTTGAAATAAAGTTCAGAAACAGAACAAAAGCCAAATAGACTCTTTGATTTTTATTCGAGTCTAACTAGTTTATGTTTTGAAACTTGTGTGAACTGAAGTGTAATTTAAACAACTCAACTTTATCAATTAATGATGCAGAGATTTTTAACAAGACCACCAAAGGGGGACATTTAATTTAACGTACAAATTAACTTTTATACAAATGAAACTAAGAATGAAATTTAGACTCAGTTTTAATTTGGCGACGTTTTCATCGTTGAAACGGAAGCGCATATTAATAACAATAGTGTATTGATAAAGACGTTCTCATCGCTGGATTTGGTGACGCTTTCATCATTGAAACAGGTACACATATTGATAACAATAGTGTATTTATAAAGACGTTCTCGCCGCTGGATTTGGTGACGCTTTCATCATTGAAACAGGAACACACTGATGACACGATGCCGGCCCCTCGCCACGACGTAGTCTTCTTCTTCTTCAGTTAGCAGCGTTTTCAAGATGTTGTCACTCCCCGGCGCGCGCGATCCAAAAGACCGATGCGCTCGCTGGAGTGACAGATATAACCACGGTTAACGCATGCGCAGTGATACCGATTAAACACATGCGCATTAAAGACGAAACCGTATGCGCGGCGACCAATCAAAACGCCTGTTTTAATGTGCTGGTTATTCATATTCTATATGTAATCAATTTTCTAGTATAAATAACTGTAAATATTTTCAATAAAACATTCCTTGAACAAGTGAAAAGTCTATTATTCTCTCCATACGTCTCAACGCTTAAACTTCGGTCTGATTATATCTATTTATTAATGTAATTAATAATTAACAGAAGTAACTTAAAATATAAAAAACCCTTTCATAAAGTGTTGTTGAAAACTGTAGAAAATTTTTATGATACAAAAATGTAGACTACGTATAATAATTATGTGAATAAGATATATTTTTTACTCAAAAGTTAAGGGATTCGCGGATCAAATATACGAAATGTGGCAGGGACAAGGTACTGAGATTTATTGGGAGCAAAACTTTATTTGTCCCACTGAGGATCAATACAAAAAAAACATATATAAACATATATAAACATATGAGTAATATATAACTTTATACATTTTTCTAACCTCTACGTTTTAACAAATCTGTCCTATATAAATAAATATCGTTACTATCAAATGAACAAATATCTCACTGATAATATTATACATTAAACAGACTTTATATTTCCAACAAATTTAAATTTATCATAACACTTTTAGAGAAATTTAATTGAAATGTGAATGTTTTTCCAATTAACGATGATCATTATATTTTTTATTCAGCTTTGACATGACTATTGTAATCTTCGTGCGAAGGAGGTTGTTTTTGTGTTCCTAATATAATTGATTTATACATTTTCGAAAAAAAAATTATATCATACTAGCTTTCCCCCCGCAGCTTCGCTCGCGTGGAGTTCGGTTAAATCACGTTTACAAGAGAACCTTTCAAAAGTCTAGGATAAAAAGTATCCTATGTTCTTTCTCAAGGACAACTCTGTATCTGTACCAAATTTCATGAAAATCAGTTCAGTGGTTAAGGCGTGAAAGCGTAACAGACCGACAGACAGACAGAGTAACTTTCGCATTTATAATATTAGTAGGGATTCATTATGTGTATTACTATTCCAGTTAAACAGCAATGGCAGTTTCTGTGAAGATTTATCAGAAGGAAAGATCACGTTATCCATCATACACGCATGCAAATTCTAAAACATCAGTGGGAAGCGAAGTTTTACGTGAGCACACTAAACCTCAGTTACTAATTGTATACATAGGAGAACCTACGTATTTATGTGGATCAAACATTACAGTTTTATGTAACCCTTCGATAAATATGCAATCATTATTCTTCATAATTGCATCAAGTTATTTCATAAACTTGATGAGTTACATATCAATTTAAAATTAAGAGTTTTGAGAACTTCGTGTGATTTTTTTTACTCGTTTCATGAGATCAGGTCCGCCTACGAAGTTTCTTCCTTGATCCTCTGTTTCTAATACTTTATTGATGTTAATTTTTGTCATAATTTTTGGTGTTTAGGAAATAAGTATAAACATAACTAGATGGTAATTCAGTAATAGTAAAGTTTTTCGTGATCATATTTTTATTACTGTCAGGTATCTTACGACAGCGTACCCGTGATATTAACCTGAAGAAATACTGTATGTCTTTGTTGGAGAAACAGACTCAGTGAACTTGATCGAGAAGCTCGGGCTGAGGTGAATCAATTATTTTACCATAGTATTCATTGAAGTGTGATTGTTTTAAATTGAAGTATACAACCTAGGTTTCTTACAGGTTGCCCGTTTAGCCGGAAACCCACTACTGGAAAAATGTTTGAATGATCTCAGTAGCTGGAAGGATGATGTAATGATTAAATAATGATTACACTATTTTGTTACACGGGACACTATTAACCAATAATATTTAAAAGGTGTGGAGTACAAAGACTCGCAAGTCTTGAAAATATATTTTTGTTATATTGTTTATCCGATATTTTAAGACATGAATATAAAAGCATTTTTTGTGTTTTTTTTCTATTTCAACAAATTATTTTAATTTCTTCACGCTTTGTTCATGTATAAGGTTACAATTCTTCCTAAATTTCATGTATAAAAAGATCTTTACCAATTTCAAAAATGTAATTTATGAATGTTCTTGTTACAATAATAATCAAAGTGTTATATAGATAAGAATTATATAGATAAGAATTTAATGTAACACAAAAATACATTATTTTTTAAACAATTTAGTCAAACATTTAACTTTTGTTAACAAAGTCCATCATTTTTAAATATGTACTATCATATTAAGATTAGAGATAATGTTACCATTTTATATCATGAGTCTCAATATCCTAAGAAATTAATAAGTGAGTGTCTTATAACTTTAGAATCATAGTGAGTGATCACTTTTAGTCAAAATATATGGATTAGCTCTACGTTTTTCTTTTAATCGTTTATTTTATTTTTACCGTGTATGTGTTTAAATTTTATTCTAAGTTAGTCCTTTCAGTGTGATATGTAATATTTGTTTTTTTATGGTAGAAATTGTTATACATATATGTATTGTGAAATTGTTATGTATGTAATTGTACAATGAAGTTTACTTAGTGATGGTCAACCAAAATCGTATCTGACTAGGATCATAGGATAGAACAATATCCCGAAAAAATTTTTTTAAATCAAATTATAAAAATTTCGTTTAGAATCAGATTTTGGAATTAGTTATATTAAAACGCGTGCTATTTTTTATTTACTGGAGCAAAACTTTTATTAAAATATGAATAATGAAAAAGTTTTCAACAACCATCTGCTTTAATAAGTAACGAACAAATATCTGTGTAAAACGTAACAACATTTATGTTTTTCAAATGGATATCAGTTACAACATGTTTATGAGAAAACATTTGCATTATTTGAAGTCGTTCTGGTTTGAAACAGAAATTGCGACTGATTATAATTTTCTATATGGATCTTAGCTAAAATATAAATTATTGAAAATTTTTATAACAGTTCGAGAAAGATGTTACTCATATTTTGGTAAACATATTTTACTTTGCTAAGTATGTAATGCAGACAACTTGATACACATAATGAAACAGTAACCGATTATCAGAATAGATATTATCTGACATGTAAAAACAATAAAATGAATCAACAAAAATAGTTTGAATAGTAGAGACGGATATTGAAAATCGCTGTCAAAAATATACCTCTAGGTACATTGCATCTTTTTTGGCATTCAAAGTACAAAAGGTTACTAACAATAACATTGTGGCGTGGGTCATACTTGTACAATGATATTTGCTACACACATAAACGTCGGATGCATTGGTAATCATAAATTTTTTTGAAATAGGTATTTATGGTTGCTTTGCTCATTATTGCTGTGAATTGTCATATTTTTCAAGTTAATAAGTTTTCATCATATCAATTTATAAGTAAAATAATATTGTATACACTCAAGTGTATAATTTAGTTATATCTATGTATTAAGCTGTAGTCCATCTCCTGCAAATTCTTATAAGTCTGGTCACGTCCCCTTCACACTGACGCTGACAAGAGAAACGTTTCAATTATTGTATAAAAGACTAGCTTTCCGCCCGCGGCTTCGCACGCGTGTATTTCGGTTATATCGCGTTTTCAAGAGAACCTTTCAAAAGTCTGGGATAAAAACTATCCTATGTTCTTTCTCAAGATCAACTCTATTTTTGTACCAAATTTAATTAAAATCAGTTCAATGGTGTAGGCGTGAAAGCGTAACAGACAGACAGACAGAGTTACTTTCGCATTTATAATCTTAGTAAAATTTTCAAGTAATGTGGCGTTGAATTGTAGTATAATGTACTCGTACCTACTGGGCCAAAATAACACCATTGAACATGAGTCAACTTTGATGCCTTTTAATATATATTATGGTTTGCAAAAAATAATGATTTTAAAAATATAGAAAAGAAAGCTTATTTATAAGACTAAATTAATTTATTACTTTTACTCCATAACAACGACTTGCACGTCAAACGATTTTGAGACGGCCTTGTATGGGGCTTTCCCAAGTGCACTATGAGCAAATCGCGTATGTGCTGTCTCAAAACTACGTATCTCAGTTATTTCAAAACTAAATGATCTATAATTTTAAAGTTTCATGGTTTTATCCTCTAAAATTAAGAAATCCCATACAAACTGTCAACCCTTATTTCACCCCTTCACTGGTCGAAATTTCAAAAACGCTAGATCAAATGTTTAAATATATCCTATCAAGTGCTTAAATATAAAGTTTCATGGTTTTATCTTCTAAAATTAAGAAATCCCATACAAACTGTCAACCTTTATTTCACCCCTTCACTGGTCGAAATTTCAAAAACGCTAGAACAAATGTTTAAATATATCCTATCAAGTGCTTAAATATAAAGTTTCATGGTTTTCTCTTTTAAAATTCAGAAATACCGTACAAACTTTCAACCCCTATTTCAACCTCTTCATCCCCTTTTTCGTAATAAAAGGTAGCCTATATTTTTCTCAGGGTCTAAAAATTGTCTGTGCCAAATTTCATCAAAATCGTTTGAGAGGTTTAAGCGGGAAAGCGTAACAGACAGACAGACAGAGTTACTTTCGCATTTATAATATTAGTTGTGATTGACTCCCCTCCCCGTACCCCAGTGACGCTTACATGGAGCCTACATCGCATGCTGGCTAGCTGAGCGCGGTGAGCGGCAACCACGCGACTTTTTTCTAATACTTGCATATTTAAACTCGTGATATCTTCCGAATGAAATGTCCGAATTGAATAATTCCAAGAGTTATAAAAAGGTACTGAAGCCGTCTTGAATATAAAGTAATTTATTTTGATAAGGATTAATACCAAGTTACAAATAAAGAGCCTTTTCAAGCGGCGGATAATAAATTAAATTTTTAGAATAAAAAACCGCTTACTGTGACATAACTACATATAATATTTAGACATATGCTGTCGCGACACTTTTTGTAGATAATGATGAGTTCTGCAAAGTCGTAGTAAATGATTTGGTTCTATCATCAATAGTTTTCGCAGCGCACGCGACGTAAGGAATTTTTCAGATCATTTTTTTACACCTTGGGTTACATTATTAGAGTTTTAGTAAGGATCTCTAATTTTTATTTAAATATAATATAGCTTATATTACTCGGGAATAATGTAGCTTTCCCAAGGTGAAAGAACTTTTGAAATCGGTTCAGTAGTTTCGGAGCCTATTCATAACAAATAAACAAACAATTCTTTCCTCTTTATTAGTATAGATGATAAGAATTGTTTTATTGGAATATAAACTATATCATCATAGAAATAAGAACATTAATTGAATGAGCAACTTTCTTTTCAAAATAATGCCCTTTGAATTATAAGTGACAAATTGGGTATTTTTTGCTTCACTTACAATTCCGTAGCTTTTAGATTATGAAAATATTAAAATTAATTGCTGGAAATAATTAAAATAAAGCATTCGAAAAGTTATTTATAATTAAATTGTTTGTACTTTGCTAATACATACATTCATTCTTAATTAATATAGTTGTCTTTACCTATATTTTATTATCTTCTAGCAAGGCGCCCCGGCTTCGCACGCGTTTAATGCTTATATTTAATACACTAAACAAAAACTGTGAACATTGTATATAAACATAGCGACCCGCTCCGGTTTCGCACGGGCAAAAGATCTACATTATATACTGTAAAGAGCCATATAGATCTATATTGAATTAACAGTGTATTTAACTACTTTTTGAATAAAGATTGACGCTGTAAATTAATAAATAAATAAATAAAATAAAATAAACCTTCCTATTCAATTACCCTATCTAGTTAAAAAAATCGCATTAAAATATTTCGTGTAGTTTTACATATTTAAGCATACATAGGGATTTTGGAACATGAAAGCGACTTTGTTTTATACTATGTAGTGATATTAAATTATATATATGTACCTTCCTCTTTAAATACACAATCTTTTAAAAAGCCACATCAAACTCCTTTGCGTAGTTTAAAAGATTTAACCATACAAGGGAATATAGAAACAGAGAAAGCGATTTTGTTCCATACTATGTATGTATGTGGAGATATTAAATGATTTCTCTTCGGTTTCTATCAAATTTTATCCAATCTCATAATCGCAGTTCTTATTCAGCAGTATGAATCTTGAATTTAGTTAATATTTATTTATAATAGACAGACACACTTACTGAGTAATGTAAGGCCTCGGCCTCGAATTTTGCGGGCAGCGGAGCGGCGGCGGCGGCGGCACGGAAACGCATACTGTTCTCCAAACTAGCGGGCAGCGGGCACCGCTGTATTCGAGGGTCGGTCCATTTGATTATACGCGTAAGATCCTGCCGCTCCCGCTGCCGCTCCCGCTGCCGCTCCCGCCCGCTCCCGCTGCCGCTCCCGCTGCCGCTCCCTCCCGCTGCCGCTCCCGCTGCCCCGCTCCCGCTGCCGCTCCCGCTGCCGCTCCCGCTGCCGCTCCCGCTGCCGCTCCCGCTGCCGCTCCCGCTGCCGCTCCCGCTGCCGCTCCCGCTGCCGCTCCCGCTGCCGCTCCCTCCCGCTGCCCGCTCCCGCTGCCGCTCCCGCTGCCGCTCCCGCTGCCGCTCCCGCTGCCGCTCCCGCTGCCGCTCTGCCGCTCCCGCTGCCGCTCCCGCTGCCGCTCCCGCTGCCGCTCCCGCTGCCGCTCCCGCTGCCGCTCCCGCTGCCGCCGCCCCGCTGCCGCTCCCGCTGCCGCTGCCGCTGCCCGCTGCCGCTCCCGCTGCCGCTCCCGCTGCCGCTCCCGCTGCCGCTCCCGCTGCCGCTCCCGCTGCCGCTCCCGCTGCCGCTCCCGCTGCCGCTCCCGCTGCCGCTCCCGCTGCCGCTCCCGCTGCCGCTCCCGCTGCCGCTCCCTCTGCCGCTCCCGCTGCCGCTCCCGCTGCCACTCCCGCTGCCGCTCCGCTGCCCGCAAAATTCGAGGCCGAGGCCTAATTAATATATCTGCTATCTACTTCCTCGAGTTAAAATGAAGCCATGTGTGGAAACAATATCACTATTAAATTACAACTGTGTTATGTCATTTATTGAAATTTTAAAAGTCATACATATTTCATTGGATATTTCAATCCATCTAAGTGAAATATATAAAATAGAAATAGTAAGTAAAAAGACTATACAAATAATTTTGTTATATTATTTATACGTATAAAAGGAAGTATTTCATTTTGTTATCAATATTAACTTAAAAGATCACTTTTTAGTTATACACAGATTGATGAAGATCCTTCTCTCTTTTAACAGTTTAGAAGACTCCAAATATCTCTGAATGTTTTAAGTGATACTCATAAAATGCCAATAACAATTTATAAACCGTCCCTTGATACCACATGTCCCCTATGAGTGAGTCTCTTACCACAACCTCTGTCAGATTAAAGACTAACCTTTCAGAACCGTAGTATCGTATTTCTAAAAGGTTAAATAGGCAGTTGATCAAAATCTTGTGAAAAATAGTCTTAGTTAGTCAATATTAAGATTACATTTACGATAGTAAATAAAATTCAATAGTGTAGTTGTACTTTAATGTAGGCCGGTTTTTAAAATCTTTTGTAAATCTAAGGTATAATCATTATATTAAGGTCCGATCAAGGTTTAACTGATTGAAAGTTCAGTACGTTAAGTGCTCTTTTTATACTTTTCAGCATCGTTGTCTGAAATAACGTTTTAAAACTGTATTATTTTCTTAGTGGATATTATTTCAACAGTCATTTCTAAGCTGTTTTCTTATAAACATTTGTATCACGGTACACATGAGATCTGAGGTCTGATTGACTCTATCGCTTGGCCTGCTCGGCTTGTGGACGGATTTTATTTCTTTATTTCATACGTAATAGCTTGCGGCATGTTTGTTTTTATTCACTAAAGGAAGCAAGATTAGAAGACTGTAGCATTTTTATCTTATTTATAATGCAGCTGTGATTTCTAAGTAGGAACTTATAATGTTACCATGAGAATATATTTTCGTGTACTTCACAAATTAACACGAATTAATTATAATCTATACATAATATATTTCATTAAGCTTTTAATTAAGTTTCCCCAAATGTTACGTACTATAATTGATTAGCCAACAGCTCCTAAATATAGGAAGCGCAATGACAATAACATTCTCTGACGTTCACCAGCTTTTAATGTTTTACTTGTACATATTAAAGAAGAACTTACAAAAAAACTGAGATTACATTAAATACTTATCATATTCATTTCTAAGCTTGTTTTTTAGATATTTTTTTAATATAAATATTATAATTTAATAAAAAGAACTCAAAAATACTCATACAAGACCATCTATATCACACATGTTACAGATGCAATATAACGTCGTTATTATACTCTGACAGTATATATTGAACTTTCAAATTAAAAAGGGTCATTGAAAAACTTTAGAACAAAAAATAAATACGAGTTAAATTAATGCTCTCTAATATATATTTAATTCGTATAGTGTAATAAACACTACATTTACAGAACCCGCCTCCAGCCTCCCCTCGGCCCCTTCAGTCTCTCTTACCCGAACCTCTGTCACAACTCAGGCGAGAACTCAGTTATATGGTTTGATTACAGTAAAATAATTGAAGATGGTGCTATGTAACATGAAATATAAATATCAATCAGCATTATTATTAGCGCGTCGGGTATATTTTTTAATCTCTAAGATGATTTGGCCTCACAGTAGCACTTATTAATTATGATCTAAAATATAAGAACTTAAAAAAAAAGTATATATTTATCATTAAAACATATCATTATCAAGATCCACTGCTAATGAATACTTGTGGAAATTGAAATAGATTTTCATATTAAAGACGTCGTTTGTTTCACTCTAAATTTCGCCGAATTGCCAAAAATAAACGTTTTTATTTTGTCTGCTTCAATAAATTACTACCACGCGCTCCTATGTAAACAAAAAAGAGTTATTTTATACTGTTTGATAAATTAACTTAACTTAATAATGTATAAGTAGTTGCTGTAAAATTTTAATTTAATTGTTAATATTTAAATTATTCTATTTATACTCTTTACGTTTTATTGTAGAGGAAACATAATATCTGACAATTATTTTTGGTATAGTTATATATCGTGTTTTTAAATCATGTTACCGAAATCTCTCCATAAATTAATGCACTAGTGGCCTTTTACAACAAAAAAATATTTTGGAATTTGAGGAGCGGGGAACTTATCGAATAAACATTTCTTCGAGCTGGATATTTTTTAAACACATACTATACTAACATTTATATGTAATTATACCATACCAAGGAGTTTAAATGTAATCCAATTAGTTAATTATTTAAAAAGGGAAAGCCCTTTTCCCACCCCTTCCTGCCTTTTCCTTTCCCTCTTTTCCCTCCCCCTCTCACCTTTTACTCCCCATTTTCCCCTAACAAGGGCGGCAACATATCTGCATATCTACGTTGCAGATGTCAATGGGCGACGGTAACTACATACTTACCATCAAGTAGGCCGTCTGCTCGGTTGCCCCCTTTTCAAATAAAAAAAAAGTTTACCAATAATTGATAACATGTTATGGTAATGTTTTTCTTTTAAAAACAAAGGAATGAGATAGTGGGAAACCTAGGATGAAAAGTAGCAAAAGAAGAGCTATCTGATGCGATTAAAAATGAAATTATTTAATGAAACATGTATTCAGCTTAATTTTAATTAAAACAAAATAGACAAAATTTTGTTTCTTGGTTTGAAATTGATTAATTGATTAAAACTGTATTTGGCTTATTCCAGGAAAAGAGCTTAAGCCTTTATGAAATACAAAATCCGTTTCAGATTCATTTTATCTGTAAGATTTAACTTCACTTGCAGATAAAAGTGTACTCTTTGTAAAGAGGTCTGTCGCTATACAATAGATTAACTAGTATCAAGTGATATTATTTAAGAAATTACAATAAAAAACAACAAATAAAATATTAAATATTTTATTTGGTATGTAATTTAAAATTATGAAACAATTGTGTATTTGCACAAACGTATTATTTTGCGATGCAACTTCTCAGCATTCTATAAATTCACCGTGAAGGTTGCGGTTACATAACGTTATAGGCAGAGGAGCTTCAACAGTTACTGAGATTTACGATGCAGGTGTAAGTTAAAGGGGCCAGTATAGACTAACCGCTTCGCTTAGGATTTCCAGAACCCTACCGTGATGAAACTAGTATTGATCGCTATCCAGGAGTACCTTACAATCCGGCCTAACCTAGCCGTTCCAATTTCAAAAAAAAAATTTTTTTTCGTCTTATCTACTACATAATACGTGTTCCCTTTCCTATATAGTATACAGTAACTGTGATCACGGACAGCTCAGATGTAAGTCAACATTCATCTCGTCAGTATAAGGAGATCTCAGTTTACATAAAACTTAGTTTCATTTAAATGTGCACTAGTGAAAATCTTAGATATCATAAGGAAGTTTTGTAGTTTTTCAAACTGGATATTCGAGGATAACGGACGTAGTTCGAAAGCCGATTCCAAAGATGACAATACTTTTTACTTCGCTTAAATAGTATGGATTTTAATATGAATTGTTTCTCATAATTTTCAAATTAAGTTTAATCGTTTGCAGAAAATAACAAGAATTAAAGATAACTTGATTTTTCGTCCATTCTGCCATAATTACTTACTTAAAACTCCAAAATGTCAGAAAGCCTATCAAGACATAATTCATCGCTAAGTTAATGTTATAAACGTTTTAAAGGAACTGCTTTTTTGAACAAATCTTATCTAATTAACTCTGAAATCAATACAACGAACACAAAATGGTCGAAGATTTTGTTACGATAGATAAAATTCTATTATATTGTTTCGTCTATACTAAAATACTTTCTTGATTTTAACACTAAAATATTAAAGATATCTTCTAAAACTTTCATTTTATCGAAGAATTCCTTTTATTAAGGTATTTTCCCAGTTTGAACAGATTAAGAAGTTCTACAGCATATTTTACCTAACAAACTATTTTATTACATCAAAAGATTCGTACATTACATCAAAAAAGTTATTAAAGGTTTTTGAATACAGACAATTTTTTACATAAAGAAAAATATGAACTGCAGAACGCTTTTAAGAATCGTCTTTGTAGCTAAGCAAGTATGACAAGTATTTCACACTGTATGTGAAAAATACTATACATTGTGTTGGGTAGGGTGGCATGGGGTTAGAATTAAAATAAGATACGTACACATTTTTTATAAAGTTACTACTGCTGTTGTTTTGTTTATAAACTGGTATTACTACCAGTTTATAAACAAAACAACTTCTTTGTAGTCTACTTATGTAATACTTCGGATGAGAAAATGTTCAAATCACTTCGGAAAGTTCATAAAGATTTCAGAAAATTCTCGTAACTTAACTTTTATGTTCAATTATTTCTCCTGGCTGCTACAACCTGTTATGTTTGTGAAGAATGAATATTTAAATAAATTTTATGAAAAAAGAGCTGAAAATTATACGATTATGCGGTGGAACGTTGTCCTGGAACTTGTCTCTAGAAGAATTATATTCTTCCACATTCAAAAACTGATATTAATGTTTTAACTTCACTGTCAAAAAAGGAAGGTTATGTTGTGAGTAGTTATAACTATTTTTTTGAACGCCTGGATGGCTAACTTTACTTTAAAGTAAGTGGTATCCATCGATCCATCTTTGTGAAGAGAGTAACAATGAGTATATCAAAATTAAAATAAACAAAAGTAAGAATATTTGTCGGAAAAAATTACAATTTTCATATTACTGGTTGCTATTAATACAGATCATGATATTGTTATTCCAATTAAAATTTAATTTAATTATATAAAGAAATAAGATTTCATTTTCTTTTACTTGCCATTGCAATTCATTACTAAAGAAGAAAGATCTAAACCAAACCATTAAACTTATATCTTAAATATACATACATATTTGTTGAAAGACTTTTAAAACTCTGCGATACAAAACGATTTAGATAATTGAAGTAAAGCTGTGAGAAACAAGACGTTCTAAGATAACTTTTAATATGAGGGAGGTTTTATATGTAGGAGCCAACACACTGTTTATGTTTATGTATCAAGTTTGTAACATTATTGGAGCTTCGCTTTTGCGATGTGTAATATAAGAAACGAAACATTATAAAATTACAAACAACGAAACGAAACGAAGTAATTCATTTAATGTGACAATTATTTGTTTATATTATATTATCTAAAAATATTTATATTAAATACTTAAAATAAATACCTAAACATAGCTGATTTTTGTGTTTGATTTGTAGAACTAACTATGTGTCTGTGTTCTCGGTCCACAACTATACAGCTGTGACTGAATCTGTGCTGAATATTGATGTGTCAATATCACTATCTATGTGTCTAACGGTGTGTTTTTTTAATCCTGCAGCTTAATGTTTGACTATGACGAAAAACAATCTTGTAATGCAAGCTATACAGCTGTTTGAAGTGTTTGGTAGCAATAGATTTATTTTGATTCTAAAGCCATTGTATTGAATTATCAAACCGTTTAATTTCTAGTTTAGAGTAAGTAACGGACGTCGTAGGAACGTTGTGTGGGATGATATGTGGCGAAAATTTTAATTTTCCATGCAGTCTAAGATTCCGCGGCCTTTCGTGATAAGAAACAATATTTATGAAACGACGAAATTTAGCCTTTGCTTTTATCGAGCAAGGCCGCAGTTTTTGACGAGATGAGGACTGAGTGCAGCGAGAAGTATCTTGTGTGAACCAGTTTGCATTTAAAACGCCAAACTGATTATTTGAAATTTGTGTAGATTTGTGGACCACTGAAAGACGAAAAAGGTGGAGAAACTAAACTTCAATACCCGCAATAAAATAAATTAATTAATTACGTAAAACAAAATATACTCTATAATATAAATACGCTACATATAATGAGAGTGAAGGAATATATTTTAATTACATTCCAGCCATCCCAAAACAACACCTAGCATTAAGTAACTATAAGTATAATATATACAATTTTGTAAACCCTCTGAAATATCCTCATCTATGTCTTAGAGGAACAATTTATTTCAACCTTCAACGTTCGCGTTTTCGTTTCATTTTCAGAGAGATCCTTGGTTAAAAAGAAATACTTTTTGAAGTAAAATAGTTGCAAGTAATAAATGAAGCTGTTGAATGATGATATTACTTTAAAATTAATATAACATTTATATCATATAATTCTCTTTTTCAAGTATTCCATTCATATATTTTTAACAAAAATTTATTTCAGAACTGTCTTTAGCAGTATCAAAATACAGAACAACTGTACTTAAAATTAGTAAATCATAAACGTAAGATCCAAACACAATATATTAAAGTTTTTTTGACTCATTATTTTTTTAGCACTAAGTTGTTTAACTTTGAAATAAAAGTGTATTTATCAGAAAGGACTTTCAGAATAATTTTATTTTGATAGAACTTTATTACAATAATTTTATTTCCTTAATTAGTAACGGAGACTAAAAATGTAAAAGGGTTTCCTCCTATATCCGATTATAACTTTAGTCTGAGTTTGAAAGTGGGATGACCCAGAAAAGGTATTCCTAATTATTCTTAATTTTATTATATTGATTTTCGTGGCATTTCAATGATTTGTGATATACTACCGATACGGAATGATACCATGATGTTACTTATATCACATGTACCTTAAAATAAAATACTCAATAAATAACATTCCTTTATTAACGAATACAAATGCTTTTCCGTAGAAATATTACCTCTATATTATACTTGATAACGACATTATGAATTGCTATGACTTTATATGAGTCCTTTTTTATATATTTGTTATAAAAAAATCGAACACGATTTTAGTTAAGAAAAATTTGCAGATATTTGTAAAACTTAGTAACTGCCCTTATTTATATTAATTGTTAAGAAGCTAGCCAGAACAGATCATTTTCACGTTTCTGAATTTCGTAAAAAGCTCAAGTGGCTCCCAATCCGGCTTCGCAGGAATACTCACATCCTTCAACTTCTGTACTGTATTCTGTTCAATCCGTCTTCTCCTTCATATCTAAAAGAACGTTTTCAATTTCTTAGTTCTTCACATAGCCATAATCTTCGTTCTGAAGAGAATTTGGTCTTAAAAATATCACCCCATACAACATCTTTTTACTCTCACTCCTTTACTGTCCAATCAATTCGTCTTTGGAACTCTCTTCCACTTGAAGCAAGACGTGCACCAAATATGACTTCTTTTAAAAAAAAATATAAAAGAGCACTATCCTGCTTCATGAAGAAATACTGTAATTAATTATTTTATTTATTATGTAAGTATCTATCGTATGTAAATGTATATATCTATAATGTGTATGTATATTATATTATTATATAAGTATATATTTATGGAGTATTTATTTATGTATCGTATATGTCGGCGCAGTTACCATTTTAATAATCAATAATTGAGGGTAGATAAATTATCAGGTGTCGTTCGCGTAACAACCTGTCCGAGTGAAGTCATAACAATGGCTGTTAGTCATTATAAATAGAGGCGAGATTACTGATTACAGATAGTCGTGCTGGAGCCGTCGCGGGGATCGAACCTCTTGGAAGTGAAACACCGTCCCACCGGCTGTGAGGGCTGTGAGGTTACCTTCGATAGCCTCAAGGGCTGACGACATTCGAGAACAAACCGCGCTGGTGATGTCAGTTATGCTGACGTCACTCATTTTAAAAACCACGTTTTGGCTTCTTCTCCGACATATATATACCTATATATTGTATCTATTTTTCATGTATTCAGTAATTTGTACACCCCTACCATTCTATCTCTCTCCTCTACCAAAGGTTGCCTGGAAGAGATCGCTGTTTTAGCGATAAGGCCGCCTATTTGTACATTTTCCTTTCTTTGTTTTTATCTTATTACTTCTGTCTATATTGGTGTACAATAAAGAGTAAATAAATAAATAAATAAATAAATCATTATTATTATGGAAACAGTTTAATATTTGATAAGTAATATGAGAATTAAATGTAAAGCCTCTAAATACTGTTACCATAAATAATAAATTAAATCTCTCTCTATTGAACGAACAAATTTGTTAATTTTATTGAAGGATTAGTACAGGAGCTTATTTCACAATTTTTTTAATATCGTCACTCACCGCTATCCGCCGCTCTGGGTTATAAATGAATAATTAATATTACGTTTGGTTATAGAATATTTAGTTACTAACTGTTGTTAAGAGTCTTATTTATTAAAACTAGACAAAAATTTAAACTTCACATTTATAATAAATGTGAAACATATAAATCACAATATATAGAATAATAAGAAACTTAGAAAAATATATATTAATTAAATTACATTACATATTTTTTTTACTACTTTTAAATATCCGTACTGAATGTAAAAAATAAAGTTGTTTAATGATTATACTTCCGTTAAAAGAGGCTTATATTATATTTAATACTAATCTTTATGTATGTATGTCTGAACTCCAACTGGCCACTTCGTAAGTAACATAGCCCTTCCTTTCCGTTGTTGTGATAGCTCCCGATTGCTTCACAAACATGAAATTAAAACTCCTTAAACCAGATTTGAAGTGGACGTTGTAGAAGGACAATTACAATATTTTAACATGTACATGACCTCTTTACCTTTCCTTATATATAATTTCACTATATTGTGACCATTATTCATTTTCCTATAAAATATTATAGCATCCGTGATATTAGAAAAAAAAAAATTAAATTATATACGAAACTAAAGTTTTAAGAAATATTATTTATACAAAAACAGACTGTATGCTTTTTAAAATATAAAACTAAAATATAATAAGGATGACAATTTTTTTTTAAGAAATGTAACGTAATGAAAGTAAGGAGAAAAATATTTATGTTACTTATAATAAAGTATAATGCCTACAAAAGGTATATAAAGTAATTTGTAATTTAATATTTTTACTATTTCATGTAGTAAGTTTTATAATACGATTTTAATAATTCTAGTAATAATTGTATAGTGAACGATAAACAGTGTTGTAGCCTCCAACAAATTCGTTCACCCAAGTTTAGATTACATTCAGTAGTCTGTCTGTTCATCACCAACAGCTTACTAACTATTGTTAAAATACAATACCAACATATACATAGCTGTCTAAACGGCCACAGTTTAAATTTGTGGATTTATAATTTGGTTTTCAGTGTTTAAGTAGCTGAGTTCTTCCGGTCAGCTATATATTTCTAATTCTAAAACTAACGTAGCCGAAGTCACGGGCAAAACCTAGTTTTTTAATAAAAAGTTAACTATCACATACAATTTCAACGTTACTCAAGGTTTATATAGAATAGATATATTTCTATTTAAATCAAATCACTGGATTGATATCGTTTAAAATAAAAGTAGGCAACAATTGAATTATTGAATTATTATTTTATTCTTAAAGTGTTTAATGTAGTGTATGAATATTAAATTTGTTAAGTCTTTACATTGAATTTAAATATCGAAAGAATTGTTTAATACTAGTGTTACATTAAATAAAAGTTTGATGCAAAACTATATCCATACAATTTAAATATGTACAAGAATACTTTTTAATAACAATTATAGTTAGCCTTGAACATTATTTTAGTAAAATAAACTGTAAAACTTTATCATATATCAATCGCAGGTACTGAAATATTTTATTTCTTCTCCGACATATTTATATTTATTGGAGCCAATTATTATCAATAGTTCAGTTATAAATAAGCCTTGGAGCTGTGTATCGATCGGTCAGCCTCCTACTGCCAGCATAAAAAAATATTTTAATAAATTTGTGTAATACACAAAAAAAAATGGGAGAGTGTGAGTGATGTATGGTAGAACATTGAACAAAACAGATGGTAAGTTACACTCTTGCACTTTGTGGCTTGATACGTTTTAAAATATTCACTGAGTTGAAAAATCCTAGCTCAATGTATTAAAATCTCTTATAAAATTACAAAGTTTCCTCACTTTAAAGTAACGAGTCTCACTTTAGAGTAATCGAGTCCTCTCGATTAATATAACGAAGAATTTATTGAATTCATCAAAACGGTTAATAATGTCTTAACTTTTATCAAAGTATTTTCTTAATTGTCTATTAATGTTCCCTTAAGAAATAACGCAAATAATCTTTGATTTCAGAGATCTGAGATTTTATAAATTTACTAGGTTAAATGTAATTTTTTTTAATTTAAAGTTACTAAGTAATATTTAAAACAACAAACAAAAAATCTTATTGACTTACCTATATATTTATTCTCTTCATCGTATTTACTAAGACTTAAATAGAAACATATATTTTAGATTTTGCGTTTACGTGTAAACAAACAATTTCTTTACTTCTTATACGTATGATGAACAATACAAAATCCCGAGGATATTTGTGAGTCGGTCGCCAGACCAAACATATTTTTATTCGCGAACATTAAAGCGCGTTGTGATGATAGAGCTTACGGTGCCTTGGGAAACCAACATCCCCAAAGACCATGCCATCAAGGTCAATAAGTATTACGAGCTCACTAAAGAACTAACTCGAAATAGGTTCGTCGTTCGTTTGTACGCGGTAGAGGTGGGAGCGAGAGGTATAACCGTAAAATCTCTCTATAACCTACTAAAAGACTTGGGCTTGTCCAGAACTCTCATTAATTCATTCTTAGAGTATACGTCGAAGGCAGCCCTAGGGGGTTCTTTGCAAATTTGGTTAGGCAGAGAGAGGAGCTTGGATAGTGGAGGTGAGCGGTAGAAATTAAAAATCAGATTGCATTGCAATTATAATCTTGCACTTGTACCGAGAAGCATTTTTATTACTTCCGAATATGAAATCCAGAGAGTACGTGCAAACATGTCGTTTGTGGGATCTACAACAAATATTCTTTTGCTTCGATACTTAACACGTTATATTTAAACTATTAAAAGAAATATTATTAAAACATTAACGGTTTATTGTCACATTAAATTCAAAGGATTGAAATGTAGTAGTACTAATCGCAAACGTCAGTGATCATGAGTCAAAGATAATCAAAGTTGATAAGTCAATCAGAGCAATTTAATGAAATATCATTCAAACAATTTTAATAGTCACTTGTGAAGTTGAAACCAGTTAACTTTAATGAGAGATAGTTCTTGAATCAAGTTTCTGAAAATGAACGGACAGATAAAAGGACTCCTTTAAAAGTTGAATCACAGTTTAACCGTTAAAGAGTAATGTATTAACGACTTGTAACGAAAAGTTTTAAAATAATATTTAAAATTTAAAATATTTGATAGAGAAGATAATTAAAAAACTGTTTAATGATTTTAAATCTCAATCCAAATGAAACTTTTCATTATATCACAGACGTTTAACAAAATATGTTTTTCTGAAAATTATTCGTATGAGAGAGTCAAAATCCGAGCCGTTCTAATTAGAAGTCCTGCGACTAGCTATCAATGAATAAATAAAGAAAAACATTGAAAACATCATGTACATATGTGGTTAAATATTATTTGTTCTGTATATTAACACACTGATTTTTTAATGTTTTGTTTTGTAAATATGTATATCACAATCGAAACTCTTAACGAAACAGTAAACAATAGGCGTTGGTTCAACAATTCTTATTTTATGTTTGAAAATTATGTACATACATTCATATATTGAAATTATTAAACGAAAGTTAAAAAATGATTCAACATTTTTTAAATTAATTATTAGTAAATATCTGATATATATATAATAATGTGTGATGTGTGAAATAAGTGATGTGTTATGATATCAAGGTAGCCTAGTCTTAATATCTTGAGCTGTTTAAATTAAATTCTGATATTCTGAGAGAAAGCTAGATAGGTTCTTTGCATTCTTAAGTTTGACGTTTCCGTAGAAATTGTAAATCAATAATTTTTATGTCTTCTAAGCTTTGAAAGTCAATTTAATAGTTATTTAAATTTAGTTTAATTCTTACCTCCTAAAGCATTGAAAAATTTATAGTAAGTTACTCTCATATAATTGATATTATGATTTGGTACTTTCTTCTTTGTAGGCATTAAATTAATAGACAATAAATTAAGAAAAGTCTATTAATTACATTCATTTTCATAGGGATATTTGGAAATTGCAACTATTTTATAACATTTCATATTCGTTTTGAAACCTACTATCAACATTCATATTATGCATAATCGTAAATTACAATTCATAAAATGAAATGATAATGATAGTGATGGGTCTAACATCGGGCTGACTTTGTGAAGAGAGAGAATATATGACTGTTTAAAATTTCGTGTTAATTACTTTTTATCAAATTTTTCAGTTCCTCTCATATTAAAACAGTAATGAATAGAGATATATTTTGTTGTGTTGTATGTATACCACACAACAATAAAAATATGTATATTACATGATTACGAGTACTGATGTACAGTTTTAAAGTAACTGTACTTCTCATTATAATCAGTACCAAAGGTAAGAATTATTCCGAATGCTAAAGAATAGTTTTTTGGCTTAGATGTTTTCTATTTATTTTAATATAACCGAAGGATGTTAGGTTTTAAAATATATTCAGATCTGACATGTTATTATATCAAATAAATTCTCTAATTTCGACTATTAATAATTACACCGTATATTATGTTATATTGAAAATCATGATTGGTTACACGAGGAATTAATCACTGAGAAAAGTTTAATTGTGGGGCAGAGTATACCTGTTTAAACAGACCACGTCCAGACGAGCGGAATGTACGTACTAAGCAGTAAAAAAAAATAATATGAATTGATATATTGCAACTCGGTAAGTGGCTAAGTGTTTGAGAAGATCTTGGACATTGGGTCTTAGACACTAAATATATGTTATAGAAGTAGATTTTACTTAGATGTGTTATTAAAATAGCATATTTTCAACATTTTATTAAAAACCATACCTTTGTTATAATTTGTGAACGCTTTCCCGTTCAACACCTAAGTTTTAGTGTTTGTTGATTTATATTCTTAGTATTCAGAAAAGGTAAGTAGCAAGCAAATAATACGAAGGCAGAATTCTGATTTCAATTTAATTAATAGCGATGCGTCGAGGATTGCAACTTTCACAGTAAGGGCTTTGATATACGTACTATGGGGCATACATTTCATGCAACAGACTAACTATAAGTATTAGTATAATTAATTATTAGTACTTTTCGTTTTATAAATGATATTTTAAAATACCTTTTTAGAAATTTGTAACAAAAGAA
The DNA here is from genome assembly GCA_916720795.1 of Danaus chrysippus. Taxonomy (NCBI): domain Eukaryota; kingdom Metazoa; phylum Arthropoda; class Insecta; order Lepidoptera; family Nymphalidae; genus Danaus; species Danaus chrysippus. The sequence continues at coordinate 1,620,411 of CAKASE010000073.1, forward strand.
ACTCAAACGTAAGAAACAGACAAATTGTTGAGAGTGAAGTTGGAATTCATACGAAATTGTAAACTATTGAAAATAGAAAATTAATCATCACCACTCTAAATATTCAATTTGTATAAACTGCATCATAAAAAATTTACAAATTAAAGAGGAATGTATATTTATAAAAGAACTTCAAACAAACGTTGTAAATTATGAGCTTCGCAACGTTAAAGCCTTTGCAAGACACTGAACAAAGAACATTTAATATTTAGTGGTTCCTTCACCGAGGTCCTACAGTATTAGTGACGCTACAATATTATATAATTTATTCAGATGAGTCCTCAGTTAAGATTTTTCTAAATATTAATTATAATGTAAAATAAACATTTTCGTTTCAACCATTACAATAATAAACAGTTAATAAGTTGTGAGCCGGGGTTTCATCTTCATGGACTACTTTATATTAAAAATACAACTTTAAATACAAAAGTTTTATTCTTCTATAACTTAAAAACACACGTGACACGTACATTTTCATTAATATTATTAATGATTTAATGTAACGTGTAGTAGTAACATTGTGCAGCCATTACTCACACGGTTCTGTTTCAGTGTAGGCTGGCTTTACTTGATAAGAAGAGAACCTTCTACAGGATCTCAATTTTGTCACAAATTCTTTTATTTTGTACATCCTTCTTATATGTTATTGATCGGGACGATGGATAAATTTAATGTTATATTTTTGTTAAAATTTAATGACTCCTAATACTCAAACAATTATATGCTTCTTTTGTTAGAGAATGTCTTATCTATATAAACTTTATATTAAAACAACATTTCTATTAGCACCCGATCGTCTCAGATCGTGTAGTTACCTTTTATAATAGTAAATCCGTATTACCAAAATACCACTATTTTGTACTAACATAAAAGGATCCTGAAGTAATGTTTTTGTGAACGATAGTTTTTAATTTTTATTTTCTTTGATTCAATAAGTGTTTCCAATAGTCTACAATCTCTCGTATGACTTTCTATTTCATTCTCAACAATTGACCTTTTTTGTTACATTTACTACTTCATTTATAAAGTTTATCAAAAGAAGTTTGAAATGAAACTAAATCACTACGCGTCTTTATTATTTTACAACTACTCTGAAAGTTTGATCTCGTCTGTCCGTGATCACGGTTGCTGCAAAGGAACCGAAACTATACCAAACTGAAAAAGTAATCAAAGAAAGTCGTTAGTTTGGTAGATTATATTAATTTTCTCGTCGACTCTCAGACGCGAGAGATTGTCTAATGTTCACCGAGTATTAATTAATATGAAGCTTGTTTAATGAACTAACGACGGCGTCGCTTGCAGCAAAACTAACTGTCTATTGGTGTAATAATAATTCATTTGGACTTTAACAGATGCAGTATTCAAAATCATCATTGATTTATTTGATTACGTCTTGAAACAAGGCTAAAAATAAGTGTAAATGTATATTATAAAAGTTAACTGTGAAAGAAATTCATGCTTAAATAAACTATTATTATTGGTTTCACACAAAAAAATATTCTTTTTTAACAGAAAATATATTTGAAAAACAATGACCTCAATAAAAAACTCTTTTTCGTATTTAGACCATTATGATCTGACTACTTGTATTGTATATGTTATTAAATTTCTATTTCAAATATTTTTAATATATTAGACAATAGAGTTGTTTTATAAAAATACACTTTTATATTATTGTATTTTATACAGATAGTATTTAATATATACTTCATATAACACTGGTAACACATCATGTCCAGGGTCCATCACAGCTGACATCATCACGCGCCGTCGACCAACTTTAAATTACATTATCTATGTAGTTCGCTGATCACAATATACAAACTGTCGCGAGAACAGAATGAAACTAGATATTAGATTCCTGGGACTTATAAAGAAATGACTTACTGAGACCTATTAATTATTATTTATATACATAATGAAGGACATTAAAAATTCTACTCTGATATTTATCTTTCAGTTCGAGCGAGAACAATACTGTTTAGAATCAATATCATCTCCTCTTTATTAATATGTTATTTTTGTAATATAATATTTCTTTGTATATTCATAAAAATCAAGTTTTGTAATTAATTAAAAATAATAACCGTTGCATTTTACTTATAAATCGCTGTTAAAATAAATGCCTAGTAACAACTTTATCGAGGCAACGCGTTTTAAAAATTAAATTTATATAATTGGTGTTGTTGTGGCTCTAGTTATTAAACTTAATATATATTGTTCTTATATAAAGCTGCAATTGGCAATAACTTATACAATGAATGAAAGCATCACATACATAAATGATAACAACTATTTACCTAAAGTTATATAAAGAATTTTTAAAAATTAAATTTAAATACATCTTGTTTAAAATATATTTTTTTCGTTTGGAATATTTTAGCACTTAATAATTTATTACTAATGTTATTATCATTGACACTTTTTTCCAAAGGTTTGTATTCAAGTTTAATATTTATGTCAGTGAAGTCATATGTTACATCTATCGAAATCACTGACAACTACATATAACTTAGTGTTATTAATTGTTGTTGAAATTATCAGTTTTGTATATCATCGATCTCAATTTAATTATTGCATAGAAATAAGTCTAAGAAAACTTAATCATTTTTGATGGTACTTAAAAAAACACATTTAATCTTTATACATAAGAGAAGTTATGAAAACAAATGCCGAACTTTTACACCGTTAATAATAACGTGATGTTTTGAGTCGTTTATCTGGTTGTGTTATTTTTTAGAATGACACCTTACAATTTTGTTATCCTTGAAGGAAAATAATATTGGTCATTACAAAAGTGTGAACAAAGAATAAGTGGCATAAAAATATAAATTTTAATAAAAAACATGTCAAAGAAGCTCAAAGGGAATTTCTGTCTGTCCTTCGATGTCAGTTTTTTTTATGAAAAAATATGACTTTTTTCTTTGTCTATATTGTTATTGAGGCGACATGACCCCGTCTATAAAAATACTAAATATAAAAAGTCCGATGTTGTCCTATATATAAAAAAAAGAAAAACAAAGTATACGCCAATATATATTGAATATTCTTTTAGCATTAAATGATCGTTATATATGTACATATTTCAATGTTATGTGGGATTGCAGTATAAAAAAATACTTTATGAAAATAATTCCTCACCTATGGCAAATATTAACGGTTATCGGTGACTATATACACAAATAGACAGATACTTGTTCAAATGTATTATACAAGACAAAAAAACATATAATTTAATGTACTTAGTGACGGAACATACAAGTATATGACTGATAGAAATCTCAAATATCTAAGAACTTATTAGTATATCTCTTTAAATCATCATCTTAATCAACCAAACCTGTCTTAATAATTATTTTGGTTATGTTTAATGTCCCTCTGATATCTTGCTTAAAAACCAGTTACAGCAAATTATTCAAGGTGAGGTGGAGAGTCGAAATATTAATTAGGCTAACATAAATTTAGGTATTATTTGAGGAATAGTTTTCTTATCATTGTCTAAGTAAATAGTAATGATCTGAGTAATAAACTAGGAAAACCTCAACATTGCTTAAGAAAAGTAACTGAGTTCCCTTTTTCCGATCTTGAAATAAAATTTGTTTAACACTGTATTAACTCCTCAATTAATGTCAATAAACGTTCAGGTCCCTAGAGAGAAAGAAAGATAAAATTCATTTATAGAAGCTAGCAATATTTTTTGATCTATTTATGTACTGTGTTTTAATTATTATTTGTGTTTTAATTTAGATCTATTGAATTAGTTTGAAAAATATATCCAATTCGATTTTATAATGATGATTTTCATTTTATTGTACTAATTGAACGTGAACTGAACTGAACTAATTGAACTTATGAACGTGAACGATACTAAAATGGATATGTAAAATAAGGAACAATAAATAATAAATTAGGAAGTTGTATACAAAAAATGGTGGTCGGTTAGATGTCGTTAGCAAGTTTATGAAGATCGTTTATTATGTACTTTGACTATGACCTGTCCTGGGTATGAGGTGTACTTTGTCCTGGGTATGAGGTGCACTCTGATAGAATAGAACGTGTACAAAAACGTTTTCTATATTACTTAGCGTACACAGATCTAAATGCAAAGAATTTTAATTCTTACGACGCACGCAGTGGCGGCTGGTGGGTTATCGAACTGGTGGTTCACTTTACTAAAATATTGACAAAAACAACAATTGACATAAAATATGTTTATTTTTTGTACATTAATTCATAACTATATCCAACTCTGATACAAAGTCTATTAATCCACGAAACACTCCAGCATTACTGGACTCAATAGTTTCATCGTGACCTCGCAAAGCTAACTCAAATGCACCACAAAACTTGACATAATCGATAAGACGTGATAAAATGTATCTGTTTTTATCAACTTGTTTATTATACTTTTGGATATTACTTCTATACACAGAATCTAGCTGATTACGAATATCGACTGTGCCTAACACAGACAAACTTATTACATTTTGTAGGTGTACTTGTGAAGAATCGTATTTTTTTATTTTTTCACTTAAATGCGTCAAATCCTTGATTCCAGTTTCTGTCCAAATCGATTCTCCGCCAAAAATAATGCAAGGAAAACAAAAGAATGCATTAAGACGCTCACATCTACACAACCATTTCTTTCTATTATACATTTCACTTTTAAAACTTCGTATGAATGCTTTATTTTTCGATTTACACTCTTGTTTTAAATTTAAAAAGGGCCGTGGCGGCCCGGTCAATTTTATGTTCACTTTACTTTGAAAAATTTTGTTATTTTCTTTAATATAATCAATATTTATACTCATTTTCAACTAATAAAAAACACAGTACAGAATAAAAGTTCTATTATAGAAACGAAATAAAAACTAAAACGAATTACGGAAATAATTATAAACAATAACGAATTAACGCGTCACGCATACAGTAAAAGTTGAAACAATACCCATAACGATTAACGAAATGTCAATCATAGCACCCATCCTTTCGGCCGGCCCCTTGCCGGCCGGCTCAATACGTCATACATCGGGTGCTCTCGGTAACCTTCGGCCGCTTCGTGCGGCGCTCGAGAACCGACTCGTTACTCGGTACATTTCTATGAACTATCTTTTGTCTCACGCGCCAGGCGTATTGATGCGTGTCTCATACAAGATGTATTAGCAGTCCTCGTGCACTCGCCGGAGCGCACGATATGAGTTTAGTAAAGCGCTCAAACTTTTTGACCATAATTGGAAATTAAATTTTTTATACCTTTTTGTATGTTTAAAAAATAAATATTAAAATGGTAATTTAAAAATTAAGATGACATAATATTTTGTAATTTTTAAATATTTTGAATTGGTGGTTCAGCGCACGGGCGCACTTAAGGTACAGCCGCCACTGGACGCACGCTTTATTAATTATAAAGTGAAAACTCTTAAATATAGAAGAGAAGCTGCCGACTTTCTTTTTTTATACAAATTATTGCATGGATATATTGATGCACCTAATCTACTTGCTAAAATTAGATTCTACATTCTACGTCAAAATCGTAAAATATTTAGCCTGACTGATGTCAAATCAAATCTTTGTCAACATTCGCCAATTTTCCGTATTTGCTCGCTTGCGAATTGTAGTCGTCAACACCTAGATATCCTCAGTGAATCTGTTGGTTCTCATAAAAATAAACTTAAAATAAAATCACATTATTTTATGTAATAATCAAATAATTAACTAGTCAGTAATTACACAAGTACTGTTATTATTAACTAAGCAAGGTATATGTTTTTAAAGCATGCTAGGTTTACATCCAGAAGACTGTAACTTAATGACACTCTGTTTTAGCTTAGATCTTATTTTGTATGCGTTAGTTGTAAGTCAGTTTTGTAAACTTAAATTAAAAAAAAAAAAACAAAAAAAAAAAATAGGTACATATATACCTATATAGATGTTATTATTTTGTTTCATTATTTTTGACTATTGTTAAGCAATGTTACAAAATAAGTAAAGGGTTCATAAAAACTCATAATCTATACTTATAATAAATCTGTAGAGAGGTCAATTACAGAATTAAAATATATTTAAAAAATAACTATCAAGGGGTGGTTAGTTAGTTAAAAATGCAATCAGTAAAATTTTTGTCTCTCTGTCTGTATATTCGTTATAGAAACAAAAACTACTCGACGGATTTTAAAGAAATTTAGCATAATTATTCTTCATACTCTTGGACAGGTTAAAGTATACTTTCATTATCGTACGATTAATAGGAGCAGAGCAGTGAATGGAAAAACGGGAGAAATTACTCAATTTTTTAAGCTTCCGTCACGTGTGCAGACTTATAGGTTGTAAATAAAGTAAACTATAATTTAAAATGTTCGTTAAGGGTTTAAGGAACTTAGTGAATAAAATGTGAAAATAAATTAAAACCTAAGTAAGTTATTAAGAATTAATATTTAAAATAACACGTATGTTTAAACTACCAAAGGTATATTAATTCAAATGTATTATTATATTATTTTTATATTTCCTTCAACATGATCAGTTCTATTATCTTAAAACACAATTTTCATATAATTATAACACTAAACTATACCGACATTTTGTTGGTTCAACACAAGTTAAAACACACATTCAGTTTGTGAAACAGAGAATTGAGTTAAAAGTACTCCTACTAGTATCATGCTCTGTTAATTCAACTTAAGTGACAAAAAGTTACTATGTATTTTTAGATTTAAAATAGCGATAAAATAAAGAAATATAACATTTTAATTAAATACAAAGTGTATATAAAATAGGACAGACATTTCAACCTCCTTTGAGGATATATACGTTTTGAGGAATAAATGGAGACAGTTGTTTCAATTCCATATTTATAACTAGACAACTCAACACAGAATTGCCAGTTCAGTATTTCCTTTTATAGTATTCAGTGTTACAAGATTAAGTTCATGATAAGTTACAATATCATACAAAGGTCGTAAGTTGTTCCTCATAACAGTTACCAAAACAGAATAAAAGATTACAAATTATAATTTCAATATTTTAGTATTTGGGCATTTAAATTATATAAAGAAATATTATATTAACAATTATTTCCATTAGTTTTCAGTATTATAACTAATATACAGATGACGCTAGTATACTATTATAAAGTATTTAATAATTTCCATTATTTTTAAGTATTTATTGTTATGACCATTAAATTTCAAAAGTGATGTAGATATTTCTATTTATAGTGAGTATCTATGAATGACTATTTTGTGTTTATTAGTAACACAAGATACTAGTGGTGCCCTGCAAAATAAACAATAACACATGAAAACATTCTTAACGATGGGTTGCAAGTTTCAGTCATGAGATTGATTTTTCTTAGTTACTACAGACTAATTAAAAAGTAATTATCATTTAGAGAAATGCAAGTCAAATACTAATATGTGTTTTAGTCCGAGAACAGACCGAGCGGTAACAAGTGACGAACCTGCTATAAACAACTCTTTTTATATTTTATATAAAGTCTTTTGAACCACAGTATTATATATTCGGCTTTGAAAATATTTCACAATTTATATAAATTCCCAGGACGAATGTTTCTTCTGATTTATACAATGATTCTGATTTATATAAGATCTTTACAAGCACTTGAATCTCGGTGGAAAATTATGATTTCTCAGCAGAGAGAAAGTATAGTCAAGAGAATAAGAAACGATTCAGTTTAGTAAATTTATTATTTGTAGAAAACATTTAGTTATACGTATCTAAGATATCTCTAGTATTTCTGTACATATGTATGTAGTATGTTAAGTGATCTTCAGTTTAAAGTTTTACTTGAGTATAGTTTTCCCTTTGCCAACATTTAGATGACGGAGAGGCTTCAATAAGGTTTACAATTGAGCAGAGTTTAAAAGCGACAGTGTACTCCTGTCTTATTTTATTAACTAAACTATTTAGACGAAATAATTACAATATTTAAATAATATTCTGACACAATATCACGATGACTTAGTATAACTGTACTATCCTAATTGTTAAGTATTCTTTCTTTGATTGATTGAAAATTGAAAATTCAATTTAAATAGAAACAAGATGGCTTGAGTGTTAATGTCGTGATCAAAATATGTTAATATAGTAGGCGGATCACGATGTTTATTAAATGCAGTGAACTTATGGAATATTGATCAGTATTTTAATTAGAAAATCAAATAGATGCCACCTCAGCTCCGTCCACATATTGAAGGTCACAGGTTCAAACCCTACTCGTGACGATTTATTTTTATTCTATATTTTTTATTTCAATATTAATTATATAACTGATAATAATATGTGGTTGACTGTTGTTAGTTACGTCTGTCCTCATCAATAATATTGTTATAATAATCCAAATATAAAGGATTACTGAACAAACAGCTGGCAACATCTTAAGGAAAGATATTATACAGTTCTGAGGAAACGAATTAGTTGAAAACCAAATACAAACTTTTTAAATATTTAATGAGCTTCTAGAAAAAATTAAGAATTTAAACTCATTCAGTGTCTCAATAAACATAATGAGAGGTCACCGTTTACTAAAAGACGCAACAATTATTTAGTTAATATATATTTTGTAACTGCCAGGTATACGATACACTGTGTCATTATGACCCGACCAGTAAAACAAACTCGAAACATTATTCATTATTGTTAGTAAATTGTTAATTTCCTAAATTTATTTCGTTCGCAACCATATTGCAACATCTTTCTTTGTCATATAATATACGTAGCTGATTGTAAACAAAGTAAACAAAGCAGGTACGTATGAGTTGAAACATGTTCATTGAATACATTTCATTTATGAAGGGACTCGAGGTATTATCAGTTATTTTTCTGTCTCACATGTGACTACTATCAACTGAGGAACTTAGTACTAAGAAGGTAATGGATTTAATGAAATGTTTCTTGAAGAGAAATGCTCTGGTCGGAGACTACAGTGTGGAGGCATAGTTGATTCTTTTGTTAGAAAATAGTAATCACATAATTTAAAGTGAATTCATCATTTGATTCATCTGAATGAAAGGCGTGTTTCTTGACATATAAAACTCTTTAATCCTGTAACTGACACATTATATTTGTTCTGTCACACATGTTAGGGTCAACATGTGTCTCCGCTCCTCTCTAACACGATACAACCCTCCAGAGAAATGAATACACAACAGAATCAAATAACAGATTTGATCACTTTATATCACTTGTTTTCAAACCGTTAAAACAAATATGTGAAATATTAACATGCGCTTTAAGAACAAAAAATAATAGTTTCACATTATAGATATAACCTCAATGGGAATTGTAAGTATATTATATTGTGTCCAGTTTTCAAGACTCTTCCATAGAATTGTTTATGTAAAATTCACGTATTTTTCATTTGATTCGTATTTTCTTATTCACATTTACATTTTATATATCTCAAGGTTCATAAAACCTTTTATACATTATTGCTACCATGGTTCATTATTGTCACCACGCTCGGCATGGTTGTGGTAGAACTTACATTATATATTACGACAAAACTATTCCACTTCAATATATTATTTATTTTACAGTCTTGTAAATTATTTTTTTTTGTTCAAATGGAGCTAGGTATATGTGTTTAAAGCAGTGTTTCTTTTTTATTTCGCTTCATATTCACGATCTCATATTAAACATAATATTCTAAACAATATATAGACCACTACAAACTGTTCACAGTAATCCGTGCTTACTAAATGAGACTCATTTTATAATATATATAATACACGAGCAGAATGTTTAGAGAAAGTCTTAGACTCGGTGAAATTATGTTGTCTCTTTGTACTGTAATATATATATATATATATATAAATATACGTAGTTTATTAAAAACTTTCATATTTATACCCATATGGTCTATACTATACTGGTCTATACTGGTCTATTTTTACGAGTTGCAATTTTATAAATCCCTCAAAATTGAAGGAAAATTACTATATGAGAGTTGTATCATTCATCAGTATGGTCCATGCTAAGAGGTATAAGCCATACTATACCACGCTGGCTAGACGGGTTGGTATATGGTTTGTAGGGTTTGTTAGGTTTGAGTTGTATCATTAAAACTAGTTAATACACGAGTGTTCATTAATAACAACACCGAAGCTTTATTTAATATAACAACAGTTTCCAAAACAATTAAAACTTGTAATGTTTGTTCTCCCGTTTTTTTATTAGAGATGAAAGAACATCACGAAAATTGAAACATTGAAGAGTGTTCCTTTATATGAAGAGGAGTGTGTTATGAACAGAGAGAGGGATACGAAGAATCATTATTATGGTTTTATTTCTTCAATAAACATGAAGAGAAAACCTTTCAATGATAAATAATTCTAATGATAATGTCTTATAAACAAACCTACATTATATAACTGATAATGGACGATCATCTTTCTTTTCTGTATTTATTTGTCTTTGTACGATGAATAAATTCTATATCGAAATAGCGGGAACAGTGATTTATAAATTAGATTTATTAATTTTTGTGTTTCATATTATAATATGTCAACACTTAAACAATTCTGATATGTTTTGTTTGAGTTCATGAAATAAAAAAAATACTTCAACTATCCTTAAATATTGAGGATTTTAATGAAAAACTTAGAAAAACAGCAGCTCTGAATAATAAGGATCAATGAACCGATGTCACTATCAACCGACAACTTAACCTAAGAATGTTTCATCTGTAACGTGTGTGTTGTAACTATAAGTCATATGTGTCGTTGTTCACTGTAAGTACACGAGAACTCCTAGCGACCTGTTACAACAATCCTTTCAATCCTACATCTTATGATTCATCATCCTTTGTTGCTCTTTCCTTTCTCTCGAGTCTATTGTGGATGTGTGATCTATAGCTACAGTGAAGAACACGGAATAAACTCTATTTAATATTTCTCCTGTATTGTATAACCTAGTATACATATTCATTGATGTACTTATAAATATTTAGGACAGCTTTTTTTCACGTTTAATTATTTTGCATAAGCTTTTTTGTAAAGGAAAAAACAACTTTACTAATGCAACAGTTACTGAAAAACGGATAAAATTATTTATCACTCGTTGTTGCAACATTCTGTTAACATTAAAGAAAAAAGAATTTAAAAAACTTACCTTACATTATAAACGCAATAAAATTATTTACCTTTTTTAAATATAGTAATTCAAAATAAAACTGAAGCAAACTGAATGACACTAGTTGTTGCCCACGACTCTGTCCGTTGGTTCTGAAGCTACGTTTTTCTATTAAGTTATTTTTGTATTTTAGTGAATAAAAATCTTTCATCACTCTGAGCATCATGTGACCCCAACAATATTTCGTATTGTTTCTTTTCTTATAACTTTCAGTAATTTGGATGTGAAGAAGGTGTGGCTGACTACTAAAAACTGTATAATTTTACAAGTTTATGCGATAAAGCTATTTTTATTTAATTTACTATCAAAATAATATAAACAAGATAAATTCTAAAACATGTTTAAGCTTTTTAGAACATCATTACAGTTTTATCTTTTTATTCTGATTCCAACATTGTTCGATATTATTTAAAATTTATGAATTTGGTTTTTGGTCACGTTTTAAGTACATTTTAAATTATTTTATAGCTCAATTACTCCGTGACGGCTGAAGTTGTCAACAATGTTCGCTCGTTATAATGTTCCTCACATTATGGAGCCCTCATTCCTACCGCTACTTATTTATCACGAGCTAACAGAGCAATGTTTTTATTACTGGACATAAATAGACTTTATATTTCTGTAGATTTTATCAAAGAAATCTTTTTAATATTCTGTTAAACATGTTCCAAGCTATTAAAAGTTGTTTTAATATTTACTGTAGAACTATGTAGCTGCATTCATTAATTAACAGCAGTCCGAGTCGTTTTAACTCATACAAATCAGATCTCTGTGTACATGAAGTGGTAAATTTATTAGCATAAATTAAAACGTTTTGAATCGCTAATATAATTTTTTATAACTTTTAGATTAATTATTTAATATCTGTATAAGACGTTGCTATCCTAAGCTAATTATTTCATCTCCGTGTCCTCATAACATTAATTTGCCTTGAGTTTTCTTGAGCTACATTCAGTTATTCCTTATTGTTCAATTTTAATAATAACCACATCTTTACCTAACATAAAACTTTTTATTGAACTCTGAAGGAGTAGTAGACTCTATTATCTTATTAAAGTTCTATTCTAGTTTGTAGTCTGTATAATTTTTATTTAAATTATTTTATATATGTTTTTTTTTAACGTGAACCGTTTTCAACTTCAAGTGTAAAACTTTTACTGTTTATTAATATGTTAAATGCCTGTAAAGTTTTTGTAGTATTTTTTGGTACAACGAACATCTCTCAAATCAGCAATTCAACGCCTTTGATGAATCCGTACATTTCTTAACTTTATTCTACTTATAAAGTAGGTATAAATGTAAAAAGTCTCGAGTCTTCTATGTCTGAAGAGAATAATTCTTATAAAACATTACACAGCCTGAGTGACATACCTCAGAGTATTTCAACCGGATTGTTCATTTGAAACTTATTGTCATTAATTATAATATTCAGGTTTTTGTCTCGTATTTCGTTTCAGTACTCCGCGTAGTTCTCGTTCTATTATTTACAGACCATTTGTTCTCCAAAACGCGTTCTATTTATGATTGTTTCATTTTCATTAGAAGGTTCATTAAAAAAAACTGAATTTATTAATCGTGGTCAAAATAAAAAGTAACTGTAGTTTTAATTTTGACTCATTACTTTATGTTCATGGACGCTTTCCCAAGTGACTCAAATAATCAGACCCGAGTCTGTCTGGGACACAGCATAATTTTATTAAATAATATAAAAAATAATTTTGTACAACTCCTATAAGTCGTTACTTTTGGTGAAAATGTATTTAATATAATTTCGAAATAAAATATATCATTAATTGGCTATTCTGTTGCTGATTTTCCGTTAGTATATTTTTAAGTTTTTCCAGTCTTAAGTAAACATAATGATTAATTCAGTACGTAGGTAATATAAGAATACATCGTCATAATGAAAAGCTCAGTACAAAATAGTTTATTAACCAACCATAACCAAAACCGAACTAATGAACTGTTTACATGATAGAAGCCGCGGGTCAAAAGGAAGTTGAATACACTGTATTACTAAATATGTATACACAGTCCTTATTCATATACACATATAAACAACATATACAATATGACATAAATAAATTCAATTCATAATGTAAGTAGTAATGCTTGCGTGTAACAAAAGCTGAATTTTCTGACTGAATCAAAAAGTAAAGTTCCCTGTAATATAAAGATGATAATTATTATTTTTATTTCAAAGGTGGCAAACGAACAGACGGGTTACTTGATTGCAGGTAGTCACCGTCGCCCGTGGACCTGTACAACATAAGATATGTTACAGATGCGGCTCCAGCCTTAGTTGTTGAAGAGAGAGAGGAAGGAGTAAGATAAGAAAAACACAACTGGCTCTCTCACTCGTCGAACTAAGTGCAACCATTAAAAACTACTTCACGCCGATCTTCTGTGAGAGAGTGGTACTTCCCCGGTCGAGCCAGCCTATATTAGAGCTGTAGTAACTTGACCACAGCTAGGATCTACCTGTAAATTAACCCCGAGGTTGACAATGAATCTTTGTAAATATTAAAGGAGTTTCATATAATATTCAGAATAACAATATGACTTTATTTAGTTCAGACATTTATTTCAATGTATTCAGTTTGGTTCATGGGATTTTGTATAGAATTTTTTCTTCTTATCAGAATAGCATTACGAATCAGAAGTAGGTTCCCTTAAACACCCACTTACATTACAATTTTTTATTTTTGCAATTCAAGAATAAAAATTACGTTTTATATGAATGTTCTTATCAAAATATAAAAGATGTTCGATACTATTGTAAATAAGTACTATATTAAGTAGTTACAAATGAGTCAACAACCAACATAATTCATGTTATAATGTTTCTGTCAGCGACATGTGTCATTAACTAACTGTAGTTCAGTTTGTTCTTTTTGTAATATGTTTGTTATTTCAGATCTTAATAATGTTTCCTCTCTAGTGATGCTGGCGAGGATCATCGTCAACTTAAGGTATCGTTATATTAGAATTTTGTCAAATTATTTTCTATAGGATGTCATGAAACATCTATCTCGGATGACGAGGTCTTGGTAATACGTCATTTTCTATCCTTACAGGAGTGTTTATGAATCGTTTTATTATGCATACTTTAAACGGTTACCATTACTTTTACAACTCACTCATAACCACAACTCTGAAGACATTCGAAATTCGAGAGACTTATTGGAAAATCTGTGACCTACTAGAGGACCTTGTGTGATGTCAGTTATAAGTTGACTCTTCGATGTCGTTTCATTATAAAAAAATGTTTTCTTGTCTCAGAGTTTGGAACATTTTGGGAATTATTGTACGACAAGATTTCAGTCATAGCGATTTACTCACTCAATATTATATTTATGATAATTTTAATTTAATCGAAGTCCATGTCGTGTAGTAATTATAAGTTCTCTGATAAGTTTACAAGTTCCTCGAGCCTATCTTCGATCGCCTTATTTATTAACAGGATTTATTTTTCCCGGACATGCTTACAAACATAAATCAACTAAAAGTGTCGAGTGGATTTTTAAAAGTTTGAGTAAAAATTAGAATAAGTTGTAAGTAAAGAAGATAAAGAAATGAAAATAACATTAACATATTAGAAAAACATTAATCGCTTGGGGTGTTGGTATAACAGCTAACATTATTATACAAATTATACAAATTAAGAAACGTTTAAACACTGTTTGTGTGTGTGTGTGTGTGTGTGTGTGTGTGTCTGTGTGTGATAGTCAGTTGTACTGTTTTAAATAATTAGATCTAAGTTTTTAAATAATTATATAATTATTTCCATTAATTTTTCAGTTTCAAATAGATGTTCACTTTACGGTTCATTTTAGTATATAGATAAGTAGGTAGCTTGTCTTCAAAATTATTTTCTAGTAAAACTAGTTTTTGCCGGGGGAAATGTGCAGGGTGATTTATATTAACTTACGTCTTTTAGTTGATACTTTAGGGTCAAATTTAATATTAATAATTTATAATATTATTAATTTAAAAATATTAATTTATTATTAATTTAAAAATATGTGAGTTAATCATTCTATAAAATAAGACAAATAGATATGACAATTCGCTCAAAGGTTATTTTTTCTATTTCTTTCGATACTTATCACACAGCATTAGAAACGATCAAGTTTGTTCCCTCTCTGTCGCCGCTAAAGTCTCCATATTTTTCTTGAACCCTAGTAGTGCGTAATTGATACATATTTACCGTTTATAAATTTTTGATGTTTTCCTCTTCATATATATCATGTTATGGATTTGTGAAGGTTTTAGAAAACTTTAAACTATTTGAAAAAAAATGTCCCACACGACGTACTTCATGACCGTTTGAACCAGAGACGTCAAAACTCAGAGAATAATTAATATAATTAATGATCTTCTAAACTTCAAGAACTAATATATAATGTAGTGTTATCGTTACTTAGTATTTCATGGAGCAACGAATTATACAATCTTAGCATTATATACATAATTTATATGTTTTTTTTTATGTCCCAAAGGGGCAAGCGAGCAGACGGCCTACCTGGTGGTAAGTAGTTACCGTCGCCCATGGACATTTGCAACACAAGGGGTGTTGTTGATGCGTTGCCGGCCTTGTTTGGAAAGCAGCCACCTGAAAACGTGATGTTTGAAAGACCCCATGTTGTAGCTCACTGGAAAAGCCTCGGGCGGAAGATCAGTCCACATCCTGCACGTGAGTGGTAAGAATGAACGCGACGCACGTACAGTCTTGCAATTGAATGCATCCAGGTGATGTGGATGAAATCCAACCCTACGCCGAGTAGTGCGATGATGGAATGTAGAAGACGGCACTACATCAAACAGTTCCTCGGAACATGTATATAAATACATTCAAATTTGTATAAAAACGTAGATGGAAACTCACGAATATACGAATTCGAATATTTGTAAGTGAAAAGAACTTGAAAAACGACATCAAACGACCGTCTCTCTGAATATACGAGTATATATTAATATCAAATATAATATTTACGGCACGGAGATGATGCCTTGTATGTATAAGGTAGGAGCGATACAGAATAAGTGTGTATGTTGTAGTCATATTTCCAACATTCATGAAAATTATTACCTCTGTGGAAGTAATGTAACCTTGAACGTTTAATCTCAGCACTGTAATCATTACTAAGTTTGTCACATAATACTTTATTGGCTTATGCAACAATGTTGTTCTTCTTACATCAAACAGAACAATATTGTGTGTATGTGTGTGTTGCTTTTGACAACACAAGAATACGTGCTTTGGGGTTTTGTTAATGTAAGAGTCACTAGTAACGAGAGAGTCCCAAATCTTATATCTTGCTTGAAGTTCTATATTAAGTTGCTTGAGTGACTCGTTTTCCATCCACTAAATAGTTAATTCCTCAACATCAGCATCTTCACTTGTATCAGACTGAGTTTTTGATTGTTTTAGATACATGTTATTCCATAACTCAAAGCCTAGTTCCTTCTTCCCAAATAATAATTATTATCGTGCTTCTCACCTAGTGTGTTTACATCATACACACTATTTAAGGTTAGGTCGTTCTGTTAGTGAGCCGGCCATATTTACCGAAGATGTCATTTTATAATAACCTTTTGTATATTCATTAAAATCATTTTAAAAATTCATAAAAAATAGCAGTCTCATAACAAAAAATGTTTGACCTCAAAACCCAAGATAGTTTGCTCTTAACTACTTATGATAAATACAAATAATTTATTTCAGATTTAATAATAAATCGGTAAACATTCATATCTTTTAATATCCATATATCCCTCTACATCTGTATGTCGTTCTGTTTTTTGTTGTTTGTGTTATGAACAATATAAATATCTCATTACTTGTTTTTATTTCGGAACTCCGATGTCGGCTCAATTTTAATTTAAAAGAGACATGAGCTCTCTTTGGAAGGCTGGACGAAAAAAAATCTTTTTTAATTCAACTATGAAGCAGACATTTCTGTTAGCTTAAAATAAATAAAAATTTTAAACTCATCCACGAAAATTAATTGATAAATTGAATTTGAACGCGTTTAAATGAATATAAACACAGAACGACTAAATTAAAATTTAAGGAACGGAATTATTGTTTACTTGTTATATTTTATAAGCTTTCAATTAGTAAAGAGTTATAATGAAATACCTGGAACAATATTTGTAATACACTTTATATAAAGTACCTGCTTTGTAATAAAAACAGTACTTCACAATAGAAAAAATATAAGTTTCCCAGAAGCATGGATGGATGCATGGATTAATTAATTTAAACTCATTGTCTTCAATCGCACTACTAACGACTGCACTCAAAGTTAGAACAGAAGTCTATTTCAATGGAAGATTAATAAGTCTTCCAGGACGAATGATATGTCTTTAAGTTTATATGATACGTCATAACTCATATGTTTATCTCTTAGTTCTAACTAGAAGATATAAAGAGGAATAATGAAAAAGATGGTCATATTGTATGATGATCATTAAACTCGCTCACCTTATACAATATTTATTAAATAAACAGAAAGAAGCTAGTCATGATTACTATAAATATTGTATCAATACGGAAGAGAATTTAAAACAACATGTTCATGTCAGAATCTGGCAAATACATACTATTAGAGTTGCGTTTTGTATTTCTATTGTATAAACCTTCAGTGAGTTTTTACTTCAATATGATACAGTTGTTTTTCGACTAATTATTTTCTTTAAAAATCTCGTAAAATAGATTTCATCCATCGTATACACATGAATGTAGACGTGACTTGGCACTCTCGCTCCTCTCAAGAGCGGTATGATGTCAGTCGTTAATGAAATGTTGCCGAGGGATACTTGATGGAGAGGACAAGTAATGTTTCAGAATTGATGAAGCTCTACCACTATGGGAGCTCGTTTCATTCAGAACACTAAATAGAATAATTAATTATCTTTATCGTTATTCTTAGCTTCTATAATATTTTGAAGAATCGCAAGATTACAAATAAGACGCATATAACATACTTTACGGAAGTTAAAACTCACACAAAGACAGCTTCTAATGATGTATATATTAGAACGTAGTTTTTGGAAGAACGTTTCTTAAAATATGTAATATTTTGGATATTGGATTATTTTCATTAAATCTATTTTTTTTATATATGTATTTTGTTAACAAAGTTACATCACCCTGTCTTCAAGACTGTCAGTTACTGTCATCTTAAGTGAGTTTAATTCTCTTAAATCACTTTTTATTTGGAGGTTTCTTTAAAACATAAAAACAAGACTTTTAAAGATCGACAGAAAATATTTTCTTTCACGTTTTGGTTTTTGTTCCGAAAATATTTCATGAAATGCTTTGTAGAATGTTTTAAAATTGCGAAGCTAAATTATTTTCATTAAAATAGTACTGTTCTCTTATGTTCCTAAAATTAATTCAATTTAAAAAATATATTCTTAACATACATTCTTTCCTTAATTTAATGTTTACCTTATTATTATTAATTATCTTATTCACCGTATTAAGAATATTTTGTTAAATGTGACTCCATTGAAAATATTTATAAATAGTTAGTGTTTCGTTAACAAACATTCTCCATATGCACAAACTGTTTTGTTAACCTGAAGTATTGTAATTATTTTTTACATCTCAGACTTACACACGAGTCGTTAAACACCAAGCGTCTCTGTTTATCTGTTTTATGACAGTACGCACCGAAATCTGCTTCAGTAAAAAAGCAACAAATATTGTTCACAATAGCAACCACGAGGATGAAAGGATGAAACGAGGATGTATTCATGTATCCTGCTCATGTAAGTGAAAGTTTTCATCTCTCTTGAATATTACGATTTAATTTCATCCAATAACACTTTTAAGTAACTCAATTGTTACTACATACGTCTTTCTCAACTTGTCGAAAGGAAAACATATTGAATATTGTATTGCTTTGACTAAAGAGTTCTTTGCATGCTTATACGATGTAACATTACTGTCTTTTTTATATAACTGTAACTTATTTATAAATCTCTGAACATTTAACTTTACACACAAACCTCCATACGAACAGACGAACAGACGGTGAGACACGTGTTACTTCTATTGAGTCTAATATGAGTATGTGATGTCAGAAAAGCACTAACAATTATAACTATAAAAGTTCAAACACGATCAGAAATATTTGATTTGAAAAAAAATAGCACTCTGAGAACAATCATTATGAACCAATATAAAAATAATATTACCTTTTTGTTGTTATACAGTGCATATAAAGAATATTTGTATTGACATAAATAATTCATAAAATCATTAAGCTCAAAAAAATAAATAACTGAACCAAAAAATCCGACTTTAATATTAAAGTTAGAAACCAGAACTTTATGATATTCCTTCAAGTGGCGATTAATGCTGAAATAATAATAGTAAGGCTCTGTTGTTTTAATTTGAAAATAATTAATCAATTTAAAAGATACAGTCCCGTTCTTTTTTGAATCTAAACAAAATAAACCAAAATCAATTTATACCATTTAATACACATAGCAGTTTTCCAGTTAATACTCTTAATATTATTGGATTTTCAAAGTGATTACGAATGGTTGTGTTTATACAGTCGTTTATATAAAACACTTTGATGGAGTGATCACTGGGGACTACATGTTCTGATAGTTACACTCTTATTATATAACGTCTAGTGATGCTCGTACCGCTCCATACAATAAGTAGTGTCTGTTTATCATGACTGGCAGCACATGCCTCTATAGATTAACCTCACCTCACACAGTAGCAGCGGGTGAATCATATATGTATATGTAATTTGTTTTATCCTACAACCTGAATCAAATAATTTGAGTTCAACAGGATATAGACGCTGAGAACCACCACCAACTGTGATGGTCCTTGTTCTGACAAATCGTCCTGATATTTATGATTTACTGATCAATATATCTTTAGGAAAGGTAGACTAGAGTCTGTTGTACAAAAAAAATGGAATAAATTAAAATTGATATATCTACAGTGTTTATTATTCTACTTTTAATTAAATAACCATAATTATTATTATTTTCTAACCAAACCAGATAAAGCGAGTTAATTTTTTTTTGCAGATGTAATTGTGTTACTCTGTTTCTTAGTATATATATTCGTATGTGTTTCTCGGCGCAACAATATTTAAAACCCTTATAAGAGGTAGTTGTTTCATAAGTATTTTACTTTAGAGGGTAGATGTTACATAAACAAATCACTAACGTCATTGTGTCAGTGATTTGTTTATCAAAATTATTTATTCTAGAAATCAGGAGGAAGATTATCTAATTACAAGTGCGAGTTAAAGTCTGAAATAAAGTAGTGACAGTGTTTGTGAGTGTATTAATATATACATAGTTAAATCAAAATGAAAGATGGATAAGCTGAATGTTTTAAACATTGATTTCACACTTCTGAAAAATCAGATATGACAAGGTTCTTCAACATATTTATATTATATATTTAAATAACTGACAACTTTCTATCGTATGAGAGCTGAATATATAAGTCGAGTCATTAGTTTATCTAGATCGGCTCCGTACCAACCTCTCAGATATCCGACACACTCTGACCGCTCATGGGGATGATACACGTCTCATTGTCGCTGCTGTATTGTCTATTTTTTATAAAAGTCTATTTTGTCTTGAGCTCTAAACATAATTAATGAATTTTAGTAACGTCAATTAAATTTTGTGATCACAATAAAAAGAGTACCTTTAAACCTATATACCTGTATAACGCACACAGTCTCGTGTGTAAATTGACTTAAAGGATTTTAAACTCGGGCTTTAGTTTGTTGAACGTTTATTTTAAATAGATTGTGTAAATGAAAATGGAGTGTACAGTAAAGTTAATATAATATTATATAAAAAGGTTTTGACTGTTTCATATTAAACACACATGTGATCTTCTGTCTATTGTTTCTTAACATTGATGCTGGTATAACAATGTATGTCTTCAGGAAGGCAGTAAGTTGTCATCATCTGACCCTCGTCCTGTACCACTCACCTGCTGCTCCTCGAGAACAGACCACGACCTCCCCACAACAGACGGCACCCTCCATCCAATTGAGAGGATAGTACGGGTATGTAGTCTGACATTTAATTCTTTCAGCGTAAATATTGTGCGGTTTCATAAATGTCAATGAATTCACTAAAAGTTGGAATACAACTTATTTCTTTAAGATAAAGTAAATATATTCGTTGGCTCTGTTCTATCAAAGTATAATTACAATTCCCATAAATTTCAGACAGGTATATTTACATAAACATTCAAAAACATGTAAGAAAAATAACAAAAAGGAATTATATTTAGGATTCTATAAATTAACAGAAATGTTGATAAAAATCTCATGTTACAAATTTACCGTTTAATATTTAATAAAATAATAACCTATACCATCAAAAATTTATCATAATATGTTCTTGCGAGAAAACCAGATATTCGTAACAGTTTCAGACACACCTTTCCAATCCACTTCAAAACTGAGTTTTGGCTACATTTTTAAGAAAAGTTAAGAAGAAAAACGTGTCAGCATTAAATGGAATCATCATGCGGGTGCCGGGGCCATCGCGTTGTAGTGAGAGGAGCTTCAACAGTGCCTGGGACTTGTGACCCTTTTTTTTTTTTTTTTTTTTAACGGGTGGGAAATCCTCATGGATACCACACGCCCCGGGGGGGGCGTGTGATTATGCCGGACTCTTACCGGCTAAAACCCACCCGGTTACCCTCAGCCGCTATGAGGGGACTACAAGGGGTCGCTTGCGCATTCTACCTCGTAGCCCCGGCGACAGCGACCCGCTCCTAAGGCGGGTCTCTCCCTATGTGAGGGCGCTCCGGTAAACTTGAGCGCCCTTCCTCCAGGAGGCCAGTGACAGCATTGCGGACGGTCCCCCGACCTGTCCGCCCTCTGACCTCAGGGACTTGTGACCCAGGTGTAGGTTAAGGGACCCTATCTAACGCGTTAAACGGTCACCTTTACTGGTGCATTTTTAGTTTCCGTAGAAACGCATTGACCGCCTAACTATAATCGCGGCTCGTATGAGGTATACTTTGTATTCCGCCTACCTTTTATTTTGTCCTCAGTCCATCCGTCAGCTCACAGTATTTATCCATTGATATCCATTCATTCATTCCATAGTACTTGACAATGTTTGTGGTTTCGTGTCCGATTTGCAAGATCGTCAGGGAAGTCTTAATTGGATCCCGTGTATTGATTATTACTTGAACCGATATCCTCATTTCTTCTCGTTACTTATTAGTTTATGTCCAAGATATTAAATACAATATTAAATAATATTTTAGGTAAACAACATCTTTAAAAACTTTAAAAGTACCAAACAAGAAAAGGAAACCTTCTAATAGAACTCTGGGCACATAATGATTGCGCAGGGCCAGAGTCTGATGCCTGGATTTGTGATTTTGCAAATAATTTGTGTTACTTTCTATATTATACAAAAGTTTTCAAAGAATCTCATTTAATTTAAGGTTAAATTTTGATGATGCTTATGGTATTCCATATATGGGGTACCTATTCCATATTTGGATAACTTTATGATTAATTAGTTTTTTCTTTACATTTTCTTTCAAGTTAGATACTGTAGCCAAAACTTGTTACAAAATAAAGCATAAATATATGGTTATTATGAATGACTTCAAAATGTTATTTATTTCTAACGTTTGTGTAAATTATGCTTAAATAACAAAATTTTATTCCATATTTGGTCACTCTCCTCTATAAATTAGGTTAGAATATCAATTAGGTGTCGCTACCGGTAGCGTAAACATTGGCTCCGTACATAAAAAGCAATAAAATTGTAAATATTTGTTTTCTTGCCACTATCAAGTGATTATCGGTCAAATTATTGTACAATTATTCGCTATTACCGTTTGTAGGCGGTTAACTTGGTGATTTTGGGTGTTTGACGTCAAATTGTTATCTTCATAATATTAACCTAATAGTGTATATCGGAATAGTATTTTTTGTATAAACTTTAGAATAATAAGTTTTTTTTTAGTTTTATTGCTGTCAATAGTGCTTAAAACTTAAAACTTTAAAAATTTTGAATAGCACAAGCTCCTTGGAATCACCAAAATAAAAATTCTCTTCGATTAAAGTGTACTATCAAAACACACGAATTATTCGTACTCGAGCAAACGAAATTTATAAATACATTTTGTTGTGTTCCTATGATATTATTGTATTTACAGAGACGTGGCTAAACTCAGGTATCAAAGATAATGAATTTATTGATTCTCGCTATATTGTGTATCGCAGGGATCGATTAATTGTAGACAATGGTAATGGTTCTGATAGTAATAAGCCTTGCGTAGTTACCAAACAGGATGGAGGAGGAGTGTTGATAGCTATATCTCGTGATATTCAGTCCTGTAGGATATCGAGTTGGGAAACCGTCGGTGAAGATCTCTGGGTCACTATCAATATAATAATAAATAAAAAACCAATTAAGCTGGTAATATGTGCTGTCTACTTTCCTCCTCCACTTAAGCTGGATTCAATTAATGCATTTGTGAATATGGCTACAAATGTTTTACAACACTGTGACAATATTATTGTTCTAGGAGATTTTAACTTAAGTTCTGTAGTCTGGAATAATAATAATAATTATAGTTCATATATGTGTTCGTCTAATAACAATAGGGCCATAGAAACATTATTTATAGACTTCTTAAATATGAATAATTTATATCAGTATAATGGTGTAACGAATGATAAAGGCCATATTTTGGACTTGGTAATTAGTAATTTACCCAATGTAAAAGTGAGTAAAGCTTTGGATTTGTTGCGTGAATTGGATGCTCACCATCCAAATCTTTTGTGTACTATTGAGGATCTGAATTTTCATCCATTACCACCAAATGAGTGCGTAATTCCAAATTTTTTAAAGTCAGATTATAGTAAAATTACAACGGAACTCGAAGTAGTAAATTGGGAAACCGAGTTTTTCTCTTGCGTTTGTGTTAATGAGATGGTGTCTGTATTTTATAATATACTTAACAAAATAATTGAACAATCTGTACCAAAAAAAAATTAAATTTAAATCTAAAAACTATCCTCCATGGTACACAAAGGCCTTGATTAGGCTATTGTCCGAAAAGTTCAAACTTCGTGTAAGGTATCCGAAGATCGTTGCAATAGATTATATGATGAATGACACCAAATGAGATGGTAAAACATGTTGGCGTTTCCAGTGCTGTGTACATCCATAATTGGTACATACATCAGTTAGTGTTTAGTTTTAAATGTTTAGTTTTAAGTGCTTAATGTATGTACTGTCGATGTGCCGTTCAAATAAAAAAAAATTAAAAAAAAATCGTACCATGGATGTTTAAGTCGTACCACTGAATGAAAGACATTAAAATTCTCAATCAAATTATTTATTTTTAACTGTTAGGTAAGTAATAAAACAACATTATTTATATCTTTTAGGTAATAGAAACATAATTTTTAACTCTTAGGTTATATAAAGGAACTATAAGCTTTCTCAGTAAAATAACATGATTATATTATATTATATTAGATCAATCAACATAACTAATAAAATGAGACAAAAAAAAACAGTAAACTATAATAATAAAGTAACAGTTAACAAGAATGTTATTTGTAATATAATTATTGTGTATATTTCTTAATGGAAACAATCATGACAAATGTCTGGATTCGAAGTACACGTCTCATGTAGCCGCCGTTTACAGCCAACGCATTGAATCCAATCAACTTTTGGACCCTTCTTATCGTAGTAAGAACAATTGCACTTTCCACATATATTTTCAAGATCATCATCGCTGTCATCATCATCATCTAGTTCTACAACAAGTGTATCTCCTGAATCATCGCTACTGGTGATGGAATGAGATCGTTTCCTCTTATAACATATATATTTGAGGTGGTAGAGCCTAGCTGTAGTCAATTTACTATAGCTCGAACATGGGCTGGCTCGACCGGGCAAGTACCACCCGCTCACAGAAAATCGGCGTAAAGTAGTCTTTAAAGGCTGCGTTTCGTCCGGTGAGTGAGAGAGCCGGTTGCCCTTTCCCTTTTCCCAACCTTTCCTTTCCCTCCCTTTCCCACCTTTTCCTCCTCCTTTTCCCCAATCAAGGGCGGCAACACATCCGCAAATCTACGTTGCGGATGTCCCTGGGCGACGGTAACTACCTACCATCAAGTAGGCCGTATGCTCAGTTGCCCCCTTTTCCCATAAAAAAAAAAAAAAAACTTTTGTTTTTGGCCTTAGGTAGTACTTACTATACGTACTTGCGGTAGTACTATAGGTACTTGCGGTGGGTAGTCGGGTAAATCGTATCAGTACAATTAAACCAACTGCAAGTGGTACGATTAAACCAACTAAGGCATTTTTAAAACAAAAGCAAATATCCGGCATAAACTCAAAACTTAGACACGCAACAAAAACCCCCAATAATCTAGTATACAATTGTGGAATAATAAAAAAAAAACTGTATAACTATAGCTTACCTTGATTATGAGTTATCTCCTTACGAATGTACGACAATATTTATATTAATTCCTACAAAAAATGTTTTTCTTTTATTACTTGCACAGTTGGTAACTCACGTCGATTTAAACTAGTGGGTGAAGAGGGATGGTGCAGGGCCACGAATTGGCGTTGTCAGTGTAGAAAAAAATATTCATTAAATGGGAAATTTAGAAGTGGTACGATTTAAATACTACATAGTACGATATAACCAACTCTCCCCTATATACCTAGCTCCGTTTGAACAAAAAGAAAAATTTACAAAACTGTAAAATAAATAAGATATTGAAGTGGAATAGTTTAGTCGTAATATAAAATGTAAGTTCTACCACAACCATGCCGAGCGTGGTGACAATAATGAACCATGGTAACAATAATGTATGAAAGGTTTTATGAACCTTGAGAAATATAAAATGTAAATGTGAATAAGAAAATACGAATCAAATGAAAAATACGTGAATTTTACTTAAACAATTCTATGGAAGAGTCTTGAAAACTGGACACAATCTATATATATAAAAGAAAGTCGTGTTAGTTACCCCACTTATAACTCAAGAACGGCTGAACCGATTTAGCTGAAAATTGGCGGTTAGGTAGTTTAGAACCAGGAAATTGCGATAGAATACTTTTTATCCCGTTCGACAGCATTCCCGTGGGACTTGATATGAAAAGTCAGCCACTATAAAACGTGGAATAACGAAACACAATTGACAGCTATGCAATTGACGTATAATGATAGATATGTAATTTAGTATTTGCGGGATAAATTTAGAAAATCATTGTTTTTCACATGGGCAGTTATAGTTTGCGTGTGTTGGGAAACCATCCGCTTTATTTGTGTTAACGTTAGACCAAAAAACCAAAAATGTGGTTTACAAAGGAGCACTTCAATGGAACGGATAATTTGCGGACACGTATAACGCTTCGATTCGGTATCTACTTTGGATTCACTTTCATTTACTTAGAGAAGTTCAACTAAATAACACTTCATTTTTGTAATCGAAATGAATTATTCATTACTGTTGTGAAATGAAATAAATATTTTCCTTTTCAAATATAAAACAAAAAAAAATTCTTCATCTTTTAATCACCAAACGAAATGTTACATAAAACAAAGCCTTCTGGAGGCGAAACGGAGTTCGCCGGGTTTACTAGTGACATATAAAAGCCTTCTGGTGGCGAAACGGAGTTCGCCGGGTTTACTAGTTGTAATATATAAAAGAGTTCCGACTCCAAATTTATAAATAACAAAAATCTTTTTTCTATTTGTAGTGTTATTTATTTGTTTTGGCTAAATATTAATAATATACAAATATAATTCGAATACAATATGTACTTCAAAGATAATTTATTTCAACAACAAGCCGATAGATTTCGTCTATTTCGATCAATGTCACAAACATCTACTTAATAGAATCAGATAATCGTGATTACTCATATTTTTTGCTTTGTAAATAATGAAGAGGACATGCTAATATGGACGTAAACATAACTGTGACTGACTTGTTAGCCTTAATATAAAAACTAAATTAATCAAATGTTCATATTACATTACTTGTCAGAGAGATCTTAATAATACATTTATTTGTAGCCTAAGGCAAGCCAACTGATATAGTTTATAATATGAATAATACTAAGTTATTGAACACGCTTTAAAATAATATTGCTTCAAATTGATATCATTATAGAAGACAGTATCCAAATGTATATGTACAATATACATAAATTTTCGTAAGCAGTAAATAGTTTAATTTAAACGAGTTTATAGATTCACTAAAATATATTGGTTATATAAAATGACCCAAATTGTCACGAGCATTACCCGTAATAAATAGGTTCATTAAATAATTTTATTAAGTTAATAGTTATTTTAAATATTGCCATATAAAAACAACGTCTTAAATTTAAATATTGAAATATCATACTATTGTTATATTATATTTATAAACTTTATTTTTTTACTTTACATGTGGTTCTAAATTCAATAAAAATTTTAAAAATTACATTTTCATATACATAAACGTACTAATATGGAGTAAAGAGACATTCGGGTGCTAATGTACATATTTGCGTAATTGATTTACTGTAATTTCTATAACGCTTTAAAGTTCTAATATGTTATATATTTGATACATGTATTGTAAACCTCTAAGGTTATTAAAATTATTTTGTGCAGTTTCAAGATCGAAGTGATTATATAAAAAAGGGACTATCGCATTTCTTTTCAAGATTAATTTAATTTATTAGTTATTTGTATATACAACCTTATTTTATTAAAGTGATATAAAAGAGTCACGATAATACTTAAAAATAAATAAAAGACTAAAAATACATTCTTTGCCATTAATATGAATTATATGATAATGTTTCTGTATATACATAGTTATGTATGTATATAACTGTATATATATTGTATAACTGTATATAATATATACAGTTGTATATATTATATATGGATTGTTTGTCTTATTGGTAAGATACTAACAATAGTCACTTTAAAAATTTCTATTTTCAATACCGGCCTTTTTCTATTTTCAATACCTTTCATTCAACATTTATCTATCATAATTCATAAATGGATTATATTGCTCTATAAATAATATGTAAGCAATGTAGAGCATACGTAAATATATAATATCATTATTATATACTTAACTCACTACTAATTGCTATTATATCATTTCATATGGTTTATGGGTGTTGGGAAGTAGTATTTCAATTAATATTACATTTTATGTTATTCAAGATAAATAAATTCCATGATTATATTGTAGATCTTTGTTTCAATAGGTTTTATAAACATTGATAATATTTACAGGGAAATTAATTAAATGTGAGTGTTTGTCTTCGGAATTTTATCTTTGAGTCTTATATTTTTTGCCAGATTATAATTTTAAACTATCTTTGAACATATATTCGTAATACGAGTATAAAGGCTCAGATATCACATGAACTAAAAAGCATATGTTATCTTAAACTGGGAGAAGTTTGAAATAGAGTAATATTCTGAGTACAAAATTCATTCTGTGGTTTTAGAAAAATATACAGAAACTTTTCAAACTATTTAAAGCATACTTCAAATTTAATGCTAATATTTGGATAAACGTTTCCGTTTATTTTATCAACTAGCTACTTATCACTAATTACAATAAGATTTTTTTGCGTCAAAACTCAGCATTTGAACTAGAGATAAGTCTCCAATGTGTGTCCTGCAGGTGCTGGTGTCCATCCAGTCGCTCATCCTGGTGCCGGAGCCTAATTTCAACGAGCCGGGCTACGAGAGGAGTCGCGGCACACGAGTAGGCAACAGCGCCAGCCTCGAGTACAACTCCAACATATACCAGGCGTGCGTACCAGGTAAGGATAACTACTGTTAATAGTAAAGATTACAAGCTAAAGCTTGTTGTCTTTACGTTTAGTTTCCATGGAATATTATTTTTGTGTTTGAATTATTACTTATGAAAAATATTGTACTAAACTAAATATTGTACTTACGAAAAATACGGAGACAATGAATAATAATAATTATAATGAAAAAGGTTTTCTGTCGTTACTTTTCATAACTGTTATTAAAAAACACTAGAGTTTAAAAGTTTATGTCGGAATAACTTGTTATCTCTTAATGACGAAATTTTTTAACAAATACTATATAACACTAAAAGTTGCAGCAAAGTAAGTATTAGCAATAAATTTTGCATTAAATATTGTTTCGGAATCCCAATTAATATTGGTAAATTTTTCTGTACACTTGAAGAATCTTTGTACGTTTAATTAAATTTATAACAATATTATTTTATAATTTTGATAGAGGAACTTCCTAGTCGTAAAGATCGTGAGAACAGACGGTTTTCAAACTATAAAGTTACTAGACTACTCGCTGAACCTTTTAATGCTCCATAAAAAGAAATGTTATCTTTGATCTTAGAACGACCCATAGTTTAGAAACCTAATCTACTTAGTCCTTTTTAGTGTATAATTATATACAGTGGTGGCCTAGTGGTTAAAGGGCCCGCCTCTCGCTGCCGAGGGCGCGGGTTCGATCCTGGCCCGGGCAAGTACCAATGTGATTTTTCCGAGTCATATGTAATTTCTAAGAGTATTTAGTCATCATTGATTAATTGCAATTTGCATTCCCAAAGAGGGTTGATGTCAGGCAGGCGGCCGGTCGCAAAAACAATTAGCCAAAACTATTCACAACATATAAGGCAGACCCTGGCTATAGCTGGCAACTTGCCAGGTAGAAGGAAGTGTATAATTACATAAAATATCCTGTAACAAGTTTCGTTCTTATGTATTTTTTGTATATTGAAATTTATTTAAAAGATGCATATAAAAACCATATGTTCGATGTAAATGAAAGAAAAATCCTAATAATCAATTATTATACTAAAAAAAACTTATATAAACATATTATATAAAATACTGTTCCTTGTTTATGTAACTTCTATTGTAGTTTTTTTGATGAAAAGAGTGTATACTGTATACCCGAACGAAATAGTATTATTTAAATACGTTTCTTTTCGTTGAACTTGGTTCTTTTTTTATTACTAATTGTCTAGTGTGAAGTAAATTATTATCATTGTCTCAATCTATTGTAACATATGTGAATATTCTTCGGGTTTTCACTTTTAATTGACTTTCATATCTTGAGTCAATATCACTTTAACACCCTTACATAATTTCATATTATTATAAGTATCAATGAGTCAAAAAGACAAAAGTATTTTGAGTCTTGACCACTTCTGTGTTTAAAATCTTTGTAAAATAAACCAAATGAGATAGGAAATGAAGATTTGTTTAAATGTATTTCAGACTTCAAATATGAAATGGCTATTTTTACCTACTATTACAAAAGGGGATCACAAACTAATGTTAATGATGTACGAAATAGGTTTAGACCTACTTCTTACAAGAATTGTATAAACATTTAACTACATATTTAAATTAATCTATTAAAATGAAACGACTATATAAGAGATTCTTTCTATATTGAACAAAATAAATATAATGGAGAACTGTGTGATTTGTATGAAAATTAATAAAATAATATATTAAAAAGCTTCCAATTACCAACTAAAACTAATTTCCTGTATAAATCAAATAGTTATTAGTATATAAATATTAGTACATATATTTTATGTTGATATTGCATTTATTTATAAATATAATTATTGTTAACCAAATAATGATTTCGACGGTCGGTGGATGCAATGAAACCAAAATTATGACTTAAATTTAATTATAAAGTAAGTTACAACTAGGTTTGCGACTATGTTGCACGAAGGTTGAACAAATAGTGACAATAAATCTAATGAAATTCTTACAAGAAATATTATAATCTAAAAACATAAAAGAAATATAAAACCAAAAACTGTCTTCACACGGAACTGCTGAGTCAGACCGGTGTAGAATAGGCGAGTTTACCCAGAACCTAAGGCGTCCTCTGATTACACCGTATAAAGATAATTATATTTTAATTAAACGACCACTTATTACACCGTCACATAACACCTCCCTCCTGAAGATCAGCGAATATGAGGAACTTTAGTTGTGAATTGAGCTGGGGGTTGATTGGTCGACCCTTCTGGTAGGTGTGGGGATGGTGTAGACTGCTTGCAATTCCATCTGGTTGTCTTCAGGGTTATCTCCGGAATGTAATATGCGCTTGTAGAAATACTTGCGATATAACAAAGCGGCGGCTATTGCGCCTATACTTATCAGTACCACGTAGAGAGGGATGGTGGTGTGATATAGTATATAATTTGGGTTCTGGTCTAGGGTCAGCAATGGTTGTAAGCCGACCTTAGTGTCAATTTCATGTAGGTGCTTCAAACTGATAGAGTTTAGGTTGATTTTAGGTGCTGAGGCTGTGGTGACGCTGTAGCTGGGCAGGTCCATTATTCTCACCGCTTGTCCTTGTACCCGGTTATCGGCGTTTGTTAAAGTAAATTGCGGTGTTTCAATATAACATGATTGAGGGATTGTAACGAGATAGCTGCCGTGTAGTGTGCGATATGAATCTTGTCCACAGGATAAATGAGTTTTAGTTGGATTTGGGAAACTGATGCTGTAGTGTAGATCGTCGAGTTTCTCGAAGGCTGTCTTCTTCAATGATACGGTGATAGGTTTGCACGATGATGCTCGTTGCTGAGTTATGATGAGATGCTGGATACAGTCTTCGGATTCTTGGCTTTGAAGATGGCGTTTGTCCTCGCAAAGATACCATTTACTGGACTTGGGGCATTCTGCCTCTATGTACATGAAATCTTTCTCATACAAGGTTAGGTAAGGGAATGGCGGAATAAGGACTTCTTGATTGAGGTTAGGTATAATAGATAGTTTATATATATTATAAGTATAAGGTAGAACTATAGGGATTTTATAAACTATTACTATCTTATTTCCTACGTAATAAGAACCTATCTTAATTATATCAAAGTATTCCCTAATATCCAAATCTAACACCTTCTGACTGCCATATAGTTTACTAACATTACTTATAATAGAGTTCATAGTCTCCAAATTTAAGATCGCATGATGCACGGTGGACAGTTTAATAAAACCTAATACGTTTTGAAGTTTATATAGTTCATGGGAAACTGAATCTACATTATCGGTTATAATTAGAAGTATTTGAGCTAAGTGTGCATACTTAATTAAATCATCATCATTTGTAATAACGCTTTTACTTACTTCGTTAATAAGGGTTTGCAAATGATTCTGGTTTTCTATTATATTACTCATAATTTTTGAATACTGAGAGGACCATTCTTTAGTGAGACTGACATGACTGTCGACTTCGGTAATTAATTTATTTTCACTATCCTGAAGGGCTACTATTTTATGGCTTCATTATAATGTTGGGCATCCGTATAATCAAGGTTTCCCGTAATACTTTTAATGACTGACCCGAGTCCATCTATGAGGCCTCTCTTAGCACGATCTGTCTCAAAAGACTTTAATTGATTTAAAACATTATTAAGCTTAGTTTCCAAGTAATTAACGTGAGGTTGAAATAACGAGTTGGTTTCATTATGTAATTGAGGGCTTAAATTATCTAGCTGGTTTTTTACAGATTCGATTGTACCGCGTAGCTCCTGAAGGGTTACGTGTTGTATAAAAGAATGATAATGAGTTATGATCTTGG
Organism: Danaus chrysippus; assembly: GCA_916720795.1. NCBI lineage: Eukaryota > Metazoa > Arthropoda > Insecta > Lepidoptera > Nymphalidae > Danaus > Danaus chrysippus. The sequence goes on from CAKASE010000073.1 coordinate 1,653,250, forward strand.
CTGAGCCAAGTTTGAACGGTAAAATTCCAGGGCCATTTCCCAAACTCTCAAGTTTGATTTCTTGCGTTAGGGCTGGTGTGAGGAAGAGATGAAGTACCAGGAGTTTCCTGCAACAATTGTGCACTTTTAGGTACTCTTTTAAGTCGGGATTTAGAAATAAAACCTTGCTTTCGTTTGGTGTAAATGTGAATGGGGAGATTAGCTGTCACCTCGTCACGTGTGTAACGCGGATCTAACTTTTGACGTGAGGCAATTGGGTTTTTAATGAAGATGGGTTGATCAGGTGAATAAGTAACTTCAGGCTCACGATCCTTGTTACGTCCTGTCATTATATTAGTTCGTTCCTCAATACCTAGCTCATGAATCGTGTTATATACTATAGTCATTTTAGCTTTATGATCGATCATATATTGTTGTAATAACTGTGCCGAAATATCTATATTAAAAGGATCACGGGGGTCAAAATGTCCTGTAACAAGGTCTAGGGGTTTACACTTAGTAAAACTATGAATACTACTGTTATAAGCTAGAATTGCGTAAGGCATAATGTTAATTACTGAATCTGATTTTTGGCTTAATTTAAGTATACGTAAATGTTCTAATATAGTAGAATGAAATCTTTCCACTATTCCATTTTCATTCGGTGTATGTGGGGCAACCCTATGATGGTTAATTTTATGAAATTTAACAAATTCTGCCATAAGCTGGTTAGTAAATTCAGTTCCATTATCTGTTACAATAGTAATCGGTACGCCATGGTTAGTGCAAAAGTTAAGTAAACCCTGTAAAACGCTAACTGCAGTTCCATCTCTCAAGTGATAAGCCTGTACAAATTTTGAAAATGCATCTACAATAGTTAAGTATTTTTCACTCTGAATAGTCAAGAGGTCTAAGTGTACTAATTCAAATGGCCTTGTGGCAGGTGTTAAAACTTTAAACTGCTGTCTGATAGGGTTGCGGTCATATTTTGCTTGACCACATATAATACATTCATTTATACATTTAGTTATATGGTCCTTCATTTTAGGCCAGAAATATCTATGAGAGAGAGAAAGGTAGCATTCATTTATGCCTCTATGGTTAGTTTTCCCATTGTGGTATTTATTAATGATGTCCTGTTGCCTGAGATATTCTCTTACATTTTCTACTTCCCTTTTTACTACAAATAATCGCATAGCAGAATTTTTAAAATTATTTTGTATGATAGGTATTACTTGGTACATTGCCAAAGGTGGATTTATAAGCAAGCCTGTGTTAATTTTAGGAACGACATGCTCTTTTATTGCATTTACAACATCTTCTTCTAAATTTGACTCTGAAATCTGTAAGTTTATTTTAGTATAAGCATCGAAAGGTTTTGTTATAATTGGTCTACACTTAATATCCCCAACTATATTTAAAACTATTTGCTTTGTGAACTTATTTAAAGGGTCATCTGATATGGGTATTTCTAGAATAGGATTTTCATCACTAGTATGCGCTGTAGCAGTTGATGAATTTTCATCAATATCTGGTGCTGTTAAAGTTCTAGAGTCATCTGAAGTAGATGGATTTACAATGATAGATGAAAGTTCTTCATTATTAAGTTCAATTCGCGAAAGCGCATCTGCATTGGTATTATATTTCCCTTGTTTGTACGTAACTGAAAAATCATATTCACTAAGCTTAAGGCGCCACCTGGTTGATCGAGAATTAGGTTCTTTCAGGTTCATAACCCACTGTAAAGGTCTGTGATCAGTAATGATTTTAAACTTTCGCCCAAACAAATATGGTCCAAAATACTTTGTAGCCCAGACTATAGCTAAAAGCTCCTTTTCTATAGTACTGTAGTTAGTTTCACTGTCATTTAGTGTACGCGATGCATATGCTATGGGTTTATCTAATCCTATGTTACCCTGTGATAGAACGGCACCAATGGCTACGTTAGACGCATCCGTTGTAAGGATAAATTCTTTACTAAAATCAGGATATTGTAAGATCGGATCATTTGTTAGAAGAGTTTTACAATGCTCGAAACAATTTTTATAATTTTGATCTAATGTTATTTTATTACCCTTTTTAAGACAATTAGTTAAAGGTTTAGTCACACGTGCAAAGTTAGGTATGAACTTTCTATAATAACCTAGTAATCCGAGAAAACGTTTGATTTCAGTTGAAGTTTTAGGAAGAGGATAATTTTGAATAGCCTGGATTTTGTTAGGGTTTGGTTTAACACCATCTTTATTACTTATATGACCTAAAAATTCTGTTTCCAATTTCAAAAACTCAGATTTATCCATTTGAATTTTAAAATTAGACTCTCTTAATTTTTTGAATACTTTCTCAAGGTTAAGTATGTGCTCTTGCAGTGATGTACTAAAGACTAAGATGTCATCTAAATAAACTAGGCAAACCTGATTTTGAAGATCTTTAAGGACATTGTCCATCACACGTTGGAATGTGGATGGAGAGTTTTTTAAACCCATTGGCATTCTCAAAAATTCGTAATGACCATTTTCAACATAGAACGCGGTTTTCTCAATATCCGCGGGGTCCATTTCAACTTGTAAACCACTAGCTAAATCCAGGGTAGTGAAGTATTGGCATTTTCCGAGTTTATCTAATACATCTGTTATATTCGGGATTGGGTACTTATCATCAATTGTTTTCTCGTTTACCTTCCGGAAATCAACTACAAGACGCCATTTGACTTTATTGGAAGCATCAGCCTTTTTGGGTACTATCCATATGGGAGAACTCCAGGCGGACTCTGATGGTCGAATGATATTTTGCTCAAGCATCTTTTTAATCTGATCCCTAACTTCCTGTCTATGAACATGCGGATATCTATAGCTTTTAGTATGTACAGGGATTTCGTCAGTAGTTTTTATTCTATGTTTTATTTTATTCGTGAAGGTTAAAGGTTCACCCTCAAGATAAAACACGTCGGCATAGTTAGCACAAAGATTGACTAAGTTAGCTCGTTCTTCTGCGTTCATATGATCTGTTCTGAGACGAGATAAAACCTTTTTTACTCGGTCTGATAAAATCTCGGTACTACTACATTCGAAATTAAAAAGCGAAGCTTCTACAGGTTTATCCATGGAAAATACGACATCATTAGATGAAGGGTTAGTTATTTCTACCCAAGCGCGGTTATTAACTACTTTAGTTAGACATTCAGAAATTATGCAATTACATATACATTGATTCTCTACTATTACATCACCGTCCTTCGTATTAATGGGTAATCTAACTAATTTAGAAGAATTAGCGGGTACAATCTCTTCGTAAAGATTAACGTTCTTGGAATCATACATGTGTATGGGAATATCTGTACTACGAGTTTTCAGGATTCTGTTTTTCAGATCAATATTACAGTCAAAAGAACTCAATAAATCTAAACCTATGAGTCCATCGAAATAATTATGGAATTTATATATGAATAATGTCATGTTGCCTTGCTCTTTAAATTCAGGGAAATAAGGTAAAGTAATGGAATAATTATTTGTACTGGTTGCGTGCACATTAGTTACCTCAAACGGATCATAATTAAGTGGTACATGATTAAAGTATTTTTCAACGGATTCCGGACTAATAAATGACTGGTTTGCGCCTGTATCTATTAATAACTTAAGTGGAGGTTCTGCAATTTGAATGTAACCTAATTGCCTCTGTATGTGGAAATTAAGCTCTATTTTGGATTTTCTGGCTTTAAAACTTCCTGAAAATTTTCATCCTTAGTATCTTTACAGGTGGAAATAGGTTCATCAACGTTATATGAAGAAGAGGGTTCTTCGGAAATATAATATGGTTCATAATGTTCAGTATATTGATCATAATCATAGGAGTATTGATCATAATCGGGATAGTATTCATACTCATTATAGTTATAATCATCGTACAATTCGTTGAAATTTAGCTCTCGGGTTTTGAAATAATTACTAGGAGGTGGATTGCCGAATTTACGCCAATCATGTCCTGAAGGAGGTAAATTTCTAAGTACAAAGTGACTTACACCACTCATTGGGCGTGGTTTGAAGGGTTGTTGCGGTTGCTGAGGTTTATTAGGCAATCTAAAAAGATTACTTTGAGGGTTATAATTCTGTAGCCCTGGAGGGGCCATGAGGTGGTTGCATCTGTGGTGGCTGGCTAGGGCGCCATCCTTGGTTATTTGGTGAAGCGAATAGCCTTGAAGGACCAGGCATGTTCTGGTGCTTGAAGGGCATACTAAGCGGTACGAAATTGTTATTAGATTTTGAATGAGTTTGATGAGGATCTTTAGAGCCATGATGAGGATTTTTAGAGCCACCTTCGTTTCTTTGTTGTAAATAGAGAGTATTAAGTTCATCTTGAACGAATTGAAGGGCCTTTTCAATTGATTCTGGTCGCATGCAACGGATCCTACAACCTATGGGATCTTTCAAACCTCGCAAGTATGCTTGAAGAGTAAGCTTTTTATATAAATCTCGTTTAGCCTCTATAGTGGTTTGGGACAGATTCATGTAAAGAGATATACGTCATAATGGTACTGTATAAATTCTGGCATCTTTCATAAAATTCTTGAGGTGTACTGTTACCCTGCGTTTGTAATGAGAGGTCACTATAAAGAGCGGTCTCGTCGCGGTGGTCTACGAAATTGTTCACTAACGCACTCCTAATACCTATCCAATTTTCTGGTATTCCATTGGAATTAATTAATCTAGCTGCGGGTCCAGAAATTTTATTTAATATTCCATTAATTAATGCTAAATTAGACAATTCGTGCCCAGGACCCGGTTTGAAATATTGTAATACTAATTGATCGCATAAATTAATGAAACGGGTTAAAACGTGGGTGTTTCCGTCAAAATCGGGTAACAATCTTAATGATTTATAGATATTGTCAATGTCAGCCATTTCTCCGTCTAAATCTCTATTCTCGTCTATAATACTAAACTTATTATTCTTATGTAACCTATTCTTTGATCTCGATTTACGATATTCGAGTGGATGAAAAATCTTGATTGATTAAAATGACTCACAAAATTTAAAATAATACACAATTAAAATTCAAAAAGTTTAAATAACCGAAGTAAATGCACATAAAATGTAATGCAAATTCACACTAATTGATTTTAAAGTCAGGTGAAAATGTAAGTCTATTAAAACTATTTTTCGTATTACTATAAATTCTTTTAATTAATTTTAAACAAAATTAATTATGAAATAACTTGATTTTATTAAGTAAAGATTAGAAATATTTAAAATGAATGAATTAAATAAAACAATTCACCTATATCTATAAATAAAATTAATTAATATATTTCGGAACCCTAAAAAAAAGGTATATGCGAATAATTAATTAATAAAATAGTTACATATAGTTTAAATAAAATAAGGATATGAACTAGGAAAGTAAGGACTGAGATAGATTCAAAGTACTTACAGCATATCTGAATTTTGGTATCAATTGCGGAATCGATTTTCAGATCTCCCCCGAACCGTTCGAACCGAATAGGTTTCGGATACTCGAAAACGGTGCTTAGCCACCCGGGTAGCTCGCGAACGCGGTATCGATGTTTGATAGATCACGAACTATCCGCGAGTATCCTACCGACTGCGCCAATTATGATTTCGACGGTCGGTGGATGCAATGAAACCAAAATTATGACTTAAATTTAATTACAAAGTAAGTTAGAACTAGGTTTGCGACTATGTTGCACGAAGGTTGAACAAATAGTGACAAAAAATCTAATGAAATTCTTACAAGAAATATTATAATCTAAAAACATAAAAGAAATATAAAACCAAAAACTGTCTTCACACGGAACTGCTGAGTCAGACCGGTGTAGAATAGGCGAGTTTACCCAGAACCTAAGGCGTCCTCTGATTACACCGTATAAAGATAATTATATTTTAATTAAACGACCACTTATTACACCGTCACATAACAACCATGCATTTCATTAGAGAAAAATTATAATTATTGTGTGTGATAAAAAATTGTAGAACATATTTATCGGATATCGTATCTTCATATATGTTTGATATACAGAAGGATTTCCATTATAAACTAACATAAATCAAAGAAATAAAAAGTATATATCTCTTATGATTAATGAAAGGTTAGCGGAGGTTTCCAAACTGCCGTTAAATTAAATGAATATCGGTTGTTATAATTAATCATTCACAGAAACGGTCTGCAGCGTTCAGATAAAGTAGAAAGTAACATAAATAATTTTTTTCATACAATTAATAAGTTTGAAAATTACAATATTAATGTTGTTATAATATGCACATATTAAATTTTATTTATTGTGTATTCATTGAGATATATGAATAAGATAATATATTTAGATTGAATTTTTGTTTTGCTATATTTTATCACTGTTTTCTCTATTATCAATCATTATATTTTTTCAAAATAGGAATGGTGTAAAGAACTTTATTTCTTTCATAATAATCAATCTTGACTTCAATTATTTATTGAAAAGATTATTGTATAACATACCTGAATGACATATGTACAGTTTTAAACTTCGTTCAAAGTAAAGTGTGTGTATTTTATCGTAAAACTATCCAACCGATAAATTATTTAAACTGTTTATTAAGAGCTCTAGGAAAATTATGCAAGCTTTTTTGAAATAGTATTTAAAATTACAAATTGTTACTGGAAAAATTAATTAACACTCACAATACGTGCTAACCCGAAGCCGTGGTTAATAAAGAAATAATCATTTTCTCATTAAATAGACTATTGTATCTTTAAAAATAAAACTCCAATATATCCAATAACTGGAAAAAATATAAACGTACAAATATTTTAAGATATATCACAAAATACGATTTTTTTGAACATTACAAAAATATGCTAAGAAACTTTTAACGTCATTTAGAATAACACACACCAGAACAACTTTCTCAAATTAGTGTCATTTAACCTACCATGAATAAAAAAATCGATACATCTTTAGAATATAATTTTTAGAGAAGTAAAAATTATATGCTACCAATTTTTGACAAATTATAATTAAATAATAAAATACCTATTAATTAATATACAACCTTTCGGTAATACATATGTGAAGATAACACTGTATAAATATTATACAAAGTCATTGTAGTTCTAGTGAAATGTTATAAAAGTAGAACAATTTTAAAATTGTATAATTATTATTTACTCACAGAATTAACTTTCAGTTAATTTTTTACTTATTTGCTTTTATTTTATTAACATAACTCTTCTTCTACCTGGCAGCTTCCCAGCTTTAGCCCGGGTCAGCCTTACATTTTTGTTAATAGTTTTGGCTAATTGTTTTTACGACCAGCCGCCTGCCTGACATCAACCCTCTTTGGTAATGCATTAATCAGTGATGTCTAAATACTCTTAGAAAGTACTTTAAGAGTAGTATATGGAGACTTTAAGAATTACTAGTACTAGTACTTAGTGGCGCTGACCGGTGACAGAAAAGAAATTGAATTCAAATAAATTCAAATAAAAACGAATTAAAAAGAATTAGAGAGAATGACGTTGAATTTGGAGTGAATAGGGCTTGCCATCGCATTAGATAGTACGGATCGGATATAATATAGAAGATGTTAATTATTTAAAAATAAAGTAATAAATTGTAAAGGTACTTGCCAGGATCGAACCTGCGCCCTCTTGCATGACAGGCGGGGCCTTTTAACCACTAAGCCACCACTGATTTTACATATTAACAAAACTATAATATTAGAAACTTGAAAAGAAATTTCAAAAAAACTAGCTTATAGTGGCTAATATCTGGAATAAAATGAATTAATATAACAAACGCGTTTTATATAACATTAAAGACTTTTTTACTTCTTAGTTTTTGTAAAGTCGCATTAATTAAAATCTTGTTGTCATTTTCATCTCGTGTGCCCGTGATCACGGTTGCTGCAAAGTAACCGAAACGTCGGGAGTATGTAGTTAAAATAATCGAAATTGCGTGGTAAATCCAAAAATATTAGTTTTTCTTAATCCATGCAAACCCGTAATAATAATGAAAGTTATTTAGATTTCATTAAGTGAATGCATCATCATAATTACCACAAACCCAAACGCATGAAATAGGTAATCGAATTTTTTTTATTAATCATTTAAATGAATAGTCGCGAAAGCCTACGATCTTATTATGTGAACCAGTACGGACTGGAAATCGCCAATTGAAAAATGTTAACGCCGTAATAGAACTTACAAATAATCTATACTTTTAACTGAAATGTTGAATATATTTTATCCTACGATATATACAAAATGATAGTCAATGAAATGAAAAGGGTTCTACCGCTGCCAAGTAAAAAGTACAATTTAGCAAGTTTTTACGTATCTAGGTAATGGAATATGACAATTATTTTTGAATAGTTGATATGATTAATTGAATAAAATATTGAGAAACAGTACTACCTAAATATAAATAAGAATGTATATAAAAATAATTAGTAAGATAAATATGTTTATAAATACATATTTTTTTAAACAATAGCCAAGTAAATTGAATAACAAAAAATAAAATAAGCCATTGTAAATAAATTTCTCCCCAGAACTATGAGCGAAGATAATTACAGTTATAAAATATTTTTCTATGTTTAGTAACAAAATTATTATTAGTAATATTTATTACAATACGATTTTAATAAGTACTTATGTATCAAAAAAAAAATGAAGGCAGAATGGTATAGTGTAGTGTAGTTTTCTTTATTATTAGATTCAAATGTATTAATCATAGCAGAATAATTAGCTTGAATTCTGTGAAAGCTATTGCATTGTTTTCAGAGACAATGAGACATGTGAATTGAGAGTATAATAGGTCGGATTGGATTATGTACCTAATCTGTGCTTTGTGATCGGAAAAAAATATTAAAATAATATTTTTAAGACCTGAAATAAAATTAGGTAAAAATTTTTATATCTACCAGCTAAATGGTTAAATTTTTGCAAAATATTTAAAACTAGAGAACTTTTATAAAACCAAAATGTTACTTTAATAAGCCGATAATAGAAAAAAATAAAAAAAAAGATTCACGTGTATTGTAAACATTTACAACGATCACAAAAAAAATACAAAGTTACAACGATTACAAAGATAACTGTTACAATTATAAACATAAAATTGTCGAAAAGGTTACTAACCTTATTTCCGAACAGAGTTATTACATAGCTATAAAAGTGTATTGTGAATAAAGCAATAAGAAATTTGTATAGTGAAAGAAAAAGAGAACTTGTATATATTATAAATACAGCTGCAATTGAAATAATGTTTGATAAGTAGTTCACCAATATAACATAGTTTGTATCTCTTGGAGTTTAAATTGCATTTTAACTGATATCCCATTGTCTTCATAGTCTCTATTACAAACGTCATTTTGTTGCAAGGTGGTATTTACGATTTATCGATTCAAAACAAAATTCAATACAAGCTAAAAAGTCGTTAAAATGGCTGAAAAAATAAATTGAAAAGTTCCGGAAGAAATCTTAGAGTACGTTACTAAGATCCAAGTGTCTTACTGTAGAGCTTGTGTTCACAGCCGTATATCTCGTGGATATCTTGACTGTGGAGTCTAGTCTTTGTTCTGCTTAACTTCTACATTACTGTATGATACACAAAATTTACAAAATTTATCTCTGACTGCAATTAAAAAAGAAACTTTGCTTTAAATGTGTATGTTGCGTATTATTACGATTCTTTTTTTTTTTTTTTTTTTTTTTTGATGACGTAGTGGAAACTCTTTTTACGAGCCGTCCAACCGGCCTTGGTGGGGCCGGAAGGGATGTGTGAGGCTCGGCCTGGGCAGGCCCCTACTCACTAAAACCACTGCGAAAGCCATCGGCCGCTATGTCGGTGTACCCCGGATCTGTCAGCGACAGGGCACACCAGCGACTGGCCGGTCCTGGCAAAGACCGGACTTACTCCCTCGGAGAATGGGGGCGATCCCGGCAATTAGGACCACCCCGACGACGCCGGGCTTTCAAAAGGGCCGGGTTACCACGCCGACCCCAGCCCGGAACACAGGGGTGCTATTGGAGGCGTAGGAATTGCCTCCGACGCACCCCCGTACGTCGCCTGCGGGGGGAGGGAGCATCAGCCGCCCTCTCCCTTTCCCGCTGAGATGCCTCCTTCGTGGACATGACCGTCTCACAGAAGGAGGACACCGCCAACCAGGACCCATCACTCTCGAGCATCTTCTCCACGACACTCGAAAGCGACAGGTCCACTCCGCCGAGAGCCGCCACAAGGTCTTGGCGCTGCGCAGCCCATCTCGGGCACACCTCGAGGGTGTGCTGGGCCGAGTCCACCGCAGCGCCGCACTCATGGCAGCCTTCTCCCGGCTCTCTCCTGGCCGTCCGACACAGGTAGTAACCAAAGCACCCGTGCCCGGTTAAGACCTGCGTCAGACGGAAAGTGAGGGGTTTGCGTTTCCGCCTCATTCAACGCTCTAGGACCGGGCGAAGCGCTGCCGTTGTACGTCTACCGTACGGCTGCTCCGCCAGGTCCTCCCCCCACTCCCGCATAAGGCGCTCCTCCCCCTGCCGACGAACCGCTCGGATCTCCTCCGACGAAGGGTTCTCGCCGAGTGCCCTCCTACCCGAGACATAGGAGAACAACTCGGCTCGAACCGACGCCACGAGATCCCAAGGCGGATCGCCGGCAAGGGCAGTCGCTGCGGCCCAGGAGACCGTACGGTACCCCCTAATCACCCTCACCGCAGGAGCCCTTTGCGCAGAGCGCAGCAGGGCTTTGGTCCTGCGGCTCATTGGGCGATCAGCCCAAACGGGAGCACCGTACAGGGCTATACTCCGACAGACCCCAGAGTATAGCCGCCTGCAAGCTGCGCTGGGTCCTCCGAGGTTCGGGAGGAATTTTCCCAGCGCACCTGCCGTCCTCACGACCTTCGGCCCCAGTTCCTTGAAATGAGGCACGAAGGTCCACCCTCCGTCAAGAGTGAGCCCCAGATATTTCATGGTGGGACTCACCCTGACCCTCCCTCCTCCAATGAGGAGGGTGGCACCCGGCGGGGGTCCTTTCCGCCCAGTCCCGCGGAAGAGGAGGGCTTCGGTCTTGTCTATTCTCACCCGAAGCCCCAACCTCTCTATGCGGCTGATCACGAGGTCAGTTCCGACCTCGGCCAGCCGCGCCGCCTCCCTGTAGTTTCGTCCCCGGGATAAGACGAGGGTGTCATCGGCGTAGCAGATGACACCCATCCCGGGGAGGAGACGACTCCGCAGGACCCAGTCGTATCCGACGTTCCACAGGACCGGTCCCAGGACCGACCCCTGTGGCACGCCGTTTTCGACTGTCCACCACTCTATGGACCCCCTCCGGCTCTCGACTGCCACCCTCCTCTGGGAGAGGTAGCTGTTTATCAGCCTCCTCAGATACAGGGGCACTCCGAAATACTCGAGTGCCACCTGTATCGCGCTGTGTGGGAGGCTGTTAAACGCGTTTGCGATGTCCAACGACACCGCAACCACTACCTCTCCTCTGCGTTCCGCCTCTTCCGTCACCGCCCTCAGGCGTTTGAGAGCATCGACGGTCGACCGATGGGCTCGGAACCCAAACTGGAACTCTGACAGTCCCGGGCCCGAGCCTTCCTCCAGATGCCGAACGAGACGGGTGGCCATTATTTTCTCCAGGGCCTTCCCCGCCTCGTTCAGCACAACCACCGGTCGCCACGCCGAAGCCGAGTCCGGAGGCCGGTTGCCTTTTGGAAGAAGGCAAAGCCGGCCTTCCTTCCAGGCCCTCGGGAACTGCCCGGACCTCAGACAGAGGTCGAACAGCTCCTTGAGGGCTCCACCGAGGTGCACCAGGGAGAGAGCGAGAACTCTCCCGTGCACCCCGTCCGGACCCGGTGCGCTCTTCTTACTCTGGAGGCGAGCCAGAATCGCCTCCATTTCAGACTCCGTGACGGTGGGCGGAACGCGGTCGCCCTCTTCCAGCGTCAGCCGGGCCATTCTGGGGGGAGTAAAACCCGCTGGAGCGTCGGGGAAGAGTTCCCCGACGATCCCCCTCAGAGCAGCCGGCTGGAGCACCTCCGTGATGGGGGCCGACTGGGCGCAGAGTTTGTTCCGCGCCCGCTTGTACGGTCGGCCCCAAGGGTCTCGATCGAGACCCTCCACCAGCTCCAACCAGGCTGCCTCCTTGGCCCGGCGGATGGCCTGCTGCAGGATCAACTTCTTCTCCACATAGATCCTGTACAGCCGACCATCTCGCTCCTCGTCCTGGGGGCGGCGTCGCCTACTCCGGGTGTATGCCCTCCTGGCCCCGTTGCAGGCGACCCGGAGGTCTGAGATATTCTCAGACCACCAGTATACCGCTCCCCGCGGAGGGGGACGTCCTACGGGGGGCATCGCCGCTCGGCAGACGTTTTGAAGAACGTCCCCAAAGCGGCTAGCCCCTTCATCCACCCCTAACTCCGCACCCTCCGGGAGACTCCAGCGACCGACGACGGCCGCTTCTTTAGCCAGTTCCCGGTTGAGCTTTGACAGCGCCCAACGCGGGAACCGACTTCTCTCCCGAGGCGACGAGGAATTCGACACTGGACTCCGGCGACCGGCAGGAGTAGGAGACACTTCGAACCGTATGTAACGGTGGTCCGAAAGCGTCTCCACTCCTGCCTCAACCCTCCATCCCTCCACTCTGCGTGCGATGGTCGGAGTGGCGAACGAGACGTCCACCACTGAACCTCCCAACCGTCGCACGCACGTCTGGACCGTCCCCGAGTTGAGAAGGGACAGTCCGGCAGTCAGCGCCCATGCCTCCAGCTCCCTCCCTTTCGGTGTTGTGCGGGGGTTTCCCCACGCCGTGGACTTGGCGTTGAGGTCCCCCAGCACAAACACCTGGAGAGGCGCTAACTGTCCTACCACCGGCCCGAGAGAGTCGAGAAATCTCTCGAAGGCCGGCAGGTCGCGGTTCGGAGAGAAATATACCCCGACTATGGCAACCTCCCCCCGAACCGCCGCCACATACCCGTGGCCCCTCGCTTTGACGGCGAGGGGGGGCCCGGCTCCCGGCCGCGTGACGATCGCAACTAAGCCGTCCACGTCTCCCGCCCAATGAGGCTGGGCAGGGACACAGTACGGCTCCGCTATGACCGCCACGTCTACGGCCCACTCCGCCATGGACTGCAGGAAAAGATCCTGAGCCCCGGCGCAGTGGTTGCCGTTGGCCTGCAGGAACCTGAGATGTCCGGCCATTATTCGGACATCTCAGCTCCTGACGCCGGCCTCGAAACCCCCGCCCTTTTAGGCTGGTCGGGGAGTTTCCCACGGGTGGATGGAGGACGGCACGAATGGCCCCCCATCACATGGTCCGCCGGCTTACTCGCGTCCGCACACACAGCGCAGCGCGGTGACGCGGTGCATTGGGCGGACTTGTGGCCCTCCTTGCCGCAGCGATAGCACAGGCCGCTGCGATCCTTTGGACTGGGGCATGCGGCCGCAACGTGCCCCATTCCCAAGCACTTGAAGCAGTGCTTGGGTCGTGCCTCCATGTATGAGAGCCGCACTTGGCTCCACCCCACCGATATATTTCCCAGCTGCAGCAGCTTTTTGGCCGCCACAGCTGGCACCTCTATCAGGGCAGAGCCTGTGCCTCGAAGCCCAGGGCGCACGTTGCGCACCCTGACCTGGGCCTCGGTGCAGCCCCCCTCCTGCGCGACCGCGGCTATTAGCCGGTCCGCGGTTGTCGCGTCGTTGAGGCCCGTGACCCTCAGGTCAGAATATTTCACGGGCCTCGTAACCTCCACCTCCTCTGCCAGTGTGGACTTCAGCTTCGCGGCCAAAGCGTCGGCTTTGTCCGCACTGGTGGAGCCGGGCACCTCGATGATCCGGGCCCCCGTTGCCGTAGCACGGATCTTCAGGGGCCCTATTCCCAGCTCCTTTCGGTCCACCTCTTTCTCAGCTTTGAGGAGGACCGACAAATATGATGCCCCTCGGGCCGCTGCCTCAGGCCGTAATTTGATGATTACGGCTTGGGAGCGCGGGAGCATCACCTTCTTGGGGCCCTCTTTAGGGCCCGCCTCCTTCTGCTGTGGCGCCGGTTTCTTTGGAACCGACACCACCTCCTTCTTCTTGGGGGCCTTGCGGCGGACCACCTCCGTCCACCCCGCCGCGCTGGCCCCGGCGCCACCACCGCTGGTGGAAGGACCGAAGGCGGTCCAGGCTACCTCCTTCCCTCCCTTGGACCTCTTAGTTTTCCCTTCGGAAGACGCAGGGAGGGAAGGGAAGTCCTCCCCGGACAATACGACCGGTGCCGATGGCGCCGGTGAAGGGTCCGCTGATTTGGCCCCTTTTTGGAGGGCCACCTGGCGGATCGCCCTCTTAGCGGCTATAGCCACGGCCGACTTGTCACCCGCCAGGGGCGGGCGGGAAACCTCTTCTCCACGAAGCCGGGACTCAAGCGCTGCAAGACGTCCATCGACTAGGTTGCCCACCAACCTAGCGATGTTGGACTCCAGCACTTGTATCTGGTCCCGGCCAATCGAGCCCTCAGACGCCGCCTTCATTTCGGAAGCCCTCTCCTTCCGCATCTCCTCGAACTGCGTCCGGTGAGCGCGCACTTCCTCCCTCAGACCCGCATTCTCCCTTTCGAGCCGACCGATGTCAGCTCTAAGACGGCGGGTCTCGTCCGCTTCTGTGCGCGTCACCAGGACGTCGAGCACCTCCCTCAAGAAGGCGGAGGCCTTCATAATTTTGGAAGAGTACCCCCCTTTAAGGTTGGTACTCTTCCCCACCAAGTCCTTAATCAGGTTGAGGCTTTTCTCCGCCTCAACCACGATTGCCTCCGCCCCCATCGTCTCCAGTTCCGGAGGGACCTCCTTTTCCTTCCCTTTCCCTTTTCCCTTTTCTTTCGCCAACTTCTTCTCCATACAGGAGTCGAAGGCAGCCTCCGAATCCTCCTCCTCCCGCTGGCGCAAGAACTTCCTGGCTCTAGCCAGGTGTCTACCTCGGCCTCGCCTCCCTACCAGTTCCAACCCTCGAGACATCCCGACCCCAGTCTCGGTATCGGAGCCAGACATCTCCGAAAAGAGACGTTTGGCCCCTAACGCCGACTCCGGACGAGACGACATCGAGTCGTCCAAATTACCCGTTTCCCCCCCCGGGGCAAGCCCCCCCCCATCATATTCCCTATCTCCCATTCCCTATCTCCCAACCAGAACACAAAACCAGGTTAGGTTAGGTTAGGTTAGGTTAGGTTAGGTTAGGTTCGCTTATGTTAGCTTAGGTTAGGTTAATTAGTTTAGCAAGCGGCTCTCGATATGGCATACCCAAATCACTAATCACTCCAATAATAATCAGTCCAAACGTCCGATCCCTACGGCGGCTCGAACGCGACTCCATTATTACGATTCGATATAATGCAATATGTATTATTTAATTGTTTGTATACAACTTGAATCTTTTACTTTCTTGAACCGTTTGTTTACTCATTTTTCTGCTTAGAGCTTCTAGCTTCCTTTACAAACTTATGCTTTATATATTATGTGGAGTTATTAAAAATTCATTCCTTTTTTAAGAAGAGTGACCTCAACATTATTGACGTCACAATTGCCTTTGATCTTAATTGTAGCCAGACTCTCAGGTTACTGAAGGTAACCTCGTAAACGGTTTGACGAATCCCTTATTTCTAGAGGTCTGATCGCTGCAACGCCACTGTAGGCAAATCGCGTATGTTTCGTCTCGGAACTTCGTATCTCAGTTATTTCAAAACTTTATATCCGTAATTTTCTACACATATACGTGAAAGTATAAGGTTTAATATAATAAATAATAAGTTTTAATATTATATTTATTAACTTATTTAAAAAATAAATATAAATATATTTAAACATGCACCGTTTCAGATAAGGCGCAACGTTTTATCTCCTTGTGTAAACTAATGTATAAAGATTGTATTACAACAAATATTTCGAGAGCGGTACAGGGTCAAATCTCCTTAAAAAAAAGTAACCCGAAAACTATACCATCCTCAACTATATTGGTTAATTTTAATAAATTAATTTATTATACATATAAGTATATATTAGGCGACGTTTTAAAGAGATTATAAGTATTTAAAAAATGTGTTATACTTATACATTTATATCAAAAACTTTCGAGTAATGTTGCATTGAGTTGTAGTAAAGTATTGTATCAAAATCACATCGTTTCACATGAGTTAGCTTTGATGCCTTTTTATAGGCATTATGATTTGCAAAAAATAATTAAAAATATATTGAAAAGCACAAACCGTAAATGGAAACCTAATAACGGTAATACGGTTAAAAGATATCAGGGAACGCTTAACTTAACTTAACGCTTAGCAACGATATATTAATCAAACAGTCTGTTATGATTAAGTACCTCCTCAAATAAAACAGTCAACAGTAGTTAACAGGAATTGATAGGAAAACAAATTTAGAAAACTTAAATAAATCTATTTAATCTGATATCCACTCATAGACTTTCGACAATAAATAGAGGATAGTAAATTTTACGGTATATATAGAGAGATAGTCATACAAATATCTTTAGTAGAATTTGCATCCCTATTTACAAGTGTCCAAGTGATTAGGAAAAATATTTTTTTTACGATTATTTTACACAAAAAGTCTCCTGCAATAAAAGTAATAGAATAATGTTCTGAAAACTAACAAAAATATAAATGTTTAGAAACTTTATTTTCTTCACCTTCTGCGAAATTCTCTGTGTGCCAAACTTTAAATATATTCGGATTTACATTCATTATTCTATTAATCTATACTCATTAACAACCACAACCCTTTAATGGGTTATAGATGAATATAATCATTACCTATTATATTACTATGACATTTCAGCATAATAATGCATTAAACTACAGTTATATCATTAATGAAGGGTCAATTGATCTGACAAACCATAATATTATTATCAACTAGTTTTTGCTCGCGACTTCGTCCACGTTAGTTTGGTCAAGAGTGATATACATATGTAGGTATAGCTGACTAGGCGAACTTATTCCGTCTTAGAGGCCATAAATAATCAGGTTTTTCCTGTTTCAATCAAACAGAATGATTGACATTTTAGTTAGTTGTCAAATCTAATGTCAAAAAAAAGGTTTGTATAGGAAATAGAAAAGGGCTGTTTTTAGGATTTTCAAGGAAAAATTAATCAGTTTTCTTTACAGCTAAATATAAGCGTGATATCGTTATATAAAGTAGTTAATTTGTTGGATGAAAATAAAATAAAGTTTAATTCAATTTATCCTCGTTCTCATGAAAGGAACAAGCTGTATGTGTGAAATTATTGTAAAGGCCTATAATTTCAAAGTATATTTACAAATAAATATAAAAAGTAGCCATAACTAAAGCAAAATAAAAGCAGCATCAGTAACTTTTTAAAATTACTTGGGACTTGTACGTATTAACGATGATAAAAAAGTTATGCTTAAAATTATACGAGAAACGTAAGTTAAATCCAAACGTAAATTTATACTCATTTTAAGTAACTACACAATAGCATTACAAGACAACAAATTCCCTATAAACTAAAGCTTTCATCGTTAAGTTTCTAATTATTAATTCTATAACAGTGCTCTTTTAAGCTAAAATTAATTTTACTCTTCAGACAAAATGCATTTTACTTCAAGGGATGTTCGTTGTAAATTCATTAAAACTTACTAAGTAGGTAGCAAGTATTAAATTATAATATTCAAAAACTTAGTCGTCTATAATATTTAAAAGATAAATGAATGCCCACCACAACGTAATATTAAGCTGAATAATTATTTTAAGTTTGATGACAATATATTTAATTAAACGAATTATTAAAGACTTTTAAGAATTAAATAAGTTTATTTTAAAAACTGTCCATAATAATGTCTCAAATTAAAACATGTTTGTGCATATATAACTTGTCAATGTGACTTTAAATTTCCTGATGTTTTCTCCGGAGTTGTATATTGTTCAGCAAGCTTTAATATATAAATTATATTAATATATTTATATACTTATAAAAACCATATAGTTTTAGGAAACTTTCTCCACGGTCTCTTATTATTCTTATATAAATACGCAGTTTTGATGCAATTTTTACTTTAATTAATAAAATCAAGAATTTCGGATATACTACGCTTTTTTATTTTGAAACAACATAGTCTAAAAGTTTCAGTGCCTTTGCAGCAACCGTGATCGCGGGCAGACGAAATGAAAACTTTCGTCATAAAATTTTACTTTTGTTTAAATGAATACTCGTGAAAATCTTGAATATCATTTTATCCAATCTTATTTCACAAAATTTTGATGACAATTCTTGATAATTTATAGTTTTAGGAACATTATGCAAAAAAAAAAATGTAAAAGAATACATCGCTACGCAACTATTACGTTGACTATTAGATTTTACTATCAAAAAACGGCTCAAACTGGTTTTAATAAGGCTTTCTAGCACAACTTTAGGAGACATCATTTTTATCTAATGGTATATAAATCAATATGTATATTGCTTATGGGGTCGTACTGATGAAATAATTGTTCAAGTATCATTTTCTATATCAACATGAAACAATTTATTAACAAAGTACCCTGAAATAGATTTTAATTTTAACCATTCTTTTGTCCATCCAATATCATTTTGAATATTAATAAAACTTTGAATTTAAAAGTAACGGAATAACAAGTGTTTGTTTGAGAAATAATTCTCTATAGTTATAATACCGTTCTTTTGCTTGACTAGGGAGATTATTTTTATCCACTAAATGTAACTTCTTTTCAGCAGTAAAATAAAATAAATTATGGTATGGTAAGTACGGAGAAAATATACTTCGAAATTTATTAATATAATGTTTTAGGAGCACATGTTTATATATATATATATATATATTTTATATTTCTTTATATTTTACCTGCTTTAAAATTTAATTATACCAAATAATTTAATGAGAATAAGTAATTATCTATAATTTTTGTACTGTTTATTTGTTATTTAAGGTCCATACATAATTTTTTTTCTGATAAATTTCATACTCTTTGGTTTATAATATAGTGGTTTACAAATTCCTTTAAAAATAATGTTTCCTAACACAGTTGTTTGGTAAATTCTAGTCATTTTCAATTCACCATTAATCCTGCACGTTACACTACAGGCACGTTATCTCGATAATCATACGTTTGCTGGGTCCTTCTCATTATCATTATCAAACATGTGATATGTTCAATTTAAAATTCAAATATTAAATATGCTATGCAATATACATTGATACGTGCAGAATTCGAAGCTACAACCTGCGGAATATCGCGTTCCAGTGCCTTTATGATTTAAGCTCTCATTGAATAAGAATATATGCATTCGATATACATACTAACCGATTCACTAGGGTGGAGGGACTCAATTTATTTTTAAATCTTGTTGAACGTTTTTCAACTTCATAGCATCAAAAACATATTTTACTTGAGGTCCAATAAATCCTTATAAAGTAAAATAATTAATTTGTGGCCACTTATAGTTTTATTTCAGCAAAGTCATCCAACAAAATTTAGTCGTTAATATTGCAATTTTTTGCTGATCAATTAATTATGACTGGCATTAAATAAATATTAATATTTTTGTTTGTCTCTCCACAATGTTTTATTCTTTTCAGTTAGTGTATTATCAAATAGAAGTTACATTTTTTACAAGTTCTTCCGAAACCTCTGAAGTAAGAAACCATATTATATTTATGTATTTCATTACATATTTATTAATCACCAGGAATCAAAGATATATTTTTTCTTGTTAATGATACCAATCATTTATGACAAAATATCGTATCATCGTTTGATAATAATTTTAGTTTTTTTCTCAGGAATTATTTTCTCAGCATAAAAAGTAAATTTGTCTTTTAAAGGAAACTAAGTTTTTCGGATCCTACTCGTTTTTATACTATTTTATATCTATATGATACCGACATTTCAGTTCCTTTGTGCAACCGTGATCACAGACAGACGAAATGAAAAATACTGATACTTACTTTTCTTTTTAAAAAATATATGTAACTTGTTACTTACGTAATAACCTAAGTGGAACAAATATAACCCTGATAGTATAGTATATAGTTTTTAATAAAAAAATGTTTCTCATAGTTGACTTGCTACTGTAAAGTGTTTTAAAAGATTACATAATATTACACTGCATTCATCGAATGAAGTTCAGTGTGCCCAACGAGAAAACTGTACTCTATAAATAGTTACATACATTTAAATTCAGATTAAAAAAATATTATCTTACCGTTTCATCACAACATTAGAAATTAGATATATATATATATGTATATTTTATTTTGTATATGTATGTATATATTATCTGTATTTATGTAAAGTAAAAAAGTAATAATTATTCTTTGTCACTAAAATTAAAATTGTACCTACCTTCCTGTTATTTAACTTAATATTACTCACACTCCAGGGTGGCTGGAAGAGATCTCTCATAGAGATAAGCTTCCCTTTGTATCACTTTGTTTCTTTCTTATTCTTTTTTCTGTGTTACTTGTTGTTGGTACATAAATAAATAAATAGTTATGAAGTCACGAAAGAGTACAGATAGTGATTCTCAACATTGTCAGCAGGTTTAGTGGCCCATTCATTTTACTATCCCTTTGGATATCGAGTAAAAGGATTTAAGATTCAGCATAATTTTCATTTGTTTTTGAGTAAGTTGTTTGAAATCATTGATTTGTTGTATGATTCAATGTATTTACAACTAAAAAATCAAATATAAAAAAGTATTTATTATAAAAATCTGATGTAACGAATATTAAACAAGAGTATTATTTTATTTTCGAGTTTGAAATGTGGTTTACAATTTCTTGTAACTGAAATTCAAGATATCTATCTATGTACACCTGTATCATTAATACCCTCAGTAGACCAGTTCTCTGCAGGATATGAATGTAGTGTCTGCCTTTATCGCTGAGGTAGTTATTTTGCTACTTATACAATTTGGTTCTCTCATTTTGCATATACAACTGTTTCCTCTTGTTATCGTTGGTAACTGTAGTCGATATTGATTATAGAATGACGAAAAAGTAAATATTTACTATATAAACAACTTCATATAAAAAAAAATAGAGACTAAAATAGTTTTTCTATAAGTGACCAAAAAAATTAAATTATTAGGAACTATTTAATTAAAAGAGTTTTTTTAAATAGATATTAATATATATTAACTAGTTTTTTAAGACATGCCAAAATAATTGCATCTTGTCTTTGTACAATAAATAAAATAAGTTTAAGCATTATAAATAGCAAAGTTTGTGAAACAAATGGCCGTGAGTTAGACGTAGTAATGTGCTGTTTATGTGTTTTTTTCTACTTAAAAAGATATTTGTTATGTCTAAGAATTCAGACAGGTATTAACCTTTTGTAAATCGTTCGAAATCTCTGATACATTATCTACTTTTTGAAAGCATTTGATCTCTCAAATAGAAATTCAGTAGTCTCTTTTTATTATACCCAAGGACGTCTGACAGAGGTTGCTAATGAAATAAGACCCTTTAATGTCTTGCATAGTCTTTTATTTCTTTCGTTATTTATAGCTTTTAGATATATTTTCTTATATAAAACGTTATTTTTAATTTTAATTTAAAGTCGTGATACAAAAGCCCTTCCTGTAATTCATTTAAAGTGTAAGTTTTTTATAAGCTCGTAATATAATAATTAGTGACTTAGTCTAAACCTATGTTGTATATTCATGAATAAAATGAAATCATGTTTTTTTATATAGTTTTTTCTTAAACTATCTTTTTAGCTAGCATTAAGTTTTGTGGCCCTGTATGGCGTAAGTTTTGCTGTTTTAATGAAAGTCCATTGTAAGTTTATATTTGGGTAGCCTTTTTATGGCCCCATTTTATTTTATTTTCATGTGCAGGGAAGAGTAAGGCTGACTTAAGTATAATTTTGTATCACCACCTTTGTTGCAAAAAGAGTTTGAAATAAGTATCTCGTTAGCTATCAAACCTATACAAAAATGTAAGATAATTTTTTATATTGAATTAAATTCTCTGTAATATGGTTTCTATTACTTTTAATAGTATAATTACACAGAAATAATAAACAACAATTTGAAAAATTAAAGTTTATTATTATGGACTTAATTAGTAATGAAGGCAATGAATTTTGCTATTTAAAACTATTTTTTTAATCACAACTTTATATATTTCAATTATAAGCTCACTTTTCCTTATTATTTTATTTTATTAGTTGTTTACAAATTACTTAATTGACATTAATAATAATACTCAAAACTCCGTTAAATTTACTACATGTTTTGACTGACTGACGGTTGGATTAAAAAAAATGCTTAACAGGTGATAGCAGTTTTCAACTACTATCTTATGAGTTTCAAAAATACTTGCAACGGTGACTAAGCATATCACATAATATAAAGTAATAAAAATTAAGTTTGTCGTTGGCGGAATATATATAATGTCTGTCTTCTCGCTTAGCAAAATTTAACTTTCCTTTTTTATATCTTCTTACGATGAATAAATGAAGAGAAGAAACTTAATGATATCTTTAGTGATAGTGTTGCTTGAAATTATAATGAAAATGGCATCGATATTTCTTTAAAACTGTATACGTTGATGTGGTGAAGCTAAGGGGTGATATTACAATGTGTAAGCATAAATCCAAAGAATATAGATGCGATATATAATCTTAAAACTCAAAATACATTTCAATTTTTTTCTGAAACGATAACTCAAAAACCGTTTTAAAAAAATTAAATAGAGTATACGTGATTTTCTTAAGTTATAATACACATAATAAGTAATTCATTATGACTATCTCCTTAGTTGTTATCTTGTTACGTTTCCTCTCGGGATAAATTCATTACTGATCTAATTTCATGGAAGAAGTCGTATTAGGTATGTCGTTATATTAATTACTAGTAGTTCTTCGCGACTTCATCTACAGTTTATTGGAATTATCGTTTACTCTTTCATTGTGAAAAGATGCTGTTTACTAACATTTCAACAATAGTAGTTTAATAGGTTCTTTATATCATACAGATGTATTGGCTGTATTTTATTATTAAAACACAATTTTATTAACAATGCTTTTTACTTGATTCGGGATATTTTGTAACAAGACAAGTTAAAGATAAATATTAAAGCAAACACTATTTTTAAAAATATAAGATAATTTAACAGAAATTTACGAAGCACAATAAAAAATGAAAGTATGTTGACTTTTCTAATATTGATTTGCACAAGCTTAATGACAGTTGCTAATATAATAATAAGTGGAGTTCAGAGACATACAGAGACAACATAGGACGATTGTCTTTATAACGGGTAATAAACTAGTGTTTTGAAACAAATAATATTTGAGCCCCTATGGTGCTTTAAAACGTAACATAACTCAGCGTATAGAACCTTCAATTTAGAAAAAATAAACACTTTTCGGTGGTCATACAGCGTCATATAGATTCAAAACAGTACTTACTTGTATTATGCTATGGAGTAAAGGTCATTTACTTCCTTTGCAATTAAAACCAATGTTCCTTCTATGACTTCATCAGTAGAAAGTACTGAGTTTTCTAACATATTTATTCATTCTTTTATTTATTAATTAAAAAACAATCACAAATAGTCAATGAAATTACAATTACAAGAAACAATGTAAATAATATGAGAAAAATACAGTCAGACAGATCAAAACGTTGATTTTCCGAGGGTTACATGTATTTGATTTTTGTTTTTTAATTTATTTCTGTTACATGAAACTACATATTCTGTCATACTGAATGTTCATTAAAACTTCCTGCATCTGTTTTGACCTTGATTTTCGACAAAAAAGATATTAATGAATCTGCAGACTATTTAGATTAAAAAAAATGTTGTGTGCAAATACAATTCATACTACTAATGATGATTATTAGTTTGGACTTTCTCCAAAAAGAGCAATATTTGGTCCAAACCATTAAAACTGGTAATGCATCACGAGTTTATGATAATACCAAAAGGATACCAAAACTCCATGTAAACTCAAAAGACCCAAGAAATAGAATCAAAGTTGGATTAAACTAAATGCTTTTGTCTACGTAATCTTTGTTTTAAAGCAATCTGCCTGTTAAGTCTAGACCTAAGAAATAGATTTTAGAAGCCTCTTTAGTTGTATTTTAGTTGTATGATAACGATCCTACTTACAAATCATTAACCAAAGGAAAATAAAGGTAATGCTACAGCCACGTATAAAACTAAATAAAAGTATGGAAGTAGAAATAAGAATTAAAATGTTAGAATGGAACTCAGGGGATGTGTGAAAGGAAATCGTGATAAGAGTGAGGTTAAATATTAATGTGTTTTAAGTAATCTGTCCTTTATATTGCCATAACCCACATATATTCTCTTTCCTTATTTTTACTTACATATTTCTATTTATATATTCATATATATTAACCTTTACAATACTTTAGGATGTATAAAGAAACTTGCAGCTCATGACAATACAACAAATATTGTATTCTATTGTTATGACACAATTATTTTCATCAGTGTTGAAACGAGAAATACTTTAATGGTAAAAATCTTTATACCTATTAATCATTTTTATTAACTTTGAAACAAAAACGTTAAGAAGAGAACTGATATTTCATTGTTTCAAATAAAACTACTTTATTGTACACAAAATAGAGTAAGGCGAGAAAACAATTATTCATTTAATTAATATAATATTTTGCAATAAAAAAATGTTTTATAACGTTAAAACCTATGTAAATAGTCGTAATATGAGATAGTTTTTCACTTATGCTGTATCGAGTGACAAAGACCCGAACCCGATAATATTTGACAAGACCCTAATCTAATTTGAGGATCCTTTGTAGGGTTGGAGCCAGGTCCCTCGGAGAGGTTATATAAATAATTTTCAGTAACAGGATTCTGTCAAAGGTACAATACAATATAACTAAATTAAACAAGATTTGAAGTGAAACTGCCATTTAAATACAGTTATCGTGTCCGTGAAATGATCAAATAATAGAGTAATTCAGTTATAAAAAGTTAAATAGTTTAATAAATTGTCGTAATGAATTTGTTATTTCAAGTTCTCTTTAAGTTAAATTACTGATATAATAAAGTTGACATCTTAACATGTTAAAAAGAATAATAAGTTTAATATACAAGATAGGGAAATATTTCGAATTCGTACACCTTATGTTTTGTGAATTACTTTTGTAGTAAAAGAAATGATAAGAGTATGTTGAAGAAATAGAATCTGAATACATTCTAAGCAATATGTAATATTGTTAAATATAAAGGGTTTATAAACCGTTTAATCGGATTACCAAATATAAAAAAAAATGAAAACTACATAAAAGATATATAAACTTAACAAATAGACAATGTAAATTTGCCATAGAAGAATATACATATATATGTATATAGTATACACTCAACTTTTTGTTTGCTCCCATTTAATTATGTTATAATTTCCTACTTATTTGAAATGATAGATTCTTTTAGATAAGCTATAAGAAATAACTCTATACAAAACGACAAATAAAAAGAACTCTGTCTTAATCTACACATAACTCATACACTCAGTGTCAATGAGACTTTTCAATCCAGAACTGATCTACTTAAAATAATATTTTATCCATTATGCATGAACGTTCATGTCAGTAATAAAACATTTTTGTTTCCAGGTGACACGTTTAGGATAACCATTGCAATAACGTGCGGGACGGACTCCATCCACAAGCCAAACAAGGTAAGCTAACTAGAAAATAAGTATTCGTATTTAAAACGATATTTTGTTTGCACGTTAATTTGACTTGTTATATTTACAGTCCTGGATTAAACTAAGCATAGATACATTTTCTGTGCCATCTAATGAATACAAAACAAAATTAAAATATGTTACATTAAATTTCATTTTGTCACAAAATAAATAAATTGAGATAAAAGTATCATTACTTAAATATTTACTAGATGAAAATAATGAGGATGCGAAGTGAAATTTTAAATATAAAGTTTATACTTCATTCCTTAAACTTGATACCAATTCTAATAATTTAAACGATATTTTTATTATGAAAAAACGAACGTATTATATATTATATATGTACTTATTTAAAATATAGATTAATGTTGTATTAGCGTCATCCGATTACACCGTGAATACCTAGACCACATAATTTTGTTATTATTATATTAAACAAAATATTTATATTATAATTAACAAATACTATGTGGTTTAAAATTGTTATATTAATTAGTTTGTTTGCTAATTTTATGAGGGGAGTTACCTAAACATAATATTTTGTAGCTAATAATATGAAATTATATAGAAGCATTTACAAATATGATACTTTAGTTTTTTTCAAATTCATTTTCATAATATATTTGTATACATATAAAATTTTTGAAATCTTAATATATATTTATGTTTATAAAGTGCTTTCTTTTAAACGAAATACTCCATAAATTCTACGTAATATAGCAAAACTGTAATAACGTGTAACATTCACAGCTTTAAACAGCTAATTACAACGATAAGAGAGTAATTGCCTCGGTACAACTTAGCGGCTATGCCGGGAGTGTTCAATAATTTTCTTTTGTCATGTCAAAGCTGTTAGCCCTGCGGCTTTGATATTGTCACCGGAAAAGTTGACGTTATGCTCGGAAATGTATATATTCTTGAATCGTACCTCCAAACCATAGTCACGCTATTATAAAGGTCACATAAACCATGCCATAAGCCTGTTTAGGGTCTCTCTTCTAACAGTATATATTATTTATGAAGACTGAAGAAGAAGTTCAAATTAGTTCTCCTCATCTATTAAAGAAACTTTCTAAACGCGTGTTTAAGTTCTCGATTGACTTCAAATTGCATATACTAGTTGAGCGTATAGTATTTTCTTCAATTTCATATTCCTAACGACGCGACGGTTCTTTTGTTTTTGCATAGTAAAAATATTCTAATCGAATTAAATAGCTTAATATGTAGTTAGCTTATTACGTGGTCTGTCGTACTTGTCAATATTGGGGGTAAAATTTATAACAACGTATCTATTAATAACACAAACTGATATTTCACTGATACATTACTCAACATATTTATATTGATATTTGCATAATAACATATATGAAACACATACTTAAGGTGTAGTTTTAACATTCATAATCGATGTGCAGCGACGACAACTATCATAACCACTCTTTCAAATTAAATCAGATATTATGATGTAAAAATAATTTTTTATCAAGAATTCTATTATTTATAAATTCTAAACAATATATACAAGATACCGAAGAGAAAAATCATTCCATAACTGATATTTGTTGGGAATTAATGTTTCATGTAGTAAACAGAGAAAGTAACGTAATATCGCAGTGAAAATTAATGTGAATCTGAAAAGCTTGTATTTAATTTTACTAAACAATTTTAATAATAAAACTTTGTATTTAACTTTACTCTCTAAACCACTCCGTCTGTTATCCAAGCCTCAATGAGCATTTTGCAATATAGTTTTAAGTCAGAAGCAGTCAACATTTTTTTTTACTTTCAAACCCTTTTCATTTTAAATTACAAGTGTTAACAATGTTGTAAAATATTACAAGTCGCCAGCTATTATGTTTTAATCATCGCAACGGCTTTTTCTAAAAAAAATCAATATATTATATATATTTTATAAGAATGGAATTCTGTTTAGATAAAGTAAATATTTTGTTGTAGATGGATAAGATACAGGTATATAATAGACACGATAATGACAGTGAAAAGTATAGAACATATGACATACATAACTCAAAAAATATTCATTTTGTATGACATTTTATCTCCAGGTAACATGATGAGTACTAAATCTAAAAATAGTTATTTTATTTTATGTCATTAAAAATCAACTCGAAAAATTCTATTGTCAATTGTTTACAGATAAAAAATTACAAAAGAATATAATGCTTCCAAAGAGGTCTATACTCCTGCTCAGAATTTCATACAAATCCACCAAACACATTTTGTATTATAACGTTCAGTGATTCTTAACATTTTGTTCAAAAAAATACGATTTTGAAAATTTTAACTAACACGGCAAATAAAAATTACTAAACACTCATAATATTTATTCTTTTTTATAAGGTACTTCACAGAGAAGATTTATCGTTTTACTATTTAATAGACGATGTGTTCAAACATCTAAGACATAAACAAAGAAAAACGGTATATAAGAAAATACCTTAAGATCTAACTCGTTATACCTTTGAATGTTCGGTGTCGTTTCATGTCAGAGCTTTCAGTAGTCCTAAACGTTTTTACTCAACTATCGCTATCACATATCAATAGACTATATAATGTTAATAAGGCAAAAAAGTGAAGTTATTGAATAATAGTGCGTTACGAGGAAGAATTTTAGTAAATCTAGCACAAAAAGTAACTTACTACATGCGCTTTGTATCAAAATTAAAGAGGTAGAGAAACCATCAACCAGAAAGAAAAATCGGGAATACAATAATTACAGTACATTTTGAGTATCATCATTTTATTTAATATAATATATTAGTATGCATAACTTAACATTCATTTTCCAGTAAACTCAAGTGCCTTCATAAAAGTATGCGTCATGTTATTCTTTTTATAGTACTTGAAAAATCTTGTTTTAATATATGAAAATTATGTTTAATTTTGTAGTTTATAGTGAGTATGTTAAAACTTATAACCTCAATAAATTGTATAAAATATTTCATAAAAATATTTTAAAACTTTTTAATCTAATATTAATAATGGTCGAACCGACTATTTCATAAATATTACTGCATTATTTGACCTATACATGAGTTCTTAATTTTATAATTTTTTTTGTTTCCTTTATAACCATCGTCTTCCATAGCTAAATACAGTAGAAATTATAAATGATGACATCATAGTTATTTCATTAAGTAATGCTGACGTAGAACAAAATCGACAAGCTGTCTTGGGTGTGAAATACTTCTGGCCAATTATTCTGACAACATCACAGTTCGAACACGACATTAGAAAATGTCGTTAATGATCTGTTCAGAGCTTGAAGTGATAATTTCCTCCAATCATTATGTTATAAGATTACAGTGGAACTCTTAAATTATAAACTTAATGAAAGACTACTTACTGAAAAACTTTAATAAATTAGTGATTATATGATTCTTTTTGCTTCTGGATTGAAAATTACTTAATAGTCGACAGAAAATAGTTACATTTAAAGACAGTAAATAATATTTTAAGATCAAGTCCAAATAGGGTTAGTAAAAGCCGGGTACAGAGGTTCATGTAATACGAGTATAACTAATTTTATAATCAAATTACAAATAGATCTTTTTGTACAAATCATTAGTGAAATTAACCAATATATCAATAGTACATATATGTAACTGGTGAAACTATCGTTGTGTGTTATATAATCCTACAAACATAAATATAGTTTGTTATTTGGAAGTCAAATATACGAGTATGGTTTTTTTTAAATCGAAGGCTATTTTTATTGTTGTACAAAGATATTTAATGAAGCTTTATAGTATTAGTTTGACGATTGTCTAGTCTTTGAGTGTGACTTAAGGGAAGAAATGTAAATTTTTATATAAGATTTTTTACATGTTATATAGGTTTAAGAGTTTTCGGATGTTTCAGTGATTTCACATATAGTAACGATGTCTAAGATATATGCGAGTCCACTTATAAATGAAACTATGATTTTCTGATATACTGGGACAATAATTACAATTTTTTAAATTTTAACAAACGTTTTTCTTAATTGACAGCAATTGTAATAACAATTTAGTAAAATGAAAGTGTTTGTCAGTTAGACCGGTTATTTAACCGCTACCCCCGATTATAGCTTGATTTGCTTGCCTATTGAGTGCAGCAGGCAATAGTAAAATCAATCAATGTTGTCACAGGCAGGTGATTTTATGTTTTTGGTGACTGAACCTTAGATATTAGACAATTGCGAGCTATATGCTTTACAGAAATTAATATTATTTTATTACACTGCATGTCTTTCTTCACGAGCGAGGATCATAGAAAACAGTGTTTAAACAAAAGATAATTATCAGAACCCGTCATTGAGAGAGGTTTCAGTGAAAAGAGATTTTTTTGCGAAAGTATGAGGGTTCTAGTTTAAAAATCACGAAAACCATAGGGTCAAACGATTAATAGCGTTATGTGTAGTGGATAGCTCATAAGAATATATGAGGTTTTATTGTTGGAATATTCCGGTTTAGTTTACCAAAAACGGGTTCTTCTAAAACAAGGATAATGTCAACTCATATACTTTCATTGAAATCCGTTAAAGAACTTGGTTATATCGAACTCCTACCACAACAAGAAATTAATTCGGACCTTGTAAACTTAGATAACTTTTTATTCATTTCAATAAATAAATATTTTTATGAAAATAAATTAATCCAAAAGAGATACTAAAAATTTTTCGTGCTAACCTTTTGCATCCAAGTTCACAAAATGGTTTTACCAATCGACTCAAAGAGCTCAGTGAACGTTGAGTTAAAACCACAGAATACGATTGGCTATATTTCATGCATACAGGCTTTCTTACCGCATGGTTATTTGTTAAACAAAGAAAACATTGGGAACCGATATTATTTATGAGACCTTATTTATTACAGTACATCCTACATATTATAGACACTCTATATATGTATATATACATATGTAATGAAACAATTACTAATATTTTATATCTCCACACACCTCAATCACAGATTCGTTTAATTTGTATGCATTCATAAATAATTATTTATTATAATAACTGAAATTATTATTCCATTCTTTGTTAGTTCCTTCGATTAATTGTATCAATATTTATCTTCCAACAACATTTCTCAGTTATTATATTGTTACACTGATTTAATAATCTACCTCATTACTGCTTGCTATTTCGAAAGATTTATTATATGATATAATGTTTTCAATTGTGTTGAATTGTGATTGGATTAGATAATATTTTTGTGACAGTATTTATTTTAATTTTAATAGTATGGTAACAGTACACCTTGGTGTTTTTCCTATATTATAATATGTTTCCCTTTACATCAACGGTGAAGCCAGTTTTAAACATCATCTGTTATACTCTTAGCACGTTGAAGAATTTTTTACTTATTTTTGGCACCACAATAATATTGTTTTTATATACGTGTTACAAAATAATTCAAAATATACCTTAAAAAAAAAGTAAATAAACAGATTTCTTAAGAAATAACGAAGTTATTACGATATTATATCCTATGATGCCTGATAGATGCCATTTTATCAATGTAGCAGTAACTTCGAGTATACTAAAAGTATAATGATAATGACATAAAAACCGTATTATGCATCTGATATATTGAAATCTACTAATTGAAATTTACTAATGTAATACCCCTAAACTGATTTGCCAATAACGTATAATTAATTGAATTTCCAAATTATATTTCTATATATGTATATTTAATTTACTAATCTATTTTAAAATTTTTAGAAGATCTTGTATTAAAGTAATGTTTTTTGAGTTGCAATTTTATCGCTACCCTTTTAACTGTACTTGACTATTGTCGAAGGTAAATTTATACTTAATACGAAAGAAATAATGCAAGAAACTACACTAAAGTAATTATAAAATATTATTTAAGTTGACACAAAAAAAAAACTTAAAATTTTCTAGACATCTTAACTTTGGGGACGGTTTAAAGAAATCTAATTAAGAAGTACAAACAAAATAAACATCGCTATCTCATATAAAAACTTTAATAAGATAATAAAGTTTATAACTTGGGAAATACGAAACATTAGAGTTACTTTTTATTTATTAGAGCATAACTTTATTGCTATTCAGCATAACTTTTTGCTATATAAATAGAAAGTTTGGTGAGTCATATCAAAACTGTAATCTCATAGAATATTTCAACTGACCAACCCTTTCGTTTAATATTGGATGTTCTTTCAAACCTGTTCACGTCGCGTTTCTTTCAATACGGAGAAAGTTAGATTATGTAGGTATTTTTAGCTTTTTAATACATGATAAATTTATTTATGCTCAAATAGAAGTCAGATAAAGATAGATATTACTTTTTATTTTTCTTTTTATTCTAGAAACATTTTTATTCCAAGTACAATTAAATGTTATTTGGCTTATTAAACCTCATGATACATTAAGTTTGTTCAACCTACGAGTATTTTAAAATAAATTAATCCCTGGACTACACTATAGGTTAATTAGTTAAATCTTGAATGAAGTTCTAAAATATACTGAATTATTTTATAACCTACTGAACAATAATTATGTAATGATATCAATTTTCTTATATATGTATGTGTATCAGCTTTATTCACTTTTACGGTGTCACAAGAGAAAGAATTCGGTTTGCTATTGCACCTTTTCTTGAAGTTTGGTCGAGTGTCTTAGAGGTGGGTGGGATTTTCATAATGATGTCGCCTTTGTTAGACTTCAGCGAGTGACGGTCAAACGCCTTATCGTTGTGTAGTGTAGGGTTTTAACATCAGAGTCTAAGAGAACTTCTTTAGAGAGTTTCCTGCAAATCCTCCTCGGCTTTAAAGTAGACTAGCTTTCCGACTTAGTGATTTTCGATATTAGAAAATGTCTTCGTATTTCTTGGAGTTTGAAGTTATCATGAGTTATTCAGACTACTGTAGAGTAGGATTTAGACATATGTTGAAAATTTAGAGGTATGTACGTCCGTAATTCTTTGCGTATAATATTTTACAAGACAGGTAATCCTACCCTGTTACACACATAAAAGTTCGTCGCAAATTAAAAACTTTTATACAGATCCTTTAAACAGATTAATAAGATAAATATTTTTTATCTGTTCCCATTGGTCAATAATTAGAGAAAATTTTATCACTATTAATTTTAATTTTACTTTTTCTTATAATCTCTCAGAAACCTTTCAGTATTGGAAGGCCTATCAATACTCCTTATCCTACAAAATGTCATATATGTAGCATACTTGTTA
The DNA here is from genome assembly GCA_916720795.1 of Danaus chrysippus. Lineage (NCBI taxonomy): Eukaryota > Metazoa > Arthropoda > Insecta > Lepidoptera > Nymphalidae > Danaus > Danaus chrysippus. The sequence goes on from CAKASE010000073.1 coordinate 1,686,174, forward strand.
ATCGTGTTACTAGTTGCTTTAGTATCTCAGGACGGTTTGGCTTTTGAGTTCTAATATTTAAATTTATTATAACAACATATATTCATTAACAGGTTTAAATTAATTCAGGAGTTACAGGAGTTTAAATTAATTCCTCAGTTGAAGGGTATAACTGGAAGTAGTAACTTGTTTATTATTATGTATAAGACCCACTATGGGATTAGAAAGAAACTAAGTTTGGGAAATACTTGACTTGCTTAATGAAAGTATTACGGCTGGAAACCCTCCAGAAAAAACTAAACGATAAAATCTTTTTTAATACATTAGAAGCTTACTACAGTCAACACATTTTAAATTACAAACGAACTTTTTTGTTATATTTCTAAGAAATAAAAAAATATACATCAAGTAATCGAGAAAATTAGTTATGTCAAATTTATTCAAAAATTATAGTGATTTAAATTATTTTAACTTAATTCATAAACCATTAACACAGAATTCAAAGTCAGGTTGAGCTTTTGAACTACATCTGTCAGCAAAATGGATTTTCCATGTAATAAGAAAAAACTTAAAATGGCACTCGGGGACTGCCGCGGTAAAGCTATTGCATAGCATTTTGTATCAACTTATGCAATTATAATTATTTATTTTTATTTTATTCATGCAGTATTTCTTTTTCTTTGATATTAATTCAAGTTACACTTTTTGAGCGTGGTGACCGATAAGAAAACAAATTTTTCTTTTATTAAATAAATAAACTGTTAATATTGTTTAAAATATTTGTATTATTTTATGTAAAATATTTTTATTATTTTACAATATATGTGGGTTTTATTATCTTACAGTAGCTGTTGGTTATTCAGGAATATTTATCATTGAAACTATAGGTTTATGATAACTGAAATAAGAAACATAAGTTTGCGACTTAATATCCTATAAATACCTAGAAAATACCGCGTCAATGGTGGTCCCATATTTTGTTGTGGACTCTTGTGGATCATTATTTTTTAAGCACTAAATCCAACGACAGATAGACAGTAGCTAATGATACAGTATTAAAAACATGACACTAAAGCAATAAGTTTCTTCTTAGTTAATTAACTATGAAAAAAGTCAGGTTTATATATTTTTTTGTTAATATTTCTTAAGTTGAAAATTTATTATTCTTTTAGGAATTCGTATTGTATTTCATAACGTTACACATTTCATTAGTTTTATCTTACAAAACAGCTTTCCCTTATATTTTGATGTTTGCTACAATTAGTCTTAAAATGAAATGGTTCAAAATATTAAAATAATTTTGCCACAAGTAAGGATAATAATCTAAGACAGTGAGCGATTTTTTGGTGATATATTTAAATGCTATTTTCTTGGACAGCATAGTTTAATTGACGTGATACAAGTAACATTTACGAATGTAATGTACGAAAACAGTTATGAGTTATCATTTACGAATAAACCAAGCTCATAATTAACTTAATTTACTGTTAATGTTTAACCCTTAGCTAACTTTTGTCAGTTATTTCAAATCGACAGAATACTTTAAACTGTTAATGTTTTATAATCACCAATGCTAGTTTTGCAAAAAAAAATGTAAACATATTCTAATTACTGTATTTTTGTAACTTTATACATTGCACTTTACCACTTATGCCAAAACCGAAAAGAGAAAGATTTCTTGTGAATTAATACTTCTTTTAATATTAAGGAATACAAAATGTAAACATCCACAAACATGTGTGTACGAGGAATTAGAGATTTCCGATTTGTGTGGGGGCATATTGATTTCAACTCATATGTATTTAGAAAGGAGGCCAACCTTAATGCAAGCATGGATTTCAAACAGATGAATTTGAATATTGAAATTTCCATTCCTTATATATGATTAATATTGAAAGTACAACCTTTTCAATTCTTGTGGATTAATATTACTTGTATATTATTAAAATATAGATTCGTATGTTTACGTTACTACCATTAAGAAGCTCCATGTCACAAAATTGAAGCTTCGAATTTAAAATACATGTATTACATGCCCCCTATTTAATTATTCCTTCTTCATGAAACGATATTCTCATCTTTGTTGGTTATGTACAAGTAGGATTTGGTGTTTATTTGTTAACTTAGGAGTGTTTTAAGTTGGATGTAGATATCTATATGTGCGTGTGTGTGCGTATATAACAAAGTTTGTATAATATTCTAGCTCTCAAACTGAACTCGATACCTTTTTTAAAAAGTTTGATACCCTGTTCTCTTCTAGTGATTTTTAGCTGAATTGAATTAGCTATTCTCCAAATAATGTAAAGCATTTTTGCCCTGTGATTACTCGATTAAGTGAGTATTACTTATCACTTAAATATAAAGTTTAACATTGGGATTTTTAAGTTGAAACTAAATTTTATTATGTTGAATAATAGTTTGCTTCTTTTACTAGGTTATGCATAGTTTTTTCTTTTCTTAATAATGACTTAAAGATTTAAAGTTGGGTCCAACGATATCATGAATAAAAGATGCTATTTGCAATGTACAATGTACATATATTATTTTTGACGTAAAAAGACGACAAGAAAAGCAACACGGGCATGAAATGAAAATAAAACTAATAAATTGGAAAACATTAATATCTTTTTTATATATTTGTATAATATTTTTCTTCTGGCCATTTGTATGCTTAGACCCGATATATTATTTTTAATCTAATGGTTGAGGATTGGTTTCTAACACTAATTTTGAATAATCTACTGATCTGCTGATTATCAAAATTTCCCTTCCCTTAAATTAAAGAGTCCCTGTAAATAAGTCCGAAAGACCATTCTACTTGCATTTTAATGTGTGTTGGTTTAAAATATATTTGGACGTTAGGATTGGTCTGGAAACTTAGAAAATACATTTAAATAGCTCCCAACAATTACAGTTGAAAATCAAGTATCGGACTGTGATATTATGTTTTTTGTTGTCGATATTTATAGCGTCTGACAAAAATTTCTAGGGACAAAAGATTTTCGCTAGTATTTATTTCAAATTATTTGTAAATAAAACATCAGACTATAAGAAATGTGAGCACAATTTTTAGTTACCTGTACCTTCTGATATCTGAAACTTGGCCATCGATCTAATCTAGCAGATATGTATATATACGTTTACTCTACACATTTATTGTAACCTATTATTATATAAGTTAGGTCTAGGGGCCCTGGCATCTTGGACTATTACAATGTTAAAACTTTTAACCTCTTTCACATTTGCATATCGAAATTATTACAATATCTTCATTGTATTGAATATATACAAACCACACCAAATTGGAATACTGAAGTAATAAAAATAACTGAAACTATAATAATAAAATACCTAAAGAAAAATCGTAAGATGTATATAGTTTTCTAATCAAAAATAAAACGCGAAGTAAAATCCGAAAAAAATTAGTTTCATTTAAATGAGTTCTCGCGAAAATCTTAGATCTCATTATAAAATCGTAAGAGTTTTGACATTCCATAATAGGTTTTTTGGAATCTTTAAAACCGTAACTATTTTAGTATTTAAATCCAAAAATATATTTGTTTTTGATAATATATAATCATCAAATTATTCGACATTTTCTTTTATAACACTTTGAACTTCACAACGTTGTTATTTCCAAAAAAAATATTTTATTTTTATTGACAAAGATAACAACATTGAGAGAATAAAATAAAATCTTTATAAAAATTCAAAGTTTTATCCAACTCACAACGACTTTTTAAGGTTAGTTACTGTGTTTTTGTAGTGTTATTCAATCAATAGTTATAAATTTTATCCCCATTTTATATTAGAGAAAAAACTTCAAAACAGTATAACAAATACATTTTGTTTTCAATTATTTATTAGCTTCTATATATTTTTAAACCTACTTAAAAATACCACATTTACTTAGTTAAAAAAATAAACCATACTGTAATATTAATAAACGTATATACTACAAATGAATGAACAAATTTAATTTCGGTATATGATCTTACTAAATCATAAAATATCAATGAACATGATACATAAAAGGTAATTTTAAATTGTTTCATCCTATCTATATATTTTTCAAAATAAAATAGGCATATAAAAAAAAATGGGTAAAAAGATTGTTTCGACTCGTGGGTTTAGGGATTTGTATAAGAAAGGCATTCATAGGCAGTGAAGTTTCATTATTATGGCTTTCAAAGAAGGGAATACGGTTTAGTTTTGTTTATCATAACAAAAAGTTTTTTTATTATACAATTTATTGGTCTGACTATGGGTTGATACTCTCTAATTAGGTTTTAACCCTTAATTTGGCACCGATAAAAATATTCAAAATATATGAATTTGACAATTTTGTGGTTTCGGGAGTATGTCATTAAGTTCTGAAAATATTTAAAAAAAATCTACAATAGCCCACTGCTGGGAAAACTGGTGTCCGTCACAGCAGACCTTGCCAATTACTGTGAACTTAATGGTCAGATTTATATGTTCTAAGAGGCGGACACTGCCAAACTACGGAAAATAAAAACCACAGTTATTTTTATGGTTTTTTAGTAAAAAAAATACAGAAATGAACATTTTAGAACTAATTGATACCGAAGTACAGTTTATTTTGTATGAAAATTTAAAAAACAATTTCTGGGAGCTTTTCCTGTCACGAAATATAATCTTGTGTTGCATTTTATGCAATACACGACAGTTTTCTTTTGGCAGAACCTACAGCGTCCTCCTTCCATTTTTTCTCTATACTAAAATGCCACTTTCTTCCATTTGTATGTAAGATTGAACTTCTTTTTTGGTTTCTTTTTTGAACATGCAATTTTTCATCAGAATCTGATTTATTAATAACTTCAGATGGGGCACGACGTTGTGGTACTACAGCTAATATTTTGTTAATGTGTCCATGCAAATGCTTCTGTTATAACCCAAAACCAAAAAGCAAGCATACACACAGACACACCACAAATTTTCAAGTTAGATTCAAGTTCAAGACCATATCTTATGAATTTTAACTTCAAATCTAAACCTATATAAGCTTACATTTATTTCTCGCTTATATATTTGATCATTTATTTAGTGATAATATTGTCTCTTGAATTATAATATATTATATTCATTGAGATAAAAATACTCCAATAAAGTTATTACCGTGAGTAAAAGATAATAATTTATATTCTGTTCAATTGAAAATACCTTGTTCGTGTAATACCACAACTCAATAGTAATAAAGCATTCAATGAATCTTTCGTTAAAATATATTTTACTTATTTATATTAATGTAGCGTTCGATACATTGCTTGTTAGTAAAGAATAATAAAAATAGACTGTAATTCTTATGTAACAAGACAGTAAATACCGTGGCCTGACATAGTTTAGTTTGTGATCTTTTTAAAAGCATATTTTTAAAGTAATAAAAGCAGTATAGTGCTTGCATTTATTGCATTTAATTACTTATTACTGTACACAACAGTTCTTGGGTTAATATTGATACAATCTGATAGTGCAGCTTCGTAATCAATACTTTGCTGTGAATGTTCTCACTTGAATTGACTTCAAAATTTAAATAAATTTGTTTGTGCGGCCATTCTGTGATAAAGTATTTTAATTATTAAGAATTATATATAAAATAATAAAGGAATTGAAATTTCATCCAAATTTTCATTTAAATAAAGGTAGAGAAAGGAGCTTGGATAGTGGAGGTGAGATAGGGTCCCTTAAACCTACTCCTGGGTCGCAAGTCCCAGGCACTGTTGAAGCTCCTCTCACTGCAGCAATTATAATTTTCATAAGACAGAAGTCTTTTCAAAAAATTCAAATTTAATATAGATACGTACAGGTCGGTCTGATAATTAATTAATTCTGATAGCATAAAAGTTATTACTAACATATGTCTGTGCATAACTCATATTCACTAATAGTAATTGGAATAATTTTGTCGCTAACCTCCAATAATAATTATTATTAATATTAATAACCTAACTTTAATTATAATGGTCATATGAAAGGCTAATTAAATATAATCCTTAGTAAATTTTAGCTTATTGTTTTGAGCATAATGGATTTTATGATTAAATATAATAATAATTTGAATTTATTACCAAATATTAATGAAAGTAGCATGCTTGACATCTTAAGTGTGATTGATATACTGAAAGAAAATAGCATAGCATGGAATGCATTATCAACTAACCGCTTTGACATTTTAATATATCCAAGTTTATATAAAAATTACATGGATGGACTTGAATTTATTTATATTATCTGAATATAACTGTTATTTTTCTTTATAATAGAATTTAATATAATTAAAAAAATGTAATGTATCGACTTGTCTCTAGTAGAAATCATTGCCATCTACTAATTGGGTTTTTGAAAAAAAAAAAGTATTGATTTTTTTTATGTATTTTAAAACTTTATTATTAATTATATTGGATTTTTAATGCAAAAAACTTGAAATATATTTTTTAAATTAATTATAAACAATTAAAAATTGATAAAATTCAAAAATATATCACGTGACTGTAAACGCGCCATGATTGGTCAGCATACTTGTGACGTCATAATGTTAAAGCAATTTCATAATAGTACAGTGTTTATGGCTATTATCTTTAACTTGATAAAAATATCTCAAATTTATTAGTGAAAAACGATTTGAAAAGTTTATTTCGACTATGTGTGATAAAGGATTTATAAAAGCAAAATCGGATAATATTCCTGATGTTAATATATTTTTATGATAACTAATTTTTTAAAAAGTGCGGTTTAATTTTGCTGAAGTTCGAGGTGCTAAGACATCAAGGTAAGTCTGTCAAAAAATACTATTCTAAATGAAAATTAGTATTTATTCTCTATTAAATATAATTAATAATTATTTAATTAAATCATTATTAATAAAATGTTATTATAACATTATAAAAAAAACCAAAATAACATATATGTACTTTAAAAATTTAAATGTAGTCTGATACAGAACCTAGAATGTTATAAAATTATGAAAATATCTATTAATTGAAGTCCAATTATTAGACAAACATATATATAGATTTACTATTTAATCGCTTTGAATTATCAATTAAAATTTTTTAATGCTACGATTCTAAAGGTTATGATTTGGAGCCCAGGTAAAAAAATTAATTATTGAACTATACTTATTCGATTTATACACTTAGATAAATAATAATTAATAACAATACTATTATGAAAACTTACAACGAAATGATCTTCATAACAAAAAAAAAATGATTTTGTTTTTGAATAATCTCGATGCACTGCTTGAAACCATTTCTTTCGACGTTTTTCGTCTTGTGGAACATTTAAAAACATTTTTTCAGGAGTTGTTTTTGTAGTCTTTGTACATAATGGTACAAAACTTTTGATTATTTAACAATGCCAACAGAATTTACTAGATAAAAACTCAAAACACTGTACTAATTATTATATCTCTGTATGCTACAATGAGCAAAAACTAACATTGTGACGTCACACGCGCTCGGGTTTATTCACGAGCTGTCGGCTTGTCTTCGGTACTGAATTTAAAATTTAATTTTTATTTTGAAATAACTTTTTAAATATTGCAAAAAAAAATAAAATAAAAATAGTTTTGTTATTAAACTTATATATGATCTTTCCATTTATCACAAAAAAAAAAATAATTCAAAAACCCAATTCATGTCAGACGCAACAAATCTAGTAATCATCATCAAAAAACGATATATAATTTTAGAAAAGGGCTGGTACATACACATTCTTATGAAATAATCTTATAAACAATTATACTTAATATTTTTACATTTACCATTAGGTATTTCATTATAAATTATTATATCGGAGACTCACTTCACTTTAGTATCCCAAAATAGTGCTGATATCTATTCATATAAACTGTTGATATTATTATTCATACTTTCTTCAAATTGAAATGGAACGTTAGATTGTATACCACAATGAAATTGAAATCTACAGCAGAGAAGAACATTTAACAGTGATGTTTGTTCTACAGAGAAAAAAATATCTTAACTGTAACCCTAAATAAAGATTTTATATTAAAATATACCTGATATTTAAGCGTTTGTTTGAAATGTGTCTCAGTGGTGCGGCGTATTACTCTTGTCTTACGCTTGTTCAACCACTTGACACCATCGCGAAGGTAGCATGTCACGTATGAGTCAGGCACTTAGCCATTAACGACGTACACCCGGCGAGCATGAGATACCTGTTAGGAAATTGAAGTACAATATATGTTATTTGGAACAAATATTAATTTATCAGTATGGTTTTCAACAAAATATTAGTAACAAATGAGTGCAAAGAAAACATTGCTTCATTAATAATTTTACGTATTCGGTTCTTATTATGTCCTGAATGTATTAGAAACTTCAGTCATATTTGGAGTTTTTTTTTTTAGTACATTTGTCTACATGTACAATATATTCGAATAGAAAACGTAAAATTTTAGATCTATAATTTTCGTAAGTTATCCATTAAGGATATAAACCTCTAGCTCAAGTTATTTATTTAGACCCAGTTTCACCAATCATTGTTAAATAAGTAACATCGTGTTAAGGCGTTTGATGCTCTGTTAGATGTATCGAGCGTCCCACCACGCACAAACGTCCGTTTAAATGTCTTAACCAGCCACTAATATTAATTCCTGCTCTGAAGCTCCGTCTAATGGCTAACAGAATATTAATGGCATTGTCAAAACTCAATTGTCCAATCACAGCCCTGATTTCTTGTAACCATAGTAACGTCATCTGTTTTGTCAGTTTCGACTATTTCCTTGTTATCTATACTAATATTATAAAGCTGAAGAGTTTGTTTGTTTGTTTATTTGTTTGTTTGTTTGTTTGTTTGAAAGCGCTAATCTCCGAAACTACTGGTTCGAATTGGATAATTCTTTTTGTGTTAGATAGTCCAGTTATCGAGGAAGGCTGTAGGGTATATAACATCACGCTACGACCAATAGGAGCAAAGATATAATGGTAAATGTGTAAAAAACGGGAGAAATTATTTCATCTTTGAAGCCTTCCGTTGCGTGCGCCGTGAAAACGGTTCAAGATACACAAAAAATATGTATTAAAGAATAATAGCTCTTTTAATGATCTAAAAAACAGTCCGGGACAGTATATGTCTATCTTTTAAGATTAACTCACAAAACCCGTTTTTATGGTACCTAATTTGGTCGAAATAATTTGTTTAAGTTGTATCAACATAATAATATTAATCTTTATTCAAATAAACAAATAAATATGTTGTTGGTTAAGAGTGCTTCATTGTGAATTAAAAAAAAAAAATTTATTTTATCCTGAAAATTCTACGGGAACTCGACCATTCCGAAAAGCCCGCAAGAACGGGAACTATGTGGGAAGAACCAAAAATCTGCCGGAAGTCACTATTCCACGCTGACGAAGTCGCGGCAAAAGCTAGTTATTAATAAAGTCAATTAAAATTTCATTTCCTATGATGATTTTGCCTCCAGTCTTTTTATAACATTGCAAATGAAATTTTCTTTTTATCTCTTATAATTTGAACACAATCTATGCCTATATTTATAACATAATAATATATAACACAATTTATTGACAACCCGATCTTGACAGGTAAATTGAAAAGAAAGCTTTTTGTGTGCCAAATGTATGCAACCAACGATATATAAAATTTGGTCACATTACCTACCAAGTGACGTATCGAGGGATATATACGATCAAAGTATAAAGTGGTGGATCGTGGCAAACGTGCCGCATTAAACGCTATAGTTTCCATTTGGTCGTCTTATAACAAGAACGAATAATTTGATAGTCGGTCATTTGACATGACCTTTAATAATGCGTTGTTAATTTGTCATCGTTGGACGTAAATATTTTAACAGACATTTATAATTTCCCTGGTTGGTTAGTAAATTCTGTGTTTAGATTAAACAAACATTGTTTGGTGAAACTGGGTCTTAATCTTATAGATATGACACTAACAGTGATGGAAGCGAAAGCTTCAGGTTCATCGCCGTAGCCCAGGGTATGATCTCGAGGCGGTAGATCATCAGCTGCGATCAAAACCACGCCGAGTTTGAGGATCTCACTCTCAAACCATACTTGTAGTTGAGCACGCGCCGGTGGACGCTCCCTAACCCGGTCCGCGCGATCTTGTTTAGCATTCGGTGTATTTGATGGTTGTTTGATCGGTGAAATAAAGTATAAATCCGGAAGTATGGAATTATCCACGTTAAATATATCTAAGTTGTATGCTGCGCGAACTTTAGCCTGGAGTGGAGATGGAACCAAATTGGCAGTAGCATCGCAAACTGGCCCGTTTTAGTTTTTGAAGCGGTCCGGAGGTATTATCAAAAGCCATTATTCATTATTATTCACAAAAAAATATTAAGATAAACGGACCGAAAGACCAAAAATCAAAATTAAAAATATATATTGCACAGATAACCTTAGATTTATAACTACATATAATAATTTCGTTTTTAATCCAAGGTATACCTATCAATTAGTACTTATTTTAATATTATTTACTTAGATACTAAATTCGTAGAGGATAATTGTCAATAATATCACATTACTTTTTCTTAAAAAGTATGAACATAGAGAATGAAAATATTGATTGCAAAGTAGTATGACATTATGACCTTATGACAACCAATTTCTAATATACTAATATAGTGTATTATCTATGATGACAACTTTGTCAATATTACGTTGAACACCCCAAAATTATTATTTCCTACATAAAGCGCTTTAACTAGCTATGTAAAAATTAAAGCAGTTTAAAGATCTCTTAAAATTATGGTTTTGAAATAAATAATGTGCATTTCAATTTAAACGTAATAAAATAAAAAATATTATTCGACTTCAAACTTATGACAACTTCCTTTACCCATCTCTTTCGAACATGCACCTTATACGTATTGCTAACCTATTTGCACATCCAAATTCTAATAGGATTACTCACTAGATGTCGTTATATTACTTTTAACTAGTTAGTACTTTACTTACTAGCGTTGACAAAACCTTGCTTTTGTTTTCGCCACAATTCAAAATCTGTACGCTATTTAAGTATGTAATTGTTAATGTATGTTAAATGAGTAAATTAATAATAGTGTTATAGCGCGCAGTGTTTTTTAGGTATAAATTATAAAATATGGAAGTTCTAGCGAAGTGACAATTTCACCATTAATAGGGTACGTATGATCGTATCAACTAGCCGCGGTTAGATTTTTTTGTGCGTTTTGTGAACTTTTCAAAAAGAAGAGAGACCCAGTGAGTTTTTGTATTCTCCAAATACGAATATCTTTATTATTAAAAGAAAGCCTACAAAGTATCTTATATATCTTATGTTTTCTTTTTAAGCGTCTGCCGTTATCAAATATGTACATTCTTTCGTTTACTTGTTTGTATTTATCGTTTTGAACATATTATTTCGTGACTACATCTACGAAAACAAATAATGTACTGACAAAATGAATATATTATAATTTAAACTCATTTCGTTAGCAATTTGTTGTCGTTCTTGTAACGGCATTTTTGGTCATTTTTTTTTACATGTTAATTGTTTTAAATTACATTGGTTACAGAGGAACTACAACGTACTAAATATAAATTGACGTATTTTGCGAAGTATCTATAGTAATTTATATTTGTATATTAGCGCCCGAATATTGTTTTAAAAAGTCTTAAGATTTTTATACGGCAATTAATGTGAATTCAAAATTAGTCTCATTTTTTTTTCGTAAATTCGCATAATCGATGTTAAAAAGGCTAATTCGTTAAAAAAACATTGTCTATTTTTCATACACATAACTTATGTGAGTTGTATTTTTTTCAAAAATACTCCTTTTAAAATTTAGAATTATTCCATTTGAATTCATTTATTTTAACAACTAAGTTTGTTAAAATTTTCATGTGTCTCATTATTACTATGGCGGATATATGTTTTTCACCTATTATATAATTGTTATTTCTTAATTTATCTGTAAGAACACCACGTTGTCAACACATATAACGGGATTCGGGATTAATTAAAATTGGACAACTATAGAATTCGCATTAATTATCGTAATAAAATATAGTAAGGTTATAATATGTAGTTATTTCGCAATTGTCATGAATAAAAAACTTAAAAGAGTTTCTAGCAACCTACATCCGATATAATTTTAATCAAGTGAAGCAAAAATGCATAACAAAACAGTGGTGTACACAACCAAGATGTATATTCAATAAACAGTAAACAAAGGCAATTTGAGTCACTATTCACGTAGATAGGTCTTTTATAAAATCTATTTGTAGTGTTTATTGTCGTGGCCAAAATAAGCATGATTTAAACTGATGCTTAATTTTAATTATAAATGGTTCTTCATGTAGTATTATTTATATAAAGTAACTTGTTTTTCTTGTTTGAGATGTTTTATTTTATAGTAAAACAATGAATGCTTTTATTTTATAAATAATTTAACCAACGTCGACTGTAACAGGTAACGATTGGTACGCTGTCTGTTGTACCAGTAATAGTCTGATCCTGTGCGATATAGCTCGTGGTCTTACTAGCGAAGTGAGTTATATTTTCTATCCAACTTCTATACATATATGTAGTATTAAAAGTTTATAGTCATGAATACTCCAGATACCATGGTGGGTGGAGCCTGTCTGTTGCACCGTGCTGGCGAACTTAGTGTGGTGGAGTACGGCCTCGATAGAGTACTACAAACGGTGAGTAATTTAATTTATACTAAAATGTTTCGTATCTTATGGAGGTTCGTACTGAGCGTGTGAATCCTCACGTGCTCAATGAGGGCTGGACAGACAGACGATTGCTGTTATTGATCTTGTTACAGGTACGGAACATACATAGGATAGATGTTAGAGTTCCTTTGTTATGAAAAAAAAGATTGATATCAATGATGTAAATGTTGTAGGAGTTCAGTTAGATTGGTTGGAGCCGAATGAGAGGGGACATCTGCTTCTGTTCCGTCATACTAGACGACGACTTGCACTTCTCCGTATTGATACCGGTGAAAAGGTAGCACATTCATATATATAGCGTAAACGACATAGATGGATAAATTGAGTCAAAAAAATATGATATTTCATTTTTTTAGGAAATTATCGCGAGCGGAGCCAGTTTCGTGCAATGGATAGAAAACAGTGACGCTGTTGTAGCCCGAACCCCAACACATTTGCTGATTTGGTAAGATTTAATAATATATTTTTTAATTCTACTGGATAGTGCTTGACTGTTGGAAGATGGAAATGAAGTGTTAGATACTGAACGCACTATCTCAGTATCATCCTATTCACACCTTTTCTTGAAGATACCCAAATTATAATGTCATGTTGAAATATATTTTTCATTATTAATTGTGGGATTGTTATGTGGAGATCAATGATTGTATTAGCACTTTTGAAAATGTACTCCATGTAGATAAAAGTAACTTATTATGTGTAAAACATTTATTTGATTATAATAAATCTTCTAACTTAAAATAATGTATCGTTGGAAATGTTTAAATGGTCAATATTAATTTAAAATTTTGGGAGAGAACATATCAAAATAGTCCTGTAAATTAATCCTAGTTTTTACTCATTATGTCTATATGTTACATATACATGGATCATAAGGTTGTTCCTACATATATATATGTGTGTTTGTATGTGTTATAGGTACAGTGTATGGGCTGCATCAGTATCAGAGCGACGAGTCCTACTGGAAGGAGGTCACATCCAGGCCATTGTATTGGATGAACATCGACTGGCTTTAGTAAGATGGCTTTAAAGTACTGACATTATTGATATATTAATGAGATCTAAAACTTCCTCGACTATTCATTTAAATGAAACACATCTGGTCTGTCCGTGATCATGGTTGCTGTAAAGTAACCGAAACATCGGCAGTAAGTCGTTTATTTAAAAATACCCGAAGACATTATTTTCATTTATTTTTGTATTATTTGAAGTGATTACTATGAATTTTTTATATAGACGACGTTTAAATTTAAAGTTCAGTAGTTCAGCAAGACTCAGTATGTTGCTAAAGTAACTTTTTGGACAGATTAAGTTATAGAATAGTACAGATTACTATTAGGTTTTCTTTGCATAAGACAATAAATAAACGATTTCATTATAACAGGATTGATTTAATGTTCTAAGCGGTATTTGAATTTCTTTTCATCAATCGCTATATTGTTAATGTAGTATTTATTTTGAATAGATTCCGCGTTACGTAGCGGGGGCTTAAAGGATTGTGCTCAATACTTGGACGTCGGCTCGTTGTGGTGTCAACTGGCTGAACAGGCGCTAACAGGATACGATGTTGAGGTTAGTATGTATGGCATTACAGTTACATTAAATATAAACACAAGTTTGTTAAGACTTTGTCGCCAAACACATTAAAAACATCCTACTAATTTTAAGTAAGTTTTTCACGATATTTGCTTTATGTGAATTTGTATTCAAGTACAGAGGATATAAGTACAGTGGATGTCTCATAAATAATGTAGATTTTCAGTGTTCACTTTATAATATATAATTCAATTAAATAGACTAACTATGATAGGTATAGCTCCTCGTATTTAATGTTTTTTATCCCAAAGAGCAGTAAGCTCTTAGGTTAAACCGTTTTTTGGCCTTAAATGCAAAAAAAAATTCGCATTGCTTTAATAACATCTCCTGGATTCAAATTATTTTGTATAAAATAATTTCGCCATAGATCTCAAATATAAAGTCTGGACTGAATTTCGGATGTGGTAGGAGTTTAATATCACCAAGTTCTTTGATCGTATTCCGTGTTACTTTCGTCATTTATGGTTTAGAATGATCTTGAAAAAAAACCGGTTTCGGTAACATGGATATTTCTTAAAAAAAAACTTCATACATTCGTATCACCTGTCCACTATTGTATAAAAACGTAGTCCTTCGTCAACAAACAAACAGAAAATTATTCAAAGAAAATAAAATTACTATACCGTTCGTGGAGCTAGAGATAAATTTAAGAAGTTCCAACATATTTAAATCCATGCGTTGAAATTCTTACATATGAATCGACATTACCTATGAGACACCATGTATATACAGGGTGACTGGTGAATTACTATCAATATTTAAGGAGCATACTCGGTACATGATTCTCATTCGAATTATGTAAAAAAAATAGGTACTTAATTTTTGACCAAATTTCCGTATAAATAAATAAAGTGTGTACACGTTCTAAGTGTTCCAAGTGTGGACGCGTGCGGCGGCGTGCTGATACAACAACACGCCGCCGCGCGCGAGTGTGTGTGTGTGTGTGTGTATACCTAATCTGTAGGGTGTTCATACGATGCGTAATTAATTACATAACTTTTGGTTAACTTTTCTTAGAAGTTTATTAATATTTATGTTATATTAATTTTTATTTTGTCATATATGATCGTCAAATATCACGTCCTCAAATATCGATAGTAATTCACCAGTCACCCTGTATAATAGAAATAAAGATTTTCCATTAGTTTTAGAATAACTACTTCAATTAATTATTGGTTTAATTACATTAACGTTAGGTTCAAGTAGATTGGACCACCCTGATACCAAACAACAGTTATGTTTGGTTAAGTGTTAGCCATTCAGTTGTGGTGTTATATTCCTCACTGCTCAAATTAGAGAAGGACTAATATATGTTATAACATTTAAACGTTTTAGTACCTCATAAGAGATATATCTTTTTTTCAGTTGGCGACGAAATGCTATAAAGCAGTAGGTGATGAGGCTAGAACATTTTATCTAAAGAAAACTGTCGAGTTAGCTTCAGCCAAAGGGAACGGGAATATTGATGAAGATATTTTTTGCATTTACACGATTTGGGTACACCTGATGTATCTGTTTCTTTTTGTACGCACTTATTGTATTAATAGTATTTATTTTACTAATCGTGATTATAATATAATGCATAGGTTTAAAGAGTCCCGAGGTTCGTGCACGTCTAGCATTATTTGTGGGGGACTTAACCACCGCCGAAAAATACTACGTACGTGGAGCCGCTCAGCCAGAATTGGCCATTAATATGTACAAGCAGTTCAATAGATGAGCAGATGACAAGCGGTGACATCGCTCAGGCAGCAATACATAGACTATCTATGGACTATGCAAAGTGATAACTGTTCAGTATATAATTTATTATAATTTAATAATATATACATTGTGTTCGTTACAATAACACTAATAATCTATTTGACCTAATAAAGTATTACTTTGTCGGTACAGGTCGTCTCGGCGAGGCGCGGTTCGTGTGTGGGTGACGCTCTGTTACATCACCCCACACGATCAACTAGTACAGGTGAAAGTTGCATTATCAGATACACAAAAAAAATAATGTACTGCACTAAATGGCTCCTTTATCACGTAGCTAAATAAAAATGCTACTGAAGTATCTACCTATTTATGAGAATATCGCTTGATGGTCTCACTAAGTATAGTCATGTTGTATTTGTTAGAAGATCCTGCTTCTTTTGTTGCAGGAATCAATACTGGTGTAAATTACCAACTAGATTTTTTTGATTTAGTATCATTGATTATTGATCATACTGTTGTTGACTTTCATGTAAGTTCGATTGATGCAAGATAAACATGACTGTTATGCATTTAACTAAAAAAGAATACAAGTTAATTTTATGAATATAACTGTCACAATCATAATTATTTATTCAGTGTATAATTATTTATACAGTGACTTCTGCATACTTCTATACATTTTAAAAAGTTAAGTTTCACTAATACTTAGAGACATAGATAATGAACTTTACAATTTGTTTCCTTTGTAGGAGGAACGGTGGGAAATGGCTGGTGAAATATCCGAGCGTAAAGGTGATATAAGAACTGCGGTTGATTACTATTCTAGAAGCAACAACTACGCAAGAGAAGTCAGTGTTGTTTATTATAAATGTTGTTTTTAATTTTTATTATATTATTTGTTGTTCTTCAGGCCAGCCCTGAAGGAGAGTGGGGCGCGTAGCTTGTATCATCGTGACAGGCGGGCGCCGCTGGACCTCATCTCATAGAGGCTGCTCGAACCGTTGATGCTCTCACTGCGGCTCTGAAGGCACATCATTATAGAAAAGCTCTTCAAATTGTACAGCTATTATTAATAACATTTGGTTACCGAGCTTTGCTGGGTATTTAGGAATTACCCTTATTTTAGAAAACAATATAAATCAACAATTAATTTTTTAGTCTAACCTTTAAACAAACATTCATTGATTTCCTGATACTTAACAACGCCATCTGCTGTTGTGTCGTTAAAGTAATTAGTAAAAGCAAGTAGCATAAAGTAGTATCACTATTCGCCACTAGATGTCAGGAAGAGTCTAAACGAAAAACGAAAGAGTAAAAACGAAAAAGAGTCTAAATTTTAAACGACAAATTTTTGTTATTCTTTTTTACGTAAAATAACATTTTCTAAATGATTAATGATGATAATGATTCTTAGCTAGATCGATTTATCGCCCCCGAAACCCCCTATATACTAAATATCATGATCATCATAATATATAAATATATATACAAGAATTGCTCATTTAAAGATATAAGATATTGCTTTAGGTTTTGTTTTTTATATATAATTTTTTTGTAAATCAATCTATTGATATCTTTAGGTTATAGAAGATAAAGAATCTATTCGGGAGCAATGTGAACAGTTGGGGGATCATTTTATATCTTCTCAAGTAAGTTATTTTAAATAATGAACAAAAGAAATATGTTGTTATTATTTTTTTTATAATTGTTATTAACGTAATTTGATTTTGTTCATTCCTTATTAGTTATTGTGTGTAGTTGCAAAAATATAAATGTAAACATCCACTAAGGGTGTAAACTAATATGTTTTCAATTATTCATTTCTTCTTTTACACACGGGTTTAACGTCACGATCAATTACTAAAATTTTTAGAATTCAAAGTTATGGTCGATTTTTATTTTATTCTAGTAGGTTTCTTATGTCAATTAATATTCATTAATTATTTATCTATTTTTGCAAACATTTACAGGAATGGGATACAGCGGAACGAGTTCTCATATCCTGTGGCACGGCGGAGAAATGTGTAGGAGCGTACAACGCCGCGGGCAAAGTGTCGGAAGGTGTACGTGTTGCCGCTACACATCTGGCAGAAGAAGACAGACAGATATTTAGTGACCACTCGCTCAACAATTACGACTGGAAGGGCGCTTTAGAAAGACTGAACAAATTTATATACAGATATAGATACAGGTGAAGCTATATCTATGTACAAGGTTATACTCTAAAATATTGAAATATACATTGTTTAATTATCTGCATAGAACAAACATATGGTTTTCCTAAATCGCTGTTAAACATCGTTCAGGAAGCGTCTTAGTATGAGTCGATGCTGCGCTTGACAGACCTACTACATACAAGCCTTTGAGAGCCGAGAGCCACTAGGGAAAACGATGCGTCTATTGATATGAAACCAAACTTGTTAGTGTTCCATAGATTCACTGTGTGGCCATTAGGTCTATCGCGTTGCAGGAGCGGAACTTCAACAGTTCCTGGGACTTGCGACCCAAGTGTAGGTTTAAGGGACCCCTATCTTACGCGCGTTAAACGCTTACTCACACCGTCCAAGCTCCTCTCAAAACCTAGCCAAAATTGAAACGAACCTACTAGGGCTGCCTTCAACGCACGTGCTAATGAACTGATATGAGTTCAGAACAGGCTCAAGTCTTTTAGTAGGTTGTAGAGAGATTTGGCTGTCATACCTCTCTCTGCACTTCTATAGGATACAAAGATACCACGAACCTATTCTTAGTGAGTTTTTTAGTGAGCTTGTAATACTTGTCGACCTTGATCACATAGTCTTTCGAAATGTTGGCTTCCAAACCACCGTGAGCTCTATTAGCACAACGCGCTTTAAAATTAGCTAGCGCATTTTAAAAAATGCCATTACCCTCTAGGTCTAATGTAAATAAATATATGTTATAGACATGATGTTGTATGGTATATTTTTTCCATTATTAAAAGTGCCATCCAGATGTATGACACGAGTGGTCAGTGGGAGAACGCTCCAAGCAACTTGGAAAAAATGTACCAATACGCGATCCCTTTCCGTTCGATTGAATATTAACTTTTCATATATAATAATAATTATAGTTGGTTAGTAAATAATTTATTACGGAATATTAGTCTAAATTTTTAATATGATAACTAATTTGTGTATGTATTTTTTTTATAGATTTTCTCTTTCTTGGCCAAGAATTTTTCCTCATGGTTTTGCAAATAAGACAAGTGACGACGGAGTAAAATATTACTCCAACTTTATAGATGCTTTATTGAAGAGAGGAATCGAGCCTGTCGTTGTAATATATCACTGGGATTTACCACAAAATTTACAAGATCTTGGTGAGTTTCAGAGATTGCTAAAAGTATTTAATACAAATGCATTGCTTCTTCACTATATAAAATAGAATAAATAATAAAACAAAACACTTGTTTTCAAAATACTTTATTATTAATTTTAATTATATGTATAAGTCCAAAGAGTTCATCTTTTCTGATAAAACTGAAGAACCCATTTTTATTAATATTTTTCAGTAACAACATGTTCTTTGTAAATGATTTCTTTAAACGAAAACCTTTGAACGGCAAATCATATTGATGAATAAATATTAATGAGTTCTAATCTTACAAATCAGGAACTTTAAATAAATCTTGTAAATTAAATGTTCACCAGAATTAATTCTTAGTTTCTTAGTTAATTGAATGTACTGAATCCATGTTTCAGTACATTCTATTCAAGCTTGTAGGACCATTATGAAATGTTTGTTAGCTCCAGTTATAATTCACAGGCGGCTGGACCAATCCTTTAATATCAGATTGGTTTGCGGACTACGCTCGTGTTGTGTTCACTCTATACGCTGACCGAGTCAAAACTTGGATCACTCTCAATGAACCGCTGACGTTTTGTGACATTGCTTACACTTTTGGAGTTCACGCTCCAGGAATAGTTAGCACTGGAGTTGGAAATTATATCTGCAGCAAGAACACGATGTTGGCACACGCTAAAGCATGGCGGATATATGACAAGGAGTTTAGACGAAAATATAAAGGTAAAAGAATTATATGAATTTATAAAAAAATACTTCAGGTACTTGATTTTTTGTTAATTAATAAAATCTCTAGGTTCTTCTCAATTAATTCTACATACATATGCAAATGTATTACATTATATTTTAAAGGCAAAGTGTCCATCACCAATCAAGTCATGTGGTTTGAGGGAGATGATGAAAATGAAGGAGAAGCGGCTGAACTGGCTCTACAGTTAATGGTGAATAAAATTACAAAAAGTGTCAAAAAATAATAGTGTTACTAAATACTTTTGAAGTTTAATTCAAATGATTGAAAATGTTCATTTACTGTCGTATAATTTCAGGGAGGACTGTACTCACACCCAATCTACTCTAAGGAAGGCGGTTGGCCGAAGAAAATAGAAAAACTCATAGCAGAAAAGAGTAAACAACAGGGATTCAGGAAATCCAGATTACCAGAATTCACAAAAGAAGAAAAAAAACTTATAAGAGGTGAGAATAAAATGTAAATAGTCTAATCGTTACATAAATTAATAACAAAACTAAGATTTTCTATTAATAATTATAATTTATAAGTAAAGTTATAAGAAAATAGCAATAGGCGTCCCTTTCAAAGTTTTTTTATTTAATTTTTCAAAGGCACGTATGACTTGTACGGTTTGAACTACTACACATCACGAACTGCTCGCCTGGCCCGAGGGGAAGCTGTTGGTCCTTGGCCTCTCTTCGGTGGACCAGACATTGATGTAATAATATCAGTGAGACCAGAATGGCCGCAAGCTGGCTCCAGCTGGTTCTATGTGAGTGTTGTTGTTACTATATACAGTTGTAAGACTCATTGAGGCTGAACACTGTCTTTGGAAACTGATCGTACGTCATACGTGTTTATTGAAGAGTAATGTAGACAGCCAAGTGGTGATTGAAACAATTAAAAAGCAACTAACTCGTGTTCCAGGTGTACCCAGTTGTTTCCGAAAGATCATATCTTGGTTGAAGAAACAGTATGGAAACATGGAGATCTTTATAACAGAAAATGGTTTCGCAACCAGCGGCGAGGATTTAGATGATCAAGATCGTATAGATTACCATAAGAAGCATTTGGAACAGGTGATTAATATTAAAAATGAAATCAAGATGGATAAATAAAACAAGTATGTTATTATTCTAACTAATATCTTCCACCAGGTTCTCCTCGCGACTGAAGAAGATAAGGCCAATGTCGTGGCGTACACTGCTTGGTCAATGTTGGACAACTTTGAATGGAGCGATGGCTATCGGTAAAGATATTGTTTTTAAAATGTTTTTGGATTTTCTTCTGTTCATAATCTGATAATAATAATAATAATAATAATAATCTTTTCAGTTCCAAATTCGGTTTATACGAGGTGGACTTCAACGACCTAGCCCGCACCCGCCGCCCGAGAGCCTCCGCCAAGTATTATAAAGATATTCTGAAAACTAAATACTATGATTTATATAATATTAAATGAACTTTGAACAGAAAGACGTAATTTATTTGATGAATAATATTATTATTTTTATGTGTGACTGGAGATGTTACTCGGATCTATATCTAACAATGATTCCTACTCATTGACCCATTAACATATAATTTCTCAATAATATAATTACTAATAATATAAGTAGGACCTGCATGAAGTATCTTCCTTGAATAGCTCTAGATGTGTTGGTGTTTTCGGTATCAGGATATTGCTCATGACAAACGAGTATTGAGGAGCTCGCCTTTAGTGATCGGGGAGAGAGAGAGTGCTCTGCACTTGTTAAAGGGAAGAGATATTAGTTAAGTTGACTCGTATGATGTGAACAGACTGTATATCGAGCTTTTGTACAACACTGTAATGTATATAATGATTTCTGTAAACTGTTTTACTAATTTAGGCTAAAGTAGCGTTTTATAATTTAAATATTTGAATTCCTCTTTGAGTTAAGTAATATTAATGTGATTTCTGTTTTAAAAACTTGATACTTCCTCAAGCCAAAAGCAAAACGTTTTTAGGATATTTATGTTAATAATTCAATTTTATGCCATTATTAACTGATTTGTTTCAACAAACAATGAAATATTTTATTTTGTTATTTCTATTTATTAAGACTGAACTCAATTTACCATACACATATATTAAACAGTTTAGGCTGAGAGATAAAAACAAGGGTTATGAAAATTCTTTACAATATAATAAATTCCAAAGTTTAAAATTCAGCGCCACCTATAATAGGTTGATCCTCTAATTAGCGAAGTTGTAACTACTTGCCAATAGATGGCGGTTTATAAAATAATTTCAATTTATCATGGTATTCAGTCAACGTGTCTGTGAATTTTGTAAATCTTATAGAATATTTTACTTTATTGTGACTTTGGTTGTTCATGCGTTCCTTTATATTATCCATTTCATAGTTTGCTTCAGATTTATTGGTTACCTGGCTTGTTAATTAGATCCGAGACTAATCAATATAAATTTTTTCTCAATTTGCCGCAATAAATTTTAAATCAAATGCCATTTTGTTTGTAAGTTATAAGTGTTTTATTGCATACATTTTAATGAGAAATAGCGAATATACAGGGCAACAAGAGAAAGAAACGTTGTATTTTTAATAAAATTAATTAAATCCTTTATCTTTAGTATTATATTAATTAGTATAAATGTGAAGATAATAACATGAACAATAAAAAAGAAGTATTTTCATAACAAATATTTATCCATATTATGGACAAAATGAAACATATTTAGTTCAACGATTGTAGTAAAAAGGAAACTAACTCATTATATAGGGTAGCAACCAGAGGTCCCAGGAAAACTACGAAACTTACTTAATAGTATATTATAATGAGAATTACATATTAAAATTTACAACCTATTGCCCCGATGTTAGGATAGGAATGCCATTCCATTGCTTGTATTGTATCAGGAATCTTCTGGTTCACACGGCTTGGTGTTCGTTCTGCAGAGTCAGCAGCGCCACTCGGAATATATTTTATCTATACATTCATTTTGCCCCGGCGATGTTCATTTATTTTTTATTATGTTACTAAAATGTGTACTAGGACATTTTGTTATTAGTTCCAGTACTAAGCATAATACACAAACTGATCTCTAATAATATACAAGTATTAACAGTTGACATTATTTATTCCGTGTTCAGTGAGTGTGATACTTGAATACCTTCAATAGTTATTGTACCTGTTACAAACACAATATAAAGTAGACAAGTTTGAATATAACAGAGGGACTAGTTGTATGATAAAGGTATATTATAAGTACATTAATTATATCCAGTTAAGTTAAAAGACTTCATTATTATAATAGTTAAAAAATAATTAGATAGACATAAGCAATTTTAATACAGAATTTTACTGAACAGGGTTCAGACCCTAAGGAGTGATCTGTGTGACACAAGTGTAAACAACACATGAGTAATGAATATAACTGTTATGAATGAAACAAACGTATATTGTATTATGTTTATTATACAGTAACAAGTCTCGTCTTCACATGTACATTAAACAATCCCCAGTTCATAGAGCGCCTCTCACACACCTATCATATATTTCATCAAGTGACACATCACCTATTGTTCCAAGTATACAACAATGTCTCCGATACGTTTATATCTGAATAGTTTGTGTCTTGTGTATTGCTCACCGGGGCCGTGTGTCTCTGTGCGTGTAGTGTTCACAAGTCAGCTCAACGTAAAGTGACACGTCCTTAGGTTCGCTCTCCGTCACTCGTAGGAACTAGTTTCTTATACACTGATCTCGACCTCACCAACAGAATCCACAATTCCGTGTCCAAGTATTACCTGTACAGAGACATGCGTTTAGTGAAGGACAGTGTGTGAAGTGTAGTGTTCTATAGTGAGTGTGAGGTGAGGACTGTAGTACAACCTGCTCACCTATACATACAGTGGTACATGTTTTCGACTCACAATTCCCACACCTTCCTACTACGGCAGGGGGACAACTTATACAACCTGTCACCCGTCTAGGCGATCATTGTAAAAATTGATTTGTAGAGCTTTTAGAGGTCCTTGGTGGCGATTGCTCTTAGCTAATCGAACCCTAACGAGCGATGCCCCCTCACCAAACCCGCCCCTCTCTTAACACACAGAATGACGTTACAAGTCTTCATCTAGTTTGACCTTGATCATTCTCTTGAAACCAATAAATTTTTAAATACACAATTAACAGTTGACTGTATACAGCATTTAAGACTTGAAACACTATAAACCCGCTCACGTCTCTGGCGACTACAAAGGTCTCCGTTGGCTGGAATTTAAAGAGTAGGTCTTAAAGGACTTAGACGCTGTAGAAGTCTCTAGGCTGTGAGTCAGGATGAGATGACTTTGTGAGGTTGTAAATGACGTTGATTAACGAAGCGTCCTCAACGAATGTGTTGAGTCTGGATATAGGGTCGTTTTAACAAGCATTGAGCTTGTGATCAAGGTTGCTACAAAGTAATATGATGCATATAGTTGTAAAACGAAAATATATAGTTTCAATTAAGAAATCGATAGTGGAAGAAAGATGACAATGACAAATAATAAGACTAACTAACAGACACTTTCAATTCATCTGTCCATGATCAGAGTGTATGTGAGCAACCGAAACGTCGGGATTCCGAAATTTTAGAATAATAAAAATCACATATGTATACGAAAATCTTAATTTCATTTTATAAAAAGTATGGTAAGCCAAATAAGTTCATTTGAATCACTAAGAAACCGCACCGCCCCCTGACAATGTCAAAGATCTGGTTACACTGTCCAAGTCTCTAAACTCACAGCTATAGTCAAGTGGATACATTATGTTTATATACATTATAGATACTGTGACGGCGCCTTACACATAAAATAAAATAACACCTATAATAATATGTAACAACAGTAAGTTAACAATCTTAACAGCTAACAGCCTCTGTTAGTGAACTCATCAGAAGCTACTGAAACAATGATTCTTAACATGAAGCAAGTCCCGCAGGAGCTACATACAAATGTATGGATAAAGCTTGTATTAAAAGACATTGACTGTTTGAGCCGCTGCAACACTCCACCTTCAACACTACACTTGATACTTCAAGTCTTTTACATTCTAATATGTTAAAATCTCAGTCACTTCCCTCTCCATATAATGTGTAGCTCATTGTCTTTAATATATTGTGTCTAGTGTAATCACACACTCATGTTTCATTAATAGCTACCTGGTTCATTGTTAGTTTTCATCTAACACTTGATGATCAGCCGTCATCTCCTGATGGATGAATCTCAAGTACAGTCCAATAACACCATCTGTAATACATAATACAATATATTAATACTGTTCACAAACAATATTGTTCATATATAAAGACATACAGAGACAGTTACATCAAGGATTGTTTAAATAAAATTATAATATTTTATATTAATCTTAAAATATCCACAAATAAATTACACTTCATATCACTACGAAGGTTTATTATTCAAATAAAACAATTCTTTATATATCAGTCTAGTTAGTACCATCATTTATAACCTACAGTATAATGTATGGAATGTTAATTATTATTCTGTTTGAAATATATTGGATTCCTATAAAAATTATAAATTTTTATAATCAAACTAAACACATAAGTTAATTTTACTTAAAAAGTATAACACTATTAAAATACTGTTATAATAAACGATTATTCTAGAAAGACGCCATAATATGGATTTCATCATATATAAAATCAACAGCACATGATGAATTATAAAATTAAATATTAATGTGTCGATAACGGTTTACTCAATATAAGAGATTCATTACGGAGAAAATAACATTAAAATGTATACTATAATTCAAAATAATTATATAAAGTATTCAACAGACCTTACCGTCACACTACTAGCGTCCATCAGCTACATACACTTCTCTTCACAGAAGGTTTCCTCTCGTCCGCAGACCACGTCCTTACAGACGCTCCACCAACAGCTTAGACCCTCATCTTGAATTATATATTCTCACGAGTCCTGCAACGTAACCAATGATTCTAGTTTTTATTATGACAATAGATTTCTTAATTAAATATTCGACTTACAAGAAGTCGCATTTTAGAGTGTGGCCGGAAATCATGAAGATAAGAGTGAAAAACATAATTAAGAAAGCCATTGAAACGATAACGTTGAAAAACCCTGCGCTCGATGTAACGCTTAGGGAATAATTCGAAATATACCATTAAAATAAACTATTACTCCTGTCACTACATATAATAAACAAAAATATTAACCAAAACTCAAAATGTTACTTAATAAACATTTGAATTTGAACGTTATGTCAATAATATAAAAAGTTACAATTAGTATGTGCAAAAAAAAAACACTCACCTTGAAGTCAAACGACGACAAAGTACAAACACTTCCATCATAAGGAAGGCCGCGGCCGACTGCTGTGAAATTATTTAAACAGTACTTTTTTAAATTTATGGAAAAAACATTTAACCATCTCTATTGTTTCAAAAAACTCTGATACATTATTTGATTTGATTTTTGAATATATGTATATTAAAATTAAAAATAAAGGTAAATTATTTTAGGTTATAATATTTTTTTAACATTAGTTTGAAAAAAATATTTTAATAAATAAAAAATATTTGTGACCCACAGATTGAAAACTATAGTGTCGTACGTAATGACAAATTTAATGTCAACGGTGGAACTTTAATTTATTATAAGCAATCTCTCTACTGTGTCCCTCTAGAATCACCAACTTTAGTTAACAATTAACATAGAAGCATCGATATGTCAATTACACATGACGGGACATGAGACTATTGTGCTAGCGTCAGTATATCTTTCACCTAATATTAGATCGTCTTAGAGAGTGACATCAATTCATAATTAACAGTGGGTGAATCAGTAATATTAGCGGGCGATTTA
The DNA here is from genome assembly GCA_916720795.1 of Danaus chrysippus. Lineage (NCBI taxonomy): Eukaryota > Metazoa > Arthropoda > Insecta > Lepidoptera > Nymphalidae > Danaus > Danaus chrysippus. The sequence goes on from CAKASE010000073.1 coordinate 1,713,122, forward strand.
AATTGTAAACACACGCTATGGAAATCCAAATGCATTAACGCAAGAGGTAAAACTCTCAGTCGTCATTAGACTATCTATTAAGATAAATAAGTCTTTCACATGAAGATTGTAGCACCCGAAGAACCGACGCGATATCCTATATATATCCGACCCCGAACATAACAAAATACAAGACGACGCAGTAATCTTCTTTGAACGTGTTCACAGATGTTGGAGCCGACGCACCTCTCACACACGGTTTGAAACGAGCCGCTTCGTCACAAGGGAAGCTAGCCTCGTGTATGAGAGGATCATACCCGGCTGTGAAGATAATCACACTCTACAGGTACAGCTGTTAGCTGGCTCATACGACAGATCAACTCGAGCTTTTGAAGAATATATGGTTCCGTGGCAGGGACAATGGACTCACTATGTGTACTCTGATTTCTTTGATGGTGAGGCATTTGTCTTATTTTACCTGAAATTTTGACTAAAACCCATATGGAGACTTAATCCTATTGTACTTTTTATTTTAATTTAGTATTATGACATGAATATATTGCAAAATATAAAGATAAGTAAAGTTAATGATATCCAAACAAATCTTTGTAGAGGACCGCAGTCTTAAGAAAATTATTATTTTCTAAACGCTAACTTGGCAAAGGCTTATTAATTTGATAGTTTGGTTTAATTCATTACTATTTTTATATTATCTTTTTTGTTGTTAATCTTTGACAACATCCTAAAATATGTGCTATCTTTAATATGAACAATAATAATTTATTATGAAGTTACTAGTCTTTATATGAAATAGTATTATTTGTAATGTTCCAGGACTCGTGAGAATATATAATTCAAGATGAGGGTCGAAGCTGTTGGTGGAGCGTCTGATAGGACGTGGTCTGCGGACGAGAGGAAACCTTCTATGAAGAGAAGTGTATGTAGCTGAGGTACGATAGTAGTGTGACTGTATGTACTGTTGAATATTTAATATTATTCTGTTATTATTTTGAGTTAGGGTGAACAATTTTAGTGTATGTTTCCGAAACAATGATTTCACATGTGACATTAATATTTGAATAAATTTGATAAACGAAAGATAAAGAATCATTCCATTCATGTTCTAAATATTATACCTATATCAATAGAGACATAAACAATTGACAAAATTAAATGTTTGAAGTGCCTCAATACTGCTGTTGGTTTGTTTTATTTTAAACATGTATACATATATACCTTACAGCTTTCTGATTTACTATAAATATTTTTAACGCTTTTTTCTTACCTTCACTTTTATGTTTGTAACTTATTTTCTGAAATATATAATTGTAATTTTAGTAATAACTAGCTCTTGCCCGCATCTCCGTCTGCGTGTACATCACAGTTATTTTCTGTCACTTATGGCCACTGAACCTGAACTGTTTCCACTTCATGGTTCAACCCCCTTGTAGTTTCGAAATCGGGTCATGACGATCATCTATCTCCATTCAAAATTCATCACAATCGGTTCAGTGGTGAAGTTATATATGTTGACATATTTATATAATATTTTACATAAAATATACGAATAGATAATACAATAAAAGATAATTTGTCTTTATATAAGAATAATATTGTATTATGTGTTACAGATGGTGTTATTAGACTGTACTTGAGATTCATCCATCAGGAGATGACGGCTGATCAGGGACAGTTAGCAGGGACCAGGACCCGATCGAAGATGTTCCGTTTCTACGTTGATAGATGGCACTTATTAACAAATCATGAATCAAATGTTATTTTAAATGTCTTAACATTTGTATCTCGTAATATATCATGAAAAGTATGTAAATAAGAATTAAACAATATAGGTTTAGTTTTTATATGCGTAGGGAATGCAGTGCTTATTTGCATCTATGGAGTGCACGCCACTGGTATACAGGGTGACTGGTGAGTTACTATCAATATTTAAGGAGCATACTCGGTACATGATTCTCATTAGAATTATGTAAAAAAAATAGGTACTTAATTTTTGACCAAATTTCCGTATAAATAAATAAAGTTTGGATACGTACTCATCCTTGCCGGCGCCAGTGTGTCGCTACTCCCCAACCCCCGCCCCGTGGCTAGCGGGCCATTAGTCGGCTATTAGTCGCGCCAGCGCCGCCGTAAGGTCCGTACGTTCGTCTTCCCGCGCGCGCGCGCCTAGCGATCGATCTTACGCGTATACCTAATAATAATCTGTCGTGTGTGCGTGTGACCCGTTATTACTTATTAGTAATTAAATATGGCTTTTCAATACACAAATGCAGAATACTTGGACATGGTTTATGCGTGCAAATGAAAGCTTGCGGGGCGCAATCAATTTGTACCGGGAGATGTTCCCCAATCGTCGAGTACCTACGGCCAGCGTCATCTTAAACGCTAATCAAAGATTACGAGACTTCGGACAGTTCCGTGTTCCAACACATGCCCAAGGAAACGTCTTGTGTATGCTACAATGTATGTCAACAGAGAGGAGTTGAAATTAAAAATCAATAGTGCTTTCGAAACTATTAAAAGTGACCCATTCGTATTAAATCGTGTGAAAGACAATATGTGTAAACGTGCCGAACTGTGTATCACACGAGAAGGAGCTCGCTTTGAACATTTGTTAAGGTTAGTGTAGTTATGTAGGTAAATAGGTAGTTTAATGATTGACAATTGTTGTAAATAAGAATGATTCCATTTTTAAATACGCCGGAAATACCAAGATAGGTAAACAGTTCATATTATTTTTCGTGTCAAGGTCACACCATTTACCTAGTCAATAAATTGGTTGCTTAAACGAAAGAAATATCTTGGTATTTTTGCCTGTCCTAAGCCAGGATTAAAGTATGAAGGGAATTGGATCATTTTTGTTTATCTAAGGTCTAACACGCGGCGGCGCGCGGCGTTTGGATGTAGGTAAACGACCGCGCGATAACTACATATACCTACGTACATAACTGTTTTGTGTCGATAACGCAGCTAGGGTATCCACGCGATCCGTAATTAATTACATAACTTTTGGTTAACTTTACTTAGAAGTTTATTAATATTTATGTTATATTAATTTTTATTTTGTCATATATGATCGTCAACTACCACGTCCTTAAATATTGATAGTAACTCACCAGTCACCCTGTATATACAACTCTAGAAAATGTATTAAATGTTTTTTATTTAGTACTTTATTAGAACTGAAACTTTTAAATAATAAGAATATAGTGTTACAATAAAAATAAATTAATGTACCTGTGGATATTGCCGGGATGAAATTGTTACAACCTGTTACTAAATATAGTAGATATACAGGGTGACTGGTGAATAACTATCAATATTTAAGGGGAATACTCGGTACATGATTCTCATTCGAATTATGTAAAAAAAATAGGTAGGTAGTTAATTTTTGACCAAATTTCCGTAGTTTAATTAAGTGTGGACACGTTCCAAGTATGGACGCGTGCGGCGGCGTGCTGATACAACACCACGCCGCCGCGCGCGAGTTAGTGTGTGTGTGTGTATACCTAATCTGTAGGGTGTTCACACGATACGTAATTAATTACATAACTTTTGGTTAACTTTACTTAGAAGTTTATTAATATTTATGTTATATTAATTTTTATTTTGTTGTATATGATCGTCAAATATCACGTCCTCAAGTATCGATAGTAATTCACCAGTCACCCTGTATAAATAAATGTTTATTGTATTGCAACCAAAAGTTTTTAATTATTTATAATTAACTATAATACTGAACATCTGTTAATTAATTGATGACAACGTTTGAATATCAGCTTGTATTTGTTATATAAATACTGTCTGCAGCAATTTTGCAGGATATTACTAGAAAAAGTACAATGAACACTAAGAATGAAGACTGAAACTATGATAAGTATTATTTTACTCTTTTCTTATTACAGTAGAACTCCAATTATCCGAATTAATGGGTACCGGGACCCATTCGGATAATCAAATATTTGGATAATCGGAGTTTTTTTTTAATTGCCATTGGAGAGAAAAAAAGTTACGTTTTGATATTGCGCTATTTTTTAATTGAATTTAATGAAAGAAACATGATATTTTCAAATGTTTTAATTATAAATAAATTGTACTTATGTACAAGTTTAGAAATAAAGGTCATTGTTTTTTAAAACATCTTCGTCAATGTAAGCTGTTTTGTGGTCTTAACTTGCCGTTGTGCCTACACTGACTTCGCGGATGGAAGGACAATAGTGAGCGAACGCACAAACACTGGCTTCGCAGGGGGAAGAATAATAGCGCACTTAGACTTTTTTTGGACAATTTTTTTTTGAAAGTGATTCGGATAATCGGCGATTCGGATAGTCGGAGTTCGGATAATTGGAGTTCTACTGTATTTTAATATTGTATATTGATACTTTTCTGTAACATTTGTACAGACAGGATCAACTGAGGGACAACAAGCAAATACTTAAGATGAGGGATTTAATTCTAAGGATTAAAAAAATCAGAGACTACTGGATAAATTTAAATTTTATTGTATACAATAAAACACTTAAGATCTATTCCTGCAAATTAAAGAACAAAATTTTCAATGTTTAGTCTTTTATCCAAGTAAGGAGCCAGGTGAGAAACAAACTCAAAGGCTACTAATAAATCCATAGATATAAAAAATACATGAACAATCAAAGTGGCAATAAAATACATAATATTTTCTGTTACTCAAAAAGTTTAAAACAATGTTTACTGAATCATAACAAGAAATTCAAAATACGGTACTGACTTGCTTGTTTTATATACCGCCATCTATTGGTACTTATTTACAACTCGACAATAATTTGACAATCAACCTATTATAGGTGACGCTGCATTCTATCTACACTTTACAATTTTGAAAATTGTAAGATTTTGGATACTGTGCTGTATATGAATGTTAAATATAAGACTCTACTTAGGTATGAGGAAGTATGAAGCTTCTTAAACTGAAACCACGTTAATAATACGTGAGTCAAGGAAGAATGCAAATATTTTTATTATTAAAACACACTACACATCTAGCCCTATTCGCTGACGACCCCGCGGTGTGTACTTCAAGCGGGTCCTACTACATCGCCTCTCAACTTCAAACAGCGGCCAAAACCTTAGGTTAACAGTTGTGCTGATGGAAGATAGATGTGTAACCCATCGTGAGTCTTTGTCACGGTTATAACAATGTTGATGAAATTAAGTATGCTGAGGGTTTTGTGCGTCATTTATAAACATACTTTGGAGTTGATTTGTAGTAACACAATATGTTTATATCTTCTGTAGTAGTCAATGAACAGTTCTAAAGTATATTAGAATACCAAGGAATTTGTCAATAGATAGCGGTGTAACCAATCACTTAGGCAATGGATGTTTAGTTCTGTTTAAATGAAACTAAGACTTGGATTTACAACATATGTATTTATTATATTTTACATATTACCAGATGTTTTGGTGACTCTTTACTAACAACAGTGATCAGGACATTAAAGTGCCTGCATTTAGTCTTGTTATTACATTATTTCAGTTATGAAAATGGAGTAGTTTTCCTGGTACAGTCTTTATTTATCTACTAGTTTACCTTAATACATATATGTTAGATAAAGAACGTTGAACGAGAAATGACAATTATGATATATTTCTGTAATCATACATTTATTTCAAACGTCTATTCATCTATGCTATCTATATTTATTATGTAATTTATTGCTGACATTAAGAGTTAGGCTTAAGATTAATCATATTACATCTTTTAATTTAAATTTACATATATATATTATATTACATAAAACGGATGGCTGTAAGTGAATACTTCGAAGTGAAGGTTTTTTTATTTGGTCGGTGCATACAATGTCCACTCCAAAATAGGCAAACTTTGTGACTTAAGGTCCTCTTAATAATATCTACGGGAATCTAATATCTACGGGAGAACCTTGATGACAATTGTTAATTGAAAGCGGGTAGTCGGTTTGGTCTAACCAAAGGAGACATAAACCACGACCGAATAAAAAATAAAATTGGACCTCCCCGGAGGGAAAAAAGATTTTTAATTTAGCATCCGTTTGCTGATAATTCGGTTTAAGAATAGAGCCACCACGGAACCGCTGCAACCCAGGGAAATGCTACCTGTGTTAACTAAACGGACATGCTGAGTGACTTATACGATGGGAGGTCAATATATTCGCGGAATGGAGGGGATTGGTTTACTCGTCCAGGTAGTAAGTTGTTCAGCACCTCATTAAAAGTTTATATACCAAGTTTGAACCAAATCGAGTGACAGAGAACACCGATATTATATTTTTCATTTCCCGTCCTTCGCCCGGAAAGTCGCTTGTATCAAAGCGACTCCCTCCGGACGAAGTCCTCGCTCAATGTGTATTCCGAACATCGGAATATTCGACTGGAGCTCGCTGCTTCGTCACGGCCTTCGTTCCGACACTATAATTGTGAAGTGTAGTGTGATTGAATAGTGTTGCAGTGTTCAGTGTTTTTAGTGTAGTGCTGAGTGTTTTATTACAGTGCTGTGCCATTTTAGTGCATTTAAGTGCGTGTACTCAGTGCGCGTCGCGTCAAGCCAGACGTGCTAGGGCCGCGCCCCGTCACCCGTACGAGGTAGGTTGCTAGGCACACACCCCGCCAACACCAGGCGGGACAGTTAGGCTTTTAAGTAGGTACACATCTCCCTGCCGCAAGGGAGGGAGGATTTACGTTTGCGTTTTCTTTCTTTTTCCTTTTCTCTTTTCCCTTCGGGTCAAAATGGACCCCAAGAAAATCAAGATGTCCGACCTGCTTGAGTATCTCAAGCAGGACTACCCCGAGGCCCTCTTAGGCTTCGCTTCCAAGTCCCTGGTAGGCGCAGCCCGCCCTTCCAATGACGCCTCCGATATGGAGTACGATTTTGCCTCCTCGGAGGAATCCTTTTCCGGCTCCGAGTCCGGGTCTCGCGGCTCGGACTCAGAGGAGGATGCGACAGGCTTCCAACCTGTCGTATCTAAGAAAAAGAGACGAGCGAAAGCTTCCCAAGAGTCAGATGACGCAATCGAAGCGTCACAACGCGCAGCGTCCCCACGCTCTCCCACCCCCGTAACGGCCGCGTCCGTTAAAACCGTTGGCCCCCCCGCTACCCGCACCGCTCCGAAACGGGTAGCGTCTAGCAATACGTCGCGCCCCGCTTCCCCGGCTGGGAACAGCGCTCGCTCCCCCCCCGCTTCGCCTATTGCAAAGCGTTCTCGGCCCGTCGCGGCCAACGCCCCCGCCTCCGCCTCACCTGTCGTAGACGCTACGACGGTCCCCCGTGCGAAAGCGCCGCCGCCTCTTTTTATTAAAGAAAAAGAGAAGTGGGATAGTCTGTCCCAATCATTTATCGAATCCAAGATGCACTTCACGTCTGCCCGTCCGACCAAGGACGGAATTAAAGTTCAGGTTTCTTCCGCGGACGTCCACCGTAGGATGACGGCCCTCCTGCGGGAGCGTGGTATTGGTTACCACACTTACGCACTAGAGGAGGAGCGCCGCCTTACGGTTGTGATCCGCGGGATGCCGTGTGAGATCCCAACCGAATCCATTTTAAGTGACCTTAAGTCACAAGACTTCCCGGTCCAGGCAGTACACCGGATGTACCGCCCGACCAATAAAAAACCCTTTAACGTGGTGCTTGTCCACTTGGACAACACCAAAGAGGCTAAAGCCATCTTTAACATAAGCACGGTCTGCTACCTGTCCGGATTACAGGTAGAGCTCCCCCGCGGCCGCGGCATCCCTGGGCAGTGCCATCGCTGCCAATGTTACGGCCATTCAGCTAGGTTTTGTTACGCACGGCCGAGATGCGTGAAATGCCTAGGCGACCACGCGACGGTCGATTGCGAAAGGAAAACTCCCTCCGAGGACATCCCTCCGAGCTGTGTCCTGTGCCAGCAATCGGGCCACCCTGCGAACTATCGCGGGTGCCCGAAAGCACCGCGTAGGGCAAAGCGAGGAGGGAAGAAATCCTCGCATCAGCCGAAGGCTCATAAAGCCTCTGATGCGCCGGCTTCTGCCCCTCAGGCCCCTAAGGCCCCTCAGGCACCAAAGGCCCCTCAGGCACCTAAGGCCCCTCAGGCACCCAAGGCCCCAACCGAAAACGCTTGGTTTAGGAACAAACCAGCAGTACCGACCGCCCCGGTACCCGCGCCGCCAGTCGCTCCTGTGTCAGCGACCGCGAAGGAACAAGACGGAGGAAACTCTAACCCTCTGTCCTTCCTCAGCGGACTCTCCGGGAGGTTCGATCCCTCCGAATTAATCATATTCGCAAAAAAAAGTCAGAGCCTGCAAGAATAACGAAATGGGGCGGGTTATGGCTTTCGTTGAACATGCCGAATTAGTCGGATCGATATTCAATATTAATACTTCTTTTTAAATGGCGTCCATACTAAATAGAGTAAAACCCCGCTCTCTGACCATCGTTACGTTCAACGCTAACGGTCTCACCCGTCAAATCGATCAGGTGCGCGACTTCGTAGTCAAGCACCAAGTAGATATTCTACTCGTTCAAGAGTCCTTCTTAAAACCGAGTAGTAAGAATCTTAAGATTGCCAATTATAGTATGGTAAGAAATGACAGGACGTCAATATTTATTAGACAATACTTAAGTCGCGGTAAACGGTTGGCCGATGGAGGTTAGATATTATAAAACACGAACAGAACACCTCAGTCATCTACACTACAAACATCCGTTTTAGAATTAGCCTTCATTAAATATTTTAATATTGTTATCAGTCTTAACACGTGGCGTCCTATACAAAGACTCGTTTGAATATCATTTAATTTACTTGTTTTACAATTACCTTTATATTTTAACACAAACATGTATGTAATGAGATATAAGATTTTCGCGAGTCTTATTCATTTAAATAAACATATATTTCATGATCGATGGACAGACCATAAAGTGAAAACATACGACGGTAGTGAAACTATGAGTACTTTGATTGAGGAAGATGTTTCTGTAGGAGAGCTCTATACAAATGTATGGACAACAAACATGTATACTTTGAACACTTCATTAAGTGGCTTAGTTTTAAACAATCAGTAAGCAAATATAATTCTATGTTTCATCATTACTTGGTTCATTGTTAGTTTTCATCTAACACTTGATGATCAGCCGTCATCTCCTGATGGATGAATCTCAAGTACAGTCCAATAACACCATCTGTAATACATAATACAATATTGTTCTTATACAGGGTGTACTGGTGAATTACTATCAATATTTAAGGAGAATACTCGGTACATGATTCTCATTCGAATTATGTAAAAAAAAATTGGTACTTAATTTTTGACCAAATTTCCGTATAAATAAATAAAGCGTGGACACGTTCCAAGTGTTCCAAGTGTGGACGCGTGTGGCGGCGTGCTGATACAACACTACGCCGCCACACGCGTATGTGTGTGTGTGTATACCTAATCTGTAGGGTGTTCACACGATGCGTAATTAATTACATAACTTTAGGTTAACTTTACTTAGAAGTTTATTAATATTTATGTTAAATTAATTTTTATTCTGTCATATATGATCGTCAAATATCACGCCCTCAAGTATCGATAGTAATTCACCAGTCACCCTGTATAAAGACATACAAAGACAGACACTTAAAATAAATTATAAAATGTTTACAAAAATTACAGAAATACGCGCTTATAAAATATCAATCTAATGTTTGGAGGAGGGGCTCTCAAAGGTGCAGGAAGCAAACCGTAAATGACTTAATGGCTAAGGAATCGAAGGTTAATAGGAGAACACTCACCAGCAGCACCAGATCCGCTGTGTGGCAGATTGAGTATGGAGTCAGTGACAGTATGGAGTCCGGAACAATAGAATAGAATATACTTTATTGCACACCACAAACAGTAAATTTCACACGGAAAGATCAGTCAATCAGCAAGGAAGAGCAAAAAGACGAGCTCCTGGTCGGCGGAACTCCTGTAATAGAATAACAATACAATGTAGTCATTTAAATAACTATAAATACCCAAACATAAAATATACCTAATGCTAAATGTTAACTTCAATGTTAAAAATGACAAATGTTAGAATGCTAAAATGATAAATATTAAAATGTAATATGCTAAATGTAAAATGTTTAAATGTTAAATATGTCGTTAAATAAATGTAGTGTAAAAATTAAGATAAATGTAAAATGTAAATAGGATTAGGGCAAAATAATTGTAAATAGTGAAAAATTAAAATTAAATTGTAAAATAGAATTCTCGCAATTGATAAAAGTAAACTGGAAATGTATGAAAAGTCATCAAGCACAATGTAATAAGAAATAAAAGATGAAAATAAACTTCCCAAACATCCCAATGCAAAAATAGTATAATTTCTATATATATATATATATAAAAGAAAGTCGTGTTAGTTACTCCACTTATAACTCAAGAACGGCTGAACCGATTTAGCTGAAAATTGGTAGGAAGGTAGTTTAGAACCAGGAAATTCCAATAGGATACTTTTTATCCTGTTCGACAGCATTCCTGTGGGACTTGACATGAAACGTCAGTCACTATAAAACGTGGCATAACGAAACACAATTGACAGCTATGCAATTGCAGATATGTAATGACGTAATGATGACAATTAGATATTTGTAAGAGATCTTCTACTATATAAAAATAGTAGGTAGTTTGAAGTAGTTTGTAGTATGAACTCTTAAAACCATTTAGTATTTGCGGGATAAATTTAGAAAAATCATTGATTTTCACTTCAATTTTTATAATTAATCCAGATTAAAAATATTATGATCAAAAAAGGGATTCTTTTGGTGTTAAAATTCGCGGAGTGCTAGATATTACTATTCTGTTAAACCGTACTAATATTATAAATGCGAAAATAACTCTGTCTGTCTGTCTGTTACGCTTTCACGCTTAAACCACTGAACTGATTTTAATGAAATTTGGTACAGATATAGAGTTGACCTTGAGAAAGAACATAGGACAGTTTTTATCTCTGACTTTTGAAAAGTTCCCTTTGAAACGCGATATAACCGTACTCGACCCGGGTGAAGCCGCGGGCGGAAAGTTACTTAAGCCATATAAGGCAGATGTGTACTATGTTGGTACATGTGAGCAATTCTCTTCATTTTGGGCTCAAACACATGGATACGTACTCTTACCCACGGTGTACACTCGCCTCTCACGACTTGATATTTATAAGTGTACCGTTATATTCTAAAATCTAAAGATACATCGTGCTTTTTTAAATTAAATTATTTCTTTCATTTACTATTCCTCTTTAACAGGGCTGTCCAACCCACTGCCCGCGGGCCGCGTGCGGCCCGCGGTTCGGAATTTTGCGGCCCGCAGAAACTTTTTTATATATTCTTTGTTTAAAAACATCAATGAGCAAATAATTTTTTCATCATTTTTTTGGACCACCTCAAATAGATAGACGAAATAATCATCGAATTCGAGCGGCGTTTTGCAGATTTTCAAAAAATTGAGAGTGATATAGCACTCTTCACTAATCCATTAACGATTGCAGTTGAGAGTGTGAAGATCAATTATCAACTAGAACTGTGTGATCTGCAAACAGACCTCTTATACAAGGGCAGAACAGAAACAGGGATAGATTTTTTAAGCTCCCCGCTGAACGTTTTCCGAAACTGGCAAGTTTCGGGCAAAAAATGGGCTCGATGATGGGCAGTACCTACCTTTGTGAGAGTGCATATTCAACAATGAAGCTAATTAAATCGAAATACAGGTCTTCAATGACAGTTACTTTACTTAAACATGCACTGCGCCTAGCTACTACTAATATTGAGGTTGATATTGACAAACTTATAAAAGAGAAACTAATGGAAAAGTAGTTCATAAAATTACGATATCATTATTACGAGCATTTTATTTTTATAAATATTTTGCGGCCCACCAATGTAGTTAATCAATTTTACTGGCCCTCGGTCCCATCAAGTTTGGTCACCCCTGCTCTTTAATATAAATGATTTAATAAAAACAACTTTGTAGTTTAGTATTTCTTAACACTGTTTTTTACATTAATTTATTTTCCATGTTTTTATTTTGCTAACAACAGATATGTTTTCCTTTTTTGTATAATGAATTGCCTGATTTATATAAGCGATAGCAATTATTTTCCAAATCCCTCTTAATATTATAAATGGGCAAGTAACTGTCTGTCTATCTGTATGTTACGAGTATGTTTGCAACACTAAGCCGTTGAACCAATTGTGATGAATTTTGTATGAAGATAGATGATACCGATTACCCGATCCCAACATTTTGCGGGTTCCATCCGCTAAAGGCTAAAACATGTATTCGTAATATCCCCCACAGTGTACCCTCACCCCCATGACTAGATATCATAAATGTACCTTTATGTTCAAGAGATACCCCACTCTTTAACATTCCAAGTATATTTTATATATAAAAAACAAATCAACTTTTTGTTTTGGCATCTCATAGGTAAATGTTGTTTTTTTTGGAGCTACTTAAAATACTTAGTATTGTGAATTATTTAAGTTTGTATTTTAATACAAACTTAAATAACACTAATACAAACTTAAATAACACTAATACAAACACTAATACTAACTTTAATACAAACTTAAATAACATAAAAAATAACAGTTAGTGAGGTTACTTTTAATTTGAAAAATTTGATAATATTTCTTTTATTACATTTCTTCAAATAACAATATCACGGATGACATAATTGTGTCAGAAACGTTCAATTAATGTAATACGTAATAATAAAAGTGATTAAATGGACAGTAAAATAGTTCAACCTAACTCTGAATAATAACAGAATAATATTAAATATTCAACAGTACATACCGTCACACTACTATCGTACATCAGCTACATACACTTCTCTTCATAGAAGGTTTCCTCTCGTCCGCAGACCACGTCCTAACAGACGCTCCACCAACAGCTTCTACCCTCATCTTGAATTATATATTCTCACGAGTCCTGGAACGTTACAAAAACCTTACATATAAAGACTGTCCAATTCCTAATAAATAATTAGTTTTATAAATTTAAGAAACTATAAAATTAATAAGTCTTCGCCTACTTGCTACCTACTAGTAGACATAATAATGACTCAGATATATTTTAGGGTGTGGTGTCACGTCTAAATTATTTACAGACAATAAATAAAACAAGACGTGAACTACTTAATTACAAAATTTAATTAACTAAAACATTTAGACTAGGTATAAATCTAGAGAGCTAGGTTTAGGTCTAGGTCTAGGCTCAGGCGTTACTGGGATACCGAGGGTATGCTCCTTGTATCGGTTTCTCTAGTTCGATTCCAAAGTTAAAGTTTTTCAAGAAACAAGTTAAGTATTTGATAAATATAGAAAAAGCATTTAATTAACAATACTATATTAATATAAGTACTCTTTGCATATATATCGGGTCGGAGTTGGTCTGTGGACGGAGATATATTACCAAAATACCTACGTAATTCATTTACCATTTCTTAGTGTACTTTTCACATTGGTTTCTACAGAATAATTTGTAGCGTGTGTAACAGATATTTCTTGATTATAGGACGGTACGAAGATCGCCAGGTCAGCTAGTATTTTATATAAATAAACTTTTAATAATTGATTTACTATCTTTATTTATTTATTTAATCATTATGACGTGTCGGAAGCGTTCAGTTAATAAGAAATAAAAGTATTGAACTCAAAAAATATTCAGCCTACATAATTCAAAATAATAATGTTCAATATTCAACAGTACATACCGTCACACTACTATCGTACATCAGCTACATACACTTCTCTTCATAGAAGGTTTCCTCTCGTCCGCAGACCACGTCCTAACAGACGCTCCACCAACAGCTTCGACCCTCATCTTGAATTATATATATAAAGAATATTATCAAGGGCATTCAAAGCAAACCACAATTTGTTTCTCTGAAAATACAAAGAAACGACATTAAAGTCCACTAATATCGCCTCCACAATTATATCCCTTAGTTAATCTCTCTACACGTTGTAATAATCATGTGCACAAAACTCAAACATAATTCGCCATTAGTGAATAGTGACGCGTCTCTGGTCGACAAGTTACAGCACGCGAAGCGTGGCAAATTTGAATTTAATGAAATTCCATTTCATTACATACCTATATTCTTACGAGTCCTATAATGTTACGAATGATACTATTTTATCTACAGATTATATATTTATTAATATACTATTCGACTTACAAGAAGACGCATTTAAGGGCGTGGCCTAAAATTATAAAGATAAAAGTGAGAAAAATGTATAAAAATAAAGTAAGCCACGACAACGTTTTAAAACGTTGCTTAAACCCTGCACCAAAATTTACGCTAAGAAAATAATTCAGAATTCCTACCACGTACTACACAAGGTAAAACAATAATATCAAACAAAACTAAAAATGTTTCTAAATAAGTGTAAGAACTTAATGTCAATATTATAAAATTGATCAATTAGCTATATAAAGAAACACTCACCATGAGGTATGAAGTAACAGATGATGGAAGAAGACATCCATCATGAGGAAGACCGCGGCTGACTGTCACCAGAGGCAGGAGAGAAATGCGAGCAATAAGAAGTACTGTAGTGAGATTTAAATACGAACAAATAACGAGCAGTCAGGTTTGCCACACTAAGAATGTAAGGACAGTTACACATTACATAAATATAAAAATAAATTATGTTATAATGTTAAACTATATCTGAAAATAATAAAAATTACACATGTTATGTGTTAAAAAAATTTTCCTGAAATTATCATTAAAAAAACAATTTTTATTTTATGAAATAAGTAAATATTTTATTATTTTAAAATTAAGTATCATTCGTGTAAATAAAAGAAGACGTTACATATTTTATTTTAAAATTTATTAGTCACTGATTGACGAAAAATATTAAACTTCAGAGAAATAAAAATATTATTTTAAGTCATTATTAAGATAATTCAAATAATAAATGTAACAAAAACAAAATGTTCAATATTTAGGAATACACTTATTTAAATATCTTTACCTATCAATTTTAAATATATATGTTTACATAAGTCAATAAATTAATGTAATGCATACCAGACTTAAACGTCGTTACAAATTGTAAAGGTTGGTAGCACCTGATAACTCTTTTAATTATATGACAGTTTCATCCCCATGGTTTTTTACTGTTGTTCTTGTGCTGTACGTTCTTTTTCAAATATTTGACCCTTCTTAATATATCATTGATTCCTATTTTAACGCTTTTGACGATCGACCCCTGCTTTTCTCAATTGGACTTTGTTTTCTGCGACTACGATGGACCCCGGCTCTTCTCATTTGGATTTTGATTTCAAATTTGGAGTTTGATTATCGTTAAGTTAAGTTGAAAAAATGCCACGAAAATCGGCTATTAAGTGTTATTTTCGGTGTGCGACTAAAGGTACGATACTTATTTAGTAAAATCTATAAAATTATTTTTTGTCATATGTACAATCAATTACTAGTCTTGTTACATAAATTTCAACCGTAACAGTTTATTGACTTCTAATAACATTTCAGATCCTTTTCATCAATATCCTAAACCTGAATACCCAAATTTGGAGAAATTTATTCAATGGAAAAATATTTTAAATGAAGACATGAAACAAAAGGAAGATTCTTACATTTATAACAACATAAGAATATGTGATCGTCATTTTGAACAGTTTTACCGTTCTTCAAGTAAACGACTCACTTAAAATGCTTTACCAACTCTATACTTAAGTAAGTATCTAAAGTAAGCTACTACCAAAGTACAGCCACGGGCAAAAGTATTAGGCACCCTACAGTAAGACAAGTTTTAGGGTGTTTTAGCATAGCGAGTCTAAATAAAACTGCATTTATGATTACAATGGTTTATTTTAAGAAAATAATTAATATTTTGTAGGTCCACCTTTTGACTTAATAACCGCAGCCACTCTTTTTGGCATTGACTCTACCAGCCTGAAACATTCTTCTCTTGATATATTTTTCCATTCCTGCTGTAACGCGGCCAATAGAGCTTGTTTATTGCTAATCGAGTGCCTGCGGATATTTTTCTTTAAAATGGACCAAATATGCTCAATCGGGTTGAGGTCTGGTGATTGTGGTGGCCAGTCCAAAAGATCAATATGATTTTCAGCAAACCACTTCATGGTATGCGCGGACTTGTGGCAAGTGGCGTTGTCTTGCTGAAATTTCAGGCCATCGTTGTTTATATCACTGAAAATTTGCGTTATCGACGTTGCTAGTGCTGTTTCCAGAACTTCAGTGTATTTAACACTATTCATTCGTCCCTCACACAATACCATTTCGCCCACTACGTCGGCAGCCATGCAGCCCCAGATCATTATTGAGCCTCCACCATGCTTAACAGTGGGAACCACACATTCTGGGTTGTATTCTTCGCCAACCCTTCGCCTAATATAAGTCACACCGGGTGTTCCAAACACCTATACCAAAGGAAAAAAACACATTTATTTTCAAAGTTATTATTTTTCTTGCAGTATGTTATTTTAAAAACATTTATGTGTTTTAATATTGTACATAAAATAAATAACAATACCTCAAAGTTAGATTCGTCTGACCACAGTATGTTGGACCAATCTTCCACTGACCAATCTCTATGTTTGAGTGCCCACTCCAACCGATTTTTCTTATTGTGTTCTGACAGCCACGGCTTCTTCCTTGCTTTACATCCTTTTAATCCAGCTTTAAGAAGTCTTCTTCTCACAGTATAAACACTCACTGAGCTGCCTTTTGCCTCAGATAATGCTGCAGCGAGCTCTAAAGCAGTTTTTTTCCTGTTTTGTAGAGACTGCCTAATCAACAATCGATCTTCCCGTTCAGTAGTAACTTTTCTTCTGCCTGTTCTTGGTCTATTTTCATGGGTGCCAGTCTCTTTGAAGCGATTTATAGCATATTGAACTGCACATCGCGAGCACTTCACTTCTCGGGCTATTTTAACCTGAGACATGCCTTGTTCATGTAAAATCTTAATTCTTAGACTCTGTTCAGCACTAAGTTCAGATTTTTTCGGCATGATTAACACGTTAAATGTTAGTCTTTAGAATTGTGATAGGAATAGTTGCGTAGAAGACGTGTATATTCACTGCAAGCACTGATAACACACTATAACCCGAAACGCAAAAAAAGCAAATTCGAAGAAACACCGCTTAGGAGCACACCTGGATGTCATAAATATTTTCTTTTATCTTAATTTGGTTAAAAATTGCCGCTAATACAATAGCTAAACCATAAAACACACACTTGACCGCAATATAATGAGATAGTGACTAACAATAGGGGTGCCTAATACTTTTGCACGCAGCTGTAGTTATAGGCTCACAATACATACTACTAAAAAAAACGAATGGAAGAAATGGCTGCTTAGCGATAAGGCCGCCTGTTGCACCTCATGCAAGTAATATTGTATAACGAAAATGTTATTTTTTTCTTAGTTTTGGTATTTTGTGACAAAGAATAAATAAATACTAATATAAAATAACTATAAATAATCAATTATATTTTATAACTATAGATAATATTTTACATTATTATTATTTTACTTTAGAAATTGGTGCTCATAATCAAAAATTAAAAACAAAATATTAGATTTAATTGAATATAATGAAATAGGTATATAAGTCATTTTAACATTTTTATACACTTTCATGTGGTTTGATAGATTTATAATGTGCAGTCTTTATTACCTTTTTTATTGAAATAAAGGAAACTGCCTACAAACTGTATTGCAAAATAACTACTTGTGTCACTTCTTTACATATGTAAAACAAAAACAGTGTTCTAAATATGCAGAGATTATAATTTCACTGGATAACTACAAACCAAAAAAAGTTGTTTATAGTTTTTTATGTAATATAAGAATGGCAGTGTTGAATTCAGTAAAAATTACAAGTCTACTTACATTCAATCAGAAACTCTAAAAGAAACGAGGAAGGAAAGCACAATCAAGACAATATGTTATCATTCAATTTTAAGATTTTTCATTTAACTTTTCTTTTAATATATTTATTTGTATTAAAAAATATATTTTATTTAGCAGCATCACCATTTGAGACTGTACACTCATCACATTTTGTTGGAACTGAAAAATGTGTTGATACACAAAAAGAAAACAATGACACATCTTGTAATCACCACTTGGATTTAAATATGAATCAAGTTCAGATACAAAGGAGTTCTGCTAATTCCTCTCATTTATTTCCTAAAGGTAAGTTACGGTTATATAACTAAGCTTAAAAATAACTATGATTGCTATATTAACTTTAAAATTATAAAACTGCATAAAGCATTTTAAATACCATATAAATATAAACCACAGATTCACTAGATTTGCAAGTATCAAGATTTATTTCATATTTTCTTCAAATATGTATATTTTTTGTCTTTTAATAAACATTTATCCCGGTTTTAGATAACCTGATTCCTTTTTAAGTAAATACAGATATAAACTCAGATGAGTGATCATCATTTACATTTAAACCTAAGATGTTCAAAAATGTCTTCTCATCATTTAATTGATTTTCTGAAATCCCTTATGACAAATATTAGTCCCGTCATTAGAGATACTACTGTATACATAATTAAACATAACTAACTATATCAATATTTATAAACATTCATTTCGCTCCCTCGTCTCCTGCCAGCTGGCTGCGGTCTTCCTAGTTCCTCGTAATGGATGTCTTTTTCTAATGCTGATGCTATATGGTGTTTTTTTTTACATATATCTAATTATTATATTTTATATTATTGGCATTACTTACATTATAAGTTCTTATACTTATTGAGTAACGTTTTTAGTTTTGTTTGATATTAGTGTTTATTTTATTGTGTAGTATGTGGTAGGAATTTTGAATTATTTCCTAAGCGTTACATACATTGGGCGCAGGGTTTTTTAACGTTATCGTTTTGATGGCTTCCTTTTTTTATTTTAACTATTATCTTTACAATTTTCGACCACGCCCTAAAATGCGACTTTTTAATGTAAGTTGATAAGTTTGTTAACAATTAATGTATTTTCTTTATAAAAATAGTATTATTTGTAACGTTCCAGAACTCTTGAGAATATATAATTCAAGATGAGGGTCGAAGCTGTTGGTGGAGCGTCTGTTAGGACGTGGTCTGCGGACGAGAGGAAACCTTCTATGAAGAGAAGTGTATGTAGCTGATGTACGATAGTACTGTTACTGTTGAATATTTAATATTATTCTGTTATTATTTATAGTAAGATTGAATCATTGTTTATATTCATTTATTCAATATTTTTATTTTTATTACATAAACTGAATGCTTCCGAGACGTCGTAATGATTAAATAATTAAATGAAAGATTGTTATTATAATAGTAACTGTCTCTTGCCCGGGGCTCCGTCCGCGTGTACATCACAGTTCTCTGTCACTAGTGCCACTGAACCTGAACTGCTTCC
This sequence comes from Danaus chrysippus, assembly GCA_916720795.1. Taxonomy (NCBI): domain Eukaryota; kingdom Metazoa; phylum Arthropoda; class Insecta; order Lepidoptera; family Nymphalidae; genus Danaus; species Danaus chrysippus. Next base: position 1,732,552 of record CAKASE010000073.1, read on the forward strand.
ACTTCATAGTTCCACCCGCGTAGTATTGGGATTGGGGTCGGGATTGTGTCAACAGATAATCGGGATAAAAAGAAGCCCAAGTCTTTTTCCTAGGCTTCATTTATATCCATACTAAAATTCATCACAAACGGTTCAGCGGGTTAGGAATGAAAACTTAACAAACAAACAGACTGTTACTTTCGTATTTATAATATTAGTAGGGATTTGATAATCATTATAATCACTAACAGTCATCATGCTATTAATAATGGTTTACAAAACAAAACCATCAGTAGTTAGAAGAATTAATGAATTGAAAATAAATAAATAATTAATAAAATAAAAACACTTATATTTAGTTATTATTGTTCCATGTTGACATCCGGAATCCATCTTGAGTCAAGCACCTGTCTTTTTAGCCTTTTTTGTCCAGTTTTCGCTCCCTTCCGGTGCAACTTCAGCCCTCTAATGTCAATTTGGCGGGAGAAAACTTGCACATTTTAACAAATTGATATTTCTTACCTCATTATAGCATCGTCTTTCAGAGCGAGCACTAGTCCAGTTTTTAAGAATACTTATTAGTAGTTATAATTATTACAGTCTTTTAAGTGTTCGTATTGAAAAGTGTTAATATTTAAATATTTGTCTCCCTTCGAACGTCATGGACTGGGAAAAAAGTTCGTGTGACAGTGAGTATTCGTCACGAGGTTCCAGTCTGGACAGGTACAGTCTACCAAAACGATCTCCCAAAGCTGTAAGTAGCTCATATTTTCAATATCAGATGCGACAAGTGGCTTCTTTTTTTTTTATTGAGTACCCACATTACAATAAATAAAAATGTAATAATATTTTACAATAATTACTTCACTTTAAAATATTAAAGAACACGATTTCAGAAGTCAGTTAACGATATCCTTTGGGAATATAAAGTAACGAAATTCAAAAACCGCACTTGACGGTTGTCCATATCTGAGTTTAACCATCAATATTGAGGAACGAACTTTCACGAACCCACCGGATTTACATTGATTTTAATTATCTTATATACAAATATTTAATGTTGGAATGCGTTCCGGTTTGATGATTATTATCAGTTGAAATACTTCGCTGTAGAAGTAAATGACGCATTTTACTCTGATGCGTCTCGGTGTACGGATCACTGTCTCGTACGACGTACGGTACCCGACACCTGCTTCATTCTGATAAAAAGATATCGTGGACATTAATTCTTACAATTATTGTCTGCTTTCACTCCCGTTTACATGACAATAGAGTGAATGTAAGATCTTCGTCAGTCGTGATGATATCTTCGGTAGTATAGTGGTCAGTATCCCCGCCTGTCACGCGGGAGACCGGGGTTCGATTCCCCGCCGGAGAGCCAGGTCCTTACAACGAATTTAAGGAACTGTTTGAATTAATGCTCAAACCAAGAAAGAGGCCTTGCTCAGCAGTGGGCGCTGATAGGCTGATGACGTATGACGTATGACGTTTGAATTAAAGCAATTGTAGGGAGTTAGGATGTTGAACGACGAGAATAAACTTTGTCTAGAACTCGAATTGCAGCTTTTGAAAAATGCTTTAATATGTATCTCGAAAAGAAGTACGTCAAATAGCTTAACTAAAAATCGTAGACTATTCTAGTGGTAGTAAAACAAATTTAAATACGCAATTATTATTAAAATAATAACTATATTAAAATAATAATAAAATGTTTAAGATTTGGAATACTCCAAGTAAACCAAAGATATTCCTTGAACTATTTGTGGTATTCGCGCTGATTTCATACAATCTTTTAGAGAAGATTAATGAAAACGAGTAACGGAGAATTTTTATCGTTCGACTTTACAGACCATACCTCCGTTTTCAAAAAATATTATTTGATATATTGACTGTCTGCCTACATACAAAAAATGGGGCGGGGACAGATAAGGTATTAATAAATACCAACTATTAAAAAAACAGATCGATATCTGGATTAAGTTATATGTACCGAATTACATCTGTGGAATCATTAAAGGATTTCACATATCTTTTTCTTTAAAATGTTGGAAAGAGCTGATATTACACTCTGTTTTCTATGAACATTCTTTTCGATTCCTAAAAGCTACGATTTACAACGTGAGACATTTAATTTGAAACAGTTGTATAGCTTTGTTCATTTAAAACGTTTCCAGCTTTTCATTACAAACTGGAAACTGGTTAGCGAAGCCGGTTTTATGACAATTCTGTTTTCCCTGTTTGTTATATTTACTACACTTGCCAGCTTTTTTGGTTTACCATCGGCACCCCGAATACTGGCATGCGTCACAGGCTGGATAGCAGAGTTTCTACGCCATCACTACATTAGATGCGTAGTTTATTAAGAAGATTTTTAATTGGCAAACCAACCGCCTCACATTCTGAGCGACCGGTTAGCCTTCACCATCAATATTCTGCAACAACTTGGCCGGACAATGAATTTCATTAAATCTGTGCTGTTTCCGACTCAATGTCCAGAATACCTAGGCATTTCATGGGACGCAAAACTGAACCCGAAGTCACTGTCGGAACTGAAGTGCATCGCCCTACGCATGCGCTTCACTTCAGCATCAGATTGGCCAAGGCAGTTGGCTCCCCGAACAGGCCCAGCTCCTTTTGGGGAGACTTAACTTTGCCTCATTGGTTGTGTGCAGAGGGAGATACGGTCGTACACTGCATACCACAGGCGACAGTATCCCTCCCTTTAAATCACCTCAAAATACTTGCAGAACCACAGGTTCTCAAGTTACATTGATGGTTAAAAGCTTTCTTAGCTGCACTGACGATACGTTTGGCTTAGCAGTCGACCGAGAAGCGCTTACAGGAGAGACTGAGGCCCAGAAAACATGGCATGGCAAGTACAAGGAATCGTAAGCTAACCTAGAAGCTTTTGCCCACGAACAGAGTTGATTAAACGATGCCAACATTCTTTTCTTCTCGGACAATCGAACAGTGGTATTGTATATAAACAAAGAAGGAAGTACCAGGGCGGAAATTGCTCTGAACTTGACTTGACCGACCGTTGATATTGTTATCTAAAGCTCGGAATATGCAATGTCCGCCTTAGCACAGTATATTCCATCAGATAGATTCATCTGCGTAAGGGTCAGCACGGTAGTTAAACAATGGGCGACATTGAGTATAGCGGATTGAAAAGTTACCTACCACAACGCTTTCAGTCGTCAGTGAAGTTACGACCTTGCTTCGATATTTCCACCTCCTAACCTCGGGGCTTATAATACCTGAACAATGCCAAAGGACGCTTCATAACAAAAGCTCCGACATGGCAAAATAGTATTTGAGCAGAAGATCTACTACATTGATCTCTGCAAGAGTCTTAACAAATTCCCAACCTTTGTCAAGTCTTAGTAGACACCTTGACGTAAAATTCACCAGCTGAAGGTCCGGGATCTTCATTTGCGTATCGTGGCTAATTTCGGGTGGACGGAAATGACGTGACGGTTGAACGAGTAAGAGATAATCCCTTTCATTATCTAGCAACGTTTTGAAAAAAAAAAAAATAATAATAATAATAATAATAATAAATAAATAAATAAAATAGAGTCTGTAGTGGTTAAGACGAGTAAGTGATTAAAAAAACCCATATTCACAAAACGTACCCTGTTACTTGTACCTATCTGTCTATCTATCTGTCTGTCTGTAACTATCATTGTACATGAATCTTTTATTCTTACTTTTACTAAAGTTCCCTAAAATATAGATTTTGCATCTAACTTTATGTGTATATTCTCGTTAAACACATTCTTAAAGTTATTTCAGTAACCCAAAAAAGAAGAGTTCCACATCACCTATCTGGGACTCTTAAATTGTTTACAATATTTCAGCACACATCTGGTAAATGTAAACAATTTATAGTGTTTGCGGTGGCTAATAGAAATTCTCTGCCGCTGGCAGGAGGCCAGCCATGTGGGACCTGTTGTCCCTGGGCACCGCCTCGCTAGTGGCGACTCTGTCACAAAACCAGGGCTGCAAATGCCTTCCAGAATGGCCTGCCTACATTTACAGGTAGGGTCGTAGCTAGCTTACGCCTCGGAGCATTAACCTTGACCCTCCCCCCCCCGGGGGAAGCCGGGACTTCCTCATTGTAGTAGCAATCCTGCAACTTTTATCGTCAGGACGTAAAGTCCATTATCTCACTTTATTAACAATTGAAGATTAAAAACTTATTGATAAGGGTAATCCCGTTACATTTTGGCCACGATCCGAATCTAAGACTGATTAGTTACAGGCAGTCAGGAAGGAAAATTTTACAAAGCCCATTACAAGCCCGTTGTAGGACCCCCTTCCTCTATATAAGAATATCTAGTCATTGGCTCACTACTATCCCCGCCTAAAGTGCAGGCGCTCGTCACCCTTCTGCTCCGCGCTGGTCGTGAGGCTGCCAGGCGAATGCCGCCCTCTATTGGGGTACATGAGACTAGTGTGTTAAATCTATTGTATAGATACAAACACTACATCGCTTGGTTATATAATATACTGGGTTTACCGATTGGTTGATTTATCCAAAGGAAGCGCAGAGTAAGTCAATAATTTTAAATAAATTATCTTTGACAGCTCGAGGGGCGGACCTAGAGTAGCGTCAAATATGGTCGAGTTTGGATTAAGTCTTTACACAAAGAAGCTGGTATTGAAGCTTCTCCCAGATCTGTAAGACCTTCAGTAGCTTCCCTTAACTAGATAGAATGCTTTCAAATAGATAAAATTTAGAAACTAGAAACGGGGGCAAGATCCTTTACCTATAAGAGGTTTTAAAAGAGTTGTATTAAATCGGTCACAGGAAAGCACAAAAGTTTGGCTGTCAAGCTATTTTAATAGATTCCTTAAATCAAATTGTTATTTAAATAAATTATTTTATTCCAATAATTTAATTTTTATTGGACACATTATAGCATCGTCATAATATTTATGAACAGGTGATAACAAACACGTCACTCAAGATGGATTCCGGATGTCAACATGGAACAATAATAGAGAGTTTTACCTACCAATAAAACTTACCTATTATTTTTCCTTAAGACATCCGGAATCCAGGTAATTTCTACCTGGTTCATCTCGAGTATGTATAACTAGCTTTCCGCCCGCAGCTTCGCCGCGTGGAGTTCGGTTATATCGCGTTTCCAAGAGAACCTTTCAAAAGTCTGGGATAAAAACTATCCTATGTTCTTTCTCAAGGTCAACTCTATCTCTGTACCGAATTTCATTAAAATCAGTTCAGTGGTTTAGGCGTGAAAGCGTAGCAGACAGACAGACAGACAGACAGACAGACAGACAGACAGACAGACAGAGTTACTTTCGCATTTATAATATTAGTAGGGATGAGGTAAGAAATATCAATTTGTTAAAATGTGCAAGTTTTCTCCCGCCAAATTGACATTAGAGGGCTGAAGTTGCACCGGAAGGGAGCGAAAACTGGACAAAAAAGGCTAAAAAGACAGGTGCTTGACTCAAGATGGATTCCGGATGTCTTAAGGAAAAATAATAGGTAAGTTTTATTGGTAGGTAAAACTCTCTATTAATCATTCATTTATATTCAACTGAATGCATAATAATTACAAATATGCTACTTTTTAGTTTGGTATTTTATAAGAGTGTTTTTGTAATTTTTTTAATCATTTTATAATTTATTTTAAAGCCATCCTTGAAGTAAGTGTCTTTGTATGTCTTTATATAAGAACAATATTGTTTGTGAACAGTATTAATATATTGTATTATGTATTACAGATGGTGTTATTGGACTGTACTTGAGATTCATCCATCAGGAGATGACGGCTGATCATCAAGTGTTAGATGAAAACTAACAATGAACCAGGTAGCTATTAATGAAACATGAGTGTGTGATTACACTAGACACAATATATTAAAGACAATGAGCTACACATTATATGGAGAGGGAAGTGACTGAGATTTAAACATATTAGAATGTAAAAGACTTGAAGTAACTGTCTCTGTATGTCTTTATATATGAACAATATTATTTGTGAACAGTATTAATATATTGTATTATGTATTACAGATGGTGTTATTGGACTGTACTTGAGATTCATACATCAGGAGATGACGGCTGATCATCAAGTGTTAGATGTAAACTAACAATGAACACAGCCGGCCTAGCAGCACATCTCCAACTTGTCTGCTACTTAGTTATTTTATATTGAATTTAGACTTGTCAAACAATATCTTTAACAGTTACTTTACAAGTTTTATATATAATTTCTTTTGGATCATAATATTTTATTTAATCCAATCTACTTGATATACTTCTCTGATATGATTCAATTACTTTATTGTTAATTATAATCTGATAAAACATTACTCATCTTAAATGTTTTATTTCTGTATGTACTAATTGTGCTTATCATACTTTTTTCTCTAGAATAATTAGTTTTTAAAAGAATAGTATTTGTTATGCCACTAAAATGGAGATGGTTAAAAGTTTTTGTTATTATAGATTTACCTTGAACTGTTTGCATTTATAATATTTATATAAACCGCATTTATCATAAAGAGAATTATTATTGTTGAATTGAAAGGAATTATAGTTATTGTGGATGTATTGTATTGTCTTTGATTTTTATTAACCAGTAATACTTGTACTTGTTAAGCTTATATATATGAAGATAATAACACTTTGGGACTCGGTATATACATCCTTCAAATGAGTTTGTTATAAACATAAAACATAATATGACATGAGTAAATATAATCTTCAAATTCAAAGTCTGAACGTCAGGAGTATGTAGGTTTAAAATAATAAAGAAACGCGTAGTAAATAGAAAAATATTAGTTTTATTTAAATGTATACTCTCGAAAATCTTAGATATCATTATTATCCTACATTGATGAGAAAAGTGCTACTGCAGCAGTCATGAAAGTTAAAGAAGACTGAATTATATGATAATTTTTATTGCACAACCTACGAAATTTTATCATACATCGTTATACACAGCATTCTGCGAGTTTTTATTTTGTTATTCATGTTGAAGAGGTATGGAAGAAAATATTTTATAGTGGTGGCCATGGTGCATTTGAACAGTCCTCAACAATTCAATAATTGTGCGTGCTATTGATAAGCTATAGTGTAGTTGTTGTGTCAATATTACGGGAGTTTTTCTTTACCTGAAAACATGAAAAGAATAATCCAACTAGATTGATTTGTAGCCCCCGGACCTCTTTTGAACATGATAAGCGTTAGAGACCTTGCCAGAAGACAAATTTATTATAAAAAACTGCTCATATAATGGCTGAAGCTAAATTAAATAGCGAAATTTTTAAAACTTTTTCCGTCCATATATAAATACCTCAACATTTTTTTAAAATAAAAATTAAGAAATAAAGAAATAGAATACAATTAAATATTAAGTAAAATTTATAGTTTTGTTGAAAAACAAGACAAGTATATAGCCAACTATTCAACAATATATGTATACAGGGTGACTGGTGAATTACTATCAATATTTGAGGACGTGATATTTGACGATCATATATGACAAAATAAAAATTAATATAACATAAATATTAATAAACTTCTAAGTAAAGTTAACCAAAAGTTATGTAATTAATTACGCATCGTATGAACACCCTACAGATTAGGTATACACTGACACTCACACATACGCATGTCGTGACTTGGTGTTGTATCAACACGTCGCCGCACGCGTCCACACTTGAACACTTGGAACGTGTCAACACTTTACTTATTTATACGGAAATTTTGTCAAAAATTAAGTGCCTATTTTTTTTACATAATTCGATTGAGAATCATGTACCGAGTATGCTCCTTAAATATTGATAGTAATTCACCAGTCACCCTGTATATATACGAGTATGGATTATTACAATGTTTTACAGTTGTTACTTCTGATAAAACGAACTTATTTGTTATCAGTAGGTACTTAATATAAAAGTAACTTAAATGATTTCATAATTTCTTGCTTGATGTTCCTTCCTAATCATTATAAACGGTAACGACTAGTCAGAACAGTTAAAATAAATCTCTTATCGATGTTATATATAATCCTTACATGAAAAAGAAACGAATCTTCTTATCATTCCATGTATTCACCGTGCGGGTGTCGGGTCCGTCGTTACAGGGAGAGGAGCTTCAACAATATCTGGGACTTGCGACCCAGGTGTAGGTTTAAGGGGACCCTTTCTAACGCACGTTAAACGCTCACCTCCACCGTCCAAGCTCCTCTCTCTAGCTAAACAAATTTTAACCAAACCTACTAACGAAGCCTTCTAAGTAAGTTATAAGAATGAATTGATGTTACTTCTGGGCAGGCCCAAATCCTTTAGTGGGTTATAGAGATTTAGCCCTTATACCTCTCGCTTCCACTTTTCCACTTCCAATTTTAGCACAAAATTTATAATTACATATATATATTTTTAAGAGATATGTATGTACACACCTATAGACTTTTTTCTTTTTTACTTTAACAATACATTTTTTTATTAAACTAATTTCTAATAATATGTATTAGAAGATAGCACCAATTTACATATAAATTCAACCTTTCATGCTACAACGTGACGTGACTTTAATAATTTTTTGGTTCCATATTAATATTCTTTGTTTTAAGACATTTATAAATAACTTATTATGTAATTAATAAAAATATTACATTATACCTGTATAGGTATCTGTTGCTTTTATTGAAAATGATAATAATAATTAATATCGTTCAGGCCAACAATATAAAATATAAAATACTTAGATTAAATTCGCCTAATAATTAGAATTTCAGTTTATAAATAATATATTTCTCATTCGTATTTTATCAAGCATATGTTTTACGGCGATGATAAACAAATACGGAATTATTTTACAAGCGTAATAAATTACTTACAATTCTATGTGAAACTAACTTCTGTTCATGACTTTCAATAATTTTAAAAAGATAACGATAATGTAACTTTCACAACGTTTTCTTTTCTTTCTTTCGTTAAAGATAATTATCATTAGGGTGTTTTTTTTTTATTTTTCCTTTGTCCTTAAATACATAAAATTGAATCTCGATGGCATTTCTATCGTAAAACTTATTGTTTAGTTATTTAAGTGAGTTTTACACTGTTTATATTGTTTACTTAGTTTGTAACAAAAACAAAGAACAAAGTTATACTCTTTGTATCTACTTACTAATAATATTTATTATATATAACATATATTGTGTAAAATAAAACAGACATTATAATATATTTGATTATTAAACGAGAGTTACATTAAAATGTATATATGTTGGTTGTAAATATCGATGTATTTATTTATCGATCAATAAATAGTCTGATCCTTGTAATAAGAGATATAATTATGTTCAAGTATTTATATTATAATTGTTTTATTATAAGTATTCAATGCGATGCATTTTTTAGAGAAAGGAAATAAAGCTTTGTTATCTATATTGGATATTAATCTTTATTATTTGAGGGAGTTTTTGTTTAAACTATATTGGTTGACTGACTTTACTCATCACTCGATGAATGTATCATTTTGCACTTGTATCGTCTCGTGGCTTTGTTCGTATATTCAGATGTTTTCAAAATCAAACAATGTACATATATAAATTTATGTCCGTACGTTTCTCTATTTTGTGAGCTTAATATCTGCTAATACATCTATCTACATTTTCTCTGAATCGAAAAGTAAAAAAACATTTTTAACGTAAAATAAAGATTTAAACTCACTTGGTCACAGTAACACGTCTCCTAGAGATGCTTTAAGTAGCAGGGTCTGAAAATTCGAAACAGTTGACAATCAGCCTACCAACTGCTTGCATGGATTGGTAAAAGTCATCTTTACTATCAAAGAGTTTACCTTTAAAGTTATAGGCCAAGCTACTCAGCATCGACTTCTATCATCAGACAACCAAATCCAAAGTGGGGCTCCATCCCTTCTTTTTACACCGTCCTTACATCCGGACGAAGAGATACACTTCCTCGTTTCTGATACGCAAAGGTTTTGAATTGTTTGGCCTGTGTCTGTGTTTCCTTGGAGTCATAATTCAGGCCGTAGGCGTCTTCACGAAACGGTGATATAAACTAGCTGGATCAAGCAGTCTGTGGGGCTAGGACTAAGCGCTTTTCGCGAGCACCAAATGGTCCGTCCCCAAGTACCAAATGAATAGATTCCTATGATTTTGTACACCGCGTTGCGTAATTGGCCAGTTCATGCGTATGAAAGACCGTAACTTAGCGGTGGAAACGGGAGCTCGGATCCTCAACCCTTGGTTTGATTATTGTGGGTTTAATTCGTCTACATTTGAAATGGTTGACGGGCAGGCGGCACAGACACTATTCAGGGCTAGTTCAGTTAGTACTAGTATAGTCGCGAGAGGAGAGGCGGCCTCTTGCTCCCAACGGCGTTACTGTGACCGGCAGAAGGGTTCGGCTCGTCATGCAATGGAAGAATGTATTGCGTGGGACCGTCATCGTGGTGAGCTGGCAGTCGTCACTGGCAGCAGAGTCATACCGAGGAGGCCTTGGTCCTTCATGGCCTCCCTCTGAAAGAAAGTCGTCGTTTCAAGCAAAGCACTATTTAGGAACAGGACTTTGACTCTTATGCTGATCAATTCCAAACAGTGGTGACCCCCTCTCTAACCTTAAGAGCCGATACGATATTGGAATAAGAGCAACTTTGATGTACTTGGGCTTATATTTTCTGATAATCTATTAAATTGAACATTAGAAATCTGTTGAATTATATAATTTTCAGGAAAATAACTGAAAATAAGGAATTAATAGTAAAAGTTTCCGATTTATAATGGGACGAGTTATAGTTGAAGACAAAGTATACAAATGTGTTCATGTGTATATATCAGATAAAAACTATTATCAAACTGTAATACACAACAACATTAAATAATATAATTTACATAAAATTTTAATTAGAATTTAAATTTTTTAATTTGAATATTTCTTGAATTTCTTTATACAGGCAGTCCTCGTACTTACGGCATGTTAGGTTCTTGAAATACGCGACGTAAATCGAAACGACGTAAGTCGAGACATATTTTTTCATATGTTTACATGTAAAACTCAAGGGTTAGGTTCCACACGGAGTCGAAATAATAAAAAAACTGCATTTATAACAAAGGACGTACTTTATTATTAAAAGTAAGTTCTTAAAATAATTATATATTATGCACTTGTGAAATTGCTAGCTATTTTTGGTATTTGTGTGTTATTAATTTTAATAATAATTAAAAAACTTATACATATGTAATGATAAATAATAAATTAAACTTTTGGCTTAAAGAAACTATCAATTCTAGATTGCTTGGCTTCTTTCTTCTTGCTATCATACAGATCTTGGTAACAGTGATAGGCTGCACAAATTTTGTTATTAACGTTAAAACTTCTCTCAAAATTAGGATCATTTTCTTCAAAAATTTTCATGGCATTCTTCAAATTTGCAAATGCTACGGAAAGTTTTTTTAGTGTAAGTTCTTTTTCAGAGTCACTAATAGAAGAAGCTATTTCTTGTGACTCGAGTGCTTCCTTTTGTACTTGTGCCTCCAATAAGATCTTCATCAGTCAGTTCTTGCGAATGTGAGCTTAACAGATCATCAAGTGAATTCTCCGATATGCCGGAAATCGAAACAAATGACGTATGCTTGAGGAATAGTGTCAAAACATTGTTCGACGTAACTTGAAACGACGTAAATCGAAACGACGTAAGTCGAGGACCGCCTGTATAACAAGTAACTAGATATAAACGTTATTTGTATATTTAATTAACCAATTTTAATTGTGACAAAAAAAAATTATAAAGTTAGAAGTGATTCTTAGTACTAAAAATATGTTTTATTAATAATAATTAGGTCCACATAAAACCTTATTAATATTAATCAGCTGTCAGCCTTATTTTATCTTCTTCGTTAGTAATAAATACGTTCCCACATCACAAACTGTCCACTGTCCAAAATGAAGTTGTTAACGACACTTCTTCTAAGGTGAGTGAATTAATATAATTTGTTTAATTACGATGAATATTTTGAAGATATAAAAAAATACATTCAAATTTTTTTCTAAATAATATTTTAAGAATATTGTTTTATTCTAGTCTGATAACCCGTTTTCGTTTTTAAACCTAAGCTCTTATGATTCATAATCACTTACCTACTCTTTTAACGTAACGACTATTGAATCATGAGAATTAGTGATGACAAACAGTTTAGTTAGTACAGAAGAATGTCATTACTAAGATGAGGAGTAATAATATGTATATACATTTACAGCGCACTGTTAGGAGTTGGATTCTGTAGAAGATTTCCAGCCGGGTTTAAATTCGGTGCAGCCACAGCTGCTTACCAGGTCGAGGGCTCCTGGAACGTCAGCGGTACGTTTATGTTCGTGTTTTTAATATTGAATTTAAATAACGCTAATAATCATTTGATTGACAGACAAGTCTCCAAGTATCTGGGACACGTTCGTTCACACTAGACCAGAGATTATAGTCGATGGCTCCAACGGGGACGTCGCCTGTGACAGCTACAACCAATGGATGAAAGACGTGGAAATAGCTTCGGAGTTGGGATTAGATTTCTACAGGTAATGAATTGATTCTGGTGTTACAATTTACAATTAATATTTTTTAAATCAGTGGTGGCCTAGTGGATAAAGGGCCCGCCTCTCGTTGCCAAGGGTGCGGGTTTGATCCTAGTAAATACCAATGTGATTTTTCCGAGTCATATGTACTTTTTGAGGGTATTTAGATACCACTGACAGACGGTGAAGGAAAACATTGTGAGGAAACCTGGACTTATAATTTCAGAATTATAAGTTTGAAATCACCAGCCCGTCTTGAGCAAGCGTGGCGATTAATGCTCAAAACTTCTCCATGACAGAAAGAACCCTTTTGCTCAGCAGTGAGCTCTGATAGGCTAAAAAAAATTATTAAATTCACCGATACAGATTATTGTACTATTGTTTTTCTGACCAAGCAACTTGGTTAAAATGTACCAAAAGACACGCGGTCCCTCTCAGTCCGATTTAATATATAACAATAAGTATTACTTGATAGTAAATATTTTATTACTAGTCTTAATTTTTAATATGATATCTAATTTGTTTATATATTTTTTATAGATTTTCTCTTTCTTGGCCAAGAATTTTGCCTCATGGTTTTGCAAATAAGACGAGTGAAGACGGAGTAAAATTTTACTCCAACTTTATAGATGCTTTATTGAAGAGAGGAATTGAGCCTGTCGTTACAATATATCACTGGGATTTACCACAAAATTTACAAGATCTTGGTGAGTTTCAGAAATGTGTCACTGTTGTTAAAAATAATTAATACAAATGCATTGCTCTTTTACTATATAATATAGAATAAATAATAAAACAAAAATATAATTAAACAAAAAAAAGGGTTCAAAAGAGGTTTTTGTACTAAAATAATAAACTACTTATTTTATTAATTTTAATTATATTAAGTTCATTTTTCATGATAAAACTGAAGACCCCATTTAAATTTATGTTTTTCAGTAACAACACATTCTTTGCAACTTATTTCTTCATTCGCATACTAAACGAATACTTAACTTTGAACGGAAAATCATATTGATGAACAAGTAATGAGCTCTCATCTTATATGTCAGGAACTTAAAATGAATCTTGTAAATTCAATGTTCTCTGTAATTCATTCTTAGTTAACAGAATGTACTGAATCCATGTTTCAGTACATTCTATTCAAGCTTGTAGGACTATTATGAAATGTTAGTTAACCCAAGGTATAATTCACAGGCGGCTGGACCAATCCTTTAATATCGGATTGGTTTGCGGACTACGCTCGTGTTGTGTTCACTCTATACGCGCTGACCGAGTCAAAACTTGGATCACTCTTAATGAACCGATGACGTTTTGTGACATTGCTTACACTTTTGGAGTTCACGCTCCAGGAATAGTTAGCACTGGAGTAGGAAATTACATCTGCAGCAAGAACACAATGTTGGCACACGCTAAAGCATGGCGGATATATGACAAGGAGTTTAGACGAAAATATAAAGGTAAAAGAATTATATGACTTTATAAAAAAACTTTAGGTACTTGATTTATTGTTAATTAATAAAATCTCTAGGTTCTTCTGAAATAATTCTGCATACATATGCAAATGTATTACATTATATTTTAAAGGCAAAGTGTCCATCACCAATCAAGTCATGTGGTTTGAGGGAGATGATGAAAATGAAGGAGAAGCGGCTGAACTGGCTCTACAGTTAATGGTGAATAAAATACAAAAAGTGTCCAAAAATAAAAGTGTAACTAAATACTTTTGAAGTTTAATTCAAATGATTGAAGATATTCATTTACTGTCGCATAATTTCAGGGAGGACTGTACTCACACCCAATCTACTCTAAGGAAGGCGGTTGGCCGAAGAAAATAGAAAACCTCATAGCAGAAAAGAGTAAACAACAGGGATTCCCGAAATCCAGATTACCAGAATTCACAAAAGAAGAAAAAAAAAACTTATAAGAGGTGAGAATAAAATGTAAATAGTGTAATCGTTACATAAATTAATACCAAAACTAAGATTTTCTATTAATAATTATAATTTATAAGTCAAGTTAAAAGAAAGCCATATAAATAGCAATAGGCGTCCCTTTCAAAGTTTTTTTATTGAATTTTTCAAAGGCACGTATGACTTCTACGGTTTAAACTACTACACATCACGAACTGCTCGCCTCGCCCGAGGGGAAGCTGTTGGTCCTTGGCCTCTCTTCGGTGGACCAGACATTGATGTAATAATATCAGTGAGACCAGAATGGCCGCAAGCTGGCTCCATCTGGTTCTATGTGAGTGTTGTTGTTACTATATACAGTTGTAAGACTCATTGAGGCTGAACACTGTCTTTGGAAACTGATCGTACGTCATACGTGTTTATTGAAGAGTAATGTAGACAGCCAAGTAGTGATTGAAACAATAAAAAAGCAACCAACTCGTGCTCCAGGTGTACCCGGAAGGTTTCCGAAAGATCATATCTTGGTTGAAGAAACAGTATGGAAACATGGAGATCTTTATAACAGAGAATGGTTTCGCAACCAACGGCGAGGATTTAGATGATCAAGATCGTATAGATTACCATAAGAAGCATTTGGAACAGGTGATTAATATTAAAAATGAAATCAAGATGGATAAATAAAACAAGTATGTTATTATTCTAACTAATATCTTCCACCAGGTTCTCCTCGCGATTGAAGAAGATAAGGCCAATGTCGTGGCGTACACTGCTTGGTCAATGTTGGACAACTTTGAATGGAGCGATGGCTATCGGTAAAGATATTGATTTCAAAATGTTCTTGGATTTTCTTCTGTTCATAATCTGATAATAATAATAATCTTTTCAGTTCCAAATTCGGTTTATACGAGGTGGACTTCAACGACCCAGCCCGCACCCGCCGCCCGAGAGCCTCCGCCAAGTATTATAAAGATATTGTGAAAGCTAAATAATATGATTTATACATATAATATTAAATGAACTTTGAACAGAAAGACGTAAAATTTATTTGATGAATAATAATATTATTTTTATGTGTGATTGGAGATGTTACTCGGATCTATATCTCACAATGATTCCTACTCATTGACCCACTAAAATCAAATTTCTCAATAATATAATTAGTAATAATATAAGTAGGACCTCCATGAAGTATCTTCCTTGAATAGCTCTAGATGTGTTGGTGTTTTCGGTATCAGGATATTGCTCATGACTAACGAGTATTGAAGGAGCCCCTGAGAGACTCCCGCCTTTAGTGGTCGGAGAGTAAGAGAGTGCTCTGCACTTGTTAAAGGGAAGAGATATTAGTTAAGTTGACTCGTATGATGTGAACAGCCCGTATATCGAACTTTTGTACAACACTGTAATGTATATAATGATTTCTGTAAACTGTTTTACTTATTTTGGCTAAAGTAGCGTTTTAATAATGGAAATATTTGAATTCCTCTTTGTGTTAAGTATTATTAATGTGATTTCTGTTTTAAAAGCTTGATACTTCCTCGAGATAAAATCAAAACATTTTAAGGACATTTATATTAATAATTCAATTTTTTGTCATTATTAATTGCTTTGTTTCAACAAACAATGAAATATTTTATTTTGTTGCGTTTCTATTTATATATTACGACTGAACTTAATTTACCATATACATATATTTAACAGTTCTGGCTGAGAGATAAAAAACAAGGACTATGAAAATTCCTTACAATATTCTATACTCCAAAGTTTAGAATGTAGCACCACCTATAATAGGCTGATCGTCAAATTAGCGTGGTTGTAACTACTTGCCAATAGATGGCGGTTTATAAAATAATTTCAATTTCTTATGGTATTCAGTCAACGTGTCTGTGATTTTTGTAAATCTTATAGAATATTTTACTTTATTGTGACTTTGGTTGTTCATGCGTTCCTTTATATTATCCATTTCTTAGTTTGCTTCAGGTTTATTGGTTACCTGGCTTGTTAATTGGATCAAGACTATTAATCAATTTTTTTTTTCTCAATTTGCCACAATAAATTTTAAATTAAATGCCATTTTGTTTGTAAGTAATGTGCTACAACATGGGTGAAGACAGTATTTGAAGCTTTCAAATACAAGTTGATACCCAATCGTTGCCATCACAACATTAACAAAGGTTCAATATTAAGTTGATTATATAAATAATTACAAATATTGGTTTCATGTAATTAATAACTATTTTTACTATACAGAAATTTAATTTAATTTCATGTTCCCACTATTTTGTCCCAGCAATATCCACAGGTACCTACATTAATTTATTATTAATTATAATCAGTCATATAAATAATTCTGAGGACTATAGTATATAACAATTAGTACATCACAGAATGCGCCACTTGTAAGTTGTAACATTAAATGTCATAACTCCTCACACTTCGGAGTTGGTTCTATGACATACAAACAGCAGAATAACATGTTTTACATACGAGTATTTAATCATTTAAAAGAAACTAATGAAAGAAAACTAGCGACGTCTATGTCATGATATAGTAACTGATTCTCACTTATATGTTGCAACATTAATCATTATAAACTAACTTGTGAGTACTGTACTAGGACATTCAGTTATTAGTTCCAGTACTAAGAATAATACATACACTGATCTCTAATAATATACAAGTATCAACAGTTTACATTATTTATTCCGTGTTCAGTGAGTGTGATACTTGATAGTTATTGTACCTGTTACAAACACAATATAAAGTAGACAAGTTTGAATATAACAGAGGGACTAGTTGTATGATAAAGGTATATTATAAGTACATTAATTATATCCAGTTAAATTGGAAGACCTGAGTTTTATAATAGTTAATAAATAATTAGATAGACATAAGCAATTTTAATACAGAATTTTATTGAACAGAGATCAGACCCTAAGGAGTGATCTGTGTGAGACAAGTGTAAACAACACATGAGTAATGAATATAACTGTTATGAATAAAACAAACGTATATTGTATTATGTTTATTATACAGTAACAAGTCTCGTCTTCACATGTACATTAAACAATCCCCAGTTCATAGAGCGCCTCTCACACACCTATCATATATTTCATCAAGTGACACATCACCTATTGTTCAAACAATTCCCGCAGGAGCTACATACAAATGTATGGATAAAGCTTGTATTAAAAGACATTGACTGTTTGAGCCGCTGCAACACTCCACCTTCAACACTACACTTGATACTTCAAGTCTTTTACATTGTAATATGTTTAAATCTCAGTCACTTCCCTCTCCATATAATGTGTAGCTCATTGTCTTTAATATATTGTGTCTAGTGTAATCACACACTCATGTTTCATTAATAGCTACCTGGTTCATTGTTAGTTTTCACCTAACACTTGATGATCAGCCGTCATCTCCTGATGGATGAATCTCAAGTACAGTCCAATAACACCATCTGTAATACATAATACAATATATTAATACTGTTCACAAACAATATTGTTCATATATAAAGACATACAGAGACAGTTACATCAAGGATTGTTTGAAAATAAAAACATAATATTTTATATTAATCTTAAAATATCCACAAATAAATTACACTTCATATCACTAAGAAGGTTTATTATTCAAATAAAACCATTCTTTATACATCAGTCTAGTTAGCATCAACATTAATAACATACTGTATAATGTATGGAATTATTATTATTATTCTGTTTGAAATATATTGGATTCCTAAAAAAATTATAAATGTTTATAATTAAACTAAACACATAAGTTGATTTTACTTAAAAATTATAACACTATTTAAACACTTTTATAATAATCGATTATTCTAGAAAGACGCCATATGGATTTCATCATATATAATATCAACAGCACATGAGGAATTATAAAATTAATGTGTCGATAACGGTTTAATCAATATAAGAGATACATTATGGAGAAATAAACATTAAAATGTACAATATAACCAAAAACAAAGTAACCAACAGACCTTAACGTCACACTACAATCGTACATCGGCTACATACACTTCTCTTCATAGAAGGTTTCCTCTCGTCCGCAGACCACGTCCTAACAGACGCTCCACCAACAGCTTCTACCTTCATCTTGAATTATATATTCTCACGAGTCCTGAAACGTTACAAATAATACTATTTTTATAAAGACGATACATTAATTGTTAACAAACTTACCAACTTACATTAAGAGGTCGCATTTTAGGGCGTGGTGTTTGAGGGAGCGAAACTATATAATGGCTTGCCTGACGAAGTTTTCGATGAAAAAACATTTGCGATTTTTAGAAGGAAATTATTGTGTTATTGTGGGGAGCACTTGGATTAACCACCCTTGAGTTGTGTGGTTCGTTGCTACTGTACTGAATTGTTGTTTCAATTGAATTATTTTAATACATCTTTTAATTATTGTAATACATCTCATTCAAGTGAACATTGTTCTTTATGAGAAATAAAGTTCTTTAATCACTAAGACCCCCTTAATTTAATTTGTTGATGACAAAGGTTTGAGTATCAGCTTGTATTTGTGTAATAAATACTGACTTCAGCCATTTTGTACGACATTACTAGAAGTAACAATGAACATTAAAAATCAAGACTGAAACTGTACCTAAAAAGTAGTATTTTACTGTCTCCTTATTCTAATTTAAATATTGTATGTTGATACTTTTCTGTAACATTTGTACAGACAGGATCAACTGAGGGACAACAAGCAAATAAGTACAAGATGAGTTTTCTTCATTATTTATACAGTTGTAGGAACAAAATATTTTTCTTTTTGTCTATATTGTTTTGGATGAAGATTTGATCAGTAATTTTTTTCTTCATCTCATTATCATTGCATTTAAACTAGGTATTTAAAATATGTAATACTTTTTTATGAGAATAGTTGTAACCGACAGTAGTCACCGTCTCCCATGGACAGTGTTAACGCTCTTGATTGGGGAAGAGGATAGGAAGGGGAGGCAAAAGTAAAAGGCCAGGAAAGTGTGGGAATAGGGAAAGGACAGCCGGCTCTCTCACTCATAGGACGAAACGTAGACATTAAAGAGTACTTCACGCCGATCTTGGTACTTCCCCGGTCGAGCCAGCCCATGTTCGAGCTGTAGCAACTGACGACAGCTAGATTCTATCACTTTCAATATACTATAGATGAGGGATTTAATTATAAGGATTTAAAAAATCAGACTTCTGGATAAATTTAAATTAAATTGTATACAATAAAACACTAAGCCTGTAACTTACAATCAAAATGTTATTTAATTTAAGATATATTCCTGCAAATTGAGAACAAAGTTTGCAATGTTTAGTCTCTTATTCAAGTAAGGAGCCAGGTGAGAAACAAACTCAAAGGCTACTAATAAATCCATAGATATAAAAAATACATTAACATTCAAAGTGGCAATAAAATACATATTTTCTATTACTCAAAAAGTTCAAAACAATGTTTACTGAATCATAACAAGAAATTCAAAATAGGTTACTGAGTTGGTTGTTTTATATACCGCCATCTATTGGTACTTATTTACAACTCGACAATAATTTGACGATCATCCTATTATAGGCGACGCTGCATTCTATCTACACTTTAAATTTTTGAAAATGTAAGATTTTGGATACTGTGCTGTATATGAATGTTAAATATAAAACTCTACTTAGGTATGAGGAAGTATGAAGCTTCTTAAACTGAAACCACGTTAATAATACGTGAGCCAAGGAAGAATACAAATATTTTTATTATTAAAACACACTACACATCTAGCCCTATTCGCGGACGACACCGCGGTGTGTACTTCAAGCGAGTCCTACTACATGGCCTCTCAACTTCAAACTGCGGCCAAAACCTTAGTAATTAACCTTAATAGTTTTGCTGATGGAAGATAGATGTGTATCCCATCGTGAGTCTTGGTCACGGTTATAACAATGTTGATGAAATTAAGTATGCTGAGGGTTTTGTGCGTCATTTATAAACATACTTTGGGGTTGATTTGTAGTAACACAATATGTTTATATCTTCTGTAGTAGTCAATGATGGGTTCTAAAGTATACAGGGTGACTGGTGAATTACTATCGATACTTGAGGAAGGGATATTTGACGATCATATATGACAAAATAAAAATTAATATAACATAAATATTAATAAACTTCTAAGTAAAGTTAACCAAAAGATATGTAATTAATTACGCGTCGTGTGAACACCCTACAGATTAGGTATACACACACACACGCGTGCGGCGGCGTGCTGATACAACACTACGCCGCCGCACGCGTCCACACTTGGAACGAGTCCACACTTTATTTATTTATACGGAAATTTGGTCAAAAATTAAGTAATTTTTTACATAATTCGAATGAGAATCATGTACCGAGTATTCTCCTTAAATATTGATAGTAATTCACCAGTCATCCTGTATTAGAATACCAAGAAATTTGTCAATAGATAGCGGTGTAACCAATCACTTAGGCAATGGATGTTTAGTTCTGTTAAAATGAAACTTAAGACTAAAACTAAAATAAATAAGACGCATAAAATAAGACTAAGACTAAAAGACTTGGGCCTGTCCGGAACTAACATCAATTCATTCTTAGAACGTATTTCGAAGGCAGCCCCTAGTAGGTTCGTTTAAAATTTGGTAGAGAGAGGAGCTTGTACGGTGGAGGTGAGCGTATAACGCGCGTTAGATAGGGGCCCCTTAAACCTACACCTGGGTCACAAGTCACAGTCACTGTTGAAAAACACCTCTCACTACAACGATGGACCCGTCACCCGCACCGTGAATACATGGAATGATAAGAGGTTTCGTCTCTAAATAGCACTTGTATAATGTGTTTTGTATTTGATAAAATGTTTTCATAATATACAAATTTCTGAAGAAGCCTTTTACGAAGTTTAACTTGTTTGTCATTTAACGTAACAATATTAGATGACATACATTTGTGTCATACTTATTGCAACATTAATATATATTTTATTTTTAAGTATAATATTTAGTTGTAGATATACGTTCATACATCTTCTTCTTCCTGGCAATTTCCCAGCTTTAGCCAGGGTCTGCCTTACATGTTGTAAATAGGTTTGGCTAATTGTTGTTACGACCGGTCGCCTGCCTGACATCAACCCTCTTTGGCAGTGCATTAATCACCACATTTGTTCAAGACGGGTTGGTGATTTCAAACTTATAATTGTGAAATTATAAGTCCAGGTTTCCCCGCGATGTTTTTCCTTCATCTATGAGTGGTATCTAAATACTCTTAGGCCTCGGCCTCGAAACTCGCGGGTAGCGGGGCGGCAGCGGGAGCGGCAAGATCATACGCGTATAATCAAATGGACCGACCCTCGAATACAGCGGTGCAGGAGCAGGGCGGGGGCGGGCAACGAGCGGTGCACGGGTGCACTCCAGTGAAGCGGTGACCGCCCGCGTTGCGCGTCTGCATTGTACTGTTGTAATTTTTTTTTGTGACGTATCAAAATGTATTCGGACGTGCAAGAGCAAATTATTTCGGCAATCTTTGAGAGGACACCCTTATGGAACAGCAAAGATGTGAACCATAAAAATAGAAGATGAATTAACCAATTATGGGAAGAAATAAAAAACGAACTGAATATTGAAGGTAAATATAATAATGATTTATTATGTCAAATACAATATTTATTATCTTTTACAAATTAATTAGTAACTAATGCGATTATTTACATAATATTCTTTGAATTTTTCACGTGTAAGCAATTTGTAATTGTAAACAAAAGAACAAATTTCTTAGAAAGTTCGGTATGACTGTCGAGTTTATTGCGGGTTAGGATAACAAAGCGACAAAAGAGCGTACACAGCTGCGCAGTTTTTACTAATTTTAGCCACTTAAAAGGTATTTTTTATTACTTAATTGTTGTCGTTATATAGAGTATACACTGATTTACTAAATTAGTGCAACACAATTTCTAAAAGATATAGATCTAAATCGTTTTGAATTAATTCCAGACTCTAAATCACTCTTGATAGTTTCAAGAATATAGTCAAATGTTTCTACACTCATTCTGGTGTAGTCGTAGAATCTGTCGGGATTTTGTCTCTGTTCTTCATAGTTTCGATAAAACTCGCAATTTATTTTCCTTGCCCTATAGTAGGGATCCACTTCTTCTTTTGCCCACAATAAATCGAGCATTAGGAATGATTTCGAATCATAAAGATGTCGCCGTTTTTCAGACATTTTGTTCGCGAATAAAACAAATATCTCGACAACACAACCACGAACACAACACTACACCGCTATAGTGCCGCGCGATCTGCCCGCTAGTTTCGAGAACAGGTATGCGTTGCCCGCCCCCTTGGCGCGCCGCTGCCGCTGCCGCCCCGCTACCCGCGAGATTCGAGGCCGAGGCCTTAGAAAATACATATAACACGGAAAAATCGAATTGGTACTTGCCAGGATCGAACCCGCGCCCTCATGCATGAGAGGCGGGCCTTTAACCACTAGGCCACCACTGACTTTATACGTTCATATTTATATGTATATATTAATAAATTATTGTATATTCGACATCACATCGCATAAATAATGAAAATAACCAAACAACACACAAAGATAAGATCGAATCGATATTAATAAAAAAAATATTACGTATTTCGTATTAAAAATAGGAGTTTTATGAGAGTAATAATGAAAGTCTTCGGCATCGTAAAAGTAATTATCAGCATTTACCCGATAGTAATGTGTCATTTACAGTATAAGCACGTGTTTGGAGAGTAGTAAATAAAGCGAGGCGATAGATATACAAGAATACTAGCATTATGCTGTCATTGCATGATAGTGGACTCACAGAATTACGTGAAAAAGGTGACATGATAAAGAATTTGATAATTGGCGATGTCTAAACTCACAGTTCATTGGGCTAGATCCTCTACATTACATGACCTACCTCAATAGACTTTTAAGTTTTATAGATTTGACTCAAATCTGACAAAAGTAACAAGAGCGCGCAAGTGGAACTTTGGTAGTTTTTCTTTAAATGTATGAATCATATCAATTTAGTCGCAAATGTTAGCTAGATAATGAGATCTAAGACTTTGCGAGTATTCATTTATATATAATATATATACTATATATATATATATATACCTATATACCATAACATTTATACATTATAGAGGTGTTATTGGTAAGACCAAAAAAGGTAATATAAATAATTGTTCCACATTACACATTAGTAAACTTACTTTATTTTCTTTTATATAAGTTTTATATAGAATGTAGATATATTATATGGTCACCGGTGCATTGTGATTCACGTAAATGGATTCATGGCATCTCCAATAATCAATAACTTTATTAAAAATTAAAAAATACTTTAAAAAACCATACATTTTGAAGTGACACATTTATTATCAGTTGTTATCTGATTGCTTAGAACAAATTTGCTTTTTTACGCTACACAAAACTTTCTTGTTCCTCATTCAATAACTATGAGATTATTAAATGAAAAACTGTTAACGTGAAGTTGAGAGTGTGACGACATACGTCTGGTAAGATTGAGTCAGTCACTTCTTTAAAACCATGTATCAGAATTAAAGAATAGATCTTGAGGAAATCTAAAGATATTAAAGATTTAAATGAAACTAATATTTTCGGATGTACAACGCGATTTTTTAATTTTGATTATAAACTACATACTTCCGAGGTTTCGGTTACTTTACAGCAAGCGTGTTCACGGTTCCATATTCATTCATTTAAATTAATACTCACGGAAATCTTAGATTTCATTATATTAAAGACTAGCTGACCCGGCAGACTTCGTACTGCCTCAATCAAGAAATAAATTATGTCTTATTTATTTTTTTGGAGTTAACCTTTAAGCCATAAATCTCCGTGTTCTGAAGTGCGACAAAATGATTGACATATTAGTTAGTTGTCAAATCTAATGTCAAAAAACCGTTTGTATGGGAAATAAAAAGCGCTGTTTTTAGGGTTTTCCCGGAAATTAATAAAAAAAATTTCAGCTTTTAAACCTTCCCTGAACCTCCACGAACATTTCAAGACTATGATAAGATAAATCCGTTCAGTCCTTCTCTAGTTTTAGTGAGACCAAGGAACAGCAATTCATTTTTATATATATAGATTTCTCATAAAGAAACTTATCTACCAAAGCCATTTCTAATATGACTGTTAATACTTATAAATTACTTATAATCAATAAATTGGGTTTTGTACCGAACAATTTGTTTTGTATGTAAAATTCTTTAGAACCTCATCCCGCATTCCTATTAAATTCTTCAGTAATTCGAGTTATTTTTGCAATGACCTATAATACTAATAAACAACGCAGCATTATATTTTATTTATTTACCAAATAAGACTGTCAAAGCAAGAAACTCAGAACCAATTTAATTCAAGAGACGAAGTATAAAAATATTTTAGTTAAAAATTAATTTCTTTACATCTGTACCAAGTTGTAAATAATTACGTGTCCATAAATAAGGAAGTCATGTTTCATAGAAAAATTATATAAAATAGATTACTTTAGGTTTTTATCGCTACACTACAATTTATTTCAGGTTTTCATTATAGTTCTAACTTCTTAACTCTTTGTACAATAGAGTGCTACATCTTTATATAAAAGAAAGTCGAGTTGGTTACATTATTTATAACTCAAGAACGACTGTACGGGTTTAAATGAATATTAGTGGAGAGATATATATATATATATATAGAGAGAGAGAGAGAGAGAGAGAGAGAGAGAGAGAGAGAGAGAGACATTGGATGCTTTTCTTCCTATTGAAAAACAAAAAATAAGTTGATCAAATCCAAAATCTTCTTATCTACTTTCTTGAAGGAGGAACAGAGTTCGCCCAGTCAAATAGATTTCTAATTCTGAAATTAACGCAGACGAAGTCGCGGGTTAAAACTAGTTAATTCATTATGACGGTGTGTCGATTTTAGATAAGTTTAATAATAAACATAATAGGGAATTCAGTTGATTTTTTTCATAAAAATTATGAGCGGCCAGTGCTGAATAGGGAAGTGATTATCATTGAATGCTATGGACAGCCTTTAACGAAGTGAACAATCCTAACATACGACTCATAATCTATTTTCATCTCATTATTTGAATGTTATTTTAAATACAATTGTAAAGAAATCGAGTAATTAGTTATTGTACAATTCAAGTGTGTTTTTATTTATGAGTTCCAATTGTTGTTACCCATGATGGATATGAAAAGCCAAGACCATCGACATATTCTAATGCCTTAGAGATAAGAATTGTGGCACTCCGAAAGAAAGAGAGAAAACGAAGTTTCGGTCTATCTTTATCTCTCACAAAATAGTACCGTACTTAAATCCGTGTGTGAGGAAAGAGATAGTGCTAGACCGAAAGCATAGGCCATCTCTCTCACTCTCCTGACGCTCCGACATATGTATGTAAATTTAGTAAACGGAACATATTTTTGTTGATCGTCTCCTATTTAGTTCCAAATGGACATATTTGTTGGAATTTTATCAAAATTTATTGTTCAACGTCCTAATAAAAGGAACATAAACATTTATTAGTGCAATATATTACCCTCTGTACTAAATGAACTGACTTTTTTATATTATTTTATCTGATATTTTTATATGATAACAATAGTGTAACCTTATTTGTTTTCGTTTCTGAATCTCTCGTTACAGCTGAGTTATTCTCAGTACATTTTATAAATAATAATATTTTTTCGAGAATATTAAATATTGTGATTTTTCCCAAAGAGGGTTGATGACAGGCAGGCGGCCGGTCGTAAAAACAATTAGCCAAAACTATTAACAACATGTAAGGCAGACCCTGGCTAAAGTTGGGAAATTGCCAGGTAAAAGAAGAAGAAGATTTAATATGTATTGTGATTTAATAAAACAGACATTTTCATCAAGTACGTATATAAATTAATTATCTTCGAGCCATACAAACATACAAATATGTCATAAGTATTGTTACATGTCTTTTTATTATATATACACTTTAAAACTTTTTATACTTAAACAGTTTCGGTGCTAGCCATCGTTCGTAAGGCTGCTTACTGTGTCGATTTTTAAACGTTTTTTGTTTAATTTGGTCTCTGTATATAAATTTTACAAGAGCTTCCTTTGTTCATCAAGTGCTCATAGTAACTTAGCAACAACTAACAAGGCATTACTTGCTTTCGTAATTTTTCTGTTTGTCCAGTCTGACTGTAATACTCATTTCGTATTCGTGATCACGTTTGCTGAAAAGTAACCTAAACGTCTGGAGTATGTACTATGTAGTCTTTACAATAATCTTCTATCTTCTATATATATAAAAATGGATTGCTGTTCCTTAGTCTCGCTAAAATTCGAGAACAGCTGAACGGATTTATCTTATCTTAGTCTTGAAATGTTCGTGGAGGTTCAGGGAAGGTATAAAAGCTGGAAAAAATTGATTCATTACTGAGAAAACCATAAAAACAGCCCTTTTCTATTTCCCATACAACCGTTTTTTTTGACATTAGATTTGACAACTATCTAATATGTCAATCATTCTGTCGCACTTCAAAACACGGAGATTTATGGCTTACAGGTGAACTCCAAAAATATAAATAAAAAAACGTAATAGATATTTCTTGATTATAGGGCGATACGAAGTTCGCCAGGGATTTCTAGTAGAATATAAAAGTAGATATTTGTTTCATTTAATCTTTGTTTGTTAAATATTTTAAGTCTCGTTGTACATGTATTTTCATCTCGTAATAAACTTGATAGAAATCTCTGGACTAATATAGCCAATAATGTTATTTAAACATCAAAATTTTCACCAATGCACTGTGAAAATTCACATATTTTGTAATCACTAAAATTATATTGAGATTTAGGTCTCAAATAATATACTATTGTTTGTAGATAATATAGAAAATTAAGATACTCTAATTAATCTTTTGTAGATTTAATTGGAATTAACTTTGTTTTGAGTTAAATAAGTTGATACAGAAAATAAAGATTTTTTTATTGTCCCAAAGGGGCAAGCGAGCAGACGGCCTACATGATGGTAAGTAGTTACCGTCGCCCATAGACATCTGCCACACAAGGGGTGTTGAAAATGCGTTGCCGGCCTTGTGAAAATGCTTTAAATTAAGTAATACACTGCAAATATTTTATTAAAATAATTATATATATGGATTGTGTTTATACGAACGAATAGCACGAAGTCATTGTATTGTCTTTCAAAGCACGTGTTTAAATATTTTATTTTAATATGTTTGGACAGGCTATTAACCTCTCGGCTAGTTCGTTTAGCAATATTTATTTTATTCTATGGCTTCATTCACACTGGAATTGTTGAATATTATGACGATGTTAAGATTTTAATAAAAACAGTTGGTTAGATAGGGAGAGGAGCTTGGACAGTGGAGGTGAGCGTATAACGCGCGTTATTTAAGGGGCCCCTTAAACCTACACCTGGGTCGCAAGTCCCAGTCACTGTTGAAGCTCCTCTCACTACAACGATGGACCCGACACACGCACGGTGAATCCATGGAATGCTAAGAAGTTTCGTCTCTTTATCAAATGGTATAAAGACGATTGTCTTATTTAAATATTACTTATATTTTTACTAACGCTTAGAACGACGAAATTAAATAAATATTAATATAGTAAAAAGAAAATTAAGCTTTTAATTCATTAGATTTAATTTTATACAGACAAAAGAGTTTTTTTATAAACAAAATGTCAACGTCCCACCGTCATTGGCAGTTTAACATTTTCTTCGATACATAAAGGTCGGTACACATTAATGTATGTATCAGAGAATTAATGAACTAATCCGACAATTAAAAACATGTAATCCGTGATAAAATAGATAAATTATGTTATTGTTTATTATTAGGAATACTATGATGCGAATTATTAGATAGAAAACATGTTTAAAAAACATTATCTATAGATATATTATCTATATTGGTTCAGGGAGTATTCCGATTGTAATATTTATTTTATCTATATCTGTTTCCTGACTTTACTCGTCATTAATTAACAATTTCGCTTAGTGTATTCTCGTGGATTTGTCCCTACATTCGTAGGTTTTGTGAATCATGTGATAATTGCCTTTAAGTCCGTGTGTTTCTACTCTATAAGATATTTTGTGTTCAGAAATTAATGACTGAAATAGTAAGATATATCAGTGGATCGTAATTTTACGCTATATATACTTATATTTTTATACTAGCTTTCCGCCCGCAGCTTCGCCCGCATGGAGTTCGGTTATATCGCGTTTCCAAGAGAACCTTTCAAAAGTCTGGGATAAAAACTATCCTATGTTCTTTCTCAAGGTCAACTCTATGTCTGTACCAAATTTCATTAAAATCAGTTCAGTGGTTTAGGCGTGAAAGCACAACAGACAGACAGACAGAGTTACTTTCGCATTTATAATATTAGTAGGGATTGCTTACAACACTACGGAAGTATTTCTTTGGTTCTAAAAATAATAGTTATAAAACCTAAAATAGATTAAAAGAGGTACTATCCTTATTATTAAAAATCTCAATTACAAGGAAAATATTGATTATATAATATTTGTACAACTAAATATATTAAGGATTAATCACTTATATATTTCGAGGTATCATGACATTAGACGTGGTGACAGGAGACGCTAACATTTGCTTCAAAAATAAGTTGAATGATGTAATTTTAAGGAAAATAACAGAAATTATTTAGTTTAAAATTATTATTAAGTTTAATTAGAATTTGAATATTTCTTGAATTTTTTTATATAACAAGTAACTAGATATAGACGTTTATTTCTATATTTAACTAATGAATATTTTACTGTCAAGTAAAATGAAGAAATTTTAAGGAGTTTTTTTAGTCTGTATATCAATAATTCTTACAAAATCTCAGAGTATACATTTTTCTACACGAAGTTCATGTTTTAAGTGTGATAATAAATATTTATAAATTTAGAAACAATTCTCTTCTATTACTGAAAAATATGTTTTATTAATAATAATGAAGTTCATATTAAAGCTTATTAATATTAATCAGCAGTCAGCCTTATTTTATCTTCTTCGTTAGTAATAAATACGTTCCCACATCACAAACTATTCACTGTCCAATATGAAGTTGTTAACGACACTTGTTTTAAGGTGAGTGAATTAATACGATTTTTTAAATACGATATTTATTAAAAATACATTCAAAATATACTTTTTCTAAATATTTGGTCACAATATTTCATATATATGATAAACGTTAGTTTTCTTATAATCAATATTTATTGATGTAATACATATATATCATTAAGTCAGTTTCATACTAATTTCGTGTATCGCCTATACTAAAGACATTGTATTAATATATTATAAATATGTGAACTCGATTTGATTTGATGAAAGTAAACATTGATTTTTAATATAAATAATTTAAAGTAAGAATACTCTTTGAATATATAAAATACGGTATGTTATAAGTATAATCTTTTAAGTGTTTTTGAAAACTTAATTAATAATTAATTAATTTCTTTGTGATAAAGAAAATAACCCCTTCAGAATCCGGCAAGAATAATAATAGTTTAATATATATTTTACAATAATCATTAGTATTTCATAAAGTACCTCATATTTTTATTTGTTTTTCTTTATATACTTGCAAGTGTAATTTCTGTTACTTATTAATAAAAATATGCCTAAACTATAAAATATATAAGTCGTCAAAATACTATTGATTACATCTTGTCTGTCTGGTCACGGTCGCTGTGAATTAGCCGAAACGTCGGGAGTATGTAGTTTATAATCAAAAGAGGCGTAGTAAATACGAGAATATTGGTTTCATTTATTGATTACAACTTTGGTTGAAATCCAAATATATTTTCTATATTTATATTTTTTTTGTATAGTCAGTGGTGGCCTAGTGGTTAAAAGGCCCGCCTCTCTTGCACGAGGGCGCGGGTTTTATCCTGGCCCTGTTAAGTACCAATGTGATTTTTCCGAGTCATATGTACTTTCTAAAAGTATTTAGACATCACTGATTAATGCATTCCCAAAGAGGGTTGATGTCAGGCAGGCGGCCGGTCGTAAAAACAAATAGCCAAAACTATTCACAACATGTAAGGCAGACCCTGGCTGTAGCTGGGAAATTGCCAGGTAGAAGAAGAATATTTTTTGTATAAACCAACAATGTTTCGTTATTTGTTTTTCTACGATCCTAATGATTACCCTTTATCACGAAGTATAAGTAATAAAATAATTTTTTCGTATCTTTTGTATATTTTATTGGCAAAATATTTTAAATATAAAATCTTCAAATATAATCGGTTTTGTCATATATTACGATAAATTATATTTAGAGAATTAACAGAGGAAAAAGGAGTACTAAAATTACAAAGTATTTCATAAACTGGTCGATCTTAGAATAATTTTGTTTACTAAGATTATATATACTAGTATTTGCCCGCGACTGCGTCTGCGTTAGTTTCAGAATTAGAAATGTATCTGACCGAGCGAACTCTATTTCTCCTTAAAGACAGTAGATAAGAAGATTTTGGATTTGATAAACTCATTTTTTTTCTTTTGAAATCGTATAAAAAGTACCCTTGTTCTAATCTATCTCTCCACTAATCTTCATC
This sequence comes from Danaus chrysippus, assembly GCA_916720795.1. NCBI lineage: Eukaryota > Metazoa > Arthropoda > Insecta > Lepidoptera > Nymphalidae > Danaus > Danaus chrysippus. The sequence continues at coordinate 1,763,653 of CAKASE010000073.1, forward strand.
CAAACCCGTACAGCTGTTCTTGAGTTATAAGTAGTGTAACTACTACGACTTTCTTTTATATATATGTAATTTTGTTGATGTCGGTCTTATCTTTGCCTTTTAACGTGTACATAAATTATATACAGGGTGACTGGTGAATTACTATCGATACTTGAGGACGTGATATTTGACGATCATATATGACAAAATAAAAATTAATATAACATAAATATTAATAAACTTCTAAGTAAAGTTAACCAAAAGTTATGTTATTAATTACGCATCGTGTGCACACCCTACAGATTAGGTATACACTCACACAGACATACGCGTGCGGCGGCGTAGTGTTGTATCAGCACGCCGCCGCACGCGTCCACACTTAGAACACTTGGAACGTGTCAACACTTTATTTATTTATACGGAAATTTTGCCTATTTTTTTTACATAATTCGAATGAGAATCATGTACCGAGTATTCTCCTTAAATATTGATAGTAATTCACCAGTCACCCTGTATATGTGTGCGTATATTGCGTTATAATTCACGTAACTCGTATCATTTTTTGCAATACACTTAACAATAGTCGGTATTCAATTAAAAATTATATAAGAAAAGTATTTATAGTGTTAATTAACACAAAAAATGTTAATTAACATTCTGGAAAATGATGCGAAATGTAGTTACTTTCAAGTGATAACCTGATGAACTTATATTTCACATACCTAGTAATATGACAATGATCTTTGAGATATTATTTGAGGTGGAAAATCGTCAAAACCTTAAACGTCTTTTATTTCCCTTGTCTATACTCTAATGTCCAAAATACGGTTCATTGTACCATACATGGTAACCTTCAAGCTATTATTACCATAGCAAGTTAGCAACCAATTAGTTTCAGGCCTCTTGTGTTAATTTTAAGAGATATTTCAAAATAATTTCGGCCTTTGTTTGATTCTATTCGTGAGTTAACATCGTTATAGAAACATAATGAACTACGTAAATAACTTAAATATTGTGCAAAATCAAGAAAAATGCGAAAGAATTTTATGAACTATATAATTATTTTATTTATATAAAATGCCTAAAGTCACTTATATTTCAGCCACAATGAAAGAATCTTTGCATATTCATAATTTTAATTACAGTTGAGAAAAATGTATATTTGAAACTAAGCATAATTTTCCGGTTTCATATTTTTAATTCGTCTACAGGTTCGAAATTACAACTAAACGTCTTTATAACTCAATACTTTGTAGGTATTTGAAAGCAATAATATCTTATATTTGAACAATTGTCACTCTGTCAATTTAAATTTTCTGATTCATATTCCACGGTTTTTTTGATAACATGACTATTAAAATTTATGAGAATAAGAAATGATTAACAGTTTAGTTGATAAAGGATATCATTAGTAAGATAATGAATAATAATATGTATAAACATTTACAGCGCATTTCTAAGAGTTGGATTCTGTAGAAGGTTTCCAGCCGGGTTTAAATTCGGTGCAGCCACAGCTGCTTACCAGGTCGAGGGCTCCTGGAACGTCAGCGGTACGTTTATGTTCGTGTTTTTAATATTGAATTTAAATAACGCTAATAATCATTTGATTGACAGACAAGTCTCCAAGTATCTGGGACACGTTCGTTCACACTAGACCAGAGATTATAGTCGATGGCTCCAACGGGGACGTCGCCTGTGACAGCTACAACCAATGGATGAAAGACGTGGAAATAGCTTCGGAGTTGGGATTAGATTTCTACAGGTAATGAATAACTACTTATTTATTGGTTGCATTGAAATTCGCTTAAATTAAAAGACACGCGATTATTCTCCGTCAAATTAAAACTTATCTTGATTATGTACAGTATTAATAATAGTGAAATATTTATTAAAAACTTTAATATTTAATACTAATATTATATTGATTTGTTTTATATTAGATTTTCTATCTCCTGGCCAAGAATTTTGCCCAATGGTTTTGCAAATAAGATAAGTGAAGATGGAACTAAATTTTATTCAAATCTCATTGATGCTCTATTGGAGAGAGGAATTGAGCCTATCGCAACAATATATCACTGGGATTTGCCACAAAATTTACAAGATCTTGGTGAGTTTTACAGATGTGACGCTATTGTTAAAAGTATTTAATACAAGTGCATCGCTCCTTTACTATTTGAAATAGAAACTTATACTGAAAAATATTTTTTCAAAATAGGTTTTTATAAAAAAATTAAGTATTACTTATTTTACAAATTTTAATAATATTTTAGTGGATTGTAAAGAAATTTTGCTGTTATACCTTTCGCTCCTAATTATATTGCTTACACAACGAATTTATTCTTTGTAAGTTCTTTAGTGAGCTTCTAATACTTGTTGACCTTGATAGCATTTTTGAGGATGTTGGTTTCTCAAGGAACCGTGAGCTCTATAAGCACAACGCGGTTTAAAATTCGCGAATATAAAAATATGTCTGTCTGTCCAACATACAAACATTCTTAAGCATTTTATATTGTTTCTTATATCTATCTATTGTTATAGTACAAAGCCGATTTAATGATAGAGTACGGCTTGAAGTTTGATTTTAAACCCCTAGAGAATTTTCGTAGAAAAACTATTGATAGATTGTTTGTGGTACTTCTTTTTACTCTCTGGCTACCGAAAGACTAACCGCTTCAAGTATGATTTCTAAAACCTTATCGTGACAACGCGAGTATTGACCGCTATCCAGAAGTTACCTACTTCCCACCCGCAAATGCTTTGCAGTTTCAACTACCTCTCCGCAGATGTAGCAAGTTTTTCGGTATCTTTACCTTATCTTACTTAATAAAGCTGCTCCATTATGATATACCGGGTTCGTCTCTTGTACTTTTTCCCCGAGGACATTTTTTGTTTTCTGTTTTTTTTTCGTTAATTATCTAGGGAACTAAACAAGCTGGTTTATTATAAACAGTATATTTTATAGAAAATATTTGAAATTAAATATATCAGTCACATAGCGTATTCTTAAATGTTTCAGTTATCTTGATTTTGGAAATGAAATTAATGTAGATAAGGACATTATTTACTTAGACAGTAATGAGAAACGTCCTAAATTCTCATTTTAGAAATCCTTTAATTTACAGGACTCTTGTAAATTCAACATTAATCAGACTAAATAATGAGTATACTCCATATTTCAGTGCATTCTATTCAAGTTTGTAAGACTATTATGAAATGTTTGTTAGCCCAAGTTATAATTCACAGGCGGCTGGACCAATCCTTTAATATCAGATTGGTTTGCGGACTACGCTCGTGTTGTGTTCACTCTATACGCTGACCGAGTCAAAACTTGGATCACTCTTAATGAACCGATGACGTTTTGTGATATTGTTTACAATTTTGGAGTCCACGCTCCTGGCACAGTTAGCAGAGGAATTGGCAATTACATATGCAACAAGAATACAATGTTGGCACATGCTAAAGCCTGGCGGATATATGACAAAGAGTTTAAACCAAAATATAAAGGTAATAAAATCATATGTATATTTTTAATTCACTCCATATTTATTGTTGATAAATAAGCATAACCCTTAATATTCTTTTAATTAACTTTATACACATCACTTTCTATAAGAAATTTCTTTGACATCGTTTTATATCTAAAGGCAAGGTGTCCCTCACAAATCAAATCATGTGGTTTGAGGGAGATGATGAAAATGAAGGGGAAGCGGCTGAACTGGCTCTACAGTTAATGGTAATAAAAATACAAAAAGTGTCCAAAAATAATAGTGTTACTGAATACTTTTGAAGTTTAATTTAAATTATTGAAAATGTTCATTTACTATCGTATAATTCCAGGGAGGAATGTACTCACACCCAATCTTCTCTAAGGAAGGCGGTTGGCCTAAGAAAGTAGAACAGCTAATAGCAGAAAAGAGTAAAGAAGAGGGTTATCCACAATCCAGATTGCCAGAATTTACAGAAGAAGAAAAAGAATTAATAAGAGGTAAGAATAAAATGTAAATAGTCTTATCGTTACATAAAATAATAACAAAACTAAGAATTTCTATTAAGTATTATAACTAAAGTTATAAGAAAGCCATATACATAGCAATAGGCGTCATTTTCAAAGTTTTTTTGATTGAATTTTTCAAAGGCACATATGATTTCTACGGTTTGAACTACTACACATCACGAACTGCTCGCCTCGCCCGAGGGGAAGCTGTTGGTCCTTGGCCATTCTACGGTGGACCAGACATTGGTATTAAAATATTGGTGCGTCCAGAATGGCCGCTAGCTGGCACCAGCTGGTTCTATGTAAGTTTATTCAGTCAAAGTATATACAGGGTGACTGGTGAATTACTATCAATATTTAAGGAGCATACTCGGTACATGATTCTCATTCGAATTATGTAAAAAAAATAGGTACTTAATTTTTGACCAAATTTCCGTATTAATAAATAAAGTGTGTACACGTTCCAAGTGTTCCATGTGTGGACGCGTGCGGCGGCGTGCTGATACAACAACACGCCACCGCGCGCGAGTGTGTGTGTGTGTGTGTATACCTAATCTGTAGGGTGTTCATACGATGCGTAATTAATGACATAACTTTTGGTTAACTTTACTTAGAAATTTATGAATATTTATGTTATATTAATTTTTATTTTGTCATATATGATCGTCAAATACCACGTCCTCAAATATCGATAGTAATTCACCAGTCACCCTGTATAGTTTTACGCTTTATTAAGAATGATTCCTCTTTTTGGAAACTGTGCTGAATCGTACACCTTAAAAGACGAATAAGGATTCAATGTGCAAATGAATCTTCTGAGTTTTTTCTTGAGAAGTATAACATATTCTCTACAAAGTCGATTATGTACATATTATGTACCTAGGTTCCCCTACATCCGTATTTGAAATAATATAGTAGATGTCCATGGATTACAAAATCTTTATTTATCATCATCTGTTTAGAATAAAAAAGGAATAAAAAATATATAGTGCCATTGACAATGAAAAAAATAAGTCAAATTAGAGTATCTGTGTATAAATTTGAAATAAATGTGTTTTCTCATGGAAATGGTCACATTTATCAGATACTAGTTTTTGCCCGCGACTTCGTCCGCGTTAGTTTGGTCAAGAGTAATATATGTAGGTATAGCTGACCAGGCAGTGGTGGCCTAGTGGTTAAAGGGCCCGCCTCTCGTTGCCGAGGGCGCGGGTTCGATCCTGGCCCGGGAAAGTACCAATGTGATTTTTCCGAGTCATATGTACTTTCTAAGAGTATTTAGACATCACTGATTTATGTTGATTCCCAAAGAGAGGGTTGATGTCAGGCAGGCGGCCGATCGTAAAAACAAATAGCCAAAACTATTCACAAACATGTAAGGCAGACCCTGGCTATAGCTGGGAAATTGCCAGGTAGAAGAAGAAGCTAACCAGGCAAACTCTATTCCGCCTTAGAGGCTATAAATAATCAGGTTTTTCCTGTTTCAATCAAACAGAATGATTGACATATTAGTTAGTTGTCAAATCTAATGTCAAAAAAACGTTTGTAGGGGAAATAGAAAAGGGCTGTTTTTAGGGTTTTCCCGGCAATTATTCCAATTTTTCTCACCTTTCCTGGACTTCCAGGAGTATTTCAAGACTAAAATTAGCCAAATCGGTTCAGCCGTTCTCGAGTTTTAGCGAGACTAAGGAACAGCAATCCATTTTTATATATATAGAAGATTCTGACATAATTAAAGTTTTAAACTATTTGCTTCCATTAATCTATATCACTATCCTCAATAATGACTAAAGGAGATTGTCCACTTAGTATGGGGACTTTGGCCTGACGTGAACAGACATTTTATCATATTTTTTGTAATTAGTTTAAAAGCACTAACTAGTAATAATGAGAATATGAACTTAGTTTTGTATCAAAATGTTTAAAAAGATATTTTTGTCATGTGAGGAAAAACAGGTTAAAGTGAAATAAAACAACATTTTTTATGATTTATTTTTATTCTGAGACATCATATGTTATTAATGTGTTCAAGAAATTGGGCAGGTGGTGAAATGTGTTCCTGATACCTTGCCCAACTTAAAAACCATAAAATAGTCATTATATGAGCGCAGGAACCCACTGGCCTTCGGCCAACCATGCAATTACAATAATATTCTTTTATAGCTTCCTTACCGTTGTGATTATTTTCATATAATATATATATAATATATTTTTCGACTTACATGAATAGGTCGCTGGCAATATTTCTACATATTTCTATAATATAGGAACCATCGCCTCTTATGTTCTGCCCATAATACGAATAAGCTTGTTTTAGTTGGTATGTTCCACATGCAATTAATATAAGATCATTATATTCTATTCTTGGAAATATGAAACTGTCCATGTTTACATTTATAGGTTGAAAATCTGCCTGACTTCTATTTAAATTATTTTCGATAGCAAAGTCAGCTAATTTGTTAGGAGTAAACATCTTTTCATTTATTATAAATTATAATACAACAGTATATAAGGATTATAATTATATAAAACCATAAAACCTCATTTTACATTATAGGAATAGCATATACAATACATATCTATTAAAAAATGAGTAATTTAAATAATTAATTGAATTGACAATTACTCGTCAAGGAGCTATCCACTTTTTTTTTTTTTTTTGTTGACGTAGTGGAAACTCTTTTTACGAGCCGTCCAACCGACCTTGGTGGGGACGGAAGGGATGTGTGAGGCTCGGCCTGGGCAGGCCCCTACTCACTAAAACCACTGCGAAAGCCATCGGCCGCTATGTCGATGTACCCCGGATCTGTCAGCGACAGGGCACACCAGCGACTGGCCGGTCCTGGCAAAGACCGGACTTACTCCCTCGGAGAATGGGGGCGATCCCGGCAATTAGGACCACCCCGACGACGCCGGGCTTTCAGAAGGGCCGGGTTACCACGCCGACCCCAGCCCGGAACACAGGGGTGCTATTGGAGGCGTAGGAATTGCCTCCGTCGCACCCCCGTACGTCGCCTGCGGGGGGAGGGAGCATCAGCCGCCCTCTCCCTTTCCCGCTGAGATGCCTCCTTCGTGGACATGACCGTCTCACAGAAGGAGGACACCGCCAACCAGGACCCATCACTCTCGAGCATCTTCTCCACGACACTCGAAAGCGACAGGTCCACTCCGCCGAGAGCCGCCACAAGGTCTTGGCGCTGCGCAGCCCATCTCGGGCACACCTCGAGGGTGTGCTGGGCCGAGTCCACCGCAGCGCCGCACTCATGGCAGCCTTCTCCCGGCTCTCTCCTGGCCGTCCGACACAGGTAGTAACCAAAGCACCCGTGCCCGGTTAAGACCTGCGTCAGACGGAAAGTGAGGGGTTTGCGTTTCCGCCCCATCCAACGCTCTAGGACCGGGCGAAGCGCTGCCGTTGTACGTCTACCGTACGGCTGCTCCGCCAGGTCCTCCCCCCACTCCCGCATAAGGCGCTCCTCCCCCTGCCGACGAACCGCTCGGATCTCCTCCGACGAAGGGTTCTCGCCGAGTGCCCTCCTACCCGAGACATAAGAGAACAACTCGGCTCGAACCGACGCCACGAGATCCCAAGGCGGATCGCCGGCAAGGGCAGTCGCTGCGGCCCAGGAGACCGTACGGTACCCCCTAATCACCCTCACCGCAGGAGCCCTTTGCGCAGAGCGCAGCAGGGCTTTGGTCCTGCGGCTCATTGGGCGATCAGCCCAAACGGGAGCACCGTACAGGGCTATACTCCGACAGACCCCAGAGTATAGCCGCCTGCAAGCTGCGCTGGGTCCTCCGAGGTTCGGGAGGAATTTTCCCAGCGCACCTGCCGTCCTCACGACCTTCGGCCCCAGTTCCTTGAAATGAGGCACGAAGGTCCACCCTCCGTCAAGAGTGAGCCCCAGATATTTCATGGTGGGACTCACCCTGACCCTCCCTCCTCCAATGAGGAGGGTGGCACCCGGCGGGGGTCCTTTCCGCCCAGTCCCGCGGAAGAGGAGGGCTTCGGTCTTGTCTATTCTCACCCGAAGCCCCAACCTCTCTATGCGGCTGATCACGAGGTCAGTTCCGACCTCGGCCAGCCGCGCCGCCTCCCTGTAGTTTCGTCCCCGGGATAAGACGAGGGTGTCATCGGCGTAGCAGATGACACCCATCCCGGGGAGGAGACGACTCCGCAGGACCCAGTCGTATCCGACGTTCCACAGGACCGGTCCCAGGACCGACCCCTGTGGCACGCCGTTTTCGACTGTCCACCACTCTATGGACCCCCTCCGGCTCTCGACTGCCACCCTCCTCTGGGAGAGGTAGCTGTTTATCAGCCTCCTCAGATACAGGGGCACTCCGAAATACTCGAGTGCCACCTGTATCGCGCTGTGTGGGAGGCTGTTAAACGCGTTTGCGATGTCCCACGACACCGCAACCACTACCTCTCCTCTGCGTTCCGCCTCTTCCGTCACCGCCCTCAGGCGTTTGAGAGCATCGACGGTCGACCGATGGGCTCGGAACCCGAACTGGAACTCTGACAGTCCCGGGCCCGAGCCTTCCTCTAGATGCCGAACGAGACGGGTGGCCATTATTTTCTCCAGGGCCTTCCCCGCCTCGTTCAGCACAACCACCGGTCGCCACGCCGAAGCCGAGTCCGGAGGCCGGTTGCCTTTTGGAAGAAGGCAAAGCCGGCCTTCCTTCCAGGCCCTCGGGAACTGCCCGGACCTCAGACAGAGGTCGAACAGCTCCTTGAGGGCTCCACCGAGGTGCACCAGGGAGAGAGCGAGAACTCTCCCGTGCACCCCGTCCGGACCCGGTGCGCTCTTCTTACTCTGGAGGCGAGCCAGAATCGCCTCCATTTCAGACTCCGTGACGGTGGGCGGAACGCGGTCGCCCTCATCCAGCGTCGGCCGGGCCATTCTGGGGGGAGTAAATCCCGCTGGAGCGTCGGGGAAGAGTTCCCCGACGATCCCCCTCAGAGCAGCCGGCTGGAGCACCTCCGTGATGGGGGCCGACTGGGCGCAGAGTTTGTTCCGCGCCCGCTTGTACGGTCGGCCCCAAGGGTCTCGATCGAGACCCTCCACCAGCTCCAGCCAGGCTGCCTCCTTGGCCCGGCGGATGGCCTGCTGCAGGATCAACTTCTTCTCCACGTAGATCCCGTACAGCCGACCATCTCGCTCCTCGTCCTGGGGGCGGCGTCGCCTACTCCGGGTGTATGCCCTCCTGGCCCCGTTGCAGGCGACCCGGAGGTCTGAGATATTCTCAGACCACCAGTATACCGCTCCCCGCGGAGGGGGACGTCCTACGGGGGGCATCGCCGCTCGGCAGACGTTTTGAAGAACGTCCCCAAAGCGGCTAGCCCCTTCATCCACCCCTGACTCCGCACCCTCCGGGAGACTCCAGCGACCGATGACGGCCGCTTCTTCAGCCAGTTCCCGATTGAGCTTTGACAGCGCCCAACGCGGGAACCGACTTCTCTCCCGAGGCGACGAGGAATTCGACACTGGACTCCGGCGACCGGCAGGAGTAGGAGACACTTCGAACCGTATGTAACGGTGGTCCGAAAGCGTCTCCACTCCTGCCTCAACCCTCCAACCCTCCACTCTGCGTGCGATGGTCGGAGTGGCGAACGAGACGTCCACCACTGAACCTCCCGACCTTCGCACGCACGTCTGGACCGTCCCCGTGTTGAGAAGGGACAGTCCGGCAGTCAGCGCCCATGCCTCCAGCTCCCTCCCTTTCGGTGTTGTGCGGGGGTTTCCCCACGCCGTGGACTTGGCGTTGAGGTCCCCCAGCACAAACACCTGGAGAGGCGCTAACTGCCCTACCACCGGCCCGAGAGAGTCGAGAAATCTCTCGAAGGCCGGCAGGTCGCGGTTCGGGGAGAAATATACCCCGACGATGGCAATCTCCCCCCAAACCGCCGCCACATACCCGTGGCCCCTCGCTTTGACGGCGAGGGGGGGGCCCGGCTCCCGGCCGCGTGACGATCGCAACCAAGCCGTCCGCGTCTCCCGCCCAATGAGGTTGGGCAGGGACACAGTACGGCTCAGCTATGACCGCCACGTCTACGGCCCACTCCGCCATGGACTGCAGGAAGAGATCCTGAGCCCCGGCGCAGTGGTTGCCGTTGGCCTGCAGGAACTTGAGATGTCCGGCCATTATTCGGACATCTCAGCTCCTGACGCCTGCCTCGAAACTCCCGCCCTTTTAGGCTGGTCGGGGAGTTTCCCACGGGTGGATGGAGGACGGCACGAATGGCCCCCCATCACATGGTCCGCCGGCTTACTCGCGTCTGCGCACACAGCGCAGTGCGGTGACGCGGTGCACTGGGCGGACTTGTGGCCCTCCTTGCCGCAGCGGTAGCACAAGCCGCTGCGGTCTTTTGGACTGGGGCACGCGGCCGCTACGTGCCCCATTCCCAAACACTTGAAGCAGTGCTTGGGTCGTGCCTCCATATATGAGAGTCGCACTTGGCTCCACCCCACCGTTAGGCTACCCAGCTGCAGCAATTTTTTTGCCGCCGCAGCTGGCATCTCCAACAGGGCGGAGCCTGTGCCGCGAAGCCCAGGTCGCACATTGCGCACCTTTACCTGAGCTTCGGTGCAGCCCCCCTCCTGCGCTACCGCAGCTATCAGCCGGTCCGGGGTCGTCGCGTCGTTGAGACCCGTGACCCTCAGGTCTGTGAATTTCACAGGCCTCGACACCTCCACCTCCTCCGCTAGTGCGGACTTCAGCTTCTCGGCCAAAGCATCGGCTTTGTCCGCACTGGTGGAGCCGGGTACCTCGATGATGCGAGCCCCTGTTGCCGATGAACGGATCTTCAGGGGCCCAATGCCCAGCTCCTTGGTATTAATCTCCCTCTCAGCCTTCAGGAGAACTGACAAGTACGATGCCCCCTTGGCCGCTGCATCAGGCCGTAACTTGATAATTACGGCCTGTGAGCGCGGGAGCATCACTTTTTTGGGGCCCTCTTTAGGGCCCACCTTCTTTTGCTGCGGCGCCGGTTTATTGGGCACTGGCGCCACCTTCTTCTTCTTGGGGGCCTTGCGGCTGACTACCTCCGTCCATCCCGTCGTATTGGCCCCAACCTCCGTTACAGTTGGTTCGGCCCTTCCACTGGATGTGGATGGACCGAACGCGGTCCATACTACCTCCTTTCCTCCCTTGGACTTCTTACCTTTCCCGTGGGAAGGCGCAGGGAGGGAAGGGAATTCGGCCTCCGATATAGCCGGTGCCGGAGTTTCCGAAGCCGGCAAAGGGGCCGGTTTCTTGGCCCCCCTTTGCAGGGCCGCTTGGCGAATCGCCCTCCTGGCTGCCACGGCGACGGCCGAATTGTCCCCCGCCAGGGGGGGGCGGGAGACTTCTTCTCCTCGTAGCCGGGACTCCATCGCGGCAAGTCGACCATCGACCAGGTTGCCAACCAACCTGGCAATGTTCGACTCCAGCGTTTGGAGTTGGTCCTGGCTGACTGGGCCCTCCGAAGCCTCCTTGGCTGCCGCAACCCTCTCTTTTCTCATCTCCTCAAATTGGAGGCGATGAGCGCGCACCTCCTCCTTGAGACTCGCATTTTCCCTTTGGAGCCGACCGATGTCGGCTCTAAGGCGGTGGGTCTCCTCTGCCTCGGTGCGCGTCACCAGGACGTCGAGCACCTCCTTCAAGAAGGCGGAGGCCTTCATAATTTTGGAAGAGTACCCCCCTTTAAGGTTGGTACTCTTCCCCACCAAATCCTTAATCAGGTTGAGGCTTTTCTCCGCCTCAACCACGATTGCCTCCGCCCTCATCGTCTCCAGTTCCGGAGGGACCTCCTTTTCCTTTCCTTTCCCTTTCCCCTTTTCTTTCGCCAACTTCTTCTCCATACAGGAGTCGAAGGCAGCCTCCGAATCCTCCTCCTCCCGCTGGCGCAAGAACTTCCTGGCTCTAGCCAGGTGTCTACCTCGGCCTCGCCTCCCTACCAGCTCCAACCCTCGAGACATCCCGACCCCAGTCTCGGTATCGGAGCCAGACATCTCCGAAAAGAGACGTTTGGCCCCTAACGCCGACTCCGGACGAGACGACATCGAGTCGTCCACACCCGAAAACCCCTCTAAGAAATTGCCCGTTTCCCCCCCCGGGGCAGGCCCCCCCCCATCATATTCCCTATCTCCCATTCCCTATCTCCCAACCAGAACACAAAACCAGCTTAGGTTAGGTTAGGTTAGGTTAACTTATGTTAGCTTAGGTTAGGTTAGTGAATTAATATAATAATTTAGCAAGCGGCTCTCGATACGGCATACCCAAATTCCTATATCACACCAAGACGTCCGATCCCTACGGCGGCTCGAACGCGACTCCTAGGAGCTATCCACTGTCTTATAATAGACTGAACCTGATTAAGATCTATACTATGTCGCCTTCGCTCTATCAAATCAGTTCCACAGTTTATGCATCTCAGAGATACGGATTGGTAAGAAGTCACTTCTTCTGTGTGCAGACTATCATGAGACACGCTTTGGTTTTGTTCAATGTCCATATTAAAATCCGTGGTTAGCGATGGAGCTAGTTTCGGGGTCCATATTACGTGAGTGTTGGTCATCGTTTATGCCTTGATCGGAGTCCATAATACAAAAGCCAGGGTCATCGTTTGAGCGAAATTCGGGGTCCGTAGATGTGCAGGTGTCATTGGAAAAAGATAGGTCGGAGTCCATAATGAATAAACAATCGTTGAAAGAAAATCCACAATAAATCAACACTCTCAATGTAGGTAAACAAAGCGAATGTAAACAATCAGTCTGTGACATATCAATGTCAATTTGTATTTTTTTGTTCTATTAGTGTTGCAATAGAAAAAAATCATTAAAAAATCGATTGAAAACAGATAAGATTACGTTTAACATTCTTCATATTTCAGTTTATAAAACGTTTTAAATGACGAAACTAATTAAAAACAAATTATATAATTTTTTTGTATTAAATACTTATAGTTGTATTAAGTACTGCGAAATGATTCGATTTAATTGATCTTGCTGGTAACACAAAACGTGGATCAATAAAGCAAATCAATGAAGATACTTTAAAAATATTTTTTCAATAAAATACAAATGTACACTCAAACAACAATAGAATGGCTAGCTAAAAAAAATATTTTTTTTTTCATAAACTTGTTTTTTTGATATCAACTTGTTCACGCTAGGCCAAAAATGGACATTGCCCTTTAATGGAAACTTCACAAGTTGATATAGGACGAAGTACGACGATGAATCGGACCGTTTTCTTATTGCAAAATGTTTACAAAGATAAAAGAAAAGTCTATTAAAATTACGAAAATGACACCCATTTCAGGTGTACCCGCAAGGTTTACGGAAACTGATTTCTTGGGTGAAAGAACAGTACGGAGACATAGAAATCTTCATAGCTGAGAATGGCTTCGCTACCCACGACCAAGATTTAGACGATCAAGTCCGCGTGGATTATTATAAGAACCATTTAGAACAGGTGACGAATTACATTAAATATTTATAGTCAAATAAATCATATAATATTTCGTATTATTTTAACTTATATTTTTCACCAGGTTCTCCTCGCAATTGAGGAAGACAAGGCCAATGTCGTAGCTTACACAGCTTGGACGATGATAGACAACTTTGAATGGAGCGATGGCTATCGGTAAATGATGATGCAATTATTTAATTAATAATAATTTTCAAGGCTAAAGAAAAAATTCTATAGAATTAGATTGAACAATGGTGTTAATTAATATATATTTTTATACCAGTCTTATGTTCATAATCTGATAATAATAATAATCTTTTCAGTTCCAAATTCGGTTTATACGAGGTAGACTTCAACGACCCAGCCCGCACCCGCCGCCCGAGAGCCTCCGCCAAGTATTATAAAGATATTGTGAAAGCTAAATCATTAGATGTAGATAGTCATATAACAAACGACGAATTATAACAAATATATACAATGTTATTTGATTTTACAATATTTTTAGGGCTATGTATATATTTATAACTTGTATATGCAAGTTCAACTTGGTGGTAAAAGATATGAAAGTTTTTTTTTAGTTGAATATCAAATGTCAAATGTAGGTTTGTGAAGCATCTTGAGATTTGTGAAGATTATTTAATTATAATTTACATTCACTTTAATAAGTCTAGTATGTGATTTTATATTTAAAAAAAAAGTTAAATCCGAATGTGTTATTTATAAGAGGAATTAGGTGAAATTATTTAGACTATATCTTTTTATTGTGATTATTGTTTATAATTATTTTTCCTGTGAATTGATGTATGTATGTACATATGTGTGTGAAGTGTGTGAACAGACTTAAATATTATATTTCTTTTATATTATTGTGTCACTATTTGTTCACCTTTCTTGAAATAAAGGCGAAACAATTAATTGTAATTTAGTTTTAAAAATAAAATTAAGTCATTTAAATTTTTGTTTTATTATAAATCGACTTATTTACTGTCTATACATTCAAGTTGGTTAGACTGTTTCAGTACAGTTTATGCATACATACATAACAAGTAAAATAGTATAATATGCTCACATGATATGGATTTTATGTAATAATATAAAGATAGTGTGATTGCAAATAAAATGTCTTATGAGAAGCAATTGTGTTAAAAAATGTTAAATCATTACTTTGAGAATCGTGATAAACGCAGGCGCAGTAATTTGGATATAAGAACTTTTAACCAAACTATGCTAGAATGCTACAAATTAAACAAATTTTCAATAAAATAAATAAATAAAATGCCTGTATTTCTTTTATTTGGACTATTACATAAATGATTGTTAATAGTAAATACGAGTATATAATATATCGCTATTTGTTAATATTTCTATTACTATCATTAATAATTTTAGTGTTAGTACTTAATTAAAATTGGAATATATACAGGGTGACTGGTGAATTACTATCGATATTTGAGGACGTGATATTTGACGATCATATATGACAAAATAAAAATTAATATAACATAAATATTAATAAACTTCTAAGTAAAGTTAACCAAAAGTTATGTAATTAATTACGCATCGTATGAACACCCTACAGATTAGGTATACACACACACTCACACATACGCGCGCGGCGGCGTGTTGTTGTATCAGCACGCCGCCGCACGCGTCCACACTTGGATCACTTGGAACGTGTACACACTTTATTTATTTATACGGAAATTTTGTCAAAAATTAAGTACCTATTTTTTTTACATAATTCGAATGAGAATCATGTACCGAGTATGCTCCTTAAATATTGATAGTAATTCACCAGTCACCCTGTATACTAAAGTGTGAGACCAATTTTTATAGGTAAAGGCCTCCTCTAAATTTTGCCAATCTTCCCTTGAGTTTGCATCCAGTTTGGTCCCGGCGTGTAAATAATTTCCTCCTCCCAACTTGTTCGGGGTCTTCCTTTTCTTCTCTCTTCCGCCGGCCCCTCCACATTGTGACGGTTTTTGCCAAAATTTTCAATAAAATACAAAAATCAAAGCAATTATGGATTGTGTTGGAAAATGGATAACTTAACTTAGTGTTTTTGATTATACCACAAAATCCATCATTTCCTTACAAACATACAACTGATTCCAATTTACTTCCTTTGGTAAGAAAAATATAATTAGTAATTTGTAACAATTACATGCCAACTTTTAAAGTGACAAGACTTTCTTTTTGTTTGTTTTTTTTTTATGTTTTCAATAATAAACTGTAACTATTGATTGAATTTGAAGATAGAAGGATAAAATATATTGCAAATTGAATTTTCTGTTGTCGACAGCCTTTCAGTTCCAGCTCTCTTACGCGATTCCACTTTTACCGAATCATGTCACTTAATTAATTGAAATGTTTATAAAACAAACAATTAGATACTATTGTGAATTAGTCTTCTTTCAATAAGCCAAATCCCCGGGAAGTTCTAGTGTTTTGAAGTTATTTCACTTTCAAAGATTATTCGAAATCATATTAGAAATATGGTGATAAATATATAAAATATTTTCTTTAGTTGAATATCTAATGTCACGAGTAGGTTTGTGAAGCATCGAGAGATTTGTAAAGATTATTTAATTATTATTATTTACATTCACTTTAATAAGTCTTATATGTAGTTTTATATAAAAAAAAACAATTGAAATCCGAATGTCCTATTTATAAGAGGAATAAGGTGAAATGATTTATAATAGACTATATCTTTTTATTGTGATTATTTTTTATATACAATTAGTTTTCCTGTGAATTGATGTATGTACATAATAATAATAATAAAATCCATTTATTGTCAGAAACATAGTAACCATTGAAACACATAGGGATAGAATAAAGTAAACATAATACATAATATGCTGACGCAGACAATGGGAGCTGTCTCAGCTGCATGTTTCTCTGGACAGTGGCCCTGGGAAACGCTGGTTTTCAGTCAGTCCCTTTTACAAATACTTAAAATAGGAGTAACATTAACCTACCCCCGCCACTATTATTATAATTATAATTAACAAACGTTGCAAAATAAGCAATTACAAATAAATTGTACATATGTGTGTGAAACGTGTGAACAGACTTAAGTATTATATTTCTTTTATATTATTTTGTCACTATTTGTCCACCTTTCGTGAAATATAGGCGAAACAATTAATTGTAATGAAGTTTTAAAATAAAATTAGGTCATTTAAATTTTGGTTTCATTGCATCCACTGACTTCGAAATCATAATTTGAATTACATATTTACGGTCTATACATACAAATTGATTGGACTCAGCATGTTAAAAATAATAAACAATAATGAAGCCATAGCTCAAAATAAAATATTAATAACTAAAATAATATTCTTACATAATATGGATTTTATATAATAAAATAAAGATAGTTTGATTGAAAATAAAATTTCTTATGAAAAGTAATTGTCTGTTCCGTAATCACTTGTGGCGAACGCGACACTTACATATAATTAAGCTTACAACCTACAACTGACATATATAATAAAACTTTATATATATATATATATATAATGGTATGTGTTCTGACGAAATAAAGACTTAACTGCGTTTTTCTGAAAATACAATATTTATTTATTATCGTCACACTACACACAGGTTTTATTACAATTTACATATTAAACAAAAATTAAAACAAAATGATATAGCTGAAGATACAAAAACAACATTTAAAGCCTCTATTTCTATTTTAAACAATATTTTAACCTAATATAGTAAGCAGAATATTTAACCACGTTTTTCTCAAGATCACACTGACAGATTATAAAATGCATTAACAATAGAAATGGGATGTCACTAGCATAGACATCCATTACATATATATACTATCTTATATGTATTTTGTTACAAAATTATTACTTTATATATAACGTACATGTAACACACACTATGAATATTTGCCCTTTAATATCATATGATAAATTAAATAAATATAATAATCATGTAAATGACTAAAGGCGGTCGCCGCGAGGTCTTATGGTAGAAATGTCTTTTCTAAATAATCTTTAAACAAAGAAACGCAAGCGCATCGGCTCGGCAGCCTCATTTCATTTCTATTTTGTGCTGAGCCTATCTACGTTCTAAAAGAAATAAATTAGTAGTGGAAGAAACTTTGTTTTTCTCAACATCAAACACAACTCCGCTACGTTGGTGACTCCGCTGAAAACGAAGAGGATTAGTTACCCAGCACAAGTAAGGAACACTAGATTATTTGGTGGAATAAAATGGAACCACAAAATGGAGGTAACTCGGACGTAAATGCCGAGTCACGACGACCGCGTACACCTCACTACACGACCGACATGTTTCGAGTCGGAGTGTGACCACCACTATTCTGGTCAGAAGAACCTGCAGTTTGGTTTTCACAATTGGAAGGCAATTTTGTACTGTCTAGAATTACTGACGACGATACAAAATTTTATTACGTAACTTCGACATTGGAACACCGTTACGCATCAGAAGTGAATATAATTATTTCACCACCAAAAACAGGGAAGTACGAAAGACTAAAGTCAGAATTGATCAAACGTCTGTCAGCCTCGCGCGAAAAAGAGGTTAAGCAATTACTTGTTCACGAAGAGTTAGGAGACCGGAGACCATCTCAATTGGTCCCGTGCACACCTCAAGTTGCATAAACATCTGCTCCCCAGCCAACCATTGAATCAATGGCGAAACAAATAGACGAGCTCACAAAACAAGTAAAAGCTCAAGAAGACGACGTAGCCCAACAGCACAAAAGAGATCACAATCCAACTTTAAAAAAATTCCCATATGTTGGTATCACAAGGCTAAAGAACTCTCTTCGTATAATGAAAGGCTAGCATTTTTTAATACACATAGCTTGAGCCAAAGAAGAGATTTGTTGGTTTTGATGTTTTTGTATAAAAGCCTTAACAATATCTATGATAATCCAGATTTAGTATCTAAGATTAAATTTAATGTTCCCTCTCGATATCCACGCAAAACTATTAATCCTCTTACAAGACCTGTCGGCGACGAAGCTACTAATATTTAATAGTTAGAGTTATAAGAGATGTAAATGTTAAGGAAAATCAGATTAATATTTATAGAGAAAATACATGTGTATAAATATAAGAGACTCTACCGTAGGCGACTCTTGTCAGAGCGCATTATGTTTATGTTAATTTGTTGAAATCGATTTTACTCCACTGCCACTCTCGGAGGAATTAATAAGATCCGATCCACCCCTCAAGCGGCGGATTACCCCGACCGCAATAGCTGGTCCTTCGAGCCGGATCCAGTGTTCAAGAAGAGGCGTACCGTCGTTAGAAGAAGCTCTCATACATCACTATGCCAGTGACGAGGAGCGATAAGGGCTCAGAGAGGAGGGAGTCGACACCCGTCGGTACTGCCAAAGCATCGGCACCAGTCGTTCCTGCGACCTCGGAGCGTCGGGTACAAGAGACGGCCGCTATAAGAGCGGAGAGACCCGCATCGAGACTACGAGTCGCCCCGGAACGGGACGAACCTATGGAGTCGTCAACAGAGCCGACGACCGAAGCGACGACCACTACAACAAGCTACGAGACAACAATTACGGAGACGACGAAAAGGCCAGATGATGACTCCAAGACTAGGACGGCCAATCGAAGTCGGGCAGCCTCCGTGAAAAGCGACCTAGCGAGAAAACATAAGGAACTCGAAATGCGAGCCGAGCTAGCGGAGTAGGAGCTCCGTGAAGCACAAGCTAGGTCCGCTGCGACCAGAGCCAGGCTGGAGTTATTACAGCTGGCCGGACGGACGCTGAAGACCCGCAGAATAAAGAGGCGGACGTCCGTCAGTGGCTAGAAGAGACCGCCGATACCGTGTCCCCGAAGGAGCACGATGCCCACGCGTTCCCGAAGGAACTTATGGAAACTCCCGAGAAAGAGTGTATCCAAACGCAGTCGTCCGCAGCGGTCAAGCCAGACCAGCAACCCGCCGGAGCTAAGGACCTGGCGGAAGCTATCATACGGGCGATTCAATCCGTACCGAAGGGAGGGACTCCAGTGCCAGCTTACGTGACCGAGTTACCATTCTTCGACGGGGCCATCGATGAATGGCTTGCCTTCAGGACAGTGTATGAAGACACGGAAAAGCTATTTTAGGGACTCACTCAAAACATTTCGCTATAAGTTTTTGTTCAGCGATAAATTAAATAAATATGGTTACATAAACAAAATATAGGTAATGATCTAATTTTTAATAAAATGAACCACCTGTAACCTAATTTTTATATAGAAATTTTAATAATTTTTACCAATAATTTTTACCAATACGTTTTTAATATTATGTTATACATGATTTATAATCTGTGATGTTTGTTCGTTATGTACCTTATTTTTCTCCTTAGTGAACTTTATTCTTGTGACAAATATTAATAAAGATATCTCAAACCGTATAAACTTCCTAATACATATTTGCATGCTGTATCTGGCTTAAAAGATAATGCATTTAGAATTAAGCTACACTGTATTTCTTTTTACCCAATAGTGTATTAATGTAATTATCACTGGTGGGTCTTAAATAAATAAATAAACAACAAATACGGGAAGAATGCCAATAAATGTGTGAAGCCATGCGCTTTTAAATCGGAAAACTACCAAGGCAATCGGTAATGATGACATCCGGTAGTCACAACGCATCTGGTCGGTTTTATGTATGTACATAATATGTGGGTATATAAAGCAGCTAATTGCTAATTGCAGCTAATTTCCTCACACTTAGTCCTCACTAAACACTCACGAATCAATCCTTCAAAAATTACTGATTCTAATAATTATTAATAATATGATTTTGGCAAAACCAACAATTTTACCTTAAGAGAGCTGGTCACTAAGCGTAGTTCAATTAAGGGACAAATCACAAAGTTTAAAAATTATCCAGATAAAATCAGTCAACAATCTCAGTTGTATGCAATAAAATTAGATGAATTATCATTAAAACTAGGTAAATTTGAAGGTTGATGAAAGACGATATTGAACAGGACTTCATCGTGAATACCGTAAGGCAAAAAATATTTTACAAAAATATGACAACATTAAACATGAGTTTAGGTATCTCAGTATCTCAAGATGCTCAATTTGGTCTCGATCATTAAAAATAAAATTAAAATTGCCACAAATTTTACGGCGTATATTTTCACTGGCTTGAATTTCACGACACATTTTTAAATTTAATTCATAATAATCAGCATATATCAGACGTTCATAAAATTCATTATTTAACGTCTTACCTTGAAGGAGAGTCAACCATTATTTCAAATCTAGAGGTTTCCTCATCAAATTACTAGGAAGCGTGGACTTTTTATGTTCGAGGTACAACAATAAACGGCTATTGATTAACCACCATCTAAAATCTTTACTCAACGTTCAACAGATCCGTCCTGAGTCTGAGGTTTCGTTACGATTTTTAGTAGATCACGTGACCAAGAATTTACGAGCTTTATCTAGTTTAGGGCAACCAACAAATCATTGGGATAATTCGATTTGCGCAATCGCAAATCGAATTGGTAATGGCTATTTTATAAAGTTACAATTTAATTGCAATATGGTAAGCGTTGCTAAAACAGAAGCGAGTGACTTAAACACATGGCATCAAAAATTAGCGCACCAAAACTACGATCAAGTAAAGAAAGTTTTGCAGAAAAATGACAGTAAATTAAAACAGCATTCTGTTCCCAAATGTGAAGATTGTTTACAAGGAAAGATTCACCGCTTACCTTTTACGAGTAGTGACTAAGGTACCCGCGGGTATTAAAGCCTGTCGGGTAATGAGGCCTAAATGTCAAAAATCACACTAAACAAAGGAGTTGACGCTCAATGTTACACTCACACATGCATAGAGCGACTACAAACCGCGGCGAGGCGGCGGACTATAAAGAAATTAAATTATAAAAATTGCCTTCAATAAAATGTAAGTAATTCTTTAAATATTGCATTTATCTACCTGTATTGACTTTGTGTTTGTGTGTTAATGCATGCTTGTCCTATATTACCTAATTAAATGACGTGGTAGTCACAGATTTTTATTTATTTCGTTTTCTTTACGCACGTGGTCGGCGGAAATTAAGGCCTACAAAAATTTTCAATAGGCCTTATCATACTCTTATTTTTATTCGACTGCAAAAAAAAGAATGTTATGTTTTTTTAATTGTATGTAGGTGTATATTTGCATGTTAATTCAAAATTTAACAGTAGGCCTTATTATACTTACTCATATTTTTATTCGACCGCAAAAATAGGGTTATGTTTTTCCAGTGTCTATTGTCTATCTTTTTCACAGCAACTGTTATACAGCCTTGTTAAGGTTACTTCCTGATGTAGGTATAGACTTGACTTTGCGTGTTTTTGGTTTTAGAAAAGAAATCAACTTTTATTGCATTATTGCATTTAAGTTTATTCGTTTTGATTGTTAAATTATTATTTTTAATTTTACTTATAGGTATACCTATCTATTCTACTTATTCTTTTTATGTCTATTTACAGTTCCTATGGTCACGATGCCTTTCAAAAGAGCATTATGGTCAGAAGATGATCTCATCCCAGCTGTTAGAGCAGTACAAAGAGGAACTCTGAGTACGTATGTATAAGGCTGCGGAAAGATATAAAGTTCCTAGACGAACAATCAGAAATCATCTGCAGGCTGGCATTTTAAAGAAAACTTTGGGTCGTAAACCTATATTGAGTCCGGAACAGGAAGCTGAACTTGTGAAAAGGATAATCAGATACGCTGAAATAGGCTTGCCAGTCATACCGAGAATACTGCGCCGATTGGTGTATAAATATTGTGAGCAAAATGAAATAAAGCACAATTTTAATTTAAACACTGGTTCAAGGCGTTCTTGAAAAGGAACCCTGAAATATCAGTGAGAAAAGCTCAATTTATGAACCCGTATCGAGCCCAAAAACTTAATAGATTTATAGTCGATGATCATTTCGCAAAACTGAGGACTATCTATGAGAACCTTGACTTACATGGTCATCCCGAAAGAATTTATAATATGGATGAGAAGGGATGCCGTCTAACAATTCACCACCAGCAAAGCGTTTTGGCCAAAAAAGGTGCAAAAAGGATTCATTTGCTGTCTTCTGAACACGCTGGAAGTGTTACAATTGCAGGATGTGTGAATGCACTCGGTACTGCCATACCGCCAATGATCATATTTAAGGGCAAACGGTTAAAGCCAGAACTATACGATAACTTGCCACCAGGATCATTGGTAGAAAAATCATCAAAGGGGTACATGACCAATGAACTTTTCAATATATTTTTAAACCATCTGGCTAGATACAAAAGCGCGGGGCCATGCCTTCTGATATTTGATGGAGAAGCATGTCATTTAAAAAGAAAAACTAATCGGTGACCCATGTGCATCTTCTACGACATGCTAAATATCGCTTGTATCAATAGCTACATAATTTACTGCCATAATATGTCAACTCTGGGACAAAAGATAATGAGCTGTCGTAATTATATGAAAGAATTGCATGCCCAACTTGTTAAACCGTGGCTCGAAACACGACTGAAAATGCCTACAATGCCCACGCATACAAAAACGAAAATACAAAATGTATTAGGGATTCGTACTGATGTTGAAGGTGGTGATTATGACGAAGTGCAGTCAACGTCGAGAAATGAGTCTGTATCGACAGGTCAAAATATAAGAAAAAGGAAAATTTGCGGTATATGTTCCTATAAGAAACGGCGTATGACAAAGTCCATTTGCTAACAGTGCAGCATCGCAATCTGCGTTGAACATAAGATTCATTTCTGCACTAGTTGCGCAGACCAAAAAATTGCTTTTATATATATTTTTATATTACTAAATTTTACAGTGACGTGTTTGACATTCATGACGACTCAACTAAAAGAATTCGGTCACTGTTTAACACACTCCCCCTTTTCACCTTAAAATTGTATTTGTCCTGTCTTATGAATCACTTTTAGTTTTTAATTTAATTTTGACTGGAGTGCACCGCTCATGTAAGATTCTGCCGCTCCCGCGCCGCCGCCGCCGCCGCCGCCGTCCCGCTACCCGCGAGATTCGAGGCAGAGGCCTTATGGAATCGGTTGTCGCAGTCGCTGGACAAGAAAGCACTGCCGTCAAACGAAAGATGGGCGATACCCACGATGAGCAAAGTCAGAATACTGTAAAGGAAACTGCGGAGACACCGTCTACGGAACCACTAAAAATGTTCCAAGCAAACCGGACCAAGAAACTCTTATGAAGAAAATTGGTCTACTGCAACAGAGAATAAATATTCTTACTGAAGTAAGGGACATTAGTATAGCCAAAGATGATGTTCACGATGAAATAAAAAAGCTACGCAAAGAGTTGAAAGAAGAAGAGAAATGTTTAAAGAAAAAAAGAGCCTTTGCTAAGCGTGCAAAAAAAATTCGAACCAAAGAAAAACTGGAGAAAACTGAACGTCAGAAAAACAATCCTGCTGCAACACAACCTCGAACTGGCCCTGGACAGCCCCCTTTAGTTGACTCGCAACCTGCTCTTCTAGAGACCATAATTAATATTGCCATTCATAGCAGCGCTGCTAATGAACGTCGCCGAACAGAGATTATTAGGAGTTATCTCACTCTATCCGACCTGCATGAGAGGCTGTTGTTAATGGGATTCCAAATTTCTCGAAGCGGCACATAATTTCATTTATTTCCACTCGTTTCTAACACTCAAGAGGGAAGAAGACACGTACGTACCATACCCGCAAAGTTAGCAAGACCATAAACTGAGATGCACAGAAAGCATGAGGACGGGGAATTTTGCACTGCTACAATCAGGAATAAATCACAAACGTTTTTTTATCATCTTTGAATCCACTTTCATATGAGACAGGCAATATAAACCTTCAATATTGAAGTTTCGAAATAATCTATGATATTAATTGTAACTTGTAGACAATATTGAACAAAATTACCTTTACAATTTACTAAACAAAGAGATAACAGATTTGGACATGTTTCGCGATTCATATTCAAAATTCAGACAAACCTTGTATAAATTTTTCTAAATTGTAACTTTTCACTTTTAATTCATGTGTTGTTTTTATTAATTAGTGTTTTTTTATTTTGTAGAAATAATTTAATTTAATTAGATTAAGTTGTTGTTGTTGTTAAAAACTTTTTAGACAATGCTGTGAATACCTGTAATAGGTGTACGTATAAAGACTATACTTTTGGCTATATTTTGTGTAAATGTTGCATATGTGTACTGTTGGTGCTCCTAAGTAAAATAAATAAAATACAAAAATTACTAAGAGCTTATAAAGTATGTATAAACCTTCGGCTTCGGCTTCTGTCGAAGATTGTGGCGATTGCCGATTAATTGGCTTCGGCTTAGGTAGAAAATAGACCTCCGGTCGGACACTACCTCTAACCAATGTCAAAGAGATGAAGAAGAAGAATCGAGCCGATTATGATTATTATCGTTTTGATAAAAACAATAAAATATTATTTGTAAGATGGTTAGATAACAGAGTATGTACCTACTATGGGGACTAATTTTGATAGTGTGGAACCTCTTGGCAAGGTGAAGCGATGGTGTTCAACCAGGCGCCAGAAGGTGGACGTCGTTATTCCACATGTTTTTCAAAATACCCTCCTACCCCAGTAAAACCTCTCTCCGCATCTCGTCGGAAAACAGTTTTTGGTAATTACTCAGCAGTTGTTCGAATGTCCAAATTGCTCAATGACTTCAGCGATTCAATAGATATAACATTGTAAGCCTTCCAAAGTTCCGATATCTAGTTATAGACAGAATTAAAAACGTCTAACTCTTTATTGATGTCCAAATATAAAATTTTTAATTCATACAAAATTATACGTTATAACAATCAATTTTTTTTAATTCGATTTATGGATCAATGTTATTTTGATTCTATAACTTATTAGATTATAAACGACAAATTATATAATTATGATTGAATTATGGATTGTTTTATTTGTTTTAGTTATCAATGTATGCCATTAATTAATGTGGTTTTAAGATATTATTATAAATTTTTGTTGTTGTGTTTTGTGATTAGACTAAGTGTTGACTAGAGTGATTGTTAACCCATTATTAAATTGATGATATTGTAATCCAAACAACCAATTTATTTTAAATTTTAATTGTAAGAAATCGTTTAACTTTATTTAGATTTTTGTAATTGTATTATTATTAATTCTATTTTTATTTATTTTATTTTAATTGTATTATTATTAATTAATTTTTCATACGATGCGATCATTTTTTACATTTTTGTCAAGTTAGAACCACATAACAGGATATATTAGGGGGACCGGAAAGTAATGTCGTTTTCTTACGCTAAATACAAACACATACATTTTTAACGAGTCTTTATTTTTAATCAATGATGTATTCCCCATCATTGTCAATAACCTTTTGCCATCTAGTGAGTAAATTTTTAATCCCTGATCGATAAAAATTAATTGGTTTTTCGGCAAAATATCTAGAGATGGCATTTTGGATATCATCCAAATTTGCAAATGTTTTGCCACTTAAAAAGTGTTGCAGCGCTCGGAATAAGTGGAAATCCGATGGTGCAACATCGGGCGAATATGGTGGATGAGGCTGGATATATATATTAATCGTACATGTCGTGTTTGCTTTTATAGTTGTACATTTGGAACGTAATATGTATTTAAATTAATAAATTGTATCTTCAAAATGTAACAACTGCTAGCAAACCTAATAATAAATAAAAATAAAATAAAAAAATTACAACGCTGGTATGGTATGGGTGGAGTAGATCAAGAGGACCAGTCCGTTTCTTTCTATCGGGTCTCATTACGTGGTAAGAAGTGGTGGTGGGTGTTATTTACGTACATGCTGGATGTATTTATATCAAATGCCTGGCGCTTACATATAAGGAGTTCGCAAAAAGATGATCGAATGGATCAACTCCAATTTGGCCGGTATTATTTTCGCCATGCACCGAAGAATGCCCGTCCATCACCTTCAAATTTACCGAGTCAGCAAAGCGGTGGTCATTTTCCTCAGAAACTTGCAAAACAGTTACGATACACCGCGTGCCACGCAAAAGCTTGCTGGCAGTGTAAATTATGTTTGAAGACCCCATGTGTAGAAAAAAATAAGTTTTGAGAGTTTTCATACCGCATGATAAAATTGTTCCCATATGAGGACGCCTCTTTTTGCATATAAAAATTACTTTTTTTCAGATTTTTTTACAATTTTATTTTGTAGCCTAATATCCTTCAAAAAATAAAAGTTGCATTCAATTATCTTCTGCACTTATTAAATGTTGGTCCCAAATGGGTTAACACAGATCGAAAAGAAAAAAGAGAGTGAAATTCAGAAAATTTTTCAGTGAGCAAAATTGTTTTATATTGAAGCGATCGTACAAATCAAGAAACGATTTGTATTCGAAGATGTGCACAATGATTCGTTTTTTTTAAACCCGAAAAATGCCATTGATTTGCACCCTACATCATTTTACGAAATCGCGAAAAAATACATTCATTCGCACATTGCT
The DNA here is from genome assembly GCA_916720795.1 of Danaus chrysippus. NCBI lineage: Eukaryota > Metazoa > Arthropoda > Insecta > Lepidoptera > Nymphalidae > Danaus > Danaus chrysippus. The sequence continues at coordinate 1,790,602 of CAKASE010000073.1, forward strand.
GTAGATTTAAAAGAGCTGGACAAGGAATGGAGAAATCAAAGTCTCCTTTCTGATATGGATTGTAATGATTCCATAGATGTGGTAAGTTACTGGAAAAAAATGTTTGAAAAAAAAAAAATTTGACAGCGGATGCAAATTCCTTCAACTGCAAGTTTGTGCAGTCCAATGCAACTGCAAGCTAATCTTAAAAAAATTAGACTTAGCATGAATAAAGTACAACTAAACAATTTGTGTTTTATTTACAGACTGAACAGAATTCCATTTCCCCCAGCAAAAAGTTTACCTCACCCTCTCACCCTTCCTTCCTATTCCCTTATCCCAGCACCCCCGAGTTTGGTCTCATTAGAAAGGGCTCAAGTTGCTTTACCGATTCGGCCCAACAGAATTCCCTTTCCCCGAAAATTTTTTTATCTCATCTCCCCTCACCCTAACTTACTATTCCCTAGTCCTAGACCTCCCGTCTTTGGGTTCATTTGAAAGGGCACGAGCTGCTGCAACGATTGGGCATAGATTCGAAAAAATAAGAAATAAAAACTTGTGATATATAATAGACACCCGTGACCCGGGAGACTTTATACATCTCCCAGGGAAATACTGTGATCAATACTGACCTATATTCCAGCCACATTCGATCTGGAATTTTAGTAAACAAAACCGTGAGTCATCATAATTAGGGTTGATACACTCTTAATAAAAAAATATTATTATTATAATTACAACTATATTCATTATAACAATTTCCTGTTTAAACACAAAAATTTTCAACAATTTTATTTTCCATAGAGTTAAGGATATTTTACATAGTGCTTTAGTGTTTAGATTATAATTTTATCTCTCATAGTTTTTCACATATTACGTTTCTAAGTTTTCGTCTACATCAGTGACTTTAAGTACATATTTTCAGAGGTTTAGCTGCTAAGTCACAAGTCGCTATTTTATTTTATTATAGTGTTGATAGTTGATGGTTGTATGTTATGTTAATTTTGGTTATGTAAATTAGATTATTGAGGTAAATAATCGTGATTTGTAAAGTTAGTTTTTTTTAAATCTATTTCCGTTCTCGATTCTAAAATTAGAAGTGGGATTCACCTAAATCCGTATATCGTTTTTTGTTTTGATAAAAGTTTCGATTATTTAAAATCAAACAATCGTTAAATATCAAGCTTGTAATGCCGCGTGTGTCACGTTCGCGTGAAATAATGGAGGGGACACCACAAGCACTAAATCGCGTCGCCACCAAGGACATTCTCAATCGCGTTCCCGCCGCTGTGACAAGTCGCTCTCTCGCTCTCGTGACCGTGACAGTTCGATTAAGATGACATTAGGGTCGATTGTGGCTAGGTTAAATGCTATCGATGAAAATACCGCGAGTACGTCCCAAACCCCGATGCAATGACCAAACCGTGAAACCTCAACGCTTTGACAACACCCAGTCAGCGACGCAGGCACTTGCTGATGCAATTCTTGCTGTAAATAAAGTAAAGTCGCATAACTACTATGAGGTGTGGTGAGATGAAGTTGAACGCTCTAGGTTATCTAATCGTTGGGAGGAGTTAGAATGTTTATCGCGAGTTGCTCACTGTCTGAAAGGGGAAAAGTCGACGAACGAACAATCAGGGTCAAATGTTAAAAAAGAATTTAAGTCTCTCTGCCCGAAAAAATGTAATAAGCTCAAATGCTATTCGATGTTATGAATACGACTTCGGATAACTTTCCAACATACGCTGAATACGCTCGTCGATCACTGTTGCGCCCACGTATCGTTCAGGGCCTAAACGAGGAACTAATGGTTCTCATTGTTATTCGTGGAAGAAGAGGAAGTTAAAGCTGCAGCTTTGAATGCCAACCTTACTACCGAGAATTTGGTTACACAAAACTGTTTCTTCAAAAGACTTTAAAAATTTACTCAATCGTCGGGACTATAGGCTCCCCTTGCCCATAATTAAGACTTCTTTTGCAAGACGCTTCAGTCCCTTCATTGAGTCTTTTATTTATAATAAAGTAGCTAACGCTTGTGACATTAAACATTGCTCCCTAAAACAAGCCAAAACAAAAATTATTCCTTGGCTCTCCTCATTAACCTACAATACCACCGAAGAACTTTTCTTGCACCTAGTATAGCACCTTTTCACTAACATAAGAACACTTGTAACTTAAATTATGCAATGTATCTTAAATAGTTATGTAATTTATATTCTCTGCCGAGCGACAACATTAAACATGTAATGTAAATCTATCAATTGGTACCCACGACACAGGAATACCTAGTGTGGGCACCACCGGACATTTCTTTGTATTATGTTGTGTTTTTTGTTAATAAACATTTTTGATTTTCATTTTTTCATTCATTCTTGGCTATTTATGTCAAACCAGGCCGCGGTAAAGAGACAATCGTACCTTGTAACGACATTAGTACCGCCGTAATACAAGAGATACCTGTGGATGTTTTGATAGACAGAAGTGCTCTTAACGTGTCCCTTATATCGGGAGATGTTCTAAAACATTTCTCTTGTTCACATAAACCGACTCATCGTGTGTTAAAAGGGATTAGTAATAACGATTTTGCTGCTCGCGAATTCGTTATATTCACGATTGAGTTTAGAAATATAATACTAGAGTTTTAGTAACTCTGCCATGACATTTCGTAAACGGGCGCTACAATTATTGAGAGATTCAAATAAATAAATTATAAATGTTTAATAGCTATTTATATTGATTTGAATATTTTTAGTGATTTTTATGCATGAATTTGTTAATTTTAATTTTATTAAGTACTTGTTTGTTTTTTGTGATTTTTAATTTGTATCAATTTTTACTTATTATTATTATTATTTAGATCTTTCTCGCTGTAATTATATATTAATATATTTTTAAAACATTGTAATCGTTGTGGCCACTTTAAAAAGCTACACATGTAACCTATTTCCATTTAATTGTTTTATATTCGGCATTTAAACATGTAGTAGCTGCTAGTGGTCCTTAAAATAAATAAATAAATAAAATAAATGTAGACTTTATGATTGTACCCGCGTCATGTATGTGGACACCTGTCATTATCGGGACCGACGTTATCAACAGAAACGGCGTTACTTTTGTTCGTATTAAAGATTCTCAATACCTGACACATAGTCTCAAACTAGTTCAACACGTACATCCCGCCGAGAATAATAACCTAAATAAAATAAATACACCTCTTCAGAATGAACACCTTGATTCTCTCATGGTCAGATTAGACCAGCCCTATTTATTGATTGGTACTAATGCGTGCTCTAGTCCGCGGCATTGCCATCGAAAACTCAAATCCAAACCACTTCAAAATACACAAGAACCATAACAACTGGATCCAATGGCCAATGGATTGAAAAAGAATGTTCACGATTTAATGTGGTAGAGATGATAGAAAAATTAAGATTATTCATGGATAAGAGTTGTATCCATTGGTACAGTTCAATGATTATTAAATTGACCTTAGACTCGAAATGGGCAATATAGAGAAAAACATTTTGTGAATCGTTTACTAACAAAGGTTACAACCAAACAACTTATGCCTTATTATTTAGGTATAAAGATGGATTAATAGACTAAGCCACAAGGAAAAAAAAAAGCTGATACTAGAGATGAATCTCCTACAACTAAGGTAAATGTACTATTGAAGAATGTACAAGTTCCGGATATTGTAAAGAAGAAGTTAATTTTCGGAGAAGCTTTATCAAAAGACCTAAAACCTAGTTACCGTGATCTTGGAAAGAAATATGAAAAAAATAAAAACTATTACAACATGTTAAAGCTGAAATTATTGCAGAAATATAAATTACTAAATGGAGCGAAACCTTTTTTTAAGCAATTTCTTCAAAAAGCCAAAAACCTCAAAAAATTTGGACTGAAATGCTAAAGGTCAAGGACGATATATGTACTAAAATTTTTAGAGAGCCTCAACGAAAGCGTGTTTTATATGACACACTTTATAACTTACACAAAAAGTTTCCAGGCACAGTCAATTACAAGATAAGGTTAGCAACTTTCTGGATTATTGTGGTCATCCATCCACTATATATAACTACTGACATCTGAGCACTGCCAGCTTGCCTTCGAGCCATTACAGTCTAATGCAAGATAATGCTCGTGGGCATACGGCTCGCTTAACCTAGAGGGCACTGAAGGCATCCGAAAATCCGAAACCAATATCTCTGTTTTACCATGGCCAGCAATGAGCCCCGATCTCAACCCAATCGAACATTTATGGGACCAGTTGAAAAGAAACCTGTTAAACTAATTACTAAATTTTGCCATTCCATAGTAATATATATATATACAGTCTCTGTGATTCTGTGTTACAACAAGTGTAGTTTATTTTCACCCAATCTCCTTTATTTAATAATAATGTTATCAGAACCTAAAAGAAAATTATAATGAAGTTCACAGTCAACAGTAGCTCATAAACGCTTTAAGTGTGCTGGGAGCAGATACCACAGGAAAACATTACCCATTTAATTGAAAGTGTCCCATACAAAGAATGCATTCGTAGGCGAGGAGTACCTACTCGATACTAAAGATACCCCTGTGTAACCAACCATATTCGTTGAAGTAATGAAAATCAAAATTTTCTCTCGATCGAAGGAGCAAAAAATCCAAAATCAATGTCATCTACAAGGCTTTGGAATCATTTAGCCACGTTATCACAAATATTCAATAAGTCTGAAAATGAAATAGAACACAGCCAGCTACATTTATAGGCCATACAAATGATGTACACAAAAAATTTTATCGGCTATCGGATGTGTACCAAACTGACAATATATCTAAACTGCTCATCCTTATGGAAGATTGGAAAGCAGACATTTTCAGAGACAAATTCCAGGATGAGATTGAACTTGATTTAAATGAACAATTAGATTAGATGGAAAGGTTGACAGAATTTTAAAGTAATTTTAGATTATAATGTCGAGTCACGTGGACGAGCGAAAGATAGGTCACGACTACCGCGATCAACTTCACCACAACCTCAGCACCATTAGGTCTTCAAACAAATGTCTTGGAGTTTGATCATTAAATCAAGAAAGGCAAAAAGAGGACGATGATACCATGGATTGCAGAAAAAAACAGTGTGCTGTGCATTTTTTTAATATCATATAAAAATCAAACAACCACCTAAAAGACATGAATGTTAGGATCTTAAAGCAAAGCACCGAGACCTCCTGCATAGAAAAACAGATTGGCTCAAAATAAAAGTATTTATACAAAACATTTACACTAAGAAATAGTAGCTTGTGACTGATTTAATTTAAGCATAATCTCACCAAACAGATATTTTGTACAGTTTAAGTTTTTATTATATTGTATTTTGTTTTTATTATTTTTGTTTGTTTTCAAAGTGATTTGAATATACAGGGTGACTGGTGAATTACTATCAATATTTAAGGAGCATACTCGATACATGATTCTCATTCGAATTATGTAAAAAAAATAGGCACTTAATTTTTGACAAAATTTCCGTATAAATAAGTAAAGTGTTGACACGTTCCAAGTGTTCCAAGTGTGGACGCGTGCGGGGACGTGGTGATACAACACCACGTCACGACATGCGTATGTGTGAGTGTCAGTGTATACCTAATCTGTAGGGTGTTCACACGATGCGTAATTATTTACATAACTTTTGGTTAACTTTACTTAGAAGTTTATTAATATTTATGTTATATTAATTTTTATTTCGTCATATATGATCGTCAAATATCACGTCCTCAAATATCGATAGTAATTCACCAGTCACCCTGTATATTGTCATTCAACGTGCTATTTATAGCCTAAAACAATCAAGTAGAGCATGGTATCAAAGGGTTGATGAATTGTTACAATCCTTAGGTTACAAAAAAATCTAAACTTGAACCATGTTGTTTACAAAAATAGATAACAATGTAAAGATAAATTATAGCATTATATGTCGATGACTTTTTTGGATTTTCAGATAATGAACAGGAAAATAGTTTATTAAAAGAAAGTTTGTCATCTGAGTTTAAAATTAAAGATTTAGGATGTGTCCAAAATTGTTTAGGAATGAGAGTAATTGTAGACAAAAAGAATAATGGTACTATAACTTTAGACCAAGAAAATTATATTGAGGAGTTATTGTTAAAATTCAATATTTCAGATTGTAAGTCTGCAGAGACACCATTAGAACCTAAACTTAATTTGAATAAAAGTGAGAATTGTGATAAAAAGTTACCTTATCAGCAATTAATTTCTTAAGCCAGTTTAATAACTGTTACAACGAGGAACATTGGACTTATATTTAACACGATAGTATAGATAGTAAGTCAATTTGTTATTTAATAATAATAATAATAATAATAACTTGATAAAGTAAAGTTGCGGAGGTGAAGCAGGGGTAAGGCACGGACAGGGGGGCGAGGGACGCGGTAACCCAAATATAAGTCACTCAATCGGCGTACTCAACCACGGAACTCAGAAAAGAAAACGCCTCAAGATTCAAGAAAACGCTTCAAGAAAACGCCTCAAGAAAACATCTACAAGAAAAGAAGGCTTCAAGAATACAGAAAGTTAGTCCAATGAATCCCTGCTTCACTCTCACGCGATTGAAAGCAGAACCTGTTTTATTTGCGTCAAGCATTCTTCAAAATCCAACCCCAGTGCACGTGTACGGCGTTCCTACAATATTTTTTTAGAATGTCGAGGAATGTGCCAGACAGAGACATTGAGACTTTAATTATTTGAGTACTTTAAATAATTTGAAAGACGGGCTAGAGTAATCGGAAGAACAATATTATTTTAGGAGTGATTTGGAGTTGCTTCAAGCCCTAAAAGATGAAATGATTGGCGAGGGACCCCAGCACCTTGTTCAAGAGGAGGATGCACCTCTGTTGAACATTCCTTTCAAGAAATGTGTGAAGCCGATCCACCCCTAATTTTAGATAATACTTCTGTCTCAAATCACCAATGTAGCATAATCTGAAGACTACAAAATTTCATAGCCGATCCAAATACATAGTTTGATATTTCCTAACAATATACAATATCCTGATGACTTACTAGAAATAGACGCTCCCTACCAATTTTTCTCCTTCTTCGTTACAGCAGAATTACGCGACAAAATTATACAAGAGACTAACAAATATGCGACGCAGAAAAATCTATCTAAACCTTACTCTATTACTGTTACAAGTAAGGACTTGATTTGAATATTTTTTTAGGAGGATAAATTTTTAGGAATATTAGTGTAATAAAATATCCTAATTTAGTTGATACTGGTCACACAGTTTTGGATTTCATTCCATCAATACTGCAATGAGTCAGAAACATTTTGAAAAATTTTCAGTAATATTACACTTCAATGACAATCTAAACCGTTTACCCCAAGATCAGCCTCAACATGACAGGCTGTTCAAAATACGACCCATAATACACGCACTAAATAACAGGTTTCAGATCATACCAGGGAAACAACGTTTATCTGTTGATGAACAGATGTGTGCGACGAAGATGTCACACTATATGAAACAATATCTCCCTAAAAGTGGGGATTCAAACTCTTCTTGTTGTGCAGAATATATGGGTTTACTCACAAATTCGAGGTTTATGCTGGTAGTGAAAAACATACGATATTCCCAGAAGAACCAGATTTGGGAACAACAGGCAATGTGGTGGTGACACTACTGAGAATTTGTCCTCGAATTACAAATGATATAAAACATTTTGATCTTTTTTATGTGTCGATACCTTTGGCAGTGTATCAAGCTAAAGACAGCTACATTGTTTAGTTACGATACAAGCTAATAACATTAAAAGCATCACCGTCACATGGAGGTCTCTGAAAATAAGTGCTGGAATATTATTATGCCAGCTTTAACTGGTGGGGTTTTCCATTTTGGATGCCACACCACTTAACAATTTATATTTTTATTTTATATTAGTCTATTTAATTTTTTCTAGCTTTGTGGTAATGAATCTATTTTCTTTTATATAATTTAATTTAGATAAAGTAAAAATAGATGTAAGATATTCTTGTGAGTTAGCTATGAGCTTTTTTTGTATTTTAATATTTCCCTATTGTTATATTCTATGTGCCTTGTTGGATTAAATAATAGAGATTTAAGAGCAGATGTTGTTGCTATTTATCTACAGGCCGAAAAAAAAATTTTCAAATAATATTTAAAAAATTAGTTTCGGGCTGTAGATTATTACTTTATCGAAATTTAGAGGAGTTGGACCATAAATGATGACAAAATTATATGATTAAATAACAATTTTGAAGATATAGGCAACTGGAATATTTTTTACCGTCTCTACTCATTATTTGAGTTTAACTCGTCTTTATTACCATCAGCACAAAATATATCTACGGAGTGTATAGAGCCACCTTACTACCTTGACTATTTAAGAAGAGCTAATCTAAGCTAAAGAAAAACTAATCTTTGATCCCAGGCTCCCGTAGTGCAATTAGCAAAATTTTATAATGACATTTCCAAAAAATTACCAACTCTAGACCTATTTAGTGATTCATTTTATGTATTTAAACAAAAAATTATTGACTATTTTTTTTCTAAGTTAAAGTTTTCCTAAGTTTATGTAGTCATATTTTTTATTTTATTTTGTGATTTTTACGTAATATTTTTATTAAACAACTGTACTGTTATTCGAAACCCAATTATATATATATATAAGATATGCCTTCGCTTCCGTTCCATTTTTATCTCTTTTTTCCTTTGTTTTATCCTTTAATATTATAATACTCACTTTTGATATAAATACCGTTAAAAACGCCTTTTTTAATTAAACAGATTTTTCCGTTCGTAATAAAAAAAAATTATAAACCCTCATACATTATAAAATAAATTCTTTCTAGATTAAAATGAGTGACACAATAAATCCAGTAAATTCAGACATAAATAAATCATTGTCATGCCGAAAAAGAAAGCATGACAAATGATGATTCGAGCTCATCATCTTCTAGTAGTAGTTCGATGAGTAGTTCAAGTGAAACTTCGAATTCTAAACGGCGTCACCGAAATAAATCTAAAAGACATCGCAAAGATAAGAAATTAGATAGGTTGTTTAAGGAGGTCAATTATCTTAACAATCGATTGGAAAATGATGAACATAATGATGAATATCGTAATTATCAAACACCTATATAGATGACAATGTAAGTCGTCAGCTATATGAAGACAATGATTGTGATCCAGGACCCCAATTTTCCTTAGCGATTAGTACTAAATCAAAAGATCCCGAAATTTTACAACTCATCTTATTACTCATTAAAAAATGTACAATGCTATTTCGATTCTCAATGGCGAAATGTTAGGTATTCGGATGTGTAGAAAAATTATCGTCACTTCCCAGGTTTTTCTGAATTGGAAGCAAATGAACAACTGAAGCAATATGATAATAACCGATTTCTTATAAATGCCAACAAAGCATACGGTTCCTTGAGTTTCGCTCTTATAAAACAAAAAGATGTTCTTGAGAAGGAGCTTCGAAGCTTTATTATGGGTAACCACCTTTCGGGTGGACGGACGGCAACACATCCGCAAATCTACGTTGTGGAAGCCCATGGGCGACGATACTACTTCCATCTGGTAGACTCGACTCCTTTTCCCATAAAAAAAAAAACAAAAAGGAAAAGATATAAAACACAAGAGACATATAAAACAATAGAAAAAAACAGAAGTTCTCAAAATGTCTCAACAAATTCATGCAAAATATGCTTAAAGTGGACTATGACTAATCCAGTTGTATGTGATAAGTATTCAGGGATATTTCACATATAATGTTTACTAAGAGTATTTAGACATCACTGACAGACGGTTAAGGAAAACATAGTGGGGAAACCAACGAAAGTGCGCAACGAAAAATGTGCCGAAAACCAGGGCGTGGCTCAACGGTTCCGGAGGCGTCCGACATTTGCCGCGTTGGTGTCCGCATCCCGCCATTTTGGCCGGAGAAGCCGGCTATATGGTTCGCACAAATTGAAGGTCAGTTCGCTATATCTAGAATAACTGAAGACACCACCAAATTCTACTACGTAATCGCTCAGCTCGACAACCTCTACGCTTCGGAGGTCGAGGATATAATTACTTCACCCCCAGAGGCGAATAAATATGACAAATTGAAAAGCGAGTTAATTAAGCGTCTGTCGGTGTCCAGAGAAAACAAAGTGAAACAGTTACTTATGCACGAAGAGTTGGGAGACCGGAAACCATCGCAGTTCCTCAGACACCTGCAGCATTTAGCAGGTCCTGCGGTGCCTGAGGACTTCCTGAAAACAATCTGGTCCAGCCGTTTGCCCAGCTCGATGCAGACCATCATCGCATCGCAGCCCACTCTGCCGATAGAAGCGCTAGCGGATCTAGCTGACCGGATTAACGACATCGCACCATCCAATCCTCAGGTGGCAACAACATACAGGTCGGAGTCCGCGTTCGATGTCATGACCAGACAGATAGCGGAACTCACCAAGCAAGTAAGCGAACTGTCCGCAAGAGTCAATCAAAGACCCAGACATCGGAGCAGACGTTCGTCGCGTCATCGAAGCCCGTCTCCAGCACATAGATCACGTCGGGGTCACCAGTATAGATGTAGAAAAGCTGATAATTAACTGTTACTGTGCACGAAGTATGATGGCGAGTATTTAGTACCGAAGCGCAAGGTCGAATGAATGTGTTCGCTAATACGATCGAATATTAAAATCTGACGAAGTAGTGGGTAAGTGTGGATTTCATACCGTCGCCCGTTCGCTTCGCCGCATACTACACGTTTCGCCCGAGTATGCTTGTGTATTAAATATTCATTATAAATAATATTACATAAATTTTTATACATATAATATTGAATATATAAATGTGTACCGTGACTGTGTAGAGTGTAATATACGTAAATAAATATTAAATATAATTTTATATATGAAATACGTCGTGTAATAAATAAATATAATATAGTTACATATATATTTTGATATTACGCCTACACCACGATGTAAAGGAGGAAATTTCACAAGGAATGAGAAACCTATAGTATATAATTACTCACTGCAGGATACCTTATTAGCCAGAATATCAAAGGTTAGGGATCTGGGTGTACTTTTAGACCACAAGTTATCGTTTACTTGTCATATCGAGTATATTACTTCTAAGGCTTATCATATGCTTGGGTTCATCTTAATTGAGTAAAGAATTTACACATTGCTCCAACCTTATTCTTTTATATAACGCATATGTTAGGTCCATACTTGAATATTGTTCCACAGTTTGGAACCAAAATTATAACGTCTACATAGATAAAATAGAAAGATTACAAAATAGGTTCTTAAAAAAAATGCGATTTAGAGCTGGTTTATCTGATAACAAAGATATCTCTAGAATAGTCCCATTAACTATGCGTAGGCAACTAAGAGACCAAATATATTTGTTTAAAATAATTAATAACATGGTTGACTATAAATATCTTCTAAGTAACATATTATTTAAATGTCATCGTCTTAGTGCTAGAAATAATTCTTTGTTCTTTGTACTCTCATGTAACAATAAATTTAAAAAGAATGTGTTTTTGTACCGTTCTGTTCTTGCCTAAATAATAATATTAACTTCCAAAACTTTGATATTTTTTGACCAACCCGTCTTGAGCAAGCGTGGTGATTAATGCTCAAACCTTCTCCATGCGATGAAAGGGCATTTGCTCAGCAGTGGGCTCTGATAGGCTGAAAAAAGAAAAAAATAATGTTTACCAATAAATCATCAAGAACATGTGCCGGAGATTTAAGGATTAATATCTTCATATGCTATTGTTGTTATAAAGATAATAATAATGACACTCTTGATTTTACCTCTGAAAGCACTAACAAAGGTGATGGATGTTCAAACATTATATGATATGATAATCAAACAAAAGAAGAAAGAAAGTTATTAAGTGTATGTACTGATCACAAATATATTTGTTTTGTTTAAAGTTACTTTTATATATTTTTTTATGTTTTAAACTTAAAGTATATATAGTACCTAAGACTCAGTTATACTGGATAAAATAATTTAGTTACACAAAGTTGATAAAAATAAATCATTTCTATATTTTCCAATTAATAATTTCTCAATAAATATAATTTACATCTACTTTTAGTTCTTTCACTTACTAAAAACAGATATCAGACTATTTTGATTATTTGTTAGATCATTAAAGTGCTGTCTATTAGCAAGCCGATGCTAACCAACAATAAAAATGATGTCCAATAATTATTTATATTGTATCTTTTTGTAACCAGGACTTTTTTCTCGTTTTTAGGTGTTAAAGGTTTTTTTTAAGAATGTAGTATACAAAAATACATATTACAACAATAAAATAGTGATAACTTTAGCAGGAATCTTTTTAAGCACTCAAACTATTTGAAACCTTCAAATTATATTGTTCAGTTTCCCAGGTGGAGATAAATTACATTTATATATTATATTGCCATATCTATTCAACATTGTGTCTAGTGTAATCACACACTCATGTTTCATTAATAGCTACCTGGTTCATTGTTAGTTTTCATCTAACACTTGATGATCAGCCGTCATCTCCTGATGGATGAATCTCAAGTACAGTCCAATAACACCATCTGTAATACATAATACAATATATTAATACTGTTCACAAACAATATTGTTCATATACAGGGTGACTGGTGAATTACTATCGATATTTGAGGACGTGATATTTGACAATCATATATGACAAGATAAAAATTAATAAAACATAAATATTAATAAACTTCTAAGTAAAGTTAACCAAAAGTTATGTAATTAATTACGCATCGTGTGAACACCCTACAGATTAGGTATACATACACACACACACGCACCGGCGGCGTGGTGTTGTATCAGCACGCCGCCGCACGCGTCCACACTTGGAACACTTGGAACGTGTCAACACTTTATTTATTTATACGGAAATTTTGTCAAAAATTAAGTGCCTATTTTTTTTACATAATTCGAATAAGAATCATGTACCGAGTATTCTCCTTAAATATTGATAGTAACTCACCAGTCACCCTGTATAAAGACATACAGAGACAGTTACATCAAGGATTGTTAATAATGAATAATACAAATATGTATCATCAAAAATGCAATTTTTAAAACTCTCCACACTCTTGGCATTAATTAAATGTTTGTGTACCGGTCTATTAATAGGTACAATGAGACCTCATCTGTTTGTGATAGAAAAAGATCTGGCCGTCCACGTAGTGTTCGTACGAAAAAGGCGGTCAAAGCAGTGAGGGAAAGGATTCGAAGAAATCCTGTCTGCAAGCTAAAGATTTTATCTCGAGAGATAAAGTTAGCACCTAGAACCATGTCGTGTATTTTAAAAGATGACTTAGGACTTGGAGCTTATAAGAGACCCACTGGACATTTTTAAAATGATAATTTAAAAAAGAATAGTGTGATGTAATCTAAACAACTTTTAAAGCGATACGCAAAGGGAGATCACAGAAAAATTTTGTTTACGGATAAGAAATTTTTTACAATTGAGCAATTATTTAACAAACAAAATGACCGTCCTTATGCTCAAACCTCTAAGGAAGCTTCCCAATTAGTCGACAGAGTGCAACGTGGTCATTATACGACTTCAGAGATGGTTTGGTGCGGTGTTAGTTATGAAGGAGAGACTGAGCCGTACTTTTGTGAAAAAGGTGTCAAAACATCAATATAAGTGTATCAAAATACTATTGTTGAGAACCTTTTCAAGAATAGTATTTTTAGTTAAGCCCCTTAACAACACCATGTTCACTAACCAACAATGGTCCTTCCAGCAAGACTCGGCGCCGGGACATAAAGCTCGGTCCACGCAGTTTTGGTTGGAAATGAATGTTTCATACTTCATCAGAGCTGAAGACTGGCTGTCGTCTAGTCCCGAGTTTAATCCGCTGGAGTAGGACTTGCTCTAAACGCCATGATAATTTAGACTCCCTAAAACAATCCATATGATTAGCAGTGAAGCATTTTATTATATATACGTATTAATAAGTGGCCTCAACGTTTAAAGGACTGGAGACCACTTCTAATGAGCTTTTTGTTTTAAATTGTCTTATATTTATGTATTAAACTTACATACTGTAAAAGTAATTGATGTTCCATATTTGCAATAGAAAAAATATTTTTTTATTTGTCACTATATTTATGGCTCGACTATGTATGTGTAGAAAGAAAAGACAAGGATGGGCGAAATTTAAAGGAATGAAGTTCCTTTAAACTTAATAATAGTTTAAATCGGGTATAATTAGTCTAGCGACCAAATTATAGCACCGGAATAATAATAATTGATTCGTTTTCACAAATTAATTATCCAAATACTGTTCTGATCAAATTTTTACTTTGTGGAAAATCAATATTGCGATTTAATTAAATATTACATATTGGAACTTTGAGTTACTGTTTACCAATTAATACAAGTACAATATAATGCTATGACTGCATTGTTAAAGATTCAATTAGTTCATATACAATCAATAACAAAACAAAAAAAAGTAAATTACTGTTTACCAATTAATACAAGTACAATATAATGCTATGACTGCATTGTTAAAGATTCAATTAGTTCATATACAATCAATAACAAAACAAAAAAAAGTAAATTTGATTAAAAATAAGACCTGGTTTTAAAGTTATGGCTTTATTAAAATTATCAATTTTAGGAGACAGACACAACATCTTATTATGAGAGCAAGATATTATTTTGATGTGAGTACCAATTTTAATTATTACTTACAATGTTTAATAACTTATAACACTGACAGACGTCCAAAAAAAATCAAATGATTTCGACGCTTTAGAGAGTTTGTCGTTAAATCGAGTGACGTTACATGGAGTGTACACTGTATATATATTGGCAAACCTAACTCAAACACTTAATTAATAATAAAGACTTTGAAAACACATTTGTTTCTGTTTAAAAGCATTTTTTATATCAAAGAAAGTCTAATTGAGTGACTTGAGAGGTTTTTCAAATGATTAATTCAATTATTTACCACAAATGTTTTTATTTCATATTAAATGTCATAAAACATTTATGTTATTTCTGTTTGCAATATTGAAATTGCATCTTTTTACTTTACCCATAGGGACAATTGTGGTATCTTTGTCAAAAACTATTAATGTTTAAACATCTGTTTATCTATTCCAGAAAATCTTTGAAACTGCTGGACTAATTTTGTTGAAATTTAGTGTCAGACAACTAATATAATATTGGATAACTTATTTAAGTACTTTATTGATTTGAATGAAAAATTATAATAAAAAATACAATTGATTATAGAGGAAGTCACAGTTTACCTTAACCTAATTAATTGTTAGTTTTCATGTAACACTTGATGATCAGCCGTCATCTCCTGATGGATGAATCTCAAGTACAGTCCAATAACACCATCTGTAATACATAATACAATATATTAATACTGTTCACAAACAATATTGTTCATATATAAAGACATACAGAGACAGTTACATCAAGTCTTTTACATTCTAATATGTTTAAATTTCAGTCACTTCCCTCTCCATATAATGTGTAGCTCATTGTCTTTAATATATTGTATCTAGTGTAATCACACACTCATGTTTCATTAATAGCTACCTGGTTCATTGTTAGTTTTCATCTAACACTTGATGATCAGCCGTCATCTCCTGATGGATGAATCTCAAGTACAGTCCAATAACACCATCTGTCATACATAATACAATATATTAATACTGTTCACAAACAATATTGTTCATATATAAAGACATACAGAGACAGTTACTTCAAGTCTTTTACATTCTAATATGTTTAAATATCAGTCACTTCCCTCTCCATATAATGTGTAGCTCATTGTCTTTAATATATTGTATCTAGTGTAATCACACACTCATGTTTCATTAATAGCTACCTGGTTCATTGTTAGTTTTCATCTAACACTTGATGATCAGCCGTCATCTCCTGATGGATGAATCTCAAGTACAGTCCAATAACACCATCTGTAATACATAATACAATATATTAATACTGTTCACAAACAATATTGTTCATATGCAAAGACTATTCTAAAGGCAGTCTTGGCTGTGGTGTGGCTTGGTGCACTAGTTGTACTTTGCTTGCTTAACCTAGACGCTTTGGATAAATAATTTGTGAAAACAAATTAATTATTATTGCAGTGCTATAATTTGGTCCCTTGACTAATTATATGCGTTTAAACTAATATTAAGTTTATAGGAACTTCATCCTTTTAACTATGGCCGAACCTGTTCCTACATATAAATAATAGGTAAAAGTGCTGTTCTAATCAAATTCTTACTTTGTGGAAACTAAATTAAATATTGAGATTTAAGTAAATATTACATATTGGAATTTTGAGAGTTACAGTTTACCAATAAATACAAGTACAATATAATGCTATGGCTGCATTGTTAAAAATTTAATTACTCCATATACAATCAATAACATAACAAAAAAACAGTAAATTTAATTAAAAATAAGACCTGGTTTTAAAGTTAGGGCTTTATTAACATAATCAATTTTAGGAGACAGATACAACATCTTATTATGAGAGCAAGATATTATTTTGATGCGAGTACCAATTTTAATTATTACTTACAATATTTAATAACTTTTAATTGTTATATTTTAAGGTGACAAACATTAGTCTTATATCAGAATGAGTGGACCACGTTAATTATAAGGTAAATTGAACAAAAATACCCAGCCTTTTTGTACACATATTGTACATGAGACCGCTTTCAGCATGAATTGTAACTACATTTATTTAAAGGATAAATTTTAAAGTATCTTAACAATGTAAGAGTTATTAATTATATATATCCACTAAGTGACCCAGCAGACTTCTTACTGCCTCAATCAAGAAAGAAATTATTTCTTAATTATTTTTTTTGGAGTTTACCTTTAAGCCATAAATCTCTATGTTCTAAAATGCGACAGACTGATTGACATATTAGTTGGTTGTCAAAATTAATAAAGACTTATTAACAATTAATAAATGTACTTTCATCTCAAATAAATATTTACTGAATGTTAAAATATATTATTTAAATTTAACAAATTAAAAAAATTATTAATAGTTAATAAATCCTTTTATCAGTGTATTGATAGAAAATAGTGACTTAATTTAAACAGTTTTCATTTGCTTATTATTTGACTTACCTTTCACAATAATAAAACAGGTATATTTATTAACCACGTATACGTCTTCGTTTTAATTTATTAACCACGTACACGTTTTCGTTTTGATTTAAAACAATTCCCAAAAAATGCTAAGTACAATATATACAGGTACGGTAATGGCCGTTGTTGGTGGGAGCTTACAACACGTGTTTATTTACATGAGATCACTTAATTAACTGAGAGTTAAAACTGTCTCTGTCAGATTAATAAATAGTAAATAAATTATTGCACTGGAAATTAATAATAATTTTATGATGACAGTAAAATTAATATGAGAATTGCAAAGGAAAATTAAAATAATAAGTATAACAGCCACTGCTACGATTGATACACAAATAAAACTAAAAAAACATGGCTGAAAAATGTATAGTGAGTAAGACAGGAGACCGGCTGCGTCCTCATCCCTACTATGTAATGTTTGCTGGATAAGTGGTGACACCTGGCGGGGATAACTGATCGATTGATAGTTGATCAGTAGTCGAACGGTGAGGGGGGGAGATCAAATTGAATTAAAAAAAAATCATAATTAAAGGAACTTGAAATTATATCTGGATAGGAATTAACAAATAAAAAATAGGGGTTGATCGTAGAGGGGTGAAAAATTTAGAGTAATATGAGATTTTTTATTGTAAGTCATCAAAAAATAAAAAATAAAATTTGCCAAAAAATTAAAGTTTGTAATTAACAAATAAAAAATAAGGGTTGATCTCAGAGGGGTGAAAATTTGGGGTTGTATGTATTTTTGTAGGCTGTGTCATAAAAAAATAAAAACAAAAAATTTTGCCTAAAAAATAAAAACAAAAATTTTGGGGTGGACTACCCTTAACATTTAGGGGGATGAAAAATAGATGTTGGCCGATTCTCCCCCCTGGTTAGTATTCTCGATAAGGATAACGAAAATCGGTCCAGCCGTTTTGGAGGAGTTCAAGTTCGAACACCGTGACACGAGAATTTTATATATTAGATTAGATTTGCTGATTTAAACTGATTTTATTACATATCGTCATATATTACGTATTGCTTGAATCTCGTTATTTATTTGTAATAATGTTAAGATTCCGATCACAAGAAAATGCAAATCATATTAATGAAACGAAACCTCTTAGCATTCAATGGATTCACCTTGCGGGTGTCGGGTGCTTCGCGTTGCAGGGAGAGGAGCTTCGACAATGCCTGGGACTTATGACCCAAGTGTAGGTTTAAGGGGCCCTATCTAACGTTAAACGATCACCGGCACAGACCAAGCTCCTCTCTCTTCCTAACCAAATTGTCCAACATAATGTGGAAATATTTAAAAATTTGACAATAATAATATCACAAGCAAAAATGTTTTATGAACTTACCAAAAACGTCTAGTTGAAAAACTGATATGATTCAGCCTCTAGCAACATGAAAAGAACATTAAATTAACAACTAAAAAGTAAAAAATATTAGACGAATTTTAAAACAAAACTCAAACATATGAGCATAGATAATAATACACTATATTAGAAATATGACACTGAATTGCATAATATGAGACTGAACCGAAGATATTTTTTTTTTTAGTTATGTTCGTTCCGTTCAGAACAGGCAAAGAGAACAAAGCCCATACAGCCATGTCTTTTGTATTTTGTATCTTTAATTATTTTTAAATGTCTTAATCTCCTTTTTTATTCTTGACCTAAGTTTTTATATCAGGCCTAAGCCATGTCTTCTTCTAATTTTCTTCTTATAACATTTTTTTTTTTATTTTAAGGCCGAATCCAAGTCTTCTTATAATTTTTCTTCTTGAATCATTTTTTAATTTTAAGGCCGAAGCCATATCTTTATTAGCCTTGATTTTTTTTTAACATTCCGTCTTTTTTTAATGTCAAGTCCTTGTAATGTCATTTTTAGTACAATAATTAATTTGTCAAAATCGATATAACAGTCAAATTCTGAAAGTAGCCGAAATAGCTGAAAACAAATATCTTAAACAAAACGAACAAATTAGTATTAATTATATACATATGTACAACTAACAATTAGATTTCATTTATAGTAGAAACAATAAAGCCATAGACTGGCAAGAAGCATTCATGAATGCTTAGTATTTGGTGAAGGGAGCGCGGGATATCTTCAGCAGTTTTAAAAATACTTAAAAGTTGGTCTACAAGGACCATCCTTTGAATACTAAACTGTGGACAATCAAAAAATATATGTTCGAGGGTTTCATCAACATTATTGCAATATCTACAAGTTAAAGAGTCAAAATCACCAATCCTAAAAAGGTGAGCACCAAAACTACAATGTCCCAGACGTAAACGACAGATTGTGGTATAATACTTTCTATGGCTATAGTCACTACCCCGGGTAAACCAGGGGAAGACACCGTTTTCTTTATTGTAGTGAACCATTTTCCTTTTACCTTTACCACCTGATGCCATAAGTTGTAAAATTCGAAAGAAAAGAAAGGAATTGGGAAATTTAAAAAGCTATGACTTAATTGACCGTGGGCTGGATTTGTAAAAAATTTAGCTAAATAGTATGCTTTCTCATTACCATGCACACCAATGTGGGCTGGTGTCTAGAATAGGACTATTTGTTTGTTTTGAGACAGCAGGTGATACAACTCTCTTATTTTATATATAATATATAGTTTTTGAATTTAATTGTGGATTTTGTAGTGCCATTAATAAACTTAAACTGTTATTATAATCCACTTTGGATGAATCTGTGTTTGAATGTGCTACATAGCTGTATACACAGCTATGGATTCAGCGGAGTATATGCTTGTGAGTGGATTCAGCCTATGACCGAATCCACTTTTGACCTGACTATCATAGACAGTTATAGAGACTGCTTCATTGTTCCTAGACCCATCTGTATATATCTGATGATATCCCTGCCACTTATCAAGTTCCCTATAAATGTCTTCCTTATACTTTAGAAGACTTTTGACTACAATTTTAATCTGAATAAATTTTGATTCATATAACCCAAAGCAACAAGGCCATACCATGCTAGAAAATATATAAAGTTTTTTAAAAATTTGTTCTGTTTCAGAAAAACCTTGTAACAAATATAAATTAATATTGGCAGTCCTGTTAATAGTGTCCCGCAGTTTAACAAGTAGTGGATGTTTACTAATGGACAGCAACCTTGCAACAAAATTTTGATTGTAAGTATTTAAACCTAAGTGCTAATGGAGGTATATTACATTCCACAGTATGTATGTATGGAGTAGTTCGCATGGCACCCATTATAATACACAAACATTTGTTTTGTATCTTTTCTAATTTATCCACTATAGTTCTTACCCCTGCAAAACAAAAAAAAGCATATTCAAAATGACTCCTTACTAATGATTTATACAATGTTAATAGAATCCTTGGATCAGTACCCCAACATGTGCCTGTTAAAGATTTTAAAACATTACAATTATTTAAAGCTCGAGATTCTAGAGTTTCAGCGTACTTATTCCATCTAAAACTGTTTGTAAAAATAACACCTAAAAACTTTACAGAGCTCTCTACAGACATTACATTATTATTGAACAAAATATTTACATTCCTATTTCTAATTCCATTTTTTGAAAAGACAACAACTTTACTTTTTTCATTGCTGACCTCCAGCCCAAGGCTATCAAAATAGTTCTCTAGTCGTTGGAGAGCAACATTGAGGACTGATTGTACATGTAAAAAACTAGTATCAGAGCAATAAACAACTAATCTGCAAACTGCACATTAGAAACTTCACACCCCAGAGTTAAATTTAGCTGATGTATGAATAGGATAAAAAGCAATGGGACACCTTTTTCTAGGACGGTTATTATTACTGTCAGTTGTGTTATGGTTTAAGCTGGGCCTGGAGAATTTGATTGCCAATAGAATAATTGCACAAAACTTTCTGTATGAGTCAAGGAGATCACTATTGTCAACTTTAAAGTTCATTAACATTTTATTAACAAATTGTTCATACCTATCCCAATTTACAAATTTCAGATTGCTGTGAAAAGGAATGTTGTTCAAGGAAATAGAGGGTTCATGGTGATCTCTTACGAGAGTAAATTTTGTGATAGTTGGCAGATGATAACTGCCTAAAGAGTCCTGATGAACTTGCCAGTCACAAGAAAGATATAAAGAAGAAGATACCATAATTAAATCTAGACTGTTTGGTTTCCAAATATGAGAGCCTATAGTTGTTGGTTGACCATTATTTAAAAGTATTAAGTCATGGTCATCCATGGAATCCATAATAGCTCTGCCCCGAGAATCTCTGCGACTGTAACCCCAAAAAGTATGATGGGCGTTAAAATCGCCTGCAATTATCAACGGTTTTGGAATACTGTACAATAAACGATCGAACTTCGCCTTTTCAAAAGCAGGAAAACTATTACCAGGACTGTAAAAACTAACCAAAGAAATGCATTAATGTTTCAGTTTAATAATAATTACTACATTTTGTAACGAATCATCATAAAAAGTATCTAGTTTAGAGAAATGTATACCATTTTTAATTAATATTGCTACGCCATTATGATCATTACCGCAGTCATTCCTAATAATGGTATAACCACGTAAATTAAATTGAATAGTAGGCTTGAGCCAAGTTTCTGAAATAAGAGCTACATGTATATTATTTTGGTATAAAAAATTTTGAAACTCAAGTCTGTTACTTAACAGACTTTGAGTGTTCCACTATACAATATTTAAGATTTGGTGGTTGAATGGATGGTTTCTTTAATAGCTGAGCTAATAAATTGTGAACTAATACTTGTATGTTGAGTTTTATTTAGAGTTATAACTTTTACTATAGATTCTGTTAATAGGGTCATTGCTTCAGAATTTGATAGTATTGCTTGGATTACTTTCTGGGTATTTAATTTTTTATTAAGAGAGGGAAAATTTAATGAATCTTTTAACCTGTCAGCATATGACTTGGGTTTACTGTTAGCGATTTTCTTTTGCCTTATAAGGTACTGGCTAGAGATGGCAATGTTATTGCCATTACAATTAATGCACTTAGCTTTTTCAATGTTAACCTTGCATTCTTTGAAAGAATGCCCCTCTGTGCATATGGAGTATCGCGGTGAATTTTTACAAAACTTAGCCAGATGATCATAGCGTAAACATTTAAAACACTGTTTTATAGGTGGGACATATGTGGAGACAGGCAGGCGCCACATCTTAATGTGAACATAGTGACGTAGTGACGTAGCAGACGCAAAAGTTATTACTACGCTCTGAGTAGGTTGCAGTGTGAAGGTGTTATTTTCTCCTTTTACTTTACACATTATGCGTCGGACAGAAATGACTTGTTTTGTTGTTGATATTGCTTTATATATTTTGTGATTGGATAGATGAGTGGGAACCGAAGAGGAGTTATCCTGATAGTTCGGATGCCCCTGCTGGTATTGAAGCTTTAAGTCGTTGTTCCTTTAGATATGTAGTATTTTCTAAAAAGGCATTTGCCAAATTCGCACGTTGGAAAACGACACCGACCTTATATTTATTTATTTTTTAAAAATATTGTATACCTTTCACAGAGCGTATAAAACTAGTATTAAGCGACATCATGTCCCTATTACCGAGTGGGACATCATTAGTACTTTCGACAAATACTATGAATTCAGACTTGGCTTCCGCATCTTCAGGGTATCGCCGACAATAATCAGCGACCCTAAAGGGAGCGAAGGCATTTGCATCCTGCAATACTGGCGAATCCTCGCAATCGGAATCGCTGCTTGTGCTGAAAGGCAAGGACTCACCCGAATCCTTCATTTTACGTTTTTTCACCATCTCTCCACAGAAACACTTATATACAGACTAAGTTTTACTTCTTTAAAATAAACTAAACAAAAAATTGCAATTGATAGTATAAAACTAACTATAAATAATTAAAATTTTCAAAAAGTATAAAACTATTTAAAATAATTAAAATTTTCAAAAAGCCCGCGTCAACGTTTCAATTCCCGCCTTAAAGATCGACAAATTCAAATGGGTTCCCAATTTATTTATCGTACTCAATAACCGGTGGAAAATAAACATGACAAGGTGTTATAATAAATTATTTATATATTTAACAAAAGTAAATTAATTAATACAATGAATAATTACAATTACTTTAAATAATAAACTCAATAAAATTAAAGGTAATGAATCGGTACTCTTTATTATCTGTAAAGTGTACAAGAAGCTTGTATTATCTACAGTTATTGGCCTAACAAGTTTACTACGTAAGGCGTAAGAGTTCAATTTCAAACAACGAATAAAAACGTTGATATTGCCAAAATATGCCACGATTCCAGTGCAAATAAGCCAAAGCATTAAAAGGTATATATGTATTTGTTATATTAATGGTGGAAAAAGTTAAACATATGCTTTGAAAACGGAAAAATAATAAGTTGACTTAATTGCTGAGTCGCGTGTAAGAACATGGTTCCTTGAAATTCAGAATTAAATTATAATATGTGATTATTTTGGTTAAGGGGCTAGTGGATAATAATATTTACTCAATTTTATGTAATAAGACCGTTAATAATATTGGCTTAATACCGTGAAGCAGGACATGAGAGCCAACGGACTAACCACCGAGGATGCCAAAGACCGTGCAAAGTGGAGGCGTTTAAGTAGGAAGGCAGACCCTGGCTAAAGCTGGGAAATTGCCAGGGAGAAGAAGAACATGTAATAAGACCGTTATGTTTTAGTCTTAGAACGAATACAGGTAAAAGAAGTTCAGATTATTTATTTCTCAAATAACAGTAAATTTGTGAGATATAAAATATGAGTTCTTCTATTAAATGTATTTCATTGTTGGTCTTTTCTGGTTTTCCTAGGTTGTCGTGATGGGTGCCATGAGTGCTAGGTGCCATGGGTGGGTGCGTAAAAGATTTCAGAAAAGTGTTAAAAACTAGTTTAAATTCTTTATATTTTTACTATTATTGTATCTTTGCTGTTCCTTTAATGTGTTGCTCGAGTTACTACTCTTCAACTGTCTAGTAGTAGTAGTAGTATTAGAAGTAGTATTAGTAAGTAATGTCTAGTAAAAAATTAACCATCTATATTGAAACTGTTTATTAATAAATTTATATGAACTTACTCAACGGTTTGAATAGTTAACTATTGTTGTACAGTGGAACCCCGGTAGTCCGACAAACATTTTGCAGGGCAGTGTCGGACTATTGAATTTGTCGGATTATAGAGTACTGCCTAAGACCCCCTATAATCCGGATTTTTTTACAAAAGAGTACCTTGTAATCCGACAAATTACAGATTCAATGATAAGATTATTTACATATTATATATACATATGTACTTATATGTACTCTGGAGTACAAATTCAAATTCCAACTAAGCAATCAGAATCAAAACAATACCCTACGCGTCAAGCACAATAGTGATGGTGCGTACAAGTTGTAACTTGTTCAATCATGCATTAGCGAATACAAAATATGTATTCAATAATAAATAGAAGATCATGTCGGATTATAGGGGGTGCCGGATTAGACAGGGGCCGGATTACCGAGGGTCCACTGTACTTAGATACTGTAATCCTTAGAATTATTTTTTATTAATTATTCATAATTAATTAATGTACCTGTAGATATTGCCTGGATGAATTTGTGGGAACATGATACTTAATTATAATAAAATAATATGCCTATGTAGTAGAAACATAAGTAGTTATTAATTATTTCGAAATCAATATTTGTAATTATTGGTAAGTAATCATAATTTCGAATTCCTCTTAATATTGTAATTGCAATGTTTGAGTATCAACTTGTATTTGTAAACTAAAAATAGCGGCTTCAGCCTTTTTGTGGGGCATTACTATAATAAATGATAAACATTAAGAATCATGATTGAATTTTACCTCAAATATTATATTGTAAGCATTATATTATAAGTACAGATCTACTATTCTTGAATTCTAATACTGGAGGAAATGACTTACATAAGATGATTGTCCTCTGATTATAAATTGTGAAAAATAATCTTACTTTATTGTGACTAATATTGTAATTTGTGAATTATTTCATGCTCAAATGTGAACTGGATGTAACTGAAAAAATCATTTAAACTAGGTATCACATGAGTTTAGCTTGTTTATTATCAATTTTTTTTGTATCGAGAATAAGTAACATATTTATAATGGTCAGCATGATTTTTTTAAATGTTATATTTATTGATATTATAATTTTGGTTCAATTATTATTAATAACAAACATTATATATGTACCAACGAACACAAGTAAGAATTTTGGACAATTCTATTTTAGCATTACACTAGTTAATAACTAAATTAACTAAATTCTAACACAGTTTTCTTGATCCAGGTATTCTTTCATTCGTAGCATCAATTATTTTACTCGGAAATAGTACAAGTATTAAAAAGAATTTTCTTGTATATTTGAAAAGGTTGTCGTCTAACTTTTGATAGTTTCCAAAACTAGTATAGTTATTTGTGTACTCCTTTTCATCAGTTAAGGATCTTCTTAGAGGCAATATCTGTGGTATCATTGTGCTTAAAATAGTGATGGTAAATGATTCTTTGTTCAGAGTCTCACAGAATTTGTCTTGGACATAGTAAAAGTTCTTCGAACCCTTAACCTCGCTGACTGAAAAATAATTCTTGATATTTCTTTTACTTTTAGACCTTACCTGTACCCTTTTAAATCCACCAAGGATTTAAATTATCACTCATGACTTAGCACTTACAATTGTCATAGTTCTTTCTGAATCTCTATGTATTTCTCTTTTTCAATAGGAGTCTGCTTATATCTTAATACTTTTTCAGAAGATTCTATCGAATAGTCTGAAGTGTAGGGTTGGATACTTTGGAAATAAAGCCACGAATCCGTGGATACAGTATGATTTAAATACAGCAATAGGTTAAAAAGTGAATATTTTAGAATTATTTGCTGGTAGAGGTGAATGTAAACAGGTCAGAAAGTGCATATGAATTTCTGTGGGTGATGTTATATGAGTTTGCATAAAGTGAAAAAAAAAAACAAAAAACAAAACAGTAGCTGATGGAAACATCTATATCTTTTCTCATAATCTCATAGAATGAATTCGCTCTCTTATTCGTTTTTTCTATAATAATGTCGTTACGTTGTTTTTAAGTTTGAACTTATAGGAAAAGATTTTATTTTATGATTGAGTATCATTATATTATATCGCTAGAATGGCGTCGTTAGGAAAGTAAGAGCACTGGGGAAAATAAAATAAATGGGCTCCAATGGTATCCAAAAAACAATTCTTCCGATTGTTAATCAAAAATAATTTATTCAAATGGCTTCCTCGTCTGGCCATGCAGTAGAGCCTACTCGATCGGACTAATTTTTAAGCATATTATCGATTGTGTGTTGCTGTATTTCACGAATGTCTTCACGAATATTGTCCTTTGAAGCGTCAATTTACTCTGGCAAGTTATAGTAACACTTATCTTTGACGGCACCTCACTAACGACAGTCCAACGGTGTCAAATTAAAAGAAAAAAAAATAAAAATTTGTTTATTACTGTAACTTATACCTAGAAACAAATAGATACAACTAGAGAGCTCCTTTTAAGAAATGGAATTATCTTGTGTTAGGAGTCCCCGAAATTGCAGTTCCGATTTCAAAATACCGAGTGCAGCTTTGGATGTGTGGCACGTAGCGCCGTCCTCTTGAAACCAAATGTTGCCAATATCCTCCTCTACAATTATTGTGAACAAAATTTCGCTCAATATGACCCGATAACGATCGCTATTGACTGTAGAGGCCAATTTGTCGAGCCATCATGTCCATCGCCGACTCCAATCTGGATACTGAGGCGACTGCCATCTGCGGTGATGGTGCGATGTCATGTACTCTATCTGCTAAATCAGCCAGATCCTGTAACGTCATGTTGTCCTGAGAAGCGATTATCGTTTACGTTCGTATAGTAAGACGTTATATTTTTGATGGTATTGAAGTCCCTCGATTTGATTGTCATCCTGATGTTGTAATCCTCGATCTGTCGACTGGTTGCTGTTGTTGCTATAGTGACGATTTTTCCAGTACAGAGTAGTTTAGAGAGAGATATCACGATCGGACGTCTCAATCGGAGGTTATAAATATATGGCGATTTCTTCGCTCGCCTCGGCAGTCTGACCACTTCGATGAAACTCCTCTCGCTGTATTCATCACTCCTGAAGTCACTGTCATGTCACTGCATGTGAAGGCGGGCTTGAGCCTGTCCAGCTATACGACAGTAGTGCGAAGAGGCGTTTTTATCTTGAAATATTTTTTCATATATCTTTAAAACTTCGTAGGGTCCATCGTACGGCGGAGTGAGGGGTGCTCGAACTGTGTCATTTCTCACGAAGATATGTGTACAGGTTGCTAGGTCCTTATGGACGGCTTTAGTGTCTCATATGTCCGTTGCACCGTAAGAACGAATAATATCGCTTCTAAGTTTCTCATCCACTGCACTTCTATACATTACGATTTCGGTAATAGTTTTTATTAAATTGTCTTCATTTTCCAGCCGTGGGCGACCAAGATGTTTGTGTAAAGTTATTATCGATTCTGCTCCAGGTTTTGTAGCTACCAAAGCTTGAAAGCTTCTTTTTCTTTTTCCTATATTTTTTTGATGCTTTTTGGTTACTTTTTAGTTTCTCTAAATTCATAGTTTCCTTTTTTATTGATTTCTTCGCCTCCTGATACAAGCAAAAAATGCAATTTTTTTATTTATAATGTGAAATTCGAATGAAAAATATAATGTTACCTTGCAATTAAAGTATAATAAAATATTTTTTTTGTATCTGGATTAGCTTCAAGATTTATTCAATAACACGAGATGAAAACTTTCAAATTCACTTATTGTTAAAATTTGTAACTGACGGCTAACAATGACGCATACGAAATGGCGGACCAATCACAATGCTTTACTTTTTGGTTCAGAAACTACTGGCTCAAAATCACCAAGCATGCGAATTTCAAGATAAGTTTTATTGAAAAAAAAAATGCAAGCTATAATGATGACTCTAGGCTTATATTGTCGCAAAATGTACATGTTAATACGCTTTCATAGGGCAGCGCACAGAATTCTATATTTTTTTTGTAGTATTGCTTTTTAATGGACATGTACCAGAAAATTGTAATTCCGGGAACGTTTTTCTAAGTTGAATAAAATGACCAAAAACAAATATAACACATAATTTGTGCGTTGTCAAATAGCATGGCTATAAAATGTATCTATGTTATATAACCAATAATGAAAACAAAAGATATAAAATGTTATATAGCAAAATACGTCAAAAATTATACAAATTGCTATTACCGTGCATAAAATTCAAGAAATTTCTTAATATACAAAACGTTTATGATGGAATAAATATTGAATGAACAAAATGAAGGTTTGTTAACGTAATAAATATATATATTTTAAAAAATACATCAAATTATTGAAATTTTGTGATATTCCCGGAAATTATCAACCGTTCTCGTAATGACAAACATGTTGACGGAATGACGATATTGATATTATAAGGTAAAGTAAGGAAATGTTTGAACTTTAGACAACGGTTTAAATAACAAAGTTATTTATTTGTTTGCACATGAGAAATAACTCTTAATATTAATAAATTCTTATAATTAATTATGTCTTTTGGTGTGTTACAATCAGTCTAGTGGAACTTCTATAATCGTAGTTATAATCTTCTTATAATTTTAATCTGAAACCTCTACTCTAAAATCACAGTTTACTTAAAAACTAAACTCTTACAAATTATAGAAAAAATATAAGTAACGTCAGGAAATCAACGTAAAATTCTGTAACAAGAAACAAGTTAACTTAAAATACTATTTAAAAAACACAATAAAACTTATTATTTTTCTAAAACATCAATATCATTATCAGAATAATAATATTCTCTATTTTGTTCTTTTTACAGTAACTTGTAATTTTGTTGAAATGTTTTTCGCAGAATGTCAATTAAAGCTCTTATTTTATAAAGTTTGTCAAAGTCTGGGCTGTTTCTGTTGGGAATTACACTATTGTCATTTACGTGCAAGTTATTCAAAAGCCAACTGAATCGGTAACAAAACTGTCATGTAAATTAGGTGCTGAAGACCAGTAATCTCTGTGGCTCGGCAATTTTTTTATACCCACCACCAAGTTCAAGGCAATGAAAGCATCAAGCTCCTCAGTTGTGGTAGTAAAAGGCTTTCCAGATTGAGTAGCGTAAAGGTTATTTTGAAAACATAAAATGTCCTGTAAATGCTCTGTCCAAAAAAGGTGAAATAGTGAAAGAGGCGTAACATTCTCCATCATTAGTACTTGATCCGTTTTTCCCACGTCTTCTGTAAACTCACCGGGTATGTTCGTCCTATAATTCTTCTTCCACTGTAGAGCTACTGTAGGCCTGTTTGAATGTTCGATGTTGGGCTCCCTCTGACTTGGTCAGAGACCTTGTTTACATTTGTATTTTTACTCTTTCATACCAGTTCTCGGTCACATTAGGGCCTTTCATTCCTTTTACTAGTTCTTTCTTTCATCCACCCCTTTCATACCTCTGACCAGTGTACCTAACTAGCTTAGTCTATCTTATTTATTGTAGGTGGTGGGGGATTTAGCACAGTCAATTCCTTTATTATTCCAACAGCAGACATCCAATTACATTTCAATTTACAATACTTCAAATCCAATAATAGTTTAAAATTGTATAAAACATTTGAATTTAAAAGTATAATATAATAATATTATTGACTAAAATTGTATGCGATAATAATTAGACAGTTGGAATACATTAATAAATAATTACAATAAAACCTTAAAATTAGTATAATTAATAATTAGATAAAACCTTAAGTACAATGAACAGTAGTTAAAATTTCCAATAAATAATTAAAATTCAGTATTACAATAAATAAATGTTAAAATTTTCGGGATACTAAGTTAGACAAAGGGAGGTCATCATCGGAATCAAAGCTGTCATAATCGTTTGCTTGAACTTCTCCAATGAAATCGCCTAACACCAGCGGATTTGGCTGATCTTCTCTTTCTTCTTTGTCATGCTCATCGCCACATACACTCTCGTTATCTGAAGGTTAATCTACCCATAAGTATTCTGCTACTTCTCTATTGTTTAGTCGGCGCGAGTGACGCGACATACTGTAAACAATACGAAAAAGACATTAGCAATAACGTCCAAAACCTTCATGTAGATAAGTTACAATAGTCACGGTGGTTAGTAAACTAACCACAATATTTTCGTTGTCATTGCACATAGAAAGACACAAAACTTATTGTATTTTTAAGTAAATACGTATAATTTAGACATATTTATAAAAAACAATAAACAAAGAAGCTCACTTTAACCTGTTTTACAGATTTTTTTATCGAGCAGGCGAATAAGAGTCCGTTAGCATAATATTCACTTTAACGCAAATTAACTATCATTCATTCAATATACCGTCAATCGGTCGCAACTTGTCAAACATAGTCCAAACGTTCGTAACAACTCAGCCGTTCGTCACTAAATGGCGTAGATTCTATTAGAAAAAATCGGAAAAAGGTGCTTTGAGACACTAACCACCAAGACTGAAAGAGTTAACTGTGTATAAGAGGACGCGCCTTTGTTTTTTAACAACATTATGTTTTACACAGTCCCTCTTACATGGACACATTCGACTCACATCATCTCGTTCGAAGAAATCAACGACCTTTTGACGAGCGTCTTTCTTCAAAATTACTTCTCGAATTTTGGCATCAGATTTTAAAATCGATTTTCCGTGTCTTTCCTTTTGTCTAGCTGGTAAAATTCTCTTGGCCATATGTAGCATTTTATATTTCCGCTGATACATTTATGAAAGACTTCTCTCTCTTTTGAATTTTTTGGAAGACCATCAGCCTTTTGTTGCAATTGATAAGTCAATACTTCACTATATATAAGTCGTTTGCGTACTTCAGGAGGTACTTGAATATCTTTAATTAAGGCATCAACTTTTCTTACGGGACTTGGTATAGTTTTCGTTTTTGCATCTATTCTTTGTATTTTTTTCTTCAAAGATTGAATTTTTCGCTTCATTTCAACTATAGTTTCTTCCTGCTTTTTAATTTTTCTGTATGCTTTCGCCCTATCTTTTTTTAAAGGGTTCTGATAATAAAAATAAAACTAATAAAAATTTAAAGGGTTCTGAATCGTGTAAAACTTTCCGTTTCGTTTTTGATACAATATGCATATAAGGGCACTCTTTAATTCTTTTTGCATGTTGACAATGTTCTTTAGTAAAACATTTATTGAATTGACTCAAGTAACTAACTGAAAATGAAATATCAGGGCGAGTTAACACAGACAAATACATCAGACTACCTATCAGGCGTTGATATGGTAAGCTTATATCGCATTCATTATCAATACTGAGATTAAGTTTACATTCCATTGGTGTATTTGATGTGCCCTCTTGATCTAATGTTACAGAATCTTTATTGCACACAACTCTCATACCCAAACAATGTCTTATAGTACCAAAGTCTTTCATCTTGAAATTCTTTTCTAAAGACCTTTTTAAGTTGATTACTTTATTACAATCATTTAGAAAAAATCATCGACATATACATATTAAGCCCAGACGCCTTCTGCGGCAATATCCATATCACTGGTAGTTGGTGTATCTGAATTTTTAAAGAAATTTAACATGGAAGAAATCGGTACGACATTATTCACATCTAACATCCAAGGGAGCACTACTCTGTTGCTTTAATAAAGGATATTTACTTCGTAAATTAACCTTAAATGTGCATTTACTTTTCGGCATGGCAAAAAACGGCCCTGACCTCGATACCCTTCCCCGTGTACGGCTCAGACAGCAAGGCTACGATGTGTTCGCTATTAATAAAGGATGTAATGAACCCTTTGCACTGAATGATTTTAATTTTGTGTGGATCCATAATCGACAGAATTGAGGGTTCTGGATTGGACTGTTCTTAACCCTCTATCACTCAAGAACGTGGATTTTAAAATAAAAATTGGATCCGGGTTTAAAACGACAAAATAAAATACACGTGTTTCAGTATTTTTCATTTATTAAAATAGTTTAGAAGATATTTTTTAAAAAGGGGAGTGTTGCTTTAAAGCAACACTGGACCATAAGACAAAAAAAACATAAAACTATGTATTAGAAACCTATTTCTGAAAAAATTATGATAGGTGAAAATTTCTAAAACAATTCTTAGTTTTGGTATAACACAGTGCTACCCCACATTTCTCACACATGTTATACGTAAATCCAACGCACTTTGAAAGCTTGCACCTCATTTTTTTTCCAGACCATTGTGGCCAGTGGCCTATCTGGTCTTGGAGGTACGTATTGTGCAGGTCCTTTGTGCCTTTTGGCTTGAATCCTGGTCTCCAGCGAACGCTCGCCGGACATACCAGATTTTGTACCCATTTTACATAGGGTCTGGCTGTCAATGTCTGTGACGTAGCCTTGTGTGTGGTGGGGTGTTTAAAATTAAATTTGATGTCGTATTTGGTACAGTTATAGGTCCGGACCCCCACGGGCTTCTGTTTCTTTAGGTGATGCATCCCCTTGAGTTTCATGTCGAAGCGCATGGAGGTCTTGCTGCCCAACGCCTTTTTTTCTGCCTTAAAGTCCTCTGTTTTGTTGGTGTTACTGCTGTTTTGGTAGATGTTTGTTTAACAGTCTTAATAACAGGTTTCCTTGCCGGTTTTTGACTGGTTGAGGTGGATGGCCCAGATGTTGGCGCCAACTTTTGCTCTTGGGATTGATCGGCCATTTTTGTTGGTTTTTTGGGCGATGAGTGCACGGGATGTTAATTTTGTGTTTATAAACGTGTAGATCTCGATGTCACGTTTCTGCCGATACCAAACTCGATAGGGTTATTTCCACCCTTTAGTGAGTTATGCCCCCGGGAAGGTTTTCCAGGGAAATGCTTGTATCTCCTTATAGGGTGGTCTCCCGAGGGAACAAAAGGTGTCAGGGGGTTTGTCTTGAGATGTTTAATTTAAGAGTGGTATCAGGTACTCGCCATCTGTCCTGGATCGACGACCACGTGCCACGTGCTATCTGAAACCAATCTACGGCGACTTTACGTCATCTTCCTATTTTGCGCAGGGTCTTCCTCCTCTCCTTTTATTAAGTGGGCCTTTCCAGGCTGTAACTATTTTGATCCATCTCTGGTCTTGCAAGCGTGCTACATGATCAGCCCATTTCCATTTTAGAGTCACCGCTTGTACTAGTCCATCTTTAGCCTTTGTTGTCACTCTTTTTATTGTGTGTCGTATTCTTTGGATTTTTTTGATGTAGCATGCTATGCTCCATGCCTCGTTGACATGTTACTAACTTACTTTTAACGTTATTGGTATATTTCGACGTTTGGCCTGCGTATGTTAAGTAGGGTAAGAGGCACGATCACGACCTTCGTTTTCATAGTGGTTGGTAAGCTGCTTTTGAATATTTCTTTTAGGTTCCAGTAATTATTCCATGTTAGTTGTCTTCTGTGTTCGACTTCATAATCGTTATTTTCGGGATTGAAGCTACCTAGGTACAAGCACTAGTCTGCACATAGGTACATATCGGCAATAAGCCTCTGATATATAGATGTCAGAGGCTCGCTACCGACCCATATTGAATTATTTCATTAATTACATAATATGAATCTAATTGTGCTATTATAATACTCTCGAGTTGCTATATCTTATACTCTATGTGTGCGACTGACTATAAGTGACGAAAAATCAAAAGAATAATATTTTACAAACATTAATATGAGTTACTTAAAATACAAAATGAGCATCTTCATAATATTTGAGCGAGTTAATATTTGTATGTGTATCAACGTTACGTCCTGTATTTGTTTCCATATTTCCCAAATGTATTTTTTATACTGAGCGGCATTTTATCTTAAATGAAGTGTTTCGAATACAAAAACCACTTTGAAAAATACACTAATGGGCAGATTATAAGGAGCTCACATTAAAAAGGAAACATTATTAGCTAAGAAATTTTATTATTGAAATTTAAGGGTAATTAAATAAAACAGAAAACTCCGTAAAACTAAAGTAGTATGCAGTTACTTAAATGAACAAAAATAAAATAAGACGCTTCAGTCAACTAACAAAAACAAGATGTTACTTATTTAACATTAATTGGTGAAACTGGGTCTTAACATTTCTAAGTAATCAACAAACAATAGAAACAAAAATCTAACAATATTTATTTTAAAAGTACTATTATCATGAAATTAAGAACAATAACACTATAATACTATGAAAGTCAACTATCCCAGTCTTTATAACAGCCTTTTGAGATTTTTATAATGTTATATTACTTGACTTTAATATTATTTTGAGGTAATTTTACTTAATTATAAGATTGTTGGGAATATAAGCTGTGCCAGTCACCTGATTCACCAATAATTTCCCCTTAAAAGCGACCATTTAGGACGACTTATCAATAATGATCACATCCATTATTATACCTTGGCATCTTTCACGAATGACAGTAGCGAACTCATTCAGGTTTAGTTATATCTCCTCCTGTAGCAATCACTTGGTCTGCTGTTCGTTTATAAGTGGCCCCTACTAAAATTTTCGGAAAAATCGATATGTACAATGACATCGGTTTCAGATAAAGACTCTTTCAATTGCTTAATGGCATTGTACTGATGTAATATGTTAAAAGAATGCCCGAAAAATTTAACCATATCATTTTCTAGTTTTGTAATGACATTTCTAGGTGACATTTCCTGTGTTTCTATTTTACATTTCGTCACAAATCGTTCTTTCTTCGTTTTCAGATGTATTATGGACTCTTTCTTACTCACCCACTGTTTTATTAATATTGGTTTTGAATTATTGATTTCTGTATAAGTCAGAGTTTTTGAGCAATAGTTATCACTTGTTCTCTCTAGACATCTTTCAGAATATCGATCACAACAAAGCAGTTCATATATTTTGATGATTAATCACTGTTGTAAGTGTATTTTCCTTCTTTAGAGCAGCTAGTTGAAGGTCCATGTTTTCGTGAATCGTGCAACTACTCGTACAAGTTTCACGGCTTGACAATGTAGGCTAAGAGGCCAAGAAATCTTTTAATTATTAGTATTTTATTATCAGTTATTTATGACATTAATTTTATTTGAATTTTGTTTTACTCTGTCCTTACATAGTATATGCAGTTACTAAGAACTCTGTCTCTAATTATAAAAACTCCTATTTTTCCATCTGGGTCTTAATGTTAGATTCACGCGAACGTTTCAGAATCTTTTCTATGTTAACCATATGTTCCTGTTAACATGTACTAAATATGACGACGTCATCCAAATAAACCAGACAGATTTAGTTTTACCGAAAGCATCAGCCTTTTTAGGAACTACCCAAATAGGAGAGCTCCACGGGGATTCGAAACCGAATTATATTCTGTTAGACCATTTTTTTTATTTGTTCTCTTGTTTGTGAAAACTTGTGGAATTCGTGTTCTTTGGTTTTCATTGTGTGACATCGGTATACCAGAGATTTAAAGGTTATTTTTCTTCCATCTTGTTCTTTAAGACGCAGCTGATCCGCCAATGTTGATACCAAGACTGTTGTAGCATTAATATCTTTTTCGAGACGATTAATGTCCAAATTTATGTTTTTGGTAGGGGAAAACAGGTAGGATTCGTACTCTTTTTACTTTTAGCTTTATAACAGAAAAGTTTTTTTTTATTTTAATGCTATTGTATATCCTATATATTTGGCTATAGTTATAGTAAAGTCAAGAACTGGTATCAAGTACTATTAACGGGTGTTTTTTTTAGAGGTATAGAACTTTGAACTAAAATAAAACAAAAATGATTGCTTTTATTGATATGAAATGTAATATTTTGAAAAGATAATATTCTTTCATTATAATTTAAATAAGATTTCAGGCATATGACCTCCACGACTGGTTCGTACGTAGTTTAATCTGGAGGTCCAATTTTCAACGACTTTTTCCAACATTCGTGACTGTATATCGGCAATAACGTGACGAATGTTATCCTCCAAGTGATCAACGGCTTCGGGCTGATCAGCGTAGACTAACGACTTTACATATCCCCACAGAAAATAATCAACCGGCGTTAAATCGCATGATCTTGGGGGCCAATTCACGGGTCCGAAACGTGAAATTATGCGGTTACCAAATGTTTCTCTTAATAAACCAATTGTGGCACCAGCTGTATGACATGTTGCACCGTCTTGTTGAAACCAGAACTCCTGAACATTATGGTTGTTTAATTGATGAACGAAATAGTCACTAATCATCGCTCTGTAGCGGTCACCATTCACTGTTACGTTCTGGCTAGTATCGTTTCTAAATAAGTACGGACCAATTATTCGGCGGATAGACTGATTCGGGTCTTCTTCTACGCTACGCTCCACAGCAGAAATAACTTCTTCTGTACGCACTGTGGGACATCTCTGTGGATGCGTATTATCATTTAGAGTAAATGTAGTGCAAAAACGTTCCATTGTTAATCAATTTAATTATTCTGATGGACGATTATGTGGACCTTAAAATGGACGTAGTGCGCGATACGTTTTTCGAACAGAGCCATGATTTTCAAAATGAATTTGCACAATTTGGAGGCGTTGTTTAGGCGTTAGTCTATTCATGATGAATTGCCAAACCAAATTAAACACAAATCACTGGACAGCTGTCAAAATAACTGCCAGTTAAAAAAGTATTGGCAACTTAAAGTTGTATATCTCTAAAAAAAACACCCTTTATAAAGCAACGGCACTATTTCTAAAAAATGGAAAACGTACGAAGCTACCCCCCACGCGTGGTAGCTTCGTACATAGGGAAAGGTGCATTCGTACATAGCGGGGAGCACTCATACATAGTATATAAAAAACCTTTTTATATGAACTTATTTATTTATTGAGATCAAAATTAACACAAAATGGACTCTAAATGCAGTTATAATTAACAATACAGTCATTTACAATCAACTTTGTTAAATCTTAGACATAAAATAAACATTTTACTTAACCATTAGGGTAACTTATTAAAAAAACATAACAAATCTGTTATTTATTGCACATTATACATAGTAAAAACTTTCGTAAAACCAATTATATGAGCTGTTCTTGCTGTAGAAGCTGATTTAGGCGGAGGCAATACACAGACCACGTCTGATAAATAAACAGTTCCTTCGTAGGAAAAACAAATTTCCAGGTGCCCGGCTTCTTTCTCATAAATGAAACTTTGTATTCAGTAGGGTTATATTTTGTTTTCACCTGCCCGATATAATGTAAAACAGTCTTCTTTTTTTTCAAACTTCACCAACAAAAATCTTTCTTCTTTAATGTTTTCGGTCACAACTGATGAACTGAACTTCAGATCTCTCGTCGAAAGGAGAACAAGAACTTTCTCTTAAGACTGACAGTCTCATCGTCACCATCAGTCTCAGCCTGTATAGTTTTATTTTTTTTTCTTTGGATTAGTTTCTATATTTGTATCTGTTTATAAATAAAACTCCAGTATGGTAACCAATAAGACCAAGATTCCTTGTTTTTGTCGCACTAAATTCGTAAAAATGCGCCAAATTTTTTATGAGCATTTCTAACGAACCTATTGACTGATGATGATATGCTGTTGATGTAATTTTATTTATTTTATTTTATTTGTAAGTAAGTGAAACAAACAGCATATTTTATATTACATAAAACTTATAAACCTTAAATAACCCACATGCTAATACAGTTTCCACAAATAATTAATCTGGAAGTGAACATATATATAAAAGAAATAAAACAGTAAAATTAAATGTATGGTAATTAAAAAAAAAACGAAAACTAACAAGTGTAAAAATGTATACAAACCAAACTTATATCACGTGAAAAAGAAAAAAAGTCAATAACAAAACTTAATCTAATTATTTTTAAGTATTTTTAAGTATCGAGTTAAACTTACTGAGACCGCTGCTGAACAAGTCTATGTGGTTATATTTATCGTTATAGTTGCTACACGATCTTGCTATAAAACTGTTTTTGTAATAATTTGTTTTATGATTTGGAGTTGCGAAAGTGTTTTTGTACCGAGCACTTAAGCGAGGACAGTTAAATAATATTTTATTGAGGAGATAAGGCGAATCTATAAGGCTG
Source organism: Danaus chrysippus (assembly GCA_916720795.1). Classification (NCBI taxonomy): domain Eukaryota; kingdom Metazoa; phylum Arthropoda; class Insecta; order Lepidoptera; family Nymphalidae; genus Danaus; species Danaus chrysippus. The sequence continues at coordinate 1,828,883 of CAKASE010000073.1, forward strand.
TTAATAATTTTAAATAGAAACAATTGGTCTCTATATTCTCGTCTAGTTTTCAAGGACAGTAGAGTAGGCAAATTGTGACCAAACTTATATTTTAATTTTTTAAGAAATTTGTTTTGAATTGTTTCAATTGCTTGAATATACTTAGCATAACATGAATTCCAGGCAGTCGATACATATTCCAAATGTGATCGAACTTAAGCATTATAAAGTATAATGTGTGTATAAGGGTTCCTAAAATCAGTACCTTGCCTTGAGATGAAGCCTAACATCTGGTAAGATTTTAAAGTAATTTTTTCAATATGCTTATCGAACAACTCAGTTACCCTTCGCAATTTAACACCAAACATTGAATAACTGAAAGAATGTTGAATTTTTTTTCTTGAATATGTTATAATACAACATTTAGCCAAATTTAGTTGTAGGTAAACCATTAAATAATTTTTAATAATTAAATAATTAATGTTTAATAATTTACACACCTGTTTCATGGTGGCAGAAGTAAACTCAGTTCCTCGGTCAGTTGTTATTATTTTAGGGATGCCGAATATTAAAATAAAATTATCAACTAACGCCCTAGCGACGCTAATGGAATCCTTATTCTTAAGTGGATAAGCATCTATAAACTTGCTTAACTCACACTGAACGGTTAGTATATATACATTTTCCTCATAATCTTTAGGACGATGGCCTACTATATCCATATATATCTTTTCGAATGCATATGAAACAGTTGTTGTTATCGTCATAGGTTTATGTATTTACAATGTTTATATTTTTAGCATTTAGAACATTTTCTAATTAAATCTCTTACATCAGTTTCGAGATTTGGCCAATAAAATCGTCTCTTAATAGTATTATCATTCTACGTACACCAGCATGGCCACTTGTGGGTAGTAGATGAAAATCATTAAATATGAATGATTTTTCTTCATCATTCTTAATCTTAGTTACATTCTTTAGTATATGAATGCATGGTCCGGACCAATTTCCAGTCGACTTTATATCATCCCTTAAATCTTTTATAAAATTTTCATTACTTTTATCTCTTATTATACATCTACTTATCTCTTCGATACTAAGCTGTTTACAAAAATCACTCAACATGGTCACAAATTCGACTCGCGAGAATTGCGCCTTAAAGCTGAGGTTAATGTATAACATTCGTCTACTCGGACAATAAGAAAAACTTTTATACACTTTACTAAGCCTACTTTCCTTTCGTAATTTATCTAACTCAGATGCCTCTATCAACTTCATTCCAATCGAATTTCATGACTTTCTTAATAACTCCACAACTCGGGTATGATCAGTCCTTTCGTCTCCAGAGTTAATAATAAAGGGTGTAGCCTTTTCTACATTGCTCTATCTTCTTGCATTATTTATTTTGCTTTCTAGTTAATACTGCCATAACTTGCTCATTCATGCCTTTTAAATCATTTGACGTAATATTAATTCTTGACAAAGCATCAGCTCCTACGTTTTCTTTACTTTTTATATATGTACTCAATTTTGAAATCATATTCTGTATGGGTTTTGTACCACACACCATTTAAATTTGATAGTTTTATGGAGACCAGCTAGTTTGTGAGTATCACGTTTGGGTAATAAGAACGACCAGTTTATTTGAACGCTTTATTTATACTGACCAATTATGACAAACTTACATTTATATTTGTTTATGAATGTGTATATACAATGAAATAATGTTAATGTATGGGTGAACCCATACTTACTCCCGACAATAAGAAATACAAAGAAAAAATTATAAATTCTATGAAGGTATACAAATTATGGTATAAAATAAGATAACATAAGTAATATTTAAGAAAAGCAAACAACAAATATGGAATAAAAGATAAAATTAGACAATATTGATAATAATAATTAAAAGTTTACAATCTTTAAGTGTCTATCGTTATGCTTGCATCATTTGACCTATTGCACTTGGTACACGATGCCCCGGTCGTGTCCCCCACGCGGCCGGAAATCTTTCGAAGATTTCCCCCCGTCAACAAAAAAAATAAATAGTTTCCAGATAACATATTCAAATATTCATGAGAGCGATTGTCAGATGTGTTTTTTGTTATATCGATATTTGTCTCCACAAATTATGATATTTTTATAGTTCGATAATATTTCAAGAAGCCTATTTGGAGACGTAACGAAATTGTGTTGTGTTGGCTCGTAGGACGGTATATACCAATTATACAGGTATTTACATTTAATTTTAGTAGCAGACAATTGGCATCATCTAAATGTGGTTCCTCCGGCTTAACTTTACAACCTACTTTGTAATATATTACAACACCTTCGTTTTGAGTTTTATAAGAGGTAGTAGAAAAGTTATTATATTGGTGGAGGTCTGGAACATATTGCGTTGAAGAGAGCCAACACTCAGAACAATTACATCCCAATCTATCTAAGACCTCGTTATGAAAACGTTAAAGTTGTCTATATTACACCTTATACTTCGTATATTTTGTCAGATGATTTTTAAATTAGTACTTTTATTATGTATGTAAGAATCAACATTGTGTGACTATGTTGCACGAAGGTTGAACAAATAGTGACATTAATTTAATCAAATTCTTAAAAGAAATCTTATAATCTAAAAACATAAAAGAAATATAAAACCAAAAACTGTCTTCACACGGAACTGCTGAGTCGGACCCGTGTAGAATAGCCGAGTTTACCAAGAAGCTAAGGCGTCCTCTGATTACACCGTATAAAGATAATTATATTTTAAATTTTAATTAAACGACCACTTATTACACCGTCACATAACATGTGTGTTGATGAGTGTTTGTGATTGGGGTTGTTTTTATTAAAATATAGATCAAATATCTATCATCAAATATTTCATTAACAGAGACATTGCTGTTAAGCCATGTTTCGGTTAAAATTATAACATCATAATTATTACTTAATACTTCGCGATTTACATCTTGCGAGGTAGTATTTATGCCCCTAACATTAAGATAATAACATAAAAACGAATCGTATTTTACAAATTATAACCAAAACTATTAATTAAGAAAACATACAAAATTAATATTACGATAAATTCTTAAGAATATCAAAGTTTTTTTACGTAAACGTATAGCGTATTTTCAGTTTTGCGCATATATACTCGTCCACTCTTCACCCAGACATAGCGGTATCCCATTTGTTTTGACTTTAAACGTGCTTTAGCATGCAGGGTTTTTATGTCAGGAGGAAGATGTTCACATACGTAAACAGGTTTTTTGTCCCCTCTAATTCCTAGGTGACTCGTATTCAGTTTTTCCTTGTTATTGCTCGCTTTTTTATTTAATGATATAACTGCCGCTAAAAAACTATGTATCTCTAATTCTCATTTTACTAAATTTCACCAGAACCGACCTCGGGCGTGGGCTATCCCTATTGATTTTCATAATCCTCGTACAAGTTTGTATGTTATTATCGTCTTAGTTACATTTCACGGTGTTAGTTATTTGTTTTACAGTAGTTACAAGATTTTCTGACTTGAATTCAGGGAAGCATTGTATTTCTAGATTATATGCCCTAACTTGTTGTTTAAGTAATGCGAGTCTAGAATGAAGATTTGAAAGGTCAGAGCGCAACAAATTATTTTCATTCTCAAGAGACTTAATAATTTGTGTTTTACTGTTCATTTCCTGCTTTACTTCTTCAAATTCTTGTTCCATGAAAGTAATAGACGATGTTATGCTATACATGTTTTCAAGAACCTCATTGATCTTTCCATTTATTTCACTCATAATATTTACTTTAAATGCATCTATTATACAATTAAGTTCTTCTCGAAAGATGCTTCGTACTTCATTTAATGTCTCATCACTTAATACATTGTTAGCGTTGCTTGTTTGATTGCCCCTAACTGTGATGTTATTTATTTGTGGTGAGGTATTGCTCTCCGGCCTCACTGGCGTATTTGTTTTACCTCTCTTATGTCTCGAGCAAGTCGGACAGAGCCAGGAGATTTTGTAATGCTCTGTCAGTTCAGCATACGATGTTTTAGTAGTACTAACGCAAGCATAATGATATTTCTTTAGAAATATCTGACATTTAACTATTTCTACTGAATTGGGATTTCGTAAGCAACATTCAAATTTAATTTTAGAAGACATTATTTTAAAGTTTGGACGTTTCTTTTAATGTATTCAAGAAAGATACAAATTTTATAAAAAAACGAAAAAGAAGAAAAAAATAAAATAATATTTACTTTACATTTTGTACGGATTAGAACCCTGATCAGTCGTCTTAGTGTAGTTTGAGGCGGCCGTAGATACCATTAGACCAATCCTTACTTAAGCGAGTGACACCAAATTACAGATATCGCACGCTGAGAACGAAAGTGACTCAACTCAAAATTGCTAATTTTTGGGAAAGAGCGAAAATGTGTTCGTCGTATTAAACATTTTCTGTTCATTTTACAATAACTCTAAAACATGGTAACAAAAGTTATGAATTTCTGTTGAAATTTATTGTTTCACTAAATAGCTTTAGAAACATTATATAGTTTTTGCAAAAAAATATGATTTTCTCGTATAAAATAAAGTTTAGAAAAAAAATCGAAAAAATAGGTCACTTTAGTATTAGAAGTTTTTTATTTCTACTGACCTTTTTAGGTAAAGGTCTGTTCATTTCTAACTTTGTTTTAAAAAAATATGTTTTTCTAAAAATAAGTCAGTTTCATTTTTAAGATTTTGTTTATTTTTTCAAACAAGCTAAATATAACAGTAAAGTATGTGTAAATGTCATTTAATAAATCACTCCTTAGACTTAATAGAGATCAGTAATAATAATCACACTAAAAAATAGTATCAAAATCGTGTCATAAAGTAGGAAACCAAACGTTTACGTAAGTAATACTTAACGAAATAACGAAACATAATCAATATCAGTCTTCTATAACACTAATAAAATACATATTTATCCAAATCAACAATATTCCTATATTAGCACTAACTTTTCAGTTGAACATAGTGGTACTAGTACAGTCTTGTACATAGTTATAGTTCGGATGTATTACTTAATCAAATTTTAATTAAACTCTGCTTAACTCAGACAATCCAAATAATGAGACCTTCTGTTTTCACTGGTTTAGATAACGAATTCTTAAATTTAACGAAACGTAACCAAAATAAAAATAGTTATTTAAAGTATTTGAATCACATCAAAATCAGTATTAATAGCATAACTTATCTATCAGTTTACCACAGTAACAGTATTCTGGTTATAATTCAGTTGTACTTAATCAACTATTAAACTTTGCCTATTGCACTGATTCAGACTTAGCTTTTTGGTACAACATACTTCTTTAAAGTTTGTTACTTTAATATCTCATAATAGGTAATTGTCGTATGTGTCCATGTGCTATTATTATTTGAATTAAAGTTTCTTACAAAGTGTTGTAAAAACTAGCGTAAATACTAGGTATTAAATTTTTTCTGACTAAATCTTTGAGATCCCTTTTTTTATTTTCTTTTAACTCAAGTGCATGCTCATACAGCTGTTTAATTACAATTTCATTGAACCCCATCATTTTTTTACGTTTATTGCGCATGTTGATTTGAGAAAACATCTCATCGGAGTATGATGTTTTACAATAAAAGTGGAACATCTCCGCTTTGTCAAATTTCAGTACTTTAAGATCATTCCACACTATTGTTTCTTTATGGAAGTTTTCGTTGAAGTTGTATCCCCACTGTTCTTGAAGTAGTTTGAGATTTAAGAAGAATTCATAATTAACTTCTAGATCTGATTCTGGAAGGGTATCTTTAATGCTGTTGGCACTTGTAAGACACTGATATTCACTGTGAAATATTTGAGGGATCACTTTATCGGTACAAAGCTTCAGTAAGTCGTCAAGTTTGGCTTTCGAAATAGGCAACCGAGATTTATAACATGGTGGAACATTAATTCTAGACTTTGTTAGAACTTCTATTGAATATGAGTCTGCATTTTCGGTCATAGAGTTTTTTGCATGAATTACATTGTTATTGATCTTTTTAAATGTGACAATGCGCATTTTACTGATTTTGCCACTGAGATTACCCTTGAAATACTTTTCACTGATTGAATCCCATTTATAGAAATCTTGGAATTGTAGTGACTAGACAATGTAAGGTTCTGGATCTTGTCTCGCTGTACTAAAGATAGTATACCACTGCGAGGGTGCGTGAATGATAGTTTTTTTTAAATTTCTTTCTATAACAGCGTGGACAGAGTCTACTGGCATTTAAGGATGTCCTGTTAATAAAAAAATAACTGAATTATGTTAATGTTTTTGCATGCTTGCAAAGTTGAGTGTAACATTGCCATGATTATCCGATTCCTATTTTGGCCAGGGCGACAATCGCAGTATAACTACAATTTTTTTTACTGTGCCACGTTCATCCACAATATTAATGTATTTATTGATTATTGTTGCAATTTCATTGGCTCCTCTTTTACCATGACTTTCATCCCAATGAAAACAAAATACCATGCGTGTGCCGCTCTCATAGAAGCATAGGTTATACACAGCTAGTTTACGGCTATAAAAGCATGCTGTCACCGTATGGGGTATTTAATACTTTTTGTAGATCAAAACTGACACATAGCGTGCCAGGGTCATTTTTATGTATATTTTGATGAACTTTAAATCTACAGTAGCTCTCATTTTTTTCCTTCTCATGCAGTTTAATTTCTTCTTGAATATTTGTGTTATCTTTACATTGTTCATGTTTAAGGCACTTCAGACATTTGTCCTTTTTGGGTACATGAAATCCAATATTAAACTTTTCATTAAATTTCGATCGAAAAGTACGCTCACTTACAATATCAATGCCTCTTTCTATATAACACTTTTTATACATTTGATACAAATATGATGGATTTTTAATATGAGTTGGTAAGTAAACACGACTGGAATCCTTACGACAGTAATGGGAGGGAACAGCTGGAAGACTCTTTATGTAATTATTCACTAACGCTATGGTCAATTCCTTTGTTTTATTATGAGGCTCATGTCTACCACGATTATCTTCTTTAGATAATCCAATTTCAGAGTTTTGTATAGTATATTGAATAAATTTTACGCCGACATCCAAAGTAGCCGCTAAAAACTGAAGACAAACACATCTTTTGCCCTCAGCGTCTGTTATTGAGTACTTATAAGAATATGAACGTTTGTCAGAATTAGCTCTTTTTCGGTTTATAGCTGTTTTTTGTGTCATCGATACTAGCCAATCTTTACGCCGTGTCGTTGATAGACTCCAAAAATAGTCAAATATACTTTTTCGTCTCTCGTTTGTTATAGTTTCACAACCATTGCCACATTTTTTGCTCACACACGGATTAGGTTTCATTTCTTTAGCAGCTACTTCAATGCCATCTTTTCTCACGTACGCTTGACCAGTTTATTTTAGGAATCTTTGTAACTTCTTTTTAGTCACATTCAAATCTACAAATATCGTTAAGAATATTATTAGGTATATCAGTTTGATTTATAAATTAAAATAAAATCCATTTCATTTCATTATGCCTAACTGTTAAATTCTTTTGCTGGCAATAATCCGTAACGCATTATAGTGTTTGTTGTCTTGAAGGTGAATTAAACCCGCGAACCTCGGAGTTGCAGTCATACGCGTTTCCACTGCGCCGTACGATCGTCAAATTGAAATCGTTCAAGTTTTGGTACAAACAGTAATAACAATGTCATGTCACAACGCAACTCGCTTATTATCTACTTTGACACACACTTGAAATAGGAAGTAAGCACAACTGGACTGAATAACGTCGAACATGTACACACTATTACGGGTATATAATTAGTTTGTTTAAACATAACACAAATTTCTTATAACTTCAATACAAAATGAATTATTCTCGTATTATCTGTATAATATTATGTTTACACATCAAGGTCCTGAGCTCTGGCGCAGTGGTTTAGATTCGCCTGTAGAGTTTTGAGTTCCATTCTATTGATGTCCCACGATTTCTGTTACTTCCATTCGGTCCCCGCTCGGTTGGGACGCCGCCGATGTTACGGCGGTGGCTCTTCTCGGTATTCGTTTCTTGGGGGCCGAGCATTTTGGACCTCCCAAGCGATGGTTGGCACTCTTGTTGTGGGATGCGCACACCACACAGTGTGCCTTCTCCTTACATTCCACAGCGATGTGGTCGGGCTTGCCACACCTGTAGCACAGGCGACTGCGGCCTTCTTCCTTGCATGGATGGAGGCGGCGTGGGCAGAGGTCTTGCCGTCGTGTCCTTGTCTTTGGCCTTTTTGGCCTTGGCACCGTTGGCCGCCGCTCCAGCCGCCTGGCCTCTGACGCAGCCGTGGCCGGTGCTGGTGTTCTGACCGGTGGTGCCTGTGTCTTATCCGATGCCAGGGGAGGTTTAAGGCGCCTTTCAGGCATCAGGCGCCCCTCTATCCCCTCTATCCATCATGACCCCGATTTCCCGCATCAGGGACCCGCGAAATTCTTCCTCCGTTCGGTCCGTCCTCGTTGCCCTTGGGGATGAGAGTTTGTCCAGGTCCGCCTGTAGACGGGCCTGTCCGTCCCTCAACATCCCCAGCTCTTGTTGGAGGAGCGCGTTCTTGCGCTTCTCCTCCTCGAGCCGGGCTTGGAGGATTTCCGTTTCTTCTCCGCTGGTCCGCTGCAGGAGGACGTCTTTAGCTTCTCCCAACAACGCCCTCGACGTCTTCAGCGCCGGGACCCAGCCTCCTTTCAAATTCGTGGAGTTTGTGGCCACTTCCACAATAACCCCCAGGGCCCTCTCCATTTCTTTCGCTAGGGATGAGGCCGGCAGCGTCTTTACTGACGATATTGCGGCTTCGTCTCGCCGCGCCGTCATCGCCGCCGTTTCCTCATCCCAGGCACGATCAGCCGTCCTCGCCCCTCCCTCTTTTTACGAGGGAGGATTTGGCACTGCCACCAGAGGAGCTCCCTTCTGACTCTCTCCTGAGTGGTCTCTTCCGGAACGGCTTGAAACTCGCTGTCGTCCCTCCAGCGAAGAACGCCGAGCGCGTCTCCTCCGCCTCCATTTCTGAGCCACTCGTGGTGTGCACTCTCGTAGTTACCGTGGTCTGCTCCTCCTGGTCCGAGCTGACCACCGTCGTCGTCCTGTCCAAATCACTAGCAAATCGTTGTCCATTATCCTTGCCATGTCCCGTGCCCACTGCACCTACTCTGCGAGGGTCTCTTGAAGAGAGACCACCAGGCCCGGCTGCTACCCTTCCCCCCGGACCGTGGTCCGTGAGGGACTGGTAACAGTCAGGCGCTCGGGGAGGTTTCCGCTTCGCAACCCTTCATATGTACACCTATTACAAGTATTCACAGCACTGTCTAAAAAGTTTTTAACAACAACACCTTAATCTAATTAAATTAAATTACATCTGCAAAAAAAAAAACAACACTAATTAATAAAAACAACACATATGTAAATTGAAAGCGAAAAGTTACAATTTTAGAAATATTTTTGCAATGTATGTCTGAATTTCGAATATGAATCGCAAAACATGTCCAAGTCTGTTAAAAAAAAATAATATTCGATATGCAATGCATTACACGGTAATTCAAACATAGTTTCTGTAATTTAAACATAGTTTTGTAATCTTTCTATATTGGTTTAAGGTTCCTAAATATAATTTAGGACACATATTTTTATTTATTAAATAATTTAACTTATAATGTTATGTTTTAAGTTGATTGCTACATAATTCGATAACGTTATAATGCTAATCATTTTATTTTCCTTTCTGTTTGGTATTGGAATAATACAAAATATTTCATGTCTCCAATTACCAATGGTATTCTTATCTCTATTATTAAATATTTTTCTAATATTCTTGCTCTCTATTGAATGAATTTATAAATTTTATTTTTTTGTGTACATATATTGGGTATTGGCAAGGTCACGTCTTTATATAGTTGCTTGTTATGGTACTAAGCTGCCTTCCCAACTGCTTAGGTGTTATTAAATGTGGATTCATACAACCATGATATATATCTGTAGACTGTAATGGTGTCTAGTAACGTACTCTGTAATTTTTTTAGATTATTAAGCATGTTACTTCCGATGACAGCTCCTCCGAGCATTTCATTAATGAATTATTGTTATATTTTGAATTTCTGATTGAAAATTATTTGTCGATTGATCCAATAAATTAATGTGCTTATGAATCATTTTATACTTATTGCTTAAGAACGTTATTTTCAGCTTCAATTATAGAAGTTTGATTTTACCAGTATGATGCTAAGTTTAATTGGTTAGTACGAAGTAATTTGATATCTCTTTCATACTGTTCAGCGAATCTTGCGTCCAGTACCTGAACAGGCTATTTGCAAGATAACCGACGTTAATAAAATATGCTGACTAAGTAACAGTGACGTAATTGTAATAATATGTAGTAGCTCGCATCGTGTCTGAGTTCTTATTTTTTTGCAGGTTTGTTTTAGTGATTTTTTATTCTTATTAATGGCTGTTATTCCTTCCCAATAAGGTTCCATATTGTAATATAGAATATGTTTCCAATCGTCCCGTATTATTTGCATATCTCCAAACTTAACGAAGTATAGACCTTGATTGTCTCTAAATTTATTTATATTTGAAGTCGAATATGTGCTGGATATAGTGATCATGAAGAAAAGCAAAGTTAAATTAAAAAGCAAAGTTAGGTTAAAATGAAGAGTGCTTTGTTGATTTTGATCATTAATTTGTCCTTGTAACAAATTAGGATTGTTTGACACCCATTTTCGTCAATTGAATCCACCAGACTTTAATAAATTAATTAAGTCCCTTTGTAGTTCCTTTGCTGATGATAAAGTATATAGAATTACTGTTCAATGATTTTTGTAGCTTCTTGCTAATTATCTCGTTCATCGTTCGCTAACTGTCGTAATGTCATCATAGCGAGAAAAGGAGCGGCTTTTAAACCGTATGTAACTGTAGTTAATTGATACTCCTGCAACTTATCCTTGGGATCATCTCTCCACACAATTTTCTGTAAATTCTGGTCAACCTCGTGCATTAATATGTTTTGAAACATTTTTTCAATATCTTTCGTAAACGCGATTTTGTATTGTCGCCATTTTAATATTAATAATTGAAGATTTTGTTGTAAATTGAGTCCTTTATACATGAGATCGTTTAAACTGAATCCCTATGATGTAAGCGATGACGCATTAAATACGACTCGCAGTGACATTGTTGTAGAATCGTCACGTAAAACACAATGGTGTGGTTAATAACATGATGGTTTCGTGTCACTTGGCGGTTTCATGTGTCCCAACTCAATATATTAATTTATAAACTATTTATATTCTTTTGATAAATTTATTTTGTTTATTTTGCGTAGATATAAAGCTATGCGTCTTGTATTGTTGATTCGATGTCCTTTTTATATGATTTGTGTCAGGTTTATGTTTATTAAAATAAACTATTATTATTATTTATATATATATATGTCTTCTAGGCTTACACCGGTAGAATATAAGTAACCTTTACGGACTGGCGTCAAGTAGGGGTTACTGTTGGATTGATTTAAGTTTGTGGAAAAGTTTCATCTAATTCTAAAAATTTCCTAACTATTCTACATGTGTTCAGTATAGCGGCTTTTTGGTATTATATATAAGAAGTGGGTTTCAGTCCAATAAGTTTAAGGCTATTATGTAAATTATTGGGGATAACGCCGGTCGTTGATAGGACTATGGGTACTACGTAGACTTTATTTTGCTTCCAGATGCTTAGGACTTCGTCTTTAAGGTCGGTGTATTTATGAATTTTCTCCGCTATTGTTTTTTGCAAATTGTGAGTGTTAGGTACAGCTATGTCAATTAAGAATGTAATTTTATTGTGTTTGTCTGTGAGCACTATATCAGGCAGCGATTGTAATGGATGGTCCTATCAGTCAAAATTGCGGGATTGTAATATAGTTTATGTGTTTCGTTTTTAACACTGTGCTATTATTATTATTATGTGACATGGCTTCGGTAACATGATGACTCGGCCGAGCTTCCATTGGGTAGGGATGTGGCCGGTCCTGAGGACTCCGTTGTATAATGAGTATAAAGAACTTTTTATTTCTCATAAGAATTTTACATTCACTTAAAATGAGATACAAGGAATATTAGCAAGATAACAATTTTTAACAATTTTAATCTCGTCACTGCTATTATGCCACGAGCGGGGAGGTGACGGGTGGCTTCGTTTGTAATTCCATCAGGACCGGGGCCTTCCGGAGCTTAGTACGGCGAATCTGGAAAAAAATTGGCCGAGGGTGATGATTATGGGGTCTTCCGTGGGGGCTATCGCTTGCTCGAGGTATTCGTCTACGGTTTGTTCGACTTCCTCTGCGTGCTGGGTGTCTTCGGCTGGGTATGGCTAAAAGTGGGTCTCCAGGTAGTCAGCGAAGATCTCGGCTCGGTCCGCTGCGCGGTAGCGTGGGGTGCTGTCACTCGCTAGCAGGGGCCGGATCGGTTCTGACTTCCTGGATACTTGGCGGCATATGCAGTGGATACCCGACCAGTCTTCTCCAGCTCGCTCGATGGTCTTGTACCAAGAGTCCACAGCGTGGTCCTCCAACACCGCTGAGACTCTCTCCGCCAGAGCATTGAGCTGGGACTTGATGGTCGGGCATCGGGTGCGCTGGTATAGTCTACGCAGCCTCCTTTTGTCCTCGATCATGTCTCGTATCCCGGCAGGTAACTGCGGTCGTTTCCGGTGTGATGTGGTGCTTAGCCGCGAGGCCTCGAGTGCCCGGGTGATCGACTCGGTAAGCTCGAGGGCGAGGCGGTCCACATGGTCGGGGCTGTCCACTTGAAAAGACCGCAAGTTCTTGGACAGGTTGTCCGCGAAGATATGCCAGTGTTGTCTATGACGCGGGGACGGGATTTCCCTCCGGATCGGCGCCAGATCAATAGTGACCAGAACCGGTTGGTGATCCGACATCATGTGGTCGTCTAGGACGTCAATCGACGGGTCTGTACTCAGGCCCTGCACTAAAGTGAGGTCGATGACGTCGGGCGCGGCGGCTATGTTTGTGACTCTGCTGCCGTGTTTATTTATTATTTTTCAAGTTCACTGTTTATGACTTTACAAAAATACAATCCAGCCATACTAAATACGAGTATAACTTAAATGTAGTTTGCGCACCGAATACGAGACGCAAAGAGGTCTTAGCTTTTATATCTATACATAAATAACATGATCTCTATATAATTAACATGATCTCTAAATAACTGACACGATCTCTACATAACTATAAGTTATTATTTTGCTTCGTCGCTGACAATCAGTGGCGGCTGGTGGGTTATCGAACTGGTGGTGCACTTTACTAAAATATTAAATTAGAAAATGTAACAAAAAACCAATTGTCATAAACTATGTTTATTTATTATACATTAAATCAATGCGACGACATTTTTATGAAGCGAAATATTCAATAAAATTTTTATTAAAATCGGATATTGTTTGTATAATTATTTTTTCAATACTAAGCACAGAAAGTGCATTTTGCAAGTGCATGGTATATCGGAAAAAAGTTTTGATTTCAATTTTTTTTCAATTTTTTCAATTTCAATTCGTCATACATCGGGTGCTCTCGGTAATCTTCGGTCGCTCGTGCGGCGCTCGAGAACCGACTCATTACTCGGTAGATTTCTATGAACTATCTTTTGTTTCACGCGTCAGGCGTATTAATGCGTATCTCATACAAGATGTATTAGCAGTCCTCGTGCACTCGCCGAAACGCACGAGATATTAATGTATTAAAGCGCTCAAACTTTTTGACTATAATTAGAAAATTATTTTTTATACGTTTTTGTATGTTTAGAAAATAAATATTGAAATGGTAATTTAAAAATAAAGATGAAGTAATATTTTGTAATTTTCAAATCTTTTGAATTGATGGTTCAGCGCACGAGTGCACTTAAGGTACAGCCGCCACTGCTGACAATAATTGTACTTTTGTAATTTTTCCATTCTCGTTCCGTAGACGAATCAAGTTTTGTAACAATTAAATATGTATGTTCTTCAAAATATTGTCAATTAATTTACGTATTTGAACCGGTGACTCCTTATTTACCGCCACAGTAAAAAACAACGCTTTACATGGTTTTGTACGAGGAAACGATTATTATTGTTATATCGGTTTTCTAATATGTAGATCCCATGTTATAATGTAATTTTCACACGTAAACTCCAATGATTTAATTACCATAAGTGCGTTACCTGTGAGAGAAGACCGCAAGTAATGGAACTTTTGTACGTTATCTATGTCTTCCGAATGATAATAAGAGATAAATAGGTGTCGCGAAACTCGAGCCACTGATCATAGGAACCGTCAAAGGACGGCAAGGAAATTGTTGGTAGTTTTATCATTATTTTTACGTGAATTATTAGTAACGTTACTAATTTCGGCTAGGATACACTGAGACTTAGATATATATACATAATAATGGTTCTCGAAGGTTTCCCGCTCAATTAATTCCTTTTCCATTTGAGAATCTACGACATTAAAGTCAATTTCATTCTGAATTTCAGAAAATTTATCCAACAATGACTCGGCTTTTTGCAACCGTTCTTGCAACTCAGTTTTAATTAGGTCAGTTATAAATACGTTTTCTATCGACTCAACATATTTGCAAAATAAAGTAAATCTACCTTTTATATCCCGCTTTTCTTGTTTAAGTCACTCAACGTATCTACCTACATGCGTCATTATAATGGGTTTGTGGATAATGATTTACGCCCGCATAAAATAATGATTTACGCCCGGAATTAACCCACTATTACCACAAAATAAGCACTGGATAGAGGTAAGGAAGGATAAAAGATGGATGATTGGCTGACTTGGCTGTATTCTGTTGGCCCCTACGGATCCTTAATGCTGGTTTAGAGAGTGCGTTTTATGCTGGTCGATTCTTTGTTTCATCCCGCTCGAAGGACCAATGTTTGTGATGTTGATGATGGTTTGAAATGAATACTTCTTTGATAGCCTTTAGATAATTTTAATAATGACCTTTTACAATTTTGGTAATGAGTTAGAATGTGTTCATGATTTTTAGGGCGATGATTCGCATGCCCTCCGAAAAATATTTAGTAGGACACCCTCTGGATTACACAATATATAGTTCGTAATTAAAAAAAGACACACAGTAGAATCCGTTTATTATGACATCAAAAGGAATTGACAAACACGCCATAATAAGCGGACGTCATACAAAGCGTTTTGTGATATGAAAAACCGCACTTTCCTCAAATTAATTTGTGTACCTCACTAAAATGTTCTGTTGAATAACTGTTATCAATAATTTTACTGTGTCAACGATTATTTTAAATGTTGTTGAGTCCAAAGAGAGCATCTACACGCATGTTTTTTACAACTCAGCTTCGAAACTTAATCCTCATCCCAAAACATTAAGTAAAGTGGGCTGCTTTCTCTTTTTACGGAGAACTGAGTCTCGGACTCTGTAGATGCTTGATACTCTGTCATTTCTTTTGTACTTGGCACCACCTGGAAATAAGTAAATAGACATTAATTAGTAAGAAAACATCAACAAAAAATAAACTTATACTTACATAACCTAAAAAAATATATTATAGTATTGAATTGAAATTATGATGTACTCATAAGGAATATTATCAAGGGCATTCAAAGCAAACCACAATTTGTTTCTCTGAAAATACAAAGATTTATTTTGCTAGACACGCTTTTACAATATTATAACAATTATCGTTTAATTATGACAATTACACTTTACCTGAAAATACAAAGAAACGTCATTAAAGTCCACTAATATCGCCTCCTCAATTATATCCCTTAGTTAATCTCTCTACACGTTTTAATAATCATAAAGTGCACAGAACTTAAACATAACTCGCCATTAGTGAATAGTGACGCGTCCCTGGTCGACAATTAAAATTTAATGAAATGTCATTTCATTACATCTCCCCCCCTAAGATCGAGAATTCTATCTAATATAATCAGACTGCGTACCTACAAACTATCTTAATATTCGTTTTCTTCTATTATATCTCCTACTGTGACAAGTTGTAATTTTGATACATGGAATGAAGTTGATTCTGTTTTTCTATTGCCAATGTCAATCTTATAAATGGAGTTTGATATTTTCTCTATTATTTTGAAAGGGCCTATTTTTAATTCGTCGTTCGTCGTTCGTCACTGTCTCCTATGTCGTAATCTTGCATTTTCCTATTTTTATCAAAAAAATTCTTGTTGTTTCTCTAATGCTAATTGTCTATCAGCAATCCACTTGTCTTCCTTTACTATTTTTTTAATGTCAGTTGGTAAAATACTGACATTTGTACCATCCAGTAAATTATATTTCTGTATATATTCTCTTCTCCTTTTCTACTTTCTTCTTTTGTTTGTCCTTCCGGGCTACGCTTCTTTGTGTCGGACCACGTTGTTTTGGGGGGCGTTGTTCAAACTCACGCGCCTCTGCCCAATCTGTCTCAGCTGCCCTCTGCTGCTGGAATTCATATGCTCGCCTCTGGCTCCTTGTACCGGTATTGGGTCTTCGGTTTTGATTATCGAATCCGCTAGCGGGCTTTCCACGCTGGATCGGATTGATACGTCTACCATTGTAGGAATCGGACATCCTGTCTGAGATATTTCTCAACTAATAAAGTTTTCTTGTCATAAAAACGACAAGAAAATCACCAACCCGTCTTGAGCAAGCGTGGTGATTAATGCTCAAAAAACCTTCTCCATGTGAGAAGAGGCTATGCTCAGCAGTGGGCGTTGATAGGCTGATGACGATATATTCTCTTGCCACAATTGTCCATTTTTTCTTATTATTTTTCTCATTTATTTTCCATCTTTTATTTACTATTGTTTGGTTTAATCGTTCGTTCAGCCCGTTCAAGAATGATGTATTCACAGCTGTATAAATTAGTTTAATGTTATTCTCCTGCAAATATTGTTTAAATTCATTTGAATTGATTCCTGGATATTGATCTGTCATAAATATCCCAATCTTATCTGTTTCTAGTACATTCTTTGTTAATTTTATATAAGGTACTTCACACTTGCATTCTGTGTTTTTGAAGTCGCAATAAAAGCAAATCTTGTGTAGTGATCTACTAAAAGGTGTAAGTATTTTATATTTACAAGGAATATTATCAAGGGCACTCAAAGCAAACCACAATATGTTTCTCTGAAAATACAAAGATTTATTTTACTGGACACGCCTTTACAATATTATAACAATTATTGTTTAATTATGACAATTACACTTTATCATTTTATAGTAATAAAGCTAATAAACTAAAATCGAAATATCAAGAACAAAAAAAATAAATACATTCATTAATCTATTCGATGACAAGTTACACCTAAGGTGCAAAACAATTACTTGTGTATCATTTTTTTATATAAATATTATATATACTGTCTGGCCGCTGTGTATTACACTGCTGCAAAAATATACGATAATTGACATTGTTGTGTATTAACGAGGAAAACATGTCATAGAAAGTCTGCCATTCCTCATATTTTCCGCCAAAAGTAGGTAATTGTACGCGCGGTAATTTAATGTCACTGCACTTACTATGCCCTTTTGTATTATATACTAGAGATGAAACGGATATCCGGTAACTATCCGGTATCCGGCCGAATTTCGGATATTAAAATAAAAAAACCTTACGAAGTTTACACAAAGCAAATGATACGACATATAGGATAAGAACAAGTTTTATTTTTATAATTGCAAAGTAATTGGTTAAATATTAATCAGTTCGTTTAGTACTCAAAATTAACAAGGGGCAAATTGTGGTGAATGAATACCAAATTTTCCGCATTCGTTGGTAACAGGCGACTCCGCTTGGCTTCGTATACCAGACCCGCTTCTGAAAACAGCCTTTCGCTATAAACGCTGCTGCCAGGTGCTGACCTTGACAACTGCGGGTACTGGTTCACATTAACTGACCACCAAATATATGGGTCGTGATTGCGATCGATACGAGCTGTCTTTAAGAAAAAATCAATCTCGTTAGCAATTGGATTTTGTTTTTCTTGATTCCCACAATCACTTCTATTATCCTTTGCTACTTCAATGAAACAATCCCAAAAAGTGTCATGAGCTTCACGTGTGAAGTTGGATCCAGTTTCATCTTCTTTAGCTCGTTTAGCAGGTGTTGAACACGGCGTAGATCTATATATAATATATACTGTCGAGATAAGTGTATCTGCACGTGGCGTCGAAGACTCATCTAAAGCTTTTAGTACATAGATTAGTTTTATATTGTACTTATAACTCTTCAAACATCTCGTATTTACCCTCGGTGAAGTATGATTCTTTCTTGTCAACAGAATCACTCGAAATGATCGCCTTGTGTTCATTCTCAAAGTCAATAAACAACTGTTCCAATATTTCCAATCTCGTTTCTATATAAGAACGTTTAATTCTATCTTTAGGTTTTTTTTTATAATTTTTCAGCTTTCTTCAAAAAAATATAAAGAAGAACGTGGTTTTACATGCACACTGCCATATTATAACTAAACTAAAAACTAAACAAAAACGTAAAAATAATATAAATCTTAAAAAATATTAACAAGTTTTGAGATCTGTTAGGAACTAGGTCAATAAGTAACGCATGTTACATTAGTTAAAATTTTTTTTTTCAAACAAAGTTAAACTTCTTATCATTATTTATCACAATATTCAGTCCTAAAGCTCTGAGATCAAAGTTTACTTACATATCTATCTATTGTGTAACAATATGAAAAACTTAAATACGAATTGTATGAAAATCTATAAAGCAATTTCGCCCTTCAACTATACACCGTGCGTTACACTTTGGACAAAAAAATTTGGTTTGATGTTTCGTACATAGTTTACATCTGCCTTTTGTCGTAAACGCAGGAAGATGTCCCGTTAGGTCGTAACGAGTAGCATTATCTCTCTCCGCTACTGGTTTTTTTTATTATTTTCACAGCTTTGTATAGAGCATCAGGTTGTAGATTAAAACTCCTCCCTAAAAAACGCAGTTGCCTAAATAGAGCGACTCCAAACTTTTAAAGTGGCAATCGTTTTTGTTTCCCACTATTCTCGTGACGATACAGCAACCAGGCATTGATGCATAAGTCCAAAATCTGTGAAAACAATACTTAATACCAACGACGGCCTTTCAAGTCAGTACGGTATAAAGCAATTAACATATCGGCTAGATCAACTCCACCCATGTTTCCGTTATAGTGCCTTATATTTGGGCATGTGACCAAAGCTTTCTTCTTTTCTTCTTTCTTGTACCGTATTATATTCTGTACAGGGTAAGACTTATAGTCACAACAAACTTGTTATCGAACCACTTCACAACAGCTATATTGTGTTCGTTAGTCAAGACTTGTGCAAAAGCTCCCATGCCCATTTTTTTTAACTCTTTATCAGTTGGTAATTATTTTTCTGCCCCACGAAGTCGATTTGTCCTGACTGTACCTAAGGAGAATATACCGTACTCACTCCTTAGGTTGATGCATTAATTCAATTGACGTAAAAAAGTTGTCAAAGTATATAAAAGAGCATGGTTGTTGTTTGATAGAATTGTTTTCCAGGCATGGCATATCCCAGTCTGGAGACGTGAAGGCTCTCTCCTTGGCATATCCCAGCCTGGAGACGTGAAGGCTCTCTCCTTGGCATATCCCAGCCTGGAGACGTGAAGGCTCTCTCCTCGGCATATCCCAGCCTGGAGACGTGAAGGCTCTCTCCTCGGCATATCCCAGCCTGGAGACGTGAAGGCTCTCTCCTTGGCATATCCCAGCCTGGAGACGTGAAGGCTCTCTCCTTGGCATATCCCAGCCTGGAGACGTGAAGGCTCTCTCCTTGGCATATCCCAGCCTGGAGACGTGAAGGCTCTCTCCTTGGCATATCCCAGCCTGGAGACGTGAAGGCTCTCTCCTTGGCATATCCCAGCCTGGAGACGTGAAGGCTCTCTCCTTGGTATATCCCAGCCTGGAGACGTGAAGGCTCTCTCCTTGGCATATCCCAGCCTGGAGACGTGAAGGCTCTCCTTGGCATATCCCAGCCTGGAGACGTGAAGGCTCTGCTCCTTGGGCGCTGTTGGTCGTCGACGGGGATCGCGGGGCGGGGTAGTGTTTTTTTTTATACAGCTCCCTCTGACGTGGTCAGAGACTTTGTTTACAGTTGTGGTTTACTCTTTCATACCAGTTCTCGCATACATAAGGGCCTTTCATTCCTCATACTAGTTCTTTCTTTCATTTATGGACGTAGAAAAACTAACATTTTAGTCATTTTTTTACGGGGTCACCAGTATGGACATAGAAAAACTAATAATTAACTGTTAATGTACACGAAGTATGATGACTAGAGTATTCAGTACCGAAGCGCAAGGTTGAATGTCTTTGTTCGCTAATACGATCGAATATTAAAATCTTACGAAGCAGTGGGTAAACGTGAAACTCATATCGTCGCTCGTTCGCTTCGCCGCATACTACGCGTTTCGCCCGAGTATGCTCGTGAATTAAATATTCATTATAAATAATATTACATAAATTTTTATACATATAATATTGAATATATAAATGTGTAGTGTGACTGTATAGAGTGTAATATACGTAAATAAATATTAAATATAATTTTATATATGAAAAATGTCGTGTAATAAATAAATATAATATAGTTACATTTATATTTTGATATTACGCCTACACATTCATCCCTTTCGTACCTCTGACCAGTGTACCTAGCTTAGGTCTATCTTATTTTTCTATTTTGTAGTTGGTAGGGGAGTTGACACAATTAATTCTTATTCCAAAACAACACAATATCCAATTACATTTTTCAAATAAATACAATTTCAATAATTTAAAGTTCAATAATAGTTAAAATTGTATAAAACATTAAAATAAAATATAAATTTGCCTAAATTCACCAAGCTCTGTATAAGTTTTTGTGATGTTAATATATCTTTCATTATTTCCTGTTCCATTGAGCATCCAAATATTAGATTTAGAATTCTTCAAGTGTGCCATATTACCAATCATGAATAAAATTTCATTGTCAGAGGCTCTGATAACAATTTTCGACTGCTCAGCAATATTACAAGCATGATATATTATTTTTATGTCTGCTTCTTCCTGTGCAGTACAACATAAATATTCAACAATACTTACTGTATCTCCTCATCAACAACTTGATATGATTGACAAAACATGTACAAAAATAAAATATGTACAAATTATAATTATTTTTTGTCCTTAGCAGTACTTATACTTTAATATTTAAGATTTTTTCGTTATGTATCTCCTTTATCGTTTAACTTTAAAAGTTCAGTATGTAGACTACATGGAATTTATTAAATTCATTAAATACAGCGATTAAGTAAATTATATTAATGTAAAACTGCTATCGTAATAGATAGACATCTGACCGGGTAGTGAATCTCAGATTTATTTATGTGCTGATGTTTATATGAAAAAGTCTGCCATTCACAATATAAGTTTTTAAGACTATAATAAATAAAATATATTGATGGCATATCTGGTCAATTACTTTCGAAATTTTTTTTTTTACATTTTCAAAATCGTCTGCCACAATGTTAAACGCGAATTATGTTTGGTGGCAGCGAATGATGCAAGAAAAATCCGTTTTACTTACAAAATATATTCAATTACCAATTAAGAATAAATTTAACTACTAGCTAGGGCGGGGTCTCCTAAGTCAGCGATTGACTTAATAGTCCAGTCATTTAAGCTTAAATTAGGTAAGAATCTCGGAATGCGAGATACCCAGCTGTAAGTCTGTAAATAGTTGTATATTGACACCCTAAAAGTTGTCTCAAAACCTACATATGGTAGGGTGTAAGCAACTATTAAATTTCAAGTTCAAAGGTCACAAATATCGTTTTTTTGCGCTTTTTTTGGAAATATCTCATTTCCTATGGGTTTTTTGCCATTTGTATTTATTATCAATATTGTAGAATAGTAAATTGTCTACAAATTTCGTTTCAAAAAATTTTTTATACGGTGTACCGTTTTCGAGATAGAGGGCGGAGAGCGCGCGGTCACCGCATCACTTCAGGTCAAACGGTGCCTCCGGTCGAAAACGCGCCATATATAGTTGATGAACTATCAATAAATCAATGATTATAAATATTTGTCAATTTTTATTAACTATTATATTATATTTTATCATTTTTTTCCTAACTTATCCACTTTTTATTCAGTATTAATTTATTTAACAACACTTACTTACCTGTCCATGTAATTGCAGAATTCTCTAATAATAAATAATAATTGCTGCTGCAGCTTCTACAATTCTTAGCCTTTCTGCTTCAGGATCTATTTTTTTACTTTCGTACCAAGCTTTTGATAGAATATTAGCTTGTGCATCACGGAAAGAAACGATCGTGAAAGCTCCAACTTTCTTCGTAATTACGATATCGGTTAAGTACTTCTGTTGTAGTCTTGTAATGATAGTTTTATCATCTGGCACATACCCTGTCAAGACATCTTTAAGCTCTTTTAGTGTGAATTGAGAATCATTATTATTTTCGATGTAATTGAAAATCTCTAACATAGCTTCTGTAACTTGATTATCTTGACGAGGTTTCTCAAGAGGCGATGATGATGATGATTTATTTGAAAAGTTTGTAAAACAAGCAGCATGGTACTTCGCTTCAGCAGCGATCAAATCAAACTGTAAAATTATACGACTTTTCACCAATTCTCCAAAATCATCCCCACGTTCTTCTGCTTTTTGAAAATTGACAAATATTTATAATCATTGATTTGTTGATAGTTCGTCAACTATACAGGGTGACTGGTGAGTTACTATCAATATTTAAGGAGCATACTCGGTACATGATTCTCATTCGAATTATGTAAAAAAAATAGGTACTTAATTTTTGACCAAATTTCCGTATAAATAAATAAAGTTTGGATACGTACTCATCCTTGCCGGCGCCAGTGTGTCGCTACTCCCCAACCCCCGCCCCGTGGCTAGCGGGCCATTAGTCGGCTATTAGTCGCGCGAGGTCCGCCGTAAGGTCCGTACGTTCGTCTTCCCGCGCGCGCGCCTAGCGATCGATCTTACGCGTATACCTAATAATAATCTGTCGTGTGTGCGTGTGACCCGTTATTACTTATTAGTAATTAAATATGGCTTTTCAATACACAAATGCAGAATACTTGGACATGGTTTATGCGTATGCGCGTGCAAATGAAAGCTTGCGGGGCGCAATCAATTTGTACCGGGAGATGTTCCCCAATCGTCGAGTACCTACGGCCAGCGTCATCTTAAACGCTAATCAAAGATTACGAGACTTCGGACAGTTCCGTGTTCCAACACATGCCCAAGGAAACGTCTTGTGTATGCTACAATGTATGTCAACAGAGAGGAGTTGAAATTAAAAATCAATAGTGCTTTCGAAACTATTAAAAGTGACCCATTCGTATTAAATCGTGTGAAAGACAATATATGTAAACGTGCCGAACTGTGTATCACACGAGAAGGAGCTCGCTTTGAACATTTGTTAAGGTTAGTGTAGTTATGTAGGTAAATAGGTAGTTTAATGATTGACAATTGTTGTAAATAAGAATGATTCCATTTTTAAATACGCCGGAAATACCAAGATAGGTAAACAGTTCATATTATTTTTCGTGTCAAGGTCACACCATTTACCTAGTCAATAAATTGGTTGCTTAAACGAAAGAAATATCTTGGTATTTTTGCCTGTCCTAAGCCAGGATTAAAGTATGAAGGGAATTGGATCATTTTTGTTTATCTAAGGTCTAACACGCGGCAGCGCGCGGCGTTTGGATGTAGGAAAACTACCGCGCGATAACTACATATACCTACGTACATAACTGTTTTGTGTCGATAACGCAGCTAGGGTATCCACGCGATCCGTAATTAATTACATAACTTTTGGTTAACTTTACTTAGAAGTTTATTAATATTTATGTTATATTAATTTTTATTTTGTCATATATGATCGTCAACTACCACGTCCTTAATATTGATAGTAACTCACCAGTCACCCTGTATATGGCGCGTTTTCGTCCGGAGGCACCGGTTGACCTGAAGTGATGCGGTGACCGCGCGCTCTCCGCCCTCTATCTCGAAAACGGTACACCGTATAAAAAATTTTTTGAAACAAAATTTGTAGAGAATTTAGTATTCTACAATATTGATAATAAATACAAAAAACCCATAGGAAATGAGATATTTCCAAGAAAAGCGCAAAAAAACGATTTTTGTGACCTTTGAACTTGAAATTTAATAGTTGCTTACACCCTACCATATGTAGGTTTTGAGACAACTTTTAGGGTGTCAATATACAACTATTTACAGACTTACAGCTGGGTATCTCGCATTCCGAGGTGAACTTACTATAATGACTGGACTAACTATCTTCAAGGCTTGATCTTTTAACTTATGATTAAGATATGAGATGATGAAGTTAGATGTTTGTATAATACAGTTGTAGTGAATTATAGCTAAAAAGCTTCCTTGTAGCATTTTAGAGACGTCTTGACCGCAAGATAAGCGTGTTTTAATTGGAGTTAGAAAACTGATGGTGCAGTGTCGGTTGTCGAGTTTCTCGTAGGCTGGCGTATGTAGAGATGCGATGAATGGTTGCAATTAGGAATTTTTTACTGCGTAGTAACAAGAGCTGTTATACAATCAGGCGATGTCGGGCTGTACATGTTGTGTATCTCTTCACATAGATACCCTTTAGTGGACTTCGGGCATTCAGCCTCTATGTACTTTAAATCTTTCAGATGGATTGCAAGGAATCGGGAGTGAGGTAGGTATAAGAACTTCATGAATTTTGATAGGAGTAATTGATATTTTATACAAATTATATGTTTGGGATGGAATAATTGGGATTTTATACATACATGTATGTACTATAATTATTTAAATTACTTTTATAATATGAACCCAATTGTATTAATACTCTCGGGCTCCTATGTTAATATAATACTCGATTACTACCGTAAATGCTACGTGACATATCAGTCATACTTCTTATTGAGTTTAAACTAATGACATCGTGGTGAGCCGTAGTTGTCCTTATAAATGCTAAAAAGTGTTGTAACTTTGAAGTGTAATAAATATAGTGTGTATGCTATATTATAGAACTAAGTCTAGTGTAGTCTCCTTTATAAAACATCTCATGTATACATTCAAATATGGTGGACCACCCATTGGCTCAAGCTTTCATTATGCTATGTTAAAATCTTCTTATATTATTAAATACGACTTAAAGCTACAAAGACGTTTCTTTTCAAACCCAGTAATTAACCACATTAGAACTTAATAAGATACGATCTGTAACTTACTCTCGTATGATAAGCGATCAACGTTATCGCTAATAATAAAAATAACCTGTCCTAAATAAATGTATTGATATAATTCCTGGTTCTCTTCTTCTAAACTTCGATTAAAATTTATAACTAATGCTGATAATTAATTTATTCTGATTATCTACTATGTTATCTATAATTTTCGAATACTGAGTTACCCAATCGTTCGTCAGGCTGACATGATTGTTAAATTCCATTAATAATTTATTATCGTTATTTTGAAGTAATTTTATTGAGTTATTAAGTTATATCGCATCTGAATAATCAAGGTTACCGGTTATACTTTTTACTACGGAACGGAGACCGTCAACGAGACCTCTTGTAGCGCGACTAAGCTCAAATGACTGGAATGGTCGAGATGGTTTGAAGCTTTTCTTTTAAATATTCTATATGAGGATGAAATAACGAAAGTGTTATATTATTAAGATGAGGGATTTTATTAATTAACTGGATATGAACTGCCTTTACTTTTTCTTGTAGCTCTTGGATATTGATGTGTTTTAAAAAAGAGTGATAGTAGTCAAGTATATATGTATGTATTAGGAGATCGTAATTGAGACCGTAACTGTATCTTGCGTACGAGTATAACGTGGAGCTACTTTTTGACGAGAAGCTAATGGCTTTTTAACGAATATTTGTTGCTTTTTAGTCTCTCTAGATCCGTTATGAGCTTCTGTCAAATCTTTCCTATTCATTAAATTATGTTCATGTATTATATTATAAGCCTTGTTCATTTGATCTCTATGTTTTATGGTATACTGTTGGCATAAATGTGCTGTTAGATCTACGAGTATGTGTAGTGGGTCAAAGTGTCCAGTAATAACGTCAATCGGTTTACATTTAGTAAAACTGTGTATTGAACTATTGTAAGCTAAAGGGCATAATTAATTAAATTAATAACGGATTCATTCTTTAATTCCATATTAAGTATTCGTAGATATTCTAAAAGTGTTGAGTGGAATCTTTCAATAATTTCATTTCATTTTATTATGTTGTTTTTTATATAGTCTTATAAGTTTAGCAAATACTTGTTTTAAGAATTCAGGACCGTTGTGTCACTAAAATATAATATAAGATACACCGTGTTGAGTACAGAATTTGAGTAATGCTTGAACTATACTTATTGCCGTTCCGTCTTTTAGATACCTAATACAACAGTCGACTGCGCGTATTTCGAAAATGTATCGACGATTATTAAAACTTTTCGCTCCGTATGGTTAATAAGGCTTACATGGTGGAGGGATAATACAGAATTGTTGTAATGTCCGTTTTATAATATCCTAATTTATCCAATATGTCTAATATATTAGGCATGGGGTACTTATCGTCAATAGTGTTTTCGTTAACTCTTCGAAAATCTAGGACTAAGCACCATTTAGTTTTACCTGAAGCCTCACCTTTTAGGAATTACCCAAATAGGAGAGCTGTACGTGGATTCGGAAGACTGAATTATATTCTGTTCAAGCATTATTATGTTTTATCTCTTATGTCTTGTTTGTGTATGTATGGATACCTATAACTTTTAGCATTAACGGGGACTTCATCAGTCGTTTTAATTTTGTCTTGATTTAATTTTATTTTTGAGATCTAAGATTTTCGCGAGTACTCATTTAAATGAAACTAATATTTTCGGATTTTACTTCGCGTTTTATTTTAGAAACTACATACTCCCGACGTTTCGGCTACTTTTCAGCAACCGTGATCACGGGCAGACGATCTCGTCTTTTAAATTTTATTTTTGTTTTGCTTAATTTTATTTTGGTTTCAAATGGTCGGTGCGAGGACGCGATAATACTTCTTTCGTTCGATTAGAAAGTGATGTTAAATACTAATTTTTTATATTAAATATTTCGTCTGTAAAGGGATGATTGATTGAGAAAATTACATAATTATTTGAATAATTTGAAATTTTTACCCAGCCTCGATTGTTCTGTACGTTAGTGAAACAATCGGAATTAAACAATTACTAATAATCTGATTAGGAACAAATACATCCCTATCCTTTTAATTGATTGGCAATTTTACTAACTTTGATGTCCGGCTGGTATTATTTCTTCGTAAAGATTAGGATTTCGAGCATCCATAGTTAATAATTATCATTTCCGTCTTTTTAGTAATTAACTTTTTTATTTTTAAAATCAATCTTAAAATACCATTAATCTAACAAATCAAATCCACTGATAATAATAATATATTTTCAAATATCAAAACGGCAGACGTGGTCAAATGCATTTATAACCAAAAATCGATACCTGTCCTACCTGCGCACTAGCCGCGTCCACCACTTAGGGCTTAGTGAGTCCCCATCTCATGTACGGTAGGTAAAAGGGTCTCTATGTACTAAAGCCCAGGTCTGGTCAAATACATACAGGTATCCGTTCACTGGCTCTTAAGCTAATATGTATATAATAAAGATAAGGTTCTTGTAGCTTGTACAATCAGCTATTATTTGTTGATAATTATCGCGACTAAGGTAATGATTAGGACAAATAGTCCCATATTCCGTTTTATGGTAATTTGTTACTATCACAAGCGCACCCTGGTACATCAGGAACTCAGATCTTCATAGGGACCTCCAACTTCCTACGATAGCTGCGCACATCAAGATGATCTCAAAGAGATTCTTCGATACCGCGTCAATTCATCCGAACCCGCAGGTAATCCAAGCGTGTAACTACTCCCCGTCACCCAACTCCAAATTAGGTAAGAGGCGTCCCAAAGACGTCCTCTTAGACCCTGACGACCAGATCACGACAGACAATACGAACAATAATCCCAACAACACACCAGACCTCATAAACACACACCGCCTTCGCCGGCGAAGGCGAGGTCCCGTTTCATACACGTCACTCCGGCGTTCTGCCGTCGGGGGGCGTCATGTATTCAATCAACCCACTAATACCTCCACGACAACGACGTCCTAAGCCGAGGTCCGGCCTCTTAGAGGCACCCTTGGGACGGGCGTATCCCTGGTCGGGCCCTTCGGGCCCGAATTAAATCGGATCGGTCCCATCAGGACCACCCACCCCTCTCGGTGACGCTGTCAAAGCCACTAGGGCTAACAGCATATGTCAATTCGAATCTAAAAAAAAAATATCATAGAGTATCGATAAAATTGTTATTAACAATATGAAGAAGAGAAGTTATTTACCTCTTAAAACGGAACTATGATCGAAATTCCTCAATATATTTATTAGATTTATATTTAATAACACAAAAACACAACGTTACTATTTTTTGAGCGTTTTGATCGAATTTTGTAGAAATTTATTTCTGTATTTTATTTAATTGACTGCAGATGTATATCTTTGGCATTATAATACTTAATTTCATAATTACCAACAATTCCTGTTAATACAGAAATTACAGGACATAGTCCTACCATTATCATCAGTAAACGTTTCTATCATAGTTCATAAGTGTAAAGTAACGATCGATCCGCTATAGCTATTTCAAGGAATCAGCTTAAATAATAAAATTTAAGAGAATCTTTGTGAATATTTACAATATAAATTAAGTCCAAATCCAACAGCACCATATTTTGATAATGTTCCCATGAGACATAGTACGTCTTACTAAAAACCTTAACCATTTGAAATGTTATTTGAATGGGAAATAATATCACTGCAAAACCTAAATGTCTATGCGATAAAAATATCTTTCTCGAAACGTCTAAATATAAAATAATGGGGTATTAAGACTTACAAATACAATTAATAAAAGCAAAAGAGTTTAAGCCGTAGTGTACGGCATACGGTACCATATGTGAGTGCGTTCTATTCGCTTTCGCAGCGCTCTAATCCGAAAACTGTTAAGTTTACAGAAAAACTGCAAGAAACGTTTTCGTAGATAATTTTATGAGGAATAATTTTTATAATGACCTCTATCGACCTCCGAGCAATAGGTCGCGAAATATTTGCAAAAAACTGATTTTCGTGACCTTTTGACCTCTGTAACTTTTTCAGCCGGCACGACATCGATGTCGATTTTTCACAACTTCATAATAAAAGTGCATGAGCGACGGTACTGCCTCCATCAAGTAGGCCGTCTGCTATGTTGATCCCCATTCCCATAAAATAAATAAATCACTGAAAATGAGATACATAGTGTACCTATATATGAAGCCAATATATTAACGATACTTGTTGAAGGTTACTATACAATTAATGAGTTTATGATCGATAGCACACCTTGGGAATGAAACGATCACCTCCTGGCTATTTCATCTCATATTAAATTGTGTATATAATATATGAGACAAATATATATATGTATTTAAAATAAGCCCGCTGAGTTTCTTTCGCCGGTTCTTCTCAGGTCAGGGTATTTTCTTTTCCGAACCGGTGGTAGTGTCTTAAATGACCATCAATAAGAAAGTGTAATGCTTCTATATTGAATAAAGTTGTTTGAGTTTGAGTATGTACGTACAAAGTTAAACTAAAGTAAGTGCGTTCACTTAAACATTACACAATGATACATCAATAATGAACTAATCTATTTATTTCTGATTCAAAAAAAAACGATTATAATTAATTTATATTATATTATTATTAAATAAAATAATTATTATCATAATATATTAACCTGAATTAATCTTTAATTAATCTTATTCTAAAAGATATATTATCTTCACATTATCAAAAAAACACCTGTTGATAATTTTTCAAACAGCAACAACTTGTAATGACATTGTATAAAGTGATTGTGGACCTTTGATTTATAAATAATGTAAGTTATAGATACAGAATAAATGCTTAAGAACAAAGACTGAATCAAGTCGGATGCCATCCGGAGGTTCCGGGAAAACTACGAAACTCACTTACATGTATATTATAATGAGAATTACATATTAAAACTTATAACCTACACCTAAGACTACATGATTGACCCGATGTTAGGATAGCAATACCATTCCATAGCTTGTGTGTATCAGGAACCTTCTGGTTCACACGCTTGGTGTTCGTTCCACGGAGTCAACAGCGTCACTCGTTATATATTTTATCCGTACAACGATGGTGCCCCGGCGATGTTCATTTATTTCTTAGTATGTAACGCGTACGTACCAACTGGTTAAATATTTTTATACGTAACAATAAACAGAAAAATGTATAAAATCAAACTACAGTTATTAAAACTTTATGTAATACTTGTACTTTTCTAAAAATATATGGGCTATATACAATATTAATTTCATCATCACTAAATAATCTTTTGGGAGAGTGCTCGTTTTTAATTATTAATATACTTATATCTACATCATCCCTACGTTTCAGATCATTAAAGCTTTATACTTTCGTCTCGCCCGCTCGTGATTTGTTGCTGTAAAGAAACCGAAACTTTTATTTTAATAACTGTCCTTTAGTTTTGTTAAGGAGAATTAAATAGATTTTTCAATGACTAAGTATAATAAAAATTTGTTTGCAGTCAACTGAGATTATATGATGAAATGTATATTAGAATAAAAGTTGACACATCGACGATAACCTTATCAATTAAATTTAGTCAGGTGTATGAAGTTAAACGGTCATTTGATCAGATTACTTCTGACTAATCTGTTCAATACGCTTACCACAAGTTAGCATCGTCACACTACGTACGATGTGTTTCTCGTTTCTCATTCACTAATACCTTAATCTGTGAAGATTAAGCAAAAAAAACTGTCAAAAGTCTTTCATAGTGACGATGGAAACTAAATGTAAGCACAAATCGAGCTCATTAGGAATTATTATCATGTGATAAGATTGTGTAAATATAAATGGTCTAAAATCAGAGATAATGGTTTTTTAATTATTTTCATTTATAATGTATCGGTTTGTGATTTTGTGTTTCGCGTTCTTCTGTCTGGAAACTACTCACGGACAATCAACGCCAGTTGCGCAATGCAAGTATATGACTTGAAACTAATTTTTAATAACAATGATATATATAATTGTATAGACATAGTCAGTGGTGGCCTAGTTAAAATGCCCGCCTTTCATGCAAGAGGGCGCGGGTTCGATCCTGGCAAGCAATAATGTGATTTTTCCGAGTCATATGTACTTTTTTTAAGAGTATTTAGATACCACTGACAGAAGGTGAAGGAAAACATCGTGAGGAAACCTGGACTTATAATTTCAAATTATAAGTTTGAAATCATCAACCCGTCTTGAGCAAGCGTGGTGATTAATGCTCAAACCCTTTCCATGTGAGAAGAGGCCTTTGTTCAGCAGTGGACTCTGATAGGCTGATGATGATGATACAACTATTGGTTCTCTATTTTTAATTATCACTGAGCCAATATAAAAAACGAAATTAATATAAATATTCAACAATCTCTTAATTAACCTTGTTCTAAGTATATAAAGACATATACTTGGATATATAGTGATATATTTATTATTATTTTTGTATCAGGTCAGGCGAGCAACGGGTCACTACCAATCAATGCCTACGTGGTGGGCTGTTCAGAATTGCCATGTTCTCTACCACAAAACCAAGACGTTGAAATCCGAGTGATATTTAAAGCTCGTGATTATAAAACTAGTTAAGGGTATATCAATGAATCTTCATTATACAGGGTGACTGGTGAATTACTATCGATACTTGAGGACGTGATATTTGACGATCATATATGACAAAATAAAAATTAATATAACATAAATATTAATAAACTTCTAAGTAAAGTTAACCAAAAGTTGTGTAATTAATTACGCATCGTGTGAACACCCTACAGATTAGGTATACACACACACACACACACGGCGGCGGCGTGGTGTTGTATCAGCACGCCGCCGCACGCGTCCACACTTGGAACACTTGGAACGTGTCCACACATTATTTATTTATACGGAAATTTGGTCAAAAATTAAGTACCTATTTTTTTACATAATTCGAATGAGAATCATGTACCGAGTATTCTCCTTAAATATTGATAGTAATTCACCAGTCACCCTGTATATGTCACTAGTTTTTGCTAACGACTTCGTCCGCTTTAATGTCGGAATTAGTAATACATGAAAAGCTGACCGCGGGAACCATATTCCGCAATAAATGCTGAAAATAACCATATATTGGAATTTCTTAAGTTTCTTTTTTGTTTTTCGATGGAACAGAATTAAATATCCTATGTCCGTCTCCTGGTTCTAATCTATCTCTCCACCGATTTTAAACAATATCCCTAAAGCGGCTCTTGAGTTATAAATAGTATAACTAACACAACTTTGTTTTGTATATATAGATAACTAGAATAAGTGGTTTTCTTTTGATGTTAATTAATTGTTTCAGCTTATATTCTCTACGACATGAAGACGAGAGCGGTAGCTTTGATGGCGATACCCATCAATTATCCTTTAGGTCCAAATGAAGTCACTTGTAATTTCCTAAACAATTCCTATTGTCCGATTTTGGAAGGAGAAATTGTTGAATATTCTCTGAAAATGTTCATAGAACCTTGGTTCCCGACGGTAAGTTTGATATTAAAAGTCAGTTGATGATAAAAATTATTATTTTCGTCTAATTTAATTTCCTCTGTATATAGATTCCAGTGACAATTGAATTCAGAGTGGAGGATAAAAATGCTGTATCTGTGTGGTGCATCAGATTACCAATAGTAGTTGTAAGACCACAATAAGAAAACAATCTTTAATATAAGATTACAAAACATAAATGTAAAATAAATTAATTTATTTGTATCGTAAATTTTATTTTACTGAACGTGTTCATGAGTTTTCATACAAAATAGTAAATACGTTTTTAGTTTGTCATTAATTAATATGTATAATACTAGATTTGATTGAATTTTATTATATATCCTGTGTTAGTTAATTGAATCGAAATACATAAATATACTACTAGCGACATCTATTCTCTGGAATGTAAACTATATGATGTAATGATAAATGACGTGTCAAAAGTTAATAAAATTAGTCTGCACGTAATAACCAAATACCTATGTTAGGCATTAGAGGTTTTGAGCCCAGAACACTTCTACAGTCTACTGCCCCGCCAGTCAGTCTATTGCTTTAGCTTTAGTTTTATCCTTAGCTTTTAGTTTTAGCAGCTTAATGTCAATTTTCTGTAAATTACCTAAAAGAGGGATTATCTGAAGAACTTCCAGAGTACACAACTATTAAAAATATATTGGAAAGAGAATTTTCAAAACGATGTCGAGTGTCATTTCATTAAAAGAGACATGATTATTTTATCCAAAAATGGTACTGTAAGTACGAAACTTATATTTTTCTTCACTATAGGAAAATAGAGATTTCAACGAACAGAAAACACACCAAATTTTTGAAAAAAGCTGATATTTTGACGGGTGATTTTTCGATTGAAAATGAGGCTGATTTTTCGATATATATTCAAAATAAGCTGAAAAAATTAATATTTCTCATCAAATAAATTCTAGTATATTTGAGACATCAAAAGGTAAAGGAGATTGTCCACTTAGTATGGGGACTTTGGCCTGACGTGAACAGACATTTTATCATATTTTTTGTAATTAGTTTAAAAGCACTAACTAGTAATAATGAGAATATGAACTTAATTTTGTATCAAAATGTTTAAAAATAGATTTTTGTCATGTGGGGAAAACCAGGTTAAAGCGAAATAAAACAACATTTTTTATGATTTATTTTTATTCTGAGACATCATATGTTATTAATATGTGTTCAAGAAATTGGACAGGTGGTGAAACATGTTCCTGATACCTTGCCCAACTTCCTTACCATTGTGATTATATTCATATAATATAATATATAAAATATATTTTTCGACTTACATGCCTGCTTTGTATTTTTCCATGCAATAATCTGCTGTTGGCCAAAGGAATCGGGTAGTCAACCAATAGGTCGCTGGCTATATTTCTACATATTTCTATAGTATAGGAACCATCGCCTCTTATGTGGTGCCCATAATACGAACAAGCTTGTTTTAGTTGGTATGTTCCACATGCAATTAATATAAGATCATTATATTATTCTATTCTTGGAAATATGAAACTGTCCATGTTTACATTTATAGGTTGAAAATCTGCCCGCCTTCTATTTAAATTATTATCGATAGCAAAGTCAGCTAATGTGTTAGGAGTAAACATCTTTTCATTTATTATAATACAACAGTATATAAGGATTATAATTATATAAAACAATAAAACGTCATATTGCATTATAGGAATGGCATATACAATACATATCTATTAAAAAACGTGTAATTTAAATAATTAATTGAATTGACACTTACTCGTCGAGGAGCTATCCACTGTCTTATAATAGACTGAACCTGATTAAGATCTAGACTAGTTTATGCATCTCAGAGATACGGATTGGTAAGAAGTCACTTCTTCTGTATGCAGACTATCATGAGACACGCTTTGGTTTTGTTCAATGACCATATTAAAGCCGTGGTTAGCGATGGAGCTAGTTTCGGGGTCCATATTTACGGAGTATTGGTCATCGTTTATGCCTTGATCGGAGTCCATAATACAAAAGCCAGGGTCATCGTTTGAGCGAAATTCAGGGTCCGTAGATGTGCAGGGGTCACTGGAAAAAGATAGTCGGAGTCCATAATTAATAAACAATCGTTGAAAGAAAATCCATAATAAATCAACACTCA
Source organism: Danaus chrysippus (assembly GCA_916720795.1). Taxonomy (NCBI): domain Eukaryota; kingdom Metazoa; phylum Arthropoda; class Insecta; order Lepidoptera; family Nymphalidae; genus Danaus; species Danaus chrysippus. The sequence continues at coordinate 1,863,819 of CAKASE010000073.1, forward strand.
ATGTAGTTAAACAAAGCGAATGTAAATAATCAGTCTGTGACATATCAATGTCAATTTGTATTTTTTGTTTTATTAGTGTTGCAATAGAAAAAAATCATTAAAAAATCGATCGAAAACAGATATGATTACGTTTAACATTCTTCATATTTCAGTTTATAAAACGTTTTAAATGACGAAACTAATTAAAAACAAATATTTTTTTTTTATTATATACTTATAGTTGTATTAAGTACTGCGAGATGATTCTATTTGACGCAATCGTTAATTGATCTTGCTGATAACACAAAACGTGGATCAATAAAGCAAATGAATGAAGATACTTTAAAAATATTTTTTCAATAAAATACAAATGTACACTCAAACAACAATAGAATGGCTAGCTAAAAAAAATATTTTTTTTCATTAACTTGTTTTTTTTTTTTTATAGTAGCTTGTTTACGCTAGGCCAAAAATGGACATTGCGCTTTCACCAAATTTCGTGACAAAATATTGTTTTTTCTTAAGAGATAAAAATAAAAAACCAAAAACTTGGTTTTTCGAATTTTCCACATAAAATTTGAGGTTATGTGAAAATAATGTTGGTATAAAAGTTTTAGATCTTTTTATTACCTACAACTTTGCCATATAACTTTTTTCAGTAAGACTTTTAGTTTTGCCAGAAATCGAGAAAACCCATTTTTTACCCTTAAATACCTTTCCCGACCTCAGATCGCCCGTAAATAATTTTTCCTTTAATTTTTATAATATAACCCTCCTTTTCTAATAAGTTTCATTCTACTATATTTTATTTTCACTTTTCATTAATTTTAAAGGCTTGTACACTGGCCTACAGACGCACTCAATATATTAAACTGCTCACATGCTTAAACATGAAAATACCAATACATTCTGCTTTGAATCAATCGAAATATAAAAGATATATATAATATTATGAGCCCAAAATTTCATTTAATATGTAAAATGTATCTTATAAAATGTTTCTTATTAAAAGTTATATTTAATTAAAAATTACATTAGGTATTTTTTTTACGTATTGCCAACCTTCACCATTTAAAACGTCGTGTTAAGTCTGATATACACTAAATCAATGTATAGCTTCTAGTATACATTTAAATAATTAAGAAATGAGATAGTAATACCTAGTATAATTGTTTTTGTTTTGTTTGAAATATTTGATGATTGTTTTATATTAAAACCATAAATTTATACATTTTTCTTTTTCTTATTTTAATTTATTTTGTATTTTTAATTAAATGAAAGAAACAACACTTTCTCTCTGCAAATGTTTCAAATCCTGGTTCATTTTTTATAATTACCATAACAAATTATTATTTTTAATCATCACATCTTTTGCACGTCCATCGTGTGTAGTAATATAATAATATTTTTATTATTATATTACTACATATAGCAACACATCTTTTCCCCACCCATCGTGTGTAACGCTCCTAACATCCTCAGTGTATCCAACCTCACTGCTTCACGTCAGTCAGTCTTTAAATCAAACCGGTTCATGTTCCTCCTTCCTCTGGTCACAGTCAGCTCCGATCTTCCTCATGACTCTGGCGTCTTCTTCAGTCCTCTGTTTTATTTCATGGTGAGTTCTTTACACGTCTTATTATAATACAATTATTACTTCACATAAAACATTGTTTAATATCTCAGTCATTATTACGTCTACCAGTGGGTAGGAACACATAATATTTAATTTTTTTCTAAACGCTATATTGGGCGTAGGCTTATTAATTTTATAGTTTCGTTGATTCATTGCTATTTATATTTTAACTTTTCTGTTGATAATATTTGACCATACCTATCCTAAAATATGTAGTATCTTTTATATGATTAATAATCTATTAGTAAGTTGGTATATGTCTTTATATAAAATAGTATTATTTGTAAGGTTCCAGGACTCGTGAGAATATATAATTCAAGATGAGGATCGAAGCTGTTGGTGGAGCGTCTGTTAGGACGTGGTCTGTGGACGAGAGGAAACCTTTTATGAAGAGAAGTGTATGTAGCTGATGTACGATAGTAGTGTGACGGTATGTACTGTTGAATATTTAATATTATTCTGTTATTATTTATAGTAAGGGTGAATATTTTTTTATGTTCATTAATTCAATACTTTTATTTTTATTACATTAACTATTCAGTTACCATTCGCTTTCGATACGTCATAATGATTTAATAAATAAATAAAAAATAGTAAGTCAATTATTAAAAGATTTATTTAGATAAAATATTTTAATGGAGACCTGAAATGTAACATCATTAAAAATATTAAATATTTTAAGTATCTTCATATTGCTACTTGACTATTTGAAACACATATGTATATACGTTACAGCTTTCCGGTTTGCTAAAAATATTTCTATTTCTTTTTTCTTAGCATCACTTGTATGTTATTTTGTATGTTTGTTACTTACTGTCAGAAATAAATAATAATAATTATAATAATAACTAGCTGCTGCCCGCGGCTCCGTCCGCGTGAACATCACAGTTGTTCTCTGTCACTAAGGCCACTGAACCTGAACTGCTTCCACTTCATGGTTCAACCCGTAAATTTTCGGGATCGGGTAATCGTTATGTAATCGGATAATCGGGATAAAAAGTAGCCGAAGTCATTTTCCTGGGCTTTATTTATATACATACTAAAATTCATCACGAACGGTTCAACGGCTTAGCAATTAAAACTTAACAGACATACAGTTACTTTCCTATTTATAATATTAGTAGGGATTTGAAAAATAATAAATAAACACTGTTATAAAATACTAAATTATAAAGTTGATATTTGTTTAATAACACAAAAAAGGATAGAGTTATAAATGGAAGCAATTTATCCCTACTAATATTATAAATGCGAAAGTAAACTCTGTCTGTCTGTCTGTCTGTTACGCTTTCACACCTGAACAACTGAACTGATTTTAATGAAATTTGGTACAGAGATGGAGTTGACCTTGACAAAGAACATGGGATAGTTTTTATTGCAGACTTTTGAAAAGTTCTCTTGGGCGAAGCTGCGGTCGGAAAGCTAGTTATAAAAGTACCACATATCTTTTTAATATAACGGTACCCTTACAGATATCTAATCATAATATGAGGCGAGTGTAGTGTACACACTGGGAAAAGAGTACGTTCATGTGTTTTAGCCTAAAGTGAATGGAATTGCTCACATGTACCCAAAGTGTACACTCGCCTTGTATGACATAATCAATGGAATAGAAATATCTAGCACTCCACGAACTTAAACACTGAACGAATCTCTTTTTTTCATTCTAGTTTTATTTTGAATAATTAAAAATATGCTACTTTTAGTCTGTCATTTTATAAGCGAGTGTTTTTGTAATTTTTTTAAACATTTAATAATTTATTTTAAACCGACAATAATTGAAGTAAGTGTCTTTGTATGTCTCTATACATATAAGAACAATATTGTATTATGTTTTACAGATGGTGTTATTGGACTGTACTTGAGATTCATCCATCAGGAGATGACGGCTGATCATCAAGTGTTAGATGAAAACTAACAATGAACCAAGTATTGATGAAACATAGAATTATATGAAGAGGAGAATGACTCGGTTAGTGTAACATATTAGAATAGAGAAGACTTGAAGTATCAACTGTAGCAGTCTCCAGACAATATAAGGAGTGTGTTCACTATAAACATGTACAGTACGTGTTTGATGTGTCTATTGATATCAAAGAACCTCCTGGAATGTACGTATACATAGAAAAATAATTAATTTTAATTTATTTAAAACAATTTAGAGCTCTCCTACAGAAACATCTTCCTCAATCAAAGTACTCATAGTTTCACTACCGTCGTATGTTTTCACTACATGGTCTGTCCATCGATCATGAAATATATGTTTGTTTCAAAATATAAAGATAAGTAAAGTTAATGATATCCAAACAAATCTTTGTAGAAGACCGCAGTCTTAAGAAAATTATTATTTTCTAAACGCTATATTTTGCGAAGACTTATTATTTTGATAGTTTGGTTTAAATCATTACTATTTTTATTTTAACTTTTTTTGTTGTTAATCTTTGACCACATCCTAAAATATGTGCTATCTTTAATATGAATAATAATAATTTATTATGAAGTGGATAGTCTTTATATGAAATAGTATTATTTGTAACGTTCCAGGACTCGTGAGAATATATAATTCAAGATGAGGGTCGCAGCTGTTGGTGGAGCGTCTGTTAGCACGTGGTCTGCGGACGAGAGGAAACCTTCTATGAAGAGAAGTGTATGTAGCTGATGTACGATAGTAGTGTGACGGTATGTACTGTTGAATATTTAATATTATTCTGTTATTATTTAACGTATGGGTGAATATTTTTTGAGTTTATTTATTCAATACTTTTATTTTTATTACATTAACTGAACGCTTCCGACACGTCATAATGATTACATAGATAAATGAAAGATAGTACATATTATGTAAATCAATTATAAAAAAAAATATTTACATTTATAGATATAAAAATAAATTGCTGTTCGTTAGTCTCACTAAAACTCGAGAACGGCTGAACGGATTTATCTCATCTTATTCTTGAAATGTTCGTGGAGGTTCAGATAAGTTCTAAAAGCTGAAAAAAAATGATTCATTTCCGGGAAAACTCTAAAATCAGCCCTTTTCTATTTCAACCATTCTGTTCGATTGAAACAGGAAAAATTTAATAAATACCAATAACTGGTTATTAAGGACGGGATAGAGTTCGCCCGGTCAGCTATACATATATTACTAATGACGAAATTAACGCGGACGAAGTCGCGGGCAAAAAACAGAGACGAAACTACTCATCATTCTATGGATTCACCGTGCGGGTGCCGGGTCCATCGCGTTGCAGGGAGAGGAGCTTCAACAGTGCCTGGGACTTGCGACCTAAGTGTAGGCTTAAGGGGCCCCTTAACTAACGCGTGTTATACGCTCACCTCCACTGTCCAAGCTCCTCTCCCTACCTAACCAAATTTGATAAGAACCTACTATGGCTGCCTTCGATGTACGTTCCAAGAATGCATTAATGTGAGTTCTGGAGAAGCCCAGGTCCTTTAGTAGGTTGTAGATTTCGCTGTTATACCTCTCGCTCCCACCTCTACCGCGTACAAATCTACTACGAACCTATTTCGAGTGAGTTCGTTTGTGAGCTCGTAATATTTGTTGACCTTGATGGTATGGTCTTTGGGGATGTTGGTTTCCCAAGGGACCGTAAGCTCTATCATCACTACGCGTTTTAAAATTCACGAAAACAAAAATATATCCGGTCTGGAGGCCGACGCACAAATATCCTCGGGGATTTTATATTGTTTTTCATACGTGTTTTTGTGTTTTTATATTGTTCATTATAGTCCAATCCGACGCCGCTTTAAGGATGGAGTAAGGCTTGACGTTTGATTTTGCAGCCCTAGTCCCTTCTCTCACAAAACCTACTGATCGTTCGTTTGTGGTTATTTCCTTTTGCGCTCTGGCTACCGAAAGACTAACCGCTTCACTTCTAGAACCCTATCGTGACGACGCGAGTATTGACCGCTGTCCAGGAGTACCTTACATCCCACCAGCAGATGCTTAGCAGTTCCAACTGCCTTTCCACAGATATAGCAAGTTTTTTCGGTACTTTTCCCCATCTTACTAAATTACTCTGAACTGGTAGAGTCATCTGGAACGCATTGAGATAGAATTTTAGCAATGCTGGCGACCAATCATAAATTAAAGTGCGCCATTTTCATGCTAATGGGATGCAAAAATCTCCTATGTCTAACCACTCGTTCTGCATTTCTAAATTCATTGCATGGATCTTATATTTATCATTCTCGTCTTGCCGAATAAAAGACTTCAATATATCCGCATCTTGGACTTTCCTATTTGATCCTAATCCCACTCTGTTACTTTGTGCTCCTATCATAAATTGCTTATGGAATTGAAGTCGTGACTCTAGCTCGGGGGCATCTTCATCTTTTGAGAGCGATGTCACTACGTCATCATGGGATTTCCCCAGGATATATCTCTTGGAAACTCTTAAGTGTTTATAGAGCTCCGATGGCCTTTTTAGACTCATCCCAAAACTGTTGCTTCCCCTAAATAACGCCGATGAATCAGCCGTTAGCGCGAGCCCGAGCAACAACTTCAACATCTTTATGACGCCTGCATCCAACTTTGACAAAAGGGTTTTATTAAAATCATAGACGAGGAAAGGCCAGTTCAAACGTGAAGTTAAGTAATTATCGTAGATCCACGCTTTTTTGACGTTACTGATCAGTTGGCTATCTACCTTGTTAAGATCGTTCAAAAAGCTATCTACTATTCCTTCTAAAGATGGAGTACGGCCTATATTATCAATCTTACGACCGATAAATTTAAATGGTGCATTTTCCGTAACCGTAGAAATTCATTGACCGCCTAACGATAGTCCCGGATCGTATGAGGTGTATCTTGTATTCCGCCTACCAAGACACAGACAAGGACATTTACTGGGTTTTGTCCTCAATCCATCCGTCCACTCACAGAATTTATCCACTACTTAAAAAGTATGAACATAGAGAATGAAAATATTGAATGCAAAGTAGTATGACATTATGACCTTATGACAACAAATTTCTAATATAGTGTATTATCTCTAATGACAACTTTGTCAATATTACGTTGAACACCCCAATATTATTATTTCCTACATAAAGCGCTTTAACTAGTTATGTAAAAATTAAAGCAGTTTAAAGATCTCTTAAAATTATGGTTTGAAAATAAATAATGTGCATTTCAATTTAAACGTAATAAAATAAAAAATATTATTCGACTTCAAACTTATGATAACTTCCTTTACATTGACATAACAACAGTTATGTTTGGTTAAGTGTTAGGCCATTCAGTGGTGGTGGTATATTCCTCACTGCTCAAATTAGAGAAGGACTAATATATGTTATAACATTTAAACGTTTTAGTACCTCATAAGAGATATATCTTTTTTTCAGTTGGCGACGAAATGCTATAAAGCAGTAGGTGATGAGGCTAGAATATTTTATCTAAAGAAAACTGTCGAGTTAGCTTCAGCCAAAGGGAACGGGAGTAATGATGAAGGTATTTTTTGCATTTACACGATTTGGGTACACCTCATGTATCAAGTTTTTTTTTGGACGCACTTATTGTATTAATAGTATTCATTTATTTATTTATTGGATCGCCAACAAAGTATACACAAATACAAATTTTTAAATTAATACAATTAAGATGCTATGTGCTACCTCAGTTACTGGCAACCACTTCTTGCTGAAATATTAACAGAGTGCATGTAATCACAAAGTTAACATTTTGGTTTAAATACATTTTAGTTTAAATACAGTGCATGAAGAACAAACAACTAGAAAGTAAAATTTATTTATTTTATTAATCGTGATTATAATATAATGCATAGGTTTAAAGAGTCCCGAGGTTCGTGCACGTCTAGCAATATTTGTGGGGGACTTAACCACCTCCGAAGAATACTACGTACGTGGAGCCGCTCAGCCAGAATTGGCCATTAATATGTACAAGCAGTTCAGAACGGTAAGAAGACAGAAAACAATATAAATCAACAATTAATTTCTTAGTCTAACCTTAAAACAAACATTCATTGACTTCCTGATACTTAACAACGCCATCTGCTGTTGTGTCGTTAAAGCAATTAGTAAAAGCAAGTAGCATAAAGTAGTATCACTATTCGCCACTAGATGTCAGGAGAGTCATATTTTAAACGACAATTTTTGTTATTCTTTTTACGTAAAATAACATTTTCTAAATGATTAATGATGATAATTATTCCTAGCTAGATCGATTTATCGCCATCGTTTGAGCCGATACCGAGATTCCAATAATATATAAATAAAGGTTTTGTTTTTTTATATATATTTTTTTTGTAAATCAATCCATTGATATCTTTAGGTTATAGAAGATAAAGAATCTATTCGGGAGCAAAGTGAACAGTTGGGTGATCATTTTATATCTTCTCAAGTAAGTTATTTTAAATAATGAACAAAAGAAATATGTTTCTATTTTTTTTTTTTATAATTGTTATTAACGTAATTCGATTTTGTTCATTCCTTATTAGTTATTGTGTATAGTTACAAAAATATAAATGTAAACATCCACTAAGGGTGTAAACTAATATGTTTTCAATTATTCATTTCTTCTTTTATACGCGGGTTTAACTTCACGATCAATTTATTCAATTTTTTGAATTCAAGGTTTTGGTCGATTTTTATTTTATTCTAGTAGGTTTCATATGTCAATTAATATTCATTAATTATATTTATCTATTTTTGCAAACATTTACAGGAATGGGATACAGCGGAACGAGTTCTCATATCCTGTGGCATGGCGGAGAAATGTGTAAGAGCGTACAACGCCGCGGGCAGTGTCGGAAGGTCTACGTGTTGCCGCTACACATCTGGCAGAAGAAGACAGACAGATATTTTACTGACACTCGCTCAACAATTACGACAGGAAGGGCGCTTTAGAAAGGCTGAACACATTTATATACAGATATAGATACAGACACAGATGAAGCTATATCTATGTATAAGGTAAAATATTGAAATATACATTGTTTAATTATATGTATAGAACAAACATATGGTTTTCCTAAATCGATGTTAAACATCGTTCAGGAAGCGTCTCAGTATGAGTCGATGCTGCGGTTGACAGACCTACTACATACAAGCCTTTGAGAGCCGAGAGCCACTAGGGAAAACGATGCGTCTATTGATATGAATATACTCACACCGTCCAAGCTCCTCTCAAAACCTATACAAAATTGAAACGAACCTACTAGGGCTGCCTTCAACGCACGTTGTAATGAACTGATATTAGTTCAGAACACTCTCAAGTCTTTTAGTAGGATGTAGAGAGAATTGGCTGTCATACCTCTCTCTGCACTTCTATAGGATACAAATTTACCACGAACCTATTCTTAGTGAGTTTTTTAGTGAGCTTGTAATACTTGTCGACCTTGATCACATAGTCTTTCGAAATGTTGGCTTCCAAAGGAACCGTGAGCTCTATTAGCACAACGCGCTTTAAAATTAGCTAGCGCATTTAAAAAAATACCATTACCCTCTAGGTCTAATGAAAATAAATATATGTTGTAGACATGATGTTGTATGGTATATTGTTTCCATTATTAAAAGTGCCATCCAGATGTATGACACGAGTGGTCAGTGGGAGAATGCTCCAAGCAACTTGGAAAAAATGTACCAATACGCGATCCCTTTCCGTTCGATTGAATATTAACTTTTGATATATAATAATAATTATAGTTGGTTAGTAAATAATTTATTACGGAATATTAGTCTAAATTTTTAATATGATAACTAATTTGTGTATATATTTTTTTTATAGATTTTCTCTTTCTTGGCCAAGAATTCTGCCTCATGGTTTTACAAATAAGACGAGTGAAGACGGAGTAAAATTTTACTCCAACTTTATAGATGCTTTATTGAAGAGAGGAATCGAGCCTGTCGTTGTAATATATCACTGGGATTTGGCACAAAATTTACAAGATCTTGGTGAGTTTCAGAGATTGGAAAAAGTATTTAATACAAATGCATTGCTTCTTCACTATATCAAATAGAATAAATAATAAAACAAAACATTTGTTTTCAAAATACTTTATTATAAATTTTAATTATATAAGTTCAAAAAGTTCATCTTTCATGATAAAACTGAAGAACCCATTTAAATTAATATTTTTCAGTAACAACATGTTCTTTGTAAATGATTTCTTTAAACGAAAACCTTTGAACGGCAAATCATATTGATGAATAAATATTAATGAGTTCTAATCTTATAAATCAGGAACCTTAAGTAAATCTTGTAAATTAAATGTCCATCAATAAGAATCCTCACCTTTCAGGGCATTCCACACAAGTTTGTAGCATTATATAAAATGTTTGTTAGCCCAAGTTATAATTCACAGGTGGCTGGACCAACCCTTTAATATCAGATTGGTTTGCGGACTACGCTCGTGTTGTGTTCACTCTATACGCTGACCGAGTCAAAACTTGGATCACTCTCAATGAACCGCTGACGTTTTGTGACGTTGCTTACACTTTTGGAGTTCACGCTCCAGGAATAGTTAGCACTGGAGTTGGAAATTATATCTGCAGCAAGAACACAATGTTGGCACACGCTAAAGCATGGCGGATATATGATAAGGAGTTTAGACAAAAATATAAAGGTAAAAGAATTATATGATTTTATAAAAAATACTTTAGGTACTTGATTTTTTGTTAATTAATAAAATCTCTAAGTTCTTCTGAATTAATTTTGCATACATATGCAAATGTATTACATTATATTTTAAAGGCAAAGTGTCCATCACCAATCAAGTCATGTGGTTTGAGGGAGATGATGAAAATGAATGAGAAGCGGCTGAACTGGCTCTACAGTTAATGGTGAAAACAGAAAAACTAAACAAAAATAATAGTGTTACTAAATACTTTTGAAGTTTAATTCAAATGATTGAAAATGTTCATTTACTGTCATATAATTTCAGGGAGGACTGTACTCACACCCAATCTACTCTAAGGAAGGCGGTTGGCCGAAGAAAATAGAAAAAACTCATAGCAGAAAAGAGTAAACAACAGGGATTCAGGAAATCCAGATTACCAGAATTCACAAAAGAAGAAAAGAAACTAATAAGAGGTGAGAATAAAATATAAATAGTCTAATCGTTACATAAATTAATACCAAGACTAAGATTTTCTATTAATAATTATAATTTATAAGTTAAGTTATAAGAAAGCCATATAAATAGCAATAGGCGTCCCTTCAAAGCTTTTTTATTGAATTTTTCAAAGGCATGTATGTCTTGTACGGTTTGAACTACTACACATCACGAACTGCTCGCCTCGCCCGAGGGGAAGCTGTTGGTCCTTGGCCTCTCTTCGGTGGACCAGACATTGATGTAATAATATCAGTGAGACCAGAATGGCCGCAAGCTGGCTTCAGCTGGTTCTATGTGAGTGTTGTTGTTACTATACAGGGTGACTGGTGAATTACTATTGATATTTGAGGACGTCATATTTGACGATCATATATGACAAAATAAAAATTAATATAACATAAATATTAATAAACTTCTAAGTAAAGTTAACCAAAAGTTATGTAATTAATTACGCATCGTGTGCACACCCTACAGATTAGGTATACACTCACACACACACACATACGCGTTTGGCGGCGTGTTGTTGTATCAGTACGCCGCCGCACGCGTCCACACTTGGAACACTTGGAACGTATCCACGCTTTATTTATTTATACGGAAATTTGGTCAAAAATTAAGTGCCTATTTTTTTTACATAATTCGAATGAGAATCATGTACCGAGTATGCTCCTTAAATATTGATAGTAATTCACCAGTCACCCTGTATACAGTTGTAAGACTCATTGAGGCTGAACACTGTCTTTGGAAATTGATCCTACGTCATACTTGTTTATTGAAGAGTAATGTAGACAGCCAAGTGGTGATTGAATTAATAAAAAAGCAACTAACTCGTGTTCCAGGTGTACCCGGAAGGTTTTCGAAAGCTCATATCTTGGTTGAAGAAACAGTATGGAAACATGGAGATCTTTATAACAGAAAATGGTTTCGCAACCAGCGGACTCTCAGTTGGGCATTTGCACGGCGCAGACGTGCGTAATCAGTGTTCCGATGGTGTTTGTGTTACGTGTCATCAAGTTACAGAAGAGGTCAGAAGATCGAGGTGTCCGGCGTCGATAGAAGTATCAAGAAAAGGGTAGCAGTTACCGTCGTTTAGTCGCCGTTGTCCTGCCACCCTCATAAGGTATTTACACAGTCGTTAGTTTTTAGGGAAGTAGGTTCACCCCTGTTACCTAATAACAGGGTCTAGATTAGAATCAAATAGGTTACACACCTCCCTGCCTTGCAGGGAGGACTCCCCATAAGTCCGTCGCCCATCATGGGCGACCATAATTCGGGCCGATTAGAGGCCCTACTAGCTTTCTTCATAAAAAAATTCCCAGATGCGTACAGGGAGTTCACCGAGGTGAACCCCGAAATAAAACCCACCAATTTCGATACGGACAGCCCGGCTTCACCGGACTGTCCAAAAAGCAATCCATGCGACATGGATTGCTCACCAATCGGCTCGGAAGCCGAGACAGACTCGACGCCGTCCTCCTCGGACGCAGAAGAGGAAAACGACGGGTTCAAACCCGTCCTTACCAAATCTGGTAAGAGGAAGGCGGCCAAGTCACTAAAGGCGCCGCCGCCAACCAAAAAACCGTTGACCCCAGCAGCTGCCGGTGCAGCTGCGCACGCACCTGCGGACACACCTGTGTCCGCACCTGCGGGTACACCTGTGTCCGCTCCTGCGGGTCTACCTGGGTCCGCACCCAAAACATTCACTAAATACCCGCCGCCGTTATACATTCGAACTAACAAGAGCTGGAACTCCATATCCAGCCTCCTAAACGACAAAAAGATAAAATAAACGACCATCGCGCGTTATCCGCGATGCTAAGACTACAAAAATTAGAATACCACACCTACGCCCTCCCGGAGGAGCGTAGGCTAACAGTCGTCATCAAGGGTCTCCCCGCGGAGATTCCCATTGATGAAATAAAAGAGGACCTTAAGTCCCAAAACCTGCCAGTTTTAGAGGTGCATCGTATGCACAAGCCAAACAAAAAACCATTCGATATGGTGCTAGTCCCCCTGTCGCTTACCAGGGAAGGTAAAGAGATATTCAATATAGCCTCAGTATGTCAGTTATTCGGACTGACAATAGAGCCACCGTTAAACCGCCTCGCCCCGGGGCAATGTCACTCCTAGTGTTGTACGCCTAGTATAAGAGTCCTTCTTAGAGTAGAAACCCACGGATTGGGAACTATAACATCATTAGGAACCACCGTTTTTCAGCCAAAGGAGGTGCAGTCATATATTACAGAAGGGCTCTTCATTGCATCCTCCTTGATCCTCCCCAACTACGTATTTATGTATATTCAAATTTATTTCTTCATTCCTTCATTTTTTCGATACTCTTATTTGCTATTTTACATTATTGTATTACTTGTTTCTTCTGTTAGCCATTTGTGTGATTTGCACACAGTATCTTATAAATTCTTGCTTTGTTTCTTTGTTACTCATAATTTTACCAAGATAAGTTTTTTTCCCAAAAAAGTCCGTGAGTCGGCTCTCAACCCTGCTGCATCTCTGGAAACCAACGCTTGGGTAACCAATGGCTAAATAAAGGCGTAATACAGCACTGGGTTTTACGAACGAGTGTGATTTAGGCCGGAAACCTCTCAGGTACCCTAGGCCCCTAATGTACCCGCGTAACCACCCACAGTCGGCCTAGCAGCCGATCTACAACTTATCTGCGACTTCAATCCTTTACATTGAATTTAGACTTGACAAACAATATCTTTAACAGTACAAGTTTTATATGTAATATCTTTTGGTCCATAGTATTTTGTTAAACCCAGTCAACTATTCACTAGTCACTATTTGATGTACTTTTCTAATGTTTTATTGTTATTTAAAATCTGATAAAACATAAGAAATCTTAAATGTTTTTTTTCTGGATGTACTAATTATGCTTATCATACTTTTTCCTCTACAATAATTAGTTTTTAATGGAATAGTATTTATTATACCACTGAAAGTTTTTGTTATAATGTACCTTGAACTGTTTTCATTTATAATGTTTATATAAACCTCACTTATCATATAGAATATTGTTATTGTTGAATTGAAATGAATTATAGTTATTGTGGATGTATTCTTTGTGTTTTTATTAAGTAATACATCTCAGTGTTGAACTTTATTAAAACCCTGTGTAGTTTTATTTCCATATTCAATCAATCATATCCACTACTCGACCCATGCCGCTAATGGCGCCACCTCGTGTTGTTCACAGGAAAGATTTGATTTGATTTGATTAAAACCTCATACAATAAAAGGGTTTGTAAGATGCTGCTTATAGAGTGAACATTAAATACTGTTATTAAGAAAATTACATACCTAATGTAATAATGTACTTTAGTGTACACCACAATAAAATAGTCATTTAACAATAAAAATTAAATATATCTTCTATAATATAAAAATGTGTTGGTAAGCGCATAACTCAACAACGCCTGGACCAATTTGGCCAATTCTTTTTTTTAAATGTTCCTTGAAGTCCAAGGATGGTTCTTTCGGCGAGAAAAAATCTAATAATTTCCGGGAAAACCCTAAAAACAACCCTTTTCCTTTTCACATACAAACGTTTTCTAACTAAAACGTCGAATCAATTTGAGCTTTATTGCTATTATGTTCAATTATCATATTCGATTACAAGCACTCACTGTTATCTAAGAAATGCAGGTGTTTTCCTAAAGTCAAAATTCCTAAATTTGCACTTTCTTACCGCTACACAAAGTTCAAATTCAATCATATCTATCAAAACAGGTGCGTGTGTGCGTTGGAATCTATACTAATATTATAAAGCTGAAGAGTTTGTTTGTTTGTTTGTTTATTTGAAAGCGCTAATCTCCGAAACTACTGGTTAGAATTGAATAATTCTTTTTGTGTTAGATAGTCCAGTTATCGAGGAAGGCTGTAAGCTATATAACATCACGCTACGACCAATAGGAGCAAAGATATAGTGGTAAATGTGTAAAAAACGGGAGAAATTATTTCATCTTTGAAGCCTTCCGTTGCGTGCGCCGTCAAAACGGTTCAAGATACACAAAAAATATGTATTAAAGAATAATAGCTCTTTTAATGATCTAAAAAACAGTCTAGGACAGTATATGTCTATCTTTTAAGATTAACTCACAAAAACCGTTTTTATGGTACCTAATTTGGTCGAAATAATTAATTTGTTTAAGTTGTATCAACATAATAATATTAATCTTTATTCAAATAAACAAATAAATATGTTGTTGGTTAAGAGTACTTCATTGTGAATAAAAAAATACAGGTTTTATCCTGAAAATTCTACGGGAACTCGACCATTCCGAAAACCCCGCAAGAACGGGAACTATGTGGGAAGAACCAAAAATCTGCCGGAAGTCACTATTCCACGCGGACGGAGTCGCGGCAAAAGCTAGTACAGAATACGTCGTTGGAGCATTTAATGTCGCGTTCAGAAACTAAAAAAAAGTGATCGCGGACACGACCAATTGAATAGTCACAAAATATAATAATAACCATCAGATTTGTTTGTCTATGCGCCAGGTAATCAAACAAAAAACATCGTTTATCACAAAGCACTGAATGAAAATAGAATTGATTTTTTTGTTAATATTTATGATATACATTTCATATGATTAAAATTACTTACTTTTAAATGCGCCATACATAAGCTGAGCTTGTCGTTTGTGTTATTAGTCTATGATAAACTATTGTCTCTGTCTTAAAAGTTCAGTAATCAGTTATTCTTCGAAATTGTTTGCAAAACAGTAAATTTGTTTTTTTTTTGTGTGGTTTTGTACGAGTACATATTCAGTTTCACTATTTGTGGCCGGAGTTATAATAACAAAATACCTACATAATTCATTTACCATTTCTTAGTGTAACTTTCACATTCAGGTTTCTACAAGATAATTTGTACCGTGTGTTTTTTTCTGAAGTGTTTGTCCAACAAGGTAAAGTCAAATTATTATAGTGTTGAAAAGTTTTGATAGACCATTTTGATACTATTACAAAAGCATAGGAATAGAATAATAGTATTTTTTATTTTCAGTTGAAGTTTTGTTTCAAAACATGCCGGCAATTAGACGTACAAATTTAAGTCGCAGAACCCGTAATGCCACAAATCAAAGATATTAAATATAGAGGAGCAAGTCTAACTGATGAGCAACGTTAAACGCGGAATGAAGTTGAACGGAATCGATGGAACCGAAACCAACAATATAGAAGTGTTGCTTTTAACCGCTATAGAGCTGCATTTGATTATAACAGAAATGGTCAACAGTACAATATATTTTATGCCAACTTTTAAGGTAAGTGTTGTTTTAAGGCAAGGTACATTTACCACTATTGTTGACAGTTATCAATTGTAATGATGTATCATTTGAAATGGCTTAAAGTACATTTGTAGCTCTGTGAATTACTTTTGGTAGCCAGAAGGAGTTGTGTTAAAAAAGTTGAGGGGGGAAGTGGTAGTGCTCACAAAGTATTTTGAGTGTCACTTGGTGGTTTGAACAATTCACTTTACAATATGTATATGTAATACAGGAATGTTTACCTTTGCAGATTCAAGGACAAATATATCATTGAACTTATTACATAGTTATTACCAGTGCCGGTCAGTGACTAAAAATTTTTCCAAATTAATTTCATGGGCGATTCAGGAAGACAAGTTGATCAGCGTTGTGCACTCAACTATTCTGTGAAAAGACCAGTTGTGGAACAGTTCCAATTATTATTCCATCACCACAACCAACAATTGGTTGCATTATTCAAGACCGCATTAGATCACATGCCATCTGATAATCACAAAATTGTTATAAAAAACATATAAGACATTTTAATGCCCAAAGAATTGATGAAGTCGCTATAGTCATTGTGGGTGAAAATGTGGATAACAGCAATATTGTTTTACACTGGTGTAACAATCAACTGCAGCGTGTGTCCGAAACACATCGAACATATATAAATATATTTTATCTTATTTTGGAAAGGTGAAGATGGGTATTATTTTTAAAGAAGATGATAAATCCAGTTACAGGTAAATAAAAAATTTAAGTTTTTTATGTTTATCATAGCTTTAAGTAATTTATAGAATTTTATCACAAAAAAATGTTTTTAGGTTCTGAAACTAACAAAAAAATAAATTAATAATACAGACTTATGGTTGGAGAAGTTGAGGTCAATCACATCTTAATATGTTAGCGTCTCTGTCACCAATATGCTGTCGATATGTATGTAAAAGTGGAAAATGAGTGATTAATGTTTATTAGGTTGAACCAGGCAAAACTTAATTGAGGAATAAAGAAATTAACTTCATTCAGATAAAAAGGTTACAGATATTTCTTTATTATAAGGCAGAACGAAGTCTGCCGGGTAGCTAGTTATGAAATGTTTGTTAGCCCAAGTTATAATTCACAGGCGGCTGGACCCTTTAATATCAGATTGGTTTGCGGACTACGCTCGTGTTGTGTTCACTCTATACGCTGACCGAGTCAAAACTTGGATCACTCTCAATGAACCGCTGACGTTTTGTGACGTTGCTTACACTTTTGGAGTTCACGCTCCAGGAATAGTAAGCACTGGAGTTGGAAATTATATCTGCAGCAAGAACACAATGTTGGCACACGCTAAAGCATGGCGGATATATGACAAGGAGTTTAGACAAAAATATAAAGGTAAAAGAATTATATGAATTTATAAAAAATACTTTAGGTACTTGATTTTTTGTTAATTAATAAAATCTCTAGGTTCTTCTGAATTAATTCTGCATACATATGCAAATGTATAACATTATATTTTAAAGGCAAAGTGTCCATCTCCAATCAAGTCATGTGGTTTGAGGGAGATGATGAAAATGAATGAGAAGCGGCTGAACTGGCTCTACAGTTTATGGTGAATAAAATAACAAACAGTGTCCAAAAATAATAGTGTTACTAAATACTTTTGAAGTTTAATTCAAATGATTGAAAATGTTCATTTACTGACGTATAATATCAGGGAGGACTGTACTTACACCCAATCTACTCTAAGGAAGGCGGTTGGCCGAAGAAAATAGAAAAACTCATAGCAGAAAAGAGTAAACAACAGGGATTCAGGAAATCCAGATTAACAGAATTCACAAAAGAAGAAAAAAACTTATAAGAGGTGAGAATAAAATGTAAATAGTCTAATCGTTACATAAATGAATACCAAAACTAAGATTTTCTCTTAATAATTATAATTTATAAGTAAAGTTATAAGAAAGCCATATAAATAGCAATAGGCGTCCCTTTCAAAGGTTTTTGGTTGAATTTTTCAAAGGCACGTATGACTTGTACGGTTTGAACTACTACACATCACGAACTGCTCGCCTCGCCCGAGGGGAAGCTGTTGGTCCTTGGCCTCTCTTCGGTGGACCAGACATTGATGTAATAATATCAGTGAGACCAGAATGGCCGCAAGCTGGCTCCAGCTGGTTCTATGTGAGTGTTGTTGTTACTATATACAGTTGTAAGACTCATTGAGGCTGAACACTGTCTTTGGAAACTGATCCTACGTCATACGTGTTTATTGAAGAGTAATGTAGACAGCCAAGTGGTGATTGAAACAATACAAAAGCAACTAACTCGTGTTACAGGTGTTCCCGGAAGGTTTCCGAAAGCTCATATCTTGGTTGAAGAAACAGTATGGAAACATGGAGATCTTTATAACAGAGAATGATTTCGCAACAAGCGGCGAGGATTTAGATGATCAAGATCGTATAGATTACCATAAGAAGCATTTGGAACAGGTCATTAATACTAAAAATGAAATCAAGATGGATAAATAAAACAAGTATGTTATTATTCTAACTAATATCTTCCACCAGGTTCTCCTCGCGATTGAAGAAGATAAGGCCAATGTCGTGGCGTACACTGCTTGGTCAATGTTAGACAACTTTGAATGGAGCGATGGCTATCGGTAAAGACATATTGACATCAAAATGTTTTTAGAGATCTTCTCTTCATAATCTGATAATAATAATAATCTTTTCAGTTCTAAATTCGGTTTATACGAGGTGGACTTCAACGACCCAGCCCGCACCCGCCGCCCGAGAGCCTCCGCCAATTACTATAAAGATATTGTGAAAGCTAAATAATATGATTTATATAATATTATATGAACTTTGAAATTTATTTGATGAATAATAATATTATTTTTATGTAAGATTGGAGATGTTACTCGGATCTATATCTAACAATGATTCCTACTCATTAACCCATTAACATCAAATTTCTCAATAATATAATTAGTAATAATATAAGTAGGACCTCCATGAAGTATCTTCCTTGAATAGCTCTAGATGTGTTGGTGTTTTCGGTATCAGGATATTGCTCATGACTAATGAGTATTGAGGAGCCCGCCTTTAGTGATCGGGGAGAGAGAGAGTGCTCTGCACTTGTTAAAGGGAAGAGATATTAGTTAAGTTGACTCGTATGAAGTGAACAGCCTGTATATCTAACTTTTGTACAACACTGTAATGTATGTAATGATTTCTGTAAACTGTTTTTCTAATTTAGGCTAAAGGAGCGTTTTAATAATATAAATATTTGAAATCCTCTTTGATTTAAGTAATATTAATGTGATTTCTGTTTTAAAAGCTTGATACTTCCTCGAGATAAAATCAAAACATTTTAAGGACATTTATATGTATTAATAATTAAATTTTTTGTCATTATTAACCAACAATTAAATATTTTATTTTGTTGTGTCTATTTATATATTACGACTGAACTCAATTTACCATATACATATATTTAACAGTTCAGGCTGCGAGATAAAAAACAAGGACTGAAAATTCCTTACAATATTCTATACTCCAAAGTTTAGAATGCAGCGCCACCTATACTAGGTTGATCGTCAAATTAGCGTGGTTGTAACTACTTGCCAATAGATGGCGGTTTATAAAATAATTTCAATTTCTCATGGTATTCAACGTGCCTGTGAATTCTGTGAATCTTATAGAATATTTTACTTTATTGTGACTTTGGTTGTTCATGTGTTCCTTTATATTATCAATTTCTTAGTTTGCTTCAGATTTATTTATTACCTGGCTTGTTAATTGGATCCAAGACTAATCAATATATTTTTTTCTCAATTTGCCGGAATAAATCTTAAATTAAATACCATATTTAGTTCAACGATTGTAGTAAAAAGGACACTAACTTATTATATAGGGTAGCAACCAGAGGTCCCAGGAAAACTTCGAAACTTACTTAAATGTATATTATAATGAGAATTACATATTAAAATTTACAACCTATTGCCCCGATGTTAGGATAGGAATGACATTCCATTGCTTGTGTTGTATCAGGAATCTTCTGGTTCACACAGCTTGGTGTTCGTTCTGCAGAGTCAGCAGCGTCACTCGGAATATATTTTATCCATACAACCATTTTGCCCCGGCGATGTTCATTTATTTTTTAATATGTTACACGTACATAACAAACTCATCTTGTGTCTGTACAAATGTTACACAAAAGTATTGATTGACAATTTTAACTTAAACTATTGAAAAAACATTAAAATACTAGTGTTGTGGTAGGTACAGTCTTTATTGTAGTAATGTGCTACAACATGGGTGAAGACAGTATTTGAAGCTTTCAAATACAAGTTGATACCCAAACGTTGCCATCACAACATTAACAAAGGTTCAATATTAAGTGGTTTATATAAATAATTACAAATATTGGTTGCAACTTAATTAATATCTATTTTTACTATGTCACAAAATTAGCATCATGTTCCCACATATATTTTGTCCAAGTAATATCCACAGGTACCACCTAAATTGATTTATTATTAATTGTAATTAGTCATATAAATAATTCTGAGGACTGTAGTATATAACAATTAGTACGGCAAAGATAGCTCAACTTGTAACATTAAATGTCATAACTCCATTGTAACTTGTGAGTACTGTACTAGGACATTCAGTTATTAGTTCCAGGACTAAGAATAATACATACACTGATCTCTAACAATATACAAGTATCAACAGTTGACATTATTTATTCCGTGTTCAGTGAGTGTGATACTTGAATACCTTCAATAGTTATTGTACCTGTTACAAACACAAGTTGTAGACTTCATTATTATAATAGTTAAGAAATGATTAGATAGACATAAGCAATTTTAATACAGAATTTTACTGAACAGAGACCAGACCCTAAGGAGTGATCTGTGTGAGACAAGTGTAAACAACACATGAGTAATGAATATAACTGTTATGAATAAAACAAACGTATATTGTATTATGTTTATTATACAGTAACAAGTCTCATCTTCACATGTACATTAAACAATCCCCAGTTCATAGAGCGCCTCTCACACACCTATCATATATTTCATCAAGTGACACATCACCTATTGTTCCAAGTATACAACAATGTCTCCGATACATTTATATCTGAAAAGTTTGTGTCTTGTGTATTGCTCACCGGGGCCGTGTGTCTCTGTGTGTGTAGTATTCACAAGTCAGCTCAACGTAAAGCGATACGTCCTTAGGTTCGCTCTCCGTCACTCGTAGGAACTAGTTTCTTATACACTGATCTCGACCTCACCAACAGAATTCACAGCTCCGTGTCCAAGTATTACCTGTACAGAGACATGCGTTTAGTGAAAGACAGTGTGTGAAGTGTAGTGTTCTATAGTGAGTGGTTAATAAGTGTTCCACCAGCCGTGTGAGGTGAGGATTGTAGTACAACCTGCTCACCTATACATACAGTGGTACATGTTTTCGACTCACAAATCCCACACCTGGATATAGGGTCGTTTTAACAAGCTTTGACGTTGTGATCAAGATTGCTACAAAGTAGTATGATGCATATAGTTGTAAAACGAAAATATTAGTTTCAATTAAGAAATCGATAGTGGAAGAAAGATGACAAATAATAAAACTAACTAACAGACACTTTCAACTCGTCTGTCCGTGATCAGAGTGTATGTGAGCAACCGAAACGTCAGGATTCCGAAATAATAGAAAAATTAAAATCACATATGGATACGAAAATCTTAATTTCATTTTATAAAAACTAATAGTAAAAAAATAGTAAATAAAAAAAATTGTAAGCCAAGTAATGAGGATCTAAGATTTTCGATAGTACTCCTACTAAGCTGGGTTCATTTGAACCACTAAGAAAATGCAGCGCCCCCTGGCGATGTCAAAGATCTGGTGATACTGTCCAAGTCTCTAAGGTCACAGCTATAGTCAAGTGGATACATTATGTTTATATACATTATAAATACTGTGACGGCGCTTTACATATATAATAAAACAATACCTACAATAATATGTAACAACAGTAAGTTAACAATCTTAACAGCTAACAGCCTCTGTTAGTGAACTCATCAGAAGCTACTGAAACAATGATTCTTAACATGAAGCAAGTCCCGCAGGAGCTACATACAAATGTATGGATAAAGCTTGTATTAAAAGACATTGACTGTTTGAGCCGCTGCAACACTCCACCTTCAACACTACACTTGATACTTCAAGTCTTTTACATTCTAATATGTTTAAATCTCAGTCACTTCCCTCTCCATATAATGTGTAGCTCATTGTCTTTAATATATTGTGTCTAGTGTAATCACACACTCATGTTTCATTAATAGCTACCTGGTTCATTGTTAGTTTTCATCTAACACTTGATGATCAGCCGTCATCTCCTGATGGATAAATCTCAAGTACAGTCCAATAACACCATCTGTAATACATAATACAATATTGTTCTTATATAGAGACATACAGAGACAGTTACTTCAAGTCTTTTACATTCTAATATGTTTAAATCTCAGTCACTTCCCTCTCCATATAATGTGTAGCTCATTGTCTTTAATATATTGTGTCTAGTGTAATCACACACTCATGTTTCATTAATAGCTACCTGGTTCATTGTTAGTTTTCATCTAACACTTGATGATCAGCCGTCATCTCCTGATGGATAAATCTCAAGTACAGTCCAATAACACCATCTGTAATACATAATACAATATTGTTCTTATATAGAGACATACAGAGACAGTTACTTCAAGTCTTTTACATTCTAATATGTTTAAATCGCAGTCACTTCCCTCTCCATATAATGTGTAGCTCATTGTCTTTAATATATTGTGTCTAGTGTAATCACACACTCATGTTTCATTAATAGCTACCTGGTTCATTGTTAGTTTTCATCTAACACTTGATGATCAGCCGACATCTCCTGATGGATGAATCTCAAGTACAGTCCAATAACACCATCTGTAATACATAATACAATATATTAATACTGTTCACAAACAATATTGTTCATATATAAAGACATACAGAGACAGTTACATCAAGGATTGTTTGAAAATAAAAACATAATATTTTATATTAATCTTAAAATATCCACAAATAAATTACACTTCATATCACCAAGAAGGTTTATTATTCAAATAAAACAATTCTTTATATATCAGTCTAGTTAGTATCATCGTTAACATACTGTACAATAATGGAATTATTATTATTATTCTGTTTGAAATATATTGGATTCCTATAAAAAATATAAATCGATATAATTAAACTAAACACATAACTTGATTTTACTTAAAAAGTATAACACTATTAAAATACTGTTATAATAATCGATTATTCTAGAAAGACGCCATATGGATTTCATCATATATAATATCAACAGTACATGTGGAATTATAAAATGAATGTGTCGATAACGGTTTACTCCAATATAAGAGATACATTATGGAGAAATTAACACTATAATTCAAAATAATAATATAAAGTATTCAACAGTACATACCGACACACTAATATCGTACATCAGCTACAAACACTTCTCTTCATAGAAGGTTTCCTCTCGTCCGCAGACCACGTCCTAACAGACGCTCCACCAACAGCTTCGACCCTCATCTTGAATTATATATTCTTACGAGTCCTGTAACGTAACCAATGGTTCTAGTTTTTATTATGACAATAGATTTCTTAATTAAATATTCGACTTACAAGAAGTCGCATTTTAGAGTGTGGCCGGAAATCATGAAGATAAGAGTGAAAAACATCATAAAGAAAGCCACTGAAACGATAAAGTTGAAAAACCCTGCGCTCGATGTAACGCTAAGGCCTCGGCCTCTAATTTTGCGGGCAGCGGAGCGGCAGCGGCGGCGGCACGAAAACGCATACATTCCTCCAAAATAGCGGGCAGCGGGCACCGCTGTATTCGAGGGTCGGTCCATTTGATTATACGCGTAAGATCCTGCCGCTCCCGCTCCCGCTCCGCTGCCCGCAAAATTCGAGGCCGAGGCCTAAGGGAATAATTCAAAATATACCATTAAAATAAACTATTACCCTGTCACTACACATAATAAACAAACCAAAACTCAAAATGTTACTTAATAAACATTTGCATTTGAACGTTATGTCAATAATATAAAAAGTAACATTTATTAGTACCTATGTGCAAAAAAAAACACTCACCATGAAGATAACCGACGTAAAACACATCCATCATATTAGGAAGGCCGCGGCCGTCTGCTGTGAAATTATTTAAACAGTACTTTTTTAAATTCATGAAAAAAACATTTATTCAACTCTTATTGTTTCAAATAACTCTGATACATTATTTGATTTGATTTTTGAATAAATGATATATGTATATTAAAATTAAAAATAAAGGTAAATTATTTTAGGTTATAATATTTTTTTACATATGTTTGAAAAAAATACTTATAAATAAAACAAAAAAGCTTCTAAATTATTAGAAATAGATTTATAGTTTTTATAGCAACATAACTTTTCAATTTACTTAAATTCCGACACATTTCCATAATAAATGAATTAGTGCATACCGGTCTTAAAACGATGTCGCAATTCACAAATTGTGGAGGTTGGCAACTCAAGTAATGACTGTTTTCTTTTGTTTCAATTCGAAATACGTTTTAATAAAAAAAAATCTTTTTTTACTAATTTGTATATGTCGACTTAATATAGTAAATTCATATTTATTTAAATGTTAATTGATAAAGAACAGAATATGCACAAGGATTTCAAAGTTGATGGAGATTAGAACTATAATAATAAATTGTTTTGATTACGCCCTTATATTGAGTTGTGTGTTCACGCTTCACATTAAAAAATTATATTCATTATAAAATTTTGTTAAAACTCGAATCCACTACGTATTTATTAAAAATCAATGGTTTTATATAACAATACATAGTTTAAAAATGAATAATCCAAGTTCTGGTGCCAAGTTTTGCACTTTGTATTGCCGACGAATCCAGGGATCTGAAATTCTGTACTAGTTCTGTAATGAACTAAAGAAATATTGATGTTGTGGACTTGTGGTGAAAAATGAATGAATCTAGTGCGTAACTTTGTTATTAGTAATGATGTCGATATATTACTGATACAGGAATCTTTTTTGAAGCCAAATATTTGTGACCCACAGATTGAAAACTATTGTGTCGTACGTAATGAAAGATTTAATATCAACGGTGGAACTTTAATTTATTATAAGCAATCTCTCTACTGTGTCCCTCTAGAAACACCAACTTTAGTTAACAATTAACATAGAAGCATTGATATGTCAATTACACATGACGGGACATGAGACTATTGTACTAGCGTTAGTATATCTTTCACCTAATAAGACCGTCTTGGAGAGTGACGTCAATTCATTATTAACAGTCGGTGAATCAGTAATATTAGCGGGCGATTTAAATTGTAAACACACGCGATGGAACTCCAAACGCATTAACACAAGAGGTGTAACTCTCAGTCGTCTAATAGATAAACAACAAGATCCCGAACATAACAAAATACAAGACGACGCGACGCAGTAATCTTCTTTGAACGTGTTCACAGATGTTGGAGCCGACGCACCTCTCACACACGGTTTGAAACGAGCCGCTTCGACACAAGGGAAGCTAGCCTCGTGTATGAGAGGATCATACCCGGCTGTGAAGATAATCACACTGTACAGGTACAGCTGTTAGCTGACTTTTGAAGAATATATGGTTCCATGGCAGAGACAATGGACTCACTATGTGTACTCTGATTTCTTTGATGGTGAGGCATTTCTCTTATTTTACCTGAAATTTTGACTTAAATGATATTGAGATTTAATCCTAATGTGCTTTTTATTTTAATTTAGTGTTATGACACAAATATCTAAATGTATTGCAGGTAAAGGGGAGGGACATGTGTTACTTGTTATGATGTGAGCGTTCGTCTTGGAGTGAATCAGACACTCTATATTAGAGTTTGAGGTCTCTGGGTCTGGGATAACTTTGTCTTGGAGTGCGTTGGATCAGTTGTCCCAGAAGAGACCCTGGGCTCGGGATATTGGGATGCTTTACAACCACTTTGTGAGGGCTATGTTTATTTAACTGAGTGAAATCAAAAATCGAAAACATTTCTGCCGTTATATTTCTCAATTTCAGATTCAGCCAATGAAGGAGATGACTTATCTCATGACTCCAACCTGCCTCCTGGTGTTGACCAGCCTATGGAAGACGATGAGCCACAAGTAGGCCCTTCTGGGATGACAAGACATACAGAACTGAATACTTCTACTACCAACGAAGAGAATTTCATGTCCTCTCTGCCAATAGGGCAGTTGTATTGAATATTACTTTTACTAGATTCAATTCTGTTCTTGTTTTTGAGAATATGTATATTATATTTACTTTTAAGAGTCCTTTAAGTATTTCCACTGTTAATATTATTTAATAACTGTTAGTTATTTATGTACATGATTTTATTTTACAATAGTACATGTTAATTTTTTACACTATTCTTTGTACTTATATTATTTTGTTAAATTTGTTTGAAAGTAGTTTGTAATGTCTTTGTAAAGTATATTTCGTTTCTATGATATTTATCTATTTCTGTATATTAAAAGTAATTTTGATGTACAAGTTAATGGAAAAACTATCTTTTTTTAAATATTAAATGTATTATGCAACAATTCTAACTCAATTATAATTTAACATTTCGGTACGGTAGTTAAATGAAAGAATTATATCTTTATAGGTACAACTTTATTGAATGATCTTTAAAGTAATATAGAATAGATTAATAGATGTTTTAATTCGATATATTCTTTAAGTCATGTAAATGTAAAAATATATCATAATTTTTGTAATTTCTCGTTCAACGTTCATTATCATATATATGTAGTTAGGTAAACTAGTAAATAAAGACTGTATAAGGAAAATTACTGTACTTTTATATGTTTGACTAAATGGCAGAAACTTTAATATCGTCTGTCCGTGACCCCAGCGCCATCTAACGATACAACTTACGGTGGCTCTTTTGAGAACATAAACAAGTATCGGATGTCAAATAGTTATTGAAAAATAAAATTTACTTAATTTATTTCAATGTGAAATGTGATGTATTAAATTTAATAAATAATCCGTGGGTCAGCTAAAAACAGTAAGTAAAGTAAATATAATAACTAAAACAAGTCTCAACAAGTGAACATAACTTTTGTATCCCCCACTACGCCTTACGCACCCAGCGAATACGTAGAGTAATCGAAACGTCTATGAATATGTAAAGTAATATAATATTATGTTGTAAATCCAAGTCTTAATTTCGATTAAAGAGAACTAAACAACCATTGGTTAAGTACGCCATCTATTGACGAAATTCTTCGTATTCTAAATATTTTGTATAAATATTTAGAAGACACATTCATACAGTAAGATATTAAGATAAATGACATTAAGATCATATTTTTACAAATTTTCAAGCTTTGTCTTCTATTTTTATATTCCTTATATGTATTATACACGAAAATAACTTCATCAGTATTTGTATAAAGTCAAGTAAAACATATTATAGATAGTGTTGACGGCTGTTTATCATGTACATTTTTAAATCAAACATTATTTTTTCTCCGTCTATCTCAGTCAAAAAATAATAAACCGATTTTTATAAGTTAAACTGACTTTTTTTGCAAACCTTCGCTGACACTAAACAACATTTATGATCGTGAAGATGTCTTCATATGATCGTTATACATACATTATACATACAGATGAAGGGATACACATCTATCTTTCATCAACAGAACTATTAACTAAAGACATTACCTGCTTCTTGAAGGTGAGAACCGATGTAGTAGGACCCGCTTGAACTACATGTGTAGGTGTATTTGGTACTTGGATATTGCTCATGAATAACGAGTATAGAAGAGAGGAGAGGAAGAAGAATTGAGACACGCGCGCCCTTAGTGAGCGGGGAAACAGAGATACTCGATACATGAAAGAGAGATTAGACAATTAGACCCGTATGATGTACACGAGCCTGGCCGACACGTTTAGTTCTAACAGCTTGTCTATCAACTTTGACGAATGGTTTCTATAAACTGTATTTATAATTTGGATTCCTCCTTGAGCTACAAAATACTACTTTAGTTTTAATTTAATAAGCCTCATAGTTACTCGGACTAAAGTGGAATTTTAAATTTAGATACAGCACAATATCCATATATTCAGAATAACTATGTAAGTAATTATGTTTTCATTATTAGTAACCGTCTTTGTTTTAAAACAATTGCTTATTTTTATATTTTTGTTGTTATTCTATTTATTAATTACGACTGACCGCAAATTATTATAAACCCTGATTGTGCTCTTTATGAGTTTCAGAACATATTATTTTATTGCGAATTGATTGAACATAAATCCATCGATTACAAAGTTTCCTTCAGATTTATTTGGTAAATTAGTAAGTACTTATAAATAAATCAAAAAATATTTATATACCAAATCTTCGTCCTTAATATTGATGAAATGAAAAATATTTTCTTAGTTTAATGATTGTAGTAAAAAGTAAACACTAATTATGTAGGGCGGCAACCAGAGGTACCAGGAAAACTACGAAACTTATTTTTATGTATATTATAATGAGAATTACATATTAAAAACTCTAGTCGTTAGATTCTCTGCACCTTGACTGAATCCCTAACACCATCTGAAAATTAAGAAATTGTTGTTAATTGACACTTTAACTATTATAAAATAATATTTATAATAATATGTAACAACAGTAAGTTAACAATCTTAACAGCTAACAGCCTCTGTTAGTGAACTCATCAGAAGCTACTGAAACAATGATTCTTAACATGAAGCAAGTCCCGCAGGAGCTACATACAAATGTATGGATAAAGCTTGTATTAAAAGACATTGACTGTTTGAGCCGCTGCAACACTCCACCTTCAACACTACACTTGATACTTCAAGTCTTTTACATTCTAATATGTTTAAATCTCAGTCACTTCCCTCTCCATATAATGTGTAGCTCATTGTCTTTAATATATTGTGTCTAGTGTAATCACACACTCATGTTTCATTAATAGCTACCTGGTTCATTGTTAGTTTTCATCTAACACTTGATGATCAGCCGTCATCTCCTGATGGATAAATCTGTAATACATAATACAATATATTAATACCATTCACAAACAATATTGTTCATATATAAAGACATACAGAGACAGTTACATCAAGGATTGTTTGAAAATAAAAACATAATATTTTATATTAATCTTAAAATATCCACAAATAAATTACACTTCATATCACTATGAAGGTTTATTATTCAAATAAAACAATTCTTTATATATCAGTCTAGTTAGTATCATCGTTACTAACATACTATATAATGTATGGAATTATTATTAATATTCTGTCTGAAATATTGGATTCCTACAGAAATAATAAATGTTTATACTTAAACTAAACACATAAATTGATCTTACTTAAAAAGTATAATACTATTAAAACATTTTTATAATAATCGATTATTCTAGAAAGACGGCATATGGATTTCATTATATATAATATCAACAGCACATGAGGAATTATAAAATGAATGTGTCGATAACGGTTTACTCAATATAAGGCCTCGGCCTCGAATTTTGCGGGCAGCGGAGCGGCAGGATCTTACGCGTATAATCAAATGGACCGACCCTCGAATACAGCGGTGCCCGCTGCCCGCTATTTTGGAGAAATGTATGCGTTTTCGTGCCGCCGCCGCTGCCGCTTCGCTGCCCGCAAAATTCGAGGCCGAGGCCTAAGAGATACATTATGGAGAAATTAACATTAAAATGTACAGTATTACTTAAAACAAAGTAACCAACAGACCTTACCGTCCCACTATCACTACTATCGTACATCAGCTACATACACTTCTCTTCATAGAAGGTTTCCTCACGTCCGCAGACCACGTCCTAACAGACGCTCCACCAACAGCTTCGACCCTCATCGTGAATTATATATTCTCACGAGTCCTGGAACGTAACGAATGATTCTAGTTTTTATTATGACAATAGATTTCTTACTTAAATATTCGACTTACAAGAAGTCGCATTTTAAAGAGTGAAAAACATAATAATAAAGAAGGAAATAATAGACACATCAAACACGTACTGTACATGTTTATAGTGAACACACTCCTTATATTGTCTGGAGACTGCTACAGTTGATACTTCAAGTCTTCTCTATTCTAATATGTTACACTAACCGAGTCATTCTCCTCTTCATATAATTCTATGTTTCATCAATACTTGGTTCATTGTTAGTTTTCATCTAACACTTGATGATCAGCCGTCATCTCCTGATGGATGAATCTCAAGTACAGTGAAATAACACCATCTGTAATACATAATACAATATTGTTCTTATATAAAGACATACAGAGACACTTACTTCAATTATTGTCGGTTTAAAATAAATTATTAAATGTTATCACGTTTATTTATGTCGAACTGTTTATTTAACAAAACAAAATGGACACACAGTAACATAAAAATGAAAATAAGGCAAATACAAACAAATGCGAATCAATGTTACTCCATGAGCGCGCGAATGGAGTCTACAAGACGCATGACCGTATCCTTTCGTGTCCTATTTCGCACTGGAGAAAGGAAGGGGTTTAACCGCGGGGGGAACGTGACGCTCGCGCAATGGCCTTGAATATTGTTGAGGCGCTATAAATTCAAATTAAAACTATAATGATAAAAAAGAATTCATTTAGTGTTTAAGTTCTTGGAGTGCTAGATAATTCTATTCCATTGATTAAGCCATATAAGGCAGGCATACACTGTGGGGACAAGTGATCAATTCCAATTACTTTAGGCTAAAACATATGGATATTCGTAACAGTGTACCCTCACCCCCATGGCTAGATATCATAAATGTACCTTTATGTTCAAGAGATACCCCACTCTTTAACATTCCAAGTATATTTTATATATAAAAAACAAATCAACTTTTTGTTTTGGCATCTCGTAAATGTTGTTTTTTTTTGGAATCATTTACTATGTTTCAAATCTTTTCTAATATTATAAATGGGAAAGTAGTCGTCTGTCTGTTACCTTCTCACGACTAAACCGCTGAACCGATTGTGATGAATTTTGTATTAAAATAGATGACGCCGATTACCCAATCACGAAACTACACGGATGGAACCATGAAGCTGAAGTAGTTCAGGTTCAGTGGCCATAGTGACAGAGAACAACTGTGATGTACACGCAGACGGAGACGCGGGCAAGAGACAGTTAGTATTATAATTACATTTATTTATTTCAGACAGTAAGTTACAAACATACAAACCAACATACAAGTTAAGCTAAGAAACAAGCGTTAGAAGTTTTTTGTACTTTATTTATGGTTTTAAAATAATCCAATAGCAATATGAGGTTACTTAAAATTGTTTAATAATTTAAATTGTTACATTTTACGTCTCCATTAATATATTAAACTAGTTTTTGCCCGCGACTTCGTCCGCGTTAATTTCGTCATTAGTAATATATGTATAGCTGACCGGGCGAACTCTATCCCGTCTTAAATAACCAGGTATTGGTATTTATTAAATTTTTCCTGTTTTAGTTTAGTTGTTTAATTAGTAAGTTGTCAAATCTTATGTCAAAAAAACGTATGGGAAATAGAAAAGGGATGATTTTAGAGTTTTCCCGGAAATGAATCATTTATTTCAGCTTTTAGAACTTCCCTGAACCTCCACGAACATATCAAGACTAAGATAAGATAAATCCGTTCAGCCGTTCTCGAGTTTTAGTGAGACTAACGAACAGCAATTCATTTATATATATATAGGTGTAAATAATATTTTTAATAATTGATTTACATATGTACTATCTTTCATTTATTTATTTAATCATTATGACGTTTCGGAAGCGTTCAGTTAATGTAATAAATATTGAATAAATAAATTAAAAAAATATTCACCCTTTCTATAAATAATAACAGAATAATATTAAATATTCAACGGTACATACCGTCACACTACTATCGTACTTCAGCTACATACACTTCTCTTCATAGAAGGTTTCCTCTCGTCCGCAGACCACGTCCTAACAGACGCTCCACCAACAGCTTCGACCCTCATCTTGAATTATATATTCTCACGAGTCCTGGAACGTTACAAATAATACTATTTCATATAAAGACTATCCACTTCATAATTAATTATCATTGTTCATATTAAACAACAAAAAAGTTAAAATAAAAATATTAATGAATTAAACCAAACGGCTGATTGTAGTACAACCTGCTCACCTATACATACAGTGCTACATGTTTTCGACTCACAATTCCCACACCTTCCTACTATGGCAGGGGGACAACTTATACAACCTGTCACCCGTCTAGGCGATCATTATAAAAATTGATTTGTAGAGCTTTTAGAGGTGCTTGGAGGCGATTGCTTTTAGCTAATCGAACCCTAACGAGCGATGCTCCCTCACCAAACCCGCCCCTCTCTTAACACACAGAATGACGTCACAAGTCTTCTATCTAGTTTGACCATTCTCTTGAAATCAACAAATTTTTAAATACACAATTAACAGTTGGCTGTTTAAAGCATTTAAGACTTGAAACACTATAAACCCGCTCCACGTCGGAATTTAAAGAGTAGGTCTTAAAGGTCTTAGACGCTGTCGAAGTCTCTAAGCTGTGAGTCAGGATGAGATGACTTTGTGAGGTTGTAAATGACGTTCATTAACGAAGCGTCCTCAACGAATGTGTTGAGTCTGGATATAGGGTCGTTTTAACAAGCTTTGACGTTGTGATTAAGGTTGCTACAAAGTAATATGATGCATATAGTTGTAAAACGAAAATATTAGTTTCAATCAAGAAATCGATAGTGGAAGAAAGATGACGAATAATAAGACTAACTAACAGACACTTTCAACTCATCTGTCCGTGATCAGAGTGTAACCGGAACGTCGGGATTCTGAAATTTTAGAATAATAAAAATCACATATGTATACAAAAATCTTAATTTCATTTTATAAAAACTATAGTAAGCTAATTAATGAGATCTAAGATTTTCGATAGTACTCCTACTAAGCTAGGTTCATTTGAACCACTAAGAAACCGCAGCGCCCCCCGGCGATGTCAAAATCTGGTGTTACTGTCCAAGTCTCTAAGCTCACAGCTATAGTCAAGTGGATACATTATGTTTATATATATTATAGATACTGTGACGGCGCCTTACACATATAATAAAATATACTTATAATAATATGTAACAGCAGTAAGTTAACAATCTTGATTGTTAACATGAACAATGATTCTTAACATGAAGCAAGTCCCGCAGGAGCTACATACAAATGTATGGATAAAGCTTGTATTAAAAGACATTGACTGTTTGAGCCGCTGCAACACTCCACCTTCAACACTACACTTGATACTTCAAGTCTTTTACATTCTAATATGTTTAAATCTCAGTCACTTCCCTCTCCATATAATGTGTAGCTCATTGTCTTTAATATATTGTGTCTAGTGTAATCACACACTCATGTTTCATTAATAGCTACCTGGTTCATTGTTAGTTTTCATCTAACACTTGATGATCAGCCGTCATCTCCTGATGGATAAATCTCAAGTACAGTCCAATAACACCATCTGTAATACATAATACAATATATTAATACTGTTCACAAACAATATTGTTCATATATAAAGACATACAGAGACAGTTACATCAAGGATTGTTTGAAAATAAAAACATAATATTTTATATTAATCTTAAAATATCCACAAATAAATTACACTTCATATCACTATGAAGGTTTATTATTCAAATAAAACAATTCTTACTATATCAGTCTAGTTAGTTTCATCATTAATAACACACTTTTAGAAATCAGAAGCAGATATATTAAAAAAGAAACAATTTTAACACTTGACCTAGTTATTTAGTCTCGAAAAGTAATTTTAACAACAAAATTAATTAAATAGAAAGAACAAAATCCTAAACTTAATAATTATTAAACGCTTTTAACACGACCGCTGTTTGCACTACGATGCCAAGAGCCAAGAGACGCGTGGCGGTTTGAATGCTTCCTTTATAAACAATTCAGAAACTTTTGACTTGTTTTTAAACTTTATTTTATGTTAGAATATCAAAGTAAAAAACTAGCTCACATTTTTGCGTCACTCTACGCCAGGTTTTGAAAGTTTATTATTGGTTTAAGATATTAAGGTGTGGTAATGGGTATATGCGAATTACATTTTCTGAAATATCATTATTGTACAATCAGATATGGTTCCATACGTATACAAAATGCCTGACCTACCTTTTCTTACATGAAGATTCATTTTAAAATAAATGTTTCTTCTCATAATCCTTATTTATTTATTATTTGAAAATAAAATAAATGTCCTGGTTCATGTTCATTTTTCCAATATATCTAATTAATTAACGAACTAATTCTCAAGCATTCTGCTGTCTTTTAAATGTTTCCAAAAAGGGAGATCATACCTTCTGTAAAGTATATTTATAAATTTTAAAACTAGTTAAACAACACTCTTATTGAAAAGATGTAAAAGACACGTAGTATTATTACATAACATCGGGACAATTATATACGCTTCGATGGTAAAGATGGATGGTAAAATTTGGTTTATGTGTTTTTTTTTATTTTATGTCTTTGTGAATTTCGTAATTTTGCTTCAACCTCTGGAAGGACCTGAACCACATCATTTATGATGATCAATGAATGATCAATGAATTAACTGTTTTTTTTCAATTCACTTTAAAATTTTAAGACAGCTGGCTTCAATATATACTCATACAATATTTTATACAGACTGATTATAAAAAAGTGAAAATATTTTTTTATTTCATAACAACAATGCGCGCTTTCGCTCTATTATCTCATAATAAACTTTTATAACATTTTTAAGATAGTTTACATCAATAACCATTAACAACGATTTCTTTAAAAAAAAACTACAGACTTAACGAGTGAATTTGGTGGCCAATCAAAGCTTATAGTAAAAAAAAAAATCATCTTTTTTTGTGGTTATTATGGAAATTTTGGTTATGATGTTGTATAATTAAGATTTTTGATCATTTGTAATTCAAATCCAGAATTCATTGAACAGAGTTAAGGTTTTAGGTTTTATACGAAAACGTTAACATAGAACATTAAAGATGTAGAAGCATTACCTCAGATGAGGTCAACAATCAGATTCCAGAAACAGAACGAAAATAAAAACACTAAGAATAATATTTAACGAAATTCAGTTCCAGTAAGGTCAAAATCATATAAATTATTTTTTTCACGCAAATTTAGATACACCAATAACTGTATATTAAAACGATATTTTTAATTTGTACCTCTATGCACAAAATTTCTGTTTATGTAAAGCTATTCTGTTTTTGTTTACGTTACATTTAATTATTTCTTTAAGTACGTTGCTTCTAAAATTCTGAAACAAACAGTGTCGAGGATTACTTTAATTATATTTCTAAATAGGTATGAGTAAAATTTTGAAACGATAAGTACGTCAGTAATAGTTATTAAAAGAGAATGTAATGAGAAATTTTAAAAGATATTTAAGATTAAAAGGGTATAACATCAAAGCATCTAAGATTTAAGGGGGCAATTTAAAGGGTATTTTAAAGAAGCTGTTAATAAATGCTGGAAATAAATTAAAGCGTTGTCAACTTTGTTTTTTTTTTAATAGAGAGGGGTGGTGATAAGGAAATGTTTGAATTGAAAATTTAATTCCCTGCTAAAAATTTAGTCTCAGAGAATTAAAATAAATACTTAATTGATTTTCATGTTTTAATAACGGTTTAATCGTGGTTACTGATTAATTTCTGGAAAGAAATATGAATGAATATAAAACTGTAACTAACTTATAAGATATTTAAATTAGTTGAAGAAATATTGTTTTGAGGTACAAAATTTACTTCATACTGTTTTTGCTATTTTAATTTGCTATGTTGGAACAGGTGTTAATAATACAGTCTTTTGTATTAAAAAAAATATTGTTTTAATTTTGGAAAATAATGAAATATATAAAATTTAAAATAGCATTAAATTTACATCTATACTACAACTTTGGTAATATATCTTGTAAATATCTTTTGAGAAGTAAACATTTGCTTTATTTCACACAATTTAATATTCAAAAAACTTTCAATTTCATAGCGGCTTTAATAAAATGCAAATGATTTGGGTTTACGAAATGAAACATTGATCATTCATTTTTTTTGAGAAAAAGTTTAAGTTAATATTAATTTAAATTATTGTATTTCTATGTATTTGGAAATGCATAATATGCATTAATATGTAATGAAGTAAAATCCAATGCAATGAAACTAACTCACCATCAACATCAACATTAGTCTCATTACAACAAAAGATGGGAAGGGAGGGAAGGAAAGGTTAGGAAAGAGTGGGAAAAGGGAAAGGGCAACCGGCTCTCTCACTCACCGAACGAAACGCAGCCATATAAGACTGCTTCAAGCCGATTTTCTGTGAAAGGGGGTTAATTCCCCTGTAAAGCCAACCGATGCTCGAGCTGTAGTAATTAACCACAGCTAGGCTCTACTACCTCAAAACTTAATGAAAGGGTTTTGTTAAAGGGATAATATTTCCCAATAATCTAGCAATGATAAAAATTTAAACTAAATGAAAGCTCAAAACAAATTTTAAATCCGAACCTTCTTGTTACGTAAGTGCTACATATTAATATAATAAATAAACATCGCTGGGGCAACATCGTTTATTAAGAATTTATACCGGCAAAATTTAACACTATAATTTTATATTTTAATTTTGTACTACTATTTCGATAAATAAAACAACGACAAAAATTTGGATATTCTCATTTTGTTCGCGGCTTTCACCATATTCGTTTTTAGGCTATAAATTATTGCAAGGGATTTTGTATCTTGGAGAATATAACCACCGCCGCGGCGGGCAGGTCCTTACGTTACTTATCATAGCTAGAACTACGGTAACTACAGGTCTGACCCAACCCCTGTGTAGTAATCCTATCCATGTAGGTCCCGTTAATCCCAGAGTAATTCTTCTGTCAAGTTCTTTTCAGATATGAAATATTTTAAAGGTGCTTTGAATTATCGTACTCACTAAAATCACTTCAATTAAATCTCGCATTATATATTTATTTTTTCTATCCAATACCAAAGCGGATTTAATGAACATTGAAAAGTTGACTTATATTTAAAATATATATTTATTTCTCCAATTTTTATTTTAATATAGAACAAATTAGTATACAATCCTGTATGTACGAGTATCTACTGCATACTGGGTTAGTACTGGAAAACATTTATATTATACTTGTGTGAATTAGTGCACCTGTTAATAATTTTTTTTGCATTCAAATACACAAAATATAGCAAAATTTATTTAATTTATATCTATTTCTTAAGATTTTTTATCGTTAGTATAATCTATGACACATCGTTATAACATGTTTTATCATAATAGTTATAATAGACTGTCGAAGCCTCAAACACTAAATGAATTTTACAACCGAGAGCTGTTTCGAACGATTTTCTTTAACAGAAATATAGTTTTTCTTAGTAAAGTACGATGGATTATGCGATTTGTTATACTAAAGTTTACCCTGTTGACTATTTTGCTTAAAGAGAAGACGCTTTCATCCGAAAACCAAAGTTTTAATTGTTCTTTGGAGTTGTTAACGGAAAAGCCCTCATTTAAAAACCAAACTTTACCAATATAATATTCCAACAACTATCCGTTTTAATCGAAACATTTGAGTTCTATGAGTTATTGTTTTAACAACCAACATTTTATACTCCTATTCTAGAAAGAAGCGGCAATTCATTTTTATGGCTTTAAAAAAGTCACGAAAATACATACGTAAGTATAATTTGAATATTATTCGCAAATTTGGAGTACAAAAACGTCGATCTATTTACAATCATATCTCAATTTTCATATTAACAATGTTTCCTCACTCTATGTATGGAAGTGACCCGTTTGATATTTAAATTAATTTAATTTTTTTTTAGAATTTTCTGTTAAAATATAAATTATGTTTATTTTATTGTAGGTACATATATGTACA
Organism: Danaus chrysippus; assembly: GCA_916720795.1. NCBI lineage: Eukaryota > Metazoa > Arthropoda > Insecta > Lepidoptera > Nymphalidae > Danaus > Danaus chrysippus. The sequence goes on from CAKASE010000073.1 coordinate 1,901,901, forward strand.
TTTATATGGCATTTTATATTATATCACATAAGTATTTTAAGTTCCTAGATATTAATATAAATAATTTACATAAATTTGTAACATAATGTACAAATAATAATCTTAATCTATCAAAAGTCATTACTTGTATATTTATCCATATTACAAAGACAATACAAGAATATAAACTATCATATACATATATAGTATATACTATTCAATTATATAACATTTTTCCTTATCCCTAGCAAGTGCTATAAGTTCCTTATACATGTAGCATGTTGTTCATGGTACCTGTCATGTAGTGCATGTAATCTCGCTCGAGGTATCACGAGGGCTGGCGGCGGGGGAGGGGAGTGTCCGGGAGGCTCCGGGCCTGCTTACTGTGTGATGTACACCGGGACTACAATAGAATAGAATACAACTAAAATATACATACATATAGAATACACACTTCATGAACAACGAGCATGATTCAACATTGAAGTTACACAAGAAGCTTCACATGAAACATTAATTAGTTTAAATTGTATTTGTAATAAATATAAGATCGACTCTCTGTCTAAGATATGGAGGATGAAAATGTTGTCTAATTAAGTGAGGTCATAAATCATGAGTGTTTTTAAAAACAACTGGGAGCTAAAAAATATCGTGTGGTGACTATTGAATATTTAATTCAATTGATTTTTTTCTTACTTTTGATGGTACATAAGGCAGTGAAGCATTCTGTATGCTACAAGTCTGCTTCATTTCTTTCAGCAATCAATGCTCGTCTATCAGCTCTTTGCTTTGATGGAACATTGCCCTGGAAGAAAAATTTCTATTGAATTTATACTATAACTGATGATCTCTTAGAAAGTACATGTGACTCAGAAAAATCACATTGGTACTTGCCAGGGCCAGGATCGAATCCGCGCCCTCGTGCATGAGAGGCGGGCCTTTTAACCACTTTTATCTGACAATATTGTTTAGAAATTTAGTACATATAGCTACTATAATTTTTGCAAAATGTTTTGTATTACATTATAGATAAATTACCTGATGAAAACTTGGCATTCCCTGCATGCAACCAATAACAAACATTTGATTCGTAGGATTCTTCTGACTGCAGCATCTTTTCGAGGCCCAGATGGTCACCACTATGATAATCAGAGCTCCTACTACGGTGAATGTTATCAATACAGCTGAAAATGAAACATATTTGATATAAGTTTTATGTTAAATTACATGACATTTGACATAAAAAACCATACTGATCTGAATGCTGGCGTTGATCAAGTTATTCCTTTATGGATAGGTAATATTATAATCGTCATATTTTTTAAAATAAGCAACACTTTTAAGAGATAGTGAATAGTAGTAGTTCTGTATATATGGATATATATTGAACCCTGTGGTATACTTTATAGTGTAGTCGTTCCAGATTACTCAAGTCTCATAAGTCTCTATTTACCTTTCAGATTGACTTGACAACTTCGTCCCGCGTACCATTTGAAACATTCACATATCATCGCGTTCTCACGATCGAAGCAGGTACCATGATAGTTGCAGCCCGCACAGCCTATTGCGTCAGCTGAAAGTTTTTATTAAAAATTACAATTTAAAACATAATCGTGTCATTATTTGTACAATTTTATTATCATTGGAAATCTTACAACGCTTTCAAAGTCACATTATATATAAGGGTGATGTTTTGATGTCTAAAATACCCCATATATTTCGTGCGACAGAGTAGCATTAATGAAATCGACTTACCCTTTGAGTGTTGACGCTAAGGTCTGCAAAACCTTCTAAACAACTACAAGTGTAAGTTCCACGAAGGTTGAAACAGCGTGAGTGTTCGGAACAGTCATTGAACTGACTACTTGTGCATTCGTCGAAATCTGAAAAAATTCAAATGCTTCTTAGATTTTTATAGTATATAAGTAACAGTGGCGTGCACGATAAAATACGAGAAGTAATCAGAAAATATTAATTTAAATTAAATATTGATAAAATTCGCGCAAAATGGTAGGGACAGCAGTCCGATCAGAACGAACATCTATATTATACTTTATAAACCTCTCAACCACCATTGAGCCACGAAAGTACCTTAAAACGATTACGACCTGTTCACCACAGCTTTCTAAAAGTTGTTTAAATAAGGAATATCCAAAACAATAACATATATTCTTATTATTACCTTTGAAAATAAGAAACAAGGCAAACAAAATAACTTATTTGTGTGTACACAACCTGCTAACTAATTAAAACAATAACATTACCTTTCTTTTAGATCAAGCTCAACTGGTCACACACCTTGACTTTACTCTTATTTTAATTTTATTACCAAAAGGCCAATATTGAAAATCTACTCGTAACTAATTTCAATAAACACATATCACCAGCACAGAGCTCACAGCTATAATTTTACACAATTCGTTAATAAATTTATCCACTGTTTACTAATTAAAACTTATTCACTTGCGCTTAGAAAGACAAATAACAATATTCAAAAATAATAAAATGGCGAAAAAATATATGAACAGTTTACCGACCAATCACAGCGTCCCGTTTCATTTGACAATTAACGAACGAACGAAGTTTCGTTTTAACATTGATAGATGGCACTTGTTAACAAATCATAAATCAAAATATATGGTTTTAAAATTTAAATATCAGTTAACATTTGTAATTCGTAATGTATGATTAAAAATATGTAAGTAAGAATTTAAAAATACAGGTTTAGTTGTTATATGCGTAGGATATACTGTGCTTATTTGCATCTATGTTTTGCACGCCACTGAGTAATAAGACTGAAAAATTGTGGTTGTTGTAAATGTTCTTTATTTATAATTAACTGACTTGAGAGTGTTCACTTACCACTAACATTAAGGCTCTCAATAAATTCTTCAGATGCATAAATTTCTGTTCCACCAAGACTATAATTATTATTCCGTAGATATTTCTCTATAACTTCCTTCAGTCTGCTTTCATGAGCGTTATCGGAAAGCTAAAGAAAAATTCGTTTAAGTTAAGCTGCAAACAACATATTTCAAGTCTTTACTGAATGGTTACCTGAACGTAGAAATCATTGATAACTCCCTCATATGCACCGTCTTTAATTGTTCTTATCTCAATAGGATGGAATCCTGTTATGTGGACTCCGTGATAAACATCCCGTTAGTCTGATTGCATTATCATTCAATTTATTCCTTCATGACTAGCCAATGACAAACTCTCATATTTTTTAGTAGAATTGTCCGATAAATTCTTATGGAATTTGAACACCTTATTGTTTCTAGATCCTAATCTTACTGAGTACGTGTATGTTGCTAAAATTGAGCACATTTAAAATATTATGTTGAAATAGTTAAAATACTAACTGGTTGTGTATTTTTAGTATAATAGAAAATAGTAATATCTTACGTTTACACGGTCGATCTGGGAACATTCTAGCGAAACCTGGTCTACACACGCACTTCATAACACTATCGATCCTCTGGCATCTTTCATTTCTCGAAGCTTTACAATCTGGTTGACATTCTTTACCATATCCTATATGAGTGAAAATTAATTCATTAAAACATATTATGGCATAATAAGTTCCGCGAAAATTTCATTCGCGATTCATTCTGAAGGAATTTATATTTAATCTATACTAATATTATAAAGCTGAAGAGTTTGTTTGTTTGAAAGCGCTAATCTCCGAAACTACTGGTTCGAATTGAATAATTCTTTATGTGTTGGATAGTTCAGTTATCGAGGAAGGCTGTGGGACATATAACATCACGCTACGACCAATAGGAGCAACCGAGCAAAGATGTAGTGGTAAATATGTAAAAAACGGGAGAAATTATTTCATCTTTGAAGCCTTCCGTTGCGTGCGCCGTGAAAACGGTTCAAGATACACAATAATATGTATTAAAGAATAATAAAACTTTTAATGATCTAAAAAACAGTTTTCGACAATATAATGTCTATCTTCTAAGATTAACTCACAAAAACCGTTTTTATGGTAGGTACCTAATTTGGTCGAAATACTTTGTTTAAGTACTCATTTAAATGAAACTAATATTTTCAGATTTTACTTCGCGTTTTTTATTTTGGATTATGAACTACATACTCTCGACGTTTCGGCTACTTCTCAGCAACCGTGGTCACGGACAGACGAGATGTCGTCCGTCTCGAAAAACCGAAAATATTAGTTTCCTTTGTTGTATTAAGTATTGTAGACAGAGAATTAATGTTTATTTTAATTAAAGAGGAAAATATAATTCATTGGTTTTGTTACATGAGAGCTTGTAATAGGTACTATGTACAATGTACATTCATTAGTTGTTGATATGATAGCGTATACTATCCGATTAGTTTATTTTTGTTAAAAAATAATTATATTTCCGAGCTTAATATAGGGGCAGACAAAATTTATATTCAGTCTGTTCAAATATTATTTTATATTATTTATTATTGACATTACTGTTAAAAAAACCTTTCAATTAGTAAACTTTATTTTGGATTATAATACCTACCAAGTAAATTTTTAACTCTTATATAATTAGCATTAATCATGGTTAATTTTTTTATATTAAATTTATCAATATTACATCCTAGTAAACAAATATTCACTAATTAATGGAAGCAATTTTTATTTTTAATATGACTCTAAGATTACCTACATACGTATAGAAAACGGTACCTACTGTACAAACAATAAAGTGATAACATACGGTTGTTAAAATAACGTCCATTTCCAACGGTTCGATAAATCACATTAACTAATTAAAATATAATACATTAAATTAATGCTTGAATACAGTATGTAATATTGTAACGGAGTAATCAAAGCCTACCTTTCAACAAAGTTAAACTAACTAACTTTATATCAAATTTTGGGAGTTTAAATTCGAGTAGTAGTTCGTACAAGGGTCGTCCGTACCCCTCCTCGACCGCTGCTGTGGTCACCCCACTGGTCTGCTCGCGCTGACATCATCATCGTCATCGCCGATCAGCTGACCAATAGGATGCGTTGCGCGATGCGTTGACACAAAAGCGTCGACATCGGGGTAACGATTCTTCAAACTCGAATGGTGATCTAGTGAAATGTTCAGTGGACCGTATTTTTACCGTAAATATGAATTTTAGACATAAATTTATTTTGTTTTGCAAAGTTCAAAAAGATAAAATAACTTTTCTAAAATAACAACAATTAACCGTAACGGGGATTTTAGGACAACAATTTCAAGTTAGCTCGCCTACAAAATGTCAAGTAAACTGTATGATATCGTGGTCAGGTCAGTTTATATCATATTTTCTAAAGTATTTATATTGTGAATGTCTTTAACACTGAAAAGTTAGCTGTTTCCAGATATAAGAAATTAATGAGTTACAATTATGGTTACATTCACTGTATTATGAACATAAATTTTAAAAAATCTCGAAAGCAAAATTAATACATTTCTAAAATTATAAAGTAAAGTGATATGAACTAAAGCAGTTTAAATAATCTTTTATTATGTGTAATATATGTATAATCTGTGTATATATTGTAATGGTATTATTTATAATTAGAAGTCCATGCATAAAGCACATTGATAATTAATAGAACGTCTCAGATGTGTCACGGCTTGAACACAAAAAACATATTATGATTTATTTGAATGTCACGTGACTGATAGCGACACAACCAAAGAAAACGGATTAATGTAGACCGAGACATTTACATATTGTAAGATAACATACAAGAATATTATATTAGGAAAATAAGTAAGGACTTGAAGTTTTATTCTAAAACAATAGGTAAAAAAACTTTTTAAGTCAAACGGTTTTACGTGAAACATACATTGCAATGTTTAAGATAAAATATGTAGGGTACTAAAGACCAAAAAATAATAAAATAGATACAGTCGTAGGAATTATAAACATATGCACAGACTAGACTAAAATAAAAGCGTGGGGCACGTCAATTGTCTACAAATTATCGACTTAATGTGTGATAGAAGAATCGTTTAATTCGTCGTTAGGCTTAGGCAGTTGGCCCGCAGACGGTGAGGAAATAACTTACTATTCTTGCTCATGGAAATTACAACTACCTAATTATAGTGTAACATTACAAAACAAATATTTTAATCAATGATTGTATTTTATTTTGCCCCACGATCGACTTTCAACAATGAATTAGTAATGACATGGTAATGACTTAAGGATAGGTTAAGTGAAATAACGATATTAAATCAATTATATTTTTATACGCGACGACGGAATGTGTTCAAAACTTAATGTTATGTCCGTAATAATGGTGAATCCTAATTTATAATTTATTAATATATACATTCTACGTTGCATTGCTGTGATACCTACATAGAAATCGTTTGAAGCGAGATAACAAAGCGCTTTTCGGCTAAGCGTCTGTGGAATTAACTTCGCTGAAATATAATTTCATTTGTTGAATATCTCTCGTCTGCTGGTAACAGTGTTTATTGAAATTAAATGTTATATTTTTATGACATATTTTTTAAATCGAATTAATGCTATCATTCAAATGTTAACTCATAATGTAGGTACGGATAAATGTGAAAATACATTTTAATACTATTTCTGGGATTAAATATACAATCCTCGTTGATACTAACATAACATCAGTATAGTAAGAGAATTAATTCTAATTTGAAACAAAAGATTACCTTTTTGTTGTCATTTAAACTCAGACTTGAGGTTGATGAAATACTGCGCTATTACTTAATATAAATTTGTCACTAAATATGTAGTTATATTATCTCAAATCTTAATATAATAATACATATTTAAAAATGATTTAGTTTGCTAACAAAAGTATAATGATTAAATTAATTGTTTAAAAAATTATGTATTTTTGTATTGGATTAAATTCTTATCTATATTATAGCCCTTGTATATAATATAAAATTGTTTATTAATATAAAACTAACAACTTGATCACTTATTCATGTGGTTGTTTTTCTCATTAGATTTTAATGACTAAGAATCATCACACAATTACTTACATTATTTTTTTCTGTAAATGAAAGGAAAGAATATATTATATTTAGTCCACTTTGATTATTGTGACAAGAACGTTCATAAATTACATTTTATAAATTGGGAAGGATCTTGTTATATAGGAAATTTATGGAGAATTGTACATCTATAAAGCTTGAATAAATTAAAATAATTTTGAAATAGAAAAAACACAAAAAATGCTTTTATATTCATGTCTTATAATATCGGATAAACAATATAACAAAAATATATTTTAAAGACTTGCGAGTCTTTGTACCCCACACCTTTTAAATATTATTGGTTAATAGTGTCCCGTTTAACAAAATAGTGTAATAATTATTTGATCATTACGTCATCCTTCAAGCTACTGAGATCATTCAAACATTTTTTCAGTAGTGGGTTTCCACCTAAACGGGCGATATGTAAGAAACCTAGCTTGTATACTTCAATTTAACTTGGCGGGAGGCGCTACCGGGGAAAATTTACCACATAGTGCATACTTTAGAAAATATTTATTTTTTTTAAGTAATTTTGTGCAGCGCCATTTTAGATACCTTTCGACAGATTTTCGACGGTTCGACTAATAAAGAAAATCGTGAGATTACTTGAAGGTGTTGGCTGTGTCTCTTGTATTGCCACAAATTAAGTGTAAGTCTACAATCTTAAACCTGCCTACATACATTTATGAAAAGTAAAATAATACTTTTACTTGGTGGTAATGGCGAGCAAAATAATAATATTCTGAATAAACAACAGGAAAGAGCCCTCCAGCCACACTGGCAAATATTTCTTTTTGTGCACAAAATGACTAAGCTTTTGGGCCATGTTTTAAAATTTCAAATATTACATATTATACCAAGCGTTATTAGTTTCCAACTGTCCAATTGTTTAATTGAAAATGTAACACAATATAATATAAAAAATAAAAATTGGTTATATTTAATTACCCATAAAATAACTCTAGTTCTTACTGTGGTATTTTTTACCTAGTAGCGACAGTCAGTGTTGGTATATGGGGTGCGCCTCCCGCCGAGTTAAAACAACCATACTTCAATGAATACTATGTGTATATACTTGATTCACCTCAGCCCGAGCTTCTCAATCAAGTTCACTGAGTATGTTTCTCGTGTACTGTATGCTGCCCGCCTTCTACAACAAGCACATACAGTACTTCTTCAAGTCAATATCACGGGTACGCTGTCGTATGATACCTGAAAATAATAAAAATATAATCACGAAATACTTTACTATCACTGAATTACCATTTAGTTATGTTTATACTTATTTCCTAAACATCAAAAATAATGACAAAAATTATCATCAATAAAGTATTAGGAACAGAGGATCAAGGAAGAAACTTCCTAGGCGGACCTGATCTCATGAAAAGATTAAATAAATTACACGAAGTTCTCAAAACTCTTAACTTTAAATTGATGTGTAACTCATCAAGTTTATGAAATAACTTGATGCAATTATAAAGAATAATGATTGCATTTTTATCGAAGGGTTACATAAATGTAATGTTTGATCCACACAAATACGTTCTCGTATGTTTACAATAAGTAACTGAGGTTTAGTGTACTCACGTAAAACTTCGCTTCCCACTGATGTTTTGGATGCATGTATGATGGGTAAGGTGATCTTTCCTTCTGATAAATCTTCACAGAAACTGCCGTTGCTGTTTAACTGGAATAGTAATACACATAATGATTCCCTACTAATATAATAAATGCGAAAGTAACTCTGTCTGTCTGTCGGTCTGTTACGCTTTCACGCCTTAACCACTGAACTGATTTTCATGAAATTTGTTACAGATACAGAGTTGTCCTTGAGAAAGAACATAGGATACTTTTTATCCTAGACTTTTGAAAGGTTCTCTTATAAACGTGATTTAACCGAACTCCACGCGAGCGAAGCTGCGGGGGGAAAGCTAGTATGATATATTTTTTTTTCGAAAATGATATATATAAATCAATTATATTAGGAACACAAAAACAACCTCCTTCGCACGAAGATTACAATAGTCATGTCGAAGCTGAATAAAAATTATAATGATCATCGGTAATTGGAAAAACATTCACATTTCAATTAAATTTCTCTATAACTGTTATTATAAATTTAAATTTGTTGTAAATATAAAGTCTGTTTAATGTATAATATTATCAGTGAGATATTTGTTCATTTGATAGTAACGATGTTTATTTATATAGGACAGATTTGTTAAAACGTAGAGGTTAGAAAAATGTATAAGTTATATATTACTCATACTATGTCATCTTTTTGTATTGATCCTCAGTGGGACAAATGAAGTTGTGCTCCCAATAAATCTCAGTGCCTAGTTCCTGCCACATTTCGTGTATTTGATCCGCGAATCCAATGACTTTCTGTAAAAAATATATATTATTCACATAATTTATATACATAGTCTACATTATTGTATCATTTTTTTTACAGTTTTCAACAACACTTTATGAAAGGGTTTCGTTCTACAATTTATATTTTAAGTTACATCTGTTAGTTCTACGTTACATTAATTAATAGTTATAATCAGACCGAAGCATCTGGTGCTAACTCGAGGTCTATTTTCATTGACTCCGCCATTACTTGAACAGCAGAGTTGATGGTCAAGGGAACACCGTAGACCAAATGTGCTGTTGGTTTTCCTCGACGAACTAAAGAGTTGTCCTGGATATCATCGATCCTTTAAGTTAATAAAAATGGTATTAAATAAATGCTTAGATAATAACTTAACAGAAAGAAACTCCTGTGAAGAATACAAGATCTTTATTCTAGTGTAAAACTTATAGCTAATCAACAATCGCTAATTCTTAAACTGAAAAGAAATTACATACCTAGTATGAATTGGTTTCTTTAACATTTAATAATTAATTTAAACACTGACCTTCTCAAAGTATTGTTTTTCTTCTTAAATTTTTTTCTATCTATTGCAAATTTTCGGAGATATTAAATTAATGAATTTTCGGAGATATTAAACTACTGAAGCCGACAGACTTATAATTATAAATATTATAATTATGTAATTAACTTATCACTATTAAAGATATTATTAAAATATATAACACAAATGGTATTATGTGTTTAGCGTATTAAGCAAGGTTTAACAATTTAAACTACTTAAAAGCTATTAATACAAAAGATTATTTTTCGTGCGAGTGTCGCCGTAACGATGACGGACAAGTGTTACACAGCTAAAGTCTCTGCGGACTGAGACTGACGAGCCCGGCGCAGTGTCCGCTCAGCTGGCCAGCGGCGACTGGCGGGGACCAGCGGGACTACAGGTGCGCGGGCGCGGACGACGAGAACAATAGACGCAGCGCATATACTCGCTATATATGTACAATAAACAATTTAATAAGTTAGGCCGACGAAAGAAATAAAAATATGAAATAAATTTTAAATTTCAAAAAAATATTCAACAAATATATAAATGAATATAAATTTAAATTTACAATATAAACGTTTGAAATCTTAATGTTAAGTAGCTCCGCTACATCACCTCCCTCCAGAGACCGAGCTACGGGCGATAATATTCTGGGAGTCGAACCCTGCGCCTCGACCGAGTCTGGCGAACTTGTTCCTTGGTTTAGGTAATTCCCGACTCTCTGAGTGTGGGGTGGCCTTCTTACCATTACTTAAGATAGTGAAAACCTTATCCCCACGCTGAAGCACTTCGAATGGATTTGTGTACACCGCCCTCAAAGTTCCACCAACAGTACAATCACGTCAGGTTCACCAGTTTAGCGAATTAAGCAAGGTTTAACAATTTAAACTACTTAAAAGCCATTTACATAGAAGGAGATTATTTTTCGTAAACGATTTTGCGCGTGCGAGTGTCGCCGTAGCGATGAAGGACAAGCGTTACACGGCTAAAGACTATGCGGACTGACGAGTGACGAGCTCGACGCAGCAGTGTTACCAGAATATTTGTTTTTTCGAATCAAGATTTTTTATCTTTTTATTGATTGTATTTTGTTGTAAAAAGTATTATTAAATAATTAAGTATTATAAAATATTATCTTAATAAGTTCTATAAAATAACAGTACTTAAATATTACATATTTTTTATTAGATAAACATTTGATAGAAATGAGTTAAAAAAAATTAACATACTAGAATAGGATAAAGTACTTAATTTAGAAGTAATAAGTACCCATTTTCTTATTTTGTAAGAATACGATAAGATAATCAGTCAGCGCATACATTTTTGCACAAAATAATATTTTACGTCTCCTCCTCAAAACCCTCATTTATCTTTGATTTCCCCAATTTCCCCTTTTATAATCTTTCCCCTCTTGACCCTAATTTCCCCTAAATTTCCTAATTTCCCCTCAATGTGGAAACACTGTCTGGGAACACCGAGTCGCAGTGCCCGCTTAGCTGGCCAGCGGCGACTAGCGGGGGCCAGCGGGGCTACAGGTGCGCGGGCGACGCACGAACAATAGACGCAGTGCGCATCCTCGCTGTCTACAATTTAATAAGAAGTTTGTCCGTCACAACTCGCAAGAAATAAAAATATTAAATAAATTTTAAATTTAAAGCAATAATTAAACAAATATAATTAAATGAGATGGAAACTGGTGGGCCCAAAACTGTAATGAGTACAAAATTGATTTAAATTTTTTTTGTATGAAATACCAAAAATCTGCATAAATTCTCAATCTACAAGCGGAGAAATACGCAAATAACTGTTTTTATGATGCATGAATGAAGCAATCTATTAACGATTAATTAAATAAAAATGATTATTCGATTATTTAACTACAAAATAAAAACTTCACTCCTAGTTTTAAACTTATAGTAACTTCATTTAAACTACACCATATATGTCTATAATTTAATAAAAATAACTTTTAATAACGTGTATAAATATAAAAATAAAATTAAATATTATTTTAAAACATTCTTTTCAATTATCGATTCCATATCGACCGACATAATTCAGTATATAGTCTATGGCAACATGACATTGACAGTTAACAATTACCATGCCAGATGCATTGTTATGAGTCTCACTTGTTTGATGTTTCGTGTTTTTCGATACGTTTCGAGTGCTTACCCGATCATTTTACGTTTTCAACGACCACTGCTTTGTTTTTTACGGACTCCGAACCCGCCTAACGTTTTACGACCCTTGCTTTCACATTGGACACCGACGATCGCCTGCACGTTTGACTTGGAATTGTTAATTTGGATTATTTCGCCGGCTTATGGATTGGATATTACTGAAACGATTGGTCGCTGTGTGAATTGTGGGATAGCAACTAGTAACATTGTACCCCCTGCATAGTTCCTAGACGATATTGTAATTATTATTGAAGGGAATAAAATACATATTCCATTAAAATTGTTTTATTTTATGACTTTTATCACATAGTTTACTCCTCCTGTTCCTCGTAGAATTCCGTACTTGTTACCTTTATTTGTATGTCTTGGAGTCTTTCTTGCCTTGTTATAACTTATCAGGTATTCTCTTCTAAATAAAATTATTATTTTACACATACTTTTACGTGTATTCATCTTACTCTTAAAGATAATGCAATATAACCTCACTTTTACTAAACCTCCAATAACTCAGCCATCTGATTGTCAATTTCTATAGAATTTTCAATAAAGTAACTCTTAATTTTAAACCTTTAATTGATACTTTTTTCATGTCTTTACATTTAGGGCCCAGAATTGTATGAAATACTTTTGATCTCCTTTCCTTCTAAATTAGAATATTTTTTAGTTATTTTTATTTATATTACTTTGTTTTCGTGACATATAATTTATTAAATTACTAGTTTTTGCCCGCGACTTCGTCCGCGTTAGTTTGGTCAAGAGTAATATATGTAGGTATAGCTGACCAGGCGAACTCTATTCCGTCTTAGAGGCCATAAATAATCAGGTTTTTCCTGTTTCAATCAAACAGAAAGATTGACATTTTAGTTAGTTGTCAAATCTAATGTCAAAAAAAACGTTTGTATGGGAAATAGAAAAGGGCTGTTTTTAGGGTTTTCCCGGCAATTATTCCAATTTTTCTCACCTTTTAAACCTTCCCTGGACTTTCAGGAGTATTTCAAGACTAAAATTAGCCCAATCGGTTCAGCCGTTCTCGAGTTTTAGCGAGACTAAGGAACAGCAATCCATTTTTATATATATAGAAGATAACTATTATAAGAACATGCATTTATTTAAGTTGCATGATAAAATTATATTTAAAAGACAACTTTTTTAGCTTTTACGAAGTTATTCTTGAGGTCGTATCGTAAGGTAATGCTTTAAATTGTTCAAAAAAATAAAAAGGTTTGGTTGTTAATAATATTAAAACATATTTTTTCATCTGTATCATTGTAATATAAAGGTTCGCACTGATTTCTGACCTTGTAGAATATACTTTTAAGAAATATACATCTATTCTCTTTTGGGATATACTTACTTCATCAGAATAGAAATACATACATTTATATAATACTATTCATAATACCAATACGCATGAAATTAATACACTTTAATATATACACATATATATATATATATATATGTATATATACAGATTACAGAGTATGTTAACTCACAGAGTGCGTTTCCGTTAATCCGCAATAAAATAACATCCATACATGCTAAAAAATATATTTCCAATCGAAAACAAAATGTTTTTTTATTTTTTTAATTAAAAGAAAACAATATAAATGTTAAATTGACACGTAAAAGGAAGACTCCGTACACGCATAGTTGACGAACAGCATCGTCGCAATTTATTTATGAATGACGATTGATCGATTGATCTACAATATTAAAGTGTCACCCCCCCCCCTACCCCCGAACGTCCGCATAGGTAATTATATTCGGTAGTAATCTCACGCGCTGACCGGGATTTGACGTCCATTATTTTCGCATTACTACATATTACGTCCTCCTCGTGTGAAAGATGCCGCGTTATCAGTTTAGTGCGCAGGAGTATGTAAATGTTTATTTCTGCTGAGTGTAAGTATAACCGCGGAATTCTAATGTAATTGTGAGGGCCCTGGTGCGTATGCGTAACAATGAGCCGGTAGTGCCGCGTCGTTCTGGTGGCCCGCGACCCGTGATTTCAGTGCGGCAGGAAGAGAATGTGCTAAAGCATTTTGAGGAGGAGCCCAGGTTTCCGTGAGTAGAACTTCTGTATTAACTAGTATTTGTTTATTTTGTGACCACGAGCGCGCGATAACGGTGATGCGTCGCCATAGTGTCGCGACATGTCGGCAGCACTCAAAGGCGCTGCCGCCCCACCACCACGCATTCAATACTTGGCCCGGGCTGTCAAATTCTCTGTATTTTATTTGAAATGTTATTGAAACGTGTCTTAGATATGTAGTTACATGAATTTAGTTTTTTTTTAAATTACTGTTTGCGAATAGGTACCTCAGGGACACGTTTCTTTGTAAGCGATACATTTGAGACGGGTTAAGTGTTATTGCTAACTTATTTATTTATTTCTATTTTCAAGTTAATGTTAAACGTTATTACTCAATAAATGATTACCTAATGGACGAAACATAATATTGTAATAAATTGATGAATAAAAAGTAAATAAAATATACAACTTAATCATGTATCTATCTATCATTGTTAATTTTGATTAATATGAATTTATAATTAATCGCATTGTTTAATTTTAATTTCTAATTTTAATTTAATGGTTAATTTTAATTTATAATTTAAGCCTCATAATTGAATTGTTATTTAATTTCTAATTTTAATTTAATGGTTAATTTGAATTTATAATTTAAGCCTAACATTTGCATGCCTTAAGGTAGAATGTACTGGAACTTATACTAGATTCTATTATATACACCTATATTCTGTACCTACATTCGGAGCAAATAAATATTATTATTATTATTATTTAGTAACAATGACTCATTTAAAAAATAATACATAGATTGTTAATAAAAAATTAATAATACATAAATTGTTAAAATATAATAATTAATCAATTAAAAAAACAAAACTAAACATAGGTACATTTAAAATGTTTATTTTTACTGATAACAGTCCGACTACGTGTCTTTATAATTCAATATGCCGCCATTATAAAAGTCGTGTGTATTGAGAAGTTGCCAGTTTGGGCAATGTTACTACGCTAGATTCCTACCTACTATTCCACGCCATTATTTTGATTTTGCACAGCTTTAAAATTTATTGTGAATTAATTATTTTTTTAATTCATATTATTTTATGCTTATTTTCCTATGCTGATATATTTATTTTTATCTATTAGTGATATACAGGGTGACTGGTGAATTACTATCGATACTTGAGGACGTGATATTTGACGATCATATATGACAAAATAAAAATTAATATAACATAAATATTAATAAACTTCTAAGTAAAGTTAACCAAAAGTTACGTAATTAATTACGCATCGTGTGAACACCCTACAGATTAGGTATACACACACACACACACGCGTGCGGCGGCGTGGTGTTGTATGAGTACGCCGTCGCCCGCGTCCACACTTGAAACACTTGGAACGTGTCCACATTTTATTTATTTATACGGAAATTTGGTCAAAAATTAACTACCTATTTTGTTTACATAATTCGAATGAGAATCATGTACCGAGTATTCTCCTTAAATATTGATAGTAATTCACCAGTCACCCTGTATATTAACGAGTTCAACGGAACCTGTGTTACATAACATACTGTATATATAAACACTGTTGTACCTACAACTACTATTTACAAATGTAAATTCATAAATAAGAATCACTGTAAAGTATTTGTTTTTTTATAGCATTTTTAAAATCTCTTAGTAATATTGAATGCGAATAAATGAGACGCGCAGTTAATGTAGAGAAAAGATTTTCGTCTGGAGGTTTACTTTAAATAATAATAAATTATTTGGAAGTAAAGGAAGGAACATAAAATATTGATTAAAAGATTGAAGACTTTGACGGAGATCAAACAGTTTTAGAATATGAACCAATGCAATCAATGAGATCAAAGTAATTTCATGCCGGATATATATTTTTGGCCATATTTTTAGTAACCAATGGGATATAACTGTCACTAGGAATAAATTATTCAACCTATAATTCAATATTCTTCAAAATAACTAATTTGATATACATAAATTGTACAGTTTGAAGAGTAATAAAATTAACGAATGGACTTTGTGACAAAATGCATTTTTTTATATACCTAGTATTGCACAGTATTATTTGTATTACGATAAAATAATGTGATTATAATTTAGTCTTCATTCAATGATACATTTACCATTATCGATTGCAAAATATATTTAATTCACATATAAAATAAAATCCATGCAGGTAATATTAGTATTAATGAGATCAAAGATTTTCGCGAGTCTTCATTTAAATGAAACTAATATTTTTTCATTCTATGAGCTGCGTTTTTTTTTAAATATACACTTATTTTTATTTTGGATCATAATCACAGTCATTTTGGGTAGATAAAAAACATACTTTACTGTAATGCTTCTCTATATACAATATTAAACGTAATACATATTAAATTACGTGATTCTTTAATTTGACATAACTTTTTTATTTATGAACCGATTGACATGAAACAGACACTAAAGCATAGCTGAAGCATACCACAATATATTCGTGAAAAACGCATCCAACTCGGATCAGCCGTTTCTGAGATTAGCGCGAACAGACAAACAGACAAAAAAAAATACATATCAATAACCCCTTGCTGTTTTTTTTTATTTTTATTTTCAATGTACAGACAGCACTTTTCTACAATCTTATTATATGTATAGATTGGTATTTTTTTAAACGACAGTTTCCGGATTCACTGAGCGTTTTATATACGGATAGTTCTACGTTTAGAGGTACTATCGACGGCTACATGAAAAAATCATACATAATTTGAAAATTCGCGGAAATCCTCAGTCATATTTAATAATAAATAAAGCACACTTTTTTTACCAATGAATTACAGTATCTGAATTAACTTATTTTAGCTATAATTTCATGTTGACCTAGAAAAAAGTATCTACCCTGGCCTGTCTCTTTACTATTCTGTAACAAACTCTTCCAAATTTAACGTATTACTAATTCATTTAAAATCTAAGCGTTATTTATTACAAAAAATAGTATAATTAACAATGATGAATATGTAAAAAAACTCTCAAATTACTTTAATTTTCTATTAAAAAAAAATATCAGTTTTTGTCCCTCATATATAAAGTAAAATAGGCAGGGGCTCCTCCCCTGCCTATTTTTCGTCCGTTATAAATGCCGCAAAAATACGTTGACGCTTCAAATTCACATTCATCATCATCATCATCATCATCAGCCTATCAGAGCCCACTGCTGAGCAAGGCCTCTTTCTCACATGGAGAAGGTTTGAGCATTAATCACCACGCTTGCTCAAGACGGGTTGGCGAATTCAAACTTATAATTGTATAATTATAAGTCCAGGTTTCCACACGATGTTTTCCTTCACCATATGTCAGTGGTGTCTAAATACTCTTAGAAAGTACATATGACTCGGAAAAATCACACTGGTACTTGCCCGGGCCAGTATCGAACCCGCGCCCTCGGCAATTAGAGGCGGGCCCTTTAACCACTAGGACTTATATACATTCACCTCATCAATATTCATACATCGTATTTCAATTTTCCATCATCATGTAATATACGAGGAGTTTCCTTGTACTTTTTTTAATAAACTTAGTCATTACAAATAATTATGGAAGATTTATGAATACAATACTGCCCTTAATCAATAAGGTGTCCAAATATATTCCTATTAATTTAACAGCTCTGTTATTCAGTTTTCTAACATTAATTAAAAATAATGCAATCTAAATACTTAAAAGAGCTTTAAACAGCTGCCATATAGGTTAAAATAATTTAATGGCACAAATGTAGCGAATTGAAAACTTGTATGAAGATGACTTCAAAGTAAAAATTTTCCCCAAGTAAGTTAAGAAACTTGAACGCTTTAAGACAGTAAGGGAAGTACACAATATGTTCACTTAGTGCCTATAAGCAAAATTTTGTATGAAAATATCTCTTTCCTATTTAAATAAACAAAGAGTATTCTTATTAGCTATATCTGATAACGAATTCGATGGATCTAAAGCAAATCCAACAGATTTACGAAAATTTTTCAAGTTCAAAATAAAACAAAGCTGGAATATAAGCTGGAAAACAGATAATACATCGAAACTCTTCGGTATCCGAAATAGTATCTTTGATAAATCCCCTGCTTCATTCACTTGTAGAAAAGACCAAGTTGTTATCACAAGATTACGTATTGGTCATACAAATATGACTCATATTCATTTAATTACAAAAAATAATAGAACTAAATAGTCCAGTCATTAAAGTAAGTTCACCTCGGAATTCGAGATACCCAGCTGTAAGTCTGTAAATAGTTGTATATTGACACCCTAAAAGTTGTCTCAAAACCTACATATGGTAGGGTGTAAGCAACTATTAAATTTCAAGGTCAAAGGTCACAAAAATCGGTTTTTTTTGCGCTTTTTTGGAAATATCTAATTTCCTATGGGTTTTTTGCTATTTGTTTTTATTATCAATATTGTAGAATACTAAATTCTCTACAAATTTTCTTTAAAAATTTTTTTATACGGTGTACCGTTTTCGAGATAGAGGGCGGAGAGCGCGCGGTCACCGCATCACTTCAGAAAGTAGCATACCTACCATATGTAGGTTTTGAGACAACTTTTAGGGTGTCAATATACAACTATTTACAGACTTACAGCTGGGTATCTCGAATTCCGAGATTCTTACCTAATTTAAGCTTAAATGACTGGACTAAAATGTAAATGTGGCTTAAACTTAACGGTGCTTCATCTTTTCGAAAGTTGTACCGCTTATAATAATGAAAAACAAATTTGTGATGTACCCACTAATTTAAAAGATTGTCGTAATAGTATAAATGGATGTAAATGTACTTTAAAGTTTCTTAAAATGATAAAATTGTATCAATTAATTTAAATTGTATAACTGTGATCGTTAATGACCTTGTTGTTAAAAAGCGACCGTATATAAATAAATTTAAAAAAGTATTCTTATTATTAATAGAACATATTATATTCAAGCATTTCAATTTAGCTCCAAATGTCTTTAATCTGGAATAATATGATATAATAACAACTTCACTCTAAACATAATGTTCGAGACGGACTCATTAATACTGAATAAATAGGTATTATTGAATTAAAATATAGTCAAGTACAAGGAAATGTTCGATGTAAATTATATTTAAGACAGAAATATCTCACTGGAAATCATTTACTATAAATTATTGGTCACGGATCATATCACATATTAACAACGGATACTGTAAAATAAACAATATCCTTGCGCAAATATGTTTGAATAATCAGAAATATATATGATCAAAAATAATAAAAATTGTGACGTCAAAATTCTTTTTTCTTTTCCGTTAAAAGTCGACAGTAAATATTTTTAACTAGTCCAAACGTTGTCAGCTTATATGTTATAATGAAATCCAGGACTTTCGCGAGTATTTATTGAAATAAACAAATATTTTTCGGATTTACTAGGCGTTTATAATTATTTTTAACGACATACTTAATCCCGACTTTTGGTTACTTTGCAGCAACCATGATCCCAAGCAGACGAGATGCATACAACTGTGTCTGAAGGCCTGCAGAGCTCGCAAACTGTTTCTCAAGGTCTTCACGGACATGGGATTTTATATTTTTAATGAGCTCAATATATTTTACAGGCATATTGTTATCCTTTAACTCACCTCCTACAATCTCAATGCAGTCAAGAACAGAGAAACAAGGAAATAATGACTTTAAATCAAAACTTACCATTATGTAATTGTTTCTAAATTTTACATGTTTTATATCATTGACAAAGTGATAGGAATCCCTAACAAATAATTGTTAGTGACCACGGAGTGCCGACTGGTGATAATATATTTGAAAGAAATTTAGCCAGATTAAGAGTCAGTAAATTAATAGGGCAATAGTTAATTCTTTTTTATGGACTTTGGGTAACTAATACAATTTTAATGGTTTTATACACGATAGTATGAATGATTTGATATCTAAATATATATTTTTAACATCTTTATTTATTAAGATATTGGTTTCTATAAGTACTTTACTAGTCGGCTCTTTATTAACTTTTTTATAAATTTAATTATCTGCAAGAATTTCAGTTATTTTTTATCATACTCAATATTAACAATTATTACGGTTGCTTTCCCTTTATTTATTTTTAGTAGTGTTCATAATATTTTCATATAATTCTTGTTTTATTATTATTATATATCCATTACAATAAATATTGTCACAGGTTACATCTAATGTAACTTAAATAATTAATCAGATTTTCGAGTATTAGTTCTTAAGAAGCACAAAAATGTGTTTTCTACAGAACACTCTTAACGCATTAAACGTTCACCTCCACTAGCCAAGCTCCTCTCTATACCTAACCAAATTGGAAATGTTCCTACTAGGGCTGAAGTCGAAGTACGTTTCAAGAATGAATTAATGTGAGTTCTGGACAGGCCCAAGTCTTTAAGTAGCTGTTTATAAATACAGTTCAATAGAGTAGTCGACTAAAAATATCACTAAGACCATTACATATCGGTTCTATGTAAAATGTTAAAACATGTTGTTATTTGTGCTTGAAGGAATATTAATTTTGCAATAACAATAAAAAATATCTAAAACAAGAATCTATGTACTACATTTGTAAAAGATTCTGTTAGCTCGTTGTAAAACGAAATAATTGAAAATTCTATTTATTCTCTCTAGGTAACTAAAGTTACTTTTAGGATAATTTAAATATGATGGTGCAGTTTTCGTTAACAGATATTATAAATTGCAAATTACTTCACACTTCCACACGATGTTTTCGTGCACCGTATGTCAGTGGTGTCTAAATACTCTTAGAAAGTACATATGACTCCGAAAAATCACATTGGTACTTGCCAGGTTTGAACCCGCGCCCTCTCAACGAGAGGCGGACCCTTTAACCACTAGGCCACCACTGACTTAGTATAATCGTATGTCCGAATTAGTGAGCATTGTGAGGCTACTGTTACACATGCTTATTTCAATTACGAAAGCATGCTTTAATTGAGCATTTGCTGAGATCTAAAATTATTGCGAGTACTCATTTAAATGAAACTAATATTTACGGATTTTCTACTAGTATTTTATTACTTTACTAGTATTTTATTGTAATAAAATAACAAGACCGACTGACAGACACTCACATCTCGTCCGCCCGTGATCACGGTTGCTGAAAAGTAGCTAAAACGTGTATTCATTGTTGCTTAAAATAAGCATGCTTAATTAGAGCATGCTTTAAAATCGACAGGCGTATCATTTTTAAGCATGCTACTAGCGGCGCGGGTCCAAGGGTGGATGCTTTAAGCATGTCTAAACACGTTTGCTTATTAAGCATGCTAGTACCGATCAGTTAATTACAACAGATGAAACGTCGTCTCCTCGTATTTCTGTAAGTAAATTAGCACTTGATCCCAAGTCCTGTCTTCTCGATATTTAATTTAATTTAAGCTTCTGACCGCATTGCATAGCCAGCAAATGGATGGTCTTATCTTTGTTTGAACGGACAGAGAGCGAGAAAAGTATGCTTTAAAAAATCATATGTATCTGGAAAGTTTGTTTTAAGATTGCTTATTGCCCGCAAATATAAACGGCTGCCAGGTATGCTTGTTTAAAGCATGTGTAACTGTAGCCTAATGTATGTATATATATCTGTTCCAGATGTCTGTCACAATGCCTAAACGATAGTATCGGTCGAGAAGGACCCAAATCGTTATTATAGTTTTCATAGCCGCCTCTATAATATACTACATAAGTTCTGTTAGCTTACAAAGGGAGCACAAACTCGATATTACCAGGAGGTATGTACATAGTTTTAGAAGCTTCGTGGATTATTAAAGGGTTATTCAAGCAATTGTGACAGAATTTCTCGACTGTAGCTATCCTGAATATATATTTAATTGCCTTGTCTCATTACTTCAACTAAATTAAAGAAACGAAAAAGATTCTGATGCTACGTCATAGATACTTTATGTTAGAACAAAAAAAATGGGTTACTTTAATTTTACAAACAACAAATGGATTTGTAATAACAGCCGTTTAAAGGGTCCTAATTTGTAGTTAGTTTTAATAATCTACCATTCATATTTCATTCTATTAAATAAGTTAATCATGATGCTGTTCGTATTGTATTTGCTATTATTTGAATCTTTGTTTTTATTATGTTGGTGATTGATAAATTATATATATTTCAGGCAGTCTGTTATTGGGTATGACGGCGCATCCGTCAAAAATCATACGTCAGGTTGACCTTTAGCTGTCTGAGGTTAGCCTAGTGAAGCGTCACTGTCGATGGTAGCGTGGGCGGCCATCTTTTATTATACAGTTTTCGTTCGGGATGACGCCCGCGCACCGCGCTCGTGACGAATCGCTGTGTATCGAAGTGATAGTTATATCTAGTGTTTCGATTGAGTTGGTGTCGTATTGAATAGACTGTACTTTATCCCTTTCAAAGTATGAGTTCCCATAAAGGCCCTCCTGTTCTTACAACGCCCTCCTACATCAGAAGTGGGATCGAAAGGGCTTTAAAATGAGGAGAGTAGTGATCATCCATCTATGTTAAACTTTGTAAAAAATGGTGAGAAACTTGTCGATGAAAATAATGTCAACTTCTCAACTAACTTCGACGACGTAGTTGATCCGGTTCAATCTGGATCGTACGGAGGCGGATATAAAGGTTAGGACATCTCGTCGCGTCTTGATCGTAAAAAATACCGGTAATTGAAGCTCGCCGGTGAAGGAGATATCTGTGTGACCATAAGCCGAACCGAGGGGAGTTGACGACGTCATCTGGTGAGACTGTTCCTTTTCTTTTTAGTAGTGGGTGTGCTTGTTCATGTAGTACTAATGTGTGTCTGTATCTGAAAATTTTTCAAATAAATTTCTGTGTACTTTGAGCAATGAAGTAGTTCCCCTGAAAGGCATTGGAGACTTATTGTAATACACAAATTTTAAGCCCGGTCATAATTCAAAACGTTTCAGTGTCTCTTTTGTTTCATATTATGAAAGAGAATATTATTCTTGAATCCGCGGTTGTTGGACGGGACCTTGTAGAGTAGGGAATTAAAGGAGAAATAAACAGTGACTACATTATTTTCTCAAAACCTGAAACGACAAAAACAGATAAGTGCTCAACCTCAGACAGTCTTAACTTTTCTTGTATCTTAACTTTTCTTCAGACATTCTTAATTTATTTGGAAGGCGACGATAACAAAGCCCTTATCGATGTTTTTAAGAAGTATAACTCATTTTATTATTAAGGGCACCTCTTAACTCTTTAGACCCTAATTCTTTAGACCCTAACATAGTCTAAGAGAGACCTTACAAATTATAAGAGGTTGTTCGATAAAAAAAAAAAAAAAAAAAAAATGGATGCCCTCTTTGAAACAATCATTTTACACTTTATCAAGCCCCATTCTAATTGTAAAAAACGAATGACAACTCTGACATAATGTATGTTGACTCTAGGGAAATTAACACCAATTCTTATAGTAAGCCTTTTGTTTTAGAAATTTTATACCGAACTATTTCCGCCTAGTACGATCCTTATGTCCACTCACTAAGTTAAAGGGTTTAATTAAACGGTCAGAAGTCCACGGTAATATTCGTAAATGGATAGTTCAAATACTTACCACGGAGTCTATTCTAAGTATATTTGATCGCGAGCCTCCTATAGAATTACACACGAATGCCAGCGCCAACGGATACGGTACCATTTTAATTAAATGAAAGAACGGAGTTCCTCACGTTATTTCATATTTCAGTCGCCGGAAAACTGACACGGAATAAAAGTATCATTCTTATGAACTTGAGACCTCGGCAGTCGTTCGAGCGGAAGAATATTTCAAGCAAAAGCTATATGGTCATCATTTTATTGTTTTCACGGGTGGCAATTCTTTCAAAGCTTCTTAGTTAAAAAAAAAAAAAAAAAAAAAAAAATTAACACCGAGAGTACATAGATGACCCTGAGCAGGGCACTTCCAAGAGCGACGAAAGCAAGGCTCAAGTAGTTAATAAGTCTGTGCAGTTTGTAGAGGTAAATCAAGGGTGGTTAGCGGTAGAACAAAAACGTGATGCATATGTTCAAGATATTGTTGCTCAGCTCTTAAATAATAAGTCTCCCGATTCAATTAGTCACACCTACGATGTTAGAAACAATATGCTATATCGAAAAAAAAAAAATTGAGCGAAACAAAGTTAGTCGTTGGTAACCTATCGTCCATCAGTCCCTTGTATGGACTTAAATCAACCATATCCATACTGAGATAGACACGTTTAGTTTCTTGATGGAGTGCAACGCAGGCAGGTATTTTTAGGTGTTCTGGGATTTGGTCCGGTCACCTTTTGGGATTTAGTCCTCTAGTTCGGTTACCGTCCACTTTTTCAATCACTAGCGGACGTTTAAAGCTGTCCGTAGTTCTGTCAGGGAACTGACCAATCAACGCCAGTATGTACTGCAAATAGATATTAGATAAGCGCTGACCATATTTTGATGTATGCGTAACATACTTCGCCATCACCACATTCTTAAGGCATCAATTCTTTGCCTGTCAACGACTTTCATAGTCCACGTCTTTGCACTATACAGAATCGGATAGCTAGATAGATAGAAATATAGAGAAGGCAAGCGTTCGTATCAGATGCATTTTTGTTCCATTAATAATTTTCCTATCTCTCCAAATTTTATTCAGTGGGGTTATTGCTATTTTGGCCATGTAAATTCTCCGACGGATTTGCATACATTTTATTGGCATACTATTCACATAGATATGACTGGGACATTAAGTGGCAAAAGCGACAGAAAAGAAATACGCGTCAGTAATGATTGATTATGTTATCAAGTATGTCCTTTAAGAGCATACTCTATCCCTCGATGCCAGTTGTACTATTAAAGCGTTGAGAAAAGCTGTTTCTCTTTTCGGTGTTCTCAAGCGAATTGTTATATCGGGGGAGGGGCTTTGTAAGCGCGGACTTTAGAGAATTGAGTAAAACACCTCGTATAGAACTTTACTTTATAACAACAGGGGCAAATAAAGCCAACGGTCAAGTAGAAAGGGTCATGCAGATTTTAAAATGTCTGCTAACTATTATAGAAAACGATACCCATAAAACGTGGCGTGACAAACTTCCTGAGGTACAAGGGACGAAACCTCTTAGCATTCAATGGATTCACCGTGCGGGTGCCGGGTCCATCGCGTTGCAGGGAGGGGGGCTTCAGCAGTGCCGGGGACTTGCGACCCAGGTGTGGGTTTAAGGGGCCCCTTTAACTAACGCGCGTTGTACGCTCACCTCCACTGTCCAAGTTCCTCTCCCTACCTAGCCAAATTTGAAAACTACTACTAATTGAACCTACTAGGGCTGAATTCGACGTACGTTCCAAGAATGAATTAATGTTAGTTCTGGACGGGCCCAAGTCTTTTAGTAGGTTGTAGAGAGATTTAGCTGTTATACCTCTCGCTCCCACCTCTACCGCGTACGAATCAGCGACGAACCTATTTCGAGTTAGTTCGTTAGTGAGCTCGTAATACTTAATGACAACGCGCTTTGAAATACGCGAATATAGAAATATGTCTGGTCTAGAGGCTGACGCACAAATATCCTCGGGGATTTTGTGTTGTTTCTCACACGTATCCATCATGATAGTCTAATCCGAAGCCGCTTTAAGGATAGAGTAAGGCTTGACGTTTGATTTTGTAGCCCTGGTGCTCTCTCTCACAAAACCTATTGATCGTTCGTTTGTGGTTGTTTCCCTTTGCGCTCTGGCTACCGAAAGACTGGCCGCTTCACGTATGATCTCTAAAACCCTATAGTGACGACGCGAGAGTTGACCGCTGTCCAGGAGAACCTTACATCTCACTAGTAAATGCTTAGCAGTTCCAACTGCCTTTCCGCAGATATAGCAAGTGTTTTCGGTACCTTTACCCCATCTTACTGAATTGCTCTGGTCTGGGAGAGTCATCTAGCACTTAATAACACAAGCCGTAGGGTTACAGGATATACTCCAACAGAACTAATGTTTGGCATACGCGCGCAATCTTTAGGGATATCATTAATAGCCCAAAATTCAGACGAGCCGAGATTAGATTTAGACAATATCCGGAATAAAACTTCCCTCAACACTGAAAACGCAGATCAAAAGGAAGTAGTTAAATTTAATAAAGGCAAAGCCCAAGTAAAACCTTCTTTTCTTTCTCGGGGAGATTACGTTTTTGTTAAGTGTAGCGAGTGTTACCAAACTAAACTACAAAGAAAGTTTAGGGGACCTTTTATCATAATTAAAATTCTAGACAACTATAGGTACGAACTGAAACATACCGATGAATCTAATCACACTTTAAAATACTCTCATGAAAACTTGCGCGCAGTACCCAGAGGCTTTGAAGGGTTAGTTGACATATCCACTGAACTAGGTAATGAGGAGGCCGAGACGGCGGGTCATGGAGTGGAGAGAATGGAAACGAAGCTTTATCAGATGATGAAAGTGAGTAGCTCTGATGGCCTCCAACATTGATAAACCATAAATGAGTTGTGTAAGTTTGAGTTGGTGTGTTTGAGGTGGCGATGGAACTGGCTGATGCGGCCGATATTTCTAGTAGTGATGGATCAAAGCGTGCAGGGGCTGGCTCGATGGAGTCCACGTCCGGCCGACGCTTGATCAGGTTGTGAAGATGGACGGGCTAGCTCGGTGGAGTCTATGTCCGGGTCATCGTTCACTCACATGAGTTTGTCTAGTGGAGATGGACGGACTAGCTCGGTGGAGTCTATGTCCGGGTCATCGTTCACTCACATGAGTTTGTCTAGTGGAGATGGACGGACTAGCTCGGTGGAGTCTATGTCCGGGTCATCGTTCACTCACATGAGTATAAGTAGTGGAGATGATGGGGCTAGGTCATTGGAGTCTACGTCTCGATCATTGTTCACTGATATGTGTGTGATGATGCTCTGCAGATTGGTCAGACGAAAGTTGTCGTCCGGGTCAGATCCATTTACGTTGGCTGACTTGTCCTGGAACCTCTGCAGATTGTGGTAAGACGAAAATTGTCGTCCGAGTCAGAGCCATTTACGTTGGCTGGCTTGTCCTGGTTGCTCTGCAGATTGTGGTAAGACGAATAGTGTCGTCCGGGTCAGATCCATTTACGTTGGCTGACTTGTCTTGGAACCCCTGCAGATTGTGGTAAGACGAAAATTGTCGTCCGAGTCAGAGCCATTTACGTTGGCTGGCTTGTCCTGGTTGCTCTGCAGACTGTAGTAAGACGAATGGTGTCGTCTGGTTCAGATCCATTTACGTTGGCTGACTTGTTCTGGATGCTCTGCAGACGGTAGTAAGACGAATGTTGTCGTCCGGTTCAGATCCATTTACGTTGGCTGACTTGTTCTGAATACTTTGAGTATCGTGGTAAGACGAATGTTGTCGTCCGGGTCACATCCACCAAAGGACCGACCTGTCCAATAGTACCTACTAATTGTGAACAGTTAACCTACATGCTGTTAAGTGACAAGGCGTTGTCGTCCGGCTTAATTGTTACGTGATGTTCGTCTTAAGTATCATAGCACATTTTGATGATTGTAACTAGTCGTTTGTCAGGATGCCGAACGGAATAGACACAACTGTAGTTCATTGATCCGAGAACCGCCCGAGGACGGTCGGATGTCAGTCCGGCCGTGACGGCGCATCCGTCAAAAATCATACGTCAGGTTGACCTTTAGCTGTCTGAGGTTAGCCTAGTGAAGCGTCACTGTCGATGGTAGCGTGGGCGGCCATCTTTTATTATACAGTTTTCGTTCGGGATGACGCCCGCGCACCGCGCTCGTGACGAATCGCTGTGTATCGAAGTGATAGTTATATCTAGTGTTTCGATTGAGTTGGTGTCGTATTGAATAGACTGTACTTTATCCCTTTCAAAGTATGAGTTCCCATGAAGGCCCTCCTGTTCTTACAACGCCCTCCTACAGGTAAGTAGACCTATTTATTTTGACGTATTTCTGTAGCGTTCAATATACTTTTTATTTGTATTGTATAGTTATAAAACTTTTTACATACATGGGGAGGTGTTAATAAAATTGGAATTTCATGCAGCGATGAACATAGTTTTATCAATATCGGTTAGGTTATCACCTATACCTATAACAGATATCTCTGTTTTATTTTATTATAATATACACTAAATATATAAATAAATCTTGATTATTTTCTAGTGTAAAATCCTATATTTTATTCGTAAATATTTTGAATTTATGATTTAATTCGAAGAAACCGTTTGATATTTCTAATCCAGGTCCATGAAAAGACGATTAGGACAATCTCTGAAACAGGACAAAGGCTCCGGGTGTGAGATACCCAGATTGGATCCATTCTCTAAAGAAGTCACGCAGTTTGATAAGGACATACCCAAGGTTATGTGTTTGGGAACGGATTGGGTTAAATGTTATGTGAGTTAATTTGATTTGGATACTGCTTTTGTAATAAACCCTGATATTAAACACGAAAGATAACATATATTCTATGTATTCATATAATTTTTTTCAGCATTCTAAATGTAGGGTAGTTCCGAAAATATTAATTAACATAGTATGTTCATACCAAGACATAATATATGAGAGTGATCAAAAATATACAATCGGTCCTCCCACAGAGGTCAGAGGTGATAACGAGTATGTTCTCACTAAGAGCGATCATGTAAAGATTAAGTGTTCAGGGAAACATAGGGACAGGTGAGATTATGTGTTAAAGGCAATAGAAAGTGTAGTGAAAAACACTTTTCAATGATCATGATAACAGAAAGATTATCGATTAGTCTTAGTTTTTATAATCTACTAGAAGACCTGGCGAACTTCGTATCGCCCTATAATCAAGAAATATCTATTACGTTTTTTTTTATTTATATTTTTGGAGTTTACCTGTAAGCCATAAATCTCCGTGTTTTGAAGTGAGACAAAATGATTGACATATTAGTTAGTTGTCAAATCTAATGTCAAAAAAAACTTTTGTATGGGAAATAGAAAAGGGCTGTTTTTATGGTTTTCCCGCTAATGAATCAATATTTTTCAGCTTTTATGCCTTCCCTGAACCTCCATGAACATTTCAAGAAGACTAAAATAAGATAAATCCGTTCAGCCGTTCTCGAGTTTTAGCGAGACTAAGGAACAGCAATCCATTTTTATATATATAGAAGATTACTGCTGTTTCTTGAGATCTTTCACTGTGGTCAAGTTTTTTTTGATTAGTAATTTTTCAGATATGTTACTTGCTACTCATATTTTTAACAGTGTTGATTATTTTCCCTAGTATAGATATCACGTTACAATTTTGAATAATTGTTACTAATGGAAATCTGAACAAAATGTTTCTAATGTATTCATGTTTTTCCAGTATACTCCCATCCAAATGGATCGGCCACTCTCTTGGCTTCTGTTCCACTGTTCTTGCAAAACTCAATCAGAAAGGAAGAGGTGACTCCTTGAACGTTCTCATCCTGGGATTCGACTCCACCTCCAAAAACGGATTCATACGAAAAATGCCGAAGAGTTATAAAGTTTTAAAGGAAACATTGGGAGCTACGATTTTGAATGGGTATATAACAACCAACATGATATTTTGAATGATATATTACGGGGTAAATTTTCTTTGTTGTTTTTCTTAAATTTATCTGCATCTTTTTAATGAGAAACTTTATAAGAAAACAATATCTAAAATGGTAAACAACTTTACATTTCGTTACTTTATGTTTCTCTTGAGGAATTCTAATCTAAATACCGACCCCAATAGTCTTAGTAATATTAGAAAATTTCAATAATATTTTATGATAGGTACAATATATTAGGCGATGGGACGCCCGCCGCCCTGTTTCCGATCCTGACGGGGAAGACGGAGTTGGAACTGCCTGACGTGAGGAAGAAGATGAAGAACAACAGAACCTTGGACGACATGCCCTTCATATTCTATAAGCTGAAGGATGAAGGGTGAGACTTGGTGGATAGGGTGGACTTAATTTTGGGGAAATATAATAATAAGCGTCAGTCTTTTTAATCTTTATTTTAATGTAATCATTCACTCTTCATGAATCACTTCAAAAATGAACATTAATACTAAGAAAAATTAAGACAGATATTATTAAGAGAAATTTAAATGATTTTGAATTTTCAAAATGATATTATTTACTTAATCATACATTAAATTTTCTTTATTTTGTAGTTCGTTTCTTGACAATTAATTAATCTATACCTTTATTCCATATGACTTGTGCAAATTATTTTTAGCTACAAACGAGCAAAATGCATCACAAACTTACTGATGCTTAAAGATCTTTGATGTTAATATAATATGTATGATTTCAGTTACCGAACAGCGTTCTTCGAAGACATGCCCTGGATAGGAACATTCCAGTACAGATTCAATGGTTTCAAGAAGCAACCCGCGGATCATTACTTGCTATCGTTTTATATGGAGGAGTCAAACGGTGGCAAGAAATGGTGGACGAGCAGCTTGAACAAATACTGAGTGGGAGATACTCCGCAGTATAAACTCATGTTGGATATTACTGATCAGGTGCAAGGAAATAATTCTTTAAGTTTTATTTAATAAGGTACATATACTTTTGATTGGTTCATCATAATTTTTCAATTAAGTATATAGAATATTGAAATACTTACTACAATTATACGTTTTAGATTTTATCTGATACAATAACTCAGTTATTCTGACGGTGCTTAGTTTTATAAGTCAGATATTATTTTCCTGTTTTATGTTTTCATTCGTCTTCTTTTCAGTTTCTCCGTCTGGACGGAAAACGTTTTGCGTTCACGTTTATAGTTGACATATCCCACGATGACTTCAACATGATATCTATAGCTGATGAAGACACTGCGGAGTATCTTACAAGATTCCATGACTGATATAGAGAGGACACCTTGATAATTGTTATGGGGGACCACGGAACGAGGTTAATACATATTATAATTAAATCAAATAAACACAAAGCAAATGATATATGTAATGTTATTATATTTAATTTTTAACAATTGTATTAATTGTAGTACTCATAAATAATTAATCATCGAATTGCCTCTACCTTTTATTTTTTCGTTATGGGTTAATGTTTAAGAGATTTACTCAAGAAAGTATCATATGTTTTAATATTGCCATTTGTTTGCTAATAATATAATACGATTTAGCAACTAAACTAAAAATAAATTAAAACTTGACTCGTAAAAGAGATCCTCAACAATTATCAATAAATAAGCTTGCCACACAATGTTTTTTTACCATAAAATAAGGTACGCAAATGTTCGTGATACTCTCCAAGGGAAACTTGAAGAGAGATTACCTCTCATGGAGATCAAACTTCCAGAAAAACTGAAGAAGAGGAGAACAGAGGTGGAGAAGAATCTGAAGGAGAACGTGGAAGTATTGACGACACCTCACGACATATACGCTACGGTGTTAGATGTACTGGACCTGACGCAGTTCACTAACACATACAGAGTTAAAGGAGCCGATCTGAACAGGGGGCTCAGTCTGTTGGAACCGGTCAGTAACATTATAATATCATTGATCAACTCGAGTTAACGTGATAGTTCAGTTTGAGAAACAGTTGGAATGCGATATTTTGGATGCAGGTTCAAATCCTACTTAGTCCGTGCCAATGAAGTTTTAGGCCAATAGGATTTTTATTTGACGTATTTTGTTATAAACTGCTTTTAATTTATATTATGATATTATTTTAGACCCGCTCATAACTCTTGTGGATGTCTTATTAGATGTTAAAATCAATTGTTGAGCTAAAATTATCCAAACTAATGTTTTATGTTTTAAAAGTAAAGCATATATAGCCTAAATACGCTGATCTTGTAATAATAATATCAACCATAGAAACAATATGTCTTTTATGGTAGAAGCGAGTGTAACATCGTGTTAAATTTCGGTCTAGAAGTTTTAATTACAGTTTGTACTATTTTAAGAGCTCTTTACCAGAAACTAGGAGATATAACATATGTTTTTTGAGCTGGTACATCCAAATTTTTGACAGAAACTAAAACTTTACATACGATAATTATCCACCTTCAACATAATCTTAATAAATTTAATGTTTAGCTTAGCAATTATTAATCAGAACTTGATATTATACTTGAGCACATGTCCTTCTCCAGTTTCCAAAGAACAGATCGTGTAGCGAGGCGGGTGTGGAGGCTCACTGGTGTTCGTGTCTGTCGTGGCAGAACGTGACGCACGATGACGTCATGTTCAGGAGGACGGCCGCCGCGCTCGTGGACTTTATTAATGATCTCACTGAGGAGAAACGGCCCGTATATATAATAGGAGAACAATAACACTTATTGATATAGCACTTACCTAACTATAGGGTTTGAAGGGAAGTGGTTCTGTGTATTATGAGACAAAACCTCTTAGCATTCAATGAATGCACTGTGCAGGTGCCGGGTCCATTGCGTTACAGGGAGAGGACCTTCAACAGTGTCTATGACTTGCGACCCTTGTTTAAGGGGGCCCTATCTAACGGGGGTTAATCGCTCACATCCACCGTCCAAGCTGCTCACTCTACTAAACCAAATTTGTAAATTTATTAATGTTATAATGTACGTTTATCTTCAGGTCGGTGTGTGCGGTCCGCTCCCTCAAGTCAGTGTCGTGGGTGATGCGAGCGAGGCCCAACAGCGGCGTATTAACGTTCGTAGAGGCTCGCGGCACCAGGCACCAGGGAGAACTATCAGCTTAAGGTAAGAAGAAGTAAAAAACCTGAAGTTCTTTACTATTAAAATAGTTTTTTTGCACGCTTTTAATAACCCCTTTCCAACTATTAGCAGCTTTGTTATATCCCATAGATCGAATTGTAAAAAATATTATTATACTTACTTTGGATTGCGGGTGGATTATTTAATGTAAAAGAATCCGTACCGATAGGATGGAGATCAAACGTTAAACGCTACTTCTTAATCTATATCCCTTAGCTGGTTTCGTGGGGTTGGCGCGGCCTCCAAGCGTCTTATTTTTTTCATTTCTTTAAAACTATTTAACTTGCGTGGAAGCCATTTTGAGTAATCTCATTACGTCCTGTCTTGCGACGGGTGACGGACTTTCGGCGTTTTATTATTTACCTGAGTGGAGGTTCGTGCGTTATGGGGATCATGCGGCCCCCACTATACCATTTACGTCAATTTTTAGTTAATATTTTATTTCATTTGTTCGTATGTTTTAGAGTTATTTCGTTAAGATGGAAAAACTGTTAAGTGTAAAAACGATAGAAGACATATTGGCTTCGGATTCCGACTCCGAATTAACGTTAAGTGACTATCTAGAAGAACATGTCAGTGACAACGATGAATTAAGCGATCTGGAGCAGTCATCAACACACGATTCAGAAAGCCTGAAGATCTAAGTCCCGATATTGAAGAATGTTTTTCAGAGAGTGAAGGTGAACCTACTGCAGGACCGAGTCAAAGGAGTTATTATGGAAAAAACAAATACAAATGGTCTAAAAACCCACCAGCACCTTCACGTACTCGTCAACATAATATAATAAAACAAAGAACTCAATCGATTGGAACAGCAACAACTAAAAATCAGATGTCTACCAAAGAAACATTTGAGCTGCTCATAGACGATAATATTATATGAATAATAAAAAAAATATACCAATGAAAAAATTACAAAGAGCTTAGAAAAGAATTCTACGGTCGCATTTAGTCAAACCACGTTTCTGAAACGGAGATGAAGGCTTTTATTGGTCTTTTGTTTTGTTTTCAAATCTGGACTTGAAGATATAGAAGATTTGTAGCACACAACACAGTACAGTAGCACAAAAATACTATGTACATACTAGTTGTCAAGACTGATCTTAGTTTACTTGTAATTTTCCTGAGCGCTTAGTATTATATTTGTGTTGATTTCTTTTGAAAAACACTAATCAGTGATTTATTTCTTTATATTTCCAGAGTTTCTTGTATAAAGAATAAGAAAACATATACATATATATTACAGCCTAAGATTTTGAAAATTATTATTTTTTTAAGTTAATATTATGTAAGAAAAAGAAAATGCCAAAAATTTTAATGTTTTTGTGATCACTTGTTTTAATTAAGAAAAAAGCATTACAGTAATAAAAATTTATTGCATCAATTAAAGAAGCTTATATTTATCTTTTCTTAATTAAAACTTAAATAAAATTTCGATCATTTATATCTTAGGTGTAGTTTAGTGATGGTTGATTCCAAGTGCCGTTTAAAAAAAAAATCTGGATATTGACAGTTAGCAATGAAATAATTTTAGAAATTTATTAAGGTTCTAAGTTTTATTTGTTGTACTGCTCATTGTGAAGAAGACTATACTGTTATCAATTATCTCAATCATCGACATAAATGAAAAAACGTAAAAATAGTTTCAATAAAGTTTAATTGAATCTAGTGTTCATATATTCATATACAGTTTATTAGATGATTTAACTAGTGATAGTCATTGGTGGTTGAACACTGAATGACTGAAAGGCTGACAGTTATATGTTTATAATTTCAGATCGCAGTAGGACCTGGTGTCGGTAAATACGAAGCATTAGTGACTCATGTTATCAACGAAAACAGATTTGAGATAAATTCAAGAGACATATCAAGGACTAACGCGTAAGTAACAGAATTATTCAAATCTATTAGTCTATACTGGGAGCAATACATTATATGTAACGAACACAGTTATTTTTAAAATGTATATATCGGATTTATTACAAATTCGTTGTTTTTAAAGAGATTTTAGAGAGAGTTTTTAGAGAGACGCCAGCCTCGCTGACGTTACTCATGTCACTTCTTCTAGAGCGTTCCATAATATTTTAAAATGATACTTCAATTGTTCTTAATGCTCCATTGTTTCTCGAAGGTTCTTCTTAATCACATACTTCAATGATACGCACTCACTGAACTCTGAATTCTGCCGTCGTGCGTCCAGACGTCATATTTTTAACAAGATTCAAACATAGTTCTATTCTCCTTTTAAACAATCGTTGATTTCGTTTTACTTTTTACAATAATCATAAATACTAATGAGTTTTAATAAGAATTGATGACTGCCTCAAATTATTTTCACAACGCATCCGTCATTAAAGCTGATCGCGCCGATATATACAGGGTGACTGGTGAATTACTATCAATATTTAAGGAGCATACTCGGTACATTCGGTACATTCTCATTTTAATTATGTAAAAAAAATAGGTACTTAAATTTTGACCAAATTTCCGTATAAATAAATAAAGTGTGTACACGTTCCAACTGTACCAATTGTGGACGCGTGCGGCGGCGTGCTGATACAACAACACGCCGCCGCACGCGAGTGTGTGTGTGTGTGTATACCTAATCTGTAGGGTGTTCATACGATGCGTAATTAATTACATAACTTTTGGTTAACTTTACTTAGAAGTTTATTAATATTTATGTTATATTAATTTTTATTTTGTCATATATGATCGTCAAATATCACGTCCTCAAGTATCGATAGTAATTCACCAGTCACCCTGTATAATTCTTTTCATATATAATATAAAACATATGCGTATAATGTTTCATTTCCATACTATATGTACATATATTGTTAATGTCTATTGGTTACAGTAGCAGTACATGTTGAGGTGAGGGTGGGTGTCGCTTATACAGCTCGGCTCATTGTTGTAACTGTAATATATATAATATATTATTAGTATATTATCTTGTATTATATAAACAGGGTGACTGGTGAATTACTATCGATATTTGAGGACGTGATATTTGACGATCATATATGACAAAATAAAAATTAATATAACATAAATATTAATAAACTTCTAAGTAAAGTTAACCAAAAGTTATGTAATTAATTACGCATCGTGTGAACACCCTACAGATTAGGTATACACACACACACACTCGCGCGCTTCGGCGTGGTGTTGTATCAGCACGCCGCCGCACGCGTCCACACTTGGAACACTTGGAACGTGTCCACACTTTATTTATTTATACGGAAATTTGGTCAAAAATTAAGTACCTATTTTTTTTTACATAATTCGAATGAGAATCATGTACTGAGTATTCTCCTTAAATATTGATAGTAATTCACCAGTCCCCCTGTATATACAATAATATAATACAACATCAATATATGTTATTCTGTAGGTGAATATAATGTTCTACTGTGATTGTTAATACACATGTCTTTCCTTATATATTATATTATATAATTGGCACAAACTATTGTTTTAGTACCTATAAATGAAGACATGTTTATACTCGGTATGTATTCAGTTCAAGTTGTTTATAGCGGGGAGATGTGTTAGTGTTCCTGAGTTACCTGTAACGTTAGTATTATCTATAAATTTAAGCCTCTCATAATTATTAATATGAATATAATAACTCGGTGATAATAATTAGTTTTTATTTTTATTATGTACAAAAGACATACCAAACATTATAATATTTTTTGTAATCTACTTTGATTTTTAACTTTCTACTTTTATATGTTATCTTTTACTTTTGAGATAATTTATTGCTTGATTGTTATAATCTTAAAAAAATCGTTTTTCTATAATATGTACTAAGTACCTACATTTTTTATTTTAAAATACATAAAAACTTATGTTTCCACTACAATTTTGATATTTCCACATTTTAAATGTCATTCTATAGGCATTACTAAGTACAAATGAAAATAGGGTATTTGGATACTGTGAGTTCCTCTTTATTTTATTACTACATACTCGTAATACCCAAGCTACGGATCCTTTGCATTAACCGTGATCACGGGCACACGAGATAAAAGTGTCTGTCAGTTAGTCTTTTTATTTGTCACTGTGTCTCCTAAGGTATTCTGGTATGATTACGGACATAATATTTTATATATTTTTTAATTAAGGGGTCCCAGGTGTTAAATAAATTCCAGCCTTCTCTAATGAAATTCAAAAAACATCCGCTTTTCAATACAGAAAATGACTGGACTGGTAAGGGGCTGAAACGTCATAATTGTTTAGTTGAAAAATAATAAAAAAAATGAACGTTGCAGTATCCGAAAACCTTAGTTTCATATAAATGAATACACTCGAAAATAGTACATATTATGTTTAAGTAATATACAAAATGAAACAATGATATGTACATATTTTTATTAAGATCTAGATTGTTATGACTTTTTTAAATATTAATATAACAAGTACGGAAAAATAGATTTATTATTAAATATTAATTTTAATCTAATAAAGAAGTACCGTATAATAAAGTTCCTTAGTAGGGGTTCATCTTTTTCATTTCATTACATCTAGTCATAAGTTTATAAAGAAACCTTTTTCTGTTATATTTCTGATACTCCGTTGTGATATTGGTCATAAACTTGAAATTATAAAATGGAGAAAAGGGACACGAGCTTTGTTTTTATTTGATTTCTCTACCAGAAACCGATTGTATTTCGGTATAACAAACTTATACAGGAGAATGCTTGTAGGATTCTTACACCGACAAGACACCGAGACCTGAGTGGTCGTTTCTTTGATTCCCTTTGAACCAATGAAAATGAAATATAGTATACCACTCAGAAGGGACTCAGACCAAAACAGGACATTAAATCACTGCACTTTATATAATCTTTTAAAGCAATGTTTGAACAAACAAAAAAGGCAATGATTTAAAAAAAAATAGTATTGAAAATATACTACTACTGCAACAAATAAAAAAACTAGGAGATTCTAAAATGTACTTAACGAAAAATTTGTAATTAAAAAAGAATTTGTGAATAGGTTTTGAGATATTCACACTGAGATAAACTAAAAATAAATGTTTCTAGACAAAACAGGATTTAATGAACATACAACGTTTTGATTTCCTTAAATGGCTTAAAAGTTAATATAATAACAAAAAAAATTAATAAATGTCACTTCAATCAAAAGATGTACATATTTTTGACAATTTGGTCATGTAAACGACATCACTAGCTTTTAAATTATTATTATATAATACTAGCTGCTCCCCGCGGTGTTAAACACGGATTTCCGGGATGTAAAGTAGCCTATATGTTATTCCTGGACGTCAGCTTCCCGTGTACAGAACTGTATCAAAATCGGTTCAGCCGTTTGAAGAAGTAACAAACATAATCACACACAAACTTTCGCAATTATAATATTAGTAGGATGTTATATAATCGATAAATTACATGAACTGTTAGCGAGCTTATTTATTATTGAAAAAAGTTACTTATAATAACTTTTAATTGTTATAACGAAAAAAGTTTGAATTTTTCATACTAATTTATTTACGAAAATACATTACGCAATCCTTAAAAAAAAAATAAAGACTGTAACATAGAAATATTTTGATATATAACTGGGACTCCTAAAAGTTTTCTAAGAGTTCTTCATGCGGTTATAAGAGTTTTCATTGTAACATTTAAATACAGCCCCACATAAGTAAAATCGATGAGTTATAGGGCTGGTCTACCTTTTAAACCATATATGTATATTTCATATATATCAGAAAAAAATTTGATTTCCTTGTAGTAACTTTATTTACAAAAAACATTACGCAATCTTTAACAATAATAAAGACAGTAACATAGAAGTATTTTGGTATAACTGGACTCCACCAAATCCTTAAAAGTAAGGCACAGATAGAATTAAAGTTAAATATACACACACTCGGTGTCCATTAACACTGCTTGTCGTCATTTAGAATAAGGACTATTTACAGATCAGTTAGAGGAAGGGAAGAAGATACCTCTC
This sequence comes from Danaus chrysippus, assembly GCA_916720795.1. NCBI lineage: Eukaryota > Metazoa > Arthropoda > Insecta > Lepidoptera > Nymphalidae > Danaus > Danaus chrysippus. The sequence continues at coordinate 1,940,718 of CAKASE010000073.1, forward strand.
TCTATCAAATAAAGATAAACAATCATCTTAAACAAGCCTTCTTTATATTAAGTCTTTTTATAAGGTCCGTTGTTATAATCGTTGTTGTAATCCGCTTGTCTGTTACTGTCGTAGCCTGATCCGGCGCCGACGTCCTCGTATGAGATTCTGGGCTTGAAACCGTCCTGGTCGGCTTCATATTCAACGGTCTGGTGACAAATAATTCATTTCATAAGTCATCCTCATGGTCTCTATTGTGTTTATAACAACAACCCACCCTCCTATTATATATTACCTGTTTCCTTCCATCAGGTTAGACGACGTAGTAGACTCCCTCTGTCCCCTTCGGTCCCCTCGTCGTGACTCTCGGTGACCGAAGTCGTTGCCGGAGGGAGCATCCTGGACCATGTATTTGAAGTCGTAGTTCGCAGGCTCCTGTTAGTAAAGATTGTTATTAAAAGGACTTAAAAATAATACTTGAAAGAAGAGTAATTATGATACTAAGAGCTCAAAAGATATGTGGCCATACAAAACAGTAGTATGGGACATTTATGAACTTTAGCAGTTATAATGAGTATTCTAGTATTCCAAGTCTTGATTGAATCCATCCCTAATTCTCTAATATTAAACTCACTCCATTGCTTCCATCATCATATCCTCGAGCACTGGGAGGGAGGTACTGTCTGCTTTGTTGGTTGTCATATTTGTTGTCACTACCACCTTGAAATAATTGAATAATAGAAGAATAGAAATGTAGTAGGGAACACAGGCATGCGTTCAAACCGTGAAAAAGATATAAGTACTGGGATCTAAGATTTTCGCGAGTATTACTACGCATTCTTTTTATTTTTTACTGTCAACTACATACTCCCGACGTTTCGTTTACTTTACAGCAACCGTGATCATGGTAAAAAACGCGTAGTAAATCCGAAAATAAAAGTTTTATTTACATGAGTACTGGATTTTTAATTTTTGTTCAATAAATATTATTTTATTATAAATACAACATACTTCGTTCAAATCAAGGGGCTCTATACTCTTGAGAGGGACCATTGGATCCAGCCTGATCTGGTGCACCGTATTGAGGGGAAGGTGCTTGGTATTGGCTCGGAGCTGGATGTTGATTTCCAGAAGCTTGATACTGGTTGGTAGGTGGTAAGTATTGGCCGGTGGGTGCTTGCTTTTGTCCTTGATATTGGTTGTTCGGTGCTCCATACTGAGAGGAAGGAGTTTTGGGTAGTCCGTATTGAGAGTTTGGTTTCCGGATACTTGCAGATGGTCCGTAGGCAGATGAAGGACGTCCTCTGTAATATTACAGGGTGACTGGTGAATTACTATCAATATTTAAAGAGCATACTCGGTACATGATTCTCATTCGAATTATGTAAAAAAAATAGGTACTTAATTTTTGACCAAATTTCTGTAAAAATAAATAAAGTGTGGATACGTTCCAAGTGTTCAAGTGTGGAGGCGTGCGGCGGCGTGCGGATACAACACTACGTCGCGACACGCGTATGTGTGAGTGTGAGTGTATACCTAATCTGTAGGGTGTGCACACGATGCGTAATTAATTACATAACTTTTGGTTAACTTTACTTAGAAGTTTATTAATATTTATGTTATATTAATTTTTATTTTGTCATATATGATCGTCAAATATCACGTCCTCAAGTATCGATAGTAATTCACCAGTCACCCTGTATATCGAATTTTAAACAATACTTTTTATATAATACATAATTATTTATATTTGAAAGCATTACGTTAATGTTGCAGAGTTAGTTATAAAGAAAATCGATGTAATCAATTTTGATTAGTTTATTTACCTGAAGACAGCCTCAGTCTGTCTCTGACTGAATCCGGGAACACCATAACTCTGAGAGGGAGACGTGTTCCTCACTTGTGGAGGAAGATACCTGGAGATTATAATTTCATTAGTGAAGGTAGTGAGGAAGAGAAATATTCATATTGAAGTACAATTTGAATTCCTTTATTATTATTCTTATTATTAGCTAAATGTTTTGTTACCTGTTATTAACTGGTGTCTCTGCCAAACATGACGCCACAAGTAACGAACACACTATGAAACACTGAAAACAATATGACATTAGAATAAATGAAATATATTACAAATAAAATAATTAATAATATTTTAATTTAATTTATTAAACCACACACCTTCATTTTGTAAAATGAATCCTTGATTTCGTGAACTTGTGCGTTCTTTTAATTTATGATTAGTTATTGTTAGTGCAGCTGTTACTAGATATGTTGTTGTGTGTTCAATGATGCTGGACGATGTATCGATCGTCTTATATACTCCTCGATCTGTTAATACTGATTCCGTAGGTAGATTTGAAACTGTACACATCTTTTTATTTTGCTCTTAAACATGTCTATTTTTATTTATTGTTTTATTAAGTTGTATTACATGAATTAATTTTTTTTAGTCACCACTCCTTCCAAATTTCACTTTATTTTACACAAAAGAGCACTTTTTAAAAATAGACTGTTTCAAATTAACGTGTAGAGGAATGTGTTTAGTAGAACGACTAGACTGAGATCCGCGTCCATATGCAGGGTTATACTAAAACATTGAAAATAAATTAAAAGTAAAAGACCTCTTTAAAGAGAATCCTATTATTTTAATGCACTTAAATGGATAATTAATAAATAGTTTTTATATTAAAACTTCTACAACCTTTTTTGTAACTTCTTAATAAAATTTACGTCGCCGGAGTCCTACATAAAATACTTAGTCGGAACATTTTAATGCTTTAAATCATTAATTTTACGTTATTTAATTTTATTTTTTTATATTTCAAAGACGTCGAATGAACAGACGGACTGATGGAAGGTAGCTACCATCGTCCATAGACATCTGGTACATAATGGATGCCGACCTTGATGATGGCACAGGGAGGGGGAATAGAAGGCCAAACAACTCTCTCACTCATGGGACGAAACACAGCTATAAAAGACTACTTCACGAACAAAGCCAGCCCATGTTCGAGCTGTAGTAGGTAACTGACCACAGCTAGGCTCTACACCACCTAAAAACAGATGTACTAAAATATTTATAGCAATATGTTAAATACAAATTCTGACATTAAATATTTAAGGTTAGAGGTTAATATATTAACAAAATTACATTTTCATTAAAGTGCAGTGTAAGAGGTCATCATATGGAATTCAATTTTAAAACGTACTGAGGAGCAAACGTAAATTGGAAATTTTTCGAGTCAACGAATCTTCAATTGAAATTTACGCATGCGATAATTTTTTAATATCTTTAAACTCTAACTAACGGGAAGGAACTAAAAACATTTCTTTATTTATCGCCGACTTCTTTATTTAATAATAATTATTAACCTGTGTGTGTATATGTAAATGTTTTCTTAGATTTTTATTATTATTCATTATCTCATGTTAGTTACTTAACACATCATTCATGTCTATATTTATGTCATGTCTAAATAATGTAATATAAATTTCTGAGTAATGTTAGTTACATTCCTGCTTTCCAAATAATATTCCACTGGTATCGAGGTATAGTAAAAATATAAGAATGAAGCTTTTCTAACTAAGTGCAAGATAAATATTGAAAGAGGCTATGAACGAGGAACGTGAGGTGAAATATATATACATATATTGCTGCTTATAAGATATTGTATTATTTAAATATTAACTTGACAAATTACAAAATCTTAAAATGGTTTTTTTTTTATCCTGAAAAGAGCACTTTACGTTTAAGAGTTGAGTTCCGTTATAAAAGTGTTGGCGTGAGTCCAAGCTGTAGTAGACGAGAATTGTAACTGATGAAAATTAACGGGGAGATGTTTAATGTCTTACAACACTATGTTACTATAATACACATATAACAGGAGCACGGCCTGCTAACTGTGTGTGACTGAAGATTTTATATTGAAACAAAACTAATAAGAATATGGTAGTTGTAATGGTCTGTGTATAGTTTATATTCAAACCACTGAACTGATTTTAATGAAATTTTGTACAGACATAGAGTTGACCTCGAGAAAAAACATAAGATAGTTTTTATCCCAGACTTTTGACAAGTTCTCTTGGAATTAACGCGATATAACCGAACTCAATGCAGGCGAAGCTGCGGGCGGAAAGCTAGTATTTTATAAAACTGACTAGGTTCAGAATCGGAAATATTATTGATATATTAATAGGTGAATTTGTGAAGCAGTCATAAAGTGTGATCCAGGAATCCATTAATCGATATACATTTTGAATTAAAGTAACATGGACATTCAGAATGAGAAGTCAAATGGTTTATTAAAAGGGATGTCCAAGACCAAAGTGCACAGATACACTCAAACACAACTGAAATTCAAGTGTAAGAATTCAAATTTCAAAGATACGAAGTAAAAAGCAACCAAACATTTATCGTTGATCACACAAGTGCTATCTGAGAATATATACTGGAAAGCCGAATGTTAAACTTTCATATGTTACGTTCCTTCTCCAACAGCAGACATCAGTGACAAAGAAAATCTAAATTCGTACAGGAGTTGCACGCGTATGGTTATTACAAAGCAGCAAAGAGTTTGGAAACAAAATAAATAAGAGCGGGAAGTAAAATCCGAAAATTGTTAACTCTAAATGTGTGCAGACGAAAGACATTGTCTCAGAGATCGAAGCGTTCTCATGTACAGAAGTTTATATTCTTAATATATGTATATAGGTTCGGTTGAATATCGACTTGGTTCTCTCTCCTCTTTTATAATACGTGTTGTGTATAAGGAAGACTTGCTTATCTCGTATTATCGTCCCGTATTTGTATTCCATATTGGTACAAGTGACATTTCTTCATCTTCATATATTTTTTTTTATGAAAGCCAATGCATTCCAATAATAATCGCTGTTATAATTATTATCAGACAAAAATATTTTTTCTTTCCTTTTCCTACACAATAAAATAAAAATTTGAAAACCATTACAACGCTTCGTCTAGTTTTGATGATAATAATTTATGTTTTTTGTTATCTCATCTTTTTTTATATTTTATCCTGATATAACTATTGCTATCTCTTATATGACTAGGATAGAAGATTGAAGTATTTATTAAGGACCTAAAGACCTATTTATTAAGGACCGCCAGTATTAATCACTCATAGTAAAACAAAGCAAACGATGAAATAGCATGATGTTCCTTATTTAACTTTAAACCAATTTCTTCCGGTAAAACCAATATCCAACTCCAAATTGTCTCAATGGCTACAAAAGTTCTTCTAACTTTATATAAATTAACTCGTCCAAATGTGCGAGAGTCCGCTCGGGCCTGGAAGTTCACACAAAATAAAAATTAAAAGTATTGTCATTGAAAACTGAGAGGCTTAAGAAATATTGTTTTTTTTATAATATCAGGAGTCAGTGAATGTAAATAATAAAGTGACTTAAGATGTTAGGATTTAATATATGATATAAAAACCTTGAGGTGTGAGTGACGGTTTTGTGTTTTATATCATTAATTAAAGAATGTAATTTTACTTATAATACACAGTATTCGGTGATGTCTCACTAATAATATAATGTTCGGTACATTTTGCTGTGTTACGTACATAAGGTTTTGTTCATCTTATTATAAGTTGGTTGGTTTACATTCTTTATCTTTATAATAGTCACGTAACTATCTTACATATATTTAGTACACTTACAACATGTTCCCCTGTATTAGAAGCTCCGTGTACTCACCTCGTATATCCATCATCTGTTATTATCTTCGTTTGTTTTTATTACAATAGAAAATGTATTCAAAATTAAACTTGCTTCATGTGATCCTTTCTGAGTATAACTGGAATATTATATAAATTAAAAATTATTAAAATTAAAAACTATAATTTTAAATATATATATACATACATAAACATGATATAAAAGTTGATAGTTTATATTTTGAAAACAAATACACAGAATCGTGTTTTATTGGATCAGTATAGTTTTGTTGCTCAGTGATGTGAAGAGTTGTTCTGTGACGGACGCTGTTATTTACGAGTATATTTATGATAAAATTACAATGAAATATAAAAATAATATACGTTTTTACAATTTCCTTTGACTATTTAATGTTAAATAATCTAATCATTAGTCAGAGACTTTTTTAATCTTTGATTTTTCTTTTTGTTGGACTCGTTTGTTTAAGTCCCGTGAAGACCACCACACACAACTGTACTGTTTTATTCATTGAGTTTCTTTTGTTCTTTAAATCCGTTTCATCAAACTGTTTCCATCAATATAGACAGGAAAAAATGTACAGGATCTCTTTTCATTATATATTTTTATTATCTACTGTAACTGTTAATAAAATCTCTAATAACATCACATTGACAGCTACAGTTGTTATAACCTTACTTTGTGAATGATTAATAAGCTTTTCTAAACTTAAAATAAACTCTTTGTTCTGTAATTAATATCTTTTAAACAAGTCAAATTAAACTTACATTATTATTATGAGCATACATATAGTATATTATTTACTACTTTACTATTTCTTGATTGTTTAAATACTGTACTACTACATATGAAAATACACTATAGGTTTTTGTTGGACAAATCGATTCTTCCATATCATTTTTATATGTGACACATATAATAATAACACTTTTACAAAATTATACCTTAATGTCATTGAACTTTGATATCAAATTTTCTTCAAATTATTTTTATCTTCATCACAGTTCGTCGTATAGTTGTCCCTCGTCACTTGAATAATAGAATACAAAAAACGTGTCAGTATAGTAACGTCACTTGTAATATAGACTCTAATGCCACACCATAAGGATCGGTTTGCAATATCTCATTAAATATACCAATTGAACACACGCTGAGATTGTGTTTTTGTAACAAATATTGAGTAGATAAAGTGATCATGAACATAAAATATTCAACAAGGACTTGGTTTATTAAACGAAGCATATTAATTTAGTAATGAGAAGATATCAGCATCTATTGATGAGTTAACTATTACAGTTTAATAAACATTATATTCTTGAACATGTAAATATAAATATCATAAGCAGTTACTGCTAATGAAGTTTGTTCTGTATAAGGCCTCGGCCTCTAATTTTGCGGGCAGCGGAGCGGCGGCGGCGGCGGCACGGAAACGCATACTGTTCTTCAAACTAGCGGGCAGCGGGCGCCGCTGTATTCGAGGGTCGGTCCATTTGATTATACGCGTAAGATCCTGCCGCTCCCGCTACCGCTCCGCTGCCCGCAAAATTCGAGGCCGAGGCCTAAGGTTTGAGTGGTTCCCGAGGTCATTGACGTTTAAAGTGTTAAGATCCCGATATATAACGAACTTCACTGAGATGCTTATTTGATGAAGTATATTTTATATTCAATATATGACAATAATTATATTGAATAATGAGATCTGACATTTTCGCGAGTCATATAAATGAAACTAGTGTTTTGCAGATATACTACGCGATCTTATCTATAATATAAAAAGGAATCGCAAAATGTGTTGGTAAGCGCATAACTCAACAACGCCTGGACCAATTTGGCCAATTTTTTTTTTAATGTTCGTTGAAGTCCAAGGATGGTTTTTACGGCAAGAAAAAATCGAATAATTGCCGGGAAAACCCTAAAAACAACCCTTTTCTTTTACACATACAAACATTTTCTAACTAAAACGCAGAATCAATTTGAGCTTTATTGCTATTGTATAAAGTTCATAATCAATTACAAGCACTAACTTGTAAAAAATAAAACAAACAGGGTGAGCTAAATAAAACCGTTTAAAAAGTAACTTCATTGAGATAAAAAGGTAACAGATATTTCTTGATTATAGGGTGGTACGAAGTCTGCTGAGTCAGCTAGTTTTTGATAAAAACTATACATACTTTAGAGCAACCGAAACGTCGCACTATGGAAAAATCGCGTATGTTTCGTCTCAAACCTCCGTATCTCAGTTATTTCAAAACTGAATGATCTGTAATTTTGCACACATATACGTGAAAGTATAAGTTTAATATAAAAAATAATAATTTTGAAAATTATGTTTATTAATTTATTTAAAAAATAAAAATATATAAAATTATGTTTAAATATGTTTTGGCACCGTATCAGAATAGGCGCAAGTAGGCGCAACTTGTATTTCCTTATGTAAACTAATATATAAAGATTGTAAAGCAACAAATACCTCGACAGCGGTAAAGGGTTAGGTGTCGTTAAAAAAAAGAACCCGAAAATGATACCAGCTTAAACTATATTGGTTAGTTGTAATTTATTTATTTATTATACGTAATATTATTTAAGAAACGTTATAAGGAGATTATAAGCATTTCAAAATTATGTAATACTTATAAATTTATATCAAAAACTTTCGAGTAATGTGGCGTTGAATTGTAGTAATGTATTGTGCCAAAATCACATCATTGAACATGAGTTAGCTTTGATACCTTTTTATATACATACATTACATACTGTTTTGCAAAAAAATATTTAAAAATTATATAAAAGAAAGTTTATTTATAAGACTAAAATAATTAATTAGTTTTACTCCATAACAACGACTTTCATGTGAAAGGGTTTTTAGACGGCCTAGTAAGGGGCTTTTCCATAATGGTCGGAAGTATGTAGTTTTTATCAAAAATAAAGTCACTTAGTATATCCGCAAAATATTATTTTTATTTAAATGTCATTAGTTGCCTCATAAATTTCAGTCCAGAGTATGACTAAAAATGTTTTTTTTTAATATTTCACCGGTTTGATTATTAAACCACTTCCATGCCAATCGAAATTATGAAACCCATAGAACATGCAAACGTTTACTTACCATCTTCAGCATCAGAATCCTCCAATGTTACAAAAGCGAAAGTTTGTATGTGTGGAGGTATGGATAATAGTTACTTTTTATTCAAATCTAACGAACAACAAAAAAAACCAGTACATAACTTCAAATGTCACTATCACCGGTAATGAGCTATTTGTCTCGAGTATCGATTGATAATTGACATAGGATGGATCGACAAATTAGGTGCTTGTCAAACGTCAAATATTATGTTTGCGTCCAGAAATTTAAAATTGTTCTACTGAAATGTAAACAATCTGATACTAAGTTAATATTATTGTGCTACCAAATGTAAGTAGTAAAAAAATGCGTTTATTTTTAACCTAATGAAGATGATTACGTAGTTAGAAAGATATAAAAAATTCTTATTAGTTATTCATTTTAAACTATTCTTTTAAGTTGATTTCTAATCACTTCAAAGTGAAAACGAAAGTATTTTCATATTAATTGACCTTTTAAACATTCCAATCGTTTCAGCCGTTGTCAAGGTTTGGTGACACTAACGAACAGCAATAAAATTATAATACATAAGGTCGTTTATGAAATGTTCTGTTTTCTGCTGAAGTTCTTTCAGAGATGTTACATGATCATTAAACTTTCAGGGCGGATGACGAAGATTGCGTTATTTATTTTTTTTGTGTTGAACTTTATATTCATGGTTCAAATATTACACAGCAAAGAAAAAAATTGTATTGTTTGATTTTAAAAGGAAAATTTTAAAGAAACTAAAACCAAATTTATAGAACACGTCAGTGATTATTATTCCATCGTCTCCCTCTTACTAGTTGGTGGAGGGAGCTCAGACAAGCTCCGGTGTGGGCCGGTGCCCTCACAAGGCCGAACGTGGCTGCGCTGCACAGAGTGCAGCGCGTCATGGCGGTGAGGGTGGTACGGGGATACCGCACCGTCTCCCATAAGGCGGCTTGCGTGCTGGCTGGGACGCCTCCGTGGGAACTGGATGCCCAGGTTCTGTCAGAGGTGTACCACCAGCGCGCGCGAGTTCGATCCCGGGGTCCGAGTCCGGACCGGGATCGGGTGGAAGGTTGGCGGCGCTCCTTGATCGCCTTACTGCTTCGCCGGTGGAAGCGGAAACTCTCTGAGCCAGTGGCCGGGTTGCGAACCGTGGAGGCTATTCGCCCGCTCCTTAAAGAGTGGGTGGACCGCCGACACGGTTCCTTGACCTTCCGGCTGGTGCAGATCCTCTCGGGGCATGGTAGCTTCGGGAGGTATCTGTGCCACATAGTCGGGAGAGAGCCGACTGCGGCGTGTCACCATTGCAGTTGCATGGATGACACGGCCGATCACACTTTGGCGGAGTGCCCTGCGTGGGCTGTAGAGCGTCGCCAGCTCACCACAGTGGTTGGCGCAGACCTATCGTTGCCGGCTGTGGTTCAGGCCATGGTCGGTAGCGAGAGGGCCTGGGAGGCGATGGTCAAGTTCTGCGAGCACGTGATGTCGCGGAAAGAGGCCGCAGAACGTGCACGGGAAGACGACCCCTCCTCGGCGCCCTTGCGTCGACGTAGACTGGGTCGAAGGCAGCGGGCATATGCCCGCGACCTGCCTCCCCAGTGAGGAGCCTCCGGGCGTCGGTGGGGAACCGGCGTCCGGGTAACATAGGCCTGAGTAAGAGCGGCGTGTTTGGCGTTCCCGGCACGCTGCTCTTGAGTCGGAGGGGTGGTGTGGTCTAGCCACTGATACCCCTGCCGATGGCGGAGTCCCTTTCGGGACTTGTGCGTAGTGAGCGGAAGCATGGCTCGCCGTTCCCGCTCACTAGCCTACGCACTGCGCAGAGAACGCCGAGGAGTTTAGTGGGTGGAAATCCCACACGCCCCCGCCGTGTTTCCCCCGCGGCGGGAAGTCTTTGAAAGATTCTCCTCGTTAAAAAAAAAAAAAAAAAAGGGAGCTCAGACAACCTCTATATGAGGTTGTAATATCATTACTATGTAGGAATTATAAAAAAAAAATTGGTAAAAATATGGGAACCGTGTTTAATAACTAAAAATAAATATTAAATAGTGCATTAGAATGATATCTTTTGATAGATGTATTCTTATGTAAAGTCTCAAAACAATTTAGAACTATTGAAGTTATTCCTATATATTATCTGTATAATTAACCCTAACAATATATTTTGTAAGGAAAAGGTGCTTATTTATCAAGCTAACGACGCGGCGTATGAAATATTTGATGACGAGAACCTTTATTTTATTTATTACGTGGTACATTTTTGTTCATCAAATGATATGATATTATTAATAATAATTTATATTTTTAAATATTATAAACTTACAGATACTCGTAATATAAATAATCACAGTTTAAATATGTGTTTGTATTTAAAATATTTCCTTCGTGAAATGTGTTATTGGAAGTTCTGATATCACTTAAGTAGTAGGTATACGAGTATGAGGAAATTAATTTTAATTGGTTTTCCAGTGTAGTGTTGTTGAGATATGAAATAGCTTACATCTGTTTGTCACTCGTGAAATATTTAAAGTAATGTGACATCGTTTACACAACGACGTCTCTAAAGTGACTTTAATGACGGAACTCTCACATTTAATTCATAAAAACAGTTTTTATTTGATAATGTTTTAATTCTGTGTGACTATTATTTGCTAGGTCGTCATATCAAAGCTGAAAATATCAAACAAGTTCGATTAAAGCTGTTGTCTGTAATTTATCATCAAAGTGATTTAAATAGTTTATAGTTTTATTTAGCCACCTTTACAATTCCTTTTTCTTTAACTTTGAAATTGATTGCAGTTGCCTAATTTACCAGATTTTTTACTGTTCTTAAATTTTATTCCCTTTTCAGGTGTTTCCCAGATGTAACGAAACGAAACCAAATAACGAACCTTGGAAGGCAAGAAATCTTTAGAAAATGTAAGACATTTTCGAAAGATTTCTCCTTTCAGAACCAACAAACAACAATGCTTAAGATTAAATGATTTTTATTTACTGATCAAACTGTCATCAAAAATTATTTTGAACAAAGACAAAAGTGAGAATACTTAATACAAAGATTAATATACAAGTATATCGTGAGGTCAGAAGTCACACTAAAAACACATAGGTTCAAGTGATATCTAACGTAATCTATTTCATAAAAATAGGTTTTGCAGTTCTATTGGACAAAAATACAGCCAATTAGCTAAGACAAAGTTATCATCACATTTTTGTTAATATACATAGAACGGATGTATCATACATATTTGGTATCTTTATTTGAATTGTGATTAAAGCATTCTTTTAAAATTGTTTTATATTCATTATGAAAAACACTTAAGCCATGCTATAAGTTACATTCGAATTATTCAAAAAAACGAATATACATTAGTATTGAAAGAAAATGTCAAACTTTAACTGAAAAATTTAAGTTATAAAAAATTACTATAAACACTTATTAAATACAAAAAATATAACTTTTAATCCCATATACTATTGCTAACATGTTTTTCATAGTATAATATTGTTCCAGGGTGTAGTAACCTCTGAGCCCTCTGACCCTTTGCCGCTGCTGCTGAGCGTGCGGCAGCTGGGGATGACGACCACGAGATGACGTCACGGAGCTGGGGAACGATATTCATGATATATATAACTTATATATAACATTCTCGTGACACAATGTTCGTTTCCGTACTCCTCCGAAACGGCTTGACCGATTCTCATGAAATTTTGTAAGCATATTGAGTAGGTCTGAGGCTCTGAGAATTGGCCAATACCTATTTTTCATAACCTAAGTAATAGGGGCTGTTCACCCCTAAATTTTGTTTTGATTTGGACGAAAGGTTTTGTTTTTATTTTTTTATCAAGTGTCATAAGAAAATACATAAAATCCTAAATATTTTTTTTATCACCAACCCCTACTTTTGATATGATAAAACAACGTTTGCGGGGCAGATAGTATATATTAAATAATAAATAATCAAAACTAAGACAACCATTAAATTAGTGCTTAATATAGAAAAATATCTCTTAATTAAACGTTATTTCATTTAATATTTGTTACAAGTGCGATGTCGAACTTTAAATTCATAAATGTTTTTGTTATAAGTGTAATTCTCATATAAGTGATAATAATGTCTTAATGGAAATAAAATATCATAAAGTAAAATCGTTAATAATTAATTAGTATATAAAGAAAATATGTATATATAAATTAGATAGATTAATCAAATGTAGCAATATATTAAAACACTATCAGATCATAAAGGTTTTGTATAATAGTGAAATCCCACAGTAATACCTCGGATAGGAAGGTCTGTAATTCCAGGTGTTGGTGCAGCAGTTTCCTCCTAAGGTCTGCAGCACCTCGCAGTGACCGCCACGCCTCACTGAGCTCCTGCTGTCTCAGCGCTATCTGCTGGGAGTTACCGCCGGGGCATAACCGCTGGAGGCGAGATCCTTCCTCCTGGAGCACCTGGAAATAGATTTAATATCACTACAACTATCTCTTCTACCTGGCAACTTCCTAGCTTTAGCCAGGGTGTACCTTACATGTTGTGAATAGTTTTGGCTAATTGTTTTTACGACCGACCGCCTGCCTGACATCAACCCTCATTGGGAATGCATTAATCAGTGATGTCTAAATATTCTTAGAAAGTACACATGACTCGGAAAAATCACATTGGTACTTGCCCGGGCCAGGAAGTATATTACTACAACTATAAAATACTGCAAAAAATCAGTTAAAATCTTATTTAGGCAGAATTAGGCTACATTAAGTGAGGAGCTATGATATTATGAAATAGATTTTGACAAGTATTCATTTAAATGAAACTGATATTTATCATATCGTCTGTAAACAAAACGTCGGAAATATGTAGTTTTTTATCAAAACGTTCATCTAAAAAAATATTAGTTTCATTTAAATGAATACTCGCGAAAATCTTAGATTTCATTATAAGTCAATCTTATTAGTTACTCTGTGTCTATGAGTTTGCATTTCTTATCACTGTTTTGTACACAATTATTGTTGCTTTGAGGGTGTATATTTTAAATTTCATGTTTAAAGCAAAATTTATTGTAAGAATATGTTAAACTACCTAGTGATACATTTATTATGACTGTCGAAGTTTTAATTTAAAATACATAATATGTTTATCGTCATAATTTTCTCAAGTAAGGGAAATGTAATTTCTTTTTGAGAAAAATAAAGTATGTTTAACAATAATAATTGTTTTGTAGTACCTGCATCTGCGCGTCTATAGCGACCATATCGTTCTCGGTTGCGTCGAGGTCCCTCAAGAGGGCGGTGGTCGCGCTCCCCGGCCCGCGCCAGCAGGTCCCCGGCGTCGCGGTGGAAGCGGTGGATCTCGCCAGCAGCAGCCAGGCGCTGGCTGCGGGACTGGATCTGTTCTACCAGACGCTGCCAGGACTCGCTGGAATGTATGAATTGTATGTATTTGAGTTGTGGATTATGTACATTAGATGTTATATGTATGGAATTAAGTCTCACTCTGCCTTATTTTAAATGACATGTGGATTTTTTGAATTAGATTCTATGTGTATGTAATTAAGTCTCATTTTTCTTTGTCTAAATTAAATTCTATATCTAGTCATTAAGTCTCATTTTAACTTGTACAAATTTATTTGCATTTGTGGTAGGTATGTCTTATTTAGATTCTATATCTGTATGTATGGTTAAAACTAATTTTGTTTGGTATAAGTTTATGTGGACATATTGGATATCTGAATAAGATCCTATATGTTATGTAATTAAGGGTCATTTTCCAAGTTCCCCTCACCCGAGCACTTCCTGTCTCTTTTCAATGTCAGCGATGTATGGGCTGTCTGAGGCGACCAGCTTCTTGGCCAGCTCCTCACACTAGTTGAACCTCTCCGCCCCACTCTCTACACGCTGACGGAGCTCTTCGAACTTGGACCAAAGGATCTGTGGTTGGGGAAATATGATGTCTCAGATTATAGATATAATTAAATGATTTTGGAGGATATTTTAATTAAGCTGTAAACATTTAGGTATATTTAATATTATGACATGCTAATCTTTGCACATCCTTCTGAAATACAAAAAATAAAAAAAAAAACACTAAATTACGTACTAAATGCTCAAATTGACTTAAATTTCAACGAAATTTAGCATTCATTCGTTAGTTTCTAAAAATAGGATTGCTGAACGGATATCCGTGAAGTTTCAAGCTTAGTATTTGAAGATATAACTGAATAATGACGCCAAGTGTGATGGCTGGAGCACCCTCTCATCATCATCATCATCATCATTTACATATCGTTACTCACCAGTAAGTGTTCATAGTCCTGTCCGTAGTCTTCACTGGAGGCGGCTGCTTGCTGCTCCGCAACCCATTCCTCCAACTCAGCGCTCTCAGCCAGATATTCATGTCTAAGGATAGACACACATATTTTTAGAGGATATCCTATTTATATATTCATATAACACACATATACTAGTCTTTGTCAGCAACTTCTTCATAATCAACTTCAGGAATAGAAAGGTGTTACTGTGTAACGCTTAAGAAGCAGTAAATAACAAGTCTTTGTTAAGTAGTTATTAATTTAAATTTCGACCTCGCTTAATGAAAAGTATGCTACGTCAGTCTCCTGTTTCTAAACTACCTCGAAACAAATTTACAAATTCTTATAACTCTTCTTGATTATAACTAGTGCGACGAATATGATATGTATAATGTATATATATAGTATCTCTCACCTGCACACACTCTCCACGAGCGCGGCCTGCCTGCTCGCTGCCAGTCTCTGCAGCCTAGCCAGACTGCCAGCCAGCTGGTCATGTCTGGTGACCAGCGCGGCGCCCTCAGGATGACCACCGGAAGCCATGGATTGCGCCACGTGACCCATTTCCGCTATGATCGCCGCGTATGTGTCCAACTCGAGTTCTACGGCCTGTTGGTAGGTTAAAGAGGAATTGTAAGATAATGCTGAATATACTCTGTATTATTATATTTCTGTTAATTGAAAGTGTTAGAAAGGCTTAACCGATTTTTATGAAACTTTATATGCATATTCAATCATTTTAACAATTGGCTACTATCTATATTTCATACCCCTAAGTATAAGGGCGGCCCACTTTTAACACCTTATTTAATTTTTTTTGGACAACCTTTCATAATGTGGCATTATAAAATACATACAACCCTTAATTATCACTCTTCTATCACCAACCCCTATTTTTAATACATGTTTTATAAATATTTGATCCTACTCAATGACTGATAAATTTTCACTTCATAAGTCACTTGATGACTTACATATATATAGTGATTTATCATTTCTTGTAGCTCAGAAATTGAGTGATATGACGAAAGTCTAATTCTTAGCGATGTATATATATATGCCTTATGCCGTGTGAGTAAATGCGTCGCTCTATGCCTATCATTGCCGACGTCACCGGAAGCCAGTGCGGCGGCCTTGTCAGCCAGACAGGAGTTTACTTCCGCTGCATCATGCAGGAACTGCTGGGCCTTGACCGCCGCCTCCAGCCGGACCGCGCACTCCTCCGCCGCTGATGATACAGAGGAGTACGCCTCTTCAAGCTCCTGGCACAGCTGCTTGATCTGGAATGTGATCGTTATAGTTTAGTGAGTGGAGTAGGGAAATAAATTATATGTTTTTTTTTTTATGTTATAGGTGGCAAACGAACAGGCGGCCCACTTGATGGAAGGTGGTTACCGTCGCCCATGGACATCCGCAACAAATATGTTGCGGATGCGTTGCCAACCTTTTCTTTTTAGGGATAGGGAAGAGTGGGAATAAGTAAATACAAGGAAAGGTTGGGAAAAGGGCAACCGGCTCTCTCACTCATCGGACGAAACGCAGTCATTACTGACTACTTCACGCCGATCTTCTGTGAGAGGGTGGTACTTCCCCGGTCGAGCCAGCCCATGTTCGAGCTGTAGTAACTTAACCACAGCTAGGCTCTACCACCTAAAAATGTATAATGTATATGCATAAATTTATCTTCTTCTTCCTGGCAATTTCTCAGTTTTAGCCAGGGTCTGTCTAAGATGTGTGAATAGTTTTGCCTAATTGTTTTTACGACCGGACGCCTGCCTGACATCAAACCTCTTTTGGAATACATTAATCAGTGATGTCTAAATACTCTTATAAAGTACATATGACTCGGAAAAATCACATTGGTACTTGCCAGGACCGAAACCGCGCCCTCTTGCATGAGAGGCGGGACTTTTAACCACTAGGCCACAACTGACTGAGGAAATGAATTATATGTATATACATAAATTAATATAATACAAATTTGTGTTTCAGTTAATGTCGCGTTCACACTGTTTACTTCGCTGTAAGCAACAGTACTATGCACATGTGCTTGGAATCTACTCTCAATCTCTCTCCTACTTTCTACATTTGTATATCTTTTTATCCCTACGTTGAACCTTTAACGCAACCTTGTTTGTAGTCGCATAAGAAGTTTCACTTCAAGAATTCACTCAAAAAATATAAAAAAATCAATTATTAGCCGAACTTTGTCCAAGAATAATTTAATTATGCATGCTGTATATAATATTTCAGATGAACCAAGGTATGGTGTGGAGATCCAGAATGAATTTAACTATCATAATATGACGTTGGTAAGATGGACATTTTTTACTATGCGTCAGTTCTGCACTATCGAACGGACGCGTGTTTCTCTCTTAGAAATAAATACCTACATATGTATAATCACTACAAATACAATGGGACATATAACTATATAACATTACTATGTAATACATGAGAATGTGAGTTATATATATATAGTCCACCTTCCCAGCCTGTGGATGCGTGTCCAGCTCCTTGCCCCGCTGGAGCACCCCCTCCACGACAGGCCTCCGCCCCTCGAGCTCCGCCCTCAGCTTGGCGTGTTTCTTCTGCGCGTGGCAGATGAAGCGGGGGCGTGGCGCTCCGACACCCAAGCTACGAGTAGCTCTCCTGAAACCTCGGCAGCGAACTTGTGTAGTCTGTGGAGGATTTGGATGAATAAAATTAGTCCTCAAATTGATTATGTACTATTACTATCCTACTAATATTATAATTGCGAAAGTTTGTGAGAGTGTATGTATTTATTTATTTATTTAGGCACACAAACAGAATATAATCCGGATTACATATGAGTTACAGTCTAAAATTATTTTTAGCTTGATTATATTCCTAAGTATGTGTCACGGCATAATCATTACAAAAACAATATTTTTGTCAGGTGCTACATTATTTAGGTACAATTTAAGACTAATGAATAAACAGGAAAATGTATGTTTGTTACTTCTTTGCGCTCAAACGGCTGAACCGATTTTGATAAAATTTTGTGTACAGGAAGCTGACGTCCAGAAATAACACATAGGCTACTTTACATCCCGGAAATCTCGGAAATCCACGGGTAAAACCGCGGGGCGCAGCTTATATGGTATAAATTATAAAACAGCTGCTTTTCTTGTCCCTATATCCGTATGCATTATTAATAACTTAAAACTACGCAGTGGATTTTGGTGCAGTTTTTTTTGAAAGATAGATTGTTTGAAGAGGAAGGTTTGTACGTATAATGATATCCATAAATAAGTGGAGAATCCTTATCCAGTTAAATAACTTTAATACATTTTTGATTTAAAATAGATCTATGGCCCTTTACAGTAAATATTTTAATCTTTATACCCGTCCCGGCTCAATTATATATATGTATTACATACATATATATTGTTCCGTCAACTGTTAATCATTTCTTATATAATGTTGTATTGAATCATATTTTGTTTTAGTTATATCGTATACTGACTGTAGACTAGTTTCCAGCGCCTGTCTCCTCTCGGCCGCTCGAGGGCGGAGCGCCCGGGCGGCCTGTAGCAGCGCAGCGGAGTCTCTCTCGATGGCCGCGCCGTCGAAGAGACCACTGGAGACCAGGTCGGAGCCCTGGGCTGCAAGGGACTCCGCTCGTTGTTCGCATTGACTCAACTCTTGTTCCAGAGCCTGTAGACATTTATGTTACTATTGAATATTATATAAATATAGATACAAATAAATTCTAGTAAATACAACAAGGACGAAATCGCATTTTTCTGTAAACAATAATTGTTTTTATCAATACACGTTCCTAAACAATATAATTCTACTTGTTTTACTTTAAAACAAATTATTTTTCGCCTGAGGAGCCCTTAGTTTAAATCTAGTTATTAAAGCACCAGCAATTAGCTCTTTACACTTTGATTTTATAAAAATAATCTTAGCAAAAAAAGAAATCTTTAAAACCACATCATCATCACTCTCAAACTGACAGTTACCTCAAATTATATCAGTTAGCTGGCATAACTACGACAGATAATAATTTGAAAAGCAATACTATATATCTATACTAATATTATAAAGCTGAAGAGTTTGTTTCTTAATTTTTTGTTTGTTTGTTTATTTGTTTGAAAGCGCTAATCTCCGAAACTACTGGTTCGAATTGAATAATTCTTTTTGTGTTGGATAGTCCAGTTATCGAGGAAGGCTTTAGGCTATATAACATCACGCTACGACCAATAGCAGCAAAGATATAGTGGTAAATGTGTAAAAAACGGGAAAAATTATTTCATCTTTGAAGCCTTCCGTTGCGTGCGCCGTGAAAACGGTTCAAGATACACAAAAAATATGTATTAAAGAATAACACTGGTCAACAAAAAAAAAATAAAAGTTGTTTGTTTCCTTTAATGTTTTTCTTGTTTCTATCTTAAATTGACGTATATTTTTCAAATTTCGAAACAGTTTTCCTCTAACAGCTTTTGTTTTTGAGTTACAGCTAACTACCCTCATTTACTACTTTCATCTACATATGCATTTTTTATTCGACACTGCAACATATTTTATTGCTGTTTTCGATATAGCTTCGTCAAGAAGATATTGTGGGCTTAATCCCGACTCTTTTTGCTATATTTGTAGTGAATATGTATTTGCAAACTATCGAAAACCTATGTCGAACTTGTGAAAAAGGTGTATCAACAATACTTTAAAATAAAATTGTTTAATCAGAACAAGCCGTGGATTCCTCATATTGTATGCCAAAAATATGTTGTATGGCTACTATTGTGGTCCAATGGAAACAGAGATGCAGTAATATTCGAAACACAGGTGGTCAGGTGCAAGAACCTTAAAACGATCATGACGACTGCTACTTTTGCGTTGTGAAAGTAAAAGGAATTAAACCTGGCAATCGAAATAAGTGGCCACAGCCTAACTTATCTTCTGCCCAACGACCCCAATTAAAATCATGAGAGGTACAACCTGGCAAATCTAAATCTTCTGATGACCCGAATCCCTGTGAACCCGAACGAAATTCATCAAGTGAAGATTCTTATTCAGTCTACAAATCTAGCCAAAAACCTCAAGAACAGATCAGGCAACTCGTGAAAGATTCTGATTTTTGTCAAATCAATGACTTAAGTGGAATCGAAACCTTAGAATTCATTTTTTTTGGTTATTAGTAATTTCTTAGGCAAAAATAAATCTGACGACTACGTGGAGCTTGTTGAGGCCATGCTATCGAATTTGAAACAACTAGGGTGCAACATTAGCATAAAAATCCACTTCCTGCGCTCGCATTTAGACCGATTTCCAAAAAATCTGGATGATTACAGTAAAGAACAGGGTGAAAGATTCCTCCAGGGTCCAGGACATTGGAAGAGCGTTATCAGGGGCGGTGGGACTCACATATGATGGCAAACTACTGCTGGAGTTTGCAACGAAATCTATCTGAAGTCGTTCAGTCAAGAAATTCCTATAAAAGATCATTTTATTGTATTTTATAAAACATTTTGTATTAATTTTCTGTATTTTGGTCAAAATAAACAAAATGTATATTTCAAAAAGTAAAGCTGTTAGAATTTTTTTTGTATTTTTTTAATATTCAGGGACATAGAAATAACTAATAACAGTGAAAAAAATTAAGGAAACAAAATATGTGTTGGGCAGTGTAATAGCTCTTTTAATGATCTAAAAACCAGTCCGCGACAGTATATGTCTATCTTTTAAGATTAACTCACAAAAACCGTTTTTAAGGTACCTAATTTGGTCGAAATAATTTTTTTAAGTTGTATCAACATAACAATATTAATCTTTATTCAAATAAACAAATAAATATGTTGTTGGTTAAGAGTACTTCATTGTGAATAAAAAAAAACATAGGTTTTATCCTGAAAATTCTACGGGAACTATGTGGGAAGAACCAAAAATCTGCCGGAAGTCACTATTTTAAGTCACGGCAAAAGCTAATATACAGGGTGACTGGTGAATTACTATCAATATTTAAGGAGCATACTCGGTACATGATTCTCATTCGAATTATGTAAAAAAAATAGGTACTTAATTTTTGACAAAATTTCCGTATAAATAAGTAAAGTGTTGACACGTTCCAAGTGTTCAAGTGTGGACGCGTGCGGCGACGTGTTGATACAACACCACGTCACGACATGCGTATGTGTGAGTGTCAGTGTATACCTAATCTGTAGGGTGTTCACACGATGCGTAATTAATTACATAACTTTTGGTTAACTTTACTTAGAAGTTTATTAATATTTATGTTATATTAATTTTTATTTTGTCATATATGATCGTCAAATATCACGTCCTCAAATATCGATAGTAATTCACCAGTCACCCTGTATATATATATATATATATATATATATATATATATATATATATATATATATATATATATATATATATATATATGTATATAGTATATCTAGTAGGTATGTATGGATATATGTTGGCCTTACAAGTAAATTATCCTAACTGATTTTGATAAAACTCTTCTATAAAGCAATTTAGACCTCATAATGACATCCATTATATTAGATACACATTAATCACCATCTGAGTAATACCTAATACACGCATGAAGTCGCAGTAAACAGCTAGTATGTGATGTACCCACCTGGTGTAGTAGCAGCAGTCTCTTGCAGGATCTCAAGTCTGAACCCAGCTCGGAGCTGTTCAGAGCTCGCTACACCTCCGACAACCTCGCTTTGGCGTCTTCCACCGACCTGGGAAATCATAATTATATGAATATATTCAATGCATATTCATAATATAGGAGATTATATGAGATGTTTCCATCATCATCAGCCTATCAGAGCCCACTGCTGAGCCTCTTCTCACATGGAGAAGGTTTGAACATTAATCACCACGCTCGCTCAAGAAGGGTTGGTGACGTCAAACTTATTATATGATATTATTGAATGTATAACCACGCTAAGGGTGATAGATGTATCACATACATTTAATAGGATTAGAACTTACAATCTGTACATAACGCGGTACAGATTTTATGTTTTACTGAGAGATCATAAAGTATTTAGTGCAAGTTCGCGCTTGGGTTGCTACGAAATTAAATTCAGAAATTTATTATCAATATGTGCCTAAATATATTTTATATCATACACTTCTCGTCTGCCCGTCGTGACTGTTTCTTATATATACAATGAATGCAAAAACTTTTACAAGTTATTATTTCACTTGCAATGTATGTATGTTATTTTATTTTATTTTAGGGAAACAAACAATAAGATAAACTTATGGGATATAATTATACAAAATTACATATATCAGCTAAGTTTCCACTGGTTATTAGACACATATTATTAAAATTTAAAAAAGACCAATAAACATTAAAAACGTATACTGACGAATTTCTTCGGCAGTAATATGAATAAAATCTAACATATAATTAAACGAATCAAATTTAAAAAAAAAAGTAACAAAACACATAAAATTAAAGGCATTAATGGCTACATCGGTTAGTTAAATTACAGACAAAACATTTATATAAACTATGAATTTATACATAAATTAATCTCATTAACTTTATTTTTAAAAGAATACATTTTTCAAATAATATATCAATATCTTAATAAACTTTATTATAATTTTGGCAGCTACGATATAAGAAGATATTATTAGTACTTTTCGTTTTACAAATCCTCACATTAAATAATGGTTTATATCTAGAATTTATTCGTTGACAATTAAATTCAATATTAGACAATAGGAAAGTTGAATCTAAGTTAATTATTTTAATTAATGAAAGATACACTTTGTTTAAAGTTTGCAATTTCGTCCTTTAACCGTTTGAGTTGCGCAGAAATTATATCGGTTATAGTATTTCCAATTTAAGCCACAATTTGTCGAACTCTTTGGATACAATCAGTGGCGGCTGTACCTTAAGTGCACTCGTGCGCTGAACCACCAATTCAAAAGATTTAAAAATTACAAAATAATACTTTATCTTTATTTTTAAATTACCATTTTAATATTTATTTTCTTAACATACAAAAACGTATAAAAAATTAAATTTCTAATTATAGTCAAAAAGTTTGTGCGCTTTACTAAACTAATATCTCGTGCGCTTCGGCGAGTGCACGAGGACTGCTAATACATCTTGTATGAGATACGCATTAATACGCCTGACGCGTGAAACAAAAGATAGTTCATAGAAATGTACCGAGTAATGAGTCGGTTCTCGAGCGCCGCACGAGCGACCGAAGATTACCGAGAGCACCCGATGTATGACGAATTGGAATTGAAAAGAATCAAAACATTTCTCCGAAATACCATGCACTTTCTATGCTTAGTATTGAAAAAAATAATTATACAAACAATACCCGATTTTAATGAAAAGGTGATTGAACATTTCGCTTCAGATAAATGTCGTCGCATTGATTTAATGTTTAAAAAATAAACATATTTTATGTCAATTGGTTTTATGTTGCATTTTCTAATTTTAATATTTTATTAAAGTGCACCACCAGTTCGATAACCCACCAGCCGCCACTGGATACAATATTTTGAACTTCCTCACCAGAGACTGGTATTACAATTGAATCCACTTTGGATGAAGCAATGTGGTCTCGCACACCTCTACAATTTTTAATATTATCATCCATGGTTTTTTTACAAATTAATTATGTGTAATCTCAAAATGAGGAAAAAAAATAAAAATAAAATAAAGTCAATCTTTCTCAGACACGATACCCAGGATCGAACTCTCGCTTCACGCGTTTAAGACTTCGTTATCACCTTTCGGCCAGTTTGTTTCTTGACTCCGTGGTGAAAAAGATGATTTAGTTAAAACAGCTGGGTTTTATCAATTAGTTCTTGACCAATCAGGAGTAAGGACGCAATCCTCTTGAGCGTTTGAATAAAAATACTGGTTATTACCTTACAAATTTTAAAAAACACTTAATCACCTTCGCAAAGTTAATGCACTGAATGTTTTAAGCACTATTGACAGCAATAAAACGACAAAACACTTATTATTCTAAAGTTTAAACAGAAAATACTATTCCGATATACACTATTAGGTTAATATTATGAAGATAACAATTTGACGTCAAACACCAAAAATCACCAATTTAACCGCCTACAAACGGTAATAGCGAATAATTGTACAATAATTTGACCGATAATCACTTGATAGTGGCAAGAAAACAAATATTTACAATTTTATTGATTTTCATGTACGGAGCCAATGTTTACGCTACCGGTAGCGACACCTAATTGATATTCTAACCTAATTTATATTCTTGAAACCTAATTTACATTCAATACAGTAATGAACATTGCTATTATCTGGTATTTAGAGATCACCAGCTGGAAAGATTTATTAACCACAGAGGTCATTTCAATGGAATATATAATTTAAATATAATATCAAACTAAGTAGTTATAATAGATAGCACCTGCGGGCAATTATCATATATGGTCATACAATTAAGACCTCTTAATTAAAAGTTTACGATAATATAAAGTCGATGAACCGAAATGAATAATGTACTTTACTAAGAATATTCCTTAACAATTGAATGTTAAGTCTAAGCTTCTGGTAAAATTGAATGGTGAAGTCGAATATTGTTTGAAAATTGAACGTTTGTAAAAGTTACGTATTATTGCTTCCATAACTAACAAATAATATTAACAACTAACAATTTTTTTTTACAATTTCAAATATGTTATTCGGATTTTACAAATATGAAGCTGGTAACCGAAATTTTTACTAAAAAAGTTCATAAAAAAATCTTTGAAGGCCAGTTCAATTTTTTAAATCGAGTTTTGACAAGCAGATAGCTGATAGATGGACAACAAATGGATTATATCCAGATACTTTCATCTCGTGTTCCCGAATACATTAAAAACGTTGGGTAAAATATAAAATAGAAAATACGCGGCGTAACAAAGTTCGATTCACTTATATAGAGATTTCGGTTTTACGTTCAGACGAACACGCATACTCACAGTCTGGCACAAGCATATTATACAATTATGCACGTTACTAAAACAGTAATTCATATTTACAAAGCTTTGGCTACGTAACTTAAAGAAAGTTATATTGTTAATAAAAATATATTTAAACATGTAAATTTAAAAGAAAACTTTGATATCATAAAAGGTCCCTACATTAAACTATAGTAACAGGTTAAATAATGTGTCGGATCATATAGTTAGATAGAAACTGTGAAAGATTTTAGACAATAAAAAATGAATAAAGTGTCTCTTTACCCAGAGGCCAGAACACATGTAAAAAGTGAAACTTCCATAGGAAACAAAATATTATAAAATATTAAATAACATTTATATTTTTACCAATTTCAATCTTTACATTTCCAAGAATTTTGTAATAGTAGAAATATTTAACCTCAATCAAAACTTATACAAAGTAATTGAAAATTAATTATCATAGAAAAATTATTTACAAAATAAAATTTTATGAAGAGAATTCATTAAATAAATATGTTATAGAAATTAATTTCACGTCAAATACAGTCATAAAAAATAATTTTGCATTGCTTTATTTCTTTTAAATTAAAGAACATTTAAACCCCAATTATTGAACATGGTATTATTTTGGTCTGAAAAGCGATTGTAATATGCACAATACTATTAATTACTTTTGGTAAAAAATGTTTGATATTCTGATAATCAACTGATTTCTGTCGAGTAACTAAAATAATCATTTCATATGAAGAGATTAAAAATTATTTAATAACATTGTTTTGATATTTTACATCTTTTATTATCTCTAAATATAAAGTTTATTGTGACGTGACGTAATTTCACTGAAGGAATCAGACTTCAATTTAAACTTACAATTTCTTACACATATATACAATATAAATTATAGAAAACATCTACTACTCTGAAAAAAGTACAGCAAAATTTATAACCTACTCCGTTTTTAAGTTAATCAAAAGTTGAATTTATTCCAAGGTACATAGAGCTATGTGTTTTGTAATAAAGAAATTTAAATAAGAAGTTGGTAATATGCTAGAAGAAGCATTATAATATGTTAGTATTCTTGGAAGTTTTGTCACCTGGAGTGTCGTTTTGTCTCTTCATGCCGTATACCTAGTAAACGATATCCAATTGCGCAATAATGTAATGAAAATTTGTTTACTTACATACATGTTTATAAAATGAATACTAAATTTTTCATACGACTATTTTTTATTTTTGATCTTCCATAGCACAAAATTTATGAGAGGATTATCTATATTAAATTTGATTACACTACATTACAGACGTTTCAGTGTTAATAAGCAAGGATGACCTTGAGGGTGGCCTAGTGGTTATAAGGCCCGCCGCATTTTGGTTTTTTTCTTTTAAACACTCTGTAGTCTGTCATGTATTTGTGACAGTTTCTATTTCGTTTCAGCAAGTTAAAATGAAGTGTTGCTCTTAGATCGCTGTTTACTAACTACATAATCTTGATTCTTTGGAAACGAAAAGTGAAAACAATGATTACATCTTCCCAAAGTTTCTTAAAACAATTTATACTTCTAATTCCTTTAAATCCTTTACTGAGTGAAGTATCAGAAGGTTGTAATAACGTTTTAATATAAATTGACTATTGAGTCCCGTAAATGGAATCAAATTAGTGACTTTAGGCATTTTATAATATTTGAACAAAATCAGACCTTGAATACTCTAAAAAAAATTTTTATCGTAAAACATTGTAATAATTTTTGTCAGCATCATGTTAATACTTTAAGAATTAAGGTCAATCTCTAGTGCTTCTTTGATCAAAGAGTAAATATAGTAAAGTAACTTTATGTATATTATGTTACAAAGGACGACTACTCACATATTGATTATTTTCTTCTCATATTTTAATTCACATGTTATTCTTTTTATTATAATGTTTCACCTTCACCTCAAATCCTTTTCCAAGTTCCTGTTCTCTACTACTCCGCGACGTTCAATTCCGGTCCTTTTTAATTCCATTTGATAAATGAAATGAGTTCTTACAAACCGTGTTTAAAAAGTTTATAATAAAACGATAAGTTTTCTTTTAAACTGAGAAACGAAAGCTTGAATAACAAGTTCTTAAATCTGTTTATACTCGTAGTTTTGATAAACTATAGTGAAATATTGAAACTAAAAGGAATAATACGAGCTTGTATTAATTAAAATAAAGATATTTCTGTAATGTGAACAGTTTTGTTGGTGGACAGATAAAGATATCTTCCTATAACTTGTTTGAAACCTTAAACTCCTAAAGTTGTCCGAAAACCGACGATCCTTCCTCGTCATAGTATTTATAATGTTACTTTATGTAAAAAATGCTGCGAAATTAAATACAATTCTATTACAAATTATTTTTTAGCTTATTATTTACATATGTATGTTTATAAAAATCTCGTACCTGTATGAGGAAGTAGCATTCCATAACAAATTTATTTTTTATACAATGTTAGTTTGTATGACAATATTAGTTTAACTTTGTGATGTCATTCTTGCGGACTCTTTGTTGTCAATGAACTTATATAATATTATAGTCCAAGAGCCAGGGCCAGCCAGGCATTCGTTAATTTACAAAAGCTGAAAGTTTTTCTATACATGTACCCAATATAGGTAGTCACAATCCCCAAATATGAAATTTGGGTCGAGGTGGCTTTGGCAGGTAACACGTTCTAAAGGTGTATAAAATTTTCTTTCACTTTCCTCTTAGTACAAAATTCAGTTTTGATATATTTTCATCGTAATAATATTAGAAATCACGCTGTAATTTCCCCGGCACTTAGTAAGGTGGGAAACCCAGCCAGGCACCCCTAAATTATAAGTAATTTTATTTGTACTTTCGTTATAGTACATATATAAGCAGATTTTTATGTATGTTACTGAGGAAAGTATTAAATTATATTTACTCAGTAGCCAGGCAGTTTCGATGGTGCTTTTACCTGGCGAGGCACACTGAAAGTGTTCCGTAAGTGCGACAGCGAGGAACATATATCTGAGCGAGTGTGAGTGAGTTAGTGCTCTCGGTCTATTGCGAGCTTCTACTGCGCATCAGCTGTCATTTAGCAATGTATTTTGTGTGAACTATTTTAAAATTTAACAAATTTTCAATAAGTTATTACATCAAAAATCTAACAGTTTAATTGAAACTGTTTTGAAAAATTCTACATTTCAATGTTTATTCAAATTAGAATCACAATATTAAAAAATAAATTATGTATTATGGGAGGGCATAAGTAATTTTTCAATAAGAAATATAACGAAAAAGATTTTTTTATTATGCCTATTTTTACTTTTACTTTTTCTAATATCTAGTATATAATATCAGCAACAAATTATATTTAGAACCATCTTTTCACTCAATGACTGATCTATATAACACATAAAAAAGTATTGTTCAGAAACCGAAGAGCCTACCGTCTGTACGTTTACTTTTGAAAAAGCATTTAACGAGAAAAATTTGTCCGAAGTAACTAAGTTTGTCTTCTAAGTAACTAAATACCTATAAAATGTAAACATGAACATATCTATTCGTAACTTCATCGAGGATATGTTCCTTCCTCTCGCACTTACGGAAGACTTTCAGTTGGCCTGGCCAGGTAAAAGCACCATCGAAACTGCCTGGCTACTTAGTAGATATAATTTAATACTTTCCTCAGTAACATACATAAAAATCAGCTTATATATGTACTATAATGAAAGTACAAATAAAATTACTTATAATTTAGGGGTGCCTGGCTGGGTTTCCCCTTTTACTAAGTGCCGGGCAATTTACAGCGTGATTTCTAATATTATTACGATGAAAATATATCAAAACTGAATTTTGTACTAAGAGGAAAGTGAAAGAAAATTTTATACACCTTTAGAACGTGTTACCTGCCAAAGCCACCTCGACCCAAATTTCATATTTGGGGATTGTGACTACTTATATTGGGTACATGTATAGAAAAACTTTCAGCTTTTGTAAATTAACGAATGCCTGGCTGGCCCTGGCTCTTGCTCTATTAGTGGACTTGCAAACACGTATAAATTAATTCAAAATAAACACTCTTAAAAACCAATTTTTAATGATAGCTTTTTCAAGTTTTTAAAAGGAAAAACATTCATTATAAATTGAAAACTGTTACTATTTCATTATAACGACCTTACTTCATTTTTCATTTATATCAAAATATTTGTAGTTCTCGTAACAATGATTCATTAACAGTATATTTATATATATTCCATACAGTGTGATGTATGTGTGTCTGTACTCACTAAGCCAGTTGTTTTAACGTCTCCTCGTCTATTCTCTGTACATGATAGTGTTCATCATAATGACTGTCGTTGTTTCTTATATGTATAAATATCCACACTATACAGTTATTGTGAGCATCGATTCATTTATTCAAATATAAATATATTTTTTTTATATAAAATAATGTGAACTTATTTCAAGTAACAACTGAACAAAATCTCATTCTTGAAGAACATTCTGTATATCACACCCTCACATTAATTAAAACAATTTTTTCTTCACTAAACGTAGAAAAAGAATTAAACAAAATATAATTTCTCAGTCACATATTCCTCTGAACCTTATATTATGTTCTTTATGTCTTATAACCTCTCTGTCTTCAACAACAGCTAGTTAAACTGAGTCACTTCATGTGTTCAGTTAGTGTTTAGAGTGAGTTGGAAATTTTATAATTTGTGTTCAAGAGTTTATGAACTTAGTGTTTCTTTACATATATAGTATAATACATACATAGTATAATATACAACAAGTCGATGATTATAAAGCAACAATCTGTTAATGAATTGTAGTATCGTTTATGTCATGAAAACAAATCCAAGTACACTTGATGATAGAAACGTTTACTTTTGTTTATTCTGAAAAACAGGAAGCGGTAGGATTGCAATGAATGAGGAAATAAGAACAAAGTGTTTATATTACTCTTTTCTTACTAGCAACGTTATTGAGAGTCGAAACAATTGAACAACGTATTAACAATGTATTCCATTACATTATTTTTGTCAATATCAGACATTCTCAGCTCGTCTGCTCGTGATCACGGTTGCTGAAAAGTATCTGAAACGTATGGAGTATGAAGTTACAAACAGTGGCGGCCGGTGGGTAATCGAACCGGTGGTGCACTACTAAAATATTAAAATTAGAAAATGCTACAAAACATAACGAGATGTCAATCATAGCACCCATCCTTTCGCGCACTTGCCGGCCGGCTCAATTCGTCATACATCGGGTGCTCTCGGTAACCTTCCGCCGCTCGTGCGGCGCTCGAGAACCGACTCATTACTCGGTACATTTCTATGAACTATCTTTTGTCTCACGCGTCAGGCGTATTAATGCGTATCTCATACAAGATGTATTAGCAGTCCTCGTGCACTCGCCGCAGCGCACGATGAGTTTAGTGAAGCGTTAAAACTTTTGACCATAATTAGGAAATTTAATTTATTATACGTTTTTATATGTTGAAAAATTAAATATTAAAATGGTAATTTAAAAATAAAGATTAAGTAATAATTGGTATTTTTAAATCTTTTGAATTGGTCGTTCAGCGCACGAGTGCACTTAAGGTACAGCCGCCACTGGTTACAAATAATCATAAAATTATTTTAATGAATACTCGTCTAATTCTTATATTTCTGTCAAATACATATAAACAAAAAGTAATGTGCAGTGGTCATGAAAGATTTATTAACTCTAAGGTATCTGGTTGTAGCCCAGTATGTTACATTCGGTTTCTGATTGTATTTAATTTACTTTTGAGTTTTCATTTTACAAAGTATTAAGTCTTCTAAGTCTTTGGTTACACTTCAGTGTTTATAATTTATAAAAGAGCAACTATCAAGTTTCTTCGATATTTTGAGTCTTGTATCTTGGATTTCTTGGGCCTGATTATTTGAATCTTTACTAAATACATTTTTTTCTAAAGTATATTATCATATTACACAATGATTTATATGAGTGTCATGAGGAGTACATATTCAATCTTTTGTTAAACATGTAAGTGTATAACATGTGTGTGATAATCGACAATTAATTTTACGCTCCACTGCCCCTCAATTATTTGTCGATTGTAGGAACAATTTAGAGCTTAATAGATATTAAATTTGCGATCGATTTATATGAACGATCTTAACGAATATTTTGATTAAAGTTTCATTTAACACAAAATATAATCAACTTGAAAAATAACAATAATTAAGAGCATGAGTCTTTTACGTACGCACCTACACAAACTTGATTGTAATTCTAAAATATTATACTATGAACAAAGTGGAGTGCAACAGATGAAATTGGATGAGGCAGACAGGGATATCGGATGATATAGACGGAATTTAAGTTGGTATCAATTTCATTTTCGTATACTTCACGAGCACACAGCTCAAAGTTATAATTCTCCATAAATCGATAGGGTTGGGAGAAGCGGCGTTTCCTAGCACGATGTTTGACGTTACGTGTTTGTATGAAGAAAAATCAGCGAGTAGTTCTGATTACGGTCACACTAACTGGAGGTTACTGCTTACTTGATTATAAATCAAATTAAAAAATAAAACTCTATGAATACTCCTTCGATGACGAGAAGTAAGTTTACACGATACACGGTACAGTTTGCAGTTTAGACAATACACGATACAGTTTGCAGTTTACACGATACACGATACAGTCTGAAGTTTACATTGAATAGTTAATCTTCGGATGAAAATTATAAGTAGCTACGTCTTTTGATATTATTCTAACATCTCGAAGATTCGATACCGATTCTAACCTTTTGCTGTTTTGTAAAATACTAGCTTTTGCCGCGACTTCGTCCGCGTGGAATAGTGACGTCCGGCAGATTTTTGGTTCTTCCCACATAGTTCCCGTTCTTGCGGGGTTTTCGGAATGGTCGAGTTCCCGTAGAATTTTCAGGATAAAACCTGTTTTTTTTTATTCACAATGAAGTACTCTTAACCAAAAACATATTTATTTGTTTATTTGAATAAAGATTAATATTATTATGTTGATACAACTTAAACAAATTATTTCGACCTAATTAGGTACCATAAAAACGGTTTTTGTGAGTTAATCTTAAAAGATAGATATATACTGTCGCGGACTGTTTTAGATCATTAAAAGAGCTATTATTTTTTAACACATATTTTTTGTGTATCTTGAACCATTTTCACGGCGCACGCAACGGAAAGCTTCAAAGATGAAATAATTTCTTCCGGTTTTTACACATTTACCACTATATCTTTGCTCCTATTGGTCGTAGCGTGATGTTATATAGCCCACAGCCTTCCTCGATAACTGGACTATCCAACACAAAAAGAATTATTCAATTCGAACTAGTAGTTTCGGAGATTAGCGCTTTCAAACAAACAAACAAACTCTTCAGCTTTATAATATTAGTATAGATATCACACCACCATCCCTCTCTACGTGGTACTGATAAGTATAGGCGCAAACCAGTTTGAGAATAACGTCATAATTTTTGTTTTATTCATTTCTTTATAAATGTATGTCTCGTTTAAGTTTTAGTTTCAATATCTTGAACATATAACACCTCTACACTGATAAAAGTTATTTAATATAGTAGTTCTTGTAACAAACTCTTGGGTCAGCTTACATTGATTTTTGATCTTCATATTACAAACTGTAAGTCTTAAGCGTTATATTGTGTTGTAAACTATATGACTATTATCTTTGTTTCATATAAATCAAACTTATTTCTCTCATTTTAAGTAACGAGGTTAAATGGAATATTAATTTCATTTGCATTTGGAATTATTATCAAGAAACTCCACCAGATGGTTAGAAACAAAAATAAAAAATAAATACGCTGTATTTATTTATAGAGAATGTCTATAAATAAATTGTTATTAATTAAGCTCAATATAATTAGTTGAGAAGTATTGAGGAAATCATCATGGACTTGTTTTTGTAGTTTTATTCCCGTGATTGATGTAAAAAAATGAAAAATAAGAATATACATACAAATAAAGGATGAGAGACATGTAACTACGAACTATAAATATTTATCTATTGCTATATACTTTTATATATCTATATGTGTTTTGATGACAGCACTTACGAACAATATTTAATAATATTTTTTGTGTATTATAATATTGAACCATTATCACGACCTTAATACATATTTTCGGTATATATTTTATAATCTTAAAACGGATGGACAATATACTGTAATGTAAATACGTGAACCAGATACCGAGGAATTAAAGAGTTTCAGACAAGACATTTAATTTCGGCAGAAAATATTTTTAAAAGATAAATGTGGTTACATCTAAATGTAATTACAACTAATGAAATCGAGTTAGTTAAAATGATTTATGATATACAACAGTTAATATATGATAATAATATAAACAGTCGGTTCACGTACACATGAAACTTTATAAGAGTGAAGGAGTGACATTAAGATAGTAATACCTTTTGATGAACACATCTTAGAAGGAGGTCATACGTACATACGTACAGTCATCAGTAATGTGAACAGAATAACGGAACTATGTTACATAATCTGTAACTGCTTTCATATCTTGTATCGACAAGCGGACCAATGTAATTTATTAAAAGATCATTCCTTTCTTTGAAAAACAAATTCTATCGAAAGTAAAGCACTACGGATACGAAACAAAATGTTGAGTTGTATTCCATGAATATCTATGAAGCGCTATTGTTGTCCAAACTGATGCCAAATGACATTTATAAAAATTTTCTTCTATTCCAGTGAAAGTGTTTTAAATTCAATATCTACGGCTTTATTATATCCTGTTATAATACATAAGAGGTAGATATATACTGTTTTTATTTCACTCACGGAACTAACTGAAAACATTAAATTCATAAATTTCTTCAGGGCGAGGTCGACACGATCAGTAAATGAATGAATCATGAATAATAACACATAAAAAATAAAGGTTTCCAGTCTATAACAAATATTCGTGAAAGTTCCGAGAATTTCATTTAATTTCGTTCTCGATAAACCAATCGTAGTCACCGTATTGACCACTACAGTTTAAATCAAAGTGTCCACTACAAGGACCGGTGACCCATGAGACGGTGTGTTAAACATTGAGTAAATAAAAAAGTCGTTTAGTTTTAAAGCCGAATGTTCAACGAGTTTATAATAATCATTCGATAGGAACGTACCTTCAGGAAATTATACATTTTACGTATAGTGTAAAACTTTCAAAATCAAATATGTATTATTGTTAATTAAATAGTGATTTACTGAAGGTCTCCGATGCAACAAACTGAGAGTAAAACAGACGATAGGTATATATTACAACGATGTCATGGTTAAAGTCGCTCCAAGTATTCACTGAATTATCATGTACTCGTATATTAATGTGACTTCAGTACACTGACGTTAAATGCAATATTAAATAGATGTTTTATTGTAAGATTAAAATATATGAAAGGAAGTTGTGAAGGCACACTTTTCTATAGTATGAATATAATTTTTTTTATTAGACTGTGATTTACCTTTATCTATATTTTTTATATTTATTATTTTTTTATTTACTTCTATTATCAAGTAACAATGACTCATTTAAAAAATAATACATAAATTGTTAATAAATGTAATAATATTGCTATACTCATGTTTGTATTCTATGTGTTATGGTACTCCTAGTATCTGTTTGTATGATGTAACTTTTATTGTTTAACTAGTAAACCCGGCGATCTCCGTTTCGCCACCAGAAGGATTTTCTATAACACTTCGTTTGGTGATTAAAAGATGAAGATTTTTTTTTTGTTTCATATTGAAAAGGAAAATTTTTATTTATTTCACAACAGTAATGAATTCATTTCGATTACAAAAATGAAGTGTTATTAAGTTGAACTTCTCTAAGTAAATGAAAGTGAATCCAAAGTAGATACCGAATCGAAGCGTTATACGTGTCCACAAATTATCCGTTTCATTGAAGTGCTCCTTTGTAAACCACATTTTTTGTTTTTTGGTCTAACTTTAACACAAATAAAGCGTATGGTTTCCAAACTCCTGAACACGCAAAGTATAACTGCCCATGTGAAAAACAATGATTTTCTAAATTTATCCCGCAAATACTAAATGGTTTTAAGAGTTCAAACTACAGACACAATACCCGTTTGTCACATGAAATTAACTGAGCAGAGAACAATGAGTAGCTGTCAAACAATGTATCATGCGACGGCACCATCTACTTAAAATATTGATTTGTAGTACATGTTATGTATGATGGCGATGTATGTGACAAAAGATTTTCCCCCTTTTCTTGGTTCTTTCGTTCGTCAGGATGGAAAACCGGACTTATTTTTATATAGTAGATTTCTTACAAATATCAAATTGTCATCCATACGTCATTACATATCTATCATTATACGTCAATTGCATAGAGTTGTCAATTGTGTTATTCCACGTTTTATAGTGACTGACGTTTCATGTCAAGTCCCACGGGAATGCTGTCGAACGGGATATAAAGTATCCTATTGCAATTTCCTGGTTCTAAACTACCTCCCTGCCAATTTTCAGCTAAATCGGTTCAGCCGTTCTTGAGATATAAGTGGAGTCACTAACACGACTTTCTTTTATATACATATATATAGATGTTTTTGTTTTATTTAATAAATATTTTTAATTGCTTTACTAGAAGTACCAACTGCTTCAAAATTAACAACATTAACCTACTTCTAAATTAAACTTCTCCGTAGCGATCGTTTTCACATTAAATACTACCATTATTTTACATTCAATACTACCATTTCATTGTGAACAATTAATTGTATCGTTTAAAATTAATTATTATAATACAGTTTCAATATTTCAAAGTTGATACACATTTTGAATAATAACAGTTTTAGTTGTTTTACGAAACTTAAATTTAATTATTTGTTTTATAATAGCGTGCATTTGATATTATTGTAATATTCTTGTTTTATTCGTATTGTTTTAAAAATAAAATTAACTTTCGTTATCTATTTACAAGTAAATGATGGTGTAAGTTACATGACAGAGAGAACGGTCCGAAATATAAGAATACAATGTGGAGTAGGAATGAGGGTCAATAGGATTCAATAAACGTACAGTCACTGGGAAAAAATATAGTTTATTTTGCTTTGAAAAGAAGAATACTTACCAGAGAAGGCTTTTACAGTTTTTAATGAGTGTGTTTAATTATTTGTGTACATTTGAAGTTATGAAGGAATAGAAACGGAGTCAGAAATAAATCAATTTATGTTCTTGTGAGATGTAACATTGACTTTGATAACTTCCTCAGTTTGAGAGGAGCAATACTAAGAAAGAGGCCTTAGGGAACGTACGGCGTGGGGTTATAGAGGACTTATAGGAAAGATTGTCTTAAGAAAACATTCATATTCTTTTAGGAACATGCTATCACACAAGAGACTAATATACATATAACAATATTAAAGGTATACTGTAATTGTTTTTACTGTAATAATTTGGTAACAATATTTATTATTTTAAATGTTATTAAGTTCTTTGTCTAGCTGCGTGTTTTTTTTATTATTCTATGTTAACATTTTCCTGACGTTTAGATTACTTTTCATCGCGTGTGACAACGGTTGATGAAAATAAAAGTGTACTCGCTAAAATCTTAGCTATGATTAGTGGTTTTGCTATACTTGTCCTATTAATGGTAGAGGCAAAGTGATTCAGATAACAAACTTCCTTACTATGATTATTTTATAAGTAGAATCGATTTTGCTTCTAATATTAAATTTTTGGTCGAAAGCAAAGATGTCATATGACGTCAGATGTGTTTAATATATATTGAATTTACACTTAATACGTATCCTCATTAGTTTCTATTTCTGTTAAAAGCTGCAGAAGTATATTAAACTTACACTGAAACCTCGGGCATATGACATTAAAAGTGACTTCTTATGACTCAATAAAGTTTTTTTTAAGGAATAGTACCTATATGGCTTACAAAAGAATGAATCCTTTTATACAGTATGTGAATTACGAGCAGAACATTTCTATATAAAGCATACATTTATCCGTGTTAGGTGATAAGAAACCCAATCAAGGAAACAAGTATAGCTCGCGGAAAGTTGGGATTTCTTCTGGGAGTAGATAAATAAATATTTTTTTGTATTACCCAATCTGCAACATGTATTCTTCAATGACACTTTGAAATATAATAATTTTGTTTAATTTTATATTATGTAGTCATTGTTGTTTACAAATAAAAACTTTAGTATCACGCGTAGCGGTTTTTACCCTATCAAATTTGTTTTAATTCACGCAGATAACATCTTATTTCCCAAATCGTCATACATTACATTGTAAACACATCGGCAAGTTTTACATCATTAGTTTCTTACGTTACATAAAATGTTTGTTTTAATAATTCTCAAACGTATGATTAATGTGTCAGGTCACAGGACCATAATGTAGCAAAGTTAAGCTAAGACTGAAGTGAGTTGTATATTGCCATCCTTTCAGGGAGTAGAAGGAAAACCTGGTACCTAGATTGAAACACACAGTTTACTTTTACATCTAAAGATATTTCTACAAATTGATTGTGTTTCTGTACTACAAACTCGCTCTAAAAATCTAATCTATTTTGATAGCCTAATTAATGGAATTACCACTTAGTAGGTCGTTTATAAAAGTATGTATACAAAATATATTCTTTTGAAAATGAAATAATATTTGCTCAAAGAAAATGTTTTTCTCAATATTAAAGATACTTACTCCCTTTTTTCAATGTATTTTCTTTCTGTCAATTTCTCGTGACCTGTTAATTTCTAAAATGATACAACATTACAGACGGGGACAGTAACTCACATTTATGTTATGAAATATTTACATTTCCTGAAAATGAAAGCTCCTAACGAAACAATCTTGATTGTTAGCAACATGACATTGACGAGGGTCGCTAGGATTGCAATCAAAATAATATTAAATTATCTTAAAGCGCTTTACAAAGCCCACAACAAATGATGTTCATTATAAAAATACCATAAGGATTACTGTGGGTCATAAAGAGAATGAGACTTAAGGTAACAGTTATGAAATTAAGTTAATGCACTTTAAACTGGAGTACTACGAGATTGCTCCGAGAGTATAATAATATATTCCAGAGGGACATTCTGAAGCTCCTAATTATGTTAACGAATCCGTATTAGTACGTTTATTAATTACAACTAGAAAAGAGAAGTTGATAATAATTATTTATTAACTGGCTGAAGGCTTTGATTTCTGAAAACAGAAACGAGCCGGGAATGTAGGAAATTCTGTATGGATAATAACATTATCTTCTATTTGAAGTACTGGAATTGAAGAAATCCTTTTTCACGTATTAATATCACTACATCTTCCAACTACACAACAACTTTTCCAAACCATTTAATCATTAAGTTCATAATGTTGTTTAAATGATGGATTGATTATACATTATACATTAGGTGATATTCCGTATTCAATCATGCAGTATTATCCCGTATTCCTTATTTAATAATCCTCAGTTACTAATTGTGAATACATACTTGTTTCCTACTACCTATCGATCATGGTGAACACTGTTTACGAACTCAAACTACATCTACTTTACAGGCTACATATCAAATGTTTTTCTAAGATTACTGTTTGAAGAGATCTCTTAAAAGTAAGTACTATAAATACAAATACACATATTATAAAACAAGTAATCATTTATTTCGGTTAGAATTAAAGTTATCCGATAGACCTTAGACATTACAGAAAACAAATATGAAGTTATTTATTAGGATACCTGTAAAGTTTTATATATATACATTTTAAAATATACTTCTAACGTAAAATCCATTTTAACTTGTTAGATAAAATGTTTGCACTTGCTTCTTAATACTTAAAGACCTCAATAAAATGCTGACGAAATGTTCACATTACAGAAGTTCAATGTTTTAATGTATCTAGCTTACTGTTTGTTAATGTTGAAACACACACAGATGATGATAGTCAACGTGCTTTACTTTAAAAACTCACTCAGAGAGTCGCTGTTTGAAACGATTTAATAATATATTTGATATTTGTATTAGACATACATAATGTGATTTAATGAGGAACATTCACTGACTTGTGTTTATATCATTTATATGCACATTATAGTAATGATAGTTGAATGAAAATAAACTAGTGATTTGGTTATTATATGCCAAATAGTTACATTTATCAAGACGGAGTGTCAAATACCTTGAGTGAAGGAAAAACTAACATTCCATTAGACATGGATGAAGTCATTATTTAGTCATTATTAAATTTCACGAATAACAAACAGAGTTATTGTCAATAAACACAGTTCAAGATGAATTTAAACATAAGTACGTTCAATATGTATATTGAATATGTAGAAGGAGGCCTCGCGACAACGGTCTGGTTCTTATTTGTATAAAACTGTGTTAAACTACGAGTATTTACTCAAACAAATGTTATATATACTTGGTCGTATCCTGAGGTGAGCTAACAATATCCTGTGTCGGCAGTACGAGTAGTAATATGAATGTTGCTTTAGTTTTATTTGTATCACGTTAATAGAGAGAGTGAAATGAAAAGATTACTACACCTCCCTTGACAATGTTCTTGTAGCTTCAATAGACTCGATCTGAAATGTTACAACTATATTCATAATAAGATTTTGTTAACCTGATATAATATGTAGGGGAGAGTTGGTTATGTCGTACTAGCATTTAAATCGTACCACTTCTAAATTTAATGAATATTTTTTTCTACACTGACAACGCCAAATCGTGGCCCTGCGCCATCCCTCTTCACCCACTAGTTTAAATCGACGTGAGTTAACAACTGTGCACGTAATAAAAGAAAATCATTTTTTGTAGGAATTAATATAAATATTGTCGTACATTCGTAAGGAGATAACTCGTAATCAAGGTAAGCTATAAT
Organism: Danaus chrysippus; assembly: GCA_916720795.1. NCBI lineage: Eukaryota > Metazoa > Arthropoda > Insecta > Lepidoptera > Nymphalidae > Danaus > Danaus chrysippus. The sequence continues at coordinate 1,980,681 of CAKASE010000073.1, forward strand.
TATTCAGTTTTTTTTATTATTATTCCACAATTGTATACTAGAATATTGGGTGTTGTTGTTGCGTGTCTAAGTTTTGAGCTTATGCCGGATATTTGCTTTTGTTTTAGAAATGCCTTAGTTGGTTTAATCGTACCACTTGCAGTTGGTTAAATTGTACCGGTACGATTTACCTGACTACCAACCGCAAGTACCTATAGTACTACCGCAAGTACGTATAGTAAGTACTACCTAAGGCCAAAAACAAAAGTTATAAGAGGAAACGATCTCATTCCATCACCAGTAGTGATGATTCAGGAGAGACACTTGTTGTAGAACTAGATGATGATGATGACAGCGATGATTATCTTGAAAATATATGTGGAAAGTTCAATTGTTCTTACTACGATAAGAAGGGTCCAAAAGTTGATTCGATTCAATGCGTTCGCTGTGCACGGTGGCTACATGAGACATGTACTTCGAATCCAGACATTTGTCATGATTGTTTCCATTAAGAAATATGCACAATAATTATATTACAAATAACATTCTTGTTAGCAGTTACTTTATTATTATAGTTTGCTGTTTTTTTTTGTCCCATTTTTATTAGTTATGTTGAGTGATCTCATTATCATAGTACATATAATCATGTTATTTTACTGAGAAAGCTTATAGTTCCTTTATATAACCTAAGTTAAAAATTATGTTTCTAATACCTAAAAAATATAAATAATGTTGTTTTACTACTTACCTAACAGTTAAAAATAAATAATTTGATTGAGAATTTGAATGTCTTTCATTCAGTGGTACGACTTAAACACCCATGGTACGATTTAAAGAATTAGTGGTACGATTAAAACGACTAGTCGGCTAAGTCGTACCGGTGGCAAGCCTCTATAAAAGAGCATTTTTACCAATGTTAGAATAATCGCAAGGATCTGTTCTCTTCTTATTAGGAAGCTAAAATATGAAACTTTATTTTACATATGTATTAATTATTATAAGACGTGTTATAGTCGAAATATTTGAGTTAAAGTGAAAAGTGGTACGATATAACCGACTCTCCCCTACATATATTTGTGTGTTTGGGCATATTGTCTCCTAAAAATATATTATAAACGATCTATTTATTCGTAACTTTATGCACCTACAATGTTCTTTTATATATTCAAGAACAATTTAATACTAAATAAATTAGTATTTTTTCCTGAAAGGATTTCAACAAGATGTAGCTTTTAGTGTCTGCGTTTCGTCCGATAAGTGAGAGAACCGGTTGCCTTTTCCCTATTCCCTCCCTTTCCTGCTATGTCCCTATTCCCACCGATCCCGTTTCCTCGACAATCAAGATTGACAACGGATGCGTAACGTTCACTACTGCCTATCAAGAAGGCCGTCTGCTCGTTTGCCACCACTGATATAAAAAAAAACCTCGATAACATTCTTAAGTAAGTATGTACCAATAAATACTTAACATAAAATAACCAATTCTTATTTGAAAGTTAATTAAAACATAAGACCGTTTTCATGAGACTAAATAAGAATCAATAACTGTTCATTGACCTGGAAATATGAGGTGTTTCGGGAAGCTGTGTCTTAGTACAGTGAGGAGACATAAAATATATATAAATATATAAATGGCTAATAATGTTATGATTATGATCATTTTGTTATCAAAACTATTACTCGAACACTTTCGATGTTCGATTTTTTCATATCAATATGGAAGTGAGACTTGCTTCAATAAATCTGTTTCTTCTGATAAAAATTTGTTGAAATAACATTTTATTATTACTTATTAATTTCTCTAGCAACAAGTATAAATAATTAAATAATAAATTAAAGTAATTCACTCCACCGAATAAAAAAAAATAAATAATCCGTAAAAAATATAACTCCCCTAAAGTAGGTACCTGTTTTAGTTTGAGTTCATTATCACACGCGTTTTTATTATCCTGATGATAAAAATAATGATTTCCTTTGTGATATTAATATACATATAAGAGGAAAAAAATTAAAAAATCGAGTCTTTAAATATTTTTACTATACATTTTAACATTGTCACGGTTATTTGTAGCCTCTCAAATAGTTTTCTTCAAAGAGATGAATGTGAGTTGTCCAAAAAATCAATGTCAGTTTTTTTTTTATAAACTGCATGCATGTACAAAATGAGTTGTACTGATATTATAATGACTGAATAAACTAAGGTCAATATATAAAACTCCGGGTCCATAATACATCTCTGTTCCTTTCCATAGTCTCTCGTGCACTCCGGTCTCAGGCGAAGCGTTACAATGTACAATGTGTCACAAGTGTTCGTGCATGTAACCTTAAATAGTATATTGTGCAAATTTAAATATCTCCAACGAAGCTTAACAGGGAAATTCACGAGGATAATATTATATTGTGCAACTAGTGCAAGAAGTTGTCGATTGCCCACGACAGCGAAGTTGAGCGGACGAGCGAAGCGACTAATAAAAAAAAGAGTAATAAAAAGCTTTGTCCGCGTGAATTTATGTGCTAAGCTCCAATGGAGATATTAACATTAGAACAATAGATATGGTAACAAATGAATAAGGTTGGTTGGGTGGTTAAATATTTAGCGACATATGTAGGTATGTAGACTTCATATGTTATAAAACTGTTCTACCTGACATTGCGGGGGAATTACATGGAATACTATTTACATGTCTTAGTTACATTACTACAAAGATATATAAGAACTCGTTAAGTAGATTGTGTGTAACAAAAAACTAATCATAAGTAAGTGTAAAGTTATTAATAACGAATCAGGAAAGTTCATCTGTATACATCTTGAATGTGAAGTAATAATTATCTTAATATAACAAACATGTTCATCTCATCATTCCTCACTACTGACTGTTAGTTAATCATATACAGAACTCATACACGTATTTATTACAATGTAATTATACATTTTGATAAAAATGTTTGTTCTTTAGAAGCACTGTTTATTTTCTTAGACAGCAAGCTTCTCCAGTAGAAGCACCAAATTCACTCAAGTTCCAAATCTTTAGCCTCTTAACTTAAGGATAATTTTTGATTCCATATTTGAGACTTAACAAAATCACTCAATAAATATAATAACTAAATAAATCAAACCACATTTCACTACACGTATAACTGAAATTCCATCAACGCGGTCCCCGGTTCGTTCCGTGCACGCTACACTCACTGTATCCACAGTCACACTTCAAGTATCACCGTGCTCGTAATCGTCCTAACTTGTTCCGTGTGTGTCTGAACACAGAGCCTGTATCTTCACGTCTCTTCTCTCCACCGTCTGTATGCTAACTGCCGCGTCCCTCGTGGCTCCTCTCACTGCTCCTCGCCGCGCACTCACGGACACAGACGGCGCAGATTACTTTACATTCTGTTAACAAACTGACTGAACTTTCAGACTATTTTATTATTATTTTCATGATGGTAATGATTGGAGCGTGCTTTTCTTTTTGTTTCTAATGATAAAGTTTATATGACGAAATAACAATTACAGATTATTGTACCGAGAGTTTAATCATGTGCGTTACTATTAATTACTTTTAGTTACTATAAAGCGGTTAAGAAAGAAAGCGAAAAAATTATTTTACTTTCCGATCGACCTGATCAGTATTTAAATTGTTATTTTTTTAAATGTTATTTTAGAATTTATATTAAAGTTAATAATTAGATAAAAATGTCATACATATTTCATTTAGGATAAATCACGATATTATTTTTCTTTTCCCTGAATGGGTATTGATAGCGCATTTGTTGCAACAAGTGGCTGTTAAATAAATTATCGAATACTGTCTCCAATCACATTTCTTACTATTTAAAAGTGTGACGAAATATTTCTGACTTAAATAATGATTTCATTTCTTATAGTTTAGTCAAAATAATATCCCTCAAATATTAATAATAACATCGTTATAGGAATAGTTGGTCAGTGGTGGCCCAATGGTTTAAGGGCCCGCCTCTCGTTGCCGAGGGCGCGGGTTCGTTCCTGCCCCGGGCAAGTACCAATGTGATTTTTCCGAATCATATGTACTTTCTAAGAATATTTAGACATCACTGATTAATGTTGATTCCCAAAAGAGGGTTGATGTCAGGCAGGCGGCCGGTCGTAAAAACAAATAGCCATAACCATTCACAACATGTAAGGCAGACCCTGGCTATAGCTGGGAAAATTGCCAGGTAGAAGAAGATAGTTATAGGAATAGTTGGAAAGATAATTTTAAACGAAATTAACTATTGGAATGTTGTTATTTGCAGGGCAAATATTTTACCATATGTTCATGTGAAAATGGCAGAATAACGAAGTTAAAAATTTAAAACAATGAAGACTAAATTTGTACTCTTTACTTTACGGGTGCATTAGAAACAAGTTAAAAATCCAGCACAAAATTTATTTATAGTCTGCCAGAATTTATGTAGCACTTTGTCCTTCGCTGCTCTGTAAAACGCCTTATTCATCAACCGTCTGCATCAATAAAAAAGTTAAAGTAGAAATAATGAAAGTTTTTAATAATATAATACATATATTTAATTTAAAAGCTGATGCAGAATTTAGGTATATTGGTATAATAACAATTATGTTGCTTAATGACATCTAAGACTTTCGCGAGTATTCATTTAAATGAAATTAATATTATTCGGATTACTTCTCGTTTTTTATTATTTTATATCTACATACTCCCGACGTTCCGGTTACTTTGCAGCAACCGTGATCAAGTGCAGATGAGATGTCAATGTGAATTATATTTCATCATCATAATTTTTAACTTAATAGCTTGGTGAATTCAAAAAGGTTTGTTATTTCCATATTAATTGATAATCTACTATGCCCTTTATAGACAACCGATCAAGTGTTCATTTATTATAAAGTAGCAGGTTTATCATGTCCATGGCTATTCTACTATTATTAATAAATGTAAACAATGAAATTTTTGTCCATTTGAGGATTACTTTATGTAAAGCGTTAAAGTAACTTGTTCGTTTAAGCAATAAGATACCAAGTATGATTGAAATGGAAAAGGTAAAGTTAAAAATAATCCAAATAAAATGTACTTACATATTTAAAAAATACATGACTTGAAATTACTAAAAGCAAAAAAATCTCTATGACGATAAGAATGAAAAAGAAGTTGATTAGATATACAAGTTGAATAATGTTATACAAATATCGGATTTATTATAAATTCGTTGTTTTTAAAGAGAGCCTCGCTGACGTTACTAATGTCACTTCTTCTATTACGTTCCATGATATTTTAAAATGAAACTTCAATTGCTCCTGTATTTCTCGAAGGTTTTTCATAATTACATACTTCAATGATACGCACTCACTGAACTCTTAATTCTGCCGTCGTGCGTCCAGACGTCATATTTGTACCAAGATTTAAACATAGTTCTATTCTCCTTTTAAACAATCTTTGATTTCGTTTTACTTGTAACAATAATCATAAATACTAATGAGTTTTAATAAGAATAGATGACAGCCTCAATTTTTTTTCATTTCGCATCCGTTATTAAAGCTGATAGCGCCGATATATATAATGGTAGATTAATAGACTTGCACTGTACGCATAGATTGTAGGACATTCTTATAGCAATTGGGTACAGCATTAAAAATTTTATGCTTCGTATGATATATTTATAATACTTTGGCCAGTTGAACCTGCAATAAGTAATTAGGTACGCATTCCAAATACCGGAATATGTCGGGTGTGGGCTGATTTTACCTGGTGTTAATTTTTGAAATGACGCTCAAAAGGTCTCGGGATGATTTGATTGTACAAAATCCCAAAACAGTATGAAGTTGTCAGAGATCATACAAAGCATATAGGAGAACAAAGCTAGGTGTTTCGGTTTACATTAAATAGTATTCAAACAGCCTTTGTCTACTAATTAATATCAATAATTTTTAAATAATCTCTTTCTCAACATTTTACTGTTACAAATAAAGCTTGTTCATTTGCTCATTATTGAGATAATCCGAAAGTATGAAACTCCCGTATTTTTTAAAATCTTTTTGTGTTTTATTTGCAGTCATTTAGAACGTTTTGTTACATTATGTTCATACCTATTAGATATTTTCAATACTATTTTATTCCAAATTTTCAAAATTTTTATTTTAAATATTTTGTTCCACCAAATAACAACTTAATTTCATTTTATAAATTATATACAGATCAAAGCAGACATACAAATTAGGAATTAACTTTTTAACTGGATCGTCAATTAACTGTACAAAATTATATGAAACAAAGCTTTTTAAACAACTTTATCTGAAGATAGGCGCAATAGTTTTGTAATAACTTTTCGATAAATATTTTTGATTATTCTGATTATTTTTAGAAGAAAATTAACCTTTTCAAATATTAAAATAAAATTAAAAATATACAAATGTTAATTTCGATTTATTTTCTTTCATGTTTTAACCTTTTTATTTTATGTTTATGTTTTACATTTCCTAGTGTATTTGGATATTTTTTTATCCTTGGTGAAATTGTACAAGTGGATTTAAATGAAGATCTATTCCATTACGTTTTTTTTAATATTCTTTTCACTTTTATCGTCTCTCAGGAAGCAGCGCCAGTCGATCAGCTGCTCCAACGCCACCTGCCGCGCGGCAACGCTCCTCTCCTCCTGGAAATAGTTAGTATTAAATAGTGAGATTAATGAACCAGAATTACCTGTGGTTATACATATCAGAACATATTTATCTCATGAGACATACTTTCACGGGTAGTCATTGAAATGTTACTAATATTTTTTGTTTTTACTATAATCTACTCGTGATTCACGTGAAATATCGATAGTACGTTATAAAAAAATAACTATAAACACTTAGTAAAGTAAATACAAGAAATATTACTTTTCTTCCCAAAGAGGGTTGATGTCCGGTCATAAAAACAGTTAGCCAACACTATTCACATCATGGAAGGTAGAAGAAGGTACTATTGCTAACATGTCTTTCATATTATAATATTGTTCCAGTTGGTACTAACCGCTGAGCTGGGACGTTCCTCATCCAGTAACCTCTGCCCCCTGGCCAGTACGTCCTTGAACCAGTCGTCGCGCGCCTCTTTCTCCGCCCTCAGCTGCTGCTGAGCCTGCGGCAGCTGGGGATGACGTCTCGCTGCGGAGGGATGACGACCACGAGATGACGTCACGGAGCTGGGGAATGATATTCATGATATATATATAACTTATATATAAAATTCTCGTGTCACAATGTTCGTTTCCGTACTCCTCCGAAACGGCTTGACCGATTCTCATGAAATTTTGTAAGCATATTGAGTAGGTCTGAGGCTCTGAGAATTGGCCAATACCTATTTTTCATAACCTAAGTAATAGGGGCTGTTCACCCCTAAATTTTGTTTTGATTTGGACGAAAGGTTTTGTTTTTATTTTTTTATCAAGTGTCATAAGAAAATACATAAAATCCTAAATATTTTTTTTTATCACCAACCCCTACTTTTGATATGACAAAACAACGTTTGCGGGGCAGATAGTATATATTAAATAATAAATAATCAAAACTAAGACAACCATTAAATTAGTGCTTAATATAGAAAAATATCTCTTAATTAAACGTTATTTCATTTAATATTTGTTACAAGTGCGATGTTGAACTTTAAATTCATAAATGTTTTTGTTATAAGTGTAATTCTCATATAAGTGATAATAATGTCTTAAAATATCATAAAGGATCCATTATTTATAGGCGTAAAATCGTTAATAATTAATTAGTATATAAAGAAAATATATATAAATTAGATAGATTAATCAAATGTAGCAATATATTAAAACACTATCAGATCATAAAGGTTTTATATAATAGTGAAATCCCACAGTAATACCTCGGATAGGAAGGTCTGTAATTCCAGGTGTTGGTGCAGCAGTTTCCTCCTAAGGTCTGCAGCACCTAGCAGTGACCGCCACGCCTCACTGAGCGCCTGCTGTCTCAGCGCTATCTGCTGGGAGTTACTTCCTCCTGGAGCACCTGGAAATAGATTTAATATCACTACAACTATCACTTCTACCTGGCAACTTCCCAGCTTTAGCCAGGGTCTACCTTACATGTTGTGAATAGTTTTGGCTAATTGTTTTTACGACCGGCCGCCTGCCTGACATCAACCCTCTTTGGGAATGCATTAATCAGTGATGTCTAAATATTCTTAGAAAGTACATATGACTCAGAAAAATCACATTGGTACTTGCCCGGGCCAGGGTGTATATTACTACAAGTATAAAATACTGCAAAAATCAGTTAAAATCTTATTTAGGCAGAATTAGGCTACATTAAATAAGGAGCTATGATATTATGAAATAGATTTTGACAAGTATTCATTTAAATGAAACTAATATTTATCATATTGTCTGCCCGTGATCATGATGCTGTAAAGTAAGATCGCTGTTTTAGCGATAAGGCCGCCTATTTGTACATTTTCCTTTCTTTGTTTTTCTCTTGTAATTTCTGTCTATATTGGTGTACATTAAAGAGTAAATAAAAATAAAATAAATAAAGTAAACGAAACGTCGGAAATATGTATTTTTTTATCAAAACGTTCATCCAAGAAATATTAGTTTCATTTAAATGAATACTCGCGAAAATCTTAGATATCATTATAAGTCAATCTTAATAGTTACTCTGTGTCTATGAGTTTGCATTTCTTATCACTGTTTTGTACACAATTATTTTTAATTTATTGTAAGAATATGTTAAACTACCTAGTGATACATTTATTATGATTGTCGAGGTTTTATTTTAAAATACATAATATGTTTAAAGTCATAATTTTCTCAAGTCTGCGCGTCTATAGCGACCATATCGTTCTCGGCTGCGTCGTGGTCCCTCAAGAGGGCAGTGGCGGCGCGCAGGTCGCGGGGCGTGGGGGGCGGGGCGAGGTGTGCCCGGCGCTCCCCGGCCCGCGCCAGCAGGTCCCCGGCGTCGCGGTGGAAGCGGTGGATTTCGGCAGCAGCAGCCAGGCGCTGGCAGCGGGACTGGATCTGTTCTACCAGACGCTGCCAGGACTCGCTGGAATATATGAATTGTATTTGAGTTGTGGATCATGTAAATTAGATCTTATAAATATGTAATTAAAATTCATTTTGCCTTGTTTTAAATGACATGTGGAATTTTTGAATTAGATCCTATGTGTATGTTATTAAGTCTCATTTTTCTTTGTCTAAATTAAATTCCATATCTAGTTATTAAGTCTTATTTTAACTTGTACAAATTTATTTGCATTTGTGCAATGTCTTATTTAGATTCTATACCTGTATACATGTCATTAAATCTCAATATTCTTTGGTATAAATTTGATTCGAACATGTTGAGTATCTATATTAGATCCTATATCCTATATATTAGATAATATATATATATAGATTTCCGTGAAGTTTCAAAGCTTAATATTTGAAGATATAACTGAATAATGTCTTCATCACCAAGTGTGATGGCTGGAGCACCCTCTCATCATCATCATCATCTACATATCGTTACTCACCAGTAAGTGTTCATAGACCTGTCCGTAGTCTTCACTGGAGGCGGCTGCTTGCTGCTCCGCAACCCATTCCTCCAAGGCAGCGCTCTCAGCGCTCTCATATTCATGTCTAAGGATAGACACATATTTTTAGAGAATATCCTATTTATATATTCCTATAACACACATATACTAGTCTTTGTCAGCAACTTCTTTATAATCAACTTCAGGAATAGAAAGGGGTTACTGTGTAACGCTTAAGAAGCAGTAAATAACAAGTCTTTGTTAAGTAGTTATTTATTTAAATTTCGACCTCGCTTGATGAAAAGTATGCTACGTCAGTCTCCTGTTTCTAAACTACCTCGAAACAAATTTACAAATTCTTATAGCCCTTCTTGACTTGTCTAGTATACTTATAAAGTAGTGCGACGAATATGATATGTGTATATATATATATATATAGTATCTCTCACCTGCACACACTCTCCATGAGCGCGGCCTGCCTGCTCGCTGCCAGTCTCTGCAGCCTAGCCAGACTGCCAGCCAGCTGGTCATGTCTGGTGACCAGCGCGGCACCCTCAGGATGACCACCGGAAGCCATGGATTGCGCCACGTGACCCATTTCCGCTATGATCGCCGCGTATGTGTCCAACTCGAGTTCTACGGCCTGTTGGTAGGTTAAAGAGGAATTGTAAGATAATGCTGAATATACTCTGTATTATTATATTTCTGTTAATTGAAAGTGTTAGAAATTTAAATAATGACAACTTCTTCTGATTTAAGTCCATATATATATGTTAGATGTCATACTCCTGCCAAACGGCTTAACCGATTTTTATGAAACTTTATATGCATATTCAATAATTTTAACAATTGGCTACTATCTATATTTCATACCCCTAAGTGTAATGGCGGCCCACTTTTAACACCTTATTTAATTTTTTTGGACAACCTTTTCATAATGTGGCATTATAAAATACATACAACCCTAAATTATCACTCTTCTATCACCAACCCCTATTTTTAATATATGTTTTATAAATATTTGATCCTACTCAATAACTGATAAATTTTCACTTCATAAGTCACTTGATGACTTACATATACAGGGTGACTGGTGAATTACTATCAATATTTAAGGAGAATACTCGGTACATGATTCTCATTCGAATTATGTAAAAAAAATAGGTACTTAATTTTTGACCAAATTTCCGTATAAATAAATAAAGTGTGGACACGTTCCAATTGTTCCAAGTGTGGACGCGTGCTGCGGCGTGCTGATACAACATCACGCCGCCGCACGCAAGTGTGTGTGTGTGTGTGTGTATACCTAATCTGTAGGGTGTTCACACGATGCGTAATTAATTACATAACTTTTGGTTAACTTTACTTAGAAGTTTATTAATATTTATGTTATATTAATTTTTATTTTGTCATATACGATCGTCAAATATCACGTCCTCAAGTATCGATAGTAATTGACCAGTCACCCTGTATATATAGTGATTTATCATACATTTCTTGTAGCTCAAAAATTGTGTGATATGACGAAAATCTAATTCTTAGCTATGTATATATGTGTATATTACCTTTTGCCGTGTGAGTAGTTGCGTCGCTCTATGCCTATCATTGCCGACGTCACCGGAAGCCAGTGCGGCGGCCTTGTCAGCCTTGGGCCAGCAACTACTGGGCCTTGAGCGCCACCTCCAGCCGGGCCGCGCGCTCCTCCACCGCTGATGACACAGAGGAGTACGCCTCTTCAAGCTCCTGGCACAATTGCTTGATCTGGAATGTGATCGTTATAGTTTAGTGAGTGGAGTAGGGAAATAAATTATATGTATATGCATAAACTAATCTTCTTCTTCCTGGCAATTTCCCAGCTTTTAGCCAGGGTCTGCCTAAGATGTGTGAATAGTTTTGCCTAATTCTTTTTACGACCGGACGCCTGCCTGACATCAGCCCTCTTTTGGAATGCATAAATCAGTGATGTCTAAATACTCTTATAAAGTACATATGACTCGGAAAAATCACATTGGTATTTGCCAGGACCGAACCCGCGCCCTCATGCATGAGAGGCGGGACTTTTAACCACTAGGCCACAACTGACTGAGGAAATGAATTATATGTATATACATAAATTAATATAATACAAATTGGTGTTTCAGTTAATGTCGCGTTCATACTGTTTACTTCGCTGTAAGCAACAGTACTGTGCTTGGAAGCTACTCACAATCTCTCTCCTACTTTCTACATTTGTGTATCTCTCTTTCCCTTCGTTGAACGTTTAACGCAACCTTGTTGGTAATCGCATAAGAAGTTTTACTTCAAGAATTCACTCAAAAAATATTAAAAAAATTCAATTATTAACCGAACTTTGTCCAAGAATAATTTAATTATACATGCTGTATATAATATTTGAGATGATCCAAGGTATGGTGTGGAGATCCAGAATGAATTTAACTATGATACTATAACGTTGGTAGGATGGACATTTTTTACTATGCGTCAGTTCTTCACTATCGAACGGACGCGTGTTTCTCTCTTAGAAATAAATACCTACATATAATCACTACAAATACAATGGGACATATAACTATATAACATTACTATGTAATACATGAGAATGTGAGTTATATATATATATAGTCCACCTTCCCAACCTGTGGATGCGTGTCCAGCTCCTTGCCCCGCTGGAGCACCCCCTCCACGACAGGCCTCCGCCCCTCCAGCTCCACCCTCAGCTTGGCGTGTTTCTTCTGCGCGTGGCAGAGGAAGCGGCGGCCTGGCGCTCCGACACCCAAGCTAGCTCTCCTGAAACCTCGGCAGCGAGCTTGTGTAGTCTGTGGAGGATTTGGATGAATGATGATGATGAATGATGAAATTAGTCCTCAAATTGATTATGTACTATTACTATCCTACTAATATTATAATTGCGAAAGTTTGTGAGTGTGTATGTATTTATTTATTAATTTAGGCACACAAACAGAATATAAGCCGGATTACATATGAGTTACAATCTAAAATTATTTTTAGCTTGATTATATTCTTAAGTATGTGTACACGGCATAATCATTACAAAAACAATATTTTTGTCAGGTGCTACATTATTTAGGTACAATTTAAGACTAATGAATAAACAGGAAAATGTATGTTTGTTACTTCTTTACGCTCAAACGGCTGAACTGATTTTGATAAAATTTTGTGTACAGGAAGCTGACGTCCAGGAATAACACATAGGCTACTTTACATCCCGGAAATCTCTCAAATCCCCGGGGCGCAGCTAATATGGTATAAATTATAAAACAGTTGCTTTTCTTGTCCCTATATCCGTATGCATTCTTAATAACTTAAAACTACGCAGTGGATTTTAGTGTAGTTTTTTTTGAAAGATAGATTGTTTGAAGAGGAAGGTTTGTATGTATAATGATATCCATAAATAAGTGGAGAATCCTTATCCAGTTAAATAACTTTAATACATTTTTGATTTAAAATAGATCTATGGCCCTTTACAGTAAATATTTTAATCTTTATACCCGTCCCGGCTCAATTATATATATGTATTACATACATATATATTGTTCCGTCAACTGTTAATCATTTCTTATATAATGTTGTATTGAATCATATTTTGTTTTAGTTATATCGTATACTGACTGTAGACTAGTTTCCAGCGCCTGTCTCCTCTCGGCCGCTCGAGGGCGGAGCGCCCGGGCGGCCTGTAGCAGCGAAGCGGAGTCTCTCTCGATGGCCGCGCCGTCGAAGTGACCACAGGAGACCAGGTCGGAGCCCTGGGCTGCAAGGGACTCCGCTCGTTGTTCGCATTGACTCAACTCTTGTTCCAGAGCCTGTAGACATTTATGTTACTATTGAATATTATATAAATATGGATATATTATGTTCTAGTAAATACAACAAGGACGAAATCTCATTTTTCTGTAAACAATAATTGTTTTTGTCAATACACATTTCTAAACAATATAATTCTACTTGTTTTACTTTAAAACAAATTGTTTTCTCGCCTGAGGAGCCCTTAGTTTAAATCTAGTTATTAAAGCACCAGCAATTAGATCTTTACACTTTGATTTTATAAAAATAATAATGTTAGCAAAAAAAGAAATCTTTAAAACCACATCATCACTCTCACACTGACAGTTACCACAAATTATATCAGTTAGCTGGCATTACTACGACAGATAATAATTTGAAAAGCAATACTATATATATGTATATGTATATATAGTATATCTAGTAGGTATGTATGGATATATGTTGGTCTTACAAGTAAATCATCCTAACTGATTTTGATAAAACTCTTCTATAAAGCAATTTAGACCTCATAATGACATCCATTATATTAGATACACATTAATCACCATCTGAGTAATACCTAATACACGCATGAAGTCGCAGTAAACCGCTAGTATGTGATGTACCCAACTGGTGTAGTAGCAGCAGTCTCTTGCAGGATCTCAAGTCTGAACCCAGCTCGGTGCTGTTCAGAGCTCGCTCCATCTCCGACAACCTCGCTTTGGCGTCTTCCACCGACCTGGGATATCATAATTATATGAATATTTTGAATGCATATTCATAATATAGGAGATTATATGAGATGTTTCCATCATCATCATCCTATCAGAGCCCACTGCTGAGCCTCTTCTCACATGGAGAAGGTTTGAGCATTAATCACCACGCTCGCTCAAGAAGGGTTGGTGATGTCAAACTTATTATATGATATTATTGAATGTATAACCACGCTAAGGGTGATAGATGTATCACATACATTTAACAAGATTAGAACTTACAATCTGTACATAACGCGGTCCAGATTTTATGTTTTACTGAGAGATCATAAAGTATTTAGTGCAAGTTCGCACTTGGGTTGCTACGAAATTAAATTCAAAAATTTATTATCAATATGTGCCTAAATATACTTTATATCATACACATCTCGTCTGCCCGTCATGACTGTTTCTTATATATACAATGAATACAAAAACTTTTAATAGTTATTATTTCACTTGCAATGTAGATGACCACTTAAGAGGACAGAATATTCTTTTTAAATGTTTGACTTTAATTATCATATGAATTCAGTAAGTTTCTTTTTTGGGAAACCCTGTGAAAATTGTTTTAACATATGAACAAGTATTTCACCACGTAAAATGAACGAATAAAATTAAAAAAATTCAAAATATTCTAATGTTAGAAATTTAGTAGTTGACCATCTAAAAACTAGAAGGTGACCATATTTTGCATCAGTAGATGACCACTCAGATGCTACAATTTTAATTGGGTTATTTGTTAAATAAAAAGCAAAATAAGACGAAAAGAAAACGTTTTATTTGAAATATAATAATAATTAGGCCTGGCCACTATCTTCCAACTCCTTATACACACGTTTGTACCATTCTGATAGGTGATCACCTGTTACCTTGGCTCTCGATGCTGTCAAATTTTGTGATATCCTCTTGGAAATTGTTGGATTTCTCCGAATAAAGGCCTTTACCCATGTTCTACCTGGTCTTCCATGCTTGAATAAGACACATGGACGTTTTATTTCCTTTAAGTATTTCTCTACACTCACAATTAACTGTTCGGTTGTCACAGGAAAACCCGCTTTTGCCATTTTTTTGCACCCAGTCTCATATTTTATGCTCCTCTTCTGGTGTAAGGATGGATGTCGGACCCATTTTTCGTTCCATCGGTGACTTCTCTTGTACTTTATTTGTAAGCGTTATTCTTGGTACACCGAACTTTTTTGCAGCCGTTCGTATTAGTGTTTTATGAAGACGAACATCGTTCACTGCTGCAAGCATTGCAGCTTCAGTATAATTTAGGAATGCGCCTCTTTTCCCAGGCATCTACAATATGAAAAATTGGTTTTAGTAACAAGTAGACCATAGTCATAAATTCGTACCATACAGTTAGTCAACTACTAAAGAAAATCAATATATTGTTAAAGTAAATAAAATAGTTTATTTTAATTAATTATTATATGCAGCATATTTACAAGATACAGAACTTAATCAAAAGTTGACCACCATGGTCATTTACTAGAAAATCATAGTCAATCGGTAATTCGGTAATGGACCACCATGGTCAATTACTAGAAAATCACAGTCAAACGGAATCAGTAGTGGACCACCCCCGCAAATCAATTTTGTGTACAAATCTTCAAATTTTAATTAGCCTGTCATATAAATAAACCATAAACGAATAAGAAACGAAAAACACTTACCGTCAACAAGGTGACAAAGTTCCTAGTATTTAGCTTCAAACTTTTTCAATCTCTACGAATATTGTAACAACAAACGAATTTATTGATTTTATGGTCCGTCACTCAACAAACAACTGGCAGCCACTTTCTATATTTTACAGATATGGATGCGCAATTTACGCGCTTAGTTGACCAGATAGCAGATCTGACTACTTATTAACGAATGAGTTTTAAAAATTGCCGCGAATTGTTATTATAACGGTTTATGTGCATTAGCGGTCAACTACAGGTACATGGTCAACTACTAGTGACTTTACCTTATGTATGTTATTTTATTTTATTTTAGGGAAACAAACAATAAGATAAACTTATGGGACATAATAATACAAAATTACATATATCAGCTAAGTTTCCACTGGTAATTAGACACATATAATTAAAAAAAGACTAGTAAACATTAAAACTTTGTTTAAAGTTTGCAATTTCGTCCTTTAATGGTTTGAGTTGCGCAGACATTATATCGGTTATAGTATTTTCCAATTTAAGCCACAATTTGTCGAACTCTTTGGATACAATATTTTGAACTTCCTCACTAGAGACTGGTATTACATTTGTATCCACTTTGGATGAAGCAATGTGGGCTCGTACACCTCTACGATTTTTAATATTATCATCCATGTTTTTTTTACAAATTAATTATGTGTAATCTCAAAACGAGGAAAAAAAATAAAAATAAAATAAAATCAATCTTGCTCACATGCGATGCCCGGGATCGAACTCTCGCTTCACGCATACTATGCTTAGTAAACACCTTTCGGCCAGTTTGTTTCTGGAGTCAGATGTGAAAAAGATGATTTAGTTAAAACAGCTGGGTTTTATCATTTGATTCTTGACCAATCAGGAGTAAGGACGCAATGCTCTTGAGCGTTTGAATAAAAATACTGGTTTTTACCTTACAAATTTTAAAAAACACTTTATCACCTTCGCAAAGTTAATGCACTGAATGTTTTAAGCACTATTGACAGCAATAAAACTACAAAAACACTTATTATTCTAAAGTTTAAACAGAAAATACTATTCCGATATACACTATTAGGTTAATATTATGAAGACGTCAAACACCAAAAATCACCAAGTTAACCGCCTACAAACGGTAATAGCGAATAATTGTACAATAATTTGACCGATAATTACTTGACAGTGGCAAGAAAACAAATATTTACAATTTTATTGATTTTTATGCAAGGGCGTCGCCAGCCGATGGCGCAGGGGGGGGGGGCAAGTTGACTTTACAGATTCATACTTTTCTCATTCTCTATGAATGAGAAAAGTAGGTATGAATTGTAGGTAAAGTAGGTATGAATTGTAGGTATTCTGTGACAGTACAGAGCAGTGGCGGCTGTACCTTAAGTGCACTCGTGCGCTGAACCACCAATTCAAAAGATTTAAAAATTACAAAATATTACTCCATCTTTATTTTTAAATTACCATTTTAATATTTATTTTCTAAACATACAAAAACGAATAAAAAATTAAATTTCTAATTATAGTCAAAAAGTTTGAGCACTTTACTAAACTAATATCTCGTGCGCTTCGGCGCATGCACGAGGAGCGCTAATACATCTTGTATGAGGTACGCATTAATACGCCTGACGCGTGAAACAAAAGATAGTTCATAGAAATGTACCGAGTAATGAGTCGGTTCTCGAGCGCGTCACGAGCGGCCGAAGATTACCGAGAGCACCCGATGTATGACGAATTGGAATTGAAAAGAATCAAAACTTTTCTCCGAAATACCATGCACTTGCTAAATGCACTTTCTGTGCTTAGTATTGAATAAAAAAATATATACAAACAATACCTGATTTTAATAAATAGGTGATTGAACATTTCGCTTCGGAAAAATGTCGTTGCATTAATTAATGTATAAAAAATAAACATATTTTGTGTCAATTGGTTTTTTGTTGCATTTTCTAATTTTAATATTTTAGTAAAGTGCACCACCAGTTAGATAACCCACCAGCCGCCACTGGTACAGAGTCTAATGTGTAAAGCTACACGAGCACGAGCTCTTGACTATGCAATAAAAAACTTGTAAATAAGTTATACCTAATAACATTTATTATTTTTATTTTTTTACAATCTCTAGGGACAGCTGCCCCTCTCTCCCCCCCCTTGGCGACGCCCTTGTTTTTATGTACGTAACCAATGTTTACGCTACCGGTAGCGACACCTAATTGATATTCTAACCTAATTTATATTCTTGAAACCTAATTTATATTCACTTAAAAATTACATATTAAGTACATACTTATGTATGAAAATTTATATTTTCATTTTATTGTTTTGAAATGCTAATCACTACTGGGTCTGTATATGTAATGAACATCGCTATTATCTGGTATTTAGAGATTACCAGCTGGAAAGATTTATTAACCACAGAGGTCATTTCAATGGAATATATAATTTAAATATAATATCAAACTAATTGTAACAGTTGTATAGCATCTGCGGGCAATTATCATATATGGTCATACAATTAAGACCTCTTAATAAAAGTTTACGATAATATAAAGTCGATGAACCGAAATGAATAATGTACTTTACTAAGAATATTCCTTAACAATCGAATGTTTCTAAGCTTCTGGTGAAATTGAATGGTGAAGTCGAATATTGTTTGAAAATTGAACGTTTGTAAAAGTTACGTATTATTGCTTCTATAACTAACTAATAATATTAACAACTAACAATTTTTTTTTACAATTTCAAATATCTTATTCGGATTTTATAAATATGAAGCTGGTAACCGAAATTTTTACTAAAAAAAGTTCATAAAAAAATCCTTGAAGGCCAGTTCAATTTTTTAAATCGAATTTTGACAAGCAGATAGATGGACAACAAATGGATTATATCCAGATACTTTCACCTCGTGTTCCCGAATACACTAAAAACGTTGGGTAAAATATACAATAGAAAATACGCGACGAAACAAAGTTCGATTCACTTATATAGAGATTTCGGTTTTACATTCAGATGAACACGCATACTCACAGTCTGGCACAAGCATATTATACATACAATTATGCACGTTACTAAAACAGTAATTCATATTTACAAAGCTTTGGCTACGTAACTTAAAGAAAGTTATGTTGTTAATAAAAATATATTTAAACATGTAAATTTAAAAGAAAACTTTAATATCATAAAAGGTCCCTACATTAAACTATAGTAACAAATTAAATAATGTGTCGGATCATATAGTTAGATAGAAATTGTGAAAGATTTTAAACAACAAAAAATGAATAAAGTGTCTCTTTACAAAGAACACATGTAAAAAGTGAAACTTCCATAGGAAACAAAACATTATAAAATAACATTTATATTTTTACCAATTTCAAGCTTTACATTTCCAATAATTTTGTTAATAGTAGAAATATTTAACCTCAATCAAAACTTATACAAAGTAATTGAAAATTAATTATCATAGAAATATTATTTACAAAATAAAATTTTATGAAGAGAATCCATTAAATAAATATGTTATAGAAATTAATTTCACATCAAATACAGTTATAAAAAATAATTTTGCATTTCTTTATTTCTTTTAAATTAAAGAACATTTAGACCCCAATTATTGAAGATGGTATTATTTTCTTAACTATTATTTTGGTCTGAAAAGCCATTGTAATCTGCACAATTAAATACTTTTTTTAAAATATGTTTGATATTCTGATAATCAACTGATTTCTGTCGAGTAACTAAATCATTTCAACTTTTCAATTCAACTCAATCATTTCATATTTCAATTCAACTGAATCATTTCATATGAAGAGATTAAAAATTACTTATTTAATAACATTGTATTGATATTTGACATCTTTTATTATGTCTAAATATACTTAAAGTTTATTGTGACGTGACGTAATTTCACTAAAGGAATCAGACTTCTATTTAAACTTAACTTACAATTTCTTACACATAGATATATACAATATTTATATAAAACATCTACTACTCTGAAGAAAGTAGGTACAGCAAAATTTATAACCTAAGTACTCCGTTTTTAAGTTAATCAAAAGTTGAATTGATTCCAAGGTCCATAGAGCTATGTGTTTTGTAATAAAGAAATTTAAATAAGAAGTTGGTAATATGCTAGAAGAAGCATTATACCTAATATCTTAGTATTCTTGGAAGTTTTGTCACCTGGAGTGTTTTTTTTGTCTCTTCATGCCATATAGTAAACGATATCCAATTGCGCAATAATGTAATGAAAATTTGTTTATATACAAATTAGACATTCAACATTATTTGTTTAATTTTTAGTTCTTATACCAAACGATATGGCTATATAATAAATTTTAATCCAAAAATTTTGTAACTGTAGCGGAGCTACTGAGGTTTTGAATAAAATATTTTAAACTTTTGTATGTATTGCAAATTTAAAGATCGAAAGTATGGCATACAATTCTGGGCCCACAATGTAAAAACATGAAAATAGTATTTATTAAAAGGTTCAAAATTAAGTTTCTTCATTGAAAATTCTATAGAAATTGGCAATCAGATAGCTGAGTTATTGAAGGTTCAGTAAAAGTGAGGTTATATTGCATTATCTTTAAGAGTTAGATGAATACACGTAAAAGTATGTGAAAAATAATAATTTTATTTAGAAGAGAATATC
The DNA here is from genome assembly GCA_916720795.1 of Danaus chrysippus. Classification (NCBI taxonomy): domain Eukaryota; kingdom Metazoa; phylum Arthropoda; class Insecta; order Lepidoptera; family Nymphalidae; genus Danaus; species Danaus chrysippus. Next base: position 2,001,040 of record CAKASE010000073.1, read on the forward strand.
TGATAAGTTATAACAAGGCAAGAAAGACTCAAAAATATACAAATATCGGTAACAAGTATGGAATTTTACGAGGAACAGGAGGTGTGAACTATGTGATAAGTCATAAAATAAAACAAATAATTTTAATGGAATATTTTATTCCTCTTCAATAATAATTAAAATATCGTCTAGGAACTGTGCAGGGGGTACAATGTTACTAGTTGCTATCCCACAATTCCCACAGCGATGCATCGTTTCAGTAATATCCAATCCATAAGCCGGCGAAATAATCCAAATTAACAATTCCAAGTCAAACGTGCAGGCGATCGTCGGTGTGCAATGTGAAAGCAAGGGTCGTAAAACGTTAGGCGGGTTCGGAGTCCGTAAAAAACAAAGCAGTGGTCGTTGAAAACGTAAAATGATCCGGAAAGCACTCGAAACGTATCAAAAAACACGAAACAAGACAGACTCAGATAACAATGAATCTGGCATCGTAATTGTTAAGTGTCAATGTCATGTTGCCATAGACTATATACTAAATGATTTCGATCGATATGCAATCGATAATCGAAAAGGATGTTTTAAAATAATATTTAATATTATTATTATATTAATACACGTTATTAAAAGTTATTTTTATTGAATTGTAGACATATATGGTGTAGTTTAAATGAAGTTACTATAAGTTTAAAACTAGGAGTGAAGTTTTTATTTTGTAGTTAAATAATCGAATAATCATTTTTTTATTTGATTAATCGTTAATCGATTGCTACATAAAAACAGTTATTTGCATATTTCTCCGCTTGTAGATTGAGAATTTATGCAGATTTTTGGTATTTCATACAAAAAATAAACTAATTTTTTAAATCAATTTTCAACTCATTACATTTTAGGCCCAAAAGTTTCCATCTCCTTTAATTCTTAGATATTATTTCGTGATCTTAACCCCCCTCCCTTTGCGTAGGGGCCTGTCGAAAAATAACTAAAAATATTCATAAAATGGGAAATTTAGAAGTGGTACGATTTAAATGCTAGTACGATATAACCAACTCTCCCCTATATCATACGACAAAGTTAATTCTTATCTAGATTAAGTTACCTAGATATAAGTCATAAATTCCTACAACTTTGGAAACACTTTGAGGTTTGAAATAGTTTTGAGTTCTATGATCTATCTACACTGGCTTTGTCTATTTTCTACTGTTCACTGTCCTTTTTGGTAGTTACGTAACTCTTGTTTTAGTTTTGTCATCCTTCAACACAGGTTATTTCAAAAATATTTATACCATATTGTTTACGTTTTTACTCTTTAATTTTGTAAAATATATCAGTAATTGAATAACATGTTACATGTACATATTGACATAATGCACGTCGTTCATTACGTCTACTAGTTTCACCTATTTTTTAAAATTGTCATTATGAATATTACCTACTTAGTTTAAATAACAACATAATATCACCATTATATACCAGTGGCGTGAACACCATTGATGCAAATAAGCACTGCACCCCCTACGCATATAAAAACTAAACCTATATTGTTTAATTCTTACTTACATACTTTTAATCATACATTACGAAATACAAATGTCAATAGACATTTAAAATGCCATTTGATTCATGATTTGTTATTAAGTGCCATCTAACAATGTAAAAACGAAACATTTTCGATCGGCCGCTGCTAACTGCTAGCGCCGCTATGCAGCCAGAGCGGCGGTATGCACAATCACTCTCTGTTTATAGTCTAAGATCCCACTGTAGGATTGGTGCGGTCATCACTTATTTGTTTAAAAACAAATTTTTACATTTATTTATAGTTAGGAGAACATAATATATTTACTAGGTTGCCTATCAAAATTTGGCCGCCATAATTTTTAATTTATTTTTTTGGAAAAATTCCGTTCATTTATTTATTAAATAAAGAAAACTATACATGACAGTAATTTATATGAAGATTCTAAAAAATCATGGTTGCCATTACGCAGCTAGCCGCAACTCTTCGCAGCCAGGGTGTGTTCGCAAAAATTAACCTAGTAAATATATTATGTTCTCCTAACTATGTATATATAAATAAAAAAATTGATTTTAAACAAATAACCTATGAACGCAAAAATACTGCAGTAAGATCTCGGACTATTATTTTGCATACAAAACGTTTCAAGGACGATCTACAAATCTCGTGTATGTATACAGGAAATGTTTGTATGCGTGTGTGTAAAACTAACACATGCACAGTGTTCGGAAAGCAAGTTGATTTAAATTTTGTATTGTTTGTAGAAAGTCCGTTAATTGTCAAACGAAACGGGGCTCTCTGATTGGTCGGTAAACTGATTATACTTTGGTCGCCATTTTATTATTATTCAATATTGTCATTTGTTTTTCTAAGCACAAGTGAATACGTTTTAATTAGTAAACAGTGGATTAATTTATTAACGAATTATGGAAAATTATAGCTGTGAGTTCTGTGCTTGTGAAATGTGTTTAATGAAATTAGTAACGAATGTGTACATTTTCAATATTGTCGTTTGGTAATAAAATTAAAATAAGTGTAAAGTCATGGTGTGTGAGCTGTTGTGACCAGTTGAGATTGAACTAAAAGAAAGGTAATGTTATTCGTTTTCATAAAAAGTATTATGATAGTTTTAATTAGTTAGCAGGTTGTGTACACACAAATAAATTATTTTGTTTGCCTTGTTTGTTTTTTTCAAAAGATTGTAATAAGAATGTTTGAAAATGGAACTCCGCTGGATATTCCTATTTAAATAACTTTATATACTTAATAATCGGACTGCTGTAACATTATTCGCGAAGATTATCAATGTTTAAATGAGATTAATATTTATAAATGTTTAAATGAGATTACTTCGCGTATTTTATTATGTTCAAAACTACATACTCCCGACCTTTCGATGACTTTGCAGCAACCGTGATCACGGCGGACATCTCGTCTGCCCGTTAAAAAAATAACAATATTAGTTTATTTTGACTAAATAGTTTTCACGACCGTAAGAAGATTAGTTTAATTGTTAATTTAATTGGTCTCTAGTACATATTGTGGAAAATGAGATTTTGTCACCATTTATAAAAATAACTTCTAATTCAAATATCATTCCGTATCCCCTATATATATATCCGAAATATATAAACTGCAATAAATATTTCTAAGGGATTGCTATAAAAATTCAACTGAAACTTGAAATAATCAAAAAAAAAACAAACTGAAACTGAAAATTGAAAACACCGTCCGCCATGTTTTTAAGTCACAATATTGTAAACAACGTAATATCAAACGCTATTTCAGGTTATTCGTGGTCTTTCATTTATACGCCTTGATAATTATTTATATCACGTAAAAAGAATAAAAGTTGTTAGATGGAGTATACTCTCTTCTTGACAACATCCTCATCATTTGTTACCAAATGTTTTCTCTCCTTTTGACAACTAAATCGAGTTGGAACACAATTAGTTTTCATTCTGATTCTTTTATCTGAACCCATGATTTTATATTGTTTATAATTTTCCATGTCACTTTCAAGTTAAAATAAGAACAGTCGCTTACTGAAACTTTATTTAGAAAGAAAAAATATTAATACATTATACATAGTTTAAAGTGAAAATTACAAAAAAATATTTGTTGTAAGTTTCTTTAATTTACATTGAAGTGATCTTCACAGAAGTACACTTCTGTTCGACTGACAGAGTTACAGGATCTTTTTTAGTTAGTTGTAATCAGGTATTACACATATTCTCAACACTGGGTACTTTAATCCACAACTTTTCTGGGTTCTTTATTGATACATTCTTACATTACCGCACTATACAATAGTGATAACTACTATATTTTATCATGTAATCCTTTCGAAGCCATGGTTTTGAATTCCGATAAACAGGTCATGATAGTCACTCGTATTGTTTACAAGAATATTACGTCACGGCACAGATAATTAGTAGACCATCATGGCGGACGGCGTTTATGACTGCAAAGCGAAAATATATTTTAAAATTTAAAGTTTATTAGGATAGGCGTTTCGAAAATATATATATTTTTTTATGGCGTAATATAATCGTAATGAATCGTTCTATAAAATAATAAAAATATTTACTTTCAGATGAATATTGTTCGTCACGACATCGTTTACGACGTAAGTACATTTTTATACACTTATCGCCTGAAGAAAAGCTTTTTCACAGTAATTATTACATAGTGCATTTATTCATAGGTTTTCTCGTTAAGGATTTTAGTAGGATTTTATATTGTAGAAGTAATGAAAACAATTAAGACAACAACCTTTAATGATCGTTTGGTTTAATTTATGCCAACACAAGAGGCAGAGGTTCTTGAGGATTTATGCTTTTTATGCATTTAACACTTCTTCGTGCTTGTCACACTTTTAATTAAATTTTAATACCTTATCGAATTAATAGCTTTATAGCTGCTTTATCCGGTTAATCCTAAAATTATTGTTTGATGAATTTAAACATTATCGAAATCCATATCTTTTTTCTAGTTGTAGATACAATGATATCAAAAAGTTAATGAATGTGTTATATTATGCTTTAATCTCAAAGTATACGAAAGAAAACAAAATACCGCCGGTGTAGTACCTATTTTGTTAACCAAGATTGTTATAATTTGAACCAAATTAGGAATATATTAGATACTGAAAGCTAAAATGTCTCATAAATATATGTAAGTATAATCCTTTTAAATTAAATTGAATTTCTTTTTTCGAAGCTAAAAAACAAAAATCTCGAAATGGTTATTCAAAATCAAATTTGAACAAAAGGCTTTGCCACGTCCAGCTAAAATTCATGCCCGTACTATTCTTTTCTCGAAGCAGTTGAGCCCATTTTCAAGGCCCGATAATTTCGATGTAGGTAAAAATAGTCGACCGAATTTTAAATAACAAAGCAAGCATTATATAAACAGCACATTAATATTTTCTTTTGATTTGTAGTGTTTACATTAGTTTATGAATTACATATAAAAAGCCGAAAATTCTGCATATTATCTGCGATAGGACTGGTTGACGAATTGAAAACAATCATATTTTACAATAGTGGTCCAGTTTATTTAGTACATATATCAACTGCATACATATCTTTGCAATTCGATTTGAATACGTAGGTATAAATATAAAAATAAATAAATATATAAATATGTAGGATTTCACAATGTGTCACGAAAATAAGAAAACGCTTATAAATATAATCAAAGTGGTTTATCCGCGTTGCGGCTTGCGCGTTCCCAACCCTCACAGAAAGGCGACCAACTTCATCTAGACAATCTTTGAATCTTAGTGTGATATGAAACATGCAAATTTAAACTATATCTTATGTTTGTTATACAAATTACGTCAGCTAGAATAAATTAAATTAAGCAAACTTTAAATAAAACTGACTCTTTCGAAAGAATAAATGTGAATTTATTAACTTAACTTTAAGTAAGGACTACCTACTTACTAGGGTAGCATACATTCAGGTTAGTTTAAAGTAACTTCTCTGCTAAGATTGATGTAATTCTCTTGGTTGTTGTTGCTCGTAACACTCAATATATGACGTAAAGAAAATGTCGACTAGTTTATTTTAATATTTTATTCCATTTAGGCGGAATTATTAATGCAAAAGTTTAAACAACTAATTTTAACCCAAATATAGAAAATATAGTTAAAAAAATTAAGCCATTTCTTTAAAGAAGTCTATATTTATGGTCTATCCTCTTATATAAAATAATGTCCTATGTAATAATTCTCTGTATTTAGAAATACTATATTTATTCTTAATTTTCTAGATTTATTAGAGTTTTTGTAATTTAATAAATATTCTAGTGCGATAATTTCATCAACCAAACCAATATATGAAGTGTCCTAAAACAGTCGATCAAATCAAATCACCGTAAGTATGATATAAGATATAAGAAATGAAATAATATTTTTCTGTTATAATAACAGAATAAAAAAAAAATATTCGTCGCTGATATAGTTCAAGTGTATGTTTATTATTATTTAAGGAAATATATTGTAGCTACAGACAGCGTTTTAAAAAAATGTTCCTGACTGCAAAATATTTCTAACTTGGCCAATATAAAAACGTGTTGATGTTCTTTTTTATTTAGAAAAAAGAAACTTTTAACTTAGAATCACTTTTCATCTAAGGTTGTAATGAGAGCATGATTACTTTTTTTGTAGAACACACAAAGATTTTGAGGACAATCATACTCAATAATATTGGCAACATGTCCATTTTTTTAAAACAAAAATATGTTTTTAAGATTTGAAAATAGTAGATATTTTTATCGTTAGGATATAGTTAGGGTAATATAGGGGAGAGTCGGATATATCGTACCACTTTTCACTTTAACTCAAATATTTCGACTATAACACGTCTTATAATAATTAATACATATGTAAAATAAAGTTTCATATTTTAGCTTCCTAAGAAGAAGAGAACAGATCCTTGCGATTATTCTAACATTGTTAAAAATGCTTTTTTATAGAGGCTTGCCATCGGTACGATTTAGTCGTTTTAATCGTACCACTAAGTCTTTAAATCGTACCATAGGTGTTTAAGTCGTACCACTGAATGAAAGACATTAAAATTCTCAATCAAATTATTTATTTTTTACTGTTAGGTAAGTAATAAAACAACATTATTTATATCTTTTAGGTAATAGAAACATAATTTTTAACTCTTAGGTTATATAAAGGAACTATAAGCTTTCTCAGTACAATAACGTGATTATACTATGATAATGAGATCAATCAACATAACTAATAAAAATGAGACAAAAAAAGAACAGTAAACTATAATAATAAATTAATAGTTGACAAGAATGTTATTTGTAATATAATTATTGTGCCTATTTCTTAATGGAAACAATCATGACAAATGTCTGGATTCGAAGTAGGTACATGTCTCATGTAGCCACCGTTTACAGCGAACGCATTGAATCCAATCAACTTTTGGACCCTTCTCATCGTAGTAAGAACAATTGCACTTTCCACATATATTTTCAAGATAATCATCGCTGTCATCATCATCATCATCTAGTTCTACAACAAGTGTCTCTCCTGAATCATGGCTACTGGTGATAGAATGAGATCGTTTCCTTTTATAACATTTGTTCTTAGCCTTGGGTAGTACTTACTATACGTACTTGCGGTAGTACTATAGGTACTTGCGGTTGGTAGTCGGGTAAATCGTACCAGTACAATTTAACCAACTGCAAGTGGTACGATTAAACCAACTAAGGCATTTCTAAAACAAAAGCAAATATCCGGCATAAACTCAAAACTTAGACACGCAACAAAAACACCCAATAACCTAGTATACAATTGTGGTATAATAAAAAAAAACTGAATTACTATAGCTTACCTTGATTACGAGTTATCTCCTTACGAATGTACGACAATATTTATATTAATTCCTCCAAAAAAATGTTTTTTTTTTATTACGTGCACAGTTGTTAACCCACGTCGATTTAAACTAGTGGGTTAAGAGGTATGGTACAGGACCACGATTTGTTGTTGTCAATGTAGAAAAAAATATTCATTAAATGGGAAATTTAGAAGTGGTACGATTTAAATGCTATTTCGATATAACCAACTCTCCCCTACATCTATCTTCATAGTTTGAAATTCGTACTCGGATTGTTAAATCTAATATTAATGAATCTCATAATGTATAGATTCATATTTTTTTATATATGTACGTTACATATAATACAAAATACAACAATGGTACTTGTTAATAACTAGTCTTATATTTTAGTCAATTCTATTGTTCATTTCATTCCATTCTATTTTATAACATTGTCAGGTTCTTATGATAACATTCATGAAAAGAACTTTGTCTTCAATAGTTTATTTCATAATTGATCGTTAGTTATTTTGTTCTTCTTTACATGTAGCTGTTTGTTATAAAGTAAAAACAAATCACTTAAAATTGATTGGCATAGAACACGTCGTTCTTTTTAAAGATGTCTTTACATTATTAATAAAGTGAGACGATGAGAAATTGCTTCGAAGTACTATCACTGTGATGTTTGTACGTGATAGGTTCAAATACAAACATTATGTAGTCTTTCTTATTTCTTTAAGTAAAATTTCGAAGCTAGTGTGATTGAAAAGTTGGTATAGTCCTTTTTATTTTTAATAAGATCTTAGAATAGGAGATATCAATTATTTTGATGAAAATCTTGAGCGTCCTGGTTAAATAAAGGAAAAAATTTTCATATCTGAGTCTTTATATCCTTTCGTAAAATATGTTTGATGCCTTCTTAGAAGTAAACTGTTAATCAAACTACTACGATAAGTAAGTAACACTTTTTCTATACATTGCCAATATTTATATCACAGTAATTAAAAATGTTTCAAAGAATACTTAGGTAATGATATCTATTTAATCATGTCATTCTTAAAAAGTATTTTTAAATCAATTAAAATTATTATTGGTGTAAATTCGATTCTTTAAAATTCCCAACTGGTGAAATGTTTTATTATTGTCGTTTTACATATTTCTCCTTCTCTATGTCAAAAACGAAATAAGGATAAAATTGAGGACACAAGTCAGTGACAATTCCCTTGTTAGAAATATTAAAATGAAATAACGCCTCTTATGTTACACGCGACACATGTCCTGCGGCACGATAAAAGAAGGCAATATACATTGTTAGTTCCATCTTTAGAAGATTATGAAAAGTTTATTTGCTTTAATTAAAAAAATCCTGCACTTTTAACACAAAGTATATTCATAAAAACATTCTTCTTAACTCTTGTTATTTTAAGACTTGAGTGATGATTATTCAATAGAAATATTGGGTTCAAGCCGTTAGGTTCAAATCATTCATTTTATACGGAGAAAAGAATTACATCGTGTATATAAGAAATATATAAGACACAAACTTTTCTACTGTTAAATTACATTTAAAATTAACTATTGTTCATGATACAATTATTTAATTAATCATTATATTAAGGTACTGTGACCATAATTGAGTTTGAGAATTCAGTCTTTTCCGAGTTCTGTTAGACTTTCGGATGACCAGGTTTACAAAGCTGAGGAAGTCACTACAGTCCTAAAATTGATGCTACTGTCTTATGTTGTCATATAAAAGCTTCTTTAAAGTATTATAACATCTATTATTTCTTTTTAAAATTGATATTTTTTTATTTAAACAGTAATAAATTGACAAAAAGCCATAGAAAGCCTTTTTATCAAAAATGGTCAATACATTCATCGTTTTTTTTATATTACATTGTTATAAAAGAGTTCTAAATCACAAATTTACCATGTGACAAAATGTATTCCATGAAAATGACATTACGTTTGAGATACTATTTTAATGAGATAGTTTTTTAAGTATCCACTGAATTTCCTTTTAAGTTTAATGCTCCTTAGTCACGTACTCTTACGAAGTTTCATTTTATATAATAAATAACTTTTTCATTAAACTCTCTAACGGGAAGATGAGATGAAATTCATTTTTAAAATACTTTATTAATAATAAACCAAACTTTGAAACGTTCGTTATATTATAGAGACAAGTTATACATAATTTTTAATTCTGCCCCCAAATTTTCTAAACAGTAATTTAATAACCAAGTTAAGCTTGAAGGAAGAACGAGAACATACTTTTGATTTTATTTCAATTAAGCTTATTTCTTCTGTTTCATTATATTTAATTATATTTGTTTGTAATCAATTATTAGCTGAAATTTCCAATTATTGAATATCATTCCAAAACTATATTATGTAGTTATGTACATGTGAGTTTGGCGAATAATTTTTTTTATGAATATCTTAAATTTTTCTGAAATACAGCAAACAATACTTTTCGTTTTTTCTCATTATTTGAAATTTTAATTATTTAATTATTGTATAAAAATTAAAAATAGTTTACTTATAAAAAAGCAGGTACACATTTCTAACAACTTCTATAAAAAAATATCATAATATTATTATTTACCATTACATTACATATGTACATAGTTAGAATTATTTATTATAGAACCCAAATAATCTGCGTTTCAATTTACTTTACATAATACTACATTGACAATCCAAGTATAGCGAAGAACTATAGGTTTGGGACGAGAAAAGAAACTGTTAATCTTATCTTTTAATAAGTGAGTAAGTTTAATAAATAGTTAGTCGACGTTAAGGGGACATTTCTAAGCTTCTCAATTTACGTGAAAGTCACTATATTGAATTCTATAAAGAAGGTTACTACTTCTTGACGTTCACGTTAACTGAACCGTTTCAATTTATGGCCTTGGAATCTGACTGCCACTTCCGTAGTAAAAATAATTTTCTTAATACTTTACTTTTAAATATTAAACGATATATTCATATTTGACTCAATAAAAAACAAAATCTTATTATTTTATAAAGATTTCATATATTATATTTATTTTATATTTGTAAGCTGAGCAATATCAGCACTTTCTTTATTAAATGTCATAACATTGTATACAGGGTGACTGGTGAATTACTATCAATATTTAAGGAGAATACTCGGTACATGATTCTCATTCGAATTATGTAAAAAAAATAGGTACTTAATTTTTGACCAAATTTCCGTATAAATAAATAAAGTTTGGACACGTACCCAGCCTTGCCGGCGCCAGTGTGTCGCTACTCCCCACCGACCCCCCGTGGCTAATTAGTCGGGCGGGTAGCGGGGCGGCAGCGGGAGCGGCAAGATCATACGCGTATAATCAAATGGACCGACCCTCGAATACAGCGGTGCAGGAGCAGGGCGGGTGCGGGCAACGAGCGGTGCACGGGTGCACTCCAGTGAAGCGGTGACCGCCCGCGTTGCGCGTCTGCATTGTAGTGTTGTAATTTTTTTGTGACGTATCAAAATGTATTCGGACGTGCAAGAGCAAATTATTTCGGCAATCTTTGAGAGGACACCCTTATGGAACAGCAAAGATGTGAACCATAAAAATAGAAGATGAATTAACCAATTATGGGAAGAAATAAAAAACGAACTGAATATTGAAGGTAAATATAATAATGATTTATTATGTCAAATACAATATTTATTATCTTTTACAAATTAATTAGTAACTAATGCGATTATTTACAAAATATTCTTTGAATTTTTCACGTGTAAGCAATTTGTAATTGTAAACAAAAGAACAAATTTCTTAGAAAGTTCGGTATGACTGTCGAGTTTATTGCGGGTTAGGATAACAAAGCGACAAAAGAGCGTACACAGCTGCGCAGTTTTTACTAATTTTAGCCACTTAAAAGGTATTTTTTATTACTTAATTGTTGTCGTTATATAGAGTTTACACTGATTTACTAAATTAGTGCAACACAATTTCTAAAAGATATAGATCTTAATCGTTTTGAATTAATTCCAGACTCTAAATCACTCTTGATAGTTTCAAGAATATAGTCAAATGTTTCTACACTCATTCTGGTGTAGTCGTAGAATCTGTCGGGATTTTGTCTCTGTTCTTCATAGTTTCGATAAAACTCGCCATTTATTTTCCTTGCCCTATAGTAGGGATCCACTTCTTCTTTTGCCCACAATAAATCGAGCATTAGGAATGATTTCGAATCATAAAGATGTCGCCGTTTTTCAGACATTTCGTTCGTGAATAAAACAAATATCTCGACAACACAACCACGAACACAACAATACACCGCTATATTGCCGCGCGATCTGCCCGCTAGTTTCGAGAACAGGTATGCGTTGCCCGCCCCCTTGGCGCGCCGCTGCCGCTGCCGCCCCGCTACCCGCGAGATTCGAGGCCGAGGCCTTAGGTCCGTACGTTCGTCTTCCCGCGCGCGCGCCTAGCGATCGATCTTACGCGTATACGTAATAATAATCTGTCGTGTGTGCGTGTGACCCGTTATTACTTATTAGTAATTAAGTATGGCTTTTCAATACACAAATTCAGAATACTTGGACATGGTTCATGCGTATGCGCGTGCAAATGATAGCTTGCCGGGCGCAATCAATTTGTACCGGGAGATGTTCCCCAATCGTCGAGTACCTACGGCCAGCGTCATCTTAAACGCTAATCAAAGATTACGAGACTTCGGACAGTTCCGTGTTCCAACACATGCCCAAGGAAACGTCTTGTGTATGCTACAGAGTATGTAAACAGAGAGGAGTTGAAATTAAAAATCAATAGTGATTTCAAAACTATTAAAAGTGACCCATTCGTATTAAATCGTGTGAATGACAATATGTGTAAACGTGCCGAACTGTGTATCACACGAGAAGGAGCTCGCTTTGAACATTTGTTAAGGTTAGTGTAGTTATGTAGGTAAATAGGTAGTTTAATGATTGACAATTGTTGTAAATAAGTATGATTCAATTTTTAAATACGCCGGAAATACCAAGATAGGTAAACAGTTCATATTATTTTTTGTGTCAAGGTCACACCATTTACCTAGTCAATAAATTGGGTGCTTAAACGAAAGAAATATCTTGGTATTTTTGCCTGTCCTAAGCCAGGATTAAAGTATGAAGGGAATTGGATCATTTTTGTTTATCTAAGGTCTAAGGTCTAAGGTTTGGATGTAGGCAAACTACCGCGCTATAACTACATATACCTACATATACATAACTGTTTTGTGTCGATAACGCAGCTAGGGTATCCACGCGATCCGTAATTAATTACATAACTTTAGGTTAACTTTACTCAGAAGTTTATTAATATTTATGTTATATTAATTTTTATTTTGTCATATATGATCGTCAACTACCACGTCCTTAAATATTGATAGTAATTCACCAGTCACCCTGTATGTATGTATGTAGTTCGTTAGACTTAAGCTGAGCTTTGCATTTGTGTGAGTAAAAGTACAGTTAGAAAAAAAACTTTAAGAATTAAATTTTATTATATTTTAAATAGATACATAACATGAGCTTGAGAGCTGTTCTTCATTAAAAATAAAATAAACAAAACTTGTAAAAAGCCGGCTGGAAATATTATGAAAAAAAAAAAATTAACTAAAGTTTGAAAAAACTATACAAATTCTTCTTCACTTGACATTGCGTTTTCAACATTTGAATCTACTACCAGTAGGTACAAAGGGTGAAGTGCGGAAAGTGTGGGACGAAGTAAAAGCACTAAAAGCCGATTCAAAACTCGAAAAGAACGGGCCATTTAAAAATTTGTCAGCACACCTACACTATCCGTGTGCACTCACACAAATGTAAAGCTTAGCTTAAATTAAACGTACTATATTACCTAAATTACACTAAAATTGAAGTTCGGGTTTGGATTTCGGTATTCGAATCAAAAGTAGCCTAAATTATTCCTTATTACCCACCCGGACATAAAATACTCGTCAAAGTCTTTCCAGCTATTTCAGAGATTAGCCGGAACTCACAAACAGACAAAATAAAAAAAAAAATATTTTGGGGTATTTAGAGTGTACATATTAATATGAATGTAGTAAAAAAACAGTTATTTTAATATTACAAATATGCACTCCAACTTTATTACTTTACTCGCGCGTTAGACGAAAAAATAAATACAAAGATATCTCTTACTACACCCCCGCCACCCCCTTGTGTTATTTTCGTGATTTTTATCAAACCCCTCCCCCCCCTTTCAAGCCTCACGTGATTAATGGACAGCCCCATATTAGAACTACCGATAAGTAAACATTTATTTAGTGTCCCGTCGATATAATTTTAATATTAATTAATTGTGATTTTTGATAAGAGTAGCAGTGAAATCGCTTTTCAATTTTGGGAACTGATGAAAGGCTTACACACAAAGAATCAATTTTTAAAATGTTTGGGATTTTTTGTCTTTAAAAAATTTCTTCGACTTTATCTTATTTTACAGAGGAAATCGCTAACTAATTATCAATTTAACTCATCCTTTGCTAAAATATTTATAATCAAATCAAATGTATTTATTACATTTTTCCTGTTTCAATCGAACAGAATGATTGACATATTAGTAAGTTGTCAAATCTAGCCTGCGCGATCTTTAGCCTGGAGTGGAGATGGAACCAAATTGGCAGTAGCATCGCAAACTGGTGCCGTTTTAGTTTTTGAAGCGGTCCTGAGGTATTATCAAGAGCCATTATTCATTATTTTCCACAAAAAAATATTAAGATAAAAGGACCGAAAGACCTGTTACATATGTAGGTATGTATAAATAATTAGTTCGGGCGTGGCTGCGACCACCCATATATATAGTGTAATAATCGTTCAATAAAGCAGTGCGTGATAAGCCAGCGATCCTTTCATTGTCCGACCCTATCCGCGTATCTAACAAGACCAAAATTAAGAATATATATAGCACAGATAACCTTAGATTTATAACTACATATAATAATTTCGTTTTTAATCCAAGGTATACCTATCAATTAGTACTTAATTTAATATTATTTTTTTAGACACTTTAAATTCGTAGAGGATAATTGTCAATATTATCATAATTCATATTACTTTTTCTTAAAAAGTATGAACATAGAGAATGAAAATATTGAATACAAAGTAGTATGACATTATGACCTTATGACAACCAATTTCTAATATAGTGTATTACGAGTATCTATGATGACAACTTTGTTAATATTACGTTGAACACCCAATATTATTATTTCCTACTTAAAGCGCTTAAACTAGTTATGTAAAAATTAAAGCAGTTTAAAGATCTCTTAAAATTATGGTTTGAAAATAAATAATGTGCATTTCAATTTAAACGTAATAAAATAAAAAATATTATTCGACTTCAAACATATGATAACTTCCTTTACCCATCTCTTTCGAACATGCACCTTATACGTATTGCTAACCTATTTGCACATCCAAATTCTAATAGGATTACTCACTAGCTGTCGTTATATGACTTCTTACTAGTTAGTACTTTACTTACTAGCATTGCCAAACCTTGCTTTTGTTTTCGCCACAACTCAAAATGTGTTCGCTATTTAAGTATGTAATTGTTAATGTATGTTAAATGAGTAAATTAATAATAGTGTTATAGTGCGCAGTGTTTTTAGGTATAAATTATAAAATATGGAAGTTCTAGCGAAGTGACAATTTCACCAGTAATTCGTATGATCGTATCAACTAGCCGTGGTTAGATTTTTTTGTGCGTTTTGTGAACTTTTCTTAAAGAAGAGAGACCCAGTGAGTTTTGTATTCTCCAAATACGAATATCTTTTTTATTAAAAGAAAGCCTACAAAGTATCTTATAAATCTTATGTTTTCTTTTTAAGTGTCGTTATCAAATACATTCTTTTGTTTACTCAATTTAAATTACACACAGCCCACTTGTTTGTATTTATCGTTTTGAACATATTATTTCGTGACTACATCAACGAAAACAAATTATGTACTGACAAAATGAATATACTATACTCATTTCGTTAGCAATTTGTTGTCGTTCTTGTAACGTCATTTTTGGTAATTTTTTTACATGTTAATTGTTTTAAATTACATTGGTTACAGAGGAATTACAACGTACTTAATATAAATTGACGTAATTTGCGAAGTATCTATAGTAATTTATATTTGTATATTAGCGCCCGAATATTGTTTTAAAAAGTCTTAAAATTTTTATACGGTAATTAATGTGAATTCAAAATTAGTCTCATTTTTTTTCGTAAATTCGCATAATCGATGTTAAAAAGGCAAATTCGTTAAAAAAAATGTGCGCTGTATTTTTTTCAAAAATACTCCTTTTAAAATTTAGAATTATTCTATTTGAATTCATTTATTTTGCAACGTAACAACTAAGTTTGTTATAATTTTCATGTGTCTCATTATTACTATGGCGGATATATGTTTTTCACCTATTATATAATTGCTATTTCTTAATTTATCTGTAAGAACACCACGTTGTCAACACATATAACGGGATTCGGGAATAATTAAAATTGGACAACTATAGAATTCGCATTAATTATCGTAATAAAATATAGTAAGGTTATAATATGTAGTTATTTCGCAACTGTCATGAATAAAAAACTTAAAAAAGTTACTAGCAACCTACATCCGATATAATTTGAATCAGGTGAAGCAAAAAAGCATAACAAAACAGTGGTGTACACAACCAAGATGTATATTCAGTAAACACTAAATAAAGGCAATTTGAGTCACTATTCACGTTGATAGGTCTTTTATAAAACCTATTTGTTGCGTTTATTGTCGTGGCCAAAATAAGCATGATTTAAACTGATGCTTATTTTTAATTATAAATGGTTCTTTGTGTAGTATTATTTATATAAAGTTACTTGTTTTTCTTGTTTGAGATGTTTTTATTTTATAGTAAAACAATGAATGCTTTTTATTTTATAAATATTTTAACCAACGTCGACTGTTACAGGTAACGATTGGTACGCTGCCTGTCGTACCAGTAATAGTCTGATCCTGTGCGATATAGCTCGTGGTCTAACTAGCGAAGTGAGTTATATTTTCTATCGAACTTCTATATACGTAGTATTAAAAGTTTATAGTCATGAATACTCCAGATACCATGGTGGGTGGAGCCTGTCTGTTGCAGCGTGCTGGCGAACTTAGTGTGGTGGAGTACGGCCTCGATAGAGTACTGCAAACGGTGAGTAATTTAATTTATACTAAAATGTTTCGTATCTTATGGAGGTTCGTACTGAGCGTGTGAATCCTCACGTGCTCAATGAGGGCTGGACAGACAGACGATTGCTGTTATTGATCTTGTTACAGGTCCGGAACATACATAGGATAGATGTTAGAGTTCCTTTGTTATGAAAAAAAAGGATTGTAAATGTTGTAGGAGTTCAGTTAGATTGGTTGGAGCTGAATGAGAGCGGACATCTGCTTCTGTTCCGTCATACTAGACGACGACTTGCACTTCTCCGTATTGATACCGGTGAAAAGGTAGCACATTCATATATATAGCGTAAACGACATAGCTGGATAAATTGAGTCAAAAAATATGATATTTCATTGTCTGGTATTTCATTTTTTTAGGAAATTATCGCGAGCGGAGTCAGTATCGTGCAATGGATAGAAAACAGTGACGCTGTTGTAGCCCAAACCCCAACACATTTCCTGATTTGGTAAGATTTAATAATATATTTTTTAATTCTACTGGATAGTGCTCGACTGTTGGAAGATGGAAATGAAGTGTTAGATACTGAACGCACTATCTCAGTATCATCCTATTCACGCCTTTTCTTGAAGCTACCCAAATTATAACGTCATGTTGAAATATATTTTTCATTATTAATTGTGGGACTGTGATGTGAAGATTAATGATTGTATTAGCACTTTTGAAAACATACTCCATGTAGATAAAAGTAACTTATTATGTGTACAACATTTATTTGAATATTATAAATCTTCTAACTTAAAATAATGTATCGTTGGCAATGTTTAAATGGTCAATATTAATTTAATATTTTGGGAGAGAACATATCAAAATGGTCCTGTAAATTAATCCTAGTTTTTCCTCATTATGTCTATATATTACATATACATGGATCATAAGGTTGTTCCGACATATATATGTGTGTTTGTATGTGTTGTAGGTACAGTGTATGGGCTGTATCAGTATCAGAGCGACGAGTCCTACTGGAAGGAGGTCAGATCCAGGCCATTGTATTGGATGAACATCGACTGGCGTTAGTAAGATGGCTTTAAAGTATTGACATTATTGTTATATTAATGAGATCTAAGACTTCCTCGACTATTCATTTAAATGAAACACATCTGGTCTGCCCGTGATCGTGGTTGCTGTAAAGTAACTGAAAAGTCGCCAGTATGTCGTTTATTTAAAAATACCCGAAAACATTCTTTTCATTTATTTTTGTATTGTTTGAAGTGATTACTATGAAATTTTTATATAGGCGACGTTTAAATTTAAAGTTCAGTAGTTCAGCAAGATTCAGTATGTTGCTAAAGTAACTTTTTGGACAGATTATGTTATAGAATACTACAGAGTACTAAGTTTTTTTTTTGCATAAGACAATTAATAAAGGATTTCATTATAACAGGATTGATTTAATGTTCCAAGCGCTATTTGAATTTCTTTTCATCAATCGCTATATTGTTAATGTACTATTTATTTTGAATAGATTCCGCGTTACGTAGCGGGGACTTAAAGGATTGTGCTCAATACTTGGACGTCGGGTCGTTGTGGTGTCAACTGCCTGAACAGGCGCTAACAGGATACGATGTTGAGGTTAATATGTATGGCATTACAGTTATATTAAATATAAACAGAAATTTGTTAAGGCTTCGTTGCCAAACACACTGAAAACATCCTACTAATTTTTAGTAAGTTTTTCACGATATTTTCTTTATGTGAATTTGTATTCAAGTACAGAGAATATAAGTACAGTGGATGTCTCAAAAATAATGTAGATTTTCAGTGTTCACTTTTTAATATATAATGCAATGAAATAGACTAACTATGAGAGGTATAGCTCCTCGTATTTAATGGTTTTTATCACAAAGAGCCATAAGCTCTTAGGTTAAACCGTTTTTTGGCCTTAAATGCAAAAAAAAAATTCGCACTGCTTTAATAACATCTGTTGGATTCAAATTATTTTGTATTTAATAATTTCGCCATAGATCTCAAATATAAAGTCTGGACTGAATTTCGGATGTGGTAGGAGTTTAATATCACCAAGTTCTTTGATCGCGTTCCGTGTTACTTTCTACATGCATCGACATTACCTATGAGACACCATGTATATATGATAGAAATAAAGATTGTCCAATAGGTTTAGAATAACTACTTCAATTTAGTATTGGTTTAATTACATTAACGTTAGGTTCAAGTACATTGGACCACCCTGATACCGAACAACAGTTATGTTTGGTTAAGTGTTAGACATTCAGTTGTGGTGGTATATTCCTCAGTGCTCAAATTAGAGAAGGACTAATATATATATTTTAACATTTAAACGTTTTAGTACCTCATAACATATATATCTTTTTTTCAGTTGGCGACGAAATGCTATAAAGCAGTAGGTGATGAGGCTAGAACATTTTATATAGAGAAAACTGTCGAGTTAGCTTCAGCCAAAGGGAACGGGAATATTGATGAAGGTATTTTTTGCATTTACACGATTTGGGTACACCTCATGTATCTGTTTCTTTTTGTACGCACTTATTGTATTAATAGTATTCATTTATTTATTTATTGAATCGCCAACAAAGTATACACAAATACAATTTTTTAAATTAATACAATTAAGATGCTATGTGCTACCTCAGTTACAGGCAACCACTTCATGCTGAAATATTAACAGAGTGCATGTAATCACAAAGTTAACATTTTGGTTTAAATACATTTTAGTTTAAATACAGTGCATGAAGAACAAACAACTAGAAAGTAAAATCTATTTATTTTATTAATCATGATTATAATATAATGCATAGGTTTAAAGAGTCCCGAGGTTCGTGCACGTCTAGCAATATTTGTGGGGGACTTAACCACCGCCGAAGAATACTACGTACGTGGAGCCGCTCAGCCAGAATTGGCCATTAATATGTACAAGCAGTTCAATAGATGGGCAGATGCCATCGGCCTCGCTGGAAGAGTCGATAGACAAGCGGTGACATCACTCAGGCAGCAATACATGGACTATCTCACATCAACAGGTGCAAAAATGATAACTTATATCAGATTTAATTTATTTTAATTTAATAATATATACATTGTGTTCGTTACAATAACACTAATAATCTATTTGCCCTAATAAAGTATTATTTTGTTGGTACAGGTCGTCTCGGCGAGGCGCGGTTCGTGTGTGGGTGACGCTCTGTTACATCACCCCACACGATCAACTAGGACAGGTGAAGGTTGCATTATCAGATACTCAAAAACAATAATGTACTGCACTAAATGGCTCCTTTATCAGATAGCTAAATAAAAAATATATACTTAGAGACATAGATTATGAACTTTACAATTTGTTTCCTTTGTAGGAGGAATGGTGGGAAACGGCTGGTGAAATATCCGAGCGTAAAGGTGATATAAGAACTGCGGTTGATTACTATTCTAGAGGCAACAACTACGCAAGAGAAGTCAGTGTTGTTCATTATAAATGTTGGTTTTAATTTTTATTATATTATTTGTTGTTCTTCAGGCCTGTCCTGAAGGAGAGTGGGGCGCGTGGCTTGTATCATCGCGACAGGCGGGCGCCGCTGTACCTCATGTCATAGAAGCTGCTCGAACCGTTGATGCTCTCACTGCGGCTCTGAAGATACATCATTATAAAAAAGCTCTTCAAATTGTACAGCTATTATTGATAATATCTGCTTACCGCCATCTGCTGTTGTGTCGTTAAAGCAATTAGTAAAAGCAAGTAGCAAGTAGTATCACTATTCGCCACTAGATGTCAGGAAGAGTCATATTTTAAACGACTCATTTTTGTTATTCTTTTTTACGTAAAATAACATTTTCTAAATGATTAATGATGATAATGATTCCTAGCTAGATCGATTTATCGCCATCGTTTGAGCTGATACCGAGATTCCCATAATATATAAATATATATACAAGAACTGCTCTTTTAAAGATATAAGATATTGCTATAGGTTTTGTTTTTTTATATATATATTTTTTTAAATCAATCTATTGATATCTTTAGGTTATAGAAGATAAAGAATCTATTCGGGAGCAATGTGAACAGTTGGGGGATCATTTTATATCTTCTCGAGTAAGTTGTTTTAAATAATGAACAAAAGAAATATGTTGTTATTATTTTTTTTATAATTGTTATTAACGTAATTCGATTTTGTTAATTCCTTATTGGTTATTGTGTATAGTTGCAAAAATATAAATGTAAACATCCACTAAGGGTGTAAACTAATATGTTTTCAATTATTCATTTCTTCTTTTACACACGGGTTTAACGTCACGATCAATTTATTCAATTTTTTGAATTCAAAGTTATGGTCGATTTTTATTTTATTCTAGTAGGTTTCATATGTCAATTAATATTCATTAATTATTTATCTATTTTTGCAAACATTTACAGGAATGGGATACAGCGGAACGAGTTCTCATATCCTGTGGCGTGGCGGAGAAATGTGTAGGAGCGTACAACGCCGCGGGCAAAGTGTCGGAAGGTCTACGTGTGTTGCCGCTACACATGTGGCAGAAGAAGACAGACAGATATTTACTGACACTCGCTCAACAATTACGACAGGAAGGGCGCTTTAGAAAGGCTGAACAAATTTATATACAGATACAGGTGAAGCTATATCTATGTATCCTTACTGGTGGTAATACTCTAAAATATTGAAGTATACATTGTTTAATTATATGCATAGAACAAACATATGGTTTTCCTAAATCGCTGTTAAACATCGTTCAGGAAGCGTCTCAGTATGAGTCGACGCTGCGGTTGACAGACCTACTACATACAAGCCTTTGAAAGCCACTAGGGAAAACGATGCGTCTATTGATATGAAACCAATCTTGTTAGTGTTCCATAGATTCACTGTGTGGCCATTAGGTCTATCGCGTTGTAGTGAGAGGAGCTTCAACAGTTCCTGGGACTTGCGACCCAGGTGTAGGTTGAAGGGAGCCCCTCACTCACACCGTCCAAGCTCCTCTCAAAACCTAGCCAAAATTGAAACGAACCTACTAGGGCTGCCTTCAACGCACGTTGTAATGAACTGATATTAGTTCAGAACAGGCTCAAGTCTTTTAGTAGGATATAGAGAGATTTGGCTGTCATACCTATCTCTTCAATTCTATAGGATACAAATTTACCACGAAGCTATTCTCAGTGAGTTTTTTAGTGAGCTTGTAATACTTGTCGACCTTGATCACATAGTCTTTCGAAATGTTGGTTTCCGCAGGTACCGTGAGCTCTATTAGCACAACGTACTTTAAAATTAACTAGCGCATTTTTAAAAATGCCATTACCCTCTAGGTCTAATGAAAATAATTATATGTTGTAGACATGATGTTGTATGTATATTGTTTCCATTATTAAAAGTGCCATCCAGATGTATGACACGAGTGGTCAGTGGGCGGGGTCATTGACCGCCCGGGGACTGGCAGCACACAAACATTAACCTGACACCAACTAACTGACAACTATTCTGTGGAAAACAGTATAGAAATCGATTATCATTACCTCCGGATACAGGATCCCTTACTTATTACGTCACAATAACAGTCAGATTCAAATATACGAAGCGAGAAGTAGCGAGGCGTGAAGCAGCGGTTCTGGCTGAAGAGAACCCGGAGGAGGCTGAGGCGGCTTTCTCGAGTGCCCGCAGAGTTCTGAGTCTGTCCCGCCTCATGTACCGCCGCTGTTACAACGAGCCGCCTCACATTACATACAGACCGGTATTGATGAACCCTCATATACAATGTGTAACGTAATTAACGCACACCCTGAAACTTATTTAATTTAAAATGAAACGGAATCTAGATCCATTTTGATAATTTTTTATGTAGGTCATTTTTTTTCTCAAATTTAGATAGAACTAAGTAAATTACAGTCATCCTACACACAGTTATCTAAACACTTCATAGAAACGAAAATGGATCGTAAGTCAGGGTATTAAGATTTTTAAAATGAAATATTAAATTAGTAATCAATTATTATTATTAGAGAGGGGCGCGGGCGCGGCTAGTAGATACATTGTTGTGTCTGTCTGTGTGTGCGTGCGCAGCGGAGTGAATAGCTGACCATATTATTTCCACGAAATTGGGATAACTAATTTCACAATGCTAACGCAAATATAAATAATATTTGGTGTATGCATTGCGTTTATATTATTATATTCTAATTGGGGTGTTTGAGGGTGTGCGTTATTTATGTTACATGTTGTATATCCGACCCCGAACATAACAAAATACAAGACGACGCAGTAATCTTCTTTGAACGTGTTCACAGATGTTGGAGCCGACGCTCCTCTCACACACGGTTTGAAACGAGCCGCTTCGTCACAAGGGAAGCTAGCCTCGTGTATGAGAGGATCATACCCGGCTGTGGAGATAATCACACTCTACAGGTACAGCTGTTAGCTGGCTCATACGACAGATCAACTCGAGCTTTTGAAGAATATATGGTTCCGTGGCAGGGACAATGGACTCACGATGTGTACTCTGATTTCTTTGATGGTGAGGCATTTCTCTTATTTTACCTGAAATTTTGACTAAAACCCATATTAAGACTTAATCCTATCGTGCTTTTTATTTTAATTTAGTGTTATGACACGAATATCTAAATGTATTGCAGTTAAAGAGGCGGCACATGTGTTACTTGTTATGATGTGAGCGTTTGTCTTGGAGTGAATCAAACACTCTATATTAGAGGTAGACGTCTCTGGGTCTGGGATAACTTTGTCTTGGAGTGCGTTGGATCGGTTGTCCCAGAAGAGACCCTGGGCTCGGGATATTGGGATGCTTTACAACCACTTTGTGAGGGCTATGTTTATTTAACTGAGTGAAATCAAATATCGAATAGATTTCTGCCGTTATATTTCTCAACTAGCTTTTGCTTTTTCGGAATGGTCGAGTTCCCGTAGAATTTTCAGGATGAAACCTATGTTTTTTTTTTTATTAATAATGAAGTACTCTTAACCAACAACATATTTATTTGTTTATATGAGTAAAGATTAATATTATTATTTTGATACAACTTAAACAAATTATTCGACAAAATTAGGTACCATAGAAACGGTTTTTTGTGAGTTAATCTTAAAAAGATAGACATATACTGTCGCGGGCTGTTTTTTAGATCATTAAAAGAGCTATTATTCTTTCACACATATTTTTTTTGTATCTTGAACCGTTTTCACGGCGCACGCAACGGAAGGCTTCAAAGATGAAATAATTTCTCCCGTTTCTTACACATTTACCACTATATCTTTGCTCCTATTGGTTGTAGCGTGATGTTATATAGCCTACAGCCTTCCTCGATAACTGGACTATCCAACACAAAAAGAATTATTCAATTCGAATCAGTAGTTTCGGAAATTAGCGCTTTCAAACAAACAAACAAACAAACTCTTCAGCTTTATAATATTAGTATTTCTCAATTTCAGACGCAGCCAATGAAGGAGATGACTTATCTCATGACTCCAACCTCCAACAGCCTCCTGGTGTTGACCAGCCTATGGAACACAATGAGCCACAAGCAGGCCCTTCTGGGATGACAACACATACAGAACTGAATACTTCTACTACTAACGAAGAGAATTTCATGTCCTCGCTGCCAATAGTGCAGTTGTATTGAATATTATTTTTACTAAATTCAATTGTGATCTTGTTTTTAAGTATATGTACTTATATTATACTTACTTTTCAAAGTCATTTAAGTATTTCCACTGTTAATATTATTTAATAACTGTTATATATTTATGTACATGATTTTATTTTACAATTGTACTTGTTAATTTTTTACACTGTTCTTTGTACTTATATTATTTTGTTAAATTTGTTTGAAAGTAGTTTGTAATGTCTTTGTAAAGTATATTTCGTTTCTATGATATTTATCCATTTCTGTATATTAAAAGTAATTTTGATCCATAAGTTAATCTTTTTTTAAAATATTAAATGTACTGCGCAACAAGTCTAACTCAATAATAATATATATATCATAATTTTTGAAATTTCTCATTCAACGTTCATTATCATATCTAGTAAATAAAGACTGTACAAGGAAAACTACTTCACTTTTATATGTTTGACTAAATGGCAGAAACATTAATATCGTCTGTCTGTGATCCCAGCGCATTCTAACGATACAACTTACGGTGGCTCTTTTGAGAAAATAACATGTATTAGATTTCAAATAGTTATTGAAAAATAACATCAACTTAATTTTTTTTTCTCAATGTGAAAGTGATATATTAAATTTAAAAAAATCCGTGGCTCAGCTAAAAACATAACTTTTGTGTCCCCCGACTATGCCTTACGCACCCAGCGAATATGTAGAGTAATCGAAACATCTATGAATATTTAAAGTAATATAATTGTATGTTGTAAATCCAACTCTTTTAAAGTTTCGTTTAAAGAGAACTGAACAACCATTGGCTAAGTGATGGGTAACAACGCCATCTATTGACGAAATTATTCGTATTCTAAATATATTGTAGAAATTTAGAAGACACATTCATACACTAAGATATTTGTAAATTTTATATTACATGCTTTTGCAAATTGAGATATTGATTTGTCTTCTATTTTTATACTACTTATATTGTACACGAAAATAACTTCATCAGTATTTGTTTAAAGTCAAGTAAAACATATTATAGATAGTGTTGTTGGCTGTTTATCATGTACATTTTTAAATCAAACATTATTTTTTCTCCGTCTATCTCAGTCAAAATATAATAAACTGATTTTTATAAGTTAAACTGACTTTTTTTTTCAAACCTTCGCTGACACTAAACAACAATTATGATCGTGAAGATGTCTTCATATAAATACATTATACATACAGATGAAGGGATACACATCTATCTTCCATCAACAGAACTATTAACTAAAGACGTTGGCCGCTTCTTGAAGATGAGAACCGATGTAGTAGGACCCGCTTGAACTACATGTGTTGATATATTTGTACTTGGATATTGATCATGAATAACGAGTATAGAAGAGAGGAGAGGAAGAAGAATTGAGACACGCGCGCCCTTAGTGAGCGGGGAAACAGACATACTCGATACATGAAAGAGAGATTAGATAATTAGACTCGTATGATGTACACGAACATGGCCGACACGTTTAGTTCGAACAGCTTGTGTATCGAGCCGTGGCGCCAGACTTTGACGAATGATTTCTGTAAACTGTATTTATAAATTGGATTCCTCCTTGAGCTACATATTACTACTTTAGTTTTAATTTAATAAGCCTTATAGTTCCTCGGACTAAAGTGGAATTTTAAATTTATATAAAGCACAATATCCATATGGTCAGAATAACTATGCAAGTAATTATGTTTTCATTATTAGTAACCGTTTTTGTTTTAAAACAATTGCCTATTTTAATTTTGTTTTGTTGTTTTTCTATTTATTAATAACGACTGAATGCAAATTATTATAAAACCTGATTGTGCTCTTTATGAGTTACAGAACATATTATTTTATTGCGACTTGATTGTACATAAATCCATCGATTACAAAATTTCCTACAGATTGATTTGGAAAATTAGTAAGTACTTATAAATAAATTAAAAAATATTTTATACCAAATCTTCGTCCTTAATATTGATGAAATGAAAAATATTTACTTAGTTTAATGATTGTAGTAAAAAGTAAACACTAATTATGTAGGGCGGCAACCAGAGGTACCAGGAAAACTACGAAACTTATTTCTATGTATATTATAATGAGAATTACATATTAAAACTCTAGTCGTTAGATTCTCTGCACCTTGACTGAATCCCTAACACCATCTGAAAATTAAGAAATTGTTGTTAATTGACACTTTAACTATAATAAAATAATATTTATAATAATATGTAACAACAGTAAGTTAACAATCTTAACAGCTAACAGAACTCATCAGAAGCTACTGAAACAATGATTCTTAACATGAAGCAAGTCCCGCAGGAGCTACATACAAATGTATGGATAAAGCTTGTATTAAAAGACATTGACTGTTTGAGCCGCTGCAACACTCCACCTTCAACACTACACTTGATACTTCAAGTCTTTTACATTCTAATATGTTTAAATCTCAGTCACTTCCCTCTCCATATAATGTGTAGCTCATTGTCTTTAATATATTGTGTCTAGTGTAATCACACACTCATGTTTCATTAATAGCTACCTGGTTCATTGTTAGTTTTCATCTAACACTTGATGATCAGCCGTCATCTCCTGATGGATGAATCTCAAGTACAGTCCAATAACACCATCTGTAATACATAATACAATATATTAATACTGTTCACAAACAATATTGTTCATATATAAAGACATACAGAGACAGTTACATCAAGGATTGTTTGAAAATAAAAATATAATCTATACTAATATTATAAAGCTGAAGAGTTTGTTTGTTTGTTTGTTTGAAAGCGCTAATCTCCGAAACTACTGGTTCGAGTTGAATAATTCTTTTTGTGTTGGATAGTCCAGTTGTCGAGGAAGGCTGTAGGCTATATAACATTACGCCACGACCAATAGGAGCAAAGATATAGTGGTAAATGTGTAAAAAACGGGAGAAATTATTTCATCTTTGAAGCCTTCCGTTGCGTGCGCCGTGAAAACGGTTCAAGATACACAAAAAATATGTGTTAAAGAATAATAGCTCTTTTAATGATCTAAAAAACAGTCCGCGACAGTATATGTCTATCTTTTAAGATTAACTCACAAAAGCCGTTTTTATGGAACCTAATTTGGTCAAAATAATTTTATAAAATCTTTATTCAAATAAACAAATAAATAGGTTGTTTGTTAAGAGTACTTCATTGTGAATTAAAAAAAAAAACATAGGTTTTATCCTGAAAACTATACGGGAACTCGACCATTTCGAAAACCCCGCAAGAACGGGAACTACGTGGGAAAAACCAAAAATCTGCCGGAAGTCACTATTCCACGCGGACGTAGTCGCGGCAAAAGCTAGTATTTTACATAAATCTTAAAATATCCATAACTAAATTACACTTCATATCACTAAGAAGGTTTATTATTCAAATAAAACAATTCTTTATATATCAGTCTAGTTAGTATCATCATTAATAACATACTGTATAATTAATGGAATTATTATTATTATTCTCTTTGAAATATTAGACTCCTACAAAAATTATAAATGTTTATACTTAAACTAAACACATAAATTGATTTACTTAGAAAATATAACACTATTAAAACACTTTTATAATAATCGATTATTCTAGAAAGACGCCATATGGATGTCATCATATATAATATCAACAGCACATGATGAATTATAAAATGAATGTGTTGATAACAGTTTACTCAATATAAAAGATACATTATGGAGAAATTAACATTAAAATGTACAATATAACTCAAAACAAAGTAACCAACAGACCTTACCGTCACACTACTATCGTACATCGGCTACATATACTTCTCTTCATAAAAGATTTCCTCTCGTCCGCAGACCACGTCCTAACAGACGCTCCACCAACAGCTTCGACCCTCATCTTGAATTATACATTCTCAAGAGTCCTGGAACGTTACAAATAATACTATTTTTATAAAGAAAATACATTAATTGTTTACAAACTTATCAACTTACATTAAAAAGTCGCATTTTAGGGCGTGGTCGAAAATTGTAAAGATAATAGTTAAAATAAAAAAAAGGAAGCCATCAAAACGATAACGTTAAGAAACCCTGCGCCCAATGTATGTAACACTTAGGAAATAATTCAAAATTCCTACCACATACTACATAATAAAATAAAACTAATATCAAACAAAACTAAAAACGTTACTCAATAAGTATAAGAACTTATAATGTAAGTAATGCCAATAATATAAAATATAATAATTAGATATATGTAAAAAAAACACCATGAAGCATCAGCATTAGAAAAAGACATCCATTACGAGGAACTAGGAAGACCGCGGCCGGCTGGCAGGAGACGAGGGAGCAAAATGAATGTTTTATAAATATTGATATAGTTAGTTATGTTTAATTATGTATACAGTAGTATCTCTAACGACGGGACTAATAGTTGTCATAAGGGATTTCAGATAATCAATTAAATGATGAGAAGACATTTTGAACATCTTAGGTTTAAATATAGATGATGAT
Source organism: Danaus chrysippus (assembly GCA_916720795.1). NCBI lineage: Eukaryota > Metazoa > Arthropoda > Insecta > Lepidoptera > Nymphalidae > Danaus > Danaus chrysippus. The sequence continues at coordinate 2,029,707 of CAKASE010000073.1, forward strand.
CACTCATCTGAGTTAATATCTGTATTTACTTAAAAAGGAATCAGGTTACCTAAAACTGGGATTATTGTTTATTAAAAGACAAAAAATATACATATTTGAAGAAGATATGAAATAAATCCAGTGAATCTTTGATTTAAATTTATATTGTATTTAAAATGCTTTATGCTGTTTTATAATTTAAAAGTTAATATAGCAATCATAGTTAATTTTAAGCTTAGTTATGTGCCCGTAACTTACCTTTTGGAAATAATTGAGAGGAAATAGGAGAACTCCTTTGTAGCTGAACTTGATTCATATTTAAATCCAAGTGGTGATTACAAGATGCATCATTGTCTTCTTTTTGTATATCAACATATTTTTCAGTTTCAACAGAATGTGATAAGTGTACAGTCTCTAATGTTGATGCTGCTAAATAAAATATTTTTTTTAATACAAATAAATAAATTTAAAGAAAAATTAAATGAAAAATCTTAAAATTTAATGATAATATATTGTCTTGATTGTATTTTCCTTCCTTGTTTCTTTTAGAGTTTCTGATTGAATGTAAGTAGACTTGTAATTTTTACTGAATTAAACACTGCCATTCTTATATTACATAAAAAACTATAAACAACTTTTTTTGGTTTGTAGTTATCCAGTGAAATTATAATCTCTGCATATTTAGAACACTTTGTTTTTTGTTTTACATATGTAAAGAAGTGACACAAGTAGTTATTTTGGAATAGTGTTTGTAGGCACTTTCCTTCATTTAGTTTAGATAAAAAAGGTAATACAGACTGCACATTATAAATCTATCAAACCACATGTAAGTATATAAAACTGTTAAGATGACTTGTATACCTATTTCATTATATTCAATTAAATCTAATTTTTTTGTTTTTAATTTTTAATTATGAGTATTAATTTCTAAAGTAAAATAATAATAATGTAAAATATTCTCTATAGTTATAAAATATAATTGATTATTTATAGTTATTTTCTATTAGTAGTATGAATTATATGTGCCTATAACTACTTGGGAAGTAGCTTACTTTATATACTTACTTAAGTATAGAGTTGGTACAACATTTTGAGTGAGTTGTTTACTTGAAGAAAGGTAAAACTGTTCAAAATGACGATCACATATTCTTATATTTTTATAAATGTAAGAATCTTCCTTTTGTTTCATGTCTTCATTTAAAATATTTTTCCATTGAATGAATTTCTCCAAATTTGGGTATTCAGGTTTAGGAAATTGATGAAAAGGACCTGAAATGTTTTTTATTAGAAGTCAATAAACTGTTACGATTGAAATTGATGTAACAAGAGTGGTAATTGATCGTATATATGACAAATAATAATTTTATAGATTTTACTAAATAAGTATCGTACCTTTAGCCGCACACCGAAAATAACTCTTACTAGCCGATTTCCGTGGCATTTTTTCAACTTATCGATAATCCAAATTCGTAGTTAACAATCAAAATCCAAATGAGAAGAGCCGGGGTCGATCGTAGTCGCAGAAAACAAAGTCCAATTGAGAAAAGCCGGGGTCGATCGTCAAAAGCGTAGAAATAGGAGTCAATGATATATTAAGCCGGGTCAAATGTTTGAAAAAGAACGAACACCACAAGAAGAACAGTAAACAACGGCAAAAGAAAAACTGAAATAATTTAAAATATGTCCTAATGTCAAATCAATTTGAGAGCTACTTAAGATATCTTTTCTTTCACGGTAATTATATGACAGCTTCATCCAGTGTTGCCAACCGTAAGATTTAAATCGTATTTATACGACCTTCTTGACTTTTGTACGATATACGATCGAAATCGTACGCAAAATATACGATATTTTAAATGGATTCATAAGAAAAAATAATTCTCCAATAAAACTATTAAGAATGTGTAAAACTAAACTTTAGTACTATAACTATTATTAACTATATTTAGTACTATACTACAACTATAAGGAATATTTAAAACTAAACTGTATTCCAGAAATGGTAAATAAGAATTTGTTAGCTGTACAACACATTAAAGAAAAAGGATCGTGTATAAACTTCAAGCCATGTGACGATATGCTGAGCAAATTAAATTTAAGTATGTATGTATGTACAAAAAATATAATGCTTTTCCCGCATTTGCTATGCCTAATAATTCAGATAGTGACGAATGCAATTATTTTTTTTTCTGTTTTCAAAATATATGTAATTAATGAATATCTTAATTCCACATATTAATTGATGATTAATGTCAATTGAAAATTAGAATTTAATTCCACTTATTTTTGATATACTTACGCAGTTTTATTGAAATTTCATCGCGTACGCTTATTTTCTTGAATTTCAAGACAAAATACTATTTTCTTTAGTCTATAGTACGATCCTCTTAAAAGTAAAGTTGGCAACACTGGTTTCATCCCCATTCCCCATGACTCTTAGCGTGGCCAACCTGACGGCTATTTTATTGTTAGTTTTTAAATTTTATTAATTTACATTTTATGATTTTACTATTATTTGCTTTCATAATTCATTTCTCATGTCTCTCCTGTCCTTCCGGCTCCCTCTGGTGCCTCTGGTGACAGTCGGCCGCGGCCTTCCTTATGATGGATGTGTTTTACGTCGTTTTTCTTCATGGTGAGTGTTTTTTTTCAACATTCTAATTGTTACTTTTTGCATTATTGACATAACGTTCAAATACAAATGTTTATTAAGTAACATTTTTAGTTTTGAGTAATATGTATTAGTGTTTAGTATGTGTAGTAATAGTATATTTTGAATTATTCTCTAAGCGTAACATCGAGCGCAGGGTTTTTCAACTTTATATCGTTTCAATGGCCTTCTTTATTATTATGTTTTTCACCCTTTAATATATCTATTGTCATTATATAAACTAGAATCATTCGTAACATTCAAGGACTCGTGAGAATATATAATTCAAGATGAGGGTCCAAGCTGTTGGTGGAGCGTCTGTTAGGACGTGGTCTTCGGACGAGAGGAAACCTTCTATGAAGAGAAGTGTATGTAGCTGATGTACGATAGTAGTGTGACGGTATGTACTGTTAATTTCTCCATAATGTATCTCTTATATTGAAGAAAACGTTATCGACACATTCATTTTATAATTCCTCATTATGTGTTAATATTATACATTATAATGAAATCCATATGGCGTCTTTCTGGAATAATCGATTATTATAAAAGTGTTTTAATAGTGTTATACTTTTTAAGTTACAATTTATGTGTTTAGTTTAATTATAAACATTTATAATTTTCAAACAGAATAATAATAATAATTCCATACATAATACAGTAAGTTATTAATGATGATACTAACTAGACTGATATATAAAGAATTGTTTTATTTGAACAATAAACCTTCTTAGTGATATGAAGTGTAATTTATTTGTGGATATTTTAAGATTAATATAAAATATTATATTTTTATTTTCAAACAATCCTTGATGTAACTGTCTCTGTATGTCTTTATATATGAACAATATTGTTTGTGAACAGTATTAATATATTGTATTATGTATTACAGATGGTGTTATTGGACTGTACTTGAGATTCATCCATCAGGAGATGACGGCTGATCATCAAGTGTTAGATGAAAACTAACAATGAACCAGGTAGCTATTAATGAAACATGAGTGTGTGATTACACTAGACACAATATATTAAAGACAATGAGCTACACATTATATGGAGAGGGAAGTGACTGAGATTTAAACATATTAGAATGTAAAAGACTTGAAGTATCAAGTGTAGTGTTGAAGGTGGAGTGTTGCAGCGGCTCAAACAGTCAATGTCTTTTAATGCAAGCTTGATCCACACTCAACACATTCGTTGAGGACGCTTCGTTAATGAACGTCATTTACAACCTCACAAAGTCATCTCATCCTGACTCCCAGCTTAGAGACTTCTACAGCATCTAAGTCCTTTAAGACCTACTCTTTAAATTCCAGCCAACGGAGACCTTTGTAGTCGCCAGAGACGTGGAGCGGGTTTATAGTGTTTCAAGTCTTAAATGCTGTATACAGTCAACTGTTAATTGTGTATTTAAAAATTTGTTGGTTTCAAGAGAATGATCAAGGTCAAACTAGATAGAAGACTTGTAACGTCATTCTGTGTATTTAGAGAGGGGCGGGTTTGGTGAGGGGGCATCGCTCGTTAGGGCTCGATCAGCTAAGAGCAATCGCCACCAAGGACCTCTAAAAGCTCTACAAATCAATTTTTACAATGGTCGCCTAGACAGGTGACAGGTTGCATAAGTTGTCCCCCTGCCATATTAGGAAGGTGTGGGAATTGTGAGTCGAGAACATGTAGCACTGTATGTATAGGTGAGCAGGTTGTACTACAGTCCTCACCTCACACGGCTGGTGGAACACTTATTAACCACTCACTATTGAACACTACACTTCACACACTGTCCTTCACTAAACGGATGTCTCTGTACAGGTAATACTTGGACACGGAGCTGTGGATTCTGTTGGTGAGGTCGAGATCAGTGTATAAGAAACTAGTTCCTACGAGTGACGGAGAGCGAACCTAAGGACGTGTCGTTTTACGTTGAGCTGACTTGTGAACACTACACACACAGAGACACACGGCCCCGGTGAGCAATACACAAGACACAAACTATTCAGATATAAATGTATCGGAGACATAGTTGTATACTTGGAACAATAGTTGATGTGTCACTTGATGAAATATATGATAGGTGTGTGAGAGGCGCTCTATGAACTGGGGATTGTTTAATGTACATGTGAAGACGAGACTTGTTACTGTATAATAAACATAATACAATATACGTTTGTTTTATTCATAACAGTTATATTCATTAGTCATGTGTTGTTTACACTTGTCTCACACAGATCACTCCTTAGTGTCTGGTCTCTGTTCTGTAAAATTCTTTATTTAAATTGCTAATATCTATCTAATTATTTCTCAACTATTATAAAGCTGAGGTCTTCCAACTTAACTGGATATAATTAATGTACTTCTAATATACCTTTATCATACAACTAGTTCTGTTGTTATATTCAAACTTGTCTACTTTATATTGTGTTTGTAACAGGCACAATAACTATTGAAGGTATTCAAGTATCACACTCACTGAACACGGAATAAATAATGTCAACTGTTGATACTTGTATATTGTTAGAGATCAGTGTATGTATTATTCTTAGTACTGGAACTAATAACTGAATGTCCTAGTACAGTACTCACAAGTTAGTTTATAATGATTAATGTTGCAACATATAAGTGAGAATCAGTTACTATATCATGACATAGACGTCGCTAGTTTTCTTTTATAAGTTTCTTTGAAATGATTAAATACTCGTATGTAAAACATGTTATTCCGCTGTTTGTAGGTCATAGAACTAACTCCGAAATGTGAGGAGTTATGACATTTAATGTTACAACTTAAAACTGGCGCATTCTGTGATGTTATAATTGTTATATACTATAGTCCTCAGAATTATTTATATGACTGATTATAATTAATAATAAATTAATGTAAGTACCTGGTGTATATTGCTGGGATAAAATAGTGGGAACATGAAATTAAATTTGTTTTTGTATAGTAAAAATAGCTATTAATTATATGAAACCAATATTTGTAATTATTTATATAAACAACTTAATATTGAACCTTTGTTAATGTTGTGATGGCAACGTTTGGGTATCAACTTGTATTTGAAAGCTTTTAAATACTGTCATTACCCATGTTGTAGCACATTACTTACAAACAAAATGGCATTTAATTTAAAATTTATTGCGGCAAATTGAGAAAAAAAATATTGATTAGTCTTGGATCCAATTAACAAGCCAGGTAACCAATAAATCGAAGCAAACTAAGAAATGGATAATAAAAAGGAACGCAAAAACAACCAAAGTCACAATAAAGTAAAATATTCTCTAAGATTTACAAAATTCACAGACACGTTGACTGAATACCAAGAGAAATTGAAATTATTTTATAAACCGCCATCTATTGGCAAGTAGTTACAACCACGCTAATTTGACGATCAACCTAGTATAGGTGGCACTGCATTCTAAACTATGGAGTTTAAAATATTGTAAAGAATGTACATAGCCCTTGTTTTTATCTCTCAGCCTGAACTGTTTAATATATGTATGTACATAGATGTGGGGTTGGATAAGCAGAATGTTTGGAAAAAACCTATTTTCATCACAATTTCCTCCTCTAAAACATTGATTATATTCGCACTTTAAGTTACAGCGGTCCGAAAACAACTAACATCTATAATATTTTGTGTACCTTGAAACTATTACGATCTGTTTAAGAAAATTATTTAAAAGGAAATATCCAGAGGAGATCCAAACATTCTTATTTGAAATAAACAAACAAGGAAAGGCTTTTGTGTGTACACAACCTGCTAATTATAACTATCTTATTACTTTTTATTGAAACGAATAACATTACCTTTCTTTAAGTTCCACACATCTTCCCTTTGTAATTATTTTAGTTTTATCATCAAAGGACAACATTGAAAATGTACTCGTTGTTAATTTCGTTATACACACATCACTAGTACAGAGCTCACAGCTTAAATTTTCCATAATTTGTTCATAAATCAGATAATTAAAACTTAGTCACTTCTGTTTCGAAAGAAAATATTAACGAAATGGCAAAAAAACACTTAAGCGACATACCGACAAATTTAATTATCCCTTTTCATTTGACAATCGAATCAGTTTCTATGAAGTTTTAAACGAGTAAGGTTAAGGAAGTAGTGGTGACCGAAAGCAAAGCAGTGCCGAAAATGTTAGTTTTTGAGTTTCCCGTTTCTCATTCAACAATACGTTAATACTATAACGTGTGAAAATTTATCAAAGAAACACTGTTAACGCTCCGTACGTAGTGACGATGTTAAGTAAGATTAAACATAGATTGAGTCCGTTAGGAATTATAATAAGATAATGAAAAAATAAATGGGTTGTAATCGAAGTTAGTGGTTTATAATTATAATGTATTTAGTTATATTATATTATTGGTCGTTTATGAATGTACGTGATACATTCAATATAGGATACAACCTTTAAAAGTGAGAAGTTTAATATTAATGGGTTAATGAGTAGGAATCGTTGTTAGATATAGGACCGAGTGACATCACAAGTCACATGTAAAATTAATTTTATTATTTATCAAACAAATAAAGTCTTTCAGTTCAAAGTTCATTTAATATTATATAAATCATATTATTTAGCTTTCACAATATCTTTATAATACTTGGCGGAGGCTCTCGGTCGGCGGGTGCGGGCTGGGTCGTTGAAGTCCACCTCGTATAAACCGAATTTGGAACTGAAAAGATTATTATTATGAGATTATGACCAAAAAAAAATTAAAAACATTTTGATGTCAATATGTCTTTACCGATAGCCATCGCTCCATTCAAAGTTGTCCAACATTGACCAAGCAGTGTACGCCACGACATTGACCTTATCTTCTTCAATCGCGAGGAGAACCTGGTGGAAGATATTAGTTAGAATAATAACATACTTGTTTTTTTTTTGTCCACCTTGAAAGTTATTTTGTTAATATTAATCACCTGTTCCAAATGCTTCTTATGGTAATCTATACGATCTTGATCATCTAAATCCTCGCCGCTGGTTGCGAAACCATTCTCTGTTATAAAGATCTCCATGTTTCCATACTGTTTTTTCAACCATGATATGAGCTTTCGGAAACCTTCCGGGTACACCTGGAACACGAGTTAGTTGCTTTTTTATTGTTTCAATCACCACTTGGCTGTCTACATTACTCTTCAATAAGTACGTATGACGTACGATCAGTTTCCAAAGACAGTGCTCAGCCTCAATGAGTCTTACAACTGTATATAGTAACAACAACACTCACATAGAACCAGCTGGAGCCAGCTTGCGGCCATTCTGGTCTCACTGATATTATTACATCAATGTCTGGTCCACCGAAGAGAGGCCAAGGACCAACAGCTTCCCCTCGGGCGAGGCGAGCAGTTCGTGATGTGTAGTAGTTCAAACCGTGGAAGTCATACGTGCCTTTGAAAAATTCAATCAAAAAACTTTGAAAGGGACGCCTATTGCTATTTATATGGCTGTCTTATAACTTTACTTATAAATTATAATTATTAAGAGAAAATCTTAGTTTTGGTATTAATTTATGTAACGATTATACTATTTATATTTTATTCTCACCTCTTATTAGTTTTTTTTCTTCTTTTGTGAATTCTGGTAATCTGGATTTCCTGAATCCCTGTTGTTTACTCTTTTCTGCTATGAGTTTTTCTATTTTCTTCGGCCAACCGCCTTCCTTAGAGTAGATTGGGTGTGAGTACAGTCCTCCCTGAAATTATACGACAGTAAATAAATATTTTCAATAATTTGAATCAAACTTCAAAAGTATTTAGTAACACTACTATTTTTGGACACTTTTTGTTATTTTATTCACCATTAACTGTAGAGTCAGTTCAGCTGCTTCTCCTTCATTTTCATCATCTCCCTCAAACCACATGACTTGATTGGTGATGGACACTTTGCCTTTAAAATATAATGTAATACATTTGCATATGTATGCAGAATTAATTCAGAAGAACCTAGAAATTTTATTAATTAAAACAATAAATCAAGTACCTAAAGTATTTTTTATAAATTCATATAATTCTTTTACCTTTATATTTTCGTCTAAACTCCTTGTCATATATCCGCCATGCTTTAGCGTGTGCCAACATTGTGTTCTTGCTGCAGATATAATTTCCAACTCCAGTGCTTACTATTCCTGGAGCGTGAACTCCAAAAGTGTAAGCAATGTCGCACAACATCAGTGGTTCATTGAGAGTGATCCAAGTTTTGACTCGGTCAGCGTATAGAGTGAACACAACACGAGCGTAGTCCACAAACCAATCTGATATTAAAGGGCTGGTCCAGCCGCCTGTGAATTATAACTTGGGTTAACAAACATTTCATAACTATCTCCCCAGCGGACTTCATACTGCCTTATAATAAAGAAATATCTGTAACCTTTTTATCTGAATGAAGTTAATTTCCTTATTCCTCAATGAAGTTTTGGCTGGTTCAACCTAATAAAGATTAATCACTCAGTTTCCACTTTTACATACTTATCAACAGCATATTGGTGACAGAGACGCTAACATATTAAGATGTGATTGACCTTCACTTCTCCAACCATAAGCCTGTATGGATAGTAATTCATTTAATTAACTTTTTTTTTTAGTTTCAGAACCTAAAAACATTTTTTTGTGATAAAATTGTATAAATTACTTAAAGCTATGATAAACATTAAAAACTTAAATTTCTTATTTACCTGTAACTGGATTTATCATCTTCATTAAAAATAATACCCATCTTCACCTTTCCAAATAAAATAAAATATATTTATATATGTTCGATGTGTTTCGGACACATGCTGCAGTTGATTGTTACACCAGTGTAAAACAATATTGCTGTTATCCACATTTTCACCCACAATCACAATAGCGACTTCATCAATTCTTTGGGCATTAAAATGTCTTATATGTTTTTTATAACAATTTTGTGATTATCAGATGTCATGTGATCTAATGCGGTCTTAAATAATGCAACCAATTGTTGGTTGTGGTGATGGAATAATAATTAGAGCTGTTCCACAACTGGTCTTTTCACAGAATAGTTGTGTGCACAACGCTGATCAACTTGTCTTCCTGAATCGCCCATGAAATTAATTTGGAAAAATTTTTGGTCACTGACCGGCACTGGTAATAACTAATAAGTTCAATGATATATTTGTCCTTGAATCTGCAAAGGTAAACATTCCTGTATTACATATACATATTGTAAAGTGAATTGTTCAGACCACCAAGTGACACTCAAAATACTTTGTGAGCACTACCACTTCCCCCCTCAACTTTTTTAACACAATTCCTTCTGGCTACCAAAAGTAATTCACAGAGCTACAAATGTACTTTAAGCCATTTCTAATGATACATCATTACAATTGAAAACTGTCAACAATAGTGGTAAATGTTTTTTAATACACTTACGTTGAAAGTTGACATAAAATTTATTTCTGTTATAATCAAATGCAGCTCTATAGAGGTTAAAAGCAACACTTCTATATTGTTGGTTTCGGTTCCATCGATTCCGTTCAAATTCATTCCGCGTTTCACGTTGCTCATCAGTTAGACTTGCTCTTCTATATCTAATATCTTTGATTTGAGGCATTACGGGTTCTGCGACTTAAGTTTGTACGTCTAATTGCCGGCATGTTTTGAAACAAAACTTCAACTGAAAATAAAAAATACTATTATTCTATTCCTATGCTTTTGTAATAGTATCAAAATGGTCTATCAAAACTTTCCAACACTATAATAATTTGGCTTTACCTTGTTGGACAAACACTTCAGAAAAAAACACACAGTACAAATTATCTTGTAGAAAACTGAATGTCAAAGTTACACTAAGAAATGGTAAATGAATTATGTAGGTATTTTGTTATTATAACTCCGGCCACAAATAGTGAAACTGAATATGTACTCGTACAAAACCACACAAAAAAAAACAAATTTACTGTTTTGCAAACAATTTCAAAGAATAACTGATTACTGAACTTTTAAGACTGAGACAATAGTTTATCATAGACTAATAACACAAACGACAAGCTCAGCTTATGTATGGCGCATTTAAAAGTAAGTAATTTTAATCATGTAAAATGTAAATCATAAATATTAACAAAAAAAAATCAGTTCTATTTTCATTGTAGTGCTTTGTGATAAACGATGTTTTTTGTTTGATTACCTGGCGCATAGACAAACAAATCTGATGGTTATTATTATATTTTGTGACTACCTATTCAATTGGTCGGGTCCGCGATCACTTTTTTTAGTTTCTGAACTCGACATTAAATGCTCCAACGACGTATTCTGTATTCCAACGCACACCCGCACACTGTTTTGATAGATATGATTGAATTTGAACTTTGTGTAGCTGTAAGAAAGTGCAAATTTAGGAATTTTGACTTTAGGGAAACACCTGCATTTCTTAGATAACAGTGAGAGCTTGTAATCGAATATGATAATTGAACATAATAGCAATAAAGCTCAAATTGATTCGACGTTTTAGTTAGAAAACGTTTGTATGTGAGAAGGAAAAGGGTTGTTTTTAGGGTTTTCCCGGAAATTATTAGGTTTTTTCTCGCCGAAAGAACCATCCTTGGACTTCAACGAACATTTAAAAAAAAGAATTGGCCAAATTGGTTCAGGCGTTGTTGAGTTATGCGCTTACCAAGACATTTTGCTATTCATTTTTATATTATAGAAGATATATTTAATTTTTATTGTTAAATGACTATCTTATTGTGGTGTACACTAAGGTATATTATTATTACATTAGGTATGTATTTAATGTTCACTCTATAAGCAGCATCTTACAAAACCTTTTATTGTATGAGTTTTTACACAACGGAGCGTTCAAGTATTACGTAACGCAATTTTGGGGGCGGGAGGGGGTGTCTCTTACAAAACGTTACGTAGCATTGTTTCTAAAAAAAATATTAATAAAAACCCCCAAACTGGCAACTCTTTTCATATTCATTACATTGTTGACCAGATTGTATGTATTAGTCTGGTCGATATTTTTATTTGTTATTCCAAGTTTGCAAACCTCTTAATTGATATTTTACGGGGAATACCTAGATTGCATTGTAAGTCTTGTGATGAAATTGATCACTTGAGTGTTACGTAACGTTTTGAGAAGGCGGGGTGGGGGGGGTGGGGCTACAGAAAAACGTTTCTGTGCGTTACGACGGGGTAGGGGGGGTCAAAAATCTTCGAAAATTGCGTTACGTAATACTTGAACGCTCCCCAACATACTAATCTTTCCTGTGAACAGCACGAGGTGGCGCCAGTAGCGGCATGGGTGGAGTAGTGGATATGATTGACTGAATATAGAAATAAAACTACACAGGGTTTTAATAGAGTTCAACACTTAGATCTATTAATTAATAAAAACACAAAGAATACATCCACAATAATTATAATTCATTTCAATTCAACAATAATAATGTTCTATATGATAAATGAGGTTTATATAAACATTATAAATGAAAACAGTTCAAGGTACATTATAACAAAAACTTTCAGTGTCCTCTTGTGGCATAATGAATACTATTCCATTAAAAACTACTTATTCTAGAGGAAAAAGTATGATAAGCATAATTAGTACATCCAGAAAAAAAACATTTAAGATGACTTATGTTTTATCAGATTATAAATAACAATAAAACATTAGAAAAGCACATCAAATAGTGACTAGTGAATAGTTGACTGGGTTTAACAAAATACTATGGACCAAAAGATATTACATATAAAACTTGTACTGTTAAAGATATTGTTTGTCAAGTCTAAATTCAATGTAAAGGAACGAAGTCGCAGATAAGTTGTAGATCGGCTGCTAGGCCGACTGTGGGTGGTTACGCGGGTACATTAGGGGCCTAGGGTACCTGAGGGGTTTTCCGGCCTAAATCGCACTCGTTCGTAAAACCCGGTGCTGTATTACGCCTTTATTTAGCCATTGGCTACCCAAGCGTTGGTTTCCAGAGATGCAGCAGGGTTGAGAGCCGACTCACGGACTTTTTTGGGAAAAAACTTATCTTGGTAAAATTATGAGTAACAAAGAAACAAAGCAAGAATTTATAAAATACTCTGTCCGTACAGGACGCAGCTGGGCTGCTCCACCGTAGCCGAATCCCTCGTACAATCTGACGTGTCGTGATGGCCTAGGCACTTTACTCAGCGCGGGCGTGCGGAGCAGAACCTCTGCCCATATAACTGGCAGTTCGGTGTCATTGCCCCGGGGCGCCGCAGTTCCGCGGTGGCTCTATTGTCAGTCTGGATATCTGACATACTGAGGCTATATTGAATATCTTCTTACCTTCCGGGGTAAGCGACAGGTGGACTAGCACCATATCGAACGAGACCCTTTATGACCACTGTTAATGAGCATGAAGATCGTAAAAATAGCCAATGAGAGGAATAAAACAAGAGGATGATTGCACCATTAGATTTAGAGAAATTTATTTGTAAATTTAATTTAAATATTTATTGTAATTTGATAATGTTTCATTTAAGTTATTCATTAATGTTAATTTTATTGTTCCAATTTAGTCTAATTATTCAAATTTAATTTTAATTGTATACAAAATTTTTAATTACTGTGATATTAGTTTATGTTTTTAATTTTAATGTATTAATTTATGACTTATATTTATTATTGAATTTTATTTAATTTATATTTTAATTGTATTATTTTATATTATTATTAGAATTTAATGTAATTGGGATTAATGCTAAATGGGAATGATGTTATAATTGAACTAAATAAAGAAATAAAGAGTGTGATAAACTCCCCCGCGACCCAATGAAAATAGAAATATAAAAATAATAGAAGTAAGATAGGTAAGTAGGAGGTACACAATGAGCAGAAAGTATGAAAGTGTTGAATGAAGGAAGGAAAAAGTATGCGGAATGAAAGGCCCTAACGAATGAGAGAACTGGAATGAAAGAGTAGCTATTATGTAAACAAAGTCTCTGACCACGTCGGAGGGAGCTGTAAAAAGAAAAAAAAATAAAGAAAACCCCTGTTAACTACGCTCCTCCGGGAGGGCGTAGGTGTGGTATTTTAATTGATTATTCCTGAGCATCGCGGACAATGCACGATGGTTAGTTAGAGTAGCGGTGACTTTAATCCCCGCTGAGGTATTCCGGGCCGATACGTATTTAATTTTCTTGTCATTTAGTCAGCTGGAATAGACGATCCAGCTTTTGTTTGTCCTAATATATAGAGGCCGTGGGTATCGAGTTTTAGTGGGTACGGACCCAGGTAACGGTACGGACCCGTATGTGCGCGCTCAGCTGCACCGGTAGCTGCGGGTGTAGTATTTTTTTTTGTTGGCGGCGGCGCCTTAAGCGATTTTACCACTTTCCGCTTACCAGATTTGGTAACAACTGTTTTAAAGCCGTGGTTATCCTCCTCTGCGTCCGAGGTAGGCGGCGTCGTGTCTGACTCGGAAGTCGGAAGATTCGGCTTCCGAGCTGATTAGCGAGCAATCCATGTCGCATGGACTGCTTTGTTTTATAGCGGTAGTTGAGGGGTACACTTCGATGAACTCTTTGTACGCGTCGGGATATTTCTTTTCTAGATATTTAAGGAGGGCCTCTAAACGGCCCGAAATATGGACGCCCATGATGGGCGACGGACTTTGGGGTATCCTCCCTGCAAGGCAGGGAGGTGTGTTAACCTACTTGATTTTAATCTAGACCCTGTTATTAGGTAACAGGGGTGTACCTACTTCCCTATCGACTGTGTAAGTACCTTGGGTGGCAGGACAACGGCTACTATTCGACGGTGGCTGCTACCCTTTTCTTGTTCACTGCTTATCGACGCCGGACACGTCGATCTCTAACCTCTTCTTTAAGTTTGGATCACAGGTCATTATCACCATCGGAACACTTGGATTCGCACGACTGCACCGTGCGGAGGCCCAACTGCAATCGATCGACACGGCCGGTCGGCCCGATATTTATAACACTTCGTGCTATTCAGTAGTAGCGAGGCGTCACCATTCAACCAATTGTTTGTGTGAGCTTTTTTATTTAATTATCATAAATAGATAGATAACAGACTATTCCAACCACATAAATATGCGTTTTTTGTTACAATTTAATATTTGGCTCTAAATGTATCTGTAAAATTATCTACTGTTGACTGTAAAGATATTTACAAAGCTATTTACAAAGTACAAACCTATGTATATACATTTCACTTATATTTATCATCTTATTCTATCATATTATTTAACTATAAGTCATCCCGCACAGTTACACTAACCGAATCATTCTCCTCTTCATATAATTCTATGTTTCATCAATACTTGGTTCATTGTTAGTTTTCATCTAACACTTGATGATCAGCCGTCATCTCCTGATGGATGAATCTCGAGTACAGTCCAATAACACCATCTGTAAAACATAATACAATATTGTTCTTATATAAAGATATACAAAAATAATTACTTCAATTATTGTTTAATGATAAAAGTATTCGTAAGTAAATCAGAAAGCTGTAACGTATAATGTATGTGTGTTTCAAATAGTCAAATAGCAATAAGAAGTTATGTAAAGTATTTAATATTTTGAATTGTTTTATCTTTTACGTATCTATTCGTATATTTTATGTAAAATATAAATCGGTCAACATATATAACTTAACCGCTTAACCGATTGTGATGAATTTTGTAAGGAAAATCTTTGTTTTTCAGGAAAGAAGTTACAAACATACAAACCAACATCCAAGTAAAGCTAGAAATACTTTTAATAAATCAGAAAGTTGTGATAGGCCAGTGCAGAATCCTTTAAAATTAATGAAAAGTGAAAATAAATTATAGTAGATCGAAATTCATTAGAAAAGGAGGGGAATATTATAAAAAATAAAGGAAAAATAATTAACGGGCGATCTGAAGTCGGGTACGGTATGGGGTGGGTATTTAAGGGTAAAAAATGGATTTTCTCGATTTCCGACATAATTAAGTTTTACAGAAAACAGTTAAACAGCAAAGTTGTAGGTAATAAAAGGATCTAAAACTTTTGGTCTTACATTTTTTTCACAAACCTAAAATTTTATGTGGAAATTGTAAAAACTCAGATTTTGGTTTTATATTTTTATCTCATACAAAAAACAATATTTTGCCACGAAATTTAATGAAAATTTATTTTTTGATTTCCCAAATACACTGTAATTTATTTGATTAGAAATATTCAGTTTTTCAGCTTATTTTGAATAAATATCGAAAAATCAGTATCATTTTCAACCGAAAAATCACCCGTCAAAATATCAGCTATTTTCAAAAATTTTATGTGTTTTCTGTTCGTTGAAATCTCTATTTTCCGATAGTGAAGTAAAAAATATAGGTTTGTTACTTGCAGTACCATTTTTGAATAAAATAATCATGCCCCTTTTAATGAAATGACACTCGATATCGTTTGGAAAATGCTTTTTCAATTTATTTTTAATAGTTTTAGCAGCTTAATGACAATTTTCTGTAAATTAACTAAGGGACTATCTAGAGAACATCCAGAGTATACAACTACATATTAAAAATAAATTAGAAAGAGCATTTTCAAAACGATATCGAGTGTCATTTCATTTAAAGAGACATGATTATTTTATCCAAAAATGGTACTGCAAATAAGAAACTTATATGTTTTTCTTCAACATCGGAAAATAGAGATTTCAACGAAGAGAAAACACAACATTTTTGAAAATAGCTGATATTTTGACGGGTGATTTTTCGATTGAAAATGGGGCTGATTTTTAGGTATTTACTGAAAATAAGCTGAAAAAATAAATATTTCTAATCAAATAAATTACAGTGTATTGTAACATCAAAAGGAAAGTTTTCACCAAATTTCGTGACAAAATATTGTTTTTTGTAAGAGATAAAAATAAAAAACCAAAAACTTGGTTTTTCGAATTTCAACATAAAATTTGAGGTAACGTGAAAAAAGTGTTAGTACAAAAGTTTTAGATCTTTTTATTACCTACAATTTTGCTATATAACATTTTTCTGTAAAACTTTTAGTTTTGTCGGAAATCGAGAAAACCCATTTATTACCCTTAAACAAACTTACAAACTTATTATTTTTCAAATCCCTACTAATATTATAAATAGGAAAGTAACTGTCCGTCTGTTAAGTTTTAATTACTAAGCCGTTGAACCGTTCGTGATGAATTTTAGTATGTATATAAATGAAGCCCGGGAAACTGACTTCGGCTACTTTTTATCCCGATTATCCGATTACATAATGCCGATTACCCGATCCCGAAAATTCACGGGTTGAACCATGAAGTGGAAGCAGTTCAGGTTCAGTGGCCTTAGTGACAGAGAACAACTGTGATGTACACGCGGACGGAGCCGCGGGCAGCAGCTAGTTATTATTATAATTATTATTATTTATTTCTGACAGTAAGTAACAAACATACAAAATAACATACAAGTGATGCTAAGAAAAAAGAGTTAGAAATATTTTTAGCAAACCGGAAAGCTGTAACGTATATACATTTGTGTTTCAAATAGTCAAATAGCAATATGAAGATACTTAAAATATTTAATATTTTGATTTATGTTACATTTCAGCTCTCCATTAATATATGTTATTTAAATAAATCTTTTAATAATTGATTTACTATCTTTCATTTATTTATTAAATCATTATGACGTGTCCAAAACATTCAGTTAATGTAATAAAAATAAAAGTGTTGAATAAACGAACTCAATATTCTCCCTTACTATTAATAATAACAGAATAATATTAAATATTCAACAGTACATACCGTCACACTACTATCGTCCATCAGCTACATACACTTCTCTTCATAGAAGGTTTCCTCTCGTCCGCAGACCACGTCCTAACAGACGCTCCACCAACAGCTTCGACCCTCATCTTGAATTATATATTCTCACGAGTCCTGGAACCTTAAAAAACCTTACATATAAAGACTATCCACTTCCTAATAAATAATTAGTAAAATTAAAGACAGTACATATTTACGGGAGTGTGATCTAGGTTTTTCAAAGCATACCCAAAAGGAATTTACCTAAAAATACCTACCTCATTGTCCATGGATTATCGAAATTTGAAACAATAAAATTAACAAGCCTTGTTCCCATATAGTATTTAAAAATCATTTAAAATAATATATGTGCCTACCCTCTAGTAGACGTAATAATGACTAAGATATTAAACAATGTTTTATGTGAAGTAATAATTGTATTATAATAAGACGTGTAAAGAACTCACCATGAAATAAAACAGAGGACTGAAGAAGACGCCAGAGTCATGAGGAAGATCGCAGCTGACTGTGACCAGAGGAAGGAGGAACATGAGTGAGTGTATATTTGTATTTCATTTAAAAAAATATTTTTAGAGTATCTTCATTGATTTGCTATATTGATCCACGTTTTGTGTTACCAGCAAGATCAATTAACGATTGCGTCAAATCGAATCATCTCGCAGTACTTAATACAACTATAAGTATTTAAACAAAAAAAAAAAATTTGTTTTTAATAAGTTTCGTCATTTAAAACATTTTATAAACTGAAATATGAAGAATAATCATATCTGTTTTCGATCGATTTTTAGGGATTTTTTTCTATTGCAACACTAATAAAACAAAAAAATACAAATTGACATTGATATGTCACAGACTGATTGTTTACATTCGCTTTGTTTACCTACATTGAGAGTGTTGATTTATTATGGATTTTCTTTCAACGATTGTTTATTCATTATGGACTCCGACCTATCTTTTTCCAGTGACCCCTGCACATCTAGGAACCCCGAATTTCGCTCAAACGATGACCCTGGCTTTTGTATTATGGACTCCGATCAAGGCATAAACGATGACCAACGTCCAACACTCACGTAATATGGACCCCGAAACTAGCTCCATCGCTAACCACGGCTTTAATATGGACATTGAAAAAAACCAAAGCGTGTCTCATGATAGTCTGCACACAGAAGAAGTGACTTCTTACCAATCCGTATCTCTGAGATGCATAAACTGTGGAACTGATTTGATAGAGCGAAGGCGACATAGTCTAGATCTTAATCAGGTTCAGTGTATTATAAGACAGTGGATAGCTCCTCGACGAGTAAGTGAAAATTCAATTAATTATTTAAATTACTCGTTTTTTAATAGATATGTATTGTATATGCTACTCCTATAATGCAATATGAGATTTTATTGTTTTATATAATTATAATCCTTATATACTGTTGTATTATAATAAATGAAAAGATGTTTACTCCTAACACATTAGCTGACTTTGTTATCGAAAATAATTTAAATAGAAGGCGGTCAGATTTTCAACCTATAAATGTAAACATGGACAGTTTCATATTTCCAAGAATAGAATATAATGATCTTATATTAATTGCATGTGGAACATACCAATTAAAACAAGCTTGTTCGTATTATGGGCAGCACACAAGAGGCGATGGTTCCTATACTATAGAAATATGTAGAAATATTGCCAGCGACCTATTGGTTGACTACCTGATTCCTTCGGCCAACTGCAGATTATTGCATGGAAAAATACAAAGCAGGCATGTAAGTCGATAAATATATTTTATATATATATATATTATATGAAAATAATCACAATGGTAAGGAAGCTATAAAAGAATATTATTGTAATTGCATGGTTGGCCGAAGGACAGTGGGTTGCTGCGCTCATATAATGACTATTTTATGGTTTTTAAGTTGTGCAAGGTATCAGGAACACATTTCACCACCTGTCCAATTTCTTGAACACATATTAATAACATATGATGTCTCAGAATAAAGATAAATCATAGAAAAATGTTGTTTTATTTTGCTTTAACCTGTTTTTCCTCACATGACAAAAATCTCTTTTAAAACATTTTGATACAAAATTAAGTTCATATTCTCATTATTACTAGTTAGTGCTTTTAAACTAATTACAAAAAATATGATGTCTGTTCACGTCAGGCCAAAGTCCCCGTACTAAGTGGACAATCTCCTTAACCTTTTGATGTCTCAAATATACTGGAATTTATTTGATGAGAAATATTAATTTTTTCAGCTTATTTTGAATATATATCGAAAAATCAGCCTCATTTTCAATCGAAAAATCACCCGTCAAAATATCAGCTTTTTTCAAAAATTTGGTGTGTTTTCTGTTCGTTGAAATCTCTATTTTCCAATGGTGAAAAAAAAAATAAGTTTCGTACTTACAGTACCATTTTTGGATAAAATAATCATATCTCTTTTAATGAAATGACACTCGACATCGTTTTGAAAATGCTCTTTCCAATATATTTTTTATAGTTGTGTACTCTGGAAGTTCTTCAGATAATCCCTCTTTTAGGTAATTTACAGAAAATTTACATTAAGCTGCTAAAACTAAAGGACTAAACTAAAAGCTAAGTATAAAACTAAAGCTAAAGCAATGGACTGACTGGCGGGGCAGTAGACTGTAGAAGTGTTCTGGGCTCAAAACCTCTAATGCCTAACATATTTGGTTATTCAGTACAGACTAATTTTATTAACTTTTGACATAACATTTATCATTATATCATAAAGTTTACATTCCAGAGAATAGATGTCGCTAGTAGTATATTTATGTATTTCGATACAATTAACTAACACAGGATACTAATAATTATAAAATTGAATCAAATCTAGTATTATACATATTAATTAATGAAAAACTTGTATGAAAACTCATGAACACGTTAAGTAAAATAAACTTAACCAAACAAATAAAATAATTTATTTTACATTTATGTTTTGTAATCTTACATTAAAGATTGTTTTCTTATTGTGGTCTTACAACTACTATTGGTAATCTGATGCACCACACAGATACAGCATTTTTATCCTCCACTCTGAATTCAATTGTCACTGGAATCTATATACAGAGGAAATTAAATTAGACGAAAATAATTAATTTTTATCATTAACTGACTTTTAATATCAAACTTACCGTCGGGAACCAAGGTTCTATGAACATTTTCAGAGAATATTCAACAATTTCTCCTTCCAAAATCGGACAATAGGAATTGTTTAGGAAATTACATGTGACTTCATTTGGACCTAAAGGATAATTGATGGGTATCGGCATCAAAGCTACCGCTCTCGTCTTCATGTCGTAGAGTAAGTATATAAGCTGAAACAATTAATTAACATCAAAAGAAAACCACTTATTCTAGTTATCTATATATACAAAACAAAGTTGTGTTAGTTACACTATTTATAACTCAAGAACCGCTGTAGGGATATGGTTGAAAATTGGTGGAGAGATAGATTAGAACCAGGAGACGGACATAGGATATTTAATTCTGTTCGATCGAAAAACAAAAAAGAAACTTAATAAATTCCAATATATGGTTATTTAAGGCATTTATTGCGGAATGTGGTTCGCCCGGTCAGCTTTACATGTATTACTAATTCCGAAATTAAAGCGGACGAAGTCGTTAGCAAAAACTAGTGACATATACAGGGTGACTGGTGAATTACTATCAATATTTAAGGAGAATACTCGGTACATGATTCTCATTCGAATTATGTAAAAAAAATAGGTACTTAATTTTTGACCAAATCTCCGTATAAATAAATAAAGCGTGGACACGTTCCAAGTGATCCAAGTGTGGACGCGTGCGGCGGCGTGCTGATACAACACCACGCCGCCGCACGCGCGTGTGTGTGTGTGTGTGTGTGTGTATACCTAATCTGTAGGGTGTTCACACGATGCGTAATTAATTACATAACTTTTGGTTAACTTTACTTGGAAGTTTATTAATATTTATGTTATATTAATTTTTATTTTGTCATATATGATCGTCAAATATCACGTCCTCAAGTATCGATAGTAATTCACCAGTCACCCTGTATAATGAAGATTCATTGATATACGCTTAACTAGTTTTATACTCACGAGCTTTAAATATCACTCGAATTTCAACATCTTGGTTTTGTGGTAGAGAGCATGGCAATTCTGATCAGCCCACCACGTAGGCATTGATTGGTAGTGACCCGTTGCTCGCCTGACCTGATGCAAAAATAATAATAAATATATCATTATATATACTAGTATATGTCTTTATATACTTAGAACAATATTAATAAAGAGATTGTGTTGGTAACGAAGTAACAGTAATAATAATATTCATATTAATTTCGTTTTTAATATTGGCTCAGTGATAATTAAAAATAGAGAACCAATAGTTGTATCATCATCATCAGCCTATCAGAGTCCACTGCTGAACAAAGGCCTCTTCTCACATGGAGAAGGTTTGAGCATTAATCACCACGCTTGCTCAAGACGGGTTGATGATTTCAAACTTATAATTTGAAATTATAAGTCCAGGTTTCCTCACGATATTTTCCTTCACCTTCTGTCAGTGGTATCTAAATACTCTTAGAAACTACATATGACTCGGAAAAATCACATTATTGCTTGCCAGGATCGAACCAGCGCCCTCATGCATGAAAGGCGGGCATTTTAACTAGGCCACCACTGACTATGACTATACAATTATATATATCATTCTTATTAAAAATTAGTTTCAAGTCATATACTTGCATTGCGCAACTGGCGTTGATTGTCCGTGAGTAGTTTCCAGATAGAAGAACGCGAAACACAAAATCACAAACCGATGCATTATAAATGAAAATAATTAAAAAACCATAATCTCTGATTTTAGCCCATTTATATTTACACTATCTTATCACATGATAATAATTCCTAATGAGCTCGATTTGTGCTTACATTTAGTTTCCATCGTCACTACATAAAGAGTTTCGACAGTTTTTTTTTGATTAATCTTCACAGATTAAGGTATTAGTGAATGAGAAACGAGAAACACATCGTACGTAGTGTGACGATGCTAACTTGTGGTAAGCGTATTGAACAGATTAGTCAGAAGTAATCTGATCAAATGACCGTTTAACTTCATACACCTGGCTAAATTTTATTGATAAGGTTATCGTCGATGTGTCAATTATAAATCTAATGTACATTTGATCATATTATCTCAGTTGCCTTGTAACCATTTTTTAATATGTATAGTCATTCAAAAAGTCAGTGGTGGTCAGTGGTGGTTAAAGGGTCCGCCTCTCGTTGCCGAGGGCGCGGGTTCAAACCTGGCAAGTGCCAATGTGATTTTTCGGAGTCATATGTACTTTCTGAGAGTATTTAGACACCACTGACATACGGTGAAGGAAAACATCGTGAGGAAACCTGGACTTATAGTTTCACAATTATAAGTTTGAAATCACCAACCCGTCTTGAGCAAGTGTGGTGATTAATGCTCAAACCTTCTCAACGTGAGAAAGAGGCCTTGCTCAGCAGTGGGCGTTGATAGGCTGATGACGATGACGATAGTCATTCAAATTATCAAAATAATTCTCATTACCAAAATGCGTTTCGGTACGTCCAATGAGTGACAAACCATTCCCTATTGCCACCTTTTTCTGTCCTTTTATTTCTTTCCCTCCCTATTCCTGAAAATACAAGGTTAGCAAAGCATCTCTGTAGCTGATGTCTATGGGTGACTTAAGTACAGCAGACCAAGTAGGCCATCTATTCATTTATATAATATGATAAAAAACGAGTAGTATCCCAGAAAAATTCATATTTTTACTGGGATAATTATAAATTTTAATGAAACTCGAAGAAATGCATAGTTTTATTTTATACATAAACACACTTTCTATTTATTACTTAGCATAAAAACATAGTCTTTTTATTAAATTTTCATTCTGTATCTATAACTTCTATTATTTATAAATCAAATGTCCACAATCAATACAATGTCATTACACGTTGTTGCTGTTTGAAAAATTATCAACAGGTATTTCTTTGATAATGTAAAGATAATATATCTTTTAGAATAAGATTTAATTCAGTTTAATATATTATTATAATAATAATTTAATTTAATAGTAATATAATATGTATTAATTATAATCGTTTTAATTAAATCAGAAGTTTAATAGACTAGTTTATTATTGATGTATCATTGTGTAATGTTTAAGTGTACTGTTAGCCCGGAGAATTAAAATCACTTTTTAAAAAAAAAGATAAACTGATTTATTTAATAATTAAAGGACAACCGCTCATTACAAGATCTAGGTGAAGACTAACTAAATGAAGGGGTTCTAATTAATGTTCTAATGATAAATGCTGACCTGTCTATTATAGAATTGCATTTACGCAATTACACTTACAATCCTAGGTTATAACACCTCCCCCTTTAAGAAGAGGCTTTGGGGTTGATTCCAAAGTCTCGTTTTATATCCTAGTTCTAAGTGGGGCTACTGGACTGGATATTTCAGTATCAATTTCTGTTCTGTCTATAGTTTCCTTAATTTCAGGGGTTGTCAAAGTTACTGCTTGTTTCTTCTTAAAATATTGGAATGGGCGGTTGTTTAGTTTAATACAACAAATCTTAATGGCTAAATATAATATGAAAATAATTATAAATGAAAGTATTATATTAATGAAAATTGAGTACTGTGTCCCATATTCCACAATATGAGGCAATTTCCTTGTTTCGATTTGATGTAAATTATTTAATATAGATTTTAATTTATTTCCAGAGTGGAAATTGTCTAAGTCTATATTGTGTAAACGAATAGGAGACACATTACCGATTACAGAATTTACTCTATTTAAGTTACAACAAGTATCATTAATTAAATTAAAATCTGGCACATGATTAATTGGCGATTTAATCTGTAGAACATTATGTGTAGGTACAAACGTGGCGCTATTACTATATCCAATACAATCTTTTGGGATGTTAAGAATTCCCGTTCCTAAAATATTAGTTTCATATAGTTTTGAATTAATACAATCAATAGACACTTTTTGGGGTTCGGATTGTACATACAACCAATTATTGTTTGTTAATGATTTCCATAGGTTTAGGTTTCCGTATAAGATTTTCGTCTCGCACTGTATCGGTTTTTCACTTATCACTTTAGCTAATAGCTCACTTTCACAAATAGGTTTTGCATCCGTAGAATACACATTCTGGAGGTCACAAATGAAGTTTCCTGTGCCTACAGACTTACACACTCCAAGATCATTAAACACACAATAATGCGATTTGTCTATGGTCATTGCTATATACTTATTTTCAGGAATTATTAAAGTAAATGAATTAGGTTCCTTAGGATTATGTGGCGTCGGAATAGCTATATTATGGAATAATACGTATTCTTTCGTGTTAACTAGCGGTACCTCTAAGACAAATACAATCTTATCTCTAATGTAAAAACAAACTGTTTTAGATATACTTAGAATTAAATGTATAGAATCAATATTTAATGCTACAGGTAATTCTAGATCATTAGACAAATGTCTGTAATTATCGACAAGCTCTTGATATAACTGCTTAGGAGTTATAACTGATGGGTGGAGAACATTTTGACTACTAAACATTATAGCGTTAGTGACATCTTCCAGTTGAAAGGACAGAGTAATTATGGCAGTTTCTATAGCGTTAAAAACTTCGTTAACATTAATGAGGATCTGCAGACCGTTAGTTAATTCAGTAATGTTTTTTATACTTAAAGAGAGCTTGTCAATAGCTACAACGAGATTATTCTCATTTTCTCTAATCTTAAATAAACTATCATTATGTATCTTTAAAGTAGAAGAAGTAACTAGGATATTTTCTTTCATCAACGTGGCTAACCGTTTTTCATCATTTTGTAAAGTCGTTATGGCTTCATTATACCTCATACCATCATTCTCGTCCAATGAACCGAATATGTGTTTCATTGCTGTTCCTATGACACCTATCCAGGCACTGCGCTTGGATCTATTGTCTAGAAGATGGGAAATAGCAGAGAACTCCTTACTCATATCTTGGAATCGCGCCGATATCGGTTGTAATAAATTATGACATTCCTGATCTATTTGTTCAATTCTGGTTTGTTTACAAAGATATTTCAAGGTTTCTAAGGTATTTTCAATATTTTTGATGTGTGGTTTAAAATGGGAAATATCTACTGGAATTACAACTTGTAACTGGACATTATTGATTTTCAAATTTCCTAAGTAGTCGTAATAAAGACCTGAACTTGAAGTAATCGGCTGGACGTAGTTCCGCTGGGGTTCTCCCCGTGTAACACTGTAAACAACGGTTGCCAAAACTAAAGTAAGTTACTACTTTATCTTAATACAATGTTTTTAATATAAAATTTACGTTTTAATATTTTATATACCTAACTACACTTATTTTATTTCTTATTACTCTAATATTATGTTACGAGTTCCGGAGATTCACTTAAAGGAATTGACTGCGGACTACGCGAATTAGTTCCGGTGGTTTCAGCAGGTTTCACCTGATCAAAGTGATGCGTTACGTGACGCCTGTTAATGAGAAGGGTAAGTGTGTTGTTACCATTAATTTTAATAACTTTGTAAGGACCTTTCCATACTGGTGAGAGTGCCTTACGCATTCTCAGATGATTTTTCAAATAAACGTAATCTCCTGCCTTATATTTCACAGGGCGACTGTGACAGTCATAGTAAGATTTTGACGATTCTTTGGATTTTCTTATGTAATCTAATGCTTTGTCTCTCGAATATTTCAGTCTGCTCTGAAGCATTCGGACATAATCTGGATAAGTGGCTCCGGGTATTTCTTCATATATAGAATTTGGAATAAAAGGTTTGCTGCCGAACATAAGTTCGTAAGGCGTATAGTTAGTTGTAGAGTGGACAGAAGTATTGTAAGTTAACATAGCGGTATAGACATAACGAGGCCAATTCGTTTGGTCTTCATCGACAAAGGATCTTAAGTATTCTTTAAGTGTTGAATGGCTTCGTTCCAGAGCACCTTGAGTTTGTGGGTGATAAGGAGTGGACCAGAGATTTTTAATTTTTAGAAGTTTACAAGTTTCTTTAAACAATTCAGAGGTAAAATTAGTTCCCTGATCAGTGAGAATAGTTTTAGGTATACCGAATATTGAAATGTAATGAAGCAGACATTCGCTAGTTTCTTCAGCTGTAATGCTTCGTATTGGATAAGCAGATGAAAATTTCGTGAGGTCGTCTTGGACAGTTAATATATATTTGAGCTTCGCCGGACCGGATTCAGGTAAAGGGCCAACAATGTCTAGTGCTATTCTTTGGCATGGTTCGGTTGAGGTGCTAGTTATTTGCATAGGTGCGCGGTTAATTTGTCTAAGAGATTTATTGAGTTGACATTGAGGACATTTCTTAACAAAATTCTCGACATCGCTGCGCATGTTTTTCCAATTGAATATTTCTTGAATTCTTTTAAGCATTCGACTACTACCAAGGTGACCGGCGATTGGAATATCGTGATTTTCTTTTAATATCTTGGGAATTTCTGAAGGAGTGGGGTAAATTATTTTATCTTTATAAATATGAATGGTTATACCGGATTTATCGAAAAGGAAGAGAATCATATTATATATCTTGATGAATTGATGTGTATCAAAGGGATTTTTAAATTCTGTTATTGCTATTTCAATGTTTGAGTCGCTGTTTTCATTTATGACTAATTCGTTTCGGAGATTCCTCAGACTGTTATAAATGTCAACATATGAACATTTGTCGAAATGGTAAACTTTGGTGAAAAAGAAGTAATATTTCTTGCCGGCGTGCTCGAATGATATAAATGAGTTTAACGTCCTTTCTTTATTTATGATTTCGGAGTTGTCAGGTATGTTGTCTAGAACGTATTGAACAAAGGGGTTGGATTCATCGAGGTCTATGGAAGTGGGTAAGATAATTATTTTACTTTTTGATTTACGAATATCTTCATTATGTTCTATGATTTTTGTATTAAATGTTGCATTATTACCTGCAATTATTTTCAAGAATGCGGGATAGTCATCATCAGGTAGGTTTAGATTAAGAGAATCGTCTGTAGGAGGACCGGGCTCTACGATGAGGTTAGGTGTATTTTGACTTTCAGTTCTAACAGGCTCACCTTGATCTTGGGAGTTTATAATTAAGTCATCGGGGTTAAAATCAGTAGGTGGTACTAATAGATCTATTGGATCTTTTGAAGGAGGGTCAGTTGGTAGAGTAGGTTCTATGGTAGGGTCAGACGACGGTGCCAATTCGGCGGTGTCATATTCACAGGGATTCTGAATATCTGCAGTTAACTCGTCAGGGTTGAAAGAAGGTGGTGATACGAGTAGATCCATGAGATCTTCGTCTAATTCAGAGGCATTTTCAGGTTGAATTGGATTTACTGGGAACCGAGATAGAGCATCGGCGTTCGTGTTGATTTTTCCTTTTTTGTATTTGATATCATATTCGAACTCCTCCAATTTCAAACGCCAACGGATCAATCGGGAACCTGGATCCTTGCATTTGAATAACCATTCAAGGGGTTTATGGTCAGTTAGCACAGTGAAACGATGTCCGTAGAGGTAAGGTCTAAAAACTTTAGTGCCAAAGATCACAGCGAGGCACTCTTTTTCAGTGACACTGTAATTGCATTCGGCCCGATTAAGAGTACGAGAGGCGAAAGCGATTGGACGGTCCTGGCCTATTTGTCCTTGAGATAGAATAGCCGATATGGCGAAGTTGGAAGCATCACAAGTACGAAGAAACGGTTGTGTGAAGTCAGGGTATGCCAAAATTGGAGCCGAAACGAGTTTTTCCTTAAGAGTTTCGAATGCTAATTGTTGTGTGTTCTCCCATGTAAAAGGAGTATCCTTTTTGAGAAGATTGGTTAGAGGTTTGGCTAACTTAGAGAAATCTTGTATGAAACGTCTATAATATGATACAAGGCCTAGAAATGACTTAATATCTCTAGGAGACTTGGGTGTAGGGAAGTCTGTGACGGCCTTGACCTTGTCTGGGTTAGGTTGTACCCCATTTTGACCGATAATATGCCCTAAGTAAGTGACTTCTTTCCTGAGAAATTCACATTTCTCGGGTTGAAGTTTTAGGTTGAAGTTGTGAATTCTTTCAAAGACGGATCTTAGGTTTTCAATGTGAGTGGCCAGATCAAAAGAATAGACTACGATATCGTCGAGGTACACTAAGCACCTAGTACCTTGGAGACCTGTTAGGCAATTATTCATTAATTTTTGGAAGGTTGAAGGTGCATTTTTGAGCCCGAAAGGCATGCGATTAAACTGGTAATGACCCTGAGGCACGGAGAAAGCGGTTTTGGGTGCATCGTCTTGAGAAATTAAGATTTGATGAAAACCAGAAGCGAGATCTAATGTACTGAAATATTTGCTTCTTCCAAGTTGATCAAGAATTTCGGAAATTTGAGGAATCGGATATGTTTCACCGATTGTAATATCGTTTAATTTACGGTAATCTATGACAATGCGCCATTTACGATTGCCTTGTGAGTCTGCCTTTTTCGGTACCACCCAAATCGGCGAGCTCCAGGGTGAAGAAGAAGGTTCAATTATATTTTCGTCAAGCATTTTGTTAATTTGTGTTTCTACCTCCTTCTTGTGACATTCTGGGAATCTGTATGATTTAGTATGAATGGGAGTGTCGTTACTAGTTTTAATACTATGTTTCAGAGCAGATGTATAGGTAAGTTGGTCATCAGGTAAATGGAAGATATCTGAAAATTGAGAACAAAGTTCTACAAGGGCGTTTTTCTCCTCATTATTCAAATGTTCTACTCTTAAAGAATTAACGACTTCAGCGGTTCTTTTGAACGTTTCCGGGTTAGGCGTATAAGGCGTTACTGGGTATGATGTCTGATGTATAGGCTCTACATGAAGAACGAGGCTTGTTTTGATATTTACAAAACGCTCTGATGTGTTAGCTACTGTGATGTTAACGCATTTGTTGTCTTTAATTTTGACGATACAATTGGAAATGAGGATGTCTTTGGAAATATGTTGGTCTAGAATTACTCCTTCTTTTAGATCGGTTTCTTGGACAGCGCATTCTATTACGGCTTCGGTTCGGGGTGGAATGACAAAGAATGGTTCAGAGAACAATAATTTGACTTCTTGTTTGCCTATCTTTAGAATATCGTGAGTGTAATCTATTTTACATCCGAATTTAGTTAGAAAATCTGTACCGATGATTCCATTATAAGGTAAGTTAATATCGCGGACTACGTGAAATTTATGAGAAAGATATTTATTATTTCCTAGTTTTAGTTTTAATTGGAAATGCCCTATAGTAGGAGTTGGCTCGTCACTAGGGTCTATACCCTTGAGTTTGATAGGTTCTTTAATTAGTTTTTGATTAGATCGGATACTTGATTCTTTTATGAGGCAAATGGCGGAGCCCGAATCGACTAGCAGAGATAGAGGAATATCTGAGGCTTGAGACTCTAGCAGGACATGCGGTAAAAGCCGTTTCGTAGTATCAATATGAACTTCATACACCTCTTTGGAATGATTGAGAGTTTGGGGTTGATTACCCTGTTTAGAACTCTTAGAGTGAGCGAGAGTTTGGGGCTGGTTACCCTGTTCGTGGCTCAGTGAATTAGAGAGGGTGCGAGTTTGGGACTGGGTACCCTGTTCATGACCCTTAGGATGAGCGAGAGTTTGGGGCTGGTTACCCTGTTCGTGGCTCAGTGAATTAGAGAGGGTGCGAGTTTGGGGCTGGTTACCCTGTTTATGACCCTTAGAATTAAATTCGGTGCCTATCACATTAATTTGTCTCGATCGGCACCGGGGCGAGACTTTTACGCGTTTAAATTATCCTGAGATTGTACTACTTCATCGACTTCATCATAGCCTACTTCCTCTTGAGGCAGTTCAACAAAATTGACGCGCGGGGAATTTTGAAACCCTTGAGCTCTGGCGTTATTATACTCGCGCCTCTTACAAGTGGAAATTTCGTGGCCTTTCATTTTGCAATAACGACAGAAGAGGTTTGAATCATTATTGTTATATGGCTTCCTTGGGGGTGTATTAAACGGAGCTCTCTGAAGAGGAACCGAGTTAGAATTTGGTCGTACTGACTGAATGTGAGAAGAATTTGAGCTCGGCCCCGGGTTAGCCCTAAATCTATTATGATTGTTGGACCTTTGTTCGACCTGTGGTCGCCTATAAAGGGTTTGTTGGATTCTCTCCTCCGAAATGGCGAAATTAATTGCTTCATTTAATGTTCTTGGTGTTTTGCATCTGACTATATTGGAAATGCGGGGTTGAAGTCCCATGACAAAATGATGGAGGGCGAGGTCTTCCATGGCCGCTGTGCGCCCAGGAAGCTCCTTTAGTTTAGAAGTGGAAAGTGATATTTCAGTGAGTAGCTGTGAAAGGTATGTTTCCATCTTTAGCGCGTATTGATTAACATTCTCCTGCGGACCTTGTCTGCTCTCCTGAAGCTCCATCAAAAGATGAGAGTAATGTTTTCTTTCACTGAACTGGGTCTTAAGGAACTCCTTAAGTTGCTCCCAGTTTGTAAAATCTTTTATCGAACAGGCAACTTCTGCCTTGCCGTTCAGTTGTGAAAGTATAAATTTGAATAGAATGGGCCTCTGACTATCGGAAGCGAGTTCAAATGCATTATCGCAATTTACTATAAATGAGTTAAGAGTTTCTCTGTTGCCGTCATAGGATTTGATGAATTTAAACAAGATGTTTAGGTCTAACTCAGCCATGGCGATGTTAGCGGCAGTCCGCCTTGTAACGCGGGGTGATGTTACAGGTGATTTAGCAGAAATATCACTAGGTACTTGATCTAGGTCAGGAATATCTAAGTTAAGTTTGCCGTCCTCTGATTTAGGCACTTTTGGCATAATTTAGGTTTAAAACAAATTTATAAAACTGTTTTGAAATTACAAATCACACTAATATAAATATATGCATGCATGAACTCACAATTAAAAGATTATAATATTAAGTATTGTAAAAGGAACCCTAATTCATTGAACAAAACAATGGCCAAAGACTTACTGCATTAACACGTGCACGACTGATAAGAGCACGACGACTCTCGGATTGCACATTTCTGGAATATGATCTTCAAGAATGTGGATGCACGTCGAACTGACTCGGTGAGGTATATCTCTGTTATACGTTTAATCCCGGGATTCTCACTGGATGCAAGCAGGATAATCGAGGTTTCGGTGATTTGACGACTTATGATATCGCCGTAGGTCTCCCTTGTAGGAGCATGAATCCTTTTTAAGGATATAATGTTGATAATTTGTAGATTTGCAGGATACGATTATACAATTGAGTCTTTTGAGCGGATTTATGCACTGGGGAATTTCGTATCCCACCGCTGCCACCAAAATGTTAGCCCGGAGAATTAAAATCACTTTTAAAAAAAAAAGATAAACTGATTTATTTAATAATTAAAGGACAACCGCTCATTACAAGATCTAGGTGAAGACTAACTAAATGAAGGGGTTCTAATTAATGTTCTAATGATAAATTGTAAGTGTAATTGCATTTACGCAATTACACTTACAATCCTAGGTTATAACAGTACGCACTTACTTTAGTTTAACTTTGTACGTACATACATACTCAAACTCAAACAACTTTATTCAATATAGAAGCATTACACTTTCTTATTGATGGTCACTTGAGACACTACCACCGGTTCGGAAAAGAAAATACCCTGACCTGAGAAGAACCGGCGAAAGAAACTCAGCGGGTTTTTTTAAATATATATTTGTCTCATATATTATATACACAATTTAATATGAGGTGAAATAGCCAGGAGGCGATCGTTTCATTCCCAAGGTGTGCTATCGTTCATAAACTCATTAATTGTATAGTAAACTTCAACAAGTATCGTTAATATATTGGCTTCATATATACACTATGTATCTCATTTTCAGTGATTTTTTTTATCCCAATAAAGGTTTATTACGGCTTTATTATGAAGTTGTGAAAAATCGACATCGATATCGTGTCGGCTAAAAAAGTTACAGAGGTCAAAAGGTCACGAAAATCAGTTTTTTGCAAATATTTCGCGACCTATCGCTCGGAGGTCGATAGAGGTCATTATAAAAATTATTCCTCATAAAATTATCTACGAAAACGTTTCGTGCAGTTTTTCTGTAAACTTAACAGTTTTCGGATTAGAGAGCTGCGAAAACGAATAGAACGCACTCACGTATGGTACCGTATGCCGTACACTACGGCTTAAACTCTTTTGCTTTTATTAATATTTGTAAGTCTTAATACCCCATTATTTTATATTTAGACGTTTCGAGAAAGATATTTTTATCGCATAGACATTTAGGTTTTGCAGTGATATTATTTCCCATTCAAATAACATTTCAAATGGTTAAGGTTTTTAGCAAGATGTACTATGTCTCATGGGAACATTATCAAAATATGGTGCTGTCGGATTTGGACTTAATTTATATTGTAAATATTCACAAAGATTCTCTTAAATTTTATTATTTAAGCTGATTCCTTGAAATAGCTATAGCGGATCGATCGTTACTTTACACTTATGTACTATGATAGAAACGTTTACTGATGATAATGGTAGGACTATGTCCTGTAATTTCTGTATTAACAGGAATTGTTGGTAATTATGAAATTAAGTATTATAATGCCAAAGATATACATCTGCAGTCAATTAAATAAAATACAGCACTAAATTTCTACAAAATTCGATCAAAACGCTCAAAAAATAGTAACGTTGTGTTTTTGTGTTATTAAATATAAATCTAATAAATATATTGAAAATTTCGATCATAGTTCCGTTTTAAGAGGTAAATATGTACCTTCTCTTCTTCATATTGTTAATAACAATTTTATCGATACTCTATGACATTTTTTTTTTAGTTTCGACTTGACTTATGCTGTTAGCCCTAGTGGCTTTGACAGCGTCACCGAGAGGGGTGGGTGGTCCTGATTGGACCGACCCGATTTAATTCGGGCCCGAAGGGCCCGACCAGGGATACGCCCGTCCCAAGGGTGCCTCTAAGAGGCCGGACCCCGGCTTAGGACGTCGTTGTCGTGGAGGTATTAGTCGGTTGATTGAATGCATGACGCCCCCCGACGGCAGAACGCCGGAGTGACGTGTATGAAACGGGACCTCGCCTTCGCCGGCGAAGGCGGTGTGTGTTTATGAGGTCTGGTGTGTTGTTGGGATTATTGTTCGTATTGTCTGTCGTGATCTGGTCGTCAGGGTCTAAGAGGACGTCTTTGGGACGCCTCTTACCTAATTTGGAGTTGGGTGACGGGGAGTAGTTACACGCTTGGATTACCTGCGGGTTCGGATGAATTGACGCGGTATCGAAGAATCTCTTTGAGATCATCTTGAAGTGCGCAGCTATCGTAGGAAGTTGGAGGTCCCTATGAAGATCTGAGTTCCTGAGGTACCAGGGTGCGCCTGTTATAGTAACATATTTCCATAAAACTGAATATGGGACTATTTTTCCTATTCATTACCTTAGTCGATAATTATTAACAAACTAGTTTTTGCCCGCGACTTCGTCCGCGTTAGTTTGGTCAAGAGTAATATATGTAGGTATAGCTGACCAGGCAAACTCTATTCCGTCTTAGAGGCCATAAATAATCAGGTTTTTCCTGTTTCAATCAAACAGATTGATTGACATATTATAATAGTTAGTTGTCAAATCTAAAGTAAAAAAAAACGTTTGTATGGGAAATAGAAAAGGGCTGTATTTAGGGCTTTCCCGGCAATTATTCCAATTTTTCTCACCTTTTAAACCTTCCCTGGACCTCCAGAAGTATTTCAAGACTAAAATTAGCCAAATCGGTTCAGCCGTTCTAGAGTTTTAGCGAGACTAAGGAACAGCAATCCATTTTTATATATATAGAAGAAGAAGAAGAAGAAGAAGATAATAGCTGATTGTACAAGCTACAAGAACCTTATCTTCATTAAAGTGTTTCAATATATTAGCTTAAGGGCCAGTGAACGGATACCTGTAGGTATTTGACCAGACTTGGGCTTTTGCACGTTGAGACCCCCTTCACCTACCGTACATGAGATGGGGACTCACTAAGCCCTAAGTGGTGGACGCGGCTAGTGCGCAGGTAGGACAGGACAGGTATCGATTTTCGGCTATAAATGCATTTGACCACGTCTGCCGTTTTGATATTTGAAAATATATTATTATTATCAGTGGATTTGATTTGTTAGATTAATGGTATTTTAAGATTGATTTTAAAAATAAAAAAGTTAATTACTAAAAAGACGGAAATGATAATTATTAACTATGGATGCTCGAAATCCTAATCTTTACGAAGAAATAATACCAGCCGGACATCAAAGTTAGTAAAATTGCCAATCAATTAAAAGGATAGGGATGTATTTGTTCCTAATCAGATTATTAGTAATTGTTTAATTCCGATTGTTTCACTAACGTACAGAACAATCGAGGCTGGGTAAAAATTTCAAATTATTCAAATAATTATGTAATTTTCTCAATCAATCATCCCTTTACAGACGAAATATTTAATATAAAAAATTAGTATTTAACATCACTTTCTAATCGAACGAAAGAAGTATTATCGCGTCCTCGCACCGACCATTTGAAACCAAAATAAAATTAAGCAAAACAAAAATAAAATTTAAAAGACGAGATCGTCTGCCCGTGATCACGGTTGCTGAAAAGTAGCCGAAACGTCGGGAGTATGTAGTTTCTAAAATAAAACGCGAAGTAAAATCCGAAAATATTAGTTTCATTTAAATGAGTACTCGCGAAAATCTTAGATCTCAAAAATAAAATTAAATCAAGACAAAATTAAAACGACAGATGAAGTCCCCGTTAATGCTAAAAGTTATAGGTATCCATACATACACAAACAAGACATAATAATGCTTGAACATAATATAATTCAGTCTTCCGAATCCACGTACAGCTCTCCTATTTGGGTAATTCCTAAAAGGTGAGGCTTCAGGTAAAACTAAATGGCGCTTAGTCATAGATTCTCAAACTCAAACAACTTTATTCAATATAGAAGCATTACACTTTCTTATTGATGGTCACTTGAGACACTACCACCGGTTCGGAAAAGAAAAAACCCTGACCTGAGAAGAACCGGCGAAAGAAACTCAGCGGGCTTATTTTTATATATATATATGTATAAATTTGTCTCATATATTATATACACAATTTAATATGAGATGAAATAGCCAGGAGGCGATCGTTTTATTCCCAAGGTGTGCTATCGATCATAAACTCAACTCTTTTCGAAGAGTTAACGAAAACACTATTGACGATAAGTACCCCATGCCTAATATATTAGACATATTGGATAAATTAAGATATTATAAAACGGACATTACAACAATTCTGTACTATCCCTCCACCATGTAAGCCTTATTAACCATACGGAGCGAAAAGTTTTAATAATCGTCGATACATTTTCGAAATACGCGCAGTCGACAATTGTATTATCTAAAAGACGGAACGGCAATAAGTATAGTTCAAGCATTACTCAAATTCTGTACTCAACACGGTGTATCTTTTATTTTAGTGACACAGCGGTCCTGAATTGTCAAAACAAGTATTTGCTAAACTTATAAGACTACATAAACTTCAACATAATAAAATGAAATGAAATTATTGAAAGACTTCACTCAACACTTGTAGAATATCTACGAATACTTAATATGGAATCAAAGAATGAATCTGTTATTAATTTAATTAATTATGCCCTTTTAGCTTACAATAAATAGTTCAATACACAGTTTTACTAAATGTAAACCGATTGACGTTATTACTGGACACTTTGACCCACTACACATACTCGTAGATCTAACAGCACATTTATGCCAACAGTATACCATAAAATATTAAATTAAACGAACAAGGCTTATAATATAATTCAAGAACATAATTTAATGAATAGGAAAGATTTGACAGAAGCTCATAACGGATCTAGAGAGACTAAAAAGCAACAAATATTCGTTAAAAAGCCGTTGGCTTCTCGTTAAAAAGTAGCTCCACGTAATACTCGTACGCAAGATACAGTTACGGTCTCAATTACGATCTCCTAATACATACATATATACATATAAACTTGACTACTATCACTCTCTTTTAAAAACACATCAATATCCAAGAGCTACAAGAAAAAGTAAAGGCAGTTCATATCCAGTTAATTAATAAAATCCCTCATCTTAATAACATAACACTTTCGTTATTTCATCATATAGAATATTTAAAAGAAAAGCTTCAAACCATTTTCGACCAGTCGCAGTCATTTGAGCTTAGTCGTGCTACAAGAGGTCTCGTTGACGGTCTTGGTTCCGTAGTAAAAAGTATAACCGGTAACCTTGATTATTCAGATGCGATATAATTTAATAACTCAATAAAATTACTTCAAAATAACGATAATAAATTATTAATGTAATTTAACAATCATGACAGCCTGACGAAAGATTGGGTAACTCAATATTCGATTATAGATAACATAGTAGATAATCAGTATAAATTAATTATCAGCATTAGTTATAAATTTTAATCGAAGTTTAGAAGAAGAGAACCAGGAATTATATCAATATATTTATTTAGGACAGGTTATTTTTATTGATCGCTTATCATAGTAAGTTACAGATCGTATCGTATTAAGTTACAAAACTTTTTAGCATTTATAAAGACAACTACGGCTCACCACGATGTCATCAGTTTAAACTCAGTAAGAAGTATAATTGATAAGTCACGTAGCATTTACGGTAGTAATCGAGTATTATATATACATAGGAGCCCGAGAGTATTAATACAATTGGGTTCATATTATAAAAGTAATTAAAATAATTATAGTACATATATGTATAAATTCCCAATTATTCCATACCAAACATATAATTTGTATAAAATATCAATTACTCCTATCAAAAATCATGAAGTTCTTATACCTACCTCACTCCCGATTCCTTGCAATCCATCTCAAAGATTTCAAGTACATAGAGGCTGAATGCCCGAAGTCCACTAAAGGGTATCTATGTGAAGAGATACACAACATGTACAGCCCGACATCGCCTGATTGTATAACAGCTCTTGTTACTACGCAGTAAAAAATTCCTAATTGCAACCAGTCATCGCATCTCTACATACGCCAGCCTACGAGAAACTCGACAACCGACACTGCACCATCAGTTTTCTAACTCAAATTAAAATACGCTTATCTTGCGGTCAAGACGTCTCTAAAATGCTACAAGGAAGCTTTTTAGCTATAATTCACTACAACTGTATTATACAAACATCTAACTTCATCATCTCATATCTTAATCATAAGTTAAAAGATCAAGCCTTGAAGATAGTTAGTCCAGTCATTATAGTAAGTTCACTTCGGAATGCGAGATACCCAGCTGTAAGTCTGTAAATAGTTGTATATTGACACCCTAAAAGTTGTCTCAAAACCTACATATGGTAGGGTGTAAGCAACTATTAAATTTCAAGTTCAAAGGTCACAAAAATCGTTTTTTTGCGCTTTTCTTGGAAATATCTCATTTCCTATGGGTTTTTTGCTATTTGTATTTATTATCAATATTGTAGAATACTAAATTGTCTACAAATTTTGTTTCAAAAAATTTTTTATACGGTGTACCGTTTTCGAGATAGAGGGCGGAGAGCGCGCGGTCACCACATCACTTCAGGTCAACCGGTGCCTCCGGACGAAAACGCGCCATATATAGTTGATGAACTATCAACAAATCAATGATTATAAATATTTGTCAATTTTCAAAAAGCAGAAGAACGTGGGGATGATTTTGGAGAATTGGTGAAAAGTCGTATAATTTTACAGTTTGATTTGATCGCTGCTGAAGCGAAGTACCATGCTGCTTGTTTTACAAACTTTTCAAATAAATCATCATCATCATCGCCTCTTGAGAAACCTCGTCAAGATAATCAAGTTACAGAAGCTATATTAGAGATTTTCAATTACATCGAAAATAATAATGATTCTCAATTCACACTAAAAGAGCTTAAAGATGTCTTGACAGGGTATGTGCCAGATGATAAAACTAACATTACAAGACTACAACAGAAGTACTTAACCGATATCGTAATTACGAAGAAAGTTGGAGCTTTCACGATCGTTTCTTTCCGTGAAGCACAAGCTAATATTCTATCAAAAGCTTGGTACGAAAGTAAAAAAATAGATCCTGAAGCAGAAAGGCTAAGAATTGTAGAAGCTGCAGCAGCAATTATTATTTATTATTAGAGAATTCTGCAATTACATGGACAGGTAAGTAAGTGTTGTTAAATAAATTAATACTGAATAAAAAGTGGATAAGTTAGGAAAAAAATGATAAAATATAATATAATAGTTAATAAAAATTGACAAATATTTATAATCATTGATTTATTGATAGTTCATCAACTATATATGGCGCGTTTTCGACCGGAGGCACCGTTTGACCTGAAGTGATGCGGTGACCGCGCGCTCTCCGCCCTCTATCTCGAAAACGGTACACCGTATAAAAAATTTTTTGAAACGAAATTTGTAGACAATTTAGTATTCTACAATATTGATAATAAATACAAATAGCAAAAAACCCATAGGAAATGAGATATTTCCAAAAAAAGCGCAAAAAAACGATATTTGTGACCTTTGAACTTGAAATTTAATAGTTGCTTACACCCTACCATATGTAGGTTTTGAGACAACTTTTAGGGTGTCAATATACAACTATTTACAGACTTACAGCTGGGTATCTCGCATTCCGAGATTCTTACCTAATTTAAGCTTAAATGACTGGACTAAGTAGACATTCCTGAAGAAAATATGAACGGTACAGCAACACGTAAATATTTAAACTAAACTCAATTCATTTGAACAAACTTATAGAGAACTGCCAATAGAGAAGTAATGTTACTGTCACCGGTACAATCATCAAGGACAGCGATAGAAGCCTCTATCATACAACGATACCACTGTACACGCTTCTACTCATGGGCGGCCTTGCATATCGAAGATACCACCTTAGACACAAAAAGCTTAAGGTGGGACAGTCCAGGGAAAATGAAAATCCATATCAAAGCATCTACGTCATCTCTGAAGCTCAAGGAGACGGGTCAGGTCGTTTGCCAGTGCCATTTACGACCAAGGTCTTCAATAGACGCTGTTCTACGGGGGGAGGTGTTACGCAAGTATAACCCGATATAAGTTTTCGGTATAACAATTGTGTAAAGTACGGAATGCTGACTCTGAGCCATCGGTGGGACTGGGAAAGTGAAGTGGAATGGGATTTTACATATATTCAGTCTGGAGTCAACCGCTGACTTACAGACACCTCTTTAGTATGTAGTTAGTTATAAGACTTAATTATAGATTGGGTCTTAAGTCAATCGCTGAATTAGGAGACCCCGCCCTAGCTAGTAGTTAAATTTATTCTTAATTGGTAATTGAATATATTTTGTAAGTAAAACGAATTTTTCTTGCATCCTTCGCTGCCACCAAACGTAATTCGCGTTTAACATTGTGGCAGACGATTTTGAAAATGTTAAAAAAAAAAATTTTCGAAAGTAATTGACCAGATATGCCATCAATATATTTTATTTATTATAGTCTTAAAAACTTATATTGTGAATGGCAGACTTTTTCATATAAACATCAGCACATAAATAAATCTGAGATACACTACCCGGTCAGATGTCTATATATTACGATAGCAGTTTTACATTAATATAATTTACTTAATCGCTGTATTTAATGAATTTAATAAATTCCATGTAGTCTACATACTGAACTTTTAAAGTTAAACGATAAAGGAGATACATAACGAAAAAATCTTAAATATTAAAGTATAGGTACTGCTAAGGACAAAAAATAATTTTAATTTGTACATATTTTATTTTTTAAATTTATTTGTTTTGTCAATCATATCAAGTTGTTGATGAGGAGATACAGTAAGTATTGTTGAATATTTATGTTGTACTGCACAGGAAGAAGCAGACATAAAAATAATATATCATGCTTGTAATATCGCTGAGCAGTCGAAAATTGTTATCAAAGCCTCTGACACCGATATTTTAATCAAATGATTGGTA
This sequence comes from Danaus chrysippus, assembly GCA_916720795.1. NCBI lineage: Eukaryota > Metazoa > Arthropoda > Insecta > Lepidoptera > Nymphalidae > Danaus > Danaus chrysippus. Next base: position 2,070,198 of record CAKASE010000073.1, read on the forward strand.
AAATCTAATATTTGGATACTCAATGGAACAGGAAATAATGAAAGATATATTAACATCACAAAATTTTATACAGAGCTTGGTGAATGGTTAGCTAAAAGTTTAATCGGCTTCCATGCGTTCACTGGGTGTAATTTTAATCCCGCTTTTTTTAATAAAGGAAAGAAAAAACCTTTTACATTGCTAAAAATAAATACAGCATTCCAAGAAGCATTTACTGCTCTTGGTGAAGAAAATTTAAAAAGGACTAATTACAACACCAATTTAATGTTATTCAACAATTTGTTTGCCAACTCTACAATGCCAAAAAATCGCAGGACGTCAATGATGGAAGGTTCCAACTATTTGTCCGTAATTACAAAGCTTCAGACATCAATGAAAATTTCAGCGAAAAAAGTTTAAAATTTGAGGCAACCTCACTTCCACCGTGTAAGAGTGAATTCTACCAACAATTTCTGAGAGGTCATTATATTTCTACAATTTAGAAAAATGCTTACAAAAAGCAACCTACTGATTTAATACCATTTCGATTATGGTTGGATTGAGCAGGTCAAGAAACTAGGAGGTCGACTTCCATCTTTTGTGAGTGACTTAATCACCGATGTTCCTGGTAAGTTAATAAAAATCAATTCTTTATCGAATATGTTCGAATCAATTTACAAGTTATTTATATTTTAAAATTAACGTTTAATTAAGCAGAATCCGGTTCAATGGATATGGATGATGAAGACGAGTTCAAAGATAATAACCATGGCTCGGATGATGATGATTGAAGATCAAAATTAATGATTTAGTAATGCATCAATATAATATCAAAATTAATATATATATATTAAGGAAACACACTTTAAATTTTAATAAAACTATCAAAATTCCCGAACGCAACCGAGACGAATTTTACAATAAAACATTTGATTGGCTCTCTTTTGCGACTGCGCCGTGGGATAGTGGTTGTCGATGCGATTTGTGAGTGGTGATGTAATGTAAACTATCATTTAAAAAAAATTACCATCTGATAAAGAGTTAAAAAAAATGGGCATGGGAGCTTTTGCACAAGTCGTGTCTAACGATCACAATATAGCTATTTTTTGAGAGGAGTTCTAATCTACAACCTGATGCTCTATACAAAGCTGAGAAAATATTAAAAAAAACCAGTAGCGGAGAGGCCTGATAATGCTACTCGTTACGACCTAACGGGACATCTTCCTGCGTTTACGACAAAAGGCAGATATAAACTATGTACAAAACATCAAACCAATTTTTTTTGTCCAAAGTGTAACGCACGGTGTATAGTTGAAGGGCGAAATTGCTTTATAGATATTCATACAAAGTAGTATTTAAGTTTTTCATATTGACACAATAGATAGATATGTAAGTAAACTTTGATCTCAGAGCTTTAGGACTGAATATTGTGATAAATAATGATAAGAAGTTTAACTTTGTTTGAAAAAAAAATTTTTAACTAATGTAACATGCGTTACTTATTGACCTAGTTCCTAACAGATCTCAAAACTTGTTAATATTTTTTAGATTTATATTATTTTTTACATTTTGTTTAGTTATAACATGGCAGTGTGCATGTAAAACCACGTTCTTCTTTATATTTTTTTGAAGAAAGCTGAGAAATTATAAAAAAAACACCTAAAGATAGAATTAAACGTTCTTATATAGAAACGAGATTGGAAATGTTGGAACAGTTGTTTATTGAATTTGAGAATGAACACAAGGCGATCATTTCGAGTGCTTCTGTTGACAAGAAAGAATCATACTTCACCGAGGGTAAATACGAGATGTTTGAAGAGTTATACGTACAATATAAAACTAATCTACTAGAAGCTTTAGATCAGTGTTCGACGCCACGTGCAGATACCCTTATCTCGACAGTATATATTATATATAGATCTACGCCGTGTTCAACACCTGCTAAACGAGCTAAAGAAGATGAAACTGGATCCAACTTCACACGTGAAGCTCATGACACTTTTTGGGATTGTTTCATTGAAGTAGCAAAGGATAATATGTAGAAGTGACTGTCGCGATCAAGAAAAACAAAATCCAATTGTTAACGAGATTGATTTTTTCTTAAAGACAGCTCGTATCGATCGCAATCACGACCCATATATTTGGTGGTCAGTTAATGTGAACCAGTACCCGCAGTTGTCAAGGTCAGCACCTGGCAGCAGCGTTTATAGCGAAAGGCTGTTTTCAGAAGCGGGTCTGGTATACGAAGCCAAGCGGAGTCGCCTGTTACCAACGAATGCGGAAAATTTGGTATTCATTCACCACAATTTGCCTTTTGTTAATTTTGAGTACTAAACGAACTGATTAATATTTAACCAATTACTTTGCAATTATAAAAATAAAACTTGTTCTTATCCTACATGTCGTATCATTTGCTTTGTGTAAACTACGTAATGTATTTTTATTTTAATATCCGAAATTCGGCCGGATACTGTATTACTATCCGGTATCCGGCCATATAGTGAAAACAAGGCCGGATAGGCCGGATACCGGATAGTTACCGGATATCCGTTTCATCTCTAGTATATAATACAAAAGGGCATAGTAAGTGCAGTGACATTAAATTGCCGCGCGTACAATTACCTACTTTTGGCGGAAAATATGAGGAATGACAGACTTTCTATGACATGTTTTCCTCGTTAATACACAACAATGTCAATTATCATATATTTTTGCAGCAGTGTAATACATAGCGGCCAGACAGTATATATAATATTTATATACAAAAATGATACACAAGTAATTGTTTTGCACCTTAGGTTTAACTTGTCATCGAATAGATTATTGAATGTATTAATTTTTTTTTTTGTTCTTGATATTTCGATTTTAGTTTATTAGCTTTATTACTATAAAATGATAAAGTGTAATTGTCATAATTAAACGATAATTGTTATAATATTGTAAAAGCGTGTCTGGTAAAATAAATCTTTGTATTTTCAGAGAAACATATTGTGGTTTGCTTTGAGTGCCCTTGATAATATTCCTTGTAAATATAAAATACTTACACCTTTTAGTAGATCACTACACAAGATTTGCTTTTATTGCGACTTCAAAAACACAGAATGCAAGTGTGAAGTACCTTATATAAAATTAACAAAGAATGTACTAGAAACAGATAAGATTGGAATATTTATGACAGATCAATATCCAGGAATCAATTCAAATGAATTTAAACAATATTTGCAGGAGAATAACATTAAACTAATTTATACAGCTGTGAATACATCATTCTCGAACGGGCTGAACGAACGATTAAACCAAACAATAGTAAATAAAAGATGGAAAATAATAGAGAAAAATAATTAGAAAAAATGGACAACTGTGGCAAGAGAATATATCGTCATCAGCCTATCAACGCCCACTGCTGAGCCTCTTCTCACATGGAGAAGGTTTTTTGAGCATTAATCACCACGCTCGCTCAAGACGGGTTGGTGATTTATTAGTTGAGAAATATCTCAGATAGGATGTCCGATTCCTACAATGGTAGACGTATCAATCCGATCCAGCGTGGAAAGCCCGCTAGCGGATTCGATAATCGAAACCGAAGACCCAATACCGGTACAAGGAGCCAGAGGCGAGCATATGAATTCCAGCAGCAGAGGGCAGCTGAGACAGATTGGGCAGAGGCGCGTGAGTTTGAAGAACGGCCCCCAAAACCACGCGGTCCGACACAAAGAAGCGTAGCCCGGAAGGACAAACAAAAGAAGAAAGTAGAAAAGGAGAAGAGAATATATACAGAAATATAATTTACTGGATGGTACAAATGTCAGTATTTTACCAACTGACATTAAAAAAATAGTAAAGGAAGACAAGTGGATTGCTGATAGACAATTAGCATTAGAGAAACAACAAGAATTTTTTTGATAAAAATAGGAAAATGCAAGATTACGATATAGGAGACAGCGACGAACGACGAACGACGAAGATGAATTAAAAAAAGGCCCTTTCAAGATAATAGAGAAAATATCAAACTCTATTTATAAGATTGAGATTGGCAATAGAAAAACAGAATCAACTTTATTTACGTTTACGTTTGAAATTTACATTATAGCATGGGATCTATTAGAAAACCGATATAACAATAATCGTTTGCTCGTACAAAACCATGTAAAGTGTTATTTTGTACTGTGGCGGTAAATAAGGAGTCACCGGTTCAAATACGTGAATTAATTGACAATATTTTGAAGAACGTACGTGCTCTTAAAACGTTAGGTGAACCAAACAAATATTGGGACACTAATTATATATGTCGCCGCAATTACAATTTGAATAATCAATAATTGAGGCTAGATAAATTATCAGAGCCGGCCTCCTGTGCCAACTGTGCAAGAGACCACCCAGTGAACTCCTCTTGCTGCCCGGAATATATAAAAGAGGCTAGAAACAAGAAGGCGGGCACGGTAGCGCAAACCATCACGGCTCCCCTTCCCAGAGCGGCTCAAATCCCGGAAGGTGAACGTAATGCAGCCGGGTCTCTGATGGCGGTCGCAAGAGATCCGACCGCATCCAGAGGGACCCGAAACAAGAAGTGCCGACAACGCAGGCGTCGGCAGGCGAGGACTGACGTCAACCCAGCCCTCCCTCCCCCGCATCTAACTCCGAAACAGGGCCCACGTCTACCTCAGTGACTGCCCCGGTACCTATATCAGCGCGTCAGGAGACCAAGGTTGCCCCCTGTCCTCTACGGGCAGAAAATCCAAATCCACAGTAACCGAGCAAGCTACTGCGTACGCAGTACCGATAACGGAGGTCATTCAGATCCTTCAGGAGATCTTAGCGGCCGTCCAGGAAGGCCGAGTCAAGGAGGTTGTCCCGACCATCCTCAGAGCCCTGACAAGGCTTTTAGTTCGATAGAATACTGAGGGTGGTCCAATAGAACGCTGACAATGGTACGCCGCAGTGATTGAAAATAAGAGGAGGCTGCGAAGGTGATATCAGCGCACCCGATGCCCGACCATCAAGTTCCAGCTCAATGCTCTGGCGGAGAGAGTCTCAGCGGTGTTGGAGGACCACGCTGTGGACTCTTGGTACAAGACCATCGAGCGAGCTGGAGAAGACTGGAGGGGTATCCACCGCATATGCCGCCAAGTATCCAGGAAGTCAGAACCGATCCGGCCCCTGCTAGCGAGTGACAGCACCCCACGTTACCGAACAGCGGACCGAGCCGAGATCTTCGCTGACTACCTGGAGACCCACTTTTAGCCATACCCAGCCGAAGACACCCAGCACGCAGAGGAAGTCGAACAAACCGTAGACGAATACCTCGAGCAAGCGATAGCCCCCACGGAAGACCCCATAATCATCACCCCCGGCCAATTTTTTTCCAGATTCGCTGCACTAAGCTCTGGAAGGCCCCGGTCCTGATGGAATTACAAACGAAGCCACCCGTCACCTCCCCGCTTGTGGCATAATAGCAGTGACGAGATTAAAATTGTTAAAAATTGTTATCTTGCTAATATTCCTTGTATCTCATTTTAAGTAAATGTAAAATTCTTATGAGAAATAAAAAGTTCTTTATACTCATTATACAACGGAGTCCTCAGGACCGGCCGAGTCATCATGTTACCGAAGCCATGTCACATAATAATAATAATAGCACAGTGTTAAAAACGAAACACATAAACTATATTACGATCCCGCAATTTTGACTGATAGGACCATCCATTACAATCGCGGCCTGATATAGTGCTAACAGATAAACACAATAAAATTACATTCTTAATTGACATAGCTGTACCTAACACTCACAATTTGCAAAAAACAATAGCGGAGAAAATTCATAAATACACCGACCTTAAAGACGAAGTCCTAAGCATCTGGAAGCAAAATAAAGTCTACGTAGTACCCAAAGTCCTATCAACGACCGGCGTTATCCCCAATAATTTACATAATAGCCTTAAACTTATTGGACTGAAACCCACTTCTTATATATAATACCAAAAAGCCGCTATACTGAACACATGTAGAATAGTTAGAAAATTTTTAGAGTTAGATGAAACCTTTCTACAAACTTAAATCAATCCAACAGTAACCTCTACTTGACGCCAGTCCGTAAAGGTTACTTATATTCTACCGGTGTATGCCGAGAAGACAAATATATATAAATAATAATAATAATAATAGTTTATTTTAGTAAACATAAACCTGACACAAATTTTATAAAAAGGACATCGAATCAACAATACAAGACGCATAGCTTTATATCTACGCAAAATAAACAAAATAAATTTATCAAAGGAATATTAATTGTTTATAAATTAATATATTGAGCTGGGACACATGAAACCGCCAAGTGACACGAAACCATGTTATTTAAGACACCATTGTGTTTTAGGTGACGATTCTACAACAACGTCACTGCGAGTCATATTTAATGCGTCATCGCTTACAACAAAATCTTCAATTATTAATATTAAAATGACGACAATACAAAATCGCGTTTACGAAAGATATTGAAAAAAAGTTTAAAACATATGGATGCACGAGGATGACCAGAATTTACAGAAAATTGTGTGGAGAGATGATCCGAAGGATAAGTTGCAGGAATATCAATTAACTACAGTTACATACGGTTTAAAAGCCACTCTTTTTCTCGCTATGATGACATTACGACAGTTAGAGAACGATGAACGAGATAATTATCAAGAAGCTACAAATATCATTGAACAGTCATTCTATATACTTTATCATCAGCAAAGGGACTTAATTAATTTATAAAAGTCTGGTGGATTCAATTTACGAAAATGGGTATCAAATAATCCTAATTTGTTACAAGGGCAAATTAATGATCAAAATCAACAAAGCACTCTTCATTTTAATCTTCATCGACGAAAAAACAAACAAGAATATCAACTTGTCGTGGACTCAGTTCTGCAATCATGAGTCATGCTTTTTTAATGAATAATTATAAGCACACTATTTGCTATATAATAGAGCAAATATGATTTACCTATCCATTTTGCGCAGACTAAAAAGATAAATATTTCGTTAGTTCATCAGTTAATTGTTTATTTTAGAATTGTAAACGACTGAAATACGCGGGAATATTATTTCTATTAAGCACTTTAATAGTTTGCGCTTCTAGTTTTTAGTCCAGTTCATCTACCTATGCCTGCGAGTCATTGTTTTCAGAGATGAATAACATTAAAAACTCATTTAGAAATCGTTTGACAGATGAATCCAGTTCAGCATGCATTTTGCTAAAAGTAACATCTTATAACCCTGACATAAATTATTTGTCATCTAACCTGCAGCAACAGAAGTCACACTAATTTTACAATAATTTAATTTATGCGTGTAATAAAAACATTCCAAAATGTACCTCTTTTGTTTACTTTATTTCATAAAGAGTTTTGATAGTATTTATTATTGCTATTCTCCAAATAATCAGAAAGTCAAAATTATTTGATGGCACGCCAATGACCCCATTAAACATTTTTTAGAAAAAATGGCACGTCGATGCATAAAGGTTCGCCTACCCTGGTTAGGGCATATAATCTAGAAATACAATGCTTCCCTGAATTCAAGTCAGAAACTACTGTAAAACAAATAGCTAACACCGTGAAATGTAACTTAAACGATAATGACATACAAACTTGTACGAGGATTATGAAAATCAATAGGGATAGCCCACGCCCAAGGTCAATTCTGGTGAAATTTAGTAAAATGAGAATTAGAGATAGTTTTTTAACGGCAGTTATATCATTTAATAAAAAAGCGAGCAATAACAAAGAAAAACTGAATACGAGTCACCTAGGAATTAGAGGGGACAAAAAACCTGTTTAAGTATGTGAACATCTTCCCCCTGACAAAAACCCTGCATGCTGAAAAGCACGTTTATGTAAAAAACTTTGATATCCTTAAGAATTTATCGTAATATTAATTTTGTATGTTTTCTTAATTAATAGTTTTGGTTATAATTTGTAAAATGCGATTCGTTTTTATGTTATTATCTTAATGTTAGGGGCATAAATACTACCTTGCAAGATGTAAATCGCGAAGTATTAAGTAATAATTATGATGTTATAATTTTATACGAAACATGGCTTAACAGCAATGTCTCTGTTAATGAAATATTTGATGATAGATATTTGATCTATATTTTAATAACAATAACCCCAATTACAAACACTCATCAACACACATGTTATGTGACGGTGTAATAAGTGGTCGTTTAATTAAAATATAATTATCTTTATACGGTGTAATCAGAGGACGCCTTAGCTTCTGGGTAAACTCGTCTATTCTACACCGGTCTGACTCAGCAGTTCCGTGTGAAGACAGTTTTTGGTTTTATATTTCTTTTATGTTTGTAGATTATAAGATTTCTTTTAAGAATTTGATTAAATTAATGTCACTATTTGTTCAACCTTCGTGCAACATAGTCACACCCTAGTTGTAACTTACTTTTAATTAAATTAAGTCAAATAATTTTGGTTTCATTGCATCCACCGACCGTCGAAATCATAATTCACACAAAAATGTTTAAAAATTTCATTCTCAACATACAAAACTTTTCAAACATCTACTTCACAACTGATATATTATACGATTGCAGTGCCTATCATACTCATAATTTATAATCCAGCTTGTCCATCCATCATTAAGCCGTGCCTTTTGTATCCCTCGCTTAAAATTCGATAGTACTAGTATCAAATCTATATCTCAAAATCTTGATTCATTTTCAGTATCTAAAGTAATTGTGATATAGACAATGTTGATTCTTACATACATAATAAAAGTACTAATTTAAAAATCATCTGCCAAAATTTACGAAGTATAGACAACTTTAACGTTTTCATAACGAGGTCTTAGATAGATTGGGATGTAATTGTTCTGAGTATTGGCTCTCTTCAACGCAATATGTTCCAGACTTCCACCAATATAATAGCTTTTCTACTACCTCTCATAAAACTCAAAACGATGGTGTTGTAATATATTATAAAGTAGGTTGTAAAGTTATGGCGGAGGAACCACATTTAGATGATGCCAATTGTCTGCTACTAAAATTAAATGTAAATACCCGTATAATTGGTACATACCGTCCTCCGAGCCAACACTACACAAATAATTTCGTTACGTCTCTAAATAGGCTTCTTGAAATATTATCGAACTATAAAAATATCATAATTTGTGGAGACAAATATCTGACAAAAAACACATCTGACAATCGCTCTCATGAATATTTGAATATGTTAGCTGGAAACTATTTATTTTTTTTGTTGACAGGGGGAAATCTTCGAAAGATTTCCGGCCGCGTGGAGGACACGACCGGGGCAAGGCAACCAAGTGTAATAGGTCGTGTACCAAGTGCAATAGGTCAAATGATGCAAGCATAATAATAGACACTTAAAGATTGTAAACTTTTAATTATTATTATCAATATTGTCTAATTTTATCTTTTATTTCATACTAGCTTTCCGCCCGCAGCTTCGCCGCGTGGAGTTCGGTTATATCGCGTTTCCAAGAGAACCTTTCAAAAGTCTGGGATAAAAACTATCCTATGTTCTTTCTCAAGGTCAACTCTATCTCTGTACCGAATTTCATTAAAATCAGTTCAGTGGTTTAGGCGTGAAAGCGTAGCAGACAGACAGACAGACAGACAGACAGACAGACAGACAGACAGACAGACAGACAGACAGACAGAGTTACTTTCGCATTTATAATATTAGTAGGGATGTGTTGTTTGCTTTTCTTAAATATTACTTATGTTGTTTTATTTTATACCATAATTTGTATACCTTCATAGCATTTATAATTTCTTCTTTGTATTTCTTATTGTCGGGAGTGAGTATGGGTTCACCCATACATTAACATTATTTCATTGTATATACACATTCATAAACAAATATAAATGTAAGTTTGTCATAATTGGTCAGTATAAATAAAGCGTTCAAATAAACTGGTCGTTCTTATTACCTAAACGTGATTACCACAAACTAGCTGGTCTCCATAAAACTATCAAATCTAAATGGTGTGTGGTACAAAACCCATACAGAATATGATTTCAAAATTGAGTATATAAAAGGTTAAGAAAATGTAGGAGCTGATGCTTTGTATTGAATTAATATTACGTCAAATGATTTAAAAGGCATGAATGAGCAAGTTATGGCAGTATTAACTAGAAAGCAAAAGAAATAATGCAAGACAGAGAGAGCGATGTAGAAAAGGATACACCCTTTCTTATTAACTCTGGAGACGAAAGGACTGATCATACTCGAGTTGTGGAGTTATTAAGAAAGACATGTAATTCGATTGGAATGAAGTTGATAGAGGCATCCGAGTTAGATAAATTACGAAAGGGAAGTAGGCTCTTAGTAAAGAGTATAAATGTTTTTCTTATTGTCCGAGTAGACGAATGTTATACATTAACCTCAGCTTTAAGGCGCAATTCTCGCGAGTCGAATTTGTGACCATGTTGAGTGATTTTTGTAAACAGCTTAGTATCTAAGAGATAAGTATGTGTATAATAAGAGATAAAAGTAATGAAAATTTTATAAAAGATTTAAGGGATGATATAAAGTCGACTGGAAATTGGTCCGGACCATGCATTCATATACTAAAGAATGTAACTAGGATTAAGAATGATGAAGAAAAATCATTCATATTTAATGATTTTCATCTACTACCCACAAGTGGCCATGCTGGTGTACGTAAATTTTGATTTTGTGATTTTATTGGCCAAATCTCGAAACTGATGTAAGAGATTTCATTAGAAAATGTTCAAAATGCTAAAAATATAAACATTGTAAATACATAAACCTATGACGATAACAACAACTGTTTCATATGCATTCGAAAAGATATATATGGATATAGTAGGCCATCGTCCTAAAGATTATGAGGAAAATGTCTATTTATTAACTGTTCAGTGTGAGTTAAGCAAGTTTATAGATGCTTACTAGTGATGTAACGAATGTTGGATTTTTCACATTCGCGAATGCGAATGCGAATGCGAATATTCATCTTCAATATTCGCGAATGCGAATGCGAATGCGAATGTTAAATTTCAAATAAAGCGCGCGCAAAATGTTTGACATTTCGTGTCGGCCATGTTTAAATTGAACATAGCCGAGCCGATACAGGTTGAATGAACGAAGTTAGTCACAGAAAGTTCATTCGAAAAGTATTGTTTTGATTTGAGGTTAGTTTGGTGTTATTGCATTTCCCAAATTTAACTGATATTCAAGTGACAAAGTGGTATAAAAACATGAGTAAAGCACGTGTTAGCGAAGTTTGGACTTATTTCACAATATATGATGCTGAAAATGTAAATTGCAAGTTGTGTGATAAAAAGTACTCGCGCAAAGGCAGGACCACTAGTGCTATGCGAAATCACCTAGAAACTAAACACAAAAATGAATATGACGAATTGAAAAGAAGAGAGCATGAAAAGCGAGGTGCTGCTAAAATAAATTCTTTGGCGTCCTCTTCGCGACAATGTACCAAAACCGACCTTAAGCAAATATCTTTAGGTGATTGCATCGAAAAAAATAAAAAATGGGATAACAACAACACCAAGTCTTTGGAGCTAGATAATTTAATTGGCGAAATGATTGCACTGGAGGACTTACCATTTAGTTTTGTGGAATGCCTTGGATTTGTGAGATTGATTAACCAAGTGTGCCCCTCGTATAATTTAAAATCTCGGCAATATTTTACTTCGTTTATTTGCGAAAAATTATATGGCAAGGTAAAAGATAAAATTCTGGAATTAATCAAATCATTTGAAAAACTAGCGTTTACAACTGATATCTGGTCTGATTCTTGCTCTGGGGTATCGCTGATAAGTTTCACTTGTCACGGAATTACCAAAAGTTTTGAAAGAAAAATGATTGTTTTGAAATCTGAAGTATTTAATGATGGGCGACATACAGGAGAAAATATAGCCGTAAAGCTAGAAACTATGTTGTCATCATGGGGAATTCCCAAAGAAAAGGTATTATGTATTGTTAGGGACGGTGGCACTAACATGAAAAAAAAGGTATTTCTTTATTAAATATTAAAAACATTGATTGTTTATCGCACCAAATTCAACTTGTTGTTAAGGAAGGGCTTAAGTCACAAGAATCTATCATTGCAGTCATTAACAAATGTAAAAAGATAGCAACACATTTTCACCACTCTAATGTAGCTCAAGATGAACTTGCTAATCTACAAGAAAAACTTAATCAACCAAAGCTCAAGATAATCCAAGAGTGTGTTACGAGATGGAATAGCAACTTTTACATGTTAGAACGAATTTTAAAAAACAAAGATTCACTGTGCCTTTATGCTTCCACTAACAACAAAATTTCACAACTAAGTTCAGATGAATGGATAGTTGTGGAAAAATTAATTACATTGCTTAAACCTTTTGAAGAAATAACACGAGAACTAAGTGCAGCCAATGTTTCCATATCGTCTGTGATTCCGTTATTGGCCACCCTGGAAAAGGTGATTGATGAATATGAGGCATCTGAAGAATGCATTAGAAAAACTATACTCGTTTTAAAACAAGAAATGAATCACAGATTTTCTCACTTGGAAAACGACAAATTATTTGCTACAGCAACTTTTATTGATCCTAGGTACAAATCGAAATTTTTCAAAAATCCTTCAACCAAAGATCAGGTCGTGAAAAATATTTTGGATTTAATTGGAAATGAGGACTTCAGCTTTCCTTCATGTTCAAATTCAAAGCGTCCTAAAACGACTAATCAGGTTAAGGAAAACTTTGGCTCCAGTGCCAGTCTTTCAGAAAAATCTGTATCACTAAAAGAAACTATGAAAATGATGATGGACTCAAGTGAAAGCGAGGAAGAATTAGAAAATGAAATTCCAAATCCTGTAGAAGTTTTAATTAAAAAAAATATTAATGATTATGTATTGGATAAACGTATTGAAAATGAAGAAGACCCACTTCTTTGGTGGAAAGTTAATAGCAATAAATATGGTATTCTTTCTCCTGTAGCCAGAGAATATTTGGTAACTCCACCCACAAGTGTCCCCAGTGAAAGAGTTTTCAGTGGAGCTGGACTTCTCTACACACCTCACCGAAACAGGCTGCACGGAGAAAGAGCTTCAAAACTTTTATTTTTAAAATTTAACATTCCTTTACTTCAATTTAATTACTAAGAATTTAAAGTTACAGCGAGTTTAATTATTTTAATAGTCAACTGTGTCAACTTGTTATTAGCAAAACTATAATTGTGTAGTTTATATTTGATTATTTTTAATTCATAGAAAAAGAAAATTAGTGAAAAAATGTGCAATTGAAACCAAATGTTAACATTATGAATATTAGAACTTTACTTTTGTTTTAAATAGAAATAAATATTTTTTGTTTTTGTAAAAAGCTTATTTACAAATAGTCAAGTATTCATTATTTGATTTTTTAAATTTATATTTCATTATCATATTTAATTCTTAGAAAATATATAGTGGGATGGAAAAATATATAATTAAAGCCAAAAAGGTTATAAATTAATATTATACTTAGATTTGATTGGATCTCTGAAGTTCTGTTTTCACAAAAGATACTTGAATTTAGAATTAGATTTTTTTCAAAATATATGTAAGGCATGGACATTCATTATTTTTTCTGTGGTGGAGTTAAGTTGTGATTTTGTTAATATTTTAATTAGACTAACAAGAACAAAAGAGAAAGTGTTTCTAATTTAGTTGCTTACCAAGACTGTTCCATAATATTTTTTTTTAATTCAAGTATGGTTAAATAAAAATATATAAATCTTATCAGTTGTGTTATCATTTCATATGCAACCATATAATAATTTCCTTTTTGTTTGTTAAATACATTCGCTAAATATTCGCATCGTTTTTTGCGAATAGGAATGCGAATGCGAATATCGAAAAATATGCGAATATTGGCGAATGCGAATGCGAATGCGAATATTCGTTACATCACGAATGCTTACCCACTTAAGAATAAGGATTCCATTAGTGTCGCTAGGGCGTTAGTTGATAATTTAATTTTAAGATTCGGCATCCCTAAAATAATAACAAATGACCGAGGAACTGAGTTTACTTCGGCCACCATGAAACAGGTGTGTAAATTATTAAACATTAATTATTTAATTATTAAAAATTACTTAATGGTTTACAACTTAATTTGGCTAAATGTTGTATTATAACATATTCAAGAAAAAAAATTCAACATACATACTTTCAGTTATTCAATGTTTGGTGTTAAATTGCGAAGGGTAACTGAGGTGTTCGATAAGCATATTGAAAAAATTACTTTAAAATCTTACCAGATGTTGGGCTTCATCTCAAGGCAAAGTACTGACTTTAGGAACCCTTATACACACATTATACTTTATAATGCTTACGTTCGATCACATTTGGAATATGCATCGACTGCCTGGAATCCATGTTATGCTAAGTATATTCAAGCAATTGAAACAATTCAAAACAAATTTCTTAAAAAATTAAAATATAAGTTTGATCACGATTTGCCTACATACTCTACTGTCCTTGAAAACTAGACGAGAATATAGAGACCAATTGTTTCTATTTAAAATTATTAACAGCCTTATAGATTCGCCTTATCTCCTAAATAAAATATTATTTAACTGTCCTCACTTAAGTGCTCGGTACAAAGACACTTTCGCAACTCCAAATCATAAAACAAATTATTACAAAAACAGTTTTATAGCAAGATCGTGTAGCAACTATAACGATAAATATGTATAACCACATAGACTTGTTCAGCAGTTGTCTCAGTAAGTTTAACTCGATACTTAAAAATAATTAGATTAAGTTTTGTTATTGACTTTTTTTTCTTTTTCATTTCACGTGATATAATTTTGGTGTATATACATTTTTACACTTGTTAGTTTTTGTTTTTTATTATTACCATACATTTAATTTTACTGTTTTATTTCTTTTATATATATGTTCACTTCCAGATTAATTATAATTAATAATAATACAGTTTAATAATAAGTTTAATAATTAGTATAATTAATAATAATACAATTAAAAATAATACATGTATTGGCATGTGGGTTATTTAAGGTTTATAAGTTTTATGTTATATAAAATATGCTGTTTGTTTCACTTACTTACAAATAAAATAAAATAAATAAAATTACATCAACAGCACACCATCATCAGTCAATAGGTTTAGAGAATGCTCATAAAAAATTAGGCGCATTTTTACGAATTTATTGCGACAAAAACAAGGAATGTTGATCTTATTGGTTACTGGAGTTTTATTTAATAACAGATACAAATATAGAAACTGATCCAAAGAAAAAAAATAAAACTATAGAGCCTGAGACTGATAGTGACTATGAGACTGACATAAGCTTAAGAGAAAGTTCTTGTTCTCCTTTCGACGAGAGACGAAGATCCAGTTGTGACCGAAAACATGAAAGAAGAAAGATTTTTGTTGGAGAAGTTTGAAAAAAAAGAAGACTGTTTTACATTATCGCACCTCCGCTCAAATAGTGTCATAAGTCAAAAATCCCAACTTTCGAATAAAACGCGTTTGAAGTTAATGCTAACTTTACTTTTCGGCTCATCACTCAAAAACTGTGAAAGTTACTGCAATATGATTTTAAGTTATAATGATTTTTGACACTCAACAAAATGGTGTAATAGACTTTTGGAATATATTAAAAAAAAAAAAAATAACGAATAACGGATGAAAAACACGAATAATTTACGAAATATTGACATCGATGGATAAATAGTTGAACTATGGGCATGACATTATTTGAGATAAGATTTCGAAGTTTTCTGATTCCAATAGTGCAATAAAATTGAATTCAACTTTTTTTGAGTTGTGACACTATTTGAGCGGAGGTGCGTTATATCGGACAGGTGAAAACAAAATATAGCCCTACTGAATACAAAGTTTCATTTATGAGAAAGAAGCCGGGCACCTGGAAATTTGTTATTCCTAATATTAAAGACGAAGGAATTATTTATTTATCAGACGTGCTCTGTGTATTGCCTCCGCCTAAATCAGCTTCTACAGCAAGAACAGCTGATATAATTAGTTTTGCGAAAGTTTTTACTATGTTTAATGTGCAATAAATAACAGATTTGTTATGTTTTTTTTAATAACTTACCCTAATGGTTAAGTAAAATGTTGATTTTATGTCTAAGATTTAACAAAGTTGATTGTAAATAAATGTATTGTTAATTATAACTGCATTTAGAGTCCATTTTGTGTTAATTTTGATCTCAATAAATAGATAAGTTCATATAAAAAGGTTTTTTATATACTATGTATGAATGCTCCCCGCTATGTACGAATGCACCTTTCCCTATGTACGAAGCTACCAGGCGTGTGGGGTAGCTTCGTACGTTTTTCATTTTTTATAAATAGGGCCGTTGCTTTATAATAGTACTTGATACCAGTTCTTGACTTTACTATAACTATAGCCAAATATATAGGGTATACAATAGCATTAAAATGATTTTGCAATAACGAAAAACTTTTCTGTTATAAAGCTAAAAGTAAAAAGTGTACGAATCCTACCTGTTTTCCCCTACCGAAAACATAAATTTGGACATTAATCGTCTCGAAAAAGATCAACAACAGTCTTGGTATCAACATTGACGGATCAGCTGCGTCTTAAAGAACAAGATGGAACGAGTCTTAAAGAACAAGTTACTGTACCCTTCCACATTAGGATCCTCTACCCAAAGGTTGCCTGGAAGAAATCGCTGCTCAGCGATAAGGCCGCCTGTTGTACCTCATACAAGTACAATATATATAACGAAAATGTATTATTTTAGTTTTAGTATGTTGTACAATGAAGAATAAATAAATAAATGGAAGAAAAATAACCTTGAAATCTCTGGTATACCGATGTCACACAATGAAAACCAAAGAACACGAATTCCACGTTCATACTAAAACTTAAACGTATTGGTATATTCACAAACAAGAGAACAAATAAAAAAAATGCTCGGACAGAATATAATTCGGTTTCGAATCCCCGTGGAGCTCTCCTATTTGGGTAGTTCCTAAAAAGGCTGATGCTTCCGGTAAAACTAAATCTGTCTGGTTTATTTGGATGACGTCGTCATATTTAGTACATGTTAACAGGAACATATGATTAACATAGAAAAGATTCTGAAACGTTCGCGTGAATCTAACATTAAGACCCAGATGGATAAATAGGAGTTTTTAAAATTAGAGACAGAGTTAGTACCTACATATAGTATGTAAGAATAGAGTAAAACTAAATTCAAATAAAATTAATGTCATAAATAACAGTACATTGCCTACGACAATTACTGAAATTAAAAGATTTCTTGGCCTCTTAGCCTACATTGTCAAGCCGTGAAACTTGTACGAGTAGTTGCACGATTCACGAAAACATGGACCTTCAACTAGCTGCTCTAAAGAAGGAAAATACACTTATAACAGTGAGTAATCATCAAAATATGTTGGAACTTTTTTTTTTTTTTTTTATGTGAAAGGTGGCAAACGAGCAGACGGCCCACTTGATGGAAGGTGGTTACCGTCGCCCATTGACATCCGCAACATTTTGTTGCGGATGCGTTGCCAACCTTGTTTTTTAGGGATAGGGAGGGGTGGGAGGTAGGGGGGAACTGCTTTGTTGTGATCGATATTCTGAAAGATGTCTAGCGAGAACATGTGATAATTATTGCTCAAAAACTCTGACTTATACGGAAATCAATAATTCAAAACCAATATTAATAAAACAGTGGGTGAAGAAGAAAGAGTCCATAATAGATCTGAAAACGAAGAAATAACGATTTGTGACGAAATGTAAAATAGAAACACAGGAAATGTCACATAGAAATGCCATTACAAAACTAGAAAATGATATGGTTAAATTCTTTTAACATATTACATCAGTACAATGCCATTAAGCAATTGAAAGAGTCTTTATCTGAAACCGATGTCATTGTACATATGGATTTTTCCGAAAATTTTTGTAGGGGCCACTTATAAACGAACAGCAGACCAAGTGATTGCTACAGGAGGAGATATAACTAAACCTGAATGAGTTCGCTACTGTCATTCGTGAAAGATGCCAAGGTATAAAAATGGATGTGATCATTAATGATAAGTCGTCCTAAATGGTCGCTTTTAAGGGGACATTCTTGGAGCATCAAGTGACTGGCACAGCTTATATTCACAACAGTCTTATAATTAAGTAAAATTACCTCAAAATAATATTAAAGTCAAGTAATAACGGGTGTCCCATCTAGCGTTTCGAATTTGAACTAACGATAATTTGACATTGGAGACGTCAACTGTCATCGGAGAAGTGTCACATATTTAGTAATAAGTCTGACATTTACGAAATGGGTCGCTATTCGCTTGAGGAAAGCTGGGAAATATTAAAAAATTATTTCCAAAGTGGTGAATCGCCAACGCAAACTGTGCGAAATTTGAAAAAAATATTTGCCAAAAAAGATTTGCCATCGGAGGCATATGTGCGGCAATTTGTGAATCGTGTGCGCGAAACTGGATCACTGTTGGATAAAACAACACGTAAACGTCCATTTCCAGCAAGGTCAACCGAAAACATCGCTGCGGTGGAACAAAGTGTTCGTGAACGGCCATCCACATCGATTCGTCATCGAGCGCAAGAGTTGCACCTTTCTCGGTCAACTACGCACCGAATTTTGCGCAAAGATCTTGCCCTGAAGCCATATAAAGTTCAGTTGGCCCAACAGCTGAAGCCAATTGATCATCCGAAACGTCTACGGTTCGCAAATTGGGCGGAAGATCGTTTGGCCGAAGATGGTGAGTTTTATCGAAAAATCATCTTTTCCGACGAGGCTCATTTTCACCTCGGCGGTTATGTAAATAAACAAAACTGCCGTATATGGGGCACAGAAAACCCGCACGTCGTTGAGGAGAAACCGATACATATACATACCGCCGTAACCGTCAACGGCGAGCGCTACCGCGCTATGTTAACTGATTGGTTTTTCGGTCAAATGGAAGAGTATGATTTGGACGATATTTGGTTTCAACAGGACGGGGCTACGTGCCATACAGCCCATGCTACGGTCGATGTTTTGCGCCCAATCTTCGAAAATCGCATTATCAGCAAAAATGGTGATGTGAATTGGCCTCCAAGAAGCTGCGATTTAACACCATTGGATTATTACCTTTGGGGAGCGGTCAAAGACGTTTGTTACGCCAACAAGCCAAGCACGATTGATGACTTGAAACATGAAATTGAAGTTGCCATTGCTGCCATAAGGCCGGAAACAATTGAAAATGTACTGAAAAATTGGACTGATCGAATAGGGTACTGCCAAGTAAGCTGTGGTGGACATTTGACCGAGATAATTTTTCACAAATAATGTCATGAATTATGCTTTCAAATAAATGTTTGATCATTGAAATCTATCGAGTCGTTCTTTTTTTATAGCCTTTTTAAATTCGAAATTTTCCGTGAGACACCCTATATAACATTATAAAAATCTCAAAAGGCTGTTATAAAGACTGGGATAGTTGACTTTCATAGTATTATATTGTTATTGTTCTTAATTTCATGATAATAGTACTTTTAAGATAAATATTGTTAGATTTTTGTTTCTATTGTTTTTTGATTACTTAGAAATGTTAAGACCCAGTTTCACCAATTAATGTTAAATAAGTAACATCTTGTTTTTGTTAGTTGACTGAAGCGTCTTATTTCATTTTTGTTCATTTACCTAACTGCATACTACTTTAGTTTTACGGAGTTTACTGTTTTATTTAATTACCTTTAAATTTAAATAATAAATTTTTTTAGCTAATGATGTTTCCTTTTTAATGTGAGCTCCTTATAATCTGCCCATTAGTGTATTTTTCAAAGTGGTTTTTGTATTCGAAACACTTCATTTAAGATAAAATGCCGCTCAGTATAAAAAATACATTTGGGAAATATTGAAAAAAATACAGGCCGTAACGTTGATACTCAAACAAATATTAATTCGCTAAAATATTATGAAGCTCCTCATTTTGTATTTTAAGTAACTCATATTAATGTTTGTAAAATATTATTCTTTTGATTTTTCGTCACTTATAGTCAGTCGCTCACTTAGTAATTATATAACCCGTTTTATTACTGCCCGAACTATAATTTACAAGCCGCGTAGTATTTACGGTAGTAATAGAGTATAAGATATAGGAACTCGAGAGTATTATAACATAACACAATTAGGTTCATATTATGTAATTAATGAAATAATTCAATATTGGTCGGTTGCGAGCCTCTGACATCTATATCAGAGGCTCATTGCCGATATGTACCTATGTATGTGCAGACCAGTGCTTGTACCTAGGTAGCTTCAATCCCGAAAATAACGATTATGAAGTCGAACAAAGAAGATAACTAACATGGAATAAGTACTGGAACCTAAAAGAAATATTCAAAGGCAGCTAGCTTACCAACCAATATAATTCGAAGGGTCTCTTGATCTCTTGCCTCTTACTTTACTTAACATACGCCTGCCAAACGTCGAAATATACCATTAGCGTTAAAAGTATATTAGTAAAATGTCAACGAGGCATGGAGCATAGCATGCTACATCAAAAAAATCCAAAGAATACGTCACACAAAAAAAAGAGTGACAACAAAGGCCAAAGATGGACTAGTACAAGCGGTGACTCTAAAATGGAAATGGGGTGATCATGTAGCACGCTTGCAAGACCAAAATAGTTACAGCCTGGAAAGGCCCACTTGATAATAGGAGAAGAGGAAGACCCTGCGCAAAATAGGAAGATGACGTAAAGTCGCCGTAGATTGGTTTCAGATAGCACGTGGCACGTGGTCGTCGATCCAGGCCAGCTGGCGAGTACCTGATACCACTCTTAAATTAAACATCTCAAGACTAACCCCCTGACACCTCTGTTCCCTCGGGAGACCACCCTATAAGGAGATACAGGCATTTCCCTGGAAAACCTTCCCGGGGGCATAACTCACTAAAGGGTGGAAATAACCCTATCGAGTTTGGTATCGGCAGAAACGTGACATCGAGATCTACACGTTTATAAACACAAAATTAACATCCCGTGCACTCATCGCCCAAAAAAACCCAACAAAAATGGCCGATCAATCCCAAGAGCAAAAGTTGGCGCCAACATCTGCTCCATCCAGCTCAACCAGTCAAAAACCGGCAAGGAGACCTGTTATTAAGACTGTTAAACAAACATCTACCAAAACAGCAGTAACACCAACAAAACAGAGGACTTTAAGGCAGAAAAAAAAAGACGTTGGGCAGCAAGACCTCCATGCGCTTCGACATGAAGCTCAAGGGGATGCATCACCTAAAGAAACAGAAGCCCGTGGGGGTCCGGACCTATAACTGTACCAAATACGACATCAGATTTAATTTTAAACACCCCACCACACACAAGGCTACGTCACAGACATTGACAGACAGACCCTATGTAAAATGGGTACAAAATCTGGTATGTCTGGCCGGCGTTCGCTGGAGACCAGGATTCAAGCCAAAAGGCACAAAGGACCTGCACAATACGTACCTCCAAGACCAGATAGGCCACTGGCCACAATGGTCTGGAAAAAAAATGAGGTGCAAGCTTTCAAAGTGCGTTGGATTTACGTATAACATGTGTGAGAAATGTGGGGTAGCACTGTGTTATACCAAAACTAAGAATTATTTTAGAAATTTTCACCTATCATAATTTTTTCAGAAATAGGTTTCTAATACATAGTTTTATGTTTTTTTAGTCTTATGGTCCAGTGTTGCTTTAAAGCAACACTCCCCTTTTCAAAAAATATCTTCTAAACTATTTTAATAAATGAAAAATACTGAAACACGTGTATTTTATTTTGTCGTTTTAAACCCGGATCCAATTTTTATTTTAAAATCCACGTTCTTGAGTGATAGAGGGTTAAGAACAGTCCATTCCAGAACACTCAATTCTGTCGATTATGGATCCACACAAAATTAAAATCATTCAGTGCAATCTAGACAGGTCCAAACACTCTCTTAAAGGGTTCATTATATGCTTCATTAATAGCGAACACATCGTAGCCTTGCTGTCTGAGCCGTACACGGGGAAGGATATCGAGGTCAGGGCCGTTTTTTGCAATGCCGAAAAGTAAATGCACATTTAATGCTAATTTACGAAGTCAATATCCTTTATTAAAGCAACAGTGTAGTGCTCCCTTGGATGTTAGATGTGAATAATGTCGTACCGATTTCTACCATGTTAAATTTCTTTAAGAATTCAGATACACCAACTTCCAGTGATATGGATATTGCCGCAGAAGGCGTCTGGGCTTAATATATGTCGATGATTTTTTCTAAATGATTGTAATAAAGTAATCAACTTAAAAAGGTCTTTAGAAAAGAATTTCAAGATGAAAGACTTTGGTAGTATAAGACATTGTTTGGGTATGAGAGTTGTGTGCAATAAAGATTCTGTAACATTAGATCAAGAGGGCTAAATAGATCAGTTGCTAAGTAAATTTAACGTTGGATTGTCACACACCAAATACACCAATGGAATGTAAACTTAATCTCAGTATTGATAATAATAATTAATGAATGTGATATTAGCTTACCATATCAACGCCTGATAGGTAGTCTGATGTATTTGTCTGTTTTAACTAGCCCTGATATTTCATTTTCAGTTAGTTACTTGAGTCAATTCAATAAATGTTTTACTAAAGAACATTGGCAACATGCAAAAAGAATTAAAGAGTGCCCTTAAATGCATATTGTATCAAAAACGAAACGGAAAGTTTTACACGATTCAGAACCCTTTAAAAAAAGATAGGGCGAAAGCATACAGAAAAATTAAAAAGCAGGAAGAAACTATAGTTGAAATGAAGCGATAAATTCAATCTTTGAAGAAAAAACTACAAAGAATAGATGCAAAAAAGAAAACTATACCAAGTCCCGTAAGAAAAGTTGATACCTTAATTAAAGATATTCAAGTACCTCCTGAAGTACGCAAACGACTTATATATAGTAAAGTATTGACTAATCAATTGCAACAAAAGGCTGATGGTCTTCCAAAAAATTGAAAAGAGAGAGAAGTCTTTCATAAATGTATCTGCGGAAATATAAAATGCTACATATGGCCAAGAGAATTTTACCACCTAGGCAAAAGGAAAGACACGTTCAATCGATTTTAAAATCTGATGCCAAAATTCGAGAAGTAATTTTGAAGAAAGACGCTCGCCAAAAGGTCGTTGATTTCTTCGAACGAGATGATGTGAGTCGAATGTGCCCATGTAAGAGTGACTGTGTAAAACATAATGTTGTTAAAAAACAAAGGCGCGTCCTCTTATACACAGTTAAATCTTTCAGTCTTGGTGGTTACAGCGACGTGTTTGACATTCATGACGACTCAATTAAAAGAATTCGGTCACTGTTAAACACACTCCCCCTTTCACCTTAATATTGTATTTTTCCTGTCTTATGAATCACTTTTAGTTTTTAATTTAATTTTTTCATTCAGTATTTAATTTTTTATTTTATTTTTAAGTTTACCTTTTATTATTATTTTTTTTTTATATTTTTATTAAAATTTTTTGGTTTTGTTTTTACTGCGGCTCGCGCTGGGAGGAATATTAAGCATGATGTATCTACCTGTAAATGTTTGTCACACCTAGTTTAAAGTTATGTGTATTTTAAGTATGTGATTATGTGTACAAATGTTGGTAGATCAAATTAATAAATAAATAGTGTCTCAAACCACCTTTTTCCGACTTTTTCTAATAGAATCTACGCCATTTAGGTACGAACGGTTGAGTTGTTACGAACGTTTGGACTATGTTTGACAAGTTTCGACCGATTGACGGTATATTGAATGAATGATAGTTAATTTGCGTTGAAGTGAATATTATGCTAACGGACTCTTATTCGCCTGCTCGATAAAAAAATCTGTAAAACAGGTAAGTGAGCTTCTTTGTTTATTGTTTTTTTATAAATGTATCCTTATATGTCTAAATTATACGTATTTACTTAAAAATACTAGAATAAGTTTTGTGTTTTTCTATGTGCAATGACAACGAAAATATTGTGGTTAGTTTACTAACCACCGTGACTATTGTAACTTATCTACATGAAGGTTTTGGACGTTATTGCTAATGTCTTTTTCGTATTGTTTACAGTATGTCGCGTCACTCGCGCCGACTAAACAATAGAGAAGTAGCAGAATACTTATGGGTAGATATTCCTTCAGATAACGAGAGTGTATGTGGCGATGAGCATGACAAAGAAGAAAGAGAAGATCAGCCAAATCCGCTGGTGTTAGGCGATTTCATTGGAGAAGTTCAAGCAAACGATTTTGATTCCCATGATGACCTCCCTTTGTCTAACTTAGTATCCCGGAATCCTGATTCTGCAGAGCCCAACATCGAACATTCAAACAGGCCTACAGTAGCTCCAAAGTGGAAGAAGAATTATAGGACGAACATACCCGCTGAGTTTTCAGAAAACGTGGGAAAAACGGATCAAGTACTAATAATGGAGAATGTTACGCCTCTTTCACTATTTCACCTTTTTTGGACAGAGCATTTACAGGACATTTTATGTTTTCAAAATAACCTTTACGCTACTCAATCTGGAAAGCCTTTTACTACCACAACTGAGGAGCTTGATGCTTTCATTGCCTTGAACTTGGTGGTGGGTATAAAAAAATTGCCGAGCTACAGAGATTACTGGTCTTCAGCACCTGATTAACATGACAGTTGTCATGAGCTTCAACAGATTCAGTTAGTTGGCTTTTGAATAACTTGCACGTAAATGACAATAGAGTAATTCCCAACAGAAACAGCCCAGACTTTGACAAACTTTATAAAATAAGACCTTTACATGACATTCTGCGAAAAACATTTCAACAAAATTACAAATTACTGTAAAAAGAACAAAATAGAGAATATTATTATTTTGATAATGATATTGATGTTTTAGAAAAATAATAAGTTTTGTTGTGTTTTTTAAATAGTATTTTAGTTAACTTGTTTCTTGTTCCAGAATTTTACGTTGATTTCCTGACGTTACTTATATTTTTTCTATAATTTGTAAAAGTTTAGTTTTTAAGTAAACTGTGATTTTAGAGTAGAGGTTTCAGATTAAAATTATAAGAAGATTATAACTACGATTATAGAAGTTCCACTAGACTGATTGTAACACACCAAAAGACATAATTAATTATAAGAATTTATTAATATTAAGAGTTATTTCTCATGTGCAAACAAATAAATAATTCTTATTTAAACCGTTGTCTAAAGTTCAAACATTTCCTTACTATACCTTATAATATCAATATCGTCATTCCGTCAACATGTTTGTCATTACGAGAACGGTTGATCATTTCCGGGAATATCACAAAATTTCAATAAAATACGCAGAATTTGATGTATTATTTAAAAAAATATATATTTATTACTAAATAAAACTTTCATTTTCTTCATTTAATGTTAATTCCATCATAAACGTTTTGTATATTAAGAAATTTCTTGAATTTTATACACGGTAATAGCAATTTGTTTAATTTTTTGACGTATTTTGCTATATAAGATTTTATATCTTTTGTTTTCATTATTGGTTATATGATATAGATACATTTTATACCCATGCTATTTGACAACGCACAAATTATGTGTTATTTTTGTTTTTGGTCATTTTATTCAACTTAGAAAAACGTTCCCGGAATTACAATTTTCTGGTACATGTCCATTAAAAAAATATAGAATTCTGTGCGCTGCCCTATAAAAGCGTATTAACATGTACATTTTGCAACAATATAAGCCAAGAGTCATCATTATAGCTTGCATTTTTTTTTCAATAAAACTTATCTTGAAATTCGCATCCTTGGTGATTTTGAGCCAGTAGTTTCTGAACCAAAAAGTAAAGCATTGTGATTGGTCCGCCATTTCGTATGCGTCATTGTTAGCCGTCAGTTACAAATTTTAACAACAAGTGAATTTGAAAGTTTTCATCTCGTGTTATTGAATAAATCTTGAAGCTAATCCAGATAAAAAAAAATATTATAGGTAAGTAAGTACTTTAATTGCAAGGTAACATAATATTTTTCATTCGAATTTCATATTATAAATAAAAAAATTGCATTTTTTGCTTGTATCACGAAACGAAGAAATCAATAAAAAAGGAAACTATGAATTTAGAGAAACTAAAAAGTAACCAAAAAGCATCAAAAAAATATAGGAAAAAGAAAAAAAAGCTTTTCAAGCTTTGGTAGCTACAAAACCTGGAGCAGAATCGATAATAACTTTACACAAGCAGCTCGGTCGCCCACGGCTGGAAAATGAAGACAATTTAATAAAAACTATTACCGAAATCGTAATGTATGGAAGTTCAGTGGATGAGAAACGTAGAAGAGATATTATTCTTTCTTACGGTGCAACCGTCATATGAGACACTAAAGCCGTAAAGAAATGACACAGTTCGAGCACCCCTCACTCCGCCGTACGATGGACCCTACGAAGTTTTAAAGATATATGAAAAAATATTTCAAGATAAAAACGCCTCTTCGCACTACTGTCGTATAGCTGGACAGGCTCAAGCCCGCCTTCACATGCAATGACATGACAGTGACTTCAGGAGTGATGAATACAGCGAGAGGAGTTTCATCGAAGTGGTCAGACTGCCGAGGCGAGCGAAGAAATCGCCATATATTTATAACCTCCGATTGAGACGTCCGATCGTGATATCTCTCTCTAAACTACTCTGTACTGGAAAAATCGTCACTATAGCAACAACGGCAACCAGTCGACAGACCGAGGATTACAACATCAAGATGACAATCAAATCGAGGGACTTCAATACCATCAAAAATATAACGTCTTACTATACGAACGTAAACGATAATCGCTTCTCAGGCCAACATGACGTTACAGGATCTGGCTGATTTAGCAGATGGCAGTCGCCTCAGTATCCAGATTGGAGTCGGCGATGGACGTGATGGCTCGACAAATAACCGAGCTAACGAAACAGGTCAGCGAGCTCACCACAAGACACCATCGCCCGCGTTCCAGAAGCCGACAGATGCCACATCAGAAGTCTCGATCGACTTCTAGAAGATCAATTACAAACTACAAGAAGTTTCCTGTATGCTAGTATCATTACAAATCTGGCAACCTCGCGAAAAAGTGCATACCCCCATATGCTGTTTGGTGCGGACTGTTTGGTGCGGATTTCCATCCGGAGGCATACTTGGTCCATTTTTCTTCAAAAATTACCAAGGGTTGGCCTCTACAGTCAATAGCGATCGTTATCGGGACATATTGAGCGAAATTTTGTTCACAAAAATTGTAGAGGAGGATATTGGCAACATTTGGTTTCAAGAGGACGGCGCTACGTGCCACACATCCAAAGCTGCACCCGGTATTTCGAAATCGGAACTGCAATTTCGGGGACTCCTAACACAAGATAATTCAATCTCTTAAAAGGAGCTCCCTAGTTGAATCTATTTGTTTCTAGGTATAAGTTACAGTAATAAACAAATTTTTATTTTTTTTATTTTAATTTGACACCGTTGGACTATCGTTAGTGAGATACCGTCAAAGATAAGTGTTACTATAACTTGCCAGAGTAAATTGACGCTACAAAGGACAATATTCGTGAAGTCATTCGTGAAATACAGCAAAACACAATCGATAATATGCTTAAGGATGGACCGATCGAGTAGGCTACTGCATGGCCAGACGAGGGAGCCATTTGAATAAATTATTTTTGATTAACAATCGGAAGAATTGTTTTTTGGATACCATTGGAGCCCATTTATTTTATTTTCCCCAGTGCTCTTACTTTCCTAACGACGCCATTCTAGCGATGTGTTGAACCTTAGCACAATACTCAATCATAAAATAAAATCTTTTCCTATAAGTTCAAACTTAAAAACAACGTAACTACATTATTATAGAAAAAACGAATAAGAGAGCGAATTCATTCTATGAGATTATGAGAAAAGATATAGATGTTTCCATCAGCTATTGTTTTGTCTTCCAAAAAATTTTACCTCTGCCGAAAACATCTGTGTGGGTGTGCTATTTGAGACAAATCAGATTTTACAACTTGTGTACTGTGAATTTGAAAGGATTAAACCCAAAATTTTACTAGTCAGAACAACAAGATGGAAAGGAAGTATGGAAATATCATTCCACATCTGACTTCCAATCACACGGACTTTTAGGACTGTTTGTTGATAAAAATAGAAATAATATTATAGTACATATGTACTATTTTTCACTTTACGCAAACTCATATAACGTCACCCACAGAAATTTATATGCACTTTCTGACCTGTTTACATTCACCTCTACTAGCAAATAATTCTAAAATATTCGCTTTTTAACCAATTGCTGTATTTAAATTATACTGTATCGCACGGATTCGTGGCTTTATTTCCAATATATCCAACCCTACACTTCAGACTATTCGATAGAATCTTCTGAAAAAGTATTAAGATATAAGCAGACTCCTATTGAAAAAGTGAAATACATAGAGATCAGAAAGAACTATGGCAATTGTAAGTGCTAAGTCATGAGTGATAACTTAAATCCTTGGTAGATTTAAAAGGGTACAGGTAAGGTCTAAAAGTAAAAGAAATATCAAGAATTATTTTTCAGTCAGCGAGGTTAAGGGTTCGTAGAACTTTTACTATATCCAAGACAAATTCTGTGAGACTCTGAACAAAGAATCATTTACCATCACTATTTTAAGCACAATGATACCACAGATATTGGTTCTAAGATCCTTAACTGATGAAAAGGAGTACACAAATAACTATACTAGTTTTGGAAACTAACAAAAGTTAGACGACAACCTTTTCAAATGTACAAGAAACATCTTTTCAATACTTGTACGATGTATTTCCGACAAAATAATTGATGCTACGAATGAAAGAATACCTGGATCAAAAAAACTGTGTTAGAATTTAGTTAATTTAGTTATTAACTAGTGTAATGCTAAAATAGAATTGTCCAAAATTCTTTCTTGTGTTCGTTGGTACCTATATAATGTTTGTTATAAATAATAATTGAACCAAAATTATAATATCAATAAATATAACATTTTAAAAAATCATGCTGACCATTAAAAATATGTTACTTATTCTCGATACAAAAAAAATTGATAATAAACAAGCTAAATTCATGTGATACCTAGTTTAAATAATTTTTTCAGTTACATCCAATTCACATTTAAGCATGAAATAATTCACAAATTACAATATTAGTCACAATAAAGTAAGTTTATTTTCTACAATCTATAATTAAAGGACAATCATCTTATGTAAGTCATTTCCTCCAGTATTAGAATTCAAGAATAGTAGATCTGGACTTATAATGCTTACAAGGACCTTTTTACAATATAATATTTGAGGTAAAGTTTAATCATGATTCTCAATGTTTATCGTTTATTATAGTAATGCCCCACAAAAAGGTTGAAGCCGCTATTTATAGTTTACAAATACAAGTTGATACCCAAACATTGCAATTACAATATTAAGAGGAATTCGAAATTATAATTGCTTACAAATAATTACAAATATTGATTTCGAAATAATTAATAACTATTTATATTACTACTACATAGGTATATTATTTTATTATAATTTAGTATCATGTTACCACAATTTCATCCCGGCAATATCCACAGGTACAGTAATTAAAAATTAATAATTCTAAAGATTACAGTATCTAACTAAGTACAACAATAGTTAACTATTCAAAACCTTGAGTAAGTACATATAAATTTGTTAAAAAACAGTTTCAATATAGATGGTTAATTTTTTACTAGACATTAATTACTAATACTACTAATACTAGATACTAAATTACTGGCTTTAGTAATTTAACAAGATACAATAATAGTAAAATACAAAGAATTTAAACTAGTTTTTAACACTTCTGAAATCTTTTACGCACCCACCCATGGCACATGGCACGCATGGCACCCATCATGACAACCTAGGAAAACCAGAAAAGACCAACAATGAAATACATTTAATAGAAGAACTCATATTTTATATTTCACAAATTTACTGTTATTTAAGAAATAAATAATCTTAACTTCTTTTACCTGTATTCGTTCTAAGACTAAAACATAACGGTCTTATTACATCTTCTTCTTCTCCCTGGCAATTTCCCAGCTTTAGCCAGGGTCTGCCTTCCTACTTAAACGCCTCCACTTTGCACGGTCTTTAGCATCCTCGGTGGTTAGTCCGTTGGCTCTCATGTCCTGCTTCACGGTATTAAGCCAATATTATTAACGGTCTTATTACATAAAATTGAGTAAATATTACTATCCACTAGCCTCTTAACCAAAATAATCACATATTATAATTTAATTTTGAATTTCAGGGAACCATGTTCTTACACGCGACTCAGCAATTAAGTCAACTTATTATTTTTCCGTTTTCAAAGCATATGTTTAACTTTTTCCACCATTAATATAACAAATACATATATACCTTTTAATGCTTTGGCTTATTTGCACTGGAATCGTGGCATATTTTGGAAATATCAACATTTTGATTCGTTGTTTGAAATTGAAAGCTTACGCCTTACGTAGTAAACTTGTAAGGCCAATAACTGTAGATAATACAAGCTTCTTGTACACTTTACAGATAATAAAGAGTACCGTTTCATTACCTTTAATTTTATTGAATTTATTATTTAAAGTAATTGTATTTATTTATTGTATTAATTATTTTGCTTTTATTAAATATATAAATAAATTATTATTACACCTTGTCATATATTATTTCCCACCGGTTATTGAGTCTAAGGCGGGAATTGAAACGTTGACGCGGGCTTTTTGAAAATTTTAATTATTTTAAATAGTTTTATACTATAAATTGCAATTTTTTGTTTAGTTTATTTTAAAGAAGTAAAACTTAGTCTGTATATAAGTGTTTATGTGGAGAGATGGTGAAAAAACGTAAAATGAAGGATTCGGGTGAGTCCTTGCCTTTCAGCACAAGCAGCGATACCGATTGCGAGGATTCGCCAGTATTGCAGGATGCAAATGCCTTCGCTCCCTTTAGGGTCGCTGATTATTGTCGGCGATACCCTGAAGATGCGGAAGCCAAGTCTGAATTCATAGTGTTTGTCGAAAGTACTAATGATGTCCCACTCGGTAATAGGGACATGATGTCGCTTAGTACTAGTTTTATACGCTCTGTGAAAGGTATACAATATTTAAAAAAAATAAATAAATATAAGGTCGGTGTCGTTTTCCAACGTGAGAATTTGGCAAATGCCTTTTTAGAAAATACTACATATCTAAAGGAACAACGACTCAAAGCTTCAATACCAGCAGGGGCCACCGAACTATCGGGAGTTATCTCTTCGGTTGCCACTCATTTATCCAATCACAAAATATACAGGGTGACTGGTGAATTACTATCGATATTTGAGGACGTGATATTTGACGATCATATATGACAAAATAAAAATTAATATAACATAAATATTAATAAACTTCTAAGTAAAGTTAACCAAAAGTTATGTAATTAATTACGCATCGTATGAACACCCTACAGATTAGGTATACATTGACACTCACACATACGCATGTCGTGACGTGGTGTTGTATCAGCACGCCGCCGCACGCGTCCACACTTGGAACACTTGGAACGTGTCAACACTTTATTTATTTATACGGAAATTTGGTCAAAAATTAAGTACCTATTTTTTTACATAATTCGAATGAGAATCATGTACCGAGTATGCTCCTTAAATATTGATAGTAATGCACCAGTCACCCTGTATACAAAAATTAAAAATTACATTTTTGATAATAGTAAAAAACCAAAACACGTATGTATGTATATTTTTAGCTGATTCCTAAGAATATTTAGTGACCAAGCTATTCCCGGTTTTCTTATTATTGGGTAAACAGTGTTGGAAAATTGTATTGGTTTTGGCTTTTGAATTAGCGCCATCGACTGGTAAGATTTTTAAGCATTGTTTTGTCGGTAAAACAGTCCTAAACAATTATTGCCTAGTGTTGCGTTTTACCGCCATCTATTGAAAAGCTATAGTGTTGTTGTTGTGTCAATATTACAGGAGTTTTTCTTTACCTGAAAACAAGAAAAGCATAATCCGACTAGATTGATTTGTAACCCCCGGACCTCTATTGAACATGAAAATCGTTAGAAACCTTGTCAGAATACAAATTTAATAATAATTTCATTTCATTTAATGACTAGATAAATACCATACAGAAATTTTAAAAACCATTTCTATCTATATAAATATCACAACAATCTTTTTTAATAAAAAATAATAAATGAACCAATAGAATGCTATTAAATGTAGTAAAATTTATAGTTTTGTTAGAAAACAAGACACGTATGTATATATGTAGTAATCCATTCAACAAACTAACTAACTTACTCACTTATACTTCAGCGAGGCATCAAAATATGTGTCTTATAACACTAGGTACACTCTCCTCGTTAAAATAACAGTACAATGATTGTATATTTTATGTTAAAATTATATAAAATAATATATCCAACTATTGTACCTCTATTATGATTATATTGAACTTATTTTAAATATAGCATATATGGCTTCATTTGCACTGGAATCTTGGAATATTTTGCTAATGTCATTGTTTTTATTGTTGGACGAGTTATAATCTTGAGTATTGTATGAAGAAAACAACGATGGAGTTTTGTTTTTAAATTATTTTAAAATGTATTAAACTAAAGGCTTTTTGAAACAATTTCAATGTCAGTTAGTACACTGAGGTACTGTATAATTATTATCGATTACAATATTTGATGCAAGATCGATTTTCCAATTTACCTAATATTTGGTGCAAAATCGATTTATTCTATTAAGTACTCGATTATCTCCCTACTCTAGTTACGAAAGTTCAATAGAAAACGGATGGTTAGAAATGTTCATGTACCATAAGGTTGTCTGGTAGAAATCGCTACCTAGCGATAAGACCGCGTTATTGTGCATCAACTTTTATTTTGTATATATTTAATTTTTATTGTTATATTAATAAAGTATATTATTATTATTACGTTAGGTATGTAATTTTCTAATCGTCAGAGTCCGCTACTGCTGTCGGGCTCGTGTGTCCGAGGGACCACTCTCTCTGAGTTGAGGGACTGGTCGACCAGGTGCGTGTACACACAGACTTATAAACATGACTTTAATATACGTAGAAGGACTGACTAGAATTTATAGGTGGACATTTAGTACAAGTACATTTGAGGCCGAATCATTTCAGGCGAGCATTATCCAATCTGTATAAAAAATGCGAGGATTTGAGATGTCGACATCATTAAAATTATAGTTATATAACTATGTAGTTATGTAGTTATTTTATAATGTATCGAAAGCCTTCTCGATTCTTTGTCTATTTACATAATATCGATACTTAATAAATTCAAAGGTACATATATTTGTCGACAAAAAGCTGCTTAAAAGAAATTGTTTTATATTTATGCTTATTGCAAAGAAACCATCGTCACTTTACTGTTGGAGCAAGATTTGAAAGTACATATATTGTAAGCGTTCAATATAAGCCTCATAATATGTACATGTATATTATTATAATGTCAATTTTCTGTCTTTTGTAAATTGTAATACATATTATTGTTTAATATCAGACTCTGCCGTTGGACAACCGTGGTAAATACATCTCGTACGTGGGACCAGACGAGCAGTGCTGCGTCATCACCGGATATCCGTTGTCATCGCGATTGGTTACATTTAAGAATGGTAAACTATTATAAGCACATGTTATTATACGAATCAATTATTACTTAAACTTCGTAACCCAAATATGAAACTTTTAGATGAACATTTAATTGAGTAAATTAGTATTTGTCAAATAAAAAAAATATTTTCACCAAAAAATTTATCACTGACAAATTATACATTAAAGCCCAATAGGATTAAATTGAATCTATTAATCATAAAACGTATGCTGTCAGAACGTTTTAAGTAAGTACTTATATGTATTGAAAGGATTACGTATCGTCGGGGATAGTGCAAAACCGCGTAATTATTAAAAGTAATAGTATAGTAAAAAAAACGTTAATTAGAAAATATTTCAGCTTAAACTTTCTTCTGACGATCTGTTTCCAACGTATATATGTACATATATATATATATTATCTGCAGGTAGATGTGCGAACAGAGAGTGGTGGTCGCGCGTGTTCCAAGCCGCTCGTAACTCCTCCCCGGACCAGCTGACTACTCGCACGTTTAGTGGCCACACACTATTATTAATTAGGAGGCATAGGTACTACTGATTACAATTTATTGAATATATATATGTTAATGTTTTATTAACAGCCCTTCAATATTATTTATTTGTTATATATTTCATTTGTCAAATATTACTTGAAATGTCTTTTAAATACTTAGTTGAAACAAAGTGCGATTTTAACTTTTAATTTATAGATTATTTACTACATACGGTAAGGTAACTTAAATATTATTTTCAGACTTCAGTAATTGATTTGTTTATAATAAGTATAGTAGGTAATATGTGTGTTACTATATAATAAAGATCCATAAAGTTATTGAGTTTCATTCCGTTATTAAATTTTAATATCGAATATTTTTTATCCCGAACTGGAAATAAGATAGTTATTAGGTACATAGTTTCGTTTTGTGTGGTAAAGAATACCTACTTAATATTTAACTTGAACTATTTTCATTGAAGTTTAATAATTATATTATGTTTATTAAATTATATGGAAAAAATCATCACATCTTCATCACCAACTTTAGTTTACATTATTTTCAAAATTATGGAGCGGTATACGTGTATGAAGTGGTAAGCGCTACAGAATTTTCTTCACATTGGTTAAATTAATATGATCAATATTAAAATTTGTTTTTATGTCTGATTGTTTAAATTTTCCTAATGAAAACATTTAGGAATCGACTTGTATTTGTGAAAAACTATGGTCGTCAAGCATTAAGGCTCAAGATTCTGGATATCAGGTAATTTTTACCAAAATTATATATTTACAATATCAATTTGTAAACTTTACACTGATGTTATTATGACTTACTATTCAATTATATATAGACCAAATTTTAATTGCGGTAAAGTATATTCTATATTAACAAAACCTGTGAAATGTTTAAAGGAGGTATCAATAAAACATCACGCTTGTATTAATACTGCTGTAATAAACTCATTTGTTATCACATTTATTTTAATAATATATTTTGACACACATATTGTTACGTACTAGTATTTATTGTATTTCCATCCGTTTTCGCAATGGTTTTATATCTTGTTTCCAAGTGTCGGGTGTTCTACTCCAATGACGAGCATTACTGGAGCCTGGACATCGCGAAAACGGAATTTTGAAATATTGTGTCTATGAAAAAAAACGTTAACACTAAAGTAGAATAGATGTAAGTGTAGGTATATAATGCAGTACGAAGTCGCCTTCTGGTTATATATGGTGAGACGGTGGGAACGGGATTCATTAGGCACGTAATAATGATAGTTAATAAATTTATATATCTCTTATGTTATGTAGAATATTATGTGTCATACATAGGTACTAATATATAGAAAATAGTAAGCGTTAATTGATTGAACGATGTCCATCTTCTGTCAGAATAATATATATTTTTTTAACCTAGATTTATAATTACATATTAAGTAAGTATATTGTATGTATGTTATGTAAATATGTTATGTATGTGTATGTATTGTTTACGTAAAAGTGTACACCTCCGAACCCCTTTCTTGTTGTTCAATGTCCTATATCCAAAGGTTGTCTGGAAGAGATCGCTCTTTTAGCGATAAGACCGCCTTTTGTACAATGTTTCTTTTTTTGTTATGTTGCTTCTTGTATTCTTCTGTTTTGGTGTACAATAAAGTATATTTATCTTATCTTATCTTATATTTTCACAGCTCTATTATATAAACTGAATATAAAAGTAGTGTAAAAATATATTCAACGCGTGATAGTTAAATCTATACGGCAAAAGGGAATGTACATATTACGTAATATAGGAATTAATTTTGATTCTCTCTCTTAGGGTTGTACAATTAATGTGTTGATAAAAAAATAATTTTCACAAAAATCACACGATTGTTTTATACACAGGTATCTTATAGCGCTTCCGACGTATGAAAATATATTTTACAAACATTTCATAGAGTCTAGATTATTAAGGCATTTAAATAGTAAGATCTATTAAGGACAAATAGTGAATATGTATTGAAAAGATTATGAAAGGTAAACCCTATGAAACAAGACGAATATAATATTGTCAAGCGAGTCACTAAGCTACGAAAGTTATGGAAGAAAACAGATTTCGACGAGTATTAAATTCCGTCGATATGTAATTTGTATCTAACACCAATTAAAATATATGTATAGAATCAATATTAATATATATTTAAAACGGCTAGGAGGAGCCGTACATTCACAATAATAATATACTTATGTATCTGAAAATTCTATTAACACTCAGTAGGTATATCATAATAAAGTATTTCTTTCTTTACTCAAGAATTAAAATAAGAAAGGAAAACTATAATAAAACTGATTAATTTAGTAAAAATATGTTAAAGGGAGCAACTCGTTTATAATTGTAAGTATTTGTATTCGACAATGATAATGCAGGGCAATGTTATTTTGTTTTTAAGTAGCAATGAAGTTGCGAATGTCTTATATTACAATTACATACAAAGAACCAATATATGGAAGTTAATTTCAACTATAAATTATTTTAGTACGAACAAAGCTTCTTAAAAATTGGTAAGTAGGCAAATTACAGAGTATTATTCTTATTTCTAATACAATGTTCAATTGAAAACGAAAATCGTACTGTATCGGAACAGGTAAGTATGTATATGTCTTTGTATAATGACAATATATTACATTTTTGTCCAAGGAAGGTAATATAATACATTATTCATTATTTAGTGTGAGTAGAATTTTAGCAAATAAAACTTTTTAATGAACATTAGTCTACTTTCTCCTACTGTGATTCGTAGGCTCTGGGTTAACAGAGATCATAAATGTTTAAGAGGTTAAAGCAATCGGTATTGTCCTACACAATGAATTTATATTCTGAATATTAAGCATTTAAATATACATATGTTAGAAACGTATTTAAAGATTTTAATACTATCACGAAACAGTTGTACGTAGAATTTTTTTGAAAAAACAACAGTATTTACAGTGTGTAAAGATATATAACTATTTCGATAAAAAGAAATAACAATGTCCGTAGGAAAAATTCACTAAAGAACAAGCTTGGCAGAATAGTACCTAGACGACCTTACATACTAGTGTTTCTTAAGAAATTTACAAATCGTATAAGACGGTGTTAAGTTGGGGTTTTAAGATGACGATTATATAAAGTAGTACCACAGTATTAAATACAGGTATTTCTAATAATAGACATTAAACGCTTATCCACATATTACACGATGTTATTTTACTTCACTTATCAGTAATAAATTAGATGGTTATATTATATTTTTCTAGTATTGAAATGATACTTGTTTAAGATATAAAGGCTACTGGGTTTAAAAATGACACAGTTATCGTGTTTCCTTTATTTGTAAAGTTATTGAGAAAACGTAGCCCATTTCAACTTACTTAATTTTGTCACAGTACAGACGGCCAGTTGATTATTTTTATTACGAAACAAAATTTATTTACCATCTGAGATGACGCATTTTTGGAGTCTTTCTGAAAAACATTTTCTGTTTTATCTCGTTATACATATTACTAAGTACTTATATAAGTAAAACATTTAATACAAATAAACTAAAGTGATAAAAGTGATTGTGAGTTCAGTAACGGCTCACAATAAGTACATACATCTTTAATTTGAAGCTGATGAAGTAATTATGATAAAATAACATCGATATTATAAAATATTTTGAAATATTGAATATATTTTAGTTGCCTTCCATTCTGATTCTATTGTATTTCTTTACACAATCAGATTTGATAGGAAAACTCTATAACGTTGCGAACGACATCATAATATAAATTAATCAAGAGATAAAATAAATAATACATTAAATACATAAAATGTTATCTGCTTTAGGGGGACTGTTACTCGATCCTATTAATCGAACAAAAGAAATCGATTCCTATACAAGAAAAACACATAAAATCTACAAATACATTTCTTAATTATCTAGTCACATTATTCATCATCAAAGAATTTATTAAACTATTTGTTTATATAAATATATTTTATACATATACATGGATACGAGCAGAACATCAATTAGTAGTTCCTCATATAATTCTATAAACTCTGTTGAAAGCAAATATATACATATGTATTTAAGCAATAACATTTTAATAAAATAGTTTAATTATTGTAACTGCATCGATATTATAATACATAAAATAAACACATTAGATGAGCACAATAAGAAACGAATAGTCCTTGTACCAGCGTTATGGTTCATAGCATGGAGCAGGTCTTGTGTAGACCATGCATCATCAGAACATATATAACTAGGCCTTGTAATATCAGGACTAGCTGTATTGAGCCGCCGTGGAGTGCTAGTTCTCATGGCGCTCCGGCGACGGCTCCCTTATAATAAAATACACTATTTACTTAAATAGAAACAATATAAAGTAGAACTCATAAGAATTAGTGAATTATTATAACAAAACTACTCAAAACATTGAATTTAATTAAACTCAAACGATCTTATAAACGTAATAGATTGGATTAAACACGTCAACCTTTTGAATTAAACGTTTCGTGTATTGTGTTAGTACCTGGATCAATCGGGCGACTCGTGAGCGGCGAGCGAGGTGTCTGGGAACAGAGGATACCATCCATACGTGCGCTGCGGCAGGGACAGTCTGTCGAGACACATCTCCGCTCCTCACAAAGCGAGCTTGTGTTCAAATCCTCCGCATCACTGCCAGCGTACGACCTAAGGCCTCGCTTGCCTAGTTTAAAATTGGATAGTTTATTATAAGTCGTTTATCATTCAGAGCTTGGACACTAGAATCAAAGGTATTATATCGGAGACTCACTTCACTTTAGTATCCCAAAGTAGTGTTGATATCTATTCATATAAACTGTGAATATTATTATTCATACTTCCTTCAAATTGAAATGGAACGTTGGATTGTATACCACAATGAAATTAAAATCTACAGCAGAGGAGAAGAGTGATGTTTTTTCTACAGAGATAAAATTATCTTAACTGTAAACCTAAATAAACATTTTATATTAAAATATACCTGATATTTAAGCGTTTGTTTGAAATGTGTCTCAGTGGTGCGGCGTATTACTCTTGTCTTACGCTTGTCAACCACTTGTCATCATCGCGAAGGTAGCATTTCACGTATGAGTCAGGCACTTCGACATTAACGACGTACACCCGACGAGCATGAGATACCTGTTAATAAATTTAAATACAATATATGTTATTTGGAGCAAATATTAATGTATCAGTATGGTTTTCAACAATATATTAGTAACAAATGAGTGCAAAGAAAACATTGCTTCATTAATAATTTTATAATTTCGTAGGTTGGTTAGTAAATGCTGTGTTTAGATTAAACAAACATTGATTGGTGAAACTGGGTCTTAATCTTGTAGATATGACACTAACAGTGATGGAAGCGAAAGCTTCAGGTTCATCGCCGTAGCCCAGGGTATGATCTCGAGGCGGTAGATCATCAGCTGCGATCAGAACCACGCCGAGTTTGCGGATCTCACTCTCAAACCATACTTGTAGTTGAGCACGCGCCGGTGGACGCTCCCTAACCCGGTCCGCGCGATCTTGTTTAGAAATAGCATTCGGTGTATTTGATGGTTGTTTGATCGGTGAAATAAAGGAATCCGGAAGTATGGAATTATCCACGTTAAATATATCTAATTTGTATGCTGCGCGATCTTTAGCCTGGAGTGGAGATGGAACCAAATTGGCAGTAGCATCGCAAACTGGTGCCGTTTTAGTTTTTGAAGCGATCCTGAGGTATTATCAAGAGCCATTATTCATTATTATCCACAAAAAAATATTAAGATAAACGGACCGAAAGACCAAAATTAAAAATATATATTGCACAGATAACCTTAGATTTATAACTACATATAATAATTTCGTTTTTAATCCAAGGGGTACATATCAATTAGTACTTAATTTAATATTCTTTTTTTAGAAACTTAAATTCGTAAAGGATAATTGTCAATATTATCATATTACTTTTTCTTAAAAAGTATGAACATAGAGAATGAAAATATTGATTGCAAAGTAGTATGACATTATGATCTTATGACAACCAATTTCTAATGTAGTGTATTATCTATGATGACAACTTTGTCAATATTACGTTGAACACCCCAATATTATTATTTCCTACATAAAGCGCTTTAACTAGTAATATGTAAAAATTAAAGCAGTTTAAAGATCTCTTAAAATTATGGTTTTAAAATAAATAATGTGCATTTCAATTTAAACGTAATAAAATAAAAAATATTATTCGACTTCAAACTTATGACAACTTCCTTTACCCATCTCTTTCGAACATGCACCTTATATGTATTGCTAACCTATTTGCACATCCAAATTCTAATAGGATTACTCGCTAGATGTCGTTATATTACTTCTTACTAGTTAGTACTTTACTTACTAGCATTGACAAAACCTTGCTTTTGTTTTCGCCACAATT
This sequence comes from Danaus chrysippus, assembly GCA_916720795.1. NCBI lineage: Eukaryota > Metazoa > Arthropoda > Insecta > Lepidoptera > Nymphalidae > Danaus > Danaus chrysippus. The sequence goes on from CAKASE010000073.1 coordinate 2,110,828, forward strand.
CAAAATGTGTACGCTATTTAAGTATGTAATTGTTAATGTATGTTAAATGAGTAAATTAATAATAGTGTTATAGCGCGCAGTGTTTTTTAGGTATAGATTATAAAATATGGAAGTTCTAGCGAAGTGACAATTTCACCACTAATTCGTATGATCGTATCAACTAGCCTCGGTTAGATTTTTTGTGCGTTTTGTGAACTTTTCAAAAAGAAGAGAGACCCAGTGAGTTTTTGTATTCTCCAAATACGAATATCTTTATTATTAAAAGAAAGCCTACAAAGTATCTTATAAATCTTATGTTTTCTTTTTAAGTGTCTGCCGTTATCAAATACATTCTTTTGTTTACTCAATTTAAATTACATAGGTACAGCCCACTTGTTTCGTGACTACATCAACGAAAACAAATTATGTACTGACAAAATGAATAGGTATACTATACACATTTCGTTAGCAATTTGTTGTCGTTCTTTCGTCTTTTTTACATGTTAATTGTTTTAAATTACATTGGTTACAGAGGAACTACAGCGTACTTAATATAAATTGACGTAATTTGCGAAGTATCTATAGTAATTTATATTTGTATATTAACGCCCGAATATTGTTTTAAAAAATCTTAAGGTTTTTATACGGTAATTAATGTGAAATCAAAATTAGTCTCATTTTTTTTCGTAAATTCGCATAATCGATGTTAAAAATGCAAATTCGTTAAAAAAACATTGTGTATTTTTCATACGCATGACTTATGTGAGCTGTATTTTTTTCAAAAATACATACTCCTTTTAAAATTTAGAATAGGATAGATGGTAGAGTTCCTTTGTTATGAAAAAAAAGATTGATGTCGTTGCATTATATTTATTAATATCAATGATGTGAATGTTGTAGGAGTTCAGTTAGGACAATGGTGGCACGAAGCTCGGGTGGATAGGTTGGAGCTGAATGAGAGCGGACATCTGCTTCTGTTCCGTCATACTAGACGACGACTTGCACTTCTCCGTATTGATACCGGAGAAAAGGTAGCACATTCATATATATAGCGATAAATTGACTCAAATTTAGAGGTGGTAGAGCCTAGCTGTGGTCAATTGATTGCAGCTCGAACATGGGCTGGCTCGACCGGGGAAGTACCACCCTCTCACAGAAGATCGGCGTGAAGTAGCCTTAGTTGCTGCGTTTCGTTTGATGAGTGAGAGAGCCGGTTGCCTTTCCCTTTTTCCCATCCTTTCCTACCCCTTCCCATTTTCCTCCCCTTACCATTTTTCCATCCCCTCTTCCCAAATCAAGGGTGGTGACACATCCGCAACATTTCTTATGTCGCGGATGTCTATGGGCGACGGTACTACCTCCATCAGGTAGGCCGTCTGCTCGGTTGCCCCCTATAACATAAAAAAAATAAAATAAATAAATAAATAAATATGATATTTCATTGTCTGGTATTTCATTTTTTTAGGAAATTATCGCGAGCGGAGTTAGTTTCGTGCAATGGATAGAAAACAGTGACGCTGTTGTAGCCCAAACCCCAACACATTTGCTGATTTGGTAAGATTTAATAATATATTTTTTAATTCTACTGGATAGTGCTCGACTGTTGGAAGATGGAAATGAAGTGTTAGAAACTGAATGCACTATCTCAGTATCATCCTATTCACGCCTTTTCTTGAAGATACCCAAATTATAACGTCATGTTGAAATATATTTTTCATTATTAATTGTGGGATTGTAATGTGGAGATTAATGATTGTATTAGTACTTTTGATAACATACTCCATGTACATAAAAGTAACTTATTATGTGTACAACATTTATTTGAATATAATAAATCTTCTAACTTAAAATAATGTATCGTTGGCAATGTTTAAATTGTCAATATTAGTTTAATATTTTGGGAGAGAACATATCAAAATAGTCCTGTAAATTAATCCTAGTTTTTACTTTTTACTCATTATGTCTATATGTTACATATAGTAAGATTACATGGATCATAAGGTTGTTCCTACATATATATGTGTGTTTGTATGTGTTGTAGGTACAGTGTATGGGCTGTATCAGTATCAGAGCGACGAGTCCTACTGGAAGGAGGTCACATCCAGGCCATTGTATTGGATGAACATCGACTGGCTTTAGTAAGATGGCTTTAAAGTACTGACATTATTGTTATATTAATGAGATCTAAGACTTCCTCGACTATTCATTTAAATGAAACACATCTGGTCTGCCTGTGATCGTGGTTGCTGTAAAGTAACAGAAACGTCCGCAGTATGTCGTTTATTTAAAAATACCCGAAAACATTATTTTCATTTATTTCTGTATTGTTTGAAGTGATTACTATGAAATTTTTATATAGGCGACGTTTAAATTTAAAGTTCAGTAGTTCAGCAAGATTCAGTATGTTGCTAAAGTAACTTTTTGGACAGATTAAGTTATAGAATAGTACAGATTACTAAGTTTTATTTTGCATAAGACAATAAATAAACCATTTCATTATAACAGGATTGATTTAATGTTCTAAGCGGTATTTGAATTTCTTTTCATCAATCGCTACATATATTGTTAATGTACTATTTATTTTGAATAGATTCCGCGTTACGTAGCGGGGACTTAAAGGATTGTGCTCAATACTTGGACGTCGGGTCGTTGTAGTGTCAACTGGCTGAACAGGCGCTAACAGGATACGATGTTGAGGTAAATATGTATGGCATTACAGTTACATTAAATATAAACAGAAGTTTGTTAAGGCTTTGTTGCCAAACACATTGAAAACATCCTACTAATTTTTAGTAAGTTTTTCACGATATTTGCTTTTTGTGAATTTGTATTCAAGTACAGAGAATATAAGTACAGTGGATGTCTCATAAATAATGTAGATTTTCAGTGTTCACTTTTTAATATATAATGCAATAAAATAGACTAACTATGAGAGGTATAGCTCCTCGTATTTAATGGTTTTTATCCCAAAGAGCCATAAGCTCTTAGGTTAAACCGTTTTTTGGCCTTAAATGCAAAAAAAAAATTCGTACTGCTTTAATAACATCTGTTGGATTCAAATTATTTTGTATTAAATAATTTCGCCATAGATCTCAAGTGTAAAGTCTGGACTGAATTTCGCATGTGGTAGGAGTTTAATATGACCAAGTTCTTTGATCGTATTCCGTGTTACTTTCGTCATTAAGGTTTCGAATTATCTTGAAAAAAAAACCGGTTCTGGTAACATGGACATTTCTTCAAAAAAACTTAATACATTCCCATCACCTGTCTACTATTGTATAAAAACGTAGTCCTTCATCAACAAACAAACAGAAAATTATTCAAAGAAAATAAAATTACTATACCGTTCGTGGAGCTCGATATAAATTTAAGAAGTTCCAACATATTTAAATCCATGCGTTTAAATTCTTACATATGAATCGACATTACCTATGAGCCACCATGTATATATGATAGAAATAAAGATTGTCCAATAGTTTTAGAATAACTACTTCAATTAATTATTGGTTTAATTACATTAACGTTAGGTTCAAGTACATTGGACCACCCTGATACCGAACAACAGTTATGTTTGGTTAAGTGTCAGCCATTCAGTTGTGGTGGTATATTCCTCACTGCGTAAATTAGAGAAGGACTAATATAATATATTATAACATTTAAACGTTTTAGTACCTCATAACATATATATTTTTTTCAGTTGGCGACGAAATGCTATAAAGCAGTAAGTGATGAGGCTAGAACATTTTATCTAAAGAAAACTGTCGAGTTAGCTTCAGCCAAAGGGGACGGGAATATTGATGAAGGTATTTTTTGCATTTACACGTTTTGGTTACACCTCATGTATCTGTGTCTTTTGTACCCACTTATTGTATTAATAGTATTTATTTTATTAATCGTGATTATAATAAAGCATAGGTTTAAAGAGTCCCGAGGTTCGTGCACGTCTATCAATATTTGTGGGACACTTAACTACCGCCGAAGAATACTACGTACGTGGAGCCGCTCAGCCAGAATTGGCCATTAATATGTACAAGCAGTTCAATAGATGGGCAGATGACATCGGCCTCGCTGGAAGAGTCGATAGACAAGCGGTGACATCACTCAGGCAGCAATACATGGACTATCTATGGACTATGAACTATGCAAAAATGATAACTATTGAAAATATTAGTAAAATGTTATATGAGATTGAATTTATTATAATTTAATAATATATACATTGTGTTCGTCACAATAACACTAATAATATATTTGCCCTAATAAAGTATCATTTTGTTGGTACAGGTCGTCTCGACGAGGCGCGGTTCGTGTGTGGGTGACGCTCTGTTACATCAGCCCACACGATCAACTAGTACAGGTGAAGGTTGCATTATCAGATACACAAAAAAAATAATGTACTGCACTAAATGGCTCCTTTATCAGATAGATAAATAAAAATGCTACTGAAGTATCTACCTATTTATGAGAATATCGCTCGATGGTCTCACTAAGTATAGTAATGTTGTATTTGTTAGAAGATCCTGCTTTTTTTGATTTAGTATCATTGATTATTGATCATACTGTTGTTGACTTTCATGTAAGTTCGATTGATGCAAGATAAACATGACTTTTATGCATTTAACTAAAAAAGAATACAAGTTAATTTTATGAATATAACTGTCACAAACATAACTATTTATTCTTATACAGTGAGTTCTGCATACTGCTATACATTTTAAAAATTTAAGTTTCACTAATACTTAGAGACATAGATTATGAACTTTACAATTTGTTTCCTTTGTAGGAGGAATGGTGGGAAATGGCTGATGAAATATCCGAGCGTAAAGGTGATATAAGAACTGCGGTTGATTACTATTCTAGAGGCAACAACTACGCAAGAGAAGTCAGTGTTGTTTATTATAAATGTTGTTTTTAATTTTTATTATATCATTTGTTGTTCTTCAGGCCTGTCCTGAAGGAGAGTGGGGCGCGTGGCTTGTATCATCGCGACAGGCGGGCGCCGCTGGACCTCATCTCATAAAGGCTGCTCGAACCGTTGATGCTCTCACTGTGGCTCTGAAAGCACACACACACACACATTGGACAGGTATTATTATAATATCTGCTTACCGAGCTTTGCTGGCTATTTAGTAATTATTAGTACTTATTTTGTGTTTTTTTTTTTTAATTTCGTTTAGGCATTTTAATTCAACACGTGAAGAAGACAGAAAACAATATAAATCAACAATTAATTTCTTAGTCTAACCTTAAAACAAACATTCGTTGACTTCCTGGCACTGTTGTGTCGTTAAAGCAATTAGTAAAAGCAAGTAGCAAAAAGAAGTATTACTATTCGCCACTAGATGTCAGGAAGAGTCATATTTTAATCGAAAAATTTTTGTTATTCTTTTTTACGTAAAATAACATTTTCTTAATGATAAATGATGATAATGATTCCTAGCTAGATCGATTTATCGCCATCGTTTGAGCCGATACCGAGATTCCCATAATATATAAATATATATATAAGAATTGCTCATTTAAAGATATAAGATATTGCTTTAGGTTTTGTTTTATTATATATAATTTTTTTGTAAATCAATCCATTGATATCTTTAGGTTATAGAACATAAAGAATCTATTCGGGAGCAAAGTGAACAGTTGGGGGATCATTAATAATTATAGTTGGTTAGTAAATAATTTATTACGGAATATTAGTCTAAATTTTTAATATGATAACTAATTTGTGTATATTTTTTTTTATAGATTTTCTTTTTCTTGGCCAAGAATTTTGCCTCATGGTTTTACAAATAAGACGAGTGAAGACGGAGTAAAATTTTACTCCAACTTTATAGATGCTTTATTGGAGAGAGGAATTGAGCCTGTCGTTACAATATATCACTGGGATTTGGCACAAAATTTACAAGATCTTGGTGAGTTTCACAGATTGGAAAAAGTATTTAATACAAATGCATTGCTTCTTCACTATATAAAATAGAATAAATAATAAAACAAAACAATTGTTTTCAAAATACTTTATTATAAATTTTAATTATACAGGGTGACTGGTGAATTACTATCGATATTTGAGGACGTGATATTTGACGATCATATATGACAAAATAAAAATTAATATAACATAAATATTAATAAACTTCTAAGTAAAGTTAACCAAAAGTTATGTAATTAATTACGCATCGTGTGAACACCCTACAGATTAGGTATACACACACACACACTCGTTTGGCGGCGTGGTGTTGTATCAGCAGGCCGCCGCACGCGTCCACACTTGGAACACTGGGAACGTGTCCTCACTTTATTTATTTATACGGAAATTTTGTCAAAAATTAAGTACCTATTTTTTTTTACATAATTCGAATGAGAATCATAAACCGAGTATTCTCCTTAAATATTGATAGTAATTCACCAGTCACCCTGTATAAGTTCAAATAGTTCATCTTTCCTGATAAAACTGAAGAACCCATTTAAATTAATATTTTTCAGTAACAACATGTTCTTTGTAAATGATTTCTTTAAACGAAAACCTTTGAACGGCAAATCATATTGATGAATAAATATTAATGAGTTCTAATCTTATAAATTACGAACTTTAAATAAATCTTGTAAATTAAATGTTCATCAATAAGAATTATATGAAATGTTTGTTAATCTAAGTTATAATTCACAGGTGGCTGGACCAATCCTTTAATATCAGATTGGTTTGCGGACTACGCTCGTGTTGTGTTCACTCTATACGCTGACCGAGTCAAAACTTGGATCACTCTCAATGAACCGCTGATGTTTTGTGTCGTTGCTTACACTTTTTGTCTTCACGCTCCAGGAATAGTTAGCACTGGAGTTGGAAATTATATCTGCAGCAAGAACACAATGTTGGCACACGCTAAAGCATGGCGGATATATGACAAGGAGTTTAGACGAAAATATAAAGGTAAAAGAATTATATGACTTAATAAAAAATACTTTAGGTACTTGATTTTTTGTTAATTAATAAAATCTCTAGGTTCTTCTGAATTAATTCCGCATACATATGCAAATGTATTACATTATATTTTAAAGGCAAAGTGTCCATCACCAATCAAGTCATGTGGTTTGAGGGAGAAGATGAAAATGAAGGAGAAGCGGCTGAACTGGCTCTACAGTTAATGGTGAAAACACAAAAACTAAACAAAAATAATAGTGTCACTAAATACTTTTGAAATTTAATTCAAATCATTGAAAATATTTAATGTCGTACAATTTCAGGGAGGACTGTACTCACACCCAATCTACTCAAAGGAAGGCGGTTGGCCAAAGAAAATAGAAAAACTCATAGCAGAAAAGAGTAAACAACAGGGATTCCCGAAATCCAGATTACCAGAATTTACAAAAGAAGAAAAAAAACTTATAAGAGGTGAGAATAAAATGTAAATAGTCTAATCGTTACATAAATTAATACTAAAACTAAGAATTTCTATTAATAATTATAATTTATAAGTAAAGTTATAAGAAAGCCATATAAATAGCAATAGGCGTCCCTTTCAAAGTTTTTTTATTGAATTTTTCAAAGGCACGTATGACTTGTACGGTTTGAACTACTACACATCACGAACTGCTCGCCTCGCCCGAGGGGAAGCTGTTGGTCCTTGGCCTCTCTTCGGTGGACCAGACATTGATGTAATAATATCAGTGAGACCAGAATGGCCGCAAGCTGGCTCCAGATGGTTCTATGTGAGTGTTGTTGTTACTATATACAGTTGTAAGACTCATTGAGGCTGAACACTGTCTCTGGAAACTGATCGTACGTCATACGTGTTTATTGAAGAGTAATGTAGACAGCCAAGTGGTGATTGAAACAATAAAAAAGCAACTAACTCGTGTTCCAGGTGTACCCGGAAGGTTTCCGAAGGCTCATATCTTGGTTGAAGAAACAGTATGGAAACATGGAGATGTTTATAACAGAGAATGGTTTCGCAACCAGCGGCGAGGATTTAGATGATCAAGATCGTATAGATTACCATAAGAAGCATTTGGAACAGGTGATTAATATTAAAAATGAAATCAAGATGGATAAATAAAACAAGTATGTTATTATTCTAACTAATATCTTCCATCAGGTTCTCCTCGCGATTGAAGACGATAAGGCCAATGTCGTGGCGTACACTGCTTGGTCAATGTTAGACAACTTTGAATGGAGCGATGACTATTGGTAAAGATATTGTTTTCAAAATGTTTTTGGATTTTCTTCTGTTCGTAATCTGATAATAATAATAATCTTTTCAGTTCCAAATTCGGTTTATACGAGGTGGACTTCAACGACCCAGCCCGCACCCGCCGCCCGAGAGCCTCCGCCAAGTATTATAAAGATATTGTGAAAGCTAAATAATATGATTTATATAATATTAAATGAACTTTGAACTGAAAGACTTTATTTGTTTGATAAATAATAAAATTAATTTTATATGTGGCTTGTGATGTCACTCGGTCCTATGTCTAACAACGATTCCTACTCATTAACCCATTAATATTAAACTTGTCACTTTTAAAGGTTGTATCCTATATTGAATTAATCACTTACATTCATAAACGACCAATAATATAATATAACTAAATACATTAAAATTATAAACCACTAACTTCGATTTCAACCCATTTATTTTTACATTATCTTATTATAATCCCTAAGGGACTCAATCTATGTTTAATCTTACTTAACATCGTCACTACGTACGGAGCGTTAACAGTGTTTCTTTGATAAATCTTCACACGTTATAGTATTAACGTATTGTTGAATGAGAAACGGGAAACGCAAAAACTAACATTTTCGGCACTGCTTTGCTTTCGGTCACCACTACTTCCTTAACCTTACTCGTTTAAAACTTCATAGAAACTGATTCGATTGTCAAATGAAAAGGGATAATTAAATTTGTCGGTATGTCGCTTAAGTGTTTTTTGCCATTTTGTTAATATTTTCTTTCTAAGCAGAAGTTTATTCAGTTAATTATCTGATTTATGAACAAATTAAGCAAAATTTAAGCTGTGAGCTCTGTACTTGTGATATGTGTTTAACGAAATTAACAATGAGTACATTTTCAATGTTGTCCTTTGATGATAAAACTAAAATAATTACAAAGGGAAGATGTGTGGAACTTAAAGAAAGGTAATGTTATTCGTTTCAATAAAAAGTAATAAGATAGTTATAATTAGCAGGTTGTGTACACACAAAAAAGCCTTTCCTTGTTTGTTTATTTCAAATAAGTATGTTTGGATCTCCACTGGATATTATCTTTTAAATAATTTTCTTAAACAGATCGTAATAGTTTCAAGGTACACAATATATTATAGATGTTAGTTGTTTTCGGACCGCTGTAACTTAATGTGCGAATATAATCAATGTTTTAGAGGAGGAAATTGTGATGAAAATAGTTTTTTTTCCAAACATTCTGCTTATCCAACCCCACATTATGTACATACATATATTAAACAGTTCAGGCTGAGAGATAAAAACAAGGACTATGTAAATTCTTTACAATATTCTAAATTCCAAAGTTTAGAATGCAGCGCCACCTATAATAGGTTGAGCGTCAAATTAGCGGTGTTGTAACTACTTGCCAATAGATGGCGGTTTATAAAATAATTTCAATTTCTCATGGTATTGTCAGTGTCTGTGAATTTTGTAAATCTGAGAGAATATTTTACTTTATTGTGACTTTGGTTGTTCATGTGTTCCTTTATATTATCCATTTCTTAGTTTGCTTTAGATTTATTGGTTACCTGGCTTGTTAATTCGATCCAAGACTAATCAATATAATTTTTTTCCCAATTTGCCAGAATAAATCTTAAATTAAATACCATTTTGTTGGTAAGTTGTAAGGTAAGTGTTATATTGTATACATTTGAATGAGTAATAGCGAATATACAGGGCAACAAGAGAAAGAAACGTTGTATCGAATTTTTAATAAAAATAATTAAATCCTTTATCTTTAGTATTATATTAATTAGTATAAATGTGAAGATAATAACATGAACAATAAAAAGAAGTGTCTACGCATCTAATTTTTACTCCGGCAACACCGCTTCGCACTGACCACACCGACAGACGCCGAGAGCGGGATGGGGTGGGGAGCGGGGCGGGGTGTCTATATATTCTCACTTAAAATTCGCTAATACTTCACTTCTTATTTTATATACGCTTTATTCGTATTTCATTACCAATAATTGTAAAGGGGTCATCATCATTAAACCAATCTAAAAGCTATCGAAGTATTAATTTCAAATCATCATCAACATCACAAACAAAGTGTTTTCATAACAAATCTTTATCCATATTATTGACAAAATGAAACATATTTAGTTTTACGATTGTAGTAAAAAGGAATCTAACTAATTATATAGGGTAGCAACCGGAGGTCCCAGGAAAACTACGAAACTTACTTAAATGTATATTAATGAGAATTACATATTAAAATTTACAACCTATTGCCCCGGTGTTAGGATAGGAATGACATTCCATTGCTTGTGTTGTATCAGGAATCTTCTGGTTCACACGGCTTGGTGTTCGTTCTGCAGAGTCAGCAGCGTCACTCGGAATATATTTTATCACTACAACCATTTTACACCGGCGATGTTCATTTATTTTTTATTATCTTACACGTGCATAACAAACTCATCTTGTGTCTGTACAAATGTTACACAAAAGTATTGATTGACAATTTTAACTTAGAATAATGAAAAAACAGTAAAATACTAGTGTTGAGGCAGGTACAGTCTTTATTGTAGTAATGTGCTACAACATGGGTGACGACAGTATTTAAAAGCTTTCAAATACAAGTTGATAACCAAACGTTGCCATCACAACATTAACAAAGGTTCAATATTAAGTGGTTTATATAAATAATTACAATATTGGTTTCATATAATTAATAGCTATTTTTACTATACAGTAACAAATTTAGGTTCATGTTCCCACTATTTTATCCCAGTAATATCCACAGGTACATTAATTTATTATTAATTATAATCAGTCATATAAATAATTCTGAGGACTATAGTATATAACAATTAGTACATCACAGAATGCGCCACTTGTAAGTTGTAACATTAAATGTCATAACTCCTCACACTTCGGAGTTGGTTCTATGACATACAAAAAGCGGAATAACATGTTTTACATACGAGTATTTAATCATTTAAAAGAAACTTATAAAAGAAAACTAGCGTCGTCTATGTCATGATATAGTAACTGACCCTCACTTATATGTTGCAACATTAAACATTATAAACTAAGTTGTGAGTACTGTACTAGGACATTCAGTTATTAGTTCCAGTACTAAGAATAATACATACACTGATCTCTAACAATATACAAGTGTCAACAGTTTACACTATTTATTCCGTGTTCAGTGAGTGTGATACTTGAATACCTTCAATAGTTATTGTGCCTGTTACAAACACAATATAAAGTAGACAAGTTTGAATATAACAGAGGGACTAGTTGTATGATAAAGGTATATTATAAGTACATTAATTATATCCAGTTAAGTTAAAAGACTTAATTATTATAATAGTTAAGAAATAATTAGATAGAAATAAGCAATTTTAATACAAAATTTATTGAACAGTGACCAGACCCTAAGGAGTGATCTGTGTGAGACAAGTGTAAACAACACATGAGTAATGAATATAACTGTTATGAATAAAACAAACGTATATTGTATTATGTTTATTATACAGTAACAAGTCTCGTCTTCACATGTACATTAAACAATCCCTAGTTCATAGAGCGCCTCTCACACACCTATCATATATTTCATCAAGTGACACATCAACTATTGTTCCAAGTATACAAGAATGTCTCCGATACATTTATATCTGAATAGTTTGTGTCTTGTGTATTGCTCACCGAGGCCGTGTGTCTCTGTGTGTGTAGTGTTCACAAGTCAGCTCAACGTAAAGCGACACGTCCTTAGGTTCGCTCTCCGTCACTCGTAGGAACTAGTTTCTTATACACTGATCTCGACCTCACCAACAGAATCCACAGCTCCGTGTCCAAGTATTACCTGCACAAAGACATGCGTTTAGTGAAGGACAGTGTGTGTAGTGTAGTGTTCTATAGTGAGTGGTTAATAAGTGTTCCACCAGCCGTGTGAGGTGAGGACTGTAGTACAACCTGCTCACCTATACATAGAGTGGTACATGTTCTCGACTCACAATTCCCACACCTCCCTACTATGGCAGGGGGACAACTTATACAACCTGTCACCCGTCTAGGCGATCATTGTAAAAATTGATTTGTAGAGCTTTTAGAGGTCCTTGGTGGCGATTGCTCTTAGCTAATCGAGCCCTAACGAGCGATGCCCCCTCACCAAACCCGCCCCTCTCTAAACACACAGAATGACGTCACAAGTCTTCTATCTAGTTTGACCTGGATCATTCTCTTGAAACCAACAAATTTTTAAATACACAATTAAAAGTTGACTGTATACAGAATTTAAGACTTGAAACACTATAAACCCGCTCCTCGTCTCTGGCGACTACAAAGGTCTCCGTTGGCTGGAATTTAAAGAGTAGGTCTTAAAGGACATTGTTGGACAATCCCACAATCCCGCAAAGTCACAGGTCATTGTTGTTGGCAGTTCAGCCATGATGGCAAGGATTGATTGGGCGGAGATGCCACGGGTTGTGTACAATGGTACTAACTTGTCCTACTGCTCCAATGTTAGAGACCTTGGAATACAGCTTGATAGTACTCTCTCCTGGTCGGAGCATTTAAAGCATATTGGAAAAAAAACATACGCCTCCTTAAGTTCTTTGCGCCGACTTCAAAACTTACTGCCAATTCCTACCAAAACTATGCTTGCAAACTCTCTCCTTCTTTCAATATTCGATTACGCGGACGCAAGCTATCTTAATCTTACCGAGGACCAACTTAATTATCTTGAGCGATTACAAAATCTAGCTATTCGGTTTATTTTCGGTCTCCGAAAGTATGACCACGTTTCAGAGTTTCGTTCAAAGCTCAAGTGGCTCCCTATACGCCGTCGCCGGAACCTGCATACTCTTTCTCTTCTGTACTGTGTGTTATTTAATCCAAATGCTCCTCAATATCTTAAGGAGAGATTTGAATTTGTAGGAGATCAGTCCAGAATGCGACCAGCACGTAGGCTCATTCTGAAAATGCCTGCTCACAACAGTAAATATTACAGCAAGTCGTTCACTGTGCAGGCAATAACTCTCTGGAATGACCTACCTTTGAGCATTCGACAGTCTAAAACCCTATATACTTTTAAAAAGTCCTTAAAGAACCTATATCTCTTATCACAATAATGATGACGACATGTATGTATTATATATATATGTATCTATATGTTTGTATGTATGTATTTATATGTATTTGTATGTACGAATGTAAGTATGTATGTATGTATGTATGTATGTATACATACATACGTATGTATGTATGTATTGATATATGTACGTATGTATATTATTGAATATTTATTATTGTTATTTATTTTTGTATGTGTTTAGGTTACATTTATTTTAAGAATATCTATGTACCACCCTATACTGTCTCCAAACAAAATCCTCTAACCCCAGGTTGCCTGGAAGAAATGGCTAATAAGCCATAAGGCCGCCTTTTGTTACATCGTTAGTTTTAAGTTTGTTTTTTTTTGTCATTGTCTTTATTGAAAGTGTGGTGTGCAAAAAAGTATTAAATAAATAAATAATAAATAAGGACTTGGACGCTGTAGAAGTCTCTAAGCTGTGAGTCAGGATGAGATGACTTTGTGAGGTTGTAAATGACGTTCATTAACGAAGCGTCCTCAACAAATGTGTTGAGTCTGGATGTAGGGTCGTTTTTACAAGCTTTGACGTTGTGATCTAGGTTTCTACAAAGTAATATAGTTGTAAAACGAAAATATAAGTTTCAATTAAGAAATCGATAGTGGAAGAAAGATGACGAATAAAAAGATTAACTAACAGACACTTTCAACTCGTCTGTCCGTGATCAGAGTGTAACCGAAACGTCGGGATTCCTAATTTTAGAATAATAAAAATCACATATGTATACGAAAAAAATAATTTCATTTTAGAAAAAATCATAGTAAGCCAAGTAAGTTCATTTGAACCACTAAGAAACCGCAGCGCCCCCTGGCGATGTCAAAGATCTGGTGATACTGTCCAAGTCTCTAAGCTCACAGTTATAGTCAAGTGGATACATTATGTTTATATACATTATAGGTACTGTGACGGCGCCTTACACATATAATAAAACAATACCTATAATAATATGTAGGGCCCGGATAAATATGTATTAAAAAATATAAAATATGTACATAAAATATGGACGAAAAAATCAATAATATGGAAAAAATATGGAGTATAAAATAAAATACTTTCATAATTAAACATTGTTTTACTATAAGAAAAGGGTCCCTCGTGAAATTACATTTAAAAAACTATGAAAAAAAATAGCGAAATATTTATTTCAACAAAAAATAACAGTTTTATTCAACTTCCATTACACTAGCCTTATCAAATTGTTTGCAATACACAATGACGTGCTTCTTTAAATTATCAAAATGAAAACTGACATTTGGTCAACATATAGCTTTACATCTGCTGATTGGTCTTATTTAAAGTCACATGACGTGATGGATGCATACTAAAACATGCTTAATTCAGTAATTGTGTAAGCCATGTCTACAACTCTCGAAACTTTCGCACAGAATTTTGTTAATGTTTTTTGCGTATTAAATCCTTTATTTTTATCCAAAACATTAGTAACGGGCCCGTAAATTTGATGTATTTTTGTGAATATATGGATGATTGTGACATTTTCTTGTAAAATATGGACTTAACTTTGAAATTTGGTAAAATATGGAAAAATATGGAAAATAAAAGTTGGTTTTTCACAGTCTAAATATGACAATACATGTATATGACATGAAAATCGCGTAAATTAAAAATATGTATTTACATATTAATCCGGGCCCTAATAATATGTAACAACAGTAAGTTAACAATCTTAACAGCTAACAGCCTCTGTTAGTGAACTCATCAGAAGCTACTGAAACAATGATTCTTAACATGAAGCAAGTCCCGCAGGAGCTACATACAAATGTATGGATAAAGCTTGTATTAAAAGACATTGACTGTTTGAGCCGCTGCAACACTCCACCTTCAACACTACACTTGATACTTCAAGTCTTTTACATTCTAATATGTTTAAATCTCAGTCACTTCCCTCTCCATATAATGTGTAGCTCATTGTCTTTAATATATTGTGTCTAGTGTAATCACACACTCATGTTTCATTAATAGCTACCTGGTTCATTGTTAGTTTTCATCTAACACTTGATGATCAGCCGTCATCTCCTGATGGATGAATCTCAAGTACAGTCCAATAACACCATCTGTTATACATAATACAATATATTAATACTGTTCACAAACAATATTGTTCATATATAAAGACATACAGAGACAGTTACATCAAGGATTGTTTGAAAATAAAAATATATTTTATATTAATCTTAAAATAACCACAAATAAATTACACTTCATATCACTAAGAAGGTTTATTATTCAAATAAAACAATTCTTTATATATCAGTCTAGTTAGTATCATCATTAATAACATACTGTATAATGTATAGAATTATTATTAATATTCTGTTTGAAATATATTGGATTCCTATAAAAATTATAAATGTTTATAATTAAACTAAACACATAAGTTGATTTTACTTAAAAAGTATAACACTAGTAAAACACTTTTATAATAATCGATTATTCTAGAAAGACGCCATATGGATTTCATTATAATATATAATATCAACAGCATATGAGGAATTATAAAATGAATGTGTCGATAACGGTT
Source organism: Danaus chrysippus (assembly GCA_916720795.1). NCBI lineage: Eukaryota > Metazoa > Arthropoda > Insecta > Lepidoptera > Nymphalidae > Danaus > Danaus chrysippus. Next base: position 2,126,669 of record CAKASE010000073.1, read on the forward strand.
TACTAAATATAAGAGATACATTATGGAGAAATTAACAGTACATACCGTCACACTACTATCGTACATCAGCTACATACACTTCTCTTCATAGAAGGTTTCCTCTCGTCCGCAGACCACGTCCTAACAGACGCTCCACCAACAGCTTCGACCCTCATCTTGAATTATATATTCTCACGAGTCCTGTAACGTAACGAAGGATTCTAGTTTTTATTATGACACTAGATTTCTTAATTGAATATTCGATTTACAAGAAGTCGCATTTTAGAGTGTGAAAAACATAATAATAAAGAAGGTCATTGAAACGATATAACGTTGAAAAACCCTGCGGTCAATGTAACGCTTAGAGAATAATTCAAAATATACTATTAAAATAAACTAGTACTCTTATCACTACACATAATAAACACTTATATTAACCAAAACTAAAAATGTAAAATTATAAAATGTAAAATAACAATATTTAAAAACCGTCAATAAACTAGCCGGCAGGTTGGAAAAACTAAGAATCATGGTGAATGGGGATGAAACTGTCATATACTAACGAACAAGTTACAACAACTTTGACACTATTTTCCTTTATAACGCGATAGATGTCACAAGTAGCTCTCAAATTGATTTGACATTAGGACAAATTTTAAATTATTTCAGTTGCTCATTAGTCATTTCACATTTGCATTTGTTTACTCTTCTTTTTGTGCTGTGCCTGTATCTTCTTTTTCAAACATTTGACCCGGCTTAATATATCATTGACTCCTATTTCCACGCTTCTGACGATCGACCCCGGCTTTTCTCAATTGGATTTTGATTGCAAACTACGAATTTGGATTATCGATTAGTTGAAAAAATGCCACGAAAATCGGCTATTAAGTGTTATTTTCGGTGTGCGACTAAAGGTACGATACTTATTTAGTAAAATCTATAAAATTATTATTTGCCATATACAATCAATTACCTACTACGCTTGTTACATCAATTTCAACCGTAACAGTTTATTGATTTCTAATAAAAACATTTCAGGTCCTTTTCATCAATTTCCTAAACCTGAATACCCAAATTTGGAGAAATTCATTCAATGGAAAAATATTTTAAATGAAGACATGAAACAAAAGGAAGATTCTTACATATTTTATAACAACATAAGAATATGTGATTGTCATTTTGAACAGTTTTACCGTTCTTCAAGTAAACGACTCACTCAAAATACTGTACCAACTCTATATTTAAGTAAGTATCTAAAGTAATCTACTTCCCAAGTAGTATAGGCACACAATATATACTACTAATATTAAATAACTATAAATAATCAATTATATTTTATAACTATAGATAATATTAGGTATACATTATTATTATTTTACTTTAGAAATTGGTGCTCATAATTAAAAATTAAAAACAAAAAAAATTGATTTAATTGAATATAAAGAAATAGGTATACAAGTCATCTTAATATTTTTATATACTTACATATGGTTTGATGAATTTATAATGTGCAGACTTTTTTACCTTTTTTTATCGAACTAAAGGAAACTGCCTACAAACAGTATCGCAAAATAACTACTTGTGTTACTTCTTTACATATGTAAAACAAAAACAAAGTGTTCTAAATATGCAGAGATTATAATTTCACTGGATAACTACAAACCAAAAAAAGTTGTTTATAGTTTTTTATGTAATATAAGAATGGCAGTGTTTAATTCAGTAAAAATTACAAGTCTATTTACATTCAATCAGAAACTCTAAAAGAAACAAGGAAGGAAGATACAATCAAGATAATATGTTATCATTCAATTTTAAGATTTTTCATTTAACTTTTCTTTCAATATATTTATTTGTATTAAAAAAATATTATTTCTTTAGCAGCATCAACATTTGAGACTGTACACTCATTGCATTCTGTTGAAACTGAAAAATGTGTTGATACACAAAAAGAAGACCATGACGCATCTTGTAGTCACCACTTGGATTTAAATATCAATCAAGTTCAATCAAGAATCAAGTTCAGCTACAAAAGAGTTCTGCTAATTCCTCTCAATTATTTCCTAAAGGTAAGTTACGGGCATATAACTCAGCTTAAATTAACTATGATTGCTATATTAACTTTTAAATTATAAAACAGCATCAAGCATTTTAAATACAATATAAATTTAAACCACAGATTCACTAGATTTGCAAGTATCAAGATTTATTTCATATTTTCTTCAAATATGTATATTTTTTGTCTTTTAATAAACATTAATCCCGGTTTTAGATAACCTGATTCCTTTTTAAGTAAATACAGATATAAACTCAGATGAGTGATCAGCATCTACATTTAAACCTAAGATGTTCAAAAATGTCTTCTCATTATTTAATTGATTATCTGAAATCCCTTATGACAACTATTAGTCCCGTCGTTAGAGATACTACTGTATACATAATTAAACATAACTATATCAATATTTATAAAACATTCATTTCACTCCCTCGTCTCCTGCCAGCCGGCCGCGGTCTTCCTAGTTCCTCGTAATGGATGTCTTTTTCTAATCCTGATGCTTCATGGTGTTTTTTTTACATATATCCAATTATTATATTTTATATTATTGGCATTACTTACATTATAAGTTCTTATACTTATTGAGTAACATTTTTAGTTTTGTTTGTTATAAGTGTTTATTTTATTGTGTAGTATGTGGTAGGAATTTTGAATTATTTCCTAAGCGTTACATACATTGGGCGCAGGGTTTTTTTAACGTTATCGTTTTGATGGCTTCCTTATTTTTATTTTAACTATTATCTTTACGATTTTCGGCCACACCCTAAAATGCGACTTCTTAATGTAAGTTGGTAAGTTTGTTAACAATTAATGTATTGTCTTTATAAAAATAGTATTATTTGTAACGTTCCAGGACTCGTGAGAATATATAATTCAAGATGAGGGTAGAAGCTGTTGATGGAGCGGAGCGTCTGTTAGGACGTGGTCTGCGGACGAGAGGAAACCTTTTATGAAGAGAAGTGGATATAGCTGATGTACGATAGTAGTGTGACGGTATGTACTGTTGAATATTTAATATTATTCTGTTTTTATTTATAGTAAGGGTGAATATTTTTTGAATTTAATTATTCAATATTTTTATTTTTATTACATTAACTGAATGCTCCCGACACGTCGTAATGATTTAATAATTAAATGAAAGATTGGAATTATAATAGTAACTGTCTCTTGACCGCGGCTCCGTCTGCGTGTACATCAAAGTTCTCTGTCACTAGTGCCACTGAACCTGAACTGCTTCCACTTCATGGTTCAACTCGTGTAGTATTGGGCTTGGGGTCGAGATTGTGTCAACGGATAATCGGGATAAAAAGAAGCCCAAGTCCTTTTCCTGGGCTTCATTTATATCCATACTAAAGTTCATCACAAACGGTTCAGCAAGTTAGGAATGAAAACTTAACAAACAAACGGACAGTTACTTTCGTATTTATAACATTAGTAGGGATTTGGTAATATTTGCAATCACTAACAGTCATCATGCTATTAATAATGGTTTACAAAACAAAATCATCTGTAGTTGGCAGAATTAATGAGTTGAAAATAAATAAATGACTAATAAAATAAAAACACTTATATTTTGTTAATCATTCATTTATATTCAACTGAATGCATAATAATTACAAATATGCTCCTTTTTAGTTAGGTATTTTATAAGTTTTTTTTTTGTAATTTTTTAAAATATTTTATAATTTATTTTAAATGGACAATAATTGAAGTGTCTTTATATAAGAACAATATTGTATTATGAATTACAGATGGTGTTATTGGACTGTACTTGAGATTCATCCATCAGGAGATGACGGCTGATCATCAAGTGTTAGATGAAAACTAACAATGAACACAGCCGGCCTAGCAGCACATCTCCAACTTGTCTGCTACTTAGTTATTTTATATTGAATTTAGACTTGTCAAACAATATCTTTAACAGTTACTGTACAAGTTTTATATATAATTTCTTTTGGATCATAATATTTTATTTAACCCAATCTACTTGATATACTTCTCTGATACGATTCAATCATACTTTTTTCTCTAGAATAATTAGTTTTTAAAAGAATAGTATCTGTTATGCCACTAGAGATGGCTAAAAGTTTTTGTTATAATAGATTTACCTTGCACTGTTTTCATTTATAATATTTATATAAACCGCATTTATCATAAAGAGAATTATTATTGTTGAATTGAAATTAATTATAGTTATTGTTGATGTATTGTATTGTCTTTGATTTTTATTAACCAGTAATACTTGTGCTTGTTAAGCTTATATATATGAAGATAATAACACTTTGGGACTCCGTATATAGATCCTACAAATAAGTTTGTTATAAACACAAAACAAAATATAACATGAGTAAATAAAATCTTCAAATTCAAAGTCTAAAGACCTCAATTAAATATGTACTATTGTGTGTGTACATGATGTGACTCATATGATATGTTATTCTGTGACTTATCTTTCATACTATTAATATTTATATACATACAACTGTAGGAAATGACGGATTGTTTAGAAAATTGATTTAATACATTATTATGATTGTAAGACTAAAACATGTAAATAATAAGAATAGTGTTACAAGTGGTAAAGGCTGTGACATATTAATTGTAATATACTATAATCCTTAGAAGGAATTTTATGATTGATTAATTATTATAGATAATAATAAATGTACCTGTGGATATTGCCCGAATAAAATTGTCGAAAACTGATACAAAATTTATATCAGGTATATAGTAGTTAGTAGTTACATAAATAAATGATTATTATATTGCAACCAATATTTGTAATTATTTATAATTAATTATAATACTGAACATCTGTTAATTTATTGATGACAACGTTTGAGTATCAACTTGTATTTGTTATAACAAATATAATTTATATATAAATACTGGCTTCAGCCATTTTGTACGACATTACTAGAAGTAACATTGAACATTAAAAATCAAGACTGAAACTGTACCTAAAAAGTAGTATTTTACTATTTTCTTATTCTAAGTTAAATATTGTATGTTGATATGTGTCTGTAACATTTGTACAAACAGGATCAACTGAGGGGCAACAATTAGATACAAGATGAGTTTCATTCCTTATTTATACAGTCGCAAGAACGAAATAATTTTTAATTAATTTTTATCAGAATAGTTTTATAAGAGTAGACGGCCTACTAGATGGTCAGTAGTTATCATCTCCTATGGGCAGCGTTGACGCCTTTGACTGGGGAAGAGAGTAGGAAAAGGAGGAGAAAGGAAAAGGCCAGGAAAGCGTGGGAATAGGGAAAGTCTACCACCTTCAGTATACCATAAATGAGGAATTTAATTATAAACATTAAAAAATTCATAGACTACTGGAAAAAAATTAAAATATGTAATTTCCTTTATATGTGCTAAATTGTATATAAAAAACACTTAGCCTTACAATCAGAATGTTTTTAATTTAAGATCTAGTTTTGCACATTAAATAACAAATTTTGCAAGTACTTTTAAAATCAGAATTCTGTTGAGAGAAATTATCTTTTATTTTTAGTTTGTAAGTAGTCAAGTAAGAAACAAATTCGTAGGCTTCTAATAAATGGATAGATAAAAATAACTCATGAACAATCAGTGGCCATAAAATAATATTTTCTAAAACTGAAAAAGTTCACAAAGAATATTTATTGAATCATATCAAGAAATTCAAAATACGGTACTGAGTTGGTTGTTATTGGTACTTATTTACAACTCAACAATAATTTGACGATCAACCTATTATAGGTGACGCTGCATTCTACACTTAAAATTTTTGAAAATTGTAAGGGATTTTCATATCTTGTAAATATATGAACATGGTAAAACGTGTTCAGGCATAATTTATAAATAGAAAAATACAAAAAACAAACATGAAATATGTTATTGATTGTTAAAACAAAACAGTTACATAATGACTAAAAAGAATAATTAGATATATATTATAATATTATAAAGCTGAAGAGTTTGTTTGTTTGTTTGTTTGAAAGCGCTAATCTCCGAAACTTCTGGTTCGAATTGAATAACTCTTTTTGTGTTGGATAGTCCAGTTATCAAGGAAGGCTGTAAGCTATATAACATCACGCTACGACCAATAGGAGCAAAGATATAGTGGTAAATGTGTAAAAAACGGGAGAAATTATTTCGTCTTTGAAACCTTCCGTTGCGTGCGCCGTGAAAACCGTTCAAGATACACAAAAAAGTATGTATTAAAGAATAATAGCTCTTTTAATGATCTAAAAAACAGTCCGCGACAGTATATGTCTATCTTTTAAGATTAACTCACAACAACCGTTTTTATGGTACCTAATTTGGTCGAAATAATTTGTTTAAGTTGTATCAACATTATAATATTAATCTTTATTCAAATAAACTAATAAATAGGTTGTTGGTTCATTGTGAATTAAATTGTCTTTGACATAACTTAATTTCAACAAAAAAACTTTAAAGATTACAATGATAAATAACTCCTAAACAAAACCAACTCGCTCTCTACGCTGGCCGGCGCGGCGGGAGAGAGGCGGTGCTTGCGGGCAAGCCGGTTGAATGCAGCGCTAATTTGTTTATGCGATATAATTATCTTCTTAATATTACTTTTTATACACAGTTTCATTTTGTAGTTGTTTTCTATATAGTAGGTACTTGATTTGTTTTAGAATAGTATTTAGTTACACAATAATAACACTTTTTTATTTTCATATTGATTATTAATTTATAAGTAAGTATGTGTTTTCTATAAGTATCTATAGTATTGTTTGTTTTAAAAATAGTATTTAGTTTCTAATATACATTTTTTGGTGCTCCATAATACCTGTAGATACCTAAAAAAGTGTCGCCTACTTAATTATTCTTATTAGATTCAATTTTTTTTATTTGCTTTAGATAAAACCTGTAAATAGGTGTGGTCTACCTATTTATTCTCATTAGATTAGGGTAAAGTTTAATCATAAAGTTAGTTTACCTTATTTTCATTTTACGGTTGTTCTTTTGACATAATCGTTAAAAATAAAAGTAATTAGGTTCCTAATTATTAATCTTCTTAATCTTACGTTTCTTTTTTTTATTATGAGATACGCTTTAGTTAAGTTTTAATTTTCTACGATTTTTCTTCATCACTATAATGCCGAAAAAAGAACTCAGCTTTCTCGGCAGACTGCTACTGCAAAGCGGCTGCGAGTTTTGCGCAGCAATGAAACTGAGGTTGAAAATAGGGACTGGTTGGCTACTCAACGAGCAATTACTGAACAAAACCGTGCAAGGGAATCAAGCGTTGAACGTTCACAGCGTTTAGCCTCACAAAATTTCAGAACTTTGGCGAACCGGCAACGGGAATCGAGTGCTGATCGTTCTCAAGATCGGGTTGTGGCGAAAAACAATATGTTCTTCTGCCACCAGATAATAAAACAAAAAATGTAGGATATGCATGACAGTATAATTACATTACACTACAATTCAGACATATCTTTTATATTTCGACAAAAAGATAAAAAGAAAACCATTGATATAAAAGATTAAAATAAGTCCACTGTATTAAAGATAACGTTGCCATTAGGCTCATATTTACGTTCACAGCTGTTGTATCCCTTTAATTATCAAGACATCTCGATTCGTGACTTGAATTGACAAAAAAACTTTTTATCTCCCTTAATGATTATATACCGCGGCGTTTTATTTAATATTCTCATTTATATAGTTTGAGTTTTCGTAGTTGTATATATACGGTCGTTAAAACTAATATGTTAGTTAATTAGAACAGCTATCAATTTAAATACTATATAATGGGGTCCAAATAATCGTAAAGAATGGCTGAATCTAAAACAAATGCACTTGAAAACAATTAAAAAACACCATTCAATCGTGAGTTCTAATAAAGCCTGTTTTTTTGGTGTGTTGGTTTCATTCATTCATTGTGTGTAGAGTAGCCTGTTAAGGTTTTATATATTTATTTTAGATTTGCTGTTTAGATAAAGAAACAATGATTTGTTTTCGGTAAGAGTAGAAGTATTGTTTATGTCGTCTCATATTTTTTATAGAGCATAGTGTTAAAAAATAAGTAAATAAAAAATATTTGTCCATATATCATTTCTCAATAGAAACAATTAAATCTATCATAGATTAGAAAATCTCATTAAACAATCTTACAATTTAAAAAGTGCAAAGAATTTTCCCTTTTATTTTATATGTCAGTATGTTTTTGTCTACTAAAAAAAAGTTAAAAGTAGGGTACTGTTAAAACAAAAAATCTAAAACTAAAAAATATTTGTGGCTTCAAGAAATTCGGCTTCAGTTCAAATGCCTTACATAACTTGAAGGAATGATAAATGGCTGTCGCGTTTGAGTACGTCAATGCTCCCTGTACTCCGATGTAGGTTGATAATGATAAATTATCAGACTTATAAACATTCAAATTTAAACCTTAATATAATAACATAAAGTTAAATTTGTACTCATAGCAGTTAAAAGAAGCACGCAAAAAAAATTGTTTTGCCTTTTCGTGATTGAACTTCTTGACTTATTGCAACCCATTAAAAACACTTACAAAATATTAAAACTCTTATTTAAGAATTGAATAACATGTTGTACTTTATAATGAAAATATTTAATATCTTTGGAATAATTTTCTTTTTGTTAGTAAATAGATCTTATCATGACGAAATACCGAACACACAAACCTTTATAACGTGTAAGTATATATTGACGATTTATTAAAAACAAAATAATAAAAAATTTATAAAGTTGTTAACAAATATTATAATAATAGCACTATTAATAAAAAAACAATTTAAAAATGTAATGTATTAAAAATATTATATAAGGAAAAACATAAGTCCATACAATTTTATCTAAATATGTTATGACAAATCATTTCCGACACATGTGTAATTTTCCATTATAATTTCATTTTGCAATATAACTATGTACATTGAAGACTTTTGCATAAAATTTTATTTCAATGACAATTTTTTTTTAAATATTATAGCACATTTTTAATATCTTCTATCTTCTATATATATAAAAATGGATTGCTGTTCCTTAGTCTCGCTAAAACTCGAGAACAGCTGAACGGATTTATCTTATCATAGTCTTGAAATGTTCGTGGAGGTTCAGAGAAGGTATAAAAGCAGAAAAAAAATGATTTATTACTGGGAAAACCATAAAAACAGCCCTTTTCTATTTTCCATACAAACGTTTTCTTTGACATTAGATTTGACAACTAACTAATATGTCAATCATTCTGTTCCATTGAAACAGGAAAAACCTAACTATTTGTGGCCTCTAAGACGGTATAGAGTTCGCCCGGTTCAATACATATTTTATTATATATGACGAAACTAACGCGGACGAAGTCCCGGGCAAAAACTAGTACCTTATAAAAATCCACTAAATGACACTACTTTAATTTGTATTTCTCTAACAAATCTTTTTTCAAGCAGCTTATTTATTGACCTACAAAAAACAATTACATTAAATATACAGAAAAATTAAATCACTCAGATCTCAATAAAGTTAATGTCAAAATCTTCAATAACGAAAGATCTCAAAATCTCAAAATCTTCAATAACGAAAGATCAACGTGCACTGCACGTGCACTTTTATGTGTCTCATCAAAGAGATTATTATATTCCTTTTGTCCCAAAGTCAATTAGCAGTGTTTTGTATACATCCTGCGTGCAATTTCCAGTTTCATTGTGTGTCAATCACTATCATATATTTAGTTATTAATTAAAACATTAATTAATAACTAAATCAATTGCATTAGGATCTATTGTGGAACATTAAACTGAATTGGAAATATGTATATTAATAACTAATTCTTTATTTGTTTTACATATTATACGTTTATTTGTTTTACATATTATACGAAATGTAATGTACTTTTGTTGAATGAAACGTCACTATCATTTAAATTTTATCACACAGCTTCTGACCTTCCTTTATTCTGGAGTAACTAACCAAATGTTTGCGGTAATTTAATCCGGATACGGAAGGGACGAAATGTAACTTGGCAATTATAACTTTATAGCGCTAGTGGACAAACTTACTTGAGTATACTTAGTGCTGTTTTATCCAGAGTTATAATGATCCTATTATTAACAGTGCCTATATTATATGAATGCCTTTATGGTAACAGAAATCTGATCTATGGAAATTTTACAGAACAAATTTATGTTAATGCTTTTCCAGGTCAGTGACTTTTCATTTAATTTTCAGAGTTGGCGATTTTCCCAAATTACTGTTATTCTTAAAAAACTGAAATCATAATCGTCATTTATATAGAACATTTTATTTTCATCTGTTTTTTTCTATTTTCGTTTTGTATATTTGGTAAGAAAAGTCATAATAAATCTGTGAATAATGTATCGTTTTGAGAATAAGCTCACAAATCTATCACAGTGAATAGTAAATGTGCAACAGAATTACATTTACTCAATAAATTCCGCGAACTAATTAATTGTTACTAGATGCGTGGGCGCGTTCTTTGTTAGCTGTAATCTAAATTAGCTGGGCCTTATTGAGAAATAGTTGATATAAATAAACTACCGGCCAACGATTTCGTTAAATTTTACTTCGTATTGATTTCCGTGAATTTGTTACTTTAGTATTGTTATTGAGGTTTCTATGCAAGTATAGTTTAGTTGTATGTTTTCAGCTGTCTAACCATGATCACGGTTGCTGTAAAGGAACATAAATGTTGTTAATATTATAACTTTTAATTGGTTAATAATATACTAAAAAATAATATACTTAAAGGTGGTAGAGCCTAGCTGTAGTCAGTCACTACAGCTCGAACATGGGCTGGCTCGACCGGGGAAGTACCACCCTCTCACAGAAGATCGGCGTAAAGTAGCCTTTACTGGCTGCGTTTCGTCCGATGAGTGAGAGAGCCGGTTGCCCTTTCCCTATTCCCACCCTTTCCTACCATTTCCTTATTCCCACCTCTCCCTATCCCTAAAAAAACAAGGTTGGCAACGCATCCGCAACGATGTTGTGGATGTCCATGGGCGACGGTAACCACCTTCCATCAAGTGGGCCGTCTGCTCGTTTGCCACCTTTCACATAAAAAAAAAAAATAATAATAACTAAAGTGCATTAATTATTAGGTATATGAATATCTATATATATAGTATATATATTTTTCTGATTTTATTTTTCGACTTTTTAGTAACAGTGCATTAATTATTATATGAATATCTATATAAATGTATCAAAAATAATTTTATACAGCCCTATCTGTAGGTTGCAAATTGGCAACCGAATATGTCTCATAATATAAAATAGAATACTGGCATTATTATAACCAATTTCAATTAATTGTACCAACAATAACCATAAAAGATAATTTTAATTGATACCAATGTCTATACGGGGAGGTATTCTGAGCACGTGTTGGGCTCTGACTAATATTCTGAATCAGGAGCTTTCATATTACTATTTTAGCACTCAGGTAGAAATGAGGTCGCTTCTGTTTGTTACGTTATCTATGGCTTACATTATAATAAAAAATATATAATTGTCAGTGTTTAATTTTTATGAATTGCCATTACCCGTTTTCGTAAATTGATTTATGTTGTACTTTGAGTACAGACGAGCGTTATGAAAAGTTTCGTATCTTAAATTGTCTCATAAAACCATAAAATAAATAATTATTGTTTTAATACATACCTTTTTTATTTAATTCATATACCATAACTTAACTTAAACTTACTGTTTATTTTATTATCTTTTACGAGTAAATCCTTTCTTAAACTATCAAAATAAAATTCTTCCAAGGAATTGAATTTATAACTGAGATGGTTATAGGTAAAAATATAATCACCAAATGATTTTTCCTCTTCCAAGGAAAAAAAAAACAATTTGCGAAACATTTCACATATATAACGAAAGTCAAGTGAATTTTTATTTTCTTGCTATTCAACAGTGTAATTAATACAAAATAAACACTTTCCCAACTTGGCCTAAACCTGAGAAAGCCTGCACAAGAGAATAATTGATTGGAAGAGCAATTACATTCATCAGAATTAGTGGTACGTGAATAATGAGAGATTGACAATGTATCGCATTTAATTAAACGATAAAATCGAGCCCATATAAATGTACTATCATTTAAATAGCACAGGCAGGAAGCTTGCAGAGATCTGATTTACTGATAGATTTAAGACAAACTTAGAAACAGAATATGGATATTAATTGACCCCATCATTAGAAATGTCGATGAGATAATAAGTACAACTGAAAATTCGTCTTAAATTAATGTTGCTGAGGCATGCAAGCTCACATTAATTGTAGTGTTGATTTATTTATTGGTTATGCACACATACAAATATTGCATAAACGAGATCTTAACTGTATCGCTCTTTTACTACCAGCTAACCTCAAAGATGTAAAGAAAGTGGAAGGGCTTGTAAAAATTCTCCTCCTTTAATGATAATCTTATTGTAGTAATTATATGAGAAAAACAAGTTTATTTTAATGAAAAAATCGAGAGAATCACAACGAGATCTGTTAATGGTGGAAAATTAATGGGTTCTCAATTATCCATACTCGTATGATTTAATGTAGAAATATAAACCATTATCCAACGTACCTGAATATAAAGAATCGTGTATACATGCTTCAGGCTTACGAAACAGCTGGACGGTGAGCCAAATCCTAATAAATACGGTAAAGTGAGATATCAAGCATGGGGAATTAACACATCAACAATAGCTTGTCCCACTGTTAAATTTACTGTCCGTAGATTTCAGTAAAATTTAAAGAATTCAGAAAAAAATACTGGTTTGGAGATTGAATTAAATTTCTCGACACTTGATAATACGAGTACCAGCGAAAAAAACGTAAGTCGTAACTATTAGATAACATTAGTTTCTTTTACTTATTCGGTTGCGAATAATATTAGTCCCATATACATGATAGTCGCTCCATTTGATATAATAAAAGATAAATCACAATGATATATTGATTATAGGTTTTATAAGAAATTATTAATTATTTTGTGCTGAAAATACAAAATTAAGTAAAAATTTAACAATAATTAAAAAAGCATTAGCGCTTCACCAAAAGTTATGGAGCTGTTTCAATGCTGGATTATTAAAGTAATATTTTATATAATGTGTAAGATATTGTAAATAATTATAACGCTCAATATAAAAAATGAAATTAATAGACATCAATAAAGATTCTTGTTTATCAAATTAATTGTACTTAACTTGATAATTAAAAACATATGGTGAAGGAAACCATGATATAGAGTATTATAAATTGATCTTGAATCTTGAAAAGTCTAATACATATATGTTACAATAAATTAGTCGAGCTTGACAGTAAAAGACTCGTAAAGCAAATTTGTTTGTCATGACATTGAATCAAAAACTAAATACATAGCTCATTGTAAATATGAAGAATTAAAGAATTGCACATAAAAGGCAAGCATAATTATATTTCTAATTCGATTACTATTTCTGATACGAATGGAATATGGTTGCGTATTGGTAATAATTTTAATTGGTGCCAGTAATCGGAGATATTATCAAATTTGTGAGGTCCAAAAATAAATGAAATGAATGCATGTGTTAAGCAATCAATCATATTTGTCAAGGTATATAATAATTATAAAGCGTTCATTATCAAAATAAGTACTAGTAATTTAGCCTCAATAAAATGTATTTTTTTAAAGTTTACAAAGGCTATAATTAAGCGAAAACTTTCCAAGACTCCTTTAGATAGAACTATTTAAATTAGCACCATTTTTTAACATCTGAAGCATAAGTTTAAACATTGTTCTAATACACTATCAGTAGTAAATTTTATGATTTTCGGGAACCATAATTATAAAAGTGTAATCGTGAATGGAACTTAGAGTAATAATAACGACTCTATCATATCCCGTTATTGTTTAGCGACTATCATTCTTCATGGCAAGTACTGAAATGACTTATAAGTTTGCTAAATCAATATCTCAAGAATGGATTCGAGACACGAGAAGAAGTCATTAGGTAGAATAAACAATATCAATTACTTCACTGAAGCCAATAATAACATCGAGAGTCTAATAAGCAAGCGAGTCAGAAGTAAAAAGAAGACCTATATAAAATTTTATAAGAGATAGTCAAACTTTATTAATGCGTCATATCTTACTAAAATATAATAATTGGGAATAGACGAGAAATTTCACGGAGAGATTGTTTTAAATGTATATCAAAAACAAGAACAACAATAATGGAATTAATGTTAAAAGTATTATTTAATTCTAAATAATAAAATATATTGCTTTTAAAGTTTATGTAACAGATATTGAAATTATTTCTTACCGGGTCCAACTTATTTGATAGTGAATCACGAACGGAATCAATTCAGACTAAAATCTATAATACATTTATTAATATACTATAAAAGATAATATGCAATATAAGAATATTTATGATAGAAAAAACCCAACCTATTATATTAATCAATATAAAGTAAAAATATGTAAAGAATTTAAATAATAAAAAATAATTTGTAAATATTCTTCACATCCTGGTAGAAGGTTACACATAATAATAATTTTTAGTTTAATTAAATCAAAAATATTATTGTTATTCCTTATAAAGTTTTGTTATTGTCATCTACAAACAAAAAAAGATATTTTAAATAATAATTACTTTAGAGCGAAGAAAAAACAACGATTATAAACAGATAAATCAAAAGATCAATGACAATTTAAAATATGATTTGAAAACTTATTGATGTTATTACTTTGCGTCTCTTAAAATTATTTGTTATATGACAATAAATTTTTGCATATTCTAAAAAGAATTACAAATAGTAATACAATACATAACATGGAAATTTACTTACCACATGTATAAATATAATAAAAGTATTGAATTATTTTAAATTATTTATCAAAACAGATTAGATGCTTGTAAAAATAGAAGCTTGTAACTGCACTAGTAAAATGGTTTCTTAATCACATATTTAAAAGAAACTTTTCATGTAAATCTTTCGTTCGAGCCTCTAAACACATATAAAATAATAATTAGAGTATGCTACTTTTGCAATAAAAAAGTTGTGAAGTTTAAATGCGTATCGTCCAAAATATTTTTATGTGCATTTTCCATGAAAAAAATTATTGTTTCTTAGTAAAATCTGTTTATTTTTAATTTTAGTGCACAAAGACTAATTTCCTAGTCATTTTAATACGCCATATCTTATAAATAATTAATGCCAGAAAAGTAAAGATATGTACATATTTTTATTATTAAATTTTTGTAATAAATACGATTTTTTTTTATGATATGCTCTTGATTGGATTTATGGTAAAAATACTTAGTTTAAATTCTACTCAAATTGATAGGCGAAGCTTTAAAGACTAATGATAAATTTCTATTAGTTTCACATGGCCAATCGAAACCTCTCAACATTTTTAGCTATAACTTATTTACTTCTCTAATGTTTATGGTAAATTAAGCACAAGGTGGATCTATAAATCTTACTACGGATACCCAGTTTTTGATATGATACTAAACTTAGATGTCTTTCAATTGGTAATTTAAAAATGGTTGAACGATTGGATTGGAAAAAAATAGGAGAGATAAAGTTTTGCTTTCGTTTGACTATTAAAGTTTTTAGAGTACCGATACATATTCACCTACATATGAATACATGTAGAAGCATTCGGCGTAAAAATGTAATACAATTTTTGTTGTTTCAACAAGGGAGCAATAAAGTTTTGTTTGTAATAACAACTATAGAAACTTTCACAATTTTTGATTGAAAACCTATTCAAATTTTATTCCGTCTATGCATTCATGTTTTTGACTGAAAAGCATTTAGTATTTAAATTGACAATTATAAATAACCTTTATATTATTTATAATAACATTCTTTGTGTGCTGAAAATATAGGCGGATATGGTTATTTAATTTATATCATACATAATTATGAACTTAGAGCCTGAGCTCTTATTAAGTTTTATGACATATGTTATATTGTACCATACTACCAAAACTGGTATTTTAAATTTGGCATTAAAAATATAAAACAAAAACAATTATATAGACCTCGACAAACCATTGACCATTCTAAGCCTTATGTAATATAAATAAAAAATCCCAGTTGTATATAATTCTTTTATTGTCCGAAAAATAAGAAAACATTTTTAAGGGACCCTCGTCCAGTGCGGTATCTGTCAGGGACTGCTTTTGATTTGTCTGTTATTAATTTCAATTAAATACAAACATCCCTTTGAGTACAAACTTGAATTTAGAAACATTATACGTTTGTATCATTTTTTATTTAATTTTATTGGAAACTACGGATATGAGACACTATTGATGCAAATATCTATATATGTAATAATCTACAAAAAAAGTAAAAAACAAATAATCTGCTGTTTTCTATCGTTTAAAAAAGAAAATATATACTTAAAAAAATACGTAATCTAAAACGAAAATCTCAAAACAATATAATATTATAATAGGTTACATAACATACGTAATAGTCGTGATGAATGAGACTCGAGGTCCCGACAGCTCAATTGAAATCTCTATACAACAAATACAAGAGCACATTCACTCATTCATATAATTTATAGTTCTGTAGGAAAAACTATTCTTTATTGTTCCCATTCTTTGTGGTGAAAAGCAGCTAAGATGTTGGATTGTGTTCTAAACATATTTATTGCGAATGTTTTTACGTGTTGTGATTATTCAATAACTCATTTGAAATACATAAATTGGTTTTGTCAAACCAAATGTAATATTTTTAAAGCATGTAACTGAACATAATTTGAGAAAAGTACCTTAACATATTTTCAATTTATTTCGGTTAAATAAATAAAAAATGTGATAGGATTTGTCACTTTCTTTCGATAGTTTTGAAAGAAAGTCGCTAAGCCCTACTAAATTAAACTGCGACAGAACTTTAACATCGTTCTTATATAAATTCCAAAGAACATTGAGAAAACAACCATGTCCTTAGGTGTAAAATATCCAATCTGGGAAGGAAAATCCTTGTAAGGGATCTTATTACACAAACGTGTCTCGAAATCAAACATCACTTCTACATATTTATAAGAAAACGAAGGATTACTTTATAATAGGCGTTAAAAATATTTTCCGTAAAATAAAATGCGTAATTCATGTACGTACATTATACTAAAAGGTTTATATTGAGTTTTGTAAGCGATAACTTTATCAATAACAGCTGCATAGCTTTGGTTTTCAGATGTATAAAAAGGACCAATTATTTTTTTTTAAATAAATAACTTCTTAGTTTAATGAGTTTTTACGAGCATTGTTCCAATTTATCTTATAAAGATGAGGATTATTAAATCTTTCAAATTAGTTAGGTGCCAGTCTGTTCATAGTACTTCTAACATTTTAATCAAAACGTTGAACGATATCCGGACAAGAAAGAAGAATTAACTGATCTTACTATAATTTATATTAATATTGTTAATAATTCACTCAGAATGCTTTTCAATTATTTCTATTAAGTAATTCAGTATTTCTTGAAACTACCAATTATTTTTAAAGTAATATATTACATTTTTTAACTGTCTAAGAAAAACTAGTCGATTTGTAACTGCTCTGTTGTGTGTTGAGATAATGTTCAAAATAATATTTAATTTACATCCAGCATTCAGTAAAAAAAAATTCAAGCTGCATTTAATTATAGGGATTAGAAAAAAGCCAGTATAAATGTAAATCATAATTATCATTCATAGTAAAAGACAATAAAAAACTGTATTTTAACACTTGTAATACTTTCAAATAAGTTTTAGTAAATGCTACAACTGCTTGAACTCTCATGTTTTTGAAGAAAAAAATAATTAAATTTTAGATTTTATAAAATTGATGATTTTTGATTTTCTAAAAACTGTATCGTTTGTAATAGTTTGTAAATAAAATTTCCATCGAAGGTATAAATAACTTTTCAAAAAACCTTGGCTAGTTTTTATATCATAAGCAAGTTTCATTAAAGTATTATTATCCAGACCTAAACATTAAGAAAAAAATATTCGATAAAGTGACAATGAATATATGAATACAAAACAAAATCTTTTAGTAGTATACAAAATATTTGTTTAAACTTGAAATATGTCTAATCCAAACCTTTTTACTATATTCAAATATAAATATGAAATAATTACTAAATAAAAGAATACTCTTTTTCATTTCAGTCTTTCAATGTCCAATTGAAATTATGACGTAAGCTAATGCTCATATTCTTTCTATAAAGATTTTTATGAGGCAAGCCTCATTAACTTCAGAAAGAGCAATATCAAATAATTGGGTCGTCTCCAAAATCTCATTGTGGTTCATGTTTGGTTTGAGCAAATATAACCACATATCCTAATTCACACGTCTTTCTGCTCTCTGAGCTATTTCACCACAAGGTATACTTGCATCTTAAGGAAGATTTTGCAGTTCATAAACTTTTATTGTGAAGCGCTTTGGCTCTTTCTTCAAGGTTTTTAAAACTTTTAACAATTTTAAGAAGTCAGCAGAAGATAATTTTTCTTTTAAGATAAATACGGCTTGTTATTTAATTTCTACAAAATACAACGAATATATATAATAATTTTATTAATTGTCTTGCTTGATGTTTTTTTAAGGTAACATTGTTTCGGTGCAGTTGTAAATACAAACTTGTAGAAGTTAGAAGTAGCTAATAAGAACACTGTTTCACCACTATCTCACTAATGAAGTAATAGTAGTTATATTTTATAGATTAAAGATTTCAAGTTTCTAAACACTTTTGGTTTTGTAATTCTTGTTTAGTTGTTAAAAAAGAAAACCTGTTGTTAAAATGACTATAAAAATAATAATATAATTGTTACTAACGCTGTACCTATATTATCTTGGATTTAGGTATTAAAATTCTTAGTTTTTACATTTATAAAGTTTTCTCTCTAGTTTTATGCATACGAACAAACATCATTAAAAGTAACTAGATCTTTAGCACATCATAAATGTAAAATTCTTTGACTATTTGACGATTTTTAATAATAAAAACAATAAGATTCTCAAAACATATTTAAAATAATGAAAGGCATCAATCATACCTATTTGAGAAACGTTCTAGAAATTCAAATAATTCTCAATTTCATAACATCACTTAGATATATACACATAATATATAAGAGCAAAATGTTGGTGTTGTAATATCAAATACTTTATAATAATATCTTTTCAGCAACATATATTAGTGCTTATTTTTAGTAAGTCAAAATATGTATAAGACAAGAAAATCTTAACCCTTCCATATATTCATTGTTATCAAAATTACATACTTTTATTAAAAAGTTTAGACTTTCGAGCATTTTTTGCTATGTTTAAGAGTTTTAATTTATTATGTTGAACAATAATTCTCTTCCTTATATTTTAAGAAATTAAAAAAGCCAAAAATGTCAAATATATTCGGCATAGACATAAAATCATTTAGATACAATGTGAAAATGTTGTATTTTTTGTAGTTTTAAAAGTCCTGAGCCTGGGAAGCCTAAATCTATATGAAATGTTAAATGAAAAGTTTTAATTAACTAAAAAGAATTTAATACTTTCTATTGTTGTTCCAATTCGTAGTATTTTCAATGGGATTGCTATAATGTACATATTTTATTTAGAGTACCTGGTCTCTGAACAAATTGTTGGGTTTAATTAATTTGAAAAGTTACATTAAAATCTTATGTTTCTTTAATTTAATATTATTACCGTAAAACCTTAAAAACTAAATTTATTTCTGATTTAAATTTTCTGCTGCCACTAATATAGTTTAAAAGTTCAAATATATATAAACTTAAGTTTATTTTATAGAGTGTGATATTTAAAAAAATATTAAATAATTTCATAATTCAATTTTATAAAGATTTTAGACGCAACTGACTACATCAAAATTTACCTAATGTAAAGAAAATTAACATTCCAAACCTATTTTAAGTAAGGGAAATTTTCAAAAAAGAATTTAGTTCTAAGAACAATAAAAAGAAGACTTCAATGTAATGTTAAAATAAGTGGTTGAATGGAAATTTTTAAGAAAAGTCTTTGCTTAAAACCAAACAAACGAAGTTACGAAGTGGAAGATGCTGTCAAAGATTTAATGCAAAGCAAGCTAGAGCCTTCTCTAGCCAGATGTCACTGTTAACTGAAACAACCGTATCATAATAATGTTTGCCTGATTTAGTAAACCTCACTTAAGCTTGAGATTTTTTCAAATGTTTAATATAATTGAAGATACCGACAAACTATCTTGTATATTATGCAGTTGGCATTTTAATTTAGTGGTTGAAAAGAATCGTATGATGATAGAAACTAATTAATTTCTCAAAATCCAGTAAATAATATTTTCCTCTCAAATATTATCTTATTTTGTAACTTATTGCTTGTTGTATCATTATAACAAGACAGAAGACATCACATGTCAAATCCTCGAAAAATAAGAATCCCGAGACTATTTTTATCAACACCTAATGTAGTTATAATATTATGATACGAGATAAAATGACAGATATAGAGACAAGCGGAAGCTACAGCCGATCCAAACGGATATATCAAATCATTCCAATAATACCCAAGTATATATATGTATATATTTATTTATGTATATATAAAGTTTAGAAACCATACGCTTTATTTGTGTTAAAGTTAGACCAAAAAAAAAAATGTGGTTTACAAAGGAGCACTTCAATGAAACGGATAATTTGCGGACACGTTTAACGCTTCGATTCGGTATCTACTGTGGATTCACTTTCATTTACTTAGAGAAGTTCGACTAAATAACACTTCATTTTTGTAATCAAAATGAATTTATTACTGTTGCGAAATGAAATGAAAATTTTCCTTTTCAAATATAAAACAAAAAATTCTTCATCTTTTAATCAACAAACGAAATGTTAAATAAAAGCCTTCTGGTGGCGAAACGGAGTTCGCCAGGTTTACTAGTTATTTATAAATGAACATCAAGCCTTGTGAAGTAGAAGATTCCTGATACCATACGAACAATAGAATGGTTTAGCTATCCTAACATCGCGGCACTTATGTAGTCTTAGGTGTAAGTTATAAGATTTAATGCGTTATTCTTATTACATTGTATAATATACATCTTCCTCTACCTGGCAATTTTTCCTAGCTTTAGCCAGGGTCTGCCTTATATGTTATAAATAGTATTGGCTATTTGTTTTTACGACCGGCCGCCTGCCTAACATCAACCCTCTTTTGGGATTGCATTAATCAGTGATGTCTAAATACTCTTAGAAAGTACAAATGACTCGGAAAAATTACATTGGTACTTGCCAGTGCCAGGATTGAACCCGAGACCCTCAGGTTGCCCCCTCTCCAAAATTAATATATAAAAAAACAACATTATCGTTTGTTGCAAAACTGTTAACTGACCAACTTGGTATATGTACACAACTAGTAGATAATACATTGTTTGTACTCAATTTTTATAAAGTTGCTTTCGTAATGATATTTCAGAATTATTGATTGTTCAAATTAAAAACTTGATATTTACTAACTTGTACATACGAGTCTTCTATATAAATATTTTGCTAAATAACCACAAAGGTTAAATTAACTCATTTGTCAAGTATAACGTGGAATCCCAATATGTTGATACCATAACAAGTATCTAAAACTAAATTTTAATTGCAAACTTTATGACTTTTATAAAAGTATTTTAATTTTCAGTAAAGTATGTCAGAAGTATGTGCTTTATAAATTCAACAATTTTTTTTGTTTCTTACTTTATAAATCCTACTTCCAAGGTCTTTAAATCTAGTTTTCTTTGTTTGAAAATAAACTTTAAATGTACATTATAGTACTATTAGTATAGGGTTTATTATCCATACTTATTTCAATTCCCAAAATAAATGTCGAGTATTCAGTTCTGATAAAAAATGCCTACGTACTTTGTTTATAAATCAGTTTCCTTTTGATTTTTTCAGAAGTTTATATCAGTATATATCTTTAAAAAATGATAACCATATTTTCTACCTTTTACAACTAGTTCATAACGTCTGTTATAAAGTAAGTAGCAACATTCAAATGGAATTTTTCCTTAGTTCAAGAATTACTGTTAATCTTATTGCCTGAAGTAAATATATATCATAGAATAGAAAACTGTTTTTTTTTATGTTGATATAATCAGTATGTTTTTCACTATTAATGCGGGACACGCCACGCTAGCGGCGGTAAGGCCCGTCATGTCGGAGTGGCTGCAGAGACAGCATGGTGGCCTCTCCTTCCGCCTAACACAGGTACTCTCAGGGCATGGTTGCTTTGGGAAGTACCTGTGTCGAATAGGGCGAGAGGAATCTCCGGCATGCCACCATTGTGCGGATTGCCCCGAGGACACGGCGCAGCATACCTTGGAGGTGTGCCCAGCATGGGCGGAGCAGCGCCGTGACCTAGTTGGGGCAATGGAGGCTGGGGCCTTATCGCTGCACCACATGGTGTGGTGCATGGTGCGGCGTGAGTCGGCCTGGGACGCCGCGCTCGCCTTCTGCGAGGCGGTAATGTCCGCGAAGGAGGAGGCCGGAAGGGTGAGGGAAGCCACATCGTCCCTCCCCTCTCGCAGACACCGTGCTGGGCGCCGCCGCAGAGACGCCCTCGACGATCTGAGGCCGCCGTGAAAGTGGCCCGTGGCGCGGACCCCAACCCGCGCTAAACGGCCAAGGGAGCTGCATGGTTGTGTTCCCCATGCAACTCCCGAGGACACGAGCGTGAGAGAGAGCACCACATGAGGGGGGGGGGGGCTGTTCCAGTGGCCCCCAAAAAGACGAAGGGCCCCCAGAAGCGGGCCAGCCTGTCGGGGAAGCTGGTGGGAGTGCGAAAGCGATCCCCCGCCCCGACACAAGGGCCGTCGTGGAACACCCTTGGGTTTTTAGTGGGTAGTGGCAACGAGTCCCACATACCCCGCTGTTTTCAAAAAATGGCGGGGATGCGTAAATGCATTTTTCCCAAGGATAAAAAAAAAAAAAAAAAAAAAAAATATGTTTTTCACTATTAAATTAAATAATGGCTTGTTTAGTCTTTATCTGAAGTAAATTTCCATTCTAAAACTTTAAAAACTTATTATCAAATGGAACCACCCTATTTTGTCATGACTGCAATCAAATCTCCTCAACTTTCGACGAGAGAGACTCTTTTCTATTTAAATAAAATCCTTAAAAATAAACTTCCATTCAAAAGATTACTTTATTATTATTCATTGTAATAAAAAATACCTTCTAATAAAAACAATATAAATTTGCTACTTAAATATTAATAAAAAACATGTTCATAGAAAAAAAAATCACATCATTACAAAAAATGTTTAACTGCAAATATAAAATATAAGAAAATAATATTATACATTATATTGAAACACATTGAAAGAAAGAATTAATACCCTAGTCACGTTTTTTTACCTTTTAAGTTGATCGTGTTTAAAAATAAAATCAAGCAGAATGAAAATCGATTTCACTCTGATATATGCTGATTTATAATAAATTGTATATAAAATGGTTATACAATCTTAACACTATAATGATTCTGACTTAAATATATAGGTGTCGGGGACGAATTATGGCCTATAATGGCCAAGTTGTCGAGAATAGAACCTCGAAATATATAAATATATATATTGAGCTTAAAATGGACGAAGTGGAATTTAAAATTATAAATGAATACTTAATATTATATATCCAATAACTCTTTCTGTGGTTCCAGTTATCGAGCTCCCAATCTAATACTATTGAATCCGTCTGTTTGTTATCGAATTTGTCTTACAAACAGTCAGAACACGGAATATTACCACGAATAAGATTACGCTCTAGTCGCCTTAAAATCAAATAACCTTGGTCTATTGTATGTATCTATGTATTTTTCATTTTAAATAATGTATATATGATGGAATGTGTTGTATTTTTATTTCTTATTTCTAAGTATGGTTTATTTTCTTAACCTTTTTGTTATACATTTAATAATAACAATATTTCCATGTTGTATGAGGGTTCCATACTATTTAAAGTCACTTTCCTGTAAAAAACTGATCAAAATTTGTTCCTGTACTTTTTCTTTAAAAATGAATTTCTTGAAATTTTCTATCAATAAATTTTTATATCGAATTAGAAGTATGCAATGTTTTATCAAATATTGATTTTGAATACAAATCAATAGAAAATCCTGTACTAGAATTTATTATTAACCAGAAAATTTTTAATTAAAATTTACCCAAAATAATTATACGTAATGTGATATCACGGATCTTTATATTAACATTAAAGGATATTCAGAGAATGCATAGTTATTTTAATGGCAACACTATATTTCAAATTTAATCTAGTCCACTTCACATAAATATACATTAGAGATAATTTTTAACTGGAGGTAATAATATAAACTTTTTAGATATTCTATGTATAAAAATATTATCATCATTTTAATGTATTATCTTTTATTGGTCAGGAATTTAAAACACAAATTATTTGGCTCCAAAGAAAAAAAGTCATCCTGATCGGCAAAAAATAGCTTTGAAATTCAGCGACATGTTTTAGCTCAAAAAACAAAAGTATACATGCTACGGTCGTTTTGTAAACAACACGATCCATAGAAATTCGTTAACAGTAATGACACCCTCACCAGTGAGGCCAACAAAGTTAATAGGACCGGCAGTCAAGTTGAAAAAAAAAAGAATCTTTTAACAACGTAACTAAGACGACAAATCATTTTAATTATTGTGGAAGGAGAATAATACATTAAAACCACACATTAGCTCCTCCTGACCGTAGAAGCGGACTAATCATCGTAGGAGACCGAAATATCTTGCATGATTAAAATCCTTTGCATTATTAAACATAATTTTTGTATACAATTTTATGAAATTTTAGTTATTTTTTTATTTAAATAAATTATAATACTTAATAATAATTAATGAACATGATTATGGAACAACAGCACAAAAAAAATTATTTAAATTTTCAAGTCGATTCAAGTGAGAATATTGATAGCAAAATATTGATTACAAAGCTTCACTATCAGATTGTATCAATATTAACCCAAAAACTGCTATTGTGTACAGAGTATGCAATAAATGCAAGCACTATACTGCTTTATTACTTTAAAAATATGCTTTTAAAAAGATCACAAACTAAACTATGTGAGGCCACGGTATTTACTGTCTTGTTACATAAAAATTACAGTATATTTTTGTTATTCTTTACTTAGAAGCAAGGTATCGAACGCTACATAAATATAAATAAGTAAAATATATTTTAACGAAAGATTCATTGAATGCTTTATTACTATTGAGTGGTGTTATGACACGAAAAAGATATTTTCAATTAAACGGGAAATAAATAATTATCACTCACGATAATAAGTTTAGTGGAGTATTTTTATCTCAATGAATATTGTATATTATCGTTCAAGAGACAATACTATCACTAAATAAGTGATCAAATATATAAGGGAGAAATAAATGTTTGCTTATATAAGTTTAGATTTGAAGTTAAGAAACGAATATACATATAATTCATAAGCTATGATCTTGGTACACAACTTGAATCTCACAGCTAAAGTACTAAATTTTATCATGCGATTCTGATCAGTGATATAAGTTTTTGATCAAGTTACAAACGTAGACCAAAAAGAAACTACAGTACTCACACCATAACCTATATTTCTTCTAAAATTATGTATATTCAAAAAAGATTATCTATTATACAATTTATATTATGGGGCAATCCCTATTTTTATTATCTGTTTTAAAATATAAAAGAAGTTTTTTTCTCAGTAAAACCAAAACTGCGTATTTGTAAAAATGTATATCAACGTGTGGTTTACCGAACATTTAACAATAATGGAGCATTCTGACAGTGAGCGTAAATTCATGATATTGCATTCCGAATTAACGGTAGATTTCCTTTCGAACTGCCTAAAGTAATAATACAATGGATTATTGTATTATTACTTTAGGCAGTATCATTTCAGTATCATTTCTTACTCCTTCATAACAAAAATACATATGCTGTTGAAGCAATTTAGAATAGTATTATAGAAATATATTCTTCTAATATTCGGAGCCTGCATACAAAAGTGACTCAAAGAAGTCATAATGAGTGAAATATACATCCATTGTTTTAATTAAAAGATAAGGAGTCAAATAATCATTTCATTGATAAAAACAATAGTGTTCTTGAGTCTTGAATATACCTATTGATAATAAAATCAAACTCATTATTTTGATTGATATTTTAAATATTGCATACAAACGATTCTAAATTGATTTGTTTGATCTAAATTTACACTTGCAAATACTTTTATTTTGTAAAATTTTTATTTTTTTTATATGTAAATCAAGGAAAACCTTTTATTGTTGAAATATTATCCGTATACTAACACATTAAGTCACTCAGGGGTTAATGGAAAGGACTGCTTCGGATGTTTCATTGCGTGGTCGAATCAGAACTTGGGAGGTCAATGAAGCAAAGCAAGAAGTCACAGTTAAAGTCCGGAGACTTGTTAAACTCAAGTGGCAGAGGGGTGGGTGTGCGTGGGTCGAAGGAAAACGGTAAATCCGGTTTAGAGGTCTATTACCCTCGACGACGTCCTTATAAGCACAACGTAGGTAGACTAGATATTTTAAAGATTTAGTCAGTGGAGAGGATGTTTGTGGCATTGTAACATTAAAATAAACTCTATTTCCAATTATAATGCATAGACAGAGATGAAACCTCTCAGCATTTCATGGATTCACCGTACGGCTATGAGTCCATATCAACACAAAATGTTCATATATTTTTGTACCATTTTTTAAATTTCCTAAGGAATATGAATAACACATATTTTTATCCTTAAAACTGTCAATAGCAGAAGTCATGAAATCAAATAATTAATTGAAAGAATTTTTTTACTTAATTGTAACAAAAACCAACATTAAATCTTTACTAATCCCTACTAATATTATAAATGCGAAAGTAACTCTGTCTGTCTGTCTGTCTGTCTGTCTGTCTGCTACGCTTTCACGCCTAAACCACTGAACTGATTTTAATGAAATTCGGTACAGAGATAGAGTTGACCTTGAGAAAGAACATAGGATAGTTTTTATCCCAGACTTTTGAAAGGTTCTCTTGGAAACGCGATATAACCGAACTCCACGCGGCGAAGCTGCGGGCGGAAAGCTAGTATTTATATAATTTAAATAAATATAGTAAAGTGCTATGGGATATTGACTGAAAGTTACAATTTTTATTAAATTATTTTATGTATTTTATGTTTAAAACATTTAATTTACGAAAATATAAAAATCATTTAACAAGAAAGAACCCGTCAAAAATGGTCGGATTTTTTATAATATGATAGACTTTTCAAAAAATCTGAAATGGCAGTAGACAGAACGCAGTACAAAAATAAAAATAGAAAGTCTGTAACGACTTTTATGAAAATAATTGGTGAATGTGTATAAATATTTTACAAATATAGAATTACTGTTTTATTCTCCAGTGTAACTGGGAGAGAGAAAGTATAATCCGGTATTCGGGAGAATTATGTATTTTGTCATTCTAAAAGCTTACCAGAAACATTAAAAAAAGTAAATCGTGATATACACAATAAGTTTATAAATAAAAAAAACTACTTTCTGTATGATAAAATACGGGATTCAAAAATTGTATGCTAGTTAAACTTTTAGAAGAATTAGAAAACTCCATTAAGGATAGGGCTAAAATCAAAACCGATGATATTTAATTACAGAATGGCTGATTATTATCAGATCCAAAAGTTTAAAAAATCTATTTGAAAACTAGTAGGGTTAGACGTCTTTTCTATAAAAAAATAAAGATCAGAAATAAGAGTTTAAAAGACAGTGTTGATAAAACGAAAATAAATTTTTAAACGTAATTAAAGGTTTATATGTATATTCTAATAAGCTTCATTACAAAGGCGTTCTACTAATATTTCATTTTTTTTGTAGCCACTGTATACATTACAATAATAAAACTATATAGGATATGCTCGTTTAAAATATTATTTCATTTCTAAAAACACTGAAGTAGGTTGTTTTAACTATTTTCATCCGGTCCTTGTAGGCGCGAACAGACGATAACGAATAATTAATCGACCACAAAAGTGTTGAGCCTATTCTTCTGTGGAGTAATTAGTTCTTGTATATTTTTTTTTCTTAGGTTACAATTAATGTGTAGAGTAAACGTATACATAACCAACAACGATGAGAATATCGTTTCATGAAGGAGGAATAATTAACCAGGGGCATGTAATATTTTAAATTCAAAGCTTCAATTTTGTGACATGGAGCTTGTTAATATTAGTAACGTAAACATAAGAATCTATATTTTAATAATATACAAGTAATATTTATCCACAAGAATTGAAAAGGTTGTACTTTCAATATCAATCATAAATAAGAAATGGAAATTTCAAAATTCAAATTCAATCTGTTTGAAATGCATGCTTGCATTAAGGTTACTTTCTAAACACGTATGAGTTGAAATCAATATGCCCCACACAAATCGGAAAGCTCTAATTCCTCGTACACATGTTTGTGGATGTTTACATTTTGTATTCTTTAATATTAAAAGAAGTATTTATTCACAATAAATCTGATTATGATTTGTAAGATAAAACTAATAAAATGTGTAACACTATGAAATACAATATGAATTCGTAAAAGAGTAATAAATTTCCAACTTAAGAATTTCAACATAAAAAAATTTAAACCTAACTTTTTTCATAGTTAATTAACTTAGAAGAAACTCATTGCTTTATTTAAATTTTTTATTATTACATGGAAAATCCCTTTTGCTATAAGCTGTTGTAGTCCGCAAAATTTTTATCAAGTAAGTCAAGTATTTCCCAATCTTAGCTTCTTCCTAATCCCATAGTGGGTCTTATACATAATAAATAAGTTGCTACTTCCAGTTATACCCATCAATAGCTGAGAAATTAATTTAAACTTCTGTTAGATATATGCTGTTATAATAAAGTTAAATATTAGAACTCAAAGGCCAAACCTTCCTGAGGCACTAAAGCAACTAGTAACACAATTGACAAGTATGCTACATATATGACATTTTGTAGGATAATGAGTGTTAATAGGCCTTCCAATACTGGAACGTTTCTGAGAGATTATAAGAAAAAGTAAAATTAAAATTTATAGTGATAAAGTTTAATCATTGACCAATAAGAAGAGATAAAAATATTTGTCTTATTTATCTGTTTAAAGTATCTATATAAAAGTATTTAATTTGCGACGACCTTTTATGTGTTTAATAAGGTAGGATTGACTGTCTTGTAAAATATAATACGCAAAGAATTTTACATACCTCTCAATTTTCAACATATGTCTAAATCCGACTCTACAGTAGTCTGAATAACTCATGATAACTTCAAACTCCAAGAAACAGAAAGACATTTTCTGATATCTCAAATAACTAAGTCGGAAAGCTAGTCTACTTAAAAGCCGTGAAGGGTTTTGCAAGAAACTCTGATGTTAAAACCCTACACTACACAACGATAAGGCGTTTGACCGTCACTCGCTGAAGTCTAACAAAGGCGACATCATTATGAAAATCGCCCACCTCTAAGACACTCGACCAAACTTCAAGAAAAGGTGCAATAGCAAACCGAATTCTCTCTCTTGTGACACCGTAAAAGTGAATAAAGCTGATACACATACATATATAAGAAAATTGATATCATTACATAATTATTGTTCAGTAGGTTATAAAATAATTCAGTATATTTTAGAACTTCATTCAAGATTTAACTAATTAACCTATAGTGTAGTCCAGGGATTAATTTGTTTTAAAATACTCGTAGGTTGAACAAACTTAATGTATCTCATGAGGTTTAATAAGCCAAATAACATTTAATTGTACTTAGAATAAAAATGTTTCTAGAATAAAAAGAAAAATAAAAAGTAATATTTATCTTTATCTGACTTCTATTTAAGTATAAATAAATTTATCATGTATTAAAAAGCTGAAAATACGTACATAATCTAACTTTCTCCGTATTGAAAGAAACGCGACGTGAACAGGTTTGAAAGAACATCCAATATTAAACGAAAGGGTTTTGGTCAGTTGAAATATTCTATGAGATTACAGTTTTAATATGACTCACCAAACTTGATATCTATATATATAAAAGAAAGTCGTGTTAGTGACTCCACTTATAACCCAAGAACGGCTGAACCGATTTGGCTGAAAATTGGCAAGGAGGTAGTTTAGAACCAGGAAATTGCAATAGGCTACTTTTTATCCCGTTCGACAGCATTCCCGTGGGACTTGACATGAAACGTCAGTCACTATAAAACGTGGAATAACGAAACACAATTGACAGCTATGCGATTGACGTATGTAATTTGACAGATATGTAATTTAGTATTTGAAGGATAAATTTAGATAATCATTGTTTTTCACATGGGCAGTTATAGTTTTTGTGTTCACGAGTTGGGAAACCATCCGTTTTATTTGTGTTAACGTTAGACCAAAAAACAAAAAATGTGGTTTACAAAGGACCACTTCAATGAAACGGATAATTTGCGGACACGTATAACGCTTCAATTCGGTATCTACTTTGGATTCACTTTTATTTACTTAGAGAAGTTCAACTAAATAACACTTCATTTTTGTAATCGAAATGAATTATTCATTACTGTGGTGAAAAATAAATATTTTCCTTTTCAAATATAAAACAAAAAAAAATTCTTCATCTTTTAATCACCAAACGAAATGTTATATAAAACAAAGCCTTCTGGAGGCGAAACGGAGTTCGCCAGGTTTACTATGTAGTTATAGATAAAAAAAACAGGTTTGAAATTATTTCTTAAGCAGTTTAGTTTATTTTTAACGGACCTATAAGTAGAACTAAAAATTTATTTTTTTCCATTTATAAAAATAAAATTGTCATTCTTTTCATCGTTCACCAAAAATATTCTTGCCGCTATATAATATTCCAATTCCAATAAATTTCAAATCAACATAATATGTATATTGTCTTCATAAATGACGGCGACATCCGCTTTGAAAACATTTGTCAAATTATTAGCTCATAGTGAAAATATTAAGAAATATTTTACACCTACAATATTAATTATAAGAACCGAGACATTTTACTCTTATTTTCATAAGCCTCAATCATTTATATCGTATGATTACTGGTTTGTCCGCAACAAGGAAATAACAATATCATAAAATAATGAAGGCAAATATGTCCAAAAATCAAAATAATCAACTCAGTCGATATTTTGATTAATTAGCTTAGGTTTCGAGAAAGTTTTAAAGAATAAAATATTTTTTGCTGGTTAGTTCCCATGTTCCTATACTGTTTTTATGAAGTCTGTGTTTTCAACTTAAGTATAATATTATTTCTTGCCTTTAAATGTATTCATAAAATAGATACGTAGGATAGAATAGTTGTTTCAAGGACCGAAAACCTTATGTGCATATCGTATAAGAAAGAGTCCACCTCAGAAGTCTAAAATTAAAAAAAATGAGGATCTAAAGCGTAATAGATTTGTCTGTCTTGGATAGAGCAAGATGTACAATTAAATTAAAATTTCGTTTAATTTAGAAGCATTGCTTTAAAGTGACGCGGTGTTGTTATTATTCGTGTCCTTTGAATGAGCAACATTCCGTCTCTCTCTCTCTCTCTTTCTGTATCGACTAATTGGTACAAGAGCTTGTTTCATTATTTTTTATCATTTTCAGTCGACACAGTTAGTCTAGTTTCCTGGCCTTTGATCAACTAACTTTAGTATAAATATTAAAAACAACCAGTTTTTCTCATTTTTAGTTATTGCATTTATAAGATAACTTTATATATGTTATTTTCTTTGTTATTACCCAATTTTGTTGTTATTACCTAATCAAATAATAATAAATCTGACTTAGAAAGAGAAGTGTTTAATCTAAAAGTACGAGTATATTTAAAAATATTGATAATATATAAAGCACTCTTATATACTGAGTTCCTGACAAGGAGGCTTGATATAATATCATTGGCTGCCACCGTATGAAGGCATTCACTCTAATTTTAAAACGGATTCCAGAATTCCTTTTATACGTGGAATGACATTTTTAATATATATTAGTCTGTACCTTAATTTATAACAATATAATTTAAATATAATTAATAAGATGCTGGTTTTGTTATTTGATTATCTGACTTGAAGTATGTTTATATTGGATTTGGTTCTAATTCCGTGTATAATATTCTGATTTGAACTAAAATATCAAAAGACATAAAAATATCATTTCAATCGGATATTTCAAACACTGTTACAACACATTAAAGTATTAATTATATTAGCCGTCACAGAGACAGTGTAATGAAATTTATCTATCAATCAAAACACAATGTGTTCAGGAAACATACATATTTATACAGGGTGACTGGTGAATTACTATCAATATTTAAGGAGAATACTCGGTACATGATTCTCATTCGTATTATGTTACAATAAGAGGTACTTAATTTTTGACCAAATTTCCGTATAAATAAATAAAGTGTGGACACGTTCCAAGTGTTCCAAGTGTGGACGCGTGCGGCGGCGTGCTGATACAAAACCATGCCGCCGCACGCGCGTGTGTGTGTGTATACCTAATCTGTAGGGTGTTCACACGATGCGTAATTAATTACATAACTTTTGGTTAACTATACTTAGAAGTTTATTAATATTTATGTTATATTAATTTTTATTTTGTCATACATGATCGTCAAATATAACGTTCTCAAGTATCGATAGTAATTCACCAGTCACCCTGTATACTCGTGCATATTGAGAGGAAGGTTATTTGTAATTTTATTAATTTTTCTATTTCATTCAAAGATGAAAAATGTTTCAAGAAATAATAAAGGGTCCAGTTGTGGTCACCGTTTTATTATTCTTATATCGTTCTCATTTTTGTATAATTAACAAATGCAGAATAATAATTAGTATTTCAGAGGTAGTATTCTAATAAAACCGTGTTTTAATACAGTAAAATATACATATATTAATCAGTTAGTCTGTGGGATTGTGTTAACTGAACCCGGTACTCTGAGAGTCGACGAGCCTCGCTGAAATACAGCGAGCAATTATTAATATGAGAGATGGTGAATGAATTGGTAATGACGTCGCTTGGAGTATAATCGTTGCGTTCTCTAATGTGTATTAAATAATAATAATTTAATTAACGAAGATTTTGGCGAAATTTAATGAACGTACAAATTATTTCCTCTATGTAATATTCTTAGAAATAAAGGATAATTTGGATTATTTTAAAATTCTTAATAAAAGTAAATTGTAATAAAAATGCTAAAACTTCGTATTAAATATTTAGGTCTTGAAAAAATTTAACACGAGATGATATTACAATTACAGTTCCATTCTAGCCCAGTCATTTTAGGAGTCAACCTCGGAATGAAAGATAATAAGCTGTAAATTGGTATAAACCCTTGTTTTGTCGTTCTAAACGTTGTCTCAAAAGTCACAAATGATATCGTGTCCGCGTCTTAAGATATTGACGGTCAAAGGTCATAAAAATTTGTTTTTCGCGAATATCTCGCTTTCTATTGCTTAAATGATATTTTTACCCATAATTTAATAATATTTTACATACTTGTTTTAATAAAATATAAACAATTAATAATTAGTACATTAAAAAGGGGCATTGTTTAATAATTATAATATTTTAATAAATAATTGACTTTATACGATGTACTGATATTACCGTAATTCACGCTTGACATTGCATTGGACCATATATGACTGCGCGCTGCGCACTCTTCGCGCTCTACCTCAAAAACGGTTGATCGTATGAAAATAACAGTAAAAGAAAAATTGTAGAGAATTTTACACTCTACAACTTTGTTATGGGTAAAAATATCATTTAAGCAATAGAAAGCGAGATATTCGCGAAAAACCAATTTTTATGACCTTTGACCGTCAATATCTTAAGACGCGGACACGATATCATTTGTGACTTTTGAGACAACGTTTAGAACGACAAAACAAAGGTTTATACCAATTTACAGCTTATTATCTTTCATTCCGAGGTTGACCCCTTTTTTCACCTAATATGACTGGGCTATTCATCCTATCACTGACAACTTTAATAATTACACGCCGAATACTAATAAGTGAACTAATAAATCTGTATTAATGTTATGTTGCTGTTTTTACAATATAAACATACTATAATTATTAATATACAGCGTTCACGTATTTTTTAATCGTTGTAATGATGGAAACTTAATTGAATCTTGTTAAAGTTAGATCATAATTGCTTCAAAATTTATGAATATTACCTATTCGTTATAGTTTATGAATATTATTCGTAGCTTATTTCATTAAAATTTAATTATACAGATCCATTAATCTATTCTCAGCTCATTTAACAATAAGAAAAAATCTGTAACAAAAACTCACTGTCATTAATTGTGTTCGGTCTCTACATTTACATTTATTTCCAATATGTTAACTACATATATTAATCAAATAAAATTCAGGTATTTCGTTCATCAAAACCCGAAAATTTAATTCACTCAATAAAAAAAATTGTTAGGAGATTTTTTGCAATTGAACCTATTTCCATCTCTTGAAACGAACATTTTTTAATTGCTCTGTTTAAATGATAAATTATAGTTGTATTGTCCTAAAAAATACATATATTTTAGCCTCCGGTAACAGAGATTATTATTCTGTCATTTTTCAATTCGTTGTTAGAATAATTATATAAATTTCAGTCGTTATAATTAATAAGCTACTAAGGCATCTATATAACGCCACAACCATCATCAGCTCTTGACAAATACATATATTATATATATTAAAACAGTAGCATAATAAAAAACGAATGTGTTTTATAGACAAATAACTGTTTATCCACTGTCCACGAGATCTTGCACGTAACATAGAATACATTATTAATTAAAGTAAATATAACGCATGTGAAGTCACTAACACTCATTATTGTCATCTCCGTGTACTGTCATGGCCCAGCTTCCGTCTGGCTTTAGCTTTGTTTTCACTTGGTTCAGCTTGTGACGAGGCGTTATGAAATTTTGAATATAATCAAGTTAATACATTTTTTTTCCCAAGAAAATAAAGTAAAACTTAAAATTAGCCAAAGAAAGTTTTTTTTTCTAACATTTAGTCCCAAAATTTCCAGGAGTTTAATTATTTCTGTAGTATAATTTTCTAAACTAACTTTTATCTTACATTTAAAGTTTTATTAGAAAACTAGCTGTGCCCGCGACTTATTAACACAATGCGATTAATGGTGCCTATGTATGTACATAGAAGCATAGAATAGTGTTCGATTTGATTCTTTAATTTGACATAACTTTTTTATTTATGAACCGATTGACATGAAACAAACACTAAAGCATAACTGAAGCATACCACAATATATTCGTGAAAACCGCATCCAACTCGGATCAGCCGTTTCTGAGATTAGCGTGAACAGACAAACAGACAAAAAAAAAGTTAATTACATTTTTGGGTTCGACATCGACATAACAATAACCCCTGCTATTTTTTTTATTTTTATTTTAATGTACAGACTGCACTTTTTTACAATTTTGCTCTATGTATAGATAATGAAAGGTTAGTATTTTGTATAATATATTATTTGAATGTTATAAAAATGTTTATCAGTGAAATCATGGCTTTATATTCAACAAATGTTTTTATTTTATTACAATAGAACTTATTCATATTGAACACAATTCTTGAGTTGAATCTCAGGGGCTCTCTTTTCCTTGGACTATCTGACCGCTTGTGTTTCATGATCTCGCTAACAAGTGCTATTTTTTTTTTTTTTTGATGACGTAGTGGAAACTCTTTTTACGAGCCGTCCAACCGACCTTGGTGGGGCCGGAAGGGATGTGTGAGGCTCGGCCTGGGCAGGCCCCTACTCACTAAAACCACTGCGAAAGCCATCGGCCGCTATGTCGGTGTACCCCGGATCTGTCAGCGACAGGGCACACCAGCGACTGGCCGGTCCTGGCAAAGACCGGACTTACTCCCTCGGAGAATGGGGGCGATCCCGGCAATTAGGACCACCCCGACGACGCCGGGCTTTCAAAAGGGCCGGGTTACCACGCCGACCCCAGCCCGGAACACAGGGGTGCTATTGGAGGCGTAGGAATTGCCTCCGTCGCACCCCCGTACGTCGCCTGCGGGGGGAGGGAGCATCAGCCGCCCTCTCCCTTTCCCGCTGAGATGCCTCCTTCGTGGACATGACCGTCTCACAGAAGGAGGACACCGCCAACCAGGACCCATCACTCTCGAGCATCTTCTCCACGACACTCGAAAGCGACAGGTCCACTCCGCCGAGAGCCGCCACAAGGTCTTGGCGCTGCGCAGCCCATCTCGGGCACACCTCGAGGGTGTGCTGGGCCGAGTCCACCGCAGCGCCGCACTCATGGCAGCCTTTTCCCGGCTCTCTCCTGGCCGTCCGACACAGGTAGTAACCAAAGCACCCGTGCCCGGTTAAGACCTGCGTCAGACGGAAAGTGAGGGGTTTGCGTTTCCGCCTCATCTCGCTAACAAGTGCTAGCTAATGCTCTGCGATATTTGTTTATTTGACTAGATAATCCGAGAAAATATTTTTTATACTTTAACATACATTTGTTATATAAAAAGTTATATTTATTAAATATTCAGTACCCTAATAAACATACCACCCATCATCTAACCCTCTTTTTACGCACCTTTTTGGTCGTATTTTCCAGTTATTAAGCTAAGATTCCATAAACTATTTTAATCATCTTAGTACCTACCTTAATTTTACACAAATTTTATTCTTAATTAATATAATTCTCAATTATAATACCGCTTGAATAAGAATCCGTACGAATGATGGTTTAATAAAATCAAACCAACGTTTTTCTAGGATGACTGTATACTCATGTATTTAGGACTTTAACAAATGTCTTATTTTAATATTAATACTAATTGTATTATAATAAGCAAACAAGGAAATAATTAAACTTGTTATTATATAGTCAGTGTTTATAAATTAAAGAACATTAAAACATATATTATGTATATTTTATCTTCAACAATATTCCCTCTATTGAAATAGAAATGGTATACTCTGTTCAATTACTTTTAGTACAATTAAACCGATTGAGGTGAAATGTTTGATTTCTTGTACAGTAGAGAACTGTCATACATTATGTTACAATAGAATTGATTGAAACTTGGAACGGGAACATAAGGTATGAGATCCTAACATCCTGTTATTGATAGGAAAGTTAGAAAGTCGTTTGTAACATTGTTTAGTAAAAGGGTTTTCTATTATATATTATGATGAGGGTCTGAATATAGTTCCTGAAGGTTGACGGAGCAACTCCTTCATGGAATGTACTAATAACGTTACAGTCGACTTCAGATAGTGTTGAAGATACATTCTCATGGAGCTATCTGACTCAAAATATCTAAAAAAATTCAATATAATTGTTTAACGGCGATCATAACAGGGTTCTGTCCATTGTGTTCAATTAAGTTGATGGTACAAATAATTGATTTACTTAACTTTTTAACATATCAGTTGTACTATAAAATACTGGAAGTGTTATGAAGTCTCTCTGATACAAATCGATGGTGGTTATTGAAGCCAACCTATTTTATATATTCTTACCGCCTTTTGGTCGACGTTTAATAATGTGTGAAACTTACAACATAATCACAGATTTGTTTGTATGATAAGAGAATGAAGTAAGTTCTCTTTTTAACAGAGGAATATCATCAAATCAGCTAATTTTTGATTTAGTCAGCACGACTCTTCTTGTCCCATCACCATGTCTTCAACAATTCTTACATTTTTTTGTAAATTTCTTTAGCAAATTTCAAAATCTCGTTAATCTATATCACAAGATAAATCTACCTACCATTCTACTCGCCGATAAATAAATCTCACTCAATCACTTATTCCTATTAATAAATTATCATGAAATCAAACAATTAACAATCAAAAAACAAATCAAACAAACAAGTGTTTTTTATAAAGTATCTATTTTTCTTTTTAATTATTTACTGTTATGTTGATAAAATTTCAAAGTTTATTATAGTACACAAAAAATATATCCTGGATTTCTCTCCAAAAGTATATATTTATTGAAGTCAATATATTTATTGAAGTCATTCAATGAAGTCAATCGTATGTCAGTATCGCGTTAGGAGATCACACGCTTCAGTGAGTGTCGATATTGGATCCTACTATTTAAAATTATGTTGATATTGGATCTCAATATGAATATAGGTATATTTTAGAGAAGACGCTGTTGTTATTTTTATATATTTAAACCTTAAACATAAATCATACGTTTTATTTTCCCCTTCCCCATCCTTACTCTTGAAATTTTAAGTCTCTGAGTCATTAATCCACCCCAAAAATAAGAGAATTGTTTTGTGTTCATTTATAGCAAAATTTTGATGCGGTTTGTTTTGAATAAAAAAAATCATGTTTTATTAATGAGCAGACTAGTATGTTTCTTAGATTATACATTAAATATGACAAAGTCAAATTCAAACTATAAAAACATTCTTGGTCCATTCTTTCTCGAAAGCAAATTAAATAAAATAGTTGTATAAATTTCAGGACTAAACACATTATTAAAAACAATATCTATAAAACATCAGATCGGATAACATCGTAAGCTCTAAAATTTCTTTGGATATCATTAATATGATTTCAAAAAATATTAATAACTACGGGATTCATTATTTTACACAAAACGCAGGACCTTATTAATAACCAGACACTAGAACACCTCCGAGACATAATCATCCTCTAATATTGTTACAATAACAATCTTTAAATAAACGGAAGTTGTTATCTTTGGTCCAAAATGGGTTATACAAGAGAAACACGAATTTTGCTCAAACTTATCTAAAAAAACATTGTTTCTTTTGTTTTTTTTCTGATGTATTTTGTAATTCTGATTCTATGTATGGGAAGCTATCTTGTGAGGGACTGGGGCTAGTGATTTAGGGGATTAATGTTATCGTTTATATTTAAAAAATGAATTTGATATAAATATAAAATAATAAGTACAAGTTAATGTGATTTTTTTATAAAATAACACAAACAAGTGTATTAAAAATTATCAGTTTTTTTATATGATTTATAATCTACAATATAAATGCATTATTTCTGTTACACTCACGATAATTTATTCAATTCATTTTCCTAATATTTATTAAATATAATAATTTAAGAAAGGATCAATTACAAATCAAATTTTAATGATAATTAAAGAAGAAGTGAAGATTTGCAAAATTTCTTATTACTCAAACATTAACATTGTTTTAAAACTTAAACACACAAAAAAATATAATATATGCAATATATTGAATATATTGAATATATTGAACAACGACTCACATATTTTATCTTTTAATACAAGCAGACGGTATAATATTCATCTACATTTTTATATAGGTATCTGAGTTATTAAAAGTCATTTGTTTTTAGATAAAGTAACGTCTTTTCATCTAGCGATGTATTTGTGTAGGACCAACTGATTTGTATCACATAAAGTGAGCGTGTATGGCTGGAATAAAGCTGACAGGATATACTTATCACTGTTTTATATATAATTATTGTTAGTCGTTCCCTAAAATACAGTTTATAAATTCTGCCAACCTTTATCCTGCTCTAAT
The DNA here is from genome assembly GCA_916720795.1 of Danaus chrysippus. Lineage (NCBI taxonomy): Eukaryota > Metazoa > Arthropoda > Insecta > Lepidoptera > Nymphalidae > Danaus > Danaus chrysippus. The sequence goes on from CAKASE010000073.1 coordinate 2,166,345, forward strand.
TAATTATATGTTAATTCACCTGATTCTTATTGATTTATGAATAATGTATGAAATAAATATATACCTTAAATGTACAGTTCTATATTAAACAAAATTTGTGCTTCATTCAAAACGTAATAAATATATTCATAATATTGTTGAGTGACGGAGTGTGGTGTGAGCGGTCGTAGTATATATGATCTTCAAACATTATTTACAGGGTATTTGTCTATATTAATAAAGAGGAAAGATTTGTTTGTTTATTTGTTATGAATAGGCTCCGAAACTACTCCACCGATTTCAAAAATTCTTTCACCTTTGGAAAGCTACATTATTCCCGAATAATATAGGCTCTATAATATTTAAAAAAAAATAGTGATCCTTACTAAAACTCCAACAATATAACCCAAGGTGTAAAAAAATGACCTGAAAAATTCCTTACGTCCCGTGCGCTGCGAAAACTATTGATGATAGAACAAAATCATTTAGTACGACTTTGCAGAACTCATCATTATCTACAAAAAGTGTCACGACAGTTAATGTCTAAATACATATTATAGTTATGTCACAGTAAGCGGTTTTTTATTCTAAAAATTTAATTTATATGCCGCCGCTTGAAAAGGCTCTTTATTTGTACCTTGGTATTAATCCTTATCAAAATAAATTACTTTATATTCGAGACGGCTTCAATACCTTTTTATAACTTATTGAATTATTCAATTCGGACATTTAATTGGGAAGATATCACGAGATATCATATTTAAAAATGCAAGTATTAAAAAAAAGTCAGCTCCCTACGCAGCGGTCGTGTGCGTGATCGTATGATTTTAGCTTGAAGAAATTTTGAATTCGTTTTAAATTCGTTTCGTAGCTAAATAAGTACCTGGTAATAAATATTAAATTTTAATGTAACTATTCAAACAGCTTATAGTAGTAGTGTATAGGTATTCCTGTTCAAAATTTAATCAATTTATTTAGCTGCCATAAAATAAAACTACTTCAAATATCGTTTACAGGGAAGCTCTGACTCACTAAAACTAATGGCTTTTGTTTTGTAGATAACATGATATCTGTATAAAATTTAAAAATAAAAAATACAATAATTAATAAAAAATTAAAACAAAATCAAACTTCATTTATAATTTTAGTTTTTTTTGAAACCCGACGCAAAAAAGAAGGGTGTATGTGTGTGTGTATGTACCCGTGTGAAGCCGGGGCGAGCCGCTAGTTAAAAATAAGCTTAATAAAGTATACAATGAATTTAATAAAAAACGTCGGGGTGCAATCTTGATACTAATTTTATACAGCATTCATTAAAATATAAAAATTTCAATGTTTAAATAGTGGAATTCCATATACATACAATTTTATCGTACACTGTAACGTGAATATTGTTTATGTAATAATTGTTTGTGTTTTATGAAATAAATTTATGGAATATTTCATCAAAGTTTTGTATTTCCGTGACGTTATTAAAATATACTCGTATGTATATTAATAAAACTTGACTGCGTAGATGCATACATACAGTTTTTACAAATTATTTCAACATTTTTATTAAATACGCCGTAATTGTAGTATCGTGTCCTGGATAATATATTATAAGGATGGCTCGAGTCAAACCTGATAGCTGTAGTCTTAACGAGTAAACAAAGCCAGACCTCATGTAACTACGAAATTACATCCAATTATTATCCAGCAGTAAAAAACAAATATAATAATACTGAAGACCCATTTTTTAAGACAAGATCTATTTCGTACACAATAATCTATTTTATCTTACTTCGCTAACGTTTTTAATTTCTTTTGTAGCGAGCTCTGAGTTTCGAATTCTCATATTCTGTTGATAGTTTTAGAAGAAGACAGCTCTTATACATATATCAAAACTTTATATGTCTGGCTACTATCTAGTTATATATAATCTCATTCTGTCTTTTATTAAAAATCACTAAATACTAATACATGTATTAGGTTTAAATCTACTGAAGATTAGCAAAAAAGATTTTTCGAACAAGTTTCAATAGGGTCCTGCCTTACTGAACAACACCAAAACAGTGTATACTAAGAAACAGAGAGAAAAACCAAAAAGCAAAATATATTGTTGTTATACATAGTTTCAATTCCCATAGATTTCAACATAAAATAATTTTTCGTTGTAAATCTAAATTTTTGTCATTCAAATAAGTATCTCAAACTCAAGATAACAAAAGTTTTTACCTGATACGAACTTAAATGTTAGCAAAAATTTTTGATTTTTCTTTTTTTATGTCGTCCACATTTACACTACACACCGGTGACTATCAGTTTTACTAAACATATATTTTTTCAAATAAATTTAATGATAATAATCCATTGCTCTGTGTAAATATACATTTCATTTTAGTTCAAGTATTTTTTAATATTTTAATAAACTTTTTCTTCATCTGGAAATACCTTTATCGATATGTAGGTTATAGTAATAAAAACATAAGAACATCTTTTCGTTAAAAGTAATCCAAAAAAACCATCATATATAATAATTATTATTTGTATTAATATTTATGCTTACATAAAAACTAAATGACTTTTATTTCTTTTCTATTTATTAGCTTACATTATCGTTGTATCATTACAAATAAATCTGATGATTAAATATCAAGAGGTATTATATTAGGTTTAATTAATCAAATTAGTTTAATGTTGATTAGCTTAACTTTTGAGTCCCAAAACTGAAGAGATTGTTATTCATATTATAATAATAAATATGACTAGGTGAGTTCTCTAAAGCTCATTTATCTCGATTCTTTGACAGCCTTTTAATGGCTCTTCCTCAGATGAGATCGGAAGTTCAATTCAATAACCTTTGTCGTTTAATGTAACGTAAGACGCTTCTCTCAAACGAGCTGATGTTTTAACAAATACACTTATTATAACCGTCATACACATAAATAACAGTTTTACACACCTTCTTCCCAAACTGTCCCTTCAAGTGGGATCTTATAAAGGGAAAAATATGTAAGTACGCACGTATACTCTATTTTTTTGGTTCTCCAATTTCCTTATTAAATTTCCATTACATTGAAATGAATTGAATTCCATTACATTGAAACAATTGAAACCAATTATGTAGAATGATAGGTGTAAATATTTTTAAATTAAATTAACAATTACTTTTACTTTGTAACGCATATTTATGAGCTCTATTTAAAAGTATTGATAAAGTTGAGGATATGAACAGTAACATTACACAATAAAAATCATAACGAACCGTCGTATCAAATACAGAAATAACTTTTTTATCATTTTATGATGAAAATATATAATAATACAGATTACGTAACTGTAATTTTTATGTGTACTCGTGCGTCGATCATATACTATTTCACTAGATTTTTAGAATAAACGAAGTGACAAAGAATAATAATTTTAATTATAATCAAACTAAGGCTTTTTTTTTTTAACGAGGAGAATCTTTCAAAGACTTCCCGCCGCGGGGGAAACACGGCGGGGGCGTGTGGGATTTCCACCCACTAAACTCCTCGGCGTTCTCTGCGCTGTGCGTAGACTAGTGAGCGGGAACGGCAAGCCATACTTCCGCTCACTACGCACGAGTCCCGAAAGGGACTCCGCCATCGGCACGGGTATCAGTGGCTAGACCACACCACCCCTCCGACTCAAGAGCAGCGTGCCGGGAACGCCAAACACGCCGCTCATCAAACTAAGGCTTCGCTTGACTGTGAACTAACATTAAAGAATGTTCTCGAACAAAATCTGAAAAGATTCAACGCTCATCTGAGTTATTAAAAATACTCCAATTTTAAAAGAAGTTTTCTCATTTAGCGTATTAGCAAGCCTTAGATAACTTCTGGTACTCTTCGTTGCATAAAAAAACCGTAGTAAGTTACAAAAAAAGAAGAATGATTCGGAAAACGTTACTTTAATAGTAAAATGTATTGGACACAGAAAACGCTTAAATAGTATAACAATAAAACAAATACAAAGACCTGAGAGGAAAGTAGGTACTTGCTCCCACGCCTTATAATAACAAAAATGCATAATCCTAAAATTTTACAAATAAAATATTCCACCGTCAAGTCCAGCAACTATTATTATTATTTTAATCAATAGTTTGCTAAACATGTAACGATAAAAGAACAATGAAACTTAGTAAAATTAAAAATTTACAATATTTTTTCCAAATATCATACTTTGTATATAACCATGTGACAGCATTACTTTTACAAACTTCAAATTACTAAAGGATCTGTTACTTCCTTCAAAAGAATCAACTCAACATACAAATAAACATACACGCGTATATAAATGTACACATACAACTGTTAAACAACACACTCATATCGACGCAATACATATAGATTATGTTCTTAACAATTATCCTCAAGTGTACTTGTTTTCTTTGAATGTATTGTACAATAAATGTTAGCTCGAGAGACAAACTTACTTTAGTAATCAATAATTTCAAATGGTTAATGAAGTGAATTAAGATAAATGTAAGTAAGTAAAAGTGTTTTAATGTTATTTAAATGCATTGAAGAAGCGTGTTGTTCTAGTACAAGCACTTTATGATTAAAAGTATATCCTGTTTACGAACAGTAAACCAGTACTTGAAATACTAAAGAAGAAACAATTATTATCAAAATTACTTTTTAAATAAATTTACCATATTCCCTGATACATTGTATTTAAATAATTATTGACAATTAAAGGTTAGTTTCAGAAACAAACAGTTCTAATAAATATATGGATATCGTAAAAAATCTTGTAATTGAAATACAATATCTTATTTAATTCAATCTGATATAGATATACTATAAACAAACTATAAATATAAAACGTGAATAAATTTGAAACCTCATGCACAAAATAATAATATGTACCTTCTGTAGATCGCAACAATGATATCAATCCTTAGAATTTGAACAAGATCCCGATTTAACAAAAATAAAAATTTTTACAAATTTATAATTTACAAGTCTGAAAGACGATCAAACTTACATTAAATGAGAATTGTGAACATTACATCATATACTATAATATATGTATGATCTGTTTTGTATTAGGCATAAAATGAAAGGAATTTTAAATGTAGTAAATTATTATAAAGTAAAAATTATAATGTAAAATAATAATTAATAACAAAATATTACACAATTATCAAAACCCTTCTACTTGTAAATTGTCATTTAAAAATAATTATACTGACACGAGACACTTAACTGTGTAATCATAAGCCAAAGGTGTCTTCTATAATTTTTGACAAAGGCTGATGATACTTTTACATAGCTTTATAAAAATTAACAAGACCTAGGAGAGAAGCGCTGCGAGGAAACCCGCTTTTAAATGAAAAATAACAACACACACACACACTAACACATAACTATCACACACGCACGTCGACACACACATAGACATTGCCGTCGAGCCTATGATAGGTTTCTTTCGGCGTGGGGAGTTCAAAATAGTGTATTTTAGTATCCTGAATTAAATTAAATCTCTGTGGAGTGACGAGACTTGTTCGTTTTCTCGAAGGATTAATTTGTTCAGGGGCTTATTTCATTAATATTTAATATCCTCACTGGTAGCTATCACGAGCCCTCGCTTTTTAATTAATTAGTAATTTTGTTATACAAATTTGATATTATTATTGAAATATTATATCTCTTACATACTAAACATAAGTTAAATTTAAACCAAGGTTACTAAAATATACAAAAAAAAATATTGAAAATCTATAACCACAAAATTACTATCATAAGTAAACATGTCCTATGAAGTAATAAAATAATTTTCGAAATAACTGAATTTAAACATTCATATTTAATTATTAGAATTTGTTATTTCTTCTTCATGATAACAGACACACACAGACACGCACACACTCATACACTCACACACGTATACATATGTAGAAAACCAAATACATCAGTCGTTATGAGTCAACATGAAAGTAAGCTCCACACCCCACGTTATCCACTGTAAAGGCAGTCTTTCTTTGTACACCGAGGTATTTCTCGCTGTACAAAGAAAGTACTCTACACATCAAACCCTGACTGTTGTAGAGATCAAAACCTCAATATATAGACGTCAACATGCACCATCGGGACCGCCGATCCGAGCTACAGTTGGCCCGAGACTCAACCTCATCAGCAAGCTTAAGATTATAAGATATAGAGTAAAAGTTGTTGAAACAATTGTCATACTCATATTATGAAATACGAGATGATGGTATAAATGTCATTTAATATTTTACTTATGATATAATGTTCATATTTAGATTGCATTGTTTAATAGTTTATTTCTAGTAATAATGGTTAAACATATGTATTAGGGATATACCGCTACAAAATAAACATATGAATGTAAAGATAGATGGAATATATAAAAATATTTGTGCAATTCATATATTTTTAGTTTTGTAGGTTTTAAGGTATCTTTAAAATTATTGTTATTTCGAAACAAGTACTTGTCGTTATATTATCAAAATAACAGCTGAACTAACACCAGCATCTGTCAACCCCTAGTCCGGTCTATTTAAGCCTAAAATCAGGAGGAAGGTTACATAAATTCCCATAAAGCTGAATATTGGCATAGTTGTTCAAAACATCATTATAAAGAAAATCTCAAAAGTCCTCATCGTTCCGAGGTGTGCTAAAAATTTGGCACGGGGTCAAAGGTCAAAAAAATGAGTTTTTTGCGATTTTTAGCGAAACGGTGAGTTTTTTCGCAAAATTACCCCAGTACAAAATTGTAGATCACGAAATTCTCTACAAAAAATATATTAATATTTTTTTTCCTAAAAGCCACCATTTTGGAGATATAACGTTCCGAAAAGTTGGATCAGTCGTAATCCCTCTATTTTGCACACGTACGCCACATATGAAAGTCACTAAAGGTGTAATAGAACTAAAATAAGTTCGCTATTATTTATTGTAACTTGCTTATGTAAAATATAAGTTAAACTACGAGAATCTCAGGTATAATGAAACCCCGTTCCTAAATTTGTACGTCAGTATAACCTTGGGATAACATCTGTCTTTTATTCTATTGTCCGCGTGGCTAGGGTCGTATACCTGCTTTATGTTGGCATGCCCAATATATGAAATACATACCGTTAGTCTTGAGCGCCACTGCGTAGGGAAAACATGTGCTTATCTTAACCTATCTTTTAACCTATTTTGTGCGTTTTAGATTTTTATAAGAAAAATGTCAGAATATTGTTTTATTTGTACTCATCTTTTAACTGAAAGTGAAACTGTAACTGTTGATCGTGGTATGAAGACACTGATTAATGCAAGTGCTGAAAGAGATGATGGATACTCGGAATTTCTTAAAAAACAAAAATCTGTGACAATACATAGCAACTGTCGTAAAATTTATACGCGGAAGTGTTCTATTGCTGCTGCCATCAAAAGAAAACGCGAAGAACAAGAAGCTAACACATCTACAGGATCTACAGTAAGTAGTCCTCCTCGTACTAGATCCCGTTCAAGTGATTCAGCTTTTTGTTTTAAAAAACTATGTTTATTTTGTGGCAATAAATTGAATGAAGAGTTGCAGAGAAAAAAATCCTTAGATCGTCGCAGTAAAATTTGTCAAGTAAGTACACTCCAATTCAAACATTCAATTTTGGAAGTAGCACGAACTCGTTCCGATGCTATAACGAAAGCTCGAATCGAATTTGACTATGATTTAGTTGCTGCTGAAGCAAAGTATCACCAAGAATGTTATACTTCTTTTTTGAAACCGACTACTGGCGGTACAGTTGGTCGTCCTAAAGATGAAGCAACAGATCTGGCAATGCAGGAAATATTTACATACATTGAGAGTAGCAATGACTGTCAGTTTACTTTGGCTGAGTTAAAGACTGGGGTTGGAAGTTGATCGACAATACACTAGAGCCAGTTCAAACTTTACTTCCACCAGCACCTGAGAAACTACTCAACACAATATTTTGCAACTGCAAGAAAGGGTGTAGTGCAAAATGTGGTTGCAGAAAAGTTGGACTGTTTTGTTCCCTGGCATGCACACACTGTCAAGGCCGATCATGCTCGAATGTTGAGTCACCAACTCTTGAAGATTCGTTTGATACCGATCAGGAATCGCTATTGGGGCAGTTTACGTGTGAAATAGAACAAGAAGAAAAAGAAGAACAAGAGGATGAACAGGAAGAAGAAGGAGAAGAAGATCAAGAAGAAGAAGAAACAGAAATCTTGGACAGTTATGAATCAGACGACTAACTTTTTATTTTAAGTATTTTATTTAATTACACCGCCGTTGTTTTTGCCCACTATAATATATAATATTATTTTGCAATAGTTTTAAAACATATAAAATCTCAGCAGACCCGTGGAATAGGCCTACTGGGGAAACCACGTTAAAAAAAAACGCGCTTTGTACACTACCTCATAGGTGGCGTGGAAACGTGTGCAAAATAGAGGGATTACGACTGATCCAACTTTTCGGAACGTTATATCTCCAAAATGGTGGCTTTTAGGAAAAAAATTATTGATATATTTTTTGTAGAGAATTTTGTGATCTACAATTTTGTACTGGGGTAATTTTGCGAAAAAACTCACCGTTTCGCTAAAAATCGCAAAAAACTCATTTTTTTGACCTTTGACCTCGTGCCAAATTTTTAGCACACCTCGGAACGATGAGGACTTTTGAGATTTTCTTTATAATGATGTTTTGAACAACTATGCCAATATTCAGCTTTATGGGAATTTATGTAAACTTGAATGTGTAAATAGACCGGACTACCCTATACTTTTGTTTTTCATATAAATACATCTTGAAAGTTTTGTAAAACAGAACTGCTGTGGAATAAAGTTATTTCCAAATTTAATTTAAACTCTTGAAATTCATAGTAATATAGTTCAGGTACACATTGTTTCTTGTAGTCACCTTGCAAAATTTTAAATGTTTCAAGTTGATCTAGAATCCGATATAGAATTTCTTTGTTTCAAAATAATAATAAGTATAATTAGTTACTATCCTTTTTTTTCAAACAACATGTTGGCAAATAATTGAGTTCGTCTGGAACTCTAGTTTGACGAAGGCAACCTATTTTTAAGTTTCGTTGGCTGGTTTTCCCTTTGTTGGTACTAATGTTGGTCAGTCGGTTGAAGCAAAACAAATATAAAATATTGTCAACAACTGATGATATAAAGATATGTGACACAAACAATATAATAATTGGAACGACTAAGTCATTGAATATTTTTGAACTTTCTGTCTTCAATGCAAGAATTTGTATGTAGTTCTGGATTATTAATATTTTAAATAAGTATTGAACATTTTATGAAATTTAAAATTCATAGACAGAATTGTAAATTTTACGTTATCTTGTATTAGGGACGGCAAGTTTTTCGCAACGCCTTTTTCTCTGTTAGATAAGGGTGATCGAACAACCATGAGCTCTAGTAGAAATTTTTTATATAAAGGTATACAAAGAAGACAACACATTTAAAAATGAATGAACGTCTCGGGGACAACAAATTGTATGGAAAAATAACATTAAATTGATTTTGGCGACTCCGCGGAATGATCTCTAAGCAGTGTGAACCAGAAGATTCCTGATACCACACAAGCTATGGAATGGCATTGCTATCTCAACATGTAGTCTGAGGTGTAGGTTATAAGTTTTAATATGTCATACTCATTATAATATACGTATAAGTAGTTTCGTAGTTTACCTGGATCCTTTAGTTGCCACCCTTTATAATTAGTATTTAAGTATTTACGACAATTAACAAGTCGACCAAGTAATTAACAGCTAGTACCTTGGATTCTGTTTCTCTTTAATCTCTTAATGTTTCCGAGTACTAGATAAGTTCTTTTGTATTTTTGACTATTGCTTGTTACCGAGACGCTTTTTAAATAATGTATTTAATCCATATTAACGTCAATTAGTTCCACCCCAGCTATTTAGGGTCATTATACTAGTATTAATAATGACTTTTATTCTCTGAGAGCTACAGACATTTATAATATCGCCCGCACTTTAGATATATCTGATGTTGACAGATTAATGTGTAGGGTTTCTTTATATAATATAGTATTTTCTATGTTAATAAAGAGGAAAGATTTGTTTGTTTATTTGTAATGAATAGGCTCCGAAACTACTGGACCGATTTCAAGAATTCTTTCACCTTTGGAAAGCTACATTATTCCCGAGTAATATGGGCTATATTATATTAAAAAAACATTAGGGACCCTTACTATAACTCCAATAATGTAATCCAAGGTATAAAAAAATTATCTGAAAAATTCCTTACGTCGCGTGCGCTACGAAAACTATTGATGATAGAACAAGATCATTTACTACAACTGTGTAGAACTCATCATTATCTACAAAAAGTGTCGCGACAGTATATGTCTAAATATTATAGTTATGTCACAGTAAGGGGTATTTTATTCTAAAAAAATTATTTATATGCCGTCGCTTGAAAAGGCTCTTTATTTGTACCTTGGTATTAATCCTTATCAAAATAAATTACTTTATGTTCAAGACGGCTTCAATACCTTTTTATAGCTTTTTGAATTATTCAATTCGGACATTTCATTCGGAAGATATCACAAGTTTAAAAATGCAAGAAGGTATTAGAAAAAAGTCGCGTGGTTGCCGCTCACCGCACTCAGCTAGCCAGCATGCGATGTAGGCTCTATGTAAGCGTCTCTGGGGTACGTAGAGGAAAGTCAATGTAATAAAATAAAAGGCCGCGCGGTGGGCTCCCTACGTAGTGGTCGTCTGCGTGATCGTATGATTTTTGCTTGAAGAAATTTTGAATTCGCTTTAAATTCGTTTCGTAGGTAAATAAGTACCTGATATAAATATTATATTTTAATATAACTATTCAAACAACTAATAGAAGTAGTTTATAGGTATTCCTGTTCAAAATTTAAGCAAAAATTTAGGAAAAGGTAGTTTTCTAAAACCATATTTTGCATTTTCTTTTATTGAGTACCTACTACTTACCTGATAATAAATATTATATTATTATTATTCAAAAAGCTTAGTACTTTATATAGTTCAACAAGAAAAGATTTAGTAAAAGCCTGTTTAATTATTTATTTCCTTTTATTTTTCATTTTATAATGCCCAAAAATGCCAAAAAGATCAAGATCTCAACTTTTTAACATAGTTCACAGGCGAGGGCAATAAAAATACGGCGTAATGAGTAATCTTCATCAGAAACTGAAAATCGCCTTGCAAGTCGGATAGAATACGCATCACAGTCGCGTGCTAGAGAGTCGAGTATCGAGAGTTCGCAGCGGCTTGCTGAACAAAATTTGAGAACATCCCAAGTACGCGCGCGAGAGTCGAGTATGGAGCGTTCCCAACGCCTTGGAGATCAGCGAGAGAGACAGACTAGAGTCCGTAATCGAGTTTGAGCTTATAGTAACAGATTGGCTTTTGGAGTGGATAAATGACTTCGTTTAGCGCGAAAGAGATTCGAGAAGAAAATTTTATGCCGACTTTTAAAATACAGGGACAAGTATATCACCTTATAAGTAGCCTTTTACCACCATCAGGTCAAAATCCACAATACCTGAAGGTATGTTTCATTTCAGACGCAGATCAGCTGTACCACCATACAAAGTATGCCACCACATGAATTGTCGTTAAAAATTGGAATTCCAATAATGCTTTTAAGAAATTTAAGCCCTCCGAGAATGTGCAATGGGACGAGACTGCTTATTACGGAATTGAAGGACAATTTAACTGTAGCGACCGTTATCACTGGCCCAGCAGCTTGTCACCGAGGATACCGATGATCCCAACTGACCTGCCAATCCCTTTTAAACGACTTCAGTTTCCAATCAAATCATCTTTCGCGTTAACTATTAACAAGTCCCAAGGCTAAACCTTCGAATTATTAGGGATCAACCTACGAAAAGAATGTTTCACTCATGGCCAACTGTATGTTGGCCTATCATGTGTCGGAGCTCCTGAAAATCAATTTATTTAGCTGTCATAAAATAAAACTACTTCAAATATCGTTTACAGGGAAGCTCTGACTCACTAAAACTAATAACTTTGTAGATAACATGATATTTGTATAAAATAAAAAAAAAATACAAAAAAAAAACATTCATAAAAAAATTCAAACTTCCTTAATAATTTTAGTTATTTTTGAAACCCGACGCAAAAAAGAAGGGTGTATGTGTGTGTGTATGTACCCGTGCGAAGCCGGGGCGAGCCGCTAGTATAATATATATAATAACTCACAAAGTAATTCCTGACAACAATGAACGAAGGTATATGTATTAAATAAAATAATGCTTTAATAATAGGCGTGGGTGTTGTAACAAGAACTGAGACATAATTTTCAAAACAAAAATATCAACCTTTTTATTATAAGCAACAAAATTTGTAATTGAGGTAGCAAAACAATTTGATACAAAAAAAATTACAATGCTTGATAGATTGATATCTATATTAACGATGAACATGAATTTAAAACTAATCGGTAAATTGAACCTAAAATGAGTGAAGGTACTACTTGGTAGCCCAGCTGAAAAGTAAAAAATAATTAGAGTTTATATTACAGTAAAATAAGATCGAACAATTAATCACAATTCATAAAAAAAATAAGTTATTGAAAGAATAATTCAATGGTACGTGGTGGTGGTTATGGTAGTTTTTGGTTAATTTAGCAAAAATAAAAAAATAAAGAAAATAAATCTTAACACACGTTTTTTAAATGTACCAGAGTTGAAATCTTAATACTTTGCTATAAAATAATATAGGACCATCATATTTTCCAGAAAACATGACAAATGACAGTATCGTATGTTGCTATTAATTTACAATACAAATGAATGATGTTTCGTTCCCAGACTTTTTATTGATAGTTATATTGACCTTAGCTGCTACACCGAACGTCTTCACTTTATTCTTATAACGAGGGTGGTTGTTCTTAAAAACAGTATATATTGATAAAAAAAAATTATCTAAAGGTGAGGTTATTAATGTTTCACTTTGATATAGCTTTCGACATCAATTTATATGTTCACCATAAAAGGCAAAGTGAAGAAAAGTTGCTTTTTTTTATGGAAAAGGGGGCAACCGAGCAGACGGCCTACCTGATGGAGGTAGTACTGTCGCCCATGGACATCCGCTACATAAGACATATTGCGGATGTGTCACCACCCTTGATTTGGGAAGAGGGGGAGGAAAAATGGGAAGGGGAGGAAAAAGGGAAGGGGTAGGAAAGGATGGGAAAAGGGAAAGGGCAACCGGCTCTCTCACTCATCGAACGAAAGGCAGCCATTAAAGGCTACTTCACGCCGATCTTCTGTGAGACGGTGGTACTTCCCCGGTCGAGCCAGCCCATGTTCGAGCTGTAATCACTTGACCACAGCTAGGCTCTACCACCTAACAAAAAACTTGTTTTTGAAAAACCAGATTAGTATAGTATTTGTTTCTTTTTAATATTTCTTTCATGGCTGTAGCAGTGAATGTTCAAAGCATGAGTATAAAATAATTTTATTTAAAAAAAATTTGTTTTAAATATTCATATTCATTAAGTACATAATCGCAGATTTAAATAAACATGATAAAAATTTGAAGCAATACAATAAAAATATGAAATATATAATAATGATACAATAAATTGGTGAGTTAAAATGTGTACAATCTTATTTTTATATATAAATAGAGTAATAATATAGAAGAAACGAGAGCTTAATGAAGACTCCATATATTCAAATTAAAATTATAAAAAAAATTACGAAGGTCTATGGTTAAATTCAATATCATGTCAAATGCACAATCGACTCCGTGGCGCTTCGGTGTAGCAATAAAGCTAATCGTTTAGACTTAGTGTCTCGGGAAATTCTCGAGGAGTTCTACAACATTCCTCCACCTTCTGCCACGGGTCTGAAGAAAACGTTAAATCTCTTCTCTAACTTTTAAAATATTATTAACATTCTATGGGTTCAATGCACAAACAATCGTTTTGTTTTATATATACAGTGTTAACTTTTAACGAATCTAGTTTTAAACCCTGAACGGATTTGTTTAAATGAAACCAACAGATGATTCAATAAAAAAATGAATCCGTAAACAAGTGCTATCGTTTCAACAATTCTACTTTATGTTTGAACATTCTAAATACATTCGTCTATTTTTATGGTTCTAATGTTCCACGTGTCTTTCTAGGCAATAGAGAATAAAGACTGAGTAGAAAACCTTTTGAGGTTTGGTTTTTGAGACCATACATGTATCAGCCAGTGCAGATTCAAAACAGTTTGAGGTACCACAAAACACGACTTGGGAAGCATTGTTGTTGCAGGATTGTTTTACAGATCACAAAACTATTCTTTTTTATGCAAAGCATTTATGTATAAAGTAAGCATGTGTCTTTTAGTTAGTGATAATTTATTTAAGGAAATTCTAAAAACGGTGCTTCGGTACTTGTTATGTTGCTAGGTATGACGCCTGAGAGGTTTTTATATAACAATCTTCGAAAAAGCTGATTCAATTATTATAATTCATTCAATTCTTATCTAATATATACAATACGTGACGTATTATTTTCTAAGTGGTTCCTATTATGACAACTTATAAATTATAATTTTTTCGATTCATCACCTTATTTAAGATAACGTTTCAGAGCTTCTTTGTTGATATTTATTAAAACAAATAGTTATATTTAAAAAAAATCTAATTATCTGAATTTAAATAATTAGATTTTTTTTAAAACAATTATATTTCGGCCACCAGTTAAAACGTTAAAGTTTATAGCGCTGATTGGAATTATGGTATTCTGGTACTATACCGTTTTGAACACGATCCTCATCTATTTGATGAATATTAAGATACATTTAAAAAACAAATTATAGTATTTAATCGACGACAAGTTAACACAACGAAAAGTTTCAGGCCAGTTAAGAATGGTTGGTTTGAATACCATTACGAAACTGATCTCACGGCCGCGCGGTGTGGTAAACAGCTATGAATTAGGTGGACAAAAAGCGTAGAAAGAAAGGTACCATAGGAAAATGCAACGGAATACGGAAGTGTCCATGTCATTATTTCAAGCTTCTAATTAGTAGTAAACACTTTAATGTGCATTTTATATTAGGTAACTCGTTCAAATAGTTTAAACACAGCGTTATATGCAGTAAATATATATGATACGACAGTTTACTCGAAGTGAAATAAAATGGTATCGGTTTCTTATTTAATACAGTAAAAATTAAGACTTTATTATATCCAGAAAAACGGCAGCAAGTTTTTTAGCAACCTTCGCCACTTTGATACCTTAATGGGAAGTAAATTTGTGGAAATATTATTTGCATCTATAGAAAAACTTATTTCTATCCAAAAAAAAAGAAGTTTTATTTGTATATAACTAAACTGAAAAGAGAAAGTATTAGACAAAAAAGTTGTTAACTAAGATCAATATTACTTAAGAAAATTATTACAATTAAATGAAATGATAATAAAAAGTGATAAGTCTAACGTCGGCCCGGGTGAGGTCGGGTTGTTATGTTATATTATATGACTCGGAACATAAGTTCATCTTGTTTAAAATCATATGAAGGTAATGAGTTCGAAAAATTTCGTTTGCGTATAACCAAGACCTGCAAAATCCAATTTCTGCTTAAAATTTCTTGTTAATTACATTTTATGAGATTATTCAATTACATGCACTTTAAATGAAATGTAATGAATATTCGATTTACAAAAATAATTATAAAATAATTATTAAAATGTAAAAAACAATCACACTGTCTAAACTGTTAACAGTACATTAATTTACTTCAGATAGCACACACACATACTCATACTCACACACTCACACACATACACATACCTTTAATTTGCGTCTGAGGTTAAACAGAAGATTTAGAAACAATCAATTGAAAGAACATTCCAGCTAGCTTCAGGTCTGTAAGTAATATTACAAACCGAAATTACGTGTAACATGAAATTTTATGATTAATTTAAGTTTGATTATATGAATGTCTGATTATACGCAATGAACAGTTCGAATTGGATTAAATATTAACAGTTGCTAAATTATAACGCAGATATAATATTAAAATTATCTTATTTCATTTGTATGATGAAATATAAGGATTCTTGTATATGATTCCTTTAAAAAATCTAATATAATGAGATTCTGAAAATATTCTACCATCGAGTAAAGTATTGCACTGAAACAGAACTGAGTCACTAATAGCAGCAAATTTAATTTGCTGTTTTGTAACCTGTAGGAGTAACCTACACTTTACATTTAATCATAATCTACTATAATAAAAAATGTAGTTTGTGTGTATTAAAGTTATTGAAGTTTGAATTTTTGTATCTAAAATAATATTTGTAATATTATGCATTAAGTAGTCCACGATAGTGAAACCCCGGCTCACAACTTGTGAACTGTATATTATTGTACTGGTTCAAATAAAAACGTTTATTTTATATTATAATTATTAATATTCAGACCAATCTTAACTGAGGACTAATCTCAATAAATTATATAATATTGTAGCGTCACTGAAACTGTAGGACACTTTGTTATTTGACTTTCAAAATTTTTAACGCTCAGCATCTCATAATAAACAATGTAAATGAGAGGTTGCTTTACAAAATATAAAATATTTATTTTCATAATTTTTCATATTTCCTAAATCGGTAGCATGTACACTTATACATACCACTAGATATTAAGAACATTTTGACAAAATGAAATTATATTTAAGCTAAATTTCAACGGAACTCAGCTATGTTCACTCGCTTGAAACGATTTCAGTGTTTCATGTTTCACAATGAATCATTGTTGATAAAATTAAAATTTAAAGTTTTACCAATTATATAAAATATACTAACCATAAGAATTTTTCGTTTTCATTATACTTTCTCTAGATATATTAATGTTCACATATTAGTACCATAGTCACAAATTGTTCCTGAATCCTGTGTGATATATCCCATAAAAAACTTGTTATGAATTAATAGACTAAAATCACCGTATTGCTTGACTTTATTTATGTATTTTAATATACTTTTTACATAACAGTTTGACTGAAACTTACAATGACATAGAGACGGGTTATAATAACATAATATTATAAAATAGACACACTTTTTACTGTTATATATTACGATTATTTTAACGATAAAGAGTTATTAATTCCTTTGAGATATCACGACGGATGGTTAAACAAAGGTTTAATTTATATTTGTTAAAGTAAAAAAAAATGTATTATGTTTTAAAGTGTATATTGAGTGTGTGTTATAACAGAACGTGTAACTTTTTATTATTTTTATATCTTATATAGATATCTTTCATAATATATTCAAAATATATTGAAGTATATTTGAAGACATTCTATTTTATATTTAATGTTACCACTTTTCTACGCTTCAAAGTACGTCACTATAGGGGAAAATAATGAAAATGTTAATTGCCGAAAGCTCCTTTTTTAAGTACATTTAACTTTGAAAAGCGCAGTATTACATTGATCATATTTTAATATACATAGATCTTTAAGATTATAATCTTATGTCATAATATAATGTGATCGTTACATGTTCATTTTATAAACACACCGACATAAAACTCTTTCACTCATATTTAAAAACATTTTGAAATATGTTATGTGACGGTGTAATAAGTGATCGTTTAATTAAAATATAATTATCTTTATACGGTGTAATCAGAGGACGCCTCAGCTTGTGGGTAAGCTCGCCTATTCTACACCGGTCTGACTCAGCAGTTCCGTGTGAAGACAGTTTTTGGTTTTATATTTCTTTTATGTTTTTAGATTATAATATTTCTTGTAAGAATTTCATTAGATTTATTGTCACTATTTGTTCAACCTTCGTGCAACATAGTCGCAAATCTAGTTGTAATTTACTTTATAATTAAATTTAAGTCATAATTTTGGTTTCATTGCATCCACCGACCGTCGAAATCATAATTAATATTAAGTCCTTATTTCAATAGTTTTTATTGATAACTTAATCTCATTACAGTGGGGGCGTCGTCAATATTTATTGTAATTCCATGTGTTTACCAAGGTTTACAATGTTATTAACAACAGGAACAGATTTATAGACCCTAGATACAATCAGTACGAGGTCTTATGTGACGCCCCCCACCCCACCACCCACACACTGAATACTATAATAGGTGATGTGTTTCACCATCATTGGTTAGTCGACACTTGATTTAAATTTGACTGTTAATGTTTAATGCAAAAGTAATCTTTATAATCAAATAATCTATATATATAAAAATGGATTGCTGTTCCTTAGTCTCGTTAAAACTCGAGAACGGCTGAACGGACTTATCTTAGTCTTGAAATGTTCGTGGAGGTTCAGGGAAGGTATAAAAGCTGAAAAAAATTGATTAATTACTGGGAAAACCATAAAAACAGCCCTTTTTCTATTTCCCATACAAACGTTTTTTTTGACATTAGATTTGACAACTAACTAATATGTCAATCATTCTGTCGCAATTCAAAACATGGAGATTTATGGCTTACAGGTAAACTCCAAAAATATAATTAAAAAAACGTAATAGATATTTCTTGATTATAGGGCGATACGAAGTTCGCCAGGTCTTCTAGTTAATTAACGCTACGAACCCTATACTACGCTTATGTCAATCAATTTTGAGTTACTGTATCAGCTGTAGGGGAAGCGCTTCTAAAACCTCCATGCTAATTTTAGAAAGGGCCCAACGTTCCGTCCTAAAAGTACTCTTGCGGAGGCCGTATAGATATCCAACCGATCTCGTTTATAAAGAAAGTGAAGTATTCAGTGTTCGTAAATTATTTATCCAAAAATTAACTCTGTCTGTTCATAAAGCTATTGTCAAGTCTAATGAATATTCTAATATGTTGTAGCGTCGTATTTTTAAAGAACCAGTATCAACCGTTAATTCATCCTTCGCACGACGTTTCAATCCTTTTATTTGCCACTTTGTATACAATAAAGTAACTAGCTTATGTGACATAAAACGCTACTCTTTAAATGAAGCTAAAAACGTTCTCCATAATTGGCTAATTTCATTGTCTTATGAAAATACAGAAAAAATTCTTATCGTACAAACGTGATCTCAGATTCATGATAATTATTATTATTGTATATTTACTTTATTATGTTCGTATATGTATATGTGTCTGTATATGTATATATATATATATGTGTGTTGTGTGTTTATGTATGTATGTATGTATATGTGTATATATATATATGTGTGTGTATATGTGTATGTAGGGGAGAGTCGGTTATATCGTACCACTTTTCACTTTAACTCAAATTTTTCGACTATAACACGTCTTATAATAATTAATACATATGTAAAATAAAGTTTCATATTTTAGCTTCCTAAGAAGAAGAGAACAGATCCTTGCGATTATTCTAACATTGTTAAAAATGCTTTTTTATAGAGGCTTGCCATCGGTACGATTTAGCCGACTAGTCGTTTTAATCGTACCACTAAGTCTTTAAATCGTACCATGGGTATTTAAGTCGTACCACTCAATGAAAGACATTAAAATTCTCAATCAAATTATTTATTTTTAACTGTTAGGTAAGTAATAAAATAATATTATTTATATCTTTTAGGTAGAAACATTATTTTTAACTCTTAGGTTATATAAAGGAACTATAAGCTTTCTCAGTAAAATAACATGATTATCCTGTGATAATGAGATCAATCAACATAACTAATAAAAATGAGACAAAAAAAAAACAGTAAACTATAATAATAAAGTAATAGTTAACAAGAATGTTATTTGTAATATAATTATTGTGCATATTTCTTAATGGAAACAATCATGAGTAATATCTGGATTCGAAGTACACGTCTCATGTAGCCACCGTTTACAGCGAACGCATTGAATCCAATCAACTTTTGGACCCTTCTTATCGTAGTAAGAACAATTGCACTTTCTACATATATTTTCAAGATAATCATCGCTGTTATCATCATCATCTAGTTCTACAACAAGCGTCTCTCCTGAATCATCTCTACTGGTGATGGAATGAGATCGTTTCCTCTTATAACTTTTGTTTTTGGCCTTGGGTAGTACTCACTATACGTACTTGCGGTAGTACTATAGGTACTTGCGGTTGGTAGTCGGGTAAATCGTACCAGTACAATTTAACAAACTGCACGTGGTACGATTAAACCAACTAAGGCATTTCTAAAACAAAAGCAAATATCCGGCATAAACTCAAAACTTAGACATGCAACAAAAACCCCCAATAATCTAGTATACAATTGTGGAATAATAAAAAAAACTGAATAACTATAGCTTACCTTGATTACGAGTTATCTCCTTACGAATGTACGACAATATTTATATTAATTCCTCCAAAAAATGTTTTTTTTTATTACGTGCACAGTTGTTAACCCACGTCGATTTAAACTAGTGGGTTAAGAGGTATGGTACAGGACCACGATTTGTTGTTGTCAATGTAGAAAAAAACATTCATTAAATGGGAAATTTAGAAGTGGTACGATTTAAATGCTAGTACGATATAACCAACTCTCCCCTATATATTTAAGATTTAATACTTTTAATACTTTAAATAAGGCATCCGCGACACAAGCTTGCTTAGTGTGGATGCCCCTGGAAATCGCTCGAAAGGTTTAAATATATTTATATTTAAGTCCATATGTTAAGTATATATGTTAATTGTAAAATATAATAAACACCTAATAAATATAATAAACACCTAAACACCTAAATATAATTAAAAAATTACAATTTACTAAAAAGACATTTTAAATAATTATTTCAATGAAGATTAATTTTAGATAAAAAATATACCTACTTCATATATTTTATTAATAGCACGGACTGTTTTATCTCACACTGTAATACATTCATAACATTATACATTACTGGATAGCGTCGTGTTACTTACTGTACTTACATATAACTTTTTATACAATAAGCTTGTTTTAGTCTGTCCATAATTCATAATAGCTATCGTTACACGAGTTCAACTAATAATTGAAGTTATAATTAAATCTATTGTATTCATTAATACGGGCCATAGAACTGTATCAAACACATTTGATCACAAACAATGGGTGATGTTACGCGTTTGGTGAATAGTTATTGTGTGTAATATTGTCAATGTTGTCACATGTGTATATTACCGGCTGTTTCACTGATACAAAATCAGTTTATAAATATGAGAGATAATAACAGACCGTTATCAATGAGACAATGTTTATTCTACAACAAATAATTATTGTGTCCGTACTGAATACGTCGAAAAGGTGCGCTTACGAGGTGAGAAGGATCCGCGAGTTTGATAAAAATAATTTATAAACTATATCTTGATCATTTTAAACTCTAAATGTGTTTCTTAAATTAAGTATTCTTTCTTATAACTACTACTCCGAGGAACTATGGATAGAAAATAAAAGAGAATAATCAACCTGTACTATTTAACATGCAGGTATATTTTAAACATAGAAATTATTTTATAAATCCAATAAATTATTAGATGTTTTTATATTAAATAGGTTCTTCAATATTTTCTTATATAAAGTCACCGGCGTGTCGTCTTTACAATAAAGTAGTTAATTAAAACTCATTAAAATTCATTTCGCGCTTTCCTAAAGACTTCTAACTATATTTACATAATTATATAAAAGTAGAGTTTTTAGAAATTGCACCACTTGTATAATTTATAAAAACTATACTGCAATCAGTAACTGCTAAGTTTCTTAACTTGTATTTATGACAACAACTTTATCTTGTATGAATTTAAGGTGTTGCTTGACTGGGATGTGTTTTGTAATATTTATAGTAACGTAATTTGAAAACCGAAATACTAAAAAACTATAAGTTATTTTAACAATTTTTTGTTAGGGTCTCTTCAAGGGCCGGTTGTTTATTAAAAAAGAATAACAACATTGTTTATTAAATTAAAGATTATTTTGTTGTTTTATAATATTTAATGGAGAGCACCATTACAAAGGAACTGGTCTAGTGTGATAACATTAAAATATAATAGTTGTTGCGAGTACAGCTGTATTATATGTAGAAGGTACAGTAATTACATCTACTGTTTTTTAATATTAAGATGAAGTCAGAACTAGTAATAGTGTGCTCTATTAATGCAGGACTATTAGTTCAGGACTCAAGTAGCTAATTAAAAGATTAACGAACATCTCCGGGGCAATTAAGTTATTTGAATAAAGTATTACACAACATATGATATAAAGCATGTTACAAAAACTTCGTTAAAAAAGAATGTTGTTAAAAAAACTAATGAAAAGAAAAATGAGATCATGCGAATCAACACTTTGTGAAATTTCTAGAGACCTTTTAGAGATTGGGTTACAGAAAAAAATAATGTTATTTGTTGTTATAAAGCGTAAGGAAAATATTCAAAATACTTTTTTTGTTCAATATTTCTTACACACAACTAAGTTTGTTGCCAACAGCAATACATAGGAGTTTAGTATCATAAAATACGGTCAATTTGCAAAACTAATAGGTTTTAAGAAAGGTAAGGAGAATCACGAAAGCACTAACCTACAAAAGATAATCTTTTATGTCACAGAAAAGGGCCAATATTTATACCATATATAAAATAAGATTTATAAGCAATTATAAAAAATAATACCAAATTACAGAATGTTGTGTTATAAAAAGAATTAATAAATGGATCCCAATAGAATAATTCAAACTATTTCATGAGGTCGTTAATATCATAAAAGCATTTATTATAAATATATTTTTGTTTAAGTGTCAGATAATAACATAAAATTTCAATAGTTTTAATATGATCCAATACGAAGAAAATGGAATGTAACAAGCAGCATTCATGAATTCATAAAAGCTAAAGCAAATGTTTATTGAAACTCCAATTAGGAGTATTTTCATGAGGTTTAAATGTTGTAAAACTATATGTAACTGTACGGCTTACCACATGTTGATTGGTTCACACCGAAGACTTTCATTGTGTTAGTGGGGTTTTTATTTAGTTTTATTAATATGTATGTGTTTTTTATTAGTTAAAGTAACAAAGGTAGTAACGAGCAACAGTATTATTACAACAAATTAGTAAGACAAATATTTTGTATCAAGTTTCTCCTTTGATGAATTTCTGTAATAATCCTTTTAATGGATGTTTTAATTAATAATAAAAACTAAACTCACTGAAGCGGCCCTGTGATCAGCTGTGATGGATGATTCCTATTTCCGTCACCGCTCTTAACACTAATACGTCATAGTAAATATTCCTTACACTAAAAAGAAACAACCCGGCTGCCTCGATTAAATTGATAAGATCACAAGTTAATATCAAAGCAAGAGAGTGGAATGTTTTTAAATTTTCTTCTTGTAAGAAACCAAACCCCTTAACATAATTAATACTAACTCTTTTTTTTTTTTTTTTATTCAAGAGCTAAGTCTGGCAAGATTGATGTTGATTGTAAAGTAACAAGACATAACGCCCTGAAGTCATATTGAGCGACCTTACATTGAACGATAGATTTAATACTTTTAGGTATTTTCCCTTAAATTTCATGTTATTGTAAAAAAAGGGTCTCTGGTTTTCATAATAAACTGGTATAGTTTTAATAAGATAAGATAAATATACTTTATTGTACACCGAAAAAAAGAATACAAGAAGCAACATAATAATATAAGAATGTTTCTTGGCATATCAAATTCGATCGTGTAATTTCAATTCCTTTGTAACAACTTAGTTTAAATAAAAGTTTTGGCAATGATTTAAAAAACCCATCATTCGTTTATTTAAACCCTTAATTTGTTGTATAAAATAGTTGGCTCAACTAAACATTTCACTATACAGTTATAAACAGTTTTCCAAGTATAACCTGTATAGACTGTGGCTAGTTGTAAGTTACTAGAGCTTAGATCAAAGTGAGCGAGTTATCTGGCAGAGCCTCTTCTCACTGACATACATGGCGACCGATAACTATGTACATGTGGAAATATTGTCTACCAACAAATATTTCTTTTTTTTTTAATAACACGCTTAACATCTTTGCTTCTGATGAAGTATTACATCGCCATCATAATAGAACAACGTTGTCATATAACACAAGATTAAGACAGAAAACAGAAGCAATGAAAACAGAGCTTAAGATTACAAAACATAATTATTTAGATTTTTTTATCAGTGTCACTGTTCCGCTTCCACTAATATTAAGATGTTAGATATTAATGTTATAAGATCAAGAAAATAATTTAAATACTACAGCAATTACAATAAACACGGTTTTGAAGAATGTTGACTCATAGTTTCATACAACAATTAATAATGATAAAATATTTAAGTTTTCACCAAAAAATAAAAGAACAAAAAAATACAGTGAATATTTTAAGGGTAAGAAAAATTAACGTCTATATAAAGTTCTTTCCTTCCGGCGACTTCTTAGAGGCTTATAGAGATTTTTTTTTTTTTTTTTTTTTTTTTTTTTTTTTTTTTTTTTTTTTTTTTTGGTGTCGGGTTGGAAAATCCTCATGGAGCCCCACCGCCCTCGGGGAAGGACGGAGGGGACTGTCAGACTCCTACTGACTAAAAACCAACCCGTGTGCCTCATCTACCCGTGTGCCGGAGAGGTGGGTATCGCCGAAGCATTCATCGCTACCTCCCCGACAGGCATTGACTCGCCAGATGGTCAGGCGGGCCCCGTCACCCGGTCTATACCCGGTCACCTTAACTATGAGGCGCGCGCGGATTACACGCCTCCCCCTCGAAGCCTGTAGCTGTTATCGGACGACAGATGCCCCGAATCTGTCGTCCACAGGCCGCGCTCTACGGTGGCCGGAAATCGGTCACCCTACGGCGCGCGGTGCGTCTAGTGCGGGAGGGGAGAAAGGAGGCAACCTCTCTTTCCCTTTCCGCTACCTCCTTTGCGCGCATCACTGCCTCGCAGAAGGTGGCGACGGCACACCACCCTGACTCGCTCCCCACCATAACTTGTACAACTGTCGGGAGAGAGAGGTTACCCGCTACACCTACAGCTGCGACCAAATCACGGCGCTGCTCGGCCCAAGCTGAGCATTCCGCCAACGTATGCAGTGACGTATCGTTGGGACAGTCACCACAATGTCGGCACTGGGACGTCTGTTCCCGACCTATGCGGCACAGGTACTTCCCGAAACAACCGTGTCCGGTAAGTACCTGTGTTAGCCGGAAGCTGAGGGCGCCGTGACTCCTATTCAGCCACTCCTGCAGAACAGGTCTTACCGCTGCTATAACGGTGTGCCCCGCCGTGGGTTGCGCTAAGCGCGTCTGCCACTCCGCCATTAGGACCTGGCGGAGCTCCGCCCTCCGTGCTCTTATGAGTCGAGGCATCAGGCGTTCGCCTCTCTCGACCGCCTCCGCGCGCCACCGATAAAGCGTTGCGAGGAGTTTTGCCTCTAGGTCCCAGGGGGGAGATCCGGCTAGGAGACTCGCTGCCTCAAAGGAGATCGTACGATAACCTCTGATGACCCTAACCGCCATCGCGCGCTGCGGCCTTCGCAATGCAGCGACGTTGCGGGCTGTCAGGGCATCTACCCACACTGGCGCGGCGTATAGTGCCATAGACCGTAAGACCCCCATGTAAAGTTTCCGGCACGAGGAGTTGGGCCCCCCCACGTTGGGCAGCAAGCGCGAGAGTGCAGAGGCGGTGACCAACAACCTAGGGACGAGCCGTGTAAAGTGCGGCCCGAAGTTCCACCGACTGTCGAGGATGATTCCAAGGTACTTCATCGTCGACTCGACAGCGATGGACACCCCTCCTACAATGATGCTGGACCCCGAAGGCGGTTTCATTCTCGGCCCATGAAAATATAGGGCTTCGGACTTGTGCAATGCCACCTCTAAGCCCAGCCGCCGTATTCTGCCCACGACGTGCGCGACACCAGCAGTTGCACGTATGTCTGCTTGACGGTACGACTTTCCACGCGCTGTAACTAGCGTGTCATCAGCGTAGCAAATGACGTTGACACCGTGGAGAAGCACACCGCGTAGAGCCCAGTCGTATCCTACGTTCCACAGTAGCGGCCCCAACACCGAACCCTGCGGAACGCCGCACGTCGTTTCTCGTCGACCCCATCCTTCTCGAACCGGGTACACTACAGACCTTTCGGACAAGTAAGCCCCGACAATACGCTGTAGGTAGCGTGGCACCGCATGGTACCGCAGTGCCTCTCGGAAGGCTTATAGAGATTTGGTATAACTGATTTATTATGTACTAGAAGACCTGGCGAACTTCGTATCGCCCTATAATCATGAAATATCTATTACGTTTTTTATTTATATTTTTGGAGTTTATCTGTAAGCCATAAATATCCGTGTTTTGAAGTGCGACAGAATGATTGACATATTAGTTAGTTGTCAAATCTAATGTCAAAAAAAACGTTTGTATGGGAAATAGAAAAGGGCTGTTTTTATGGTTTTCCCAGTAATTAATCAATTTTATTCAGCTTTTATACCTTCCCTGAACCTCCACGAACATTTCAAGACTAAGATAAGATAAATCCGTTCAGCTGTTTTCGAGTTTTAGCGAGACTAAGGAACAGCAATCCATTTTTATATATATAGAAGATTTTCCACTCTTTTATACTTCACACATTACTTCCTAAAGGGAATATAAATTTAACATAATTTGAGAGTATATTGAGTTATTGAGGACACGAATAACGTTCAATGAGGTTAATTTAGTAGCGATCGTATCAACTACACTATAGAGATGCAGGTTCATACAGAAATGACAATTAATGTGTACCATAATTTATACTGTTTAGATATGTGTCTACAGTGAGATAAACATATGTACTACATAATCTAAGTAATAACATAATTTTTCATCTTAAAATACATATATGAATATGTTGTATGATATTTAATCAGATAATTTTATAAGTTTCTGAACAGTTACTGACATTGTTGGTATAAGTGGTCGAAAAAACATAGTAACTTTAGTATTAGAGGTTACAAATACTACTCATTCAATAAGAATCTGTCAGATTGTTTGCTGAATATATTTTTAGTTTAAAGGAACTGAATACGGTAACCGACAAGATTGCGATTATGGTAAAAACAAAAATATGTAAGAAAGTGAAGTCTCTGAAGAGATATTTGATTCCCGAAACGGTACAGGCAGACAATAAAAAGTGATTTCAATTTCATTCATTCATTATTTCTAATATAACCCCCTCATGAAAATTTTTCAGGCTTCAAAAACTAAAGAAGAACTAAAATGTTTATTTACCACCGTAGGCAGATTATAAGTAGCTCAGCGAGTTTCACTTATAAAAACTTGCTAAATCCCATTTGTTAGTACAAGCTGTCATGGAACCCAAATATATTTCGGTTATTATTATATTTTTGATACAACACTACATACTCCCGATATTTCGGCTACTTTACAGCAGCGGTGATCACGGGTGACTGTGAGCACCAAACATTATAAGATAAAGATAAAAATCTTTGTTTATTTTCAAATTATTATGTTTCTAACTTTAAATAAATGTCGAGATGAGTACTTGTCGAATTATGTACTTCAACAAAAATTTTAATTTTCTTGACATTCAAAATTTGAAGTACAATGTGAAGTGGTCTTCTAATATTGTTAATTGTAGAAACAAAGAGAGATTTATAATATTTTTTTTTTAAAAGAGTTAAATTACAATTTGTTTGTAATTTAAGGTAAAAGTTTTTTTTATAAATTACCTTAAATTATAAAAAAACTTTCATCTTTGAGTTTGAAGAAGTTTTATTCTAATATTTTAAAGAATAACAGATAAATAATCTTATAATTACAGGTACATACTTCAAATTACAAAACCGTACTTCAAATTACAAAACCACATCTTTTTTCTTTTACAGTAAGCTACTGAGTAATATGTTAGAATTAATTAATCGTAATCTAGGAGCAGATCTTGTATAAGACATTTGTTAGTTTTTATTGCTTTCTCAAAAAATCAATCTTTTTATTCGAGGGCTTCCCTAGTAAAGTGATTGATAGATCATGAATCCTTGAATTATAATTATTTTTTAACATCGATCGTTTGCTTCCTAAAGTAAATGAGGCATTACAATTCTTATTGTAACTTTTAGTGTATAATGAAAAAAACTTTATCGCCTTTATATTAAACCTACTCACATACATAATATTAAATCTATATTAATAAAGAGGAAAGATTTGTTTGTTTATTTGTTATGAATAGGCTCCGAAACTACTGAACCGATTTCAAAAATTCTTTCACCTTTGGAAAGCTACATTATTCCCGAGTAACATAAGCTATACTATATTTAAATAAAAATTAGGGATCCTTACTAAAACTCCAATAATGTAACCCAAGGTGTAAAAAAAATGATCTGAAAAATTCCTTACGCTGCGAAAACTATTGATGATAGAACCAAATCATTTACTACGACTTTGCAGAACTCATAATTATCTACAAAAAGTGTCGCGACAGCATATGTCTAAATATTATAGTTATGTCACAGTAAGCGGTTTTTTATTCTAAAAATTTAATTTATATGCCGCCACTTGAAAAGGCTCTTTATTTGTACCTGGGTATTAATTCTTATCAAATTAAATTACTTTATATTCTAGACGGCTTCAATACCTTTTTATAACTTTTTGAATTATTCAGTTCGGACATTTCATTCGGAAGATATCACGAGTTTAAAAATGCAAGTATTAGAAAAAAGTTGCGAAAGTAAGTCTGTCTGTCTGTCTATTACGCTTTCCCGCTTTAACCTCTCAACCGATTTTGATGAAATTTGGCACAGACAATCTTTAGACCCTGAGAAAAAACATAGGCTACCTTTTATTGCGAAAAAGGGGATGAAGACGTTGAAATTTCTTAATTTTAAAAGATATAACCATGAAAATTTTTATTTAAGCACTTAATAAGATATATTTAAACATTTGTTCTAGCGCTTTTGAAATTTCGACCAGTGAGGAGGTGAAATAAGGGTTGAAAGATTGTATGGGATTTCTTAATTTTAAAAGATAAAACCATGAAACTTTATATTTAAGCACTTGATAAGACATATTTAAACATTTGTTCTAGCGTTTTTGAAATTTAAAATCGTTTGTTATTTTTACCACCGTGGGGGTGAAATTCTACACACGGAATTCCCGAAATTCGAACAGAACGGAACAGGGACTACGGAGCTAAACTTTTTGTATACAAAATTTTAACTACTGAACCTAGGAACATCATATTTAGAAGTTTTAGGTGTATGAAGTTAAAAAAAATTGGCTTTTGAAGTTAAAGTTCCTTTAAACGAATAGGTAATCTGCATCGCCGCCGCTGCCGTCGGTCGTCGGTTGCCGCACAGTGGGAAAGCCCCATACAAGGCCGTCTCAAAACCCCTTCACATGAAAGTCGTTGTGATGGAGTAAAATTAATTAATTAATATAGTCTTATAAATAAGCTTTCTTTATTTTTTTAATTATTTTTTGCAAACCATAATATATATTAAAAGGCATCAAAGTTAACTCATGTACAATGGCGTTACTTTGGCCCAGTACATTACTTCAATTCAACGCCATATTACTTGAAAGTATTGTTAATATTATAAATGCGAAAGTAACTCTGTCTGGCTGTCTGTTACGCTTTCACGCCTAAACCACTGAACTGATTTTAATGAAATTTGGTACAAAGGTAGAGTTGACCTTGAGAAAGAACATAGAATAGTTTTTATTGCAGACTTTTGAAAAGGTTCTCTCGGAAAGGTGATATAACCGAACTCCACGCGGGCGAAGCCGCGGGCGGAAAGCTAGTTATAAATATAACTGTCAGCGGGTAGCGTAATGTATTAATAATAACCAGTATTTAAATTTGAAAACTAGTTGATGACGGAAGACATTATACTGAAACGACACAAAACATTTCATTACAATAAATATACCATTACAATATTTCATTTATATTATCGTAATCTCTGTATAAATAACATTGTCTCTAAACAGATATCATGAGTTTTATAATACTGTATTACCATAATATCTTCACTAGATGCATCTGTTAGTGAGAGTATCAACATTTCGTTATACGTTTATAATAAACACCTTTTTTTCTTATGAGATTGTTATTATCAAACAGAGTGTACTTCAAACGTTTTGTTTTATTATCTAAACTTATTATAACACGTTACCTTTTTTGAACTAAAATATCTTTAATCATTGTCAACAATATTTATTAACAATACCTGATTTTTTTTCAAGTCCTACTGGATTTTGATTGTATCTCAGTTCTATTTGAGTAATATAGATTATTAAAAAAAAGGTTGACAATGTTTTGAGAGTAAATTCTCAACTCTTTTCATACACAAATGATTATAAATGGAAAACAATATAATACGAACTGTGTGTGAAACATGTTTTATATAAAATTCATGAATTTCAGATGTTACTGTTTTGATAAAGAATTTATTGTTAGTACAAAATATATAAATGAATAAAATGTAAACGATTCATACAACAAAACTATCTTTAGTGCTCTTTGGAATATCAAACAAAAAATATAAACATTCTTTTAGTCATGACATTTACAACTTTAAATAACGTTGGTATAACGTTATCAAGACTTAGAATTTATTAAATATTTAACATTTGTTGTTAGGAAAATTAATATCATAAGGTTGTTGCTGAACACAAGCTGTTTTTTCTTAACGACTGCAGTGCAATTAAAGGCGCTGTTGGTGCAATCACAGAACAAACATTTTGAAAATATGATCCTTGGAATATGTTAAAATTAAACCTTGTTGTCACTATACAACGTGATCATATTTCTAAGATATGATTTAGTTTTTCAAACACTAAGTTGTTTCTTTGTATATATTAACAATCCTTTTAGACGTCCTTGTTTGTTATATCTCCTCACAGCTTACTATCCTTCACTATTCAAGCACTGACTGTTCCCCAAAGGACTGGATGCGAATGTGTCGAACGCTGTGTGTCGAACGCTAGTACTGACACTTTATATTAAAGTCCGGTAGCGACTACACGAAAGTGTCTGAAATGTAAAAAACAATATCGACGTTAATACAAAAAAAAGTTTTGCTCATTTATAAATTAATAAAGAACAATATTTCATAACTTTTATTAATTAGCTTTTTGTTCAAAAAAGTTAAAAACACAATACATTGGTTATTCAAATAGGTTTCTGTTAATTATAATTTTTTACAATACTTTAAAAGATATTGTAATCCATATACATACATTTTCTTCAGGTTCGAGAACGTGGACTTAGTTGCTGCTTTAATATTATAAGGAATATAGACACGTGAAGATTCTTTGTTTTTTTATTGGCTCATAAAACTGGTTACAATCCTTAAAATTTTAAACTTAATATAAATATGTACTTAATATAAACATGAACTTAGATTGTAACTTTCTTGATATGAACACAGCGTGCGTATAAATATATGTAAATATATAAGTATAATGTGGTGTACAATCTAAATTTTACATATCTATAGCGAAACTAGTTATAGGTAAAAATATATAACTATAAATAATAATACGACTGCAATAAAATTAGAGGAAAAATAAAAAAAAACTGCTTAGCTAGATATTTACAATGTAAGAATTTGTTTTTTAAAAGAGGCTAAAGAACTACACAAAGAAGATACATCAAATATATAATTTTTCATAAAATATTATGCTTCTTTTCATTATACATACAAACACAAAGAGCTAATTGAAGTCAGAAATCCCCGTTACTTCTAAATGAATTTATAAACCGTTCTCAAAAAGTAAACCTCAAAAGAGTTAAGTGGATGCACTGAATAAAATATGTCAGTTCTTTGTAAAACAAAGAAAAGAGGAAAGATTAATGCCCGAGTCTAAGCCCTTACCTACTGGAGAACTTTCACTTTTAAAAAAATGATATAAAAATTATTAATCTATTTGTTTTATACTTTTTTATACTTGGGAGGATTTAAATAAAGGTTTTAATAAATTTTCACAGGAATAAAATGTTTACATGAATTTTTTTCTCTTCATTTATAAAATGGAAATAAACAAGTATTAAGTACGTATTTTTGTTTAGTATTAGAGCCATTGAAAATATAAGTAAAAAACATATTAGAGTTTATAAGTATGTTTGTTGCTCCCAAAAACTACTGATTGTATTGTGAGGAGAGTCGTATTTTGTGTCAAGTCAGTTTATCTAAGTATATATTTTTGTCTCGCAACCAAATTTTTAGCTAAGCTTGGCTTGGAATGGTTACAGTGAGAGAGGTCGGATGATTCATGATTTAAAATATAATTAAAAGAGTTTAAACATCCTCAGAACAGACGTATACTACTTATAAATTCAATATTGATTGATTTAATTTATATGATATGCTAAAGATACTGCATTATTTTTGAGAGTAACAATAATAAATAAATAAATTCGTTTAAACTACTACGGCTACTAATCAATAAATAACATGGCTGAAACTCTCTTGTGTAGTGTAACCTTGTGTAAGTACAGTGTTCTGATCTCCTGCCAGAGAGGTCGAGACAAACTACTATCAGTTATCATTATCAGCTCTGAATACATCTGATGGTACATTCACGTATACATTACAGGAGATAGTTAAGTAGCGTAGTTTAAATTCAGTTTAAATATTCACATGTCTATTGGTATAGAACACTTTAATATGCATATTTATAAATTAATGAGGGACATTCGAATAAATAGTAGCTTGAAACGTATAACAACATTTGTAAATAAAATTAAAATTACAAACTATTTCTGAGAAAAAGAAATTCTTTTCAAAAACAGAATTTTTAAATACTCTTTTTTATAATTTGAGCTATTTTTAACATAACAAAATGAGGGAAACTTCTGTTTAATGATGGCCATTGTGTTTCCTTTCAAGAAGCTAAAGAAACAATGAACATACTAAAGAACAAACGGACAAACGTTTGATGACACAGCATGTGCCGACCTGACTCCGGACTCTGATTATTGTATGTTAAATGAAAAGATAAAACTTTGAATGTATTTTTTGTAATATATATAATATATGTAGTACAGAATGTTTAAGTTGATGTTATATTATAATTTACAACAATTGGCTACGTTCCTGTAGTTTAAAATAACGTTATTCAAGCTTTTATTAAAGATAAAATGTCCCTTGTCAGTATGTATGTATAGAAATTCAGTTTAGATGTCAACGCATAGTGAGGTAATGTTAAGATTTCATTTTTAATACGACACGGATCAACATGTGAGGCGTAATGTTTAATACATTCCGAAAGCATGTGTATGAAAGGAAAATACTTGCAAAGAAGATACCAAGAATAATGTGAGACTAAAGTATGAGTTTGGAATGAAAGAGTTTACTGAGAATAAGACTGTAAGTTTCAAAATGACATGGCACTGATTAAGGACAGCACAAATGTGCATACGACATACCATCCATCGGTATAGACGTTATAAAGAAGGTGTTTATTTCAATTAAGATAGCTGTGTTTAACTCCCACAAAATATCACTTCGCTGCAAAACGAAGAATGCTTACAATTATATTATGTTGAGGTTACATAGTACGTGGAACACAAAATACAGAGTAATAGCGGCCACCAGGAGAATGTATTCTTAGGCTCAGAGCTCTTTGCTTCTGTTCAAGGAATATTATACTGTTTCAAATTAACGTGTAGAGGAATGCGTTTAGTAGAACGAGTAGACTGAGAAACGCGTCTAAAATGTACTAAAATGTATAGTTAATAAATAGTTTTTACATTAAAACTTCTACAACCTTTTTTTTTAACTTCTTTATAAAATTTACGTAGCGGGAATCCGCTGGACATGGGTGTCACAAGACCGGTCGTCGTGGAGATCCTTGGAGGAGGCATAGGCCTCCTAGGCGGACATAGGTCCTGCAGTGGACGTCTTTCGGCTGAAATGATGATGATGATAAAATTTACATGGTGTAAAAGTTTATCCTGTGTTTAGAGTATTCGTATATAAAATCTCAGTCCGAACATTTTAATGCTTTAAATCAATAATATTACGTTATTAAATTTTCATTTTTTATATTTCAAAGACGTCAAATGAGCAGACGGACTACCAGTTGGAAGGTAGCTACCATCGTCCATGGACATCTGTAACATAATGGATGTGAGGGACGCGTTGCTGACAGTGATGATGGGAGAGGAAGGGGGATAAGAAGGGAAACAACTCACTCACACATGGAACGAAACGCAGCCATAAAAGACTACTTCAGGAACATCTTCTGTGAGAGATTTGTATTGCTCAGTTGAGCCAGCCCATGTTCGATATGTAGAAATTAACCATATTTAGGCTTTGACAATTAAAAATACAGTTAACAAAACATTTATAACAATAAGTTTGTTGCAAATTCTAATATTAATTATTTTAAGGATAGAGGTTAATAAATTAACAAAAATTACATTTTCCTTAAAGTGCAGTGAAAGAGGTCATCATATGGAATTCAATTTTAAAGCATACTGAGGAGCAAACGTAAATTGGAAATTTTTCGAGTCAACGAATCTTCAAATGAAACTAATATTTTTCGGATTTTACTTCGCGTTTTATTTTTGATTAGAAACTACACACACCAGACGTTTCGGCTACTTTTCAGAAACCGCGATCACGGGCAGACGAGATGTGAGTGTCTGTCAGTTGGTCTGGTTATTTTATCTCCTACCGCCATCGATTTCTTAATTTTCTTGCATACCGTTCTGGATATCGGCAGAATGCGCTCACGGTGTCTCGAGGTTCTGCGGTGTGGTCACGGTTACTGAAAAGTAGCCGAAACGTCGGGAGTATATAGTTTCTATTCAAAAATAAAACGCGAAGTAAAATCCGAAAACATTAGTTTCATTTAAATGAGTACTCGCGAAAATCTTAGACCTCACAACGAATAGAATAGACCTCACATAGAATCTTCAATTGAAATGAACGCATGCGATAATTCTTTAATATCTGTAAACTGTAACTAACGGGAAGGAACTAAAAACATTTCTTTATTTATCGCCGACTTCTTTATTTAATAATAATTATTAACCTGTGTGTGTATATGTAAATGTTTTCTTAGATTTTAATTATTATTTATTATCTCATGGTACTTACTTTAAACATCATTCATGTTTACATTTATGTTATGTCTAAATAAATTTTAAGGCCGGCAACGCACTCTGGTGCCTTCTGGCTCGAGTGTTCATGGGCGGCGATGATCATCTACCATCGGATGGCAAGCCTGTTCGTTTGCCCCCTGTTGTAAAAAAAAATGTAATATAATTTTCTGAGTAATGTTAGATACATGCCTGCGGTCCAAATAATATTCCACTGGTATCGAGGTTTAGTAAAAATATAAGAATGAAGCTTTTCAAACTAAGAGCAAGATAAATATTGAAAGAGGCTATGAACGAGGAACGTGAGGTGAAAAATATATATATATGGCTCCTTATATATATTATAAGATATTGTATTATTTAGATATTCACTTTACAAATAACAAAATCTTAAAAATGTTTTTTTTTATCCTGAAAAGTTGAGAGTGTAAATATTTATTATAATATTTGCAATTAAAATGTGATATTTGCATATAAATTATTATACATACCATATCTTAGGCCGGAAATTTTTCCTTAAAATGAAATATTTCTTCTACATTCACAAGAGGTAAAGCATGTCTCCGTCTTGAGCAAAAGAAGATCGACAACCAAAAGATCTAGACCCTGGCTTTGTGTCTGCAAGATCGATAGTAAACAGGGGATGAAGAAATAAATGTTGGTGTTCCACCATCCGCTTATTATTATAATAAACTGTATTTGTATAGAAATTAATTACTTTGATAGTTGACAAAATATTATTTACACTATCTCGGCTCAATAAATGTTTTTATTTATTTTTCCAGTCAAGTTTATCGGACCTCATGTTATTTTAATGTGAAATCAATTTGTAAGCTCTGAGTCTAGAGCATTTTATTTATTGCTCTTGTTAAATTAATGAAATAAAAAAAAAGCGTCTAAAATTAATCTTAGGTTTAAATTTATAAAATCGAAAGTCATTCCTGTTTAATTGTAATTCAGCATATTTAATAAAAAAAATGTGAAATAAATGATATTTACGAGATGGACGGACGACCTAGTCAAGGCCGCGGGTGCACGGTGGATGTAGGCCACCTCTGTGACTGAAGATTTTATATTGAAACAAAACTAATGAGAATATGTTAGTTGTAAT
The DNA here is from genome assembly GCA_916720795.1 of Danaus chrysippus. Classification (NCBI taxonomy): domain Eukaryota; kingdom Metazoa; phylum Arthropoda; class Insecta; order Lepidoptera; family Nymphalidae; genus Danaus; species Danaus chrysippus. The sequence goes on from CAKASE010000073.1 coordinate 2,202,502, forward strand.
GGTCTGTGTATAGTTTATATTCAAACCACTGAACTGATTTTAATGAAATTTGGTACAGACATAGAGTTGACCTTGAGAAAAAACATAAGATAGTTTTTATCCCAGACTTTTGACAAGTTCTCTTGTAAACGCGATATAACCGAACTCAATGCGGGCGAAGCTGCGGGCGGAAAGCTAGTATTTTATAAAACTGACTAGGTTCAGAATCGGAAATATTATTGACATATTCATAGGTGAATTTGTGAAGCGGTCATAAAGTGTGATCCAGGAATGCATTAATCGATATACATTTTGAATTAAAGTAACATGGACATTCAGAATGAGAAGTCAAATGGTTTATTAAAAGGGATGTCCAAGATCAAAGTGCACAGATACACTCAAACACAACTAAAATTCAAGTGTAAGAATTCAAATTTCAAAGATACGAAGTAAAAAGCAACCAAACATTTATCGTTGATCACACAAGTGCTATCTGAGAATATATACTGGAAAGCCGAATGTTAAACTTTCATATGTTACGTTCCTTCTCCAACATAAGACATCAGTGACAAAAAAAACCTGAATTCGTACAGGAGTTGCACGCGTATGGTTATTACAAAGTAGCAAAGAGTTTGAAAACAAAATAATAAGAGCGGGAAGTAAAATCCGAAAATTGTTAACTCTAAATGTGTGCAGAGGAAAGACATTGTCTCAGAGATCTAAGCGTTCTCATGTACAGAAGTTTATGTTCTTAATATATTATAGATTCGGTTGAATATCGACTTGGTTCTCTCTCCTCTTTTATAATACGTGTTGTGTATAAGGAAGACTTGCTTATCCCGTAATATCGTCCCGTATTTATATTCCATATTGGTACAAGTGACATTTCTTCTTCTTCTTCATCTTCATATATTTTTTTTATGAAAGCCAATGCATTCCAATAATAATCGCTGTTATAATTATAAGATTAAAATATTTTTTTCTTTACTTTTGCTATACTATAAACTTAAAATTATTAAAATTTGAAAACTACTTACATCACTTCGTCTAGTTTTGATGATAAATAATATGTTTGTCCTCTCGTCTTTATTATATTTTATCTTTATATAACTATATTGGTATCTCTTATATGACTAGGATAGAAGATTGAAGTATTTATCAAGGACCCAAAGACCTATTTATTAAGGACCGCCAGTATTACTCACACATAGTAAAACAAAGTAAATGATGAAATAGCATAAAGTTTTTACTTAACTTTAAACCAATTACTTCCAGTAAAACCAATATCCAACTCCAAATTGTCTCAATGGCTACAAGAGTTCTTCCAACTTTATGTAAATTAACTCGTATAAGTGTGGGAGAATCCGCTCGGGCCTGGAAGTTCACACAAAATAAAAATTAAAAGTACTGTCATTGAAAACTGAGAGGCTTAAGAAATATTGTTTTCTTAACATATCAAGAGTCAGTGAATGTAAATAATAAAGTGACTTAAGATGTTAGAATTTAATATATGATATGAAAACCTTGAGGTTTGCCGTGTGAGTGACGTTTTCGTGTTTTATATCATTAATTAAAGAATGTAATTTTACTTATAATACACAGTATTCGGTGATGTGGCACTAATAATATAATGTTCGATACATTTTGTGTAACGTTACGTACATAAGGTTTTGTTCATCTTATTATAAGTTGGTTGGTTTACATTCTTTATCTTTATAATAGTCACGTAACTATCTTACATATATTTAGAACACTTACAACATGTTCTGTATTAGAAGCTCCGTGTACTCGCCTCTGATATCCATCGTCTCTTATTATTATCTTCGTTTGTTTTTATTACAATAGAAAATGTATTCAAAATTAAACTTCCTTCATGTGATCCTTTCTGAGTGTAACTGGAATATTATATAAATTAAAAATTATTAAAATAAAAAACTATAATCTTAATTATATATATATATATATATATATATATATATATATATATATATATATATATATATATATATATATATATATATATATATATATATACATACATAAACATGATATAAAAGTTGATAGTTTATATTGTGAAAACAAATACACAGAATCGTGTTTTATTGGATCAGTATAGTTTTGTTGCTCAGTGATGTGAAGAGTTGTTCTGTGACGGACGCTGTTATTTACGAGTATATTTATGATAAGATTACAATGAAATATAAAAAATATACGTTTTTACAATTTCCTTTGACTATTTAATGTTAAATAATCTAATCATTAGTCAGAGACTTTTTTAATCTTTGATTTTTCTTTTTGTTGGACTCGATTGTTTAAGTCCCGTGAAGACCACCACACACAACTGTACTGTTTTATTCATTGAGTTTCTTTTTTTCTTTAAATCCGTTTCATCAAACTGTTTCCCCCAATAAAGACAGGATAAAATGTTCAGGATCTCTTTTCATTATGTATTTTTATTATCTACTGTAACTATTAATAAAATCTCCAATGATAGCACATTGACAGCTACAGTTTTTATAACCTTACCTCGTGTATGATTTATAAAGATTTATAAACTTAAAACAAACTCTTTGTTTTGTAATTAATATATTTTAAACAAGTCAAATTAAATTGTAATATTATTATGAGCATACACATAGTGGAGTTTTTACTACTTTACTATTTCTTGATTGTTTAAATACTGTACTACTACATATGAAAAAACACAATAGGTTTTTGTTGGACAATTCGATTCTTCTATATCATTTTTATATGTGACACATAATAATAACACTTTAACAAAATTATACCTTAATGACATTGAACTTTAATGTCAAATTTTCTTCAAATTGTTTTTATCTTTCACAGTTCGTCGTATAGTTGTCCCTCGTCACTTGAATAATAGAATACGAAAAACGTGTCAGTATAGTAACGTCACTTGTAATATAGACTCTAAAGTCACAGTATAAGGATCACATTGTTATATCTCATTAAATATACCAATTGACCACACGCTGAGATTGTGTTTTTGTAACAAATATTGAGTAGATAATGTGATCATGAACATAAAATATTCTACAAGGACTTGGTTTATTAAACGAAGCATATTAATTTAGAAATGAGGAGATATCAGCATCTATTGATGAATTAATTATTACAGTTTAATAAACATTATATTCTTGAACATGTAAATATAAATACAATAAGCAGTTACAGCTAATGAAGTTTGTTCTGCATAAGGTTCGAGTGGTTCCTGAGGTCATTGACGTTTAGGGTGTTAAGATCCCGATATATAACGAACTTCACTGAGATGCTTATTTGATGAAATATATTTTATATTCAAACTAATATGACAATAATTATATTGCATAATGAGATCTGACATTTTCGCGAGTCATTTAAATAAAACTAATATTTTGCAGATATACTACGCGATCTTATCTATAATATAAAAAGGAATCGCAAAATGTGTTGGTAAGCGCATAACTCAACAACGCCTGGACCAATTTGGCCAATTCTTTTTTTAAATGTTCGTTGAAGTCCAAGGATGGTTTTACGGCAAGAAAAAATCGAATAATTGCCGGGAAAACCCTAAAAACAACCCTTTTCTTTTACACATACAAACGTTTTCTAACTAAAACGCAGAATCAATTTGAGCTTTATTGCTATTGTATAAATTTCATAATCAATTACAAGCACTAACTTGTAAAAAATAAAACAAACAGGGTGAGCTAAATAAAACCGTTTAAAAAGTAACTTCATTGAGATAAAAAGGTAACAGATATTTCTTGATTATAGGGTGGTACGAAGTCCGCCGAGTCAGCTAGTTTTTGATAAAAACTATACATACTTTAGAGCAACCGAAACGTCGCACTATGGAAAAATCGCGTATGTTTCGTCTCAAACCTCCGTATCTCAGTTATTTCAAAACTGAATGATCTGTAATTTTGCACACATATACGTGAAAGTATAAGTCTTAATATAAAAAATAATAATTTTGAAAATTATGTTTATTAATTTATTTAAAAAATAAAAATATATAAAATTATGTTTAAATATGTTTTGGCACCGTATCAGAAAAGGCGCAAGTAGGCGCAACTTGTATTTCCTTATGTAAACTAATATATAAAGATTGTAAAGCAACAAATATCTCGACAGCGGTAAAGGGTTAGGTGTCGTTAAAAAAAAGAACCCGAAAATGATACCAGCTTAAACTATATTGGTTAGTTGTAATTTATTTTTTTATTATACGTAATATTATTTAAGAAACGTTATAAGGAGATTATAAGCATTTCAAAATTATGTAATACTTATAAATTTATATCAAAAACTTTCGAGTAATGTGGCGTTGAACTGTAGGAATGTATTGTGCCAAAATCACATCATTGAACATGAGTTAGCTTTGATACCTTTTTATATAAATACATTACATACTGTGTGCAAAAAAATATTTAAAAATTATATAAAAGAAAGCTTATTTATAAGACTAAAATAATTAATTAGTTTTACTCCATAACAACGACTTTCATGTGAAAGGGTTTTTAGACGGCCTTGTATGGGGCTTTTCCATAGTGCGTCGGGACTCGGGAGTATGTAGTTTTTATCAAAATTAAAGTCACTTAGTATATCCGCAAAATATTAGTTTTATTTAAATGTCATTAGTTGCCTCATAAATTTCAGTCCAGAGTATGACTAAAAAAGTTTTTTTTTTAATATTTCACCGGTTTGACTATTAAACCACTTCCATGCCAATTGAAATTATGAAACCCATAGAACATGCAAACGTTTACTTACCATCTTCAGCATCAGAATCCTCCAATATTATAAAAGCGAAAGTTTGTATGTGTGGAGGTATGGATAATAGTTACTTTTTATTCAAATCTAATGAACGACAAAAAAAAAACAGTACATAACTTCAAATGTCACTATCACCGGTAATGAACTATTTGTCTCGAGTATCGATTGATAATTGACATAGAGGATGGATCGATAAATTAGGTGCTTGTCAAACGTCAAATATTATGTTTGCGTCCAGAAATTTAAAATTGTTCTACTGAAATATAAACAATCTGATACTAAGTTAATATTATTGTGCTACCAAATGTAAGTAGTAAAAAAATACGTTTATTTTTAACCTAATGAAGATGATTACGTAGTTAGAAAGATATAAAAAATTCTTATTAGTTATTCATTTTAAACTATTCTTTTAAATTGATTTCTAATCACTTCAAAGTGAAAACGAAAGTATTTTCATATTAATTGACCTTTTAAACATTCCAATCGTTTCAGCCGTTGTCAAGGTTTGGTGACACTAACGAACAGCAATAAAATTATAATACATAAGGTCGTTTATGAAATGTTCTGTTTTCTGCTGAAGTTCTTTCAGAGATGTTACATGATCATTAAACTTTCAGGGCGGATGACGAAGATTGCGTTATTTATTTTTTTGTGTTGAACTTTATATTCATGGTTCAAATATTATACCGCAAAGAAAAAAATTGTATTGTTTGATTTTAAAAGGAAAATTTTAAAGAAACTAAAACCAAATTTATAGAACACGTCAGTGATTATTATTCCATCGTCTCCCTCTTACTAGTTGGTGGAGGGAGCTCAGACAACCTCTATATGAGGTTGTAATATCATTACTATGTAGGAATTATAAAAAAAAAATTTGGTAAAAATATGGGAACCGTGTTTAATAACTAAAAATAAATATTAAATAGTGCATTAGAATGATATCTTTTGATAGATGTATTCTTATGTAAAGTCTCAAAACAATTTAGAACTATTGAAGTTATTCCTATATATTATCTGTATAATTAACCCTAACAATATATTTTGTAAGGAAAAGGTGCTTATTTATCAAGCTAACGACGCGGCGTATGAAATATTTGATGACGAGAACCTTTATTTTATTTATTACGTGGTACATTTTTGTTCATCAAATGATATGATATTATTAATAATAATTTATATTTTTAAATATTATAAACTTACAGATACTCGTAATATAAATAATCACAGTTTAAATATGTGTTTGTATTTAAAATATTTCCTTCGTGAAATGTGTTATTGGAAGTTCTGATATCACTTAAGTAGTAGGTATACGAGTATGAGGAAATTAATTTTAATTGGTTTTCCAGTGTAGGTAGTGTTGTTGAGATATGAAATAGCTTACATCTTTTTGTCACTCGTGAAATATTTAAAGTAATGTGACATCGTTTACACAACGATGTCTCTAAAGTGACTTTAATGACGGAACTCTCCCATTTAATTCATAAAAACAGTTTTTATTTGATAATGTTTTAATTCTGTGTGACTATTATTTGCTAGGTCGTCATATCAAAGCTGAAAATTTCAAACAAGTTCGATTAAAGCTGTCTGTAATTTATCATCAAAGTGATTTAAATAGTTCATAGTTTTATTATGCCAGCTTTACAATACCTTTTTCTTTAACTTTGAAATTGATTGCAGTTGAGTAATTTACCAGATTTTTTACTGCTCTTAAATTTTATTCCCTTTTCAGGTGTTTCCCAGATGTAACGAAACGAAACCAAATAACGAACCTTGGAAGGCAAGAAATGTTTAGAATATATTAGACATTGTCGAAAGGTATTTTTCTTTCAGAACCAACAAACAACAATACTTAAGATTAAATGATTTTTATTTACTGATCAAACTGTCATCAAAAATTATTTTGAACAAAGACAAAAGTGAGAATACTTAATACAAAGATTAATATACAAATATATCGTGAGGTCAGAAGTCACACTAAAAACACATAGGTTCAAGTGATATCTAACGTAATCTATTTCATAAAAATAGGTTTTGCAGTTCTATTGGACAAAAATACAGCCATTTAGCTAAGACAAAGTTATCATCACATTTTTGTTAATATACATAGAACGGATATATCATACATATTTGGTATCTTTAAGAGTTAATCTTTAATTTATTTATTTGAATTGTGATTACAGCAGTCTTTTAAATTTGTTTTATATTCATTATGAAAAACACTTAAGCCATGCTATAACTTATATTCGAATGATTCAAAAAAACGAATCAAACGAACGAACGTATTGAAAGAAACTGTAAAACTTTAACTGAAAAATTTAAGTTATAAAAAATTACTATAAACACTTATTAAATACAAAAAATATAACTTTTAATCCCATATAGTATTGCTAACATGTTTTTCATAGTATAATATTGTTCCAGGGTGTAGTAACCTCTGAGCCCTCTGAGCCTGTGCCGCTGCTGCTGAGCGTGCGGCAGCTGGGGATGACGACCACGAGATGACGTCACGGAGCTGGGGAACGATATTCATGATATATCTTATATATAACATTCTCGTGTCACAATGTTCGTTCCCGTACTCCTCTGAAACGGCTTGACCGATTCTCGTAAAATTTTGTAAGTAGGTCTGAGAATCGGCCAACATCTATTTTTCCTTCCCCTAAGTGATAGGGGCTGTTCATCCCTAATTTTTGTTTTGATTTGGACGAAAGGTTTTGTTTTTATTTTTTTATCAAGTGGCATAAGAAAATACATAAAATCCTAAATATTATTTTTTTTATCACCAACCCCTACTTTTGATATGACAAAACAACGTTTGCGGGGCAGATAGTATATATTAAATAATAAATAATCAAAACTAAGATAACCATTAAATTAGTGCGTAATATAGAAAAATATCTCTTAATTAAACGTTATTTCATTTAATATTTGTTACAAGTGCGATGTCGAACTGTATATTCATAAATGTTTTTGTTATAAGTGTAATTCTGATATAAGTGATAATAATGTCTTAATGGAAATAAAATATCATAAAGGATACATTATTTATAGGCGTAAAATCGTTAATAATTAATTAGTATATAAAGAAAATATATATAAATTAGATAGATTAATCAAATGTAGCAATATATTAAAACACTATCAGATCATAAAGGTTTTGTATAATAGTGAAATCCCACAATAATGCCTCGGATAGGAAGGTCTGTAATTCCAGGTGTTGGTGCAGCAGCTTCCTCCTAAGGTCTGCAGCACCTCGCAGTGACCGCCACGCCTCACTGAGCGCCTGCTGTCTCAGCGCTATCTGCTGGGAGTTATCGCCGGGGCATAACCGCTGGAGGCGAGATCCTTCCCCTGGAGCACCTGGAAATAGATTTAATATCACTACAACTATCTCTTCTACCTGGCAACTTCCCAGCTTTAGCCAGGGTCTACCTTACATGTTGTGAATAGTTTTGGCTAATTGTTTTTACGACCTGCCGCCTGCCTGACATCAACCCTCTTTGGGAATTCATTAATCAGTGATGTCTAAATATTCTTAGAAAGTACATATGACTCGGAAAAATTACATTGGTACTTGCCCGGGCCAGGGTGTATATTACTACAACTATAAAATACTGCAAAAATCAGTTAAAATCTTATTTAGGCAGAATTAGGCTACATTAAATAAGGAGCTATGATATTATGAAATAGATTTTGACAAGTATTCATTTAAATGAAACTAATATTTATCATATTTTCTGCCCGTGATCATGATACTGTAAAGTAAACGAAATATGTATTTTTTTATCAAAACGTTCATCCAAGAAATATTAGTTTCATTTAAATGAATACTCGCGAAAATCTTAGATTTCATTATAAGTCAATGTTAATAGTTACTCTGTGTCTATGAGTTTGCATTTCTTATCACTGTTTTGTACACAATTATTTTTAATTTATTGTAAGAATATGTTAAACTACCTAGTGATACATTTATTATGATTGTCGAGGTTTTATTTTAAAATACATAATATGTTTAAAGTCATAATTTTCTCAAGTCTGCGCGTCTATAGCGACCATATCGTTCTCGGCTGCGTCGTGGTCCCTCAAGAGGGCAGTGGCGGCGCGCAGGTCGCGGGGCGTGGGGGGCGGGGCGAGGTGTGCCCGGCGGTCCCGGGCCCGCGCCAGCAGGTCCCCGGCGTCGCGGTGGAAGCGGTGGATCTCGGCAGCAGCAGCCAGGCGCTGGCTGCAGGACTGGATCTGTTCTACCAGACGCTGCCAGGACTCACTGGAAAGTATGAATTGTATGTATTTGAGTTGTGGATTATGTAAATTAGATCTTATATGTATGGAATTAAGTCTCACTCTGCCTTGTTTTAAATGACATGTGGAATTTTTGAATTAGATCTTATGTGTATGTTATTAAGTCTCATTTTTCTTTGTCTAAATTAAATTCCATATCTAGTTATTAAGTCTTATTTTAACTTGTACAAATTTATTTGCATTTGTGGAATGTCTTATTTGGATTCTATACCTGTATACATGTCATTAAGTCTCAATATTCTTTGGTATAAATTTGATTCAAACATGTTGAGTATCTATATTAGATCCTATATCTATGTCATTAAGGGTCATTTTCCAAGTTCCCCTCACCCGAGCACTTCCTGTCTCTTTTCAATGCCAGCGATGTAGGGGCTGTCTGAGGCGACCAGCTTCTTGGCCAGCTCCTCACACTAGTTGAACCTCTCCGCCCCACTCTCTACACGGTGACAGAGCTCTTCAAACTTGGACCTAAGGAATTGTGGTTGGGGAAATATGATGTCTTAGATTATAGATATAATTAAATGGTTTTGGAGGATATTTTAATGAAGCTGTAAAACTTTAGGTATATTTAATATTATGACATGCTAATCTTTGCACATCCTTGTGAGATACAAGAAATAAAAAAAACACTAAATTACGTACTAAAAGCTCAAATTGACTTAAATTTCAACGAAATTTAGCATTCATTCGTTAGTTTCTAAAAATAGGATTGCTGAACGGATTTCCGTGAAGTTTCAAAGCTTAGTATCTGAAGATATAACTGAATAATGTCTCCATCACCAAGTGTGATGGCTGGAGCACCCTCTCATCATCATCATCATCTACATATCGTTACTCACCAGTAAGTGTTCATAGTCCTGTCCGTAGTCTTCACTGGAGGCGGCTGCTTGCTGCTCCGCAACCCATTCCTCCAACTCAGCGCTCTCAGCCAGATATTCATGTCTAAGGATAGACACACATATTTTTAGAGAATATCCTATTTATATATTCCTATAACACACATATACTAGTCTTTGTCAGCAACTTCTTCATAATCAACTTCAGGAATAGAAAGGCGTTACTGTGTAACGCTTAAGAAGCAGTAAATAACAAGTCTTGGTTAAGTTGTTATTTATTTAAATTTCTACCTCGCTTAATGGAAAGTATGCTACGTCAGTCTCCTGTTTCTAAAGTACCTCGAAATAAATTTACAAATTCTTATAGCCCTTCTTGACTATAAGTAGTGCGACGAATATGATATGCGTATATATATATATATATAGTATCTCTCACCTGCACACACTCTCCATGAGCGCGGCCTGCCTGCTCGCAGCCAGTCTCTGCAGCCTAGCCAGACTGCCAGCCAGCTGGTCATGTCTGGTGACCAGCGCGCCACCCTCAGGATGACCACCGGAAGCCATGGATTGCGCCACGTGACCCATTTCCGCTATGATCGCCGCGTATGTGTCCAACTCGAGTTCTACGGCCTGTTGGTAGGTTAAAGAGGAATTGTAAGATAATGCTGAATATACTCTGTATTATTATACATATTTCTGTTAATTGAAAGTGTTAGAAATTTAAATAATGACAACTTCTTCTGATTTAAGTCCATATATATATGTTAGATGTCATACTCCTGCCAAACGGCTTAACCGATTTTTATGAAACTTTATATGCATATTCAATAATTTTAACAATTGGCTACTATCTATATTTCATACCCCTAAGTATAAGGGCGGCCCACTTTTAACACCTTATTTATTTTTGGACAACCTTTTCAATATGTGGCATTATAAAATACATACAACCCTAAATTATCACTCTTCTATCACCAACCCCTATTTTTAATATATGTTTTATAAATATTTGATCCTACTCAATAACTTATAAATTTTCACTTCATAAGTCACTTGATGACTTACATATACAGGGTGACTGGTGAATTACTATCAATATTTAAGGAGAATACTCGGTACATGATTCTCATTCGAATTATAAAAAAAAAATAGGTACTTAATTTTTGACCAAACTTCCGTATAAATAAATAAAGTGTGGACACGTTCCAAGTGATATAAGTGTGGACGCGTGCGGCGGCGTGCTGATACAACACTACGCCGCCGCACGCGAGTGTGTGTGTGTGTGTGTATACCTAATCTGTAGGGTGTTCACACGATGCGTAATTAATTACATAACTTTTGGTTAACTTTACTTAGAAGTTTATTAATATTTATGTTATGTATATTAATTTTTATTTTGTCATATATGATCGTCAAATATCACGTCCTCAAGTATCGATAGTAATTGACCAGTCAACCTGTATATATAGTGATTTATCATACATTTCTTGTAGCTCAAAAATTGTGTGATATGACGAAAATCTAATTCTTAGCTATGTATATATGTGTATATTACCTTTTGCCGTGTGAGTAGTTGCGTCGCTCTATGCCTATCATTGCCGACGTCACCGGAAGCCAGTGCGGCGGCCTTGTCAGCCAGACAGGAGTTTACTTCCGCTGCATCATGCAGGAACTGCTGGGCCTTGACCGCCGCCTCCAGCCGGACCGCGCGCTCCTCCGCCGCTGATGATACAGAGGAGTACGCCTCTTCAAGCTCCTGGCACAGCTGCTTGATCTGGAATGTGATCGTTATAGTTTAGTGAGTGGAGTAGGGAAATAAATTATATGTATGTGCATAAACTAATCTTCTTCTTCCTGGCAATTTCCCAGCTTTTAGCCAGGGTCTGCCTAAGATGTGTGTATAGTTTTGCCTAATTGTTTTTACCACCGGACGCCTGCCTGACATCAACCCTCTTTTGGAATGCATTAATCAGTGATGTCTAAATACTCTTATAAAGTACATATGACTCGGAAAAATCACATTGGTATTTGCCAGGACCGAACCCGCGCCCTCATGCATGAGAGGCGGGACTTTTAACCACTAGGCCACAACTGACTGAGGAAATGAATTATATGTATATACATAAATTAATATAATACAAATTGGTGTTTCAGTTAATGTCGCGTTCACAATGTTTACTTCGCTGTAAGCAACAGTACTATGCACATGTGCTTGGAATCTACTCTCAATCTCTCTCCTACTTTCTACATTTGTGTATCTTTCTTTCCCTTCCTTGAACGTTTAACGCAACCTTGTTGGTAGTCGCATAAGAAGTTTTACTTCAAGAATTCACTCAAAAAATATTAAAAAAATTCAATTATTAGCCGAACTTTGTCCAAGAATAATTTAATTATGCATGCTGTATATAATATTTCAGATGAACCAAGGTATGGTGTGGAGATCCAGAATGAATTTAACTATCATACTATGACGTTGCTAAGATGGACATTTTTTACTATGCGTCAGTTCTGCACTATCGAACGGACGCGTGTTTCTCTCTTAGAAATAAATACCTACATACAATCACTACAAATACAATGGAACATATAATGAGAATGTGAGTTATACATATATATAGTCCACCTTCCCAGCCTGTGGATGCGTGTCCAGCTCCTTGCCCCGTTGGAGCACCCTCTCCACGACAGGCCTCCGCCCCTCCAGCTCCACCCTCAGCTTGGCGTGTTTCTTCTGCGCGTGGCAGATGAAGCGGCGGCCTGGCGCTCCGACACCCAAGCTAGCTCTCCTGAAACCTCGGCAGCGAACTTGTGTAATCTGTGGAGGATTTGGATGAATAAAATTAGTCCTCAAATTGATTATGTACTATTACTATCCTACTAATATTATAATTGCGAAAGTTTGTGAGTGTTTATGTATTTATTTATTTATTTAGGCACACAAACAGAATATAATCCGGATTACATATGAATTACAGTCTAAAATTATTTTTAGCTTGATTATATTCCTAAGTATGTGTCACGGCATAATCATTACAAAAACAATATTTTTGTCGGGTGCTACATTATTTAGGTACAATTTAAGACTAATGAATAAACAGGAAAATGTATGTTTGTTACTTCTTTGCGCTCAAACGGCTGAACCGATTTTGATAAAATTTTGTGTACAGGAAGCTGACGTCCAGAAATAACACATAGGCTACTTTACATCCCGGAAATCTCGGAAATCCGCGGGTAAAAACCGCGGGGCGCAGCTTATATGGTATAAATTATAAAACAGTTGCTTTTCTTTTCCTTATATCCGTATGCATTCTTAATAACTTAAATAGTTTTAACTGCGTAGTCGCAGTGGATTTTGGTGCAGTTTTTTTTGAAAGATAGATTATTTGAAGAGGAAGGTTTGTATGTATAATGATATCCATACATAAGTGGAGAATCCTTATCCAGTTAAATAACTTTAGTACATTTTTGATTTAAAATAGATCTATGGCCCTTTACAGTAAATATTTTCATCTTTATACCCGTCCCGGCTCAATTGTATATATGCATGGGCGTACCCAGGTAGGGGCAGGGGGGGGCAGCTGCCCCCCCCTGAATAATGTTGACGTCCCTACTAAGTACCTTATCATGTACTTTTATCGATAAAAATTAAGAAAATATTTTTTTGCCATTTGTTTGTATTATTAATACGATATTTTAACAGCTAAAAATTACGCGGCGCGTTCGTTACCCATACCCATAACAGCTCGCTAGCAGTGCAGCGCTGCGGAGCCCGCCCGCATCTACACGACACGAAGATTACCGAATCGTACCGAGCGACATCGAGTGCCGCGAAATCGGGAGAGAGTACGAGCGAGCGGCTTGCATTTGTTTGACAAGTCATTGTTTTCAAACTGCACGAGTTTTGATTGAATTAAAAACATAAATAAGGTTTTGTTACTGAGTTGTAGTATTGTGATATAATTAGGACCTAAGTAGGTACCTATATGTATTTCTATTTATATTCTGATTTACTATAACAAAACTTTGAATGAAAATGGATATTCGGAACTTTTTTGGTAAGTTTTTTCTATTACCTACTTATTTACTTAATAAGTCTGTTATTTTTTTTTATTAAAACAAGACAATCACAATTGTTTGAAGGATCTACTCTAATTTTTTTAATAACCTTTAGCAATCTATGAAATAAGATTTGAGGATTTCATGCTTCAAACGTATTTTGTTACTGATGTCATTTGTTACTAATGCATATGCATTGTAAAACTGGACGTCCAATTTGTCTAGTTTCGGCTTGCGGTTTTAACTTTTTTTATAGTCATGCCGAAGAAATAAACGTATTTTTTATAGCTACATTACCGTATACCGTATTTTATTTTTGCAGCAAAAAAAACGGAAAATTACAAGCACAGAGGATGATGATGCCAGTTGCAGTAAACAGTTGCAGCAGTCTAGTGAGGTGGATTCAGCGCCAATAACACAATCTTATTCTGCTAATAAAAAATTGTGTAACTCTTTAGTTAGCCCGCAAGATTCAGAACCGAAAACCATAAATTCTTGCAGTATTGTTAATGAGGTAGTATCTGAATCTCGTGCATCTACATCTACGTCTATTCTGGATGATGGAGGGAATTTTCATGAAAACTATATCGGTCGATGGGTTGGACGGTCTTTCGTACTGACAACGGAGAAGCGAATGGAAATGTTAAAGCGATGCTGGGCACCTTCAGAAACTTATGATTTTGCTGGCGATGCTACACATTTAAAACGCAAATTTAATCACTCTTGGTTAGAAATGTACAAACCGTGGCTTGTATACTCAAAGAAATTGAAAGGTGCATTTTGTTTGTTTTGTGTTTTATTCCCGCCGAAAGTCGCACGTGGTGTACAGGGATCTCTAATTGTTCGACCATTTACCAAGTATAAAGATGTACATATTTATTGTAAAGCGCATGTAGATACTCAATGGCATAGAGAGTCGAGTGCGTCTGCCAATTCTTTTAGCAACATTAAAACAAATGTACAAGTTGCATTGCAAATAGGCCGCGAAAAAATTATTGAAGACAATAGAAATGCATTGCTACCTATAATCAGTACAATAGTTTTTTGTGGAACACATGATTTGCCATTGAGAGGAAAAGAAAAGGATGACGGCGTTTTTCAAGATTTGCTTCAATTAAAAATAAAATCTGGTGATGAAATTTTGCGGCAACATTTAGAGAAGGGTCAAAAGAATGCTCAGTATACGTCCCCGAAGATACAAAATGAAATTTTAAACATATGCGGTATTCTAATAAGAGAAAAACTGGTCGATAACATTTGAGTCGCAAGTGCTTTCAGTATTTTGGCTGATGAATCAGCAGATATATCTGGCAAGGAACAACTAGCAATAGGTCTTCGATATTACGATCAAAAAGAAAAAAATGTTAAAGAAGAATTTATGGGCTTCGTAGAGTTGGAAAAAATGGATGCCCAAACGATAGCTGCTGAAATAAATAGATTTATTAATACGTTAAATATTGACGCTAATAAATGCGTGGGACAAGGCTATGACGGATGTGCTACTATGGCGGGAAAAGATGGTGGAGTCCAGAAAATATTGAGAGAAACTTATAAAAAGGGTTTATATTTTCACTGCGCCTGCCACAGATTAAACCTCGTGGTAAACGATTTAAATAATGTTTCTGAGATCCGCAACTACATTGGAACCGTAAAAGATACAATAAATTTTTTCAGGGAATCGGTTCTGCGTCAAAGATATGCACCAAAAATACCATTGCTGTGTGAAACAAGATGGTCCCATAAATACCAAAGTATTTCGATGTTTAAGAAATATTTTGCCCAAATTGCAGAAGGTTTAGAAAAACTTTCACGGGAAGGTAATTCTGCCACAAGGAAAGTAGCTTTTCAGTTACTATCTGCTGTCAGCCAAACTACATTTATATTTGCTTTATGTATTATAGACAAATATAATTCTATGCTGCAACCCGTCGCGAACATATTGCAATCTAAAACGCTAGACATATTAAGATGTGCAGAACATATAGAAACAATAACTACTGCAGTTGCAGAACACCGGCGTTCCGCGGAAGAAGAGAGCGAAGATTTAATCAAATCAGCTGAAAAAATTGCTACGGCTTTAAACATTGACCTACGTTTACCAAGAACAGCAAGCCGCCAACAACATAGGGCAAATCAACCAGCTGCTTCACTTAGCGAGTATTTTCGTCGCTCATTATACGTGCCTTATTTGGATTCTTTGTCATCTTCATTAGAGGCGAGATTTAGCAGACAGCATTCACCAGCGTTTACACTTTCATTGTTACACCCTACTCAGATAATTAAAATTACAGTTCCTAAATTACAAAAATGCATGGAGGAAGTATCTGATTTTTATGAATAAGAAGGGATCACGTCTGAAGCCGAACTTTGGCGCACGTTTTGGATAAATAAGCAGCAGCAGGATTTTGAAAATATTGAAATAGCAGAGTTAATACAAGAAGCAGATTCTTTCTACCCGAAGGTCAAGATAGCTTTAGAAATTTTGCTGGCAATGCCGTATTCCACTGCTACGATTGAAAGGTCGTTCAGTACACTTAGACGTGTAAAAACGTGGCTAAGATCGACTATGACAGAAGATAGATTGAATGGGCTTTGTATGCTCAGTGTGCACAGAGAATTTGTTAAAAGTATGAGTGATTCTTTCACGGAAGGCATCCTAAATCGTTTTGCTGAAGACCCTCGAAAATTACTTTTAAAATAGCCATTGTATAAGTACCTAGTTAAAGAATTTATATAAAAAATATTATCTATTTTAATTTAAGTTTTTTTATTTTTAAAAACCACCTCACCTAGCTTATAAAAATAAGATTTGCCCCCCCCTGGCCCAGAACCTGGGTACGCCCATGTATATATGTATTACATACATATATATTGTTCCGTCAACCGTTAATCATTTCTTATATAATATTGTATTGAATCATATTTTGTTTTAGTTATATCGTATACTGACTGTAGACTAGTTTCCAGCGACTGTCTCCTCTCGGCCGCTCGAGGGCGGAGCGCCCGGGCGGTCTGCAGCAGCGCAGCGGAGTCTCTCTCGATGGCCGCGCCGTCGAAGTGACCACTGGAGACCAGGTCGGAGCCCTGGGCTGCAAGGGACTCCGCTCGTTGTTCGCATTGACTCAACTCTTGTTCCAGAGCCTGTAGACATTTATGTTACTATTGAATATTATATAAATATAGATATATTATGTTCTAGTGAATACAACGACGAAATCGCATTTTTCTGTAAACAATAATTGTTTTTATCAATACACATTTCTAAACAATATAATTCTACTTGTTTTACTTTAAAACAAATTGTTTTCTCATCTGAGGAGCCCTTAGTTTAAATCTAGTTATTAAAGCACCAGCAATTAGCTCTTTACACTTTGATTTTATAAAAATAATCTTAGCAAAAAAAGAAATCTTTAAAACCACATCTCCACTCTCACACTGACAGTTACCTCAAATTATATCAGTTAGCTGGCATAACTACGACAGATAATAATTTGAAAAGCAATACTATATACATGTACTTATATAGTATATCTAGTAGGTAAGTATGTATGGATATATGTTGGTCTTACAAGTAAATTATCCTAACTGATTTTGATAACACTCTTCTATAAAGCAATTTAGACCTCACAATGACATCCATTATATTAGATACACATTAATCACCATCTGAGTAATTCCTAATACACGCATGAAGTCGCAGTAAACCGCTAGTATGTGATGTACCCACCTGGTGTAGTAGCAGCAGTCTCTTGCAGGATCTCAAGTCTGAAGCCAGCTCGGTGCTGTTTAGAGCTCGCTACACCTCCGACAACCTCGCTTTGGCGTCTTGCACCGACCTGGGAAATCATAATTATATGAATATTTTGAATGCATATTCATAATATAGGAGATTATATGAGATGTTTCCATCATCATCATCCTATCAGAGCCCACTGCTGAGCCTCTTCTCACATGGAGAAGGTTTGAGCATTAGTCACCACGCTCGCTCAAGAAGGGTTGGTGATGTCAAACTTATTATATGATATTATTGAATGTATAACCACGCTAAGGGTGATAGATGTATCACATACATTTAACAAGATTAGAACTTACAATCTGTACATAACGCGGTCCAGATTTTATGTTTTACTGAGAGATCATAAAGTATTTAGTGCAAGTTCGCACTTGGGTTGCTACGAAATTAAATTCAAAAATTTATTATCAATATGTGCCTAAATATACTTTATATCATACACATCCGTCTGCCCGTCATGACTGTTTCTTATACCTATATACAATGAATACAAAAACTTTTAATAGTTATTATTTCACTTGCAATGTATGTATGTTATTTTATTTTATTTTAGAGAAACAAACAATAAGATAAACTTATGGGACATAATTATACAAAATTACATATATCAGTTAAGTTTCCACTGGTAATTAGACACATATAATTAAAAAAAGACTAGTAAACATTAAAAACGTATACTGACGAATTTCTTCGGCAGTTATGAATAAAATCTAACATAAATATAATTAAACGAAACAAATTTAAAAAAAAAGAAGTAACAAAACACATAAAATTGAAGGCATTAATGACTACATCGGTTAGTAAAATTACAGGCAAAACATTTATACACGTCAAAACAAGCTATGAATTGATACATAAATTAATCTCATTAACTTTATTTTTAAAAGAATACATTTTTCAAATAATATATCAATATCTTAATAAACTTTATTATAATTTTGGCAGCTACGATATAAGAAGATATTATTAGTACTTTTCGTTTCACAAATCGGCACATTAAGTAATGGTTTATATCTAGAATTTATTCGTGAACAATTAAATTCAATATTAGACGATAGGAAAGGTGAATCTACGAAACTGTTAATTATTTTAATTAATGAAAGATACACTTTGTTTAAAGTTTGCAATTTCGTCCTTTAATAATGGTTTGAGTTGCGCAGACATTATATCGGTTATAGTATTTTCCAATTTAAGCCACAATTTGTCGAACTCTTTGGATACAATATTTTGAACTTCCTCACTAGAGACTGGTATTACATTTGTATCCACTTTGGATGAAGCAATGTGGACTCGTACACCTCTACGATTTTTAATATTATCATCCATGGTTTTTTTACAAATTAATTACGTGTAATCTCAAAACGAGGAAAAAAAAATAAAAATAAAATAAAAACAATCTTTCTCACATGCGATGCCCGGGATCGAACTCTCGCTTCACGCGTACTATGCTTAGTAAACACCTTTCGGCCAATTTGTTTCTGGAGTAAGGTGTGAAAAAGATGATTTAGTTAAAACCGCTGAGTTTTAACTTTTATCATTTGGTTCTTGACCAATCAGAAGTAAGAACGCGATCCTCTTGAGCGTTTGAATAAAAATACTGGTTTTTACCTTACAAATTTTAAAAAACACTTAATCACCTTCTCGAAGTTAATGCACTGAATGTTTTAAGCACTATTGACAGCAATAAAACTACAAAAACACTTATTATTCTAAAGTTTAAACAGAAAATACTATTCCGATATACACTATTAGGTTAATATTATGAAGACGTCAAACACCAAAAATCACCAAGTTAACCGCCTACAAACGGTAATAGCGAATATTTGTACAATAATTTGACCGATAATTACTTGATAGTGGCAAGAAAACAAATATTTACAATTTTATTGATTTTTATGCAAGGGCGTCGCCAGCCGATGGCGCAGGGGGGGGGGGGGCAAGTTGACTTTAGAGACTACAATTCATACTTTTCTCATTCTCTATGAATGAGAAAAGTAGGTATGAATTGTAGGTAAAGTAGGTATGAATTGTAGGTATTCTGTGACAGTACAGAGCAGTGGCGGCTGTACCTTAAGTGCACTCGTGCGCTGAACCACCAATTCAAAAGATTTAAAAATTACAAAATATTACTCCATCTTTATTTTTAAATTACCATTTTAATATTTATTTTCTAAACATACAAAAACGGATAAAAAATTAAATTTCTAATTATAGTCAAAAAGTTTGAGCACTTTACTAAACTTATATCTCGTGCGCTTCGGCGAGTGCACGAGGACGGCTAATACATCTTGTATGACATACGCCTGACGCGTGAAACAAAAGATAGTTCATAGAAATGTACCGAGTAACGAGTCGGTTCTCGAGCGCCGCACGAGCGGCCGAAGATTACCGAGAGCACCCGATGTGTGACGAATTGGAATTGACAAGAATCAAAACTTTTCTCCGAAATACTATGCACTTGCTAAATGCACTTTCTGTGCTTAGTATTGAATAAAAAAATATATACAAACAATACCTGATTTTAATAAATAGGTGATTGAACATTTCGCTTCGGAAAAATGTCGTTGCATTAATTAATGTATAAAAAATAAACATATTTTATGTCAATTGGTTTTTTGTTGCATTTTCTAATTTTAATATTTTAGTAAAGTGCACCACCAGTTAGATAACCCACCAGCCGCCACTGGTACAGAGTCTAATGTGTAAAGCTACACGAGCACGAGCTCTGGACTATGCAATAAAAAACTTGTAAATAAGTTATAATAACATTTATTATTTTTATTTTTTTAGAATCTCTAGGGGCAGCTGCCCCTCTCTGCCCCCCTTTGGCGACGCCCTTGTTTTTATGTACGGAGCCAATGTTTACGCTACCGGTAGCGACACCTAATTGATATTCTAACCTAATTTATATTCTTGAAACCTAATTTATATTCACTTAAAAATTACATATTAAGTACATATGTATGAAAATTTATATTTTCATTTTATTGTTTTGAAATGCTAATCACTACTGGGTCTGTATATGTAATGAACATAGCTATTATCTGGTATTTAGAGATCACCAGCTGGAAAGATTTATTAACCACAGAGGTCATTTCAATGGAATATATAATTTAAATATAATATCAAACTAGTTGTAATAGTTGTATAGCATCTGCGGGCAATTATCATATATGGTCATACAATTAAGACCTCTTAATTAAAAGTTTACGATAATATAAAGTCGATGAACCGAAATGAATAATGTACTTTACTAAGAATATTCCTTAACAATCGAATGTTTCTAAACTTCTGGTAAAATTGAATGGTGAAGTCGAATATTGTTTGAAAATTGAACGTTTGTAAAAGTTACGTATTATTGCTTCTATAACTAACTAATAATATTAACAACTAACAATTTTTTTTTACAATTTCAAATATCTTATTCGGATTTTACAAATATGAAGCTGGTAACCGAAATTTTTACTAAAAAAAGTTCATAAAAAAATCCTTGAAGGCCAGTTAAATTTTTTAAATCGAGTTTTGACAAGCAGATAGATGGACAACAAATGGATTATATCCAGATACTTTCACCTCGTGTTCCCGAATACACTAAAAACGTTGGGTAAAGTATACAATAGAAAATACGCGACGTAACAAAGTTCGATTCACTTATACAGAGATTTCGGTTTTACATTGAGATGAAAGAAAACTTTGATATCATAAAAGGTCTCTACATTAAACTATACCAATTAACAAGTTAAATAATGTGTCGGATCATATAGTTAGATAGAAACTGTGAAAGACTTTAGACAACAAAAAATGAATAAAGTGTCTCTTTACCCAGAACACATGTAAAAAGTGAAACTTCCATAGGAAACAAAACATTATAAAATAACATTTATATTTTTACCAATTTCAAGCTTTACATTTCCAAGAATTTTGTTAATAGTAGAAATATTTAACCTCAGTCAAAACTTATACAAAGTAATTGAAAATAATTTATCATAGAAATGTTATTTACAAAATAAAATTTTATGAAGAGAACTCATTAAATAAATATGTTATAGAAATTAATTTCACGTCAAATACAGTTATAAAAAATAATTTTGCATTGCTTTATTTCTTTTAAATTAAAGAACATTTAGACCCCAATTATTGAAGATGGTATTATTTTGGTCTGAAAAGCGATTGTAATCTGCACAATAGGTACTATTAATAATTAATTACTTTTGGTAAAATATGTTTGATATTCTGATAATCAACTGATTTCTGTCGAGTAACTAAAATAATCATTTCATATGAAGAGATTAAAAATTACTTATTTAATAACATTGTTTTGATATTTGACATCTTTTATTATGTCTAAATATAAAGTTTATTGGGACGTGACGTAATTTCACTAAAGGAATCAGACTTCTTTTTAAACTTACAATTTCTTACACATAGATATATACAATATTTATAGAAAACATCTACTACTCTGAAGAAAGTAGGTACAGCAAAATTTATAACCTAAGTACTCCGTTTTTAAGTTAATCAAAAGTTGAATTGATTCCAAGGTCCATACAGCTGTGTTTTGTAATAAAGAAATTTAAATAAGAAGTTGGTAATATGCTAGAAGAAGCATTATACCTAATATCTTAGTATTCTTGGAAGATATCCAATTGCGCAATAATGTAATGAAAATTTGTTTATATACAGTTTAGACATTCAACATTATTTGTTTAATTTTTAGTTCTTATACCAAACGATATGGCTATATAATAAATTTTAATCCAAAAATTTTGTAACTGTAGCGGAGCTACTGAGGTTTTGAATAAAATATTTTAAACTTTTGTATGTATTGCAAATTTAAAGATCGAAAGTATGGCATACAATTCTGGGCCCACAATGTAAAAACATGAAAATAGTATTTATTAAAAGGTTCAAAATTAATAATTTAATTTAGACGAGAATATCTGATAAGTTATAACAAGGCAAGAAAGACTCAAAGATATACAGTTATCGGTAACAAGTATGGAATTCTACGAGGAACAGGTGTGAACTATGTGATAAAAGTCATAAAATAAAACAAATAATTTTAATGGAATATTTTATTCCTCTTCAATAATAATTAAAATATCGTCTAGGAACTGTGCAGGGGGTACAATGTTACTAGTTGCTATCCCAAAATTCACACAGCGATCCATCGTTTCAGTAATATCCAATCCATAAGCCGGCGAAATAATCCAAATTAACAATTGCAAGTCAAACGTGCAGGCGATCGTCGGTGTCCAATCTGAAAGCAAGGGTCGTAAAACGTTAGGCGGGTTCAGATTCCGTAAAAAACAAAGCAGTGGTCGTTGAAAACGTAAAACGATCGGGAAAGCACTCGAAACGTATCAAAAAACACGAAACAAGACAGACTCAGATAACAATGCATCTGGCATGGCAATTGTTAAGACTTAAGTGTCATTTGTCAATGGCATGTTGCCATAGACTATATACTGAATGATTTCGATCGATATGGAATCGAAAATCGAAAAGGATGTTTTGAAATAATATTTAATATTATTATTATATTAATACACATTATTAAAAGTTATCTTTATTGAATTATAGACATATATGGTGTAGTTTAAATGAAGTTACTATAAGTTTAAAACTAGTAGTGAAGTTTTTATTTTGTAGATAAATAATCGAATAATCATTTTTATTTAACTAATCGTTAATCGATTGCTTCATAAAAACAGTTATTTGCATATTTCTCCGCTTGGAGATTGAGAATTTATGCAGATTTTTATTTTATTATGCAGATATTATTTTATTCGCCGGCTAAAGGTAGCCGACTTGGCTATATATATTTTTTTGAAATATTTAATTAACAAATCATTTTTATGCAAAAAAAAAAGATTATCAACATTCAACACTCAATTTCAATAAGTTTTATGTATATGGTATAGCATGGATTTTATAACGTAAACTGTCTAGCAATATATACAATATGTATATAATTATACTCCAGCCAAATTTGATGTGGAATGTTTAATAACAAAGCGTTGCTTAGCAACCAACGTCAGGCAGATGCTTAAAATATTTTTAGAAATACATATTTAAAAAAATATTTGAATTCTTATTTTATAGTACTTATTAAGATAATATTTTATAATACTTAATTATTTAATAATACTTTTTAAAACAAAATGCAATCAATAAAAAGAAAAAATCTCGATTCGAAAAAAAAATATTCTGGTAACACTGCTACGCCGGGCACGTCACTCGTCACTCGTCAGTGACTGACGGTCAGTCCGCTTAGACTGTAGTTATGTGACGTTTGTCCTTTATCGCTACGGCGACACTCGCACGCGCACTCTCGCTTACGAAAATTAATCTCCTGTATTATTAATAGCTTGTAAGTAGTTTAAATTGTTAAATCTTGCTTAATTCGCTAAACACATAATACAATAAAATAATGATTCGTTGCTAAAATGAGGTATAGTTATAATATTTCTTAGTTAGTATACGTTCTTATTAAGAAAAGAAGATAATAATAATTACTTAAAATAATGAATTCCAAAGATTTTTCTTGCAAGGATACGCTTTTGTAGTCATATAATGGTTGTGTCCCTTTCTAATTTTATTGCATTACATTTGTTATCTTCTATAATATAATAAATTGTCTTTAGACTAATCTATGAAATGGAAATCGCGGAGAAATATACCTATTTCTTTTCAGTTTAATAATTAGCGATTGTTAATTAAATATAAGTTATAATACCATTTTTCTTCACTTAAAGGATCGATGATATCCAGGACAACTCTTTAGTTCGTCGAGGAAAACCAACAGCACATTTGGTCTACGGTGTTCCCTTGACCATAAACTGTGCTGTTCAAGTAATGGCGGAGTCAATGAAAATAGACCTCGAGTTAGTACCAGATGCTTGGGTCTGATTATAACTATTTATTAATGTAATTAATAATTAACAGAAGTAACTTAAAATAAAAATTGTAGAACGAAATCCTTTCATAAAGTGTAGTTGAAAACTGTAGAAAATTTTTATGATACAATAATGTAGACTACGTATAATAATTATGTGAATAATATATATTTTTACAGAAAGTCAAGGGATTCGCGGATCAATTATACGACATGTGGCAGGAACAAGGCACTGAGATTTATTGGGAGCAAAACTTCATTTGCCCCACTGAGGATCGATATAAAAAGATGACACGTATGAGTAATATATAACTTATACATCTTTCAAACCTCTACGTTTTAACAAATCTGTCCTATACAGGGTGTATGAAAAACTGTGTCAACCCTTGAAGGCACATATACATATAAGTATAAGCTTATTATAAAAAATAGTATAACTTAAAAAAAATCAAGCAGAAGTCAGTTACAGTGCATAGGCTAAGTAAGTTTTAAATCGACATTTTTCGAAAATATGTTCCAAACATCTGACTCATACAAGGTCAAGACACCGTATAGTCGCTACGACGCATGCGTGACCATTGACCGCAGGCGACGGGCCGCCGGCGTTATTATTACTATTCTGTTAGTTGTCGAATAGAGATTTGAAAGTGTAAAAATTAGTTATATCGATAAATATTCTATCGACGTTTTCAATATTGGTATAAATAGTTATGCTTTTCACATTAAAATAATTTCATTTAAAATAACTTTTATTAATAATAAATATTATAATTTGAAACTTGTTCAGGTAAATTAACTACATATGTTGTATTATTAGGATAAATCGTTAATCTATTTCTGTTAAAAATGATGTTTTACAATCAAATATAATATTAATGTTTGATATATCAAAATAAGTATCGAAATAATATGAATATTAAATATTTATTTATTGTTATGATTTTTTAAATATCGATATTTTCAATAATGTGAAAGTAACTTCAAGGTCGTCACTAGTAGCGCAACAGGTGTGATGACGTCATTGCGTGTCATCGTGTTATACCAGTGGGTACAAACATTTTGTTACTCTACATATAATAATCATTTAATATTTAATTTTATTATTTTTATTGAAAAGTTTTTAAATGTAAGTTGTTTTATTGTGTTACATTATCGATTCTGATAACGTAGTTAAGAGGGTTGACACAGTTTTTCATACACCCTGTATATTTTTAATTTCTCTTTACATAGTGGATCGTTAACTGTGGTTTGATTTTGTTTACATGATTATTTATCGACTAATTGAGTGTAACGTGTTTCAGATCTGTTGAAATGTGCCGACAAAATGAAGATGGGCAAAAGATTTGAAAGTAATTTCATTAGGACAAGGTCAAGGGCCTCTAGCCGAAGCTATGATGAAAGTTGGCTGTGATTTTGGTAACTGAGTATTTTTTCAGGTGAAGTTTTACATTTCCATTCAATCTTAAAATATATTCTTTTTTTTTTAAATCATACTTATAGAACTTATAGCACGGCTTAAGTGTTTTTCATAATGAATCTAAAACAATTTTAAGAAAATGCTATATCACAATTCAAAGAAATTAATTTAAGATTAACTCTTAAAGATTCCAGATATTTATGATATATCCGTTTTATGTACATATATTAATAAAAATGTGACAATATCTTTGTCTAGGCTAATTGGCTGTATTTTTATTCAGTAGACAGCAAAATCTATTTTAATGAAATTTATTACGTTAGACGTTAACTCGAACCTACATATGTGTAGATACCTTTTTAGTGTGACTTCTGACCTCACGATATATATTTTTTTAAATGTAAATTTCAGAATTGCCATTTGTCTCCATCATGGATGCCAGTCTTGGAGTTAAATGTGGAGCAAATAGTCCCAAAAGTACATAGTTCATAAGGACTTTCGGCTGTGGCTCACATCAACACCTTCACCCTTCTTTCCTGTGGCGTTATTACAGAACGGTATTTTAAATATTATTCGTACATAAAGTTAATTGTAACCAAACGATACACAAGTATTTAAACTATACCTTATTTACTTAATGTTGTAAATAAAAATAAGAAGTTAAATATTATTCTAATTATAATAATTATCATTATCATATTTAATTATAAGTCAAGGTTTTAAATATATATATGAATTTTTCAGGATATAAAAGGACAGTGGAACCACCTAGAGGAATTAAAGTGAACTTATTAAAAGCATATATGAATCAAGTCCCTTATTTTCTTGAATATTTTAATTCATCAGACAGCAAAGTTCCTAATTTTACGGTTTTCCATATTATTTGTAATTAAAAAAACAAATGTACAATTTATCTCTTTTTTCATTTAATTGGTTGTATGATTTTAAAACATTCATATATTATTTTATTTATTGACTTCATATAGGAGCTATTATATTTTATTTGTTCAGATTTTAGGCCTGTTATATTATTATTAATAAAAATTATGTCATTTCCAGTGGCTCCTACTTTCACTATGCCTATTCCATGGTGTAGTTCTAGAAAGACAGAAGTTTGGGCCTCTTGGTTTTAATATAACATACGAATTCACGGATGGTGATCTTCGTTTTTGCATTTCCCAGCTTCACATGTGTTTGACTGAATACCATGAAGTTCAATTGCGGGTTTGTTTATTAATTTTACGGTAAATTAATACCTTTAATTTGTAAAAGACTGCTTTTTATTAACTAGTTAACATGAAAGAACCTATGGGTTTGTTAAAATTAGTAGTAGATTACTATGTAACTGCTATTATTTGTATTGTTGGGTTGTATGATATGCTGGGAGAACAATAGGACTGACGTTGAGATTTGTTACTAAGTCTCTAATTGAAATAGGGTTCACGAAAGCAATAACTTGAACAATGCTTGCATTATGGACAAGATTTAATTGGAATATTATTATAATAGATACAATACATCTTAATGATTACATACTTGTAATTGATATTTTAAATCATTTTATTCAGATGTTAACGTATACAGCGGGTCATATTAACTATGGTGGACGAGTCACGGATAATTGGGACCGTCGGTGTTTATTGTGTTTGTTGGCTGATTACTACACTACTGCTGTACTCAATGACAGGTGGATATTCGATGAGAGTGATGCTTATAAACAGGTATATAAATTCCTTATGTTGTATTATGACGAAGTTATTTTGTAATCTAAAATTTAGCAACACGCATTATTAATATCATTAATTTCAACAATTAATAGGTTATCTCCATACTTCTAGATCGTAATATGTTTTATAATTTGTTTGAAATTATAATTACTGTTTAAACAGCAACAATCTTCATCCACGATTGATGACTACACTCGTTATATACGCACCTTACAGCGGTAAGGTGCGTATATAACGAGTTCAGTGGAACGATGACCCTTCGTTATTAGGATTGCACGCTAACGCCATTATCAGTTACGCTATGTCTGTACCAGCTCGTGCATAAGTAAGTCATATGTCATTTTAAATATGAAAATTACTAATAGATAGGCTATTTTCTATATAATTATAAAGATTAGTTAATCTTTAGCTATCTTAATATCTTAAAGCTATAACTCCTAGTTGAACATTATTACAATTGCGTTTGTTCTGTGTAAGCGACATATTAAAGCCCCTTGTTGAAATAGATAAATTATTTTACACAAAGTTCCTGATGTGATTTTTTTGTTTTATTCCAGATACTCTGAGCGATCTTCAACCAAAGGAAGTAAGTGGCGAAGGGGATCACACAGCCAAAGAGATGACAGAAATTGCTGCAAAAGACATTCTTAGTATGTTGACTCCTACGCTTGACGCTAAATACATCGCTGCAACGTAATTCCCTTATACATTAAAGTTAATGCATATAATATATAAATAAAGTTACTTTAATATATATATTTTATCCTAACAGTTACCTCGTGTCTTATAAGAAGTCTCTTAATACAGTACTCATTCAAGAAGCCATACGATATAATAAGCTTTTGGGCGTTATTAGCAGTTCTCTTCAGTATGTTTATATATCAAATCTCAATTAACAGTTTATTTTTTTTACTAATATTTTATTTCTGCTAGTGACCTACAAAAAGCACTCAAATGTTTAGTTGTTATGTCGGAAGCCCTAGAAAGTATATCCGGAAGTTTGGCTAAAAACGCTGTTCCAAATATGTGGAGTGCTAAGGCGTATCCTTCGCTTAAACCATTAGGTATAATATTTTTTTATCACAAAAAAAAGGCTTAAAGTAAGCTGCTTAATAAATTTACGGAAGGATTATTAATAATTTTTGTTTTTCACCAGCGGCTTGGGTAAAAGATTTATGTCTCCGAGTACAATTTATGCAGCCGTGGGCTGATGGTGGGATTCCTAAGGTGTTTTGGATTTCTGGGTTCTACTTCCCCCAGGCATTCCTTACTGGTGCATAGCAAAACTATGCTAGAAAACATGTCATTGCAATTGATACCGTAGCTTACGCTTTTGAGGTAAGTCTAAAATAACACCCCAATGGTACAATTCAAATTTAAAAAATATCTAGGTATATTGGACACACAAATTTCCACTGTTTCGCTTGCTTAAGTATCAGTAGTGATTAGTAGTGGAAAATAAGATAGAAAACCTGTACTCACGACTAATTCTATAAGAAATTATAGGTATCTTCTGGTCTCAAAACTCTATCAGAAAAGCTTCGGATCAGTTTACGAAATGTAATCTTTATTTGATTAATAATAGTTAATTAAAATATAATAATAATAGAGCTTTATTATTAAGGAATACTCGCGAAAGTCTTAGATCTCCTTAGGTTTATTATACTAAATTATAAATTCATATTAGTCAATGTAAAACCAGTTAATAAACACAATGTACACATATTGTTACAAACTAAGTTATATTTCCAGGCTCTTAACGCTCCGCCAGCGAAGAAACCAGATGATGGTTGCTGTGACAGAGGCCTATTTTTAGAAGGTGCTAGATTTAATACTGGTGATATGACACTAGAAGAAAGCAGACTAAAGAAGCTACATACTGGTCGGTATTTCAAAGCTTCACTACTTATAAACTTTATTAGTAATTCATGTTAATGAGGTGATACAACTAAAATATTTAAAATATTAAATTCCAGAAATGGCAATCATATATACGAAACCGGAACAAAATCATCGTCTGGCGCAAGATTTATACGTATGTCCGACATACAAGACACTCGTTAGAGCCGGGACACTCTCGACCACTGGACACTCGACCAACTATGTAATGACTATTGAACTGGCGACTCGTAAGCCACAATCACATTGGATAAAGCGTGGCGTCGCTATGTTCTGTGCTTTTTTGAACGACTCGGCATATCGTCGGGGATGGTGCAAATCCGCGTTACTACCATTGGATAACTCCCCTGAAATATTTTCTGAATTAACGATTATTAAAATATTTTTTTCAAAATTAGTAATTAAGGGTTCAATTTATTTCTAATTGTGAAAAAAATACCTTAAAAGTCGTTAATTTAGAAAATATTTCAGCTTAAACTTTCCTCTGATGATCTGCTTCCAATGTATATAGATACATGGAATTATCCAATGATAGTTACGCGGATTTGCACTATCCCCGACGATATCATTTTTTCATCTTGACTTATTTAATCATCGTTTGATAATTTTGTTATTGTTACACTGTCTTAGATTTTAATTATTTTATGTTACATAAGTTTTCATTTATTATGGAATAAAGTTTTCAAATTTATATTCTTTTTCTTTTTACTTAGATGAGTGAAGGATAAATATTTTTAGTTTCTTTTTTTAATCGTCTCGAAAATTTTGTAGTTGGTGCTCCATTAAGATCTGTTTTTTTATGTAAATATATCATAGTATAACTATATAAATTAATAACATGGACACTACACATATAATATACAATACATAATTGAAATTTAAAGAAATTCTTTTATTTAATCTATATTACTGTTTAGGCTGTTGTACCTTAAAAATATTACTTAGAACTTATTTACATTGATTTTGGAATACTGAGAAGTTTCATCTTATCAATATATTTAATTTTTTTGTTTCTTCTTTGTATATTATTTAGCAAGTAACTATTTCTGAAAAGTCCGTGAGATGTCAATAAAGTACTTCTGACAGTAAGCTTTAAACAATCGGATTTTAATTACAGGGCTCCAGCGTAAAAATCTACGAACTAGAAATCTTATTTTTAACTTCATTTTCGTTAGAATCTTGTTAGTATTCACTCCTTGCATTTGGCTTTAATACTGAGGTTGATATTGAAACGAAGTGATACATAATAATATCTTAAATGTCTACCTTAAATATAATGAAAGAGTTTTTTTCATATTAGAAATAAGTAGTTATCACTTCACTTCATTTATTTCATTATAAAGTTTCCTAAAGCATCTTAAAGTAGAAAACAGGAACTTTGAGTTGTACAGCACAATAATTATATGTATGTGTGAAGAGGTTATCAAAAATAGCTTTCAAAAAAAGTCACACAAAAACCAAATACATTAGTTGCAATTTCGGCATCTCTATTCTGACTATGACAAACATTAGACTAGATCAATTAGTCTGTTCCTTATTAAGCTGTCTAAGGTCACTTTTATACATTGCGTACAAAGGTAGGGTACTTTAATCATCACTCTAGCTGGACATTCCACTACGACTGGATGAAATATCGACCTCTCTCATCCATATTATGATATCTACTAAATTAATGGATCATATATGTAAGACAATCATATCTTATTCTAATTAAGCAAGAAGTATGTCTATAAAAACTTAAGTGCACAAAGCAGAATGGTGATTGGTCATTTTTGTAGCTTTTTATATCAGTTGTTAAAATCTTAACAGGGAAATACCAATTTTTTTAAGTTACCCATTTATTAATGAGAACCGAGAAGTATTTGTACAAAAGATCGGTGAAATAATAAAATCCTTTTTTCTTATACGCTAATGAAAAAAATAACAATAACAATACTTCATGTACCATATTATTATTTTTTGCTTCTAATATCCTTCACTAGCTAACAATTTCTACGACATATAATGTATTGCTTATGTTTGCGTTTAATGATCGTGTGTTGTATGGTATGTTATTTATCCAAAAAAAAATGGGTTGGACTATCCTTAACCCGGATTATGTGAATATTTTATTGTAATTTTTAAATTAAATCCTTAATTTATTCCAAGCGCAATGACTAGTTGAATATGTTCTCGTTTTAAAACGTTTGGATTTCATCTAAAAATATTATTTTATATTCTTATGTAAAATATAATTAATAAAAATCTTAGAGAGATACCTTTACAAGCATTACTTATTCTGGGTTGTGTCTTTTCTATGACATACTTTATATCAAATAAAGTAGAAAAAATGGCAGTATTAAGTAATGGTCTAATCTAAATCGGCAAGAATTAATTAAATTCCTTATATTTTAAATACTTAAATATCTTGAAAGTTAAATCGAGTAATAAAATACATTTGTGATGTTAAAACTATTTTCAAAAACTGATTTAATAAGAAAGTTCTGGAAACTGTAAGAGTTTCGTCATTCATTCCTCGAAAGAAATTCGTCCTATTATTACAATCAGAAAAATTTTATAATAAATTTTATATTAAATTAGATTACAATTTTTCTGTAATCTAATTTAATATAAAATTTATAATTATAATTAAATTAGATTACTTATATAATGTAAATAAATAAATTAGATTTTTTCTTTCATATTTGTTAACAAATTGAAACGTAAATGCGTGTATGTCAAAGTGAACTTAAATAAAGAGGATACAATTTTAGATAGAGTGGCGTAATTAAAGCATAATTTATATTTATGGAAGTGAATGCTAAATCCACCATTGATGTATTGTGGGTATGTTTTATTGTAAATTTTAAATTTATGCTCATTTACTAATTGATGGAATAAGGTTTTGAATTTTTTTTTAAATAATATG
The DNA here is from genome assembly GCA_916720795.1 of Danaus chrysippus. Classification (NCBI taxonomy): domain Eukaryota; kingdom Metazoa; phylum Arthropoda; class Insecta; order Lepidoptera; family Nymphalidae; genus Danaus; species Danaus chrysippus. The sequence goes on from CAKASE010000073.1 coordinate 2,235,087, forward strand.
TGACGGTCGGTCAACTTTACTTGAATTTGACAATACATCTGATTGTAGGCAATATACTTTTGCTAGTGTTGTATTTCTTGTAGGCGCTATATAAAAATCTCGCAGTCCCAAGATTGATGTCAGTATATTCTCACACATTATGATCCACATACATACAGGATTGGCGCATTAGTCTCGTCGTCAGTTATCTTACAACAAACGATGAAAAACTTATGATGATTTGTGGTCTATTTTATTTAACTTATTTGCTTTGTCAAGTATACATTACTCCTTGCAATAAGTGTAATAACACTGGTCAAAATTAATGGTAGTATTGTATAGTACAGTACAGTACTATAATATTTACAGTAAAATGTGTGCCACAATATCGAATGTTGGTTTTATTCATTAATTTGATATTAAGTTAGTTAAATCACGGTATTTTTTTTAATCTAACACCAGCTCATATATATACCATTTGAAAAGACAGTTTATAAATAATTATGTTTAAAATAGATACACATAAATAATTGTGTAAACAAGTGGACAATCTATTGTTTTATTCATGACAATGGCAAAAAATCATACGGCTTTTTTGACTTTAAGTGGTTAATATGTGCGCATTGTCAACCTTTCAGAAATAAATTCAGTCCTCCTCATTAGGGTGTTAATTCCATAGCACCAGTTCTAGGAAGAAAATTCCTCTGAAACCTTATTATGCGCGATCTTATATTATTTTTTTCGAGGTCCTGATTACAATAAAAAAAAAACCTCAAATTTACCAATATGTAATTCATAACATTTCCAGAATACTTACTGCTACTACAAAAGTTATGTGAAAAATTCGATTTATAATCCATTGTATGTGCCTCGAGCAACGTTGCAACTACTATTTGTTTCAAATGCTACAAGCTAGTTTATTTGTAAGATAAATAGAACACTCAAAACACTTGAACACGGGAAGTTATGGACAAGATTTAATTGGAATATTATTTATTACTTTATTACTTATTTCTAATATGCAAATAACTTTATATGTGTATAACTGAAGAGTTTGGAAACGAAACGATGGGTAAGATCCGTTAAGCAAAACTACATATTAAACCAACAAAATAAAAAAAAAAAAACTAATTAGGTATGCACCGTCTAAATAAGTTAAGTTATCAAGTGCAGAACCACTTATTAATCAGACAAAATATGTAAAGTATACTGGATGATATAGATACATTTATACATCTGACCTCCGTAAGGTTTGGTATGTACCTTACATATATAGACTGAACTGAACTTTGAAATTCCCTGAAACAGTGTTTTTGTAACTTAAAAATTTTGCCGTTATAAAACTTCTTCAGTTGATGAAATGTGTAAAATCGTTTATTTGTTTAGGGTCTTGGAGTTTTACGTAAAAATGTTAATAATAGTTGAATATTACTTATTTTAAAATTAAAATATATTTTTAATTAACATACGTCTTTGGAATAGAAAATGCCAATAAACCTCCGTGCACTTCAGAAATCGCTTATTAAAATAAAATAAAAGACGGTTGGACAGGTATTATAAATGTATCAATAATTATAGTCACAGTGTCGGCAACTAAGTGCTTTTAAGTCAACTGATAGTATCAATTCATAGAATGTTAATTAAGTCCTATTTTGTTTAATGACAACAGCATTGATTCAAGTAATGGTGTCAATAAAGTAAGGGTACAATGAGGAATCATTGGTCAAAGCTTAATTTTGTCCATCAATATACTCACTCACTCTCTTGTAATAAACTTAAAATTTATCGAATAATGTAATTTTTTTTCTAAAATTATACTAGTTGTAGATTTCACGAGATATTTGCTAAAATATAATCTACAGTATGTCTTTCTCGCTTTTGCTAACTGATAAAGTGTTCCATTTCTTTAAAATTTATCTACATATTATAAAAGTTAACTGTATACATGAAGTAAATACGATCGATCACATTTAACGTTATAGTAAAAAATGTATCAAAAACTAATAAAAAAATGTATCAATGACTTTTTTATATAATCTTAATTTTTATTTGAATTTTTTCTAATAATAGGAAATATAAAGTTTAAATGCATTTGCTGCAGGGGTCATTATTTCTAATACGAGACCCATTATACATTTACGTAGGAATTTTTTTCGTGTCATGCTTGATTGTTAATGCTACATACTTTAGTATTTTATTTACCCAGACATTGTATTTGTAGATTAAAACATTTGATTACAATTTATGGTAAAAATTCGATAAAAATACAGATATGGTCATCTATTTATGTTAAAATCTTTCTCTGACTCCCGGATTTCCTGTCTATAAACATTCCAAGTAATTTTTTATTGTTTTTAGTGCGCCTAAAATTTCCTCCATGTTCGTTAGATTATATGGTTTTGATACTCGTATTGCCCTCTTGTAGTTGTTGGTGAAATTACTTGGTTAGTTAGTATTGATGTTTGTTGAATCCGATGATCGATTTGTACTAAGCAACTGACGACTTGTTTTAGACAGTGGCCGTGAGATGGCGATTTTTGGCAAAATTATAATCGAACGCGACTTAACGTATGTATTGTGGATTTCTTTCTTTTCAGGTAACATCGGAATCAATAATTTATTAAAGTAGAAAAGGCAAAATAAGTGGAATGCAGAATTAAAAACTTAGGTTTCACTTCACTGTTAGTTATTAAGTCTCCTGGTTAACACTGAGAAAGTCGGTAATTTTTGATGTAATGTGGTTTCGTATTATTGTTGTTTTAAAGCACTTTTTGTTAGTTTTACACTGAAACTTTTAAATATTATGTATTTCCTTGACTTTTTGATTTGACTTGACTTGATTTTCACTCAATATTTGTTTAATTAGCGTAAATAGTTAATACATTGAAATTATACACGGAGTCGATGTTAACCGGCAACCGATACACAAAAATAATCCTTATACCTGCTCGTAGCATGAGTCTGTATTCACGTGCTATGACTTATTATTTCATGTATAACTTAAGTGTTTCTACACCGATATACATTATTCTTTTTGTATTGAATAGGTAATAATGTTAACTTTTTTTAATAAGGAATGAGTGATAGTGTTGTAAACGTTAGAGTAGACAAATACAATCAGAAATCTCCGAAATGCTAAGCTATCGGGAGTTTCAAGTGGTATTGTGAGTCAACCATAAAGGATAGACATATGCTGTCCAGGAATACTTTTTATATAATTTTAAGGAGAATTTTTCCGTCATACATGATTTCTAAGTAGCTTTAACCTATAAGAATGCACACGCGACGGAAACTTAAAAAATGGAGTAACTTCTCCCGTTTTTCCAATATTTCCTTTCACTGCTCCTATTGATCGTACGATAACGAAAGTAAACCATAACCTGCCCAAGAGTATGAAGAATAATTGTGCCAAATTTCGTTAAAATCCGCCAAGTAGTTTCGAACATACAGTTAGACAGACGGAAAAAAATGTTACTGATTGCATTTTTGGCATCAGTAGCGATCCCTAACCACCCCTTGATAGTTATTTTTTAAATATATTTTATTTACAGAATTGACCTCTCTACAGATTTATTATAAGTATAGATACAGAAGATCGATATTAAATACTAAAATGAAGTATTTAAGTTTTATAACTGCATTTCTTTCTTTGTAATTTAATAAAAGTAAAGTAATTTCGCTTAAAACCAAGCATATGTGCATTTAAAGTAATCAGATATATCGATCACTTTGCCGGATATTAAAGTAATTTAAATGGATTCAATTAAATATATATTAAATTGAATGTTTGTTCATATATATATATGTATATATTATATGAACAAACATCACAAAGTTGATCAACGATTGCTACAATATGAGTGATTTACCTTCAAGATATTAATGTGAGGATTTATATAAGTCGAGTTATGTTATGATAAATTCCTAATGACCATAAAACTGAAATAATGGCAATATGATTCTTGTTATTAGAAAGGTTATAATTAAATAACAGTTTGTCTACAAGCATATTACAATTTAAGTACAGTATAACTGTTTAAATTTCTTTTTAATTATCGTAATAATACAGTAAATAATTTAACAAAGAGCGGACACAGACAATCGAACCTTACATGATTTGATCGCTATTCCCGGCGAGTGGGAGTGAGTATAAAAAAACCTTCGTTTCAAAAAATATTAGACGATATTATTTTTGAATAGCACAAATATGGACTTTATGTTGTTCTTTACAATTATATATGTGGGTTAGAATATAAAATTAGAGGTACTTTTTTATAGTTTCAACAATACTGAAATCAACGCACAGTTTTAGATTAGTTTTCATTAGTTGAAAAACAACAATTTCTGCTAAAATTCCAAAAATTAGACAGTCTGCAACAAATGCACTGATAGAGAACATATTTCTCATTCCAGTCCTCACGATGACAATATGTAGGTAATTTAAAGGACGCGGTTTCTAATGTAGCTTTCACAATCTTAAAATTATTCAGAATAACAAGAAAACAAAGTGTACAATGAATAACACACAACTGAACAAATGAAAAAATATTTATAATTGAAGCGACGTTAAAGTAAACAGGAATGTACATATATATCGGCGCTACCAGCTTATAACGGATGCGACTTGAAAATAATTTGAGGCTGTCATCAATTCTTATTAAACCTCATTAGTATTTATGATTATTAAAAAAGTAAAACGAAATCAAAGGTTGTTTAAAAGGAGAATAGAACTATGTTTAAATCTTGTTATAAATATGACGTCTGGATGCACGACGGCAGACTTCAGAATTGATAATTCAGAGTTCTGTGAGTGTGTATCATTTAATTGAAGTATGTTATTATAAAGAATCTTTGAGAAAAACAGGAACATTAAGAACAATTGAACTTTCATTTTAAAATATCATGGACCGTACTAGAAGAAGTGACATTTGTAACGTCAGCGAGGCTGGCGTCCCTCTCTTTTAAAACAACGAATTTGTAATAAATCCGATATATATTATTTAATTATTGTTATTAAAATATTCAAATAAAGATAAAAAGGAAATTAAAACACGAATTTTTAAGATGTAACGTGATGTTGATTGGCTTTCAAAAGAATTTTATAATAATTTCTAAGATAATATTTGAGCGGAGAAACTAGTGGACGCCTTGCTTAATTTTTAATTGACTTCTTGAAGTTAAGAATAAGCAAAAAACTTAATAAAAACAAACTTTTCTTGTAGTTATTCCCAGTAAGACTACTTTAAGAGTGTCTTATCATTTATGACATTTACTATCCTAAACCTATATGTAACGTACATATGTTGCAAAATTGTTCTTTACATATTTAAATCCTTAAGCAAGTACATAACCCAATAATTGAAATGTAAGATTCAGATTTCTTTCTGAGTTATTTTGCTTCAAGAGAACATTAAAGATGCTTATTTTATAGATGTTAGCGTTTCACAAATGCAACGTAATCTCATTATTTTTTCATCCCACATAAATAAAAGCAGTTACAAATCGAAAATCGTATTATGATGGAGGAGGATAAGCTTTTATTTATATTTTTGATTCGATTTACAAGTTATTAAATTTTGAGGGAAACGTTAATCAATCATTTATTCATGTTGTAAGTTTATCCATCAAAAAATTAAAGTGATATTTAATATTGACTTAATAAATTATAATTTAAGAAATCCAATCCCAATTTGTACAGGAAACACTGTGTCTTATTATAAAAATGATTTTGAAATGCTCTAATTTAGTATCATTTTTTTCCTGTAAGATATTAATATAAATCTTGACATTATAACTCGTACGACATACGTATGACATAGAAATGGCAAAAGTTATTAGTACTTATTAGATATGGACAGACTGTGTTCACTATAATAAAGAACTTGCAGGAACCATACAGATGACTAAGGTTATTGACAGAGTGATTTATCAATATTGTTTTTTAATTATTAATACTTAGATATCATAAATGTATTGAGAATATCTTGTGATCCATGCAATATTATGAGTATACGTACTCTTTGTAATAATAATTTGAATTATATATGTAATTATTTTTTTAAACTAGGCCTTATTCGCACTGAAATCTTGGAATATTTTGGCAATATAACCTTTTTTTTTTGTTGGACTTATAATCTCGAGTACATACTGTAGTGACATTCATTGAAATTCGAACTATGAAATCTTGTATAAATGTATCCTGTAATGGAAACTTCAAATTCAAAAAGATAGGATACAACTAACCTTCTGTTCTATAAAAAAACAAGAGTTAATCTTGCCATTCGATTCAGAGTAATAAAGTTATCCAATTATAGAATATATGTCATGATATACAATATTTTCTCGAATACACATTTAAAATGAGAGAACATATTATGTGTTGCTGATATGATTACCTACTTGATTATACACTTTTATTTTTACATTCTCCCATCAATTCGATTACTAACCACTATCACAACAATCCCAATCACGGTCGAACGAGTTGAAAGTGTCTGGAAGTAATAACAGGAGCATTAAAAGCGTTGAATAGTTTTCTTCATACAGGGGAGAGTTGGTTATATCGTACTAGCATTTAAATCGTACCACTTCTAAATTTCCCATTTAATGAATATTTTTTTCTACACTGACAACGCCAAATCGTGGCCCTGTACCATCCCTCTTCACCCACTAGTTTAAATCGACGTGAGTTAACAACTGTGCAAGTAATAAAAGAAAAACATTTTTTGTAGGAATTAATATAAACATTGTTGTACATTCGTAAGGAGATAACTCGTAATCAAGGTAAGCTATAGTTATTCAGTTTTTTTTTATTATTCCACAATTGTATACTAGATTATTGGGGGTTTTTGTTGCGTGTCTAAGTTTTGAGTTTTTGCCGGATATTTTCTTTTGTTTTAGAAATGCCTTAGTTGGTTTAATCGTACCACTTGCAGTTGGTTAAGTTGTGCTGGTACGATTTGACCGACTACCAACCGTAATGACCTATAGTACTACCACAAGTACGTATAGTAAGTACTACCCAAGGCCAAGAACAAAAGTTATAAGAGGAAACGATCTCATTCCATCACCAGTAGCGATGATTCAGGAGAGACACTTGTTGTAGAACTAGATGATGATGACAGCAATGATGATCTTGAAAATATATGTCAAAAGTGCAATTGTTCTTACTACGATAAGAAGGGTCCAAAAGTTGATTGGATTCAATGCGTTCGCTGTAAACGGCGGCTACATGAGACGTGTACTTCGAATCCAGACATTTGTCATGATTGTTTCCATTAAGAAATATGCACAATAATTATATTCCAAATAACATTCTTGTTAACTGTTACTTTATTATTATAGTTTACTGTTTTTTTTAGTCTCATTTTTATTAGTTATGTTGATTGATCCCATTATCATAGTACATATAATCATGTTATTTTACTGAGAAAGCTTATAGTTCCTTTATATAAACTAAGAGTTAAAAATTATGTTTCTATTACCTAAAAGATATAAATAATGTTGTTTTATTACTTACCTAACAGTTAAAAATAAATAATTTGATTGAGAATTTTAATGTCTTTCATGCAGTGGTACGACTTAAACACCCATGGTACTATTTAAAGACTTAGTGGTACGATTAAAACGACTAGTCGGCTAAATCGTACCGATGGCCAGCCTCTATAAAAAAGCATTTTTAACAATCTTAGAATAGGTAAAATAAAGTTTCATAGGAAGCTCAAATATGAAACTTTATTTTACATATGTATTAAGTATATATTTATATCTTACAATTTTTAATACATGATAAAAAGTCACGTCCTTTATTGTGAATTACTCATCTGCTTAGATTATAGTTTCGATATGAAAATGTTTTTTATCACAAATGTCATTTTGGTGTTCATTTATGATTTTCTTTAAGTACAATCTTTGTAATGAAAATGTAAATGTACTGACACCTAAAAAACTAATAAGTTATCCATTACATATGTAGTATGACAATATTTATAATAATTGAATTAATAAATTATAATTTAAAATATAGCAATAAAAGTTGTAAAAATAAAGGATGATGATTATTATTATAATCACAAAATGCAAATAAAAAACATTGAACAAGATTTTAACATAACAAAGTATTCAAAGCATTTTGTCATTAAATACGGTTATAGTTGTACGTTAAGGTATTTATCTAAAGCACCTACTCACATCGAAAGTTATTTTAATTAGAACTATATCATTATTCTTTAAAGCGAGAAGCACCAAAGTACTTTCTGCTTGTTTCCCCCTCGAAATATGACAGTAATACCTTGACAATGACAGGTGTACCTGAACAGATGTTGTTTATAGCAATTCAAAGATACATTGACAATGATATAAAGAAAACTCAGGAAAGAACCATCATTAGACGGAGTTATAAATTTGAAATATCTTTATGTATTATCAATATTAGCGGTCTCTAATGACGAACAATGTATTGTGTTTGTGTGTGGTATCGTTGCCTTTAAACCAGTCTAACGATTTCAATACTGTTTTTAATTCTTAAGTATGTTTAGTTCATATCGGTCGTGAAGTTATTAGTTGTTGTTTAGAATGATATAAGGCATTTTTGTCCTATGTCTACTTCATTAAGTGCTTCGAGTACCAATCGGTATAATTTACAAATGATTATTAATGTCCAGTAGATTCTAATATATAATACAATATAATTTGTTAAACTAAGCTATAAACATAACCTAAGAAACTTTTACATATTGCCAACAAAAGTTATTCTTGTTTTTAACAAGAAGAGACACAAAAAATATGAGAGACATTTTTTAAAACATAACACTGATAATACGAGAGAAAAAAAATGCCATTTCAACTTTAATATCTGGTACAACGAGTGACGAAGTGTTCCCACATTATGAGAAAGCAGGTGATCTGCGAGTTATTTTGGAGTTGATTGTATAGTAAACTACCATACCGCATACAGTATGAGCGTTTTATCATGAGGGTGATTTTAGAGTGACTTTTATATTGTGCAAATTATCGCATAACAATAAGCGTTGTAAACTATTTTCCGAAGTATTACATAATTTGAAGGAAAATATTTACTTAATATCATATAAATTATATCCATATCCTATTAAAACTTGTTTAAGGTTTATAAATATGTCCATCTAGGAGTTTTTACAAAGAAGAAATTGGATTATTAATAACTCTTATCAAGTAAAAGGGAACAAGGTATATGAAATACAAATAGTTTTTATAATAAAGATCAATAAATTTTTATAATTATATTATAATAGGTTTTTCCCGTTTCCATATAACATACTGTCTAAGAGCCATATTTTATACTCCCTTTTTGTTTATCAAACCACTATGTGACAAAAGAACAATAACTACATAATTCGTAGTTTAGTACAAAGCTGTAACATCTATGTCCTATGTATTAGTAATTAGAATCGCCACTTCTCTTGTAATACAGGAAGACTGACAGATTAAGATAACAAACATTAAAGGAGCGTAGAATTAGTTACTAAGCTATTCTAGTGTAAACGTGCCTTAACTAAGTCATTAAATGTACTCTTTTATTTTGAGATACTACGTCAATGTATATTATTATAAGTTAAAATAGAAAAATAAGTTGGAAAAATTGTATTAGGAAATTTTCTGGAAGTAATATACAAACGTATTGTAATATACCATTTATATGCAAATAAGAAAGATCATATCGAATAATTTTCAAGAGTATTTTTTTAAATAATAATAATATTGTGAAAGAATAATACTTTGTCATGATATTGGACCACAAAATAATCCGCGATGTTATAAACATTGCTTAAATGTTTCATTACTAAAGTAAAGTATCTGCAAATTTATAAAACATTTTTCAACTTCTAACAAAATGTTAATTAGTCTGACGTGAAACACTTGAATTATAAATTACACAAACTGACCATAAAGTTACATATCACTTCTATTAGTGTTCGATTTAGGAGGAAGTGCTCGGTTGAACACCAACACGACATCATTTCAATAATGGAATTTAATTACAGAGTGAGTCTCATCATAAATGTGTTGTACAGAAATAGCAGTAGATAACGGTTTGAAAAGTTTTGGAAGATAATTCTCTTTCCAATTTACTACTATTAGCCAGCCTTTTTTAAATATTTAGCTAGTTTACATATTTAGCCAGCCTTTTTTATTGAAATAAAAAGAAAAGTAACATGTCATAAATCGGAAATCGGAATATAACATACACCTGTATTATGTTAATCTATCAATTAATTAGTTTTATATTTTCAGATATAAATTTTCTTTTTGCTCAAACAGTTCCTAAGACGTCGGGAAAGTCACTTTTCTCATCACTTGCCATTTTGGTATCAAACGATTTATTGTCTTTGCAAAAATAGTAATTGCTTTCATAATTTTCTTTAACGCGCTTAGTAGCTGAATCTAGTATTATTTTTGCAGAAGTATTAATATTCATAAAAAAAATTAAAATTTAAATGATGAAATTGAAAAAAATCTTTTATTTTTTTATGTTTATAGTTCAGTTTATGTTGAACCAACGAACAGTGGATGAGAACACTAGATGGTAAGTTAGGTTTTAGTTATATAAAAATAGAAAAGTGACTTTTCTTAGGCAGATTTATCTCACTTCTTTGAAAGCCTTCTAATAGTGAGATCTAAGATTTTCGCGAGTAGTCATTTAAATGAAACTAATATTTTTCGGATTTTAAAATCCGATAAATATTAGTTTCATTTAGCCTTCTAATAGCTTTTAATAAATAACTATAATATAACTAGAAATAACTTGACGAATGATTTCTTTATAACGTTAAATATTTGCGAGCTTAAGATTTAGGTTTTGATAAAATCAGACAGCAACAAACAGACAGCAAATATTTTCTTATTTCATTTTTGATTAAAATATCAAGTACATATATTTAAATATACGCATATATGTTGTATTTCTTGTCATCAAAAACCATAAACCTGGAAATTTGAAGTTATCTTATCAGGAGCAGATACTAAAATTACATTGGCGGAGAACCCAGAATCAGCTTGCAAAATCTTTTTCATTGAATGAGTAAATTAATTAATTACGTAAAGCGTGACGTGTGTCGGTGTCTCAGTGGTACATGACACTTTATATTACTGGGAAATTACAAACGTTTGTCTAAGTTAATGTGAGTGAGACAGCAATCCGAACTAGCACATGAAGAGACACATTGTTGGGTTATTAATTACAGTTAGTTATTCATTGTATGTGTAATTCCTTGTCATTTTCAGACTAAGGATATAATGGTAGAACTTTAAATATTAGTGGCTACGAATAACTAAGACTAAGTAACTTACCTGTATTAATACGTAAAATGGTAATATGATGCTCGTTTACGTGCACAAGGTGTTTAACAAAAAGTATGAGAAGTCAATATAGACAGATAGCCTACACAATACTTATAACAAATACACTCACGCAGAGAGGAGAGAGACATCAATGTCAAACTTATAAATGCTCTCTTTTGCGAGAAAAGTAACAAGAGTTTTAAAACTGATTACTAATTAGTTATTACTGTTCTAAATTACAAACTTATTTCTTTTCTATAACAACACTTTTTTTAGACGTTGTACGCCATTTGAATAGTCACTAGACATATTATATTCACACTCCTTACATGAGAAGTAATGGTTAATAGGACAAGGAATATTCATCTTAAATGTAAACTGTCACATCAAGATATTAAAAAAACATATTTTAATATTAGACAATGCTGCATTAATATACATATACATGGATGTGTATATATATATATATATAAACATATATATATATAAACATACATACCATATATAACATACATACAACAATCCATTTTAAATTTTCAAAAAAAGTAATTTTAGTTCTACATAGTTGAGTTTATTTAAGTCACATAAGTTACCGATTAAACAGAAATTGTTATTTATAGAAAATATTCTCACAATATGTCACAACAACATAATATAATATGTAACATTTACAACAGATGCAGACATGCTAAATGTTACATGTTTATGTTTAATGTACAAGAAAAAAACTAAAGCATTAATTAGTAAAATACTTTATAAACTAAAAAATACTCCCTATTTTAGATTGAATAACGAATGTTCATACTACTCCACAAGACTTCAAACTCCTTTAGTTACTTACATGTTTAATGTTTACGATATCGGCATTTTACTCAGTATAAAGGATGCCACGTATTTTTTGTAATATTATCATAAGAAAGACGTCGTAATATTTTATTATGTTTTACTTTAAGATATGACAATAATATGTTTTATTCCCTAAAAATACAAAAGTCAAAAGAAGACTGTTTACATTTACAAATATTGATAGCTGTTGTGTATAAGAAATAGCTGTTGTGTATAAGGAATATAAGTATAAGGAATTTTTAGAATGACGATGAACGAAAGACACGTGTAAAATGATAAATTATTTTATCGACGATGATTATCGGAAAGGCATTACTTAAATCATCTCTAGCTTATTGCCGGTTTTAAGTTCACTTCTACAACATACATTCAAAACCAAATTAAATAATAATAAAATAAACATAAAGCACCTAAGAAAACTCATTTTTTGTTTATAAAAAGGCATAAAATGTTCTGAGCAGAATGGAACTATTCTTAACATAACTTTAAGGTGACCAAACGAATGTATGATTCAAACATTAGGTATATAGAAAAAGTTAATTCACTTTTTTAAAGATACTTGATAATGATGGACACAATGTAATAAGTAATAAATAATCATATATTACTAAATTCATTTATTGGAAACTTTATAAGAAACTTCTTCAATTATAAGAAACTACTTCATTTATTAGAAACTTATTATAAAATTACTAAATTCATTTATTAGAAACAATTACCAGTAAATACATATGTTTGAAACATTTTAATATCTGATAATTTTATTTTTACGATAAAACTTTTTTCAACCAAAAGTTTTTTTTTACTATAAGACATTAATGATAAAATAACATCTATTTATCGTACTTATTTCTTTATGTTTGTACTTAGTATGTAATCTCTTTTAAATATCTATTAGCTGACAGCATCACGCGCCGTCGACCAATTTTAAATTACATTCTGTAGTTCGCTGATCACAATTTACAAACTGACGCGGGAACAGGATAAAACTAGATATTAGATTCCTGGTGTGTACACTAAACTTACTTACTTGGTGTGTACATATATGCTAGCTTATACCCTTGACCAATTTTCAGGCACCAGGTGCCTCATGTAAGTAAAAGTTCTCCTCACTTTATTCATAGTCTAAGGTCTGATTTTAACAAATGTTGTGGGAAACATTGTAGACATTTTATAATGAATACCATACATGTCATACATAAGATGTTGTTAGATTAGCTAATAATTATAGATCTCACAACTTCTTACGGCAGAACAACTGTGTAGCGAGACTTGGTTTTTATACACAACTTTTGTTTTTGATGGCATTTCTTATACCGTTAGCAGACATAAGGTCATTAAAATTAGTTATACTCCTGTTATTATTTGTTGTTATACTATTTTTAATAATTTCAATCCGAATATTGTTTAAAATTACTTTAGAGATATTAAAAAGATCCTAAGTAGTTTTATTTTTATTATTGAAGTTAAACTAACTTACAAGATTTTACACAATTTATAAATTAAAAGATTTAACAACAGAATTTTTGTTCCTATTTAAATAAAGAAAAACACGAAATAAAATAATTGGTTACTATAAAAATTTATGTAACAGTAATATTTCATTCAATAAGAAACACGTCAAAAGAGCTCATAGAGAATATCAGTCCTTAGACGTCATTCGTCTTTTATATTATAACTAGCTTTTGCCGCGACTTCGTCCGCCTGGAATAGTGACTTCCGGCAGATTTTTGGTTCTTCCCACATAGTTCAGGTTCTTTCGGGGTTTTCGGAATGGTTGAGTTCCCGTAGAATTTTCAGGATAAAACCTATGTTTTTTTTATTCACAATGAAGTCCTCTTAACCAACAACATATTTATGTGTTTATTTGAATAAAGATTAATATTATTATGTTGATACAACTTAAACAAATTACTTCGACCAAATTAGGTACCATAAAAACGGTTTTTGAGAGTTAATCTTAAAAGATAGACATATACTGTCCCGGAGTGTTTTTTAGATCATTAAAAGAGCTATTATTCTTTAATACATATTTTTTGTGTATCTTGAACCGTTTTCACGGCGCACGTGTTAGAAAATGTATTAAAATATTAAAATACATAATATATAAGAAAAGATAGATTTATATACATATATATACATATTTCGAATAAAACAATTCATTAAAACATTTAATAACATTTTATTTACTGGACATATTATAATTTTACAAAATATCGTCTTTTGTAAAGGGAAGCTATACAATATAATATACTTATCTCGTCTATATAGTCTTTCGGTTATTGTTTCATCATGATTCACTGTTCAATAGTTTCAATATAACCACAGGGTTTCAATTGAAGTTCTGGCCCAGGCTGCTGTCCGATGTCAAGTCCCTTGCCTCGGCGAAGAGTAATGTTTTATAGGTCCTCCGAACACCACACGATATCCAAGATATTTACTTTTTAATTGTAACAAAATATATATTGAAAATATAATCTTATATATATTGAAAACATAACTCTTAAATAATGGAAAATATTTTAGTAAATAATATTTAGAAAGCGGGTTCCAATTTAACAGTATATTAAACACATATTTGACATGTTACCGCTTTTGTACCAAAGTCTTATTCTTACTTTTTAATAATAATTCCTTAAATATTAATCAAATAATATTCTAAATACAATAAAATATATATTTTAAAGTTTTAACAGTTTTTAAACAAAGCTGACTCCAATATAATTATATAATATTAGTATATTAGACATTCGTTTGACAAATAATTGACGACACAACACTTTTGTAAGTCAAATCCTAACTATTAGATTATTTAAACTGTAAATGACAAGATATATATTTAAATACAAATAGTATATTTAATAAACATTGTATAATTATAGAACATATATCCTAATACGGCCATACTGACATGTACTTCGTTCTCGAAGTACAATTAAACTCTCAACTCATTTATTTTCAACATACAAAAACAAATTTTGTATCTACTATTATATCTACTGGATGACAATTCTTTATATTAACTGCAATCTTTGGGCTACATATGAAACTTATCTATTAACAGTTCTTAATCGTTATACAGGGTGGGCCATGAACTAGTTAACATTTGAAATAATCATTTAAAAAAAAACTATTTGACATATTTTAAAAATTGTTTTATTAAAAGAAAGCTAATTAGTTGGAAATTATTTTTAAAAAAATCATATCATCTAAATGACCACCATTTCGATTTTTACACTCTTCTAAGCGAGTAACGAAATTTTCGAATACTCGTCCGCACAGAGACCGTGAGATCGTCGATATCTTTTCGCTGATTTTTTCTTTTAGTTGATGTAGTGTATTTGGTTTATCGATGTAGACACGACTCTTTAAATAACCCCATAAAAAGAAGTCAGCTGGGGATAGATCTGGACTTCTGGGTGGCCATGGAATGTCACCTCGTCTGGAAATCAGCCTTTTCGGAAACATTTCTTTAACCACCGCCAGGGATTCGTTGGATGTGTGACAAGTGGCTCCATCTTGTTGAAACCATGTGTTACGATTGTAGTCAGAAAATTCCAGTAGCATCGGTGCCAAAAACTCCCATAACATTTTCACATACCGAGTAGAATTAACAGTAACTGAACGGCCGTGAGAATCTTCAAAAAAGTAGGTTCAATTATTCCTTTTGCTGAAATTGTAGCCCATACAGTTATCTTTGGAGAATGAAGTGGCCTTTCGTGTTTAGGGAGCGTTCAAGTATTACGTAACGCAATTTTGGGGGAGGGGGGGGGTCTCGTAAAACGTTACGATGCGTTACTGGGGCGGGAGGGGGTGTCTCTTACAAAACGTTACGTAGCATTGTTTCTAAAAAAATATATTAAGAAAAACCCCCAAACTGGCAACTCTTTTCATATACATAACATGTTCACCAGATTGTATTAGTCTGGTCGATATTTTTATTTGTTATTCCAAGTTTGCAAACCTCGTAATTGATATTTTACGGGGAATACCTAGATTGCATTGTAAGTCTTTTGATGAAATTGATCACTTGAGTGTTACGTAACGTTTTGAGAAGGGGGGGGGGGGCTACAGAAAAACGTTATGGTGCGTTACGACGGGGGAAGGGGGGGTCAAAAATCTTCGAAAATTGCGTTACGTAATACTTGAACGCTCCCTTAGCTTTAGGATTGTCACTGCTCCAATATCTGCAATTCTGTTTGTTTACATGTCCGTTAAGATGAAAATGGGCTTCGTCAGAAAATAAGAGATTCTCAAAATTACTGAATCGATCTAGCAGTTTCAGCATAGGACTTGCGTAAATTTAAATCATTAGGTTTTAGTTCCTGCACCAATTGGATCTTATACGGATGCAATTTCAAATCTAACTTCAAAATACGGCGTTACGATGTGCGGGATAATCCTAATTCAGCAGAACGTTAGCGCGTCGATAAACCTGGATCACGTCGAACAGAAGCAGAAACTTGCTCTACGTTCTCTTCGCTCCGAGAAGTCCATAGGCCGCCGGTTTGTTTTATATTTAGTGTAGATCCCGTCTCATTCGAACTTCTTCCCCCATTTCTTTATTAAAGGACCACTCGGACACTGACTTAAGTCGTGTAAATCATATTCACCACGAAATAAGCGTCTCACAGTAATAAGCGAATTGTTGTTTAAATAAAATTGTTTCACACAGTAAGCGCGCTGCGGCCCCGTGAAGCGATCCATTGCTACAAAATTTCCGAGAAACGAGCTAGTGACAAGACCCCTCCCCGCGCCCCACGCGGCATTTATTTGCGTAGGGTATTAGATTCAAATGTTAACGAATTCTTGGCCCACCCTGTATAATAAGCAACAATATAATCTGTAATAAACATGGTATATTCAATAACAAGTTATCCTTACTTTGCCCAACCATACACCCGCTGTCGGTGAAGCTAAATCACCCGCAGTCAGTGAATGCTGAACAACGGTTAAGTCATCTATCTCAAGTAAAGTCAATTATTCAAGTCAAGTCAAGTCCATTATCATATAATTCAGTTTTTTTTTTCTTTTTCTTTTTTTTTTTACTCTAATCACCTTAAGTGATCTTCTCTCATAATCACACCTTACTTTGAACGACCAAACACCCGCAGTCGGTGAATCTGAATCACCCGCAGTCAGTGAATGTTGAACAACAGTAAAGGCGTCCATCTCAATATTATCATAAACTCCCATCACCTTAAGTGATCCTCTTTAATATTCTCACCTTACTTTGCACGACCAAACACCCGCAGTCGGTAAATCTGAATCACCCGCAGTCAGTGAATGTCGGCAACAGCTAAGGCGTCACAGTATTATTACTTCAAATACTCACAAAGCTAGTAAGTCATCCTCCAAAGCAGAGTTTTGTTCCACCCATTCACCAGCCATACCTGAAGTTCTTCTTTAGCAACTACAATATTTCTTAAGTTGCCAATGCCTCTTAATGAGAATCTGTAACTGTCTAATTTACCCGTTACTACATAAGTATACCTACCCGTTACTACATAATTATACCCGTTAGGCCGTTACTACATATTCTGTTCCTAAGGACATGATCAGAACGCTCCTTGAATTTATCAACCACAATTTTATGACGTTATTTATGCTATGTTTTAAGACAATATGTTATATAGGAAAACACTTGTAATGCTCGTTACAACGGTTACAATACTAATGCCCGATATATTTAAACTGGCGGTATTTATACAAAAACATCTTGACCTTATTTAATATTTATTTTAAGAATATTTAATATTATTGAGGTTATATTTATTTTAAAATAATTTAATATTGCACCACCCTATACTGTCTTCCAAACGCAATCCTCTAACCCTAGGTAGTCTGGAAGAAATGGCTAATATGCCATAAGGCCGCCTTTTGTTTCACCATTAGTTTATAGTTTGTATCTTTTGTAATTGTGGTGAACAAAAAAAAAAGTTAAATAATAAAATATATAATATTAAATTTGCAAACTTGAAAGATATATTAAACTTTATCTTAATTATTGTAATGATTATTTACGGACAAATATTATTTAATAATACAGGAATATGTAACATTAAATATTAAAGATTAATATATTACACTGGAAGTTGATGAGCAGCAGATAATCTAGCCAAATCAGTAAAATAAGTTTCTAGTAGAATAATCCTTACATTATACACAATAAAACAAAACTATTATAGCATTGATTAATCGACATAATTTGAGAAAATATAAATAACAATAAGCACTATTTATTAATTGCGCCGGAAGTATTAATTGATAACAGTTTCTTTCAGCTGTTACATCTACAATTTCAATTTAATTATTATTTATCACTGTCTAGTCGATTTTATATGGCAGGAATATTAGAGATTCTACCGATAACTATGTATTTACATAGGAGAAAAAACAGTCACTTTTAAGAGTTTTTGTAATTTTGGATAATTGAACTTTCCACAAACCGCTCGGCCAGTCTGACACATCAGTAAAACGTATTAATATTTGTAATCGTTAAGATATATTGCTTTACCTGACCATTATAACGTGACGTGAGGGTAGACAACATCATATGGTGTCTAGCTTGCCATTCGTTAAATAACTCTTGCATTGGTGTCTGCTTCCTTTGAAATGATCAAAGTGTGGCAGAGCGACATCATAATGCCGCTGACTTACTGAAATTGCATCGCTGATGATCTTCAACAGACCTTCCAGTAGTGTATTCGATTCCATAAATCTGAAAATACGTTATGTTATTTAATCTATAAATAAATTGTTAATTAGATTGGGCGAAGAGATTTTGTGAATCCCACTTCTGATGTTAGAAAATGTATTAAAATATTAAAATAATATATAAGAAAAGATAGATTTATATACATATATATACATATTTCGAATAAAACAATTCATTAAAACATTTAATAACATTTTATTTACTGGACATATTATAATTTTACAAAATATCGTCTTTTGTAAAGGGAAGCTATACAATATAATATACTTATCTCGTCTATATAGTCTTTCGGTTATTGTTTCATCAAGATTCACTGTTCAATAGTTTCAATATAACCACAGGGTTTCAATTGAAGTTCTGGCCCAGGCTGCTGTCCGATGTCAAGTCCCTTGCCTCGGCGAAGAGCAATGTTTTATAGGTCCTCCGAACACCACACGATATTCAAGATATTTACTTTTTAATTGTAACAAAATATATATTGAAAATATAATCTTATATATATTGAAAACATAACTCTTAAATAATGGAAAATATTTTAGTAAATAATATTTAGAAAGCGGGTTCCAATTTAACAGTATATTAAACACATATTTGACATGTTACCGCTTTTGTACCAAAGTCTTATTCTTACTTTTTAATAATAATTCCTTAAATATTAATCAAATAATATTCTAAATACAATAAAATATATATTTTAAAGTTTTAACAGTTTTTAAACAAAGCTGACTCCAATATAATTATATAATATTAGTATATTAGACATTCGTTTGACAAATAATTGACGACACAACACTTTTGTAAGTCAAATCCTAACTATTAGATTATTTAAACTGTAAATGACAAGATATATATTTAAATACAAATAGTATATTTAATAAACATTGTATAATTATAGAACATATATCCTAATACACGCAACGGAAGGCTTCAAAGATGAAATAATTTCTCCCGTTTTTTACACATTTACCACTATATCTTTGCTTCTATTGGTCGTAGCGTGATGTTATATAGCCTACAGCCTTCCTCGATAACTGGACTATCCAACACAAAAAGAATTATTCAATTCGAACTAGTATTTTCGGAGATTAGCGCTTTCAAACAAACAAACAAACAAACTCTTCAGCTTTATGATATTAGTATAGATAATTGAAACTTTTCTCTTGTCAGCGTCAGTGTGCAGGGAACGTGACCAAGAAGTAAGTAAGAATTCGGAGGAGATGGACTACAGCTTAATACATAGATATAATTATAATTTATATACCTACTAGCATATATATTATTTTACTTATTAATTGATATTACAAAAACTTATTAACTTGAAAAATATGACAATTGACAGCAATAATGTGCAAAGCAACCATAAATACCTATTTCAAAATATTTCATGATTACCAAAACATCCGACGTTTATGTGTGTAGCAGATATCATTGTACAAGTATGACCCACGCCACAATGTTATTGTTTCTGTCCTTTTGTACTTTGAATGCCAAAAAAATATGCAATGTACCTAGAGGTATATTTTTGACAGCGATTTTCAATCTCAGTCTCTTCTATTCAAACTACATATGTATTTTCATTATTGTTTTTACATGTCAGATAATATCTATTGTGATTATCGGTTACTGTTTCATTATGTGTATCAAGTTGTCTGCATTACATACTTAGCAAAGTAAAATATGTTTACAAAAATATGAGTAATATCGTTCTCGAATTGTTAGGAAAAATGTTCAATAATTTATATTTTAGCTAAGATCCATATAGAAAATTATAATCAGTCGCAATTTCTGTTTCAAACCAGAACGACTTCAAATAATGCAAATGTTTTCTCATAAACATGTTGTAACTGATATCCATTTGAAAAACATAAATGTTGTTATGTTTTACACAGATATTTGTTCGTTACTTTTTAAAACAGAATGTTGTTGAAAATTTTTTTATTATTCATATTTCAATAAAAGTTTTGCTCCAGTAAACAAAAAATAGCACGCGTTTTAATATAACTAATTCCAAAAAGTGATTCTAAACGAAATTTTTATAATTTGATTTAAAAAAATTATTTCGGGATATTATTCTCTCCTATGATCCTAGTCAGATACGATTTTGGTTGACCATCAC
Organism: Danaus chrysippus; assembly: GCA_916720795.1. NCBI lineage: Eukaryota > Metazoa > Arthropoda > Insecta > Lepidoptera > Nymphalidae > Danaus > Danaus chrysippus. The sequence goes on from CAKASE010000073.1 coordinate 2,256,065, forward strand.
TAAGTAAACTTCATTGCACAATTACATACATAACAATTTCAATACATATATAACAATTTCTACCATACAAAAAACAAATATTACATATCACACTGAAAGGACTAACTTAGAATAAAATTTAAACACATACACGGTAAAAATAAAATAAACGATTAAAAGAAAAACGTAGAGCTAATCCATATATTTTGACTAAAAGTGATCACTCACTATGATTCTAAAGTTATAAGACACTCACTTATTAATTTCTTAGGATATTGAGACTCATGATATAAAATGGTAACATTATCTCTATTCTTAATATAATAGTACATATTTAAAAATGATGGACGTGTTAACAAAAGTTAAATGTTTGACTAAATTGTTTAAAAAATAATGTATTTTTGTGTTACATTAAATTCTTATCTATATAACACTTTGATTATTATTGTAACAAGAATGTTCATAAATTACATTTTTGAAATTGGTAAAGATCTTTTTATACATGAAATTTAGGAAGAATTGTAACCTTATACATGAACAAAGCGTGAAGAAATTAAAATAATTTGTTGAAATAGAAAAAACACAAAAAATGCTTTTATATTCATGTCGTAAAATATCGGATAAACAATATAACAAAAATATATTTTAAAGACTTGCGAGTCTTTGTACCCCACACCTTTTAAATATTATTGGTTAATAGTGTCCCGTGTAACAAAATAGTGTAATAATTATTTGATCATTACATCATCCTTCCAGCTACTGAGATCATTCAAACATTTTTCCAGTAGTGGGTTTCCACCTAAACGGGTGACCTGTAAGAAACCTAGGTTGTATACTTCAATTTAAAACAATCCCACTTCAATGAATACTATGTTAAAATAATTGATTCACCTCAGCCCGAGCTTCTCGATCAAGTTCACTGAGTCTGTTTCTCCAACAAAGACATACAGTATTTCTTCAAGTCAATATCACGGGTACGCTGTCATATGATACCTGAAAATAATAAAAATATAATCACGAAATACTTTACTATTACTGATTTACCATTTAGTTATGTTTATACTTATTTCCTAAACACCAAAAATAATGACAAAAATTAACATCAATAAAGTATTAGGAACAGAGGATCAAGGAAGAAACTTCCTAGGCGGACCTGATCTCATGAAAAGAGTAAAAAAATTACACGAAATTCTCAAAACTCTTAACTTTAAATTGATATGTAACTCATCAAGTTTATGAAATAACTTGATGCAATTATGAAGAATAATGATTGCATATTTATCGAAGGGTTACATAAAACTGTAATGTTTGATCCACATAAATACGTTCTCGTATGTATACAATAAGTAACTGAGGTTTAGTGTACTCACGTAAATCATCGCTTCCCACTGAGTTTTGGATGCATGTATGATGGGTAACGTAATCTTTCCTTGTGATAAATCTTCACAGAAACTGCCATTGCTGTTTAACTGGAATAGTAATACACATGATTCCCTACTAATATTATAAATGCGAAAGTAACTCTGTCTGTCTGTTGGTCTATTACGCTTTTACGCCTTAACCACTGAACTGATTTTCATGAAATTTGGTACAGATACAGAGTTGTCCTTGAGAAAGAACATAGGATACTTTTTATCCTAGACTTTTGAAAGGTTCTCTTATAAACGTGATTTAACCGAACTCCACGCGAGCGGAGCTGCGGGGGGAAAGCTAGTATGATATAATTTTTTTTCGAAAATGATATATATAAATCAATTATATTAGGAACACAAAAACAACCTCCTTCGCACGAAGATTACAATAGTCATGTCGAAGCTGAATAAAAAATATAATGATTATAAAATAAAGTTATTATAAATTTAAATTTGTTGGAAATATAAAGTCTGTTTAATGTATAATATTATCAGTGAGATATTTGTTCATTTGATAGTAACGATATTTATTTATATAGGACAGATTTGTTAAAACGTAGAGGTTAGAAAGATATATAAGTTATATATTACTCATATATGTCGCTATTAGGTGTCACTCTTTTTGTATTGATCCTCAGTGGGACAAGTGAAGTTTTGCTCCCAATAAATCTCAGTGGCTTGTCCCTGCCAAATTTCGTGTATTTGATCTGCGAATCCAATGACTTTCTGTAAAAAAAATATATCTTATTCACTAAATTACTATACATAGTCTACATTATTGTATAATTTTTTTTACAGTTTTCAACTACACTTTATGAAAGGAATTCGTTCTACAATTTATATTTTAAGTTACTTCTGTTAATTATTAATTACATTAATTAATAGTTATAATAAGACCGAAGCATCTGGTGCTAACTCGAGGTCTATTTTCATTGACTCCACCATTACTTGAACAGCGGAGTTTATGGTCAAGGAAACACCGTAGACCAAATATTAAAAGAAATATTATAACTATACCTTATTTTAGCAACGAATCATTCATTTTATTGTAAATCATTATTTTATTGTATTATGTGTTTAGCGAATCAAGCAAGTATTAACAATTTAAACTACTTACAAGCTATTAATACAGGAGATTAATTTTCGTAAGCGAGAGTGCGCGTGCGAGTGTCGCCGTAGCGATAAAGGACAAACGTCACACAACTACAGTCTAAGCGGACTGACCGTCAGTCACTGACGAGTGACGAGTGACGTGCCCGGCGTAGCAGTGTTACCAGAATATTTTTTTTCGAATCAAGATTTTTTTCTTCTTATTGATTGCTTTTTGTTTTAAAAAGTATTATTAAATAACTAAGTTTATAAAATATTATCTTAATAAGTACTATAAAATAAGAATTTAAATATTTTTTTAAATATGTATTTCTAAAAATATTTTGAGAATCTGCCTGACGTTGGTTGCTAAGCAACGCTTTGTTATTAAACATTCCACATCGAATTTGGCTGGAGTATATACAGGATGACTGGTGAATTACTATCGATACTTGAGGACGTGATATTTGACGATCATATATGACAAAATAAAAATTAATATAACATAAATATTAATAAACTTCTAAGTAAAGTTAACCAAAAGTTATGTAATTAATTACGCATCGTGTGAACACCCTACAGATTAGGTATACACACACACACACACACACACACACACACACACACGTCGGCGGCGTCGTGTTGTATCATCACGCCGCCGCACGCGTCCACACTTGGAACACTTGGAACGTGTCCACACTTTATTTATTTATACGGAAATTTGGTCAAAATTTAAGTACCTATTTTTTTTACATAATTCGAATAAGAATCATGTACCAAGTATTCTCCTTAAATATTGATAGTAATTCACCAGTAACCCTGTGTACACATATTGTATATATTGCGAGATAGTTTCCTTTTTAAAATCCATGCTATACCATATACATAAAACTTATTGAAATTGAGTGTTGAATGTTGATATTCTTTTTTTTCTGCATAAAAATGATTTGTTAATTAAATATTTCAAAAAAAATATATATAGCCAAGTCGGCTACCTTTAGCGAGCGAATAAAATAATATCGCAGCTCGGTAAATTAGATAGCCCCGTCTAACAAAACTGAGGCTCAGTGTCCGCTCAGCTGGCTAGCGGCGACATTGCACATCCTCGATATATACAATTTAATAAGAAGTTTGTCCGTCGCAAGAAAGAAAAATATGAAATAAGTTTTAAGCAATAATTAAACAAATATAATTAAATTAGATGGAAACTAGTTTTCCCAAAATGTTATGAGTACAAAATTGATTTATTTATTTTTTTGTATGAAATATCAAGAATCTGCATAAATTCTCAATATACAAGCGGAGAAATATGCAAATAACTGTTTTTATGAAGTAATCGATTAACGATTAATTAAATAAAAATGATTAGTCGATTATTTACTTTAAATAAAAAGTTCACTCCTAGTTTTCAACTTATAGTAACTTCATTTAAACTACACCATATATGTCTACAATTCAATAAAAATAACTTTCAATAAGGTGGTGTATTAATATAAAAATAATATTAAATATTATTTTAAAACATCCTTTTCGATTATAGATTCCATATCGATCGAAATCATTCAGTATATAGTCTATGGCAACATAACATTGACACTTAACAATTACCATGCCTGATGCCAGATGCATTGTTATGAGTCTCATTTGTTTCATGTTTTTTGATACGTTTCGAGTGCTTTCCCTATCGTTTTCGTTTTCAACGACCACTACTTTGTTTTTTACGGATTCCGAACCCGCCTAACGTTTCACGACCCTTGCTTTCACATTGGACACCGACGATCACCTGCACGTTTGACTTGGAATTGTTAATTTGGATTATTTCGCCGGCTTATGGATTGGATATTACTGAAACGATGCATCGCTGTGTGAATTATTTGATAGCAACTAGTAACATTGTACCCCATGCATAGTTCCTAGACGATATTGTAATTATTATTGAAGAGGAATAAAATACATATTCCATTAAAATTATTTGTTTTATTTTATGACTTTTATCACATAGTTCACTACTCCTGTTCCTCGTAAAATAATAAAATTCCATACTTGTTACCGATATCTGTATATCTTTGAGTCTTTCTTGCCTTGTTCTAACTTCTCAGATATTCTCTTTATAATTAATTGTATGACCATATATGATAATTGCCCGCAGATGATGTCTATTACAACTTGTTTGATATTATATTTAAATTATATATTCCATTGAAATGACCTCTGTGGTTAATAAATCTTTCCAGCTGGTGATCTCTAAATACCAGATAATAGCGATGTTCATTACATATACAGATCCAGTAGTGATTAGCATTTCAAAACAATAAAATGAAAATATAAATTTTCATACATAATATGTAATTTTTAAGTGAACATAAATTAGGTTAGAATATCAATTAGGTGTGGCTACCGGTAGCGTAAACATTGGCTCCGTACATAAAAATCAATAAAATTGTAAATATTTGTTTTCTTGCCACTATCAAGTGATTATCGGTCAAATTATTGTACAATTATTCGCTATTACCGTTTGTAGGCGGTTAACTTGGTGATTTTGGGTGTTTGACGTCAAATTGTTATCTTCAGTGGCGGCTGTACCTTAAGTGCGCCCGTGCGCTGAACCACCAATTCAAAATATTTAAAAATTACAAAATATTATGTCATCTTAATTTTTAAATTACCATTTTAATATTTATTTTTTAAACATACAAAAAGGTATAAAAAATTTAATTTCCAATTATGGTCAAAAAGTTTGAGCGCTTTACTAAACTCATATCGTGCGCTCCGGCGAGTGCACGAGGACTGCTAATACATCTTGTATGAGACACGCATCAATACGCCTGGCGCGTGAGACAAAAGATAGTTCATAGAAATGTACCGAGTAACGAGTCGGTTCTCGCGCGCCGCACGAAGCGGCCGAAGGTCACCGAGAGCACCCGACGTATGACGTATTGAGCCGGCCGGCAAGGGGCCGGCCGAAAGGATGGGTGCTATGATTGACATTTCGTTAATCGTTATTGGTATTGTTTCAACTTTCACTGTATGCGTGACGCGTTAATTCGTTATTGTTTATAATTATTTCCGTAATTCGTTTTAGTTTTTATTTCGTTTCTATAATAGAACTTTTATTCTGTACTGTGTTTTTTATTACTTGAAAATGAGTATAAATATTGATTATATTAAAGAAAATAACAAAATTTTTCAAAGTAAAGTGAACATAAAATTGGCCGGGCCGCCACGGCCCTTTTTAAATTTAAAACAAGAGTGTAAATCGAAAAATAAAGCATTTATACGAAGTTTTTAAAGTGAAATGTATAATAGAAAGAAATGGTTGTGTGGATGTGAGCGTCTTAATGCATTCTTGAGTCCAGTAATGCTGGAGTGTTTCGTGGATTAATAGACTTTGTATCAGAGTTGGATATAGTTATGAAGGAGCATCTATACTATACCAATGACTTCAGTAGAGAGCGAGCGATGTTTTTCGACACTGAAAAGAATCAAAACTTTTCTCAGAAATACCATGTCTCAGGATCGGCTAAATGCACTTTCTGTGCTTAGTATTGAAAAGAAATTTATAGAAAAAATACCAGATTTTTGTTTAATGTACAAAAAATAAACATATTTTATGTCAATTGTTGTTTTTGTCAATATTTTAGTGAAGTGAACCACCAGTTCGATAACCCACCAGCCGCCACTGGTTATCTTCATAATATTAACCTAATAGTGTATATCGGAATAGTATTTTTTGTTTAAACTTTAGAATAATAAGTGTTTTTTTAGTTTTATTGCTGTCAATAGTGCTTAAAACATTCAGTGCATTAACTTTGAGAAGGTGATTAAGTGTTTTTTAAAATTTTTAAGGTAAAAGCTAAAAACCAGTATTTTTATTCAAACTCTCAAGAGCATTGCGTCCTCACTCCTGATTGGTCAAGAATCAAATGATAAAACCCAGCTGTTTTGAGTAAATCATCTTTTTCACAACTGCTTGCAGAAACAGACTGGCCGAAAGGTGTTTACTAAGCATTGTACGCGTGAAGCGAGAGTTCGATCCCGGGCATCGCATGTGTGAAAGATTGGTTTCGTTTTATTTTATTTTTATTTTTTTCCTCGTATTGAGATTACACATAATTAATTTGTAAAAAAACCATGGTTGATAATATTAAAAATCGTAGAGGTGTACGAGCCCACATTGCTTCATCCAAAGTGGATACAAATGTAATACAAGTCTCTGGCGAGGAAGTTCAAAATATTGTATCCAAAGAGTTCGACAAATTGTGGCTTAAATTGGAAAATACTATAACCGATATAATTTCTGCGCAACTCAAACGATTAAAAGACGAAATTGCAAACTTTAAACAAAGTGTACCTATCTTTCATTAATTAAAATAATTAACAGTTTCGTAGATTCACCTTTCCTATTGTCTAATATTGAATTTAATTGTCAACGAATAAATTCAAGATATAAACCATTATTTAATGTGCCGATTTGTAAGACGAAAAGTACTAATAATATCTTCTTATATCGTAGCTGCCAAAATTATAATAAAGTTTATTAAGATATTGATGTATTATTTGAAAAATGTATTCTTTTAAAAATAAAATAAATGAGATTAATTTATGTATCAATTCATAGTTTGTTTTGACGTGTATAAATGTTTTGCCTGTAATTTAACTAACCGATGTAGCCATTAATGCCTTCAATTTTATGTGTTTTTTTCCTTCTTTTTTTTTTAATTTGTTTCGTTTAATTATATTTATGTTAGATTTTATTCATAACTGCCGAAGATATTCGTCAGTATACGTTTTTAATGTTTATTAGTCTTTTTTTTAATTTTAATAATATGTGTCTAATTAACAGTGGAAACTTAGCTGATATATATAATTTTGTATAATTAATAATTATATCCCATAAGTTCATCTTATTGTTTGTTTCCCTAAAATAAAATAAAATAACATACATACATTGCAAGTGAAATAATAACTTGTAAAATTTTTGCATTCATTGTATATAGTATAAGAAACAGTCATGACGGGCAGACGAGAAGTGTATGATATAAAATATATTTAGGCACATATTGATACTAAATTTCTGAATTTAATTTCGTAGCAACTCAAGTGCGAACTTGCACTAAATACTTTATGATCTCTCAGTAAAACATAAAATCTGGACCGCTTTATGTACAGATTGTAAGTTCTAATCTTGTTAAATATATGTGATACATCTATTACCCTTAGCGTGGTTATACATTCAATAATATCATATAATAAGTTTGACATCACCAACCCGTCTTGAGCGAGCGTGGTGATTAATGCTCAAACCTTCTCCATGTGAGAAGAGGCTCAGCAGTGGGCTCTGATAGGATGATGACGATGGAAACATCTCATATAATCTCCTATATTATGAATATGCATTGAATATATTCATAAAATTATGATTTCCCAGGTTGGTGGAAGAGGCCAAAGCGAGGTTGGCGGAGGTGTAGCGAGCTCTGAACATCACCGAGCTGGGTTCAGACTTGAGATCCTGCAAGAGACTGCTGCTACTACACCAGGTGGTTACATCACATACTAGCTGTTTACTGCGACTTCATGCGTGTATTAGGAATTACTCAGATGGTGATTAATGTGTATCTAATATAATGGATGTCATTGTGAGGTCTAAATTGCTTTATAGAAGAGTGTTATCAAAATCAGTTAGGATAATTTACTTGTAAGACCAACATATATCCATACATACCTACTAGATATACTATATAAGTACATGTATATAGTATTGCTTTTCAAATTATTATCTGTCGTAGTTATGCCAGCTAACTGATATAATTTGTGGTAACTGTCAGTGTGCGAGTGGTGATGTGGTTTTAAAGATTTCTTTTTTGCTAAGATTATTTTTATAAAATCAAAGTGTAAAGAGCTAATTGCTGGTGCTTTAATAACTAGATTTAAACTAAGGGCTCCTCAGATGAGAAAACAATTTGTTTTAAAGTAAAACAAGTAGAATTATATTGTTTAGAAATGTGTATTGATAAAAACAATTATATGTTTACAGAAAAATGCGATTTCGTCCTTGTTGTATTTACTAGAACATAATATATCTATATTTATATAATATTCAATAGTAACATAAATGTCTACAGGATCTGGAACAAGAGTTGAGTCAATGCGAACAATGAGCGGAGTCCCTTGCAGCCCAGGGCTCCGACCTGGTCTCCAGTGGTCACTTCAACGGCGCGGCCATTGAGAGAGACTCCGCTGCGCTGCTGCAGACCGCCCGGGCGCTCCGCCCTCGAGCAGCCGAGAGGAGACAGGCGCTGGAAACTAGTCTACAGTCAGTATACGATATAACTAAAATAAAATATGATTCAATACAATATTATATAAGAAATGATTAACGGTTGACGGAACAATATACAGGGTGACTGGTGAATCTGTGAATACTATCAATATTTAAGGAGAATACTCGGTACATGATTCTCATTCGAATTATGTAAAAAAAATAGGTACTTAATTTTTGACCAAATTTCCGTATAAATAAATAAAGTGTGGACACGTTCCAAGTGTGGACGCGTGCGGCGGCGTGCTGATACAACACCACGCCGCCGCACGCGTGTGTGTGTGTGTATACTTAATCTGTAGGGTGTTCACACGATGCGTACTTAATTACATAACTTTTGGTTAACTTTACTTAGAAGTTTATTAATATTTGTGTTATATTAATTTTTATTTTGTCATATATGATCGTCAAATATCACGTCCTCAAGTATCGATAGTAATTCACCAGTCACGCTGTATATATATATATATCGCTAAGAATTAGATTTTCGTCATATCACTCAATTTTTGAGCTACAACAAATGATAAATCACTATATATATGTAAGTCATCAAGTGACTTATGAAGTGAAAATTTATCAGTCATTGAGTAGGATCAAATATTTATAAAACATATATTAAAAATAGGGGTTGATGATAGAAGAGTGATAATTAAGGGTTGTATGTATTTTATAATGCCACATTATGAAAAGGTTGTCCAAAAAAAATTAAATAAGGTGTTAAAAGTGGGCCGCCCTTATACTTAGGGGTATGAAATATAGATAGTAGCCAATTGTTAAAATGATTGAATATGCATATAAAGTTTCATAAAAATCGGTTAAGCCGTTTGGCAGGAGTATGACATCTAACATATATACATATATATGGACTTAAATCAGAAGAAGTTGTCATTATTTAAATTTCTAACACTTTCAATTAACAGAAATATAATAATACAGAGTATATTCAGCATTATCTTAGAATTCCTCTTTAACCTACCAACAGGCCGCAGAACTCGAGTTGGACACACACGCGGCGATCATAGCGGAAATGGGTCACGTGGCGCAATCCATGGCTTCCGGTGGTCATCCTGAGGGAGCGGCGCTGGTCACCAGACATGACCAGCTGGCTGGCAGTCTGGCTAGGCTGCAGAGACTGGCAGCGAGCAGGCAGGCCGCGCTCGTGGAGAGTGTGCAGGTGAGAGATACTATATATATACATATCATATTCGTCGCACTAGTTATAATCAAGAAGGGCTATAAGAATTTGTAAATTTGTTTCGAGGTAGTTTAGAAACAGGAGACTGACGTAGCATACTTTTCATTAAGCGAGGTCGAAATTTAAATAAATAACTACTTAACAAAGACTTGTTATTTACTGCTTCTTAAGCGTTACACAGTAACGCCTTTCTATTCCTGAAGTTGATTATGAAGAAGTTGCTGACAAAGACTAGTATATATGTGTGTTATAGGAATATATAAATAGGATATCCTCTAAAAATATGTGTGTCTATCCTTAGACATGAATATCTGGCTGAGAGCGCTGAGTTGGAGAAATGGGTTGCGGAGCAGCAAGCAGCCGCCTCCAGTGAAGACTACGGACAGTACTATGAACACTTACTGGTGAGTAACGATATGTAGATGATGATGATGGTGATGATGATGAGAGGGTACTCCAGCCATCACACTTGGTGATGGAGACATTATTCAGTTATATCTTCAAATACTAAGCTTTGAAACTTCACGGATATCCGTTCAGCAATCCTATTTTTAGAAACTAACGAATGAATCCTAAATTTCGTTGAAATTTAAGTCAATTTGAGCATTTAGTACGTAATTTAGTGTTTTTTTTTATTTTTTGTATCTCAGAAGGATGTGCAAAGATTAGCATGTCATAATATTAAATATACCTAAATGTTTACAGCTTCATTAAAATATCCTCCAAAATCATTTAATTATATCTATAATCTAAGACATCATATTTCCCCAACCACAGATCCTTAGGTCCAAGTTCGAAGAGCTCCGTCGCCGTGTAGAGAGTGGGGCGGAGAGGTTCAACCAGTGTGAGGAACTGGCCAAGAAGCTGGTCGCCTCAGACAGCCCATACATCACTGACATTGAAAAGAGACAGGAAGTGCTCGGGTGAGGGAAACTTGGAAAATGACCCTAATTACATAACTTATAGGATCTTATTCAGATATCCAATATGTCCACATAAACCTATACCAAACAAAATTAGTTTTAACCATACATACAGATATAGAATCTAAATAAGACATACCACAAATGCAAATAAATTTGTACAAGTTAAAATGAGACTCAATGACTAGATATAGAATTTAACTTAGACAAAGAAAAATGAGACTTAATTACATACACATAGAATCTAATTCAAAAAATCCACATGTCATTTAAAACAAGCCAGAGTGAGACTTAATTCCATACATATAAGATCTAATCTACATAATCCACAACTCAAATACATACAATTCATACATTCCAGCGAGTCCTGGCAGCGTCTGGTAGAACAGATCCAGTCCCGCAGCCAGCGCCTGGCTGCTGCTGGCGAGATACACCGCTTCCACCGCGACGCCGGGGACCTGCTGGCGCGGGCCGGGGAGCGCCGGGCACGCCTTCTTGCGGGACCACGACGCAGCCGAGAACGATATGGTCGCTATAGACGCGCAGATGCAGGTACTACAAAACAATTATTATGGTTAAAGATACTTTATTTTTCTCAAAAAGAAATTACATTTCCCTTACTTGAGAAAATTATGACGATAAACATATTATGTATTTTAAATTAAAACTTCGACAATCATAATAAATGTATCACTAGGTAGTTTAACATATTCTTACAATAAATTTTGCTTTAAACATGAAATTTAAAATAAACACCCTCAAAGCAACAATAATTGTGTACAAAACAGTGATAAGAAATGCAAACTCATAGACACAGAGTAACTATTAAGATTGACTTATAATGAAATCTAAGATTTTCGCGAGTATTCATTTAAATGAAACTAATATTTTTTGGATGAACGTTTTGATAAAAAACTACATATGTATTTCCGACGTTTTGTTTACTGCCCGTGATCATGATACTTTACTTTACAATATCATGATCACGGGCAGACGATATGATAAATATTAGTTTCATTTAAATGAATACTTGTCAAAATCTATTTCATAATATCATAGCTCCTCACTTAATGTAGCCTAATTCTGCCTAAATAAGATTTTAACTGATTTTTGCAGTATTTTATAGTTGTAGTAATATACTTCCTGGCCCGGGCAAGTACCAATGTGATTTTTCCGAGTCATATGTACTTTCTAAGAATATTTAGACATCACTGATTAATGCATTCCCAATGAGGGTTGATGTCAGGCAGGCGGTCGGTCGTAAAAACAATTAGCCAAAACTATTCACAACATGTAAGGTAGACCCTGGCTAAAGCTGGGAAGTTGCCAGGTAGAAGAGATAGTTGTAGTGATATTAAATCTATTTCCAGGTGCTCCAGGAGGAAGGATCTCGCCTCCAGCGGTTATGCCCCGGCGGTAACTTCCAGCAGATAGCGCTGAGACAGCAGGCGCTCAGTGAGGCGTGGCGGTCACTGCGAGGTGCTGCAGACCTTAGGAGAAACTGCTGCACCAACACCTGGAATTACAGACCTTCCTATCCGAGGTATTACTGTGGGATTTCACTATTATACAAAACCTTTATGATCTGATAGTGTTTTAATATATTGCTACATTTGATTAATCTATCTAATTTATATATACATATTTTCTTTATATACTAATTAATTATTAACGATTTTACGCCTATAAATAATGTATCCTTTATGATATTTTATTTCCATTAAGACATTATTATCACTTATATGAGAATTACACTTATAACAAAAACATTTATGAATTTAAAGTTCGACATCGCACTTGTAACAAATATTAAATGAAATAACGTTTAATTAAGAGATATTTTTCTATATTAAGCACTAATTTAATGGTTGTCTTAGTTTTGATTATTTATTATTTAATATATACTATCTGCCCCGCAAACGTTGTTTTGTCATATCAAAAGTAGGGGTTGGTGATAAAAAAAATATTTAGGATTTTATGTATTTTCTTATGACACTTGATAAAAAAAATAAAAACAAAACCTTTCGTCCAAATCAAAACAAAATTTAGGGGTGAACAGCCCCTATTACTTAGGTTATGAAAAATAGGTATTGGCCGATTCTCAGAGCCTCAGACCTACTCAATATGCTTACAAAATTTCATGAGAATCGGTCAAGCCGTTTCGGAGGAGTACGGAAACGAACATTGTGTCACGAGAATGTTATATATAAGTTATATATATCATGAATATCGTTCCCCAGCTCCGTGACGTCATCTCGTGGTCGTCATCCCCAGCTGCCGCACGCTCAGCAGCAGCGGCAAAGGCTCAGAGGGCTCAGAGGTTACTACACCCTGGAACAATATTATACTATGAAAAACATGTTAGCAATAGTGTATGGCATTAAAAGTTATATTTTTTGTATTTAATAAGGGTTTATAGTAATTTTTTATAACTTTAATTTTTCAGTTAAAGTTTGACATTTTCTTTCAATACTAATGTATATTCGTTTTTTTGAATAATTCGAATGTAACTTATAGCATGGCTTAAGTGTTTTTCATAATGAATATAAAACAATTTTAAAAGAATACTTTAATCACAATTCAAATAAAGATACCAAATATGTATGATATATCCGTTCTATGTATATTAACAAAAATGTGATGATAACTTTGTCTGAGCTAATTGGCTGTATTTTTGTCCAATAGAACTGCAAAACCTATTTTTATGAAATAGATTACGTTAGATATCACTTGAACCTATGTGTTTTTAGTGTGACTTCTGACCTCACGATATACTTGTATATTAATCTTTGTATTAAGTATTCTCACTTTTGTCTTTGTTCAAAATAATTTTTGATGACAGTTTGATCAGTAAATAAAAATCATTTAATCTTAAGCATTGTTGTTTGTTGGTTCTGAAAGGAGAAATCTTTCGAAAATGTCTTACATTCTCTAAAGATTTCTTGCCTTCCAAGGTTCGTTATTTGGTTTCGTTTCGTTACATCTGGGAAACACCTGAAAAGGGAATAAAATTTAAGAACAGTAAAAAATCTGGTAAATTAGGCAACTGCAATCAATTTCAAAGTTAAAGAAAAAGGAATTGTAAAGGTGGCTAAATAAAACTATAAACTATTTAAATCACTTTGATGATAAATTACAGACAACAGCTTTAATCGAACTTGTTTGATATTTTCAGCTTTGATATGACGACCTAGCAAATAATAGTCACACAGAATTAAAACATTATCAAATAAAAACTGTTTTTATGAATTAAATGTGAGAGTTCCGTCATTAAAGTCACTTTAGAGACGTCGTTGTGTAAACGATGTCACATTACTTTAAATATTTCACGAGTGACAAACAGATGTAAGCTATTTCATATCTCAACAACACTACACTGGAAAACCAATTAAAATTAATTTCCTCATTTTTTTTTTTTTTTTTTTTTTATGTGAAAGGTGGCAAACGAGCAGACGGCCCACTTGATGGAAGGTGGTTACCGTCGCCCATGGACATCTGCAACATTTTGTTGCGGATGCGTTGCCAACCTTGTTTTTTGGGGATAGGGAGGGGTGGGAATAAGGAAATGAAAGAAAAGGGTAGGAATAGGGAAAGGGCAACCGGCTCTCTCACTCATCAGACGAAACGCAGCCAGTAAAGGCTACTTCACGCCGATCTTCTGTGAGAGGGTGGTACTTCCCCGGTCGAGCCAGCCCATGTTCGAGCTGTAGTAACTCACCACAGCTAGGCTCTACCACCTAAAACTCGTATACCTACTACTTAAGTGATATCAGAACTTCCAATAACACATTTCACGAAGGAAATATTTTAAATACAAACACATATTTAAACTGTGATTATTTATATTACGAGTATCTGTAAGTTTATAATATTTAAAAATATAAATTATTATTAATAATATCATATCATTTGATGAACAAAAATGTACCACGTAATAAATAAAATAAAGGTTCTCGTCATCAAATATTTCATACGCCGCGTCGTTAGCTTGATAAATAAGCACCTTTTCCTTACAAAATATATTGTTAGGGTTAATTATACAGATAATATATAGGAATAACTTCAATAGTTCTAAATTGTTTTGAGACTTTACATAAGAATACATCTATCAAAAGATATCATTCTAATGCACTATTTAATATTTATTTTTAGTTATTAAACACGGTTCCCATATTTTTACCAAATTTTTTTTTATAATTCCTACATAGTAATGATATTACAACCTCATATAGAGGTTGTCTGAGCTCCCTCCACCAACTAGTAAGAGGGAGACGATGGAATAATAATCACTGACGTGTTCTATAAATTTGGTTTTAGTTTCTTTAAAATTTTCCTTTTAAAATCAAACAATACAATTTTTTCTTTGCGGTATAATATTTGAACCATGAATATAAAGTTCAACACAAAAAAATAAATAACGCAATCTTCGTCATCCGCCCTGAAAGTTTAATGATCATGTAACATCTCTGAAAGAACTTCAGCAGAAAACAGAACATTTCATAAACGACCTTATGTATTATAATTTTATTGCTGTTCGTTAGTGTCACCAAACCTTGACAACGGCTGAAACGATTGGAATGTTTAAAAGGTCAATTAATATGAAAATACTTTCGTTTTCACTTTGAAGTGATTAGAAATCAACTTAAAAGAATAGTTTAAAATGAATAACTAATAAGAATTTTTTATATCTTTCTAACTACGTAATCATCTTCATTAGGTTAAAAATAAACGCATTTTTTTACTACTTACATTTGGTAGCACAATAATATTAACTTAGTATCAGATTGTTTACATTTCAGTAGAACAATTTTAAATTTTTGGACGCAAACATAATATTTGACGTTTGACAAGCACCTAATTTGTCGATCCATCCTATGTCAATTATCAATCGATACTCGAGACAAATAGCTCATTACCGGTGATAGTGACATTTGAAGTTATGTACTGGTTTTTTTTGTTGTTCGTTAGATTTGAATAAAAAGTAACTATTATCCATACCTCCACACATACAAACTTTCGCTTTTATAACATTGGAGGATTCTGATGCTGAAGATGGTAAGTAAACGTTTGCATGTTCTATGGGTTTCATAATTTCGATTGGCATGGAAGTGGTTTAATAGTCAAACCGGTGAAATATTAAAAAAAAACTTTTTTAGTCATACTCTGGACTGAAATTTATGAGGCAACTAATGACATTTAAATAAAAATAATATTTTGCGGATATACTAAGTGACTTTATTTTTGATAAAAACTACATACTTCCGACCATTATGGAAAAGCCCCTTACTAGGCCGTCTAAAAACCCTTTCACATGAAAGTCGTTGTTATGGAGTAAAACTAATTAATTATTTTAGTCTTATAAATAAACTTTCTTTTATATAATTTTTAAATATTTTTTTGCAAAACAGTATGTAATGTATGTATATAAAAAGGTATCAAAGCTAACTCATGTTCAATGATGTGATTTTGGCACAATACATTACTACAATTCAACGCCACATTACTCGAAAGTTTTTGATATAAATTTATAAGTATTACATAATTTTGAAATGCTTATAATCTCCTTATAACGTTTCTTAAATAATATTACGTATAATAAATAAATAAATTACAACTAACCAATATAGTTTAAGCTGGTATCATTTTCGCGTTCTTTTTTTTAACGACACCTAACCCTTTACCGCTGTCGAGGTATTTGTTGCTTTACAATCTTTATATATTAGTTTACATAAGGAAATACAAGTTGCGCCTACTTGCGCCTATTCTGATACGGTGCCAAAACATATTTAAACATAATTTTATATATTTTTATTTTTTAAATAAATTAATAAACATAATTTTCAAAATTATTATTTTTTATATTAAACCTTATACTTTCACGTATGTGTGCAAAATTACAGATCATTCAGTTTTGAAATAACTGAGATACGGAGGTTTGAGACGAAACATACGCGATTTTTCCTTAGTGCGACGTTTCGGTTGCTCTAAAGTATGTATAGTTTTTATCAAAAACTAGCTGACTCAGCGGACTTCGTACCACCCTATAATCAAGAAATATCTGTTACCTTTTTATCTCAATGAAGTTACTTTTTAAACGGTTTTATTTAGCTCACCCTGTTTGTTTTATTTTTTTACAAGTTAGTGCTTGTAATTGATTATGAACTTTATACAATAGCAATAAAGCTCAAATTGATTCTGCGTTTTAGTTAGAAAATGTTTGTATGTGTAAAAGAAAAGGGTTGTTTTTAGGGTTTTCCCGGCAATTATTCGATTTTTTCTTGCCGTAAAAACCATCCTTGTACTTCAACGAACATTAAAAAAAAAATTGGCCAAATTGGTCCAGGCGTTGTTGAGTTATGCGCTTACCAACACATTTTGCGATTCCTTTTTATATTATAGATAAGATCGCGTAGTATATCTGCAAAACACTAGTTTCATTTATATGACTCGCGAAAATGTCAGATCTCATTATTCAATATAATTATTGTCATATATTGAATATAAAATATACTTCATCAAATAAGCATCTCAGTGAAGTTCGTTATATATCGGGATCTTAACACTTTAAACGTCAATGACCTCGGGAACCACTCAAACCTTAGGCCTCGGCCTCGAATTTTGCGGGCAGCGGAGCGGTAGCGGGAGCGGCAGGATCTTACGCGTATAATCAAATGGACCGACCCTCGAATACAGCGGTGCCCGCTGCCCGCTAGTTTGAAGAACAGTATGCGTTTCCGTGCCGCCGCCGCCGCCGCTCCGCTGCCCGCAAAATTAGAGGCCGAGGCCTTATACAGAACAAACTTCATTAGCAGTAACTGCTTATGATATTTATATTTACATGTTCAAGAATATAATGTTTATTAAACTGTAATAGTTAACTCATCAATAGATGCTGATATCTTCTCATTACTAAATTAATATGCTTCGTTTAATAAACCAAGTCCTTGTTGAATATTTTATGTCCATGATCACATTATCTACTCGATATTTGTTACAAAAACACAATCTCAGCGTGTGGTCAATTGGTATATTTAATGAGATATCGCAAACCGATCCTTATGCTGTGGCATTAGAGTCTATATTACAAGTGACGTTACTATACTGACACGTTTTTTGTATTCTATTATTCAAGTGACGAGGGACAACTATACGACGAACTGTGATGAAGATAAAAATAATTTGAAGAAAATTTGATATCAAAGTTCAATGACATTAAGGTATAATTTTGTAAAAGTGTTATTATTATATGTGTCACATATAAAAATGATATGGAAGAATCGATTTGTCCAACAAAAACCTATTGTGTATTTTCATATGTAGTAGTACAGTATTTAAACAATCAAGAAATAGTAAAGTAGTAAATAATATACTATATGTATGCTCATAATAATAATGTAAGTTTAATTTGACTTGTTTAAAAGATATTAATTACAGAACAAAGAGTTTATTTTAAGTTTAGAAAAGCTTATTAATCATTCACAAAGTAAGGTTATAACAACTGTAGCTGTCAATGTGATGTTATTAGAGATTTTATTAACAGTTACAGTAGATAATAAAAATATATAATGAAAAGAGATCCTGAACATTTTTTCCTGTCTATATTGATGGAAACAGTTTGATGAAACGGATTTAAAGAACAAAAGAAACTCAATGAATAAAACAGTACAGTTGTGTGTGGTGGTCTTCACGGGACTTAAACAAACGAGTCCAACAAAAAGAAAAATCAAAGATTAAAAAAGTCTCTGACTAATGATTAGATTATTTAACATTAAAGGTCAAAGGAAATCGTAAAAATGTATATTTTTTTATATTTCATTGTAATTTTATCATATATTTACTCGTAAATAACAGCGACCGTCACAGAACAACTCTTCACATCACTGAGCAACAAAACTATACTGATCCAATAAAACACGATTCTGTGTATTTGTTTTCAAAATATAATGTATCAACTTTTATATCATGCTTATGTATGTATATATATATATTTAAGATTATAGTTTTTTATTTTAATAATTTTTAATTTATACAGGGTGACTGGTGAATTACTATCAATATTTAAGGAGAATACTCGGTACATGATTCTCATTCGAATTATGTAAAAAAAATAGGTACTTAATTTTTGACAAAATTTCCGTATAAATAAATAAAGTGTTGACACGTTCCAAGTGTTCCAAGTGTTCCCAGTGTGGACGCGTGCGGCGGCGTGCTGATACAAAACCACGCCCCCGCCGCGTATGTGTGAGTGTGTGTGTATACCTAATCTGTAGGGTGTTCACACGATGCGTAATTAATTACATAACTTTTGGTTAACTTTACTTAGAAGTTTATTAATATTTATGTTATATTAATTTTTATTTTGTCATATATGATCGTCAACTACCACGTCCTCAAATATCGATAGTAATTCACCAGTCACCCTGTATAATATTCCATTTACACTCAGAAAGGATCACATGAAGGAAGTTTAATTTTGAATACATTTTCTATTGTAATAAAAACAAACGAAGATAATAACAGACGATGGATATCAGAGGCGAGTACACGGAGCTTCTAATACAGGGGAACAGGTTGTAAGTGTACTAAATATATGTAAGATAGTTACGTGACTATTATAAAAATAAAGAATGTAAACCAACCAACTTATAATTAGATGAACAAAACCATATGTACGTAACACAACAAAATGTACCGAACATTATATTATTAGTGCCACATCACCGAATTATAAGTAAAATGACATTCTTTAATCTATATATATATACATATATAAAAGAAAGTCGTGTTAGTGACTCCACTTATAACCCAAGAACGGCTGAACCGATTTAGCTGAAAATTGGCAGGGAGGTAGTTTAGAACCAGGAAATTGCAATAGGATACTTTTTATCCCGTTCGACAGCATTCCCGTGGGACTTGACATGAAACGTCAGTCATTATAAAACGTGGAATAACACAATTGACAGCTATGCAATTGACGTATAATGACAGACATGTAATGACGTATAGATGACAATTAGATATTTGTAAGAAATGTACTATATAAAAATAAAAATATTTAGGTAATGTGTTTGTAGTTTGAACTCTTAAAACCATTTAGTATTGTTTTACACATGGGCAGTTATATTTTGCGTGTTCACGAGTTTGGAAACCATACGCTTTATTTGTGTTAAAGTTAGACCAAAAACAAAAAATGTGGTTTACAAAGGAGCACTTCAATGAAACGGATAATATGAGGACACGTATAACGCTTCGATTCGGTATCTACTTTGGATTAACTGTCATTTACTTAGAAAAGTTCAACTAAATAACACTTCATTTTTGTAATCGAAATGAATTCATTACTGTTGTGAAATGAAATAAAAATTTTCCTTTTCAAATATAAAACAAAAAATTCTTCATCTTTTAATCACCAAACGAAATGTTATATAAAAGCCTCCTGGTGGCGAAACGGAGTTCGCCAGGTTTACTAGTATTGTAATAAAACAATATGTTGAAGTAATAAATATTATTAACAGATTTTTACGAAATTCAAATTTATATAAAAGATTGTCTCTGAATTTAACACTAAAATATTTCAAACGTTTTCATATATTTAATTATTGCACTACTTAATACTTCTATATTTGTAGCAATACAATATTTCATGCAACCTCAGCATTATTTATTTTAATTTTATAATAAATAAATTAAAATAAAATATTTGAAAGAAATTACAGTCAAAACCGTTTATAACGACATTGAAGGGACCGTATATATCCGACGTTATATCCGATAGTCGTTATAAGCAATAGTCATATACACAACTACAGTAGTTATACATATTGTCATATGTAGTCACATATCTATCTAGTATACATATAGGTTATGTAAACGATTCAGAAAAGAAATAAAAATATTTATTACGAAATAATTAGAATACAAAATGTATGTACTTGGCTGCTTACAGTTACGGGTTATAAAAAACTACACTAGTTTTTAAAGTAATCAGTCATTTTAGAATATTTTTTTTTAGCACAGTCTCAAATATTTTTAGCATTTTACGTTTCATACTCAAGGTATGAGTATCATCAATATCAAAGTGTTCGTTAAAGGCAATTTTTTTTTGCAAAACTGTTACATCATTAAGAGCCTCGGAAATTATTGTTGGCTGAAACTATTCTTCAAGGTCTTGTTGGTCTTCGTGTTGTTCGTTAGTGTTAGGGTTGTTACTTTTAGCTTCTGCAAGAATCTCTTCCTCAGTAGCTAAGGCGCTAACGCGACACTGTTATCTATTCCAATAAATTCCTCTATCTCAATTCTTTGTTCTAAAGCAGTAGATCTTTGCAACTGGGTAAGGACAAGGAGCGGTTGGTCGTTAAAGTCGATTAATATCGATAAATTTTCGTCGTTCTAAGCGATATGTCGCTGTATCCGATGTTGTTATAAGCGGTTTGTATACTGAATAGTTTACTAGCAATTCGGACGGGACCATACAATCTGGCTGTAATAACCGATAGGTCGTTGTAAACGATGTCGTTATAAACGGTTTTGACTGTATATTATTTTTATAGATTATACTGATTAACAGTGGCGGCAGTACATTAAGTGCACTCGTGCGCTGAACCACCAATTCAAAAGATTTAAAAATTACAAAATATTACTTCATCTTTATTTTTAAATTAACATTTTAATATTTATTTTATAAAACATATAAAAAAGTATAAAAAATTAAATTTCTAACTATAGTCAAAAAGTTTGTGCGCTTTACCCAACTAATATCTCGTGCGCTTGGGCGAGCGCACGAGGACTCCTAATACATCTTGTATGAGATACGCATTAATACGCCTGACGCGTGAAACAAAAGATACTTCATAGAAATGTACCGAGCAATGAGTCGGTTCTCGAGCGCCGCACGAGCGGCCGAAGATTACCGAGAGCACCCGATGTATGACGAATTGAGCCATGATTGACATCTCGTTATGTTTTGTTGCATTTTCTAATTTTAATATTTTAGTAAAGTGCACCACCGGTTCGATTACCTACCGGCAGCCACTGCTGATTAAGATATAAAATATGAAATAATTATAGCTGTGGGTGATATTCTTATTTAGCAAAATTTTTCAGTAGTGGCATAACTTCGGATTATTTAAATAATAAACGAGCATAACAGAGACAGCGAATATAGTTATGAAATACAGACTTCTACAATTAAAAACAATTGGATATACATAATATTAAGATAAATATTTTATAATAGTATTACCAATTTTCACATAATCTTCTATATATATAAAAATTAATTGCTGTTCCTTGGTCTCATTAAAACTCGAGAACGACTGAACGGATTTATCTTACCATAGTCTTGAAATATTCGTGGAGGTTCGGGGAAGGTTTAAAAGCTGAAAAAATCTTATTAATTTCGGGGAAAACCCTAAAAACAGCACTTTTTTATTTACCATACAAACGGTTTTTTGACATTAGATTTGACAACTAATATGTCAATCATTTTGTCGCACTTCAGAACACGGAGATTTATGGCTTAACACCAAAAAAATTAATGAGACTTAATTTATTTCTTGATTGAGGCAGTACGAAGTCTGTCGGGTCAGCTAGTCACAAATAATTTTTTGTAAATATATATTTCAATGAAAAATAGTGAAATGTCGGAAAAGGATACAAAAAGATGTATTGAGTCATCTGGACTTTATCAGCCGACTTTCTTTTTAAATTCAGTTTGATTGCTTAAACCAATAAATCTAAAGTCAATTAAAAAAGTAACAAAGACTAAAGGTAATAATACTCCAGATTAACTGAATACTAGAAATTCATCGACATTAGCTATTGAAACAAATGATGATCACAATTCCGTTCCGTAAGTCTGCGAAGCTCTTAGAATCCCGTAGTTTTGCATGTTTTGCTTACCTTCCCCGAAAAATAAAAATTAATTTCAATACGCTGTCCTATTTAGCACACAAACTAGGTGAAATATCATCGGATTCTTGAAACTAATACAATTCTATACTAGATTAAAATTTTATAGTTAAATGTTATGTTGATATTAAAATAAAATGTAACATTATAAAGCGTGGTGCAATAAATGATTACTATAACTGAAAAACGATTGATATGAAAGAATTTTTGTTGCGACAGAAATATATGAAGACTAGCTTCCGCCCGCAGATTCGCCCGCGTGGAGTTCGGTTATATCGCGTTTACAAGAGAATCTTTTAAAAGTCTGGAATAAAAACTATCCTATGTTCTTTCTCAAGGTCAACTCCATCTCTGTACCAAATTTTATTAAAAGAGGTTCAGTGGTTTAGGCGTGAAAGCGTAACAGACAGACAGATAGACAGAGTTACTTCCGCATTTATAATATTAGTAGGAACAATTAAATGTGTTCAATATTTAATGGTATACGTGGATTAAATAAATAACATCAGTTATGGAAAATTTAGCCAGAAAATTATTTTTCATGTATTTTCAAAAGAATAATTCGATAAGGTATTAAAATTTAATTAAAAAGTTTGACAAGTACGAAGAAATACTGAATGCACAAATAGCATAAATTCTAAAAACCTCCGCCTCTTGTGTTGGCATAAATTAAACCAAACGATCATTAAAGGTTGTTCTCTTAATTGTTTTCATTACTTCTACAATATAAAATCCTACTAAAATCCTTAACGAGAAAACCTACGAATAAATGCGCTATGCAATATTTACTGTGGAAATTTTTTGCTTCAGGCGATAAGTGTATGAAAATGTACTTACGTTGTAAACGATGTTGTGACGAACAATATTCATCTGAAAATTGAGTTTTACATTTAGTAAGTATATAATTATAGATGAAGTATAGAACAAAATAATATCTTTTTGAAGGAGGAAGCAAAATTAACAAATTATTCAATTATGCCGCACGTCCTCGTCTGACTCCCATAACATACGAAATTGAACATCTGAGTGATTTACTTTGGATCCAATTATTTAAGTAAACAAACGTCAACTCCTTCTACATGAGCCTACTTTATTCAGTCTCCAGATCATTACTTTACATATTAATGTAAAGTAGTGAATTGAATACTTATTCAGGTATCGTTACTTCATATTATTTTGGAATTTTCATACTTCTATATACACCAGCCCCATAGTCACATTGCCAATACATTACTACGATTTTAATTGTGGCAGAACAAACCATCGATAAAGTGATAATGGTAAATATAAAAAGGGGTAAACAGTAAATAGTATTTATGGCATCATGAATAACAAAATCGCATTACTATATTTTTGAAGCAACTAGTACACATATGCATAAATTTTAAATGATAACAAATACTATGTCAAGTGTTTTGGACAGCAAACAGTGTCCAAAAAATTTGATACAGGTATGGCTTTTTGGTGGTAAAAATTTTTTTTAACGCGAGGCGTTACAGTACTTAAGAAATAATAAATACGTAGTTAATGAGAATAGTGACAAAAAAAAAGGATTGAGAATAATGTAAATTATTTGTAATTTGATTAACAGCCAACACATGAGGAACACCATATTAATCATATTGATATAAAAATCATAATAAAATAGAAACGTGTACACTGTAAGGTTGTTTCGTAGATTAAATGTTAGTTTTTCTCTTCTTATTGAAAGTTTTTCTCTTCTTATTGAAATCTTCTTATTGAAAGTTTTTCTCTGTCTTTCCAATAAAAGTTCTTTACAAGATCTCGTAAAAAAGAAGGTACGACGAATTGAATCTATCAGTAGAACTTATTCTAGACAACTTCGGAATTATGACTAAAGCTTCGTAATTCGATATTACGTAAATAACGGGTACAAGACGACAAGAAATAAATATTTTTATAAGTAATACTATAAATTTATTGTAAGTTCTTATATATAAGTATAAGGACATACATACTTAAGTAAAAGGACAATTGCAAACATTTTAATTTTTTTATATGGAAGAGGGAAAGTTATCTGATAAAGGGTCCTTGACTTTCAGAAATCTTTCATTTCTGATAAGGTTTTTATGACCTTCAGACAGATCAGAACGATTTAGTTTTGATTGGTTTTATTACTCAAGTTTTACTGCTGTGGAAAACAATAAACAACTTTTATTGTAGTCTGTCTTTTTATGTACAATAGGCTAGTTGCCACTATTTTTATTATTTCATAGAACGGTTCATTACGATTATATTACGCCATAAAAAAAATATATTTTTTTTGAAACACTTATCCTAATAAACTTTAAATTTTAAAATATATTTTCGCTATGCAGTCATAAACGCCGTCCGCCATGATAGTCTACTAATTATTATCTGTGCCGTGACGTAATATTCTTGTAATCATTACGAGTGACTATCATGACCTGTTTATCGGAATTCAAAACCATGGCTTCGAAAGGATTACATGATATAATATAGTAGTTATCACTATTGTATCCTGCGGGAATGTAAGAATGCATCAATAAAGAACCCGGAAAAGTTGTGGATTAAAGTACCCAGTGTTGAGAATACGTATAATACCTGATTACAACTAGCTAAAAAAAATACTGTAACTCTGTCAGTCGAATAGTGGTGTATTTCTGTGAAGATCACTTCAATGTAAATTAAAGAAACTTACAACAAACAAATTTTTGTAATTTTCACTTTAAACTATAATGTATTAATATTTTTTCTTTCTAAATATAGTTTCAGTAAGCGACTATGCGTAGTCAATTGCCCACGTGTTAACATTGGTTCTGTTTTTATTTTAGCTTGAAAGTGACATGGAAAATTATAAACAATATAAAATCATGGGTTCAGATAAAAGAATCAGAATGAAAACTAATTGTGTTCCAACTCGATTTAGTTGTCAAAAGGAGAGCAAACGCAAGCGTTTGGTAACAAATGATGAGGGTGTAGTCAAGAAGAGAGTATACTCCATCTAACAATCTTTTATTCTTTTTACGTGGTATAAATAATTACCTACACGAATAACCTGAAATAGCGTTTGATATTACGTTGTTTACAATATTGTGACTTAGAAACATGGCGGACGGTGTTTTCAATTATCAGTTTCAGTTTTTTTTTTTATAATTTCAAGTTTCAGTTGAATTTTTATAGCAATCCCTTAGAAATATTTATTGAAAATTATATACTTCGGACCCTTAACTATAAGGAATGATATTTGAATTTGAAGTTATTATTATAAATGTTGACAAAAACTCATTTTCCACAATACTAGAGACCAATTAAATTAATAATTAAACTAATCTTCTTACGGTCGTGAAAACTATTTAGTCAAAATAAACTAATATTGTTATTTTTTCAAAGGGCAGACGAGATGTCCGCCGTGATCACGGTTGCTGCAAAGTCATCTAAATGTCGGGAGTATGTAGTTTTTACCATAATAAAATACGCGAAGTAATCAGAAAATATTAATTTCATTTAAACATTGATAATCTTCGCGAATAATGTTACAGCAGTCCGATCAGAACGAACATCAAGTATATACTTTATGATCTGTTCATCACAGCTTTATAAAAGTTATTTAAATAGAAATATCCAGCGGAGTTCCATTTTCAAACATTCTTATTAAAATCTTAAAAAAAAAAACAAACAAGGCAAACAAAATAATTTATTTGGGTGTACACAACCTGCTAACTAATTAAAACTATCATAATACTTTTTATTAAAACGAATAACATTACCTTTCTTTTAGTTCAATCTCAACTGGTCACAACAGCTCACACACCATGACTTTACACTTATTTTAATTTTATTACCAAACGACAATATTGAAAATCTACACACTCGTTACTAATTTCATTAAACACATATCACAAGCACAGAACTCACAGATATAATTTTCCATAATTCGTTAATAAATTAATCCACTGTTTATACTAATTAATAGTTATTCACTTGTGCTTAGAAAAACAAATGACAATATTGCATAATAATAAAATGGCGACAAAAGTATAAACAGTTTACCGACCAATCAGAGAACCCCGTTTCGTTTGACAATTAACGGACTTTCTACAAACAATTCAAATTTTTATATTAATATATAGTTAGGAGAACATAATATATTTAATAGGTTAATTTTTGCGAACACACCCTGGCTGCGAAGAGTTGCGGTTAGGTGCGTAATGTAACCTTGATTTTTTAGAATATTCATATAAATTACTGTCATGTATAGTTTTCTTTATTAAATAAATAAATGAACGGAATTTTTCCAAAAAAATAAATAAAAATTATTTAATTAAAAATTATGGCGGCCAAATTTTGATAGGCAACCTATAGACTATAAGCAGAAAGTGATTGTGCATACCGCCGCTCTGGCTGCATAGCGGCGCTAGCAGTTAGCAGCGGCCGATCGAAAATGTTTCGTTTTTACATTGTTAGATGGCACTTAATAACAAATCATGAATCAAAATATGTTATTTTAAATGTCTGTTGACATTAGTATTTCGTAATGTATGATTAAAAGTATGTAAGTAAGAATTAAACAATATAGGTTTAGTTTTTATATGCGTAGGGATATGTAGTGCTTATTTGCATCAATGGTGTGAACGCCACTGGTACAATATAATGGTGATATGTTGTTATTTATACTAATTAATATTCATAATGACAAGTTAAAAAATAGGTGAAACTAGTAGACGTAATAAACGACGTGAATTATGTCAATATGTACATGTTATTCAATTACTCATATACTTTACAAAATTAAAGAGTAAAAACGTAATCAAAATGGTACTTATAAATATTTTTGAAATAAACTGTGTTGAAGGATAACAAAACTAAAACTAGAGTTACGTAACTACCAAAAAGGACACTGACCAGTAGAAAATAGACGAAGTCAGTGTAGATAGAACACAAAACTTTTTAAACCTCAAAGTGTTTACAAAGATATAGGAATTTATCACTAATATCTAATATTATCTAGATAAGAATTATTGTCGTATGATATAAACAATGTTTTGAGTTCAAACCTAATCAATAAGCATGTTACGTACGAGGCACATATGAAGAAAAGAATGAACATCACCGGGGCGACATCTTTGTATGGGTAAAATATATAACGAAGGATGCCGCTGACTCCGCGGAACGAACACCATGCCGTGTGAACCAGAAGATTCCTTACGCCATACAAGCAATGGAATGGCATTTCTATACTAACATCGGAGCAATCATGTAGTCTTAGGTATTAGGTTATAAGTTTTAATATGTAATTCTTTTTTTAGTATATATATAAGTAAGTTTCGTAGTTTTCCTGGAACCTCCGAATGCCACCCTACGTAGTTAGCATCTCACTAATAATATTATATAAACTTTTTAAAAATATACTATTCTAATGAATGAATATAATGATTTACGTTTTGTAATTATATTTTATTAAAATGTTTTAGTATTCGTCATCCTCAGAGAATAATTTTGCAAAATAATCAAGTTGATTGAAGATAACCTCTCTTGTTAATCAAAGAGGAAATATTCTAGAGTGACAATTTTGTTCTAATTACCTGTTTTGTGTTTTCGTGTTTATGAATTATTCGTAACACAGAGATAATGTTTTGAATGATCAAGATTAAATAATTTTCTTAGATTTATGAGTTGGGGAAGAAGTTGTAAATTCGTGAAACACAGACATTTCCTGTTTAATTTATATTTGATTTGACTGTTATGCAAACTCATTTTATTTTATATTATAATTCTAATATTCAACTATAATGATAGCTAGTATTTGGACGTTAATAAACTTGTAATGTAATTTAAATCCGTTACATTAATCAACGTTACAGAATCCTGCTTTAATCTCCATCTCACATTCGAAGCTTCCTAACAATACTGAAAAAAGGCACGATAAGTAAAATTTATGTCTTTTAGTCTTCTGTTAATACATCGTATTTCTTGAGATGTTTATTATATTGAAATTATGGACCTGATGTGAATTAATTAAGTAAAATTATAAACGCAATGCATACACCAAATAATATGGTCAGCTATTCAAATATATACTCGCCGCGCCCGCGCCCCTCTCCGAGTGCCGTCCGACAATAATAAGAAGTAGGTAATAATAAGAACACGAAATACCTAACTATATTATGATTTATGATTCCTCTTTCCATCACACTTTTCAGGCTTAAGATTGTTGACATTGAATTTCCTTTTTAATGTGAAGTCAATATTTTATAATAAGTGATTTGTTAAATTAAATCTGCTGATAACGCGTGATTTGATTAGACACCACAATACCTACGACAAAGTCGGCGTGTTTAAATGGTGTGAATCAAAATATTAACAATAATTTAAAGATCATAAACAAACTTAGTTTAATTTGCACTCGAACGGCGTTGTCGATTTAAAAAAATTTCAAAATGTCCACTGCCTTGTTCAATGCATTTTAATGACCGTTTTCGCAATTGTGGTTTTATTTTAGATAATACTGCAGTGTCACTTTTCACTTATACAAAGGCGGTTATTATCTTATTTTTTAGTTCCTTGACACTTGTTGTCTCTGTGTTATAAACTAACGATTTAATTGGCCCCCACAAAAAATAGTCGAGTGGCGTCAAATCAGCTGATCTAGGAGGTCAATGGACACGTGCGTAGGTATTTGATGTGTGCCGGCTGTCGCTGTGCGTGCGTAGATATTTGTAAAATACTATTTTAGCCTTGAAACAAGTATCAGTTTTCTTTAATTAAATGATGGTTACTAATTTAATATTTCATTTTAAAAATCTTAATACTCTGACTTACGATCCATTTTCGATTCAATGAAGTGTTTAGATAACTGTGTGTAGGATGACTGTAATTTACTTAGTTCTATCTAAATTTGAGAAAAAAGATGACATACATAAAAAACTATAAAAATCGATCCAGATACCGATTCTGAACAAACTACTTTCAGGGAGTGCGTTAATTATGTTACATGTTGTATACGTTGTATTGTATTTCATTTTCATTGTATTTCATTTAAAATAACTTTTATTAGTAATAAATACATATTATTAATCAATATTATAATTTGGAACTTCTTCAGGTAAATTAACTAATAACTATGTTGTATTATTAGGATAATCTACTTCTGTTGAAAATGGCGTTTTACAATCAAAAATAATATTAATGTTTGATATATCAAAATATGTATCGAAATAATATGAATATTAAATATTTATTGATTGTTATGATTTTTTCAATATCGATATTTTTTATTGGAGCCTACACCGCCTTTTTAATAAATTTTTTTTATTAGTTAGTTCCTCGTGGAAATTTCTTCCGAGTACCTAGATTACTTTTTGGTTACGGTTTTATAAAATTGTGTTGTTTTATAAAATGTACTCCAACCAGGAATATTTCAATATGTTAATGTGTCTAGGGAGATGTGATTGTAATTATGCGGAATCGCGTAGACTTTATGGCGAACTGTTTGCTTCTCCAAGAAACATACCATTACCGTCACTTAAGGCATTTCAGCGTCTTGTGAACAACAACGTGCTAATGCGGGAAGGCCGAGGGTTAATAATGACGATCTAGAGGAACACATATTAGTTATTTTTCGACAGGACCCTACGCAAAGCACGCGCTCGGTGGGACATCAACTCGGTGTCAACCATACGCGTGTATGGAAAGTTTTAAAGGAAAATGGCCAGCACCCGTACCATTATCGTCGAGTACAGTTATTAATTCCTACCTACGTATACTTTTTAGTTAACTAAGTGTTATTTTAAATTGATTTGTAACATAGTGAAACGTAACGATATTTGAAAAAAGTGGTATCAGTAAATTGTGAAAGTGATTAAACAATCAAAATAATGTGAATGTACGTTCGAGTTCGTCACTAGTAGCGCAGCAGGTGAGATGTTGCCATTGAGTCTCATCGTGTTATACCAGTGGGTACAAACATTTGGTTACTCTATATACATATAATATTCATTTAATATTTAATTTTATTATTTTTATTGAAGAGTTTGTAAATGTAAGTTGTTTAATTGTGTTCCATTTTCCATTTACCAGTTTGATTTTTTGTTTGTTAGTCTCGAAAAGGCTCCTAAACTACTGTACCGATTTGAAAAATTCTTTCACCGTTAGAAAGATAGCTTGGAATGACATAGGCAATATTTAGTTTATTAAAAAAATTGCGTTACTTACCAAAATTCCGTTAATGTAAAATATATACCAAAAAACTTTCTTTAATCGCGAACGCTCCGAAAACGATTCAAGATATAATAAAGTGATGTAAATTTGTAGAACTGCAATTTTGTAGAACTTATCATTATCTACAAAGAACGTCGCGATATCATATCTCTAACTATTATAGTTTTGTCACAATAAGCGATTTTTTATATAAAAAAATTAATTAAAATATCACTGCTTGAAAAGGCTCTTTATTTGTTCCTTAGTATTAATCCTTATCAAAATAAATGATTTATTATTTAAGATCGTTTCAAAACCTTTATATAACTTTTTGAATTATTAGATTCTGACATTCCTCTCAAAAAATATCACGAGTTAAAAATTTTGAAAAATATTCGCTCGGCGGCTAGGTAACTATGCGTTGCAAAGTTGTAGGCGTCACTCGAGCACGGAGGCACGGGGGGGGGGGGGGTTAAGATCACGAAATAATATCTAAGAATGAAAGGAGATGGAAACTTGTGGGCCTAAAATGTAATTAGTTGAAAATTGATTTAAAAAATTAGTTTATTTTTTGTATGATATAACTGTTTTTATGAAGCAATCGATTAACGATTAATGAAATAAAAAATGATTATTCGATTATTTAACTACAAAACAAAAACTTCACTCCTAGTTTTAAACTTATAGTAACTTCATTTAAACTACACCATATATGTCTACAATTCAATAAAAATAACTTTTAATAACGTGTATTAACAAAATAATAATATTAAATATTATTTTAAAACATCTTTTTCGATTATCGATTCCATTCGATTCGCTTAGATCGAAATCATTCAGTATATAGTCTATGGCAAGATGACATTGACACTTACAAATTACACTTGTTTCGTGTTTTTCGATGCGTTTCGAGTGCTTCCCCTATCGTTTTACGTTTTCAACGACCACTGCTTTGTTTTTTACGGACTCCCAACCCGCCTACGTTTTACGACCCTCGATTGCACATTGGACACCGACGATCGCCTGCTTGTTTGACTTGGAATTGTTAGTGGTACCTTAGCTGGGCAAGGTACCACAATAATGTACCCCCTTCACAGTTCCTAGACGATATTTTAATTATTATTGAAGAGAAATAAAATATTCTATTAAAATTATTTCTTTTATTTTATGACTTTTATCACATAGTTCACTCCTCCTGTTCCTCGTAAAATTCCATACTTGTTACCGATAACTGTATGTCTTTGAGTCTTTCTTGCCTTGTTATAACTTATCAGATATTCTCTTCTAAATAAAATTATAATTTTCACATAGTCAGTGTATTAATCTAACTCTTAAAGATAATGCAATATAACCTCACTTTTACTAAACCTCCTATAACTCAGGTATCTGATTGTCAATTTCTATAGAATTTTTAATGAAGAAATTCTTAATTTTGAACCTTTTAATTAATACTATTTCCATGTCTTTACATTGAGGGCCCAGAATTGTATGCAATACTTTCGATCTCCTTTATTACAATCAATATTTATAATTCAAAAGAAATTAAAATGTATTTTTATTGTAATTATAACGATATTATGTTGTAGAAAAACAAAAAATTCAAAGTGTGATGGGCTATTTTAACGAAAATGACTAAGTTGTAACACGGAGATTAAATTAAATTTGTCTTTAGAACTGTAATCCTTCAAGTACATAAGTCATTTAATTAATTAATTTAGTTAGCACTTTGTAAACTGGCAGGACTACGTTTAATACTTGCAATTACTTATATATATTTCTAATTCATATAACTTACTAGTATAGTATTATTAAAAATATATGTATGTAATGAAATGACATTTCATTAAACTCAAAGGGCAATGTCCATTTTTGGCCTAGCGTGAACAAGCTGCTATCAAAAAGACAAGTTTATGAAAAAAAAAATATTTTTTTTAGTTAGCCATTCTATTGTTGTTTGAGTGTACACTTGTATTTTATTGAAAAAATATTTTTAAAGTATCTTCATTCATTTGCTTTATTGATCCACGTTTTGTGTTACCAGCAAGATTAATTAACGATTGCGTCAAATCGAATCATCTCGCAGTACTTAATACAACTATAAGTATTTACTACAAAAAAAATATTGAATTGAAATCAATACGAATTTTGAATGTTTGGATTTGTAATACACGCCTTTACCAACTTGGCACATGAGAATTATTTCATGCATTGTGATTGGTCGCTCGAATCGTAGATTAGAATGCAAGGTTTTGACAAATGAGAGATTTTAATTAGGTATTATAATTCGTTTAAATTATCGATAAATGATATTCAATCAATTAGAAATAAAATTTGAATTGAAATCAACACTAATTTTAAATGTTTGAATTTGTACTAAGCGCCTTAACCAACTTGACACATGAGAATGGTTTCTTGCATTGTGATTGGTCGCTCCCGTCTCATCTCGAGCGCTGCCAGTCATTCCGTGAAACTTGTCACGCGGAATCCTCACAAGCGGAGGCAGGCATAGCGTTCGAGTGAGTGGACCGATCTTCCGTCTCTCTCTCTCGTTATACCTGCGATCGCGCTCGTGAGGTTTTGGTGTGACACAAGTTTCTGAACAGGTCACCCGACTAAAACGATTTTATAGACGTTATCACGTCAAAATTAAAAATATTTATTTTTAATTACATAGTTTCGTCACATAAAACGTTTTATAAACTGAAATATGAAGAATTTTAAACGTAATCATATCTGTTTTCGATCGAATTTTAAATAATTTTTTTGACATTGACATTGATATGTCACAGACTGATTGTTTACATTCGCTTTGTTTACCTACATTGAGAGTGTTGATTTATTGTGGATTTTCTTTCAACGATTGTTTATTCATTATGGACGCCGACCTATCTTTACCAATGACCCCTGCACATCTACGGACCCCGAATTTCGCTCAAACGATGACCCTGGCTTTTGTATTATGGACTCCGATCAAGGCATAAACGATGACCAACACTCACGTAATATGGACCCCGAAACTAGCTCCATCGCTAACCACGGCTTTAATATGGACATTGAACAAAACCAAAGCGTGTCTCATGATAGTCTGCACACAGAAGAAGTGACTTCTTACCAATCCGTATCTCTGAGATGCATAAACTGTGGAACTGATTTGATAGAGCGAAGGCGACATAGTCTAGATCTTAATCAGGTTCAGTCTATTATAAGACAGTGGATAGCTCCTCGACGAGTTAGTGTCAATTCAATTAATTATTTAAATTACTCGTTTTTTAATAGATATGTATTGTATATGCTATTCCTATAATGCAAAATAAGGTTTTATTGTTTTATATAATTATAATAATGTTGTATTATAATAAATGAAAAGATGTTTACTCCTAACACATAAGTTTTGTTATCGAAAATATATAATTAAAATAGAAGGCTGGCAGATTTTCAACCTATCAATGTAAACATGGACAGTTTCATATTTCCAAGAATAGAATATAATGATCTTATATTAATTACATGTGGAACATACCAACTAAACAAGCCTGTTTGTATTATGGGCAGCACATAAGAGGCGATGGTTCCAATACTATAGAAATATGTAGATATATAGCCAGCGACCTATTGGTTGACAACCCAATTCCTTTGGCCAACTGCATATTATTGCGTGGAAAAATACAAAGCAGGCATGTAAGTCGAAAAATATATTTTATATATATATATACCTATTGTGATTATTTTCATATAATATATATTAGGAAGCTATAAAAGAATATTATTGTAATTGCATGGTTGGCCGAAGGACAGTGTGTTGCTGCGCTAATATAATGACTATTTCATTTTTTTTAAGTTGGGCAAGGTATCAGGAATACATTTCACCACCTGTCCAATTTCTTGAACACATATTAATAACATATGATGTCTCAGAATAAAAATAAATCATAAAAATGTTGTTTTATTTTGCTTTAACATGTTTTTTCTCACATGACAAATATCTCTTTTTAAACATTTTGATACAAAACTAAGTTCATATTCTCAATATTACTAGTTAGTGCTTTTAAACTAATTACAAAGAGTATGATAAAATGTCTGTTCACGTCAGGCCAAAGTCCCCATACTAAGTGGACAATCTCCTTCATCATTTATATAAACAATACAAATTTTCTATTATTTATTCACGACACAAGACGATTATTAAAGGTTAAATTAGTTCAGTAGTCTAAAACACACCTACAGCTTCCTATAATAATGCGTTTGCTCAAAGAGTTACCCAATATAAGATGAGAGGAGTATGAAGTTGATAACATTTTAATGATACATACAACAACCCCCAGATTTGTTCCCTGCTGTTTAGTTCTGATGCTGACAAGTCTAATGTCCCTTAGTAATAACATCACACTTTACAATAATAAAAAATAAAAAATATTTTTTTTATTTTCTTTAACAAATTTGTACTTAAATATGTATAAAGTTATAGGAGTCTCCTTTTAAGGATATGAAAAGCCTGTGCCAGGAAACTCCGCTGTTCCATATCACGAATTAGGTACAAGTATACAAGATATTTAAGGGACAACAATAATAAAGAAATAATATAAAAAAGTAATAATAAGAGAAGTAATTACCATAAAGGAAGCAAATGTGGGATTAAAATGTATGTGTATGCATGCGTGCGCGTGCGCATTTGTGTTTTGAATATATATTAACGTATTTATTTATTTTATTATATAAATAAGCAGATCTATTATCATACTGAATCCTAGCGAAGACTGTTTTAGTAGTAGGGATAGATATGACATTATATGCTATACGTTTATTGAGTAACGATATATCGAATACAATTATATACAATTTCCGTACAGTTAACAAACCACTTTCTTTATAGTCTTTCTGTACTGAACCGTTGTTTTTTAAAGAACATTACTTTAATCAATGCTCTTTGAGCTCGTTCAATTTCCATGAATCGTGTTTTACGTGCACCTCCCCAAATAGGTAAGCAGTATGTTATTATGGATTGCACCAAAGCTATATAAATTTGATTTAAAAGATTGTTTGAGGAGTCATTTACAGTATTATTAGCTGCAATATGTCTCAGTGATTTGAACATCCACGTAAACTTCCTAATGCGTGCCGCAACATGTTCAATTTGCAGGTACCATGACAAGTTCTGGTCGACCATTATTCCCAAGTATTTTATTTGACTCACTTTATTTATTAATGGACAATTGCAGTTATTACCTCTTACTTCATTACAATTATGAATTTTTATGCGAAAATTTGTTTTGGGTTGTGAACTATTTTTTATACTGAAAGTGATACAGTTAGTTTTACAGGACCAGCATACTTCCTGTCACGTCGTACGCAGGCGCGTGCTTCACCCACGCTCGTCCCTCAACAATAAACAAACTGCAAGTGTTACAAAACAAATTACTACAACGATGTCTTGATGAGGCGCTCTTGGGACGGGCCTACTCCTTAATTACTGACCCGAAGGGCCCGTATATAACGGGTAGGTCCCGTCGGGCCAACCACTCCTCCTAGTGACACTGTCAAGACTCAAGGCCAACAGTTACAGTGAAGTAGAAACTAAAATATAATTATTATTTAAGAAGACATTTACGAAAACAATATCGTTTTAATTATTCTCCTTAAAAGGCCGTTGTGTATTGTAACTAGAGTTTATTATAAAATTAATATAATCGACATCTAGAATATAATCTATCAAACATGATTTCATTAGCAGGTAATATCAGTTTTACTCATAAACTAATCATTTCAAAGTCTTTAAGACATCCATTCAGGACTCCGATCAGCATCTCTTGCTCAGCAATATTGTTGTGCTATAATATTATGCTCCGACTGGGCTTGATTTACATATATACAGAAAAACTAAAGTTTCATTTAAAAATGTACACATGTGTCTGGCTTGAAACTAAAAACCAATTAGGTATTTATCTTCGTGTTTAGTATTAGTAATAGAGAAATAGATGCTAAAGCTTAAGATCATCTCTTTTGGTGAGAATATATGTTATATACAAATATCTTATTGTGTTGTTGTCTACGGTATCGTTTACATAAATTTAAAAATTGTGTGTCAGGGACAGGGCTATAACAATGTTGATGAAATGAAATATACTGAGGGGTTTAATATGTTTGTATCTTGTATAGTTATCAATGAACAGTTCTAGAATAAATTAGAATACAAAGAAATTACTCAATAGATGGCTTTGTTACCAATCACTTAGCCAATGAATATATAGTTCTGTTTAAATGAAACTAAGACTTGGATTTACAACATATTTATTTTGATATTTTACATATTAACAGACGTTTCGGCTTCTCTTTAGTAGCAGTAATCACGAACAGACGAGACGAAAGAGTCTGCATTTAGTCTTGTTATTACATTATTACAGTTATGAAAGTGGAGCAATCTTCCTTGTACAGTCTTTATTTACTAGTTCACCTAACTACATATATATGATAATTAACGATGAAAGAGAAATGACAATTATGATATACCTATTTCTGTACACATACGTGTCTTAAAGACTATAGTGAATTTAAACATCTCAACATCAATGTAAGCTATATACATTTATATTTATTTATTTTACGAAAAATCATATTGCATCTTAAATTTAAATAAACATATTATATTAAATAGAACGTGTAAAACGGATGGATGTTAGTGAGAAGTTCGAAGTGTTTGTACGTGTAAAACTTGCACAAGATTGGTGTTGGTCCTACGCTAGCGTAGCATTCGCTCATCGGATTCTGAAACCCCTTCAGACTCTCTATAACTGCTTCCTATTCACGATCACGGGCGCCCCGTGGTACCACTATCCCAATCCTCTGGTGAAAGAAGTGATGACCTACCTCCCAAATAGATATCATGAGGGTGTTAGGAGACGCCTCAAGCACGTGCTCAGCGATCCGGAACAAGAAATTACGACTAGCAATAAACGATGCGCCGTGCGAGCGGCGCACATTTATAAAAACGGGCCGACCGACCGAACACACATCCGCGGGATGCCTTGTGAAATCCCGATAGAGTCCATTCTTAGTAACCTTAAGTCACAAGAATTTCCGGTCCAGGCAGTACACCGGATGTACCGCCCGACAAACAAGAAACCGTTCAATATGGTGCTTGTCCACTTGGACAACACCAAAGAGGCAAAAGCCATTTTTAATATACACACGGTCTGCTACCTGTCCGGCTTACAGGTAGAGCTCCCCCGCGGCCGCGGCATCCCTGGGCAGTGTCATCGCTGCCAATGCTACGGCCATTCCGCTAGATTTTGCTACGCACGCCCGAGATGCATGAAATGCCTAGGCGACCACGCGACGGTCGAGTGTTCCGATGGTGTTTGTGTTACGTGTCAACAAGTTACAGAAGAGGTCAGAAGATCGACGTGTCCGGCGTCGATAAGCAGTATCAGGAAAAGGGTAGCAGTCACCGCCGTATAGTCGCCGTTGTCCTGCCACCCTCACAAAGTATTTACACAGTCGTTAGGGGTTAGGGAAATAGGTACACCCCTGTTACCTAATAACAGGGTCTAGATTAGAATCAAATAGATTACACACCTCCCTGCCTTGCAGGGAGGACTCCCCTTAAGTCCGTCGAACATCATGGGCGACCATATTTCGGGCCGTGCAGAGGCCCTATTAGCGTTCATTATCAAAAAATATCCAGATGCGTACAAGGAGTTCACCGAGGTGAACCCTGAAGTAAACCCCACCGTTTTCGATACGGACAGCCCGGCCTCACCGGACTGTCCAAAAAGCAATCCATGTGACATGGATTGCTCGCCAATCGGCTCGGAAGCCGAGTCAGACACGACGCCGTCCTCCTCGGACACAGAGGAGGATAACGACGGGTTCAAACCCGTCCTTACCAAATCTGGTAAGAGGAAGGCGGCAAAATCACTAAAGGCGCCGCCGCCAAACAAAAAACCATCGACCCCAGCAGCTGCCGGTGCAGCTGCGCACGCACCTGCGGGCACACCTGTGTCCGCTCCTGCGGGTCTATCTGGGTCCGCACCCAAAGCATTTACAAAATACCCGCCGCCGTTATACATTAGAACCAATAAGAGCTGGAACGCCATATCCAGCCTCTTAAACGACAAAAAGATAAAATACGTGTCGGCACGTAATACTCAGGCGGGAATTAAGGTCACCGCGGCCACACCGAATGACCATCGCGCGTTATCCGCGATGCTTAGACTACAAAAATTAGAATACCACACCTACGTCCTCCCGGAGGAGCGTAGGCTAACAGTCGTCATCAAGGGTCTCCCCGCGGAGATTCCCATTGATGAAATAAAAGAGGACCTTAAGTCCCAAAACCTGCCAGTTTTAGAGGTGCATTGTATGCACCGACCAAATAAAAACCCGTTCGATATGGTGCTAGTCCACCTATCACTAACCCCGGAGGGTAAGAAAATATTCAACATCCCATCAGTTTGTCAGCTTTCCGGACTGACTATAGAGCCACCGCGGAACCGCGGAGCCCCGGGGCAATGTCACCGTTGCCAACTTTACGGGCACTCGCAGAGGTTCTGTTACGCACGCCCGCGCTGCGTAAAGTGCCTAGGCGACCACGCCACAACAGACTGCACGAGGGATGCGGCTACGGTGGAACCGCCCAGCCGCGTCTTGTGCGGACAGAGACGGCTCCGGAGGAGAACCTAGATCGGCTCATCAAGAAGCATTTCGCCATAGAGTCGTTTGGGGTACAACCGCGTCGACCTACAACCGACGCGGAGGGCAAGGCGCGCCAGATATTAGAAAGTACCACCAAGCAGCTGAGAGATGGTCGTTTCGAAACTGGCCTCCTGTGGCGGAACGAAGATGAGCCGACTCCGGATAACCTGAGGTCAACAGAAAACCGGCTGCGCCACATTGAAAGGAAGCTGGACAGGGACCCGAAGCTCAAAGCGGAATACGGGAGGCAAGTCCAGCACCTGCTGGACAGCGGGTACGCCGACGAGGTTCCAGAAGACGGCGGCTCGGCGAGAAGATGGTATCTGCCGCATTTTGCCGTGACCCATCCCACAAAAAGAAGATTAGACCGGTCTTTGACGCCGCTGCGAAGTTCAACGGGAAAAGTTTGAATGATATATTATGGCCAGAGCACAGGAAATTCAAGACGTCTATCACCGGGGAGGAAAAAGAAGCCAAGCACCTCGTGGCCGTCGTTTCACCTAGCACATAGCCTTCCCACACCTGACCCGGTGAGATTCTCCCGGTGGGTAAGGCTCCTACGGGCAACCGCGAGGGTACTTCAATTCGTTTTCAACTGTGCCGCAGGGAAAGGACTCTAAGCACACGATCCAGCGACCCGGTGTGGACAAAGAAACACAATAAAACGAAAACGAAGGCACAGCACTCAGCTCCACTCGCAATAAAGGAGCGGTACCGTCCCCTGGAGCCCGAATGGCTAAAAAAGGCGGAAGAATTGCTACTACGAAGAAGCCAAGAATGTTTCAAAGAGGAAAGAAAGGCTGTGGAGAGCCAGCAACCCCTAGACCGGAAGAGCAAACTTAAACGGCTGGATATCGCCGTGAACGATGGGCTTATAAGGATCCGCGGCAGGATCGACGCCGCCGAAGAACTCGACCGCGATCTCAGGCAGCCAGTAGTGTTAGACGCGAAAGATGACATTACGAAGTTGATCCTGACCCATTACCACGATAAGTTCAATCCCGGTAACCACGCTACCGTGATGAACGAAGTAAGGAGAAGGTTTTGGGTCCTGGGCCTGAGATCAGCGGTGCGAGAGATAGCCCATCGATGCCAGTGGTGTCTAGTACGTAAGGGCACTCCGAAGACCCCACCCACAGGAGATCTACCGCGGGAACAGCTCCGATACGGCGAGCCACCTTTCACTTGTACCGCGGTGGATTATTTCGGCCCAATGACGGTCACCGTGGGGAGGAGAAACGAGAAGCGGTGGGGGACATTGTTCACTTGCCTCACCACCAGAGCGATTCATTTAGAGTTGGTCGCCTCATTATCGGCCGACTCGATGACACTGGCGCTCAGAAGGATGACGGCCCGCCGGGGTTGGCCCAAGGTTATGTTTAGTGACAACGGGACCAATTTCGTGCGGGCTAACAAAGAAGTTATCGAGGCGCTCGGAGCGGAAGCACAATTGAAGGGCATCAGGTGGAAGTTCATACCACCTGGTGCCCCGAACATGGGAGGCGCGTGCGAGCGTCTGGTGGCCTCCGTAAAGACGGCCCTCTCCGCGACGTTGAAAGAAAGGAAAC
Organism: Danaus chrysippus; assembly: GCA_916720795.1. NCBI lineage: Eukaryota > Metazoa > Arthropoda > Insecta > Lepidoptera > Nymphalidae > Danaus > Danaus chrysippus. The sequence continues at coordinate 2,297,329 of CAKASE010000073.1, forward strand.
CAAGGGAAGAAGTTTTGCATACCTTGCTTTTGGAGGCCGAGCATATAATAAACTCGCGGCCACTAATAGAAGTAGATGACCACAAGGAAGAGTCTCTGACCCCAAACCATTTCCTGATTGGGAGGTCTTGCGGGGCGCCGACGATGGGAACATTCACTGAAGACGAGGTCAAGGGTAGGACCTGGAAAGCAGCGCAACATCTAGCGGACCACTTCTGGGCGAGGTGGATGAAAGAATACCTCCCTACTCTTGTTCCTCTTCGAATTGGAGGCGGCGCCGACACCGCAGATCTTCAGCAGGGGGACGTGGTCATCGTTGTGGACTCGACGCTACCAAGAAACTCGTGGCCGCGAGGAGAAGTGATAAGGGTTTACCCAGGCCCCGACGGGCGAACGCGCGTAGTAGACGTGCGCACCTCCACTGGCCTTATAAAAAGGCCGAGCTCGAAGATTGTAAGGCTGGTGAGCCAGCCCACCGTTGAAGACAAGATCGCCGAGCAGCAGCGCGGCGGTCCGGAACAGCTTCGCGTCGCCGGACAAGAGGATGGTGCGAAGCACGAGGGGGAGGATGTCGGCGACGCAGCTAATACTTAGTAGATAATTAGATTTAAATATAAGAGATGTAAATATTAAGGAAGTTAGGTTAATATTTATATAGAAATTGTATGTTTAATAAATAAAAGACTACGGAAAGCGACTCTTGTAAGAGCGCATCATGTTAATTGTAAATGTACACGTATAACTATGAATATATCTATGAGCGTCTCTTGCAAGAGCGCAGTCTATTGTTGTAAACTCGATGCGAACCTATTGAACAATAAACGTACGGCGGTAGAGTCACTTGGAAGGGGCGGGGCATTCGCGCTGACTCACAGCGGTGCTAGGTGCGCGCGCGCAACGCGTATAGAACACGGCCGCTGTGAGTCGAAAAGTCAGTCATCAGCCAGCTCTCGTGATTACAACAACTCCTACGCTTTGAAGAACCCGAACAGTGAAGAACCCGAACATTGAAGAACCGAACTTAAAGATAGTGACTAGGGACCACGTGGTCATTTAAACCAAGTGATTCTGCCGCCATTACTAGCAAGTTGTGGTTTCATTGTGAACGGCGATACGACCCGCCTCGAACACTGATCCCGAGGATCGGATCACCGGCCGCCTACTATCGGAGGAATCAATATCTGATCCCATCCACCCCTCAAGCGGCGAACGATTCCAATTGTAACAATCGGACATCCCGACCGCAACAACACCTCAGTCATCTACACTACAAACATCCGTTTTAGAATTAGCCTTCATTAAATATTTTAATATTGTTATCAGTCTTAACACGTGGCGTCCTATACAAAGACTCGTTTGAATATCATTTAATGTACTTGTTTTACAATTACCTTTATATGTATTTTAACACAAACATGTAAAGAGATATAAGATTTTCGCGAGTCTTATTCATTTAAATAAACATGTATCTCATGATCGATGGACAGACAATGTAGTGAAAACATACGACGGTAGTGAAACTATGAGTACTTTGATTGAGGAAGATGTTTCTGAAGGAGAGCTCTAAATTGTTTTAAATAAATTAAAATTAATTATCATTCCAGGAGGTTCTTTGATATCAATAGACACATCAAACACGTACTGTACATGTTTATAGTGAACACACTCCTTATATTGTCTGGAGACTGCTACAGTTGATACTTCAAGTCTTCTCTATTCTAATATGTTACACTAACCGAGTCATTCTCCTCTTCATATAACTCTATGTTTCATCAATACTTGGTTCATTGTTAGTTTTCATCTAACACTTGATGATCAGCCGTCATCTCCTGATGGATGAATCTCAAGTACAGTCCAATAACACCATCTGTAAAACATAATACAATATTGTTCTTATATAAAGACATACAAAGACACTTACTTCAATTATTGTCGTTTAAAATAAATTATTAAATGTTTAAAAAAATTACAAAAATACTCGCTTATAAGATACCAATCTAATGTTTGGAGGAGGTGCTCTCAAAGGTGCAGGAACCAAACCGTAAATGACTTAATGGCTAAGGAATCGAAGGTTAATAGGAGAACACTCACCAGCAGCACCAGATCCGCTGTGTGGCAGATTGAGTATGGAGTCAGTGACAGTATGGAGTCCGGAACAATCAGCAAGGAAGAGCAAAAAGACGAGCTCCTGGTCGGCGGAACTCCTGAAATAGAATAACAATACAATGTAGTCATTTAAATAACAATGAATGACCAAACATTAAATATACTTAATGTTAAATTCAATGTTAAAAATGTCAAAATGTTAAATGTTAGAATGCTAAAATGAAATATTTTAAAATGTAATATGCTAAATGTAAAATGTTTAAATGTCAATGTTTAAATCTATACTAATATTATAAAGCTGAAGAGTTTGTTTGTTTGTTTGAAAGCGCTAATCTCCGAAACTACTGGTTCGAATTGTATAATTCGTTTTGTGTTGGATAGCTCAGTTATCGAGGAAGGCTGTGGGCTATATAACATCACGCTACGACCAATAGAAGCAAAGATATAGTGGTAAATGTGTAAAAAACGGGAGAAATTATTTCATCTTTCAAGCATACGTTGCGTGCGCCGTGAAAATGGTTCAAGATACACAAAAAATATGTATTAAAGAATAATAGCTCTTTTAATGATCTAAAAAAACAGTCCGAGACAGTATATGTCTATCTTTTAAGATTAACTCACAAAAACCGTTTTTATGGTACCTAATTTTGTCGAAATAATTTGTTTAAGTTGTATCAACATAATAATATTAATCTTTATTCAAATAAACAAATAAATATGTTGTTGGTTAAGAGCACTTCATTATTAATTAAAAAAAAACATAGGTTTTATCCTGAAAATTCTACGGGAACTCGACCATTCCGAAAACCCCGCAAGAACGGGAACTATGTGGTAAAAAACAAAAATTTGTCGGAACTCACTATTCCACGCGGACGAAGCCGCGGCAAAAGCTAGTGTTAAATATGTCGTTACATAAATTTAATGTAAAAATTAAGATAAATGTAAAATGTAAATAGGATTAGGGCAAATAATTGTAAATAGTGAAAAATTAAAAATAAATTGTAAAATAGAATTCTCGCAATTGATAAAAGTAAACTGGAAACGTATGAAAAGTCATCAAGGACAATATAATAAGAAATAAAAGATGAAAATAGTATAATAGTATATAAGTCAGGAACACGATAGGAAAGGTATAACCTAGGAATGAAAGAGATGTATGACAGAAAGATAGTATGAGGAATGAAAGGCCCTAGCAAAAGAGAGAACTAGCATGAAAGTGTTGAAGAACAAAGGTCTCTGACCACGTCAGAGGGACTAGCATCAAAAAAGTACCAATCTAAAAAGTTATAAATTTTTATAATTCTGATTAAAAATATTATGATCAAAAAACGGATTTTTTTTGGTGTTAAAGTTCGCGGAGTGCTAGATATTACTATTCTGTTAAACCGTACTAATATTATAAACTAATATTATAAATGCGAAAATAACTCTGTCTGTCCGTCTGTCTGTTACGCTTTCACGCCTAAACCACTGAACTGATTTTAATGAAATTTGGTACGGATATAGAGTTGACCTTGAGAAAGAACTAGGATAGTTTTTTATCCCAGACTCTTGAAAAGTTCTCTTGGAAACGCGATATAACCGTACTCGACGCGGGTGAAGCCGCGGGCGGAAAGTTAGTTAAGCCATATAAGGCAGATGTGTACTATGTTGGTACACGTGAGCAATTCTCTTCATTTTAGGCTCAAACACATGGATACGTACTCTTTCCCACGGTGTACACTCGCCTCTCACGACTTGATATTTATAAGTGTACCGTTATATTCTAAAATCTAAAGATACATCGCGCTTTTTTAAATTAAGTTAATTTCTTTCATTTACTATTCCTCTTTAATATAAATTATTTAATAAAAACAACTTTGTAGTTTAGTATTTCTTAACACTGTTTTTTACATTAATTTATTTTCCATGTTTTTGTTTTGCTAACAACAGATATGTTTTCCTTTTTTGTATCATGAATTGCCTGATTTATATAAGCGATAGCAATTATTTTCCAAATCCCTCTTAATATTATAAATGGGCAAGTAACTGTCTGTCTATCTGTATGTTACGAGTATGTTTTCACGACTAAGCCGTTGAACCGATTGTGATGAATTTTGTATGAAGATAGATGATACCGATTACACGATCCCAACATTTCGCGGGTGGAACCATGAAGTGGAAGCAGTTCAGGTTCAGTGGCCAGAGTGACAGAGAACAACTCATGTCCACGCGGACGGAGCCGCGGGGAAAAGATAGTTATTATTATAATTACTATTATTTATTTCAGGAAAGAAGTTACAAACATACAAACCAACATACAAGTGAAGCTAAGAAACAAGCGTTAGAAATATTTTCTGTAAATCAGTAAGCCATAACGTATGGATGTGTTGAAAACAATCGAATAACAATAAGGAGCTACTTAAAATACTTAGTATTGTGAATAATTTAAGATAGTATTAAACAGTTAGTGAGGTTACTTTTAATTTGAAAAAATTGATAATATTTCTTTTATTGCATTTCTTCAAATAACAATATCACGGGTGACATCATTGTGTCAGAAACGTTCAATTAATGTAATACGTAATAATAAAAGTGATTAAATGGACAGTAAAATAGTTCAACCTAACTCTGAACAATAACAGAATAATATTAAATATTCAACAGTACATACCGTCACACTACTATCGTACATCAGCTACATACACTTCTCTTCATAGAAGGTTTCCTCTCGTCCGCAGACCACGTCCTAACAGACGCTCCACCAACAGCTTCGACCCTCATCTTGAATTATACATATATATAAGGAATATTATCAAGGGCACTCAAAGCAAAGCACATTTTGTTTCTCTGAAAATACAAAGATTTATTGTACTGGACACGCCTTTACAATATTATAACAATTATTGTTTAATTATGACATGTATTGTTTAATTATGACAATTACACTTTACCTGAAAATACAAAGAAACGTCATTAAAGTCCACTAATATCGCCTTCTCAATTATATCCCTTGACTATCTCTCTACACGTTGTAATAATCATGAAGTGCACAAAACTTAAACATAATTCGCCATTAGTGAATAGTGACGCGTCTCTGGTCGACAAGTAATAAATACGCGAAGCGCGGCAAATTTGAATTTAATGAAATTCCATTTCATTACATATATTCTTACGAGTCCTATAATGTTACGAATGATACTATTTTATCTAAAGATTATATATTTATTAATATACTATTCGACTTACAAGAAGACGCATTTAAGGGCGTGGCCTAAAATTATAAAGATAAAAGTGAGAAAAATGTATAAAAATAAAGTAAGCCATCGAAACGACAACGTTTTAAATCCTGCACCCAAAGTTACGCTTAGAAAATAATTCAAAACTCCTACCACGTACTACGCAAGGTATAAACAATAATATCAAACAAAACTAAAAATGTTACTAAATAAGTATAAGAACTTAATGTCAATAATAAAAATATATCAATTAGTTATATAAAGAAACACTCACCATGAGGCATGAAGTAACAGATGATGGAAGAAGACATCCATCATGAGGAAGACCGCGGCCGACTGTCACCAGAGGCAGGAGAGAAATGCGAGCAATAAGCAGTACTGTAGTGAGATTTAAATACGAACAAATAACGAGCAGTCAGGTTTGACACACTGAGAATGTAAGGACAGTTACACATTACATAACATAAATATAAAAATAAATTATGTTATAATGTTAAACTATATCTGAAAATAATAAATATATACATAATGTGTTTAAAAAAAACAACGTATAATTATCATGAAAAACATTTTTTATTTTATAAAAAATTAATATTTTTTTATTTAAAAATTAAGGATCATTCCTGTAAACAAAAGAAGACGTTACATACATATTTTATTTTAAAATTTATTAGTTTGACATAATTTTCATAATGATAAGATGTTTATTACTGATTGATGGAAAATCTTAACATTCAGAGAAATAAAAATATTATTTTAAGTCATTATTATGATAATTAAACATATAAATATAACAAAAACAAACTGTTAAATATTCAGAAATAAATATATTTTAATATTTTATCCTTATATACAATTTTAAATATAAATGTCTACATAAGTCAATAAATTAATGTAGTGCATACCCGACTTAAACGTCGTTACAAATAGTGAAGGTGGGTAACAACTAGCAAGTGATAACTGTTTTGTTTTATAAATTACCTACATACATTGAATTTAATAAAACTAGTACATAACATGAAAGTCACTGGTGGCTCAGTGGTTAAAGGACCCGTCTCTCGTCGCCGAAGGCGCGGGTTCGATCCTGGCCCGGGCAAGAACCAATGTGATTTTTCCGAGTCATATGTACTTTCTAAGACTATTTAGACATCACTTATTAATGTTGATTCCCAAAAAGAGGGTTGATGTCAGGCAGGCGGCCGGTCGTAAAAACAAATAGCCAAAACTATACACAACATGTAAGGCAGACCCTGGCTGTAGCTGGGAAATTGCCAGGTAGAAAATAGAAGAAGTAATGGAATAATATAAAAAGCGTGCAGTAGGATTTGTGTAGGTACAGTTTAGAAGCAGGAATATATGAGAGAACTGTTCAAATAAATAAATTGATGTATTGTCTGTTGCATCATAACATATAATTGGAAATGAAGGTTTTATTTACTTAATAAATAAGTAAAATAAATAACCATAGGGCTTCTTATAAGCTTCGAATATGTTAATATTTTTTTATAATATTGTGATCCATTGAGTATAGATGGAGTGTAACTCTCCCCATAGTTTACTGTTCTTGTATCTGATAAATATCCGTTGATTACGGTTGATGCAAAGGAACCGAAACGAGTATGTAGCTTTAAAATAATAAAGAAACGCCTAGTAAATAGAAAAATCTTAGTTTTAATTAAATGAATACTCTCGAAAATCTTAGATATATTAAAAGTGCTACTGCAACAGTCATGAAAGTTAACGAAGACTGAATTATTTGATAATTTTTAATTGCACAACCTACGTAATTTTATCATACCGCTTAACTTAATAAAAGTACTTATTATATGTACGTTATTATTCGTCATACACAGCATTCTGTTAGTTTTTATTTTGTTATTCATGTTGAAGAGATATGGAAGAAAATATTTTATAGTGGTGGCCATGGTGCATTTGAACAGTAGGTACTCGATACGCTTGAACCAAAATCAGATCGATGTATTGACAGGAATGTAAGCAGTCAAATTCAGTCAAAGTAATTAAAAGTGTTTAAAAATATCGTATTACATATTTGTACAAGTGTTTTTATTCGATGATGGTTAAATATTTTTTGTTAATTATTATTCTACTATTAACCTGAAGTGTGACGATACATAAAAAAAAAATGTTCTTTAAAAGGAAATTAAATGGCCAACGGTAGCCATGAATTATTATGTCATAACAATGTTTTAGTATTTACAGAAATTATAAATTATATTTTTTATAATGATAACAAACCAAAAAGGATATTTTTATCTGACTCCTAAGAATATTTAGTGAACAAGCTACTCCTGGTTGTGTCGAAAAATGTTATTGGTTTAGGCTTTTACCTTTAACCTTAAACTTGCTCTCGCGACATATGATCAAATCCGACCCGAAATGGTACAAAATCAGTTAAAAGTGATTCTAGGCCCATTTTTTTAATATATAAAAATGGCACCCCGATATACATATTAGTTTAGACAAATAATAAAATCATCAAGAAATGTGTTGCATGCGTTCAGATACTTGGCGGAACAACGTCTGTCGGGTTCGGTAGTATTACATAAAAACGACATGTTTCTAACAGATTATGGATATAATGATTTGCTTGAGAAGCTTAACTCTAGCAATATCAATCATTATTTTATGTTTCTTGGCACTTTCAGAAAAAAAACAATGTACCAAAATGATGAATCTTGAAACTTGTATAACTTCTATATCTTGGATTCTACAACTTTTGCGCCATATTAACTATTGTTCCAAATGGTTAGTTCATCAAACATGTACCATTTTTTTTTTTGTTGGCCGGCACTTTTAAAAAAGGCCCAAAAAGAATGATCTCCTTTATAGTTTCGTTGGAAAACAAGACACGTATGTATACAACGTGTAACTTAATTAACGCACACCCTCAAATACCCCAATGCGAATATAATAATATAAACGCAATGCATACACCAAATATTATTTATATGTGCGTTAGCATTTTTTATTTATGAAATTAGCTATTCCAATTTCGTGCAAATAATATGGTCAGCTATTCATGTACTCGCCGCGCCCGCGCCCCTCTCTCTAAATAACTACATACATTATGATTTTTCTTTCCATCACACTTTTCAAGCTTTAGATTGTTGACATTGAATTTTCTTTTTAATGTGAAGCCAATATTTTATAATTACTGATTTGTTAAATAAAATTTGTAAATAAGAATTATTAAACAGCTGATAACGCGTGATTTGATTTGACACCACAATACCTACGACAAAGTCAAACACAGTCGGCCCGTTTAAATGGTGTGTATCAAAATATTTACAATAATTTAAAGATCATAAACAAACTTACAGTTTAATTTGCACTCGCACGGCGTTGTCGTTTTAAAACATTTTCAAAATGTCCACTGCCTTGTTCAATGCACTTTAATGACCGTTTTCGCAATTGTGGTTTTATTTTAGATAATACTGCAATGTCACTTTTACAAAGGCGGTTATTATCTTATTTTTTAGTTCCTCGGCACTTGTTATCTCTGTGTTATAAACTAGCGATTTAATTCGCCTCCACAAAAAAAGTCGAGTCGCGTCAAATCAGCTGATCTAAGAGGTCAATGGACACGTGCGTAGGTACTTGATGTATTGAATGTTAGTGTACCGAAACGACACAGCGAAATGCGCGACTAAGATTTTATTTGCACTTTACACTTGACCTCTTTTCGATAAGGTGGACGCGGCGTGACTAACTTACCCAAAACACATTTTGTTGACTTCGATGTTTAGTTATTATTACTCTGATTCCTGGAATTAGCCTGCCGTCTCGCTCTATTGTAATGTTATTAAGCCGAAGAAAGAAGGAGAAAGTAATAATTTTTGTATTACGCGGCTTTCTTTTATGTACTGGAGTGACCTTGTTGTGTGCCGGTTGTCGCTATGGTGTTGCGTGCGTAGTTATTTTTAAATACTATTTTAGCCTTGAAATAAGTATCAGTTTTCTTTAATTGAATGATGATTACTAATTAAATATTTCATTTTAAAAATCTTAATACCCTGACTTACGATCCATTTTCGTTTCCATTAATTTTCGTTTCTATGAAGTGTTTAGATAACTGTGTGTAGGGTGACTATAATTTACTTAGTTCTATCTAAATTTGAGAAAAAAAATGACCTACATAAAAACTATCAAAATCGATCCAGTATCCGATTCTGATCAAACTACTTTCAGGGTGTGCGTTAATTATGTTACACGTTGTATATGTAGTAATCCATTCAACAAACTTACTAACTTACTTATACTTCAGCGAGGCATCAAATGTGTCTTATAACAATACACTCTCCTCGTTAAAATAACAATATAATGATTGTATATTTTATGTTAAAATTATATAAAATATTATATATTAAAATCTAACTATCGTACCTCTATTATGATTATATTGAACTTATTTTATATCTAGATAAATATTTTAAATATAGCATATATGGCTTCATTTGCACCGGAATCTTGGAATATTTTGCTAATGTCATCGTTTTTATTGTTGAACGAGTTATAATCTTGAGTACTGTATGAAGAAAACAACGATGGAGTTTTGTTTTTAAATTATTTTAAAATGTATTAAACCAAAGGCTTTTTGAAGCAATTTCAATATCAGTTAGTACACTGAGGTACTGTATATTTATTGTCGAGTACAATATTTGATGCAAGATCGATTTTCCAATTTAATATTTGGTGCAAAATCGATTTATTCTATTAAGTACTCGATTATCTCCCTACTCTAGTTACGTAAGTTCAATAGAAAACGGATGGTTAGAAATGTTCATGTACCATACCATGGTTGTCTGCTAGAAATCGCTACCTAGCGATAAGACCGCGTTATTGTGCATCAACTTTTATTTTGTATATATTTAATTTTTATTGTTATATTAATAAAGTATATTATTATTATTACGTTAGGTATGTAATTTTCTAATCGTCAGAGTCCACTACTGTTGTCGGGCTCGTGTGTCCGAGGGACCACTCTCTCTGAGTTGAGGGACTGGTCGACCAGGTGCGTGTACACACAGACTTATAAACATGACTTTAATATACGTAGAAGGACTGACTAGAATTTATAGGTGGACATTTAGTACAAGTACATTTGAGGCCGAATCATTTCAGGCGAGCATTATCCAATCTGTATAAAGAATGCGAGGATTTGAGATGTCGACATCATGAATATTATAGTTATATAACTAGTTATGTAGTTATTTTATAATGTATCGAAAGCCTTCTCGATTCTTTGTCTATAAACATAATATAAAAATTTTACCTTTACAATAAAATTTGTATTATGCTTCCAAGACGTCCGAAGTCCATTATGAGAGTACATCGCAGTCTTCGCCTCACTTGGCCGCTAGATGTCGCTACTAATGGTCGGTAACTGATTACCGACCACCCTACCTGTCACTTCCGGTGCGGACTGTAGTCTAGCTTTTAAATCCAAGCCACCAATTTCGTCATTGTTAGGCTCATAATGACATAGCACCAGGAAGACATTACTGGGACTTCGGACGTCTTGGAAGCATAATACAAATTTTATTGTAAAGGTAAAATTTTTATATTATGCGTTCCGTTAGACGTCCGAAGTCCATTATGAGAGTTTGTTTGTTATCTCCTGGTGGCTTGATTAATATATGTTTATATTAAAATGCAACAATGTGATTAGCAATATATTGTAAATTTAAAATCATAATTATTACATAAATCAATTATTGATCAGGCTGAAAATATTGAGACAGAGACTTCTCTGACGTGATATTTGTATGTAAATCATCTATATTTTTTAGATAGAATTTTCTAAAGGTACATTCATGCTGCCAGTTAGCTTTGGCTAAAATCTCATTAATAGGGTAATTTTCTACCCAATTTAAAGAAGAGACTGCTGATCTACAACTTCCAGCTGGCGCCTGAATACCAGCTTCAGCTAGAAGTTTCTTTATCCAACCACCGATCATTGCTGCAGTTGCTGGCCTTGTAGGACTTCTAGTCGCTAAGAATAAATTTGTTATACCTCCTCGGGTATTCCGAGTCAGATTTACTAATGTACGTAACCAATATACTGCATCAATGCTCTTGTCTGGTGAGGATAAGAAAGTCCAGCTAGATTGTTGGTAGGAAGAAGAGTCCGTCTTAGAACCGAAAATGGGATGCAAGGTTATCGAATTTATATTATCTACAAAGTGAAGTTCATCTACGTGCAAAAGGGTGAGGTCGTGTACTCTACGACCAGATGATAATAATAATATAGCTGCTGTATGTCTGGATACTTGATACAAAATATTTAAATTTATATTACAACTTTTTAAAGACCTAATCAATATCCTGGCATCCCAAATCGGAAGCTTAGGGGGTTTAGGTTTTGCCAACGAAATAGCTTTGAGTATATGTTTTACTATTGGATTTGTAGAAACCTTGATATCGGATATCGTTTCACAAACGGATGCAATGACTGATTTATGCACAAGAATGGTTCGGTAGGAAAGACCATGGGTTAAAAATAGATAGGCTAAGTACCTTGCTACTTTAGCTGGCTTCGGTAAACGAAAATTAATGCTATTTCCTTGACAAAATCTTACCCATCTACTCCAAATTGGGGCATATGTCTTAATGGTAGACTGCCCCTAGCAAGATGACAATAACTGTTTCTCTTGAGGCGTCCATGTCTCTGTTAAATCGTCCCACCCAAAATCAGCCAGGCTTCCAGGTGTAACTTTCCGACTTTCGCTGGTGGTTGCATTGTCGCTGTGTCGACCAAAGTTTCGTTCAGATTTCTGAGTTTCACAGGGTGCCTTATGGCACGATTCTTCACATCTGGCCTCCAAAAACATTTCTTCCACTTGGGGGCTATTAGGATGAACTGACCCGAGGCTGAATTTAGATGATCCAGAACCCTGGGTATTAAGCTGGGTGGTGGGAACAGCCATGCAAGTCTGTAATGCCACGATTTGCTGAAAGCGTCGTGAAAGTAGGCGTTCGAGTCTGACAAGTCTAGAGAACAATAGTTTGCCACGACATGTGCCGTCTGCGAAGCAAAGAGGTCTAAATCGGGTGTGCCCCACAGGCTGAACAACCTTGAAGTTTCTTTGTCTCTGATATGCCACTCGACGGGCGCGCGGTTTCGAGACAGGCGGTCGGCTTCGGTGTTCAGGAGACCTGGCAAGTGGTGCGGGCGAAGCACAATGTTGAAGTGGTCTACTAGATTCAGGAGTTGTCGGGTCAATTCTAACAATTGACGTGATCGTGTTCCGCCTTCGTTCTTTATGTAGGTCACGACCGTTTGGTTGTCGTTCTGAAGAATCACTGTCGAGTTTCGTAGCTCTATCGCTTTGACCGATATCGCGGTGAACACTGCCCACATTTCTTTCAGATTGCAATGCCAATTTGCCTGATGTTGTTCCCATGCACCTTTTATCAGTTCGTTGTTTACAAGGGCTCCCCATTGAATGTCTGACGCGTCGGTGATGACGTGGTTCGTCAACATTCTTTTGGGATGAATCGGTGACTGTCCGCCGATATTTTCTGTCCACCAAATCAGTTCTGTACGTACCTCTTCTGAGAACTGAATCTGGGATTGTGGACATTGCCTGAGCCTGTTGCTGTGTAACTGTAATAACCGGCAATGTAACCTTCCCCTGGGGGTGATGAAGGTTGCAAAGTTTAGGTGACCTAATAGGCGCTGAGCCTGTTTTAGGTTCCAAGTACGGGCCACGAGCCGCGCACGTAATATTTGCCGAATTCGTTGGACCTTGTCGGAGGGCAAGAACTTTGTGTTGGTATTGGTGTTCCATACCACTCCCAAATAATCGATACACCTCGTTGGTGTCATTATCGATTTTTATGTATTGATCCACCAACCCAGATCGGTCAGAAATTGTGTTGCGACCTGTACCTGAGTTGTGAGTATATCTCTGTCCTGATGGGCTATCAAGTAATCGTCGAGATAAATTACTAACCGCAGCCCTTTCTTGCGAAGTATTTCTGCGGTCCAGTTCGTTACGGAGGCAAAAATTCGAGGCGCTGCTGCTAGCCCGAACGGCAGACATGTCATCTGCAAAAGTTGACCTTGATAGCTGATCCGAAGAAATCTTCTGTGCTGATTTTTTACAGGACAGTGATAATAGGCTTGGCTTAAGTCCAGTTTCACCATCCAATCTCCTCTTTGAAGAAAATTGGGTATTTGGTGATGATGAAAAAGATTGAAATGTTTTGGTTTCATGTACTGGTTTAATGCCTTGAGATTGAATATTGTTCGACTTTTCCCGTCGGATTTCGATATTATGAATAGAGGAGAAATGAAGGAAGGTGTTAGCGGTGCTGGCTCCAAAACCTTCAAATGAATTAATTTTTGAATTTCGTTCGACATTATATTTGAAGTCGGAGTTTGATACTTCCTTAAAACCTCTAAAGTTGGGAAAACTAGAGGCGGTGGCTGGGTGAATGGTATCTTGAGACCAGTAATTATTTTGCATATTGATTTGGGTGCATTGAACTGTAGCCAAATTTTTATAAAATTTTTCAGACAACCGCCTGAAAAAATCATCGAGTCATTTATTTTTATACCCCTGCCTTCCGCCCTCTGCTCTATATTTCCTCCCCCCTTTTCTTGCAGTCGAGGAGTTTTTTCGGATGAAATCCGATACGGTCCTTGGTCTCATCCTGCCTGACTTTAAAATTGTTACTTTTTCGACCTCGAAACGACTGGATATTGGATGAAGTCGAAGGCTCAGGCGATTTCGGACGAGAACGGGTAGATGATAAAGTTTGTTTTTGTAATTTATCTACCCCGCCAATTTTTTGTAAATATATTGACAGCTGACCGGGATCAAACATGTACTCGCAAGAAGGAGGTATTTTATTAAGGTCTTCTTTCGTAAATTTATCTTTTAATTTTTTAACTAAATCCCGCCTACGTAACTCTAAAACTTCAGCCCGTTTGCAACAAATCATTTGTAGTATATCGTGAGAAACCGTTTTGTAATCGGAATCGTTTCCAAATAATTGGTTTAATTTTTCATAAATGACGGTAGCGTTGAGTTGAGTGTCGGTAGACGCACACCAATCAATGAGAGTTTGTAAAGCAGAATTTATCGCTTCGTTTTGGGCTAAAAATGCGTTGGATAACGCGGCAAAACTACGTTCCATTTGAAACCAACGTAAAGGAGTAAAAGGATCCTCTAAACGTCGCAGTTCCTCATTTACTTTTAATTCCGTAAACGCCGGGAAAGCCACATATTTTTTCTGAACGTCTGTATAACGAACCGCATTCCAGTCAGGTGAATCAAATCTTTGCATAACCCTTATTCTGTCAACACGAGCTGGCTTTGCTTTCGGTAAAGAAGGTTCTGTGACGGCCACGTTTAAATTAACAATACCACCCGCATTTAATTTCGGCGGACATAAAAATTGTTCATTGGCCGATAATACCGAATTATTTGAGTTATTAAATAAGGGTACTTGCACGTTTGTGGATTCATTATGCGTAGGTTGAGAAAACCTAGCCGATAAAACATATTTAAATGACTCACCAGCTGCTGCGACAATATGTCAAACCTTTCCTCCAGGTCCTGCAGACTGGCTCTCCTTCGGCGTTTTCTCGGCGGCTCCTCGTGATCCGAAAGGCTTTCCGAAGAGCTACCTTCGCTTGAACTCTTCTCTTCAGTAGGCACGATATCTTCTCGATCACTCATTTTATATTCACTTTTATTTCGTAGGGTATTTAAATAAAAAGAGCGACAATTATTATGACTTTTTACAGTTTTTCGTAACGACCAAGTGCTCGGCTCGAAAAACGATGCAACAAAGACGAAATTGGTGGCTTGGATTTAAAAGCTAGACTACAGTCCGCACCGGAAGTGACAGGTAGGGTGGTCGGTAATCAGTTACCGACCATTAGTAGCGACATCTAGCGGCCAAGTGAGGCGAAGACTGCGATGTACTCTCATAATGGACTTCGGACGTCTAACGGAACGCATAATATCGATACTTAATAAATTCAAAGGTACATATATTTGTCGACAAAAAGCTGCTTAAAAGAAATTGTTTTATATTTATGCTTATTGCAAAGAAACCATCGTCACTTTACTGTTGGAGCAAGATTTGAAAGTACATATATTGTAAGCGTTCAATATAAGCCTCATAATATGTACATGTATATTATAATAATGTAAATTTTCTGTCTATTGTAAATTGTAATACATATTATTGTTTAATATCAGACTCTGCCGTTGGACAACCGTGGTAAATACATCTCGTACGTGGGACCAGACGAGCAGTGCTGCGTCATCACCGGATATCCGTTGTCATCGCGATTGGTTACATTTAAGAATGGTAAACTATTATAAGCACATATTATTATAGGAATCAATTATTACTTAAACTTCGTAAGCCATATATGAAACTTTTAGATGAACATTTAATTGAGTAAATTAGTATTTGTCAAATAAAAAAAAAAAATTTCACCAAAAAATTTATTACTGACAATTTATACATTAAAGCCCAATAATTAAATTGAATCTATTATAAAACGTGTACTGTCAGAACGTTTTAAGTACTTATATACACATATGTATATGTATGTTAGAGATATCAACCTATAAAGTCATTCGTTTTATTAATTGGCAACTTGTGAAGCCTCCTTGGATGCTTTAAATTCAAATTGTTAGCTATAGACGTTAATATAACTGTCAGTAGTGCATTCGTGCCTGCGCCGGGCGTGCGCACTGATTGTATAAAAAGAAATTCATTTTACATCTGCGGGTAGATGTGCGAACAGAGAGTGGTGGTCGCGCGTGTTCCAAGCCGCTCGTAACTCCTCCCCGGACCAGCTGACTACTCGCACGTTTAGTGGCCACACACTATTATTAATTAGGAGGCATACTACTGATTACCATTTATTGAATATATATATGATAATGTTTTATTAACAGTCCTTCAATATTATTTATTTGTTATCTATTTTATTTGTCAAATATAACTTGAAATGTCTTTTAAATTGTTGAAACAAAGTGCGATGTTTTAACTTTTATTTTATAAATTATTTACTACGGTAAGGTAACTTAAATATTATTTTCAGACTTCAGGAATTGATTTGTTTATAATAACTATAGTAGGTAATATGTGTTTTACTAAATAATATAGATCCATAAAGTTATTGAGTTTCATTCCATTATTAAATTTTAATCTTCTATATATGTATATAAAAATGGATTGCTGTTCCTTAGTCTCGCTAAAATTCGAGAACGGCTGAACCGATTTGGCTAATTTTAGTCTTGAAATACTCATGGAAATCCAGGGAAGGTTTAAAAGGTGAGAAAAATTGGAATAATTGCCGGGAAAACCCTAAAAACAGCCCTTTTCTATTTCCCATACAAACGTTTTTTTTTGAAGTTAGATTTGACAACTAACTATATGTCAATCATTCTGTTTGATTGAAACAGGAAAAACCTGATTATTTATGGCCTCTAAGACGGAATAGAGTTCGCCTGATCAGCTATACCTACATATATTACTCTTGACCAAACTAACGCCGACGAAGTCGCGGGGAAAAACTAGTATCGAATATTTTTTATCCCGAACTGGAAATAAGATAGTTATTAGTTTCGTTTTGTGTTGTAAAGAATACTTAATATTTAACTTGAACTATTTTCATTGAAGTTTAATAATTATATTATGTTTATTAAATTATATGGAAAGAATCGTCACGTCTTCATCGCCAACTTTAGCTTACATTATTTTCAACTTAATGTCACGGTCTACGTTTTCTACTCTATTATCTAACTACTCCATAAAGTTGTAAGCGCTAAAAAAAAACTTTACATTGATTATTTTAATATAATAGATATTAATTTTATATTCATGATTGATTGTTTTTATTCTCCTAAAGGAAACAATTAAGAATCGAATTGTATTTGTGAAAAAAATATGGTCGTCAAGCATTAAGGCTCAAGATTCTGGATATCTGGTAAATTATACCAAAATTATATGTTTACAATATCAATTTGTAAACTTTACACTGATGTTTTTATGACTTACTATTCAATTATATATAGACCAAATTTTAATTTCGGTAAAATATATAACATATTAACATAACCTATGAATTGTTTAAAGGGGGTATCAATAAAACATCACGCTTGTATTAATACTGCTGTAATAAACTCATCTGTTATCACATTTATTTTAATAATATATTTCGACACACATATTGTTACGTACTAGTATTTATTGTATTTCCATCCGTCTTCGCAATGGTTTTATATCTTGTTTCCAAGTATCGGATGTTCTACTCCAATGACGAGCATTACTAAAAGAAAGAAAGAAAGAAAGTTTTTATTTGAGACACGTATATAGTGAGGTATAAAAATAAAAAAAAAACAAAATAGAAAAATTACAAATTAAAAAACAAAAAATAAACATAAGAATAAAGAAAAAAAAAATAAAACTTATGACTAATTTACAAAAATGCACCTACACCAAAACACAAAAAAATAAAAAAAAATAATTAAAACTTAGGATAAAAAAAAGAGAAATCAAAACAAAAAAAAAAAAGAAATAAACATCAAAATACAATAAGGCGCGTCCCAAAAAGGTATACCATTCAGCTTAAAAGGTGTTAACACACCTTATGCTGATTTTCAATGGTACCCTTTGAGCCTGATGGATGTAGCGGTGAACAAGTTTATAAATACATACTGTTAATGTGACAGTTAAATTATATAAACAAAAAGTTGATGGAACACATGACTGAGGTAGGCAACGGAGCCATACCAGTAAAGGTAAGTTGTACATATAATATATAATATATATGTACACATAATATATATAATACACACATAATGTTATTAAAGCACGATAATACAATATAATAATAGTGGATGTGACTATACATTCTAAATACACATATACATACATATATAAAGTTATAAAATTATATAGAATTATCATAGTTATGTCATATATATCTGTATATACAGAGACAACCACTCTCATACAAACACTCATACACATACAAACACACACCCAGGCATATATGTATATTAATTATACATTTAGGTATATACATTAAAATATAAATATATTGTATTTAAAATAAACATACTTAGGTGAATAAATCAATTACTATTTTGCTTTTGTTTATCAAGAAGAATTTTTCTGTATTTGTTTCTGAAGTTATGAATTATATTTAGGTTCCTCAGTGGCGGTGGAAGGTTGTTCCAGCACTTGGTGGCGGCATATCGAAAACTGCCTCGAAAGGCGGCCGTTCTATGAAGAGGCATAAGTAGCAAATATGATTTCGATCTAGTTGCGTATGTGTTCGTTTCGTGCGCCCAACGAAGTTTGTGATAAAGATATGGCGGAAGTTTATACTTGATTTACGAATAAAAGCGTTATAAAATGCAGTTGCCTACGGTACTCCATTCTCATAATTCTTGCGTTATTTAAATATTGTGTGACATGCGTACGTGGAGGTATGTCGAAGCAATATCTTGCACAGGCATTTTGCACCTTTTGTATTAAGTTTTTCGTACGTTGCAATAGTCTCGGGCCTACCACTACATCGGCGTAATTTAATTTGGACAATACTAATGCGTCACATAACCTGATTCTTACATTTACTTTTAAAAACTTTCTTATTTGGTATAAAACTTTTAGACGATAGAAGCAACTCCTAACTGTATTGTGAATGTGTTTTTTCAAATCTAAGGCATTCATCCATAAGAACGCCGAGATTACGCGCTTCAGAAACTCTTTCAATTGGTTCATCTTGAATTTTAACCATAGGCATTTGCCTGGATATGAATTGTATCTTGTACTGGATGTTGGACATCGCGAAAACGGAATTTTGAAATATTGTATCTATGAAGAAACGACAACACTAAAGTAGAATAGAAGTAAGTGTATATAATGCAGTACGAAGTCGCCTTCTGGTTATATATGGTGGTGCTGAGACGCTGGGGACGGGATTCATTAGGCACGTAATAATGATAGTTAATAAATTTATATATCTCTTATGTTATGTAGAACATTATCTGTCATACATACTAATATATAGAAATAGTAAGCGTTAATTGATTGAACGATGTCAATCTTCTGTCAGAATAATATATTTTTTTTTAATCTAGATTTATAATTACATATTAAGTAAGTATATTTTCACAGCTCTATAATATAAACTGAATATAAAAGTAGTGTAATAATATATTCAACGCGTGATAGTTAAATATATACGGCAAAAGGGAATGTACATATTACGTAATATTATAGGAATAATTTTGATTCTCTCTCTTAGGGTTGTACAATTAATTGTGTTGATAAAAAAATAATTTTCATAAAATCACACGATTGTTTTATACACAGGTGTCTTATAGCGCTTCCTACGTATGAAAAGATATTTTACAAACATTTCATAGAGTCTAGATTATTAAGGCATTTAAATAGTAAGATCTATTAAGGACAAATAGTGAATATGTATTGAAAAGATTATGAAAGGTACCTACCCTATGAAACAAGATGGATATAATATTGTCAAGCGAGTCACTAAGCTACGAAAGTTATGGAAGAACACAGAGTTTGACGAGTATTAAATTCCGTCGATATGTAATTTGTATCTAACACCAATTAAAATATATGTATAGAATCAATATTAATATATATTTAAAACGGCTAGGAGGAGCCGTACATAATGATTCACAATAATAATATATCTGAAAATTCTATTAACACTCACTGGGTATATCATAATAAAGTATTTCTTTCTTTACTCAAGAATTAAAATAAGAAAGGAAAACTATAATAAAACTGATTAGTGTAGTAAAAATATGTTAAAGGGAGCAACTCGTTTATAATTGTAAGTATTTGTATTCGACAATGATAATGCAGGTCAATGTTATTTTGTTTTTAAGTAGCAATGAAGTTGCGAATGTCTTATATTACAATTACATACAAAGAACCAATATATGGAAGTTAATTTCAACTATAAATTATTTTAGTACGAACAAAGCTTCTTAAAAATTGGTAAGTAGGCAAATTACAGAGTATTATTCTTATTTCCAATACAATGTTCAATTGAAAACGAAAATCGTACTGTATCGGAACAGGTAAGTATGTATATGTCATTGTATATTACATTTTTGTCCAAGGAAGGTAATATAATACATTATTCATTATTTAGTGTGGGTAGAACTTTAGCAAATAAAACTTTTTAATGAACATTAGTCTACTTTCTCCTACTGTGATTCGTAGGCTCTGGGTTAACAGAGATCATAAATGTTTAAGAGGTTAAAGCAATCGATATTGCCCTATACAATGAATTTATATTCTGAATATTAAGCATTTAAATATATGTTAGAAACGTATTTAAAGATTTTAATACTATCACGAAACAGTTGGCGTAGAAAATTTTTGAAAAAACAACAGCATTTACAGCGTGTAAAGATATATAACTATTTCGATAAAAAGAAATAACAATGTCCGTAGATAGCTATAGGGAAAATTCACTAAAACACAAGCTTGGAAGAATAGTACCTAGACGACCTTACATACTAGTGTTTCTTAAGAAATTTACAAATCGTATTAGGCAGTGTTAAGTTGGGGTTTTAAGATGACGATTATATAAAGTAGTACCACAGTATTAAATACAGGTATTTCTAATAATACACATTTAACGCTTATCCACATATTACATGATGTTATTTTACTTCACTTATCAGTAATAAATTAGATGGTTATATTATATTTTTCTTGTATTGAAATGATAATTGTTTAAGATACAAAGGCTACTGGGTTTAAAAATTTCTTTAATTATGACACTGTTATCGTGTTTCCTTTGTTTGTAAAGTTATTGAGAAAACGTAGCCCATTTCAACTTACTTAATTTAGTCACAGAACAGACGGCAAGTTGATTATTTTTTTTACGAAACAATTTTTATTTACAATAAATAACATCGATATTATAAAATATTTTGAAATATTGAATATATTTTAGTTGCCTTCCATTCTGATTCTATTGTATTTCTTTACACAATCAGATTTGATAGGAAAACTCTATAACGTTGCTAACGACATCATAATATAAATTAATCAAGAGATAAAATAAATAATACATTAAATACATAAAATGTTATCTGCTTTAGCTGGACTGTTACTCGATCCTTTTAATCGAACAAATATTCCTATACAAGACAAACACATAAAATCTACAAATACATTTCTTAATTATCTAGTTATATTATTCATCGTTAAAGAATTGATTAAACTATTTGTTTATATAAATATATTTTATACATATATACGGATATGTTAAACTACATTTTCTTCTAAAATTTTGAAAATGCGAGTAGATAGGCCATCTACGAACAGAACATCAATTAGTAGTTCCTCATATACATAATTCTATAAACTCTGTTGAAAGCAAATATATATTTAAGCAATAACATTTTAATAAAATCGGTTAATTATTGTAACTGCATCGATATTATAATATTTCTAAAATAATTTTCATTTATAATACATAAAATAAACACATTAGATGAGCACAATAAGAAACGAATAGTCCTTGTACCATCGTTATGGTTCATAGCATGGAGCCGGTCTTGTGTAGGCCATGCATCATCAGAACATATATAACTAGGCCTTGTAGTATCAGGACTAGCTGTATTGAGGCGTCGTGGAGTGCTAATTCTTAGTGCTAGTGCTCCCTTATAATAAAATACACTATTTACTTAAATAGAAACAATATAAAGTAGAACTCATAAGAATTAGTGAATCATTATAACAATATGACTCAAAACATTGAATTTAATTAAACTCAAACGATCTTATAAACGGTTCTACGAGTGGATGCGGGTGGCACAAGACCGGTCGTCGTGGAGATCCTTGGGAGAGGCCTATGTCCTGCAGTGGACGTCTTTTGGCTGATGATGATGATCTTATAAACGTAATAGATTGTATTAAACACGTCAACCTTTTGAATTAAACGTTTCGTGTATTGTGTTAGTACCTGGATCAATCGGGCGACTCGTGAGCGGCGAGCGAGGTGGCTGGGAACAGAGGATACCATCCATACGTGCGCTGCGGCAGGGACAGTCTGTCGAGACACATCTCCGCTCCTCACAAAGCGAGCTTGTGTTCAAATCCTCCGCATCACTACCAGCGTACGACCTAAGGCCTCGCTTGCCTAGTTTTAAAATTGGATAGTTTATTATAAGTCGTTTATCATTCAGAGCTTGGACACTATAGAATCAAGAACGTAGATGTTACAAAGGTAATACATTCAGAGCTTAAACAAACTTTACTATAGAATCAAAAATATAGTAATTTAAAAGGAGACTCACTTCACTTTAGTGACACAAAATATTGTTGAACTC
This sequence comes from Danaus chrysippus, assembly GCA_916720795.1. Taxonomy (NCBI): domain Eukaryota; kingdom Metazoa; phylum Arthropoda; class Insecta; order Lepidoptera; family Nymphalidae; genus Danaus; species Danaus chrysippus. Next base: position 2,320,039 of record CAKASE010000073.1, read on the forward strand.
TATTATATAAACTGTTGATATTATTATTCATACTTTCTTCAAATTGAAATGGAACGTTAGAGATTGTATACCACAATGAAATTGAAATCTACAGCAGAGGAGAACAATTAACAGTGATGTTTGTTCTCCTGTGATAAAATTATCTTAACTGTAACCCTAAATAAAGATTTTATATTAAAATATAGCTGTTATTTAAGCGTTTGTTTGAAATGTGTCTCAGTGGTGCGGCGTATTACTCTTGTCTTACGCTTGTCAACCACTTGTCATCATCGCGAAGGTAGCATTTCTCGTATGAGTCAGGCACTTCGACATTAACGACGTACACCCGACGAGCATGAGATACCTGTTAATAAATTTAAGTACAATATATGTTATTTCGAGCAAATATTAGAAACAAATGTGTGCAAAGAAAACATTGCTTCATTAATAATTTTATGTACTCATTCGGTTCTTATTATGTCCTGAATGTATTAGAAACTTCAGTCATATTTGGAGTATTTTTTTGTAGTACATTTGTCTACATGTACAATATATTCGAATAGAAAACATAAAAATGTCAAGTCGTTAATTTTCGTAAGTTATCCATTAAGGATATAAACCTCTAGCTCAAGTTATTTATTTAGACCCCGTTTCACCAATCATTGTTCAATAAGTTACATCGTGTTAAGGCGTTTGATACTCTGTATCGAGCGTCCCACCACGCACAAATGTCCGATTAAATATCTTAACCAGCCACTAATATTAATTCCTGCTCTGGAACTCCGTCTAATGGCTAACAGAATATTAATGGCATTGTCAAAATTCAATTGTCCAATCATCGCCCTGATTTCTTGTAACCATAGTAACGTCATCTGTTTTGTCAGTTTCGACTATTTCCTTGTACTTATTAATAAAGTGAATTAAAATTTCATTTCCTATGATGATTTTGCCTCCAGTTTTTTTATAACATTGCACATTAAATTTTCTTTTTATCTCTAATAATTTGAACAAAATTTATGCCTATATTTATAACAATAATATATAATACAATTTATTGACAACCCGATTTTGACAAGTTACACCTAGTAAATTGAAAAGAAAGCTTGTTGTGTGCCAAATGTATGCAACCAACGATATATAAAATTTGGTCACATTACCTACCAAATGACGTATCGAGGGATATATACGATCAAAGTATAAAGTGGTGCATCGTTATTCGTGGCAAACGTGTTAAACGCTATAGTTTCCATTTCGTCATATAACAAGAACAAATAATTTGGTAGTCGATCATTTGACATGACTTTAATAATGATTTGTTAATTTATCATCGCGGGACGTAAATATTTTAACAGACATTTATAATTTCGTAGGTTGGTTAGTAAATTCTGTGTTTAGATTAAACAAACATTGATTGGTGAAACTGGGTCTTCATATAGATATGACACTATCAGTGATGGAAGAAGACGGATTCTGGCGAAAGCTTCAGGTTCATCGCCGTAGCCCAGGGTATGATCTCGAGGCGGTAGATCATCAGCTGCGATCAAAACCACGCCGAGTTTGCGCATCTCACTCTCAAACCATACTTGTAGTTGAGCACGCGCCGGTGGACGCTCCCTAACCCGGTCCGCGCGATCTTGATTAGAAATAGCATTCGGTGTATTTGATGGTTGTTTGATCGGTGAAATAAAGGAATCCGGAAGTATGGAATTATCCACGATAAATATATCTAATTTGTATGCTGAGCGATCTTTAGCCTGGAGTGGAGATGGAACCAAATTGGCAGTAGCATCGCAAACTGGTGCCGTTTTAGTTTTTGAAGCGGTCCTGAGGTATTATCAAAAGCCATTATTCATTATTATCTACAAAAAAATATTAAGATAAACGGACCGAAAGACCAAAATTAAAAATATATATTGCCCAGATAACCTTAGATTTATAACTACATAATATAATAATTTCGTTTTTAATCCAAGGGATACATATCAATTAGTACTTAATTTAATATTATTTTTTTAGACACTTTAAATTCGTAGAGGATAATTGTCAATATTATCATATTACTTTTTCTTAAAAAGTATGAGCATAGAGAATGAAAATATTGAATGCAAAGTAGTATGACATTATGACCTTATGACAACCAATTTCTAATATAGTGTATTATCTATGATGACAACTTTGTCAATATTACGTTGAACACCCCAATATTATTATTTCCTACATAAAGCGCTTTAACTAGTTATGTAAAAATTAAAGCAGTTTAAAGATCTCTTAAAATTATGGTTTTAAAATAAATAATGTGCATTTCAATTTAAACGTAATAAAATAAAAAATATTATTCGACTTCAAACTTATGATAACTTCCTTTACCCATCTCTTTCGAACATGCCCCTTATACGTATTGCTAACCTATTTGCACATCCAAATTCTAATAGGATTACTCACTAGCTGTCGTTATATTACTTCTTACTCGCATTGCCAAACCTTGCTTTTGTTTTCGCCACAACTCAAAATGTGTACGCTATTTAAGTATGTAATTGTTAATGTATGTTAAATGAGTTAATTAATAATAGTGTTATAGCGCGCAGTGTTTTTTAGGTATAAATTATAAAATATGGAAGTTCTAGCGAAGTGACAATTTCACCATTAATAGGGTACGTATGATCGTATCAACTAGCCGCGGTTAGATTTTTTTGTGCGTTTTGTGAGCTTTTCTAAAAGAAGAGACACCCAGTGAGTTTTTGTATTCTCCAAATACGAATATCTTTATTATTAAAAGAAAGCCTACAAAGTATCTTATAAATCTTATGTTTTCTTTTTAAGTGTCTGCCGTTATCAAATACATTCTTTTGTTAACTCAATTTAAATTACATACATCCCACTTGTTTGTATTTATCGTTTTGAACATATTATTTCGTGACTACATCAACGAAAACAAATTATGTACTGACAAAATGAATATACTATACTTATTTCTTTAGCAATTTGTTGTCGTTCTTGTAACGGCATTTTTGGTAATTTTTTTACATGTTAATTGTTTTAAATTACATTGGTTACAGAGGAACTACAACGTACTTAATATAAATTGACCTAATTTGCGAAGTATCTATAGTATATTAGCGCCCGAATATTGTTTTAAAAAGTCTTAAGATTTTTATACGGTAATTAATGTGAATTCAAAATTAGTCTCATTTTTTTTACGTAAATTCGCATAATCGATGTTAAAAATGCAAATTCGTTAAAAAAACATTGTCTATTTTTCATACGCATGACTTATGTGAGCTGTATTTTTTTCAAAAATACTCCTTTTAAAATTTAGAATTATTCCATTTGAATTCATTTATTTTGCAACGTAACAACTAAGTTTGTTAAAATTTTCATGTGTCTCATTATTACAATGGCGGATATATGTTTTTCACCTATTATATAATTGCTATTTCTTAATTTATCTGTAAGAACACCACGTTGTCAACACATATAACGGGATTCGGGAATAATTAAAATTGGACAACTATAGAATTCGCATTAATTATCGTAATAAAATATAGTTAGGTTATAATATGTAGTTATTTCGCAACTGTCATGAATAAAAAACTTAAAAGAGTTTCTAGCAACCTACATCCGATATAATTTTAATCAGGTGAAGCAAAAAATCATAACAAAACAGTGGTGTACACAACCAAGATGTATATTCAGTAAACAGTAAATAAAGGCAATTTGAGTCACTATTCACGTAGATAGGTCTTTTATAAAATCTATTTGTAGTGTTTATTGTCGTGGCCAAAATAAGCATGATTTAAACTGATGCTTGTTTTTAATTATTAATGGTTCTTTGTGTAGTATTATTTATATAAAGTTACTTGTTTTTCTTGTTTGAGATGTTTTTTTATAGTAAAACAATGAAGGCTTTTTATTTTATAAATAATTTAACCAACGTCGACTGTTACAGGTACTGATTGGTACGCTGTCTGTCGTACCAGTAATAGTCTGATCCTGTGCGATATAGCTCGTGGTCTAACTAGCGAAGTGAGTTATATTTTCTATGGAACTTCTGTATATGTAGTATTAAAAGTTTATAGTCATGAATACTCCGGATACCATGGTGGGTGGAGCCTGTCTGTTGCAGCGTGCTGGCGAACTTAGTGTGGTGGAGTACGGCCTCGATAGAGTACTGCAAACGGTGAGTAATTTAATTTATACTAAAATGTTTCGTATCTTATGGAGGTTCGTACTGAGCGTGTGAATCCTCACGTGCTCAATGAGGGCTGGACAGACAGACGATTGCTGTTATTGATCTTGTTACAGGTCCGGAACATACATAGGATAGATGTTAGAGTTCCTTTGTTATGAAAAAAAAGGATTGTAAATGTTGTAGGAGTTCAGTTAGATTGGTTGGAGCTGAATGAGAGCGGACATCTGCTTCTGTTCCGTCATACTAGACGACGACTTGCACTTCTCTGTATTGATACCGGTGAAAAGGTAGCACATTCATATGTATAGCGTAAACGACATAGCTGGATAAATTGAGTCAAAAAATATGATATTTCATTGTCTGGTATTTCATTTTTTTAGGAAATTATCGCGAGCGGAGTCAGTATCGTGCAATGGATAGAAAACAGTGACGCTGTTGTAGCCGGAACCCCAACACATTTCCTGATTTGGTAAGATTTAATAATATATTTTTTAATTCTACTGGATAGTGCTCGACTGTTGGAAGATGGAAATGAAGTGTTAGATACTGAACGCACTATCTCAGTATCATCCTATTCACGCCTTTTCTTGAAGCTACCCAAATTATAACGTCATGTTGAAATATATTTTTCATTATTAATTGTGGGACTGTGATGTGAAGATTAATGATTGTATTAGCACTTTTGAAAACATACTCCATGTAGATAAAAGTAACTTATTATGTGTACAACATTTATTTGAATATTATAAATCTTCTAACTTAAAATAATGTATCGTTGGCAATGTTTAAATGGTCAATATTAATTTAATATTTTGGGAGAGAACATATCAAAATGGTCCTGTAAATTAATCCTAGTTTTTCCTCTTTATGTCTATATATTACATATACATGGATCATAAGGTTGTTCCTACATATATATGTGTGTTTGTATGTGTTGTAGGTACAGTGTATGGGCTGTATCAGTATCAGAGCGACGAGTCCTACTGGAAGGAGGTCAGATCCAGGCCATTGTATTGGATGAACATCGACTGGCGTTAGTAAGATGGCTTTAAAGTATTGACATTATTGTTATATTAATGAGATCTAAGACTTCCTCGACTATTCATTTAAATGAAACACATCTGGTCTGCCCGTGATCGTGGTTGCTGTAAAGTAACTGAAACGTCGCCAGTATGTCGTTTATTTAAAAATACCCGAAAACATTCTTTTCATTTATTTTTGTATTGTTTGAAGTGATTACTATGAAATTTTTATATAGGCGACGTTTAAATTTAAAGTTCAGTAGTTCAGCAAGATTCAGTATGTTGCTAAAGTAACTTTTTGGACAGATTATGTTATAGAATACTACAGAGTACTAAGTTTTTTTTTTGCATAAGACAATTAATAAAGGATTTCATTATAGCAGGATTGATTTAATGTTCCAAGCGCTATTTGAATTTCTTTTCATCAATCGCTATATTGTTAATGTACTATTTATTTTGAATAGATTCCGCGTTACGTAGCGGGGACTTAAAGGATTGTGCTCAATACTTGGACGTCGGGTCGTTGTGGTGTCAACTGGCTGAACAGGCGCTAACAGGATACGATGTTGAGGTTAATATGTATGGCATTACAGTTACATTAAATATAAACAGAAATTTGTTAAGGCTTCGTTGCCAAACACATTGAAAACATCCTACTAATTTTTAGTAAGTTTTTCACGATATTTTCTTTATGTGAATTTGTATTCAAGTACAGAGAATATAAGTACAGTGGATGTCTCATAAATAATGTAGATTTTCAGTGTTCACTTTTTAATATATAATGCAATGAAATAGACTAACTATGAGAGGTATAGCTCCTCGTATTTAATGGTTTTTATCACAAAGAGCCATAAGCTCTTAGGTTAAACCGTTTTTTGGCCTTAAATGCAAAAAAAAATTCGCACTGCTTTAATAACATCTGTTGGATTCAAATTATTTTGTATTAAATAATTTCGCCATAGATCTCAAATATAAAGTCTGGACTGAATTTCGGATGTGGTAGGAGTTTAATATCACCAAGTTCTTTGATCGCGTTCCGTGTTACTTTCTACATGCATCGACATTACCTATGAGACACCATGTATATATGACAGAAATAAAGATTGTCCAATAGGTTTAGAATAACTACTTCAATTTAGTATTGGTTTAATTACATTAACGTTAGGTTCAAGTACATTGGACCACCCTGATACCGAACAACAGTTATGTTTGGTTAAGTGTTAGACATTCAGTTGTGGTGGTATATTCCTCAGTGCTCAAATTAGAGAAGGACTAATATATATATTTTAACATTTAAACGTTTTAGTACCTCATAACATATATATCTTTTTTTCAGTTGGCGACGAAATGCTATAAAGCAGTAGGTGATGAGGCTAGAACATTTTATATAGAGAAAACTGTCGAGTTAGCTTCAGCCAAAGGGAACGGGAATATTGATGAAGGTATTTTTTGCATTTACACGATTTGGGTACACCTCATGTATCTGTTTCTTTTTGTACGCACTTATTGTATTAATAGTATTCATTTATTTATTTATTGGATCGCCAACAAAGTATACACAAATACAATTTTTTAAATTAATACAATTAAGATGCTATGTGCTACCTCAGTTACAGGCAACCACTTCATGCTGAAATATTAACAGAGTGCATGTAATCACAAAGTTAACATTTTGGTTTAAATACATTTTAGTTTAAATACAGTGCATGAAGAACAAACAACTAGAAAGTAAAATTTATTTATTTTATTAATCGTGATTATAATATAATGCATAGGTTTAAAGAGTCCCGAGGTTCGTGCACGTCTAGCAATATTTGTGGGGGACTTAACCACCGCCGAAGAATACTACGTACGTGGAGCCGCTCAGCCAGAATTGGCCATTAATATGTACAAGCAGTTCAATAGATGGGCAGATGACATCGGCCTCGCTGGAAGAGTCGATAGACAAGCGGTGACATCACTCAGGCAGCAATACATGGACTATCTCACATCAACAGGTGCAAAAATGATAACTTATATCAGATTTAATTTATTTTAATTTAATAATATATACATTGTGTTCGTTACAATAACACTCATAATCTATTTGCCCTAATAAAGTATTATTTTGTTGGTACAGGTCGTCTCGGCGAGGCGCGGTTCGTGTGTGGGTGACGCTCTGTTACATCACCCCACACGATCAACTAGTACAGGTGAAGGTTGCATTATCAGATACACAAAAAAAATAATGTACTGCACTAAATGGCTCCTTTATCAGATAGATAAATAAAAATATATACTTAGAGACATAGATTATGAACTTTACAATTTGTTTCCTTTGTAGGAGGAATGGTGGGAAACGGCTGGTGAAATATCCGAGCGTAAAGGTGATATAAGAACTGCAGTTGATTACTATTCTAGAGGCAACAACTACGCAAGAGAAGTCAGTGTTGTTCATTATAAATGTTGGTTTTAATTTTTATTATATTATTTGTTGTTCTTCAGGCCTGTCCTGAAGGAGAGTGGGGCGCGTGGCTTGTATCATCGCGACAGGCGGGCGCCGCTGTACCTCATGTCATAGAAGCTGCTCGAACCGTTGATGCTCTCACTGCGGCTCTGAAGGTACATCATTATAAAAAAGCTCTTCAAATTGTACAGCTATTATTAATAATATCTGCTTACCGCCATCTGCTGTTGTGTCGTTAAAGCAATTAGTAAAAGCAAGTAGCAAGTAGTATCACTATTCGCCACTAGATGTCAGGAAGAGTCATATTTTAAACGACTCATTTTTGTTATTCTTTTTTACGTAAAATAACATTTTCTAAATGATTAATGATGATAATGATTCCTAGCTAGATCGATTTATCGCCATCGTTTGAGCTGATACCGAGATTCCCATAATATATAAATATATATACAAGAACTGCTCTTTTAAAGATATAAGATATTGCTATAGGTTTTGTTTTTTTATATATATATTTTTTTTAAATCAATCTATTGATATCTTTAGGTTATAGAAGATAAAGAATCTATTCGGGAGCAATGTGAACAGTTGGGGGATCATTTTATATCTTCTCGAGTAAGTTGTTTTAAATAATGAACAAAAGAAATATGTTGTTATTATTTTTTTTATAATTGTTATTAACGTAATTCGATTTTGTTAATTCCTTATTGGTTATTGTGTATAGTTGCAAAAATATAAATGTAAACATCCACTAAGGGTGTAAACTAATATGTTTTCAATTATTCATTTCTTCTTTTACACACGGGTTTAACGTCACGATCAATTTATTCAATTTTTTGAATTCAAAGTTATGGTCGATTTTTATTTTATTCTAGTAGGTTTCATATGTCAATTAATATTCATTAATTATTTATCTATTTTTGCAAACATTTACAGGAATGGGATACAGCGGAACGAGTTCTCATATCCTGTGGCATGGCGGAGAAATGTGTAGGAGCGTACAACGCCGCGGGCAAAGTGTCGGAAGGTCTACGTGTTGCCGCTACACATGTGGCAGAAGAAGACAGACAGATATTTACTGACACTCGCTCAACAATTACGACAGGAAGGGCGCTTTAGAAAGGCTGAACAAATTTATATACAGATACAGGTGAAGCTATATCTATGTATCCTTATACTGGTGGTAATACTCTAAAATATTGAAGTATACATTGTTTAATTATATGCATAGAACAAACATATGGTTTTCCTAAATCGCTGTTAAACATCGTTCAGGAAGCGTCTCAGTATGAGTCGACGCTGCGGTTGACAGACCTACTACATACAAGCCTTTGAAAGCCACTAGGGAAAACGATGCGTCTATTGATATGAAACCAATCTTGTTAGTGTTCCATAGATTCACTGTGTGGCCATTAGGTCTATCGCGTTGTAGTGAGAGGAGCTTCAACAGTTCCTGGGACTTGCGACCCAGGTGTAGGTTGAAGGGAGCCCTATCTTACGCGCGTTAAACGCTTACTCACACCGTCCAAGCTCCTCTCAAAACCTAGCCAAAATTGAAACGAACCTACTAGGGCTGCCTTCAACGCACGTTGTAATGAACTGATATTAGTTCAGAACAGGCTCAAGTCTTTTAGTAGGTTATAGAGAGATTTGGCTGTCATACCTATCTCTTCAATTCTATAGGATACAAATTTACCACGAAGCTATTCTCAGTGAGTTTTTTAGTGAGCTTGTAATACTTGTCGACCTTGATCACATAGTCTTTCGAAATGTTGGTTTCCGAAGGAACCGTGAGCTCTATTAGCACAACGTACTTTAAAATTAACTAGCGCATTTTTAAAAATGCCATTACCCTCTAGGTCTAATGAAAATAATTATATGTTGTAGACATGATGTTGTATGTATATTGTTTCCATTATTAAAAGTGTCATCCAGATGTATGACACGAGTGGTCAGTGGGCGGGGTCATTGACCGCCCGGGGACTGGCAGCACACAAACATTAACCTGACACCAACTAACTGACAACTATTCTGTGGAAAACAGTATAGAAATCGATTATCATTACCTCCGGATACAGGATCCCTTACTTATTACGTCACAATAACAGTCAGATTCAAATATACGAAGCGAGAAGTAGCGAGGCGTGAAGCAGCGGTTCTGGCTGAAGAGAACCCGGAGGAGGCTGAGGCGGCTTTCCTTAGAGCTTCGGCGGCTGAGGATGCGATTCACATGTGGCTGTCTAAAGGGAGTCACCGTAGAGCTTGGCCTTGGCCGAACAGCATGCCACGCATGTGGTCACACATTCTGTATGATAAGTAACGTAATTTTAGTTTCAATGTTCATATACTTTATTCTGATTTACTTTATATAACTCTTAAACGATAAGATTCGCTAATAAGTTGACAATAGGAGAGTTTTTGTCGTTAAAAAATGTGATAGCTCTGCTTACATTGGCTATACTAATGATTTAAGTATGTAGTGTAGTAAGTGTAGTTTTATGTGACGTGAATAGACGGAGGAGGTGTTGGTCGAGCGCGGGGACCTGGCACAGTTTGAAGCCTCATGACAAGAGATGTGGTGCAGCATTACAAAGACTTGGGTACGTACGGAAATTACTTTATTGTATCTCTGAAGAATTCCTTTTGAAGAATGTTAAAATGCTTTGTTAAGAACGATAGTTTTTATAAATAGCTTGTTTCCTTCGTCTATTACGTATTAACATACATGACACTTTCTTGGACAAGATAGAGATCAATAAATTCATAAGCTGGATAACTTACAGCAGCGATAGTTTGTTAAATTTAAACAATACTCAAGAAAGCTGTGTATTATCATCACATTTAGCTTTTAATATTTTTTTCATGTTCAGAGTTGTACGAGGAGGCGTCTCGAGTGCCCGCAGAGTTCTGAGTCTGTCCCGCCTCATGTACCGCCGCTGTTACAACGAGCCGCCTCACATTACATACAGACCGGTATTGATGAACCCTCATATACAATATGTAACGTAATTAACGCACACCCTGAAACTTATTTAATTTAAAATGAAACGGAATCTAGATCCATTTTGATAATTTTTTATGTAGGTCATTTTTTTTTTCTCAAATTTAGATAGAACTAAGTAAATTACAGTCATCCTACACACAGTTATCTAAACACTTCATAGAAACGAAAATGGATCGTAAGTCAGGGTATTAAGATTTTTAAAATGAAATATTAAATTAGTAATCAATTATTATTATTAGAGAGGGGCGCGGGCGCGGCTAGTAGATACATTGTTGTGTCTGTCTGTGTGTGCGTGCGCAGCGGAGTGAATAGCTGACCATATTATTTCCACGAAATTGGGATAACTAATTTCACAATGCTAACGCAAATATAAATAATATTTGGTGTATGCATTGCGTTTATATTATTATATTCTAATTGGGGTGTTTGAGGGTGTGCGTTATTTATGTTACATGTTGTATATCCGAACCCGAACATAACAAAATACAAGACGACGCAGTAATCTTCTTTGAACGTGTTCACAGATGTTGGAGCCGACGCTCCTCTCACACACGGTTTGAAACGAGCCGCTTCGTCACAAGGGAAGCTAGCCTCGTGTATGAGAGGATCATACCCGGCTGTGAAGATAATCACACTCTACAGGTACAGCTGTTAGCTGGCTCATACGACAGATCAACTCGAGCTTTAGAAGAAGATATGGTTCCGTGGCAGGGACAATGGACTCACGATGTGTACTCTGATTTCTTTGATGGTGAGGCATTTCTCTTATTTTACCTGAAATTTTGACTAAAACCCATATTAAGACTTAATCCTATCGTGCTTTTTATTTTAATTTAGTGTTATGACATGAATATCTAAATGTATTGCAGTTAAAGAGGCGGGACATGTGTTACTTGTTATGATGTGAGCGTTTGTCTTGGAGTGAATCAAACACTCTATATTAGAGGTAGAGGTCTCTGGGTCTGGGATAACTTTGTCTTGGAGTGCGTTGGATCAGTTGTCCCAGAAAAGAGACCCTGGGCTCGGGATATTGGGATGCCTTACAACCACTTTGTGAGGGCTATGTTTATTTAACTGAGTGAAATCAAAAATCGAAAAAATTTCTGCCGTTATATTTCTCAATTTCAGACGCAGCCAATGAAGATGACTTATCTCATGACTCCAACCTGCCTCCTGGTGTTGACCAGCCTATGGAACACAATGAGCCACAAGCAGGCCCTTCTGGGATGACAACACATACAGAACTGAATACTTCTACTACTAACGAAGAGAATTTCATGTCCTCGCTGCCAATAGTGCAGTTGTATTGAATATTATTTTTACTAAATTCAATTGTGTTCTTGTTTTTAAGATTATGTATATTATACTTACTTTTCAGAGTCCTTTAAGTATTTCCACTGTTAATATTATTTAATAACTGTTATATATCTATGTACATGATTTTATTTTAAAATTGTACTTGTTAATTTTTTACACAGTTCTTTGTACTTATATTATTTTGTTAAATTTGTTTGAAAGTAGTTTGTAATGTCTTTGTAAAGTATATTTCGTTTCTATGATATTTATCCATTTCACTATATTAAAAGTAATTTTGATCCATAAGTTAATCTTTTTTTTAAATATTAAATGTATTGCGCAACAAGTCTAACTCAATAATAATTTAACATTTAGGTACGGTAGTTAAATGAAATAATTATATCTTTATAGGTACAACTTTATTGAATGATCTTTAAAGTAATATTTGTAACACAACATGTCATACAAAGTTTTTGCGAGTGATAGTGAAGTATGTAGCTCCCTAACAAGTAATATACAAACTACAGTAAATGTAACAACTCATTTAATCCACAGTTTTTGCACAACGACAGCTCCATTTAAACAGAACTTTTCACTAAAATCCATCTGTTTCATAATTTTTGTTAAAATATATTTTATTATTTAAATTTAAAGATGCATAATGTTTAATCTTAAACCTAACTTTCAATGTTAACAATAAATTACATTATAAGAGTAGATAGAATAGATTAATAGATGTTTTAATTCGATATATTCTTTAAGTCATGTAAATGTAAAAATATATCATAATTTTTGTAATTTCTCGTTCAACGTTCATTATCATATATATGTAGTAAATAAAGACTGTACAAGGAAAACTACTTCACTTTTATATGTTTGACTAAATGGCTGAAACTTTAATATCGTCTGTCCGTGATCACTGTTACTATTCACTGAGTGTTTGACCCCAGCGTCATAACGATACAACTTACGGTGGCTCTTTTGAGAAAATAACATGTATAAGATTTCAAAATAGTTATTGAATAATAACATCAACTTAAATATTTTTTTCAATGTGAATGTCATATATTAAATTTTAAAAAATCCGTGGCTCAGTTAAAAACAGTAAGTAAAATAAATACATAGGTATAACAACTAAAACAAGTTTCAATAAGTGATTTTTTGTCTCAATAAGTGAACATCACTTTTGTGTCCCCCACTACGCCTTACGCACCCAGCGAATACGTAGAGTAATCTAAACGCCTACTAATATGTAAAGTAATAATGCTGTTGTAAATCAAACTTTTAAAGTTTCGTTTAAAGAGAACTGAACAACCAATGGCTAAGTGATGGGTAACGACGCCATCTATTGACGAAAATTCTTCGCATTTGAAACATATTGTAGAATTTTAGAAGACACATTAAGAGAGTAAGATTCGTAAATGACATTTTATATTTTTTGGAGATATTGATTTCAAGCTTTGTCTTCTATTTTTATATTCCTTATATTACACACGAAAATAACTTCATCAGTAGTCGTTTAAAGTCAAGTAAAACATATTATAGATAGTGTTGTTGGCAGTTTATCATGTACATTTCTAAATCAAACAATATTTTTTCTCCGTCTATCTCAGTCAAAAAATAATAAACTGATTTTTATAAGTTATAGCGATTTTTTTTGCAAACCTTCGCTGACACTAAACAACATTTATGATCGTGAAGATGTCTTCATATAAATACATTATACATACAGATGAAGGGATACACATCTATCTTCCATCAACAGAACTATTAACTAAAGACGTTGGCCGCTTCTTGAAGATGAGAACCGATGTAGTAGGACCCGCTTGAACTACATGTGTTGATATATTTGTACTTGGATATTGATCATGAATAACGAGTATAGAAGAGAGGAGAGGAAGAAGAATTGAGACACGCGCGCCCTTAGTGAGCGGGGAAACAGACATACTCGATACATGAAAGAGAGGTTAGACAATTAGACTCGTATGATGTACACAAACATGGCCGACACGTTTAGTTCGAACAGCTTGTGGATCGAGCTGTTGCGCCAGACTTTGACGAATGATTTCTGTAAACTGTATTTATAATTTGGATTCCTCCTTGAGCTACATATTACTACTTTAGTTTTAATTTAATAAGCCTTATAGTTCCTTGGACTAAAGTGGAATTTTAAATTTATATACAGCACAATATCCATATGTTCAGAATAAGTATGTAAGTAACTATGTTTTCATTATTAGTAACCGTTTTTGTTTTAAAACAATTGCCAATTCTAATTTTGTTTTGTTGTTTTTCTATTTAATATTTATTAATTACGACTAAAAGCAAATTATTATAAAACCTGATTGTGCTCTTTATGAGTTACAGAACATATTATTTTATTGCTACTTGATTGTACATAAATCCATCGATTACAAAGTTTCCTTCAGATTTATTTTTTGGTAAATTAGTAAGTACTTATAAATAAATTAAAAAATATTTATATACCAAATCTTCGTCCTCAATATTGATGATGAAAAATATTTAGTTTAATGATTGTAGTAAAAAATAAACACTAATTATGTAGGGCGCCAACCAGGGGTACCAGGAAAACTACGAAACTTATTTTTATGTATATTATAATGAGAATTACATATTAAAACTCTTGTCTTTAGAGTCCCTGCACCTTGACTGAATCCCTAACACCATCTGAAAATTAAGAAATTGTTGTTAATTGACACTTTAACTATAATAAAATAGTATTTATAATAATATGTAACAACAGTAAGTTAACAATCTTAACAGCTAACAGCCTCTGTTAGTGAACTCATCAGAAGCTACTGAAACAATGATTCTTAACATGAAGCAAGTCCCGCAGGAGCTACATACAAATGTATGGATAAAGCTTGTATTAAAAGACATTGACTGTTTGAGCCGCTGCAACACTCCACCTTCAACACTACACTTGATACTTCAAGTCTTTTACATTCTAATATGTTTAAATCTCAGTCACTTCCCTCTCCATATAATGTGTAGCTCATTGTCTTTAATATATTGTGTCTAGTGTAATCACACACTCATGTTTCATTAATAGCTACCTGGTTCATTGTTAGTTTTCATCTAACACTTGATGATCAGCCGTCATCTCCTGATGGATGAATCTCAAGTACAGTCCAATAACACCATCTGTAATACATAATACAATATATCAATACTGTTCACAAACAATATTGTTCATATATAAAGGCATACGAAGACAGTTACTTCAAGTCTTTTACATTCTAATATGTTTAAATCTCAGTCACTTCCCTCTCCATATAATATGTAGCTCATTGTCTTTAATATATTGTGTCTAGTGTAATCACACACTCATGTTTCATTAATAGCTACCTGGTTCATTGTTAGTTTTCATCTAACACTTGATGATCAGCCGTCATCTCCTGATGGATGAATCTCAAGTACAGTCCAATAACACCATCTGTAATACATAATACAATATATCAATACTGTTCACAAACAATATTGTTCATATATAAAGGCATATGAAGACAGTTACTTCAAGTCTTTTACATTCTAATATGTTTAAATCTCAGTCACTTCCCTCTCCATATAATATGTAGCTCATTGTCTTTAATATATTGTGTCTAGTGTAATCACACACTCATGTTTCATTAATAGCTACCTGGTTCATTGTTAGTTTTCATCTAACACTTGATGATCAGCCGTCATCTCCTGATGGATGAATCTCAAGTACAGTCCAATAACACCATCTGTAATACATAATACAATATATCAATACTGTTCACAAACAATATTGTTCATATATAAAGACATACGGAGACAGTTACATCAAGGATTGTTTGAAAATAAAAATATAATATTTTATATTAATCTTAAAATATCCACAAATAAATTACACTTCATATCAGCAAGAAGGTTTATTATTCAAATAAAACAACTCTTTATATATCAGTCTAGTTAGTATCATCATTTATAACATACTGTATTATGTACAGAATTATTATTCCGTTTGAAATATTGGATTCCTAAAAATATTATACTTAATTAAACACATAAATTGATTTTACTTAAAAAGTATAACACTATTAAAACACTTATATAATAATCGATTATTCTAGAAAGACGTCATATGGATTTCATTATATATAATATCAACAGCACATGAGGAATTATAAAATGAATGTGTCGATAACGGTTTACTCAATATAAGAGATACAATATGGAGAAATTAACAGTACATACCGTCACACTACTATCGTACATCAGCTACATACACTTCTCTTCAAAGAAGGTTTCCTCTTGTCCGCAGACCACGTCCTAACAGACGTTCCACCAACAGCTTTGAGTTTTGACCCTCATCTTGAATTATATATTCTTACGAGTCCTGTAACGAAACGAATGATTCTAGTTTTTATTATGAAGAATTAGAGAATAATTAAAAATATACTATTAAAATAAACTAGTACTCTTATCAGTACAGACAATAAACTCTAATATTAACCAAAACTAAAAATGTTACTTAATAAACATTTGAATTAGAACGATATGTCAATATGTAATATAAAAAGTAACATTTATTAGTAGGTACCTATGTGCCAAAAAACACTCACCATGAAGATAAACGACGTAAAACACATCCATCATAATTCATAAGGAAGGCCGCGGCCGACTGACACCAGAGGAACCAGAGGGAGCCGGAAGGACAGGAGAGACATGAGAAATGAATATTATTTTGAAAGCAAGTAATAGTAATATCATAAAATGTAAATGAATAAAATTTAAAAATTTACAATACACGAGCCGTCAGGTTGGCTACACTAAGAAGGATGGGGAATGGGGATGAAACTGTCATATAATTACCGTGTAATATAATAATTTATAGAAAATGCTGCCATCTAACGGACAAGTTACAACAACGTTGACACTAGTTTCCTTTATAACTTCATAAATGTCGTAACTCGTAAGTAGCTCTCAAATTGATTTGACATTTCACATTAGGACAAATTTTAAATTATTTCAGTTGCTCATTTGTCGTTGTTTACTGTTCTTCTTGTGCTGTACGTTCTTTTTTAAACATTTGACCCGGCTTAATATGTCATTGACTGCTATTTCCTTGCTTCTGACGATCGACCCGGCTTTTCTCAATTGGATTTTCGGTGTGCGACTAAAGGTACGATACTTATTTAGTAAAATCTATAAAATTATTATTTGTCATATTTACAATCAATTACTACTCTTGTTACATCAATTTCAACCGTAACAGTTTATTGACTTCTAATACATATATAAAAATCAGACATTTAAAAATAAATTAAGTTCATTTATTTTTTGTAGAGCTTTAAAGCGTCTGACAAAAGTTCTGGCCCATGGAAAGCGTCAGATTTTTTTGATATTACTTCAGAGTATTATTCTACAAAATACAGTAGGACCCCGATTATCCGGACCTCGGTTATCCGAATTCGCGATTATCCGGACTGCCAATAACGATCAGTTTATTCTAACACTAGCTGACCCGGCAGACTTCGTACTGCCTCAATCAAGAAATAAATTATTTCTTAATTATTTTTTTGGAGTTTACCTTTAAGCCATAAATCTCCGTGTTCTAAAGTGCGACAGAATGAATGACATATTAGTTAGTTGTCAAATCTGATATCAAAAAACCCATTTGTATGGGAAATAGAAAAGCGCTGTTTTTAGGGTTTTTCCGGAAATTATTATTTTTTCCAGCTTTTATACCTTCCCTGAACCTCCACGAACATTTCAAGACTAAGATAAAATAAATCCATTCAGCCGTTCTCGAGTTTTAGCGAGACTAAGGAACAGCAATCCATTTTTATATATATAGAAGATCGAGGTCCTACTGTATATATAAAAATCAGTCATTTAAATTTAACTTAAGTAACTCTGATTTTTAGTTACCTTTCTCACCTGGTGTCACCGAGCCAACTACTTAGAACCGCAAGTTCTATGCTTTAGAAAATAAGTCGTGTCTTATCGCTCTGGGATCTTGAACTAACTTTTTAGTTTGGTATTTTATAAGAGTGTTTTTGTAATTTTTTTTAATCATTTTATAATTTATTTTAAAGCCAACCTTGTAGTGTCTGTGTTTGTATGTCTTTATATATGAACAATATTGTATTATGTATTACAGATGGTGTTATTGGACTGTACTTGAGATTCATCCATTAGGAGATGACGGCTGATCATCAAGTGTTAGATGAAAACTAACAATGAACCAGGTAGCTATTAATGAAACATGAGTGTGTGATTACACTAGACACAATATATTAAAGACAATGAGCTACACATTATATGGAGAGGGAAGTGACTGAGATTTAAACATATTAGAATGTAAAAGACTTGAAGTAACTGTCTCTGTATGTCTTTATATATGAACAATATTGTTTGTGAACAGTATTAATATATTGTATTATGTATTACAGATGGTGTTATTGGACTGTACTTGAGATTCATCCATCAGGAGATGACGGCTGATCATCAAGTGTTAGATGAAGACTAACAATGAACACAGCCGGCCTAGCAGCACATCTCCAACTTGTCTGCTACTTAGTTATTTTATATTGAATTTAGACTTGTCAAACAATATCTTTAACAGTTACAGTACAAGTTTTATATACATATAATTTCTTTTGGATCATACTATTTTATTTAACCTAATCTACTTGATATACTTCTCTGATATGATTCAATTACTTTACTGTTATTTATAATCTGATAAAACATTGCTCCTCATCTTAAATGTTTTTTTTCTGTATGTACTAATTATGCTTATCATACTCTTTCCTCTCGAATAATTAGTTTTTAAAAGAATAGTATCTGTTATGCCACTAGAGATGCCAAAAGTTTTTGTTATAATAGATTTACCTTGAACTGTTTTCATTTATAATATTTATATAATCCGCATTTATCATAAAGAGAATTATTATTGTTGAATTGAAATGAATTATTGTTATTGTTGATGTATTGTATATTCTTTGATTTTTATTAACCAGTAATACTTGTACTTGTTAAGCTTATATATATGAAGATAACTACACTTTTGGACTCTGTATATACATCCTTCAAATGAGTTTGTTATAAACACAAAACATAATATAACATGAGTAAATATAATCTTCAAATTCAAAGTCTCAAGCTATCAAATAAATACTATTGTGTGTGTACATGATGTGACTCATATGATGTATTATTCTGTGACTTATCTTTCATACTATTAACATTTGTATACATAAAAACGTAGAAAATGTCGGATTGTTTAGAAAATTTATTAAATATATTTTATTTTATACATTATTATGGTTGTAGAACTGAAACATGTAAATAACAAGAATAGTGTTACAAGTGGCGTCATCTGTGGCATACTAATTGTATTAAACTATAATTCTTAGAATTAATTTTGACTGATTATAAATAATAATAAATTAATGTACCTGTAGATATTGCCGTGATGAAATTGTTCAAACCTGATACTAAATGTATGTTAGGTATATAGCAGTTATATACATAAATATTTGTTATATATTGTAGGCAATATTTGTAATTATTTATAATTAACTATAAGATTTCGAAAAATAAATTACTAAAAACATGATTCCATCTAGATTATTAGGTACATGTCAACTAAAGAATTTATAAATATACAAATCAATTAACCAGTTATACAAATATAAAACATGTATATTAATTAGAAATATACTTACAAAAGCAATACACACACAAATAACATTTAAAACTAAAACATAAACATAACACGAGACATAAACACAAACTTGAATTACCCAAGACCAGGACCAAATATGGAATTAAAACTATAGAGTTTGAGGGAGCGAAATTATATAATGGCTTGCCTGACGAAGTTTTTGATGAAAAAACATTTGCGATTTTTAGAAGGAAATTATTGTGTTATTGTAGGGGGCACTTGGATTAACCGCTCTTGAGTTGTATGGTTCGTTGCTACTGTACTGAATTGTTGTTTGAATTGAATTATGTATTACATCTGATTCAAGTGAACATTATTCTTTATGATAAATAAAGTTCTTTAACCACTAAGATTACCCCCCTTAATTTAATTTGTTGATGACAAGGTTTGAGTATCAGCTTGTATTTGTGATATAAATACTGACTTCAGCCATTTCGTACGACATTACTAGAAGTAACAATGAACATTAAAAATCAAGACTGAAACTGTACCTAAAAAGTAGTATTTTACTGTTTTCTTATTCTAATTTATATATTGTATGTTGATACTTTTCTGTAACATTTGTACAGACAGGATCAACTGAGGGACAACAAGCGAATAAGTACAAGATGAGTTTTCTTCATTATTTATACAGTTGTAGGAACAAAATATTTTTCTTTTTGTCAATATTGTTTTGGATGAAGGTTTGATCAGTAATTTTTTTTCTTTATCTCATTATCATTGCATTTGTACTATTTAAGATAATACTTTTTTATGAGAATATGTAGTTGTAACCGACAGTAGTCACCATCTCAAAATATCTTTCTCTTCAAAATATCTCTCAAAATACAAAAAACCAAACATGAAATATGTTATTGATTGTTAAAACAAAACAGTTAATGATTAAAAAAACAATTAAATTATATATTCTAAAATAAGAACTTGTGGATACTGTGCTGTATATGAATGTTAAATATAAAATTCTACTTTGGTCTGAGTAAGTATGAAGCTTCTTAAATTGAAACCACGTTAATAATATGTGAGCCAAAAAGGATCCAAATATTTCAATTATTAAAACAATAGGTTATATTAGAAGTACAGTTTATAAAAAGTATTCTACAAAGTCTGGCACGACGGCTGTTACAGTCTGTCCGAACTAAAGGTGTTTGATAGGTTCGTGTACATTCGAGCATACTAATCAAATCGTTCTGTCAACTATCAAGTGAAGGGCACTCTCTTCTCTCCCCGGATCACTAAAGGTGGAATACTCTCAAGACTCCGTCCTCTCCTCACTTCAATACTAGTTATTCATGAGCAGTCTTCCGGTACCATACATACACACACATCTAGCCCTATTCGCGGACGAGACCGCGGTGTACTTCAAGCGCGTCCTTCTACGTTTAAGATAAATGTACGAAAAACCAAAAAATAATAAAATAGATACAGTCGTGGGAATTATAAACATATGCTCAGACTAGACTACAATAAAAGCGTGGGGCACAGCAATTGTCTACAATCGAAAAATGATTTCAAACTTGGTTAGGTAGAGAGAGGAGTTTGGACAGTGGAGGTGATCGTTTAACGCGTGTTAGATAGGACCCCTTAAACCTACACCTGGGTCGCAAGTCCCAGACACTGTTGAAGCTCCTCTCCCTGCAACGCGATGGACCCGGCACCCGCACGGTGAATCCATTGAATGCTAAGAGATTTCGTCTCTTCTCTATGGGTAAATCAAGCACAGCCGGAGCATTACATTGTAGCACAACAATGGTGTTGAGCAACAAATGTTGACACAGAGCCATCGGTGGAAATGAGAGAGGAGTAACCTATATCCAGTCTGGGGTAAATCTCTGAATTGAAGACACTACTTTAGAAAATAATAAACTAAGTTTAAAAGGGCAATGTCCATTTTTGGCCTAGCGTGAACAAGCTGCTATCAAAAAATCAACTTTATAAAAAAAAAAAAAATTTAGCTAGCCATTCTATTGTTGTTTGAGTGTACATTTGTATTTTATTGAAAAAATATTTTTAAAGTATCTTCATTAATTTGCTTTATTGATCCACGTTTTGTGTTACCAGCAAGATCAATTAACGATTGCGTCAAATCGAATCATCTCGCAGTACTTAATACAACTATATACAAAAAAATAATAATATTTGTTTTTAATTATTTTCGTCATTTAAAACGTTTTATAAACTGAATTATGAAGAATGTTAAACGTAATCATATCTGTTTTCGATCGATTTTTTAATGATTTTTTTCTATTGCAACACTAATAAAACAAAAAAATACAAATTGACATTGATATGTCACAGACTGATTGTTTACATTCGGCATTCGCTTTGTTTACCTACATTGAGAGTGTTGATTTATTGTTGATTTTCTTTCAACGATTGTTTATTCATTATGGACTCCGACCTATCTTTTTCCAGTGACCCCTGCACATCTACGGACCCCGAATTTCGCTCAAACGATGACCCTGGCTTTTGTATTATGGACTCCGATCAAAGCATAAACGATGACCAACACTCACGTAATTTGGACCCCGAAACTAGCTCCATCGCTAACCACGGCTTTAATATGGACATTGAACAAAACCAAAGCGTGTCTCATGATAGTCTGCACACAGAAGAAGTGACTTCTTACCAATCCGTATCTGTGAGATACATAAACTGTGAAACTGATTTGATAGAGCGAAGGGGACATAGTCTAGATCTTAATCAGGTTCAGTCTATTATAAGACGATAAAATAGCTCCTCGACGAGTTAGTGTCAAATCAATTATTTAAATTACTCGTTTTTTAATAGATATGTATTGTATATGCTATTCCTATAACGCAAAATGACGTTTTGTTGTTTTACGTAATTATAATCCTTATATACTGTTCTATTATAATAAATGAAAAGATGTTTACTCCTAACACATTAGCTGACTTTGTTATCGAAAATAATTTAAATAGAAGGCGGGCAGATTTTCAACCTATAAATGTAAACATGGACAGTTTCATATTTCCAAGAATAGAATATAATGATCTTATATTAATTGCATGTGGAACATACCAACTAAAACAAGCTTGTTCGTATTATGGGCAGCACACAAGAGGCGATGGTTCCTATACTATAGAAATATGTAGAAATATAGCCAGCAACCTATTGGTTGACTACCCTGAAAATAATCACAATGGTAAGGAAGCTATAAAAGAATATTATTGTAATTGCATGGTTGGCCGAAGGACAGTGGGTTCCTGCGCTCATATAATGACTATTTTATGGTTTTTAAGTTGGGCAAGGTATCAGGAACACATTTCACCACCTGTCCAATTTCTTGAACACATATTAATAACATATGATGTCTCAGAATAAAAATAAATCATAAAAAATGTTCTTTTATTTTGCTTTAACCTGTTTTTCCTCACATGACAAAAATCTCTTTTTAAACATTTTGATACAAAATTAAGTTCATATTCTCATTATTACTAGTTAGTGCTTTTAAACTAATTACAAAAAATATGATAAAATGTCTGTTCACGTCGGGCCAAAGTCCCCATACTAAGTGGACAATCTCCTTTATTACTAAATATAAAAAATTATAATACTGAACCATTGTAATTTTGTAAAGACAACTTTTAAGTATCACTTTGTATTTGAAAACTATAAATACTAGCTTTAGCCATTTTGTAATACACTACTGGAAGTGACGCTGAATAAAGTCTAAAACTTTAAAATCAAGTCTAAAACTATAACTGTAAAATACGAAGTAATTTGGCGATTGATGGCTTTGTAATAAATCAACCAACGAATGTAGGTTTTGTTTAAATGAAACTAGGACTTGTATTTACAACATATTTATTATAATATTTTACATATTATCACAAGATTTAAATACTCTTTAATAACAGTGATCAGGGACAGACGAGATGAAAGTATCTACCATTTAGTCTTACATTTACAATTACTCTTACTTACATTGTAATATCAAGTATTTATAATTAATGTAAAAAGTACATTGTTATACTATTTACAATAATAATCCAACGCGTTTACGTTAGAAAGCCACATTCTGGAATATCTTACGAGAGATTGTGGGAGGGGAAGGGGGTTTAAAATATATGTCTATACACATACATGTCTTAAATGTATTTGAATTCTAATGTCTATTATTTTATCGTACACCGCGTCGTAGCCAATTAAGATGACTTGGTGAAGTCGTATATCTCGTATTAACGCCGCGTGCTCAACAAATGCGTCGACTCAGGCGATGGGGTCGTTTTCGCAAGCATTAAGCTTGTTTGCCAAGACTGATAGTTCGGGCGGATGGAAGGGCTTTTTGGCAATGAGTTATACTGTCAGCTTTTAGTTGTTGGCTTTCACAACGTCACCGGAAGTGTGGGCCAGTGTTGGGACTGTACCGTTACGAAGAGGCCTGAAAGTGTGTGTGTGTGTGTGTGAGTGTGTGTATTTGTCTGTAGTGTAGTTCAACTACTGTTAGTCCAATCTGAATACGCGGTGATCCTATTACTAATCGTAATGTCATCGTCCAGATGAGAACGCGTTTGGGGCGTCTCCGAGCACCCTTATGAAATTTATTTGGAATGTAGGTACTGACTTCCTTCACCAGAGGGTTGGGATGAGTGATGGCTCTTTCGAAGTACCTCTCGGAGAGTACCTTCACATGTTGCCGAATAGAGGGGAGATCGAGATCCCTATGAAGGTCGACGTTACGCATGTACCACGGGGCATCCGTGATCATGCGCATGAAGCGGTTCTGAAGGGTCTGAAACGGTTTGAGATTTTGGTGAGCGAATGCTACGCTGCCATAGGCCATAATTGATCTTATGCACGATTTGTATAACGTCATCTTCAACTTTCAAAGTGACATTTTACTCCTTTTGCATAGAGGGGGTAGAGGCGGCCGAGGACGAATGACGAGGACGAATGAAGTATGACGGGCTGATGACCTGTCATACTTGACTGGCATAGGGAGACTTCTAGTCTGTTTAAGTAATGTAATAGAAATAGATAAAATAATGTAATAGAAATAGATAAAATAAGATAATGTAACAGAAATAAGAAATAATGTAATAATATTAACAATGTTGCAAATAATAAAATTGTAAATAAATACTAATATATAGGAGGAAATATTAAAAATAATGAAAGTAATGACATTACAAATGTTACAAAAGACAAGCAGTAAATGGAAAATAGAATTAGTTAATAAAATAAAACATAAGAGTAATGCATAGAAATATAAAATGACATAGGAAATAAATAGAAACAAGAACCCCCCTTCTTGATCCCTGTAATAAAAGAAATAGAATAGATAATAAGGCAGGTACACACAATTAGATAAGGAATGAAAGGGACGAATGAGAGAAAGACAGCATGCGGAAAGAAAGGCCATCGTGACTCATAGAACTGGAATGAAAGAGAAGTTGACAACAAGGTGCTTGACCATGTCAGGGGAAGTAGTATAAAAAAGAAGGGAACGCAGAGGAGGGACCGCCTAATAAATGACACTACCTCCCCACTGGGAGGAGGTCCTGTTTCTTACCATATTATAATTGGCAATTTTAGGATCCTTCGTACTGGGTTTGAGGAGGGACTCTTGGACGAGGAGAATGTCTACCTGGTGTTTGACTACTACGAAAGTGACGACGTTTAGGGACCGGGGTTTAACTCTACACCGCGTCGAAGCCATTTAAGATGACTTGGTGAGGTTGTAAATGTCGTTGATCATAACTGCGTGCCCAACCATCGCATTTAAACGGCCGTTGTCGTCGCTTTGACAAGCCTTGAGCTTATTCGCTAAGATGAGTAGTTCGGGCGGATCGAACGCCTCAAAATACTTGGTGATACAAGACAGGGGGTTGGAGACTCCGCTGTTTCGCTCAGTTGAAGGCGCGGGCGCGGCCGGCGACGTGGTAGTGATTGGTGCGGCGGGTTTATTTCTAAACCAGGCATTGACCGCCTTGGAGGGAGCCTGAGTGGCAGGAGCTTGAGGAGCTCTAGAATGGGGAGAGGATTTTTTCCCTCCTCGCTTTGCCCTGCGCGGAGCTTTCGGGCACCCGCGGTAGTTCGCTGGGTGCGCACCTAGAGCGTGCGTAACAAAATCTAGCTGAGTGGCCGTAGCATTGGCAGCAGTGACACTGTCCGGGGATGCCACGGCCGCGGGGGAGCTCTACCTGTAAGCCGGACAGGTAGCAGACCGTTTGGATGTTGAATATGGCTTTCACCTCCTTGGTGTTGTCCAAGTGGACAAGCACCATATTGAAAGGTTTTTTAGTTGTTGGGCGGTACATCCGGTGTACCGCCTGGACAGGGAATTCTTGTGACTTAAGGTCACTTAAAACCGATTCTGTTGAAATCTCGCAAGGCATCCCGCGGATCACCACCGTAAGGCGGCGCTCCTCCTCTAGTGCGTAAGTGTGGTATCCAATACCACGCTCGCGGAGGAGGGCCGTCATCTTACGGTGGTCAGCCGCTGAGGACACTTGGATTTTGATATCATCTTTCGTCGGCCGGGCCGACGTGAAGTGAATTTTTAGTTCTATGAATAGTTGGGACATACTGTCCCACTTGTCTTTATCTTTGAGATAAAGAGGCGGAGACGCCTTGTGACGCGTTGATGGGTCGGGAGAGTGTGCTAGGGCGGTGTGTGCTAGGACGGGGACCGCCGCGTTGCTTGTACAGTATACACTTGTATGCGGCAAATAGTGACCAGGGTCCAGGACTGGGTAGCGCTTTAAAAAAAGCGACTACACCAGCCGAAGGTCGATGAGAGTATGTATTTGAAGTATTCGTCCGTGAAAATAGTTAGTATATTCGACGTCCATGAAACGAGTGTAATACCTCATTACATTATACCTTATATACCTCATTCGTTTTGCCTCTCAACGTTGGAAGAGGAATTTTTTTTAACGTAGTAATCGTCTGCTACCTATCAAGATTCAAAATTCAGACCTTCGAAACTTGGAAAATGGCAGAGATATTATTGTACGGCCAAAAGCAAAAGTTCTGCTAAGCACGCCCGCTCTTACTGAATTGTCAAGACGACCACGAAAAGACAGAGTGAATAGATGAAGAAGAATTTCGCAAGTCTGATAGACCACGCCAAGGTGGAAAAACTCCCGGTCAAGATTATGTGTCCAAGTGTCAGTCCCCTTCACAGTCAATAATGACGTCAATATTTATAAGACAATATTTAAATCGCGGTAAACGGTTTGCCGATGGACGAAAGAGTGTTACGTATTCGCTACTTATGAATAAATAAATGAACAGCGAAGGGTCAACATCTTTGTATGGGTAAAATATCAAAAAACCAATGGAAACTTAACTGACACATGTAATTTTGTATATTCATATCCCATAAGTTTATCTTATTGTTTGTTTCCCTAAAATAAAATAAAATAAAATAACGAGTAACGCTGCTGACTCCGCGGAACGAACACAAAGCCGTGTGAACCAGAAGATTTCATACACCATACAAGCAATAGAATGCCATAAATATCCTAACATCGGGCCAATCATGTAGTCTGAAGTATAGGTTTTAAAATTTAATATATATTTTTTATAACAATATCCATATAAGTAAGTTTAGTAGTTTTCCTTGAAACTCCCATCTTAATTGAGATAAAACATGAAAAGAACACCTCAGTCATCCAAACTATAAACATTCGTTTTACCATTAATCTTCATTAAACATTATTATTTTTGAACATTCTTTTTCTCTGAATACTCTACAAATACTCGTTTGCATATCATTTACTTCACTTGTTTTACAACCATCTTTATCTTTGGAAACAAACATATATGTATTTCATGATCGATGTACAGACCATGTAGTGAAAACATACGACGGTAGTGAAACTATGAGTACTTTGATTGAGGAGGATGTTTCTGTAGGAGAGCTCTAAATAGTTTTAAATAAATTAAAATTAATTATCTTTCTATGTATACGTACATTCCAGGAGGTTCTTTGATATCAATAGACACATCAAACACGTACTGTACATGTTTATAGTGAACACACTCCTTATATTGTCTGGAGACTGCTACAGTTGATACTTCAAGTCTTCTCTATTCTAATATGTTACACTAACCGAGTCATTCTCCTCTTCATATAATTCTATGTTTCATCAATACTTGGTTCATTGTTAGTTTTCATCTAACACTTGATGATCAGCCGTCATCTCCTGATGGATGAATCTCAAGTACAGTCCAATAACACCATCTGTAATACATAATATAATATTGTTCTTATATAAATACATACAAAGACGGTTCAAGGATTGGTTAAAAATAAATTAATAAAAGTTTAAAAAATAACAAAAAACTCCTATAAAATAGCAAACTAAATAATAGCATAATTTTATTATTCAAATTTAAAGAGGAGATTCAATTTGTGTTTAAGTTGGTGGAGTGCTAGATATTACTATTCCATTGTCATACAGTTTTCTAATTTAATTAATTTCTTCCATTTAACATTTATTTATTCAACTCATTATTTCTTCTTACCACAGAAGCCTTTGTTTTCTAAACCATTATTAATAGCCTGATTTCTATTAGTGATTGTATTTATTATCAAATCCCTGCTAATATTATAAATACGGAAGTACTGTCTGTTTGTTTGTAAAGTTTTCATTCCTAAACCGCTGAACTGTTTGTGATGAATTTTAGTATGGACATAAATGAAACCAAGGAAAAGGACTTGGGCTTCCTTTTATTCTAATTATTCGATTCCATGATCCCGACCGAAATCCCAATACTACACGGGGGAAAAATGAAGTGGAATTAGTCCAGGTTCAGTGGCCTTAGTGATAGAGAACAACTCATGTTCAAGCGGACGGAGCCGCGGGGAAGAGCTAGTTATTATTATAATTACTATTATTTCAGGAAAGAAGTTACAAACATACAAATCTACATACAAGTGAACTTAAAAAAAAAGCGGTAAAAATATTTTTTTTAATAACTCAGGAACTTGTAACATATACAGGGTGACTGGTGAATTACTATCGATATTTGAGGACGTGATATTTGACGATCATATATGACAAAATAAAAATTAATATAACATAAATATTAATAAACTTCTAAGTAAAGTTAACCAAAAGTTGTGTAATTAATTACGCATCGTGTGAACACCCTACAGATTAAGTATACACACACACTCACACACACGCGGCGGGGGCGTGGTTTTGTATCAGTACGCCGCCGCACGCGTCCACACTTGGAACACTTGGAACGTGTCAACACTTTATTTATTTATACGGAAATTTGGTCAAAAATTAAGTACCTATTTTTTTTTACATAATTCGAATGAGAATCATGTACCGAGTATGCTCCTTAAATATTGATAGTAATTCACCAGTCACCCTGTATACGTAGACTTAAAATATTAAATATTTTAAATTATGTTACATTATTCGCGTCCATTCATATATTTTATAGAAATAAATCTTTCATCAATTAATTTACTGTCTTTCATTTATTTATTTAATCATTATTTGTTAACCCTGACTCTAAATAATAACAGAATAATATTAAATATTCAACAGTACATACCGTCACACTACTATCGTACATCAGCTACATACACTTCTCTTCATAGAAGGTTTCCTCTCGTCCGCAGACCACGTCCTAACAGACGCTCCACCAACAGCTTCGACCCTCATCTTGAATTATATATTCTCACGAGTCCTGGAACGTTACAAATAATACTATTTTTATAAAGACAATACATTAATTGTTAACAAACTTACCAATTTACATTAAGAAGTCGCATTTTAGGGCGTGGCCGAAAATTGTAAAGATAATAGTTAAAATAAAAAAAGGAAGCCATCAAAACGATAACGTTAAAAAACCCTGCGCCCAATGTATGTAACGCTTAGGAAATAATTCAAAATTCCTACCACGTACTACACAATAAAATAAACACTAATTATTATCAAACAAAACTAAAAACGTTACTCAATAAGTATAAGAACTTATAATGTAAGTAATGCCAATAATATAAAATATAATAATTAGATATATGTAAAAAAAAACACCATGAAGCATCAGCATTAGAAAAAGACATCCATTACGAGGAACTAGGAAGACCGCGGCCGGCTGGCAGGAGACGAGGGAGTGAAATGAATGTTTTATAAATATTGATATAGTTAGTTATGTTTAATTATGTATACAGTAGTATCTCTAACGACGGGACTAATAGTTGTCATAAGGGATTTCAGATAATCAATTAAATGATGAGAAGACATTTTTGAACATCTTAGGTTTAAACCAGGATTAATGTTTATTAAAAGACAAAAAATATACATATTTGAAGTAAATATGAAATAAATGTCGATACTTGCAAATCTAGTGAATCTGTGGTTTAAATTTATATTGTATTTAAAATGCTTTATGCTGTTTTATAATTTAAAAGTTAATATAGCAATCATAGTTAATTTTAAGTTTAGTTATATACCCGTAACTTACCTTTAGGAAATAAATGAGAGGAATTAGCAGAACTCCTTTGTAGCTGAACTTGATTCATATTTAAATCCAAGTGGTGACTACAAGATGCGTCATTGTCTTCTTTTTGTGTATCAACACATTTTTCAGTTTCAACAGAATGTGATGAGTGTACAGTCTCAAATGTTGATGCTGCTAAATAAAATATTTTCTTTTAAAACAAATAAATATATTAAAAGAAAAGTTAAATGAAAAATCTTAAAATTGAATGATAACATATTGTCTTGATTGTATTTTCCTTCCTTGTTTCTTTTAGAGTTTCTGATTGAATATAAATAGACTTGTAATTTTTACTGAATTAAACACTGCCATTCTTGTATTACATTAAAAACTATAAACAACTTTTTTGGTTTGTATTTATCCAGTGAAATTATAATCTCTGCATATTTAGAACACTTTGTTTTTGTTTTACATATGTAAAGAAGTGACACAAGTAGTTATTTTGCAATACTGTTTGTAGGCACTTTCCTTTATTTAGATAAAAAAGGTAATAAAGACCGCATGTAAGTTTATAAAAATGTTAAGATGACTTGTAGGTATATGTACCTATTTCATTATATTCAATTAAATCATTTTTTTTTGTTTTTAATTTTTAATTATGAGCACCAATTTCTAAAGTAAAAATAATAATTATGTATACCTAATATTATCTATAGTTATAAAATATAATTGATTATTTATAGTTATTTAATATTAGTAGTATGTATTGTGCACCTATAACTACTTGGGAAGTAGATTACTTTAGATACTTACTTAAGTATAGAGTTGGTACAGCATTTTGAGTGAGTCGTTTACTTGAAGAATGGTAAAACTGTTCGAAATGACGATCACATGTTCTTATGTTGTTATAAATGTAAGAATCTTCCTTTTGTTTCATGTCTTCATTTAAAATATTTTTCCATTAAATGAATTTCTCCAAATTTGGGTATTCAGGTTTAGAAAATGGATGAAAAGGACCTGAAATGTTTTTTATTAGAAGTCAATAAACTGTTACGATTGAAATTGATGTAACAAGAGCAGTAATTGATTGTGTATATGACAAATAATAATTTTATAGATTTTACTAAATAAATATCGTACCTTTAGTCGCACACCGAAAATAACACTTAATAGACGATTTTCGTGGCATTTCTTCAACTTATCGATAATCCAAATTCGTAGTTTGCAATCAAAATCCAAATAAGAAGAGCCGGGGTCGATCGTAGACGCAGAAAACAAAGTCCAATTGAGAAAAGCCGGGGTCGATCGTCAAAAGCGTAGAAATAGGAGTCAATGATATATTAAGCCGGGTCAAATGTTTGAAAAAGAACGTACACCACTAGAAGAACAGTAAACAACCGCAAATGAACAACTGAAATAATTTAAAATATGTCCTAATGTCAAATAATTTGAGAGCTTCTTAAGATATCTTTTCTTTCACGGTAATTATATGACAGTTTCATCCAGTGTTGCCAACCATACGATTTAAATCGTATTTATACGACCTTTTTGACTCTTGTACGGTGTACGATCGAAATCGTACGCAAAATATACGATATTTTAAATGAAGTCTTACAAAAAAATAAATCTCCAATAAAACTATAAGGAATGTGTAAAACTAAACTATAGTACTATAACTATAACTAACTATATTTAGTACTATACTATAACTATAAAGAATATGTAAAACTAAACTGTATTGCAGAAACGGTTAATAAGAATTTGTTAGCTGCACAACATATTAAAGAAAAAGGATCGTGTATATAAACTTCAAGCCATGTGACGATATGCTGAGCAAATTAAATTTAAGTATGTATGTATGTACAAAAAATATTATGTTATTCCCGCATTTGCATTGCCTAATAATTCAGATAGTGAATAAAGCAATTATTTTATTTTTTTCTGTTTTAAAAATATATGTAATTAATGAATTTCTTAATTCCACATATTAATTGATAATTAATGTTAATTGAAAATTAGAATTAAATTCCATTTTTATTTGATATTTATTTATATATTTGAAATTTCATCGCGTACGCTTATTTTCTTGAATTTCAAGACAAAATAGTATTTTTTTTAGTCTATAGTACGATCCTCTAAAAATTAAAGTTGGCAACACTGGTTTCATCCCCATTCAGTGTTTCCACATTGAGGGGAAATTAGGAAATTTAGGGGAAGTTAGGGTCAAGAGGGAAAAGAAAAGGGGAAAGTCTATAAAAGGGGAATTTGGGGAAATCAAAGATAAATGAGGGTTTTGAAGAGGAGACTCAAAATTTAGAATAAAAAAAGACATATATAAGACAGCGTTAACTGATTTAGAATAAAAAATGAGTATACAACAATTTTTTTTGTTTTTATTATATTTCTGGTCAGTCTGTAAATAAAACACAAATACGATAAATAAACGATAAATTTAAGGTGTAGCGTGTGGTGTCAAAACTACAGCAAAATAATTTTTGAGGGGGAAAAAGTCCGTAGAAGGGGAAATCTGAATTGAAGTGTGGGAAAAAGAAATCGTTCTAGTGGAAACACTGTCCCCATTCCCCATGACTCTTAGTGTGGCCAACCTGACGGCTCGTTTATTGTTAGTTTTTAAATTTTATTAAATTACATTTTATGTTTCTAGTATTAAATGCTTTCAAAATTCATTTTTCATGTCTCTCCAGTCCTTCCGGCTCCCTCTGGAGCCTCTGGAGTCTGGTGTCAGTCGGCCGCGGCCTTCCTTATGATGGATGTGTTTTACGTCGTTTATCTTCATGGTGAGTGTTTTTTTGCACATAGGTACTAATAAATAATGTTACTTTTTATATTATTGACATATCGTTTCAATGGCCTTCTTTATTATTATGTTTTTCACACTCTAAAATGCGACTTCTTGTAAGTCGAATATTCAATTAAGAAATCTAGTGTCATAATAAAAACTAGAATCCTTCGTTAAGTTACAGGACTCGTGAGAATATATAATTCAAGATGAGGGTCGAAGCTGTTGGTGGACCGTCTGTTAGGACGTGGTCTGCGGACGAGAGGAAACCTTCCATGAAGAGAAGTGTATGTAGCTGATGTACGATAGTAGTATGTACTGTTAATTTCTCCATAATTTTTCTCTTATATTGAGTAAAC
The DNA here is from genome assembly GCA_916720795.1 of Danaus chrysippus. Taxonomy (NCBI): domain Eukaryota; kingdom Metazoa; phylum Arthropoda; class Insecta; order Lepidoptera; family Nymphalidae; genus Danaus; species Danaus chrysippus. The sequence goes on from CAKASE010000073.1 coordinate 2,353,285, forward strand.
CGTTATCGACACATTAGTATTTAATTTTATAATTCATCATGTGCTGTTGATATTATATATGATGAAATCCATATGGCGTCTTTCTAGAATAATCGATTATTATAACAGTGTTTTAATAGTGTTATACTTTTTAAATAAAATCAATTCATGTGTTTAGTTTAAGTATAAACATTTATAATTTCTGTAGGAGTCCAATATTTCAAACAGAATAATAATAATATTTCCATACATTATACAGTAAGTTATTAATGATGATACTAACGAGACTGATATATAAAGAATTATTTATTTGAATAATAAACCTTCTTAGTGATATGAAGTGTAATTTATTTGTGGATATTTTAAGATTAATATAAAATATTATATTTTTATTTTCAAACAATCCTTGATGTAACTGTCTCTGTATGTCTTTATATATGAACAATATTGTTTGTGAACAGTATTAATATATTGTATTATGTATTACAGATGGTGTTATTGGACTGTACTTGAGATCCATCCATCAGGAGATGACGGCTGATCATCAAGTGTTAGATGAAAACTAACAATGAACCAGGTAGCTATTAATGAAACATGAGTGTGTGATTACACTAGACACAATATATTAAAGACAATGAGCTACACATTATATGGAGAGGGAAGTGACTGAGATTTAAACATATTAGAATGTAAAAGACTTGAAGTATCAAGTGTAGTGTTGCAGCGGCTCAAACAGTCAATGTCTTTTAATACAAGCTTTATCCATACATTTGTATGTAGCTCCTGCGGGACTTGCTTCATGTTAAGAATCATTGTTTCAGTAGCTTCTGATGAGTTCACTAACAGAGGCTGTTAGCTGTTAAGATTGTTAACTTACTGTTGTTTCATATTATTATAGGTGTTATTTTATTATATGTGTAAGGCGCCGTCACAGTATTTATAATGTATATAAACATAATGTATCCACTTGACTATAACTGTGAGCTTAGAGACTTGAACAGTATCACCAGATCTTTGACATCGCCAGGGGGCGCTGCGGTTTCTTAGTGGTTCAAATGAACTTACTTGGCTTACTATGATTTTTTCTAAAATGAAATTAAGATTTTCGTATCCATATGTGATTTTTATTATTCTAAAATTTCGTCATCCCGACATTTCGGTTGCTCACATACACTCTGATCACGGACAGACGAGTTGAAAGTGTCTGTTAGTTAGTTTTATTATTCGTCATCTTTCTTCCACTATCGATTTCTTAATTGAAACTAATATTTTCGTTTTACAACTATATGCATCATATTACTTTGTAGCAACCTAGATCACAATGTCAAAGCTTGTTAAAACTACCCTATATCCAGGTGTGGGAATTGTGAGTCGAAAACATGTACCACTGTATGTATAGGTGAGCAGGTTGTACTACAATCCTCACCTCACACGGCTGGTGGAACACTTATTAACCACTCACTATAGAACACTACACTTCACACACTGTCCTTCACTAAACGGATGTCTCTGTACAGGTAACACTTGGACACGGAGCTGTGGATTCTGTTGGTGAGGTCGAGATCAGTGTATAAGAAACTAGTTCCTACGAGTGACGGAGAGCGAACCTAAGGACGTGTCGCTTTACATTGAGCTGACTTGTGAACACTACACACACAGAGACACACGGCCCCGGTGAGCAATACACAAGACACAAACTATTCAGATATAAATGTATCGGAGACATTGTTGTATACTTGAACAATAGGTGATGTGTCACTTGATGAAATATATGATAGGTGTGTGAGAGGCGCTCTATGAACTGGGGATTGTTTAATGTACATGTGAAGACGAGACTTGTTACTGTATAATAAACATAATACAATATACGTTTGTTTTATTCATAACAGTTATATTCATTACTCATGTGTTGTTTACACTTGTCTCACACAGATCACTCCTTAGGGTCTGGTCACTGTTCAATAAATTTTGTATTAAAATTGCTTATTTCTATCTAATTATTTCGTACCTATTATAATAATGAAGTCTTTTAACTTAACTGGATATAATTAATGTACTTATAATATACCTTTATCATACAACTAGTCCCTCTGTTATATTCAAACTTGTCTACTTTATATTGTGTTTGTAACAGGTACAATAACTATCAAGTATCACACTCACTGAACACGGAATAAATAATGTAAACTGTTGATACTTGTATTTTGTTAGAGATCATTGTATGTATTATTCTTAGTACTGGAACTAATAACTGAATGTCCTAGTACAGTACTCACGACTTAGTTTATATGATTAATGTTGCAACATATAAGTGAGGGTCAGTTACTATATCATGACATAGACGGCGCTAGTTTTCTTTTATAAGTTTCTTTTAAATGATTAAATACTCGTATGTAAAACATGTTATTCCGCTTTTTGTATGTCATAGAACCAACTCCGAAGTGTGAGGAGTCATGACATTTAATGTTACAACTTACAAGTGGCGCCATCTGTGATGTACTAATTGTTATATACTATAGTCCTCAGAATTATTTATATGACTGATTATAATTAATAATAAATTAATGTAAGTACCTATGGATATTACTGGGATAAAATAGTGGGAACATGAAACTATATTTGTTTCTGTATAGTAAAAATAGCTATTAATTATATGAAACCAATATTTGTAATTATTTATATAAACAACTTAATATTGAACCTTTGTTAATGTTGTGATGGCAACGTTTGGGTATCAACTTGTATTTGAAAGCTTTTAAATACTGTCTTCACCCATGTTGTAGCACATTACTACAATAAAGACTGTACCTACCTCAACACTAGTATTTTACTGTTTTTTCATTATTCTGAGTTAACATTTTCAATCACTACTATAGTGTAACATTTGTACAGACACAAGATGAGTTTGTTATGTATGTGTAACATATTATAAAATAAATGAACATCGCCGGGGCAAAATGGTTGTATAGATAAAATATATTCCGAGTGACGCTGCTGACTCTACGGAACGAACACCAAGCCGTGTGAACTAGAAGATTCCTGATACAACACAAGCAATGGAATGTCATTCCTATCCTAACACCGGGGCAATAGGTTGTAAATTTTAATATGTAATTCTCATTATAATATACTATTAAGTAAGTTTCGTAGTTTTCCTGGGACCTCTGGTTGCTACCCTATATAATTAGTTAGTTTCCTTTGTACTACAATCGTTGAACTAAATATGTTTCATTTTGTCAATAATATGGATAAAGATTTGTTATGAAAATACTTCTTTTTATTGTTCATGTTATTATCTTCACATTTATAGTAATTAATAATACTAAAGATAAAGGATTTAATTATTTTTATTAAAAAAAACAACGTTTCTTTCTCTTGTTGCCCTGTATATTCGCTATTTCTCATTAAAATGTATACAATAAAACACTTACCTTATAACTTACCAACAAAATGGTATTTAATTTAAGATTTATTCCGGCAAATTGGGAAAAAAATTATATTGATTAGTCTTGGATCCAATTAACAAGCTAGGTAACCAATAAATCTGAAGCAAACTAAGAAATAGATAATATAAAGGAACGCATGAACAACCAAAGTCACAATAAAGTAAAATATTCTCTAAGATTTACAAAATTCACACTGAATACCATAAATTGAAATTATTTTATAAACCGCCATCTATTGGCAAATAGTTACAACTCCGCTAATTTGACGATCAACCTAGTATAGGTGACGCTGCATTCTAAACTTTGGAGTTTTATATTGTAAAGAATTTTCATAACCCTTGTTTTTATCTCTCAGTCTGAACTGTTTAATATATGTATATGGTAAATAGAAATAACAAAATAAAATATTTCATTGTTTGTTGAAACAAATCAGTTAATAATGGCAATAAATTGAATTACTAATATAAATGTCCTGATTTTTTTTGATTTTATCTCGAGGAAGTATCAAGCTTTTAAAACAGAAATCACATTAATAATACTTAACATAAAGAGGAATTAAAATATTTCTATTATTAAAACGCTACTTTAGCCTAAATTAGAAAAACAGTTTACAGAAATCATTACATACATTACAGTAGGTACATTACAGTGTTGTACAAAAGCTCGATATACAGTCTGTTCACATCATACGAGTCAACTTAACTAATATCTCTTCCCTTTAACAAGTGCAGAGCACCCTCTCTCTCTCCCCGATCACTAAAGGCGGGCTCCTCAATACTCGTTAGTCATGAGTAGGGCCCGGATAAATATGTATTAAAAAATCTAAAATACGTACATAAAATATGGACGAAAAAATCAAAAATATGGAATATAAAATTAAATACTTTCATAATTAAACATTGTTTTAGAAAAGGGTCACTCAAAAAAAGTAGCGAAATATTATTTCAACAAAAAATAACAGTTTTATTCAACTTCCATTACACTAGCCTTATCAAATTGGTTGCAATACACAATGACGTGCTTCTTTAAATTATCAAAATGAAAACTGACCATTTGGTCGACATATAGCATTACATCTGCTGATTGGTCTCATCTAAAGTCACATGACGTGATGGATGCATACTTAAACATGCTTAAGTCAGTAATTGTGTAAGCCATGTCTACAGCCCTCGAAACTTTTGCACAGAGTTTTGTTAATTTTTTTAGCGTTTTAAATCCTTCATTTTTATCCAAAAAATTAGTGGCCGGAAGTCGGAACGTAAGTTTTATGTATTTTTGTCAATATATGTTGTAAAATATGGACTTAACTTTGAAATATGGTAAAATATGCAAAAATATGGAAAATAAAGTTGGTTTTTCACAGTCTAAATATGACAATTCATGTAAAAAACACATTCTAGACCGAAAATCGCGTAAATAAAAAATATGTATTTACATATTAATCCGGGCCCTAGTCATGAGCAATATCCTGATACCGATAACACCAACACATCTAGAGCTATTCAAGGAAGATACTTCATGGAGCTCCTACTAAGTATATCGTCTCACAACTTTAAGAAGCGGCCAAAGCCTTTAGTTAATAGTTATGCTTATGGAAGATAGAAGAAGTATCTTCATCATCAGAAACGATGTTTGGTGTCAGTGCACAGAGATGTGGGGTTGGATAAGCAGAATGTTTGGAAAAAAAACTGTTTTCATCACAATTTCCTCCTCTAAGACATTGATTATATTCGCACTTTAAGTTACAGCGGTTCGAACACAACTAATATCTATAATATATTGTGTACCTTGAAACTATTACGATCTGTCCATCAGCGGTTTATGAAAATTATTTAAAAGGGAATATCCAGTGGAGATCCAAACATTCTTATTTGAAATAAACACACAAGGAAATGCTTTTTTGTGTACACAACCTGCTAATTATAACTATCTTATTACTTTTTATTGAAACGAATAACATTACCTTTCTTTAAGTTCCACACATCTTCCCTTTGTAATTATTTTAGTTTTATCATCAAAGGACAACATTGAAAATGTACTCGTTGTTAATTTCGTTATACACACATCACTAGTACAGAGCTCACAGCTTTAATTTTCCATAATTTGTTAATAAATCAGATAATTAAAACTTATTCACTTCAACTACGAAAGAAAATATTAACAAAATGGCAAAAAAACACTTAAGCGACATACCGACAAATTTAATTATCCCTTTTCATTTGACAATCGAATCAGTTTCTATGAAGTTTTAAACGAGTAAGGTTAAGGAAGTAGTGGTGACCGAAAGCAAAGCAGTGCCGAAAATGTTAGTTTTTGCGTTTCCCGTTTCTCATTCAACAATACGTTAATATTATAACGTGTGAAGATTTATCAAAGAAACACTGTTAACGCTCCGTACGTAGTGACGATGTTAAGTAAGATTAAACATAGATTGAGTCCGTTAGGGATTATAATAAGATAATGTAAAAATAAATGGGTTGAAATCGAAGTTAGTGGTTTATAATTATAATGTATTTAGTTATATTATATTATTGGTCGTTTATGAATGTACGTGATTAATTCAATATAGGATACAACCTTTAAAAGTGACAACTTTAATATTAATGGGTTAATGAATAGAAATCATTGTTAGATATAGGACCGAGTGACATCACAAGTCACATGTAAAATTAATTTTATTATTTATCAAACAAATAACGTCTTTCAGTTCAAAGTTCATTTAATATTATATAAATCATATTATTTAGCTTTCACAATATCTTTATAATACTTGGCGGAGGCTCTCGGGCGGCGGGTGCGGGCTGGGTCGTTGAAGTCCACCTCGTATAAACCGAATTTGGAACTGAAAAGATTATTATTATGAGATTATGACCAAAAAAAAATTAAAAACATTTTGAAGTCAATATGTCTTTACCGATAGCCATCGCTCCATTCAAAGTTGTCCAACATTGACCAAGCAGTGTACGCCACGACATTAGCCTTATCTTCTTCAATCGCGAGGAGAACCTGGTGGAAGATATTAGTTAGAATAATAACATAATTGTTTTATTTATCCATCTTGATTTCATTTTTAATATTAATCACCTGTTCCAAATGCTTCTTATGGTAATCTATACGATCTTGATCATCTAAATCCTCGCCGCTGGTTGCGAAACCATTCTCTGTTATAAACATCTCCATGTTTCCATACTGTTTTTTCAACCATGATATGAGCTTTCGGAAATCTTCCGGGTACACCTGGAACACGAGTTAGTTGCTTTTTTATTGTTTCAATCACCACTTGGCTGTCTACATTACTCTTCAATAAACACGTATGACGTAGGATCAGTTTCCAAAGACAGTGTTCAGCCTCAATGAGTCTTACAACTGTATATAGTAACAACAACACTCACATAGAACCAGCTGGAGCCAGCTTGCGGCCATTCTGGTCTCACTGATATTATTACATCAATGTCTGGTCCACCGAAGAGAGGCCAAGGACCAACAGCTTCCCCTCGGGCGAGGCGAGCAGTTCGTGATGTGTAGTAGTTCAAACCGTACAAGTCATACGTGCCTTTGAAAAATTCAATCAAAAAAACTTTGAAAGGGACGCCTATTGCTATTTATATGGCTGTCTTATAACTTTACTTATAAATTATAATTATTAAGAGAAAATCTTAGTTTTGGTATTAATTTATGTAACGATTATACTATTTATATTTTATTCTCACCTCTTATTAGTTTTTTTTCTTCTTTTGTGAATTCTGGTAATCTGGATTTCCTGAATCCCTGTTGTTTACTCTTTTCTGCTATGAGTTTTTCTATTTTCTTCGGCCAACCGCCTTCCTTAGAGTAGATTGGGTGTGAGTACAGTCCTCCCTGAAATTATACGACAGTAAATGAACATTTTCAAACATTTGAATTAAACTTCTGAAGTATTTAGTAACACTATTATTTTTGGACACTTTTTGTTATTTTATTCACCATTAACTGTAGAGCCAGTTCAGCCGCTTCTCATTCATTTTCATCATCTCCCTCAAACCACATGACTTGATTGGTGATGGTCACTTTGCCTTTAAAATATAATGTAATACATTTGCATATGTATGCAGAATTAATTCAAAAGAACCTAGAGATTTTATTAATTAACAAAAATCAAGTACCTAAAGTATTTTTTATAAATTCATATAATTCTTTTACCTTTATATTTTCGTCTAAACTCCTTGTCATATATCCGCCATACTTTAGCGTGTGCCAACATTGTGTTCTTGCTGTAGATATAATTTCCAACTCCAGTGCTAACTATTCCTGGAGCGTGAACTCCAAAAGTGTAAGCAACGTCACAAAACGTCAGCGGTTCATTGAGAGTGATCCAAGTTTTGACTCGGTCAGCGTATAGAGTGAACACAACACGAGCGTAGTCCGCAAACCAATCTGATATTAAAGGGTTGGTCCAGCCGCCTGTGAATTATAACTTGGGCTAACAAACATTTCATAACTAGCTGCCCGGCGGACTTCGTACCGCCCTATAATGAAGAAATATCTGTAACCTTTTTATCTGAATGAAGTTAATTTCCTTATTCCTCAATGAAGTTTTGCCTGGTTCAACCTAATAAACATTAATCAATCAGTTTCTACTTTTACATACATATCGACAGCATATTGGTGTCAGAGACGCTAACATATTAAGATGTGATTGACCTTAACTTCTCCAACCATAAGCCTGTATGAATACTAATTCATTTAATTTACTTTTTGTTAGTTTCAGAACCTAAAAACATTTTTTTGTGATAAAATTATATAAATTACTTAAAGCTATGATAAACATTAAAAACTTAAATTTCTTATTTACCTGTAACTGGATTTATCATCTTCATTAAAAATAATACCCATCTTCAACTTACCAAAATAAAATAAAATATATTTATACATGTTTGATGTGTTTCTGACACACGCTGCAGTTGATTGTTACACCAGTGTAAAACAATATTGCTGTTATCCACATTTTCACCCACAATGACAATAGCGACTTCATCAATTCTTTGGGCATTAAAATGTCTTATGTTTTTTATAACAATTTTGTGATTATCAGATGTCATGTGATCTAATGCGGTCTTGAATAATGCAACCAATGGGTTGTGTTGATGGAATAATAATTGGAGCTGTTCCACAACTGGTCTTTTCACAGAATAGTTGTGTGCACAACGCTGATCAACTTGTCTTCCTGAATCGCCCATGAAATTAATTTGGAAAAATTTATAATTATTGACCGGCACTGGTAATAACTAATAAGTTTAATGATATATTTGTCCTTGAATCTGCAAAGGTAAACATTCCTGTACTACATATACATAATACATATTGTAAAATGAATTGTTCAAACCACCAAATGACACTCAAAATACTTTGTGAATTGTGAGCACTAACATTTCCCCCCTCAACTTTTTTAACACAATTCCTTCTGGCTACCAAAAGTAATTCACAGAGCTACAAATGTACTTTAAGCCATTTCAAATGATACATCATTACAATTGATAACTGTCAACAATAGTGGTAAATGTACCTTGCCTTAAAACTACACTTACCTTAAAAGTTGGCATAAAATATATTATACTGTTGACCATTTCTGTTATAATCAAATGCAGCTCTATAGAGGTTAAAAGCAACACTTCTATATCGTTGGTTTCGGTTCCATCGATTCCGTTCAACTTCATTCCGCGTTTAACGTTGCTCATCAGTTAGACTTGCTTTTCTATATCTAATATCTTTGACTTGAGGCATTACGGGTTCTGCGACTTAAGTTTGTACGTCTAATTGCCGGCATGTTTTGAAACAAAAATTCCACTGAAAAGAAAAAATACTATTATTCTATTCCTATTATTTTGTAATAGTATCAAAATGGTCTATCAAAACTTTCCAACACTATAATTTGACTTTACCTTGTTGGACAAACACTTCAGAAAAAAACACACGGTACAAATTATCTTGTAGAAACCAATGTGGAAGTTACACTAAGAAATGGTAAATGAATTATGTAGGTATTTTGTTATTATAACTCCGGCCACAAATAGTGAAACTGAATATGTACTCGTACAAAACCACACAAAAAAAAAACAAATTTACTGTTTTGCAAACAATTTCAAAGAATAACTGATTACTGAACTTTTAAGACAGGGACAATAATTTATCATAGACTAATAACACAAACGACAAGCTCAGCTTATGTATCGCGCATTTAAAAGTGAGTAATTTTAATCATGTTAAATGTAAATCATAAATATTAACAAAAAAAATCAATTCAATTTTCATTCAGTGCTTTGTGATAAACGATGTTTTTTGTTTGATTACCTGGCGCATAGACAAACAAATCTGATGGTTATTATTATATTTTGTGACTACCTATTCAATTGGTCGGGTCCCGCGATCACTTTTTTTTAGTTTCTGAACGCGACATTAAATGCTCCAACGACGTATTCTGTATTCCAACGCACACACGCACCCTGTTTTGATAGATATGATTGAATTTGAACTTTGTGTAGCGGTAAGAAAGTGCAAATTTAGGAATTTTGACTTTAGGAAAACACCTGCATTTCCTAGATAACAGTGAGAGCTTGTAATCGAATATGATAATTGAACACAATAGCAATAAAGCTCAAATTGATTCGACGTTTTAGTTAGAAAACGTTTGTATGTGAGAAGGAAAAGGGTTGTTTTTAGGGTTTTCCCGGAAATTATTAGATTTTTTCTCGCCCAAAGAACCATCCTTGGACTTCAACGAACATTTAAAAAAAAGAATTGGCCAAATTGGTCCAGGCGTTGTTGAGTTATACGCTTACCAAGACATTTTGCCATTGATTTTTATATTATAGTAGATATATTTAATTTTTATTGTTAAATGACTATCTTATTGTGGTATACACTAAAGTACATTATTACATTAGGTATGTAATTTTCTTAATAACAGTATTTAATGTTCACTCTATAAGCAGCATCTTACAAACCCTTTTATTGTAAGAGTTTTTACACAACATACTAATCTTTCCTGTGAACAACACGGGGTGGCGCTAGTAGCGGCATGGGTCGAGTAGTGGATATGATTGATTGAATATGGAAATAAATCTACACAGGGTTTTAATAGAGTTCAACACTTAGATGTATTCTTTAATAAAAACACAAAGATCACAACCACAATAATTATAATTCATTTCAATTCAACAATAATAATATTCTATATGATAAATGAGGTTTATATAAACATTAGAAATGAAAACAGTTCAAGGTACATTATAACAAAAACTTTCAGTGATATAATAAATACTATTCCATTAAAAACTAATTATTCTAGAGGAAAAAGTATGATAAGCACAATTAGTACATCCAGAAAAAAAAACGTTTGACTTATGTTTTATCAGATTATAAATAACAATAAAACATTAGAAAAGTACATCAAATAGTGACTAGTGAATAGTTGACTGGGTTTAACAAAATACTATGGACCAAAAGATATTACATATAAAACTTGTACTGTTAAAGATATTGTTTGTCAAGTCTAAATTCAATGTAAAGGAACGAAGTCGCAGATAAGTTGTAGATCGGCTGCTAGGCCGACTGTGGGTGGTTACGCGGGTACATTAGGGGCCTAGGGTACCTGAGGGGCTTTCCGGCCTAAATCGCACTCGTTCGTAAAACCCGGTGCTGTATTACGCCTTTATTTAGCCATTGGCTACCCAAGTGTTGGTTTCCAGAGATGCAGCAGGGTTGAGAGCCGGCTCACGGACTTTTTTGGGAAAAAAACTTATCTTGGTAAAATTATGAGGAACAAAGAAACAAAGCAAGAATTTATAAGATACTGTGTGCAAATCACACAAATGGCTAACAGAAGAAACAAGTAATACAATAATGTAAAATAGCAAATAAGAGTATCTAAAAAATGAAGGAATGAAGAAATAAATTTGAATATACATAAATACGTAGTTGGGGAGGATCAAGGAGGATGCAATGAAGAGCCCTTCTGTAATATATGACTGCACCTCCTTTGGCTGAAAAACGGTGGTTCCTAATGATGTTATAGTTCCCAATCCGTGGGTTTCTACTCTAAGAAGGACTCTTGTACTAGGCGTACAACACTAGGAGTGACATTGCCCCGGGGCGAGGCGGTTTAACGGTGGCTCTATTGTCAGTCCGAATAACTGACATACTGAGGCTATATTGAATATCTCTTTACCTTCCCTGGTAAGCGACAGGGGGACTAGCACCATATCGAATGGTTTTTTGTTTGGCTTGTGCATACGATGCACCTCTAAAACTGGCAGGTTTTGGGACTTAAGGTCCTCTTTTATTTCATCAATGGGAATCTCCGCGGGGAGACCCTTGATGACGACTGTTAGCCTACGCTCCTCCGGGAGGGCGTAGGTGTGGTATTCTAATTTTTGTAGTCTTAGCATCGCGGATAACGCGCGATGGTCGTTCGGTGTGGCCGCGGTGACCTTAATTCCCGCCTGTGCGTTACGTGCCGACACGTATTTTATCTTTTTGTCGTTTAGGAGGCTGGATATGGAGTTCCAGCTCTTGTTAGTTCGAATGTATAACGGCGGCGGGTATTTAGTGAATGTTTTGGGTGCGGACCCAGGTAGACCCGTAGGAGCGGACACAGGTGTGTCCGCAGGTGCGCGCGCAGCTGCACCGGCAGCTGCTGGGGTCAACGGTTTTTTGGTTGGCGGCGGCGCCTTTAGTGACTTGGCCGCCTTCCTCTTACCAGATTTGGTAAGGACGGGTTTGAACCCGTCGTTTTCCTCTTCTGCGTCCGAGGAGGACGGCGTCGAGTCTGTCTCGGCTTCCGAGCCGATTGGTGAGCAATCCATGTCGCATGGATTGCTTTTTGGACAGTCCGGTGAAGCCGGGCTGTCCGTATCGAAATTGGTGGGTTTTATTTCGGGGTTCACCTCGGTGAACTCCCTGTACGCATCTGGGAATTTTTTTATGAAGAAAGCTAGTAGGGCCTCTAATCGGCCCGAATTATGGTCGCCCATGATGGGCGACGGACTTATGGGGAGTCCTCCCTGCAAGGCAGGGAGGTGTGTAACCTATTTGATTCTAATCTAGACCCTGTTATTAGGTAACAGGGGTGAACCTACTTCCCTAAAAACTAACGACTGTGTAAATACCTTATGAGGGTGGCAGGACAACGGCGACTAAACGACGGTAACTGCTACCCTTTTCTTGATACTTCTATCGACGCCGGACACGTCGATCTTCTGACCTCTTCTGTAACTTGATGACACGTAACACAAACACCATCGGAACACTGATTACGCACGTCTGCGCCGTGCGAATGCCCAACTGAGAGTCCGCTGGTTGCGAAACCATTTTCTGTTATAAAGATCTCCATGTTTCCATACTGTTTCTTCAACCAAGATATGAGCTTTCGAAAACCTTCCGGGTACACCTGGAACACGAGTTAGTTGCTTTTTTATTAATTCAATCACCACTTGGCTGTCTACATTACTCTTCAATAAACAAGTATGACGTAGGATCAGTTTCCAAAGACAGTGTTCAGCCTCATTGAGTCTTACAACTGTATACAGGGTGACTGGTGAATTACTATCAATATTTAAGGAGCATACTCGGTACATGATTCTCATTCGAATTATGTAAAAAAAATAGGCACTTAATTTTTGACCAAATTTCCGTATAAATAAATAAAGCGTGGATACGTTCCAAGTGTTCCAAGTGTGGACGCGTGCGGCGGCGTACTGATACAACAACACGCCGCCAAACGCGTATGTGTGTGTGTGAGTGTATACCTAATCTGTAGGGTGTGCACACGATGCGTAATTAATTACATAACTTTTGGTTAACTTTACTTAGAAGTTTATTAATATTTATGTTATACTAGAAGACCCGGCGAACTTCGTTTCGCCCTATAATCAAGAAATATCTGTTACGTTTTTTTATTTATATTTTTGGAGTTTACCTATTAAAGCCATAAATCTCCGTGTTTTGAAGTGATTAGGAATGATTAATAGTTAATATGAGAGTTACACTGAGCTAGCAAAATAATAATTGTCAACGTTACTACTACACTTGATGCACAAACAATAACGATGGCCGACAACTGTGTAGGGAGTGAGAGAAGTCTAATTGTGTGAGAGAAACAGAAGACCGGCTTCGTTCTCATCCCTACTCCGTGCTGTTTACTGGGTCAGAAGTGACACCTGTAGATATCTGGCGGGGATAACTTATTAAATGACGATTGATCAGTTATCGACCGGAGATGAAAAATGATTAAATTACTAAAATAGCTATTAAAAAATAAGGGTTGATCGTAGAAGGGTGAAAATTTAGGATTGTATGTATTTTTGTACGTTGTATCATAAAAAAATAGTAATTAAAAATTTTGTCTAAAAAATAAAAAAAAAAAATTTAGGGGTGGACTACCCCTAACATTTAGGGGGATGAAAAATAGATGTTGGCCGATTCTCATAGCTACCGAATAAGCACAAAAAATTTCATCAAAATCGGTCAGGTTGTTTCGGAGGAGTATGGGCACGAAAACTGTGACACGAGAATTTTATATATTAGATTAATTTTTATTTTGTCATATATGATGGTCAAATATGACGTCCTCAAATATCGATAGTAATTCACCAGTCACCCTGTATAGTAACAACAACACTCACATAGAACCAGCTGAAGCCAGCTTGCGGCCATTCTGGTCTCACTGATATTATTACATCAATGTCTGGTCCACCGAAGAGGGGCCAAGGACCAACAGCTTCCCCTCGGGCGAGGCGAGCAGTTCGTGATGTGTAGTAGTTCAAACCGTACAAGACATACATGCCTTTGAAAAATTCAATAAAAAAGCTTTGAAGGGACGCCTATTGCTATTTATATGGCTTTCTTATAACTTTACTTATAAATTATAATTATTAATAGAAAATCTCAGTTTTGGTATTAATTTATGTAACGATTAGACTATTTATATTTTATTCTCACCTCTTATTAGTTTCTTTTCTTCTTTTGTGAATTCTGGTAATCTGGATTTCCTGAATCCCTGTTGTTTACTCTTTTCTGCTATGAGTTTTTCTATTTTCTTCGGCCAACCGCCTTCCTTAGAGTAGATTGGGTGTGAGTACAGTCCTCCCTGAAATTATATGACAGTAAATGAACATTTTCAATCATTTGAATTAAACTTCAAAAGTATTTAGTAACACTATTATTTTTGTTTAGTTTTTGTGTTTTCACCATTAACTGTAGAGCCAGTTCAGCCGCTTCTCCTTCATTTTCATCATCTCCCTCAAACCACATGACTTGATTGGTGATGGTCACTTTGCCTTTAAAATATAATGTTATACATTTGCATATGTATGCAAAATTAATTCAGAAGAACTTAGAGATTTTATTAATTAACAAAAAATCAAGTACCTAAAGTATTTTTTATAAAATCATATAATTCTTTTACCTTTATATTTTTGTCTAAACTCCTTTTCATATATCCGCCATGCTTTAGCGTGTGCCAACATTGTGTTCTTGCTGCAGATATAATTTCCAACTCCAGTGCTAACTATTCCTGGAGCGTGAACTCCAAAAGTGTAAGCAACGTCACAAAACGTCAGTGGTTCATTGAGAGTGATCCAAGTTTTGACTCGGTCAGCGTATAGAGTGAACACAACACGAGCGTAGTCCGCAAACCAATCTGATATTAAAGGATTGGTCCGGCCGCCTGTGAATTATAACTTGGGCTAACAAACATTTTATATAATGCTACAAGCTTGTGTGGAATGCCCTGAAAGGTGAGGATTCTTATTGATGGACATTTAATTTACAAGATTTACTTAAGGTTCCTGATTTATAAGATTAGAACTCATTAATATTTATTCATCAATATGATTTGCCGTTCAAAGGTTTTCGTTTAAAGAAATCATTTACAAAGAACATGTTGTTACTGAAAAATATTAATTTAAATGGGTTCTTCAGTTTTATCATGAAAGATGAACTTTTTGAACTTATATAATTAAAATTTATAATAAAGTATTTTGAAAACAAATGTTTTGTTTTATTATTTATTCTATTTGATATAGTGAAGAAGCAATGCATTTGTATTAAATACTTTTTCCAATCTCTGAAATTCACCAAGATCTTGTAAATTTTGTGCCAAATCCCAGTGATATATTACAACGACAGGCTCGATTCCTCTCTTCAATAAAGCATCTGTAAAGTTGGAGTAAAATTTTACTCCGTCTTCACTCGTCTTATTTGTAAAACCATGAGGCAAAATTCTTGGCCAAGAAAGAGAAAATCTATAAAAAAAATATATACACAAATTAGTTATCATATTAAAAATTTAGACTAATATTCCGTAATAAATTATTTACTAACCAACTATAATTATTATTATATATGAAAAGTTAATATTCAATCGAACGGAAAGGGATCGCGTATTGGTACATTTTTTCCAAGTTGCTTGGAGCGTTCTCCCACTGACCACTCGTGTCATACATCTGGATGGCACTTTTAATAATGGAAACAATATACCATACAACATCATGTCTACAACATATATTTATTTTCATTAGATCTAGAGGGTAATGGCATTTTTTAAAATGTGCTAGCTAATTTTAAAGCGCGTTGTGCTAATAGAGCTCACGGTTCCTTTGGAAGCCAACATTTCGAAAGACTATGTGATCAAGGTCGACAAGTATTACAAGCTCACTAAAAAACTCACTAAGAATAGGTTCGTGGTAAATTTGTATCCTATAGAAGTGCAGAGAGAGGTATGACAGCCAATTCTCTCTACATCCTACTAAAAGACTTGAGAGTGTTCTGAACTAATATCAGTTCATTACAACGTGCGTTGAAGGCAGCAGTAGTAGGTTCGTTTCAATTTTGGTTAGGTTTTGAGAGGAGCTTGGACGGTGTGAGTATATTCATATCAATAGACGCATCGTTTTCCCTAGTGGCTCTCGGCTCTCAAAGGCTTGTATGTAGTAGGTCTGTCAACCGCAGCATCGACTCATACTGAGACGCTTCCTGAACGATGTTTAACATCGATTTAGGAAAACCATATGTTTGTTCTATACATATAATTAAACAATGTATATTTCAATATTTTACCTTATACATAGATATAGCTTCATCTGTGTCTGTATCTATATCTGTATATAAATGTGTTCAGCCTTTCTAAAGCGCCCTTCCTGTCGTAATTGTTGAGCGAGTGTCAGTAAATATCTGTCTGTCTTCTTCTGCCAGATGTGTAGCGGCAACACGTAGACCTTCCGACACTGCCCGCGGCGTTGTACGCTCTTACACATTTCTCCGCCATGCCACAGGATATGAGAACTCGTTCCGCTGTATCCCATTCCTGTAAATGTTTGCAAAAATAGATAAATATAATTAATGAATATTAATTGACATATGAAACCTACTAGAATAAAATAAAAATCGACCAAAACCTTGAATTCAAAAAATTGAATAAATTGATCGTGAAGTTAAACCCGCGTATAAAAGAAGAAATGAATAATTGAAAACATATTAGTTTTCACCCTTAGTGGATGTTTACATTTATATTTTTGTAACTATACACAATAACTAATAAGGAATGAACAAAATCGAATTACGTTAATAACAATTATAAAAAAAAAAATAGAAACATATTTCTTTTGTTCATTATTTAAAATAACTTACTTGAGAAGATATAAAATGATCCCCCAACTGTTCACTTTGCTTCCGAATAGATTCTTTATCTTCTATAACCTAAAGATATCAATGGATTGATTTACAAAAAATATATATAAAAAAACAAAGACTTTATTTATATATTATTGGAATCTCGGTATCGGCTCAAACGATGGCGATAAATCGATCTAGCTAGGAATAATTATCATCATTAATCATTTAGAAAATGTTATTTTACGTCAAAAAAGAATAACAAAAATTTGTCGTTTAAAATATGACTCTTCCTGACATCTAGTGGCGAATAGTGATACTACTTTATGCTACTTGCTTTTACTAATTGCTTTAACGACACAACAGCAGATGGCGTTGTTAAGTATCAGGAAGTCAATGAATGTTTGTTTTAAGGTTAGACTAAGAAATTAATTGTCGATTTATATTGTTTTCTGTCTTCTTACCGTTCTGAACTGCTTGTACATATTAATGGCCAATTCTGGCTGAGCGGCTCCACGTACGTAGTATTCTTCGGCGGTGGTTAAGTCCCCCACAAATATTGCTAGACGTGCACGAACCTCGGGACTCTTTAAACCTATGCATTATATTATAATCACGATTAATAAAATAAATAAATTTTACTTTCTAGTTGTTTGTTCTTCATGCACTGTATTTAAACTAAAATGTATTTAAACCAAAATGTTAACTTTGTGATTACATGCACTCTGTTAATATTTCAGCAAGAAGTGGTTGCCAGTAACTGAGGTAGCACATAGCATCTCAATTGTATTAATTTAAAAAATTGTATTTGTGTATACTTTGTTGGCGATCCAATAAATAAATAAATGAATACTATTAATACAATAAGTGCGTCCAAAAAAAAACTTGATACATGAGGTGTACCCAAATCGTGTAAATGCAAAAAATACCTTCATCATTACTCCCGTTCCCTTTGGCTGAAGCTAACTCGACAGTTTTCTTTAGATAAAATATTCTAGCCTCATCACCTACTGCTTTATAGCATTTCGTCGCCAACTGAAAAAAAGATATATCTCTTATGAGGTACTAAAACGTTTAAATGTTATAACATATATTAGTCCTTCTCTAATTTGAGCAGTGAGGAATATACCACCACCACTGAATGGCCTAACACTTAACCAAACATAACTGTTGTTATGTAATTAAATAATGTATGTAAACATAACTGTTGTTATGTCAATGTAAAGGAAGTTATCATAAGTTTGAAGTCGAATAATATTTTTTATTTTATTACGTTTAAATTGAAATGCACATTATTTATTTTCAAACCATAATTTTAAGAGATCTTTAAACTGCTTTAATTTTTACATAACTAGTTAAAGCGCTTTATGTAGGAAATAATAATATTGGGGTGTTCAACGTAATATTGACAAAGTTGTCATCATAGATAAAACACTGTATTAGAAATTGGTTGTCATAAGGTCATAATGTCATACTACTTTGCATTCAATATTTTCATTCTCTATGTTGATACTTTTTAAGTAGTGGATAAATTCTGTGAGTGGACGGATGGATTGAGGACAAAACCCAGTAAATGTCCTTGTCTGTGTCTTGGTAGGCGGAATACAAGATACACCTCATACGATCCGGGACTATCGTTAGGCGGTCAATGAATTTCTACGGTTACGGAAAATGCACCATTTAAATTTCTCGGTAGTAAGATTGATAATATAGGCCGTACTCCATCTTTAGAAGGGATAGTAGATAGCTTTTTGAACGACCTTAACAAGGTAGACAGCCAACTGATCAGTAACGTTAAAAAAGCGTGGATCTACGATAATTACTTAACTTCACGTTTGAACTGGCCTTTCCTCGTCTATGATTTTAATAAAACCCTTTTGTCAAAGTTGGATGCAGGCGTCATAAAGATGTTGAAGTTGTGGCTCGGGCTCGCGCTAACGGCTGATTCATCGGCGTTATTTAGGGGAAGCAATAGTTTTGGGATGAGTCTAAAAAGGCCATCGGAGCTCTATAAACACTTAAGAGTTTCCAAGAGATATATCCTGGGGAAATCCCATGATGACGTAGTGACATCGCTCCCAAAAGATGAAGATGCCCCCGAGCTAGAGTCACGACTTCAATTCCATAAGCAATTTATGATGGGAGCACAAAGTAACAGAGTGGGATTAGGATCAAATAGGAAAGTCCAAGATGCGGATATATTGAAGTCTTTTATTCGGCAAGACGAGAATGATAAATATAAGATCCATGCAATGAATTTAGAAATGCAGAACGAGTGGTTAGACATAGGAGATTTTTGCATCCCATTAACATGAAAATGGCGCACTTTAATTTATGATTGGTCGCCAGCATTGCTAAAATTCTATCTCAATGCGTTCCAGATGACTCTACCAGTTCAGAGTAATTTAGTAAGATGGGGAAAAGTACCGAAAAAACTTGCTATATCTGTGGAAAGGCAGTTGGAACTGCTAAGCATCTGCTGGTGGGATGTAAGGTACTCCTGGACAGCGGTCAATACTCGCGTCGTCAGCCAGTCTTTCGGTAGCCAGAGCGCAAAAGGAAATAACCACAAACGAACGATCAGTAGGTTTTGTGAGAGAAGGGACTAGGGCTACAAAATCAAGCGTCAAGCCTTACTCCATCCTTAAAGCGGCGTCGGATTGGACTATAATGATGGACACGTATGAAAAACAATATAAAATCCCCGAGGATATTTGTGCGTAAGCCTCCAGACCGGATATATTTTTGTTTTCGTGAATTTTAAAACGCGTAGTGATGATAGAGCTTACGGTCCCTTGGGAAACCAACATCCCCAAAGACCATACCATCAAGGTCAACAAATATTACGAGCTCACAAACGAACTCACTCGAAATAGGTTCGTAGTAGATTTGTACGCGGTAGAGGTGGGAGCGAGAGGTATAACAGCGAAATCTACAACCTACTAAAGGACCTGGGCTTGTCCAGAACTCACATTAATGCATTCTTGGAACGTACATCGAAGGCAGCCATAGTAGGTTCTTATCAAATTTGGTTAGGTAGGGAGAGGAGCTTGGACAGTGGAGGTGAGCGTATAACGCGCGTTAGTTAAGGGGCCCCTTAAGCCTACACTTGGGTCGCAAGTCCCAGGCACTGTTGAAGCTCCTCTCCCTGCAACGCGATGGACCCGGCACCCGCACGGTGAATCCATAGAATGATGAGTAGTTTCGTCTCTGTTTTTTGCCCGCGACTTCGTCCGCGTTAATTTCGTCATTAGTAATATATGTATAGCTGACCGGGCGAACTCTATCCCGTCCTAAATAACCAGTTATTGGTATTTATTAAATTTTTCCTGTTTCAATCGAACAGAATGGTTGAAATAGAAAAGGGCTGATTTTAGAGTTTTCCCGGAAATGAATCATTTTTTTTCAGCTTTTAGAACTTATCTGAACCTCCACGAACATTTCAAGAATAAGATAAGATAAATCCGTTCAGCCGTTCTCGAGTTTTAGTGCGACTAACGAACAGCAATTCATTTTTATATATATATAAAATGTAAATATATTTTTTTTTAATTGATTTACATATGTACTATCTTTCATTTATTTATGTAATCATTTTGACGTGTCGGAAGCGTTCAGTTAATGTAATAAAAATAAAAGTATTGAATAAATAAACTCAAAAAATATTCACCCATACGTTAAATAATAACAGAATAATATTAAATATTCAACAGTACATACCGTCACACTACTATCGTACATCAGCTACATACACTTCTCTTCATAGAAGGTTTCCTCTCGTCCGCAGACCACGTCCTAACAGACGCTCCACCAACAGCTTCGACCCTCATCTTGAATTATATATTCTCACGAGTCCTGGAACGTTACAAACAATACTATTTCATATAAAGACTATCCACTTCATAATAAATTATTATTGTTCATATTAAAGATGGCACATATTTTAGGATGTGGTCAAAGATTAACAACAAAAAAGTTAAAATAAAAATAGTAATGATTTAAACCAAACTATCAAAATAATAAGTCTTCGCAAAATATAGCGTTTAGAAAATAATAATTTTCTTAAGACTGCGGTCTTCTACAAAGATTTGTTTGGATATCATTAACTTTACTTATCTTTATATTTTGAAACAAACATATATTTCATGATCGATGGACAGACCATGTAGTGAAAACATACGACGGTAGTGAAACTATGAGTACTTTGATTGAGGAAGATGTTTCTGTAGGAGAGCTCTAAATTGTTTTAAATAAATTAAAAATAAATTATCTTTCTTTATATACGTACATTCCAGGAGGTTCTTTGATATCAATAGACACATCAAACACGTACTGTACATGTTTATAGTGAACACACTCCTTATATTGTCTGGAGACTGCTACAGTTGATACTTCAAGTCTTCTCTATTCTAATATGTTACAATAACCGAGTCATTCTCCTCTTCATATAATTCTATGTTTCATCAATACTTGGTTCATTGTTAGTTTTCATCTAACACTTGATGATCAGCCGTCATCTCCTGATGGATGAATCTCAAGTACAGTCCAATAACACCATCTGTAAAACATAATACAATATTGTTCTTATATAGAGACATACAAAGACACTTACTTCAATTATTGTCGGTTTAAAATAAATTATTAAATGTTTAAAAAAATTACAAAAACACTCGCTTATAAAATGACAGACTAAAAGTAGCATATTTTTAATTATTCAAAATAAAACTAGAATGAAAAAAAGAGATTCGTTCAGTGTTTAAGTTCGTGGAGTGCTAGATATTTCTATTCCATTGATTATGTCATACAAGGCGAGTGTACACTTTGGGTACATGTGAGCAATTCCATTCACTTTAGGCTAAAACACATGGACGTACTCTTTTCCCATTGTGTACACTACACTCGCCTCATATTATGATTAGATATCTGTAAGGGTACCGTTATATTAAAAAGATATGTGGTACTTTTATAACTAGCTTTCCGACCGCAGCTTCGCCCAAGAGAACTTTTCAAAAGTCTGCAATAAAAACTATCCCATGTTCTTTGTCAAGGTCAACTCCATCTCTGTACCAAATTTCATTAAAATCAGTTCAGTTGTTCAGGTGTGAAAGCGTAACAGACAGACAGACAGACAGAGTTACTTTCGCATTTATAATATTAGTAGGGATAAATTGCTTCCATTTATAACTCTATCCTTTTTTGTGTTATTAAACAAATATTAACTTTATAATTTAGTATTTTATTACAGTGTTTATTTATTATTTTTCAAATCCCTACTAATATTATAAATAGGAAAGTAACTGTCCGTCTGTTAAGTTTTAATTCCTAAGCCGTTGAACCGTTCGTGATGAATTTTAGTATGTATATAAATGAAGCACAGGAAAATGACTTCGGCTACTTTTTATCCCGATTATCCGATTACATAACGATTACCCGATCCCGAAAATTTACGGGTTGAAGCATGAAGTGGAAGCAGTTCAGGTTCAGTGGCCTTAGTGACAGAGAACAACTGTGATGTACACGCAGACGGAGCCGCGGGCAGCAGCTAGTTATTATTATAATTATTATTATTTATTTCTGACAGTAAGTAACAAACATACAAAATAACATACAAGTGATGCTAAGAAAAAAGAAATAGAAATATTTTTAGCAAACCGGAAAGCTGTAACGTATATACATATGTGTTTCAAATAGTCAAGTAGCAATATGAAGATACTTAAAATATTTAATATTTTTAATGATGTTACATTTCAGGTCTCCATTAAAATATTTTATCTAAATAAATCTTTTAATAATTGACTTACTATTTTTTATTTATTTATTAAATCATTATGACGTATCGAAAGCGAATGGTAACTGAATAGTTAATGTAATAAAAATAAAAGTATTGAATTAATGAACATAAAAAAATATTCACCCTTACTATAAATAATAACAGAATGATATTAAATATTCAACAGTACATACCGTCACACTACTATCGTACATCAGCTACATACACTTCTCTTCATAGAAGGTTTCCTCTCGTCCACAGACCACGTCCTAACAGAAGCTCCACCAACAGCTTCGATCCTCATCTTGAATTATATATTCTCACGAGTCCTGGAACCTTACAAATAATACTATTTTATATAAAGACATATACCAACTTACTAATAGATTATTAGTCATATAAAAGATACTACATATTTTAGGATATGGTCAAATATTATCAACAGAAAAGTTAAAATATAAATAGCAATGAATCAACGAAACTATAAAATTAATAAGCCTACGCCCAATATAGCGTTTAGAAAAAAATTAAATATTATGTGTTCCTACCCACTGGTAGACGTAATAATGACTGAGATATTAAACAATGTTTTATGTGAAGTAATAATTGTATTATAATAAGACGTGTAAAGAACTCACCATGAAATAAAACAGAGGACTGAAGAAGACGCCAGAGTCATGAGGAAGATCGCAGCTGACTGTGACCAGAGGAAGGAGGAACATGAACCGGTTTGATTTAAAGACTGACTGACGTGAAGCAGGGAGCTTGGATACACTGAGGATGTTAGGACCGTTACACACGATGGGTGGGGAAGAGATGTGTTGCTATATGTAGTAATATAATAATAACAATATAAAATAACGTGATATTGGTCATTAAAGCCACGGATACATTTTGTTTTAATTATAATTGATGAAACACGATTTGAAACATTTGCAGAGAGGAAGTGTTGTCACTTTCATTTAATTAATATTTACGAAATATATTGAATTTAAAAGAAAAAGTAGGAATATTGATTTTAATATAAATCAACCATCAAATACTTCAAATAAAATAAAAACAATAGTCTTAGTTATAACTTTGGTATTTCTTAATTATTTAATATTTACTAGAAGCTATACATTGATTTAGTGTATATCAGACTTAACACGACGTTTTCAATTGTGAAGGTTGGCAACATTTAAACAACAGTTTAATGTAATTTTAAATTAAATATAACTTTTAACAAGGATGATTGTTTTAAAATGTTAAATGAAAATTGGTTTAATATTTTATATACATTTTATTTCGAGTTTAGGCATAAAGTATGCAAAGCAGAATATGTAATACCTAGTGTTTTTATGTTCATCATCTGGGTAGTTTGATATATTGAGTTCGTCTGGTGAGTGGAGACATGAGTCATTAAGTTTGTAAGAATGAACAGCAAGTTTCAGATTGTTATTTTAAGTTGATTTTATGAATTTAATACATTAACATACATTCCACTTGTTTAAAAGTATCGTAAAAAATTTAATACTAATAAAAACATAGTCAGTGGTGGCTCAGTGGTTAAAGGGCCCGCCTCTCGGCCTCTCGTCGCCGAGGGCGCGGGTTCGATCCTGACCCGGGCAAGTACCAATGTGATTTTTCGGAATCATATGTACTTTCTAAGAGTATTTAGACATCACTGATTAATGTTGATTCCCAAAAGAGGGTTGATGTCAGGCAGGCGGCCGGTCGTAAAAACAAATAGCCAAAAACTATTCATAACATGTATGGCAGACCCTGGCTATAGCTGGGAAATTGCCAGGTAGAAGAAGAAGAAAAACAATAATTACGACAATTAGTAAAACATAGAAAAGCCCTTTTTGGTTTTGATTAAGGCGGCCAACTTTCCGAAAACTGAATGCGGGACTTAACCTTTCATGAATGGCGGGGTGGGGGAGGGGGGGGGGGGGGTGTTAAGGATTGGGAATGTCATAAAAATCTTCGCAATGGCCCATATTAAATTTAAGTAAAAAGAAAGAAAACGAGATTAGCGCGGGCGCGCTACGCTTGTCCATATTATAGGTAATCTGTGTTCCTGCACTGTTGACCGTGGGCGCGTATGGGTGTTGTGTAGAAGTCTGGTAGAAAAATTGGGATGCGGGACATGCGGGACGCATACAACGTTTTGCGGGACTATTTTACTAATAATTTCAAAGCGGGATTTCGTCTAGTATTGCGGGACGGTCCCGCAGAATGCGGGACGGTTGGCCGCCTTAGTTTTGATAAATCGTGTTATTGTTCTTAATTACCGCCATCTATTGTTATTATTTAGAAGCTTTAGTAGTGCTGTGTCGTTAAAGTGGTTGTCTTTTTTCCCACAGATGTCACTTATCTCATTTAAACTACTAATATTTAACTTGAAACCTTATTATATAAAACCTAGTATTATATTGCAATAAAACTCTACAGTGACATAATTGATACCTGAAAATAGTGTTATATCTATAATTCATCCCGAGAATTACGTGTAAACTTTAAAGTAGACTTGACAATTACTGCACAACAGATGAACGTAGTTTGTATTTAGTGTAATGATTGATAGATGTCGCTGTACGGTTTTTACCAGCTTTTGAAATATTTTACCTACCTATAAACCAATTGTTATTAAAAGTTAAAAAGTTATTAAAACGTGTCTGTTCATGAATGCATTAAGATCTATTACAAGAAGTTAGCTTTATATAGAATTAGGATTTTAATATATATGGTGACTTTTGTTTCTTTGCTTTTAATATTATGTAAATAGTACAAATATTATTTTATCATGAAACTACATTCAAGCTGCCAGTCATGTCAACTCAAACTATTAATGTGTCGTTCTAAATGTCACAAGCTGTGTATTCCAGAGGTCTGGTCCCAGTTCACATCGCCTGTTCCTACGGACATTACGAGCTCGATGAATGATGGCCTGTTTGTTTGTTACGTCCTGTTGATCATGACAATATATAAATATTAAATATACTGAAATGTTCATACTCAATAACATGCCTCACATGTCCTTTAAGTATATATTGATCGTTTAATTTCTTTTGAATATACATCAAAGGGCAATGTCCATTTTTGGCCTAGCGTGAACAAGCTGCTATAAAAAAAACAAGTTTTAATGAAAAAAAATCTTTTTTTTAGCTAGCCATTCTATTGTTGTTTGAGTGTACATTTGTATTTTATTGATACAATATTTTAAAAGTATCTTCATTGATTTGCTTTATGATCCACGTTTTGTGTGAATCATCTCGCAGTACTTAATACAACTATAAGTACATATTTAAAACAAAATGAATTAAAAATATTTGTTTTAATTAGTTTAGTCATTTAAAACGTTTTATTAACTGAAATATGAAGAATGTTAAACGTAATCATATCTGTTTTCGATCGATTTTTTAATGTTTTTTTTTTTCTATTGCAACACTAATAAAACAAAAAATACAAATTGACATTTGTGTGTCACAAACTGATTTTTAAATTCGCTTTGTTTACCTACATTGAGAGTGTAGATTTATTGTGGATTTTCTTTCAACGATTGTTTATTCATTATGGACTCCGATTTATCTTTTTCCAATGAACCCGGCACATCTACGGACCCGAATTTCGCTCAAACGATGACCCTGGCTTTTGTATTATGGACTCCGAACATAGCATAAACGATGACCAACACTCCGTAATATGGACCCCGAAACTACTTGGATGAAAACTGACATGGAAACCGAACATTGAGGATATCAGATCAAAACTCATCGCTTGTAGGAGCACTCCGAAGATCTAATAATTGTATACCAAAAAAAGTGCGAAGTGTTATCTACAATTCCCTGATAAAACCACACATTGATTACTTAATTGAAATATGGGGGTCAGCTTCAAAGTCTAACCTTAAAATCTTACAAATTACGCAAAAAAAATCATAAAATCAAAATTATTCAACCTAAATCAAACATACATTTTAACACATGTATTTTAATTAAAAAGATACTATCTAAAAGTATTTATTCAAACATAACATTTACACAAAAATCAAACAAGCATAACTTAAGAAACAAAAATAAACTTGAGTTACCTAAAGTCCAAACCTTAAATTATGGACACAAAAATATATGTTTTGATGGAGTAAAACTATATAATGATTTGCCAAACTACATAAAGGAATGTGAATGTTTAAATGCTTTTAAAAGTAAACTTAAAATATATGTATATATATATTAGACAATATTAAGTAGTACTAGCCGTTCCATGTATCAAATATTAATGTATGTGTGTAACATTATTTAATCTGATGTAAGTGAACCTATGTATGTTCTTATGAGAATAAAGATCTTTAACCATAAACTATCTGCATCGCTAACTAAAATAATCACAATGGTAAGGAAGCTACAAAAGAAAATTATTGTAATTGCATGGTTGGTCGAAGGACAGTGGGTTCCTGCGCTCATATAGTTACTAATTTATGGTTTTAAGTTGAGCAAGGTATCAGGAACACATTTCCCCACCTGTCCAATTTCTTGAACACATTGATAACATATGATGTCTCAGAATAAAAATAAATCATAAAAAATGTTGTTTTATTTTGCTTTAACCAGTTTTTTCTCACATGACAAATATCTCTTTTTAAACATTTTGATACAAAACTAAGTTCATATTCTCATTATTACTAGTTAGTGCTTTTAAACTAATTACAAAAAATATGATAAAATGTCTGTTCACGTCAGGCCAAAGTCCCCATACTAAGTGGACAATCTCCTTTATCATTTATATAAATAATACAACTTTTCTATTATTTATTCACGACACAAGACGATTATTAAAGGTTAAATTAGTTCAGTAGTCTAAAACACACCTACAGCTTCCTATAATAATGCGTTTGCTCAAAGAGTTAGCCAATATAAGATGAGAGGAGTATGAAGTTGATAACATTTTAATGATACATACAACAACCCCCAGATTTGTTCCCTGCTGTTTAGTTCTGATGCTGACAAGTCTAATGTCCCTTTGTAATAACATCACACTTTACAATAATAATAAATAAAAAATATATTTTTTTTTAATTTTCTTTAACAAATTTGTACTTAAATATAAAGTTATAGGAGTCTCCTTTTAAGCATATGAAAAGCCTGTGCCAGGAAACTCCGCTGTTCCATATCACGAATTAGGTATAAGTATACAATACCCCTGCCGATGGCGGAGTCTTGATGAGGCGCTCTTGGGACGGGCCCTACTCCTTAATTACAGACCCGAAGGGCCCGTATATTACTGGTAGGTCAACCACTCCTCCTAGTGACACTGTCAAGACTCAAGGCCAACAGTTACAGTGAAGTAGAAACTAAAATGTAATTATTATTTAAGAAGAGATTTACGAAAAACATATCGTTTTAATTATTCTCCTTAAAAAGGCCGTTGTGTATTGTAACTAGAGTTTATTATAAAATTAATATAATCGACTTCTAGAATATAATCTATCAAACATGATTTCATTAGCATGTAATATCAGTTTTACTCATAAACTAATCATTTCAAAGTCTTTAAGACATCCATTCAGGACTCCGATCAGCATCTCTTGCTCAACAATATTGTTGTGCTATAATTTTATGCTCCGACTGGGCTTGATTTACATTTATACAGAAAAACTAAAGTTTCATTTAAAAATGTACACATGTGTCTGGCTTGAAACTAAAAACCAATTAGTTATTTATCTTCGTGTTTAGTATTAGTAATAGAGAAATAGATGCTAGAGCTTAAGATCATTTCTTTTGGTGAGAATATATGTTATATACAAATATCTTATTGTGTTGTTGTCTACGGTATCGTTTACATAAATTTAAAAATTGTGTGTCAGGGACAGGGCTATAACAATGTTGATGAAATGAAATATACTGAGGGGTTTAATATGTTTGTATCTTGTATAGTTATCAATGAACAGTTCTAGAATAAATTAGAATACAAAGAAATTACTCAATAGATGGCTTTGTTACCAATCACTTAGCCAATGAATATATAGTTCTGTTTAAATGAAACTAAGACTTGGATTTAAAACATATTTATTTTGATATTTTACATATTAACAGACGTTTCGGCTTCTCTTTAGTAGCAGTAATCACGAACAGACGAGAAGAAAGAGTCTGCATTTAGTCTTGTTATTACATTATTACAGTTATGAAAGTGGAGCAATCTTCCTTGTACAGTCTTTATTTACTAGTTCACCTAACTACATATATATGATAATTAACGATGAAAGAGAAATGACAATTATGATATATTTCTGTACACATACGTGTCTTAAAGACTATAGTGAATTTAAACATCTCAACATCAATGTAAGCTATATAAATTTATATTTATTTATTTTACAAAAAATCATATTGCATCTTAAATTTAAATAAACATATTATATTAAATAGAACGTGTAAAACGGATGGATGTTAGTGAGAAGTTCGAAGTGTTTGTACGTGTAAAACTTGCACAAGATTGGTGTTGGTCCTACGCTAGCGTAGCATTCGCTCATCGGATTCTGAAACCCCTTCAGACTCTCTATAACTGCTTGCTTCCTATTCACGATCACGGGCGCCCCGTGGTACCACTATCCCAATCCTCTGGTGAAGGAAGTGATGACCTACCTCCCAAATAGATATCATGAGGGTGTTAGGACACGTCTCAAGCACGTGCTCAGCGATCCGGAACAAGAAATTACGACTAGCAATAAACGATGCGCCGTGCGAGCGGTGCACATTTATAAAAACGGGCCGACCGACCGAACACACATCCGCGGGATGCCTTGTGAAATCCCGATAGAGTCCATTCTTAGTAACCTTAAGTCACAAGAATTTCCGGTCCAGGCAGTACACCGGATGTACCGCCCGACAAACAAGAAACCGTTCAATATGGTGCTTGTCCACTTGGACAACACCAAAGAGGCAAAAGCCATTTTTAATATACACACGGTCTGCTACCTGTCCGGCTTACAGGTAGAGCTCCCCCGCGGCCGTAGCATCCCTGGGCAGTGTCATCGCTGCCAATGCTACGGCCATTCCGCTAGATTTTGTTACGCACGCCCGAGATGCATGAAATGCCTAGGCGACCACGCGACGGTCGAGTGTTCCGATGGTGTTTGTGTTACGTGTCAACAAGTTACAGAAGAGGTCAGAAGATCGACGTGTCCGGCGTCGATAGAAGTATCAGGAAAAGGGTAGCAGTCACCGTCGTATAGTCGCCGTTGTCCTGCCACCCTCACAAAGTATTTACACAGTCGTTAGGGGTTAGGGAAATAGGTACACCCCTGTTACCTAATAACAGGGTCTAGATTAGAATCAAATAGATTACACACCTCCCTGCCTTGCAGGGAGGACTCCCCTTAAGTCCGTCGAACATCATGGGCAACCATATTTCGGGCCGTGCAGAGGCCCTATTAGCGTTCATTATCAAAAAATATCCAGATGCGTACAAGGAGTTCACCGAGGTGAACCCTGAAGTAAACCCCACCGTTTTCGATACGGACAGCCCGGCCTCACCGAACTGTCCAAAAAGCAATCCATGTGACATGGATTGCTCGCCAATCGGCTCGGGAGCCGAGTCAGACACGACGCCGTCCTCCTCGGACACAGAGGAGGATAACGACGGGTTCAAACCCGTCCTTACCAAATCTGGTAAGAGGAAGGCGGCAAAATCACTAAAGGCGCCGCCGCCAAACAAAAAACCATCGACCCCAGCAGCTGCCGGTGCAGCTGCGCACGTACCTGCGGGCACACCTGTGTCCGCACCTGCGGGCACACCTGTGGGCACACCTGTGTCCGCACCTGCGGGCACACCTGTGTCCGCTCCTGCGGGTCTATCTGGGTCCGCACCCAAAGCATTTACAAAATACCCGCCGCCGTTATACATTAGAACCAATAAGAGCTGGAACGCCATATCCAGCCTCTTAAACGACAAAAAGATAAAATACGTGTCGGCACGTAATACTCAGGCGGGAATTAAGGTCACCGCGGCCACACCGAATGAGCATCGCGCGTTATCCGCGATGCTTAGACTACAAAAATTAGAATACCACACCTACGCCCTCCCGGAGGAGCGTAGGCTAACAGTCGTCATATAGGGTCTCCCCGCGGAGATTCCCATTGATGAAATAAAAGAGGACCTTAAGTCCCAAAACCTGCCAGTTTTAGAGGTGCATTGTATGCACCGACCAAATAAAAACCCGTTCGATATGGTGCTAGTCCACCTATCACTAACCCCGGAGGGTAAGAAAATATTCAACATCGCATCAGTTTGTCATCTTTCCGGACTGACTATAGAGCCACCGCGGAACCGCGGAGCCCCGGGGCAATGTCACCGTTGCCAACTTTACGGGCACTCGCAGAGGTTCTGTTACGCACGCCCGCGCTGCGTAAAGTGCCTAGGCGACCACGCCACAACAGACTGCACGAGGGATGCGGCTACGGTGGAACCGCCCAGCCGCGTCTTGTGCGGACAGAGACGGCTCCGGAGGAGAACCTAGATCGGCTCATCAAGAAGCATTTCGCCATAGAGTCGTTTGGGGTACAACCGCGTCAACCTACAACCGACGCGGAGGGCAAGGCGCGCCAGATATTAGAAAGTACCACCAAGCAGCTGAGAGATGGTCGTTTCGAAACTGGCCTCCTGTGGCGGAACGAAGATGAGCCGACTCCGGATAACCTGAGGTCAACAGAAAACCGGCTGCGCCACATTGAAAGGAAGCTGGACAGGGACCCGAAGCTCAAAGCGGAATACGGGAGGCAAGTCCAGCACCTGCTGGACAGCGGGTACGCCGACGAGGTTCCAGAAGACGGCGGCTCGGCGAGAAGATGGTATCTGCCGCATTTTGCCGTGACCCATCCCACAAAAAGAAGATTAGACCGGTCTTTGACGCCGCTGCGAAGTTCAACGGGAAAAGTTTGAATGATATATTATGGCCAGAGCACAGGAAATTCAAGACGTCTATCACCGGGGAGGAAAAAGAAGCCAAGCACCTCGTGGCCGTCGTTTCACCTAGCACATAGCCTTCCCACACCTGACCCGGTGAGATTCTCCCGGTGGGTAAGGCTCCTACGGGCAACCGCGAGGGTGCTTCAATTCGTTTTCAACTGTGCCGCAGGGAAAGGACTCTAAGCACACGATCCAGCGACCCGGTGTGGACAAAGAAACACAATAAAGAGAAAACGAAGGCACAGCACTCAGCTCCACTCGCAATAAAGGAGCGGTACCGTCCCCTGGAGCCCGAATGGCTAAAAAAGGCGGAAGAATTGCTACTACGAAGAAGCCAAGAATGATTCAAAGAGGAAAGAAAGGCTGTGGAGAGCCAGCAACCCCTAGACCGGAAGAGCAAACTTAAACGGCTGGATATCGCCGTGAACGATGGGCTTATAAGGATCCGCGGCAGGATCGACGCCGCCGAAGAACTCGACCGCGATCTCAGGCAGCCAGTAGTATTAGACGCGAAAGATGACATTACGAAGTTGATCCTGACCCATTACCACGATAAGTTCAATCACGGTAACCACGCTACCGTGATGAACGAAGTAAGGAGAAGGTTTTGAGTCCTGGGCCTGAGATCAGCGGTGCGAGCGATAGCCCATCGGTGCCAGTGGTGTCTAGTACCTAAGGGCACTCCGAAGACCCCACCCACGGGAGATCTACCGCGGGAACGGCTCCGATACGGTGAGCCACCTTTCACTTGTACCGCGGTGGATTATTTCGACCCAATGACGGTCACCGTGGGGAGGAGAAACGAGAAGCGGTGGGGGGATTGTTCACTTGCCTCACCACCAGAGCGATTCATTTAGAGTTGGTCGCCTCATTATCGGCCGACTCGATGACACTGGCGCTCAGAAGGATGACGGCCCGCCGGGGTTGGCCCAAGGTTATGTTTAGTGACAACGGGACCAATTTCGTGCGGGCTAACAAAGAAGTTATCGAGGCGCTCGGAACGGAAGCACAATTGAAGGGCATCAGGTGGAAGTTTATACCACCTGGTGCTCCGAACATGGGAGGCACGTGGGAGCGTCTGGTGGCCTCCGTAAAGACGGCCCTCTCCGCGACGTTGAAAGAAAGGAAACCAAGGGAAGAAGTTTTGCATTCCTTGCTTTTGGAGGCCGAGCATATAATAAACTCGCGGCCACTAATAGAAGTAGATGACCACAAGGAAGAGTCTCTGACCCCGAACCATTTCCTGATTGGGAGGTCTTGCGGGGCGCCGACGATGGGAACATTCACTGAAGACGAGGTCAAGGGTAGGACCTGGAAAGCAGCGCAACATCTAGCGGACCACTTCTGGGCGAGGTGGATGAAAGAATACCTCCCTACTCTTGTTCCTCGTCGAATTGGAGGCGGCGCCGACACCGCAGATCTTCAGCAGGGGGACGTGGTCATCGTTGTGGACTCGACGCTACCAAGAAACTCGTGGCCGCGAGGAGAAGTGATAAGGGTTTACCCAGGCCCCGACGGGCGAACGCGCGTAGTAGACGTGCGCACCTCCACTGGCTTTATAAAAAGGCCGAGCTCGAAGATTGTAAGGCTGGTGAGCCAGCCCACCGTTGAAGACAAGATCGCCGAGCAGCAGCGCGGCGGTCCGGAACAGCTTCGCGTCGCCGGACAAGAGGATGGTGCGAAGCACGAGGGGGCGTATTTCGGCGACGCAGCTAATATTTAGTAGATAATTAGATTTAAATATAAGAGATGTAAATATTAAGGAAATTAGGTTAATTTTTATATAGAAATTGTATGTTTAATAAATAAAAGACTGTACGGAAAGCGACTCTTGTAAGAGCGCATCATGTTAATTGTAAATGTACACGTATAACTATGAATATATCTATTGTTGTAAACTAAATGCGAACCTATTGAACAATAAACGTACGGCGGTAGAGTCACTTGGAAGGGGCGGGGCATTCGCGCTGACTCACAGCGGTGCTAGGTGCGCGCGCGCAACGCGTATAGAACACGGCCGCTGTGAGTCGAAAAGTAATCTTAATCTTTACCAGAAGCAATCGAGTAGGCATCCCCTACAGAAAGGTCTCACTTTACGATAGTCCCATTCCTTGGCAAAAAAGAGCCAAATATCTGAGGGTTACTCTAGATAGTTATTTCAGCTTTAATCCCCACATTCGAACTGTCAGAAATAGGGCATCCTTCATCTTAGGTCGCCTATACCCCCTTATCTGCAGAAAAAGTAAACTGTCCCTTAGAAATAAGGTCACACTTTACAAGACCTGCATACTTCCCGTTATGTCATACGCAAGCGCATGCTTCGCCCATGTCCGGCCCTCAGCCATTAACAAACTGCAAGTAGTGCAAAATAGATTCATGCGCACAGCCACAGGCGCACCCTGGTACCTCAGGAACTCAGATCTTCATAGGGACCTCCAACTTCCTACGATAGCTGCGCACATCAAGATGATCTCAAAGAGATTCTTCGATACCGCGTCAATTCATCCGAACCCGCTAGTAATCCAAGCGTCTAAATATTCCCCGTCACCCAACTCCAAATTAGGTAAGAGGCGTCCCAAAGACGTCCTCTTAGACCCTGACGACCAGATCACGACAGACAATACGAACAATAATCCCAACAACACACCAGACATCAGAAACACACACCGCCTTCGCCGGCGAAGGCGAGGTCCCGTTTCATACACGTCACTCCGGCGTTCTGCCGTCGGGGGGCGTCATGTATTCAATCAACCGACTAATACCTCCACGACAACGACGTCCTAAGCCGAGGTTCGGCCTCTTAGAGGCACCCTTGGGACGGGCGTATCCCTGGTCGGGCCCTTTGGGCCCGAATTAAATCGGATCCGTCCCATCAGGACCACCCACCCCTCTCGGTGACGCTGTCAAAGCCACTAGGGCCAACAGCATATGTCAATTCGAAGAAAAAAAAAATAAAAAAAAATCGAAAAGTCAGTCATCAGCCAGCTCTCGTGATTACAACAACTCCTACGCTTTGAAGAACCCGAACTGTGAAGAACCCGAACATTGAAGAACCGAACTTAAAGATAGTGACTAGGGCCCACGTGGTCATTTAAACCAAGTGATTCTGTCGCCATTACTAGCAAGTTGTGGTTTCATTGTGAACGGCGATACGACCCGCCTCGAACCCTGATCCCGAGGATCGGATCACCGGCCGCCTACTATCGGAGGAATTAATATCTGATCCGATCCACCCCTCAAGCGGCGAACGATTCCGATTGTAACAATCGGACATCCCGACCGCAACAACACCTCAGTCATCTACACTACAAACATCCGTTTTAGAATTAGCCTTCATTAAATATTTTAATATTGTTATCAGTCTTAACACGTGGCGTCCTATACAAAGACTCGTTTGAATATCATTTAATGTACTTGTTTTACAATTACCTTTATATGTATTTTAACACAAACATGTAAAGAGATATAAGATTTTCGCGAGTCTTATTCATTTAAATAAACATGTATCTCATGATCGATGGACAGACAATGTAGTGAAAACATACGACGGTAGTGAAACTATGAGTACTTTGATTGAGGAAGATGCTTCTGAAGGAGAGCTCTAAATTGTTTTAAATAAATTAAAATTAATTATCATTCCAGGAGGTTCTTTGATATCAATAGACACATCAAACACGTACTGTACATGTTTATAGTGAACACACTCCTTATATTGTCTGGAGACTGCTACAGTTGATACTTCAAGTCTTCTCTATTCTAATATGTTACACTAACCGAGTCATTCTCCTCTTCATATAATTCTATGTTTCATCAATACTTGGTTCATTGTTAGTTTTCATCTAACATTTGATGATCAGCCGTCATCTCCTGATGGATGAATCTCAAGTACAGTCCAATAACACCATCTGTAATACATAATACAATATTGTTCTTATATAAAGACAGACACTACAAGGATTGGCTTAAATAAATAATTAAATGTTTAAAAAATTTACAAAAATACTCGCTTATAAGATACCAATCTAATGATTGGAGGAGGTGCTCTCAAAGGTGCAGGAAGCAAACCGTAAATGACTTAATGGCTAAGGAATCGAAGGTTAATAGGAGAACACTCACCAGCAGCACCAGATCCGCTGTGTGGCAGATTGAGTATGGAGTCAGTGACAGTATGGAGTCCGGAACAATCAGCAAGGAAGAGCAAAAAGACGAGCTCCTGGTCGGCGGAACTCCTGAAATAGAATAACAATACAATGTAGTCATTTAAATAACAATGAATGACCAAACATTAAATATACTTAATGTTAAATTCAATGTTAAAAATGTCAAAATGTTAAATGTTAGAATGCTAAAATGAAATATGTTAAAATGTAATATGCTAAATGTAAAATGTTTAAATGTCAATGTTTAAATCTATACTAATATTATAAAGCTGAAGAGTTTGTTTGTTTGTTTGAAAGCGCTAATCTCCGAAACTACTGGTTCGAATTGTATAATTCTTTTTGTGTTGGATAGCTCAGTTATCAAGGAAGGCTGTGGGCTATATAACATCACGCTACAACCAATAGAAGCAAAGATATAGTGGTAAATGTGTAAAAAACGGGAGAAATTATTTCATCTTTCAAGCATACGTTGCGTGCGCCGTGAAAATGGTTCAAGATACACAAAAAATATGTATTAAAGAATAATAGCTCTTTTAATGATCTAAAAAAACAGTCCGAGACAGTATATGTCTATCTTTTAAGATTAACTCACAAAAACCGTTTTTATGGTACCTAATTTTGTCGAAATAATTTGTTTAAGTTGTATCAACATAATAATATTAATCTTTATTCAAATAAACAAATAAATATGTTGTTGGTTAAGAGCACTTCATTATTAATAAAAAAAAAAACATAGGTTTTATCCTGAAAATTCTACGGGAACTCGACCATTCCGAAAAGAACGGGAACTATGTGGTAAAAAACAAAAATTTGTCGGAAGTCACTATTCCACGCGGACGAAGCCGCGGCAAAAGCTAGTGTTAAATATGTCGTTACATAAATTTAATGTAAAAATTAAGATAAATGTAGAATGTAAATAGGATAAGGGCAAATAATTGTAAATAGTGAAAAATTTAAAATAAATTGTAAAATAGAATTGTCGCAATTGATAACAGTAAACTGGAAACGTATGAAAAGTCATCAAGCACAATGTAATAAGAAATAAAAGATGAAAATAGTATAATAGAATATAAGTCAGGAACACGATAGGAAAGGTATAACCTAGGAATGAAAGAGATGTATGACAGAAAGATAGTATGAGGAATGAAAGGCCCTAGCAGAAGATAGAACTAGCATGAAAGTGTCGAAGAACAAAAGGTCTCTGACCACGACAGAAGGACTAGCATACAAAAAAAAAAATAAAAAAACGTACAAATCTAAAAAGGTCTAAATTTTTATACTTAATTCAGATTAAAAATATTATGATCAGAAAAGGGATTCTTTTGGTGTTAAAGTTCGCGGAGTGCTAGATATACTAGATATTACTATTCTGTTAAACCGTACTATAAACTAATATTATAAACTAATATTATAAATGCGAAAATAACTCTGTCTGTCTGTCTGTCTATTACGCTTTCACGCCTAAACCACTGAACTGATTTTAATGAAATTTGGTACGGATATAGAGTTGACCTTGAGAAAGAACTAGGATAGTTTTTTATCCCAGACTTTTGAAAAGTTCTCTTGGAAACGCGATATAACCGTACTCGACGCGGGTGAAGCCGCGGGCGGAAAGCTAGTTAAGCCATATAAGGCGGATGTGTACTATGTTGGTACACGTGAGCAATTCTCTTCATTTTAGGCTCAAACACATGGATACGTACTCTTTCCCACGGTGTACACTCGCCTCTCACGACTTGATATTTATAAGTGTACCGTTATATTCTAAAATCTAAAGATACATCGCGCTTTTTAAATTAAGTTAATTTCTTTCATTTACTATTCCTCTTTAATATAAATTATTTAATAAAAACAACTTTGTAGTTTAGTATTTCATAACACTGTTTTTTACATTAATTTATTTTCCATGTTTTTATTTTGCTAACAACAGATATGTTTTCCTTTTTTGTATCATGAATTGCATGATTTCTATAAGCGATAGCAATTATTTTCCAAATCCCTCTTAATATTATAAATGGGTAACTGTCTGTCTATCTATATGTTACGAGTACGTTTTCACGACTAAGCCGCTGAACCGATTGTGATGAATTTTGTATGAAGATAGATGATACCGATTACACGATCCCAACATTTCGCGGGTGGAACCATGAAGTGGAAGAAGTTCAGGTTCAGTGGCCAGAGTGACAGAGAACAACTCATGTCCACGCGGACGGAGCCGCGGGGAAAAGATAGTTATTATTATAATTACTATTATTTATTTCAGGAAAGAAGTTACAAACATACAAACCAACATACAAGTGAAGCTAAGAAACAAGCGTTAGAAATATTTTCTGTAAATCAGTAAGCCATAACGTATGGATGTGTTGAAAACAATCGAATAACAATAAGGAGCTACTTGAAATACTTAGTATTGTGAATAATTTAAGATAGTATTAAACAGTTAGTGAGGTTACTTTTAATTTGAAAAAATTGATAATATTTCTTTTATTGCATTTCTTCAAATAACAATATCACGGGTGACATCATTGTGTCAGAAACGTTCAATTAATGTAATACGTAATAATAAAAGTGATTAAATGGACAGTAAAATAGTTCAACCTAACTCTGAACAATAACAGAATAATATTAAATATTCAACAGTACATACCGTCACACTACTATCGTACATCAGCTACATACACTTCTCTTCATAGAAGGTTTCCTCTCGTCCGCAGACCACGTCCTAACAGACGCTCCACCAACAGCTTCGACCCTCATCTTGAATTATACATATATATAAGGAATATTATCAAGGGCACTCAAAGCAAAGCACATTTTGTTTCTCTGAAAATACAAAGATTTATTGTACTGGACACGCCTTTACAATATTATAACAATTATTGTTTAATTATGACATGTATTGTTTAATTATGACAATTACACTTTACCTGAAAATACAAAGAAACGTCATTAAAGTCCACTAATATCGCCTTCTCAATTATATCCCTTGACTATCTCTCTACACGTTGTAATAATCATGAAGTGCACAAAACTTAAACATAATTCGCCATTAGTGAATAGTGACGCGTCTCTGGTCGACAAGTAATAAATACGCGAAGCGCGGCAAATTTGAATTTAATGAAATTCCATTTCATTACATATATTCTTACGAGTCCTATAATGTTACGAATGATACTATTTTATCTAAAGATTATATATTTATTAATATACTATTCGACTTACAAGAAGACGCATTTAAGGGCGTGGCCTAAAATTATAAAGATAAAAGTGAGAAAAATGTATAAAAATAAAGTAAGCCATCGAAACGACAACGTTTTAAATCCTGCACCCAAAGTTACGCTTAGAAAATAATTCAAAACTCCTACCACGTACTACGCAAGGTATAAACAATAATATCAAACAAAACTAAAAATGTTACTAAATAAGTATAAGAACTTAATGTCAATAATAAAAATATATCAATTAGCTATATAAAGAAACACTCACCATGAGGAATGAAGTAACAGATGATGGAAGAAGACATCCATCATGAGGAAGACCGCGGCCGACTGTCACCAGAGGCAGGAGAGAAATGCGAGCAATAAGAAGTACTGTAGTGAGATTTAAATACGAACAAATAACGAGCAGTCAGGTTTGACACACTAAGAATGTAAGGACAGTTACACATTACATGAATATGAAAATAAACTATGTTATAATGTTAAACTATATCTGAAAATAATAAAAAAATACATAATGTGTTTAAAAAAACAACTTGAATATCATGAAAAACAATTTTTATTTTATAAAAAGAATATATTTTTTTATTTTAAAATTTATTAGTTTGACATAATTTTCATAATGATAAGATGTTTATTACTGATTGATGGAAAATATTAAACTTCAGAGACATAAATATATTATTTTAAGTCATTATTAAGATAATTAAACATATAAATATAACAAAAACAAACTGTTAAATATTCAGCAATAAATATATTTTAATATGTTATCCTACACATACAAAGATAAATAAAAATGTCTACATAAGTCAATAAATTAATGTAGTGCATACCAGACTTAAACGTCGTTACAAATAGTGAAGGTGGGTAACAACTAGCAAGTGATAACTGTTTTGTTTTATAAATTACCTACATACTTTGAATTTAATAAAGCTAGGTAGTACATAACATGAAAAGATTTTATTTTAATTCTACTTTTTATTTTCAAACTCGTATATAATTTACATTGGTATTTTTAAGTTGATGAAATATTTCAATAATGAGGAGTGTTTTGATTACGCCTTCAAAATATTATACATATGACAATGAAAAACAAACAAAAAGATTTTATTTTTCACATCAAGATATTCTTTTTGTTAATTTTATGCATAAAACTCGATTCCACTACTTATTTAATTGAAAGATATTATTTTCAAAATGGTAGGTATTTTAAAAATAGATCAAGTAAACGTAATGGACTAATGATATATTATCTCGTTTTGAATATGATATGTGAAATTGTGTTCCTCTAAAATTACTTATTCCATTCATTCTGTAGGCTTTAAAAAAAACTAGTTAGTGACATAATGAGGGACATCATTATTATTAATTTTTAAACGAGCCTTAAGATATTAAATTGAATGTAAATATAAACTAATTTTAAAGATTGTTACGTAAGCATAACTAGATATTAAGTTTACTGTATAACAATGGTATAAAGTACGGAATGCTGACTCTGAGCCATCGGTGAGAATGGGAAATGGGATTTAACTTAATATATTCAGTCTGGAGTCAACCGCTGACTTACAGACACCTCTTTAGTATGTAGTTAGTTATGAGACTTAATTATAGAATGGCTTTTAAGTCAATCGCTGACTTAAAGACCCCGCCCTAGCTAGTAGTTAAATTTAAGTCTTAATTGTTTAATTGAATATATTTTATTAGTAAAACGGATTTTTTTTGCATCCTACGTTGCCACCAAACGTAATTTGTTACGTAGCGCGTACGTAACATACATGCGAAGAAAAAAAATTAACATCGCCGGGGCGACATTGTATCGGTAAAATATTGTACATATAACGAGTGGCACCGCTGACTCCATGGAACAAACACCAAGCCGTGTGAGCCAGAAGATTCTTCTTTCCCTACATATAGTTAATTCATATTTATTTAAATATGAAAGGATAAAAAACAGAATATCACAAGTATTTTTAAGTTGTTGTAGGACGTAGGTGGATATTTTAATAATGAAATGTTTTGATTACGCCTTAATAATTAGTTATTTAGTTTAGGCTATCGATAGTTGACCTTGAAAACTATTCAGAATATTGATAATGCTATCGATAGTATCGATAGTATTGTACAATTTGCAGTTTTTACCCAGAAATTATCATCGATAGTATCGATATTTCTGAACTATCGATTATAAGGAATCATTCGATAATATTGCAAGTAAATTCAAAGTGATGTATAGAAGAAAAGTTTTCGGGTGCTTAGAATAGACTTAGATAAATCTGTGTAGTTTTAAATCACAAAGTCGCCTATTTAATAATTTTTCTAGAATAATAGTAATGGAATATAGTGGTGGCCTAGTGGTTAAAGAGCCCGCCTCTCGTTGCCGAGGGCGCGGGTTCGATCCTGGCCCGGGCACGTACCAATGTGATTTTTCCGAGTCATATGTACTTTCTAAGACTATTTAGACATCACTGATTAATGTTGATTCCCAAAAAGAGGGTTGTTGTCAGGCAGGCGGCCGGTCGTAAAAACAAATAGCCAAAACTATACACAACATGTAAGGCAGACCCTGGCTGTAGCTGGGAAATTGTCAGGTAGAAGATAGAAGAAGTAATGGAATAATATAAAAAGCGTGCAGTAAGATTTGTGTAGGTACAGTTTAGAAGCAGGAATATATGAGAGAACTGTTCAAATAAATAAATTGATGTATTGTCTGTTGCATCATAACATATTATTGGAAATGAAGGTTTTATTTACTTAATAAATAAGTAAAATAAATAACCATAGGGCTTCTTATAAGCTTCGAATATGTTAATATTTTTTATA
This sequence comes from Danaus chrysippus, assembly GCA_916720795.1. NCBI lineage: Eukaryota > Metazoa > Arthropoda > Insecta > Lepidoptera > Nymphalidae > Danaus > Danaus chrysippus. Next base: position 2,395,274 of record CAKASE010000073.1, read on the forward strand.
ATATTGTGATCCATTGAGTATAGATGGAGTGTAACTCTCCCCATAGTTTACTGTTCTTTTATCTAAAAATAGCGATATTCTCGTCGTCCACGATATTTCTACTTTTATGTGAACATTATACTTCTTTCTTGGCTTATATTTCTAAAAGTGTTATCATTTAATGATGGGTAAATTATTTTTTGTTAATTATTATTATATTACTTATTAATCTGAAGTGTGACGAAACATATAAAAAAATATTCTTTATAGGGAAATCAAATGGTCAACATATACAAAAATTAAAAATTACATTTTTGATAATAGTAAACAACCAAAACATATACATATGTATATTTTTAGCTGACTCCTAAAAATATTTAGTGACCAAGCTATTCCCGGTTTTCTTATTATTGGGTAAACAGTGTTGGAAAATTGTATTGGTTATGGCTTTTGAATTAGCGCTATCTACTGGTAAGAATTTTAAGCATTATTTTTGTCGGTAAAACAGTCCTCAACAGTTATTGGCTAGTGTTGCGTTTTACCGCCATCTATTGAAAAGCTATAGTGTTGTTGTTGTGTCAATATTACAGGAGTTTTTCTTTACCTGAAAACATGAAAAGAATAATCCAACTAGATTGATTTGTAGCCCCCGGACCTCTATTGAACATGATAAGCGTTAGAAACCTTGCCAGAATACAAATTTAATAATAAAAAGTTGGTCATTTAATGACTGTAGATAAATACCATAGAGAAATTTAAAAAACCACTTCTATCTATAAAAATATCAGACCAATCTTTTTTAATAAAAAAATAATAAATGAACAAATAGAATTCTATTAAATATAGTAAAATTTATAGTTTTGTTGGAAAACAAGACACGTATGTATATATGTAGTAATCCATTCAACAAACTTACTAACTTACTCACTTATACTTCAGCGAGGCATCAAATGTGTCTTATAACAATACACTCTCCTCGTTAAAATAACAATATAATGATTGTATATTTTATGTTAAAATTATATAAAATATTATATATTAAAATCTAACTATCGTACCTCTATTATGATTATATTGAACTTATTTTATATCTAGATAAATATTTTAAATATAGCATTTATGGCTTCATTTGCACTGGAATCTTGGAATATTTTGCTAATGTCATCGTTTTTATTGTAGGACGAGTTATAATCTTGAGTATTGTATGAAGAAAACAACGATGGAGTTTTGTTTTTAAATTATTTAAAATGTATTAAACTAAAGGCTTTTTGAAGCAATTTCAATATCAGTTAGTACACTGAGGTACTGTATAATTATTATCGAGTACAATATTTGATGCAAGATCGATTTTCCAATTTAATATTTGGTGCAAAATCGCTACCTAGCGATAAGACCGCCTTATTGTACATCTACTTTTATTTTGTATATATTTAATTTTTATTGTTAAATGACTATGTTATTGTGGTGTACACTAAAGTATATTATTATTATTACATTAGGTATGTAATTTTCTAATCGTCAGTGTGCACGGATTGGTCTCAGAGTCCGCTACTGTTGTCGGGCTCGTGTGTCCGAGGGACCACTCTCTGAGTTGAGGGACTGGGTGCTGGCCGTGTCCATGGACCAGCAGGTCGACCAGGTGCGTGTACACACAGACTTACAGCCTTATTAACATGACTTTAATATACGTACAAGGAGTGACTAGAATTTATAGGTGGACATTTAGACAAGTACATTTGAGGCCGAATCATTTCAGTCGAGCATTGTCCATTCTGTATAAAAAATGCAAGGATTTGAAATGTCGACATCATTAATATTATAGTTATATAACTAGTTATGTAGTTATTTTATAATGTATCGAAAGCCTTCTCGATTCTTTGTCTATTAATATAATATCGATACTTAATAAATTCAAAGGTACATATATTTGTCGACAAAAAGCTGCTTAAAAGAAATTGTTTTATATTTATGCTTATTGCAAAGAAACCATCGTCACTTTACTGTTGGAGCAAGATTTGAAAGTACATATATTGTAAGCGTTCAATATAAGCCTCATAATATGTATATACATGTATATTATTATAATGTCAATTTTCTGTCTATTGTAAATTGTAATACATATTATTGTTTAATTTCAGACTCTGCCGTTGGACAACCGTGGTAAATACATCTCGTACGTGGGACCAGACGAGCAGTGCTGCGTCATCACCGGATATCCGTTGTCATCGCGATTGGTTACATTTAAGAATGGTAAACTATTATAAGCACATATTATTATAGGAATCAATTATTACTTAAACTTCGTAAGCCATATATGAAACTTTTAGATGAACATTTAATTGAGTAAATTAGTATTTGTCAAATAAAAAAAATATTTTCACCAAAAAATTTATTACTGACAAATTATACATTAAAGCCCAATAATTAAATTGAATCTATTATAAAACGTGTACTGTCAGAACGTTTTAAGTACTTATATACACATATGTATATGTATGTTAGAGATATCAACCTATAAAGTCATTCGTTTTATTAATTGGCAACTTGTGAAGCCTCCTTGGATGCTTTAAATTCAAATTGTTAGCTATAGACGTTAATATAACTGTCAGTAGTGCATTCGTGCCTGCGTCGGGCGTGCGCACTGATTGTATAAAAAGAAATTCATTTTACATCTGCAGGTAGATGTGCGAACAGAGAGTGGTGGTCGCGCGTGTTCCAAGCCGCTCGTAACTCCTCCCCGGACCAGCTGACTACTCGCACGTTTAGTGGCCACACACCATTATTAATTAGGAGGCATACTACTGATTACAATTTATTGAATATATATATGATAATGTTTTATTAACAGTCCTTCAATATTATTTATTTGTTATCTATTTTATTTGTCAAATATAACTTGAAATGTCTTTTAAATTGTTGAAACAAAGTGCGATGTTTTAACTTTTATTTTATAAATTATTTACTACGGTAAGGTAACTTAAATATTATTTTCAGACTTCAGTAATTGATTTGTTTATAATAACTATAGTAGGTAATATGTGTTTTACTAAATAATATAGATCCATAAAGTTATTGAGTTTCATTCCATTATTAAATTTTAATCTTCTATATCTTCTATATATATAAAAATGGATTGCTGTTCCTTAGTCTCGCTAAAACTCGAGAACAGCTGAACGGATTTACCTTATCTTAGTCTTGAAATATTCGTGGAGGTTCAGGGAAGGTATAAAAGCTGAGAAAAATTGATTCATTACTGGGAAAACCATAAAAACAGCCCTTTTCTATTTCCCATACAAACGTTTTTTTGACATTAGATTTGACAACTAACTAATATGTCAATCATTCTGTCGCACTTCAAAACACGGAGATTTATTGCTTTAATAGGTATACTCCAAAAATATAAGTAAAAAAACGTAAAAGATATTTCTTGATTATAGGGCGATACGAAGTTCGCCAGGTCTTCTAGTACTATATAAAAATGGATTGCTGTTCCTTAGTCTCGCTAAAATTCGAGAACGGCTGAACCGATTTGGCTAATTTTAGTCTTGAAATACTCATGGAAATCCAGGGAAGGTTTAAAAGGTGAGAAAAATTGGAATAATTGCCGGGAAAACCCTAAAAACAGCCCTTTTCTATTTCCCATACAAACGTTTTTTTTTTGAAGTTAGATTTGACAACTAACTATATGTCAATCATTCTGTTTGATTGAAACAGGAAAAACCTGATTATTTATGGCCTCTAAGACGGAATAGAGTTCGCCTGATCAGCTATACCTACATATATTACTCTTGACCAAACTAACGCCGACGAAGTCGCGGGGAAAAACTAGTATCGAATATTTTTTATCCCGAACTGGAAATAAGATAGTTATTAGTTTCGTTTTGTGTTGTAAAGAATACTTAATATTTAACTTGAACTATTTTCATTGAAGTTTAATAATTATATTATGTTTATTAAATTATATGGAAAGAATCGTCACGTCTTCATCGCCAACTTTAGCTTACATTATTTTCAACTTAATGTTACGGTCTACGTTTTCTACTCTATTATCTAACTACTCCATGAAGTTGTAAGCGCTAAAAAAAAAACTTTACATTGATTATTTTAATATAATAGATATTAATTTTATATTCATGATTGATTGTTTTTATTCTCCTAAAGGAAACAATTAAGAATCGAATTGTATTTGTGAAAAAAATATGGTCGTCAAGCATTAAGGCTCAAGATTCTGGATATCTGGTAAATTATACCAAAATTATATGTTTACAATATCAATTTGTAAACTTTACACTGATGTTTTTATGACTTACTATTCAATTATATATAGACCAAATTTTAATTTCGGTAAAATATATAACATATTAACATAACCTATGAATTGTTTAAAGGGGGTATCAATAAAACATCACGCTTGTATTAATACTGCTGTAATAAACTCATCTGTTATCACATTTATTTTAATAATATATTTTGACACACATATTGTTACGTACTAGTATTTATTGTATTTCCATCCGTCTTCGCAACGGTTTTATATCTTGTTTCCAAGTATCGGATGTTCTACTCCAATGACGAGCATTACTAGAAGAAAGAAAGAAAGAAAGTTTTTATTTGAGACACGTATATAGTGAGGTATAAAAATAAAAAAAAAAACAAAATAGAAAAATTACAAATTAAAAAACAAAAAATAAACATAAGAATAAAGAAAAAAAAAAAAAAACTTATGACTAATTTACAAAAATGCACCTACACCAAAACACAAAAAAATAAAAAAAATTAATTAAAACTTAGGATAAAAAAAAGAGAAATCAAAACAAAAAAAAAAAGAAATAAACATCAAAATACAATAAGGCGTGTCCCAAAAAGGTATACCATTCAGCTTAAAAGGTGTTAACACACCTTATGCTGATTTTCAATGGTGAGCAGGACCTCCGACGGGCGCCTGCATCACCATCCGCGGCGTCCGCGTCGAGCTCAGTCCCCGGATGAAATATCTGGGGCTGACTCTGGACGGAAGGTGGAACTTCCGGGAGCACTTTCGCGGGTTAGTCCCGAAACTCCTCGGGACGGCGAATGCTCTCGGGAGGCTTCTCCCCAATCTCGGCGGTCCGAGTGTGGCATGCCGGCGTTTATACACCGGTGTGTTACGCTCAATGGCGCTGTACGGAGCTCCAGTGTGGGTCGGTGCCCTCACAAGGCCGAACGTGGCTGCGCTGCACAGAGTGCAGCGCGTCATGGCGGTGAGGGTGGTACGAGCATACCGCACTGTCTCTCATGAGGCGGCTTGCGTGCTGGCTGGGACGCCTCCCTGGGAACTGGATGCCCAGGTTCTGGCGGAGGTTTACCACCAGCGCGCGCGAGATCGATCCCGGGGAACGAGTCCGGACCGGGATCGGGTGGATAGTTGGCGACGATCTGCGCGGTCGTCCTTGTTCCATCGGTGGAGGCAAAGGCTCTCTGAGCCAGTGGCCGGGTTGCGAACCGTGGAGGCTATTCGCCCGCTCCTCATGGAGTGGGTGGACCGCCGACATGGATCCTTGACCTTCCGACTGGTGCAGATCCTCTCGGGGCACGGTTGCTTCGGGAGGTATTTGTGCCATATAGTCGGGAGAGAGCCGACAGCGACGTGTCACCACTGCAGTCGCGTGGAAGACACCGCTGACCACACATTGATGGAATGTCCAGCGTGGATATCCGAGCGGAGCCAACTCATCCGCGTGGTTGGCGCAGACCTCTCGTTGCCGGCAGTGGTCCAGGCCATGGTCGGCAGCGAGAGGGCATGGCAGGCGGTGGCCGACTTCAGCGAGAGAGTCATCTTGCAGAAGGAGGCTGCTGAACGAGTGAGGGAAGACGACCCCTCCTCGGCGCCGCTGCGCCGACGAAGGCTGGGTCGAAGGCAGCGGGCTTATGCTCGCGACCTGCCTCCCCAGTGAGGAAGCCTCCGGGCGTCGGTGGGGAACCGGCGTCCGGGTAACATAGGCTAGAGGAAGAGCGGCGTGTTTGGCGTTCCCGGCACGCTGCTCTTGAGTCGGAGGGGTGGTGTGGTCAGCCACTGATACCCCTGCCGATGGCGGAGTCCCTTTCGGGACTCGTGCGTAGTGAGCGGAAGTATGGCTTGCCGTTCCCGCTCACTAGTCTACGCACAGCGCAGAGAACGCCGAGGTGGTTTAGTGGGTGGAAATCCCACATGCCCCTGTCGCGTTTCCCCCGCGGCAGGAGGTCTTTAAAAGATTCCCCTCGTAGAAAAAAAAAAAAAAAAAAAAAGATTTTCAATGGTACCCTTTGAGCCTGATGGATGTAGCGGTGAACAAGTTTATAAATACATACTGTTAATGTGACAGTTAAATTATATAAACAAAAAGTTGATGGAACACATGACTGAGGTAGGCAACGGAGCCATACCAGTAAAGGTAAGTTGTACATATAATATATAATATGTATATATGTACACATAATATATATAATACACACATAATGTTATTAAAGCACGATAATACAATATAATAATAGTGGATGTGACTAAACATTCTAAATACTCATATACATACATATATAAAGTTATAAAATTATATAGAATTATCATAGTTATGTCATATATATCTGTATATACATAGACAACCACTCTCATACAAACACTCATACACATACAAACACACACCCAGGCATATATGTATATTAATTATACATTTAGGTATATACATTAAAATATAAATATATTGTATTTAAAATAAACATACTTAGGTGAATAAATCAATTACTATTTTGCTTTTGTTTATCAAGAAGAATTTTTCTGTATTTGTTTCTGAAGTTATGAATTATATTTAGGTTCCTCAGTGGCGGTGGAAGGTTGTTCCAGCACTTGGTGGCGGCATATCGAAAACTGCCTCGAAAGGCGGCCGTTCTATGAAGAGGCATAAGTAGCAAATATGATTTCGATCTAGTTGCGTATGTGTTCGTTTCGTGCGCCCAACGAAGTTTGTGATAAAGATATGGCGGAAGTTTATACTTGATTACCCCGAATAAAAGCGTTATAAAATGCAGTTGCCTACGGTACTCCATTCTCATAATTCTTGCGTTATTTAAATATTGTGTGACATGCGTACGTGGAGGTATGTCGAAGCAATATCTTGCACAGGCATTTTGCACCTTTTGTATTAAGTTTTTCGTACGTTGCAATAGTCTCGGGCCTACCACTACATCGGCGTAATTTAATTTGGACAATACTAATGCGTCACATAACCTGATTCTTACATTTACTTTTAAAAACTTTCTTATTTGGTATAAAACTTTTAGACGATAGAAGCAACTCCTAACTGTATTGTGAATGTGTTTTTCAAATCTAAGGCATTCATCCATAAGAACGCCGAGATTACGCGCTTCAGAAACTCTTTCAATTGGTTCATCTTGAATTTTAACCATAGGCATTTGCCTGGATATGAATTGTATCTTGTACTGGATGTTGGACATCGCGAAAACGGAATTTTGAAATATTGTATCTATGAAGAAACGACAACACTAAAGTAGAATAGAAGTAAGTGTATATAATGCAGTACGAAGTCGCCTTCTGGTTATATATGGTGGTGCTGAGACGCTGGGGACGGGATTCATTAGGCACGTAATAATGATAGTTAATAAATTTATATATCTCTTATGTTATGTAGAACATTATCTGTCATACATACTAATATATAGAAATAGTAAGCGTTAATTGATTGCACGATGTCAATCTTCTGTCAGAATAATATATTTTTTTTTAATCTAGATTTATAATTACATATTAAGTAAGTATATTTTCACAGCTCTATAATATAAACTGAATATAAAAGTAGTGTAATAATATATTCAACGCGTGATAGTTAAATATATACGGCAAAAGGGAATGTACATATTACGTAATATTATAGGAATAATTTTGATTCTCTCTCTTAGGGTTGTACAATTAATTGTGTTGATAAAAAAATAATTTTCATAAAATCACACGATTGTTTTATACACAGGTGTCTTATAGCGCTTCCTACGTATGAAAAGATATTTTACAAACATTTCATAGAGTCTAGATTATTAAGGCATTTAAATAGTAAGATCTATTAAGGACAAATAGTGAATATTATGTATTGAAAAGATCATGAAAGGTACCTACCCTATGAAACAAGATGAATATAATATTGTCAAGCGAGTCACTAAGCTACGAAAGTTATGGAAGAACACAGATTTTGACGAGTATTAAATTCCGTCGATATGTAATGTGTATCTAACACCAATTAAAATATATGTATAGAATCAATATTAATATATATTTAAAACGGCTAGGAGGAGCCGTACATAATGATTCACAATAATAATATATCTGAAAATTCTATTAACACTCAGTAGGTATATCATAATAAAGTATTTCTTTCTTTACTCAAGAATTAAAATAAGAAAGGAAAACTATAATAAAACTGATTAGTGTAGTAAAAATATGTTAAAGGGAGCAACTCGTTTATAATTGTAAGTATTTGTATTCGACGATGATAATGCAGGTCAATGTTATTTTGTTTTTAAGTAGCAATGAAGTTGCGAATGTCTTATATTACAATTACATACAAAGAACCAATATATGGAAGTTAATTTCAACTATAAATTATTTTAGTACGAACAAAGCTTCTTAAAAATTGGTAAGTAGGCAAATTACAGAGTATTATTCTTATTTCTAATACAATGTTCAATTGAAAACGAAAATCGTACTGTATCGGAACAGGTAAGTATGTATATGTCATTGTATATTACATTTTTGTCCAAGGAAGGTAATATAATACATTATTCATTATTTAGTGTGGGTAGAATTTCAGCAAATAAAACTTTTTAATGAACATTAGTCTACTTTCTCCTACTGTGATTCGTAGGCTCTGGGTTAACAGAGATCATAAATGTTTAAGAGGTTAAAGCAATCGATATTGCCCTATACAATGAATTTATATTCTGAATATTAAGCATTTAAATATATGTTAGAAACGTATTTAAAGATTTTAATACTATCACGAAACAGTTGGCGTAGAAAATTTTTGAAAAAAACAACAGCATTTACAGTGTGTAAAGATATATAACTATTTCGATAAAAAGAAATAACAATGTCGGTAGATAGCTATAGGGAAAATTCACTAAAGAACAAGCTTGGAAGAATAGTACCTAGACGACCTTACATACTAGTGTTTCTTAAGAAATCTACAAATCGTATAAGGCTAAGTGTTAAGTTGGGGTTTTAAGATGACGATTATATAAAGTAGTACCACAGTATTAAATACAGGTATTTCTAATAATACACATTTAACGCTTATCCACATATTAAATGATGTTATTTTACTTCACTTATCAGTAATAAATTAGATGGTTATATTATATTTTTCTAGTATTGAAGTGATACTTGTTTAAGATATAAAGACTACTGGGTTTAAAAATGTATTTAAAAATGACACTGTTATCGTGTTTCCTTTGTTTGTAAAGTTATTGAGAAAACGTAGCCCATTTCAACTTACTTAATTTTGTCACAGAACAGACGGCAAGTTGATTATTTTTTTTACGAAACAATATTTGTTTACCATCTGAGATGACGCGTTTTGGAGTCTTTCTGAAAAAACCTTTTCTATTTTATCTCGTTATACATATTACTAAGTATATAAGCAAAACATTTAATACAAATAAACTAAAGTGATAAAAGAGATTGTGAGTTCAGTGACGGCTCACAATAAGTACATACATCTTTAATTTGAAGCTGATGAAGTAATTATGATAAAATAACATCGATATTATAAAATATTTTGAAATATTGAATATATTTTAGTTGCCTTCCATTCTGATTCTATTGTATTTCTTTACACAATCAGATTTGATAGGAAAACTCTATAACGTTGCGAACGAAATCTTAATACAAATTAATCAAGGAATAAAATAAATAATACATTAAATACATAAAATGTTATCTGCTTTAGGGGGACTGTTACTCGATCCTATTAATCGAACAAAAGGGATCGATTCCTATACAAGAACAACACATAAAATCTACAAATACATTTCTTAATTATCTAGTCATATTATTCATCATCAAAGAATCGATTAAACTATTTGTTTATATAAATATATTTTATACATATATGTATATGGATATGTTAAACTACATTTTCTTCTAATATTTTGAAAATGCGAATAGATATATGATATATGAATACATATATGAACAGAACATCAATTAGTAGTTCCTCATATAATTCTATAAACTCTGTTGAAAGCAAATATATATTTAAGTAATAACATTTTAATAAAATCGGTTAATTATTGTAACTGCATCGATATTATAATACATAAAATAAACACATTAGATGAGCACAATAAGAAACGAATAGTCTTTGTACCAGCGTTATGGTTCATAGCATGGAGCAGGTCTTGTGTAGGCCATGCATCACCAGAACATATATAACTAGGCCTTGTAATATGAGGACTAGCTGTATTGAGCCGTCGTGGAGTGCTAGTTCTCGTGGCGCTCCGGCGACGGCTCCCTTATAATAAAATATATTATTTACTTAAATAGAAACAATATAAAGTAGAACTCATAAGAATTAGTGAATCATTATAACAAAATTAGTCAAAACATTGAATTTAATTAAACTACAACGATCTTATAAACGTAATAGATTGAATTAAACACTTCAACCTTTTGAATTAAACGTTTTGTGTATTGTGTTAGTACCTGGATCAATGGGGCGACTCGTGAGCGGCGAGCGAGGTGGCTGGGAACAGAGGATACCATCCATACGTACGCTGCGGCAGGGACAGTCTGTCGAGACACATCTCCGCTTCTCACAAAGCGAGCTTGTGTTCAAATCCTCCGCATCACTACCAGCGTACGACCTAAGGCGTCGCTTGCCGAGTTTTAAAATTGGATAGTTTATTATAAGTCGTTTATCATTCAGAGCTTGGACACTATAGAATCAAAGGTATTATATCGGAGACTCACTTCACTTTAGTATCGTAAAGTAGTGCTGAAATCTATTCATATAAACTGTGAATATTATTATTCATACTTTCTTCAAATTGAAATCTACAGCAGAGAAGAACATTTAACGGTGATGTTTGTTCTCCTGTGATAAAAATATCTTACCTGTAACCCTAAATAAAGATTTTATATTAAAATATACCTGATATTTAAGCGTTTGTTTGAAATGTGTCTCAGTGGTGCGGCGTATTACTCTTGTCTTACGCTTGTCAACCACTTGTCATCATCTCGAAGGTAGCATGTCACGTATGAGTCAGGCACTTCGACATTAACGACGTACACCCGACAAGCATGAGATACCTGTTAATAAATTTAAGTACAATATATGTTATTTGGAGCAAATATTAGAAACAAATGTGTGCAAAGAAAACATTGCTTCATTAATAATTTTATGTACTTATTCGGTTCTTATTATGTCCTGAATGTATTAGAAACTTCAGTCATATTTGGAGTTTTTTTTTGTAGTACATTTGTCTACATGTACAATATATTCGAATAGAAAACATAAAAATGTCAAGTCGTTAATTTTCGTAAGTTATCCATTAAGGATATAAACCTCTAGCTCAAATTATTTATTTAGACCCCGTTTCACCAATCATTGTTAAATAAGTTACATCGTGTTAAGGCGTTTGATACTCTGTATCGAGCGTCCCACCACGCACAAATGTCCGATTAAATATCTTAACCAGCCACTAATATTAATTCCTGCTCTGGAGCTCCGTCTAATGGCTAACAGAATATTAATGGCATTGTCAAAATTCAATTGTCCAATCATCGCCCTGATTTCTTGTAACCATAGTAACGTCATCTGTTTTGTCAGTTTCGACTATTTCCTTGTACTTATTAATAAAGTGAATTAAAATTTCATTTCCTATGATGATTTTGCCTCCAGTTTTTTTATAACATTGCACATTAAATTTTCTTTTTATCTCTAATAATTTGAACAAAATTTATGCCTATATTTATAACAATAATATATAATACAATTTATTGACAACCCGATTTTGACAAGTTACACCTAGTAAATTGAAAAGAAAACTTGTTGTGTGCCAAATGTATGCAACCAACGATATATAAAATTTGGTCACATTACCTACCAAATGACGTATCGAGGGATATATACGATCAAAGTATAAAGTGGTGCATCGTTATTCGTGGCAAACGTGTTAAACGCTATAGTTTCCATTTCGTCATATAACAAGAACAAATAATTTGGTAGTCGATCATTTGACATGACTTTAATAATGATTTGTTAATTTATCATCGCGGGACGTAAATATTTTAACAGACATTTATAATTTCGTAGGTTGGTTAGTAAATTCTGTGTTTAGATTAAACAAACATTGATTGGTGAAACTGGGTCTTCATATAGATATGACACTATCAGTGATGGAAGAAGACGGATTCTGGCGAAAGCTTCAGGTTCATCGCCGTAGCCCAGGGTATGATCTCGAGGCGGTAGATCATCAGCTGCGATCAAAACCACGCCGAGTTTGCGGATCTCACTCTCAAACCATACTTGTAGTTGAGCACGCGCCGGTGGACGCTCCCTAACCCGGTCCGCGCGATCTTGTTTAGAAATAGCATTCGGTGTATTTGATGGTTGTTTGATCGGTGAAATAAAGGAATCCGGAAGTATGGAATTATCCACGTTAAATATATCTAATTTGTATGCTGAGCGATCTTTAGCCTGGAGTGGAGATGGAACGAAATTGGCAGTAGCATCGCAAACTGATGCCGTTTTAGTTTTTGAAGCGGTCCTGAGGTATTATCAAAAGCCATTATTCATTATTATCTACAAAAAAATATTAAGATAAACGGACCGAAAGACCAAAATTAAAAATATATATTGCCCAGATAACCTTAGATTTATAACTACATAATATAATAATTTCGTTTTTAATCCAAGGGATACATATCAATTAGTACTTAATTTAATATTATTTTTTTAGACACTTTAAATTCGTAGAGGATAATTGTCAATATTATCATATTACTTTTTCTTAAAAAGTATGAGCATAGAGAATGAAAATATTGAATGCAAAGTAGTATGACATTATGACCTTATGACAACCAATTTCTAATATAGTGTATTATCTATGATGACAACTTTGTCAATATTACGTTGAACACCCCAATATTATTATTTCCTACATAAAGCGCTTTAACTAGTTATGTAAAAATTAAAGCAGTTTAAAGATCTCTTAAAATTATGGTTTTAAAATAAATAATGTGCATTTCAATTTAAACGTAATAAAATAAAAAATATTATTCGACTTCAAACTTATGACAACTTCCTTTACCCATCTCTTTCGAACATGCACCTTATACGTATTGCTAACCTATTTGAACATCCAAATTCTAATAGGATAACTCACTAGCTGTCGTTATATTACTTCTTACTCGCATTGCCAAACCTTGCTTTTGTTTTCGCCACAACTCAAAATGTGTACGCTATTTAAGTATGTAATTGTTAATGTATGTTAAATGAGTTAATTAATAATAGTGTTATAGCGCGCAGTGTTTTTTAGGTATAAATTATAAAATATGGAAGTTCTAGCGAAGTGACAATTTCACCATTAATAGGGTACGTATGATCGTATCAACTAGCCGCGGTTAGATTTTTTTTGTGCGTTTTGTGAGCTTTTCTAAAAGAAGAGACACCCAGTGAGTTTTTGTATTCTCCAAATACGAATATCTTTATTATTAAAAGAAAGCCTACAAAGTATCTTATAAATCTTATGTTTTCTTTTTAAGTGTCTGCCGTTATCAAATACATTCTTTTGTTAACTCAATTTAAATTACACACAGCCCACTTGTTTGTATTTATCGTTTTGAACATATTATTTCGTGACTACATCAACGAAAACAAATTATGTACTGACAAAATGAATATACTATACTCATTTCGTTAGCAATTTGTTGTCGTTCTTGTAACGTCATTTTTGGTAATTTTTTTACATGTTAATTGTTTTAAATTACATTGGTTACAGAGGAACTACAACGTACTTAATATAAATTGACCTAATTTGCGAAGTATCTATAGTATATTAGCGCCCGAATATTGTTTTAAAAAGTCTTAAGATTTTTATACGGTAATTAATGTGAATTCAAAATTAGTCTCATTTTTTTTACGTAAATTCGCATAATCGATGTTAAAAATGCAAATTCGTTAAAAAAACATTGTCTATTTTTCATACGCATGACTTATGTGAGCTGTATTTTTTTCAAAAATACTCCTTTTAAAATTTAGAATTATTCCATTTGAATTCATTTATTTTGCAACGTAACAACTAAGTTTGTTAAAATTTTCATGTGTCTCATTATTACAATGGCGGATATATGTTTTTCACCTATTATATAATTGCTATTTCTTAATTTATCTGTAAGAACACCACGTTGTCAACACATATAACGGGATTCGGGAATAATTAAAATTGGACAACTATAGAATTCGCATTAATTATCGTAATAAAATATAGTAAGGTTATAATATGTAGTTATTTCGCAACTGTCATGAATAAAAAACTTAAAAGAGTTACTAGCAACCTACATCCGATATAATTTTAATCAGGTGAAGCAAAAAATCATAACAAAACAGTGGTGTACACAACCAAGATGTATATTCAGTAAACAGTAAATAAAGGCAATTTGAGTCACTATTCACGAAGATAGGTCTTTTATAAAATCTATTTGTAGTGTTTATTGTCGTGGCCAAAATAAGCATGATTTAAACTGATGCTTGTTTTTAATTATTAATGGTTCTTTGTGTAGTATTATTTATATAAAGTTACTTGTTTTTCTTGTTTGAGATGTTTTTTTTTTATAGTAAAACAATGAAGGCTTTTTATTTTATAAATAATTTAACCAACGTCGACTGTTACAGGTACTGATTGGTACGCTGTCTGTCGTACCAGTAATAGTCTGATCCTGTGCGATATAGCTCGTGGTCTAACTAGCGAAGTGAGTTATATTTTCTATGGAACTTCTGTATATGTAGTATTAAAAGTTTATAGTCATGAATACTCCGGATACCATGGTGGGTGGAGCCTGTCTGTTGCAGCGTGCTGGCGAACGTAGTGTGGCCTCGATAGAGTACTTACTACAAACGGTGAGTATAGATCAAGATGTACACAATGTCGAGTAATTTATTTTTATACTAAAATGTTTCGTATCTTATGGAGGTTCGTACTGAGCGTGTGAATCCTCACGTGCTCAATGAGGGCTGGACAGACAGACGATTGCTGTTACTGATCTTGTTACAGGTACGGAACATACATAGGATAGATGTTATAGTTCCTTTGTTATGAAAAAAAAGATTGATATCAATGATGTAAATGTTGTAGGAGTTCAGTTGGATTGGTTGGAGCTGAATGAGAGGGGACATCTGCTTCTGTTCCGTCATACTAGACGACGACTTGCACCTCTCCGTATTGATACCGGTGAAGAGGTAGCACATTCATATATATAGCGTAAACGACATAGATGGATAAATTAAGTCAAAAAAATATATTTCATTGTCTGGTATTTCATTTTTTTAGGAAATTATCGCGAGCGGAGTTAGTTTCGTGCAATGGATAGAAAACAGTGACGCTGTTGTAGCCCGAACCCCAACACATTTGCTGATTTGGTAAGATTTAATAATATATTTTTTAATGCTACTGGATAGTGCTTGACTGTTGGAAGATGGAAATGAAGTGTTAGATACTGAACGCACTATCTCAGTATTATCCTATTCACGCCTTTATTTGAAGATACCCAAATTATAACGTCATGTTGAAATATCTTTTTCATTATTAATTGCGGGATTGTAATGTGGAGATTAATGATTGTATTAGCACTTTTGAAAACATACTCCATGTAGATAAAAGTAACTTATTATGTGTACAACATTTATTTGAATATAATAAATCTTCTAACTTAAAATAATGTATCGTTGGCAATGTTTAAATGGTCAATATTAATTTAATATTTTGGGAGAGAACATATCAAAATAGTCCTGTAAATTAATCCTAGTTTTTCCTCATGATGTCTATATGTTACATATACATGTATCATAAGGTTGTTCCTACATATATATGTGTGTTTGTATATGTTATAGGTACAGTGTATGGGCTGTATCAGTATCAGAGCGACAAGTCCTACTGGAAGGAGGTCAGATCCAGGCCATTGTATTGGATGAACATCGACTGGCTTTAGTAAGATGGCTTTAAAGTACTGACATTATTGATATATTAATGAGATCTAAAACTTCCTCGACTATTCATTTAAATGAAACACATCTGGTCTGCCCGTGATCATGGTTGCTGTAAAGTAACCGAAACATCGGCAGTAAGTCGTTTATTTAAAAATACCCGAAGACATTATTTTCATTTATTTTTGTATTATTTGAAGTGATTACTATGAATTTTTTATATAGACGACGTTTAAATTTAAAGTTCAGTAGTTCAGCAAGACTCAGTATGTTGCTAAAGTAACTTTTTGGATAGATTAAGTTATAGAATAGTACAGAGTACTAAGGTTTTTTTTGCATAAGACAATAAATAAACGATTTCATTATAACAGGATTGATTTAATGTTCTAAGCGGTATTTGAAATTCTTTTCATCAATCGCTATATTGTTAATGTATCATTTATTTTGAATAGATTCCACGTTACGTAGCGGGGACTTAAAGGATTGTGCTCAATACTTGGACGTCGGGTCGTTGTGGTGTCAACTGGCTGAACAGGCGCTAACAGGATACGATGTTGAGGTTAATATGTATGGCATTGCAGTTACATTAAATATAAACAGAAATTTGTTAAGGCTTTGTTGCCAAACACATTGAAAACATCCTACTAATTTTAAGTAAGTTTTTCACGATATTTGCTTTATGTGAATTTGTATTCAAGTACAGAGAATATAAGTGCAGTGGATGTCTCATAAATAATGTAGATTTTCAGTGTTCATTTTTTAATATATAATGCAATGAAATAGACTAACTATGAGAGGTATAGCTCCTCGTATTTAATGGTTTTTATCCCAAAGAGCCATAAGCTCTTAGGTTAAACCGTTTTTTGGCCTTAAATGCCAAAAAAATTCGTACTACTTCAATAACATCTGTTGGAATAAATTTATTTTGTATAAAATAATTTCGCCATAGATCTGAAATGTAAAGTCTGGACTGAATTTCGGATGTGGTAGGAGTTTAATATCACCAAGTTCTTTGATCGTTTTCCGTGTTACTTTCGTCATTTATGGTATTTTGTCAAGATACAACAACCGGTTTTTTTCAAGATAATTCTTTAGAATTATCTTTTTTTTCAACCGGTTTTTTTTCAAGATTTAATAAGATAAAGATAATTCTAAAGAATTATCTTGAAAAAAAACCGGTTTCGGTAACATGGATATTTCTTCAAAAAAACCTCATACATTCGCATCACCTGTCCACTATTGTATAAAAACGTAGTCCTTCATCAACAAACAAACAGAAAATTATTCAAAGAAAATAAAATTACTATACCGTTCGTGGAGCTAGAGATAAATTTAAGAAGTTCCAACATATTTAAATCCATACGTTGAAATTCTTACATATGAATCGACATTACCTATGAGACACATGTATATATGATAGAAATAAAGATTGTCCAATGGTTTTAGAATAACTACTTCAATTAATTATTGGTTTAATTACATTAACGTTAGGTTCAAGTACATTGGACCACCCTGATACCGAACAACAGTTATGTTTGGTTAAGTGTTAGCCATTCAGTTGTGGTGGTATATTCCTCACTGCGTAAATTAGAGAAGGACTAATATAATATATTATAACATTTAAACGTTTTAGTACCTCATAACAGATATATTTTTTTCAGTTTGCGACGAAATGCTATAAAGCAGTAGGTGATGAGGCTAGAACATTTTATCTAGAGCAAACTGTCGAGTTAGCTTCAGCCAAAGGGAACGGAAATATTGATGAAGGTATTTTTTGCATTTACACGGTTTGGATACACCTCATGTATCTGTTTCTTTTTGTACGCACTTATTGTATAAATAGTATTCATTTATTTATTTATTGGATCGCCAACAAAGTATACACAAATACAACCATTTAAATTAATACAATTAAGATGCTATGTGCTACCATAGTTACAGGCAACCACTTCATGCTGAAATAGTAACAGAGTGCATGTAATGACAAAGTTAACATTTTGGTTTAAATACATTTTAGTTTAAATACAGTGCATGAAGAACAAACAACTAGAAAGTAAAATCTATTTATTTTATTAATCGTGATTATAATATAATGCATAGGTTTAAAGAGTCCCGAGGTTCGTGCACGTCTAGCAATATTTGTGGGGGACTTAACCACCGCCGAAGAATACTACGTACGTGGAGCCGCTCAGCCAGAATTGGCCATTAATATGTACAAGCAGTTCAATAGATGGGCAGATGCCATCGGCCTCGCTGGAAGAGTCGATAGACAAGCGGTGACATCACTCAGGCAGCAATACATGGACTATCTCACATCAACAGGTGCAAAAATGTTAACTTATATCAGATTTAATTTATTATAATTTAATAATATATACATTGTGTTCGTTACAATAACACTAATAATCTATTTGACCTAATAAAGTATTATTTTGTTGGTACAGGTCGTCTCGGCGGGGCGCGGTTCGTGTGTGGGTGACGCTCTGTTACATCACCCCACACGATCAACTAGTACAGGTGAAGGTTGCATTATCAGATACACAAAAAAAATAATGTACTGCACTAAATGTCTCCTTTATCAGATAGATAAATAAAAATGCTACTGAAGTATCTACCTATTTATAAGAATATCGCTTGATGCTCTCACTAAGTATAGTCATGTTGTATTTGTTAGAAGATCCTGCTTCTTTTGTTGCGGGAATCAATACTGGTGTAAATTACCAACTAGATTTTTTTGATTTAGTATCATTGATTATTATTGATCATACTGTTGTTGATGTTTCATGTAAGTTCGATTGATGCAAGATAAACATGACTGTTATGCATTTAACTAAAAAAGAATAAAAGTTAATTTTATGAATATAACTGTCACAAACATAATTATTTATTCTTATACAGTGACTTCTGCATACTTCTTTACATTTTAAAAAGTTAAGTTTCTCTAATACTTAGAGACATAGATTATGAACTTTACAATTTGTTTCCTTTGTAGGAGGAATGGTGAGAAATGGCTGGTGAAATATCCGAGCGTAAAGGTGATATAAGAACTGCGGTTGATTACTATTCTAGAGGCAACAACTACGCAAGAGAAGTCAGTGTTGTTTATTATAAATGTTGTTTTTAATTTTTATTATATTATTTGTTGTTCTTCAGGCCTGTCCTGAAGGAGAGTGAGGCGCGTGGCTTGTATCATCGCGACAGGCGGGCGCCGCTGGACCTCATCTCATAGAGGCTGCTCGAACTGTTGATGCTCTCACTGCAGCTCTGAAAGCACATACACACACATTGTACAGGTATTATTAATAATATCTGCTTACCGAGCTTTGTTGGCTGTTTAGGAATTATTAGTTTTTATTTTGTGTGTTCTTTTAATTTCGTTTAGGCATTTTTAATTCAACATGTTAAGAAGACAGAAAACAATATAAATCAACAATTAATTTCTTAGTTTAACCTCGAAACATTAATTGACTTCCTGGTGCTTAGCAACGCCATCTGCTGTTGTGTCGTTAAAGCAATTAGTAAAAGCAAGTAGCAAAAAGTAGTATCACTATTCGCCACTAGATGTCAGGAAGAGTCATATTTTAAGCGACAAACTTTTGTTATTCTTTTTTTACGTAAAATAACATTTTCTAAATGATTAATGAGGATAATGATTCCTAGCTAGATCGATTTATCGCCCCCGAAACCCCCTATATACTAAATATCATGATCATCATAATATATAAATATATATGTATACAAGAATTGCTCATTTAAAGATATAAGATATTGCTTTAGGTTTTGTTTTTTTATATATATATTTTTTTAAATCAATCCATTGATATCTTTAGGTTATAGAAGATAAAGCATCTATTCGGGAGCAATGTGAACAGTTGGGGGATCATTATATATCTTCTCAAGTAAGTTATTTTAAATAATGAACAAAAGAAATATGTTGTTATTATTTTTTTTATAATTGTTATTAAGGTAATTCGATTTTGTTAATTCCTTATTAGTTATTGTGTATAGTTGCAAAAATATAAATGTAAACATCCACTAAGGGTGTAAACTAATATGTTTTCAATTATTCATTTCTTCTTTTACACACGGTTTATTTTATTTTAGTAGGTTTCATATGTCAATTAATATTCATTAATTATCTATCTATTTTTGCAAACATTTACAGGAATGGGATACAGCGGAACGAGTTCTCATATCCTGTGGCGTGGCGGAGAAATGTGTAGGAGCGTACAACGCCGCGGGCAAAGTGTCGGAAGGTCTACGTGTGTTGCCGCTACACATGTGGCAGAAGAAGACAGACAGATATTTACTGACACTCGCTCAACAATTACTACAGGAAGGGCGCTTTAGAAAGACTGAACAAATTTATATACAGATACAGACACAGATGAAGCTATATCTATGTATAAGGTAAAATATTGAAATATTAATTGTTTAATTATATGCATAGAACAAACATATGGTTTTCCTAAATCGCTGTTAAACATCGTTCAGGAAGCGTCTCAGTATGAGTCGACGCTGCGGTTGACAGACCTACTACATACAAGCCTTTGCGAGCCACTAGGGAAAACGATGCGTCTATTGATATGAAACCAAACTTGTTATTGTTTCATAGATTCACTGTGTGGCAATTAGGTCTATCGCGTTGCAGGGGCGGAGCTTCAACAGTTCCTGGGACTTGCGACCCAGGTGTAGGTTTAAGGGACCCCTATCTTACGCTCGTTAAACGCTTACTCACACCGTCCAAGCTCCTCTCAAAACGTAGCCAAAATTGAAACGAACCTACTAAGGCTGCCTTCAACGCACGTTCTAATGAACTGATATTAGTTCAGAACAGGCTCAAGTCTTTTAGTAGGATGTAGAGAGATGTGGCTGTCATACCTCTCTCTCCACTTCTATAGGATACAAATTTACCACAAACCTATTCTTAGTGAGTTTTTTAGTGAGCTTGTAATACTTGTCGATCTTGATCACATAGTCTTTCGAAATGTTGGCTTCCAAAGGAACCGTGAGCTCTATTAGCACAACGCGCTGTTAAATAATTGTAACAAAAATTCACATATTATGTCCAGCAGCGCTATCTATGGTCATTCCTAAGTAAATGAATGTATAATCTGTTTAAGGAACGAATGAGTAATTGAAATAAAACAGTTCAGTTGATTCAAAACCAGCAAAGCATTTTATTACGTTATGGGCCCAGCGTTCGCAAAAAAATAAGTTTTAATTGATCTATCCGTGCAGTTAGTATTAAAAATGTCGACGAACTATTTAGCAAATATACCGAAGTTGAAAGGTCGTGAAAATTATGACGACTGGTGCTTCGCGGCGGAAAATGTGCTAGTACTCGAAGGCATGGCGGACGCTATCAAGGCGCCATTAGCAGAAACGGCTACATCGATTCAGAAAGCAGACGATATGAAGGCAAAAGCAAAACTAGTGCTAACAATCGACGCATCTTTATATGTCCATATAAAGCAATGTGCAACGACATATGAATTATGGAGAACCTTGAAGAATATGTTCGACGATTCTGGATATTCACGTAGAATCAGTTTGCTTAGAAACCTCATCAGTATACGCCTAGAAGACTGCGATTCAATGACCAGCTATGTCAGCCAGCTTATGGAAACCGCACAGAAATTGCAAGGAACTGGTTTCGAAATAAATGACCAGTGGATAGCATCGTTAATGTTAGCCGGATTGCCTGAGAAATTTGAACCTATGATAATGGCAATAGAACATTCAGGTATCAACATGAGCGCGGACGCTATTAAAACAAAACTGTTGGATATGAGTATTGAAGTGAAATCGGAAGGTGCATTTATTGCCAAAAGGCATTTTCAAAGTCATAAAAATGGCGGCGGCGGCACTTACGGCGGCAATAGAATGAACGGAAACAGAACGAATCCGTCAACTGTCAATGTCAGTGATGGCGGCAATAATAGTGCATCGGCGAGAAATAAAATAATTCGTTGTTACAAGTGCAAGCAGATTGGACATTTTAAAAATCGATGTCCTCACACAGAAAAAGTAAAAACGAATGCATTTAGTGTATTTCTCACAAAAGGATTTAGTCAAACCGACTGGCACTTGGATTCCGGCGCAAGTACTCATTTGGTTTCCAACAAGAATTTGCTGTCAAATATTTGTTTTCAACCGAAGATTAAGGAGATTATCGTGGCGAATAAAACGATAGTGCCTGTTGAATGTTCAGGGGATTTGGAGATTACGACGTGTGTCGGTAATCAGAACCACAACATAATCGTGAACAATGTTTTGTATGTACCTAACCTGACGACTAATTTACTATCAGTGAGTAGAATAATTGCCAACGGGAATAGAGTTGAATTTCACCAAAATGGATGTTCAATATACAACTTACAGAATGAATGTATTGGTGTAGCTACATTGGAAAATGGTGTATACAAATTACATGTGAAAACTGAGGTGACATTTGCAGAATCAGTGAATGTATCAAGCTCAACATGGCACAGGCGACTTGCACATTTAAATGCCACTGATATGCAGAAATTGAAGAATGGAGCAGTTGAAGGTGTTAGCTACAGTGACAAGTGTGACATCAGCAAGAATAGTTGCACAGTTTGCTGTGAAGGGAAACAAACAAGACTTCCATTTCCTCACAGTGCAACCAAGAGTAGAGGAGTCCTGGATTTGGTCCATACAGACTTATGTGGACCAATGGAGATCGTGTCACTAGGTAAAGCTAGATACTTCTTATTATTTGTCGATGACTATAGCAGGATGTGCACTGTCTATTTTCTACGAGAGAAGAATGAAACCTTCAAATATTTCAAACAATATAAACAGTTTGTGGAGACTCAACAGTCAAAACGGATTAAAATCCTAAGGTCTGATAATGGAGGTGAATTCTGTTCAAAGGAAATGGAGAACTACTTAAGGCAGTGTGGCATAGTACATGAGAAAACAAATAGTTACACCCCGGAGCAGAATGGATTGTGTGAACGATATAACAGATCCATAGTTGAAAAAGCTCGCTGTCTCCTATTTGATGCTCAATTTCAGAAGAACCTGTGGGCAGAGGCCGTACATACGACAGTGTACATACTAAATCGTGTACCAGCTGCAGGTATCGGTCACAAGACAACTCCTTATGAAATATGGACGGGCAGAAAGCCAAAGTTGGATCATCTGCGTGTATTTGGCAGCCCAGTCATGGTACATGTCCCTAAAGAAAAACGCAAGAAATGGGACAAGAAAGCGAAGAAGATGTTCCTAGTTGGGTATTCTGAGAGTATCAAGGGCTATCGTTTATATGATCCAGAAGCACGAGATGTTATTACAGCCAGAGATGTCGTGGTCATGGAGAACACAGATGACAGCTCCACGACAACCATCACTATTGATGAGAGCAGACCACCCAAAGAAGCAGAAGAGGAACACGACTCTGTTAGTGAGGAACAGGATACCAGTGACAACCCGATGGATGAGACATTCATACCGAATGAATCTTCTAATGACACTGATGATAGTTACTGTGATACTTTATCACCAGATGACCTGGATGTCCTCCCCACGCAATGTGACACTAATTTGCCTGAAAAACGTGTGAGACGCAAACCAGACTATTATAATGTTGCAAGCATGTGTGTGGAAATAGCGGGTGAAGAGCTTACTATTAGTGATGTGTTAAATAGTTCAGAAAAAGAACAATGGCAGTGTGCAATAAGGGAAGAGTTAAAATCTTTTAGTGATAATGACACTTGGGAGCTTGTGGATAGGCCAAAAGACAAAACTGTGGTCAAAGCTAAGTGGGTGTTTAAAAAGAAACTTAACAGTGATGGTGAAGTGCGCTACAGGGCCAGGCTTGTGGCCAAAGGTTTTACCCAGAAAAAGGGTATTGACTTTGATGAAACTTTTTCACCAGTTTTAAGATATTCTACATTTAGATTGTTATTAGCTTTAAGTGTTCAATTAGATTTATGTATGAACCATCTTGATGTTCCAACAGCCTTTCTAAATGGAGTTTTAAAAGAAACTGTGTACATGGAAGTACCAGAATGTTCAGAATTTAATAATTGTAATAACAAAGTTCTAAGGCTCAAAAGAGCAATTTATGGTCTAAAACAATCAGCACGTGCTTGGTATGTTAGAGTTGAGGATTGTTTGTTAAAGTTAGGCTATAGAAAATCTGATTATGAACCTTGTCTTTTTATAAAAAGTTATAAAAGTGTTAAAGTATATATTGCTCTGTTTGTGGATGATTTTTTTGTTTTCTTTAATTGTCAGAATGAATATACACTATTACTAAATGAGTTAGTTGAAAAATTTAGGATCAAAGATTTAGGTCAGTTGAAACAGTGTCTCGGTATGAATGTAAATGTGTACAAAGACAGTATTACTGTAGACCAGAAGCAGTATATAGATATTATTCTTAAGAGATTTAATATGTCAGATTGCTCATCTTGTGATACTCCTATGGAAATTAATTTGAAGCTGGAAAAGAATATGAATAATAGTTTGAATAAAAATTATCCATACCAACAATTAATAGGTAGTTTAATGTATTTGTCAGTACTTACCAGACCAGACATTGCATTTAGTGTAAGCTTCTTAAGTCAATACAATAATTGTTTCAATGAAACACATTGGAAGCATTTAAAACGTTTATTAAAGTATTTGAAAGGTACTAGAGATTATGGTCTTGTATATAAGAAAACCAATTGTAATATGCATGGCTTTGTAGATGCAGATTGGGCTTCTTGTTCACTTGATAGAAGGTCATATACTGGATTTTGCTTTCTTATGTCAAATTCTGTAGTGTCCTATGAATCTAAGAAACAGAAAACTGTAGCACTATCTAGTACAGAAGCAGAATACATGGCCTTATCTGAATCTTGTAAGGAAGGCATTTATTTAATGAACTTACTAAAAGAGCTTATACAATATATAGATATGCCACTGCATTTGTATAGTGATAACCAAAGCTCGATTAAATTAGCTTCTAATTCATTGTTTCACAACAAGCGCACTAAACATATAGATATTAGACACCACTATGTAAGAGAATGTGTTTTAGAAAATAAAGTTAAAATTGAATATGTGTCAACAAATAATATGCCAGCTGATATATTGACCAAAAGTGTATGTAAAGATAAACATTACAAGTTTTTAAGTTTAATGGGTATTTCTAAAGTGTAGTTACATATAAAGTGTAGTATATTTGATTACAACTACTGTATACTTTTGTTTTTTGAAATTTAGTTTATTTTGTTAGGTCAGGGTGTTAAATAATTGTAACAAAAATTCACATATTATGTCCAGCAGCGCTATCTATGGTCATTCCTAAGTAAATGAATGTATAATCTGTTTAAGGAACGAATGAGTAATTGAAATAAAACAGTTCAGTTGATTCAAAACCAGCAAAGCATTTTATTACGCGCTTTAAAATTAGCTAGCGCATTTAAAAAAATGCCATTACCCTCTAGGTCTAATGAAAATAAATATATGTTGTAGACATATATACGAAGCGAGAAGTAGCGAGGCGTGAAGCAGCGGGTCTGGCTGAAGAGAACCCGGAGGAGGCTGAGGCGGCTTTCCTTAGAGCTTCGGCGGCTAAGGATGCGATTCAAATGTGGCTGTCTAAAGGGAATCACCGAGGAGCTTGGCCTTGGCCGAACAGCATGCCACGCATATGGTGACACATTCTGTATGATGACTGACGTCATTTTAGTTTCAATGTTCCTATACTTTATTCTTATTTACTTTAAACAACTCTTAAACGATAAGATTTGCTAAGAAGTTGACAATAGGAGAGTTTTTGTCGTTAAAAAAATTTGATAGCTCTGCTTACATTGGCTATACTAATGATTTAAGTAGTGTAGTAAGTGTAGTTTTATGTGACGTGTATAGACGGAGGAGGTGTTGGTCGAGCGCGGGGACCTGGCACAGTTTGAAGCCTCATGACAAGAGAAGTGGTGCAGCATTACAAAGACTTGGGTACGTACGGAAATTACTTTATTGTATCTCTGAAGAATTCCTTTTGAAGAATGTTAAAATGCTTTGTTAAGAACGATAGTTTTTATAAAATGGTGATAGTTTGTTACCTTCGTCTATTACGTATGAACATTCATGACACGGCAAGATAGAGATCAATAAATTCATAAGCTGGATAACTTACAGCAGCGATAGTCTGTTAAATTTAAACAATACTCAAGAAAGCTGTGTATTATCATCACATTTAGCTTTTAATATTTTTTTCATGTTCAGAGTTGTACGAGGAGGCGTGTCGAGTGTCCGCAGAGTTCTGAGTCTGTCCTGCTTCATGTACCGCCGCTGTTACAACGAGCCCACCGCCGTCTTAAACTAAGCTGGGGCCCTTGGGCATATCAGAATTAGAGGCCCTTTTGGAAAGTAAAAAACGCTAATTATACTAACATTTTAAAAATAAGTTTAATCATTTATTATAGAAAATCATATACAGTATGATGTTATAAATACGTCATTAATGATATACGAATGCTGCTGTTTTTTGGTTCTGATTACGATAATGGTTTCTTTCGGGATTGCTGTTGAGCAAAATCTTCTATTATATCATTAAAGTCAATGTTTTGAAGGATATCACTTTCAATGCACATAATTGACAAATTACTTAGTCGTTCTTGTAACATTGTTGTTCGCAATTCATTTTTTATTCTCTTAAGCTGCGAAAATGACCGATCTCCACTGCAATTAGTAACCATCAAGCAAAGGAATATTCTTGTAGCAATTTCTACGTTTGTAAAAGTTTCTTCCAATTTATCTGCTTTTATTAAGTTATGTAAGGTTGAGATATTTAAATCCGCCGATCGCTTTGCTATGTTTTTTAAATATTGACTTAAATGAAAACCTTCTGTTTTAAACTCATCTGCATTTATGTCTTCATGATAAAATTTTGCAAATTCTTTGCATTTTTTGGTCAACTCATCAGATTCTATTATTGTTAACTGACAAAGAAAACCAAATCGACTATCAATTTCTTGGTATGCTGCAGAACGTTTTTTTTAAATGAGTAATTAATGTGTCAATTATGGGAATGAAAGTATCTACACGAAACTCTTCTTTGCCTCTCAACTGTGCCGTCTCTGATGATCCTTCAAAAAAAGTGATGCGTGTGCTGCGAAATCTTTTTCTTTCAAATGTGTCTTTGTAGTCAGCATATGGATTTTTTTCTTTAGCAGCCGCTTCGTACTGATCAAAATTATCGCGTGCGGTATTGGCATAACTGATCAGAGACTCGTAAAGTTTCGTTACAACGTCCATGGTCATAGTGCTATTCTGTAAACTTAGACTTGTTTTATTCATAATTAGCTTTTGCCGCGACTCCGTTCGTGTAGAAAAGTGACTTCCGGCAGATTTTTGGTTCTTCCCACATAGTTCCCGTTCTTGCGGGGTTTTCGGAATGGTCGAGTTCTCGTAGAGTTTTCAGGATAAAAGTACTCTTAACCAACAACATATTTATTTGTTTAATTGAATAAAGATTAATATTATTATGTTGATACACCTTAAACAAATTATTTCGATCAAATTAGGTACCATAAAAACGGTTTTTGTGAGTTAATCTTAAAAGATAGACATATACTGTCGCGGACTGTTTTTAGATCATTAAAAGAGCTATTATTCTTTAATACATATTTTTTGTGTATCTTGAACCGTCTTCACGGCGCACGCAACGAAAGGCTTCAAAGATGAAATAATTTCTCCTGTTTTATACACATTTACCACTATATCTTTGCTCCTATTGGTCGTAGCGTGATGTTATATAGCTGTGAGCCTTCCTCGATAACTGGACTATCCAACACAAAAATAATTATTCAGTTCGAACCAGTAGTTTCGGAGATTAGCGCTTTCAAACAAACAAACAAACAAACTCTTCAGCTTTATAATATTAGTATAGATTTGTACAGTAGGAATAGCCGCAGTCATCGATATAATAGCGTAGTATATGCCCACAGTATCTGTGTATATGCCACGTAAATACCCACTTATAAGGTTACTAATTTGCGAAAAAAAGTAATGTGTCCGACACATATGTTTTGGGAATAAATGTGTGAGAGAAATTGTAGGTCCTTCGGGGCCCCCCTGAGAATAGAGGCCCTGGGCACGGGCCCCGTGTGCCCTTATGGTAAAGACGGTATTGAACGAGCCGCCTCACATTAAGTACAGACCGGTATTGATGAACCCTCATATACAATGTGTAACGTAATTAACGCACACCCTGAAACTTATTTAATTTAAAATGAAACGGAATCTAGATCCATTTTGATAATTTTTTATGTAGGTCATTTTTTTTTTTCTCAAATTTATATAGAACTAAGTAAATTACAGTCATCCTACACACAGTTATCTAAACACTTCATAGAAACTAAAATGGATCGTAAGTCAGGGTATTCAGATTTTTAAAATGAAATATTAAATTAGTAATCAATTATTATTATTGTCGGACGGCACTCGGAGAGAGGGGCGCGGGCGCGGCTAGTAGATACATTGTTGTGTCTGTCTGTGTGTGCGTGTGCAGCGGAGTGTTAGTGAATACCTGACCATATTATTTCCACGAAATTGGGATAACTAATTTCACAAATAAACAATGCTAACGCAAATATAAATAATATTTGGTGTATGCATTGCGTTTATATTATTATGTAATGTATATAATGTAATGTATCCGAGGGAGTAAGTCCGGTCTTTGCCAGGACCGGCCAGTCGCTGGTGTGCCCTGTCGCTGACAGATCCGGGGTACACCGACATAGCGGCCGATGGCTTTCGCAGTGGTTTTAGTGAGTAGGGGCCTGCCCAGGCCGAGCCTCACACATCCCTTCCGGCCCCACCAAGGCCGGTTGGACGGCTCGTAATAAGAGTTTCCACTACGTCATCAAAAAAAAAAAAAAAGAAGAGACCCTGGGCTCGGGATATTGGGATGCTTTACAACCACTTTGTGAGGGCTATGTTTATTTAACTGAGTGAAATCAAAAATCGAATAGATTTCTGCCGTTATATTTCTCAACTAGCTTTTGCTTTTTCGGAATGGTCGAGTTCCCATAGAATTTTCAAGATGAAACCTATGTTTTTTTTTTATTAATAATGAAGTACTCTTAACCAACAACATATTTATTTGTTTATATGAGTAAAGATTAATATTATTATTTTGATACAACTTAAACAAATTATTCGACAAAATTAGGTACCATAGAAACGGTTTTTGTGAGTTAATCTTAAAAGATAGACATATACTGTCGCGGGCTGTTTTTTAGATCATTAAAAGAGCTATTATTCTTTAACACATATTTTTTTTGTATCTTGAACCGTTTTCACGGCGCACGCAACGGAAGGCTTCAAAGATGAAATAATTTCTCCCGTTTCTTACACATTTACCACTATATCTTTGCTCCTATTGGTTGTAGCGTGATGTTATATAGCCTACAGCCTTCCTCGATAACTGGACTATCCAACACGAAAAGAATTATTCAATTCGAATCAGTAGTTTCGGAGATTAGCGCTTTCAAACAAACAAACTCTTCAGCTTTATTATATTAGTATTTCTCAATTTCAGACGCAGCCAATGAAGGAGATGACTTATCTCTTGACTCCAACCTGCCTCCTGGTGTTGACCAGCCTATGGAACACAATGAGCCACAAGCAGGCCCTTCTGGGATGACAACACATACAGAACTGAATACTTTTACTACTGACAAGAGAATTTCATGTCCTCGCTGCCAATAGTGCAGTTGTATTGAATATTATTTTTACTAGATTCAATTGTGATCTTGTTTTTAAGTATATGTACTTATATTATACTTACTTTTCAGAGTCATTTAAGTATTTCCACTGTTAATATTATTTAATAACTGTTATATATTTATGTACATGATTTTATTTTACAATTGTACTTGTTAATTTTTTACACTGTTCTTTGTACTTATATTATTTTGTTAAATTTGTTTGAAAGTAGTTTGTAATGTCTTTGTAAAGTATATTTCGTTTCTATGATATTTATCCATTTCTGTATATTAAAAGTAATTTTGATCCATAAGTTAATCTTTTTTTAAAATATTAAATGTATTGCGCAACAAGTCTAACTCAATAATAATTTAACATTTAGGTACGGTAGTTAAATGAAATAATTATATAGGTACAACTTAATTGAATGATCTTTAAAGTAATATTTGTAACAGAACATATCATACAAAGTTTTTGCGAGTGATAGTGAAGTAGCTCCCTTACAAGTAATATACAAACTACAGTAAATGTAACAATTCATTTAACCCACAGTTTCTGCACAACGACAGCTCCATTTCAACAGAACTTTTCACTAATATATATTTTTATTTAAAAGATGCATAATGTTTAATCTTAAACCTAACTTTCAATGTTAACAATAAATTACATTATAAGAGTAGATAGAATAGATTAATAGAAGGTTTAATACGATATATCATGTAAATGTAAAAATACATATATCATATTTTTTGTAATTTCTCATTCAACGTTCATTATCATATCTAGTAAATAAAGACTGTACAAGGAAAACTACTTCACTTTTATATGTTTGACTAAATGGCAGAAACATTAATATCGTCTGTCTGTGATCCCAGCGCATTCTAACGATACAACTTACGGTGGCTCTTTTGAGAAAATAACTTGTATTAGATTTCAAATAGTTATTGAAAAATAACATCCACTTAAATTTTTTTTCTCAATGTGAATGTGATATATTAAATTTAAAAAAATCCGTGGCTCAGCTAAAAACATAACTTTTGTGTCCCCCCACTATGCCTTACGCACCCAGCGAATACGTAGAGTAATCGAAACGTCTATATGTAACGTAATATAATTGTATGTTGTAAATCCAACTCTTAAAGTTTCGTTTAAAGAGAACTGAACAACCATTGGCCAAGTGATGGAGAACAACGCCATCTATTGACGAAATTATTCGTATTCTAAATATATTGTAGAAATTTAGAAGACACATTCATACACTAAGATATTTGTAAATTTTACATTACATGCTTTTGCAAATTGAGATATTGATTTGTCTTCTATTTTTATACTACTTATATTGTACACGAAAATAACTTCATCAGTATTTGTTTAAAGTCAAGTAAAACATATTATAGATAGTGTTGTTGGCTGTTTATCATGTACATTTTTAAATCAAACATTATTTTTTCTCCGTCTATCTCAGTCAAAATATAATAAACTGATTTTTATAAGTTAAACTGACTTTTTTTTTCAAACCTTCGCTGACCCTAAACAACATTTATGATCGTGAAGATGTCTACATATAAATACATTATACATACAGATGAAGGGATACACAGCTATCTTTCATCAACAGAACTATTAACTAAAGACGTTGGCCGCTTCTTGAAGATGAGAACCGATGTAGTAGGACCCGCTTGAACAACATGTGTTGATATATTTGTACTTGGATATTGCTCATGAATAACGAGTATAGAAGAGAGGAGAAGAAGAAGAATTGAGACACGCGCGCCCCTAGTGAGCGGGGAAACAGACATACTCGATACATGAAAGAGAGATTAGACAATTAGACTCGTATGATGTACACGAACATGGCCGACACGTTTAGTTCGAACAGCTTGTGTATCGAGCTGTTGCGCCAGACTTTGACGAATGATTTCTGTAAACTGTATTTATATTTTTGATTCCTCCTTGAGCTACATATTACTACTTTAGTTTTAATTTAATAAGCCTTATAGTTCCTCGGACTAAAGTGGAATTTTAAATTTATACAGGGTGACTGGTGAATTACTATCGATACTTGAGGACGTGGTATTTGACGATCATATATGACAAAATAAAAATTAATATAACATAAATATTAATAAACTTCTAAGTAAAGTTAACCAAAAGTTATGTAATTAATTACGCATCGTGTGAACACCCTACAGATTAGGTATACACTGACACTCACACATACGCGGACGGCGGCGTAGTGTTGTATCAGCACGCCGCCGCACGCGTCCACACTAGGAACACTTGGAACGTGTCAACACTTTATTTATTTATACGGAAATTTTGTCAAAAATTAAGCACCTATTTTTTTTACATAATTCGAATGAGAATCATGTACCGAGTATTCTCCTTAAATATTGATAGTAATTCACCAGTCACCCTGTATACAGCACAATATCCATATGTTCAGAATAACTATGTAAGTAATTGTTTTCATTATTAGTAACCGTTTTTATTTTAAAACAATTGCCTATTTTAATTTTATTTTGTTGTTTTTCTATTTAATAATTGCGACTGAACGCAAATTATTATAAAACCTGATTGTGCTCTTTATGAGTTACAGAACATATTATTTTATTGCTACTTGATTGTACATAAATAAATCGATTACAAAGTTTCCTTCAGATTTATTTTTTGGTAAATTAGTAAGTACTTATAAATAAATTAAAAAACATTTATATACCAAATCTTCGTCCTTAATATTGATGAAATGAAAAATATTTACTTAGTTTAATGATTGTAGTAAAAAGTAAACACTACTACTACTACAGGAAAACTACGAAACTTATTTCTATGTATATTATAATGAGAATTACATATTAAAACTCTAGTCGTTAGATTCTCTGCACCTTGACTGAATCCCTAACACCATCTGAAAATTAAGAAATTGTTGTTAATTGACACTTTAACTATAATAAAATAGTATTTATAATAATATGTAACAACAGTAAGTTAACAATCTTAACAGCTAACAGAACTCATCAGAAGCTACTGAAACAATGATTCTTAACATGAAGCAAGTCCCGCAGGAGCTACATACAAATGTATGGATAAAGCTTGTATTAAAAGACATTGACTGTTTGAGCCGCTGCAACACTCCACCTTCAACACTACACTTGATACTTCAAGTCTTTTACATTCTAATATGTTTAAATCTCAGTCACTTCCCTCTCTATATAATGTGTAGCTCATTGTCTTTAATATATTGTGTCTAGTGTAATCACACACTCATGTTTCATTAATAGCTACCTGGTTCATTGTTAGTTTTCATCTAACACTTGATGATCAGCCGTCATCTCCTGATGGATGAATCTCAAGTACAGTCCAATAACACCATCTGTAATACATAATACAATATATTAATACTGTTCACAAACAATATTGTTCATATATAAAGACATACAGAGACAGTTACATCAAGGATTGTTTGAAAATAAAAATATAATATTTTATATTAATCTTAAAATATCCACAAATAAATTACACTTCATATCACCAAGAAGGTTTATTATTCAAATAAAACAATTCTTTATATCAGTCTACTTAGTATCATCATTAATAACATACTGTATTATGTACAGAATTATTATTCTGTTTGAAATATTGGATTCCTAAAAAAATTATAAATGTTTATACTTAATTAAACACATAAAATGATTTTACTTAAAAAGTATAAGACTATTAAAACACTTTTATAATAATCGATTATTCTAGAAAGTCGCCATGTGAATTTGAATGTGAATGTGAAAATCAACAGCACATGTGGAATTATAAAATGAATGTATCGATAACGTTTTACTCAATATAAGAGATACATTATGGAGAAATTAACAGTACATACCGTCACACTACTATCGTACAGCAGCTACATACACTTCTCTTCATAGAAGGTTTCCTCTCGTCCGCAGACCACGTCCTAACAGACGCTCCACCAACAGCTTCGACCCTCAACTAGAATTATATATTCTTACGAGTCCTGGAATGTTACGAATGATTCTAGTTTATATAATGACAATAGATTTATTACTTAAATATTCGACTTACAAGAAGTCGCATTTTAAAGGGTGAAAAACATAATAATAAAGAAGGCCATTCAAACGACATAACGTTGAAAAACCCTGCGCTCGATGTTACGCTTAGAGAATAATTCAAAATATACTATTAAAATAAACTATTGCTACTATCACTACACATAATAAACACTAATATTAACCAAAACTAAAAATGTTATTTAATAAACATTTGAATTTGAACGTCAATAATAAAAAAAGTAACAATTAATATGTGCAAAAAACAAAATCACCATGAAATCAAAGGACGGAAAACAATTAACAAATCCATCATAAGGAAGGCCGCGGCCGACTGACACCAGAGGGAGCCGGAAGGACTGGAGAGACATGAGAAATGTAAATAAACGAGCCGCCAGGTTGGCCACACTAAGAATCTTAGGACAGTTATACACGATATGAATAATAAATAAATTTAGTTATAATTAAAACTATAAAGCAAAAACTAATTAACAATAAAATATACTTACAATGTTAAAATAAAACTCTGAGAAATTATTTTCAAGTACTTTTTTAAATTATGAAAAAAAAACATTTAACTATCACTCTTATTGTTTCAAATAACTCTTATACATTAAATGATTTGATTTTTGAATTTAATATGACCTATATTAAAATTAGAATTAAAAATAAAAGTAAATTATAATATTTTTTTTAACATTATATCAATAAAAATACTTATAAATAAAACAAAAAAGCTTCTAAATTCTTAGAAATAGCAATATATCTTTTATAGAAACATAACTTTTCATTATTACTTAAATTCCGACACATATTCATAATAAATGAAGTGCATACCGGTCTTAAAACGATGTCGCAAATTGTGGAGGTTGGCAACAATAGGACTGTTTTCTTTTGTTTCAATTCGAAATACGTTTTAATAGGAAAGATTCTTTTTTTTTTACCAATTTGTATTTGTCGACTTTATATAGTAAATTCTTATTTATTTAAATGATAATTGATAAAGAACAGAATATGCACACATATTTTTAAATTGATGGAGATTAAAACTTTAATAATAAATTGTTTTGATTACGTCCTTCTAATGAGTTGTGTGTTCACACTTCACATTAAAAAGTTATACTTATTCATTAGAAAACTTTTGTCAAAACTCGAATTCGCTACGTATTTGTTCAAAATCAATGGTTTTCTCTAACAATACATTTTTAGAAGAATTATTAATCCAAATTAAATAGTGAAGACAAGACAGTTCTAAGTGCCAACTGCCCAGTTCTGCACTTTGTATTGCCGACGAATCCAGGGATCTGAAATTCTGTACTAGTTCTGTAATGGACTCAAGAAATATTGATGTTGTGGATTTATTAAAGTTTTTGCGAGAGAATGAACCAGAAGCGTTGGAAAAATATTATTCTTACACATCGAACTTATCCGAAGTCAAGTCACCGGCGAGTCCTCCTTCTACTGAAGAGTCTTTAAAGCCGGATTCATCTTCAATACTATGTGTGGATACCGAAGATACAATTCAGACGGCTGGTTCTTCCACTCTTCCAAAGGCAAGTAGGCAAGTTTTAAGTGTGGTCATCCGAGGCTTTCCCGTGATACTTCCTGAGCAAGTAGTACACATAGCCCTGAATTCAAGTTTTCTTCACGTAAAGTCTGTTCATCGAATGTTTAGAGCCTCTACGAGGACTCCATTTGACTGTGTTTTAGTTTTTCTAGATTTCTCCGAAGGAAATAAAATTTTGAATGTAAAAAGTGCTACTTGCTCCCACTCAGTCACAATAGAATTAGCCCGGTACCCCAAAAAATGTTCTCGATGTAATCTCTACGGACACCGTGAACAGGTTTGTTATCCTGCGCGAACTATTCAGTTTCGACGGCGAAAACAATCACGTTCTAGTCACGTACCAAGCACATTACTTCCTCCAAGTTTAACGGCTGTTACTATAGACTCCAACATAAAACCCCGATCTTTGACTTTAGCTACTTTTAATGCAGACGGTCTTTTAAAGCAGATGAATCTAGTGCGTGACTTTGTTGTTAGGAATGATGTCGATATATTACTGATACAGGAATCTTTTTTGAAGCCAAATATTTGTGACCCACGGATTGAAAACTATAGAGTCGTGCGTAATGACAGATTTAATATAAACGGTGGAACTTTAATTTATTATAAGCAATCTCTCTACTGTGTCCCTCTAGAACCACCAACTTTAGTTAATATAGAAGCATCGATATGTCAATTACACATGACGGGACACGAGACTATTGTGCTAGCGTCAGTATATCTATCACCAAATAAGACCGTCTTAGAGAGTGACGTCAATTCATTATTAACAGTCGGTGAATCAGTAATATTAGCGGGCGATTTAAACAGTAAACACACGCGATGGAACTCCAAACGAATTAACGCAAGAGGTAAAACTCTCAGTCGTCTAATAGATAAACAAGCCTTTGACATGAAGATTGTAGCACCCGAAGAACCGACGCGATATCCTCCAAATGATAGTCTATCTAGAAATCCCGATGTGCTCGATATAGCAGTATTAAAGAACGTGACACTGTTACATTCAGTAGAAGTACACGCTGGTCTACATTCAGATCACCGACCTGTTCTTATAAAACTACAAACTCCCTGACTCACATCACATCTCTGTCTTAGGAACGCGTCCTTCCATATTACATATGTGTGACGATCACGCACTTTTTCTCTAATATAGGGTTTTGAGTTAATTTTATAGTATAAATGATAGTCTCTACAATATCTTAATATTGTAGGAATATGAGGGGGTAGGAAAGGGGCGAACGGTATATTAGCAGTTGTCAGAGGAGATCAGGACATGTCGTTCCTTAAGCGTGTTAATAAGATAGGTAGATACATTAATCGATCGTAGAGTAGATTTTCAGAGTATATTTAAATTTTAAATCTAGAATTTAGTTTTATGACACGAATATCTAAAAGTATAGGCGTTAAAGAGGCGGGAGTCATGTGTTACTTGTTATGATGTGAGCGTTTGTCTTGGAGTGAATCAGACACTCTATTTTAGAGGTTGAGGTCTCTGGGTCTGGGATAACTTTGTTTTGGAGTTCGTTGAATCAGTTGTCCCAGAAGAGACTCTGGGCTCGTGATATTGGGATGCTTTACAACCACTTTGTGAGGGCTATGTTTATTTAACTGAGTGAAATCAAAAATCGAAAAAATTTCTGCCGTTATATTTCTCAATTTCAGACGCAGCCAATGAAGATGACTTATCTCATGACTCCAACCTGCCTCCTGGTGTTGACCAGCCTATGGAACACAATGAGCCACAAGCAGGCCCTTCTGGGATGACAACACATACAGAACTGAATACTTTTACTACTGACAAGAGAATTTCATGTCCTCGCTGCCAATAGTGCAGTTGTATTGAATATTATTTTTACTAAATTCAATTGTGTTCTTGTTTTTAAGATTATGTATATTATACTTACTTTTCAGAGTCCTTTAAGTATTTCCACTGTTAATATTATTTAATAACTGTTATATATCTATGTACATGATTTTATTTTAAAATTGTACTTGTTAATTTTTTACAATGTTCTTTGTACTTATATTATTTTGTTAAATTTGTTTGAAAGTAGTTTGTAATGTCTTTGTAAAGTATATTTCGTTTCTATGATATTTATCCATTTCTCTATATTAAAAGTAATTTTGATCCATAAGTTAATCTTTTTTTTAAATATTAAATGTATTGCGCAACAAGTCTAACTCAATAATAATTAAACATTTAGGTACGGTAGTTAAATGAAATAACTATATCTTTATAGGTACAACTTTATTGAATGATCTTTAAAGTAATATTTGTAACACAACATATCATACAAAGTTTTTGCGAGTGATAGTGAAGTAGCTCCCTAACAAGTAATATACAAACTACAGTAAATGTAACAATTCATTTAATCCACAGTTTTTGCACAACGACAGCTCCATTTAAACAGAACTTTTCACTAAAATCCATCTGTTTCATAATTTTTGTTAAAATATATTTTATTATTTAAATTTAAAGATGCATAATGTTTAATCTTAAACCTAACTTTCAATGTTAACAATAAATTACATTATAAGAGTAGATAGAATAGATTAATAGATGTTTTAATTCGATATATTCTTTAAGTCATGTAAATGTAAAAATATATCATAATTTTTGTAATTTCTCGTTCAACGTTCATATATAATGATAATATATATGTAGTTAGTTAAACTAGTAAATAAAGACTGTACAAGGAAAACTACTTCACTTTTATATGTTTGACTAAATGGCTGAAACTTTAATATCGTCTGTCCGTGATCACTGTTACTATTCACTGAGTGTTTGACCCCAGCGTCATCTAACGATACAACTTACGGTGGCTCTTTTGAGAAAATAACATGTATAAGATTTCAAAATAGTTATTGAAAAATAACATCAACTTAAATATTTTTTTCAATGTGAATGTCATATATTAAATTTTAAAAAATCCGTGGCTCAGTTAAAAACAGTAAGTAAAATAAATACATAGGTATAACAACTAAAACAAGTTTCAATAAGTGATTTTTTGTCTCAATAAGTGAACATCACTTTTGTGTCCCTCACTACGCGTTACGCACCCAGCGAATACGTAGAGTAATCTAAACGTCTACGAATATGAAAAGTATGTAATATAATATGTTGTAAAACCAACTCCTTTAAAGTTTCGTTTAAAGAGAACTGAACAACCATTGGCTAAGTGATGGGTAACAACGCCATCTATTGACGAAATACTTCGTATTCTAAATATATTGTAGAAATTTAGAAGACACATTCATACACTAAGATATTTGTTAATGACATTAAATGCTTTTGCAAATTGATATATTGATTTCAAGCTTTGTCTTCTATTTTTATATTACTTATATTATACACGAAAATAACTTCATCAGTATTTGTTTAAAGTCAAGTAAAACATATTATAGATAGTGTTGTTGGCTGTTTATCATGCACATTTTTAAATCAAACATTATTTTGTCTCCGTCTATCTCAGTCAAAATATAATAAACTGATTTTTATAAGTTAAACTGACTTTTTTTTTCAAACCTTCGCTGACACTAAACAACATTTATGATCGTGAAGATGTCTACATATAAATACATTATACATACAGATGAAGGGATACACAGCTATCTTCCATCAACAGAACTATTAACTAAAGACGTTGGCCGCTTCTTGAAGATGAGAACCGATGTAGTAGGACCCGCTTGAACAACATGTGTTGATATATTTGTACTTGGATATTGATCATGAATAACGAGTATAGAAGAGAGGAGAAGAAGAAGAATTGAGACACGCGCGCCCTTAGTGAGCGGGGAAACAGACATACTCGATACATGAAAGAGAGATTTGACAATTAGACTCGTATGATGTACACGAACATGGCCGACACGTTTAGTTCGAACAGCTTGTGTATCGAGCCGTGGCGCCAGACTTTGACGAATGATTTCTGTAAACTGTATTTATAATTTGGATTCCTCCTTGAGCTACATATTACTACTTTAGTTTTAATTTAATAAGCCTTATAGTTCCTCGGACTAAAGTGGAATTTTAAATTTATATACAGCACAATATCCATATGTTCAGAATAAGTATGTAAGTAATTATGTTTTCATTATTAGTAACCGTTTTTGTTTTAAAACAATTGCCAATTCTAATTTTGTTTTGTTGTTTTTCTATTTAATATTTATTAATTACGACTAAACGCAAATTATTATAAAACCTGATTGTGCTCTTTATGAGTTACAGAACATATTATT
This sequence comes from Danaus chrysippus, assembly GCA_916720795.1. NCBI lineage: Eukaryota > Metazoa > Arthropoda > Insecta > Lepidoptera > Nymphalidae > Danaus > Danaus chrysippus. Next base: position 2,435,080 of record CAKASE010000073.1, read on the forward strand.
TTATTGCGACTTGATTGTACATAAATCCATCGATTACAAAGTTTCCTTCAGATTTATTTGGTAAATTAGTAAGTACTTATAAATAAATTAAAAAATATTTATATACCAAATCTTCATCCTTAATATTGATGAAATGAAAAATATTTTCTTAGTTTAATGATTGTAGTAAAAAGTAAACACTAATTATGTAGGGCGGCAACCAGAGGTACCAGGAAAACTACGAAACTTATTTTTATGTATATTATAATGAGAATTACATATTAAAACTCCAGTCATTAGATTCTCTGCACCTTGACTGAATCCCTAACACCATCTGGAAATTAAGAAATTATTGTTAATTGACACTTTAACTATAATAAAATAGTATTTATAATAATATGTAACAACAGTAAGTTAACAATCTTAACAGCTAACAGCCTCTGTTAGTGAACTCATCAGAAGCTACTGAAACAATGATTCTTAACATGAAGCAAGTCCCGCAGGAGCTACATACAAATGTATGGATAAAGCTTGTATTAAAAGACATTGACTGTTTGAGCCGCTGCAACACTCCACCTTCAACACTACACTTGATACTTCAAGTCTTTTACATTCTAATATGTTTAAATCTCAGTCACTTCCCTCTCCATATAATGTGTAGCTCATTGTCTTTAATATATTGTGTCTAGTGTAATCACACACTCATGTTTCATTAATAGCTACCTGGTTCATTGTTAGTTTTCATCTAACACTTGATGATCAGCCGTCATCTCCTGATGGATGAATCTCAAGTACAGTCCAATAACACCATCTGTAATACATAATACAATATATTAATACTGTTCACAAACAATATTGTTCATATATAAAGACAAACAGAGACAGTTACATCAAGGATTGTTTGAAAATTAAAATATAATATTTTATATTAAACTTAAAATATCCATAAATAAATTACACTTCATATCACCAAGAAGGTTTATTATTCAAATAAAACAATTCCTTATATATCAGTCTCATTAGTATCATCATTAATAACATACTGTATTATGTATGGAATTATTATTATTATTCTGTTTGAAATATTGGATTCCTACAAAAATTATAAATGTTTATAATTAAACTAAACACATAAATTGATTTTACTTAAAAAGTATAACACTATTAAAATACTTTTATAATAATCGATTATTCTAGAAAGACGCCATATGGATTTCATTATATATAATATCAACAGTACGTGTGGAATTATAAAATGAATGTGTCGATAACGGTTTACTCAATATAAGAGATACATTATGGAGAAATTAACATTAAAATTTACAATATAACTTAAAACAAAGTAACCAACAGACCTTACTGTCGTACATCAGCTACATACACTTCTCTTCATAGAAGGTTTCCTCTCGTCCGCAGACCACGTCCTAACAGACGCTCCACCAACAGCTACGACCCTCATCTTGAATTATATATTCTTACGAGTCCTGTAACGTAACGAATGATTCTAGGTTTTATTATGACTCTAGATTTCTTACTTAAATATTCGACTTACAAGAAGTCGCATTTTAAAGGGAGAAAAACATAATAATAGAGAAGACCGTTAAAACGATATAACTAAAAAAATAAAATGTTTTATGATACTTAATAAACATTTGAATTTGAACGTTATGTCAATAACATAAAAAGTAACATTTATTAGTACCTATGTGCAAAAAAAACACTCACCATGAAGATAAACGACGTAAAACACATCCATCATAAGGAAGGCCGCGGCCGACTGACACCAGAGTCCAGACGCACCAGAGGGAGCCGGAAAGACTGGAGAGACATGAGAAATGAATTATGAAAGTGATTAATACTAATATCATAAAATGTATATTAATAAAATTTAAAAACTAACAATAAACGAGCCGTCAGGTAACAGGTTGGCCACGCTAAGAATCATAGGGAATCGGGATGACACCAATGTTGCCAACTTTAGTTTTTAGAGGATCGTACTATAGACTAAAAAAATAGTATTTTGTCTTGAAATTCAAGAAAATAAGCGTATGTGATGAAATTTCAATAAAACTACATAAGTATATCAAATAAAAAAGAATTTAATTCTAATTTTCAAATAACAAAAATCATAAATTAATTTGTGGAATTAAGATATTCATTAATTACATATATTTTGAAAACAGAAAAAAAAATGAATTGCTTTAGTTACTATCTGGATTATTAGGCACAGCAGATACGGGAAAAGCTTAATATATTTTGAACATACATACATACTTAAAATTAATTTCCTTAGCATATCGTCACGTGGCTTGAAGTTTATAGACGATCCTTTTTCTTTAATATGTTATGCAGCTAACAAATTCTTATTTACCATTTCTGGAATACAGTTTAGTTTTACATATTCCTTATAGTTATAGTATAGTACTAAATAAAGTTATTATAGTTATTGTACTAAAGTTTAGTTTTACACAATCCTAATAGTTTTATTGGAAATTTATTTTTTCGTATGACTCCATTTAAAATATCGTATATTTTGCGTACGATTTCGATCGTACATCGTACAAGAGTCAAAAAGGTCCTATAAATACGATTTAAATATTACGGTTGGCAACGCTGGATGTAACTGTCATATAATTACCGTGAAAGAAAAGATATCTTAAGTAGCTCTCAAATTGATTTGACATTAGGCCATATTTTAAATTATTTCAGTTATTCATTTGCCGTTGTTTACTGTTCTTCTTGTGATGTACGTTCTTTTTCAAACATTTGACCCGGCTTAATATATCATTGACTCCTATTTCTACGCTTTTGACGATCGACCCCGGCTTTTCTCAATTGGACTTTGTTTTCTGCGACTTCGATCGACCCCGGCTCTTCTCATTTGGATTTTGACTGCAACCTACGAATTTGGATTATCGATAAGTTGAAAAAATGCCACGAAAATCGGCTATTAAGTGTTATTTTCGGTGTGCGACTAAAGGTACGATACTTATTCAGTAAAATCTATAAAATTATTATTTGTCATATATACAATCAGTTACTACTCTTGTTACATCAATTTCAATCGTAACAGTTTATTGACTTCCAATAAAAAACATTTCAGGTCCTTTTCATCAATTTCCTAAACCTGAATACCCAAATTTGGAGAAATTCATTCAAAGGAAAAATATTTTAAATGAAGACATGAAACAATAGGAAGATTCTTATATTCATAACAACATAAGAATATGTGATCGTCATTTTGAACAGTTTTACCGTTCTTCAAGTAAATGACTCACTCAAAATGCTGTACCAACTCTATACTTAAGTAAGCATCTAAAGTAAGCTACTTCCCAAGTAGTTATAGGCACACAATACATACTACTAATAGAAAAAAACTATAAATAATCAATTATATTTTATAACTATAGATAATATTTTACATTATTATTATTTTACTTAAAAAATTGGTGCTCATAATTAAAAACAAAAAATTTATATTTAATTGAATATAATGAAATAGCTACATATACAAGACATCTTAACATTTTTATATACTTACATGTGGTTAGATAGATTAATAATATGCGGTCTTTATTACCTTTTTTATCTAAATGAAGGAAAGTGCCTACAAACAGTATTCCAAAATAACTACTTGTGTAACTTCTTTACATATGTAAAACAAAAACAAAGTGTTCTAAATATGCTGAGATTATAATTTCACTGGATAACTACAAACCAAAAAAGTTATTTATAGTTTTTTATGTAATATAAGAATGGCAGTGTTTAATTCAGTAAAAATAACAAGTTATTTACATTCAATCAGAAACTCTAAAAGAAACGAGGAAGGAAGATACAATCAAGACAATATGTTATCATTCAATTTTAAGATTTTTCATTTAACTTTTCTTTTAATATATTTATTTGTATTAAAAAAAAATATTTTCTTTAGCAGCATGAACATTTGAGACTGTACACTCATCACATTCTGTTGATACTGAAAAATGTGTTGATACACAAAAAGAAGACAATGACGCATCTTGTAGTCACCACTTGGATTTAAATATGAATCAATTTCAGCTACAAAGGAGTTCTCCTAATTCCTCTCATTTATTTCCTAAAGGTAAGTTACAGGCATATAACTAAGCTTAATATTAACTATGATTGCTATATTAACTTTTAAATTATAAAACAGCATAAAGCATTTTAAATACACTATAAATTTAAACCACAGATTCACTGGATTTGCAAGTATCAAGATTTATTTCATATGTTCTTCAAATATGTATATTTTTTGTCTTTTAATAAACATTAATCCTGGTTTAAACCTAAGATGTTCAAAAATGTCTTCTCATCATTTAATTGATTATCTGAAATCCCTTATGACAACTATTAGTCCCATCGTTAGAGATACTACTGTATACATAATTAAACATAACTAACTATATCAATATTTATAAAACATTCATTTCGCTCCCTCGTCTCCTGCCAGCTGGCCGCGGTCTTCCTAGTTCCTCGTAATGGATGTCTTTTTCTAATGCTGATGCTTCATGGTGTTTTTTTTACATATATCTAATTATTATATTTTATATTATTGGCATTACTTACATTATAAGTTCTTATACTTATTGAGTACCGTTTTGAATTTTGTTTGATATTAGTTTTTATTTTATTTTGTAGTATGTGATTTTGAATTATTTCCTAAGCGTTACATACATTGGGCGCAGGGTTTTTTAACGTTGTCGTTTTGATGGCTTCCTTTTTTTTATTATAACTATTATCTTTACAATTTTCGGCCACGCCCTAAAATGCGACTTCTTAATGTAAGTTGGTAAGTTTGGTTACAATTAATGTATTGTCTTTATAAAAATAGTATTATTTATAACTTTCCAGGACTCGTGTGAATATATAATTCAAGATGAGGGTCAAGGCTGTTGGTGGAGCGTCTGTTAGGACGTGGTCTGAGGAGGAGAGGAAACCTTTTATGAAGAGAAGTGTATGTAGCTGATGTACGATAGTAGTGTGACGGTATGTACTGTTGAATATTTAATATTATTCTCTTATTATTTATAGTAAGTGTGAATATTTTTTGAATTTAATTATTCAATATTTTTATTTTTATTACATTAACTGAATGCTTCCGACACGTCGTAATGATTAAATAATTAAATGAAAGATTGTAATTATAATAGTAACTGTCTCTTGCCCGCGGCTCCGTCTGCGTGTACATCACAGTTCTCTGTCACTAGTGCCACTGAACCTGAACTGCTTCCACTTCATGGTTCAACTCGTGTAGTATTGGGACGAATCCCGAAGGGATAGGGATATCCGTTGACACAATCCCGACCCTTCGGGTCGGGATTGTGTCAACGGATAATCGGGATAAAAAGAAGCCCAAATCCTTTTCCTGGGCTTCATTTATATCCATACTAAAATTCATCACAAACGGTTCAGCGGTTTAGGAATGAAAACTTAACAAACAAACAGACAGTTACTTTCGTATTTATAATAATAGTAGGGATTTGATAATAATTGCAATCACTGACAGTCATTATGCTATTAATAATGGTTTACAAAACAAAACCATCTGTAGTTAGCAGAATTAATGAGTTGAAAATAAGTAATAAGTAAATGATTAATATAACAAAAACACTTATATTTTGTTAATCACTAATTTATATTCAACTGAATGCATAATAATTACAAATATGCTACTTTTTAGTTTGGTATTATATAAGAGTGTTTTTGTAATTTTTTTTAAACATTTTATAATTTATTTTAAAGCCATCCTTGAAGTAAGTGTCTTTGTATGTCTTTATATAAGAACAATATTGTATTATGTATTACAGATGGTGTTATTGGACTGTACTTGAGATTCATCCATCAGGAGATGACGGCTGATCATCAAGTGTTAGATGAAAACTAACAATGAACACAGCCGGCCTAGCAGCACATCTCCAACTTGTCTGCTACTTAGTTATTTTATATTGAATTTAGACTTGTCAAACAATATCTTTAACAGTTACTGTACAAGTTTTATATATAATTTCTTTTGGATCATAATATTTTATTTAACCCAATCTACTTGATATACTTCTCTGATACAATTCAATCATACTTTTTTCTCTAGAATAAATAGTTTTTAAAAGAATAGTATCTGTTATGCCACTAGAGATGGCTAAAAGTTTTTGTTATAATAGATTTACCTTGAACTGTTTTCATTTATAATATTTATATAAACCGCATTTATCATAAAGAAAATTATTATTGTTTAATTGAAAGGAATTATAGTTATTGTGGATGTATTGTATTGTCTTTGATTTTTATTAACCAGTAATACTTGTGCTTGTTAAGCTTATATATATGAAGATAATAACACTTTGGGACTCCGTATATAGATCCTACAAATAAGTTTGTTATAAACACAAAACAAAATATAACATGAGTAAATAAAATCTTCAAATTCAAAGTCTAAAGACCTCAATCAAATATGTACTATTGTGTGTGTACATGATGTGACTCATATGATATGTTATTCTGTGACTTATCTTTCATACTATTAATATTTATATACATACAACTGTAGGAAATGACGGATTGTTTAGAAAATTGATTTAATACATTATTATGATTGTAAAACTAAAACATGTAAATAATAAGAATAGTGTTACAAGTGGCACCGTCTGTGACATATTAATTGTAATATACTATAATCCTTAGAAGGAATTTTATGATTGAATTATTATTATAGATAATAATAAATGTACCTGTGGATATTGCCTGAATAAAATTGTCGAAAACTGATACAAAATTTATATCAGGTATATATTATGTAGTAGTTAGTAGTTACATAAATAAATGATTATTATATTGCAACCAATATTTGTAATTATTTATAATTAATTATAATACTGAACATCTGTTAATTTATTGATGACAATGTTTGAGTATCAACTTGCATTTGTTATAACAAATATAATTTATATATAAATACTGGCTTCAGCCATTTTGTACGACATTACTAGAAGTAACAATGAACATTACAAATCAAGACTGAAACTGTACCTAAAAAGTAGTATTTTACTGTTTTCTTATTCTAATTTAAATATTGTGTTGATACTTTTCTGTAACATTTGTACAGACAGGATCAACTGAGGGACAACAAGCAAATAAGTACAAGATGAGTTTCATTCCTTATTTATACAGTCGCAAGAACTAAATAATTTTTAATTATTTTTTATCAGAATAGTTGCATAAGAGTAGACGGCCTACTAGATGGTCAGTAGTTATCATCTCCTATGGGCAGCGTTGACGCCTTTGACTGGGGAAGAGAGTAGGAAAAGGAGGAGAAAGGAAAAGGCCAGGAAAGTGTGGGAATAGGGAAAGGACAGCCGGCTCTCTCACTCATAGGCCGAAACGTAGACATTAAAGAGTACTTCACGTCGATCTTGGTACTTCCCCGGTCGAGCCAGCACATGTTCGAGCTGTAGTAACTCACCACAGCTAGAGTCTATCGTCTGTAGTATACTATAAATGAGGAATTTAATTATAAGCATTAAAAAATTCAGAGACTACTGGAAAAATTTTCAAACATATAATTTCCTTTATATGTGCTATTACTTATAAAATTGTATATAAAAAACACTTAGCCTATAACTTACAATCATAATGTTTTTAATTTAAGATCTAGTTTTGCAGATTAAATAACAAAATTTGCAAGTACTTTTAAAATCAGAATTCTGTTGAGAGAAATTATCTTTTATTTTTAGTTTTGTAAGTAGTCAGATAAGAAACAAATTCGAAGGCTTCTAATAAATCGATAGATATAAATAACACATGAACAATCAAAGTGGCCATAAAATAATATTTGCTAAAACTGAAAAAGTTCACAAAGAATATTTATTGAATCATATCGAGAAATTCAAAATACGGTACTGAGTTGGTTGTTATTGGTACTTATTTACAACTCGACAATAATTTGACGATCAACCTATTATAGGTGAGTGTCAACCAATGTATCATGCACCGGCACCATCTACTTAAAATATTGATTTGTAGTACTTGTTATGTATGATGGCGCTGTATGTGAGAAAATATTTTCCCGCTTTTCTGTAGAAATTTTTTGTTATATACCTCACGGAGCCCGAGACCTTTCCAAGTTACAGCATCAGGATGGAAAACTGGGCTTATTTTTATATAGTAGATCTCTTAAAAATATCTAATTGTCATCATTAAGTCATTGACTGACGTTTCATGTCAAGTCCTACGGGAATGCAGTCGAACGGGATAAAAAGTATCCTATTGCAATTTCCTGGCTCTAAACTACTTCCCTGCCAATCTTCAGCAAGATCGGTTCAGCCGTTCTTGAGTTATAAGTGGAGTAACTAACACGACTTTCTTTTTTATATATAGATTTATTTGACACTATTTAAAATTAGTAATCACAGGGGCCAGACGATTATTAATTTTTTTTCATTTTTCAAGTCGGACTCGATATTTTATATTAATAAATATTTTTTCTCTTAACTTTGTTACAATATGTTTCGATGTTTAGTAAAAAAATTAAAGCGTATGACCACATTAAATAAAAAACATAGTTGTATACTCTTTGAAAGTATTCAGCCATAAGTTCATTTTAATTTATTTATATACTCTTTATTGCACACCAATATAGACAAAAAATAATAGGAGTAAAATAAAGACAAGAAAAATGTACAATAGGCGTCCTTATCGCTAAAACAGCGATCTTCATTTTATTTTAATTCATAAATTTCTTAGTCTAACCTCAAAACAAACACTCATTGACTTTCTTGTACTTAACAGCGCCATCTTCTGTTGTGTTGTTAAAGCAATTAGTAAAAGCAATTAGCTAAAAGTAGTATTCTATTCACCAATAGATGTCAGAAAGTGTCATATTTTAAGCGACTCCTTTTTGTATTTTTTTAAATAAAATAACAGAAAGAAAATAACATTTTCTAAAAGTGATTCCTAGCTAGATCGATTTATCGAACCCGAAATCCGTAACATACTAAATTTCATGACAAGTGTTGAAGCAAATTCCGAGATTCCAATAAATATGTACCTATATATATGAATTGCTCATTTAAAGATATAATATAAAGATAAAACTGGTAAGACGTACAATAACACTGAAAAAAAGATTCTTAACAGTATCTTAGTTTAATTTATGTACGTGATGTTTATTCATAACTTTATAAATATTGTCACTAATTATAAAACATTATCTCAATACTTCTAATTTTTTGTGAACATTTTATGCGAAACCGTATTTTATTCTATGTTGTTCTAGTTACAGTTTGACTTAAGATTTAGGCCCTATTCAGTGTTACTTCCAGTTGAGTCCTACGAAATAGCTGAAGCCTGTATTTTTAATTTAAAAATACAAGTTTTCAGGTATTTAAATGATGTTATTACAAAATTACAAAGGTTCAATATTATAATCAGACATAAAAATAATTCTAAGGATTATAATATATTATTATTGGTTCGGCAAAATGCCGCCACTTGTAACACGACAGAAAGGACCTTAAACAGAAATTAATAATAGTCTACAGTAATCGGTCGGACTGTGTAACTTAGTAGTGTGAATGAATGTGTTTGTTTATTAAGTCAAAATAAAAGCCTGTATATGTGATATAATATAAAAGAACAATTTATTTTATCTCAGAAAATTCTTGTAGTAAATATTTTCATACATTGTGAATCTATTATTCAGATCTTACAGATTTCATATACAGTAGGACCTCGATTATCCGGACTAATTGTTGTCGGTAGGCATCCGGATAATTGAAAGTCCGGATAATCCAACATATGAAGAAAAACGGGCTTTTTGCATATGTACATATGTAGTCTGTACCATACATATGTAATGTTAGGTGTTTATTTAAAACAACAAATACATATGAGCGAAAATCAACGTTTATTAAGAAATTGTACATAATGTACGTATAAGTGTTATAATCGTCGTGGCGTTATGCAAGTTCTGACATGTTAATCTGTACATATAATAAAATTGTGGAAAAGTGCTGTCTGTCATTGAAAATAAAAATAAAAAAAATAGCAGGGGTTATTGTTATGTCGATGTCGAACCCAAACATGTAATTAACTTTTTATTGTCTGTTTGTCTGTTCACGCTAATCTCAGAAACGGTTGATCCGAGTTCGATGCGGTTTTCACGAATATATTGTGGTATGCTTCAGTTATGCTTTAGTGTTTGTTTCATGTCAATCGGTTCATAAATAAAAAAGTTATGTCAAAAAAACGCTGCTCATAGTCACTATTCCACGCGAACGAAGTCGCGGGCACAGCTAGTGTTAGAATAAACTCGTCGCGATTGGCAGTCCGGATAATCGCGAATTCGGATAACTGAGGTCCGGATAATCGGGGTCCTACTGTAATATAGTATGAAGAGGTTCGGTTGCTATTTATCAATAAAGCTGAGAGATGGAAGACATAATACATAATTACTGAACAATAGATGGCGCTGTTAATTATTAATGATTTATGGACACAACCACACTGAAGCTACCTCACTAAAAATGCTACTAGTGTTAATAAGAAATAAAACAATAATATTACTCAACATTATTCAATAAAATAATAAACAGCGAAGCATTGACATTAGATATTATAAGAGATATTGTAACTGAAGTGTGTTAAAACTATTTTCTAAAAATTGAACAACTAATCTAACCTTATAACAGTAATATTATTATACCATAGACCATCTAATAAGTTATAACAAAAAATAATTATTTCTGTCTTAATTGATTAAATAATAAAACGAACATTAGAATCTCAACAACTTTATATAAGCTTATTGTTAGTTATATTCCAGTACATATATCTTAACACAAATAAGAAATACAATTTGATTTATATAAAAATTGTTTTTGTATCAAGTTATGTTGGTGATTTCCCTCATTATTCGGTTTAAATACAATATTTGTTCCTATTACATATTAACTAATAATCATCTCTAAGTATCAATGTGAGTGCTGCAGTAGTCTCTAGAGCTGTCTGTATTATACATATATGTAGTATATAGTTGATGGACGATATCTGTCACTTGATACAGTGATGTTCCTTTACTGGAGTTAACATATTACTTGTTAGTTGGCCACTTGACTATTACTAGTCGCAGAAACTTTAAATACAGTTTGTTCTAAATATTGTTTTCAAAATCATACAAAAAGGTTGTACCATTAAATATATAGATATTACACTTATCTATCATAATTGTTAAACTAAAATGGAGTTAAAATATTTTCACATACATATTTTGAAAATAAAAAATAAGACAAGTAGTAAATAAAAAGTTTCCAACTTAACTTGTAGATCAAAGTTACTTTTAATAAACAGAAATATGTACATAAATATCATAGAAACGACATACTTTACAAACAAATTTAACAAAATAAGTGCAAAGATTAGTGTAAAAAAATTAATATGAACAATTGTAAAATAAAAACATGTACAAATAACTGTTATTAAATAATATAAACAGTGGAAATACTTAAAGGACTCTGAAAAGTAAGAATAATATACATATTCTTAAAAACAAGAACAGAATTGGATTTAGTAAAAATAATATTCAATACAACTGCACTATTGGCACCGAGGACATGAAATTCTCTTTGTTAGTATTATATAAGTATTCAGTTCTATATGTGTTGTCATCCCAGAAGGGCCTGCTTGTGGCTCATTGTGTTCCATAGGCTGGTCAACACCAGGAGGCAGGTTGGAGTCATGAGATAAGTCATCTTCATTGGCTGCGTCTGAAATTGAGAAATATAACGGCAGAAATTTTTTCGATTTTTGATTTCACTCAGTTAAATAAACATAGCCCTCACAAAGTGGTTGTAAAGCATCCCAATATCCCGAGCCCAGAGTCTCTTCTGGGACAACTGATTCAACGAACTCCAAAACAAAGTTATCCCAGACCCAGAGACCTCAACCTCTAAAATAGAGTGTCTGATTCACTCCAAGACAAACGCTCACATCATAACAAGTAACACATGACTCCCGCCTCTTTAACGCCTATACTTTTAGATATTCGTGTCATAAAACTAAATTCTAGATTTAAAATTTAAATATAGTCTGAAAATCTACGATCGATTAATCTATCTACCTATCTTATTAACACGCTTAAGGAACGACATGTCCTGATCTCCTCTGACAACTGCTAATATACCGTTCGCCCCTTTCCTACCCTCTCTATTTCCTACAATATCTTAAAGAGACTATCATTTATAAAATCAACTCAAAACCCTATTTTCGAGAAAAAGTGCGTGTTCGTCACACATATGTAATATGGAAGGACGCGTTCCTAAGACAGAGATGTGATGTGAGTCAGGGATTTTGTAGTTTTATAAGAACAGGTCGGTGATCTGAATGTAGACTAGCGTGTACTTCTACTGAATGTAACAGTGTCACGTTCTTTAATACTGCTATATCGAGCACATCGGGATTTCTAGATAGACTATCATTTGGAGGATATCGCGTCGGTTCTTCGGGTGCTACAATCTTCATGTCAAAGACTTGTTTATCTATTAGATGACTGAGAGTTTTACCTCTTGCGTTAATGCGTTTGGAGTTCCATCGCGTGTGTTTACTGTTTAAATCGCCGGCTAATATTACTGATTCACCGACTGTTAATAATGAATTGACGTCACTCTCCATGACGGTCTTATTTGGTGATAGATATACTGACGCTAGCACAATAGTCTCATGTCCCGTCATGTGTAATTGACATATCGATGCTTCTATGTTAACTAATGTTGGTGGTTCTAGAGGGACACAGTAGAGAGATTGCTTATAATAAATTAAAGTTCCACCGTTTATATTAAATCTGTCATTACGTACGACACTATAGTTTTCAATCTGTGGGTCACAAATATTTGGCTTCAAAAAAGATTCCTGTATCAGTAATATATCGACATCATTCCTAACAACAAAGTCACGCACTAGATTCATCTGCTTTAAAAGACCGTCTGCATTAAAAGTAGCTAAAGTCAAAGATCGGGGTTTTATATTGGAGTCTATAGTAACAGCCGTTAAACTTGGAGGAAGTAATGTGCTTGGTACGTGACTAGAACGTGATTGTTTTCGCCGTCGAAACTGAATAGTTCGCTCAGGATAACACACCTGTTCACGGTGTCCGTAGAGATTACATCGAGAACATTTTTTGGGGTACCGGGCTAATTCTATTGTGACTGAGTGAGAGCAAGTGGCACTTTTTTCATTCAAAATTTTATTTCCTTCGGAGGAACAATCTAGAAAAACTAAAACACAGTCAAATGGAGTCCTCGTAGAGGCTCTATACATTCGATGAACAGACTTTACGGGAAAAGAACTAAATTGTAGGGCTATGAATACTACTTGCTCAGAAACCTTTACGGGAAAGCCTCTGAAGACCACACTTAAAACTTGCCTATTTGGGTCCTTTGGAAGAGTGGAAGAACCAGCCGTCTGAATTGTATCTTCGGTATCCACACATAGTGTTGAAGATGAATCCGGCTTTAAAGACTCTTCAGTAGAAGGAGGACTCGCCGGTGACTTGACTTCGGATAAGTTCGATGTGTCAGAATGATATCGTTCCAACAATTCGGGATGTTTCTCTTGAACATACTTTACGAAACCCTCGGAATCAAAATTTCTTGAATCCATTATAGAACTAGTAAGGAATTTCTGATCCGTCGGGTCGTCAGTAATACAAAGGGTAAACCTTGTCACTTAGAAAAGTCACCCACAACTTCGACTATACTTTTGTCTTGTCTTCACTTATTAATTTGGATCACTTCAGAATACACACAGAAGTGGTACACTGAGATATTCAGTTCCTTAGTTCAGGAAATAAACAAAGTTCCAAAATGAGCTGAATATTATAAGTAAGTTCACGACACCGAGGTTACAGTGCGAATGAAATCAGAATTTGTCATCTTTGCCTTATATACGGAGGGAGAGGGGTTGGCGGCTTTCTTAGATATCTTATAAGATGATTGCGGGCGAAGGAAAGGTTGCTAAAACGTTCTGTGATTTGAAAATGAATTAGTTTTGAAACCTCTTTTAGGTTTCCAGTGAAATTGGGTTTTAGTAAAAAAAAGGGGTTCAAAATGAGAAACTATATTTTGTTTAGGAGAGTAGTAAAAAAGAGTTTATTTTACATACATACATACATACATATCTACCAAACAAACAAGATTTAGTCCAAAACTTCATTTAAAGCATTTCTAACAATTATTAAAACATACTTCAACATTTGTTTCAGTTTAATTGACCTTTTTATTGTGTTTTGTTTTTTTTTTATTTGAATTGATTGTTGGTTTAATTTTAAATTTAAAATAATTATTAATTATAAATATTTCCCGTTATGAAGATGAAGAATTTTCCAATAAAGAATGAAAATACAGTGTAAACTGTATATAACGACACTGAAGGGATTGTGCATTTATGGCGTTATAGATAGTTGCCGTTAAATAGAGAGAAGAAAAATCAGAATTAGAAAAAGACAAAGTTTATTTCAGACTAGTGTTAGTACTTATGTACATAAAAAAGAATGTTATTCGAACGCTATTGCGTATAGTCTGTTATTTTTGTTTGACGTCTTTTGCTGCACCAGTAATGTTGTTGTATTTTTATTTTTTTTACTTATTTTATTAATATCTTGAGATATTGAGGCTTCTTAGAAAGTTCGGTATGCATGATTCCGACAGTCGAGTTTATTGCGGGCTAGGATAACAAAGCGACAAGAGAACGTACACAGCTGCGCAGTTTTTACTAATTAAGCAACTTAAAAAGTACTTTTTATAACTTAATTGTTGTCGTTATTGAGAGTGGGTATGATGCTATGTAGAGTGTACCATTGTATGGTAGACAAGCTAAACCAACCAAAGTCAAATGATTCCAACGCTTTAGAGAGTTTGTCGTTAAATCAAGTGACGTTACATTGAGTTTACACTGTATATGAAACAAACATTTGGACGATCTTATACGAGCACGTGCAGGAATATTCAGTAATAAGGCAAGTCAACAATCTTCATCTCATCAGGCGCCTCACAGGCCACGTTATATTGGTCCACTATTGAATTGGCGGCGTTTTAAATACAACTTAGACAAAGATATGGAACCTGTGACACACAGACGAACATTAAACAGATTTGATACGGCGTAGACATTCACATTGAATGTGAAACTTAGAATAATTCCAGGTTGTAGATAAATGTTTGAATGATCCGTTGGCCGACTGGAGCTGAACCTCCTTCTCGTACAGAGGTGTGTTGAACGTTGAATAAAAGCTTATAGAAATGTTGACACACTGTGGTGGCTAGGTTTGCTATCAAAGCCACTACTGTTTTCTGTTTTTTATTTTCTTCACGTAATAATTATAATTTATGGCTCAGAGAATTAAAGATATACTTTAGAAGGGGCGACGAAGAGTAAGAAGAGCTTATTTCATCAATAAAACATCTGTCTATATCTCAAGCATAGTTAATATCTCAAGATAAGGTTATTTTAAAGCTGCGTGTATTGTAAACTAACCTTATAGTTAGCCGATGGTTTATGGCACTAATAAAACACCTGGCGTTATCTGTCTTAGTGCCTTTCTTACATTGTTCTACATCATCCACAGTGAATATAGTATCTATTGTAAGCCATAGTTAGTGGTAGTTATGGATGTTTCTTGTTTTGTCTTTTGTTTTTTAACCGTCCCCTTATTGCGCCACACTTCTTGACTGTACTTCATAAGGACGGTCAGCATCTTAATATTTTGTATATTTTTATTTAAAGAATTTATGAGTGGGAACTCTCGTAACAGCAATTTGAAGTTTTTTATTAGATATAATATTTATAAAGCCCATCATACTCCTCAGTACTGACTCTTATCGTTACTTACATTGCCATTAGATCCAAAAGCATTTAATTTGTGAGCTTTACGATATAATTAACATCATTCAATTGTAAATAAATCAACAAAACTAGTAAGAAAAATGCCTTCTTTAAGGAAAGTCTCTAAGTGTTATTTGGTAACACTCCTCAAATACAACGCACTGGGTTTAAACACTGAGGTCTTAAGGACATGGAAGTGTCGTGTTTGTAAGATTCGGGGCGGGGATTGGTCTTGATTGAAGTATTTGTTATAACGTGAGAGTTGAGTACATTTAGGAATCAGAGAGATTAATACTATCCTGAACCTAAAAACCTGAGTCGAGAAGGATTTCAGTTTATAAGGTGAAGGAGAATCAATTATAAGGAGAGAAATTGTTTATAGCTTTTATAGAAACTACTATCAAGGTTTACAAGTTTGATGATTTGAATGATACAGAATCTGTTCATACATTAAGCATTTTTCTATAAAGAAGGTTAATTTTCATCCGTGAAAATAACAAACAGAATCTTAAGTACGGTGAGAAAGGTCTTTGCACATCAAAAAGTCGACTATAATACGAGACGATGTTCTTTCTTATATCTTAAGTGGAGCACAGATAGGGTTTTATTGGTTTACTATTGAACTGACGGCGTTTCTTATAGGAACTTAGAAAGTTACAACGCGTTTATGACATACAGGTGTACCTTCAAAAACTTTAGGACGGAATAGCTTTGTATTATAATGTTGTGTTCTCACTTCTGTCAGAGGTTGTAGTTTTCATACAAATTTTGTTCGCAATCGTCATATCATTATCGTCAGTGGCGGCGCAAGACGTGGGCGACGTGGACCACCGCCTACGGCCTCGCGGTACAAGGGGCCTCGCGCCTCAAAAAAATTTTAAAGCGAGAAAAAAATAAACATATAAATCAATTTTGTTGATAATGATATTTTCTTAGACTGTGAACATTTGCCGCCTACCAGAGTGCGGGGTATCCCTGGTTTTATCCCTGGCGTTACGCGCATACCAAAAAAACGTATTAGTCCGGTCAAATTAGACATTCGGTGCTACATAAATTCGCAACAAACTGAATTTCGGTACAATTGTTCAAAACACGATTATAAACAAGTTCCCATCATTCCCGTGTGTGGAAATTTTTTTATTCAAGTTCAAATGTCAAAAAAATAAGTTTTTCATTATTTTCAGCAAAACGGTAAGTTTTATCAGAAAAATAACCCAGACTAAAATTGTAGATCATTAAATTATCTATAAAAAATATATCAATACTTTTTTCTCACGAGACACCGTTTCGGAGATATAACGATTCAAAAAGTTATAAAAGTTGTTATCGTCATTATATGCATGAATACGACACGTATATACACCTAGAGTTGTTATATCTTTATATACATAATTCTTCTGTGAGTGTGTATGTCACTGAACTTCTCTCAAACGACTGGACTTGAAATTTTTTGTGTGTATTCAAGGGGATCTGGGAATGGTTTAGATTCACAATTTTGTCCGCTAGACAATGTTTTTTAATCTTCTATCTTCTATATATATAAAAATGGATTGCTGTTCCTTAGTCTCGCTAAAACTCGAGAACAGCAGAACGGATTTATCTTATCTTAGTCTTGAAATGTTCGTGGAGGTTCAGGGAAGGTATAAAAGCTGAAAAAAATTGATTCATTACTGGGAAAACCATAAAAACAGCCCTTTTCTATGTCCCATACAAACGTTTTTTTTTTCAATAGATTTGACAACTAACTAATATGTCAATCATTTTGTCGCACTTCAAAACATATAGATTTATGGCTTAAAGGTAAACTCCAAAAATATAAATAAAAAAACGTAATAGATATTTCTTGATTATAGAGCGATACGAAGTTCGCCGTGTCTTCTAGTTTTATAATATAACAGTCAGCTGATTCGACGCCGAAAATATGGGGATTTTCTTCTTTCACTCTCTTCATTTAATTTCTCGCTACAAAATAAGCATAGTTCTTTGAAACAAAAAGCTGATTCACTGATAATTGATGTACTTAGTACGAGGAGGACTTGCTGTGGATGTACTGACTTCTTGTTCTTCACGTTGTCTTTTATTAGCAGCAGAAAAAGAAGACCTTCGAGTATAACTTTTACGGCAATTTTCATATATTGTCACAGATTTCTGATTTTTGAGATATTTCAAAAAATCATCAGCTCTTTCGATACTTGCATTAATTAATACCACGTTCAACAGTAACAACTTCGCTTTCAGATAAAAGTTTACACAAATAAATCAATATTTATATATATAAATCTTCTTATATATAAATCTTTTTTCCAGAAGATAAATCTTCTTCTTCTACCTGGCAATTTTCCAGCTATAGCCAGGATCTACCTTACATGTTGTGAATAGTTTTGGCTAATTGTTTTTACGACTGGACTCCTGCCTGACATCAATCCTCTTTGGGAATCAGCATTAATCAGTGACGTCTAAATACTCTTAGAAAGTACATATAACTAGGGAAAATCACATTGGTACTTGCCCGGGCCAGGATAGAACCCGCACCCTCGTGCATGAGTGGCGGGCCTTTTAACCACTAGGCCACCACTGACTGTTATATATATATATAAAATATAACAACTCTAGATGTATATACCTACGTGTCGTACTCATGCATATTATGACGATAATGACTTTTATAACTTTTTGAATCGTTATATCTCAGAAACGGTGGTTCGTAAGAAAAGAAGTATTGATACATTTGTTATAGATAATTTTATGATCTACAATTTTAGTCTGAGGTATTTTTCTGATAAAACTTACCGTTTTGCTGAAAATTGCGAAAAACTAATTTTTTTGACATTTGACCTTGAATAAAATTTTTCCACACACGGGAATGAAGGGGAAGTTTCAGCTATTGTTTATAATCGTGTTTTGAACAATTGTACCAAAATTCAGCATGTTGCGAATTTATGTAATTTCACCCTAATTTTTTGGTCTAATTTGACCGGACTATGTAATGGACTCAAGAAATATTGATGTTGTGGTGAAAAATGAATGAATCTAGTGCGTGACTTTGTTGTTAGGAATGATGTCGATATATTACTGATACAGGAATCTTTTTTGAAGCCAAATATTTGTGACCCACAGATTGAAAACTATAGTGTCGTACGTAATGACAGATTTAATATAAGCGGTTGAACTTTAATTTATTATAAGCAATCTCTCTACTGTGTCCCTCTAGAACCACCAACATTAGTTAACATAGAAGCATCGATATGTCAATTACATATGACGGGACATGAGACTATTGTGCTATCGTCAGTATATCTTTTACTTAATAAGACCGTCTTGGAGAGTGACGTCAATTCATTATTAACAGTCGGTGAATCAGTAATATTAGCGGGCGATTTAAATTGTAAACACACGCGATGGAAATCCAAATGCATTAACGCACGAAGTAAAACTCTCAGTCGTGTAATAGATAAACAAGTCTTTGACATGAAGATTGTAGCACCCGAAGAATCGACGCGATATCCTATATATGTATATCCGATCCCGAACATAACAAAATACAAGACGACGCGACGGAGTAATCTTCTTTGAACGTGTTCACAGATGGTGGAGCCGACGCTCCTCTCACACACGGTTTGAAACGAGCCGCTTCGTCACAAGGGAAGCTAGCCTCGTGTATGAGAGGATCATACCCGGCTGTGAAGATAATCACACTGTACAGGTACAGCTGTTAGCTGGCTCATACGACAGATCAACTCGAGCTTTGGAAGAATATATGGTTCCGTGGCAGGGACAATGGACTCACTATGTGTACTCTGATTTCTTTGATGGTGAGGCATTTCTCTTACTTTACCTGAAATTTTAACTATGTTTTAGTTAAAATTTTATCTTGCAGTGAATCAGACACTATATATAGAACATGGCCGCCACGTTTAGTTCGAACAGCTTGTGTATCGAGCCGTGGCGCCAGACTTTGACGAATGATTTCTGTAAACTGTATTTATAATTTGGATTCCTCCTTGAGCTACATGTTACTACTTTAGTTTTAATTTAATAAGCCTTATAGTTCCTCGGACTAAAGTGGAATTTTAAATTTATATACATCACAATATCCATATGTTCAGAATAACTATGTAAGTAACTATGTTTTCATTATTAGTAACCGTTTTTATTTTAAAACAATTGCCTATTTTAATTTTGTTTTGTTGTTTTTCTATTTATTAATAACGACTGAATGCAAATTATTATAAAACCTGATTGTGCTCTTTATGAGTTACAGAACATATTATTTTATTGCGACTTGATTGTACATAAATCCATCGATTACAAAATTTCCTTCAGATTTATTTGGTAAATTAGTAAGTACTTATAAATAAATTAAAAAATATTTATATACCAAATCTTCGTCCTTAATATTGATGAAATGAAAAATATTTACTTAGTTTAATGATTGTAGTAAAAAGTAAACACTAATTACGTAGGGCGGCAACCAGAGGTACCAGGAAAACTACGAAACTTATTTCTATGTATATTATAATGAGAATTACATATTAAAACTCTAGTCGTTAGATTCTCTGCACCTTGACTGAATCCCTAACACCATCTGAAAATAAAGAAATTGTTGTTAATTGACACTTTAACTATAATAAAATAATATTTATAATAATATGTAACAACAGTAAGTTAACAATCTTAACAGCTAACAGCCTCTGTTAGTGAACTCATCAGAAGCTACTGAAACAATGATTCTTAACATGAAGCAAGTCCCGCAGGAGCTACATACAAATGTATGGATAAAGCTTGTATTAAAAGACATTGACTGTTTGAGCCGCTGCAACACTCCACCTTCAACACTACACTTGATACTTCAAGTCTTTTACATTCTAATATGTTTAAATCTCAGTCACTTCCCTCTCCATATAATGTGTAGCTCATTGTCTTTAATATATTGTGTCTAGTGTAATCACACACTCATGTTTCATTAATAGCTACCTGGTTCATTGTTAGTTTTCATCTAACACTTGATGATCAGCCGTCATCTCCTGATGGATGAATCTCAAGTACAGTCCAATAACACCATCTGTAATACATAATACAATATATTAATACTGTTCACAAACAATATTGTTCATATATAAAGACATACAGAGACAGTTACATCAGATTGTTTGAAAATAAAAATATAATCTATACTAATATTATAAAGCTGAAGAGTTTGTTTGTTTGTTTGTTTGAAAGCGTTAATCTCCGAAACTACTGGTTCGAGTTGAATAATTCTTTTTGTGTTGGATAGTCCAGTTGTCGAGGAAGGCTGTAGGCTATATAACATTACGCCACGACCAATAGGAGCAAAGATATAGTGGTAAATGTGTAAAAAACGGGAGAAATTATTTTATCTTTGAAGCCTTCCGTTGCGTGCGCCGTGAAAACGGTTCAAGATACACAAAAAATATGTATTAAAGAATAATAGCTCTTTTAATGATCTAAAAAACAGTCCGAGACAGTATATGTCTATCTTTTAAGATTAACTCACAAAAACCGTTTTTATGGTACCTAATTTGGTCAAAATAATTTTATAAAATCTTTATTCAAATAAATAGGTTGTTTGTTAAGAGTACTTCATTGTGAATTTAATCTTAAAATATCCATAACTAAATTACACTTCATATCACTAAGAAGGTTTGTTATTCAAATAAAACAATTCTTTATATATCGGTCTAGTTATTATCATCATTAATAACATACTGTATAATGAATGGAATTATTAAACACATAAATAAACTAAACACATAAATCGATTTACTTAGAAAATATAACACTATTAAAACACTTTTATAATAATCGATTATTCTAGAAGGACGCCATATGGATGTCATCATATATAATATCAACAGCACATGATGAATTATAAAATGAATGTGTTGATAACAGTTTACTCAATATAAGAGATACATTATGGAGAAATAAACATTAAAATGTACAATATAACTCAAAACAAAGTAACCAACAGACCTTACCGTCACACTACTATCGTACATCGGCTACATATACTTCTCTTCATAAAAGATTTCCTCTCGTCCGCAGACCACGTCCTAACAGACGCTCCACCAACAGCTTCGACCCTCATCTTGAATTATATATTCTCAAGAGTCCTGGAACGTTACAAATAATACTATTTTTATAAAGAAAATACATTAATTGTTAACAAACTTATCAACTTACATTAAAAAGTCGCATTTTAGGGCGTGGTCGAAAATTGTAAAGATAATAGTTAAAATAAAAAAAAGGAAGCCATCAAAACGATAACGTTAAAAAACCCTGCGCCCAATGTATGTAACGCTTAGGAAATAATTCAAAATTCCTACCACGTACTACACAATAAAATAAACACTAATTATTATCAAACAAAACTAAAAACGTTACTCAATAAGTATAAGAACTTATAATGTAAGTAATGCCAATAATATAAAATACTAGAAGACCCGGCGAACTTCGTTTCGCCCTATAATCAAGAAATATCTGTTACGTTTTTTTATTTATATTTTTGGAGTTTACCTATTAAAGCCATAAATCTCCGTGTTTTGAAGTGATTAGGAATGATTAATAGTTAATATGAGAGTTACACTGAGCTAGCAAAATAATAATTGTCAACGTTACTACTACACTTGATGCACAAACAATAACGATGGCCGACAACTGTGTAGGGAGTGAGAGAAGTCTAATTGTGTGAGAGAAACAGAAGACCGGCTTCGTTCTCATCCCTACTCCGTGCTGTTTACTGGGTCAGAAGTGACACCTGTAGATATCTGGCGGGGATAACTTATTAAATGACGATTGATCAGTTATCGACCGGAGATGAAAAATGATTAAATTACTAAAATAGCTATTAAAAAATAAGGGTTGATCGTAGAAGGGTGAAAATTTAGGATTGTATGTATTTTTGTACGTTGTATCATAAAAAAATAGTAATTAAAAATTTTGTCTAAAAAATAAAAAAAAAAAATTTAGGGGTGGACTACCCCTAACATTTAGGGGGATGAAAAATAGATGTTGGCCGATTCTCATAGCTACCGAATAAGCACAAAAAATTTCATCAAAATCGGTCAGGTTGTTTCGGAGGAGTATGGGCACGAAAACTGTGACACGAGAATTTTATATATTAGATAATAATTAGATATATGTAAAAAAACACCATGAAGCATCAGCATTAGAAAAAGACATCCATAATACGAGGAACTAGGAAGACCGCGGCCGGCTGGCAGGAGACGAGGGAGCAAAATGAATGTTTTATAAATATTGATATATTAGTTAATTATGTTTAATTATGTATACAGTAGTATCTCTAACGACGGGACTAATAGTTGTCATAAGGGATTTCAGAAAATCAATTAAATGATGAGAAGACATTTTTGAACATCTTAGGTTTAAATGTAAATGATGATCACTCATCTGAGTTTATATCTGTATTTACTTAAAAAGGAATCAGGTTATCTAAAACCGGGATAAATGTTTATTAAAAGACACAAAATATACACATTTGAAGAAAATATGAAATAAATCTCGATACTTGCAAATCTAGTGAATCTGTGGTTTAAATTTATATTGTATTGAAAATGCTTTATGTTGTTTTATAATTTAAAAGTTAATATAGCAATCATAGTTAATTTTTAGCTTAGTTATATGCCCATAACTTACCTTTAGGAAATAAATGAGAGGAATTAGCAGAACTCCTTTGTAGCTGAACTTGATTCATATTTAAATCCAAGTGGTGACTACAAGATGCGTCATTGTCTTCTTTATGTGTATCAACACATTTTTCAGTTTCAACAGAATGCGATGAGTGTACAGTCTCAAATGTTGATGCTGCTAAAGAAAATATATTTTATTAATATAAATAAATATTTTAAAAGAAAAGTTAAATGATAAATGTTAAAATTGAATGATAATATATTGTCTTGATTGTATCTTCCTTCCTCGTTTCTTTTAGAGTTTCTGACTGAATGTAAATAGCTTGTAATTTTTACTGAATTAAACACTGCCATTCTTATATTACATAAAAAACTATATACAACTTTTTTTGGTTTGTAGTTATCCAGTGAAATTATAATCTCTGCATATTTAGAACACTTTGTTTTTGTTTTACATATGTAAAGAAGTGACACAAGTAGATATTTTGCAATACTGTTTGTAGGCACTTTCCTTTATTTAGATAAAAAAGGTAACAAAGACTGCATATTATTAATCTATCAAAGGGAGCGTTCAAGTATTACGTAACGCAATTTTCGAAGATTTTTGACCCCCCCCTTCCCCCCTCGTAACGCACAGTAATGTTTTTCTGTAGTCCCCTTCCCCCCCCCCCATTCAAAACGTTACGTAACACTCAAGTGATCAATTTCATCCAAAGTCGTAAAACAATATGTAATAGTTTGGTATAGTTTTAATCTATTAAATGAAAAAATATCATTGTCACAAATCTCCCTCTTCTGAAGAAATTACAGTATAAATACTATGAACTCACGGATAAACACTAACGAATACTGACCATGGAAGCAAAATTAAAAGACTTACATTGCAATCTAGGTATTCCCAAAAAAATATCAATTAAGAGGTTTGCAAAATTGGAATAACAAATAAAAATATCGAACAGACTAAAACAATCTGGTCAACATAATGTAACATATATGAAAAGAGTTGCTAGTTTGGGGGTTTTTATTAATATATTTTTTTAGAAACAATGCTACGTAAGAGACACCCCCTCCCGCCGCTGTAACGCATCATAACGTTTTACGAGACCCCCCCCTCCCCCAAAATTGCGTAACGTAATACTTGAAAGCTCCCAAACCACATGTAAGTATATAAAAATGTTAAGATGTCTTGTATATGTACCTATTTCATTATATTCAACTAAATCTATTTTTTTAGTTTTTAATTATGAGCACCAATTTCTAAAGTAAAATAAAAATAATGTAAAATATTATCTATAGTTATAAAATATAATTGATTATTTATAGTTATTTTATATTAGAAGTATGTATTGTGTGCCTATAACTACTTGGGAAGTTGCCTACTTTAGATACTTACTTAAGTATACAGTTGATACAACATTTTGAGTGAGTCGTTTACTTAAAGAACGGTAAAACTGTTCAAAATAACGATCACATATTCTTATTTATAAATGTAAGAATCTTCCTTTTGTTTCCTGTCTTCATTTAAAATGTTTTTCCATTGAATGAATTTCTCCAAATTTGGGTATTCAGGTTTAGGAAATGGATGAAAAGGACCTGAAATGTTTTTTATTAGAAGTCAATAAACTGTTACGATTGAAATTGATGTAACAAGAGTAGTAATTGATTGTATATATGACAAATAATAATTTTATAGATTTTACTAAATAAGTATCGTACCTTTAGTCGCACACCGAAAATAACACTTAATAGCCGATTTTCGTGGCATTTTTTCAACTTATCGATAATCCAAAGTCGTAGTTTGCAATCAAAATCCAAATGAGAAGAGCCGGGGTCGATCGTAGTCGCAGAAAAAGTCCAATTGAGAAAAGCCGGGGTCGATCGTCAAAAGCGTAGAAATAGGAGTCAATGATATATTAAACCGGGTCAAATGTTTGAAAAAGAACGTACAGCACAAGAAGAACAGTAAACAACGGCAAATGAACAACTGAAATAATTTAAAATATGTCCTAATGTCAAAACTCAAATCAATTTGAGAGCTACTTAAGATATCTCATAGATATAAAGTTATAAAGGAAAATAGTGTCGAAGTTTTTTTATCTTGTTCGTCAGATGGCAGCATTTTCTATACATTATTTACTTTCATGGTAATTATATGACAGTTTCATCCAGTGTTGCCAATCGTACGATTTAAATCATATTTATACGACCTTTTTGACTCTTGTACGATGTACGATCGAAATCGTACGAAAAATATACGATATTTTAAATGGAGTCTTACGAAAAAATAAATCTCCAATAAAACTATTAGGAATGTGTAAAACTAAACTTTAGTACTATAACTATAATTAACTTTATTTAGTAATATAATATGACTATAAAGAATATGTAAAACTAAACTGTATTCCAGAAATGGTAAATTAGAATTTGTTAGCTGCACAACATATTAAAGAAAAAGGATCGTGTATATAAACTTCAAGCCATGTGACGATATGTGAAAAATATAATGCTTTTTCCTCATCTGATGTGCCTAATAATTTAGACAGTGGCTAAAGCAAAAATTTTATTTTTTTTCTGTTTTCAAAACATATGTCATTAATGAATATCTTAATTCCACATATTAATTGATGAATAATGTTTATTGAAAATTATAATTAAATTCAATTTATATTTGATATACTTACGTAGTTTTATTGAAATTTCATCGCTTACGTCAATTTTCTTGAATTTCAAGACAAAATACTATTTTTTTAGTCTATAGTACGATCCTCTAAAAAATAAATTTGGCAACACTGGGTTCATCCCCATTCCCCATGATTCTTAGCATGGCCAACCTGACGGCTCGTTTATTGTTAGTTTTTAAATTTTATTTTATTTACATTTTATGATTTTACTATTAATTGCTTTCATAATTCATTTCTCATGTCTATCCAGTTCTTCCGGCTCCCTCTGGTGCCTCTGGTGGCAGTCGGCCGCGGCCTTCCTTATGATGGATGTGTTTTACGTCGGTTATCTTCATGGTGAGTGTTTTTTGGCACATTGGTACTAATAAATGTTACTTTTTATATAACATATTGACATATCGTTCAGCGTTCTAATTCAAATGGTTATTAAGTAACATTTTTAGTTTTGGTTAATATTGGTGTTTTTTATCTGTAGTGATAAGAGTACTGGTTTATTTTAATAGTATATTTGAATTATTCTATAAGCGTAACCTTGACCGCAGGGTTTTTCAACGTTATATCGTTTCAATGGCCTTCTTTATTATAATGTTTTTCATACTCTAAAATGCGACTACTAAAAGTCGAATATTCAATTAAGAAATCTAGTGTCATAATAAAAACTAGAATCATTCGTTACGTTACAGGACTCGTAAGAATATATAATTCAAGATGAGGGTCGAAGCTGTTGGTGGAGCGTCTGTTAGGACGTGGACTGCGGACGAGAGGAAACCTTCTATGAAGAGAAGTGTATGTAGCTGATGTACGATAGTAGTGTAACAGTAAGGTCTGGTTGTTACTTTGTTTTGAGTTATATTGTAAATTTTAATGTTAATTTCTCCATAATGTATCTCTTATATTGAGTAAACCGTTATCGACACATTCATTTTATAATTCCTCATTACGTGTTGATATTATATATAATGAAATCCATATGGCGACTTTCTAGAATAATCGATTATTATAAAAGTGTTTTAATAGTGTTATACTTTTTAAGTAAAATCATTTTATGTGTTTAGTTTAAGTATAAACATTTATAATTTCTGTAGGAATCCAATATTTCAAACAGAATAATAATAATTCCATACATTATACAGTATGTTATTAATGATAATACTAACTAGACTGATATATAAAGAATTGTTTTATTTGAATAATAAACCTTCATAGTGATATGAAGTGTAATTTATTTGTGGATATTTTAAGATTAATATAAATTATTATATTTTTATTTTCAGACAATCCTTGATGTAACTGTCTCTGTATGTCTTTATATATGAACAATATTGTTTGTGAACAGTATTAATATATTGTATTATGTATTACAGATGGTGTTATTGGACTGTACTTGAGATTCATCCATCAGGAGATGACGGCTGATCATCAAGTGTTAGATGAAAACTAACAATGAACCAGGTAGCTATTAATGAAACATGAGTGTGTGATTACACTAGACACAATATATTAAAGACAATGAGCTTCACATTATATGGAGAGGGAAGTGACTGAGATTTAAACATATTAGAATGTAAAAGACTTGAAGTATCAAGTGTAGTGTTGAAGGTGGAGTGTTGCAGCGGCTCAAACAGTCAATGTCTTTTAATACAAGCTTTATCCATACATTTGTATGTAGCTCTTGCGGGACTTGTTTGAACAATAGGTGATGAAATATATGATAGGTGTGAATAAATATATGATAGGTGTGTGAGAGGCGCTCTATGAACTGGGGATTGTTTAATGTACATGTGAAGATGAGACTTGTTACTGTATAATAAACATAATACAATATACGTTTGTTTTATTCATAACAGTTATATTCATTACTCAAATGATGTTTACACTTGTCTCACACAGATCACTCCTTAGGGTCTGGTCTCTGTTCAGTAAAATTCTGTATTAAAATTGCAAATGTGTAACTAATTATTTTGTTACTATTATAATAATAAAGTCTACAACTTGAATAGATATAATTAATGTACTTATAATATACCTTTATCATACAACTAGTCCTGCTGTTATATTCAAACTTGTCTACTTTATATTGTGTTTGTAACAGGAACAATAACTATTGAAGGTATTCAAGTATCACACTCACTGAACACGGAATAAATAATGTCAACTGTTGATACTTGTATATTGTTAGAGATCAGTGTATGTATTATTCTTAGTACTGGAACTAATAACTGAATGTCCTAGTACAGTACTCACAACTTAGTTTATAATGATTAATGTTGCAACATGTAAGTGAGGATCAGTTACTATATCATGACATAGACGTCGCTAGATTTCTTTTATAAGTTTCTTTTAAATGATTAAATACTCGTATGTAAAACATGTTATTCCGCTGTTTGTTTGTCATAGAACCAACTCCTAAGTGTGAGGAGTTATGACATTTAATGTTACAACTTACAAGTGGCGCATTCTGTGATGTACTAATTGTTATATACTATAGTCCTCAGACTTATTTATATGACTGATTATAATTAATAATAAATTAATGTAAGTACCTGTGTATATTGCTGGGATAAAATAGTGGCAACATGAAATTAAATTTGTTACATAGTAAAAATAGCTATTATACTATATGAAACCAATATTTGTAATTATTTATATAAACAACTTAATATTGAACCTTTGTTAATGTTGTGATGGCAACGTTTGGGTATCCACTTGTATTTGTAAGCTTTTAAATACTGTCTTCACCCATGTTGTAGCACATTACTTACAAACAAAATGGCATTTAATTTAAAATTTATTGTGGCAAATTAACAAAAAATATATATTGATTAGTCTCGGATCCAATTAACAAGCCAGGTAACCAATAAATCTGAAGTAAAATAAGAAATGGATAATATAAAGGAACGCATGAACAACCAAAGTCACAGTAAACTAAAATATTCTATAAGACTTACTAAATTAACAGACACGTTGACTGAATACCATGAGAAATTGAAATTATTTTATAAACCGCCATCTATTGTCAAGTAGTTACAATTCCGCTAATTCGACGATCAACCTATTATAGGTAGCGCTGCATTCTAAACTTTGGAGTTTAGAATATTATAAGGAATTTACATAGCCCTTGTTTTTATTTTTCAGCCTGAACTGTTTAGTATATGTATGTAGATGTGGGGTTGGATAATCAGAATGTTTGGAAAAAAAACTATTTTCATCACAATTTCCTCCTCTAAGACATTGATTATATTCGCACATTAAGTTACAGCGGTCCGAAAACAACTAACATCTATAATATATTGTGTACCTTGAAACTATTACGATCTGTTTAAGAAAAATATTTAAAAGGGAATATCCAGTGGAGATCCAAACATTCTTATTTGAAATAAACAAACAAGGAAAGGCTTTTTTGTGTGTACACAACCTGCTATTAATTATAACTATCTTATTACTTTTTATTGAAACAAATAACATTACCTTTCTTTAAGTTCCACACATCTTCCCTTTGTAATCATTTTAGTTTTATCATCAAAGGACAACATTGAAAATGTACTCGTTGTTAATTTCGTTATACACACATCACTAGTACAGAGCTCACAGCTTAAATTTTCCATAATTTGTTAATAAATCAGATAATTAAAACTTATTCACTTCAACTACGAAAGAAAATATTAACAAAATGGCAAAAAAACACTTAAGCGATATACCGACAAATTTAATTATCCCTTTTCATTTGACAATCGAATCAGTTTCTATGAAGTTTTAAACGAGTCTCTCGGGCGGCGGGTGCGGGCTGGGTCGTTGATGTCCACCTCGTATAAACCGAAAATTGGAACTGAAAAGATTATTATTATTTTCAGATTATGAACAGAAGAAAATCCAAAAAGATTTTGAAAACAATATCTTTACCGATAGCCATCGCTCCATTCAAAGTTGTCCAACATTGACCAAGCAGTGTACGCCACGACATTGGCCTTATCTTCTTCAATCGCGAGGAGAACCTGGTGGAAGATATTAGTTAGAATAATAACATACTTGTTTTATTTATCCATCTTGATTTAATTTTTAATATTAATCACCTGTTCCAAATGCTTCTTATGGTAATCTATACGATCTTGATCATCTAAATCCTCGCCGCTGGTTGCGAAACCATTCTCTGTTATAAAGATCTCCATGTTTCCATACTGTTTCTTCAACCAAGATATGAGCTTTCGGAAACCTTCCGGGTACACCTGGAACACGAGTTAGTTGCTTTTTTATTGTTTCAATCACCACTTAGCTGTCTACATTACTCTTCATTCTTCAATAAACACGTATGACGTACGATCAGTTTCCAAAGACAGTGTTCAGCCTCAATGAGTCTTACAACTGTATATAGTAACAACAACACTCACATAGAACCAGCTGGAGCCAGCTTGCGGCCATTCTGGTCTCACTGATATTATTACATCAATGTCTGGTCCACCGAAGAGAAGCCAAGGACCAACAGCTTCCCCTCGGGCGAGGCGAGCAGTTCGTGATGTGTAGTAGTTTAAACCGTACAAGTCATACGTGCCTTTGAAAAATTCAATA
This sequence comes from Danaus chrysippus, assembly GCA_916720795.1. Taxonomy (NCBI): domain Eukaryota; kingdom Metazoa; phylum Arthropoda; class Insecta; order Lepidoptera; family Nymphalidae; genus Danaus; species Danaus chrysippus. Next base: position 2,465,861 of record CAKASE010000073.1, read on the forward strand.
AAAAAACTTTGAGAGGGACGCCTATTGCTATTTATATGGCTTTCTTATAACTTTAGTTATAATTCTTACTTTTATTATCATTTTATGTAACGATTACACTATTTACATTTTATTCTCACCTCTTATAAGGTTTTTTCTTCTTTTGTGAATTCTGGTAATCTGGATTTCCTGAATCCCTGTTGTTTACTCTTTTCTGCTATGAGTTTTTCTATTTTCTTTGGCCAACCGCCTTCCTTAGAGTAGATTGGGTGTGAGTACAGTCCTCCCTGAAATTATACGACAGTAAATGAACATTTTCAATCATTTGAATTAAACTTCAAAAGTATTTAGTAACACTATTATTTTTGGACACTTTTTGTTATTTTATTCACCATTAACTGTAGAGTCAGTTCAGCCGCTTCTCCTTCATTTTCATCTTCTCCCTCAAACCACATGACTTGATTGGTGATGGACACTTTGCCTTTAAAATATAATGTAATACATTTGCATATGTATGCAGAATTAATTCAGACGAACCTAAAGATTACATTAATTAACAATAATCAAGTAGCTAAGTATTTTTTATGAATTCATATAATTCTTTTACCTTTATATTTTCGTCTAAACTCCTTGTCATATATCCGCCATGCTTTAGCGTGTGCCAACATTGTGTTCTTGCTGCAGATATAATTTCCAACTCCAGTGCTTACTATTCCTAGAGCGTGAACTCCAAAAGTGTAAGCAATGTCGCAAAACGTCAGCGGTTCATTGAGAGTGATCCAAGTTTTGACTCGGTCAGCGTACAGAGTGTACACAACACGAGCGTAGTCCGCAAACCAATCTGATATCAAAGGATTGGTCCAGCCGACTGTGAATTATAACTTAGATTAACAAATATTTCATATAGTGCTACAAGCTTGTGTAGAATGCCCTGAAAGGTGAGGATTCTTATTGATGGACATTTAATTTACAAGATTTATTTAAAGTTCCTAATTTGTAAGATTAGAACTCATTAATATTTATTCATCAATATAATTTGCCGTTCAACGGTTTTCGTTTAAAGAAATCATTTACAAAGAACATGTTGTTACTGAAAAATATTATTTTAAATGGGTTCTTCAGTTTTATCATGAAAGATGAACTCTTTGAACTTATATAATTAAAATTTATAATAAATTATTTTGAAAACAATTGTTTTGTTTTATTATTTATTCTATTTTATATAGTGAAGAAGCAATGCATTTGTATTAAATACTTTTGGCAATCTCTGAAACTCACCAAGATCTTGTAAATTTTGTGCCAAATCCCAGTGATATATTACAACGACAGGCTCGATTCCTCTCTTCAATAAAGCATCTATAAAGTTGAAGTTATATTTTACTCCGCCTTCACTCGTCTTATTTGTAAAACCATGAGGCAAAATTCTTGGCCAAGAAAGAGAAAATCTATAAAAAATATATACACAAATTAGATATCATCTTAAAAATTTTGACTAATATTCCGTAATCAATTATTTACTAACCAACTATAATTATTATTAGATATGAAAAGTTAATATTCAATCGAACGGAAAGGGATCGCGTATTGGTACATTTTTTCCAAGTTGCTTGGAGCGTTCTCCCACTGACCACTCGTGTCATACATCTGGATGGCACTTTTAATAATGGAAACAATATACCATACAACATATATTTATTTTCATTAGACCTAGAGGGTAATGGCATTTCTTAAAATGCGCTAGCTAGTTTTAAAGTGCGTTGTGCTAATAGAGCTCACGGTTCCTTTGGAAGCCAACATTTCGAAAGACTATATGATCAAGGTCGACAAGTATTACAAGCTCACTAAAAAACTCACTAAGAATAGGTTCGTGGTAAATTTGTATCCTATAGAAGTGCAGAGAGAGGTATGACAGCCAATTCTCTCTACATCCTACCAAAAGACTTGAGGGTGTTCTGAACTAATATCAGTTCATTAGAACATGCGTTGAAGGCAGCCCTAGTAGGTTCGTTTCAATTTTGGCTAGGTTTTGAGAGGAGCTTGGACGGTGTGAGTAAGCGTTTAACGCGCGTAAGATAGGGGTCCCTTAAACCTACACCTGGGTCGCAAGTCCCAGGAACTGTTGAAGCTCCGCTCCTGCAACGCGATAGACCTAATTGCTACACAGTGAATCTATGGAACACTAACAAGTTTGGTTTCATATCAATAGACGCATCGTTTTCCCTAGTGGCTCTCAAAAGCTTGTATGTAGTAGGTCTGTCAACCGCAGCATCGACTCATACTGAGACGCTTCCTGAACGATGTTTAACAGCGATTTAGAAAAACTATATATTTGTTCTATGCATATAATTAAACAATGTATATTTCAATATTTTAGAGTATCACTTTGTATATAGATATAGCTTCACCTGTATCTATATCTGTATATAAATTTGTTCAGTCTTTCTAAAGCGCCCTTCCTGTCGTAATTGTTGAGCGAGTGTCAGTAAATATCTGTCTGTCTTCTTCTGCCACATGTGTAGCGGCAACACGTAGACCTTCCGACACTTTGCCCGCGGCGTTGTACGCTCCTACACATTTCTCCGCCATGCCACAGCATATGAGGACTCGTTCCGCTGTATCCCATTCCTGTAAATGTTTGCAAAAATAGATATTAATTGACATATGAAACCTACTAGAATAAAATAAAAATCGACCATAACTTTGAATTCTAAAAATTTAATAAATTGATCGTGACGTTAAATCCGTGTATAAAAGAAGAAATGAATAATTGAAAACATATTAATTTACACCCTTAGTGGATGTTTACATTTATATTTTTGCAACTATACACAATAACTAATAAGGAATGAACAAAATCGAATTACGTTAATAACAATTATAAAAAAAAATGACAACATATTTCTTTTGTTCATTATTTAAAATAACTTACTTGAAAAGGTATAAAGTGATCCCCCAACTGTTCACATTGCTCCCGAATAGATGCTTTATCTTCTATAACCTAAAGATATCAATGGATTGATTTAAAAAAAAATATATATAAAAAAACAAAACCTAAAGCAATATCTTATATCTTTAAATGAGCAATTCTTGTATATATATTTATATATTATGATGATTATGATATTTAGTATATAGGGGGTTTCGGGGGCGATAAATCGATCTAGCTAGGAGTCATTATCCTCATTAATCATTTAGATTATTTTACGTAAAAAAAGAATAACAAAAGTTTGTCGCTTAAAATATGACTCTTCCTGACATCTAGTGGCGAATAGTGATACTACTTTTTGGTACTTGCTTTTACTAATTGCTTTAACGACACAACAGCAGATGGCGTTGCTAAGTACCAGGAAGTCAATTAATGTTTCGAGGTTAACTAAGAAATTAATTGTTGATTTATATTGTTTTCTGTCTTCTTAACATGTTGAATTAAAAATGCCTAAACGAAATTAAAAGAACACACAAAATAAAAACTAATAATTCCTAAACAGCCAGCAAAGCTCGGTAAGCAGATATTATTAATAATACCTGAACAATGTGTGTGTATGTGCTTTCAGAGCTGCAGTGAGAGCATCAACCGTTCGAGCAGCCTCTATGAGATGAGGTACAGCGGCGCCCGCCTGTCGCGATGATACAAGCTACGCGCCCCACTCTCCTTCAGGACAGGCCTGAAGAACAACAAATAATATAATAAAAATTAAAACCAACATTTATAATGAACAACACTGACTTCTCTTGCGTAGTTGTTGCCTCTAGAATAGTAATCAACCGCAGTTCTTATATCACCTTTACGCTCGGATATTTCACCAGCCATTTCCCACCATTCCTCCTACAAAGGAAACTAATTGTAAAGTTCATAATCTATGTCTCTAAGTATTAGTGAAACTTAACTTTTTAAAATGTATAGAAGTATGCAGGAGTTACAGTATAAGAATAAATAATTATGTTTGTGACAGTTATATTCACAAAATTAACTTGTATTCTTTTGAAACGTCAACAACAGTATGATCAATAATCAATGATACTAAATCAAAAAAATCTAGTTGGTTGGTTAATTTACACCAGTATTGATTTCTGCAACAAAAGAAGCAGGATGACATAACTATACTTAGTGAGACCATCAAGCGATATTCTCATAAATAGGTAGATACTTCAGTAGCATTTTTATTTAGCTATCTGATAAAGGAGCCATTTAGTGCAGTACATTATTTTTTTTGTGTATCTGATAATGCAACCTTCACCTGTACTAGTTGATCGTGTGGGGTGATGTAACAGAGCGTCACCCACACACGAACCGCGCCTCGCCGAGACGACCTGTACCAACAAAATAAATATCAATTGAATACAAATTCACATAAAGCAAATATCGTGAAAAATTTACTAAAAATTAGTAGGATGTTTTCAATGTGTTTGTCAACGAAGCCTTAACAAACTTCTGTTTATATTTAATCTTACTGTAATGCCATACATATTAACCTCAACATCGTATCCTGTTAGCTCTTGTTCAGCCAGTTGACACCACAACGACCCGACGTCCAAGTATTGAGCACAATCTTTTAAGTCCCTGCTACGTAACGCGGAATCTATTCAAAATAAATAGTACATTAACAATATAGCGATTGATGAAAAGAAATTCGAATACCGCTTAGAACATTAAATCAATCCTGTTATAATGAAATCGTTTATTTATTGTCTTATGCAAAAAAAACCTTCATAAGATATGAAACATTTTAGTACAAATTAAATTACTCACTGTTTGCAGTACTCTATTGAGGCCGTACTCCACCACACTAAGTTCACCAGCACGCTGCAACAGACAGGCTCCACCCACCATGGTATCTGGAGTATTCATGACTATAAACTTTTAATACTACATATATTTTTTTTTTTTTTTTTATGTTAAAGGGGGCAACCGAGCAGACGGCCTACATGATGGAAGTAGTACCGTCGCCCATGGACATCCGCGACATAAGACATGTTACGGATGTGTCACCACCCTTGATTTGGGAAGATGGGGAGGAAAAATGGGAAGGGGAGGAAAAAGGGAAGGGGCAGGAAAGGATGGGAAAAGGGAAAGGACAACCGGCTCTCTCACTCATCGAACGAAACGCAGCCACTAAGGCCGCTAAGGCAGCCACGTCGATCTTCTGTGAGAGGGTGGTACTTCCCCGGTCGAGCCAGCCCATGTTCGAGCTGCAATCACTTGACCACAGCTGGGCTCTACCACCTTGAAAATAGATATAGATAGAGAAATATATATAGAAGTTTGATAGAAAATATAACTCACTTTGCTAGTTAGACCACGAGCTATATCGCACAGGATCAGACTATTACTAGTACGACAGGCAGCGTACCAATCGTTACCTGTAACAGTCGACGTTGGTTAAATTATTTATAAAATAAAAAGCATTCATTGTTTTACTATAAAATAAAACATCTCAAACAAGAAAAACAAGTTACTTTATATAAATAATACTACATGAAGAACCATTTATAATTAAAATTAAGCATCAGTTTAAATCATGGTTATTTTGGCCACAACAATAAACACAACAAATAGGTTTTATAAAAGACCTATCTACGTGAATAGTGACTCAAATTGCCTTTGTTTACTGTTTATTGAATATACATCTTGGTTGTGTACACCACTGTTTTGTTATGCATTTTTGCTTCACTTGATTAAAATTATATCGGATGTAGGTTGCTAGAAACTCTTTTAAGTTTTTTATTCATGACAATTGCGAAATAACTACATATTATAACCTTACTATATTTTATTACGATAATTAATGCGAATTCTATAGTTGTCCAATTTTAATTATTCCCGAATCCCGTTATATGTGTTGACAACGTGGTGTTCTTACATATAAATTAAGAAATAACAATTATATAATAGGTGAAAAACATATATCCGCCATAGTAATAATGAGACACATGAAAATTTTAACAAACTTAGTTGTTAAAATAAATGAATTCAAATGGAATAATTCTAAATTTTAAAAGGAGTATTTTTGAAAAAAATACAACTCACATAAGTTATGCGTATGAAAAATAGACAATGTTTTTTTAACGAATTAGCCTTTTTAACATCGATTATGCGAATTTACGAAAAAAAAATGAGACTAATTTTGAATTCACATTAATTGCCGTATAAAAATCTTAAGACTTTTTAAAACAATATTCGGGCGCTAATATACAAATATAAATTACTATAGATACTTCGCAAAATACGTCAATTTATATTTAGTACGTTGTAGTTCCTCTGTAACCAATGTAATTTAAAACAATTAACATGTAAAAAAAATGACCAAAAATGCCGTTACAAGAACGACAACAAATTGCTAACGAAATGAGTATAGTATATTCATTTTGTCAGTACATAATTTGTTTTCGTTGATGTAGTCACGAAATAATATGTTCAAAACGATAAATACAAACAAGTAAACAAAAGAATGTACATATTTGATAACGGCAGACGCTTAAAAAGAAAACATAAGATTTATAAGATACTTTGTAGGCTTTCTTTTAATAATAAAGATATTCGTATTTGGAGAATACAAAAACTCACTGGGTCTCTCTTCTTTTTGAAAAGTTCACAAAACGCACAAAAAAATCTAACCGCGGCTAGTTGATACGATCATACCAATTAGTGGTGAAATTGTCACTTCGCTAGAACTTCCATATTTTATAATTTATACCTAAAAACACTGTTCACTATAACACTATTATTAATTAACTCATTTAACATACATTAACAATTACATACTTAAATAGCGTACACATTTTGAGTTGTGGCAAAAACAAAAGCAAGGTTTGTCAATGCTAGTAAGTAAACTACTAACTAGTAAGAAGTAATATAACGACATCTAGTGAGTAATCCTATTAGAATTTGGATGTGCAAATAGGTTAGCAATACGTATAAGGGGCATGTCCGAAAGAGATGGGTAAAGGAAGTTATCATATGTTTGAAGTCGAATAATATTTTTTATTTTATTACGTTTTATATTGAAATGCACATTATTTATTTTAAAACCATAATTTTAAGAGATCTTTAAACTGTTTTAATTTTTACATAACTACATAGTTAAAGCGCTTTATGTATGAAATAATAATATTGGGGTGTTCAACGTAATATTGACAAAGTTGTCATCATAGATAATACACTATATTAGAAATTAGTTGTCATAAGGTCATAATGTCATACTACTTTGCATTCAATATTTTCATTCTCTATGTTCATACTTTTTAAGAAAAAGTAATATGATAATATTGACAATTATCCTCTAGAATTTAAAGTGTCTAAAAAAATAATATTTAATTAAGTACTAATTGATATGTATCCCTTGGATTAAAAACGAAATTATTATATGTAGTTATAAATCTAAGGTTAACTGTGAAATATATATTTTTCATTTTGGTCTTTCGGTCAGTTTATCTTAATATTTTTTGTGGATAATAATGAATAATGGCTTTTGATAATACCTCAGGACCGCTTCAAAAACTAAAACGGCACCAGTTTGCGATGCTACTGCCAATTTGGTTCCATCTCCACTCCAGGCTAAAGATCGCGCAGCATACAAATTTGATATATTTAACGTGGATAATTCCATACTTCCGGATTCCTTTATTTCACCGATCAAACAACCATCAAATACACCGAATGCTATTTCTAAACAAGATCGCGCGGACCGGGTTAGGGAGCGTCCACCGGCGCGTGCTCAACTACAAGTATGGTTTGAGAGTGAGATCCGCAAACTCGGCGTGGTTTTGATCGCAGCTGATGATCTACCGCCTCGAGATCATACCCTGGGCTACGGCGATGAACCTGAAGCTTTCGCTTCCATCACTGTTAGTGTCATATCTATAAGATTAAGACCCAGTTTCACCAATCAATGTTTGTTTAATCTAAACAGAATTTACTAACCAACCTACGAAATTATAAATGTCTGTTAAAATATTCACGTCCCACGATGACAAATTAACAAATAACAACGCATTATTAAACGTCATCTCAAATAACCGACTACCAAATTATTCGTTCTTGTTATAAGACGATCAAATGGAAACTAAAGCGTTTAATACGGCACGTTTGCCACGATGCACCACTTTATACTTTGATCGTATATATCCCTCAATACTTCACTTGTAAGCTAATGCAACCAAATTTTATATACCGTTGGTTGCATACATTTACCACACAAAAAGCTTTCTTTTCAATTTACTTGGTTGTACCCGTCAAGATCGGGTTGTCAATAAATTGTGTTATATATTATTGTTATAAATATGGGCATAAATTTTGTTCAAATTATAAAAGATAAAAAGAAAATTTAATTTGCAATGTTATAAAAAACTGGATGCAAAATCAACATAGGAAATGAAATTTTAATTCACTTTATTAATAAGTACAAGGAAATAGTCGAAACTGACAAAACAGATGACGTTACTATGGTTACAAGAAATCAGGGCTGTGATTGGACAATTGAGTTTTGACAATGCCATTAACATTCGGTTAGCCATTAGACGGAGCTCCAGAGCGGGAATTAATATTAGTGGCTGGTTAAGACATTTAAACGGACGTTTGTGCGTGGTGGGACGCTCGATACATCTAACAGAGCATCAAACGCCTTAACACGATGTTACTTATTTAACAATGATTGGTGAAACTGGGTCTAAATAAATAATAAACAAAAACAGACTTGTTTCCTTGTATAATATAGTATGGTCAAAAATATGTATACAGGGTGACTGGTGAATTACTATCGATACTTGAGGACGTGATATTTGACGATCATATATGACAAGATAAAAATTAATATAACATAAATATTAATGAACTTCTAAGTAAAGTTAACCAAAAGTTATGTAATTAATTACGCATCGTGTGAACACCCTACAGATTAGGTACACACACACACACATAAACACACGCGCGCGTGTGGCGGCGTGGTGTTGTATCAGCACGCCGCCGTAATTGTCCACACTTGGAACACTTGGAACGTGTTCATACTTTATTTATTTATACGGAAATTTGGTCAAAAATTAAGTACCTATTTTTTTTACATAATTCGAATGAGAATCATGTACCGAGTATTCTCCTTAAATATTGATAGTAATTCACCAGTCACCCTGTATATGGATATGTAAAACTACATTTTCTTCTTATATTTTGAAAATGCGAATAGATAGGCCATATACAAACAGAACATCAATTAGTAGTTCCTCATATAATTCTATAAACTCTGTTGAAAGCAAATATATATTTAAGCAATTACATTTTAATAAAATCGGTTAATTATTGTAACTGCATCGATATTATAATACATAAAATAAACACATTAGATGAGCACAATAAGAAACGAATAGTCTTTGTACCATCGTTATGGTTCATAGCATGGAGCAGGTCTTGTGTAGGCCATGCATCATCAGAACATATATAACTAGGCCTTGTAATATGAGGACTTGCTGTATTGAGCCCTTGACGGCTCCCTTATAATAAAATACACTATTTACTTAAATAGAAACAATATAAAGTAGAACTCATAAGAATTAGTGAATCATTATAACAAAACTACTCAAAACATTGGATTTAATTAAACTCAAACGATCTTACAAACTTAATAGGTAGTATTAAACACGTCAATTTTTTGAATTAAACGTTTTGTGTATTGTGTTAGTACCTGGATCAATCAGGCGACTCGTGAGCGGCGAGCGAGGTGTCTGGGAACAGAGGATACCATCCATACGTGCGCTGCGGCAGGGACAGTCTGTCGAGACACATCTCCGCTCCTCACAAAGCGAGCTTGTGTTCAAATCCTCCGCATCACTGCCAGCGTACGACCTAAGGCCTCGCTTGCCTAGTTTTAAAATTGGATAGTTTATTATAAGTCGTTTATAATTCAGAGCTTGGACACTATAGAATCAAAGGTATTATATCGGAGACTCACTTCACTTTAGTATCCCAAAGTAGTGCTGATATCTATTCATATAAACTGTTGATATTATTATTCATACTTTCTTCAAATTGAAATGGAACGTTGGATTGTATACCACAATGAAATTGAAATCTACAGCAGAGAAGAACATTTAACAGTGATGTTTGTTCTACAGTGATAAAATTATCTTAACTGTAAACCTAAATAAAGATTTTATATAAAATATACCTGATATTTAAGCGTTTGTTTGAAATGTGTCTCAGTGGTGCGGCGTATTACTCTTGTCTTACGCTTGTCAACCACTTGTCACCATCTCGAAGGTAGCATTTCACGTATGAGTCAGGCACTTCGTCATTAACGACGTACACCCGACGAGCATGAGATACCTGTTAGGAAATTTCAGTACAAAATATGTTATTTGGAGCAAATATTAATTTATCACTATTAGTATGGTTTTCAACAAAATATTAGTAACAATTGAGTGCAAAGAAAACATTGTTTCATTAATAATTTTATGTATTCGGTTCTTATTATGTTCTGAATGTATTAGTAACTTTTAGTATATTTGTCTGCATGTACAATATATTAAATTTCAGGTCGTTAATGTTCGTAAGTTGTCCATTGAGGATATAAACCTCTAGCTCAATTTGTTTGCTCAACTTTGATGATGATGATGCTGATGTTGATCTCGGCGTGCGGCGGCGGCAGTTGTCCCGGTCCTAGAGGCGCGTCGTCATCGTCGTCTGCCCACATGCTGCCCTTGCGGCCCGTCGCTGTGCCTGCGCACCCACAACACATAAGTGAAGCTCAAAAACAGTACGCCAGAATACCTTTAAACTTACTGACCGTACTTAGTGACATTTACAAGATTCAGTTTATCTGTCTTTATACATATTTTAAATGATATATATAGATTTGTATATACAGGGTGACTGGTGAATTACTATCAATATTTAAGGAGCATACTCGGTACATGATTCTCATTCGAATTATGTAAAAAAAATAGGTACTTAATTTTTGACCAAATTTCCGTATAAATAAATAAAGTTTGGACACGTACTCAGCCTTGCCGGCGCCAGTGTGTCGCTACTCCCCAACCCCCGCCCCGTGGCTAGCGGGCCATTAGTCGGCTATTAGTCGCGCGAGCGCCGCCGTAAGGTCCGTACGTTCGTCTTCCCGCGCGCGCGCCTAGCGATCGATCTTACGCGTATACCTAATAATAATCTGTCGTGTGTGCGTGTGACCCGTTATTACTTATTAGTAATTAAGTATGGCTTTTCAATACACAAATGCAGAATACTTGGACATGGTTCATGCGTATGCGCGTGCAAATGATAGCTTGCCGGGCGCAATCAATTTGTACCGGGAGTTGTTCCGCAATCGTCGAGTACCTACGGCCAGCGTCATCTTAAACGCTAATCAAAGATTACGAGACTTCGGACAGTTCCGTGTTCCAACACATGCCCAAGGAAACGTCTTGTGTATGCTACAGAGTATGTAAACAGAGAGGAGTTGAAATTAAAAATCAATAGTGATTTCAAAACTATTAAAAGTGACCCATTCGTATTAAATCGTGTGAAAGACAATATGTGTAAACGTGCCGAACTGTGTATCACACGAGAAGGAGCTCGCTTTGAACATTTGTTAAGGTTAGTGTAGTTATGTAGGTAAATAGGTAGTTTAATGATTGACAATTGTTGTAAATAAGTATGATTCCATTTTTAAATACGCCGGAAATACCAAGATAGGTAAACAGTTCATATTATTTTTTGTGTCAAGGTCACACCATTTACCTAGTCAATAAATTGGTTGCTTAAACGAAAGAAATATCTTGGTATTTTTGCCTGTCCTAAGCCAGGATTAAAGTATGAAGGGAATTGGATCATTTTTGATTATCTAAGGTCTAACACGCGGCGGCGCGCGGCGTTTGGATGTAGGTAAACTACCGCGCGATAACTACATACATATACCTACGTACATAACTGTTTTGTGTCGATAACGCAGCTAGGGTATCCACGCGATCCGTAATTAATTACATAACTTTTGGTTAACTTTACTTAGAAGTTTATTAATATTTATGTTATATTAATTTTTATTTTGTCATATATGATCGTCAACTACCACGTCCTTAAATATTGATAGTAACTCACCAGTCACCCTGTATAATACCGATATTAAACCAAAATTATAATTGAATAGTAAGTCATAAAAAATATCAGTGTAAGGTTAGTGTAAACATATAATTTTGGTAAAAATTACCAGATATCCAGAATTTTGAGCCTTTATGCTTGACGACCATATTTTTTCACAAATAAATAATTTTTTAAGTCGATTCTTAAATGTTTCCATTAGGGAAAATTAAAACAATCAGGCATAAAAACAAATTTTAATATTGATCATATTAATTTAACCAATGTGAAGAAAATTCTGTAGCGCTTACCACTTCATAAACGTATACCGCTCCATAATTTTGAAAATAATGTAAGCTAAAGATGGTGATGAAGACGTGACGAGTTTTTCGCATATAATTTAATAAACATAATATAACTCTTAACATTCAATGAAAATAGTTCAAGTAAAATAGTTCAAATATTATGTATTCTTTACAACACTAAACGAAACTAATAACTAACTTATTTCCAGTTCGGGATAAAAAATATTCGATATTAAAGTTTAATAATGGAATGAAACTCAATAACTTTGGGAGCGTTCAAGTATTACGTAACGCAATTTTCGAAGATTTTTGACCCCCTCGTCCCCCGTCGTAACGCACAGTAACGTTTTTCTGTAGCCCCCCCCCCCCTTCTCAAAACGTTACGTAACACTCAAGTGACCAATTTCATCAAAAGACTTACAATGTAATCTAGGTATTCCCCGTAAAATATCAATTAAGAGGTTTGCAAACTTGGAATAACAAATATAAATATCGACCAGACTAATACAATCTGGTCAACAATGTAATGTATATGAAAATAGTTGCCAGTTTGGGGGTTTTTATTAATATATTGTTTTAGAAACAATGCTACGTAACGTTTTGTAAGAGACACCCCCTCCCGCCCCAGTAACGCATCGTAACGTTTTACGAGACCCCCCCCCTCCCCCAAAATTGCGTTACGAACGCTCCCTTTATGGATCTTTATTATTTAGTAAAACACATATTACCTACTATAGTTATTATAAACAAATGAATTACTGAAGTCTGAAAATAATGTTTAAGTTACCTTACCGTAGTAAATAATTAATCTATAAATTAAAAGTTACAACATCGCACTTTGTTTCAACTATTTAAAAGACATTTCAAGTTATATTTGACAAATAAAATAGATAACAAATAAATAATATTGAAGGACTGTTAGTAAAACATTAACATATATATATTCAATAAATTGTAATTAGTAGTATGCCTCTTAATTAATAATAGTGTGTGGCCACTAAATGTGCGAGTAGTCAGCTGGTCCGGGGAGGAGTTACGAGCGGCTTGGAACACGCGCGACCACCACTCTCTGTTCGCACATCTACCTGCAGATAATATATATGTATATATATGTACATATATACGTTGGAAACAGATCGTCAGAAGAAATTTTAAGCTGAAATATTTTCTAATTAACGTTTTTTGAGATAATTTTTTCACAATTAGTACCAAATAATTACGCGGATTTGCATTTTGCACTTTCCCCGACGATACGTAATCCTTTCAATACATATAAGTACTTACTTAAAACGTTCTAACAGCATACGTTTTATGATTAATAGATTCAATTTAATTATTGGGCTTTAACGTATAATTTGTCAGTGATAAATTTTTTGGTGAAAACATTTTTTTTATTTGACAAATACTAATTTACTCAATTAAATGTTAATCTAAAAGTTTCATATATGGGTTACGAAGTTTAAGTAATAATTGATTCGTATAATAATATGTGCTTATAATAGTTAACCATTCGTAAATGTAACCAATCGCGATGACAACGGATATCCGGTGATGACGCAGCACTGCTCGTCTGGTCCCACGTACGAGATGTATTTACCACGGTTGTCCAACGGCAGAGTCTGATACTAAACAATAATATGTATTACAATTTACAATAGACAGAAAATTGACACCATAATAATATACATGTACATATTATGAGGCTTATATTGAACGCTTACAATATATATACTTTCAAATCTTGCTCCAACAGTAAAGTGACGATGGTTTCTTTGCAATAAGCATAAATATAAAACAATTTCTTTTAAGCAGCTTTTTGTCGACAAATATATGTACCTTTGAATTTATTAAGTATCGATATTATGTTAATTGACAAAGAATCGAGAAGGCTTTCGATACATTATAAAATAACTACATAACTAGTTATATAACTATAATATTAATGATGTCGACATCTCAAATCCTCGCATTCTTTATACAGATTGGATAATGCTCGCCTGAAATGATTCGGCCTCAAATGTACTTGTCTAAATGTCCACCTATAAATTCTAGTCAGTCCTTCTACGTATATTAAAGTCATGTTTATAAGTCTGTGTGTACACGCACCTGGTCGACCAGTCCCTCAACTCAGAGAGAGTGGTCCCTCGGACACACGAGCCCGACAACAGTAGTGGACTCTGACGATTAGAAAATTACATACCTAACGTAATAATAATAATATACTTTATTAATATAACAATAAAAATTAAATATATACAAAATAAAAGTTGATGCACAATAAGGCGGTCTTATCGCTAGGTAGCGATTTCTACCAGACAACCATGGTATGGTACATGAACATTTCTAACCATCCGTTTTCTATTGAACTTACGTAACTAGAGTAGGGAGATAATCGAGTACTTAATAGAATAAATCGATTTTGCACCAAATATTAAATTGGAAAATCGATCTTGCATCAAATATTGTACTCGACAATAAATATACAGTACCTCAGTGTACTAACTGATATTGAAATTGCTTCAAAAAGCCTTTGGTTTAATACATTTTAAAATAATTTAAAAACAAAACTCCATCGTTGTTTTCTTCATACAGTACTCAAGATTATAACTCGTTCAACAATAAAAACGATGACATTAGCAAAATATTCCAAGATTCCGGTGCAAATGAAGCCATATATGCTATATTTAAAATATTTATCTAGATATAAAATAAGTTCAATATAATCATAATAGAGGTACAATAGTTAGATTTTAATATATAATATTTTATATAATTTTAAACATAAAATATACAATCATTATATTGTTATTTTAACGAGGAGAGTGTATTGTTATAAGACACATTTGATGCCTCGCTGAAGTATAAGTGAGTAAGTTAGTAAGTTTGTTGAATGGATTACTACATATACAACGTGTAACATAATTAACGCACACCCTGAAAGTAGTTTGATCAGAATCGGATACTGGATCGATTTTGATAGTTTTTATGTAGGTCATTTTTTTTCTCAAATTTAGATAGAACTAAGTAAATTATAGTCACCCTACACACAGTTATCTAAACACTTCATAGAAACGAAAATTAATGGAAACGAAAATGGATCGTAAGTCAGGGTATTAAGATTTTTAAAATGAAATATTTAATTAGTAATCATCATTCAATTAAAGAAAACTGATACTTATTTCAAGGCTAAAATAGTATTTAAAAATAACTACGCACGCAACACCATAGCGACAACCGGCACACAACAAGGTCACTACAGTGCATAAAAGAAAGCCGCGTAATACAAAAATTATTACTTTCTCCTTCTTTCTTCGGCTTAATAACATTACAATAGAGCGAGACCGCAGGCTAATTCCGGGAATCAGAGTAATAATAACTAAACATCGAAGTCAACAAAATGTGTTTTGGGTAAGTTAGTCACGCCGCGTCCACCTTATCGAAAAGAGGTCAAGTGTAAAGTGCAAATAAAATCTTAGTCGCGCATTTCGCTGTGTCGTTTCGGTACACTAACATTCAATACATCAAATACCTACGCACGTGTCCATTGACCTCTTAGATCAGCTGATTTGACGCGACTCGACTTTTTTTGTGGGGGCGAATTAAATCGCTAGTTTATAACACAGAGATAACAAGTGCCGAGAAACTAAAAAATAAGATAATAACCGCCTTTGTAAAAGTGACATTGCAGTATTATCTAAAATAAAACCACAATTGCGAAAACGGTCATTAAAGTGCATTGAACAAGGCGGTGGACATTTTGAAAATGTTTTAAAACGACAACGCCGTGCGAGTGCAAATTAAACTGTAAGTTTGTTTATGATCTTTAAATTATTGTAAATATTTTGATACACACCATTTAAACGGGCCGACTGTGTTTGACTTTGTCGTAGGTATTGTGGTGTCTATAAATCAAATCACGCGTTATCAGCTGTTTAATAATTCTTATTTACAAATTTTATTTAACAAATCAGTAATTATAAAATATTGGCTTCACATTAAAAAGAAAATTCAATGTCAACAATCTAAAGCTTGAAAAGTGTGATGGAAAGAAAAATCATAATGTATGTAGTTATTTAGAGAGAGGGGCGCGGGCGCGGCGAGTACATGAATAGCTGACCATATTATTTGCACGAAATTGGAATAGCTAATTTCACAAATAAAAAATGCTAACGCACATATAAATAATATTTGGTGTATGCATTGCGTTTATATTATTATATTCGCATTGGGGTATTTGAGGGTGTGCGTTAATTACGTTACACGTTGTATACATACGTGTCTTGTTTTCCAACGAAACTATAAAGGAGATCATTCTTTTTGGGCCTTTTTTAAAAGTGCCGGCCAACAAAAAAAAAAATGGTACATGTTTGATGAACTAACCATTTGGAACAATAGTTAATATGGCGCAAAAGTTGTAGAATCCAAGATATAGAAGTTATACAAGTTTCAAGATTCATCATTTTGGTACATTGTTTTTTTTCTGAAAGTGCCAAGAAACATAAAATAATGATTGATATTGCTAGAGTTAAGCTTCTCAAGCAAATCATTATATCCATAATCTGTTAGAAACATGTCGTTTTTATGTAATACTACCGAACCCGACAGACGTTGTTCCGCCAAGTATCTGAAGGCATGCAACACATTTCTTGATGATTTTATTATTTGTCTAAAGTAATATGTATATCGGGGTGCCATTTTTATATATTAAAAAAATGGGCCTAGAATCACTTTTAACTGATTTTGTACCATTTCGGGTCGGATTTGATCATATGTCGCGAGAGCAAGTTTAAGGTTAAAGGTAAAAGCCTAAACCAATAACATTTTTCGACACAACCAGGAGTAGCTTGTTCACTAAATATTCTTAGGAGTCAGATAAAAATATCCTTTTTGGTTTGTTATTATTATAAAAAATATAATTTATAATTTCTGTAAATACTAAAACATTGTTATGACATAATAATTCATGGCTACCGTTGGCCATTTAATTTCCTTTTAAAGAACATTTTTTTTATGTATCGTCACACTTCCGGTTAATAGTAGAATAATAATTAACAAAAAATATTTAACCATCATCGAATAAAAACACTTGTACAAACATATACGATATTTTTAAACACTTTTAATTACTTTGACCGGTTTGTTTGGGTTAAAATTAATAGTTGAATTTGACTGCTTACATTCCTGTTAATACATCGATCTGATTTTGTTTCAAGCGTATCGAGTATCGAATGCGAACGACATCTTAATACAAATTAATCAAGGAATAAAATAAATAATACATTAAATACATAAAATGCTATCTGCTTTAGGGGGACTGTTACTCGATCCTTTTAATCGAACAAAAGAAATCGATCCCTATACAAGAAAAACACATAAAATCTACAAATACATTTCTTAATTATCTAGTTATATGATTCATCATCAAAGAATTGATTAAACTATTTGTTTATATAAATATATTTTATACATATATATGGATATGTTAAACTACATTTTCTTTTAATGTTTGAAAATGCGAATAGATATATGATATATGAATACATATATGAACAGAACATCAATTAGTAGTTCCTCATATAATTCTATAAACTCTGTTGAAAGCAAATATATATTTAAGCAATAACATTTTAATAAAATCGGTTAATTGTTGTAACTGCATCGATATTATAATACATAAAATAAACACATTAGATGAGCACAATAAGAAACGAATAGTCCTTGTACCAGCGTTATGGTTCATAGCATGGAGCAGGTCTTGTGTAGGCCATGCATCATCAGAACAATAACTAGGCCTTGTAATATGAGGACTTGCTGTATTGAGCCCTTGACGGCTCCCTTATAATAAAATACACTATTTACTTAAATAGAAACAATATAAAGTAGAACTCATAAGAATTAGTGAATCATTATAACAAAACTAGTCAAAACATTGAATTTAATTAAAGTCAAACGATCTTATAAACGTAATAGATTGGATTAAACACGTCAACCTTTTGGATTAAACGTTTCGTGTATTGTGTTAGTACCTGGATCAATCAGGCGACTCGTGAGCGGCGAGCGAGGTGTCTGGGAACAGAGGATACCATCCATACGTGCGCTGCGGCAGGGACAGTCTGTCGAGACACATCTCCGCTCCTCACAAAGCGAGCTTGTGTTCAAATCCTCCGCATCACTGCCAGCGTACGACCTAAGGCCTCGCTTGCCTAGTTTAAAATTGGATAGTTTATTATAAGTCGTTTATCATTCAGAGCTTGGACACTATAGAATCAAAGGTATTATATCGGAGACTCACTTCACTTTAGTATCCCAAAGTAGTGCTGAAATCTATTCATATAAACTGTGAATATTATTATTCATACTTTCTGCAAATTGAAGTGGAACGTTGGATTGTATACCACAATGAAATTGAAATCTACAGCAGAGAAGAACATTTAACAGTGATGTTTTTTCTCCTGTGATAAAATTATCTTAACTGTAACCCTAAATAAAGATTTTATATTAAAATATACCTGATATTTAAGCGTTTGTTTGAAATGTGTCTCAGTGGTGCGGCGTATTACTCTTGTCTTACGCTTGTCAACCACTTGTCACCATCTCGAAGGTAGCATTTCACGTATGAGTCAGGCACTTCGACATTAACGACGTACACCCGACGAGCATGAGATACCTGTTAGGAAATTTCAGTACAAAATATGTTATTTGGAGCAAATATTAATGTATCAGTATGGTTTTCAACAATATATTAGTAACAAATGAGTGCAAAGAAAACATTGCTTCATTAATAATTTTATGTATTCGTTTCTTATTATGTTCTGAATGTATTAGAAACTTCAGTTACATTTGGAGTTTTTTTTAGTAAGTATGTACATTTGTCTACGTGTACAATATATTCGAATAGAAAACGTAAAATTTTAGGTCGTTAATTTTCGTAAGTTATCCATTAAGGATATAAACCTCTAGCTCAAGTTATTTATTTAGACCCAGTTTCACCAATCACTGTTAAATAAGTTACATCGTGTTAAGGCATTTGATGCTCTGTTAGATGTATCGAGCGTCCCACCACGCACAAATGTCCGTTTAAATGTCTTAACCAGCCACTAATATTAATTCCTACTCTTGAGCTCCGTCTAATGGCTAACCGAATGTTAATGGCATTGTCAAAACTCAATTGTCCAATCACAGCCCTGATTTCTTGTAACCATAGTAACGTCATCTGTTTTGTCAGTTTCGACTATTTCCTTCTACATAATATTAATAAAGTGAATTAAAATTCTATTTAGTATGATGATTTTGACTCCAGCTTTTCTATGACATTGCAAATTAAGTTTTCTTTTTATTTCTTATAATTTGAACACAATTTATGTCTATATTTATAAGTTACACCTAGTAAATTGAAAAGAAAGCTTTTTGTGTGCCAAATGTATGCAACCAACGATACATACATTTTGGTCGCATTACCTACCAAGTGACGTATCGAGGGATATATACGATCAAAGTATAAAGTGGTGCATCGTGGCAAACGTGCCGAATTAAACGCTGTGGTGTCCATTTAGTCGTCTTATAACAAGAACGAATAATTTGGTAGTCGGTCATTTGACATAACGTTTAATCATGCTTTCTTATTTGTTAATTTGTCATCGTGGGACGTAAATATTTTAACAGACATTTATAATTTCGTAGGTTGGTTAGTAAATTCTGTGTTTAGATTAAACAAACATTGATTGGTGAAACTGGGTCTTAATATAGATATGACACTAACAGTGATGGAAGCGAAAGCTTCAGGTTCATCGCCGTAGCCCAGGGTATGATCTCGAGGCGGTAGATCATCAGCTGCGATCAAAACCACGCCGAGTTTGCGGATCTCACTCTCAAACCATACTTGTAGTTGAGCACGCGCCGGTGGACGCTCCCTAACCCGGTCCGCGCGATCTTGTTTAGAAATAGCATTCGGTGTATTTGATGGTTGTTTGATCGGTGAAATAAAGGAATCCGGAAGTATGGAATTATCCACGTTAAATATATCTAATTTGTATGCTGCGCGATCTTTAGCCTGGAGTGGAGATGGAACCAAATTGGCAGTAGCATCGCAAACTGGTGCCGTTTTAGTTTTTGAAGCGGTCCTGAGGTATTATCAAAAGCCATTATTCATTATTATCCACAAAAAAATATTGAGATAAACGGACCGAAAGACCAAAATTAAAAATATATATTGCACAGATAACCTTAGATTTATAACTACATATAATAATTTCGTTTTTAATCCAAGGGATACCTATCAATTAGTACTTAATTTAATATAATTTTTTTAGACACTTTAAATTCGTAGAGGATAATTGTCAATAATATCATATTACTTTTTCTTAAAAAGTATGAACATAGAGAATGAAAATATTGAATGCAAAGTAGTATGAGTTTGACCTTATGACAACCAATTTCTAATGTAGTGTATTATCTATGATGACAACTTTGTCAATATTACGTTGAACACCCCAATATTATTATTTCATACATAAAACGCTTTAACTAGTTATGTAAAAATTAAAGCATTTTAAAGATCTCTTAAAATTATGGTTTTAAAATAAATAATGTGCATTTCAATTTAAACGTAATAAAATAAAAAATATTATTCGACTTCAAACTTATGATAACTTCCTTTACCCATCTCTTTCGAACATGCACCTTATACGTATTGCTAACCTATTTGCACATCCAAATTCTAATAGGATTACTCGCTAGCCGTCGTTATATTTCTTCTTACTAGTTAGTACTTTACTTACTAGCATTGTCAATTGTCAAACCTTGCTTTTGTTTTCGCCACAACTCAAAATGTGTACGCTATTTAAGTATGTAATTGTTAATAGTGCGCAGTATTTTTTAGGTATAAATTATAAAATATGGAAGTTCTAGCGAAGTGACAATTTCACCACTAATTCGTATGATCGTATCAACTAGCCGCGGTTAGATTTTTTTGTGCGTTTTGTGAACTTTTCAAAAAGAAGAGGACCCAGTGAGTTTTTGTATTCTCCAAATACGAATATCTTTATTATTAAAAGAAAGCCTACAAAGTATCTTATAAATCTTGTTTTCTTTTTAAGTGTCTGCCGTTATCAAATACATTCTTTTGTTTACTCAATTTAAATTACATAAAGCCCACTTGTTTCGTGACTACATCAACGAAAACAAATTATGTACTGACAAAATGAATAGGTATACTTATTTCGTTAGCAATTTGTTGTCGTTCTTATAACGGCATTTTTGGTCATTTTTTTACATGTTAATTGTTTTAAATTACATCGGTTACAGAGGAACTACAACGTACTAAATATAAATTGACGTAATTTGCGAAGTATCTATAGTAATTTGTATTTGTATATTAGCGCCCGAATATTGTTTTAAAAAGTCTTAAGATTTTTATACGGTAATTGATGTGAATTCAAAATTAGTCTCATTTTTTTTCGTAAATTCGCATAATCGATGTTAAAAAGGCAAATTCGTTAAAAAAACATTGTCTATTTTTCATACGCATGATTTATGTGAGCTGTATTTTTTTCAAAAATACTCATTTTAAAATTTAGAATTTTAGAACAACTAAGTTTGTTAAAATTTTCATGTCTCATTATTACTATGGCGGATATATGTTTTTCACCTATTATATAATTGCTATTTCTTAATTTATCTGTAAGAACACCACGTCAACACATGCACGGGATTTGGGAATAATTAAAATATAGTAAGGTTATAATAGTTATTTCGCAATTGTCATGAATAAAAAACTTAAAAGAGTTTCTATCAACCTACATCCGATATAATTTTAATCAGGTGAAGCAAAAAAGCATAACAAAACAGTGGTGTACACAACCAGATGTATATTCAGTAAACAGTAAATAAAGGCAATTTGAGTCACTATTCACGTAGATAGGTCTTTTATAAAACCTATTTGTTGTGTTTATTGTCGTGGCCAAAATAAGCATGATTTAAACTGATGCTTATTTTTAATTATAAATGGTTCTTTGTGTAGTATTATTTATAAAAAGCAAGTGTTTTTCTTGTTTGAGATGTTTTTATTTTATAGTAAAACAATGAATGCTTTTTATTTTATAAATAATTTAACCAACGTCGACTGTTACAGGTAACGATTGGTACGCTGCCTGTCGTACCAGTAATAGTCTGATCCTGTGCGATATAGCTCGTGGTCTTACTAGCGAAGTGAGTTATATTTTCTATCGAACTTCTATATATATAGTATTAAAAGTTTATAGTCATGAATACTCCAGATACCATGGTGGGTGGAGCCTGTCTGTTGCAGCGTGCTGGCGAACTTAGTGTGGTGGAGTTCGGCCTCGATAGAGTACTACAAACGGTGAGTAATTTAATTTATATTAAAATGTTTCGTATCTTATGGCGGTTCGTACTGAGCGTGTGAATCCTCACGTGCTCAATGAGGGCTGGACAGACAGACGATTGCTGTTATTGATCTTGTTACAGGTACGGAACATACATAGGATAGATGTTATAGTTCCTTTGTTATGAAAAAAAAGATTGATATCAATGATGTAAATGTTGTAGGAGTTCAGTAGGATTGGTTGGAGCTGAATGAGAGCGGACATCTGCTTCTGTTCCGTCATACTAGACGACGACTTGCACTTCTCCGTATTGATACCGGTGAAGAGGTAGCACATTCATATATATAGCGTAAACGACATAGATGGATAAATTAAGTCAAAAAAATATATTTCATTGTCTGGTATTTCATTTTTTTAGGAAATTATCGCGAGCGGAGTTAGTTTCGTGCAATGGATAGAAAACAGTGACGCTGTTGTAGCCCGAACCCCAACACATTTGCTGATTTGGTAAGATTTAATAATATATTTTTTAATGCTACTGGATAGTGCTTGACTGTTGGAAGATGGAAATGAAGTGTTAGATACTGAACGCACTATCTCAGTATCATCCTATTCACGCCTTTACTTGAAGATACCCAAATTATAACGTCATGTTGAAATATCTTTTTCATTATTAATTGTGGGATTGTAATGTGGAGATTAATGATTGTATTAGCACTTTTGAAAACATACTCCATGTAGATAAAAGTAACTTATTATGTGTACAACATTTATTTGAATATAATAAATCTTCTAACTTAAAATAATGTATCGTTGGCAATGTTTAAATGGTCAATATTAATTTAATATTTTGGGAGAGAACATATCAAAATAGTCCTGTAAATTAATCCTAGTTTTTCCTCATGATGTCTATATGTTACATATACATGTATCATAAGGTTGTTCCTACATATATATGTGTGTTTGTATGTGTTATAGGTACAGTGTATGGGCTGTATCAGTATCAGAGCGACAAGTCCTACTGGAAGGAGGTCACATCCAGGCCATTGTATTGGATGAACATCGACTGGCTTTAGTAAGATGGCTTTAAAGTACTGACATTATTGATATATTAATGAGATCTAAAACTTCCTCGACTATTCATTTAAATGAAACACATCTGGTCTGCCCGTGATCATGGTTGCTGTAAAGTAACCGAAACATCGGCAGTAAGTCGTTTATTTAAAAATACCCGAAGACATTATTTTCATTTATTTTTGTATTATTTGAAGTGATTACTATGAATTTTTTATATAGACGACGTTTAAATTTAAAGTTCAGTAGTTCAGCAAGACTCAGTATGTTGCTAAAGTAACTTTTTGGATAGATTAAGTTATAGAATAGTACAGAGTACTAAGGTTTTTTTTGCATAAGACAATAAATAAACGATTTCATTATAACAGGATTGATTTAATGTTCTAAGCGGTATTTGAAATTCTTTTCATCAATCGCTATATTGTTAATGTACCATTTATTTTGAATAGAGTCCGCGTTACGTAGCGGGGGCTTAAAGGATTGTGCTCAATACTTGGACGTCGGGTCGTTGTGGTGTCAACTGGCTGAACAGGCGCTAACAGGATACGATGTTGAGGTTAATATGTATGGCATTGCAGTTACATTAAATATAAACAGAAATTTGTTAAGGCTTTGTTGCCAAACACATTGAAAACATCCTACTAATTTTAAGTAAGTTTTTCACGATATTTGCTTTATGTGAATTTGTATTCAAGTACAGAGAATATAAGTGCAGTGGATGTCTCATAAATAATGTAGATTTTCAGTGTTCATTTTTTAATATATAATGCAATGAAATAGACTAACTATGAGAGGTATAGCTCCTCGTATTTAATGGTTTTTATCCCAAAGAGCCATAAGCTCTTAGGTTAAACCGTTTTTTGGCCTTAAATGCCAAAAAAATTCGTACTTCTTCAATAACATCTGTTGGAATAAATTTATTTTGTATAAAATAATTTCGCCATAGATCTCAAATGTAAAGTCTGGACTGAATTTCGGATGTGGTAGGAGTTTAATATCACCAAGTTCTTTGATTGTTTTCCGTGTTACTTTCGTCATTTATGGTATTTTGTCAAGATACAACAACCGGTTTTTTTTCAAGATAATTCTTTAGAATTATCTTGAAAAAAAACCGGTTTCGGTAACATGGATATTTCTTCAAAAAAACCTCATACATTCGCATCACCTGTCCACTATTGTATAAAAACGTAGTAATTCATCAACAAACAAACAGAAAATTATTTAAAGAAAATAAAATTACTATACCGTTCGTGGAGCTAGAGTTAAATTTAAGAAGTTCCAAAATATTTAAATCCATACGTTGAAATTCTTACATATGAATCGACATTACCTATGAGACACATGTATATATGATAGAAATAAAGATTGTCCAATGGTTTTAGAATAACTACTTCAATTAATTATTGGTTTAATTACATTAACGTTAGGTTCAAGTACATTGGACCACCCTGATACCGAACAACAGTTATGTTTGGTTAAGTGTTAGCCATTCAGTTGTGGTGGTATATTCCTCACTGCGTAAATTAGAGAAGGACTAATATAATATATTATAACATTTAAACGTTTTAGTACCTCATAACAGATATATTTTTTTCAGTTTGCGACGAAATGCTATAAAGCAGTAGGTGATGAGGCTAGAACATTTTATCTAGAGAAAACTGTCGAGTTAGCTTCAGCCAAAGGGAACGGAAATATTGATGAAGGTATTTTTTGCATTTACACGGTTTGGATACACCTCATGTATCTGTTTCTTTTTGTACGCACTTATTGTATAAATAGTATTCATTTATTTATTTATTGGATCGCCAACAAAGTATACACAAATACAACCATTTAAATTAATATAATTAAGATGCTATGTGCTACCTCAGTTACAGGCAACCACTTCATGCTGAAATAGTAACAGAGTGCATGTAATGACAAAGTTAACATTTTGGTTTAAATACATTTTAGTTTAAATACAGTGCATGAAGAACAAACAACTAGAAAGTAAAATCTATTTATTTTATTAATCGTGATTATAATATAATGCATAGGTTTAAAGAGTCCCGAGGTTCGTGCACGTCTAGCAATATTCGTGGGGGACTTAACCACCGCCGAAGAATACTACGTACGTGGAGCCGCTCAGCCAGAATTGGCCATTAATATGTACAAGCAGTTCAATAGATGGGCAGATGCCATCGGCCTCGCTGGAAGAGTCGATAGACAAGCGGTGACATCTCTCAGGCAGCAATACATGGACTATCTCACATCAACAGGTGCAAAAATGATAACTTATATCAGATTTAATTTATTTTAATTTAATAATATATACATTGTGTTCGTTACAATAACACTAATAATCTATTTGCCCTAATAAAGTATTATTTTGTTGGTACAGGTCGTCTCGGCGGGGCGCGGTTCGTGTGTGGGTGACGCTCTGTTACATCACCCCACACGATCAACTAGGACAGGTGAAGGTTGCATTATCAGATACACAAAAAAAATAATGTACTGCACTAAATGGCTCCTTTATCAGATAGCTAGAGACATAGATTATGAACTTTACAATTTGTTTCCTTTGTAGGAGGAATGGTGGGAAACGGCTGGTGAAATATCCGAGCGTAAAGGTGATATAAGAACTGCGGTTGATTACTATTCTAGAGACAACAACTACGCAAGAGAAGTCAGTATTGTTCATTATAAATGTTGGTTTTAATTTTTATTATATTATTTGTTGTTCTTCAGGCCTGTCCTGAAGGAGAGTGGGGCGCGTGGCTTGTATCATCGCGACAGGCGGGCGCCGCTGTACCTCATCTCATAGAGGCTGGGCGAACCGTTGATGCTCTCACTGCGGCTCTGAAAGCACATCATTATAAAAAAGCTCTTCAAATTCTACAGCTATTATTAATAATATCTGCTTACCGCCATCTGCTGTTGTGTCGTTAAAGCAATTAGTAAAAGCAAGTAGCAAGTAGTATCACTATTCGCCACTAGATGTCAGGAAGAGTCATATTTTAAACGACTCATTTTTGTTATTCTTTTTTACGTAAAATAACATTTTCTAAATGATTAATGATGATAATGATTCCTAGCTAGATCGATTTATCGCCATCGTTTGAGCCGATACCGAGATTCCCATAATATATAAATATATATACAAGAACTGCTCATTTAAAGATATAAGATATTGCTATAGGTTTTGTTTTTTTATATATATTTTTTTTTAAATCAATCTATTGATATCTTTAGGTTATAGAAGATAAAGAATCTATTCGGGAGCAATGTGAACAGTTGGGGGATCATTTTATATCTTCTCGAGTAAGTTGTTTTAAATAATGAACAAAAGAAATATGTTGTTATTATTTTTTTTATAATTGTTATTAACGTAATTCGATTTTGTTAATTCCTTATTGGTTATTGTGTATAGTTGCAAAAATATAAATGTAAACATCCACTAAGGGTGTAAACTAATATGTTTTCAATTATTCATTTCTTCTTTTACACACGGGTTTAACGTCACGATCAATTTATTCAATTTTTTGAATTCAAAGTTATGGTCGATTTTTATTTTATTCTAGTAGGTTTCATATGTCAATTAATATCTATTTTTGCAAACATTTACAGGAATGGGATACAGCGGAACGAGTCCTCATATGCTGTGGCATGGCGGAGAAATGTGTAGGAGCGTACAACGCCGCGGGCAAAGTGTCGGAAGGTCTACGTGTTGCCGCTACACATGTGGCAGAAGAAGACAGACAGATATTTACTGACACTCGCTCAACAATTACGACAGGAAGGGCGCTTTAGAAAGACTGAACAAATTTATATACAGATATAGATACAGGTGAAGCTATATCTATATACAAAGTGATACTCTAAAATATTGAAATATACATTGTTTAAATATATGCATAGAACAAATATATAGTTTTTCTAAATCGCTGTTAAACATCGTTCAGGAAGCGTCTCAGTATGAGTCGATGCTGCGGTTGACAGACCTACTACATACAAGCTTTTGAGAGCCACTAGGGAAAACGATGCGTCTATTGATATGAAACCAAACTTGTTAGTGTTCCATAGATTCACTGTGTAGCAATTAGGTCTATCGCGTTGCAGGAGCGGAGCTTCAACAGTTCCTGGGACTTGCGACCCAGGTGTAGGTTTAAGGGACCCCTATCTTACGCGCGTTAAACGCTTACTCACACCGTCCAAGCTCCTCTCAAAACCTAGCCAAAATTGAAACGAACCTACTAGGGCTGCCTTCAACGCATGTTCTAATGAACTGATATTAGTTCAGAACACCCTCAAGTCTTTTGGTAGGATGTAGAGAGAATTGGCTGTCATACCTCTCTCTGCACTTCTATAGGATACAAATTTACCACGAACCTATTCTTAGTGAGTTTTTTAGTGAGCTTGTAATACTTGTCGACCTTGATCATATAGTCTTTCGAAATGTTGGCTTCCAAAGGAACCGTGAGCTCTATTAGCACAACGCACTTTAAAACTAGCTAGCGCATTTTAAGAAATGCCATTACCCTCTAGGTCTAATGAAAATAAATATATGTTGTATGGTATATTGTTTCCATTGTTAAAAGTGCCATCCAGATATATGACACGAGTGGTCAGTGGGCGGGGTCATTGACCGCCCGGGGACTGGCAGCACACAAACATTAACCTAACACCAACTAACTGACAACTATTCTGTGGAAAACAGTTAAGAAATCGATTATCATTACCACCGGATACAGGATCCCTTACTTATTATGTCACAATAACAGTCAGATTCAAATATACGAAGCGAGAAGTAGCGAGGCGTGAAGCAGCGGTTCTGGCTGAAGAGAACCCGGAGGAGGCTGAGGCGGCTTTCCTTAGAGCTTCGGCGGCTGAGGATGCGATTCACATGTGGCTGTCTAAAGGGAATCACCGAGGAGCTTGGCCTTGGCCGGACAGCATGCCACGCATGTGGTGACACATTGTGTATGATGACTGACGTCATTTCAGTTTCAATGTTCGTATAGTTTATTCTAATTTACTTTATAAAACTCTTAAACGATAAGATTTGGTAATAAATTGACAATAGGAGAGTTTTTGTCGATAAAAAAATTTGATTGCTCTGCTTACATTGGCTATAGTAATGATTTAAGTAGTTAAGTGTAGTTTTATGTGACGTTTATAGACGGAGGAGGTGTCGGTCGAGCGCGGGGACCTGGCACAGTTTGAAGCCTCATGACAAGAGAAGTGGTGCAGCATTACAAAGACTTGGGTACGTACGGAAATTACTTTATTGTATCTCTGAAGAATTCCTTTTGAAGAATGTTAAAATGCTTTGTTAAGAACGATAGTTTTTATAAAGTGGTGATAGCTTGTTACCTTCGTCTATTACGTATTAACATACATGACACTTTCTTCGACAAGATAGAGATCAATAAATTCATAAGCTGGATAACTTACAGCAGCGATAGTTTGTTAAATTTAAACAATACTCAAGAAAGCTGTGTATTATCATCACATTTTGCTTTTAATATTTTTTTTATGTTCAGAGTTGTACGAGGATTCGTGTCGAGTGTCCGCAGAGTTCTGAGTCTGTCCCGCTTCATGTACCGCCGCTGTTACAACGAGCCGCCTCACATTACATACAGACCGGTATTGATGAACCCTCATATACAATATGTAACGTAATTAACGCACACCCTGAAACTTATTTGTTCAGAATCGGAATCTAGATCGATTTTGCTAGTTTTTTATGTAGGTAATTTTTTTTCTCAAATTTAGATAGAACTAAGTAAATTAGAGTCACACACACAGTTATCTAAACACTTCATAGAAACGAAAATGGATCGTAAGTCAGGGTATTCAGATTTTTAAAATGAAATATTAAATAAGTAATCAATTATTATTATTATTGTCGGACGGCACTCGGAGAGAGGGGCGCGGGCGCAGCGAGTACATTGTGTCTGCTGTGTGTACGTGTGCAGCGGAGTGTTGGTGAATAGCTGACCATATTATTTCCACGAAATTGGGATAACTAATTTCACAAATAAAAAATGCTAACGCACATATAAATAATATTTGGTGTATGCATTGCGTTTATATTATTATATTCTAATTGGGGTGTTTGAGGGTGTGCGTTAATTATGTTACATGTTGTATATCCGACCCCGAACATAACAAAATACAAGACGACGCAGTAATCTTCTTTGAACGTGTTCACAGATGTTGGAGCCGACGCACCTCTCACACACGGTTTGAAACGAGCCGCTTCGTCACAAGGGAAGCTAGCCTCGTGTATGAGAGGATCATACCCGGCTGTGAAGATAGTCACACTCTACAGGTACAGCTGTTAGCTGGCTCATACGTCAGATCAACTCGAGCTTTTGAAGAATATATGGTTCCGTGGCAGGGACAATGGACTCACTATGTGTACTCTGATTTCTTTGATGGTGAGGCATTTGTCTTATCTTACCTGAGATTTTGACTAAGATCCCTTTTGAGATTTGGTTGAGACTTAATCCTATTGTTCTTTTTATTTTAATTTAGTGTTATGACACGAATATCTAAATGTATTGCAAAATATAAAGATAAGTAAAGTTAATGATATCCAAACAAATCTTTGTAGAGGACCGCAGTCTTAAGAAAATTATTCTTTTCTAAACGCTATATGTGGCGAAGGCTTATTAATTTGATAGTTTGGTTTAATTCATTACTATTTTTATTTTAACTTTTTTGTTGTTAATCTTTGACCACATCCTAAAATATGTGCTATCTTTAATATGAACAATGATAATTTATTAGGAAGTGGATAGTCTTTATATGAAATAGTATTATTTGTAACGTTCCAGGACTCGTGAGAATATATAATTCAAGATGAGGGTCGAAGCTGTTGGTGGAGCGTCTGCTAGGACGTGGTCTGCGGACGAGAGGAAACCTTCTATGAAGAGAAGTGTATGTAGCTGTACTGTTGAATATTTAATATTATTCTGTTATTATTTAGAGTTAGGTTGAACAATTTTAGTGTATGTTTCCGAAACAATGATTTCACATGTGACATTAATATTTGAATAAATTTGATGAACGAAAGATAAAGAATCATTCCATTCATGTTCTAATTATTATACCTATATCAATAGAGACGCAAACACTTGACAAAATTAAATATTTGAAGTGCCTCAATACTGCTGTAGGTTTGTTTTATTATAAACATGTATATATCGGATTTATTACACTTTCGTTGATTTTAAAGAGAGAGACGCCAGCCTCGCTGACGTTACAAATGTCACGTCTTCAAGTACGGTCCATGATATTTTAAAAAGGAAATTTCAATTGATCTTAATGCTCCTGTATTTCTCAAAGATTCTTCATAATAACATACTTCAATGATACACACTCACTGAACTCTGAATTACGAGTATCAATTCTGAATTCTCCAATCTGCCGTCGTGCATCCAGACGTCATATTTATAACAAGATTCAAACATAGTTCTATTCTCCTTTGATTTCGTTTTACTTTTAACAATAATCATAAATACTAATGAGGTTTAATAAGAATTGATGACAGCCTTAAATTATTTTCAAGTCGCATCCGTTATTAAAGCTGGTAGCGCCGATATATACATTCGTATTAAAAAAAGAAGATAGTAATATTAATAATTATTACTTAAAATAATGAATTCCAAAGATTTTTCTTGCAAGGATACACTTTTGTAGGATTATATGTATGTATATAGATAGATATAAAAGTTATGTCCGTTTTATTATTGTCAATAGGAAATATTTTATTGCATTTCATTTGTTATTTTCTATAATATAATAAATTGTCTAGTGGTTCGACATGGAAATAGAGCAAGGCATACGTTAACGACGAACTGGCGGCAGGCTGCGAACAGACGGCAAGGAAGTGGACGACCGGTCTAACAAGGGGATAAAACAAAGATTTGAGGTAAAGAAGAAGTCATTGTCAAGTAATACTTTACAGAAGACACTCGGTGGAATTGAAATTTTGAAATGGATAGAAATAATTAAGATGAAAAACAATACTTGGAGAAGGTCAGTGTCTAAAATCTAAATTATTAAATGTTTAAGAGACCAATTCATACTTATATCTTTTCAGTTTAAGAATTAGCGATTGTTAATTAGCTACAAGTTTTACTCTAGAATAAAAGTCTTGTATTCTTCACAGGAGCTTCTTGCCCCTTCAACACGCTTTACAGAATTTAACGAAGTACTCCTTCGTGGCAGAATATCATGGTCTTTCAATTACCGGTATAAAGTTCCCGATGATTTATTAAAAAAACTACAAGACGCTTGAGTGAAAATTATCACTGAAATTTTTTTGTCCGTTCCTACCTAATTTTCGTGGCTGTTAAGTTATTATTTAAGCATATATTTAATACTTGTTTTATTCACTTAAAGGATCGATGATATTCAGGACAACTCTTTAGTTCGTCGAGGAAAACCAACAGCACATTTGGTCTACGGTGTTCCCTTGACCATAAACTGTGCTGTTCAAGTAATGGCGGAGTCAATGAAATTAGACCTCGAGTTAGTACTAGATGCTTCGGTCTGATTATAACTATTTATTAATGTAACGTAGAATTAACAGAAGAAACTTAAAATATAAATTGTAGAACGAAATCCTTTCATAAAGTGTAGTTGAAAACTGTAGAAATTTTTTATGATACAATAAAGTAGACTACGTATAATAATTATATGAATTAGATATATTTTTTTTACAGAAAGTCATGGGATTCGCGGATCAAATATACGAAATGTGGCAGGGACAAGGCACTGAGATTTATTGGGAACAATACTTTGCCCCACTGAGGATCAATACAAAAAGGTGACACATATTATCTAAGACTTAATCGTAATCGTAAAAGATAAAGATAAAGACGTAATCTAAGACTTATTTATACATCTTTCTAACCTCTACGTTTTTACAAATCTGTTCTATATAAATATCGTTACTATCAGATGAACTAACATCTCACTCACAATATAATACATTAAACAGACTTTATATTTCCAACAAATTTTAAATTTATCATAACAGTTTTAGAGAAATTTAATTTAAATGTGAATGTTTTTCCAATTAACGATCATTATATTTTTTACTTTGTTTTTAATAATTGTTTATTATATGAATTTAGTCAAACCTTAAACGGTAATCGGTAGAAACGAGAATATACATAAAAAATATTGAAAAAAACCTTTTTCCTTAGAAACCGCTACAATTATATTACTTGGAGTCAGATTACTACAAGTGGCCAGTGATCATGACGATCTAGTGCGACTTCTGGGACACTAAGCTTCGAGATGACTATTGTAATCTTGATGTGAAGGAGGTTGGTTTTGTATTCCTAATATAATTATTTTATATGATCTTCGAAAAAAAAAATTATATCATATTCATTATGTGTATTCCAGTTAAACAGCAATGGCAGTTTCTGTGAAGATTTATCAGAAGAAAAGATCACGTTACCCATCATACATGCATCCAAAACATCAGTGGGAAGCGAAGTTTTACGTGAGTATACTAAACCTCAGTTACTATTTGTATACATACGAGAACGTATTTGTGTAGGTCAAACATAGTAGTTTTTACTGTAACTCTTCGATAAATACGGAATCATTATCCCTACTAATATTATAAATGCGAAAGTAACTCTGTCTGTCTGTTACGCTTTCACGCCTAAACCACTGAACTGATTTTAATTAAATTTGGTACAGACATAGAGTTGACTTTGAGAAAGAACATAGAATAGTTTTTATCCCGAACTTTTGAAAGGTTCTTTTGGAAACTCGATATAACCGAACTCCACGCGGGCGAAGCTGCGGGCGGACAGCTAGTTCTTCATAATTGCATCAGGTTATTTCATAAACTTGATGAGTTACATATCAATTTAAAATTAAGAGTTTTGAGAACTTCGTGTGTTTTTTTTACTCGTTTCATGAGATCAGGTCCGCTTACGAAGTTGCTTCCTGGATCCTCTGTTTCCAATAAAGATTGGTGTTAATTTTTGGCATTATTTTTGGTGTTTGGTAAATAAGTATAAACATAACCAGATTTTAATTCAGTGATAGTAAAGTTTTTTGTGATCATATTTTTATTACTATCAGGTATCTTACCACAGCGCACCCGTAATGTTGACCTGAAGAAATACTGTATGTCTTTGTTGTATAAGGCGGGCAGCATTCAGTACACGAGAAACAGACTCAGTGAACTTGATAGAGAAGCTCGGGCTGAGGTGAATCAAGTATATACACATAGTATTCATTGAAGTATGGTTGTTTTAAATTGAAGTATACAACCTAGGTTTCTTACAGGTCGCCCGTTTAAGTGGAAACCCACTACTGGAAAAATGTTTGGATGATCTCACTAGCGGGAAGGATGAAATAATTATCAAATAATTGTTACACTATTTTGTTACACGGGACACTGTTAGCCAATAATATTTAAAAGGTGTGGGGTACAAAGGCTCGCAAGTCTTTAAAATATATTTTTGTTACATTGTTTATCCGATATTATAAAACATGAATATAAAATATTTTTTTTGTGTGTTATCTGTTATAATAAATAATTTAAATTATTCATGCTTATTAATTCCTTTTAACAATAAGCCAATATTGGATTAAAAAGATGTAGATAAATTACTTTTCTTCTTTTCACTTTATTCTTAAAAACTGAAACAAAAACGATAAAGGGTCACGTTCGTTATTTCAAGCACGACTTGAGAACTATAAAAATATTAGTAATTATTATAAATTTTATATCAAAATAAAGTTAAAAAGAAAAATTACATTATAGGAAGAGGTCTTTATTTTAATAGTGTAATTAGCTTGGTACAAATTGGAAGAACATAAATCAACTGTGGCGATTCGTAGGTGAAAGTAGTGGTCAAAGTAATGCGTAGTATTACAAGTACAGAGGGTCCTATAATGAAACGAAAACCTTTAATTAAGTCGTGTAATTTAAAAACAGCCGCGTGAGCTTGGAGATTCGTTAATAAAGGACTGTCCTGGTCCGGTGAAAAATTGTATTTTCGGGTTAAACGGAAATTATTTTGCTAGAATTCGTCTAGTTCAAGACAAAGGTAAAGTTAAAGAGATTATAACTATTACTTTTAGTAGACTAGAGACGTATGTTGTATGTTTGTGAAATAATACTACATATGTTCTATATAATTTTGTTTGTATGTTAGCGATGTACAAAATCTACATATAATACACTTTCCTATATCAACGAATGTAAATATATAACATTTGATAAGATTGATTTTGTTCTAAATAAGGATTATTCTAATCTTTTTTATTAATACCATACTAGAACTCTAAATTTTAATTGTCGTTTTAATTTACCGTTGTCCTCATTATTCTAATAAATTTTGCTGATATACCAGACAACAGTCTATAAAAAAAAGGTTTTTTTAGTGCGTTCAAAGTTATTATCCTGAATTATTCAAATTTTTTCACTGAAAGTAATACATTTGCTTCCTAAGGAAAAAACCTTATCTCTTATTATGTGTCATTCACACTCTTTCGAACTCCAACACTGTGTAAAGTTTGCTTACCCATTTAATCTTTTATTAAAATTTAATTTTCCTTACCTCTTATACAGGGTGACTGGTGAATTACTATCAATATTTAAGGAGAATACTCGGTACATGATTCTCATTCGAATTATGTAAAAAAAATAGGCACTTAATTTTTGACAAAATTTCCGTATAAATAAGTAAAGTGTTGACACGTTCCAAGTGTTCAAGTGTGGACGCGTGCGGCGGCGTGTTGATACAACACTACGTCACGACACGCGTATGTGTGAGTGTCAGTGTATACCTAATCTGTAGGGTGTTCACACGATGCGTAATTAATTACATAACTTTTGGTTAGCTTTACTTAGAAGTTTATTAATATTTATGTTATATTAATTTTTATTTTGTCATATATGATCGTCAACTACCACGTCCTTAAATATTGATAGTAATTCACCAGTCACCCTGTATACCTTAAATTGTATTCCTTAAAAAAAGTGGGTGTTACAATATTGGTGTCTGTGTGTCTGTATATTTGTTCATCTATTGGCATATAATCTCTTAAACAGATCGACCGATTTCGATGCGGTTCTTTTCATTTCACACTATCGGATTTTTTCCAAAATTATATTACATGGATTTGCATGGATTAATGAGTTGAAAATAAATTAATTAATAATAAATTATTTTTTAATTTATCTTTCATAAAAAAATAACATGAGAGTCTCATACAAGACGAATAGATCTGGTGTTCACTAGTTTATTTTCAAAAATATGTAATTTAACCTTTATCGATCCTACTCATTAACTTAAATGTAAGATAATGTATGTCAAATTATCTTTAACTTTAAAAGAATTAAACAAAACTTTAAGAAAATAACACAGTAGAACAAACTAGATTTAATACTATGTAGTATTAAATCGAAAAGATTTTTGTTTCTTTACTTCAAAATATTAGATTATTAGTAAATGAAGTAGGACTAGGTGTTATAGGTATGTGTAATAACGAAAACGATACGGCCCAAAACCTTAAAATAAAACAGATTACTTAATATAGAATCATTAACAAGAGATAAAAAGAGCTACGAGTGTAGTTAAAATACGAGAATAAGAAGGTGAAAACTGAAAAGTACATGTACATATATACATACATATAAGTAAGCAGAATGGCCACTCCAAATAATTGTACACCAATTCTGATGTTGTTATTTTGCTATTAATATGTAATTTTATTAGTCATTTTTTTATAATTATCTCATTATAATTAACATTGCATGAAGTGTTGATTCATAAGAATATTTCTTTTAAATTTTTGTCTTTTGTGTTTGTCTCTGTTTTGTTTTGTTTGTTTTTATTATTATTATTATTATCATTTGCTTTTACTAACATTAGTTATAAGGTTGACATGTATTACTAATATTGAAATATGGACTATGTCTGAGATAAAAATAAATTATTATTATTATAAATAGAAATGAAAACTTCTGAAAGAAATAGAACAAAAATTTGTTTACGACTAAATAGTATCTTTATTTTTAACTTTAACAAAACGGCTATAAACTAAGTATGAGGTATGAAAAATGTCTCTTTGTATATTAACTCTGCTTAAACATTGATTTAATAGTTATTTACAAGATTTTTGACATCAATATACAAAAATCTTATAGAATCAGTACAAGGAAGCAAAAATATCAGAGCAACATGTTTGAAATAAGTAAGTATATAATAAAATTGTTCACATAATATAACATTAGAGCTCCCGACTCAGTGAGTCAATCGACCCGCTAATTAAGTTGCGGAGTGTGATATTAATGTATTGTATTGATTTCTCTTTTACAACTAAACTAAATAAATAAAATTATTATATTTTTCATTGAGTTTGAAGTTGTTAAATTGATTTAATAAAGAACATTCATCTTCCATGAGATAAACAATCAATGTATCATGCGACGGCACCATCTACTTAAAAATACTTAATATTGATTTGTAGTACATGTTATGTATGATGGCGCTGTATGTGACAAAAGATTTTCCCCCTTTTCTTGGTTCTTTCGTTCTGAAGTTATAGCGTCAGGATGGAAAACCGGTCTTATTTTTATATAGTAGATTTCTTACAAATATCAAATTCTCATCATTACATTACATATCTGTCATTATACGTCATCATTATATGTATATCTGTCATTATACGTCAATTGCATAGCTGTCAATTGTGTTTTGTTATTCCACGTTTTATAGTGACTGACGTTTCATGTCAAGTCCCACGGGAATGCTGTCGAACGGGATAAAAAGTATCCTATTGCAATTTCCTGGTTCTAAACAACCTCCGTGCCAATTTTCAGCTAAATCGGTTCAGCCGTTCTTGGGTTATAAGTGGAGTCACTAACACGACTTTCTTTTATATACATAATATATATATATATAGATGTTTTTGTTTTATTTAATAAATATTTTTAATTGCTTCACTAGAAGTACCAACTGCTTCAAAATTAACATTAACCTACTTCTAAATTAAACTTCTCTGTAGCGATCGTTTTCACGAGAGGTCATTTATTTCACATTAAATACTACCATTATTTTACATTCAATACTACCATTTCATTGTGAACAATTAATTGTATCGTTTAAAATTAATTATTATAATACAGTTTCAATATTTCAAAGTTGATACACATTTAGAATAATAACAGTTTTAGTTGTTTTACGAAACTTAAATTTAATTATTTGCTTTATAATAGCGTGCATTTGATATTATTGTAATACATATTCCTGTTTTATTCGTATTGTTCTAAAAATAAAATTAACTTTCGTTATCTATTTACAAGTTAATATGTTGTAAGTTACATAACAGAGAGAACGGTCCGAAATATAAGAATACAATGTGGAGTAGGAATGAGGGTCATTAGGATTCAATAAACGTACAGTCACTGGGAAAAAATATAGTTTATTTTGCTTTGAAAAGAAGAATACTTACCAGAGAAGGCTTTTACAGCTTTGAATGAGTGTGTTTAATTATTTGTGTACATTTGAAGTTATGAAGGAATAGAAACGGAGTCAGAATTAAATCAATTTATGTTCTTGTGAGATGTAATATTGACTTTGATAACTTCCTCAGTTTGAGAGGAACAATACTAAGAAAGAGGCCTTAGGGAACGTACGGCGTGGGGTTATAGAGGACTTATAGGAAAGATTGTCTTAAGAAAACATACATATTTTTTTAGGAACATGCTATCACACAAGAGACTAATATATAACAATATAAAAGGTATACTGTAATTGTTTTTACTGTAATAATTTGGTAACAATATTTTTTATTTTAAATGTTACTAAGTTCTTCGGCTAGCTGCGTGTTTTTTTTTTATTATTCTATGTTAACATTTTCCTGACGTTTAGATTACTTTTCATCGCGTGTGACAACGGTTGATGAAAATAAAAGTTATATAATAAAAAACGAGTTAGTAAAATCTTAGCTATGATTTGTGGTTTTGCTATACTTGTCCTATTAATGGTAGAGGCAAAGTGATTCAGATAACAAACTTCCTTACTATGATTATTTTATAAGTAGAATCGATTTTGCTTCTAATATTAAAATTTTGGTCGAAAGCAAAGATGTCATATGATGTCAGATGTGTTTAATATATATTGAATTTACACTTAATATGTATCCTCATTAGTTTCTATTTCTGTTAAAAGCTGCAGAAGTATATTATACTTACACTGAAACCTCGGGCATATGACATTAAAAGTGACTTCTTATAACTTAATAAAGTTTTTTTTAAGAAATAGTACCTATATGGCTTACAAAAGAATGAATCCTTTTATACAGTATGTGAATTACGAGCAGAACATTTCTATATAAAGCATACATTTATCCGTGTTAGGAGATAAGAAACCCAATCAAGGAAACAAGTATAGCTCGAGGAAAGTTGGGATTTCTTCTGGGAGTAGATAAATAAATATTTTTTTGTATTACCCAATCTGCAACATGTATTCTTCAATGACACTTTGAAATATAATAATTTTGTTTAATTTTATATTATGTAGTCATTTTTGTTTACAAATAAAAACTTTAGTATCACGCGTAGCAGTTTTTACCCTATCAAATTTGTTTTAGTTCACGCAGATAAAATCTTATTTCCCAAAACGTCATACATTACATTGTAAACACATCGGCAAGTTTTACATCATAAGTTTCTTACGTTACATAAAATGTTTGTTCTAATAAACTGAAAATTTTTCCAACTTTTTTTATTAATAGTGTAACAAAGTTAAGCTGTGGTAATTGATTTAAACTGATCTCAGACTGAAGTGAGTTGTATATTGCCATCCTTTCAGGGACTAGAACGAAAACCTGGTACCTAGATTAAAACACACAGTTTACTTTTACATCTAAAGATATTTCTACAAATTGGTTGTGTTTCTGTACTACAAACTCGCTCTAAAAATCTAATCTATTTTGATAGCCTAATTAATGGAATTACCACTTAGTAGGTCGATTATAAAAGTATGTATACAAAATATATTCTTTTGAAAATGAAATAATATTTGCTCAAAGAAAATGTTATTTTTCTCAATATTAAAGATACTTACTCCCTTTTTTCAATGTATTTTCTTTCTGTAAATTTCTCGTGACCTGTTAATTTCTAAAATGATACAACATTACAGACGGGAACAGTAACTACATTTATGTAGGTGGTATTCTAGGTGGTAGAGCCTAGCTGTTGTAAGTTACTACAGCTCGAACATGGGCTAGCTCGACCGGGGAAGTACCACCCTCTCACAGAAGATCGACGTTAAGTAGTCTTTAATGGCTGCGTTTCGTCTGATTTAGTGAGAGAGCCGGCTGCCCTTTTCCTATTCCTACCATTTCCTTATTCCCACCCCTCCCTATCCCTAGACTAAAACAAGGTTGGCAACGCATCCGTAACAAAGATGTTGCGGATGTCCATGGGCGACGGTAACCACCTTCCATCAAGTGGGCCGTCTGCTCGTATGCCACCTTTCACATAAAAAAAAAATGTTATGAAATATTTACATTTCCTGAAAATGAAAGCTCCTAGCGAAACACAATCTTGGTTGTTAGCAACATGACATTGACGAGGGTCGCTTGGATTGGAATCAAATAATATTAAATTATCTTAAAGCGCTTTACAAAGCCCACAACAAATGATGTTCATTATAAAAATACCATAAGGATTACTGTGGGTCATAAAGAGAATGAGACTTAAGGTAATAGTTATGAAGTTAAGTTAATGCACTTTAAACTGGAGTACTACGAGATTGCTCCGAGAGTATAATAATATATTCCAGAGGGACATTCTGAAGCTCCTAGTTATATTAACGAATCCGCATTAGTACGTTTATTAATTACAACTAGAAAAGAGAAGTTGATAATAATTATTTATTAACTGGCTGAAGGCTTTGATTTCTGAAAACAGAAACGAGCCGGGAATGTAGGAAATTCTGTATGGATAATAACATTATCTTCTATTTGAAGTACTGGAAATGTAAG
Organism: Danaus chrysippus; assembly: GCA_916720795.1. Taxonomy (NCBI): domain Eukaryota; kingdom Metazoa; phylum Arthropoda; class Insecta; order Lepidoptera; family Nymphalidae; genus Danaus; species Danaus chrysippus. The sequence goes on from CAKASE010000073.1 coordinate 2,506,642, forward strand.
AAATTCTTTTTCACATATTAATATCACTACATCCTCCAACTACACAACAACTTTTCCAAACCATTTAATCATTAAGTTCATAATGTTGTTTAAGTGATGGATTGATTATACATTATACATTAGGAGATATTTCGTATTCAGTCATGCAGCATTATTCCGTATTCCTTATTTAATAATCCTCAGTTACTAATTGTGAATACATACTTGTTTCCTACTACCTATCGATCATGGTGATCACTGTTTAAGAACTCAAACTACATCTACTTTACAGTCTACATATCAAATGTTTTTCTAAGATTACTGCTTGAAGATATCACTTAAAAGTAAGTACTATAATTACAAATACAAATACTATAAAACAAGTAATCATACATTTCGGTTAGAATCAAATTTATCTTATAGACCTTAGTCATTACAGAAAACAAATATGAAGTTATTTATTAGGATAAATATAAAGTTTTATATATATACATTTTAAAATATACTTCTAACGTAAAATCCATTTTAACTTGTTAGATAAAATGTTTGCACTTGCTTCTTAATACTTAAAGACCTCAATAAAATGCTGACGAAATGTTCACATAACAGAAGTTCAATGTTTTAATGTATCTAGCTTACTGTTTGTTAATGTTGAAACACACACAGATGATGATAGTCAACGTGCTTTACTTTAAAAACTTACTCAGAGAGTCGCTGTTTGAAACGATTTAATAATATATTTGATATTTGTATTAGACATACATAATGTGATTTAATGAGGAACATTCACTGACTTGTGTTTATATTATTTATATGCACATTATACATAGTAATGATAATTGAATGAAAATAAACTAGTGATTTGGTTATTACATGCCAAATAGTTATATTCATCAAGACGGAGTGTCAAATATCTTGAGTGAAGGGAGAACTAACATTCCACGAGACATGGATGAAGTCGTTTTTTAGTCATTATTTATAAATTTCACTAATAACAAACAGAGTTATTGTCAATAAACACAGTTCAAGATGAATTTAAACGTAAGTAGGTTCAATGTGTATATTGAATATGTAGAAGGAGGTCTCGCGACAACGGTCTGGTTCGTATTTATATAAAACTGTGTTAAACTACGAGGATTTACTCAAACAAATGTTATACATATATAATTGGTCGTATCCTGAGGTTTTTTTTTTTTTTTACTCTTAGAAAGTACATATGATTCTGAAAAATCACATTGGTACTTGCCCGGGCCAGGATCGAACCCGCGCCCTCGGTGACGAGAGGCCGAGAGGCGGGCCCTTTAACCACTGAGCCACCACTGACTTAGTTTAGTCAATATAATATCCCTCAAATATTATATAATAACATAGTTATAGGAATAGTTGGTCAGTGGTGGCCCAGTGGTCAAAGGGCCCGCCTCTCGTTGCCGAGGGCGCGGGTTCGATCCTGGCCCGGGCAAGTACCAATGTGATTTTTCCGAATCATATGTACTTTCTAAAAATATTTAGACATCACTGATTAATGTTGATTCCCAAAAGAGAGTTGATGTCAGGCAGGCGGCCGGTCGTTATAACAAATAGCCAAAACCATTCACAACATGTAAGGCAGACCCTGGCCATAGCTGGGACAATTGCCATGTAGAAGAAGATAGCTATAGGAATAGTTGGAAAGATAATTTTACACGAAATTAACTATTGTAATGTTGTTATTTGCAAGGCAAATATTTTACCATATGTTGATGTGAAAATGGCAGAATAACGAAGTTAAGAATTTAAAACAATGAAGACTAAATTTATACTCTTTGCTTTACGGGTGCATCAGAAACAAGTTAAAAATCCAGAACAAAATTTATTTAAAGTCTGCCAGAATTTATGTAGCACTTTGTCCTTCGCTGCTCTGTAAAACGCCTTATTCATCAACCGTCTGCATCAATAAAAAGTTAAAGTAGAAATAATGAAAGTTTTATGAAAGCTGATGCAGAATTAACTAATATTGGTTTAATAGCAATTATGTTGCTTAATGACATCTAAGACTTTCGCGAGTATTCATTTAAATGAAATTAATATTATTCGGATTACATACTTCTCGTTTTTTATTATTTTATATCTACATACTCCCGACGTTCCGGTTACTTTGCAGCAACCGTGATCAAGTGCAGATGAGATGTCAATGTGAATTATATTTAATCAACATAATTTTTAACTTAATAGCTTGGTGAATTCAAAAAGGTTTGTTATTTCCATATTAATTGATAATCTTCTGTGCCCTTTATAGACAACTGATCAAGTGTTTATTTATTATAAAGTAGCAGGTTTATCATGTCCATGGATATTCTACTATTATTAATAAATGTAAACAATGAAATTTTGTCCATTTGAGGATTACTTTTAATGTAAAACGTTAAAGTAACTTGTTCGTTTAAGCAATAAGATACCAAGTATGATTGGAATGGAAAAGGTAAAGTTAAAAATAATCCAAATAAAATGTACTTACATATTTAAAAAATACATGACTTGAAATTACTAAAAGCAAAAAAAATCTCTATGACGATAAGAATGAAAAAGAAGTTGATTAGATATACAAGTTGAATAATGTTATATGTACAAATATCGGATTTATTACAAATTCGTTGTTTTTAAAGAGAGCCTCGCTGACGTTACTAATGTCACTTCTTCTAGTACGTTCCATGATATTTTAAAATGAAACTTCAATTGTTCTTAATGCTCCTGTATTTCTCGAAGGTTCTTCATAATTACATACTTCAATGATACGCACTCACTGAACTCTTAATTCTGCCGTCGTGCGTCCAGACGTCATATTTGTACCAATATTTAAACATAGTTCTATTCTCCTTTTAAACAATCTTTGATTTCGTTTTACTTTTAACAATAATCATAAATACTAATGAGTTTTAATAAGAATAGATGACAGCCTCAAATTTTTTTCATTTCGCATCCGTTATTAAAGCTGATAGCGCCGATATATATAATGGTAGATTAATAGACTTGCACCGTACGCATAGATTGTAGGACATTCTTATAGCAATTGTGTACAGCATTAAAAATTTTATGCTTCGTATGATATATTTATAATACTTTGGCCAGTTGAACCTGCAATAAGTAATTAGGTACGCATTCCAAATACCGGAATATGTCGGGTGTGGGCTCATTTTACCTGGTGTTAATTTTTGAAATGACGCTCAAAAGGTCTCGGGATGATTTGATTGTACGAAATCCCAAAACAGTATGAAGTTGTCAGAGATCATACAAAGCATATAGGAGAACCAAGCTAGGTGTTTCGGTTTACATTAAATAGTATTCAAACAGCCTTTGTCTACTAATTAATACCAATAATTTTTAAATAATCTCTTTCTCGACATTTTACTGTTACAAATAAAGCTTGTTCATTTGCGCATTATTGAGATAATCTGAAAGTATGAAACTCCCATATTTTTTAAAAATCTTTATGTGTTTTGGTTACAATCATTTAGAACGTTTTGTTACATTATGTTCATACCTATTAGATATTTTCAATACTATTTTATTCCAAATTTTCAAAATTTTTATTTTAAATATTTTGTTCCACCAAATAACAACTTAATTTCATTTTATAATTTATATACAGATCAAAGAAGACATACAAATTGAGAATTAACTTTTTTAACTGGATCGTCAATTAAGGGTATAAAATTATAAGAAACAAAGGTTCTTAAACAACTTTATCTTAAGATAGGCGCAATAGTTTTGTAATAACTTTTCGATAAATATTTTTGATTATTCTGATTATTTTTAGAAGAAAATTAACCTTTTCAAATATTAAAATAAAATTAAAAATATACAAATGTTAATTTCGATTAATTTTCTTTCATGTTTTAACCTTTTTATTTTATGTTTATGTTTTACATTTCCTAGTGTATTTGGATATTTTTTTATCCTTGGTGAAATTTTACAAGTGGATTTAAATGAAGATCTACTCCATTACGTTTTTTTTTAATATTCTTTTCACTTTTATCGTCTCTCAGGAAGCAGCGCCAGTCGATCAGCTGCTCCAACGCCACCCGCCACCTGCCGCGCGGCAACGCTCCTCTCCTCCTGGAAATAATTAGTATTAAATAGTGAGATTAATGAACCAGAATTACCTGTGGTTATACATATCAGAACAGATTTATCTCATGAGATATACTTTCACGGGTAGTCATTGAAATGTTACTAATATTTTTTGTTTTTACTATAATCTACTCGTGATGCACGTGAAATATCGATAGTACGTTAAAAAAAAAAATAACTATAAACACTTAGTAAAGTAAATACAAGAAATATTACTTTTCTTACCAAAGAGGGTTGATGTCAGGCAGGCGGCCGGTCATAAAAACAGTTAGCCAACACTATTCACATCATGGAAGGTAGAAGAAGGTACTATTGCTAACATGTCTTTCATATTATAATATTGTTCCAGTGTGTACTAGCCGCTGAGCTGGGACGTTCCTCATCCAGTAACCTCTGCCCCCTGGCCAGTACGTCCTTGAACCAGTCGTCGCGCGCCTCTTTCTCCGCCCTCAGCTGCTGCTAAGCCTGCGGCAGCTGGGGATGACATCTAGCTGCGGAGGGATGACGACCACGAGATGACGTCACGGAGCTGGGGAATGATATTCATGATATATATAACTTATATATAACATTCTCGTGTCACAATGTTCGTTTCCGTACTCCTCCGAAACGGCTTGACCGATTCTCATGAACTTTTGTAAGCATATTGAGTAGGTCTGAGGCTCTGAGAATCGGCCAATACCTATTTTTCATAACCTAAGTAATAGGGGCTGTTCACCCCAAAATTTTGTTTTGATTTGGACGAAAGGTTTTGTTTTTATTTTTTTATCAAGTGTCATAAGAAAATACATAAAATCCTAAATATTTTTTTTATCACCAACCCCTACTTTTGAAATGATAAAACAACGTTTGCGGGGCAGATAGTATATATTAAATAATAAATAATCAAAACTAAGACAACCATTAAATTAGTGCTTAATATAGAAAAATATCTCTTAATTAAACGTTATTTCATTTAATTTTTGTTACAAGTGCGATGTCGAACTGTATATTTATAAATGTTTTTGTTATAAGTGTAATTCTCATATAAGTGATAATAATGTCTTAATGGAAATAAAATATCATAAAGGATCCATTATTTATAGGCGTAAAATCATTAATAATTAATTAGTATATAAAGAAAATATAGTATATAAATTAGATAGAGTAATCAAATGTAGCAATATATTAACACACTATCAGATCATAAAGGTTTTGTATAATAGTGAAATCCCACAGTAATACCTCGGATAGGAAGGTCTGTGATTCCAGGTGTTGGTGCAGCAGTTTCCTCCTAAGGTCTGCAGCACCTCGCAGTGACCGCCACGCCTCACTGAGCGCCTGCTGTCTCAGCGCTATCTGCTGGGAGTTACTTCCTCCTGGAGCACCTGTAAATAGATTTAATATCACTACAACTATCTCTTCTACCTGGCAACTTCCCAGCTTTAGCCAGGGTCTACCTTACATGTTGTGAATAGTTTTGGATAATTGTTTTTACGACAGGCCGCCTGCCTGACATCAACCCTCTTTGGGAATGCATTAATTAGTGATGTCTAAATATTCTTAGAAAGTACATATGACTCGGAAAAATCATATTGGTACTTGCCCGGGCCAGGAAGTATATTACTACAAGTATAAAATACTGCAAAAAATCTGTTAAAATCTTATTTAGGCAGAATTAGGCTACATTAAATGAGGAGCTATGATATTATGAAATAGATTTTGACAAGTATTCATTTAAATGAAACTAATATTTATCATATCGTCTGCCCGTGATCATGATACTGTAAAGTAAACGAAACGTCGGAAATATGTAGTTTTTTATCAAAACGTTCATCCAAAAAATATTAGTTTCAGTTTAAAATCTTAGATTTCATTATAAGTCAATCTTAATATGTAGTTACTCTGTGTTTGCATTTCTTATCACTGTTTTGTACACAATTATTGGTGCTTTGAGGGTGTATATTTTAAATTTCATGTTTAAAGCAAAATTTATTGTAAGAATATGTTAAACTATGAATAAGTTTTAATTTAAAATACATAATATGTTTATCGTCATAATTTTCTCAAGTAAGTGAAATGTAATTTCTTTTTGAGAAAAATAAAGTATGTTTAACCATAATAATTCTTTTGTAGTACCTGCATCTGCGCGTCTATAGCGACCATATCGTTCTCGGCTGCGTCGTGGTCCCGCAAGAAGGCGTGCCCGGCGCTCCCCGGCCCGCGCCAGCAGGTCCCCGGCGTCGGCGTCGCGGTGGAAGCGGTGTATCTCGCCAGCAGCAGCCAGGCGCTGGCTGCAGGACTGGATCTGTTCTACGCTGACCAGACGCTGCCAGGACTCGCTGGAATGTATGAATTGTATTTGAGTTGTGGATTATGTAAATTAGATCTTATAAATATATTATTAAAATTCATTTTGCCTTGTTTTAAATGACATGTGGAATTTTTTAATTAGATTCTATGTGTATGTAATTAAGTCTCATTTTTCTTTGTCTAAATTAAATTCTATATCTAGTCATTAAGTCTCATTTTAACTTGTACAAATTAATTTGCATTTGTGGAATGTCTTATTTAGATTCTATATCTGTATGTATGGTTAAAGCTAATTTTGTTTGGTATAAGTTTATGTGGACATATTGGATATCTGAATTAGATCCTATATGTTATGTAATTAAGGGTCATTTCCCAAGTTCCCCTCACCCGAGTACTTCCTGTCACTTTTCAATGTCAGCGATGTATGGGCTGTCTGAGGCGACCAGCTTCTTGGCCAGCTCCTCACACTGGTTGAACCTCTCCGCCCCACTCTCTACACTCTTCGAACTTGGACCTAAGAATCTGTGGTTGGGGAAATATGATGTCTTATATTATAGATATAATTAAATGGTTTTGGAGGATATTTTAATTAAGCTGTAAAACTTTAGGTATACTTAATATTATGACATGCTAATCTTTGCACATCCTTCTGAGATACAAGAAATAAAAAAAAACACTAAATTACGTACTAAATGCTCAAATTGACTTAAATTTCAACGAAATTTAGCATTCATTCGTTAGTTTCTAAAAGAGTATTGTTGAACGGATTTCCGTGAAGTTTCAAAGCTTAGTATTTGAAGATATAACGGAATAATGTCTCCATCACCAAGTGTGATGGCTGGAGCACCCTCTCATCATCATCATCATCTACATATCGTTACTAACCAGTAAGTGTTCATAGTCCTGTCCGTAGTCTTCACTGGAGGCGGCTGCTTGCTGCTCCGCAACCCATTCCTCCAACTCAGCGCTCTCAGCCAGATATTCATGTCTAAGGATAGACACACATATTTTTAGAGGATATCCTATTTATATATTCCTATAACACACATATACTAGTCTTTGTCAGCAACTTCTTCATAATCAACTTCAGGAATAGAAAGGCGTTACTGTGTAACGCTTAAGAAGCAGTAAATAAGAATGTGTGTGTAACAATTGAAGTGTCATAAGCGCAAGACGTGTTTTGCTGTCTCTGCTTTATTAATTCTAAAATCTATATTTTAAACTGTCGAAATAGTGAAAAAGTGATACACTTTTTGGTTACCGCATTAGTGCGAGTAAATAGTATTAAATTTGTGTGAATCTATTTAAAAACAAACCATATAATTAAACTTTTAACAGTGTTACGGATGGTAAATAAATAAGTGGGTACATCAATTTAACGCAATATACAATAATAAATGAATGTCCATAAACTCTGACTCAGTTGATCAGGAATTATACATTATCTACAATTTCACGCTGTCAAGTATTCGTATGATAGCGCAGTGGTACTGTTAGTCGATTTAACGGTGTGACGATAAGGATCACGGTTTAAGCCCCAGCGGGATTATAAAAAGCAAATTAAGATTTTTAATTTTTCATTTGAAAACAACTACTGGTATAATTTACAATAAGTTAAGATGCCAAACTTCTGTACAGGCTGTCGCAATAAATTACCAGTTAAAGAATTTATGATTTGTCATCAATGCAAGCGTAGTTATGATCTCCTATGTGCAAATATCTCGCCTAATAAATTCAAGTCGCTATCTAATGAAAGCAAAATTAACTGGAAGTGCAAGGATGTCGTAACAAGATGCCAAAAATAAATAACACTAATACGCCTATTAGACCACCACTAAACAGTCAGGTTGATTGTGTATTAAAAGATTGCGGGACTTCCTTGGATATCGATAATGTTACTATTCGAAGTAATAGCACCAAATTGCAAAACGATATTTTAGCCCGCAACTCTGTTATAAATGCAGAATCGCTTCGCGACATTTTGGAGAGTTTCAAATCAGATTTATCAACGATCATAACCAAAAATTTATCCGATATAATAACTGAAAAGTTGAAGGAAATTAACAAAGAAATAAGTGGATTTAGAGAGGCTATTACCTTTTTTTAATGAACAGTACGAAGACCTAAAAAAGCGTCTTGATGACAGCGAAGTCACTATTCATAAGCTAAAATCGAACAATGATCATTTGAATTCTACAGTTAACGATTTAACTATTAGGTTGAACCTTGCGGAACAATTTATGCGAGAGAGTAATATCGAAATAAACGGCCTTCCTGAACATAGCAATGAAAACCTTGTCAACATTTTTGGTCAGTTGGCTAAGACAGTAAACGTCAGTCTCTCGAATGACGATATAGTTCAAGTTACTCGCGTTGCTAAACTCAATAAGGAAAATAAGAAACCACGAACCGTTATTGCCAGACTTCGCACTCCACGCCACCGCGACACACTACTAGCTGCCGTGCAAAACTTCAACAAGAAAAACCCCAAAGACAAACTTAATTCTCATCAACTAGGACTTGGCGGAGCTCGTTCACAAGTATACGTGGGCGAGCATTTAACTCCAGCCAACAAGTCACTGCATGCGGCGGCTCGCATTAAGGCCAAAGAATTGAATTACAGGTTTACGTGGGTTCGTAATGGCAGAATTTACGTCCGTAAAAATGAATCTAGTCAAGCCATTTTAATTCGGAACACTGATAGCATAAGACTTATTGTTTAATTTAATTAAATTTCATTTTGAATAGCACAAGCTCCTTGGAATCACCAAAATAAAAATTCTCTTCGATTAAAGTGTACTATCAAAACACACGAGGTATTCGTACTCGAACAAACGAAATTTATAAAAACATTTTGTTGTGTTCCTATGATATTATTGTATTTACAGAGACGTGGCTAAACTCAGGTATCAAAGATAATGAATTTATTGATTCTCGCTATATTGTGTATCGCAGGGATCGATTAATTGTAGACAATGGTAATGGTTCTGATAGTAATAAGCATTGCGTAGTTACCAAACAGGATGAAGGAGGAGTGTTGATAGCTATATCTCGTGATATTCAGTCCTGTAGGATATCGAGTTGGGAAACCGTCGGTGAAGCTCTCTGGGTCGCTATCAATATTATCATAAATAAAAAACCAATTAAGCTGGTAATATGTGCTGTCTACTTTCCTCCTCCACTTAAGCTGGATTCAATTAATGCATTTGTGAATATGGCTACAAATGTTTTACAACTCTGTGACAATATTATTATTCTAGGAGATTTTAACTTAAGTTCTGTAGTCTGGAATAATAATAATTATGGTTCTTATATGTGTTCGTCTAATAACAATAGGGCCATAGAAACATTATTTATAGACTTCTTAAATATGAATAATTTATATCAGTATAATGGTGTAACTAATGATAGAGGCCATATTTTGGACTTGATAATTTGTAATTTACCTAATGTAAAAGTGAGTAAAGCTTTGGATTTGTTGCGTGAATTGGATGCTCACCATCCAAATCTTTTGTGTACTATTGAGGATCTGAATTTTCATCCATTACCACCAAATGAGTGCGTAATTCCAAATTTTTTAAAGGCAGATTATAGTAAAATTACAACGGAACTCGAAGTAGTAACTTGGGAAACCTAGTTTTTCTCTTGCGTTTGTGTTAATGAGATGGTGTCTGTATTTTATAATATACTTAACAAAATAATTGAACAATCTGTACCAAAAAAAATAAATTTAAATCTAAAAACTATCCTCCATGGTACACAAAGGCCTTGATTAGGCTATTGTCAGAAAAGTTCAAACTTCGTGTAAGGTATCGGAAGATCGTTGCAATATGATGAATGACACCAAATATATAAGCATAAGATTCAGGAGGCTCTTACTAGAGATGGTAAAACATGTTGGCGTTTCCAGTGCTGTGTACATCCATAATTGGTACATACATCAGTTAGTGTTTAGTTTTAAATGTTTAGTTTTAAGTGCTTAATGTGTGTACTGTCGATGTGCCGTTCAAATAATAAAAATAAAAAAATAATAAAAATAAGAAGTCTTTGTTAAGTAGTTATTTATTTAAATTTCGACCTCGCTTAATGAAAAGTATGCTACGTCAGTCTCCTGTTTCTAAACTACCTCGAAACAAATTTACAAATTCTTGTAGCCCTTCTTGATTATAACTAGTGCGACGAATATGATATGTATATATACAGGGTGACTGGTGAATTACTATCGATATTTGAGGACGTGATATTTGACGATCATATATGACGAAATAAAAATTAATATAACATAAATATTAATAAACTTCTAAGTAAAGTTAACCAAAAGTTGTGTAATTAATTACGCATCGTATGAACACCCTACAGATTACTCTACACTACACACTCACACATACGCGCGCGGCGGCGTGTTGTTGTATCAGCACGCGGCCGCACGCGTCCACACTAGGAACACTTGGAACGTGTACACACTTTATTTATTTATACGGAAATTTGGTCAAAAATTAAGTACCTATTTTTTTTACATAATTCGAATGAGAATCATGTACCGAGTATGCTCCTTAAATATTGATAGTAATTCACCAGTCACCCTGTATAGTATCTCTCACCTGCACACACTCTCCACGAGCGCGGCCTGCCTGCTCGCTGCCAGTCTCTGCAGCCTAGCCAGACTGCCAGCCAGCTGGTCATGTCTGGTGACCAGCGCGGCACCCTCAGGATGACCACCGAAAGCCATGGATTGCGCCACGTGACCCATTTCCGCTATGATCGCCGCGTATGTATCCAACTCGAATTCTACGGCCTGTTGGTAGGTTAAAGAGGAATTGTAAGATAATGCTGAATATACTCTGTATTATTATATTTCTGTTAATTGAAATTGTTAGAAATTTAAATAATGACAACTTCTTCTGATTTAAGTCCATAATATATATATATATATATATATATATATATATATATATATATGTTAGATGTCATACTCCTGCCAAACGGCTGCCACTTATTTATGGATATCATTATATACATATATATATATATATATATATATATATATATATATATATATATATATATATATATATATATATATATACATCGCTAAGAATTAGATTTTCGTCATATCACTCAATTTTTGAGCTACAAGAAATGATTAATCACTATACAGGTGACTGGCGAATTACTATCGATACTTGAGGACGTGATATTTGACGATCATCTATGACAAAATAAAAATTAATATAACATAAATATTAATAAACTTCTAAGTAAAGTTAACCAAAAGTTATGTAATTAATTACGCATCGTGTGAACACCCTACACATTAGGTATACACACACACACACATACGCGTGCGGCGGCGTGGTGTTGTATCAGCACGCTGCCGCACGCGTCCACACTTGGAACACTTGGAACGTGTCCGCGCTTTATTTATTTATACGGAAATTTGGTCAAAAATTAAGTACCTATTTTTTTTACATAATTCGAATGAGAATCATGTACCGAGTATTCTCCTTAAATATTGATAGTAATTCACCAATCACCCTGTATATATATATATATATTACCTTATGCCGTGTGAGTAGTTGCGTCGCTCTATGCCTATCATTGCCGACGTCACCGGAAGCCAGTGCGGTGGACTTGTCAGCCAGACAGGAGTCTACTTCCGCTGCATCATACAGGAACTGCTGGGCCTTGACCGCCGCCTCCAGCCGGACCGCGCACTCCTCCGCCGCCGATGATACAGAGGAGTACGCCTCTTCAAGCTCCTGGCACAGCTGCTTGATCTGGAATGTGATCGTTATAGTTTAGTGAGTGGAGTAGGGAAATAAATTATATGTATATGCATAAATTTATCTTCTTCTTCCTGGCAATTTCCCAGATTTAGCCAGGATCTGCCTAAGATGTGTGAATAGTTTTGCCTAATTGATTTTACGACCGGACGCCTGCCTGACATCAAACCTCTTTTGGAATGCATTAATCAGTGATGTCTAAATACTCTTATAAAGTACATATGACTCGGAAAAATCACATTGGTACTTGCCAGGACCGAACCCGTGCCCTCTTGCACGAGAGGCGGGACTTTTAACCACTAGGCCACAACTGACTGAGGAAATGAATTATACGAGTATGTATATACATAAATTAATATAATACAAATTGGTGTTTCAGTTAATGTCGCGTTCACACTGTTTACTTCGCTGTAAGCAACAGTACTGTGCTGGGAATCTACTCACAATCTCTCTCCTACTTTCTACATTTGTGTATCTTTCTTTCCCTTCGTTGAACGTTTAACGCAACCTTGTTGGTAGTCGCATAAGAAGTTTTACTTCAAGAATTCACTCAAAAAATATTAAAAAAAAATCAATTATCAGCCGAACATTGTCAAAGAATAATTTAATTATGCATGCTGTATATAATATTTCAGATGAACCAAGGTATGGTGTGGAGATCCAGAATGAATTTAACTATGATACTATGACGTTGGTAAGATGGACATTTTTTACTATGCGTCAGTTCTGCACTATCGAACGGACGCGTGTTTCTCTCTTAGAAATAAATACCTACATATAATCACTACAAATACAATGGGACATATAACTATATAACATTACTATGTAATACATGAGAATGTGAGTTATATATATAGTCCACCTTCCCAACCTGTGGATGCGTGTCCAGCTCCTTGCCCCGCTGGAGCACCCTCTCCACTACAGGCCTCCGCCCCTCCAGCTCCACCCTCAGCTTGGCGTGTTTCTTCTGCGCGTGGCAGATGAAGCGGCGGCCTGGCGCTCCGACACCCAAGCTAGCTCTCCTGAAACCTCGGCAGCGAACTTGTGTAGTCTGTGGAGGATTTGGATGAATAAAATTAGTCCTCAAATTGATTATGTACTATTACTATCCTACTAATATTATAATTGCGAAAGTTTGTGAGTGTGTATGTATTTATTTATTAATTTAGGCACACAAACAGAATATAAGCCGGATTACATATGAGTTACAGTCTAAAATTATTTTTAGCTTGATTATATTCTTAAGTATGTGTACACGGCATAATCATTACAAAAACAATATTTTTGTCAGGTGCTACATTATTTAGGTACAATTTAAGACTAATGAATAAACAGGAAAATGTATGTTTGTTACTTCTTTACGCTCAAACGGCTGAACTGATTTTGATAAAATTTTGTGTACAGGAAGCTGACGTCCAGGAATAACACATAGGCTACTTTACATCCCGGAAATCTCGGAAATCCGCGGGTAAAACCGCGGGGCGCAGCTAACATGGTATAAATTATAAAACAGTTGCTTTTATTGTCCCTATATCCGTATGCATTCTTAATAACTTAAAACTACGCAGTGGATTTTGGTGTAGTTTTTTTTGAAAGATAGATTGTTTGAAGAGGAAGGTTTGTATGTATAATGATATCCATAAATAAGTGGAGAATCCTTATCCAGTTAAATAACTTTAATACATTTTTGATTTAAAATAGATCTATGGCCCTTTACAGTAAATATTTTAATCTTTATACCCGTCCCGGCTCAATTGTATATATGTATTACATACATATATATTGTTCCGTCAACCGTTAATCATTTCTTATATAATATTGTATTGAATCATATTTTGTTTTAGTTATATCGTATACTGACTGTAGACTAGTTTCCAGCGCCTGTCTCCTCTCGGCCGCTCGAGGGCGGAGCGCCCGGGCGGTCTGCAGCAGCGCAGCGGAGTCTCTCTCAATGGCCGCGCCGTCGAAGTGACCACTGGAGACTAGGTCGGAGCCCTGGGCTGCAAGGGACTCCGCTCGTTGTTCGCATTGACTCAACTCTTGTTCCAGAGCCTGTAGACATTTATGTTACTATTGAATATTATATAAATATGGATATATTATGTTCTAGTAAATACAACAAGGACGAAATCTCATTTTTCTGTAAACAATAATTGTTTTTATCAATACACATTTCTAAACAATATAATTCTACTTGTTTTACTTTAAAACAAATTTTTTTCTCGCCTGAGGAGCCCTTACTTTAAATCTAGTTATTAAAGCACCAGCAATTAGCTCTTTACACTTTGATTCTATAAAAATAATGTTAGCAAAAAAAGAAATCTTTAAAACCACATCATCACTCTCACACTGACAGTTACCACAAATTATATCAGTTAGCTGGCATAACTACGACAGATAATAATTTGAAAAGCAATACTATATATATGTATATGTATATAGTATATCTAGTAGGTATGTATGGATATATGTTGGTCTTACAAGTAAATTATCCTAACTGATTTTGATAAAACTCTTCTATAAAGCAATTTAGACCTCATAATGACATCCGTTATATTTGATACACATTAATCACCATCTGAGTAATACCTAATACACGCATGAAGTCGCAGTAAACAGCTAGTATGTGATGTAACCACCTGGTGTAGTAGCAGCAGTCTCTTGCAGGATCTCAAGTCTGAACCCAGCTCGGAGCTGTTCAGAGCTCGCTACACCTCCGACAACCTCGCTTTGGCCTCTTCCACCGACCTGGGAAATCATAATTTTATGAATATATTCAATACATATTCATAATATAGGAGATTATATGAGATGTTTCCATCGTCATCAGCCTATCAGAGCCCACTGCTGAGCATCTTCTCACATATAGAAGGTTTGAGCATTAATCACCACGCTTGCGTAAGAAGGGTTGGTGATGTCAAACTTATTATATGATATTATTGAATGGTGTAACCATGGTAAGGGTGATAGATGTATCACATATATTTAATAAGATAAGAACTTACAATCTGTACATAACGCGGTCCAGATTTTATGTTTTACTGAGAGATCATAAAGTATTTAGTGCAAGTTCGCACTTGGGTTGCTACGAAATTAAATTCAGAAATTTATTATCAATATGTGCCTAAATATATTTTATATCATACACTTCTCGTCTGCCCGTCATGACTGTTTCTTATATATACAATGAATGCAAAAACTTTTACAAGTTATTATTTCACTTGCAATGTATGTATGTTATTTTATTTTATTTCAGGGAAACAAACAATAAGATGAACTTATGGGATATAATTATTAATTATACAAAATTATATATATCAGCTAAGTTTCCACTGGTAATTAGACACATATTATTAAAATTAAAAAAGACTAATAAACATTGAAAACGTATACTGACGAATTTCTTCGGCAGTTATGAATAAAATCTAACATAAATATAATTAAACGAAACAAATTTAAAAAAAAAAAGGAAAAAAACACTTAAAATTGAAGGCATTAATGGCTACATCAGTTAGTTAAATTACAGGCAAAACATTTATACACGTCAAAACAAACTAGGTATGAATTGATACATAAATTAATCTCATTTATTTTATTTTTAAAAGAATACATTTTTCAAATAATATATAAATATCTTAATAAACTTTATTATAATTTTGGCAGCTACGATATAAGAAGATAATATTATTAGTACTTTTCGTTTTACAAATCGGCACATTAAATAATGGTTTATATCTAGAATTTATTCGTGAACAATTAAAATCAATATTAGACGATAGGAAAGGTGAATCTACGAAACTGTTAATTATTTTAATTAATGAAAGATACACTTTGTTTAAAGTTTGTAATTTCGTCCTTTAATGGTTTGAGTTGCGCAGACATTATATCGGTTATAGTATTTTCCAATTTAAGCCACAATTTGTCGAACTCTTTGGATACAATATTTTGAACTTCCTCACTAGAGACTGGTATTACATTTGTATTCACTTTGGATGAAGCAATGTGGGCTCGTACACCTCTACGATTTTTAATATTATCAACTATGGTTTTTTTACAAATTAATTATGTGTAATCTCAAAACGAGGAAAAAAAATAAAAATGAAATAAAATCATACTTTCTCACATGCGATGCCCGGGATCGAACTCTCGCTTCACGCGTACAATGCTTAGTAAACACCTTTCGGCCAATTTGTTTCTGGAGATATTTGTGAAAAAGATGATTTATTTAAAACAGCTGGGTTTTAACTTTTATCATTTGGTTGTTGACCAATCAGAAGTAAGGACGCGATCCTCTTGAGCGTTTGAATAAAAATACTGGTTTTTACCTTACAAATTTAAAAAAAAAACACTTAATCACCTTCGCAAAGTTAGTGCACTGAATGTTTTAAGCACTATTGACAGCAATAAAACTAAAAAACACTTATTATTCTAAAGTTTAAACAAAAAATACTATTCCGATATACACTATTAGGTTAATATTATGAAGACGTCAAACACCAAAAATCACCAAGTTAACCGCCTACAAACGGTAATAGCGAATAATGGTACAATAATTTGGCCGATAATTACTTGATAGTGGCAAGAAAACAAATATTTACAATTTTAATGATTTTTATGTACGGAGCCAATGTTTACGCTACCGGTAGCGACACCTAATTGATATTCTAACCTAATTTATATTCTTGAAACCTAATTTATATTCACTTAAAAATTACATATTAAGTAGGTACATATGTATGAAAATTTATATTTTCATTTTATTGTTTTGAAATGCTAATCACTAGTGGGTCTGTATATGTAATGAACATTGCTATTATCTGGTATTTAGAGATCACCAGCTGGAAAGATTTATTAACCACAGAGGTCATTTCAATGGAATATATAATTTAAATATAATATCAAACTAATTGTAATAGATAGCATCTGCGGGCAATTATCATATATGGACATACAATTAAGACCTCTTAATAAAAGTTTACGATAATATAAAGTCGATGAACCGAAATGAATAATGTACTTTACTAAGAATATTCCTTAACAATCGAATGTTTCTAAGCTTCTGGTAAAATTGAATGGTGAATTCGAATATTGTTTGAAAATTGAACGTTTGTAAAAGTTACGTATTATTGCTTCTATAACTAACTAATAATATTAACAACTAACAATTTTTTTTTACAGTTTCAAATATCTTATTCGGATTTTACAAATATGAAGCTGGTAACCGAAATTTTTACTAAAAAAAGTTCATAAAAAAATCCTTGAAGGAGAGTTAAATTTTTTAAATCGAGTTTTGACAAGCAGATAGATGGACAACAAATGGATTATATCCAAATACTTTCACCTCGTGTTCCCGAATACACTAAAAACGTTGGGTAAAATATACAATAGAAAATACGCGACGTAACAAAGTTCGATTCACTTATACAGAGATTTCGGTTTTACATTGAGATGAAAGAAAACTTTGATATCATAAAAGGTCTCTACATTAAACTATACCAATTAACAAGTTAAATAATGTGTCGGATCATATAGTTAGATAAAAACTGTGAAAGACTTTAGACAACAAAAAATGAATAAAGTGTCTCTTTACCCAGAACACATGTAAAAAGTGAAACTTCCATAGGAAACAAAACATTATAAAATAACATTTATATTTTTACCAATTCCAAGCTTTACATTTCCAAGAATTTTGTTAATAGTAGAAATATTTAACCTCAGTCAAAACTTATACAAAGTAATTGAAAATAATTTATCATAGAAATGTTATTTACAAAATAAAATTTTATGAAGAGAACTCATTAAATAAATATGTTATAGAAATTAATTTCTGGTCAAATACAGTTATAAAAAATAATTTTGCATTGCTTTATTTCTTTTAAATTAAAGAACATTTAGACCCCAATTATTGAAGATGGTATTATTTTGGTCTGAAAAGCGATTGTAATCTGCACAATACTATTAATTACTTTTGGTAAAATATGTTTGATATTCTGATAATCAACTGATTTCTGTCGAGTAACTAAAATAATCATTTCATATGAAGAGATTAAAAATTACTTATTTAATAACATTGTTTTGATATTTGACATCTTTTATTATGTCTAAACTAGAAGACCTGGCGAACTTCGTATCGCCCTATAATCAAGAAATATCTATTACGTTTTTTTATTTATATTTTTGGAGTTTACCTGTAAGCCATAAATCTCCGTGTTTTGAAGTGTGACAGAATGATTGTCATATTAGTTAGTTGTCAAATCTAATGTCAAAAAAAACGTTTGTATGGGAAATAGAAAAGGGCTGTTTTTATGGTTTTCCCAGTAATGAATCAATTTTTCTCACCTTTTATACCTTCCCTGAACCTCCACGAACATTTCAAGACTAAGATTAGATAAATCCGTTCAGCTGTTCTCGAGTTTTAGCGAGACTAAGGAACAGCAATCCATTTTTATATATATAGAAGATATAAAGTTTATTGGGACGTGACGTAATTTCACTAAAGGAATCAGACTTCTTTTTAAACTTAACTTACAATTTCTTACACATAGATATATACAATATTTATAGAAAACATCTACTACTCTGAAGAAAGTAGGTACAGCAAAATTTATAACCTAAGTACTCCGTTTTTAAGTTAATCAAAAGTTGAATTGATTCCAAGGTCCATACAGCTGTGTTTTGTAATAAAGAAATTTAAATAAGAAGTTGGTAATATGCTAGAAGAAGCATTATACCTAATATCTTAGTATTCTTGGAAGTTTTGTCACCTGGAGTGTTTTTTTGTCTCTTCATGCCATATAGTAAACGATATCCAATTGCGCAATAATGTAATGAAAATTTGTTTATATACAGTATAGACATTCAACATTATTTGTTTAATTTTTAGTTCTTATACCAAACGATATGGCTATATAATAATTTTAAACCAAAAATTTTGTAACTGTAGCGGAGCTACTGAGGTTTTGAATAAAATATTTTAAACTTTTGTATGTATTGCAAATTTAAAGATCGAAAGTATGGCATACAATTCTGGGCCCACAATGTAAAAACATGAAAATAGTATAAATACTATTTAATAAATTAAAAGGTTCAAAATTAAGTTTCTTCATTGAAAATTCTATAGAAATTGGCAATCAGATAGCTGAGTTATTGAAGGTTCAGTAAAAGTGAGGTTATATTGCATTATCTTTAAGAGTTAGATGAATACACTTAAAAGTATGTGAAAAATAATAATTTTATTTAGAAGAGAATATCTGATAAGTTATAACAAGGCAAGAAAGACTCAAAAATATACAAATATCTGTAACAAGTATGGAATTTTACGAGGAACACGGGTAGTGAACTATGTGATAAAAGTCATAAAATAAAACAAATAATTTTAATGAAATATGTATTTTATTCCTCTTCAATAATAATTACAATGTCGTTTAGGAACTGTGCAGGGGGTACAATGTTACTAGTTGCTATCCCACAATTCCCACAGCGATGCATCGTTTCAGTAATATCCAATCCATAAGCCGGCGAAATAATCCAAATTAACAATTCCAAGTCAAACGTGCAGGCGATCATCGGTGTGCAATGTGAAAGCAAGGGTCGTAAAACGTTAGGCGGGTTCGGAGTCCGTAAAAAACAAAGCAGTGGTCGTTGAAAACGTAAAATGATCCGGAAAGCACTCGAAACGTATCGAAAAACACGAAACAAGACAGACTCGGATAACAATGAATCTGGCATCGTAATTGTTACCTAAGTGTCAATGTTATGTTGCCATAGACTATATACTAAATGATTTCGATCGATATGCAATCGATAATCGAAAAGGATGTTTTAAAATAATATTTAATATTATTATTATATTAATACACGTTATTAAAAGTTATTCTTATTGAATTGTAGACATATATGGTGTAGTTTAAATGAAGTTACTATAAGTTTAAAACTAGGAGTGAAGTTTTTATTTTGTAGTTAAATAAACGAATAATCATTTTTTTATTTGATTAATCGTTAATCGATTGCTACATAAAAACAGCTATTTGCATATTTCTCCGTATTTATTTGTAGATTGAGAATTTATGCAGATTTTTGGTATTTCATACAAAAAATTAACTAATTTTTTAAATCAATTTTCAACTCATTACATTTTAGGCCCAAAAGTTTCCATCTCCTTTAATTCTTAGATATTATTTCGTGATCTTAACCCCCCTCCCTTTGCGTAGGGGCCTGTCGAAAAATAACTAAAAATATTCATTAAATGAGAAATTTAGAAGTGGTACGATTTAAATGCTAGTACGATATAACCAACTTTCCCCTATATCATACGACAAAGTTAATTCTTATCTAGATTAAGTTACCTAGATATTAGTCATAAATTCCTACAACTTTGGAAACACTTTGAGGATTGAAATAGTTTTGAGTTTTATGATCTATCTACACTGGCTTTGTCTATTTTCTACTGTTCACTGTCCTTTTTGGTAGTTACGTAACTCTTGTTTTAGTTTTGTCTTCCTTCAACACAGGTTATTTCCAAAATATTTATACCATATTGTTTACGTTTTTACTCTTTAATTTTGTAAAATATATCAGTAATTGAATAACATGTTACATGTACATATTGACATAATGCACGTCGTTCATTACGTCTACTAGTTTCACCTATTTTTTAAAATTACTTAGTTTAAATAACAACATAATATCACCATTATATACCAGTGGCGTGAACACCATTGATGCAAATAAGCACTGCACCCCCTACGCATATAAAAACTAAACCCATATTGTTTAATTCTTACTTATATACTTTTAATCATACATTACGAAATACAAATGTCAATAGACATTTAAAATGACATTTGATTCATGATTTGTTATTAAGTGCCATCTAACAATGTAAAAACGAAACATTTTCGATCGGCCGCTGCTAACTGCTAGCGCCGCTATGCAGCCAGAGCGGCGGTATGCACAATCACTCTCTGTTTATAGTCTAAGATCCCACTGTAGGATTGGTGCGGTCATCACTTATTTGTTTAAAAACAAATTTTTACATTTATTTATAGTTAGGAGAACATAATATATTTACCAGGTTGCCTATCAAAATTTGGCCGCCATAATTTTTAATTTATTTTTTTGGAAAAATTCCGTTCATTTATTTATTAAATAAAGAAAACTATACATGACAGTAATTTATATGAAGATTCTAAAAAATCATGGTTGCCATTACGCAGCTAGCCGCAACTCTTCGCAGCCAGGGTGTGTTCGCAAAAATTAACCTAGTAATTATAATATTATGTTCTCCTAACGATAAATAAATATAAAAATTTGGTTTTAAGCAATTAACCTATGAACGCAGCAATCCTGCAGTGGGATCTCGGACTATTATTATCCATACAAAACGTTTCAAGGACGATCTACAAATCTCGTGTATGTATACAGGAAATGTTTGTATGCGTGTGTGTAAAACTAACACATGCATAGTGTTCGGAAAGCAAGTTAATTTAAATTTTGTATTGTTTGTAGAAAGTCCGTTAATCGTCAAACGAAACGGGGCTCTCTGATTGGTCGGTAATCTGGTTATACTTTTGTCGCCATTTTATTATTATGCAATATGGTCATTTGTTTTTCTAAGCACAAGTGAATACGTTTTAATTAGTAAACAGTGGATTAATTTAGTAACGAATTATGGAAAATTATAGCTGTGAGTTCTGTGCTTGTGATATGTGTTTAATGAAATTAGTAACGAGTGTGTACATTTTCAATATTGACGTTTGGTAATAAAATTAAAATAAGTGTAAAGTCATGGTGTGTGAGCTGTTGTGACCAGTTGAGATTGAACTAAAAGAAAGGTAATGTTATTTGTTTTAATAAAAAGTATTATGATAGTTTTAATTAGTTAGCAGGTTGTGTACACCCAAATAAATTATTTTGTTTGCCTTGTTTGTTTTTTTCAAAAGATTATTATAAGAATGTTTGAAAATGGAACTCCGCTGGATGTTCCTATTTAAATAACTTTTATAAAGCTGTGATGAACAGATTATAAAGTATATACTAGATGTTCGTTCTGATCGGACTGCTGTAACATTATTCGCGAAGATTATCAATGTTTAAATGAAATTAATATTTTCTGATTACTTCTCGTATTTTATTATGTTAAAAACTACATACTCCCGACCTTTCGATGACTTGGCAGCAACCGTGATCACGGCGGACATCTCGTCTGCCCGTTAAAAAAATAACAATATTAGTTTATTTTGACTAAATAGTTTTCACGACCGTAAGAAGATTAGTCTAATTAAGAAGATTAGTATTATTAGTTTATTTAAGAAGATTAGTCTCTAGTACATATTGTGGAAAATGAGATTTTGTTACCATTTATAACAATAACTTCTAATTCAAATATCATTCCGTATAAGGGTCCGAAATATATAAACTGCAATAAATATTTCTAAGGGATTGCTATAAAAATTCAACTGAAACTTGAAATAATAATAAAAAAAAACAAACTGAAAACACCGTCCGCCATGTTTTTAAGTCACAATATTGTAAACAACGTAATATCAAACGCTGTTTCAGGTTATTCGTGGTCTTTCATTTATACGCCTTGATAATTATTTATACCACGTAAAAAGAATAAAAGTTGTTAGATGGAGTATACTCTCTTCTTGACAACATCCTCATCACTTTGTTACCAAATGTTTTCTCTCCTTTTGACAACTAAATCGAGTTGGAACACAATTAGTTTTCATTCTGATTCTTTTATCTGAACCCATGATTTTATATTGTTTATAATTTTCCATGTCACTTTCAAGCTAATATAAAAACAGAACCAATGTTAACACGTGGGCAATTGACTACGCATAGTCGCTTACTGAAACTTTATTTAGAAAGAAAAAATATTAATACATTATAGTTTAAAGTGAAAATTACAAAATATATTTGTTGTAAGTTTCTTTAACCTACATTGAAGTGATCTTCACAGAAATACACCACTGTTCGGCTGACAGAGTTACAGGATCTCTTTTAGCTAGTTGTAATCAGGTATTACACATATTCTCAACACTGGGTACTTTAATCCACAACTTTTCTGGGTTCTTTATTGATGCATTCTTACATTCCCGCTGGATATAATAGTGATAACTACTATATTTTATCATGTAATCCTTTCGAAGCCATGGTTTTGAATTCCGATAAACAGGTCATGATAGTCACTCGTATTGTTTACAAGAATATTACGTCACGGCACAGATAATTAGTAGACCATCATGGCGGACGGCGTTTATGACTGCAAAGCGAAAATATATTTTAAAATTTAAAGTTTATTAGGATAGGTGTTTCAAAAAAATATTTTTTTTTATGGCGTAATATAATCGTAATGAACCGTTCTATGAAATAATAAAAATATTTTCTTTCAGATGAATATTGTTCGTCACGACATCGTTTACGACGTAAGTACATTTTTATACACTTATCGCCTGAAGAAAAGTTTTTTCACAGTAATTATTACATAGTGCATTTATTCATAGGTTTTCTCTCTTTTCATTCATAGATTTTATATTGTAGAAGTAATGAAAACAATTAAGAGAACAACCTTTAATGATCGTTTGGTTTAATTTATGCCAACACAAAAGGCAGAGGTTCTTGAGGATTTATGCTTTTTATGCATTTAACATTCCTTCGTGCTTGTCACACTTTTAATTAAATTTTAATACCTTATCGAATTAATCTTTTGAAAATTCATGAAAAATAATTTTCTGGCCAAATTTTCCATAACTGATGTTATTTATTTAATCCACGTTTACCATTAAATATTGAACACATTCAACTATCCCTACTAATATTATAAATGCGGAAGTAGCTCTGTCTGTCTGTCTGTCTGTTACGCTTTCACACCTGAACCACTGAACTTTTTAATGAAATTGGGTACAGAGATGGAGTTGACCTTGAGAAAGAACATAGGATAGTTTTTATCCCAGACTTTTGAAAGGTTCTCTTGTAAACGCGATATAACCGAACTCCACGCGGGCGAATCTGCGGGCGGAAGCTAGTCTTCATATATTTCTGTCGCAACAAAAATTCTTTCATATCAATCGTTTTTCAGTTATGGTAACCATTTATTGCACCACGCTTTATAATGTTACATTTTATTTTAATATCAACATAACATTTAACTATAAAATTTTAATCTAGTATATAATTGTATTAGCTTCGAGATTTCGATGATATTTCACCTAGTTTGTGTGCTAAATAGGACAGCGTATTGAAATTAATTTTTATTTTTCGGGGAAGGTAAGCAAAACATGCAAAACTACGGGATTCTAAGAGCTTCGCAGACTTACGGAACGGAATTGTGATCATCATTTGTTTCAATAGCTAATGTCGATGAATTACTAGTATTCAGTTAATCTGGAGTATTATTACCTTCAGTCTTTGTTACTTTTTTAATTGACTTTAGATTTATTGGTTTAAGCATTCAAACTGAATTTAAAAAGAAAGTCGGCTGATAAAGTCCAGATGACTCAATACATCTTTTTGTATCCTTTTCCGACACTTCACTTTTTTTCATTGAAATATATATTTACAAAAAATTATTTGTGATTATGTGAAAATTGGTAATACTATTATAAAATATTTATCTTAATATTATGTATATCCAATTGTTTTTAATTGTAGAAGTCTGTATTTCATAACTATATTCGCTGTCTCTGTTATGCTCGTTCATTATTATTTAAAGAATCCGAAATTATGCCACTTCTGAAAAATTTTGCTAAATAAGAATATCACCCACAGCTATAATTATTTCATATTTTATATCTTAATCAATAATCAGTATAATCTATAAAAATAATATAATTTCTTTCAAATATTTTATTTTAATTTATTGATTATAAAATTCAAATAAATAATGCTGAGGTTGCATGAAATATTGTATTGCTACAAATAGAAGATTAGTGCAATAATTATGGAAACGTTTGAGATATTTTAGTGTTAAATTCAGAGACAATCTTTTATAAACATTAGAATTTCGTAAAAATCTGTGAATAATATTTTTTACTTCAACATATTGCTTTATTAAAATATAGTTCCAATAAATAGATCAAAAGCCTACAACGAAGAGTGTATGTTTTGCAAATAGATAGCCACTACCTGTAAAAAGATTTTATAATTTACTAGAAGACCCGGCGAACTTCGTTTCGCCCTATAATCAAGAAATATCTGTTACGTTTTTTTATTTATATTTTTGGAGTTTACCTATTAAAGCCATAAATCTCCGTGTTTTGAAGTGATTAGGAATGATTAATAGTTAATATGAGAGTTACACTGAGCTAGCAAAATAAAAATTGTCAACGTTACTACTACACTTGATGCACAAACAATAACGATGGCCGACAACTGTGTAGGGAGTGAGAGAAGTCTAATTGTGTGAGAGAAACAGAAGACCGGCTTCGTTCTCATCCCTACTCCGTGCTGTTTACTGGGTCAGAAGTGACACCTGTAGATATCTGGCAGGGATAACTTATTAAATGACGATTGATCAGTTATCGACCGGAGATGAAAAATGATTAAATTACTAAAATAGCTATTAAAAAATAAGGGTTGATCGTAGAAGGGTGAAAATTTAGGATTGTATGTATTTTTGTACGTTGTATCATAAAAAAATAGTAATTAAAAATTTTGTCTAAAAAATAAAAAAAAAAATTTAGGGGTGGACTACCCCTAACATTTAGGGGGATGAAAAATAGATGTTGGCCGATTCTCATAGCTACCGAATAA
Source organism: Danaus chrysippus (assembly GCA_916720795.1). Taxonomy (NCBI): domain Eukaryota; kingdom Metazoa; phylum Arthropoda; class Insecta; order Lepidoptera; family Nymphalidae; genus Danaus; species Danaus chrysippus. The sequence continues at coordinate 2,532,561 of CAKASE010000073.1, forward strand.
GCACAAAAAATTTCATCAAAATCGGTCAGGTTGTTTCGGAGGAGTATGGGCACGAAAACTGTGACACGAGAATTTTATATATTAGATAATTTATAAACCATAGCAAAATACGAGGATATATTTAATTAGCTGGAAATCTCCTTTTCTTTTGTTATTTCCAATACTCATCAATTGGCATATTCTAAAAAAACAAACAGGAGTTGATTGATGTCAAAACGGCTCACTTTTCTCCTCGCCGTGTTTCAGTTTAGCACCTAAAACTTCTCCCTTAAAAATCGTTTCATCAACTCTCCCGAATAATCGGTTTACATGAATCTCACACAGTAGATAGCGGATAAAGTCCTGGCACTGTTTACTGCAACAACACATAACGACACAACAACAGTTACACACTTTCGAAATATATAGGTATTAATATTAGTTTTAGGAGAACCGCAGTGGTAAGCCAAAAAATTAAGTAATAACTTTAAATTTTCTTTATTTAAAGCTATCTTGAAAACATATTTTTGAATATATCCCAAAAGAAAGATTTAAACACACTCCGAAAATCTACGATTGATAAAACTATCATACCAACTCGCGTTTTGAACGAGAAAAGAACCCTGATATTCTTTGACAAATTCTTATACATATATGGCTCGCCCCTCTTATACTCTCCAATATTCCTACAATATTATAGTTTTATCATTTAATACTTTTTACAAATTAAATAAATATGTTCAAGATAATTATATTCGACAACAACAACACAATTTCAAAAAATTGCAAATTCACACCGGCTGTAAAGTAGATTTTCCTTAAAACTACGTAAATATGTATTAAATTATATTAAGATGCATATACAGGGTGACTGGTGAATTACTATCGATATTAGAGGACGTGATTTGTGACGATCATATATGACAAAATAAAAATTAATATAACATAAATATTAATAAACTTCTAAGTAAAGTTAACCAAAAGTTATGTAATTAATTACGCATCGTATGAACACCCTACAGATTAGGTATACACACACACTCACACATACGCGGGCGGCGGCGTAGTGTTGTATCAACACGTCGCCGCACGCGTCCACACTTGAACACTTGGAACGTGTCAACACTTTACTTATTTATACGGAAATTTTGTCAAAAATTAAGTGCCTATTTTTTTTACATAATTCGAATGAGAATCATGTACCGAGTATGCTCCTTAAATATTGATAGTAATTCACCAGTCACCCTGTATATATATATATATATGTATATAGTATATCTAGTAGGTATGTATGGATATATGTTGGCCTTACAAGTAAATTATCCTAACTGATTTTGATAAAACTCTTCTATAAAGCAATTTAGACCTCATAATGACATCCATTATATTAGATACACATTAATCACCATCTGAGTAATACCTAATACACGCATGAAGTCGCAGTAAACAGCTAGTATGTGATGTACCCACCTGGTGTAGTAGCAGCAGTCTCTTGCAGGATCTCAAGTCTGAACCCAGCTCGGAGCTGTTCAGAGCTCGCTACACCTCCGACAACCTCGCTTTGGCGTCTTCCACCGACCTGGGAAATCATAATTATATGAATATATTCAATGCATATTCATAATATAGGAGATTATATGAGATGTTTCCATCATCATCAGCCTATCAGAGCCCACTGCTGAGCCTCTTCTCACATGGAGAAGGTTTGAACATTAATCACCACGCTCGCTCAAGAAGGGTTGGTGACGTCAAACTTATTATATGATATTATTGAATGTATAACCACGCTAAGGGTGATAGATGTATCACATACATTTAATAGGATTAGAACTTACAATCTGTACATAACGCGGTCCAGATTTCATGTTTTACTGAGAGATCATAAAGTATTTAGTGCAAGTTCGCACTTGGGTTGCTACGAAATTAAATTCAAAAATTTATTATCAATATGTGCCTAATTATATTTTATATCATACACTTCTCGTCTGCCCGTCGTGACTGTTTCTTAAACAATGAATGCAAAAACTTTTAATAGTTATTATTTCACTTGCAATGTATGTATGTTATTTTATTTTATTTTAGGGAAACAAACAATAAGATAAACTTATGGGATATAATTATACAAAATTACATATATCAGCTAAGTTTCCACTATATTATTAAAATTAAAAAAAGACTAACATTAAAAACGTATACTGACGACTTATTATTCTAAAGTTTAAACAAAAAATACTATTCCGATATACCTACACTATTAGGTTAATATTATGAAGATAACAATTTGACGTCAAACACCCAAAATCACCAAGTTAACCACCTACAAACGGTAATAGCGAATAATTGTACAATAATTTGACCGATAATCACTTGATAGTGGCAAGAAAACAAATATTTACAATTTTATTGATCTTTTTAGCGTAATAAACAATGTTCGCTAATTATAAATCAAGAACACAGGTGATATTATTTTTACGTTAGCGAGGGTGCGCGCGTGAGTGCTGGTGATGATGGACAAGCGTTCCACTACGGATCTGTATGCGGACTGACGAGCCGGGCGCGGTCTACGCTCGGCCGGCCGGCCCCGGCTACCTGGGGACCCGGCGGGGCTACAGGCGTGCGGGTCCGGACGTTTAGAACAATAGACACCGCGGGCATCCTCGCTATATACAATTTAAAATAAGATTTACTCGTTATATCTAATTACATAAAAAATATGAACTTAGTCTAAGTAGCTCCGCTACATCACCCCCCTCCAGAGACCGAGCTACGGGCGATAATACTCTGGGAATCGAACCCTGCGCCTCGACCGAGTTTGGCGAACGTGTTCCTCGGTATCCGGCAATTCCTGATCCTCTGTGTGTGGGGTGTGTGAGTGTGTATGATTGGTGTGTGTTTGTGTTGTGTAGCGTGTGGGCTGTGTCAATGTTGTGTGTGTGCTGTCTGGGTCGCACAGTATGTAGGCCGGCTTAAGGCGGTCCACTGATACCGTGACCTTCTTACCATTATTTAAGATCGTGAAAACCTTATCCCCGCGATGAAGTACTTCGAACGGACCTGTGTACGCCGCCTTCAAGGTTCCACCAACAGTACAATCACGCAGGAACACGTGACTGCAAGTGGCTAAGTCTTTGAAGACGAACGTGGACATTTTGTTACTACTATGGCGAGACGCAGGCGATGGCCGTAAATTTTGGATAATATCACGCAGTTTTGATGAAAACTCTGTCAAATCAGGGATATTATTAAAATTTGGCTCACTGTCAAAGAACTCGCCTGGTAATCGAAGTGGTTCACCATAGAGTAGTTCAGCGGAAGTAGATTTAAGGTCTTCCTTATAGGCACTGCGGATTCCCAGCAGGACCAGTGGTAGCGAGTCAACCCAATTTAAGCTCCTGTGGCAGATTATGGCAGCCTTAAGCTGCCTGTGGAATCTTTCAACGAGCCCGTTGCACGATGGGTGGTATGCAGTAGTTCGCCGATGCTGGAAACCTATGAAATGGGCTAGACTTTTGAAAAGAGCTGACTCGAATTGAACTCCACGGTCGGTGAGTATGTCAGCCGGACATCCAAAGCGCGAGATCCACCCACTGACTAAGGCTTTCGCTACGGCTTCTGCTGAAATCTCACTCAGTGGAATAGCCTCTGGCCACCGTGTGAAGCGGTCGATTGCCGTGAGGCAGTATCGGTATCCTTGTGAGACTGGTAATGGACCGATTAGGTCAATGTGGATGTACTTGAACCTAGCTGGTGGAAGTTTGAACGTTCCAAGTGGTGAGGACACGTGTCTTGTTACCTTCGACCGTTGACATGCCAAACAAGTACGAACCCACTCTCTGCAGTCTCGACGGACTCCTGGCCAAATATACCTCTCCGAGACCATTTTCGCAGTGGCATTGGCACCTGGGTGGCTTAGAGAGTGTAAGCTCTCGAAGGCTTGTCGCCGAAGCATTTTAGGTACAAAAGGTCGTAATGTTCCGTTTGTGTCATCACACACAAGCTCATGTGGTGATCCAGGCAGTTTCAGCCTTCTGATGCGCAGTGAGCTGGTGTCCTCCTCGATAAGTTGCTTTAGTTCTGGGTCGGACTGCTGGGCTCTAGCCAGCTGGTCCTAATTTAGGGGTTGAGCAACTTCGTTAACCCGGGAGAGGGTGTCAGCAACCACGTTATCCTTGCCCGAGATGTGGCGGATGTCTGTGGTGAACTGGGAGATCAGGTCAAGATGCCTGAACTGTCTGGGGGAGCAGTTCTCCTTCCGGTTGTGGAAGGCGAAGGTGAGCGGCTTGTGATCTGTATAGATCACGAAGTCACGAGCCTCAATCATGTGCCGGAAGTATTTTACACTCTCATAAATCGCGAGCAGTTCGCGATCGTATGGTGAGTACTTCTGCTGAGTGGGGCTCAGCTTGTGAGAATAAAAGGCAAGGGGTTGCCACGCATTCCCATCATGCTGTTGAAGGACAGCACCAATAGCGCTGTCCGATGCGTCGGTTACTAACGCCATTTTGGCGTCGCAACGGGGATGAGCCAGTAAGGCGGCCTGACAGAGGCCTTCTTTGCAGGCTTCAAATGCCTTTAAGGCCTCGCCAGTCATATCGACTGCATGAGAGCCTTTCACGGAACCCGTGAGTAAAGCGTCGAGGGGAGCTTGGGTTTGTGCAGCGTTAGGGATAAAACGTCTGTAAAAATTTACCATTCCCAAGAATCTTCGCAATTCCTTCACCGTCCTAGGGAGGGGAAATTTGCGTATGGCCTCCACCTTCTCCGGCAGTGGTGTCGTCCCTGCAGCCGAGATGCTGTACCCTAAAAACTTTACCTCTGATGCCCCGAACACACACTTGGTAGTATTGATGACCATGCCGTAATCCTGCAATCTGGTAAACAGCTGATGGAGGTGCTCCTCATGGGTCGCCTGGTCTTTGGAGAACACCAAAAAATCGTCCAAATAGGCGTAGGCGAAGTCCAGACCCCGTAACATTTCATCGACGAACCGCTGGAATGTCTGTCCGGCATTACGAAGTCCAAACGTCATGAATGGAAATTCGTAAAGACCGAATGGCGTTGTTATTGCAGTCTTCGCGATGTCGTCAGGATGCACTGGGATCTGGTTATAGGCCTTCACCAGGTCTATTGTAGAGAAGACGGTGCTACCTGCAAGGCTATGGGCGAAGTCATGAATGTGTTTTATTGGATACCGGTCAGGGATGGTGCGGGAATTTAACATTCTGTAATCGCCACAGGGACGCCAGCCGCCGTCCTTCTTTGGGGCCAGGTGGAGTGGCGATGCCCATGCTGACTCCGAGGGGCGGCAGGTACCTGTTTGCAACATGGCGTGGAATTCGGTTTTGGCAATCCTTAATTTATCAGGAGCCAGACGGCGTGGTGTGCAGGATACTGGCGGCCCGGGTGTGGTGCGGATGTGGTGTACGGTGTTATGTCGGGGTGTGGTATGTATGCCGTGAGGACGTGTTATGTCGGTGTATTTCTGTAGTATTTTGTGGTACACAGAGTTACCAGAAATTGCCTTGATACTAGCCTGGTCGCACTTCTTCATCATCCCAGGTGAAGACAATGTCGTGACACCGTCAAGCAGTCGTCCATTCTTGCAATCCACTAGTAGACCGTAATGCGCGATGAAATCAGCACCGATGATAGGCTTGTCCACCTCCGCGATGACAAATTTCCAGAAGAAGTCCCGTCTCAAATTCAAATCCAGACGCATTGGCATTGTTCCGTAGGTGTGAATTACAGTACCGTTAGCAGCGGTTAAGTTGTAATCGGCTGGTTTCCTGCGTCCGTGTAAGTAGCGACGTGGCAATACACACAGGTCGGAACCCGTATCTATTAGGTATTGTATCCTTGTCTTCTGGTCTGTGATGAATAGGCGGCTGGTGGAATCATGACAGTCGTTCGCCGCTTCTACGGACTGCCGTTGGAGTTTACCGGCTTATACGTGCATGGGGTTGTACACCTTCTAGCCTTTTCGCCAAACGTCCTATGATACCAGCATACAGTCGATCTTCGGTTATGTGACGTACTACGGTTCTTACTTCTACTCCTTGACCGATTAAAACTGCGCCGACGTTGTAAACGACCACGATCATTTAAATTTAATTGCGCGATCTGTTGTCTGAGTTCGGTTTGTATGCGTGACGTCACCATGTCATCGATCCGTTTTAATAAAGTATCGTAATTATTAATACCTGTACCAGCACTCGCTACCTGATGTATCGGAGAAGGCGTGACTTCACATATTTTGTCAGCCAGCTCAGCGACGTCATCCAAACCAGTGGAAGTTTGCGACACTATAATGGCTTGTATGTGAGGTGGCAATCGGCTGCACCATAGGCTGCGCAAAAATTCATCTGATACGCTATCCGCCGCGAGCGTTTTTAAATGACGCAAAAATTGCGACGGTTTCCTGTCGCCTAGTTCCTCATGGGAAAGCAGTTGACTGATTTGGTGTTCGCGCGAGATTGATAGTCTTTTCGTCAGCTCTTGTCTTAACTTATCGTACTTTCCAGTCACAGGCGGGTTTCTCACGATGTCTTTCACCTCTTTAATATACCTATGATCCAGCTGCGCGATGATGTGGTAGAACATCGTGGTGTCTTCCTTAATTCCCGATATTCTGAATTGGGCGTCGGCTTGCGCGAACCATACTTCCGGGTCTTCTGGCCAAAATGGCGGCAAACGAACGGCCACGCGATCGACTTCGCTCGTAATGGCGGATGCTGACGGTTCTTTATATTCGCCCTCGTTCGTCTTGCTGCGTTCGTTAGGCATTGTTCGATCACGTCGGGGTCACCAATTTAGCGTAATAAACAATGTTCGCTAATTATAAATCAAGAACACAGGTGATATTATTTTTACGTTAGCGAGGGTGCGCGCGTGAGTGCTGGTGATGATGGACAAGCGTTCCACTACGGATCTGTATGCGGACTGACGAGCCGGGCGCGGTCTACGCTCGGCCGGCCGGCCCCGGCTACCTGGGGACCCGGCGGGGCTACAGGCGTGCGGGTCCGGACGTTTAGAACAATAGACACCGCGGGCATCCTCGCTATATACAATTTAAAATAAGATTTACTCGTTATATCTAATTACATAAAAAATATGAACTTAGTCTAAGTAGCTCCGCTACATCTTTATGTACGGAGCCAATGTTTACGCTACCGGTAGCGACACCTAATTGATATTCTAACCTAATTTATGTTCACTTAAAAATTACATATTATGTATGAAAATTTATATTTTCATTTTATTGTTTTAAAATGCTAATCACTACTTGGTCTGTATATGTAATGAACATTGCTATTATCTGGTATTTAGAGATTACCAGCTGGAAAGATTTATAAACCACAGAGGTCATTTCAATGGAATATATAATTTAAATATAATATCAAACTAATTGTAATAGACAGCACCTGCGGGCAATTATCATATATGGTCATACAATTAATTATAAAGAGAATATCTGATAAGTTATAACAAGGCAAGAAAGACTCAAAGATATACAAATATTGGTAACAAGTATGGAATTTTACGAGGAACAGGAGTAGTGAACTATGTGATAAAAGTCATAAAATAAAACAAATAATTTTAATGGAATATGAATTTTATTCCTCTTCAATAATAATTGCAATATCGTCTAGAAACTATGCTGGGGGTACAATGTTACTAGTTGCTATCCCACAATTCCCACAGCGATCCATCGTTTCAGTAATATCCAATGCACAAGCCTGTGAAATAATCCAAATGAACAATTCCAAGTCAAACGTGCAGGAGATCGTCGGTGTCCAATGTGAAAGCAAGGGTCGTAAAACGTTAGGCGGGTTGGGAGTCCGTAAAAAACAAAGCAGTGGTCGTTGAAACCGTTAAAACCGATCGGGAAAGCACTCGAAACTTATCAAAAAACACGAAACAAGTGAGACTCAGATAACAATGCATCTGGCATGGTAATTGTTAAGTGTCAATGTTATGTTGCCATAGACTATATACTGAATGATTTCGATCGATATGGAATCGATAATCGAAAAGAATGTTTTAAAATAATATTTAATATTATTATTATATTAATACACGTTATTAAAAGTTATTTTTATTGAATTATAGACATATATGTTGTAGTTTAAATGAAGTTACTACATATAAGTTTAAAACTAGGAGTAAAGTTTTTATTTTGTAGTTAAGTAATCGAATAATCATTTTTATTTAATTAATCGTTAATCAATTGCTTCATTCGTGCATCCTAAAAACAGTTATTTGCATATTTCTCCGCTTGTAGATTTAGAATTTATTAAGATTTTTGGAATTTCATACAAAAAAAAAATTAAATCAATTTTGAACTCATTACATACATTTTGGGCCCACCAGTTTCCATCTCCTTTAATTATATTTGTTTAATTATTGCTTAAAATTTTAAATTTATTTAATATTTTTATTTCTTGCAAGTTGCGACGGACAAACTTCTTAATAAATTGTATATATCGAGGATGCGCGCTGCGTCTATTGTTTGCGTCGTCCCCGCACCTGTAGCCCCGCTGGGCCCGGCTAGTCGCCGCTGGCCAGCTGAGCGGGGCGCGGGCACTGCGCCGGGCTCGTCAGTTCACATAGACTGTAGATGTGTTACGCTTGTCCGTCATCGCTACGGCGACACTCGCACGCGCACTCTCGCTTACGAAAATTAATCTCCTTCTGTATTAATAGCTTGTAAGTAATTGAAATTATTAAACCGTAATTCGCTAAACACATAATACCATTTGTGTTATATATTGTATATCTTAATAATATCTTTAATAGTGAATTCCAAAGTTTTTTCTTGCAAGGATACACTTTTGTAGGATTATTATATATATGTATATAGATAGATATAAAAGTTATGTCCGTTTTATTATTGTCAATAGGAAATATTTTATTGCATTTCATTTGTTATTTTCTATAATATAATAAATTGTCTAGTGGTTCGACATGGAAATCGAGCAAGGCATACGTTAACGACGAACTGGCGGCAGGCTGCGAACAGACGGCAAGGAAGTGGACGACCGGTCTAACAAGGGGGTGAAATAGAGATTTGAGGTAAAGAAGAAGTCATTGTCAAGTGATACTTTACAGAAGACACAAGCTGGAATTGAAATTTTGCAATGGATAGAAATAATAAAGATGAAAAACAATACTTGGAGAAGGTCAGTGTCTAAAATCTAAATTATTAAATGTTTAAGAGACCAATTCATACTTATTTCTTTTCAGTTTAAGAATTAGCGATTGTTAATTAGATATAAGTTTTACTCTAGAATAAAAGTCTTGTATTCTTCACAGGAGCTTCTTGCCCCTTCAACACACTTTACAGAATTTAACGAAGTACTCCTTCGTGGCAGAATAACATGGTCTTTCAATTACCGGTATAAAGTTCCCGATGATTTATTTAAAAAACTACAAGACGCTTGGGTGAAAATTATCACTGAAATTTGTTTGTCCGTTCCTACCTAATTTTCGTGGCTGTTAAGTTATTATTTAAGCATATATTTAATACTTGTTTTCTTCACTTAAAGGATCGATGATATCCAGGACAACTCTTTAGTTCGTCGAGGAAAACCAGCAGCACATTTGGTCTACGGTGTTCCCTTGACCATCAACTCTGCTGTTCAAGTAATGGTGGAGTCAATGAAAATAGACCTCGAGCTAGCACCAGATGCTTCGGTCTGATTATAACTATTTATTGATGTAACGTAGAATTAACAGAAGTAACTTAAAATATAATTGTAGAACGAAATCCTTTCATAAAGTGTAGTTGAAAACTGTAGAAATTTTTTATGATACAATAAAGTAGACTACGTATAATAATTATATGAATAAGATAAGATTTTTTTTACAGAAAGTCAAGGGATTCGCGGATCAAATACACGAAATGCGGCAGGGACAAGGCACTGAGATTTATTGGGAACAATACTTTGCCCCACTGAGGATCAATACAAAAAGGTGACACATATGAGTAATCTAAGACTTATTTAAACATCTTTCTAACCTCTACGTTTTTACAAATCTGTTCTATATACATATCGTTACTATCAGATGAACGAACATCTCACTCACAGTATAATACATTAAACAGACTTTATATTTCCAACAAATTTTAAATTTATCATAACAGTTTTAGAGAAATTTAATTTAAATGTGAATGTTTTTCCAATTAACGATCATTATATTTTTTACTTTGTTTTTAATAATTGTTTATTATATGAATTTAGTCAAACCTTAAACGGTAATCGGTAGAAACGAGAATATACATAAAAAATATTGAAAAAAACCTTTTTCCTTAGAAACCGCTACAATTATAATACTTGGAGTCAGATTACTACAAGTGGCCAGTGATATGACGATCTAGTGCGACTTCTGGGACACTAAGCTTCGAGATGAATATTGTAATCTTCATGTGAAGGAGGTTGGTTTTGTATTCCTAATATAATTATTTTATATGATCTTCGAAAAAAATATTATATCATATTCATTATGTGTATTACTATTCCAGTTAAGCAGCAATGGCAGTTTCTGTGAAGATTTATCAGACGGAAAGTTCACGTTACCCAAAATACATGCATCCAAAACATCAGTGGGAAGCGAAGTTTTACGTGAGTACACTAAACCTCAGTTACTATTTGTATACATACGAGAACGTATTTGTGTGGGTCAAACATAGTAGTTTTTACTGTAACTCTTCGATAAATACGGAATCATTATCCCTACTAATATTATAAATGCGAAAGTAACTCTGTCTGTCTGTTACACTTTCACGCCTAAACCACTGAACTGATTTTAATGAAATTTGGTAAAGACATAGAGTTGACCTTGAGAAAGAACATAGAATAGTTTTTATCCCGGACTTTTGAAAGCTTCTCTTGGAAACGCGATATAACGGTACTCCACGCGGGCGAAGCTGCGGGCGGACAGCTAGTTCTTCATAATTGCATCAGGTTATTTCATAAACTTGATGAGTTACATATCAATTTAAAATTAAGAGTTTTGAGAACTTCGTGTGATTTTTTTTACTCGTATCACGAAATCAGGTCCGCTTAGGAAGTTTGTTCCTTGATCCTCTATTTCTAATACTTTATTGATGTTAATTTTTGTCATTATTTTTGGTGTTTTGTAAATGAAAAATGAAAAAAAAAACATTACTAAATTCTAATTAAGTGATAGTAAAGTATTTCATGACCATTTATTATTACTATCAGGTATCTTACGGCAGCGTACCCGTGATATTGACCTGAAGAAGTACTGTATGTGTTTGTTGTAGAAGGCGGGCAGCATACAGTACACGAGAAACACACTCAGTGAACTTGATCGAGAAGCTCGGGCTGAGGTGAATCAAGTACATATACATAGTATTCATTGAAGTATTGTTGATTTAAATTGAAGTATACAACCTAGGTTTCTTACAGGTCGCCCGTTTAGGTGGAAACCCACTACTGGAAAAATGTTTGGATGATCTCAGTAGCTGGAAGGAAGATGTACCTAATGATCAAATAATTGTTACACTATTTTGTTACACGGGACACTGTTAGCCAATAATATTTAAAAGGTGTGGGGTACAAAGACTCGCAAGTCTTCAAAATATATTTTTGTTACATTGTTTATCCGATAGTATAAGACATGAATATATAAGCATTTTTTGTGTTTTTACTATTTCAACAAATTATTTTAATTTATTCAAGCTTTATAAATGTACAAGATTACAATTCTCCATAAATTTCCTATATAACAAGATCCTTCCCAATTTATAAAATGTAATTTATGAACGTTCTTGTCACAATAATCAAAGTGGACTAAATATAATAGGTATATTCTTTCCTTTTATTTACAGAAAAAAATAATGTAAGTAATTGTATGATGATTCTTAGTCATCAAATCTAATGAGAGAAACAACCACATGAATGAGTGATCAAGTTGTTAAAGTTTTATTAATATACTAGTTTTTGCCCGCGACTTCGTCCGCGTTAATTTCATCATTAGCAATATAACTGACCGGGCGAACTCTATTTCGTCCTAGAGGTCATAAATAATCAGGTTTTTCCTGTTTCAATCGAACAGAATGATTGACATATTAGTTAGTTGTCAAATCTAATGTGAAAGAAAACATTTGTATGGGAAATAGAAAAGGGCTGTTTTTAGGATTTTCCCGGAAATGAATCAATTTTTCTCACCTTTTACACTTTCCCTTAACCTCCACGAACATTTCAAGACTAAGATAAGATAAACCCGTTCAGCTGTTCTCGAGTTTTAGCGAGACTAAGGAACAGCAATCCATTTTTATATATATAGAAGATAATATATGAGCTGAGACATGATTTGACTCGTTTTATTAAGAATTTTTTCAGTTAATATTTATACGTTCCTTTTAATGTTGTGCAAATAATTGTTTATTGTCATTCCGGAGTGTGTTGTGTCATATAATATAAACATAACCCTTCTTCCTCAGCCGCAGTCAGTCAGCTACTGTTGGCTCTGTTCCATGTGATACAGTAATACACTTTAATCCGTACGTTAATGTTGACGTCATGTTTGTTTGTGGCCCGCTTCGTGTTTTTATATTCTCTAATTATTTTAGTCTTTAACCTTGATATGTTTTTTTCCCTATACCTACATGTGTACGGACGGTCAGACACTGTTACTATGTATATAATATATATGTTGATAGAACATGTCAACAATCTGTTACTATGTATGTTTTTGTTTGTCTTCTTCATTATATCTATGAAACAAAAATATTGCGAAATATTCGACCATTTGATTGGTGCCGCCTGAGACGGTAGGGGTTAAATGTAAACTCCTCGGCAGAGCAGCCAGAACTGATTTCATCAACGGATCGGTAACATTTATGCATCATGTAATATTCAGGTTGAAAACAAAATTAATGTGTTGTCCACACTCAAATGATTTTCCATATTTATAAAAATTACAAATTGTATAACTTAAATATGGTTTTGTAGTTTTCCTTGAGCCTCTGGTTGCCACCCTTAATTAATTTGCTAATGATATCAAACTGACCGCCATTATTAGTTTACAACTTTCTGATTTATTATTTTCATTGTTCCTAATTTTACATATCTCTTTTATTTACGCCCACGTTCATAAAATTTGTATAATTTTTTAACATAATAACGGAATAAAATAAAATTAATCATTGTAAAAACATAATTGGATATATATTTTTCAGCCTAACTCAATTCTTCTAAATTCAAACACAAAAAATAATTAAAAAATTGTAAATAGATCAAAAAATATTGCTAGGTTCTGTAAATGAATTTTATCTTTCTTTCTTTCTGGGGACCCGAACTTTTCTTAATATTAAATGAGCAGTAAATATAGTGTAATACCAATTTTACTTCAACATCTGAAAAAGGGAACTCTGTTACTCAGTTACTTATCTTAAGCTATTTTGCGGTTTCCCCAGCTTATGACTCAAATCTATTTATACAATGACAATTATAAGAAAACTATTCCACATCTAATACCTAAATTAATGTTAGCTTAATTTATTTTTTGTTTCTATTACTTTCATAAAGTATTTTGTTATACTGAAATCCCACATAATATTGAGAACTGTACATATATTTATAACAATCTTTTATTTTTATTCTATATAAAGGTAAACATCTGACTTTTTACATTTAGTATTTTTTTATATGGGGTCATGTCGCCTCAATAACAACGTAGACATAGAGAAAAACACATTTTTTCATAAAGAACACTGACATCGAAGGACAGACAGATATTCCTTTTAGGCTCCTTTGACATGTTTTTTATTCAAATGTACATATAAATGTACATTTTCACACTTTTTTATGAACCAACATTGTCTTACTTCAAGAAGAAGTAAATTTTAAGGTATCGCTCTAAAAAATATCAAAAACCAGATTAACGAGTCAAAACATTCGTCACTATTAATGGTGTAAAATTTCGGCGTTTCTTTTATAATATCTATAATGTATAATGATACAATTTATATTTTTAAGTACTATAAAGTATAATAAGGTTTTCTTAGATTTATTTATATGCAATTGTTAAATAGAAATCGGTGACATACAAAAAGGATACTTTCAACAACAATTATTAATAATACTAAGTATATTTTGTTTCCATGAATTTATATTTGTTAGTGAATTCGATATACATATGTACATAGCTTGCTCAAGACGGGTTGGTGATTTAAAACTTATAATAGTGAAGTTATAAGTCTACGTTTCCTCACGATGTTTTCCTTCACCTTATGTCGGTGGTGTGTGAATACTCTTAGAAAGTACATATGACTCGGAAAAATCACATGGTACTTGACTGGATCGAACTGCATGAGAGGCGGGCCTTTAACCACTAGGCCATCACTGACATTTTACTGACTCATATGACTACATTGATATACTTTTTTTAACTTGAATATATACCTTTGAAAAAAATATCAATGCACGTAACAATATCTATTAAGTGCTAGAATATACCAAAACACAAAAATAAACTATGAACAAGATAAATTATTCAAATTCAAAAATTCTTAATAAAACTTGAGATAAACATTTCTTCATGATATATTATTAATCATCAAATATTAATTATTTATCTATGTATGTGATGCTTTCATTTATGGTATCAATTATTGCCAATTATAGTTTTATAAAAGAACAATATAATACCAATTACATGAATTTTATTTTTAAAACACGATGCCTAGAGAAAGCTGTTACGAGACTTTTTTATAAAAAGCGGTTTATAAGTAAAATACAACTTTAATTATTTTTACTTAAATACAAAACTTGACTTTTATGAAAATACAAAGAAATATTTTGTAACATAGATCATACATATTAATAAAGACAATGTGATATCGGTTCTTAACAGTTTAGTTACCGCTCGAACTGAAAGATAAAAATCAGACTAGACTTTTTAATGTGCTTAATTATGTTTATATAAAATAATAGGTCTCAGTAAGTCATTTCTTTATATAAGTCCCAGGAATCTAATATCTAGTTTGATCCTGTTCCCGCGTCAGTTTGTATATTGTGATCAGCGAACTAGTGAATGTAATTTAAAGTTGGTCAACGGCGAGTGATGCTGTCAGCTGTGATGGACACTGAGACATGATGTGTTACCGGTGTTATGTGTAGTATATATTAAATACTATCTGTATAAAATACAGTAATATAAAAGTGTATTTTTATGAAAAAACTCTATTGTCTAATATATTAAAAATATTTGAAATAGAAATTTAATAACATACAATACAAGTAGTCACATCAAAAGGGTCTAAATACGAAAATGAGTTTTTTATTGAGGTCATTGTTTTACAAATATATTTTCTGTTAAAAAAGAATTAAAGAAAAGGAAAAATTAAAAACAATCAATCATTCACAAAAATCTTACGTCAGGATTTTTTCATGTAACGAAAAAAGAAGAGTATTTTAGTATTACAGATTTACTATAAAAAACGCTAACTATATGTTCTGAGACGGTCGGCTGCTAATAGCACCGTTATTATAAAATAAAATTTACATAGATAAGACATTTTCTAACAAAAGAAGCTATTATTCGTTTGAATGACACTGAGTATCAGGAGTCATTAAAGTTTAATAAAAATATGACATTCAAATTTATTCATCGCTTGCATCAACGAAATATTATGAGAAGAATGTGCAAAAGAAAATAATTCCTGATAAAATTAAAATCCTAGAGAAGGTTATTTTCTGATCAAGTAAAGCTAGAATACACTGAAACAGAACCGTGTGAGTAATGACTGCACAATGTTACTACTACACGTTACATTAAATCGTTAATAATATTAATGAAAATGTAAATTTTTAATATAATGTAGTCGACGAGGGTGAAACCCCGGCTCACAACTTATTATAATGGTTGAAACGAAAATGTTTATTTTACATTATAATTAATATTTAGACAAATCTTAACTGAGGACTCATCTGAATATTTTATATGATATTGTAGCGTCACTAATTACTGTAGGATCTCGGTGAAGAAGACACTAAATATTAAATGCGCTTTGTTCAACGTCTTGCAAAAGCTTTACCATTTCTCATAAATTCCGAAGTTTATTTGACTTTTTTTGTAAATGTATATTTCCTATACTTTTGTAAAATTTTAATCATGCATTTTATTTACGCATTGAATAGTAGCAAAAGACTAAATAGAAAAAAAAATGTAATTAGTCCGTAATTTTGTATGAATTCCAACTTCACTCTCAACAATTTCTCCATTAGAAATAATATGAATGATGACAGTAACTTTCAAAACCAATATGGTTCTGAGTTGATAAATGAAATAGTTGCGATTTTCAAATATCCGTATGGAAATGATTGTTGTTATTTTTCTTATTTTGTTTCCATCAATTTATAGCGAACAAAGAAAAAATATATCAAATATGTTATAATATCAATTATATCCAAAAAACAATATTTTTTCAATGTTTTCTATATAAAGATGAAACTGAAGGTTGAACAATCGGTAAAAGTGAACTTATTTTAGTGTAACATGTCTATTAAAAAATTTACTTTCAAAGCTTGGAAGACATAAAAATAACTGATACAACATTTACAATTTCTACGAAAACGCCAAACTTAAGAATGCCGAGAATCTAGATTTCTCTCGCGATATCAATTTAATTTAAACGGCCCAAGAAATAAAGTCTAGGCTACCTTGATATGTATATAACATATTACTATATTGTACCTTATTTTCAACCATATTATGTATATCCTTTTATATTATTTACATGTATATCAGTTATTTACTAATAATAATTAATAAAAAAATGTTGAATCATTTTTTAATTTTCGTTTATTAATTCCAATATACATATGAATGTATGCACACAATTTTCAAACATAAAATAAGAACTGTTGAACCAACACCTATTGTTTACTGTTTCGTTAAAAGTTTGGATTGTGATACATTTACAAAACAAAACAACAATTTGTCAATACACAGAAGAAATAATATTTAGCCATAAATTATGATTTCGACGGTCGGTGGATGCAATGAAACCAAAATTATTTGACTTAATTTAATTAAAAGTAAGTTACAACTAGGGTGTGACTATGTTGCACGAAGGTTGAACAAATAGTGACATTAATTTAATCAAATTCTTAAAAGAAATCTTATAATCTAAAAACATAAAAGAAATATAAAACCAAAAACTGTCTTCACACGGAACTGCTGAGTCAGACCCGTGTAGAATAGCCGAGTTTACCCAGAAGCTAAGGCGTCCTCTGATTACACCGTATAAAGATAATTATATTTTAATTAAACGACCACTTACTACACCTTTACATAACACATAGACATGATGTTTTCAATGTTTTTATTTATATATTCATTGATAGTCGCAGGGTTAATAATTTTCACAAACATATTTTGTTAAACGTCTGTGATATAATGGAAAGTTTCATTGGTATTGAGATTTAAAATCACAAAACAGTTTTTTATTTAATCTTCTCTATAAACTATTTTAAAAGAGTCCTTTTGTCCGTCCGTTCACTTTAAGAAATTTGATTCAAGAACTATCTTATATCAAAGTTACGTGGCGTGAACTTCACAACTGGTTTTTTTGAAATTGTTTAAATGAAATATGTAATTGCTCTGATTGTCCTATCAACTTTGAATATCTTTGACTCATGATCACCGACGTTTGCGGTTAGTACAACATTTCAAGCCTTTGAATTTAATGTGATTATAAACCGGTTATGTTAGTAATATTCCTTTTAATATTTTAAATGACTTATAAATATAACGTGTTAAGTATCGAAACAAAAGGATATTTATTACAGGTCCCACAAACGACATGTTTGCACGTACTCACTGTAATTCATATTCGTAAGTAATAAAAAATGCTTCTCGGTACAAGTGCAAGATTATAGTTGCAATGCAATCTGATTTTTAATTTCTACCCAATTTGAAACATGTTATTAAAACAATAACACACAAAGAACTGATTTAAGTACAATATTTATAATTTATTTTTCCCTCTTGATACTTAAAGCAGATTCAAAAGTTGACATCGAAACGTTTTAATCATTTTAAAAGTCTCTTAATGAACACTTATAAAACACCTAGGTATTGATATTTTATTGATTATAATTGATAATTATTATTTAATATGTACATATATCGACATTTGAAACAGGGCTACAGAAAGTTTTATACAGGGGATGAGAGTGACGGAAGCCTTGTCTCATATATTTCTTTAAGTAAAAGCAAAAAGAAATTGATTGTTTACACGTAAGCGCAAAATATAAAATGAATGTTTCTATTTAACTCTTAGTTAAATACGATAAAGAGATATGCTATTTAGGTAGGTAAATAATAATTTTTGTTTGTTATTTTAAATATTACTTAATAACTTTAAATAAAAAGGACAAAATTTTTGGTTAAATAAATTTATAAAATCTCTGATCTCTGAAATCAAAGATTATTTGTGTTACTTCGTTAGGGAACATTTATAAATACTTTCCTCTGAACAATCAACAAAATACTTTGATTAAAGTTAAGACATTGGTAACCGTATTGAAGAATTCAATAAATTTTTCGTTATATTAATCGAGAGGAAGCGAGACTCGTTACTTTAAAGTAAGAAAACTTTGTAATTATATAACAGATTTTAATACATACATTGAGATGGGATTTTTCAAGTCAATAAACATTTAAAAAGATATCAAGCCACCAAGTGCAAGACAACTTATCTGTTTTGTTCAATGTTCTACCTTACATCACTCACACTCTCCTATTATTTTGTGTATCACACAAATTTATTAAAATATTTTTTGTGCCGGCTGTAG
The DNA here is from genome assembly GCA_916720795.1 of Danaus chrysippus. Taxonomy (NCBI): domain Eukaryota; kingdom Metazoa; phylum Arthropoda; class Insecta; order Lepidoptera; family Nymphalidae; genus Danaus; species Danaus chrysippus. The sequence goes on from CAKASE010000073.1 coordinate 2,551,370, forward strand.
GAGGCTGACCGATCGATACACAGCTCCAAGGCTTATTTATAACTGAATTTGGCTTCAATAAATAAAAATATGTCGGGAAAGATATAAAATATTTCTGTACCTGCGATTAATGTATGATAAAGTTATACAGTTTATTTTACTAAAATAGTATATTTAACTTTACTATACTGGTTGTTACAAAGTTTTCATGTACAAATCTTTAAATTGTATGGAATATAGGCTTGCATCAAAACCTTATTTTAATAGAAGACGAAACTTAGCATTCAATGGATTCACCGTGCGGGTGCCGGGTCATTCGCATTTCAGGGAGAGGAGCTTCAACAGTGCCTGGGACTTGGGACCCAGGTATAGGTTTAAGGGGCCTCTACGAGGGTCAAATTGAAAGTTCTTAGAACTGGCCACTTATAAACTCGTACCTAATGCGCGTTAAACGCTCACCTCCACTGTTCAAACTCCTCTCTCCATCTAACCAAATTTGAAAAGAAGCTACAATGGCTGCCTTTGAAGGACGTTCGAAAAATTTTCACACGATTGTAATATTTATTAATTCTTTATTATTTTTAACATTTTATAAACGTCAAATCATCATTATTCTTGTTCATATATTGTATGACATTTGTATTACAAATAACTTTGAACAACTTTTACTTTCTCTTGTTAACGGTCGCCGGCGTTGACATTTGACAGACCATATGATCTTAAATATGTCAGAGAAAGTGTTCCCAATAGGAATATGAAACATTTAATCTTGGTGAAAAGAATTAAGGATTTTATATAAATGACATAATACACAAATACTTATAAATAAAAACGAGCTGCAATTATAGTCTTAAATAAGTTTTGAAACTTAAACCGGGCCAGACTTTGTTCAGAATATTAGGACATTGAAGACGATGAAAAAACTAAAGGTCAGTAGATACTTGGTTTAATGTTATTACATAGCATGTGAAGTTCAAATCCAATCACTTATTGCTTAAAAAATCCTTTCGATATTTAAGTTCAATATACATACTTAACAAATTTAATATTCATTCAATTGCAGTCTTCTTTTATTTTAAACGTTATCAATCCAGTGATTTCATTTAAATAGAAATATATTTCTTAAAAAAAATTGTCATCCTTATTATATTTTAATTTTATATTTTAAAAAGCATACAGTCTGTTTTTGTATAAATAATATTTCTTAAATAAAACTTTAGTTTCGTATATAATTTAAATTTTCTTTCTAATATCACGGATGCAATAATATTTTATATGACAAAGAATAATGGTCACAATATAGTGAAATGATGTATAAGGAAAGGTAAAAAGGTCATGTACATGTTAAAATATTGTAAGGGGCCATCCATAAAGTACGTCACACGTAAAGGGGGGGGAGGGGGTCGACAAAGTGTGACATGGTGTGACAAGGGGTGGGAGGGCTCCTAAGTTTCGTGACGTCACATTTCATAATCTAGAGGTACTAATCGCGTAACTTGAAATATTAATTAAACTAAAAAATATTTCCAACTCTATCTTTAGGGTAATACGGTTTGTTTTGTTGACAAATTCATAGCCGCTTGAGCCGCTTCTGACACACAGTGCCGATCGCCGACGAGCCCTTTGACTAATGCCGCAAAACGCACCGCACCTCGCGTAGGTTACTTTGATACTATGTTGATTTCATAAAAAGGTACTTAATTTAAATGGAAATAAAACTAATTTCGGAACTGCTATTTTAATTTAATAATTTTTCGATGTTAAATTGCAAAACATGTGACGTCACACTAGGGAGGGGGGGTCTCAGAAATGTGACCACCTGTGACGAGGACGGGGGAGGGCTCGAAAACTCATGAAATAAGTGTGACGTATTATATGGATGGCCCCTAATTGTCCTTCTGCAACATCCACTTCAAATCTGGTTTAAGGGGTTTTAATTTCATGTTTGTGAAGCAATCGGGAGCTATCACAACAACGGAAAGGAAGGGCTATGTTACTTACGAAGTGGCCAGATGGAGTTCAGACATACATACATACATAAAGATTAGTATTGAATATAATATAGGCCTGTTTTAACTGAAGTATAAACAACTTTATTTTTTACAGTCAGTAGATACGGATATTTAAAAGTAGTAAAAATAAGATATAATATATATTTTTTTGTGAATAATATCAAATATTTAAAATCATTTTTTTAATATTACATTAATTATTGTGGTTTTTATCGTTCTGGCTCACTTCGTAACAATTTCCATCATCCTTAACTCCAATAATAATAATCCTTCAATAACGTCTTTATCATAATGTAAAAGATCGTTCAGTCTGAGATATTTCTTTAAAACTTTTGAAGATATGACAAATATAAAAATGCTTTAAAATGATAAATATTCTAAATATAAATAATTATTTCTTGTTCGGTCTTAATATTGAAGCAATCGAAATTATATTTTTTTTCTATTAATTCGACTTTTCAGTGTTAATTAAGATGTACATTACCTTTACATACCTTTTACATTTTTAGTCTCCGTTACTAATTAAGGAAATAAAATTATTGTAATAAAGTTCTATCAAAATAAAATTATTCTGAAAGTCCTTTCTGATAAATACACTTTTATTTCAAAGTTAAACAACTTAGTGCTATAAACATAATAGTCATAAAACTTTGATATGTGGAGTCTGGATCTTTGCATTTATGATTTATTAATTTTAATTACCGTTTTTATTATGCATTTTGATACTACTAAAGACAGTTCTCGAATAATTTTTTGTTAAAAATATTTGAATGGAATAAATCATAGTAGAAGAAGAGAATTATATGATATAAATGTTATATTAATTTTAAATTAATATCAACATTCAACAGCTACATTTATTACTTCTAACTATTTTAGTTCAAACAGTATTTCTTTTTAACCAAGGATCTCTCTGAAAATGAAACGAAAACGCGAACGTTGAAGGTTGAAATAAATTGTTGCTCTTAGACATAGATGAGGATATTTCAGAGGGTTTACAAAATTGTATATATTATACTTATAGTTACTTATTGCTAGGTGTTGTTTTGGGATGACTGGAATGTAATTAAAATATGTAGGTATATTTCTCCACTCTCATTATATGTATGTAGCGTAGTTATATTATAGGGTATATTTTGTTTTACTTAATTAATTAATTTATTTTATTGCGGGTATTGAAGTTAAACTGATTACGGCTCTCCACCTTTTTCATCTTTCAGTGGTCCACAAATCTACACAAGTTTCAAATAATCAGTTTGGAGTTGAAAATGCAAACTGGTTCACGCAGGATAATTCTCGCTGCAATCAGTCCTCATCTTGGCAAAAACTGCGGCCTTGCTCGATAAAACCAAAGGCTAAATTTCGTTGTTACATAAATACTTCACGGAAGGCCGCGTAATATTAGACTACATGGAAGATTAAAATTTTCGAATCATATCATACCATACTACGTTCTTATATCCGTTACTTACACTGAACTAGAAATCAAACGGTTTAAAGAGGAATGAAATAAGAATTTACTATTTACTTTTAAATTTTTAAAATCAAAATAATTTTAATTTCTACCAAACACTTCAAACAGCTGTAAAGCTTTCTTTTCGTCAAAATCAAACATTAAGCTGTGGGATTAAAAACACACCGCTAGATAATGGTTTTGATGCTCGTACATCAATTTGCACAGATTCAGGCACAGTTTTGTTGCTCTGGCCAGAGAACACACACAAAGCAAGGTCTCCAAACCAAACACGAAAAGCAGCCGGTTGGGTTGAAAATACTAGTTCATTTGATTCATTTTATAGTGAAAAATTCCTTTGCTAATACGAAACTGCGTTTTGTAACGCCATTTTGAGTCCGTGAATTATTATTATTCAGTTATATGTTTATCAAAAAAACCCTTATTATTGTTTTTTCCTAACCATTCCCAATTAAGGAATTCTTATCAATTGTAAATAATCAATATTTCGGTAAAGTACTGTCAAAGTAACTATTCTCGTATAAATTATGCTGTTTTATATTTAAATGTGATTTCTTAATCCCGGTTCCTCTCAACATCTACATACAATTTGTGGAGAAGGTAAGACTCTACACGTATAACAGGTTAATAACGTGAAACGTTTGACGCAGAACTTTTAACGATTTTCAAATAACTCAAATATTAGACTTTAAATACAATAATGTTCGAAATGTGGTTTTTGAACGCTTTTTGTGTTCTTACATTACATTAAAAGTGTAACGAAAAAAAAAACAGAGAAATTTCGGTTTAATAACTCTTTCGTTTTGCTTAAATTACCAACATTTCTTTTATTAGATATAAGACATTAAAAACACAAGAGATAATCATCCAAGGTAGTATTTTGCAATTCGTATCATAAGAGGACTCATTCGAAACTGAGGAAACTATTTCAATACCATCACTGTATTTCATTTCGTATTTCACAATATCCCTTCATTTATTACAATACTTTTAATTAAACGAAATTATTTAATTATATCATTACAGTCATACTGTGTTTGTATTCAACTGAGCATTTGAAGCTAAACTGTACACTAATACAGATCATGTGTAAATTTATGGTCTGTTAGTGTCATTAATAATTCAAGTGTGTCAGTTAAGCCTACTTTACGTGTTTTTGGCAGTTTACGAAGGTTTAATGAAAACTATTGAAATTACTACAAACTAGAAAAGTCAATGATTTTACTATTGTTCTGTAATTTAATAAAATATAGGTACATACGTAATGGTATGTGTATGTACTTATTATTCGGAATGAACTATAGAGTTCTAGATTATCACACCACACACACATTATACATAATATTAATTCTTCGCATTTAATTAAAACCAAAAATAATCAACATTAATAATAAATGTTGATGTGAAGTGTAGGTTCATAGGTTTACTTAATTAAGGTTCATAGGTTTTTTTTTTATGTGAAAGGTGACAAACGAGCGGACGGCCCACTAGATGGAAGGTGGTTACCGTCGCCCATGAGCATCCGCAACATAGATGTTGCCAACCTTGGTTTTTAGGGATAGGGAGGGGAGGGAATAAGGAAATGGTAGGAAAGGGCAGGAATAGGAAAAGGGCAACCGGCTCTCTCACTCATCAGACAAAACGCAGCCAGTAAAGGCTACTTCACGCCGATCTTCTGTGAGAGGGTGGTACTTCCCCGGTCGAGCCAGCCCATGTTCGAGCTGTAGTTACTGACCACAGCTAGGCTCTACCACCTTCAAAAAAAGGTTTGTTAAAAAAATTAACAAGAGGAAGTAGCTTAAAATGACAAATATGAATTTCTTAACAATGGATTGAGAACAAAATGATATGTAATGTTTAATATTAAAGGCACACCGCTGTATAAATAATTTCATTTAAAATATAAATTGAAAAAAATATTTCTCTTTCAATTCTTGATTTGGTCGGTAGATATATATTGTTATATACAAACCTGGGGAATAATTGTAACTCAGATCTACAAACGAACGTCTTCTGAATAATTTTTCATAAAATTCTGAATAATAATAAATGAAAAATGAAATGATAGCATAAAAATAAAATATTTTTTACTAACTATAACTATTTAAACAACAGGCATAAACGTGTTCTTTGTTTCAACGATATACATATTTTCACTCAAGGTACAATAAATCACTCTGTCCTAGACAAATACCTCGAGAGGTGAAAAAACATGACCATTTGTGAACACAAATCATTGTGAATGATTCACAAATATAACAAAGAAATAGAATATTCATCATTAATGTTTTTAGTATAAACATGTTTGGAGATAATGTAAAATTATATAATTATACATAACTTTTTGAGAATAGATTCCTTAAGAGTCTAGATTTAAAAATATGTATTAGCCGATGAAGTGTTTTAAAAATGTGTTCCTTAATAATATACTTTGAAAAATATTATTTTTATTATTTTTTACTAAACTTTCGAGAATTGTATTACAAAAATAACAAAATACAAATGTAACAATGGATATTTCTTATATTTTTTAATTAAATCATATTACCATGTAGGACACCTCACTTATTTTACATACATAGATTTGAAGTCAGTGGTGGGCTAATGGTAAGAGGGTCCGCCTCTCGTTGCCGAGGGCGCGGGTTCGATCCTGGCCCTGGCAAGTACCAATGTGATTTTTCCGAGTCATATGTACTTTCTAAGAATATTTAGACATCACTGATTAATGTTGATTCCCAAAAGAGGGTTGATGTCAGGCAGGCGGCCGGTCGTAAAAAACAATAAGCCAAAACTATTCACAACATGTAAGGCAGACCCTGGATATAGCCGGGAAATTGCCAGGTAGAAGAAGAGATACATAGATTTGAAATTTGTATTACCCATAGATTAAATTTTTTATCTAAAAAAAAAATTTCTATTTATATAACATACTGAAGCAAATTATAAGAAAACAAAATAAATACGTGCGGTAAAACTATTACAAAAACATTTTTTATCAACTTATGCAGTTGTAATTGTTTTTGCAGCAACTTGCTTAAAAGTTCAAATGTCATAACCATATGCATTCACTTTAAAGTTGAATTAGTCGTTGGTTCGAAATCTAGCATTGTGTTTAAAAGAAATATAATGAGCTATGATCTGTGAGTAGTTAGCAGCTAGTCTATACTCATACAAAAGTAAATGAAATCAACAATAGTTATTTTGTTTTTCCTCCAAAATTTCCAATAGTATTTAATTTTTTTAGGTGGTAGAGCCTAGCTGTAGTCAGTTACTACAGCTCGAACATGGGCTGGCTCGACCGGGGAAGTACCACCCTCTCACAGAAGATCGGCGTGAAGTAGCCTTTAATGGCTGCGTTTCGTCCGATGAGTGAGAGAGCCGGTTGCTCTTTCCCTATTCCTACCCTTTTCTACCATTTCCTTATTCCCACCCCTTCCTATCCTTAAAAAACAAGGTTGGCAACGCATCCGCAACATCTTTGTTGTGGATGTCCATGGGCGACGGTAACCACCTTCCATCAAGTGGGCCGTCTGCTCGATTGCCACCTTTGACATAAAAAAAAAAAAAAAAAAAATTTAAACATAATTTTCAATAGATATTTCAAATATAAACAAATAAGTATTACATGAAATAAATTATTTCGCTTCGTTTGTAATTTTATAATGTTCAGTTTTTTTTATATTAGACATCGCAAAAACGAAATGCCAATAATGTTACAAACTTCACACATAAACATAAACAGTATATTGGCTCCAACATATAAACTCTCCCTCATATTAAAAGTTACCATAGAGCTTGTTTCTCACACCTTTACTTCAATTAATTTTCTAAATCGTTTTATATCGAAGAGTTTTATAAGTCTTCCAACATTATTTTTATGATATAAGTTCTGTTTAGATTTTTCTGTTTTAGTAATGACTTGCAAGTTAAGGAAAAATGATATCTTATTTCTTTGTATGTTATTTTTTTTATTGGAATAACCATATGATGTATTTAGAACAACAATTAATATGAAAATGCAGCCAGGAGAAATTGCACATAAAAGTTATATTAGGAGAAGTTTCTGAAAACTTTATGAACTTTCCGAAGTGATTTGAAATTTTTATCTAAGTATTATATTATATGTACACTACACACTACAGTTGTTTTGTTTATGAACTGGTATTATAAAAGTAACTTTATAATTTTTTTGTATGTATCGCATTTTAATTATAACTTCATGCCACCATTAAAATGTATAGATTTTTTTTAATTAAAAAAATGTGTTAAATATTTGTCATACGTGCTTCAAATTTCTGGGAAAATGCCTTAATAAGAGGAATTCTTTAATAAGTGAAAGTTTTAGGAGACATTTTTAATATTGTAGTGTGAAAGTCAAGTAAGTATTTCAGTATAAAAGAAACAATATTAATAATAATATAAGTTAATCAAACAAATTATCGAAGAAAATCGCTCAACCATTTTAGTAAAATGGGGTAAAGATACCGATAAAACCTGCTATGTCTTTGGTAAGGCATTAGGAACTGCTAAGCATTTGCTGGTGGGATGTAAGGTACTCATGGATAGCGGTCAATACTCGCGTCATCACGATAGTGTTCTGGAAATGATACTGGAAAAGATTAGTCTTTCTAGTTAGATAGTAACCTCTTAAACCTGTCCATAGGTCTCAAGTCCCAGGCATTGTTAATGCTCCTCTCAGAGAATCGCGATGGACCCGGCACCCGCACGATAAATATATGGGAAGCTGAGACGTTTCGTTTCAATAAAATACAGTTATTCAAATATACCACAGTAACATATTTTTAAAGTTCAAAATCAAATATTTTAACTTTTAATTTATTATTTTTTATTGTATTTTATTAAATAATGTCACTTAAAATATTTGATCTTTTTATACGGCGATACACCTCTTTACAAAGGGTACAGTTTATCTGCAAGTGAAGATAAATCTTAGAGATAAAATGAGGCCCAAATGGCTTTTGTAATTCATAAAGGCTTAAGCTCTTTCCCGGAATAAGCGAAATACAGTTTTAATACATTAATCAATTTCAAACCAAGAAACAAAATCCTCTATCTCGTCTTTTGTTTTAAGAAAAAAGAAGCTGAATATAGGTATCATTGTATAATTTCATTTTTAATCGTTCTTCAAGTAGACCTTCTATTGCTACTTGTCATCCAAGATCTCTCATTGTCTTATTCCTCCATTTTTAAAAGAAGATGATTGCCTTGAATATTAATTATCAATCATAGTTAACATTTGGTAAATACTCCTTGTAATATAAATAATGTATAAATTGCATAATACTATAAATGTGAGTATTATTTTATATCTACATATATAACAATTATATTTCACTCAGTAGTCAGTTATTCTTATATTGTAAAAAACAATATCATAATACCATTTTTTTTCATTTTACATAAGTTTAGTATCTTAAGATGTTTAAATAACTTTCAATTTCCTATCATTTCCTCTGTTCTGTGTGTGTGACCTGTGTCCCATCTAATCTCGGTCGGTCAATATTTGTGATACTCGAGTGGAGAGTGTTTAATGATATTGGAGACTGAGGGTGGAATCTACTTTTAAAGATACGGACGTAATATTGTTTATAACAAATTTCTTTATAATATCTTATTTAAGTTTAATCTAAATAATATACATAATTTTAATCTACAAAAAATATTGGTTCTTCGTAACTATGTTTTTGGGATTTACTATGTATAAAAATCACACTGGTGACTACTGATAGTTGTATAGGAAGATTGCTACTGGTACAAATATTAATATCAATAGACAAGAACATCCATTAGAATGGAATTAAGTATTCAGTCAGAATCGGATTGAAAGGATATATTGTTTCAGAAAACTAACATTTTGTACTGCCAGGTTTGAGCATGAATACAATACCCTAAGAAAAACGAAGCAGTAACATAATAAGAAATTGAATGCAAAGAATAAGTTAATAGCATGTTATTTTTTATTATTTCGAAGATTTGAAATTGATTTTTGCTATGTTATTTGATATAATGATACCTTAAGATTTTAATTTAGATATGTACATGTCATTGTATAAATTTATTAAAACAACTCTCATATGAAGATATTAATGCGTAGACAATCACAAATGTTTTACCAACTCATTATATGTATTTTGATAGTTGAAACTACAATTTTATTTGATTCTGATTTGTGAATTTATTATTATAATAAAGTTAGAGCAAAACAACCTTAAGAAGAAGAGATAGACGCAGCACTGACATATTTAAATAAAAATATTGTTTTCATACGATTATATAACATAGAAACGGAAAATTTTACAACATCTTATTTTGTTGTATACTGAGCTTTAAATTTGTTAAAATTATGTATTCTAGAGATGATGTTTGCTCTTATTTTTATTGTAATGATGAACTCGATTCTGATCGATGCGGGATGTAACTACATCAGACACTACTGCCATGAATATTAATTATGAACTGCGATAATTCTCTAATGAAAATTTACAGCAAAGTTATCTAATGATAAAGTAACACAAATACGGGTATAAATACTTTATGAGAAATACTGCGAATCTATTATGTCCCGCGAAAACAATTTGGAATTATTTTCCATTTTCTAATAACAGTTTAAGCATATATTTGATTATACGAAATTTTATACGTGCATTTTACATATTTAATACGTTTACTTCTTATTAATTATTTAATTTCATAAATCTTTCGGATAGTCCTTTGTTATTAAAAGTTTTTACTCGATATCAACTGAAAACTCAACGTGCTGTAGGTATGCATGACGCACGTATTAATTAAGATATTAATTAAGATATTAATTAAGATATTAATTAAAAACGTAAGAAATGTTCAATTCTAGATGTTAAATGACAATCAGCAAACTATACAACATCGAGCAATTGCTAAATAAGCTTAGATTTGACTTCTTTTTGTCGGTTATATTAATAAGAGTGATTTAAACTTGTATATTCTATGAAGGATTTATATTTAAAAATCATATAAATCTTACTTAATATAAAATAAAACACTGAATATTACAATATATAGTGAGTGTAAGGTAAAATTAAAGTATGTTTGTACACAGATTATTCAGCAAAAATGCTAATTATTATGTAGGGAAGTATATGTATGTTAATATGGTTGACGATGAAAAAGTCAATGGCGATATATATTTTGTGATTGTCAAGATTTTCTAGTTTAGAAATGAGTCCAGTATAAAAGTTAAAGAAGAGTCTCGGTTATTAGAAAAAAGTTAATTTTAGTTACTAACAAATTATATTACTTTCGTGAAATAAGTGTTTTTAATTAAAGTTAAATTATATTGAAAAAAAAACTATTGCTCATGAATAATTATTTGATTCTTCGTTTTATTTTATATACCATGTATAACATTTTTCACAATAATTGCCGACTAAACGTACAGAAAAAATGTACAGGAAAATTTTCAGAATTTTTAATTCTAAAAACAACTTATAAATTACAGAGTAATGAAACAATGATTACCATAATGATTTCAAACTTTTAACTGTTGTTCACTCCAACCAAGATCAGCCAGTAGCTGTTCCCGCCAGCAATCTCCTCAGTCGACCATATAGTGGGAGATGTATCGTCCATACATAATACATACATATCTACATGTATATGTGGTGTCATCATTCCAGTGATAATACATTATGTGGTTAGTATGACAACCACAACATCATCAATATTATTTTTTAATGAGCGGTCTCTGAGGCGATGCTTATATTGAACTGCAGTATTGAATAATGTATTAAAGTTTAGTAGATTTAAAAATATTCTTAAACACCTTTAGTTTATTTGGGGAGTTTTAACATCCTAACTTAACTTTCGTATTTAAGTCCAGGTGAACACTAAAACAGTAGAATTAAAGGACTCTTATAGTGCATTGGAAAATATTACTGAAACATGTTTAATATAAATGTTTGTTTTGATTTCTTATTTTTATGCTCGTCTTATATTCTTTATCTTTTTCTGACACTATTAAACACGTATGTAGGTCAGAACAAATCGTAAATTTATTTAACTGTCGAAATCAAAATAAAAACCTTTAATAATAATTTTATTTTAAATATGAAAAAAACTTTTATTCTCAAGACTATACATAACTTTTAAGGATTTGTAACAGCACAAATAACAATGTTATATGCGTATTATTTTTAAATATTTGTTCTAAAATATTTATTATGTAATAGTCACAGTGATTTAAATGTATTATTCTCATTCTATAATAAATGTTCAAATGTTAAATGTAGATAAAACCTTTAAATATTCTAGTTACTAATCGAAGCGTCTAGTGACGTCAAACTAGTAATATTCCTATTTGCTTGTTTTCAGTCGCAGCCGCCTTTGCTTCATAAATGTATCTGGAATTTTCAAAGATTTTCTTTTAATATTTCTCTTTATTTCAGCTTTGAGATATTTTGGTAATTACGGCTTCATTACCTGTGATACTACACATGTAAGGAATAATTTTCAATAAAATTTGCTTTTATAAGCAAAGTAATTTGATCCGTTCAATTATTCATTGCTTATTAACACTAGAACGTCTGTAATGTAGTCTGATCAAATTTAATATAGAAAATCTTCTCATACATTTTGTGGAAGATCAAAAATAAAAAATAATCGTATGAAAAATTTAGTATTCATTTAATAAACATGTATATGTATTGTTATTAAAATATTACGGTATTAATATATTACGACTAAATTAAATAATAATTAGATAACATTTAAACTCCCTGGAATGGTAAAGTTACATATAAATATCTGTATAGTTAATGTTTAAAAAATTTCCAGCTCGAAGAAATATTTATCCGATGTGTCCCCCGCTCCTCAAATACCAAAATATTGTTTTATTGTAAAAGGCCACTGATACATAAATTTATTTTTAAAACACGATATATGTATAACGATACCAAAAATAATTGTCAGATATTATGTTTCCTCTAGAAGTAAGGGATATAAATAGAGTAAATTAGATATTAACAATTAAACTAAAATTTTACATCAACTACTTTTACATTATTTGAGTTAATTTATCAAACAGTAAAAAATATCTCTTTTTCATTTACATAGCAGCGCGTGGTAGTAATTTATTGAAGCAGACAAAAGAAAAACTTTTATTTTCGGCAATTCGGTGTTTAGAACGAAACAAACTACGTCTTTACCATGAAAATCTACGACATGCAATTTCCCCAAGTATTTATTAGCAGTGGATCTGGATAAAATGTTTTATGAAGTAAATATATACTTTTTTTTTAAGTTCTTATAATTTAGATCATAGTTAATAAGCGCTACTGTAAGGCCAGATCATTTTGAAAGATTAAAAATTTATATAACTCACAATCTAACGCTGGTTGATCTTTATATTACATGTTACATGGCACCATATACAATTATTTTACTGTAATCAAACCACATAACTGAGTCCTCGGCCGAGGTGAGTTGTGAGAGAGGTTCGGGTAAGAGAGACTGAAGGGACCGAGGGGAGGGTGGAGGCGGACGCTGTACATTTAATGTATATTACACAATACGAATTAAATATATATTTGAGAACATTAATTTAACACGCATTAATTTTTGTCGTGAAGTTTTTCAAAGAACTTACTGATTCTATTTTATTTGAAAGTTCAGTATATGTACTGAACTGTCAGAGTATAGCAACGTTATATCGTATCTTTAAAATGTGTTATGTAGATAGTCTTCTATAAATATATCTGATATTATTAAATTACTATTTTTATATAAAAAATGTATCTTAAAAAATTACAAATGAATATGAGATTGATATTTAAAGTACTTATTCTTACTTTTTCTGTCGAATAAAATATTATATAAAATTTAGGAATTCTTAATTATTATCAGAGAACGTTATTGTTATAGCGCTTCCTGAATTTAGAAGCTGTTGGCTAGCTAAATATAGTACGCAGTAATTGGGGAAAATTTAATGAAACAATCAAATATGCTATAGATTATATGTAATTAAATAGTGTTCATTTGTTTAACACATGAAATGGTAACATTATAAGTTCCTACTCAGAAGTCACAGCTGCATTCTAAATAAGATAAAAATGCTACATTCTTATAATCTTGCTTTCTTTAGTCAATAAAAAACATGCCACGAGCTTTTACATATGAAATAAAGAAATAAAATCCTTCCACAAACCGAGTAGTCCAAGCGTAGTGACACGCACGATAGAGTCAATCAGACCTCAGATCTCAAATATTGCATGTTTGAACAAATACCAAAATAACACCGAAACAATTGTTATCTACAAGAAAATTGTATAAATTTAACGATACAACATGAAGTAAAACGTTTTAGATTGAAACCAGAACAGACTCTAAAGGGTAAATAGAGTTACTATTTTATTACATGTAGCCTTAGATTAAACTTTTCTTAAAGTATGTCGATAACAAAGATGAGAAAGTAACATGTGAGTGACATATTATATTGTTTTAAATTGTTTTCAATTTTTAAACTAATATTCAATCTTCATTTGCCTCTCTTCAAGTTCTCTGTTTTAAAGTACTAAAAGTTTGTTTCCAAGTTTGGAAGCATAATTGCCTGATGAAGGATAGTTGACGTTTACATGAGTTTGTTTGAAAATACAGTAATACATATAGTAAATTACTATTTAGATGTAATCTTTATTATTCATTTTACCTGTGATGATTTTATTTCTACACTGGACAAAAATATATACTTAGTTCTTTATGTGGGAAGGCTGTTTGGAACTACTAAGAACTACTACTTACTGAAAGACTGATTCCTATCCAGAACTAACATAAATTCATTCTTAGAACGTATTTTGAAGGCAGCCCTAGTAGGACCGTTTCAAATTTTGTTAGCTAGAAAGGGGAGCTTGGACAGTTGAGGTGAGCGTTTACCGTGCGTTAGATAGGGGCTCCTTAAACCTATACCTGGGTCGCAAGTCCCAGGCACTGTTGAAGCTCCTCTCCCTGCAACCACATCACCCGGCACAGGAAAATAAGGAAAAACAGAATTTTTATGTGACCCTGGTTTCACCTATTGCATCTTTTTAAAGAATTCATTTAAAAGAATATCATTGTTCCTTTTAATATTAATGAATTTTTATTATTTCATTTCATTCAAGCCACAATTTGGGATTTCTTATTCTTCTTCTTCCTGGCAATCTCCCAGCTATAGCCAGGGTCTGCCTTATATGTTGTGAAAAGTTTTTGGCTATTTGTTTTTACGACCGGCCGCCTGCCTGACATCAACCCTCTTTTGGGAATCAACATTAATCAGTGATGTCTAAATACTCTTAGAAAGTACATATGATTTGGAAAAATCACATTGGTACTTGCCCGGGCCAGGATCGAACCCGCGCCCTCGGCGACGAGAGGCGGCCCCTTTAACCACTGAGCCACCACTGACTTTTGGGATTTCTTATTATATAAGTATAATCAAAGTTAAAGTAAGACGTCGTGAACACCAAGTTAAATTCCCTAGTTTATTACTTTCTATGTTTGTATGTTTCCTGTAAATTGTGAAAGTAAACAGTGCAGTGTTCAATAATTCAGAACACTGCCACTAAACTATAATGTGATAATAATATTTACCAAACGTTGTAGATTAAATAGGATTTTATTTACTTTAATATACTGAAAATAGTAAAATTGTACGAATTCTGATTAAGTTAAGGTACTGTATACATACATATAGTTAATATTTATTAGCAAAATCCAACGGTTTAACTATACATAAGTTTTCGAATGCTTTATTTTAATTTTTTCCAATAATTAATTTTAATATTCTCATAATCTAAAAGCAGCTAAAATCCGGAATTATCAGTGAAGTAAAAATACCCAATTTGTCACTTATAATTCAAATGGCATTAATTTGAAAAGAAAGCTGCTCATTTAATTAATGTTCTTATTTCTATATCGATATAGTTAATATTGCAATAAAACGATTCTTATCATATTGTATAACTAAATTAGTCGGTCTGTCGAATACTTCGGGTCGTTTCGTTTTAATAAGATTGAGAGATTTAATATTTTCTTTCCGTTTCACACTGCCATTTTTCCAATAAAAAATAAGTTATGAATAAATATTGATTAAATTAAAAATATTTTGACAGTATTTAATATACTGACTTTATTATTTTAAAATTAAACAAAGTATTTAGATATACTACGAGTATATTATATTGTTTAATTCTACATTTAATCTCACGTTTAAGTTATTTTACTGCAGCAGTAATCACGGGCACACCTCAAAATACAGTCAGTTCCTTATGCTTGCATCTAGACTCTAGAATAATAAGCCAGACTATAGAAGAATAATTGCACTTGCAGTGTTATACTTAGGTGCAAACGTTGCATCTTCATATAACAATTAAAAAATCATTTATAATATCTAAACTCTTTTAATAAAGAAGTGATTATGTAAGAGTTTTAATTATATTAGAACTTTGAAGAACTTGACGACTCTTTTATGAAAGTTAGAATACAACATAATTTCGTGATGACTTAAATGACTTCTTCCATCCATCAATATTAATTTGTAAAATTATAAACTCTCTCTTTGAGTCATGTAATTATAAAATAAGAATTTATTTAACTGGACTTTCACAAAAAAAAAATACTCGTACAGTATAAGTATTGAAATATGTAGATTGTAGGTATGTATGTATGTATATGTTCATAAGTCTATCAAATATAAGATACCCTTTGTATTAATTATTCCTTTTGTGCAAACTTTTCTTTTCTTTTTAGTTGTGGGTTTTCATGGAGCACACATAAGGCCAAGATTAGAAATATACTACATATAAATAAGAGTGAGTAAATCTGGATAAAAGATTGCTAAAATAGATTGTAATATTTAGTATTAGTGTAGTTACGTAATTAGAATCACTCGCAATTATTTTAATTTAAACAACGAAAGTGTAACTATCTTAAGAAATTATTACCGTATATAATTATGTTGCAAACAATTGAATCAAATACCTCATTTTACTAACAAGAAAAAATGTGGTTATTCAATTCTAGTAAGTATGACTTTTAAAATTTAAATTAATGACATAACACAGTTGTAATTCAATAGGATTTTATTTCCACATGTGGCTTCATTTTAACTCGAGGAAGTAGAGAGCGAATATATTAATTACATTACTCAGTCTGTCTGTTATAAACTGGACCAGAAACTGCTAGTAAGAATAAATAACAATAAATTGAATTCAAGATTCATACTGCTGAATAAAAACTACGATTATGAGATTGCATAAAATTTTATAGAAAACGAAGAGAAATCATTCTATATCACTACATACGTACATACTATGGAACAAAATCGCTTTCTCTGTTTCTATATTAAATCTTTGCATAATTAAATTTTTTAAACTACGTAAAGGATTTTGATTCGGCTTTTTAATAGATAGAGTAATTAAAGAGAAAGGTACATACATAAAATAATACCCATTAAATAGTTAAGAAATACTGTAATTTTTGACTTTTCTAAGGATCGTAAGTAATTACATTTATTTCGCTTACATTGCAAACGTAGGCTGAACCCTATGAGATTGATCAAAATATTGTATTAAGTATTGTGCACATTGATAAAGTCTTCAGAAAACTCACAAAATGGTATATGTATATTTGCTACGGTCATGCCACAATATATATATTTTTGGTCATTAAATATTCACGACAAACAATGGCAAATTTTCTAAGCGATTTTAACCAATACGGCTAAACCAATCTTTTTTCAATTAAGTACTTAATTCAAGATTCAATATACGCGTAGATCTATATGGCTCTTTACAGTATATGATATAGATTTTTTGCCCGTGCGAAATCGGAGCGGGTTCTTATATTTTTATATACAACGTTCACAGTTTTTGTTTAGTGTATTAAATATAATCATTGCACTGCATTTAAAAAGATTGTAATGTATTTCAAAATCCGTTCCTATTTTCATTCGTTTAATTGTAATAACATTCAGAAATTCACACAACAGCGCGACTCGTACAGAATGTAATTTAATTTATCCCAAAGGCTTGCTTATTCTAATAGAAGTAAACCAATACTCCTTAAAACTTTATCCACATTTATTTAATGTAATGTACTGGCTTTGGTTCTTTAAAAAACAAGCTTCCAAACAAAATAAAAGACTTCCTTAACAGTGATTATTACATTTTTACACTACATATTACTTACGAATTAGAAATTTACATTACCTAATGAAGAGTGAAATTATTCTTTTGTCTTTTAACAAATAGGTGTTTAAAAGTTCTAATTTAACGATTTTACTTACGGTGTCTGTCTGTTTCTGTTTGTCTAAACATATTTAGGTATATATGTTTTTATAAAAAAAGCTAAACCTGAAATATAGGTAAGATTGTTTAATTTTATATCAAAGCCGGGAAAACAATAGACGGCCTACTTGATGGACGGTAGTGGATGCGTGTGATAGGGTGGGAAAAGGGAAAAGGCATCCGGCTCTCTCACTCATTGGTTGAAATGAAGCCATTTAAAACTACTTCACGCCGATCTTCATTGTGACAGTGGTACTTCTCTTGTTGATAAATAAAATGGTATCATGTGGTATAAAGCTTCAATATTTAGGTAATGATCAAAGAAACTGCCCTTAATATTAAAGGAATATATCCGGAAACCTTAAAAACCGACATATGTAGTAACATAAGAATCCCAGTTCATAACCGGATTAATTGATTTCAATGCGTATTCCACATTTGATAGCCAGCTTGCTTGCGGTGTTTTTAAGCTATGATTAGTTACACAACGGAGTAAGAGAATCAGTTTTTAACAAAATGACTAACGACGTTTGATACTTATATTTACTAATACTGATTTATAATTTACTGCTTTTGATACTTAGACTAAGAGCTTCAAGTAGAAGATTTTTAAGCAGGAGATAACACGTTGTTTTAATAGTGCAACTGATTATTATTTTCTTAAAATATTTTCGATACTATCACAATTTTTTTTACCACTACTATGTGAAATTTAATAAGCGCCATAATGCCGAAAAAAATCTAGAGTACTTTGGATGAAGGTTCTTTTGATTACTTTCTCAATCTGATTTACATTAAGAACAATCTTTTGTTCCATATACATATGTACATATATACATTTCTTAATACACACGAAACTTAGGTGGTAGAGCCTAGCTGTAGTCCGTTACTACAGCTCGAACATGGGCTGGCTCGACCGGGGAAGTACCACCCTCTCACAGAAGATCGGCGTGAAGTAGCCTTTAATGGCTGCGTTTCCTCCGATGAGTGAGAGAGCCGGTTGCCCTTTCCCTATTCCTATCCTTTCCTACCATTTCCTTATTCCCACCCCTCCCTATCCCTACAAAACAAGGTTGGCAACGCATCCGCAACATAGTGTTGCGGATGTCCATGGGCGGCGGTAACCACCTTCCATCAAGTGGGCCGTCTGCTCGTTTGCCAGCTTTCACATAAAAAAAAAAAAAAAAAAAAACTTTCTTTTCCTACTATGGACAACGAATCATATAACATATGACAATACTGAATACGAGATAAGACAATTGTCTTAAAGTAATTACTTAGTTGAATGATAAGTTTCCCATAACATGTCAAGAATAACAGGCCTTCAAAACAATTCAAATGTTGACTTTGGCTGGATTTAACTCCCTCCAATATATCTAAAATACGCCTTGTTTATTCATATAAACAACAAATTATTATTTTAAAATAATCGCCTTAAAAGTGAAGACAACAACTGTGTATTATAAATTTTCTTTGTACAATATTACCGTACAGAATCTAGTTTTATTTTTGATGAATTGAAACAAGAAGAGAATGAAATTGTTGACAAACTTAAAACTAACTCAAGTTTTAAACTAGCTGCGTTAATGTGAATAACTTGACCCGAACCTTTTAACATTTATTCGTATAACAAAGAAACTGTATTTTTAATACTAGTTGTATAGCAATGTCTACAAAACTTTAAATACTTTACATTTCTAAATTGTTATATAAGTTTCACACCCTATTAAGTCATAATATGATGATTTTTAGAGGATTCAGGAATTTGAATTACGTTTCATTCCCATTAATAAATCAGAAATACATAATGGTAGAAAATTCTTAATAAATCCTCAATACTATTTTGTAAATGTAAATCATTTAAGGTTGCAAGGTTTTTTATTGAGTATCTTTAGTTTTCATTTAACGTGATTTAAAATACGTCATTTAAAATACTATTCACGCTGTTTTTGATTGTACCTGTGAGGTGTTTACAATGAAATCTAAGGTTTAGTCTGATTTTAAATTCTTTTTTATTAGTAACTCCTGCTATCTCTTTATGCATCCTATAAAATATTATTGCTCCTATACATCGCTACTCTCTCTTTCATAATTTCTTTGTTATTACTCGTATATACAGTTACAGTATAATACAGTTACTTATACTCGAAACTTATTTAACTATGTACTTGACTAATTGATAACAAATTTTTAATAAATATTTTTCATTAAATCTTGTCAACGTAATTGAAAATTAAACTTTACACTCTAGACAACATATTTTCCAAATATTTATAATAATTTGTTTGATGAAGCAAAATTTTATAACATGCGACTTTTTAAAATAAAAATAACAAATTTGCTACAAAGTATATGAAATAAAATAGATCTTGAGATACACAAAGGAATATGTTGTTACAACAAATGGATTTATATATAGAGTGGGTTTCCCGGCGTCGGGACGTGACGACCCCATCGCCCACCGGTGTATTCCGGTGCAATTAGTCACGGGGGGGGGAAGGGCCTTGACCTCCTCGTGGGGTTTTGGCCCGGGCTGGGGGTGCAGCCCATGGAGGTGGGTAGGACGAGGCTCGGCGGTGTACACCGCCGCTGCCAAGTTCGGCCCTACGTGTCGGCGGGTGGCCTCGGCCACTGTCGGCGCAGTCCGGCGTCGGGACGTGATGACCCCATCGCCCACTGGTGTATTCCGGTGCAATCAGTCACGGGGGGGAGGGCTGGGGGTACAGCCCTGGGAGTAAGACGGTCACGGATCTGGCAGGAGGCCGTCCGTGGCTGTCTTGGGGGGGAGGGGATACTCGGGTCTCTCCGGAGGCCTGAGTTCGCTTGTGGTCGGTCGGTTTCCTCTCTGTCTGCCGTCGGGCGCTTGCGCTCGTCGGTGGGTAGTTGGAGACTGGCCGCGTGGGCTTGGGTGGGAGGGGTAAGGGGTTAACCCTCTCGCGATTAAGCAAGCCCGCCAGGCGGGGGGACACTCCTGGTCACTTGGAGTGAGCCCTCGGGGGGGGAGGTGGCCGTTCGCGGCCCGCCGCCGGATCGTCGCGGATGCATGCTTCGGCGTTTCCCGTGGCGATCCACTTGGCGGCAACGGAGAGTGACCGCTGGTGTTTTAGTGGGTAACATGGGCCCTTCTGGCCGTGAATCCCACATAACCGCCTCTGTCTCCCCTAGACGGAGGGGTAGGTATAAAACCTTTCACCGCGATAACAAAAAAAAAAAATAGAGTGGGTTTATATCAACAAAATGTTACTATATTTTTCATTTTCATCAATAAGTAGGTTATATAAAATAACTTCAATTGAATGTCGCATCTTGTATTTTAATTTTAATGCCAAATGTTTTCTTATAATCACATAATGAAAAATAAATCTACAGTTTTAATCTAAGGTACATATTAATCATATTATTAAATTGTATTTGCAATATTTCCCAGTGAGGATACTTTGAATTGGTTAAAATACTGATTAAGAAACAGTGAGATTAAGACACAGTCCGATAGAAAATATTTAAACCATTTTAATAATATGTCTACATCCATCGCTTTTAAAATATTATAAAAATAGAGAGAACAAGCCAGACAACTTTGTTAGAATATAAAGTGATAGACCTCGTGGTTATTCTACAGATACTTACGTCTTACATTCAACTTTTATTATAAAACAAAAAAACACTTAATTGTCCGATGACACGTATATAAATCTTTTTGTTATCTTGTAGCAGTTCCTAGTGATCAATGTATTGTTTAGTTCCCCATATACATATGTTACATTTTATTCACATGTTGTTATTAGTGTTAATTATTTTAAAACGACTTTCAATATACAAAAGTCTCATGTAAATGTAGAACTTAACAGTGGATAACACATTTAGAACAACGAAGACGACTACGGTCTGTGTGCTTATTTAGTTTTACAAGTTATTTTACTTAAATCAATAATTTTTTGCTTTGTAATTAGGTTTAAAAAAATTAAATAGGGGTAACTAATTTTCTTGCATCAAATCAAAGTTTCTCTTTTTCTTTGATTTTCAATTTGTCGTGTTTGTTATAGATTGTTAGACGGAATCATAAAAATTAGGTTCATCATTACTGACAACTTTTTCCTTTCCCTACGACTTATAAATTAGAAATATAAAATATACACTTCAGGTGAGTAATTTTGTTCAAATAAGATAAAACGTTGGGTAAAATGTACTTTAGTAAAATATGCGAAGGAATTGATCCTTGAAAAAATAAAAGTTTCTTTATTTTATTCAGAAAGTGAATATAAAATGATAAAAATCATAATTTAATATAAATATATTAACTACGTATATTTTGTAGCTAAAGTTGTGGTCATAACAATACCCAGATTGTTGAGTACAGAGGGTCGGATAATAAAACTTATGTCTTTAATTAAGTAGTGTAATTTAAAAACAATTTGGTTTGTGTGATGAAAAATACTATTCATTCATTAGAGAAAGGAAACACACTGTTTCTAATATTAAAAGTGAATAAAACATGAAAGCTATTAAAAGCCTAAACCTCAGAATTTTAGTGGAATTTTGTTAATAATACTGACCTGTTCTTGAACTTATCATTATTTTTAATGAAAAATATTAAGCGAAAAATAAAATTTCTGGCAATATATTTGATATAATAGAAATGGATATAATAAGATTGTTCTCACAATATAACATTAATGCTCTCGACTCAGTGAGTCAATCGACCCGCTAATTAAGTTGCGGAGTGTGTGTGATATTAATGTATCGCATTGATTTCTCGTTTATAACTAAACTATACATATAACCATATAATATTTTCTATAGAAACTTAATCCGATGTTGTAATATTTTATATAAATATCTATTCAAAACTAAACATGTCCACCAAATATCATTTCGTTCTGTCAACAGAACGGAATCACTGACAAAATATCAGTGACAAATTTAAAACAAACAATTGGGTCATCTAAATAAAATAGTTAAATATAAATATCTCCGACAGACTAACCTTAACTTGAAAAATCTCTGAATATTATTTGTATAATTTTTCATAGCTCTGAAAGTATATTGCAATTTAGTAGAAAATTTGTGTTTAATTACTGAAAATATATTTTACACAAGCCAATACTCGTAGTACTCGAGATAATTTTAGCAATAATAAGTATAACAAATACAGAATTTATTACTGTACTGACTAGGTATACTGAAATCTACAGACTTGAATGGGGCAGTTGAAAGGCGAAAGACAATAAAAGGTATTCACAATATGTAAACAGTAAAGTCTCCGCGAACTTTCGCTGTAAACTTTATCTCTCTGTTATTCTAACAAAAACTCTTATTTTCTTAAAATTCACAAAGTTACTTGGATATACTAACACAACGTGGGCTGTATATTTATACTAGATTTTTTTACTGTTCCATAAAAGATGGAAAAGTGAAAGTAGAGGAGAATTTGAAATGTTAGCCTCTGTTGAGGACTTTAGTTCACAAACTATCTAAGCAAATTTATTAATAACTTACTTTTAGGATCCTGGTCTTAAAAACAAACTCTCGAGATTATAACTTTGAATGTTAATTAAGGAAAGTGTTTCTCACCATTACTCCAAATATAAAAGTCTTAAAATTTAAAACCTAATAAATAAATTTATTATAAACTAACCATAAAGTACTCGTTCTCTTAAATTTAAACTATTATATCAGCTCAAGCACTTAGAGTATTTTATAAGTTAAACCTGGAAATTAAAAAATCTGTAGAGGTCATTAAATGAACTGCTTTTTCAATGTTAATAATAATTACTATCAAAAATATTACAGAAGCACACGGTGAATGTCAAGAGAGTAAATCTATTAATGTTAGTGACAATGACAAATGGTGTTACTTAAGGTGAAATAATTAAATTAATTCATGTATTTTTTGGTAAAATGTGTCAAAGAAATAGACAAGTCGACTTATGTTAATGATAATATTACAATGACTATCTTGTGTATCTATCAAAAAATAAAGCTCTTGATATTAACTCGACATTTAGTATTGTTTGTTAAGAGTACAATGGATGAGTCGTAATGGCAACTTGGTTTTATAATCTCGTCTCTCAATCTGACACAAAAATATCCGAAGGTCATTCATCTTTATCATCTGTACAGCCTTCTCAGGTAGGGTACGTTCCCTAGTGTCCACTCTCCTTATTCCGTACATTATTGGACCCCAGGCGAATCAGACTAACACTAATACTAAACGGAGGGTGACTTCACCAATCTACAAACGAAAAAGATAAAATTCTATAATAGGATTAAAAGATAATTGATTTTTGTTTAAATAAAGAAATAAATTCTATATATCGTTTCTTAATATTCTTGAATTTTAGTTTGAACATTTTTTTGGACTTTTTTACTAATGAGTATGCCTTATTACAGAAATGTATTCAAATGATAAATTGAACTATTACGATTAAGAATACATATGTGTATGATTTTAATATAACTTTATTATTAATATTTTACTTCAAATTAATATGCAACTTAACTAGTTCGATTTAAAAAAAATATATAAATATTGAACATAATATTATAAAGATATCAAAATGGTATTGTTATGAGCAAACATCAGTAAACCTTGTTATTTGTTTTGTTGAAGGTTTCTTATATTTTTCTCAGTATTAATTTGCTCGGATCATTGAAATGCAATGTGAACAATGACCGAAAAATCCGTTTGTAACAAGATTAGAAAAACACGATATCTGAAGAAAGAGAAAATAAAACATATGTAGTTGTGATTGATAAAAACGATCGTTCTCAGACTGAAGTATCAAATAGTTGAAATTAGATTGAGTTTATATTATATCAGAAGCACTATAAATATAATAAAGAGTTGCTATATATTATAATCTTGTTTATGTTTGTCAATTTGTTATAATAGCTTAAGGTTTATTATCCAAAAGATGATTGTTTATCTTTTAAATTCATATTCATATTAACGTAGTTCATACAATATTTGTCAGCTTCAAGGATAAGGTAAATAAGCTGTTACCAAGCTACTGCTGTGAATGGGTGAAATGATGAGATTTAAGATTTTCGCGAGTACTCATTTAAATGAAACTAATATTTTTGGTTTTACTACGAGATTTTTTATTTTTGACTATAAACTACATACTCCCGACGTTTCGGCTACATTACAGCAACCGTGATCACGGGCAGTCGAGATGTGAGATGACATTTCAGTTAAAAATAAAAACCGCGAAGTAAATCCGAAAATATTAGTTTCATTTAAATGGGTGAAATGATTTTAATATTAATATAAATTTTTAAGTGTTAAAAAAATATCTGTTTTTTTATAAATCCATGAAAAATTGAATTAGACATGAGCCACATTTCTGTGAGCTTTACATTGAAAAAAATAGTAAGGGAAAGGTGACCTTGTTTCAGAAATCACGAGGTTCATTCAGTCAATATAATAGATGGATACACAAAAGATTTGTTTACTTTTTAATGCTGGAGCTAAACCTAACACTACTTTTTAACACTATATATGTATATGTACACATTGGTTATATGTAGCTCCAAACATCTGAATTATATAGGGTGGCAACCGGAGGTTCCAGGAAAACTACGAAACATACTTATATGTATATTAACATACGAATTACATTCTAAAACTTATAACCTATACCTAAGACTACATGATTGCCCCGGTGTTAGGATGACAATTCCATTCTATTGCTTGTGTTGTATGTGTAATCTTCTGGTTCACACGGTTTGGTGTTCGTTCCGCGGAGTCAGCGGCGTCACTCTTTATACGATATTTTACCGATACAAAGATGTCGCCCAGGCTAGGTTCATTTTTTTGTTCATAAGTAGCGCGTACGTAACATCTGTGATAATATTATTAATTATTATTCTCTTTTCTTTTAATATTACATCTGTTTCATATTTTAAACATCAAATAAAAGCTAAGGAATTATAATTCCTTCAACAATGCTTATAAACTTCATGTTTTATACATAATATGTTTTGTATATGAATAATTTTAAATATTCTTTGTTTGTCACAAATTTCAAATTGACTCTTATTTTACAAGCGACACGAGAATTTTTTATGAAATTCTCAAACAAGCTAATGATTAGTCTTTCTAAAAAAGCATTGCCTCTAGTTTATATTTTATAAAATAGTTACTTTTATTTAGTTTTTAAATTTTTATTGTGAATTAAAATCTTAACATAATAAAGAATGTATAAAAATATTAAATTCTTACTAGTACTTTTAATGCGTGATACTCATCATTTAAGATAGTCTAGCCCTACTTAGTAGGGAAAATCTGTGTTTTTAAAACAAAAAGAGATTAAAAACAATAATGAAGAGGTAAGTGAATTATTAAAGTGCTTTGTAATGTACTGTACTATATGTTATTATCATTTTAATAAACTAAAACTAACATTATTTGCGTTAAAAATGGTTATTATCAGTACGAAGGATCACCTACAAGTTCATCAGAAAATTATGGAAATTGTCAACACATTATTTTCATATGAAACACCTTCTAAATATAATTTCTAAGAAAATACAACGTCTCTTGTGATCTCCTCCTG
The DNA here is from genome assembly GCA_916720795.1 of Danaus chrysippus. Taxonomy (NCBI): domain Eukaryota; kingdom Metazoa; phylum Arthropoda; class Insecta; order Lepidoptera; family Nymphalidae; genus Danaus; species Danaus chrysippus. The sequence goes on from CAKASE010000073.1 coordinate 2,577,708, forward strand.
AGAAAAAAATAGTGTTTTATGTTATATAATGCGTGGGATAAAAAATCTATAAAAACATTACATGGTGTATTTTTAAGATATTATTGTGTAAATCTTGTTACTGAACTATACTGATAATGAGGCTAAACATTAAAAAATAAAAATTTTGTAGTTATAATGGAAATCTGTGGTAAATGCACTCATATACAACATTTTTTTATAATTACATTGATTTATATTATTATTTAAGTATTTGAAATTTTCCATCAAACAAAAAAGATTTATATATAAATTTATAATCAAATAAAAAAAAATTCGGAAACTATTAGTATTATCCTGGATATAGACTAGATAACACCACCTCAATAAAATATCACAAGTTTGTTGATCAAAACACATGTACACATGAACCGTACGCTTGCTTTGATAGCTTTGTGGTCACATGACATGGTGAACCCTCGAATTATTGAACACAAAGGGATCAAGAATGTTCTCAAAGAATTAGTCGCTTTGACCTTTATGTTTGTTTGAAATTTTTTGTGAAAGCTAGACAAGGATTTAAATGATTTTGGATAACGTGACTCTACTTGCTTTAAAAACGTTGACAAAATTATATTTTTGGCCTTTATAAGTATATTGAATTGTTCTCTGCGATATCATTGTACTCAATTACATTGGTCACTAAAATAAAATGACATATTGCTAAAGATGAGATAAACAAGACAAATCACAAATCTTGATCATATCGATTTGGATATTATAGTTGTAATAAAATGTGAAAAACATAAGTGAGAACTTTTACAAATACAGTAAATTTAACTTATTACGGTACTTGATAAGTAAAAAATACATATATGTATTATTAAAGTCATATTAAGAAATTTCAGTGCTGAGTTAATTTCAAATATGAGATGAGATGCGAGAAGTATTTAAGGAGTCGATTTAGTTTTTATTATAAGAAGTTTCATCGAATAACACAATACACCACACAGGGAACGTGATGTAAACTATTTGAAAATAACATTCCAGAGTAATGAAGTAACATAGACAAAGATACATCTACAACCATAACTTTATAGCTTCACAGTAAATTGCTAAGTGTATCTGTAATATATGGGAGGTAGGGGAGGTATGGGCAGTTGGGAGACATGGGCACCCCCTTTTTATTCTGATTTAATTTTTTTACCTGCACAGGTACGATGCGCACTGATGAACGCAACCACTACCGCCAGCCAGATAGCCCGTATGACGTCCAGGGGAGTGTGAGAGATAGCATATCTAAAAACTAGCCTACCTGAAATTCTTGTTTTTTTTTGACGTTGCTAGCTCTCGTACTATTAATTTAATTATAATTTTCAGACGACATTGCTTAGTTAAGGAAAAGAATTTTAAATATGATACTTTAAGCTAATTTTGCAAATATTTCCGTAAATAAATAAAAAAATACAGACATTTATATCAACAAAGAACCGATTGAACACATACTGACTCTTTTCATTAAAATTGTTGTGTACCTTGTGAACATTATTTTGTTAATAATACTACAGAAAAATATCTGTTTTTTTAAGTGATTTTTTTAATTCATAAAATATGTAATTTATTATTTTATCATTTTTAGAACGACTGTATTAAGCTAAGAAAAGTTTAGTGTTTATTCATAGTCAAATCGGATTATCACGATTTGGATTATCACGAGTTCATGTTACCTTGAAGAAATGAGTAAGGGAATGAGAACGCTACGTTGCTATGTTCTTTTCCTCGGGGCTAAATATTTTCTGTAATTCTCCCTCATAGGAGGGGAAATTCTCTGCCCTATAACCGAAGTCCGCTGGCAGAGGAGTTCTTTAAGAACGTTAGCCTTTGCAGCGTTCTCCTAAACCAGAACCTCTTAAAATTAGTCCACCTAGGATATCTTGTTCGCAAGCTTTACATGAGAATTAATAATCGACATAATGGTTTTTCTCATAATTTCAAAGCCACATGAAATTTTCAGAAGTCGAAAAATATTTTTTCTCTGAAACAAAGATTGAATTGAAAGAAACCAAATCAGAACATATTATCCTTGTGTTCATCCAGTAATCTATACTTATAATAAATCTGTAGAGAGGTTAATTCTATACATAAAATATATTTAAAAAATAACTATCAGGGAGTGGTAAGGGATCGCCACTGATGCAAAAAATGCAATCAGTAAAATTTCTATCTGTCTGTCTGTCTGTATATTCGTTATAGAAACAAAAACTACTCGACGAAATTTAACGAAATTTAGCACAATTATTCTTGATACTCTTGGGCAGGTTTTAGTATACTTTTCATTACGCTACGATAAACATGAGCAGAGCAGTGAAGGGAAATATTGTAAAAACGGGAGAAGTTACTCCATTTTTTAAGCTTCCGTCACGCGTGCAGGCTTAGATGTTAAAGCTACATAGAAATCATGTATGACGGAAAAATTTTCATTAAAATTATATAAAAAGTATTCCTGGACAGCATATGTTTATCTTTATGGTTGACTCACAATAACACGTGAAACTCCCGATAGCTTAGCAATTCGGTGATTTCTGATTGTATTTCTCTACTGTAACGTTAACAACACTATCACTCATCCCTTATTAAAAAAAATTAACATTATTACCTATTCAATAAAAAGAATCATGTAAATCGGTGAAGAAACACCAAAGTCATATATGAAATAATAAGTGATCGCACGTGAATACAGACTCATGCTATAAGTATTATTTTTGTGTATCGGTTGCCGGTTAACATCGCTCCGTGTATACTCGTAATTTCAATGTATTGACTATTTCCGCTAATTAAACAAATTCAAACGTTTTAAAATGTGAACATATTCAACTAGCCATTCGCTTGGAATAAATTAAGGATTTAATTTAAAAATTACAATAAAATATTCACATAATCCGGGTTAAGGATAGTCCAACCCATTTTTTTTGGATAAAAAACAAACCATACAACACATGATCATTAAACGCAAACATAAGGAATACATTGTAAGAATGTCGTAGAAATTATTAGCTAGTGAAGGATATTAGAAGCAAAAAATAATAATATGGTACATGAAGTATTGTTTTTTTCTTCATTAACGTATAAGAAAAAAGGATTTTATTATTTCACCGATCTTTTGTACAAATACTTCTCTGTTCTCATTAATAAATGGGTACCATAAAAAAATTGGTATTTCCCTGTCAAGATTTTAACAACTGATATAAAAAGCTACAAAAATGACCAATCACCATTCTGCTTTGTGCACTTAAGTTTTTATAGACCTACTTCTGGCTTAAGTACAATAAGATATGATGTTGTCTTACATATTATATGATCCATTAATTTAGTAGATATCATAATGTGGATGACAGAGGTCGATATTTCATCCAGTCGTAGTGGAATGTCCAGCTAGAGTGATGATTAAAGTACCCTACCTTTGTACGCAATCTATAAAAGTGACCTGAAACAACTTAATAAGGAACAGACTAAGTGATCTAGTATAATGTTTGTCATAGTCAGAATAGAGATGCCGAAATTGCAACTAATGTATTTGGTTTTTGTGTGACTTTTTTTGAAAGCTATTTTTGATAACCTCTTCACACATACATATAATTATTGTGCTGTACAACTCAAAGTTCCTGTTTTCTACTTTAAGATGCTTTAGGAAACTTTATAATGAAATAAATGAAGTGAAGTGATAACTACTTATTTCTAATATGAAAAAAACTCTTTCATTACATTTAAGGTAGACATTTAAGATATTATTATGTATCACTTCGTTTCAATATCAACCTCAGTAACAGAGCCAAATGCAAGGAGTGACTACTAACAAGATTCTAAAGAAAATGAAGTTAAAATTAAGATTTCTAGTTCGTAGATTTTCACGCTGGAGCCTTGTAATTAAAATCCGATTGTTTAAAGCTTACTGTCAGAAGTACTTTATTGACATCTCACGGAATCTCTTTTCTCTCACGGATTCTCTTTTCAGAAATAGTTACTTGCTACATAAGATACAAAGAAGAAACAAAAAAATTTAAATATATTGATAAGATGAAACTTCTCAGTATTCCAAAATCAATGTAAATAAGTACTAAGTAATATTTTTAAGGTACAACAGCCTAGACAGTAAGATAGATTAAATAAAAGAATTTCTTTAAATTTCAATTATGTATTGTATATTATATGTGTAGTGTCCAAGTTATTAATTTATATAGTTACACTATGATATATTTACATAAAAAAACAGATCTTAATGGAGCACCAACTACAAAATTTTCGAGACGATTAAAAAAAGAAACTAAAAATATTTATCCTTCACTCATCTAAATACAAAGAAAAAGAATATAAATTTGAGAACTTTATTCCATAATAAATTAAAACTTATGTAACATAAAATAATTATAATCTAAGACAGTGTAACAATAACAAAATTATCAAACGATGATTAAATAAGTCAAGATGAAAAAATGATATCGTCGGGGATAGTGCAAATTGAACTATCACTGAATAATTCCACGTATTTACATTGGAAGCAGATCATCAGTGGAAAGTTTAAGCTGAAATATTTTCTAAATTAACGACTTTTAAGGTACTTTTTTCACAATTACAAATAAATTGAACCCTAAATTACTAATTTTGAAAAAAATATTTTAATAATCGATAATTCAGAAAATATTTCAGGGGAGTTATCCAATGGTAGTAACGCGGATTTGCACCATCCCCGACGATATGCCGAGTCGTTCAGAAAAGCACAGAACAAAGCGACGCCACGCTTTATCCAATGTGATTGTGGCTTATGAGTCGCCAGTTCAATAGTCATTACATAGTTGGTCCAGTGTCCAGTGGTCGAGAGTGTCCCGGCTCTAACGAGTGTCTTGTATGTCAGACATTCGTATAAACCTTGCGCCAGACGATGATTTTGTTCCGGTTTCATATATATGATTGCCATTTCTGGAATTTAATATTTTAAATATTTTAGTTTTATCACCTCATTAACATGAATTACTAATAACGTTTATAAGTAGTGAAGCTTTGAAATACCGACCAGTATGTAGCTGCTTAGGCCTGCTTTCTTCTAATGTCATATCACCAATATTAATTCTAGCACCTTCTAAAAATAGGCCTCGGACACAGCAACCATCATCTGGTTTTTTCGCTGGCGGAGCGTTAAGAGCCTGGAGATATAACTTAGTTTGTGACAATATGTGTACATTGTGTTTATTAACTGGTTTAACATTGACGAATATGAATTTATAATTAAGTATGTATAATAAACCTAAGGAGATCTAAGACTTTCGCAAGTATTCACTTATAATAAACCTCTATTATTATTATATTTTAATTAATTATTATTAATCAAATAAAGATTACATTTCGTAAACTGATCCGAAGCTTCTCTGATAGAGTTTTGAGACCAGAAGATATAATTTCTTATAGAATTAGTCGTGAGTACAGGTTTTCTATCTTATTTTCCACTACTAATCACTACTAATACTTAAGCAAGCGAAACAGTGGAAATTTGTGTGTCCAATATACAAAGGTATTTTTTAAATTTGAATTGTACCATTGGGGTGTTATTTTAGACTTACCTCAAAAGCGTAAGCCACGGTATCAATTGCAATGACATGTTTTCTATCATAGTTTTGTAATGCACCAGTAAGGAATGCCTGGGGGAAGTAGAACCCAATAATCCAAAACACCTTAGGAATCCCACCATCAGCCCACTGCTGCATAAATTGTACTCGGAGACATAAATCTTTTACCCAAGCCGCTGGTGAAAAACAAAAATTATTAATAAACCTTCTGTAAATTTATTAAGCAGCTTATTTTTTGCCTTTTTTTGTGATAAAAAATATTATACCTAATGGTTTAAGCGAAGGATACGCCTTAGCAATCCACATATTTGGAACAGCGTTTTTAGTCAAACTTCCGGACATACTTTCTAGGGCTTCCGACATAACAACTAAACCTTTAAGCGCCTTTTGTAGGTCACTAGCAGAAATAAAATATTCGTAAAAAAAATAAATTGTTAATTGCGATTTGATATATAAACATACTGAAGAGAACTGCTAATAACGGCCAAAAGCTTATTATATCGTATGGCTCCTTGAATGAGTACTGTATTAAGAGACTTCTTATAAGACACGAGGTAACTGTTAGGATAAAATATATATATATATTAAAGTAACTTTATTCATATGTAATGCATTAACTTTAATGTATAAGGGAATTACGTTGCAGCGATGTATTTAACGTCAAGCGTAGGAGTCAACATACTAAGAATGTCTTTTGCAGCAATTTCTGTCATCTCTTTGGCTGTGAGATCCCCTTCGCCACTTACTTCCTTTGGTTGAAGATCGCTCAGAGTATCTGGAATAAAACAAAAAAATCACATCAGGAACTTTGTGTAAAATAATTTATCTATTTCAACAAGGGGCTTTAATATGTCGCTTTCACAGAACAAACCCAAATGTAATAATGTTCATCTAGGAGTTATAGCCAGTTAATTTTTATAATTATACAGAAAATAGCCTATCTATTAGTAATTTTCATATTTAAAATGACATATGACTTACTTATACAGGAGCTGGTTCAGACATAGCGTAACTAATAATGGCGTTAGCGTGCAAACTGAACAACGAAGGGTCATCGTTCAGTGGTAAGGTGCGTATATAACGAGTGTAGTCATCAATCGTGGATGAATATTGTTGCTGTTAAAACAATAATTATTATAATTTCAAACAAATTATACAATATATTACGATGTAGAAGTATGAAGATAACCTATTAATTGTTGAAATTAATGATATTAAAAATGCGTTTTGCTTAATTTTAGATTACAGAATACCTTCGTTATAATACAACATGAGGAATTTGTATACTAGTTTATAGGCGCCACTCTCAACGAATATCCATCTGTCATTGAGTACAGCAGTTGTGTAGTAATCAGCCAACAAACACAATAAACACCGACGATCCCAATCATCAGTGACTCGTCCACCATAGTTAATATGACCCGCTATATACGTTAACATCTGAACATAATGATTTAAAATACCAATTACAAGTATGTAATCATTAAGATGTATTGTATCTATTATAATAATATTCCAATTAAATCTTGTCCATAAATCAAGCATTGTTTAAGTTATTGCTTTCGTGAACCCTATTTCAATTAGAGACTTAGTAACGAACCTCAACGTCAGTCCTATTGTTCTCCCAGCATATCATACAACCCAACAATACAAATAATAGCAGTTACATAGTAATTTACTACTAATTTTAACAAACCCATTGGTTCTTTCACGTTAACTAGTTAATAAAAAAAAGTCTTTTCCAAATTAAAGGTATTAATTTACGGTAAAATTAATTAACAAACCCGCAATGGAACTTCATGTTATTCAGTCAGAAAAATGTGAAGCTGAGAAATATAAATACGAAGATCACCGTCTGTGAATTCGTATGGTATATTAAAACCAAGAGGCCCAAACATCTGTCTTTCTAGAACTACACCATGGAATAGGCATAGTGGAAATAGGAGCCACTGAAAATTACAAAAGTTTTGTTACTAATAATTCAACAGTCCTAAAACCTGAAGAAATAAAATAAAATAGCTTCTTCATAAAGATAACTGAGAAAATAACATGTCTTTGTTTCGAAGTCATATGTATAACAAATTTAAAAAACAGATACATTTTATACTTGTTTTTCTTAATATTAAACTTGTGTATCGTATGGTTATAATTAAATTAATGTACGAATAATATTTAAAATACCGTTCTATAATAACGCCACAGGAAAGAAGGGTGAAGGTTCTGTGATGGGTGTCACAGCCGAAAGTCCTTATGAACCACTTCTGGTACTATTTGCTCCACATTTAACTCCAAGACTGACATCCATGATGGAGACAAATGGCAATTCTGAAATTTACATTTAAAAAAATATATATATCGTGAGGTCAGAAGTCACACTAAAAAGGTATCTACACATATGTAGGTTCGAGTTAACATTTAACGCAATAAATTTCATTAAAATAGATTTTGCTGTCTACTGAATAAAAATACGGCCAATTAGCCTAGACAAAGTTATTATCACATTTTTATTAATATATGTACATAAAACGGATATATCATAAATATTTGGAATCTTTAAGAGTTAATCTGAAATTAATTTCTTTGAATTGTGATAGAGCATTTTCTTAAAATTGTTTAAGATTCATTATGAAAAACACTTAAGCCTTGCTATAAGTTCTATTCGAATGATTTAAAAAAAACGAATATACTTTACGATTGAAAGGAAATGTAAAACTTTACCTGAAAAAATACTCAGTTACCAAAATCACAGCCAACTTTCATCATAGCTTCGGCTAGAGGCCCTTGACCTTGTCCTAATGAAATACTTTCAAATCTTTTGCCCATCTTCATTTTGTCGGCAAATTTCAACAGATCTGAAACACGATACACTCAATTAGTCGATAAATAATCATGTAAACAAAATCAAATCACAGTAAACGATCCACTATGTAAAGAGAAATTAAAAATGTATAAGGACTTAAAACAATTAAGTACTTTGTAAAAGTTATACATAGTTAGTTTTAATTTTGCATAGAATTACTGGCATACTTTTAAGAAAAGTCAGACATATATACATACATACATACATATTTTTTCAATATGTTATACAACATCCAACTAGGCTTATAAAAAGTAATATTTACCAGCAGCTGGATCAGTACCGGTGGAGAGAATGAAAATTATGCTACATATATGTACAGTACTAGTTGAACTTTATTATCACGGTTATGAAAACAAATCAACATTATTTATAACAAAATATACCTGAAGACCAGGAATCAATTTGTCAGGTCGTAAGCACTTTAGAACAAGTAGCTTCTGAAATGCATCTAGTTGAGAATCTAGTCCTTTTGGATATGGAAGTCTGGAACATCCAGATATATTCTATGTAAAAAAACTTTAATTTGATTAATTAATAAGATAATAAAATGATTTTACATATGAGGATTCCATGCGTCATAATAATTCTTAAAGAATTTGGTTTGTTGCGGAGAGTCCATCACAAATTGATGCATCGTTGGCAATGTCGCCAACTGTAGCATATCCATCCACATCCGAGGAGATATCCACTTTGGTTCGGGGCTCTCAAGTTCCTTGTGTTGAACAAATATTAATTTAATGTAACAATATTATTTTGGATATACCTAAAATTCTGACAATTAAACTTTTTTTCAGTAAACGTGTTTTTATATATATACTTTATGAGAAAGCACTTTATTGACTGCTGTAATATTCATAGTGTTTATTTAAATTCGAAATAGTATAAAAATTTAACTAGAATAAACACATATATGTATTTATACACTAAGCGAAATTTTAGTTAAAAATCTGCATACATAAAATCAGTATTTTGACACAGTAATTGACAAATACCAAAATTTCAGCACTCTTGATTTTAATAGCCTCCAAAGTTAATATAAGACACAAATCATCTAATGGAAATCCTTCGCTGTTAGACAGGCCATAAAAAAAAAACAGATTGAATTTCCGCTAATTGTGTTGCTAGCTGAGCTCGAGACACGATGAGTTGACCTCTTAACTCTTCCAAATCTGGTCGTTCTTGAGCTACTACTATAGACAATAATTGTTCTGCTAAACCACTAGTATAGACAAGAAAAACAATTAGTAAATAATCTGTTTGTTTAAATATACTGCATAGAGAATATGTCAGAAACATAACACACTCGATAAACATTCGAACTTATTTAATTCGATCTTTATTTCGTTTAATTGAATCGCGTCTAATCTTGATAAATTTATTAATTTTTGTATAAAGTTTTTCAACTTAGTGACGCGTCCTTTATTACTACTGCGTTTTAAAATTAATTATTTTAAAGTAGACATTATAATGCGAACAAAAGAAACAAATGTAAGTATGTACTAATAAGAACCAATGACAGGCACAGCTGATCTATTCAAACGCGACAAACACTTCTCTCGAGTGGGTAATAAAGTTTTTTACATACGCTCCTCCTTTGTTTAGCGATAAGCTAATTGCCTCGGACACCTGCAGAGACTGACCGCTCGCCAGTTCTCAGCGTGGCATCAACCCGCACGACCAACACTCCCGTACGCTGAAAACGTCGGCAATATGTGGTTTAAATATTTGCCTTAAATGAATGATAAAATGGGATGCGTATGAAACTATGAAGTGGTTTAAGTTTAGGTTGCGAATTGTGGCAGTGCAATTTACAGAAGTATCAGGAAATAAATTGAAATTCGTTTAAAATAATGGATAAAAAAGTGCGTTTCAGACTTTGGAATATAACGTTAGCGTTAGTTTTGTAGCAATAGTGATACAATTGAAGTTATATGTAGTTAAGATGATTTATGTTACGATGACTTGCCAAATTTCAATTTTAACGGTTGCAATACAATTTTGATTTTACGGGATATGAGCTTGTACACTTGGCGGATTGCTATAAAAATAGTGTGATATGATAATGGTGATGATAGATAGATGGATGATGGTGATGGATGGATGATGATGATGAATGGATGATTGATAGATGGATGAACGGAGATTTTGTTGAAAAGGTAGACACTTATCTGATTTGGCCCTGCTTCAGCAGCGTTGATAGGTACTGCCGGCTGGTGCTTGCAAATCTTCTTAGTGGTGCTTGAGCGTTAAGCCTGTGCTGCGATGCTGTTGCGAATCGGCAATGGCTTCAAACGCGATTCCGTTGGATTGCAATATTTTTTGCTTAGCTGTCCTGTCACGGTAGCCACTTTTTATGTTCGGCATTTAGACAGGTTAAAGAAAACTTCTTTGGTTTTGCTAAATACCTTTATCTGAAATACAGATGTTACTAAGATAAGAAATTACAAATTTATGTAGAATATCGTAGTTTATATAGAAAAAATGTCATACAAAATAAATGTAGTGCAGGTCCACACGTAGGCGCCAACACCTCCACTATTGTTTTGATTCGATGTTTCCGTTACTGTCATTATTTTAACCGTCTTCTTCATTGTTACAAATGACTTTTGTTTTTCACATAACGGTCCAGTTTCTGAAAAAAAAAAATAAACCAAATATGTAATCTATAAATTTACCATTTGTAATATAGTTACATTTAAGAATTCTTCAAGCCCTTTATATGCAATACACTTATATTTAATTTAAATTTATTTTAAAAGTCATGCCAAAATTACGATTGAACTATACATCGAGCTTACCGATACCATCGTTTGTGCTACATGCTACAATTCATTCACTTATTTATATTTATTATTTACAAGACATCCACCCCAGCTTTACAGGGGTACTTTACAAAAAATATAAAACAGCCTATGTTGCGTATAATGCCTTCAGTACTTTCTTTTTCAATTAAATGAAGACAAACAAAAATTACATCATCTTTCTTCGTTAAACATAAAATAAGTTTGAACTCAGAAAAACCTTATATTTCTTATGTTAATAATAGTTTTTTAATATAATAAAATTACAAAAATTTTGTATACAAAATTAATGACGTGATCATGACAAAAGTGAGCTATCGCGTGGATTTATTTTTGAGAATTATTAAACTTATGGTAACTTTCAAATGTTACGTCTGAATTAAATAATACAAAAATAAATTAATAAATACTATACAGGCTTAAACACAAAGTAATTTATTTTGATAAGACTTAATACTATAATTCTGAAAATAGCTTTCCTATAATCGCTTCATGAATGGCAATTTTCAAATTTGTAAAATAGATATAGTATGTTATCCTCAAGAGATAGACATATGCTATTGTGGACTTCTCTGTAGACCTATAGTATATACCCAATCCCACCATACATTGTTTTGTTATATCTCAAAGGGTTTTAGCAGCGTTTTCGTTAAAAGATCCCAGACGGCTCATTTTTTCCCGACATCTTCAACAAATATCGTTAATGAACACACAAATCAGTACAAAACCTTAATAGATTATATATTAAAACCTTTCTCGAGAATAACGCTATCGAATGGTGAAAACCGCTAGGTAATTGGTGTAGTAGTTTTTCTGTTTATTGTGAACAGGCAGACAGACAGACAGGGAGGGGGTCATTGTTTTATAACATGTATTGATGATGATTTTGATAACATATTCAAGGGCAACAACACATCACGATTTGACATTTTCTAGTTTATTACTTTTTGAATCAATAAAATATAATATTAATACAGACTAGTGTTTGTAATCGTTAATGAATCATTTGTATATTGAGTCGCTTATTGTTTAATGCTAATAAGATATGCACGGTGTAAGATAACGTCACTGAAACCTTTCAAGATAAATAGTAAAAACACTTTTATTACTATCTTAATAATAAAAGTGTAGACCGAAACTTTGGAACCTTCCTCGGTCAGTTATACAATTAACACTGAGGATGAGCCAATACGCGTGAAAACAAAGAAAATTGATTATATGTTTGTCAGTGAGCACTTTACAGTATTTATAGTACCTATCCAGTACAAAACTTATGATTTACAATAGTTTAAAGTAAAAGTTGATTGAAATCTTACCGTTCTGTGAAGGAACTTCATACATACATAATATGTTGAAGACTATTGTTGAGGATTTTTATACTTAACTTCTTTCTCCGAGCCATTAAAGATACAAGTACTTCCAATAAATTTACTATTACACAGTTTATTTAAATTTACACAGTGAGTATCACCAGAATTATCTTCTTTTAATATTCCAGTAGTTGATTGTCTTATGTCCACTCTTTTGGTTGTTACAATGATCTTCTGTCGTAGACGTGACCGCTCGTAATCTGAAAACACAAAAATTTAAGTTAGTTATCTTCATTAAATAAGATTACACTTGAAAATGCTGTACATTTTTTACATTACATATTTATATATCGAGTACAGTCTTCTGTTCCGTTATATGTTTCCTTTCACTATATAAGTCTTTTCTTCGACCCTATTTTATTATTCCTTTCTTTGAAATTAATTTTAAATATAACAGGCACAAACGAAAAATCAATTAATTTTGCTCAGTAATTATTCTCAGCTGAAGTAATTATTGATGGAATTATTGCTTTCAAACTTACTGTTACTTGATTTCATTCTACATAAATGATCAAGAGTATTGTTGACCACAGTTAAACTTAGCCTTGTTCTTTGAGTGAATAAAGATACTTACTTGTATTTCTGCTACATCTATTTTATATATTTAAAAATTGCAAGTCTCACTTAATGAAAAAAAATCATTACATATTTGTACACAACATTATTCGAAAATGTATAGCCGTTACTATGATAAGATTCACGTCTTAAAATAATATATCTTTTAAAAGAAATGATACAGTTAATATTTGATAACTATAAATAAGATGTGAATAAATAATATGAGTTTGTATATATGTCCAGTTAATATATGTATATATATACGTACATTGTAATGATTTCTCGTTTTAGATGTAATAAATAAAGTTGTATCCTCGTAATACTAAAGTTATAAGAAGGAATGACAAAACAAATGTCGTTAGTTTTCTCTCACTGTTATTTTCTAATACTTCTTTATCCATCTGCAAAGAAATGAAGTCATTAAATTATTAGCAAAGATATAAATTCAAGTTCAAAATAACATGTGGAAAAGTTTTAAAGCGGATTTTATTGTATTAACAGTTAAGAAAAAAAATCTTCTATACTTCTTAATAAGTTAGCTATTCTAGATTACATTTGTATAAAATATTAACCTCATCGAGTTTCTGGAGGATCCGTATGTACCGTGTTGTTCTCTGAGGTGAAGTGAACACAACAATTAATAATGCGCTGACAGTTACGAGTATTATGTTCGCAAAAATACAAAGAAGATCAAAGATTAAGGTAGATCGTTTAAATTCATGAAAGAGAAAAGTAACTAGACAATGTATTATAACTGAAATATGAAAAAATAGAAAATATTAATGCCTGTCTTTCGTAATAATGTTTTTACATTTTTCATTAAATATTAATGCCTGTCTTTCGTAGTAATGTTTTTACATTTTTCATTATGTCCGAGACGAATATATTTTATTTACATAGTGGTTTTTATATATGTATATTTCTGGAAAGGTGAAAAGAGTTTACTTTTATTTTAATTTCAGCTTCAGAATAGGGCAACGTTAGCACTTTAATATTTTTGTATGTTATTAAATTACATACTATTAAAATTAATTAATGTGCCTTATTCTAATAAACAAGACATAATTTGTATTATGGAAGCAGCTCAAACGTTATAAAATAACAGCAAACACTCACAGATATGGAAAGAAGAAGGCGCCAAAACTTGAAATATTAATGTTACCCATAGCTACAGCGAATATTTTCGCTCCTACTGCCAGCGGTAATGACACGACTAATTTCGTTCCCTTAATAGATAAAGGGAATACACCAGATACACATACGAGACACATGCAGTACAACACCAAGTGTTCCTTCTAACATTATTCTTCACTGACGTAAAAAACTAAAATAATACATTTTTAATTTGACTCATCGACATTGTAATTACCTTTTTTATAATATGAAAATACGAGCACCGCCTCAGTATAAATCTGTAATAAAATAAAATTATTACAAATGACTTGTTTAGAAAGGAAACAATTGATAATAATTAATTGATGTTGGAGGTATTTCATAAACATTTAAAAGAAAATGTAGTACAAATAGGATCGATTAATAGTTTTTAACACATTTGAGAGTTGATTTGTCTTAAAATACTTTTATGAAAGGGAGGAATCTGAGAGATGTGACAATGTAGCTACTGTATGGCCATAACTGACTAGCGTAGGAAACTCACTTAGAGGACTCCAGACAAACTGGCTATATACACTGTGGGGTCGAGAGAATGTTTCATGTTTTGTTGCGGGAATTTTCAGACAACATGCACGGCGTCTTAGTACAGGTCAAACCTATTTGTTTGTAGTACTGTGTGAGGTCCACTATACGGTTCCAGCGACCTTATTCGTATTTTCCAATCAACATTTCTTTCGTTCACAGGTCGAGGAGTTGGAGCCGCTGGTCATAGACGTGTGGGTGGAGGCGGTCGGCTCGCCGCTGAGCTTCGCTTTGCGGACACGAGACTCTCAATGGCCGGTGCTGTGGTAAGGTTATGATATCCTGTAAATGGTAATAAATATATGAACAACTACAAATATACGAAATGTAACAATCGAAATGTTATTTAAATTAGTTTAAATATGAGTTGAAAATGAAGATATTAATTACGAGATATTTTTCCTTTGAATTTTTTTCACAAGGAAAAGATATATATGATTAGATTAAAATATATCTTCTATTGTATTTTTGTAATTTTTATAAAAAACGATATCTTTAGGGTGTTATTAAAATATATTTCATCAGTGTCGTTTTTTCGTCCTTTTATAAGACCGTGAGTACGTTGTTAAACCCTTGTATAATAACTCTGTATTTAAATTAATTCCAGGATCTCTCACTCAGCTCGTAAACATAACGAATACTTCACGCGCCGACTTGACTGTGTATCCATATATTGTTAAAGAAAATGATAAAACTTGTTATAGAAATTGTATTTTACGTTAACGCACTAGCAACTAAATTACAATGTAGAACTATTTTAAAGATGTTGTTTATCTAAAATATTATTTAATATTGTATTTAATATCTTAGTACATAAACTAATAAGTAACGAGTGAAATGAGGATATCGGTTCAAGTTTAATAATCAATACACGGGATCCATTTAAGCCTTCGCTGACGATCTTGCAATTCGGACCCGAAACCACAAACACTGTCAAGTACTACGGAATGCATGAATGGATATCAATGGATAAATACTGTGAGCTGACGCATGGACTGAGGACAAAATCAAATAAATTTAATTGTCTGTGTGTCGGTAGGCGGAATACAAAGTATACCTCATACGAGCCGCGATTATAGTTATGCGGTCAATGCGTTTCTACGGAAACGGAAAATGCACCAGTATAGGTGTAAATATTTAACGGTAAATTTGTAACATAAGTTTTTTATCAACATTTCTGTTAATTTATAGAATCCTAAATATAATTCTGTTATGTTATTTTTCTTACATTTTTTTGAATGTACGTATATGTAAATATACCTGTCAGAAATTTACGAGTATTATAATTATAACTTTGTAAAGAAATAAGCTGTTGTATTCCAACTTTTAGTGAATTCATTGACATTTATGAAACAGCACAATATATTCGCCTTCTGAGGAAAATATAATTTATATCATCGGCACCTATGTAGCCGGGAACCAAATAATCTATACATATAATTATTAAATCTTTTTATGTACTAATAATAACACAATCATTAATATTAAAACATTCATATCATAATGAAAATTTCAGAGTTTAAACAACAAGAGTTGCCATTCCGTCTGTACCTGCGTCTTTTTGATGTATTACCTCGTGTCTGTCCTTGTCCCTCAGTTGTGAGTTTGATTTTTATGAATATTTATGTAAGTAATTTAATAAACACCGACTTATAGTTCTCGTTTCATAATAGCAAGAAGTTTCATAGACGAAGAGGTTTCGGAACAAAGTGTGTACGAGGAAGAGATGGACACAGGTGTGGAGTTATATCTGGCAGCCGACTTTGGAATACAAGATGAATCGTTTTATCAGGTTTACATGTTTTCACTGACTTTAGCGATGTCTATATAAAACATTATCACAGGAGAAAAAATATGTTTGAAAATAATGTTCACGCAGGTCGAGCCGCTGCAGTTGTCGATAAAAGAGGGAGAGAGTGCCTCATTAACAATACGGTCGATTCCACGTCATGAAGTGGCGCCTTATTAAACTTTAATGCTTCGAAGTTTACCAGTCAACGAGTGCGGGTGAGAATATTGTTGATATAATATTTTCCCGCGAGCAATACTATCATAGACTAATCTTAATACGTATAATGCGCAGCAGTAGTGTGTAGATACAACCAAAGAATGATTTGTAGAGATGTTATCATGTAGAACGCTTTTTTTACTAAAAGTTAACTTACGAGTTAAATGCAGGCTATAATAAACAATTACAGATACAACCTTGATGTTGTGTCTTCTTTCATTTGTATGTAGTGTCGCGTGGTACCGCCCTCCGCCACCCGTCCAGTGCGTGGCGCTGCGTGAAGCTGAACGACACTCCGACCTCAGAAACACTCAGTCCGAGATCACTCACTCGTAGAGTGACATGGTGTGCCCTGGAACTGACCGCCGGTGATGTTATGAGGCGAGCATAAAATATCAAATATAACATAAATCTAGCTTGGAAATAATAATCGTATAACATACGAGTACTCCTATATACTAACTAACATACAACAACAAGACTGAATGATGTTTTTAATTTCCAATTAGAGTTCGCAAAACGGTGGTACTTCAGAACATTGGAGAAGGGCCGTTAGAGATACGGCTAACACAGCAGCGCCTTGGATGTTGGGACTCACCAGACATATCTGTAAAGCTCACTGTATCGATGGTGACAGAACAAAAACAGAGAGTATAACAGTGAAAACACAACTGAGAAGTTGTATTGAAGTAGGAATATGTAATGTTGAACTTTTCTCTCTAGTGATATATCATTTCTTTAATCATTTAATATTTTACAGATTTAATATTTCACAGATGGTCGTAGAGATCAGTTTGAAAACCAATGAGGTGTGGCCTTCCCCGGGCATCCTTCAAGAAGTGTATCCTTCAAGAACCACTATTAAGACTGAGTTGTGCTTCTCCGATCACGAAGCAATTATGTTATTGGTATTAAAACATTTCAAGTATTAGTACAAATTGAGATATGATTTTCGAGGTATATTATCGTAAGATTACTATGTAAATGTTTTAATATGGTTTTTAGGTATATGAAACGTTTTACACATGTCGAGAACAACTAGACAGACTACATACCCGTACTAAATACTATCCTCTCAATTGGATGGAGGGCGCCGTCTGTTGTGGGGAGGTCGTGGTCTGTTCTCGAGGATATTAGTTATTCAAATGAACACAAAACATTACATTAGTTTAAGTTATTAATTATTAAAACATTCAATCTTAATATTGCCACTTAATAATTTATAGAAAACATAATTGATTAACATTGAATACGAAGTAGTTACTTATTAAGTACCTTTTTTACTCAAAGCTACAGAATGATTAATCGTCACATATTACAAATCACGGGACGAATTAACTTTTACTGTTCTTTAATACAAATCACACAACGATTTCTAGAATAAATAATTTTGTTAAACAAATCACTGACACAATGACGTTAGTGATTTGTTTATGTCACATCTACCCTCTAAAGTAAAATACTTATGAAACAACTACCCCTTATAAGGGTTTTAAATATTGTTGCGCCGAGAAACACATACGAATATATGTACTAACAAAGGGAGTAGCACAATTACATCTGCAAAAAAAATTTAATTCGCTTTATCTGCTTAGGTTACAAAATAATAATAATAATGATTATTAAATTAAAAGTAGAATAATAAACACTTTAGGTATAAAAAATTTAATTTATTAAATCTTTTGTACAACAGTATGTCTCAGGGCCGGTAGCAAGCTGTAGTCTACTTTTCTTAAAGATATATTGATCAGTAAATCATAAATATCAAGACGATTTGTAAGTACAAGGAACATCACAGTTGGTGGTGGTTCCCAGCGTCTATATCCTGTTGAACTCAAATTATTTGATTCAGGTTGTAGGATAAAACAAATTACATATACATATATGATTCACCCGCTGCTACTGTGTGAGGTGAGGTTAATCTATAGAGGCATGTGCTGCCAGTCATGATAAACAGACACTACTTATTGTATGGAGCGGTACGAGCATCACTAGACGTTATATAATAGGAGTGTAACTATCATAACATGTAGTCCCCAGTGATCACTCCATCAAAGTGTTTTATATAAACGACTGTATACACACAACCATTCGTAATCACTTTGATAATCCAATAATATTAACTGGAAAGCTGCTACATATGTGTATTAAATGGTATAAATTGATTTTGGTTTATTTTGTTTTGGTTCGAAAAAGAACGGGACTGTATCCGTTAAATTGATTAATTATTTTCAAATTAAAACAACAGAGCCTTACTATTATTATTTCAGCATTAATCGCCACTTGAAGGAATATTATAAAGTTCTGGATTCTAACTTTAATATTAAACACATTTTTTGAGTCAGTTATTTATTTCTTTGAACTAAATGATTTTATGAATTATTTATGTCAATACAAATATTCTTTTTATGCACTGTTTAACAAAAAAAAAGGTAATATTATTTTTATATTGGTTCATAATGATTGTTCTCAGAGTGTTATTTTTTTTCAAATCAAATATTTCTTATCTTGTTTGAACTTTTATAATTATAATTGTTAGTGCTTTTCTGACATTAAATACTTATATTAGACGCAATAGAAGTAGCATGTGTCTCATCGTCTGTTCATCTGTTCGTATGGAGGTTTGTGTGTAAAGTTAAATGTTCAGAGATTTATAAATAAGTTACAATTATATTAAAAAAACAGTAATGTTACATAATCGTATCGTATATTCATAAAAGGAGCTCTTTAGTCAAAGCAATACAATATTCAATATGTTTTCCTTTCGCCAAGTGGAGAAAGACGTAGTAACAATTGACTTACTTAAAAGTATTATTGGATGAAATTATATCTTAATATTCAAGAGAGATGAAAACTTTCATTTACATGAGCAGGATACATGAATACATATTGCCTTTCATCCTCGTAGTTGCTATCGTGAACAATATTTGTTGCTTTTTTACTGAAGCAGATTTCAGTGAGTACTTTCATAAAACAGATAAACAGAGACTCTTGGTCTTAAACGACTCTTGTGTAAGTCTGAGATGTAAAAAATAGTTACAATACAGATACAATAATAGTTCAGATTAACATAACAGTTTTTACATATAAAGAATGTTTGTGAATGAAACACTTACTATGTATTTATAAATATTTTCAATAGAGTCACTTTTAACAAAATCATCTTAAAATGTGTACAGTGTGTTAAGATATTTCTTTATTTTCGTAATGAAACTGACTCAGCAAATATTTCTTAAGCCTATCAAGTGTCGTATAAATCTCAATACTCGGGATAATAATTTCTTTAATATGCTGAAGTGAGCTCAATAACACTAGCTTTTGACCAGAATCTAAACATATATTTTTATTAAACTATTTTACATAATATTATTTCGAAAAAAAAACTTACAGTTGCATGTATGTATATAGTAAAGGCTATCTCGAATGGTTATCAATCAGAGGCCGTGTGTATAAAATATATTAGTATAAAACAAATATTTTTATAATACTATTTGAAAACAAGTATTCATAAAAATAGAATAACTTTAAAGTAAACTTGTAATATAAAATGTTATAGTTCTCTTGAATGAAACGGTGAATAAGATAATAAATAATAATAAGGTAAACATTAAATTAAGGAAAGAATATGTTAAGAATATATATTTTATACAAAGTGTAATAGATCTTATAATAAAGGCAAGCATACTCGTAAATGTTTAAGTAGGGAAGTACCTTCAATAGTTGTAAATTTTAGGAACATAAGAGAATAGTACTATTTTAATCAAAATAATGTAACTTCGCAATTTTTAAACATTCTACAAAGCATTCATGAAATATTTTCGGAACAAAAACAAAAACGTGACAGAAAATATTTCCTTTAGATCTTTAAAACTCTTGTTTCTTTGTTTTTAAAAAACCTCCGAAATAAAAGGTGATTTAAGAGAATTAAACTCACTTAAGATGATAGTAACTGATGGTCTTGAACGGAGGATGATGTAACTTTGTTAACAAAATATATAATAAAAAAATGGATTTAATGAAAATAATCCAATATCCAAAATATTACATATTTTAAGAAACGTTCTTCCAAAAACTACGTTCTAAGATATACATCATTAGAAGCTGTCTTTGTGTGAGTTTTTACTTCCGTAAAGTATGTTGTTTGCGTCTTATTTGAAATCTTGCGATTCTTCCGAATATTCTCTATAGAAGCTGAGAATAACGATAAAGATATTTATTCTATTTAGTGTTATGAATGAAACGAGCTGCCATAGTAGTAGAGCTTCATTAATTCTGAGACATTACTTGTCCTCTCCATCAAGTATCTCTCGGTAACATTTCACTAACGACTGACATCATACCGCTCTTGAGAGGAGCGAGAGTGCCAAGTCACGTCTACATTCATGTGTATACGATGGGTAAACTCTATTTCACGAGATTTTTACAGAAAAAATTAAACAACTGTATTACATTAAAGTTAAAAACTCACTGAAGGTTTATACAATAGAAAAACATACGCATATCTAATAGTATTTGACAAATCCTGACATGAACATGTTGTTTTAACTTCTCTTCCGAATTAACACAATATTTATAGTATTCTTAACACTTACAACACTTTTACTAATCATCATGACTTGCCTTCTTCTGTTTATTTAATTAATATTGTGTAAGGTGAGCGAGTTTAATGATCATCATACTATATGACGATCTTTTACTTTATTCCTCTTTATATCTTCTAGTTAGAACTAAGAGATAAACGTATGAGTTATGACGTATCATATACACTTAAAGACATATCATTCGCCCTGGAAGACTTATGAATCTCATCGGTAACGTCTTAAAGATTAACTTTGTTGGACAACCTTCCACTGAAATAGACTTCTGTTCTAACTTTGAGTAGAGTCGTTAGTAGTACGATTGAAAACAACGAGTTTAAATGAATTAATTCATTGCTTCTGGAAAACTTATATTTATTTATTGTGAAGTACTATTTTTATTACAAAGCAGTACACTTTATATAAAGTGTATTACAAATTTTATTCCAAGTATTTCATTAACTTTTTACTAATTGAAAGCTTATAAAATATAACAAGTAAACAATAATTCCGTTCGTTAAGTTATAATTTAGTCATTCTATATTTAAATTCATTTGAACGCGTTCAAATTTAATTTATCAATTAATTTCCGAGGATGTGTTTAAAATTTTTATTTATTTTAAGCTAACAGAAATGTTCGCTTCATAGTTGAATTAAAAAATATATTTTTCGTCGAGCCTTCCAAAGAGTGCTTATGTCTCTCTTAAATTAAAATCGAGCCGACATCGGAGTTCCAAAAAAAAAAACAAGTAATGAGACATTTATATTGTTCATAACACAAACAACAACAAAACAGAACGACATACAAATGTAGAGGAATACATGGATATTAATAGACATGAATGTTTACCGATTTATTATTAAATCTCAAATAAATTATTTTGTGATAAATACAAGTAGTTAATAGCACCCTATCTTGGGTTTTGAGGTCAAACATTTTTTATTATGAGACTGCTATTTTTTATGAATTTTAATGAATATACAAAAGGTTGTTTTAAAATGATATCTTCGATATATAATGCCGACTCACTATCAGAACGATCTAACCTAACTAGGCATTGAGTCATGCAATAACATGTCTCTAAACAATCAAAAACTCAGTCTGATACAAGTGAAGATGCTGATGTTGAGGAATTAACTACATACTTACTGGATGGAAAACGAGTCGCTCAAGTAACTTAATATAGAACTTCAAGCAAGATATAAGATTTTGACGCTCTCGTTAGTAGTGACTCTTACATTAACAAACCCTAAAGCACGTATTCTTGTGATGTCAAAAGCAACAAACACACACACACACACGTATACATACACACAATATTGATGTAAGAAAAACAACATTGTTGCAAAAGCCAATAAAGTATTATGTAACAAACTTAGTAATGATTATAGTGTTGAGATTAAACATTCAAGATTATATTACTTCCATGGAGGTGGTAATTTTCATGAATGTTGGAAATATGACTACAACATACACATTTATTCTGTATCGCTCCTCCCTTATACATACAAGGCATCATCTCCGTGCCGTAAATATTATATTTGATATTAATATATATATTCAGAGAGACGGTCGTTTGATGTCGTTTTTCAAGTTCATTTCACTTACAAATATTCGAATTCGTATATTCGTGAGTTTCCATCCACGTTTTTATACAAATTTGAATGTATTTATATACATATAAATTATGTATATAATGCTAAGATTGTATAATTCGTTGCTCCATGAAATACTAAGTAACGATAACACTACATTATATATTAATTCTTGAAGTTTAGAAGATCATTAATTACATTAATAATTCATTCTCTGATATTTGACGTCTCTGGTTCAAACGGTTATGAAGTACGTCGTGTGGGTCATTTTTTTTTCAAATAGTTTAAAGTTTTGTAAAACCTTCACAAATCCATAACATGATGATATACATGAAGAGGAAAACATCAAAAATTTATAAACGATAAATACGTATCAATTACGCACTACTAGGGTTCAAGAAAAATATGACTTTAGCGGCGACAGAGAGGGAACAAACTTGATCGTTTCTAATGCTGTGTGATAAGTATCGAAAGAAATAGAAAAAATAACCTTTGAGCGAATTGTTATATCTATTTGTCTTATTTTATAGAATGATTAACTCACATATATAACGCAGGTAAATAATGTTCTGCAACACGCTTACAAGCATAAAAATTTTGGTGAAACTATTTTACGTTATTTACTTTAACTGTTATATCAACACACCACACGATTAATGTTTGTCTCATATGTTAATGTTATTTTCATTTTCTTATCTTCTTTACTTACAACTTATTTAATTTTTACTCAAACTTTTAAGAATCCACTCGACGCTTTTAGTTGATTTATGTTTGTAAGCATGTCCGTGACAGCCGTCGATCTAATATCAAGCTTTTACATGTACCGGAAAAATTATACTCTTAATAAATAAGGCGACCAAAGATAGGCTCGGGGAACTTGTAAACTTATCAGAAAAGTTATAATAAATACACGACATGAACTTTGATTAAATTACAATTATCATTAATAAGAATATAATATTGAGTGAGGCAATCACCATAACTGAAATCTTGTCGTACAATAATTCCCAAAATGTTCCAAACTCTGAGACAAGAAAACATTTTTTATAACGAAACGACATCTAAGAGTCAACTTATAACTGACGCCATACAATGACCTCTAGTAGGTCACAGATTTTCCAATAAGTCTTTCGAATGTCGAATGTCTTCAAACTTGTGGTTATGAGTGAGTAGTAAAAGTAATTGTAACAATTTAAAGTATGCATATTAAAACGATTCATAAACACTCCTGTAAGGATAGAAAATGACGTATTACCAAGACCTCGTCATCTGAGATAGATGTTTCATGACATCCTATAGAAAATAGTTCAACAAAATTCTAATATAAAGATTAAGTAAGTTTTTGTGTTTTGCTGGAACCTTAAGTAGTTGTTAATGGGTGCACTTAGACCGACGAATGAGAGAGCCAGTTGTGCTTTTTCTTATCTTACTCCTTCCTCTCTCTCTTCCACAACTGTGGCTGGAGCCACATCTGTAACATCCTTTATGTTGTACAGGTCCACGGGCGACGGTGACTACCTTCCACCAAGTAGCCCGTCTGTTCGTTTGCCACCTTTGAAATAAAAATAATAATTATCATCTTTATATTACAGGGAAGTAAATATTTCTCCCTGAATAATATAATTATATTTTAAGCTTTAATAACTCATACTTAATTGAAAATTAATAATATTTGATATGGCTCATCGAGAAATAATGGTTCCTGTAATTAGATTTTTCGAGCAACGTGTTAAATTAATAAAATTAATTAATATTTAATAAGGAACATAATAATTGGTTAAACATTTTTTTATATATTGTTTAGGTTACGGTTTCAGAAAGAACATTCCAGCAGCAAAAATTTCTCATGTGAATACAAAGAAAACACGTTGCGGCCAAAAAGTTAAGAAGTTTCAGTTTTTCCTTATAACGGCCCAGACTCTTCAACGATGAATCATGAATATTACTTATTATATAATACGAGAGAGTGTGCGTCTTATCAACATAGCATTTGTCTAATATAATGGAGACGGACGGGACGTTGTTACATTTATACAAACCCTGTTTTTTAGAAATAACACTTTTTTACAAAATGAAACATTAGATTGTTCTTTCAAATCATATTAGAGTTCAAAGTGTCTTAAAAAAACTGTTTAAAAGTATCGTGACAAATACGTACTGAGCGAAACAATGCACGAAAGTTCTAAAAATGAAAATAGTATATTTATATACATGGAATCTTCATAATTCCACCTTATGTGAAGCACTTGGACGAATGAATGAAAGATTTATGACGGATCAATAGAAAATAATTTCTGAAATAATAATTGTTATAAGCTAACATACATTTCATCTGAGATATCGGTAAATTTTACCCGCCGAGTTAAAAATATAGCTGGCTAATAATTTCTTCTTTAATGTTATCGTTCTAGGACAACGTTCCACCGCATAATCATATAATTTCCAGCTCTTTGTTTCATAAAATGTATTTAAATACTCATTCTTCACAAACATAACAGGTTGTAGCAGCCAGGAGAAATAATTTAACATAAAAGTTAAGTTACGAGAATTTTCTGAAAACTTTACGAACTTTCCTAAGTGATTTGAACATTTTCTCATCCGCAGTATTATATACGTAGACTCAAATGACGTTGTTTTGTTTATAAACTGGTATTACTGCAGTAACTTTATAAAAAATGTGTACGTATCTTATTTTAATTATAACCCCATGCCACCCTACAATGTATAGTATTTTTCACATACAGTGTGAAATACTTGTCATACTTGCTTAGCTACAAAGACGATTCTTAAAAGCGTTCTGCAGTTCATATTTTTCTTTATGTAGAAAATTGTCGATATTCAAAAACGTTTAATAACTTTTTTGATATAATGTACGAATCTTTTGATGTAATAAAATAGTTTGTTAGGTAAAATATGCTTTAGAACTTCTTAATCTGTTCAAACTGGGAAAAGACCTTAATAAAAGGAATTCTTCGATAAAATGAAAGTTTTAGAAGATATCTTTAATATTTTAATGTGAAAATCAAGAAGGTATTTTAGTAAAGACGAAACAATATAATAGAACTTTATCGAACGTAAGAAAATCTTCGACCATTTTGTATTGATGTACAAGTTTTTTAGATAAGATTTGTTCAAAAAGCAGTTCCTTTAAAACGTTTATAACATTAACTTAACGATGAATTATGTATTGATAGGCAATTTCTTTCTGACATTTTGTGGTTTTAAGTAAGTAATTATGGCAGACTGGATGAAAAATCAAGTTATCTTTAATTCTTGTTATTTTCTGCAAACGATTTAACTTAATTTAAATATAATGATAAACAATTCATATTAAAATCCATATTATTGAAGCTAAGTAAAAAGTATTGTCATCTTTGGAATCGGCTTTCGAACTACGTTCTTTATCCTCGAATATCCAGTTTGAAAAACTACAAAACTTCCTTATGATATCTAAGATTTTCACTAGTGCACAATTAAATGAAACTAAGTTTTACGGAAACTGAGATCTCCTTATACTGACGAAATGAATATTGACTTACATCTCAGCTGTTCGTGATCACGGTTACTGTATAATATGTATATATATGTATATACTGTATAATACGTGTCCTGTCCCTATACAAGGGACAGGACACGTATTATGTAGTATATAAAGAGAAAAAATATTTTCTTTTTTTGAAATTGGAACTGCTAGGCTGCCGGATTGTTAGGTACTCCTGGATAGCGATCAATACTAGCGTCGTCACGATAGGGTTCTGGAAATCATAAGCGAAGCGGTTAGTCTTTCTATTTATATACGGGCCCCTTAAACCTACACGTGTATCATAAGTCCTAGGAACTGTTGAAGCTCCTCTACGAACAAAGTTATGTAACCGCAATCCGCACGGTGAATTTATAGAATGCTGAGAAGTTTCATCGCAAAATAATACGTTTGTGCAAATATATAGTTTAAATTACCGAATAAAATATTTCCATGTGTTATTTGTTATTTTTTATTGTATTTTCTTAAATAATATCACTTGATAATAGTTAATCTATATAGCGATAGACCTCTTTATAAAGAGTGCAGTTTTATCTGCAAGTGAAGATAAAGCTTAGAGATAAAATGAATCTGAAACTGCTTTTGTATTTCATAAAGGCTTAAGCTCTTTTCCCGGAATAAGCCAAATACAGTTTTAATAAATCAATCAATTTCAAACCAAGAAACAAAATTTTGTCTATTTTGACTTTTGTTTTAATTAAAATTAATCTGAATACATGTTTCATTATATAATTTCATTTTTAATCGCATCAAGTAACCCTTCTCTTGCTACTTCTCATCCAAGATCTCCCACTATCTCATTAGTTTGTTTTTAAAAGAAAAAAATTATCATAAAATTTTATCAATAATTGGTAACCTTTTGTGAATACTTCTTATATTAAAAAGAATTTATAAATTAAATAATACAAATCATTTGAAATAATTTCAAGTTTTATATTTCATTACTTCAATTATATTTTTCTCAATGGTCATCAATTCTTATAATGTGAAAACGAAATTATAATAACTATATATTTTTTCATTTTCATAAGTTTTTCCACCTTTAGATGTTTATCTAATTTTCAATTCCCTATCATTTACTCTGACCTGTGTCGCACCTTATCTCGGTAGGTCAATATTTGTGATACTCGAGTGGAGAGTGTTTAATGATATTGGAGACGTAGAGTGGAAACTACTTTTAAAATACGGACTTGATATTACTTATAACAATTTTCTTTTGAATGTCTTATTTAAGTTTAATCCAATTATTGTTCATCATTTAAATCTTCAGCAAATATTCGTTCTTTATAACTATGTTTCCTCGATATACTACGGAAATCATACTATCGCCCTAGCCAGTTAACTTCTGTTCGCAAATTTTTCTTTCAGACGCTTAAATATTTATAATGCTAAATATCCACAGACCGAGCCGCTCCAAGTAAAACATGATCTTATCATCGACAAACTATAATTGCCTCAACAGCATTTCTAAAACCATCTGAAGCCACCTACAGTTGAGTGACAACCTGCCATAATACTTACGTGACGACTGATAGTCGTATAGAAAAATTACAACAGATATAAATATTGAAATCAATACACCGGAACATCCATTAGAATTTAATTAAATATTTAGTCCGAGTCAGATTGAAAAGAAATATTGTTTCAGAAAAATATCACTTTGTACTGCCCGCTCTGAACATAAATACTATACCCTAAGGGAAACGAAGCAGTAATACATATAATAAGAAATTGAATGCAAAGAATAAGTTAAGAGCATGTTCTGTTTTTATTATTCCCAAAGGGTTTAGATCGATTTCTTGTTTAGTTATCTGATATAATTATAAAGATTTTAATTTAGATACATGTTATTGTTTAAATTTTTTGAAACAAAATTCACATTGATAAAAGTATATGCGTTGACAAAATATTTTTTAAGCTTCAATGTACCGTAAGTAATTAAAAAGTATTAATAATAATTATTTTAACAAAATAATCAGATTTTTTTAAGAACTCATTATGTGTTTTAATTGTTGAAATTGCAATGTCTTATGTATGAAATTATTATTATAATAAAATAAAAGCCCAACAACTTAAAAAAGAAGAGGTAGACGCTGGACAAACATATTTTAATAAAATGATTAAAAAAACAAAGTAACTTCAAAATTTTACTACATCTAATTTTGTTGTAAACTGAGCTTAACTTAAAGCTTAAAGCTTAGCTTAGCTTAGCTTAGCTTAGCTTAGAGCTTAAATTAATATTCGAGAGATGATGTTTGTTCTTAGTTTTATTGTAATGATGAACTCAATTCTGATTGATGCGGCGTGTAACTACATCAGACACTACTGCCATGAATATTAATTATGAACTAAGATAATATATACACAGTCAGTGGTGGCCTAGTGGTTAAAGGGCCCGCCTCTCGTTGCCGAGGGCGCGGGTTCCAACCTGGCAAGTACCAATGTGATTTGTCGAAGTCATATGTACTTTCTGAGAGTATTTAGACACCACTGACATACGGTGAAGGAAAACATCGTGAGGAAACCTCGACTTATAGTTTCACAATTATAGATTTTAAATCACCAACCCATCTTGAGCAAGCGTGGTGATTAATGCTCAAACCTTCTCCATGTGAGAAGAGGCTATGCCCAGCAGTGGGCTTCTAATTCGTTACTGAAAATTTACATCAAAGATATGTAATAGTAAAGTTACACGACTACAAAGACCTTATGAGAAGTATTGTATATCTATTATGACCCACTACAACAATTCTAAATTATATTGTATTTTCCAATAATAGTTTAACTATACAAATGACTATAAGATAATTTTATATACATACATAATATATACGTTTACTTATTATATATTAATTTACTTAATGTCACAAACCTGTCAGATAGTTCTTTGTTATAAAAATACTTTTATTCAATATCAACTGATAGCTCATCGTATTGGATGCATGAAGTACATCAAATAAATAAATTAAGAGATTTCCTTTCCATTCAAAATACGTTGTGGTACAAATCATATGCATATGCATATCTGTATTCCGTGGAGTGTCAATGAGGATTCGAAGTCAAATAGATTTAAATTTTGCCTATGCCTAACTCTATTAAAACTTCTTATTAATTAAAAACGTAAGAAGTATACAATCCTAGATGTTAAATGACAATCAAGCAAACTATTCTACAACGAGTTTTGCTAAACAAGCTTAGATTTACCTTCGTTTTTGTCGGTTATATTAATAAGAGTGATTTAAACTTGTATATTATGGAGGAGTTATATTTAAAAATCATATAAATCTTACTTAACATAACATAAAAGACTGAATATTACAATATACAGTGAGTGTAAGGTAAAATTAAAATATGTTTGTACACAGATTATTCAGTAAAAATGCTAATTATTATGTAGGGAAGTAAATGTATGTTAATATGGTAGACTATGAAAAAGTCAATGGCAACACATATTTTGTGACTGTCACGTTTATTGAACGGAAGATTTTTTAGTTTAGAAATGAGTCCAGTATCAAAGTTAAAGAAGAGTCTCGGTTATTAGAAAAAACTTAATTTTACTTACTAACAAATTATATTATTTTCGTGAAAATAGTTTTTTTATTAAAGTTTAATTTTATTGGAAAAAAAGCTTCAACTATCGTTCATGAATAAATTTTTTATTCTTCGTTTTATTTTATATATCATGTATAAAATTTTTCACTATAATTACTGACTACACCTACGGAAAAAATGTCCAACAAAATTTTCGAAATTTTTAAATTATAAAAACAACTTACAAATTACAAACAATACGCGCCATAATGATTTCAAACTTTTAACTGTCTCACTCCAACCAAGATCAGCCAGTAGCTGTTCCCGCCAGCAATCTCCTCAGTCGACCATATGGTGGGAGATGTATCGTCCACACATAATACATACATATCTACATGTATATGTGGTGTCATCATTCCAGTGATAATACATTATGTGGTTAGTACAACCGCCACAACATCAACAATATTATTTTTAAGGAGGGGTCTCTGAGGCGATGATAATATTGAACTGCAGTATTGAATATTGTATTAAAGTTGGTAGATTTAAAAATATTCTTAAACACCTTTACTTTATTTGGGGAGTTTTAACATCCTAACTTAACTTTCGTATTTAAGTCCAAGTGAACACCAAAACAGTGAAATTAATGGACTCTTATAGTGGCAAATATTACTGAAATATATTTAAAATAAGTATGTATTTGTTTTGAATTCTTATTTTTATGCTCGTCTTATATTCTTAATCTTTTTCTGACACTATTAAACATGTAGGTCAGAACAAATCGTAAATTTAGTTAACTTTCGGAATCAAGGTAAAAAGCTTTAATAATAATTTTATTTTAAATATGAAAAAACTTTTATTCTCAAGACTATAATTTTTAAGGATCTGTAACAACAAATAAAAATGTTATATACATCTTATTATTTATATATTTGTTCTAGAATATTTATTATGTAATAGTCACAGTGTTTTAAATGTATTATTTTCATTCTATAATAAATTTTCAAATGTTAAATGTAGACAAAACCTTCAAATATTCTAGTTACCAATCGAAGCGTCTAGTGACGTCAAACTAGTAATATTCCTATTTGCTTGTTTTCAGTCGCAGCCACCTTTGCTTCATAAATGTATCTGGAATTTTCAAAGATTTTCTTTTAATATTTCTCTTTATTTCAGCTTTGAGATATTTTGGTAATTACGGCTTCATTACCTGTGATACTACACATGTAAGGGAAAATTATAAATAAAATTTGCTTTTATAAGCAAAGTAAGTTGATCCGTTCAATTATTCATTGCTTATTAACACTGAAACGTCTGTAATGTAGTCTTATCAAATTTAATATAGAAAATTCTCTCATAAATTTTGTGCTATGGAAGATCAAAAATTAAAAGAAATCGTATGAAAAATTTAGTATTCATTTAATAAACATGTATATTGTTATTAAAATTAAATAATAATTAATTAGATAACATTTAAACTCCTTGGAATGGTAAAGTTACATATAAATATCTGTATAGTTAATGTTTAAAAAACTTCCAGCTCGAAGAAATATTTATCCGATATGTTCCCCGCTCCTCAAATACCTAAATATTGTATTATTGTAAAAGGCCACTGATACATAAATTTATGGTAAGATGATTTTATTTTTAAAACACGATATATAACGATACCAATAATAATTGTCAAATATTATGTTTCCTCTACAATAATAAGTAAGGGGTATAAATAGAGTAAATTAGATATTAACAATTAAATTAAAATTTGACATCAACTAAAAATACATTATTAAATTAAGTTAATTTATCAAACAGTATAGAATATCTCTTTTTCGTTTACATAGGAGCGCGTGGTAGTAATTTATTGAAGCAGACAAAAGAAAAACTTTTATTTTCGGCAATTCGGTGTTTAGAGTGAAACAAACGACGTCTTTACCATGAAAATCTACGACATGCAATTTCCCCAAGTATTTATTAGCAGTGAATCTGGATAATATTATGTTTTATGAAGTAAATATATACTTTTTTTTAAGTTCTTATAATTTAGATCATAGTTAATAAGCGCTACTGTAAGGCCAGATAATTTTGAAAGATTAAAATTTTTTATAACTCACAATCTAACGCTGGTTGATATTTATATTACATGTTACATAGCACCATATTCAATTACACTGCCCAACACATATTTTGTTTCCTTTATTTTTTTCACTGTTATTAGTTATTTCTATGTCCCTGAATATAAAAAAAATACTAAAAAAATTCTAACAGCTTTAGTTTTTGAAATATATATTTTTTTATTTTGACCAAAAATTCAGAAAATTAATACAAAATGTTTTATAAAATACAATGAAATGATCTTTTATAGGAATTTTTTGACTGAACGACTTCAGATAGATTTTGTTGCAAACTCCAGCAGTAATTTGCCATCATACGTGAGTCCCACCGCCCCTGATAACGCTCTTCCAATGTCCTGGACCCTGGAGGAATCTTTCACCCTGTGCTTTCCTGTAATCATCCAGATTTTTTTGGAAATCAGTCTAAATGCGAGCGCAGGAAGTGGATTTTTATGCTAATGTTGCACCCTAGTTGTTTCAAATTCGATAGCATGGCCTCAACAAGCTCCACGAAGTCGTCAGATTTATTTTTGCCTAAGAAATTACTAATAACCAAAAAAAATGAATTCTAAGGTTTCGATTCCACTTTAGTCATTGATTTGACAAAATCAGAATCTTTCACGAGTTGCCTGATCTGTTCTTGAGGTTCTTGGCTAGATTTGTAGACTGAATAAGAATCTTCACTTGATGAATTTCGTTCGGGTTCACAGGGATTCGGGTCATCAGAAGATTTAGATTTGCCAGGTTGTACCTCTCATGATTTTAATTGGGGTCGTTGGGCAGAAGATAAATTAGGATGTGGCCACTTATTTCGATTGCCAGGATTAATTCCTTTTACTTTCACAACGCAAAAGTAGCAGTCGTCATGATCGTTTTAAGGTTCTCGCACCTGACCACCTGTGTTTCGAATATTACTGCATCTCTGTTTCCATTGGACCACAATAGTAGCCATACAACACATTTTTGACATACAATATGAGGAATCCACGGCTTGTTCTGATTAAACAATTTTATTTTAAAGTATTGTTGATACACATTTTTCACAAGTTCGACATAGGTTCTCGATACTTTGCAAATACATATTCACTACAAATATATCAAAAAGAGTCGGGATTAAGCACACAGCATCTTCTTGACGAAGCCATATCAAAAACAGCAACGAAATATGTTGCAGTGTCGAATAAAAAATGCATTTGTAGATGAAAGTAGTAAATGAGGGTAGTTAGCTGTAACTCAAAAACAAAAGCTGTTAGAGGAAAACTGTTTCGAAATTTAAAAAATATACGTCAATTTAAGATAGAAACAAGAAAAACATTAAAGGAAACAAACAACTTTTATTTTTTTGTTGACCAGTGTTATTTTACTGTAATCAAACCACATAACTGAGTTCTCGCCCGAGTTGTGAGAGAGGTTCGGGTAAGAGAGACTGAAGGGGCCGAGGGGAGGCTGGAGGCGGGCGCTGTACATATATTGTATATTACACAATACGAATTAAATATACATTTGAGAACATTAATTTAACTCGTATTTATTTTTTGTTCTAAAATTTTTCAATGACCCTTTTTAATTTGAAAGTTCATTACATACTGTCAGAGTATAAGTCATATTGCATCTTTAAAATGTGTTATATATGTATGTAGATGGTCTTGTATGAGTATTTTTGAGTTCTTTTTACTAAATTATTATATTTTTATGTAAAAAAAATATCTAAAAACAAACTAACAAATGAATATGATATAAGTATTTAATGTAATTTCAGTTTTTTTTTTTTGTAAGTTTTGCTATAACACATATACAGGGTGACTGGTGAATTACTATCAATATTTAAGGAGTATACTCGGTACATGATTCTCATTCGAATTATGTAAAAAAAATAGGTACTTAATTTTTGACCAAATTTCCGTATAAATAAATAAAGTGTGTACACGTTCCAAGTGTTCCAAGTGTGGACGCGTGTGGCGGCGTGCTGATACAACAACACGCCGCCGCGCGCGAGTGTGTGTGTGTGTGTATACCTAATCTGTAGGGTGTTCATACGATGTGTAATTAATTACATAACTTTTGGTTAACTTTACTTAGAAGTTTATTAATATTTATGTTATATTAATTTTTATTTTGTCTTATATGATCGTCAAATATCACGTCCTCAAATATCGATAGTAATTCACCAGTCACCCTGTATAAGAGTACTACTGTAAACATTAAGAGTTGGTGAACATCAGAAAACGTTATTGTCATAGCGCTTCCTAAATTTAGTAGCTGTTGGCTAGCTAAATATATGTAGTACGAAAACTTATGTAACATTTGGGGAAACTTAATTAAAAGCTTAATCAAATATACTATGTATAGATCATAATTAATTCGTGTTAATTTGTTTAGTACACGAAAATATATTCTCATGGTAACACTATAACTTCCTACTTACAGTCACAGCTGCATTATAAATAAGATAAAAATGTTACGTCTTCTAAACTTGCTTCCTTTACTAAATAAAAACTTGCCGCAAGCTATTACGTATGAAATAAAGAAATAAAATCCGTCCACAAGCCGAGTAGGTCAAGCGTAGTGACATGCACGATAGAGTCAATCAGACCACAGATATCCAGTGTATCGTGATACAAATGTTAATAAGAAAACAGCTTAGAAATGACTGTTGTAATAATATCCACTACGAAAATAATACAGTTTTAAAACGTTATTTCAGACAACGATGCTGAAAAGTATAAAAAGAGCACTTAACGTAATGAACTTTCAATCAGTTAAACCTTGATCGGGACCTTAATATAATGATTATACCTTAGATTTACAAAACATTTTAAAGACCGGCTTACATTAAAGTACAACTACACTTTTGAATTTTATTTACTATCGTAAATGTAATCTTAATATTGACTAACTATTTTTCACAAGATTTTGATTAACTGCCTATTTAACCTTTTAGACATACGATACTACGGTTCTGAAAGGTTAGTCTTTATTCTGACAGAGGTTGTGACAAGAAACCCACTCATAGGGGACATGTGGTATCTAGGGACGGTTTATAAATTGTTATTGGCATTTTATCTCATAAATACACTCATACTCAGTATCACCTTTAAAAATTTCAGAGATATTTGGAGTCTTCTAAACTGTTAAAAGAGAGGGATCTTCATCAATCTGTGTACTAAGAACTGCTACCTACTAAAAGACTGTTTCCTATCTAGAACTAACACAAATTCATTCTTAGAAGGTACTTAGAAGGCAGACCTAGTAGGACCGTTTCAAATTTTGTTAGCTAGAAAGGGGAGCTTGGCCAGTGGAGGTGAGCGTTTAACGTGCGTTAGATAGGGGCTCCTTAAACCTACACCTGGGTCGCAAGTCCCAGTCACTACTGAAGCTCCTCTCCCTACGACCCAATCACCCGGCACACGAAAGGTGTTTAGCTTAGATTTTATTTTGTATCCATTAGTTGTAAGTCAGTTTTGTAAACTTAAAAAAAAAAAAGCTGACATTTAGCTTGGACCAAAATTTTATATTAATAATATTTTAATGACAACAAATTATTTTGATTTTCAGAAACCTTTAATTTATTTATAAGACCTACATACATAATTATGTGCAAAATTCGAATAATAACATTTTTCACTTATATTTTTTAATATGGGAGTAATTATAGCATTTCAATCTAATTATGTTTGGTGGCAGCGAAGGATGCAAGAAAAATCCGTTTTACTTACAAAATATATTCAATTACCAATTAAGACTTAAAGTTAACTACTAGCTAGGGCGGGGTCTTTAAGTCAGCGATTGACTTAAGACCCATTCTATAATTAAGTCTTATAACTAACTACATACTAAAGAGGTGTCTGTAAGTCAGCGGTCGACTCCAGACTGAATATATGTAAAAATCCCATTCTTCATTCTCACCGATGGTGCAAGGCGTGTGGTGTCCACTTCACTTTCCCAGTCCCACCGATGGCTCAGAGTCAGCATTCCGTACTTTACACCATTGTTATACCGAAAACTTAATATCGGGTTATGTTTACGTAACAATCTCATAAACATATTTTGTATACATATTTTTTACTTCGCTATCTTTTGGCATTAAAAATTACATATATAATCTGGAAGCCAATGCATTTATACAAATATATCATGATTATTATCTTAGATAAATTAACTAACAATAAATGAAATTTAACTTACCGAATTATTTGCCCGGGCCCAATTTAAACGGAAAAATCAATTTCAAGTGAAAAGTATTTAAATATGATATACATACAATCACTAGAATCTTTATGCATGATTTCATCATATCGTGTTTTAATATTGACTACAAATATAAATATTTTCTCTGTTAACTTTACAATCACTTTCATTCATGTTCATCTTTTACTCTCCCATTTTATAATTGAAGTCAAATTCTGAACCATCACTCTGTCACTCGTCATTTTAATCTCTTGGTTTGTGTTTGTCTGTTTTCATTATTAAGATCTCTTATACATATGTACAACATCGTGCAGGTTCTAGTGTATACAGCCGCGGATGTTCATTAATATTTAACAAGTCTAAATCCCACGTAACGCTCACATTAACATGCTCTCTATTATACGACACGTAAATGGGACGACAGATATCAAGGAATACATTTAACATTATAATGGAGAATAACTTTTATAAAATATTATCTCATGGAAGATGAATGTTCTTTGTTAAATCTATTTATCTACTCCAACTTCAATGAAAAATATAATATCTTTATTTATTTAGATTAGTAATAAAAGATGAATCAATACAATACATTAATACCACACTCCGCAACTTAATTAGTGGGTCGATTGACAACATTGATGATTGAACAATTTTATTATATACTTTCTTATTTCAAATATATTACTTATATATTTTGGCGTCCTTATATATTAAATAGTTTTTATTATAGTGCCAAAAACTAATAGTTTAGTCTTATTAAAGTCAAATATCTTGTCAATAACTATGTATTTAAGTAAAGATTCTATCGTATATTGCTTTCATAATAAAGAAATATAATGCAAATAGAAATATTTAATACCTCATAATTAGTTTGTAGCCGTTTTGTCAAAGTAACAGATAAGGAT
Organism: Danaus chrysippus; assembly: GCA_916720795.1. Lineage (NCBI taxonomy): Eukaryota > Metazoa > Arthropoda > Insecta > Lepidoptera > Nymphalidae > Danaus > Danaus chrysippus. Next base: position 2,615,028 of record CAKASE010000073.1, read on the forward strand.
GTGATTTTGTATTAAACAAGTTCTGCTAGTGCCTGACATTTTTATTTTATTTTGCGATGTGCTTGTTACCCAGCAAATTTTTACTACTTTTTTATTGCAGTATTTATGATAAAGTATTTGTGTGAACTTAAAAGTTTTATGTTATAAAGATAGATTGGATAACAAAATATTAAATTGCAATTTTTCAGTTTCATAAAAGTTTTCAGTTCTATTTAAAAGCAATGTTACTATGAAACAGCACTTCATGCAATCATAATTGTAATCAGATAATAATAATAATATAATATGAGTTATAAAATGTCATATTAATACCAGAATAAAAAAGTCTGAACTGATATACAATTATTTCGATTTGCCACTCGGTTTTGTGTTTTAACCATACTTTTTTTTCTTGTTATTATACTTATAATCGCTACTTCATTTATTACAATGTAAAATTTTAAAGTCAAAAAACGAAAATCTTATCAATTTTATACAGTCCAGTTTCTTCTGTGTTATTTTCTCAAAGTTTTGTTTAATTCTTTTAGAGTACAATATAATTTGAAATTCAATACATTACGTTTAAGTTAGTGAGCAGGGTTATAATATAGATTTAATGACATATTATCTTCTATATATATAAAAATGAATGGCTGTTCCTTAGTCTCGCTAAAACTCGAGAACGGCTGAACCGATTTGTCTAATTTTAATCTTGAAATACTCCTGGAAGTCCAGGGAAGGTTTAAAAGGTAAGAAAAATTGGAATAATTGCCGAGAAAGCCCTAAAAACAGCCCTTTTCTATTTCCCATACAAACGACTTTTTGACATTAGACTTGACAACTAACTAATATGTCAATCATTCTGTTCGATTGAAACAGTAGAAATTTAATAAATACCAATACCGGGTTATTGAAGACGGAATATAGTTTGCCCGGTCAGCTATACCTATATTATGTACTAATGACGAAATTAACGCGGACGAAGTCGCGGGCAAAAAACTAGTGTAAAATAAAACACTGAACACCAAATCTATTCATCTTGTATCAGACTCTTCTCATGTTCATGTTTTGTGAAAGGAAAATTAAAAAATACTTTATTTGGCTTCTATGACTTCAGAGAAATTTTACAAAAGAAAAAAGCTTTGAAGTACAAGGAGATTTAAAGGCTGCCTTTTCTTGGCTTCCGTTTATCACACTTTTCGATTTAAGAAATATTTAATAGCAGTTTATTTGATTTTTTATGAACAATATGATAATTTTAACTTAATAATGCAAATACATATAATATACACTATACAGTCAAAAAAAAACGTTAAATGTTAAATCTGAAAATCACATGTCTTTGACAGCATTTAGATTAAGATTAAGATGACTCTTCCATCTCGTCTGTCCGTAATCACGGTTGTTAAATAGTAATTGAAACTTTAGAAAAGCGTTTAGACAACAATGTACGAGTGAAAATATAAGTTTGTTATATCACTTAACATGTTATTACTACATACCTTATAGCAACAGTCATTATAAAATATAAAAAAATAAGAGTAATTTTTTTATCAATCATCATTTAAATATAAAACTTGTAAACAGTAATCCAATCATACAAAAGAAGCGATATTGTCAAATGAAAAGAATCGCATCGAAATTGGTCCTATTTAAGAGATGAGATGGGAAGAGATAAACTAACATACAGACACACAGATGAGGCACACACATATGCACGCCCACAAGCATACAAATATCGACACCAATATTGTAACACTCACTTTTTGTAAGGAATACAAGTTAAGGTATATAAGAGTTAAGGAAATTAAAAATTCAATAAAAGAACAAAATGGTGAGCGAACTTTAACCTCTGTGCAGGAGTTCGGGAGAGTGTGAATGACACATAATCAGAACGGAGTTTGATTTTACTAGGAGCAAAATATTTTGCTTTTATTGAAAAATGTGAACAATTTAAGATATTAACCTCACTTTACAAGCACTGAAAAACTTGCACTAAAAATAATTTTTTTTAATTACTGACGTCTTGTATATTAGCATAATTTATTAGAATAATGAGAACAATCTTAAGTTAAAACGACAATTACTATTAGGAATTCTAGTAGAGCATTAATAAAAAAAGATTAGAAGAATCATAATACCTTCAAATAAATCCTGTTTTTTACTCAGCTTAACAAAACAATTTCATCAAATGGTACGTTGCTATTTTTATATATTTACGTTCATTGATATAGGATATTGTATTATCGATTTTGTATATATCACGAACATACAAACAAAATTATATAGAACATAGTATTATTTCACTACACACGTCTCTAGTCCGTACTTTAAGCTATAAAAATTAATAATTATCGTCTCTTTAAATTTACTTTGGTCCTGGACTGGCAAATTCTAAGTAATTTCAGTTGACCCAAAATTACAATTTTTCACCGGACCAAGAAATTCTTTTATTAACGTATCTCCAAGCTCATGCGACTGTTTTTAAATTACACGACTTAATTAAAGATCTCAGATTCATTATACGACCCTCTGTACTCGTAAAACCGGGAATTACTTTGACCACAACTTTCACCTACGAATGGCCACAGTTGATATATATTATTTAAATGTTTAACAATTTGTACAACGTTATTTACAGTATTTAATAAAATAAAGAAAGACTTCTTTCTATATGTAATATATATATATATATTTTTAATATTTTGATAAAATAATAAACACTAATATTTTTATCTTTCACAAGGCTTGCTAGAAATAACGAACGTGACCCTTTGTCGTTTTTGTTTCACATTAAAAATTAAAGTGAAAAGAAGAATTTATTATTACCAATGTTTGGCTTATTGTAAACGTTATATAATGAGATCTAAGATTTTCGTGAGTACTCATTTAAATTAAACTAATAACACATACACATCTCGTCTGCCCGTAATCACGGTTGCTGTAAAGTAGCCAAACCATCGGGAGTTTGTAGTTAATAGTCAAAAAAAAAACGAGTAGTAAATCCGAAAATATTAGTTTCATTTAAACGTTATAAAAGATTAGTAAACCAAAAATATACTACATAATTGTTAGATTTGACTTACAATGCAGATATTGGATATTAAAATCTCCTTGACAAATTAAACTTTATTCAGATGTTGTTAAATAGTTTCAGATACGGTTCGCGTAAACTTAATCGTGTATCAAATTTGAGAAATACATATATACATATTATATGTAAAAGAAAACTTAAAAATACAAAACAATAGTACATTGTTTAACAAGGAAAGAAAAAAGGTTTTGAACAGAATTTTACTTCTTTATATTTGTTTTTAATTTACTCCACGTTGAAGGAGGATGTAAGTTTATAAACCTGATAGAAATTTGTTCTTTAAGTATCGACTTCCTAATTAAGTACAACAGAATCTATTTAAATATGAACATACATCTTTATAGTCTCCACATATTTCACTAACTCGTTCGTACATCAGGCTAACATGCTCTCATAATCATTCAGGTTTATTACATTAAAATACTATGACATTTATTACTCACTAGTTAATTCTTCTTTCAAATTACAAGTTGCTTAGTATTCTTTATATTTGTTTATACTTTATAAATCAACTGTATTTTTCGTTTTGATATTTAATACTCTTATAATTGGTGTAATTTTTCTATCCCGATAGAATTGTTGAGAGGTTATTGCCAAACTCTTAAATAGATTGAAAAGCTCCTCTCTGAGGCCTCGGCCTCGAATCTCGCGGGTAGCGGGGCGGCAGCGGGAGCGGCAAGATCATACGCGTATAATCAAATGGACCGACCCTCGAATACAGCGGCGCAGGAGCAGGGCGGGTGCGGGCAACGAGCGGTGCACGGGTGCACTCCAGTGAAGCGGTGACCGCCCTCGTTGCGCGTCTGCATTGTAGTGTTGTAATTTTTTTTTGTGACGTATCAAAATGTATTCGGACGTGCAAGAGCAAATTATTTCGGCAATCTTTGAGAGGACACCCTTATGGAACAGCAAAGATGTGAACCATAAAAATAGAAGATGAATTAACCAATTATGGGAAGAAATAAAAAACGAACTGAATATTGAAGGTAAATATAATAATGATTTATTATGTCAAATACAATATTTATTATCTTTTACAAATTAATTAGTAACTAATGCGATTATTTACAAAATATTCTTTGAATTTTTCACGTGTAAGCAATTTGTAATTGTAAACAAAAGAACAAATTTCTTAGAAAGTTCGGTATGACTGTCGAGTTTATTGCGGGTTAGGATAACAAAGCGACAAAAGAGCGTACACAGCTGCGCAGTTTTTACTAATTTTAGCCACTTAAAAGGTATTTTTTATTACTTAATTGTTGTCGTTATATAGAGTTTACACTGATTTACTAAATTAGTGCAACACAATTTCTAAAAGATATACATAGATCTAAATCGTTTTGAATTAATTCCAGACTCTAAATCACTCTTGATAGTTTCAAGAATATAGTCAAATGTTTCTACACTCATTCTGGTGTAGTCGTAGAATCTGTCGGGATTTTGTCTCTGTTCTTCATAGTTTGGATAAAACTCGCCATTTATTTTCCTTGCCCTATAGTAGGGATCCACTTCTTCTTTTGCCCACAATAAATCGAGCATTAGGAATGATTTCGAATCATAAAGATGTCGCCGTTTTTCAGACATTTTGTTCGCGAATAAAACAAATATCTCGACAACACAACCACGAACACAACACTACACCGCTATAGTGCCGCGCGATCTGCCCGCTAGTTTCGAGAACAGGTATGCGTTGCCCGCCCCCTTGGCGCGCCGCTGCCGCTGCCGCTCCGCTACCCGCGAGATTCGAGGCCGAGGCCTGAGGCCTCGAATTTTGCGGGCAGCGGGGCGGCAGCAGGAGCGGCAGCGGGAGCGGCAGCGGGAGCGGCAGCGGGAGCGGCAGCGGGAGCGGCAGCGGGAGCGGCAGCGGGAGCGGCAGCGGGAGCGGCAGCGGGAGCGGCAGCGGGAGCGGCAGCGGGAGCGGCAGCGGGAGCGGCAGCGGGAGCGGCAGCGGGAGTGGCAGCGGGAGCGGCAGCGGGAGCGGGAGCGGGAGCGGCAGCGGGAGCGGCAGCGGGAGCGGCAGCGGGAGCGGCAGCGGGAGCGCAAGCGGGAGCGGCAGCGGGAGCGGCAGCGGGAGCGGCAGCGGGAGCGCAAGCGGGAGCGGCAGCGGGAGCGGCAGCGGGAGCGGCAGCGGGAGCGGCAGCGGGAGCGGCAGCGGGAGCGGCAAGATCATACGCGTATAATCAAATGGACCGACCCTCGAATACAGCGGTGCAGGAGCAGGGCGGGGGCGGGTAACGAGCGGTGCACGGGTGCACTCCAGTGAAGCGGTGACCGCCCGCGTTGCGCGTCTGCATTGTAGTGTTGTAATTTTTTTTTGTGACGTATCAAAATGTATTCGGACGTGCAAGAGCAAATTATTTCGGCAATCTTTGAGAGGACACCCTTATGGAACAGCAAAGATGTGAACCATAAAAATAGAAGATGAATTAACCAATTATGGGAAGAAATAAAAAACGAACTGAATATTGAAGGTAAATATAATAATGATTTATTATGTCAAATACAATATTTATTATCTTTTACAAATTAATTAGTAACTAATGCGATTATTTACAAAATATTCTTTGAATTTTTCACGTATATAGTTACGTTTTTCAAACATTTCGTTCGCGAATAAAAACAAATATCTCGACAACACAACCACGAACACAACACTACACCGCTATAGTGCCGTTCGATCTGCCCGCTAGTTTGGAGAACAGGTATGCGTTGCCCGCCCCCTTGGCGCGCCGCTGCCGCTGCCGCCCCGCTACCCGCGAGTTTCGAGGCCGAGGCCTGAAAGATTTATCAAATAAAAATAAAAAATATTTTTGAGATTGCTCATAAACCGTCTAATTTTTTACTATTAGAAGGATATCACTTACGGAACATTTTTATTTTTGGTAGAAGCTTTGCTTTAAATCACCTCATGAATACATATTGGTAACAAGGTGACACGAACAATGTCTGTATTTGAAATAAGTTACGTCACTTTATATGTTACTTTGTCTTGGATTATAACTTCAACATTTAACTTTTTGCTAAAATTTGTTTTTGCTTTTCTAGTACATGTACAGAGTACATTTTATATTAATTATTTTATCATTTTGTTTCCAGTTTAATAAAAGTCTTATTTTATAATGATAAGTTATTAACTCAAGAAAGTACGTACAAAAGTAAGGACAAAGTATTTTTTAAAAATTAATTCATGTTGATGAGATTTCATAGAAAACTTTTGTTTAGGTTTTCGGCTACGATAAGATATTGTCTTTGTAAACAAAACACAAAAGCCACAATGAAAAGATTTTTGTTAATTATTAGACCCCGTTTCTGAACTTATAAAAGATTTGTATTGTAGGGAAATGTTGATTGGTAATTTTATCTTATTCTGACATATTTTCTATCAGAGTTTATTCAGTTATCTCATGTATATGCATCAAATATTAATAAGATATAATTATACTTTATCTACCTTATCTTATTTTGCCGTCCCTGGAGTACCACTCTGTAATTATTTTTGAGCATTTATCATTTTTCTCTTTCAGCACATATGCTGGAATGCACAGGACATATCCCCCTCTGACATATGATTATTTCGTTAGTCAGTTTCTCTATTAATGACCATGTTTCACAGCCATATGTTAAACTTAACAAAATGCATTCTGTTATAATATTTCCGTTTATCTTTAATTATCATGTTTTTGTTTTTCATATCCTTACAAAGTAATGTTATATGTGTCTGAGTCTTTGAGAGGACACCAATATGGAACAGCAAAGATGTGAACCATAAAAATAGAAGAATAATTAACCAATTATGGGAAGAAATAAAAAACGAACTGAATATTAAAGATAAATATAATAATGATTTATTATGTCAAATACAATATTTATTATCTTTTACAAATTAATTAGTAACTAATGCGATTATTTACAAAATATTCTTTGAATTTTTCACGTATATAGTTACGTTTTTCAAACATTTCGTTCGCGAATAAAAACAAATATCTCGACAACACAACCACGAACACAACACTACACCGCTATAGTGCCGTTCGATCTGCCCGCTAGTTTGGAGAACAGGTATGCGTTGACCGCGCCGCCGCCGCCGCCGCTCCGCTGCCCATAAAATTCGAGACAGAGGCCTAAGTCGGAGCACGACGACTTAAATTACTTATAACAGGAAAAACTACGGATGTTAAGAACAATATTATACAAAGATATGTTTTATATACAATGAAAAACACAAACACATGTTACAAATGTAAACACATAAACCAAAGATCCATTTAACCAATTTTAATTTATATTTACTATTTGTAAATTATACACAAAATCATTATCCAACATTCTTATAACATTATTGTTAAGCAAACGCTTTCAATTAAAATACAAAAACTTACATTGAAAATTGCCATTTCATCTTCTGTATACAAAAATAAATTAAACACGTTATGTAGTGAGTCTTACGAACTTCACGTTTGTGTAAGAAACATATAATATAAAGATGTACTTATATTAATTAAATTATATTTTTACTTAACGATTCTCACAGGTGTTCCGAATAATAACTAAATCCTATATGTTTATTAAACTTGTTTTGGACTTCAAGTTACTTTAAGTTGCTACTTACTAGTTTTGTCTTACAATATTTTGATAAGTATTTAAAGTGAAAAGTGTCGACTGTAAGAAAATTTTGGCTTTACATTATATATCTCTAAATTTTTGAATTTCTTTGAAGAGTATAGAAAAAAACCATTGAAGGAGCGCTTACAAACCGGTTTGGTATTATGAAATGGATTCAAGTATTCTGAGCAATTCATACTATACGTTCTCATACATATTAATTGGTGCAAACGAATAAAGGTCTGGAATGAAAAGAATATACCTATGGAACATTTCTTTAGGCAGTGTGTTTGAGAGAAATGTGTAAAAGCTAAAATCATGAATAAAATTTTGCAATATTAAAATTATTTATAATATTAATATTTGTAACAAACATTCGAGTAGTATCAAGAGAATCTGTTTAAGGCATACTATCCTTAGCCAGCGCTAGTAAAAACCCAACTGATAACAATTTATTATTTCATACAACAGTAAATATACAAACCACAATAACTTCAACTGATTAATTAATACTACTCGTATTCATAACCTTTATTTTCACTGAGTTACCAGAACATTATCTGGTCAGTGGTCAGCGCAGTGTTTAAATAACCGTTATCGTTGTATTATCTATATTTACTCTGCAAGTCTTTAATTATAAATATATCCATAAAGAGGATTACAATCTATCTCGTGAGCCTTGGATGTATTGTGGGTATTTTTAGTATCAACCGTAAAACTTTATAATACTACAAACCTTAACTATGAAGCTTATCTTTATACTTACTTTTATACTTTATAACCACTTTCACATCTCGTTTTCGATATAGTCAGTGAATTAATATAAAATGAGGTCAAAAGTACTATTAAAATAGACTTCGATCAAGTGAAGTATTTGTTGTGAAGTAATTTTCCTTAACTTTATAAATTTAAAATATAAACAGCGAAAAGAAGAGTGTGTAATAGACAAATAATGGTATCTGGAAACAATATTTTATCTGTTAATTTTAAATAGAACTTGTATTACACTTTTAAATTTTCATTAAGTAGGCTTTTTGACAGAAGTATATATAGCCTATTTATGTATCTTAGGAGCCAGGAATTTACTTAGCAACAAACTAAATTGAATGACTTCAAATATTTGTAAAAATTAAACTCTTCATATAATCATCAAGTAATATTTTATTTATTAATTTATATAATTCCTTTATAAAGAAGTTAAACAACATAATATACTTATCAGGATAATAAACTAGAAGCTAACACGAGAAGCTCCGACCAATATTACTACAAGATAACATCTTCACTCTGTTGTGGCCGAAGGAATGTTTTGTTATTCTTATCCACACCACTGGGAATTAAAACTATTTGATTCAAATTTAAAATACATGGATTCTAAATAAACATTGCATATACAAATAATTCCTAAGTAACAACAATTATTTTTGTAATGAATAAAGTAAATAATATGTATAATATTTAGACAAATAATAGTGCGCCATCTTTGCATTCAACTTGTATAATTAATAAAAACGAAACATGCAATAAATGCATAATCGATTTATTATAACCTTTATAATATATACGTACATATGTTAAGTAAGACCATCAGTTAGATAAATACTATATAAAAGATTGTCACATTCATAAATCAATAAGTTGTGTACAAATAATATCTGAAAGATTCAAATCATTAATCAGTTTGTGAAGACCGTCTATTATGTACGCTCGACTATTTAAAAAAAAATTGTTGAAGGCTTTTATGAACATAAATATAGATAATGAAAGCCGTAGAATAAAGTTAATACCATCCAGTTCATTAATATAAACAGAAGTAAATTGGTGTACCTTTTCCTTATGTATAAAGTACATATTACATAACTTGAAATTCGAATATAACGTTGAGAGAGGTACGACAAAAATACGATACAATTACATATCAGAAATATCTGATAGAAAATACCTTAAATTATAACTTGTTAAATTATAATTAAATAACACTTTTTATATTTTTTATAACGTGTGTGGAATTATCGAAAAATTCTTGAAATGAATATTGTTACTTTTCGATGTCCTATGATTATAATTATTTTAATTGTATTAAAACCACATATTTTTGTGTAAAACAGCATTCAGTTTTCCAATAGTTTAGAAATAGATGAAAAACATTATCTTGAAAGAATGCAATACTTAATACATATATACTGCTTTTGTTTTCTTCGTTTCCTAATCTCATCTGATATTTAATGTCGAATAAAATTTGACAAATATATTGTTTATAAAGCAGGACTTCCAATCTGTTGTTTATATAACTAAAGTGTTTATGTAATAAGCATTCTGAGATTGGAATGATAAATAACTATGTTTATTTTTGATAAAATACTTTAACCCTACCTACTTTTCCGTATTTCATTTCGTATTTTATAATTCGTCTCTAGAAATAGTTTTTTGTATTAATTAGCTAGAAGATATTTTTGTCATCAATCGATTTTACAAAATAACTTAAAATTTGATTAATAAAAAGTGCCTTACTCCTGATACTTATTTGTTTTGATCCATTGTACACACATGATTGTAGGTGAATTTTTTTTTTACTATAACATATCACACTTGTGTTATAATGAAAATATGTCTCTTTGTGAAGAAATTGAGATGAGTAGATAAAGTATTATAAAACTAATTTAAAGTTATTTAGATTATAATCTTCTGTTAATGTCAACAGGAGTTATTACTATACAAAAACACACAGTTTAACACAAACCAAAGAACCAACTAAGTATTGTCGCCAGAATTAAGAATAATAAATTATAATTCTGAAAAAATATTACCCAACAGTGGTTAGAACATAATCACTTCCCTCCTTATATAAACCAATAAACTGACTGAGAAGTTCTAATATAAAGTTTCTCAGAAGTTAGTAATATTAAATGTCTAGAGGTGAATGTAATGATATAGATTCAAATACAAATATTTACTTTCATATACAAGAATGTGAATAACGACATTTGGTCGTTGTAATAACGTCGGTTTAATAACTATCAAACACATACAGTAGAAGTGATATAAATTCTTAATTATTTAATATTTTTTATATCAACGATGGCAAGCGACCAGTCTTGCTCGATGGAAGGTAGTCACCATCACCCGTAGACATCTGTAACATAAAAGATTTTGAGAATGAGTTATCGGTTTTGATTGAACAGGGAGAGAAAATGGGGGAAAAGGTTAAAGGGCAACCGGCTCTCTCAATCATCAGACGAAACACCTCCATTAAAGGCAACTGCAAGCCGATCTTCTGTGAGATGGTGGTACTTCAAGGTCGAGCTAGACTATGTTCGAGTTGTAGTAACTGACCACAGCTAGGTTCTATCATCATAAAAATTCTTCATTTACATATGAATAGAAATGAAACATATATATGTATAAATTTAATTGTTAATAATATAAAATTAATGTCATACTATAAAAATAATTGTTGAATATACTCGAAAAAAATATGAGTATTTTGACCACGAATTAAATTAAATCGGACATTGTTTGTTGTTTAGTATCTCCTGTATGATTGTAGATAATGCGTTTCGTCCACATTGTTATTTTGAACGAACAAAAGGACCTGTTTCTTGAAATTTTAGAAATTTAAAAAATATTCATTTCCAGTAATGTTAATTTTATATTATCAATAAATTTTGTTATTGAACGCAATCCGTCTTTCTGAAGTCTATTTTAACTTTCTGTACTATGATCTAGTAAAGTCTACAAGTAAGTAAATGATTATTATTTCTGTTACAACTTTCACGAAGACGGAACTTCAATTCTTACACCGTCGTCTTTGTTTAGTTTCTAATAACATTGCCAAAGGTTATGCATAAATTAAAACCGACGTAACTGTCTTGCGCATTTCTCGAATAAGTTACTAGATAAAGATTCAAAGTCAACGTCAAAAGTACTAATTTTTAAAGTCTTTTTTGTTAATTTAGTTAAATTTCAGAATTAATTTTAATAGTTGATGACGTACTATCTACGTATTTCATTTATTAACATTATTATTTATTACTCTTTTTTGTTGTTTGAGGTTCAGGTCAGATATACATATTTGTATGTATTACTAGAAGCTCTAAAAGCATGCATAATTTATAAACCAATCTCCATTGTATGTTTTATAATACGTTTATATTAAGTTTACGTTATACGTTTATATTATATTCAATAGACAATATTAAATAATTTTCTGATAGACGTAGTCATCAATAGGTACAGTGGCAAAATGTTTCACAGAGTCTGTGTGAATGACAGCATTAATTAAACTAAATAATATATTTAAAGTTTCAACCGTTGTATTTGGTTATACTTATATGGAACTATAAATTTTGTGATTTTGTAAATAAAATTTTTAACACTATTATAATTTTATTTACACTTTTGTAAGTTTCAATTTTCACATTTTCTTCCATAAATTAGTATTTATAATATTATTTTTAGATTTCAAAAACTTGAACAAAGTGTACGGTAAAATACTGTATTCAATAATTGAAAATTTAATTTAACGTGGATCGTTAGCAGCAAGAGTGTAGCTTTAATAAAACAATATTAAGTATATTTAAGGAAGGGTAATTACAAAAGAATTTATCTCAGCGGAGTCATGTTCTATTAATGGCGCTGATTTTAATGTAGTTATAAGAGAACTGTTTCTCTTCAATATATACGTTAAAATTTATTTATATATTATAACTAGAAGACCCGGCGAACTTCGTATCGCCCTATAACCAAGGAATATCTGTTACGTTTTTGATTTATATTTTCAAAGTTTACCTATTAAAGCCATAAATCTCCGTATTTTGAAGTGTGACAGAATGATTGACATATTAGTTAGTTGTCAAATCTAATGTCAAAAAAAAAAGTTTGTGTCAACAACTACTAATAAATTAAAAATTAATTAATTAAAACAAATCATAAATTTCTTGCTCAAATAATTTCCTTGATGACTGTATACGCTTTAAGTTAAATTAGAATCATAATATTTGTAATATATGCACGACGAATTAAAACAGAACATAAAGGAAGTTACATACATCTATACTAATATTATAAAGCTGAAGAGTTTGTTTGTTTGTTTGTTTGTTTGAAAGCGCTAATCTCCGAAACTACCGGTTCGAATTGAATAATTTTTTTTGTGTTGGATAGTCCAGTTCTCGAGGAAGGCTGTGGGCTATATAACATCACGCTACGACCAATAGGAGCAAAGATATAGTGGTAAATGTGTAAAAAACGGGAGAAATTATTTCATCTTTGAAGCCTTCCGTTGCGTGCGCCGTGAAAACGGTTCAAGATACACAAAAAATATGTATTAAAGAATAATAGCTCTTTTAATGATCTAAAAAACAGTCCGCGACAGTATATGTCTATCTTTAAAGATTAATTCACAAAAACCGTTTTTATGGTACCTAATTTGGTCGAAATAATTTGTTTAAGTTGTATCAACATAATAATATTAATCTTTATTCAAATAAACAAATAAATATGTTGTTGGTTAAGAGTACTTCATTGTGAATAAAAAAAAACATAGTTTTTATCCTGAAAATTCTATGGGAACTCGACCATTCCGAAAACCCCGCAAGAACGGGAACTATGTGGGAAGAACCAAAAATCTGTCGGAAGTAACTATTCCACGCGGACGAAGCCGCGGCAAAAGCTAGTATAGTATAAAGTAGTTAATAATTTATAATAAAGTAATGATTTATTCACATATTTTATATTTATAATTAACTTCACACAGCTTTGATTATATTATTGTTAATTTTAATACTTTTGTGCGTATATTCTTAATCAATTCTTACTGGCCAAAAAATAAAAGCGACCTTTCTGATGGTTAATGAAAACGGTTACTATATTAAAGTTATGGGTGGATTTAATACTTTCGATAATCATTACGAGATTTTTCAAGAGAGAAGTGTGTAAAAAATAAAACTTACAAAAATTCAATAAAATTATTTCTGTTTCACTGTCGTGTGTTCCAAAACTGCTATTCGTTTTTAATTTATTATATAGAATCAATGAAAATTTATTTAATTTCCTTAAATTTAAATTTCCTGTGAGACATATTGCAAGTGAGACTGGTCACTGATATAAATGAGATTTGGTGTCTTAATTGTAGTGTGCTGTATGTTAGATGATTAAATAGATCGCAATATATTCTATGTTATTGGAAGCAACTGAAGCTATTTATTTCTTTTTATGATATTCGTAAGTCTCTATAAATAAAATAATAATAAAACATCTACTTTTCTGAGTCGCCTTAATTCTATCAATAGCAAGATTCAGTTCACTATAGAATTAGAGGCAAATAATTCTTTAATTTTCCTTGATATACTTGTCACTAGGAATCCTGACAATACTTTGGGACATTCTGTTCATAGAAAACTCACATATACGGATAGGTATTCCAATGGTAACTCACACCACCACATTATCTAGTTACCTAGCTTTGACAAATCTTTTTTCAGATAGCCCAACACCTTTGTACTAAAGCGCCAGGATTTAGAGCCATACGCAAGGAATGTAAAAAAAAACTTTGGCGATAAATAATAAATAACAAGACCAACTGACATACATTCTTATTTCATTTGTCCGTGATCACAGTTTCTGCAAAGTAACCGGAACGTCGCGTCGGGAGTATTTAGTTTAAAATAATATAATACGCGTCGGACAATCCGAAAGATATTAGTTTCATAATAAAGCGTTGTTAATTATTATCAGAAAAGTAAACGGACTCAATAAATGTGAAAACATCTCAACTCGTTTACTATATCTCTGAAACTAGTGGATAATATTTTATTACAAAATGTAAAAGATATTCTTCATATGACGTATAACGTAAATATAAATGTCACAATTAATGTCTCTCTAGAAACAAGTCTGAGAACGTAAATATAAGAGTATCTTTATTATTAGCGGTAGAGGGCGCGACTGTGCCAGCATAAACATTAGCTCCGTATATATTTTGAAATAAAAATCATAAAAGTAAAACACATAGTGAAAAACCAGTGTAAAAGTATAAGAGACAAGTAAAATTAGTGAAAGAAAGTTACAATATAAACTATTCATTATTTTAAAACACGATAAAAGTGGTAAAATAGACAATAACAATAAAGTGTTTTTTTATGGTCATAAAAAGAAGTTGTCTCAAGCTACTCATTCTGTGATTTATGTAACTGTCTACTGAGAGGAACCACGGCCGAAAATTTAGAAATACAATAACCTAAAAATCAAAGTATTGCCAAGTCACTTAATAGTACCACCAACTTTTTAATAAAAGCGCCATCTAACGGAGTGTAATACGCTAATATCGTCAATATCGATAACTCATAGTAGCCGAGCAGAAATCCTACGAGCCTACTTAATACTGCCACACGTCAACAGAGGGCGCTAAACAAAATATGGATGAAATTAATGATATGTTAAGAAAAATGCAAGAAAAAATGAGACAGCAAAAAGTAGACATGGTTGATGGTAGCCATGAAAAAAGACATTAAAAACACAATCAACAATAATATAAATGAGAAATTTAAGAGTTTGGAAAACAAAAACTTACAACTAGAGCAAAACTTGAAAACACAGAAATTGTTAATCGATAACTTTGAAAGGTTCAATAGAAGAAAAAACCTGCTGTTTTTTGTAGTTGAAAAGCGAGAAATTAGCTATTAAGATTTGGAGAAGTTTTAGATATCATAAACAACATTTTGAACATCAAATGTGAAAAGCATTACTTAGAATCTGTAAGAAGACTTGGAAAAAAAAAGCGATAAAATCAGACCAAAAGCTAGTTTATAATATTTATGTATATTTTACATAGTAAGTAAGTATGTCAGCGCTATTTCATTGGTTTTCTAAGGACGCCTGGTTCATTAACTTACACTTAAATTAAATTTGTCACAAGCAGTCACATTAATTGTTTTGAAGATTTTTGTTATTTAGGTTTCAAATACTTAAGAAAGGCTTTTAACGGTTTTGAGATGCTTCAATCAATTCAATCACTTCCGGTCGGTACCACGCCTTTGAAAGAATTTATAGATTACATATCTTACTACTTTAAATAATATACATGTACCTGTATATGCATACATTGAGTTTTATTTATTGATAATGCATTTAAAAAGCTAAAAGTTAGGAGAATATACCTATTATGTGAATTCTATGTTACAATTCTCAAACAAATAAAAAAATTCCGTATTAATAAATTCATTATGATTATGACATTAATACAGACGAAATACTGTCAGCTATATCCACAGTTACTTGTTCTATAACCAAAATTACTTACATATATGTACCTGAATTGAAAAACCAATGTTTGATTAACATTTTTATTTTTAAATGTAAGACATTCATAAATTCGATGAGACTTTACAAATTATGCAAGTTAATTGATTATTTTTTATTTTTTACTAGTAAATGCTCTAACATAAGAAGGTTTTCCTGAGCGATAATTCGATTTAAAATTATGATATTGATTTTTATGATGATTATTTTGTGAGTAAGGCTTTTTTGATTGTATACTATGATTGGAAATAGGCATGGTCCTTTGAGGTTTATTGTTATTATCGGATTTACCACGCTTCAAGGCTTCTAGAACATCTGCTCGGTTAGTCAAGAACTTATTGAATTGTTCAAGTGTTGCAACCTCATTTAATGAATTTCGTAATTCTTCCCGTTCTGATTCTGATTCGGTCGCTATAGGTTGTATGTTAAATAATTCAGTTAAATGATAGTTAATTAACAATCGCTTATTGTCGTATCGCTTGCAAAGCAAAGACCAGGCTTCTTTGTAGTTAGAAGATGACACTTCGAGATTTGCAATTACTCGTGCCGCATCTCCCTCGAGATACGAAATTAAATAATGATATTTGTGAATATCGGATACCGAAATATACGTCATCAAATTTAGCGATTTAAATTTGTGGCAACTTAAAACCAAGACTATCAGGATCATGATGGTGATGGCACGAGGTTGCAGGAGCTAAAGATTTACGTCGAACTTCAGATTGTATTTTCGCATTTTCAATGAGAATTTTAGCTGCTGCTATTCAAGAAATAATTTCTTATCGATGCCATCTCTCATCGATCTTAGAGTCTAAGTTTTGATAATTTAATTCCATTTTAGTTTGTAAATCTTCAAATTTAGTAGATAAAGTTTCAAATTTATTTAATTTTAAAGATAATTCTGCTACGCTAGTACTAGAGAGTTGAATTGACTCTAATGTTGTTAAATAATTTTTAAATTTTGTAATCTGGCCTTATATGGAACTACGTTTTAAGCTTAACTCCTTATATTTAGTAATAGGTTTATCTGAATCAGTAGCCATGACTTCGAATATTAAAATTAAGTTAATTTACAATATTGAAAATTCGAAAAGTTATTAATTTACCTCACTTAGCTGCACTGGAGTAAATTAAATGCGTCGTCACTCTCCTCCCTTCGGCGATACTCCCAGCAAAGAAACCGGTGCTGCGTCGTTAATAGCTCGATGCACAAAACCAGCGTCCTGCCAGGCACCTGGAAATTTCGGCAGAAAGGATGACTAAAGGTGAAATAGTATGGTACTCTAAGAGTGCAGCTATTTGGTTATTTTGTTTACCTATTTAGTACAGCTATTACCATTATATTTGGTTATCAATCCGGCTACTAAAAACATATTATGTTATTAAGGATTCCAATAGTTCGAAAGTAGACTAATGTGGCCGGAGCTGTTAATTTATACAGAGCGTAAAAACAACAGCAGAAACCTATAGCTGAGACTTACATATATATAAGTAGTGAAAAATTTTAAAGTAGATTTAAGGCAAAATAACTCAAAGTAATAAAATAGTCTATTAATTTAAAGAGAACAGCAACCATTCTTTTAATAATTTTTGACATTTATTTCTATTAAGATGATATATATTTATAAGTTTGTTAATTTTATTGTATAATCTTGAGCTAATAATATAATAATGTCTCCCTGCAAGTTTACTTCTGTGTTTTTCAATTTGGAGTATTATATCTACTCTCCTTTTATCACGATTATCAACATAAGTTAGGTTCTTGTGTTTGCGTAAAACAGTTTCATAAATAAACAGCTGACGATAATAAATAATAACAATAATTTTTAAATTTTGTAATCTGGCCTTTTATGGAACTACGTTTTAAGCTTAACTCCTTATATTTAATAATAGGTTTATCTGAATCAGTATCCATGACTTCGAATATTAAAATTAAGTTAATTTACAATATTGAAAATTCGAAGAGTTATTAATTTATCTCACTTAGCTGCACTGGAGTAAATTAAATGCGCCACTCATTTCCCTTCGGCGATACTCCCAGCAAAGAAACCGGTGCTGCGTCGCTAATAGCTTGATGCCCAAAACCAGCGTCCTGCCAGGCACCTGGAAATTTCAGCAGAAAGTATGACTAAAGGTGAAACAGTATGGTGCTCTAAGAGTGCAGCTATTTAAATAACTTAGAGTATGACTACGTATTGCACGCACATGAACACGTGGCACTATGATGAAAATGTATAATTATTATTTACTAGTTTTTGCCCGCGACTTCGTCCGCGTTAATTTCGTCATTAGTAATATAGGTATAGCTGACCGATAAAACTATATTCCGTCTTCAATAACCCGGTATTGGTATTTATTAAATTTCTACTGTTTCAATCGAACAGAATGATTGACATTTGACATATTAGTTAGTTGTCAAGTCTAATGTCAAAAAATCGTTTGTATGGGAAATAGAAAAGGGCTGCTTTTAGGGTTTTCCCGGCAATTATTCCAATTTTTCTCACCTTTTAAACCTTCCCTGGGCTTCCAGAAGTATTTCAAGACTAAAATTAGCCAAATCGGTTTAGCCTTTCTCGAGTTTTAGCGAGACTAAGGAACAGCAATCCATTTTTATATATGTACTAGTTTTTGCCCGCGACTTCGTCCGCGTTAGTTTGGTCAGGAGTAATATATGTAGGTATAGCTGACCAGGCAAACTGTATTCCGTCTTAGAGGCCATAAATAATCAGGTTTTTCCTGTTTCAATCAAACAGAATGATTGACATATTAGTTAGTGGTCAAATCTAATGTCAAAAAAAACGTTTGTATGGGAAATAGAAAAGGGCTGTTTTTAGGGTTTTCCCGGCAATTATTCCAATTTTTCTCACCCTTTAAACCTTCCCTGAACCTCCACGAACATTTCAAGACTAAGATAAGATAAATCCGTTCAGCCGTTCTCGAGTTTTAGTGAGACCAAGGAACAGCAATCCATTTTTATATATATAGAAGATAGAAGATTTATTGTAGTTTTAAAAGGGATATATTTCGTAGTATCGTAATCGTTCTAGCTTAGATTAACTTTTAGTGTTTTATATAAATTTTGAAATAATTCAAAAAAAATGTTTTAAAATAATGCGA
This sequence comes from Danaus chrysippus, assembly GCA_916720795.1. Taxonomy (NCBI): domain Eukaryota; kingdom Metazoa; phylum Arthropoda; class Insecta; order Lepidoptera; family Nymphalidae; genus Danaus; species Danaus chrysippus. The sequence continues at coordinate 2,634,115 of CAKASE010000073.1, forward strand.
GAGTAATTTTGTTTATTATTAGTAATAAGAAGTTGAATAAGACTATGAACTTGAACTTAAATTCGTTTGACCTTGTGTCGATGTGTGTGTGTAATACCTACACGTAAACAATTATTAGAAAAAAATAATAACTTTTTAGCTTAGCTTAAATTCTTTACATTTTCATTTAATTGCAAAAATACTTTAACTTTTATAAGTTAAATAAAAACATTTAAAAGCGTTCCTCTTCAGTTTAATTATATAGAAAATTTACTTACAGAATAAAAATCTTTCACCATTATTTATTTTTTTTAAGGGATAATGTGCAATCAGTTTAATGAGAAAAAAAAGAACCGCAAATGTTAGACATTATGTGAATACCTCTAATACAATTTTACTTTTAATATAACGAAGCTTTGTATCTTCATACAAAGGTTTTGATCTCTATGGAGCAGCGTTATTACATTTTTATTATTTACTTTACTAGTCTGCTTTGTAAGTTCAAATATTTATATAAGTTACAATTTTTTTTATTCTTAGAAAATATACTTACTTACCTCCTACTCCTAAGAGCAGGAAATCGTACCTGATGCTATATAATATTTTTAAATGTACATATAACTAGTCTAAAAAGACATCCAAAATGAAGATTCCAAAATAAATGGTAATGGAGAAAATTTATGTTCTGCTTAGACGTTTCAAAACTCTTACCAATATTTCGTTTTAATATTTTAGTTTTATCTAAAAAAACATACATACACCTTGAACGATTTGCGTAAACTTTAAGTATAAAGGTTCCGGCCGGCCCAATAAACAGACCAGTAAAGAACTACATATATTAAAAAAAACATGAAATAGTCACATACTCTTATCCTAGTACAAAGTTTTGTCACAGAAAAAATAATTATGATGTAATCTTATTAAATGTTAAACGTATCAATTATTGAAACATAACTTTTGATTGTGAAACTCAATAAAATATGAAATTAAAATAACCGTTACGATTTCCTTGTAAAGTTTTCTTAATTTCTATATATGTAATAATAATGTCTTTATATGCACTACATTAAAACGAAAAAGGGTATTGTTTATTAATGAATATTAATGTTATAGATATTATAATAAAGTCTAATTTGAAACTGTATTTAGGTCTAACAAATAATTGATATCTATTTAGCGAACTTTAATAGAAAAGTTATAAAAAACGAAACTGGATAAACATAGGTGCCTTGAAATAATATGTAGTATGACGTGTATGATAAATGCTGTTATTATTAAAAATATTCATAGAGTAAATTTTTATATGTTTATACAAACAGCATTCCGGAAGTTTCGCTTAAAGTTATTTTATAAGAGGCCATAAATGTTATATTTGTTTGAGTTATGTGTGTACCATAATAATCGCTCAACACAGCTGTAGACCTTCCCCCACTTCCCTGCTCTCTCCTTAAACATATTCTTGTCACAGTCCTAAAATGCAACAGGATAAAATGATTACTTCATAAAATCTTAAATTGATATTTATACAATTTTACCAATGTAATTTATGCAAAACTTCCTATCGAATTTTTAGTTAGAAGCGCATAAAAACAAAGTGCATATAATTTTAATACTTTAGTAAATGACATTAGTTACAAAGTATACATTTCATATAAGACTGTAACATTGAAAATTGATTTGGTTTCAGTCTTCATAATGTTGTAATCTATCATATTGTCAATGACAACTTGTAGTGAATGGTAGATTGTTATCGGAAACTATCGAAAGAGAAATAATTACAAACGTTTCTTAACACTCTGAAGGATTTTGATGAAGTTATCGGTATATTTACTGATATTGAGATACGTCATTATTGTATTTTTATGGGATAGAATTTTGGCTTTAAATTTGATATGAAATGAATATAATACACGTATCATGGATTTATACGAGTATTGAGAATGCTTTATTACCTCACATAATAATAATTAATACAAAATAATATTCCTTGTATAATATTGCAATGTAGATGATATTTGTTCCATTTTATTTTCAAGAGTATCTTTTTGTATACACTTACAAAAGAATAAACATAATTTATATTTGAACAGGGAATTCTGTTATTAAAAATATATATATAGTGATATATCAAACGGGTCACATCCACATATCGAGTAAGAAAACATTGTAAATACTAAAATTGAAATATGATTTTAACTAGATCGGCATTTTTGTATATCAAATTGACGAATTAGAAGTCAAATACAAATCACGGAATAATATTCAAATTGTACTTACATATGTATATATTTGCCTGAATTTTTTTTAAATCATAAAAACACATTCAAATGCACAACATAATACATATATTTTGTAGATAATCACAAAGAATAATAATTTGATGCAGTTTCTTGCTATAATAGTAGTAGAAAAATTGTTAATTAAAAGAATAACTCGTAGAACTCAAATATTTCGATTAAAACGGATAATTGTTTGAATATACATAGGTGTACAACTTTGCTTCCGCCGTTTTGCAATAGATGGTTGTAGCGGTAAGTGGTAGTCGAAATAAATAGATCGTAGATGTCATACAATAAGCTTAGGCATTTGTAAACATAACGCCATCTAAATATTAGTCGATTTGTGTCTGCATCATAAAGTTATTCTCGATTAAACATGTCAGCTTACGAGCCAAATTCTCGTCATTTGCGGGAGGTTTTAATTTTCTGCTTTAATATGAAGAAATCTGCGGCTGAGGCTCATCGAATGCTCTCAAATACATATGGTGAGGCTGCTATTAGTGAAAGAACGTGCCAAGAGTGGTTTCAACGACTAAAGAACGGTGAATTTGACGTGGAAGACCGGCATGGCGGTGGAAGAGAGAAGGCTTTCGAAGATGCAGAATTGGAGGCATTACTTGATCAAGACTCGTGTCAAACGCAACAAGAATTGGCAGGATTATTGGGAGTGATGCAACAAGCCATTTCAAAACGCCTGAAAGTCATGGGAATGATTCAGAAACAAGGAAATTGGGTGCCGTACGAGTTGAAGCCGAGAGATGTTAAACGGCGTTTGTTTGCTTGTGAATAGCTGCTTGCAAGGCAACGACGGAAAGGATTTCTGCATCGCATTGTGACTGGGGACGAACAATGGGTTCATTACGATAATCCCAAGCGCAGAAAATTATGGGGATATCCCGGCCATGCTTCCACGTCGACGGCCAAACCGAATATTCACGGTTCCAAGGTATGCTCTGTATTTGGTGGGACCAGCTCGGCGTAGTGCATTATAAGTTGTTAAATACGACTGAAACAATCACAGGCGATAGTTATCGAACGCAATTAATGCGTTTGAGCCGAGCATTGAAAGACAAACGGCCGCAATACAACGAGATACATGATAAAGTGATTTTACAGCACGACAATGATCGACCCGATGTTGTGAAAGTGATCAAGACATACTTGGAAACGTTGAAATGGGAAGTTCTACCCCACCCGCCGTATTCTCCAGACGTTGCTCCCTCGGACTATCACTTGTTTCGATCAATGGCACACGGCCTGGCTGACCAGCACTTCCGGTCTTATGAAGAAGTTAAAAATTGGATCTATTCGTGGATCGCTTCAAAAGATGACCAGTTTTTTCAACGCGGGATTCGTATGCTGCCCGAAAGATGGGAGAAAGTAGTGGCCAGCGATGGACAATACTTTGAATCATAAATGTATAACCAGTTTTTTACAATAAAGCCTCGAATTTCGGAAAAAAACGGCGGAAGCAAAGTTGTACACCTAATAATATTTCTAAAGTTTGCTTTTTAAATGAAGGATTTTGTGGTTAACAACTCTAAAGAACAATTAAAACTTTGGTTTTCGGATGAAAGTGTCTTAATGAAAATAGTCAACGCAGTAAATTGTAGTATAACAAATCGACTCGTAGATCCGATAATGTTAATTTTATGAAAATACTAGAAGACCTGGCGAACTTCGTATCGCCCTATAATCAAGAAATATCTATTACTTTTTGTATTTATATTTTTGGAGTTTACCTGTAAGCCATAAATCTCCGTGTTTTGAAGAGCGACAGAATCACTGAAATATTAGTTAGTTGTCAAATCTAATGTCCAAAAAAAACGTTTGTATGGGAAATAGAAAAGGGCTGTTTTTATGGTTTTCCCAGTAATGAATCAATTTTTTCAGCTTTTATACCTTCCCTGAACCTCCACGAACATTTCAAGACTAAGATAAGATAAATCCGTTCAGCCGTTCTCGAGTTTTAGCGAGACTAAGGAACAGCAATCCATTTTTATATATATAGACGATTACACTATAAGTCTACCTGTTCAGCATCGTTTCCTTCACCTTCTTCATCACTGGACACTTCCAGACCATTTTTACTTCCTTTATCTTTATCTTCATCATCATTTTCTTTCTGCTCTTCTTGTAAAGCTTCTTTCATCGCGTCGATTTCAAACGGATTTTCAGTTTCAGTTTCTCCATCCTGAATGTGATATTTAGTTTATTATTATTTTATTAAACAATTATTATGAAGAGTTTCGTGAATAATATATGTTTACCTTATCGTCTTTTTCGTCGCCGTCCAAGTTTAAATCATCGGGCATTTCAAAGTCCTCGGGCTCAGATAGTTCTTGTTGTTTTCCATGATAGGGATCAACCTTCAAAATAAATTATTTACAATATAGTTAACATCAACACTTAATAATATCTAACCTGGTCATCGTCAACTCCGGGTTCCATTTCATTAATATCTTATTATTCCTTTCCCTTCCTTCACTGCTCATCTTTTCCTTGTTCTTATTCTTTAGAGCCCATTTCTTTCTCACCTTTGCCTCGTTCATATTTTCTTCTTCGTCTTCGGATCCCCATATTTGTTGATCGAGCCTTTTCATTAAAGAACAAAAAATAGGGAATATTAAAATAATTTTACACAAAATTACTTAATATTATACAGAGTGGTTAACTAGAGCTGTTACGTTCATACAAATGCAATTTAACTATACCGTGTTTTTAAAACAGCTTATAGAATCTTACTTATACAATAATGAAAATAAAGGCATCCTTTTATTTTCCTAATATCTTTCTTAACATATGTATACATTGGACGTTCTAACTCTTGCTAACCGACTTTATGACAATTTAACAATATTAGTCAATTGGGTTTTTGAATTATTTTTTTTTTTTGTGATAAATGGAAAGATCATATATAAGTTTAATAACAAAACTATTTTTATTTTATTTTTTTTTGCAATATTTAAAAAGTTATTTCAAAATAAAAATTAAATTTTAAATTCAGTACCGAAGACAAGCCGACAGCTCGTGAATAAACCCGAGCGCGTGTGACGTCACAATGTTAGTTTTTGCTCATTGTAGCATACAGAGATATAATAATTAGTACAGTGTTTTGAGTTTTTATCTAGTAAATTCTGTTGGCATTGTTAAATAATCAAAAGTTTTGTACCATTATGTACAAAGACTACAAAAACAACTCCTGAAAAAATGTTTTTAAATGTTCCACAAGACGAAAAACGTCGAAAGAAATGGTTTCAAGCAGTGCATCGAGATTATTCAAAAACAAAATCATTTTTTTTTGTTGTGAAGATCATTTCGTTGTAAGTTTTCATAATAGTATTGTTATTAATTATTATTTATCTAAGTGTATAAATCGAATAAGTATAGTTCAATAATTAATTTTTTTACCTGGGCTCCAAATCATAACCTTTAGAATCGTAGCATTAAAAAATTTTAATTGATAATTCAAAGCGATTAAATAGTAAATCTATATATATGTTTGTCTAATAATTGGACTTCAATTAATAGATATTTTCATAATTTTATAACATTCTAGGTTCTGTATCAGACTACATTTAAATTTTTAAAGTACATATATGTTATTTTGGTTTTTTTATAATGTTATAATAACATTTTATTAATAATGATTTAATGAAATAATTATTAATTATATTTAATAGAGAATAAATACTAATTTTCATTTAGAATAGTATTTTTTGACAGACTTACCTTGATGTCTTAGCACCTCGAACTTCAGCAAAATTAAACCGCACTTTTTAAAAAATTAGTTATCATAAAAATATATTAACATCAGGAATATTATCCGATTTTGCTTTTATAAATCCTTTATCACACATAGTCGAAATAAACTTTTCAAATCGTTTTTCACTAATAAATTTGAGATATTTTTATCAAGTTAAAGATAATAGCCATAAACACTGTACTATTATGAAATTGCTTTAACATTATGACGACACAAGTATGCTGACCAATCATGGCGCGTTTACAGTCACGTGATATATTTTTGAATTTTATCAATTTTTAATTGTTTATAATTAATTTAAAAAATATATTTCAAGTTTTTTGCATTAAAAATCCAATATAATTAATAATAAAGTTTTAAAATACATAAAAAAAATCAATACTTTTTTTTTTTTCAAAAACCCAATTTCAAATAAATTGGTTCTGCTTTCAATTTTACATGTGACTAAAAACATATTAAAAATATTCGACATTTAAGATCACATTTTACAATAATTATTGTAATGTGTGGCAAAAATAATGATGATATTCACTTACTTTAGGCAGCATTATCTGTATCTCCCATTTGTTTATCGGCATCGTCATCATCATTTTCTTCATCTGATTATTCTGGAATTTAAAAGGACATTTATTAAATTTACAACCCTATTTTATATGTTTAAAACTTAATTTTATATGACTATATTATCAACCTTTCTGTTCAACGTCTTGTAAATGAGAATCAAAGTCGTCAGTCATATTGTCTCCTCTTCTTCCTTCCAATCTTTATCTTGTTCGTTCTTTTCTTCATCCGGTTCTGAGTCTGAATCTAGTTCTGAGTGTTGGCAGAAACTAAGAAAATAAAGGAAGTTTCAATTTATTACTTGACTAAAACATTCTTAAACAATAACTTATTTAAGGATAATCGTAAGTAAAATATGAATTAAAAAGCTTCAGTGGAACAACTTATTGAAATTATCTAATTTGTGGCAATTAATGAAAGTTTTTATAATATTTTATTATTTTTCTGAACTTTAGATATTTATAAAGTTTTATATTTAAATGCAACCCCAACTTATTAATTTTAACATTGTGGCATATTTTATCTAAATTGTATTGATATAATTACCCTTTCCATGCCAGATCCAAGAAAATCTTCAAAAGCACTAACAGTATTTTACATGATACTCTATGCACAGCAACTTTTTGGGATACAAAATATTGGACAAATAGTATAACTTGCTCCAATATCGGTAGCAATCTCATAAAAACCGTTTGCAATGACTACAGTATGTTCACTTTATTATTTATGAAGACATTTTTTCCGGATATAAGTCTAATTTTTAGAAATTATTTAAATGAAATAGAAATGACAATTCACATTTATATAAGAACCAATATAGAAACTGAAACAATTTTACGTGTATAAAATAAATATTCGTTATAGAATTTAAAAAAAGAATTACCTCCAAAGATCCTAAATGTTCACTTGTCTCTATAACCAAGGTTACAAAGTCGTCCAAGGCCTGTAGTAGCGCGGGGTAGACCGTGTTAGCGATGCTGTCCTTACACAATGTTCGAGTTCAACAGACTTTGTTCAGCAGACTCGGAATCTTTGCCAGGAGGCTGTTCCCTTGTATTAATTGACAAGGCTGTTCGAGCTGGTATTCGTATTTCTGTAAAAGGGAATTCAATTATTAAAACATTATTGCGTAATGCGTATGTTGCATATTTATAACTGTAACTAATATTTTTTTTTAAGAAACAAAAAATGCAATTATTGTTGCTAGCTACCTTTACAGCTAAATAAAACAGAAGACAGGCGAAATCATTCATAACCACCAAATCTTTTATCATTATTATATTTTAAGTGTAATAAAAGTGACGTGTTTATATACCTTAATGTTTCTGTTCAGTACTACATGGTTCTGAAGATCTATCATATATGTTCCGCCCGCGGCGTTGCTTGCAGTGCCAGCCCTCTTTGGTCTATCCCAAATACCCGCGTGGTCGATAGACTCAGCCGTGTCCACGAGACAACTCGATACACTGTCCTTTAGAACTTTCTGTAGACAATTTTTAAAGTAGGATATTTACTCAGACTTCACAAACACATCAATTACCTAAGATAATATAAGATGATAAAGTTCACAATAAGTAATGCTTTATATTACAAACAATGACCTAGAAATTATCGAAGGAATTTATAAATAAAAAACATGGAGTCCCTCCGTACGGAAGAAGTGAAAATTCGTGTTGTTTCAATGAAAATAGGAAGGTATAAATATCAATTTATAGTCAACTCATATTGTTTCTTTAAGACAAACTTAATAAATATTGCTTACAATTCACAATTGGTCCATTCATTTACTATCGCTCTATCTCTTTCTATTCCCCCTCCCCAGGAGCGTTGAACGTTTAAGGCAACCTTGTTGGAAGTAGCATTAGACGCTTCACTACAATAAATATATCAATATGGCTGACCTCAAACTCCTTGGTGTGTTTGTGTAAAGCTTTATGAGCCTTGTCTACTGCGTCCTTCACACTCCAGTAACTGAGGTCTCTGTCCCAGGTGCAGATTTTCTTTAACATGTGAAGCCACTTGTGGAGCGAATTGACGATAATAATTGTATGTATTCCACAACAATGATAGGAGTTCAACTAAAACAAAACATATATAGATAGAAGTAAATTATTGGATATTGCAGAAGACCCACAGTAGTTGCAGTATAAGATATAGATTAATAAACTGAATCTAACTAAACTTTTAGGAAATAATTAAAGACTTTGTTAGGGAAAAAGTTTTGATTTTTGACTTTAAAGAAATTATGGTGATAAATGTATGTATGTCGTCCAAAAAATTTAAAAAGAGAATAAATTATCTATCTACGAAAAAGATATCAAGTGTAGTTATTTTTGTTGAGGTCTAATAGGTAAATAACTTACTATAAACTATTCACTATAACTATTATTTCTAAAGTTCTTTGTAACATATATTATTTAACCAATGAATCTCACCACGTCTTTGACCGGCGTCCAGATGTATTAAATGGCAGTGATACTCATAAACAATGTCCAATCTCACATCGAACTCCCCTAGATAGTACTTTTCCATGAAATCTTTCAACACGGACACGACCCGCGCCGATGACATATCAGTCTCCTCCAAGTAAGATGGTATCGCCGCATACATATAGAACCAGTATTTATGAACTTCGGCCTGTTGTCTGAAATGTTAATTAAGTATTATCCAAAACAGTTAAACTTTTAATACCTACTAAAAATTATTGTTCAATAGAATAGTTTTATGCTTATCTTATTTGTAAGTAGACCAAGTTGTAGTAAGAAAAAACATTATTATAGAGAAAGATTAATACTGGAATAATATTATATACTAAGATTTTTTTGTAATGAGATAAGTAGTTCTTACTTCATAATATGCTAAAAGCCATTCGAATTTTGTGGCGTCTAAGTTAAGAAATAACATAAATCAATGACATAATTTTCACCTTTGATACAAGTTGTTAAGACACTCCTTATAATGAGTCATTTCTAGTTTCCTCCAGTTAATGATCTGTTGTCCTACATGTATATCCAGCCAGTGATATATCAATCATATTTTTTCCTTTGTGGGCGTTTTTGTTCCATTCTTCAATTTTATCTCTAAAGAGTTCCAAACCTGTCAGGAATCTCAACACTGGACTGGTATTCTATCTACTATTATTATAATCTAGAAAGATAAAAGATATACTAATAAATCATATATCATATCAAAATAGGAGATTCTAATACCAACGATATAAACGGGAGTCAATGGGAATGTATGAATATGTGTTGGTCTGTCACGTTAAATGTATTGAACGGATTATGAAGCTTTACAAAAATGTAGTTTGACTTCACATAACATTATTATCACTTCACTCGAAGTAGTTAACCAACACATAACACACGTATATAGTGTAGAAGTTTAGTGACATAGACGATAGATGTCGCTGAAGCTTCCTTAATATATCTATTATATGACATAAACATTATGCAATTCGCTCTGAACTCAATACTGAACAGAACGCGGTATGAGTCACGAAAGGAAACTAGTATTACATAAATATACATACATCTTTCAAAGTCGGAAAGTCTGGTCATTGATCCAATAATTCACTTGTCGCTTCTTTGAATCTTTCTAGGAGAGGAAGACATTTCCTTGTTTCGGAAATACAAGGTGACCGGTAGAAGTCAACTTTTGATCCTGTTCCACCTGAAATATACGAAAAATTATAAGATTATTCAAAAATTTACTATAACCATGTTTTAACCTCGTATCGAAGGATTATTAATTTAAAGTTTTCCATTTGAATTGAAGTTTCGGACAGTTGTGTTGAAAAAATAGCAATAAAATTACAAAGAAACGACATAGCACATTTTGGATACTCACTAATTCCATGGACTTTGTCTTTAGTATGCGACACTAGCACCATTAAGCTTGGTAAAATAGTTCCTTCTAAAGTCACATCCAACGTCTCCCAAGCACCCTGTATAACCCGACTAAATGTTGGATAACGCAATAACAATGGGGTGACAACATCATTCACAGCCAACTTCTTTGGGGTGGATAGCCATTGCGCGTTCGTTAGGTTCCGTACGAAGTTCGAATGCCATCTGTATATCAGGGAGACATCGTCAGGGGAAAACAATAGTTTGGGTTTCATAGTCCTCGGTTTGTGTTTCCTCTGTTCGAGAGTCGGCGGTTTAAACTCAGCGAAATCGGAGTCGGAGTATGAAGGGAACATTTCACTTATCTCTTCCTGCGCCAGAGCTTCTTCGTCTTCGTCTTCACATTTTGATCTGGAACATTGAAATTGCATTAGATACAAGGTTTGAATTTCCTATATTATGGTCCTTTTAATATAACAGACTAGCTGACCCGGCAGACTTCGTACTTCCTCAATCAAAAAATAAATTATTTCTTAATTATTTTTTTGGAGTTTACGTTTAAGCCATAAATCTCCGTGTTCTAAAATACGACAGAATGATTGACATATTGGTTAGTTGTCAAATCTAATGTCAAAAAACCCGTTTGTATGGGAAATACATAGAAAAGCGCTGTTTTTAGGGTTTTCCCAGAAATTAATTTTTGTTTTTTCAGCTTTTATACCTTCCCTGAACCTCCACGAACATTTCAAGACTAAGATAAGATAAATCCGTTCTCGAGTTTTAGCAAGACTAAGGAACAGCAATCCATTTTTATATATACAGGGTGACTGGTGAATTACTATCAATATTTAAGGAGAATACTCGGTACATGGTTCTCATTCGAATTATGTAAAAAAATAGGTACTTAATTTTTGACCAAATTTCCGTATAAATAAATAAAGTGTGGACACGTTCCAAGTGTCCCAAGTGTGGACGCGTGCAGCGGCGTGCTGATACAACACCACGCCGCCGCACACGTGTGTGTGTGCGTGTGTATACCTAATCTGTAGGGTGTTCACACGATGCGTAATTAATTACATAACTTTTGGTTAACTTTACTTAGAAGTTTATTAATATTTATGTCATATTAATTTTTATTTTATCATATATGATCGTCAAATATCACGTCCTCAAGCATCGATAGTATTTCACCAGTCACCCTGTATAGATAGACGAAATACTTTAGCTAGCTGAAAACTGGATGATTTTGGGCATTTTAAGAGTTGTATAGTAATATAAAAACATCTTTAAAATTTAAATGAAGCTGATTATAATACAATGTGTTTGTGACGTGTTTCATTTGTTTTAAAAGTTATGAGAAAAAAGGCTTTAAATAATAGAAAACTAGATCAAATTTAGCATAGAAACAGGTTATTGTCTTACTTGGTAACATATAAGGCTTCTTAATCTAGTTTTTGTTTCTCAATATCCTGACATCGTTTCTCCCATCACTTTGTGATAGAGTTTAGTGTCGTGAGTATAGCTTTCAAACTAATTTTATCAATTCGTTCCATGGACAAGCTGTGCATACTGAACTCTGATAGATTCATTTTCAATACCCTATAAAAAAATTCAATTAATATGTAATTTTACTTTTCTCATTTAATAATATATTTATTATGCTACTTACTCAAGATATTCCCGTTCAGGTTGTGACGCATCATCACTTCCAACATTCCTATTTAAGAGCTGCATAAAGTTGGATGACATGTATCTATTAAGATGCTTTTCCCTTGAGGCTAAAGATGGTATACTGTTGGGATATACTAGAACAGATGTCAACATTTCAGGCAAAAGTGGACCTTGTTCGATTTTGACAATATATTCTCGAATTAGGTCCTTTAATGACGTCACACTGTACATTATTTGAGACAGTGAACTTTGTAAGGGTTTCGCTAAGTCTGGGAAAGCATCAGAATAAGCGACAATTTTTTCGCTAAACGCATTAACAGAATGCAACCACGAGGTCGTTTCCGTTAACACTGTTTGGGCGTTTTGTAATTGGTTTTGTGCTTTCTCGTAGGTACCGCTTTGTATAATATCATACATTGTACCGCAAGTTGACAAAAGGTTGGTATACAGGGTCTTCACTGATTTATCAAATAGGACGGACTTTGTAAAGTGCTTGCAATCCTGTAAAGAAATCAATTTGTGATCAATAATTTCTATTATGTCCTACACTTTTAAATTGACGTTTTATTGTAAGTATAGCGGTTTAAAAAATCTATAAATTTAATTTAAAAAAAAGTTTTTTTTACTTTCAATTGTTATGTAAGGAATTACGCGTGACAAGTGGCAAGCCAGAAGTGAATTTTAAACGACATAATAGAGATATTTGAGTTTTGCTTTAACATAACATTAACATAACTATAAATACAATAGGATGCGGCCAGAAACAAACCGTTAAGTGTTTTATTCTTAAATTTGGTCTTAAAAACAACAGTTATTAAATTACATGAAAATCTAAAATCATCGTGTTTGCTTATCTTTAACGTACGTCCTTATTTTTATGGATATAGTTAATTATGTAAGTTCACACCTTTATAAAACTGGTGTAGGACGGTTCCTTGGGACGGAACGTATTCCCTGAGGCGTATTATGTTCCCTCAATGCGGTCTCCTCTTTGAGATTCATTATAATTTCGCAGTAGGGATGAACATTCTTCAGCTTTTCCCTATTATCTTGTTTAAAACAATCCACCGTCACGTCGGACGCCTTCTCTATGTTCCTATTCTCACTGATACCACCCATTATTACCCCATGAAGGTAATACACGCTCAGTAATTTATTAAATATATCAACATCTTCCTCTATATATTTCACTTTGAGTCTGTACTTTTCAACGTGGTCTATAGGACTTGTTTCTGCCATTATTCTAAGCCCTAACGAATAGAAGACTAGTCAACAGTGATAATTCCGCAGTTAATATTTTCGTTTTATCTCTCATATTGTTTTCGTTTGCGATAGAACTTGTAACTTGTAAGCTGCTTATATATATATCGTTAGCTTTGTTCAACATGTCTATAATATTCGCGTCTCCTATAAAATATAATTGTAGCTCTCTAGTTATGACGTCACAATTATCTATAATACCCTCATTTACTGTATAATTTTCTAAAATTATATATGACAGACAATCAATGAGCTGTTCGTATTTTTTATTTCGAATATAGCGTCTGATTTCCTGTAAGAAAAATATTATGTTAACAGATGTGCATGTGAAGATTTAATTATTAATTTGAAAATATAAGAAAACAATATTTACAATTTGAGTAATGCCGTTGAATCCAATGTACCGAAGTTTTTCCATAAAATCTTCAAAACAGGTTGCAACTGCATGGAATAGTCCGTACGGTCCTTCAAAGCAACACTTTCATATGCCATGACTGAATATGAGGCTGAAAAAATATTATTAAAACATTAAAATTACTGTAATCTAAAGCTGTTACCGAGAAGTAAGTACATAAATGAATTTGAATATAATAAAATCACCAGTGACGTCCAAACATGTCGTAAGATTTTGAAGGTAGAATGGCATTAAGGAGAGATTCATAGAGAGTCTTGAACTATTTAAAGGAATGCGGTACTCTGAATTAAAAAAATCATTAATCTTTAAAAACGGTACAGGATATGTAGCCGGCGAGCTCACAACCATTCTATTCAGTTCTATCCAAAAGCCAACGGGCAACGAAGATATTCTAAAAATGAGAGAAGATTAGTTAAATAGAATTATTGTAATTTAATGGTGATAGTTGAATTATACGTACCCATTATCGAGTTCTTTATTTGTTTCAAGAACTGTTCTTATAACTTGCAACTGATTCCGTAAGGCGGGGGGAAATCCTTTAATAACTTTTCCTAGATGAATTAAGCTCGACATAATTTCTTGTATGAGTTATGACCCTCGATGATCCGGCGGACTTCGTACCGCCCTATAATCAAGAAATATCTGTTACCTTTTCTTAAATTTCTTAATAATTATGTACAGCTGACTTGAATGACAATGGTCTGTTTTCTTCTTATATAATATTATATGTTTAAATTAATAGTATAATAGTATAAGTCTTTAGTATTTCGATAATCTGTCCATATCTCAACTAATAACATTCAAAAACAATTTTAAAATGTAACATTTATATTTTTATGTATAGTAGAAACTCTCTTAATCGGGCTAATTATTATCGTCGAAAGGCATTCGGATAATCGAATGTATGAAGAAAAGACGGTTTTGTGCTTATGTAGTTCATAATTTTATATGTTTATTTAAAAAATAAATTACAATATGTATTTGGTAATTTGAAATTGGTAATCATGAATTATAATAATAAGTATAATTTGGTTTAGAATATTTGTTAATTGTCATTTGACGTACGCCACTCTCAACAACACCACTCTCTTACGCTTGGACATTTCTTCTTGTCCGTAGTCCGGATAATCGCGAATCCGTATAACTGAGGGCCTCATAATCGAGTAACCCTAAAAACCGGTACGATCGATCCTGGGAACCCGGGTTCGATCCTTTACATGTTTTCGTCGAGTTTTTTTTTTTTAAACATTATTTCTGCTATTCGGGGCGGAGACAAATCCCACGAACCAAAAACCGTGAAAATTGGTCTAGCCGATCTCGAGTTATGTGTGTAACAAACACGACTTTCTTTTATATATATATATACATTATATCGCATATTGTCGTTTTTCTAGAGATGAAATGACCAGTAAGAAAAATTTACGACCAGTAATAAAATATCTTATTATGATGTTTCATAGATTATAACAAATATTAGTAATTTAATTTAAATAAATTCTGCTATATTTTCTGTATTCGAATGCGAAACATACTTAATAACAGGTGCACTAATTCACACAAGCGTAACATATTTTCCAGTACTAGCCCAGTAGGTACATACAAAGTTGTATACATACTGATTTGTTATTATAATAAAATTTTACAAATAAACGTATATATATATTTTTAATATTAGTTGACCTTTTTAATGTGCATTAAATTCGCGTTAGTATTGGATAGAAAAAATAAATACATATATATAATGAGAGATTTTAGTGATTACGAAAATTCCCGGCGTCGGGACGTGACGACCCCATCGCCCACCGGTGTATTCCGGTGCAATTAGTCACGGGGGGGGGAAGGGCCTTGACCTCCTCGTGGGGTTTTGGCCCGGGCTGGGGGTGCAGCCCATGGAGGTGGGTAGGACGAGGCTCGGCGGTGTACACCGCCGCTGCCAAGTTCGGCCCTACGTGTTGGCGGGTGGCCTCGGCCACTGTCGGCGCAGTCCGGCGTCGGGACGTGACGACCCCATCGCCCACTGGTGTATTCCGGTGCAATCAGTCACGGGGGGGAGGGCTGGGGGTACAGCCCTGGGAGTAAGACGGTCACGGATCTGGCAGGAGGCCGTCCGTGGCTGTCTTGGGGGGGAGGGGATACTCGGGTCTCTCCGGAGGCCTGAGTACGCTTGTGGTCGGTCGGTTTCCTCTCTGTCTGCCGTCGGGCGCTTGCGCTCGTCGGTGGGTGGTTGGAGACTGGCCGCGTGGGCTTGGGTGGGAGGGGTAAGGGGCTAACCCTCTCGCGATTAAGCAAGCCCGCCAGGCGGGGGGACACTCCTGGTCACTTGGAGTGAGCCCTCGGGGGGGGAGGTGGCCGTTCGCGGCCCGCCGCCGGATCGTCGCGGATGCATGCTTCGGCGTTTCCCGTGGCGATCCACTAGGCGGCAACGGAGAGTGACCGCTGGTGTTTTAGTGGGTAACATGGGCCCTTCTGGCCGTGAATCCCACATAACCGCCTCCGTCTCCCCTAGACGGAGGGGTAGGTATAAAACCTTTCACCGCGATAACAAAAAAAAAAAAAAAAAAAGTGATTACGAAAATTCAAAGCTAGACACTCTTAAATATTTCATATCTTAAAAGAACTTGTATTAAAACTGCTCTGGGATCAAGCGGACCTTGATATCTCAACCAGGGGGTTGGGTCAGACCTGTAGTTGCTGTAGTTCAAGCTATGATAAGGAATGAGAGGGCAGTGGCGTGCACACATTAAGGTACGGTAAACAGAATATGTTTGAAAAATAAAATACCCATTTTCATCATTTCTTCCTCTAAAACACTGATAATAATGATATCTTTCGCAAGTATTGATTTGAATTTAGAAATGAAACTAATATTTTTATTGTTTTTAACGGCAGACGAGATGTATGTCGTGATCACGGTTGCTGCAAAGTAATCGAAACGTCGGAAGTATATTACCCGGCACGAAACCTGACCTAACATGGCGTCCTCTGCGCAGGTATAGTCGTTGCGAAAATAATCTACAATCTAGTACTATCTACAAATCTAAAAATAAATAGTAAGTACGTAAAACAACACAAAGGGGTTAATTATTTTATCTTTAGCATTATTAAAAAACAGTAAACATCGTAAATCATTTTTCGAACTTGTCTTTTTAGAACTATATTATTTTTTCTTGGCATTTTAGTAAAATTCGTTAAAATCTTCCTTTAATAACAAAAGAAAGAACCCACAAAATCAACAAAACAAAAACAAACGACGGGAGACGCGGTATAACTGCGCGGGGCCACGCATCCACCCGTTGCAATGGTTACTACTTACTAGTAATGGCGGCCTTGTTTCATGTTTGCTGTAGTAATGAGCTCCTCGCCTCAGACCGCACATCAAACGACATCTAATATTTGTTACTGCGCAGGGTCAAGATTCGTCCCGGATATTATATGTAGTTTTTAAACATAATAAAATATGTACGCGAAGAAATCAGAAAATATTAATTTCATTTAAATATTGATAAAATTCGCGCATAATACATATTACAACTTACAGCAGTCTGATCAGAACGAACATCTATATACTTTATGAATCTCTCAACTAGGTACCTCTGAGCCACGAAAGTACCTTAAAACGATTACGATCTGTTCCTCACAACTTTATACAAGTTATTTAAATAGGAATATCCAGTGGAGATTCAAACATTCTTATTATTATCATTTGAAAAAAAAACAAACAAGGCAAACAAAGTAACTTATTTGTGTGTACAAAACCTGCTAGCTAATTAAAACTATCATAATACTTTTTATTCAAATGAATAACATTACCTTTCTTTTAGTTCAATCTTAACTGGTCACAAGTCACAACTCACACACCTTCACTTTACACTTATTTTAATTTTATTACCAAACGACAATATTGAAAATCTACTCGTACCTAACTAATTTCATTAAACACATATCACAAGCACAGATGACAGAACTCACAGCCATAATTTTCCATAATTCGTTAATAAATTAATCCACTGTTTACTAATTAAAACCTATTCACTTGTGCTTAGAAAAACAAATGACAATGTAACAATATTCAACAATAATAAAATGGCGAAAAAATATATGAACAGTTTACCGACCAATCAGAGAGCTCCATTTCATTTGACAATTAACGTACTTTAAACAATACAAAATAATCAGTGCTTCCAGTGTTACCATGGCGCACAGGTAGTTAAGGCGGGAAATTAAAATAAATTTATGAGCTTATTATTGGTTTTATATTCATTAAATTCGTACTATTATTTAACAATAATTTAGTTTAAATAGAAATGAAATTCAATTATTGAAGTACAAATGGTCAAGATTTTTTATGTTTATTGATTGCACTTCGTTTTAAAAAGTATTATTAAATAATTAAATACTATGAAATATTATCTTAGTAAGTACTATAAGATAACAGTATTTAAATAAATTTTTATATTTCATATTTTTTATAGATAAACCTTTGACAGAACTGAGTTAATTTTTTTTAACATACTAAAATAGGATAAATTACTTAATTTAGTACCTCGATAGAGTTGAGAGACTGAATAAGCGCATCATCACTCTTTTCACATGTTTGTACTGAGTCCTCTGAGCTTTCATATTTTTTTTAAAGTAAACTGTATGTTTTTATTACTTGTAAGTTGTAGGTAATAATTACAGCAATATCCGTTTACACTCATGTGAATTAATCTGATGCGAATCAACGCAACGAGCATAGGCAGCAGCATACGACTGCGGAGTTTCGTTTTGACAATAGACATCACACTAAACACTCTTTCAACATCAGAATTGCTAATTGGTAAAGAAAGAACTCTAATTAGAAAAGAAGCTAATTCTTTAAAACTTTGGTTTCCCGATGCATCTCGAAAGTTCCATATCGCAATCCAAAATTTTGTAATTTCAACATTTTTGTCTAACTCAATTGATATATCACGTAAAAAAATAAAGCCAAATCGGCTACCTGTAGCCAGGGGATAAAATAACATCGCCGCTCGGTTAGGGAGATAGCCCCATTGGCGCTAAATAGCCCCATCTGGCAACACTGAGTGAATTAATGTCATTTGAAATGTCTATTAAGATTTGTATTTCGTAATGTATGATTAAAAAATATGTAAATAAAAATTAAACAATATAGGTTTAGTTGTTATATGCGTAGGGTATGCTCAACAAGGTACATTATTATTACAGGTATCATTTTCAATAATTGACCGTCGAAAAACGAATATAGTGAAAGCCGCAAACAAAATGAGAATATGCAAATTTTAGCCTTTGATTCATTTATCGAAATAATATACCAAGTATTATAAAATAAAAATAAAAAGTTATATTGTTAAATAAACTTAACTTCTTTATTCTAAGATTATATTTTAGGTTATATATTATTTAATGGTTAATTATTTTCTATTTATGTAATCTTGGATTTATATTACTCTACACCAGTCCTATGTTCAGTGGTAACCATCTCATATTTTGTATCTGCTATTTCACTGGTTAACATAAATAAAAATAAATAAATCTGAAATAATACCGTTTACTATCACGTTGCCGAAGACCATATTACTGTATTTATGTACTAGTTCTGGTGATGACTGAAATGATATAGTGATGCCTGTTAATGCCGTCTACATTTAAGGTCATGACTATGACTATCTTCAAAATAAATACATATTTAGCGCAGAAAAAAAGCGGTATTGATGTATAGCCTAGCAAATGTATGAACCAAAAGGAAGATATGAATAAAGTTAAAAGTAAAAGTGATAAATAAATTATACTTTGAAAAGGTTTTATATGTTTACTTTAATATGAATACAAACAAAGTGTAGCGGAGCTACTTAGATTATGACAGGTGTTGTATTGTAAATTTAAATTTATATTCATTTCTATACATACATATTTGTTTATTAATTGATTAAAATTAATTTAATATTTTCAATTCTTGCGACGGACAAACTTCTTATTAAATTGTACATATTTATACAGCGAGGATGCGCGCAGCGTCTATATGTAGTTGGCATCGTCCGGGCCCGCGCACCTCTAGCCCCGCTGGCCCCCGCTAGCGGCCGCTGGCCAGCTGAGCGGGCACTGCAGTGTTGCCAACCGTACGATTTAAATTGTATTTATACGACCTTTTTGACTCTTGTACGATGTACGATCGAGTTATCGAAATCTTTTGCTTAAGATTATATACGATTTTTTAAATGAAGTCTTACGAAAAAATAAATCTCCAATAAAACTATAACAAAGTGTAAAACTAAACTTTAGTACTGTAACTATATTTAGTACTATACTATAACTATAAGGAATATGTTAAACTAAACTGTATTCCAGAAACGGCACATAAGAATTTGTTAGCTGCACAACATATTAAAGAAAAAGGATCGTGTATAAACTTCAAGCCATCTGACGATATGCTGAGCAAATTAAATTTAAGTATGTACAAAAAATATAATGCTTTTCCCGCATCTGCTATGCCTAATAATTCAGATAGTGACTAAAGCAATTCATTTTTTTTATGGTTTCAAAATATATGTAATTAATGAATATCTTAATTCCATATATTAATTGATGATTAATGTTAATTGAAAATTAGAATTAAACTCCGTTTTTATTTGATATACTTAAGCAGTTTTATTGAAATTTCATCGCGTACGATTATTTCCTTGTATTTCAAGACAAAATACTATTTTTTTAGTGTATAGTACGATCCTCTAAAAAATAAAGTTGGCAACACTGGTGCACTGCGCAGTGCGTCGTACTCGTCACTCGTCACTCGTCAGTCCGCATAGACTGTAGCTGTGTAACGCTTGTCATTCATCGCTACGGCGACACTCGCACGCGCACCCTCGCTTACGAAAGATAATCTCCTTCTGTATTAACAGCTTTTAAGTAGTTTAAATTGCTAAACTTTGTTTAATTCGCTAAAAATATAAATTTATACAGCAAAGAAATATAAAGAAAAAAGACTATTTTAATATTGATAGAATAATCGCTTAACTCAATTACCAGATTAAGATACTATCATTTAGCTCATAATAAAGCATGACGTACGTGAATAATTGTTGAATATTAATTTAATCCATAATGTGAAAAAAGATTTAAACATTATTAAACTAAATTTGTATTATAATAACTATAATGAAACTTGAATAATTTTTATATCCTATACAATAAATTTCTAGTTCAACTTTTTATAAATAGAATAGTTTTTAAATAATTAACGCAGAATAGAAATGCTGTGTGTTATAGGTATATTTATAGTAAAATAAAAGCTTCAAAAATATTATAACTGCTTATTATTATTTCAATTAATATTACCGTCAATTGTTCTCTTGATAGTTACCTTCTATTTGAATAAATATTTTTTAATTTAAAACTTTTCTCAAAAACTATCCGAGATATCTTAAACCGTATACCTATGACCCGGTGGACTTCGTACCGCCCTATAATCAAGAAATATCTGTTAAATTTTACCTCAATGAAGTTAATTTCTTAGTAATTATGTACAGCTGACTCGAAAGACAATGATCTGTCTTCTTCTTATATACTATATGTTTAAATTAATACTACATATTATAATAGTAAGTATATATGTTGGCGCAAGCGCCTGTTAAAATTGTGAAGCAATTTAGTATATGGAGGTTACGGAACGATTTAAATGTAAGGCGCTTTGTTTATTGTAATTTTAATTTTTTACTTACCCTGTCATAAAAATATGTAACACAATAAAATTATCATTGCAACTAATCTACGCCTTTTAATATCTCCTCGTTAAATACTATTAAAATCCGCAACAATATCTAACAAAAATTAAGTTCCTATTCCCTCTCGTGATAATAGTCAGTATAAATAGTGTTTAACAACGTGTTTTGCACAAAAAAAAATCAAGCCTTATTATATTATTATAAAATACATACGCGTTAGTTTGGTCAAGAGTAATATATGTAGATATAGCCGACCAGGCAAACTCTTTTCCGTCTTAGATGCCATAAATAATCAGGGTTTTCCTGTTTCAATCAAACAGAATGATTGACATATTAGTTAGTTGTCAAATCTAATGTCAAAAAAAACGTTTGTATGGGATATAGAAAACGACTGTTTTTAGGGTTTTCCCGGCAATTATTCCAATTTTTCTCACCTTTTAAACCTTCCCTGGACTTTCAGGAGTATTTCAAGACTAAAATTAGCCAAATCGGTTCAGCTGTTCTCGAGTTTTAGCGAGACTAAGGAACATCAATCCATTTTTATATATATAGATAGAAGATTAGTTATTATTTAATATTATATTTTAGTATATTTAAATTTAACATCAAGTTTACTAGAATGTTTAAAAGATTTCATTGAATCTCGATAGCTTTTAAAATTCAAATCACTAAAAGTAGAAAATTTATATGAAATAAATGTTCTTTTTCAGATACGTGTCTTCTTGGTGTCACACAAAGGAGATCGAAAGTATTGCATACAATTCTGGGCCCACAATGTAAAAACATGAAAATAATATAATTAAAAGGTTCAAAATTAAGTTTCTTCATTGAAAATTCTATAGAAATTGGCAATCAGATAGATGAGTTATTGAAGGTTCAATAAAAGTGAGGTTATATTGCATTATCTTTAAGAGTTAGATGAATACACTTAAAAGTATGTGAAAAATAATAATTTTATTTAGAAGAGAACATATAACAAGGCAAGAAAGACTCAAAGACATACAAATATCGTTAACAAGTATGGAATTTTATGAGGAACAGGGGTAGTGAACTATGTGATAAAAGTCATAAAATAAAACAAATAATTTTAATGGAATATGTATTTTATTCCTCTTCAGTAATAATTAAAATATCGTCTAGGAACTGTGCAGGGGGTACAATGTTACTAGTTGCTATCCCACAATTCACACAGCTATCCATCGTTTCAGTAATATCCAATCCATAAGCCGGCGAAATAATCC
This sequence comes from Danaus chrysippus, assembly GCA_916720795.1. Lineage (NCBI taxonomy): Eukaryota > Metazoa > Arthropoda > Insecta > Lepidoptera > Nymphalidae > Danaus > Danaus chrysippus. The sequence continues at coordinate 2,656,856 of CAKASE010000073.1, forward strand.
AAATTAACAATTCCAAGTCAAACGTGCAGGCGATCGTCGGTGTCCAATGTGAAAGCAAGGGTCGTAAAACGTTAGTCGGGTTCAGAGTCCGTAAAAAACAAAGCAGTGGTCGTTGAAAACGTAAAACGATCGGGAAAGCTCTCGAAACGTATCAAAAAACACGAAACAAGTGAGACTCATAACAATGCAGATGCAGCCAGATGGCATGGTAATTGTTAAGTGTCAATGTCATGTTGCCATAGACTATAAACTGAATGATTTCGATCGAAATGGAATCTATAATCGAAAAGGATGTTTTTAAATAATATTTAACATTATTTTTAAAGTTATTTTATTGAATTGTAGACATATATGGTATAGTTTAAAAGAAGTTACTATAAGTTTAAAACTAGGAGTAAAGTTTTTATTTTGTAGTTAAATAATCGAATAATTTTTATTTAATTAATCGTTAATCGATTGCTTCATTCGTGCATCCTAAAAACAGTTATTTGCATATTTCTCCGCTTGTAGATTCAGAATTTATTCAGATTTTTGGAATTTCATACGAAAAAAAATTAAATCAATTTTGAACTCATTACATTTTGGGCCCACCAGTTTCCATCTCCTTTAATTATATTTGTTTAATTATTGCTTAAAATTTATTTAATATTTTTATTTCTTGCAAGTTGCGACGGACAAACTTCTTATTAAATTGTATATATCGAGGATGCGCGCTGCGTCTATTGTTCGTGCGTCGCCCGCGCACCTCTAGCCCCGCTGGCCCCCGCTAGTCGCCGTTGGTCAGCTGAGCGGACACTGCGACTCAGTGTTGCCAGATGAGGCTATTTAGCGCCAATGGGGCTATCTCCTTTACCGAGCTGCGATATGATTATATCCGCTGGCTAAAGGTAGCCAACTTGGCTATAAATATATTTTCAGATATATTTAATTAACAAATCATTTATATGCAGAAAAAAAAGAATTTCAACACTCAACACTCAGTTTCAATAAGTTTTATGTATATGGTATAGCATGGATTTTAAAACTTTAACTGTCTCGCAATATATATGTGTATAGGTATATAGGTACATAATTTTATATCAAATCCTAGTGGCTTCACTACTAATGTGGGTTCGATGGTATGTCACTGTCTGTTGGAAAAGGACCGGCTTACTTTTGTTCGTGTTGATTGTAATTTTTAATTTAATTTTGATTGTAATTACCTTATCGTATTCTTACAAAATAAGAAAATGGGTACTTATTACTTCTAAATTAAGTACTTTAACCTATTTTAGTATGTTAATTTTTTTTTAATCAGTTCTATCAAAGGTTTATCTATTTAAAAATATGTAATACATATTTAAAGAATATTTAAATACTCTTATTTTAAAGTAATTATTACGATAATATTTTATAAACTTAATTATTTAATATTACTTTTTAAAACAAAATGCAATTAATAAAAAGAAAAAAATCTTGATTCGAAAAAAAAAATTCTGGTAACACTGCTACGCCTGTCACGACAGTGACAGTCGGTCAGTCCACATAGTCTTTAGCTGTGTGGTGCTTGTCCGTCATCGCTGCGGCGACACTCGCACGCGCACAATCGCTTACGAAAAGTAATCTCCTTCTGTATTAATGGCTTTTAAGTAGTTTAAATTGTTAAACCGTAATTCGCTAAACACATAATACCATTTGTGTTATATATTGTATATCTCAATAATATCTTTAATAGTGATAAGTATATTATAATTAGTCTGCCGACTTTATTAGTTTGATATCTCCGAAAAGGACTTACTGACTTGACGAAGGTAAAATTTACGATAAAATTATTATTTATTATTCGTTTGTAAAATTCTTAGTAAGTATAGTAATTTCTTAGTAAGTATACATTCGTATTAAAAAAAGAAGATAGTAATATTAATTATTACTTAAAATAATGAATTCCAAAGATTTTTTTGCAAGGATACACTTTTGTAGTATTATATACATGTATATAGATAGATATAAAAGTTATGTCCGTTTTATTATTGTCAATAGGAACTATTTTATTGCATTTCATTTGTTATTTTCTATAATATAATAAATTGTCTAGTGGTTCGACATGGAAATCGAGCAAGGCACACGTTAACGACGATATGGCGGCAGGCTGCGAACAGACGGCAAGGAAGTGGACGACCGATCTAACAGTGGGACAAAACAACGATTTGAGGTAAAGAAGAAGTCATTGTTAAGTGATACTTTACAGAAGACACTAACTGGAATGAAATTTGCGATAGATAGAAATAATAAAGATGAAAAACAATACTTGGAGAAGGTCAGTGTCTAAAATCTAAATTATTAAATGTTTAATAGACCAATTCATACTTATTTCTTTTCAGTTTAATAATTAGCGATTGTTAAATAGATATAAGTTTTAGTATAGAATAAAGGTCTTGTATACTTCACAGGAGCTTCTTGCCCCTTCAACACATTTTACAGAATTTAACGAAGTATTCCTTCTTGGCAGATTAACATGGTCTTTCAAATACCGGTATAAAGTTCCCGACGATTTATTAAAAAAGTTCAAGACGCTTGAGTGAAAATTATCACTGATTTTTTTTGTTAGTGTCTACCTAATTTTTTGTATCTGTTAAGTTATTTTCCAAGCATTTATTTAATCCTTTTTTTATTAACTTAAAGGATCGATGATATCCAGGACAACTCTTTAGTTCGTCGAGGAAAACCAACAGCACATTTGGTCTACGGTGTTCCCTTGACCATAAACTGTGCTGTTCAAGTAATGGTGGAGTCAATGAAAATAGACCTCGAGTTAGTACTAGATGCTTCGGTCTGATTATAACTATTTATTAATGTTACATAGAATTAACAGAAATAACTTAAAATATAAATTGAAGAACGAAATCATTTCATAAAGTGTAGTTGAAAACTGAAAAAAAAATTATACAATAATGTAGACTATGTATAGTAATTTAGTGAATAAGATATATTTTTACAGAAAGTCAAGGGATTCGCGGATCAATTATACGAAATGTGGGAGAGACAAGGCACAGAGATTTATTGGGAGCAAAATTTTATTTGCCCCACTGAGGATCAATACAAAAAGATGACACACATGAGTAATATATAACTTATACATTTTTCTAACCTCTACGTTTTTACAAATCTGTCCTATATAAATATCGTTACTATCAGATGAACGAACATCTCACTCATAATATTATAGATTAAACAGACTTTATATTTTCCAACAAATTTAAATTTATCATAACAATTTTAGAGAAATTTAATTTAAATGTGAATGTTTTTCCAATTAACGATGATCATTATATTTTCTTCGAAAAAAAATTATATCATATTTATTATGTGTCTTACTATTCCAGTTAAACAGCAATGGCAGTTTCTGTGAAGATTTATCAGAAGGAAAGATCACGTTATCCATCATACATGCATCCAAAACATCAGTGGGAAGCGAAGTTTTACGTGAGTACACTAAAACTCAGTTAATAATTGTATACATACGAGAACGTATTTGTGTGGGTCAAACATAGCAGTTTTTTCTGTAACTCTTCGATAAATATGGAATCATTATCCCTACTAATATTTTAAATGCGAAAGTAACTCTGTCTGTCTGTCTATCTGTCTGTTACGCTTTCACGCCTAAACCACTGAACTGATTTTAATGAAATTTGGTACAGACATAGAGTTGACCTTGAGAAAGAACATAGAATAGTTTTTATCCCGGACTTTTGAAAGGTTCTTTTGGAAACGCGATATAACCGAACTCGACGCGGGCGAAGCTGCGGGCGGAAAGCTAGTTCTTCATAATTGCATCAGGTTATTTCATAAACTTGATGAGTTACATATCAATTTAAAATTTAGAGTTTTGAGAACTTCGTGTGATTTTTTACTCGTTTCATGAGATCAGGTTCGTTTACGAAGTTTCTTCCTTGATCCTCTGTGTCTAATACTTTATTGATGTTAATTTTTCTCATCAATTTTGGTGTTTGGCAAATGAGTATAAACCTATCTGATAATCCAGTTATAGTAAAGTATTTCGTTATCATATTTTTATTACTATCAGGTATCATACGACAGCGTACTCGTGATATTGACCTGAAGAAATACCTACTGTATGTGTTTGTTGTAGAAGGCGGGCAGCATCCAGTACACGAGAAACAGACTCAGTGAACTTGATCGAGAAGCTCGGGCTGAGGTGAATCAATTATTTTAACATAGTATTCATTGAAGTATAGTTGTTTTAAATTGAAGTATACAACCTAGGTTTCTCACAGGTCGCCCGTTTTGGAACCCACTACTGGAAAAATGTTTGAATGATCTCAGTAGCTGGAGGAATGAAATAATGATCAAATAATTATTACACTATTTTGTTACACGGGACTCTGTTAGCTAATAATATTTAAAAGGTGTGGGGTACAAAGACTCGCAAGTCTTCAAAATATATTTTTGTTATATTGTTTATCCGATATTATAACACATGAATATAAAAGCATTTGTTGTGGTGTTTTTTATTTCAACAATGTATTTTAATTTATTCACGCTTTGTTCATGTACAAGATTACAATTCTCCTAAAATTTCGTATATAACAGGATCCTTCCCAATTTATTAAATGTAATTTATGAACGTTCTTGACATAATTATCAAAGTGGACTAAACGTATAACCTTCCTTCTACATATTTAGAGAAAAAAATAATGTAAGTAATTGTGCGATGTTTCTCACAGTCATTAAAATCTAATAAGAAAAACAATGACATGAATAAGTGATTAAGTTGTTAAAGTTTTGTTAACTTAGCAAATATATAAGGGCTGTTATATATGTATGTATGTAGATAAGAATGTTATTTATGGTCACTGTGGTGGTCGATGTGGAAAAGCTAGCTTATTCTGGTTTAGAACCCCCAAAAATAAATTCCTTAAAGTT